>SRSE01001181.1:3682500-6182500 GCA_005024645.1 Planiliza haematocheilus
CACCAACCTGGAGAGGCTGTATCTCAACAGGAACAAGATCGAGAAAATCCCCAGCCAGCTTTTCTTCTGCCGCAAGCTGCGCTTCTTAGACCTGAGCCACAACAACCTGACCAGCATCCACGCCGATGTGGGCTTCCTCCAGAACCTGCAGTACTTTGCCGTGACAGCAAACAGGGTGAGAAGCAAACGTTACCGTAGATCTCCATGTTTTCATTTACGTAAAAGTTGGGCTTTTGCTGTGTTCCTGTCTCCGCCGTTTTATTTTTCTATCATGTGTGAATAAGATGTTATCAAAGGCTACAAAAGGTGATTACAAAGGTCAGCGCTTGTAAAAGCTGAGATGGTCATAGACAGAGTGTTATGGCTTTGAAGATAACTGCATGACTGAGTTTAGCAGTTGTGTTCAGGCTGCAGAGAAATTGAAAATACTGATAATATCTTGGACTGTTAATCTGGGAAAATTCGTTTGACTGAAATAAAAGAGTGGTATGTCAAAAATGGTGCAAATTGTTGTTACACATGGTACATACACCAATCAGGCTTAACATTATGACCACCTTCCTAATATTGTGGTCTCCCTTGTGCCTCCAAAAGAGTCGTGACTCATCAGAGAATGGACATGGGTCTTCTGAGGGTGTCCTATAGTGTTTGGCAACAGGATGTTGTTAGTGGGGGGCTTTTGAGGGGAGGGGGCATCTGTGGATCATCCCACAGCTATGGGGTGGGGGTGCCTGGTCTGGTCTAGGTGGGTGCTACATGTCTAAGTAACATCCATATGAATACTAGGTCCAGACGTTTCCCAGCAGAACATTGAATTGACACAAGATGGTCAGTGTGATTTACTTCTCCTCTCAGTGGTTTTAATGTTATGCCTGCTAGTTCGTGCATCTTTTGATGAAGGAACTCATTTTTTGTTTGATGTGCAATGTAGGAATTTCATTCAGGGGCAAGTAGTTTGTTGCGGAAAACATTCAGAGTTTTTTTTTGTTTTCCCGAAAAACGCACAAAGGCACGCATACAACCTCATGTGTTTTGAGTAAAGGCTACTATTACTGATGTTTACTGTGTTTGCCTGTGTGGTTGCACGCTGAAAATAGCTTCCAGCAGGTCTGTGTGCAGACACAAATAGCTCCATTAAATGGGACCCTTCTGGGGTCTCTTATGTTTTTAAGGCCTCCCTTGCTCAATCCCTTTTAACGCTGTCGGCACGTTATCAATTGAGATGAGTTGTAAAAATGAGAGTTTGTGAACATTGTGTAAGAGTTTTTAAATGGAGGCAGTTTCCACGGACATTTGATCTGTTCTGTCTCTACGGGTCTTGTTTTATTTTTAATTGGGAAGAATCTCAGATGAACGTGATCCAGATCAGAGGCATTATCCACTCATCTCTTCTCATCTTCCCTTAACATGGATAGTTGTAACTTACACTTATCCCTCTTCTCTCTCTGCTTCAGATTGAAACCTTGCCTCCGGAGCTGTTCCAGTGCAGGAAGCTGCGTACTCTGAATCTGGGAAACAACTGCCTGCAGACGCTGCCATCCCGCTTCGGAGAGCTCACCGGCTTGACGCAGCTCGAGCTGAGAGGCAACCGTCTGGAGTGTCTCCCGGTGGAGCTCGGCGAGTGCCGGCTGTTGAAGAGGAGCGGGCTGGTGGTGGAGGAGGACCTGTTTAACACGCTGCCATCGGAAGTCAAAGAACAGCTTTGGAGGGCCGATAAAGAACAAGCTTGAGCTGAACCGCAGCGTGGGCGAACCTTGACGGAGTTGCAGCGGCGCTTGGTGATGCAGGCACAGAACATTTGTTGGTTGTACAGTGAGCAGAGCTTCCAAGACAGGGTTGTCAATCCAAGACCTCCAACGATGGCCTTTTGGAAATGAGTCTCCTGTGTATCAAGAACAAATCTCATAATCGAGCTTGACGATGAGACTTTAGTATTGTGGCTTTTTTGAGTTTCGTCCTAGGAAGTCTGAGGATGCAGGCAGGTGAATATGCATGCCACAATAGGATATTTCTCAAGCGTTTATTAGAGAGCCAAAAAACATATGAAATAACTTTGCACGATTCAGCCTTGCCAGTGAGCACTACTTTGCTGACCAGAGGATACTTGCACAAGTTGCTCAAATTTGCAACTCATTTCTCTGACCTTCTTCTGGCCTTGAGACTTCTACCTTTGAAATTTTTACAATTCCATTTATAGCTGTGGCGCGCGGCGTGGCTCCCAATACAGGCAGATGCTATTAAGTAAATTATAGTGCAAGTGATCGCCAATTTGTTGAGGCATGAACGTTTTATTTTATTTTATTTTTTTCCTTAAGGCTCTCTTTACCTGCTGGGAGGCATGTTTTTACGTACACTAAAAGACGATGTAGACGAACAAACCGTGCCACGGGCGATCTCACAGCTTAGGCCTTAACAGAGCAGACTGATGGGAACAACTTCTAAGAAAAGAAAAGAAGCTGTCAAATATTCGGTGGAAACAAACGGGAACAAACTCTATAGTACAATGTCTAAACCCCCCCCACCCCGCAGACGTTAATTTATAACACCGGCCTGTGTGGCAGGCTGTTTCTTACCTGCACAGGGAGCTTTTACATTTTCATCACCGTCGTTATTTAGGCTTGTCACACGGGCTTTATTTTATCATCATCACACACATTACAGATGTTTCTAATTGAGCTGTGTGAGACTGACTTTAAAGGGTCAAAATTTAAAATACTATCGCACATTGAAATCATGTTTTGGACTTTGAGACGGAGCTGAATTGTGATTTTCAACGTTCACGTGATCATGATTCAGTGAGACTGTTTTGTTTAATGATTTATTTAAGCTTCTTCGGCAACGTATACCTGTTGTCACATATCTTAAGTGACCTTTGTTCAATTCTAATATATTTTGCTTCACCTGCTAGATTGTATTCACACAGCGTGTCTCTGCTCACATAGCTGTCCCTGTATTAAAGCTACTGAGACACAATCATTCAGAAAACTCCCAGCGAGAACCAGTAGAAGATAAACACTAATAAAATGAACCACAATCAAGGTACTGTTAACTCTAAATCTGATTTTAAATTATATTGGTTATTACCACCCAAGTGGATGAAATGCAGATATGAAACTGGTACTGTTGGTCTGAATGAAGTATTGATTCAAGTGCCCAGGTGTTTGTATGCTAGCCCTCGCAGTATATTTATTTATATTTACTCGGTTTACTCCAGGAGGAAGTGGACATTTGTCAGCTATGCGCGTATCTTTTCCAGAGGCAGATCTGGACAAACAGGAAGCTACAGAGTGAAGGAAACTGGTTTCAAACAACTTGCACAGAAGAAAAACATTTATTTCTCAAGAGAGAACGCGGAATATGTGGTTACCATCTACGGTTCAGATTGGAGCAACATGCTTTGTCTGCTTGAAACACTTTTCTTGTTAAGACTTTGGATTTAATAGCATCATTTGGAGTAAATCTGCTATGTTTACTCCAGCAAGGGATCTCTTGTTGCTAATATGGCCTTAGCTTTTACAAGCCGTATACCTTGTTAATGATCACAAACATCATAGACATGGCTTGTGTGTGTTTATTTTTATTTTTTTTCTTGTGCTGTAAAATGTATAGCTGAGATGTTGTTTTTGTGCATACTGGCCACACAACATGTGTTTCTTTTTTATTCTAGCTTTTTAAGAGATTTAAAGGAAGTTTCACCGTAATGATGCAGATGCACCTTTTGTTGATGGTGAATTTTGTTTCACTGAGGCCTTGGATAAATCCAAATGCCCTTCTAGGGGTCACTAGTAAAGTGCTTTCACAGTTTTAAAGAGCAAAAAAAAAGAAAAAAGAAAGAAGGCTCAGTCTTGAATTTGTTGACGAGCGTCCAGTTTTAAAGTTGATAGAAAGCAGAGGAAAGGCACTAATTCCAGCATGTATAAAATGTGTAAACGTTATAGTTTGTTGGCGGATTTATCTTGTTATGCTAGTCCGATTTATGTGGTGCCAAGTTAGAGTGAACGTAAACTTTGCTTTTGGGTCATAGTTGGCTTGTTGGATAGCAAATAATAAATACAAATAATTTAGGTAGTAGCACAGAAAAGGTGGAGTAAGCCGTTCTCCTCATAGTCTGCTAGCTGTGTATGAAAAAGGGAAAGTATCACTCAAGTAGGAAGGATTAACAAGACTTTCCAGCCAAAACAGTGATTGTTTGATTCAAATTGTCTCAGGAAACACTCACTTGAAACTCCCAGAGGAAGTGCTCGGGCGACACTAAGTTATCAAGGAAAAACTTCCTTTTAACAGGAAGAGTTCACGTGGGGCGGAATCATACGTCTGAGGCTGGCCTTGCAAAGAGAGACAGACAAAAAGAGGGAAGAGAGGAGCAGCACACCGGCCAAAGAAAGTCTGAATAATAGATCTTGGTCATGGAAGATGTTCCTATTTAAAGGGAACATCTTATGCAGTTGTCACTTCTGGAGCTTCTTCTACATTTATTAGGTGTGGTCTGTCTGCCAGCTGAGAAAAGCTGAGAAAAAAATCTATTAGTCAGATTGTTAGTGGCCTGAGAGTGAAAATGTGTGATTCAACAATTTGTGACATAGATCATTTGTTATGAACATAGGCTCCGCCCCTGAGCCCTGTCCCTACACGGCTTCAGACCACCGTCTCCTGTACACAGGAAGCGATGACGTCAGCGAAGCCATTTCGTATCGAGGAAGCATCTGATACACATCATCAACAAAGTGGTCATGGCATTCAAGCTGCTCTGTGGCGTTGCCGTACTTTACGGATAATCTGAACGGTTGCCAAGGCAGCACTACTAAAGGGGCGGGGTTTACAGGACGTGACGTGGTTAATAGCAACCTAAGTAATAGCAGCTTACGCAAAAAAGATTCCATCAAGTCATGAAAGAAACATATCAAATTGTGGAAATGGGCAACCAGTGTCCCCTTTAAACCCCAACTCACCGTCAGTTTCTTAGAACTGAAGAAACTACTTGGATGTTTGCCCTTCTTTCAGTGGATGCACCGTGTGCTCGTAAAGGTACTGTTATAAGAATAAACAAGAGCACCGAGTACAACCAAACTACGCTCGTTTGGTTTCCTAGCAATAATGGCTTGCTCCACCTTTAAACCAACACACAAATGTAGATGCTGTTGTGCTGTAGCCGAGCATAGATAGATGCAGGAACGGGCTGCAGGGCAACTTTCACTCCAGAGTAAATTTGATAGCGTGACACGGCTCATTTTTAGTGGTGCAGTGCAGTCGCCAGTGCTGCTCCGAGTCTTGCAGTGCAAAACGGCGTGTCAGATCAGGATGCTCATGCCAGTTATTGTTTAATTGAGTGTGTTCTGGCCTTAACATGCTGGTCATGTATTTCTTTTTTCTTATTTTATAAAGAGGAGCTCTTGCCAATGTCTAACCCTTAAAGAGAGAAGGTGCCATAGAGATCTTTCTCAGGGTGTCACTGAGAATAAATTGCCACCTTATTAGAGTAGATGGTTTTTGCCAAAATTATATATACGGTATATATACGGATTTATAAATGTATATCTGACGTTTGTCGTCACACGTCTGTAGCCATGGAGGACGAGCACAAATAGTTTGTCCTGGAGCTGTGACTCAGCTGGACCGCTGTCCTCCAGCGTCTCTACCCTCCCTTTTCCTGCGAGTCAGCGTTTGCGAATCGGTCAAAGGCCTGAGATGAGGTCAGCCGGACATTCGGGGAAAAGCCAAATAGAGGAAGTTTAAGTGACTAACTCGTGCTCCCTGGTTAGATGGAACTGCTTTATTCACTCAGCATCACGTCATGAAACGCCCAGTGTAACATGACTCGACACATTTAAAAGCAAGTCTCTTTGCCTTCTTTTACTTTTTCACCTGAGAAGCTTTTTCTGTTTGTATGTTCGTGTACACCTTTGGTGGCGTTGTCTATCAGGAGCAGCGTGACTTTTATTTTACTTTAGCAGTGGACTTATTTGGAGCTGCTGGTTATAAAACAAGACCCAATTTCACAACTCAACAGAAACAACTTGACAGTCTGTAAACGGAGGTGGGCTCACCCTCCGGAGTGGGCATTGTGTACAACAGAACATCTGTTAATACCTGTAATGTTTATGTAGAGTGAACCACATAAATGTTTTATTTGAATCCCCCCCCCAAAATTTAATTATTCTTAAACTGCCATGATTGCATTGACATTTAATCTCCATACCGATGTATAAAAGTTTTTTTGTTTTTTTTAATACATGATTGTATTTACTATGTACAATGAATTCCTGTGTGTATTCTGAAGCCTGTAGATCAGGGACATATGAAAAAAAGCAAAACCTTCCGGGTGTCATATCCATTCAGTTTTTGAAGCATGAGTTTGTTGAAGCTGTGTGCATTATAGCCATACTGACAGCCACCTGTGTAACCCCTAGCAACCATCATGTCGAGCATCAACTGTTAAGCTGGACGGAGGGACTCGTTTCTAATCAGCACCGTCTGTATCACACGTGACAAGGCCTTTATTAATGAACTCGTCGCCAGGTGGACTGAGCACTGGCTTTTTAAGCGGGGGCGTCTGTAACAATGGACAAATGAACTTTGATTTCCTAAGAGTTCAGACGCTACTTTTGTACCATTACGACACGTGATAATAAAATTAACATTAAATCCTGCACTCGGGAGGAGTCTGTTAATGGTTGTCAATGGGTTTTGTTTCAAGGGGGAAGTCCGGAGCACTTGGATTTGAAATGCCATTTGAGCTTCTAAGCAAAAGCATCTGATACATGACTCATCTAAACAGAGGTGTAACTACCAGCATTAACAAAGGTGATTCACAATATCCCAACCCTGGAGCTGGCTCACCTACATTGAATCACACATTTTTTACATCCAAAATATTTGGACACCCTATTTAAATGGGAAAATAAGTGTTTCTGCACTGGCGCTCTGCTCTGTGCGAGTATCTCAAGTGACCACAAGGGGGTGCTGCAGTCCCCTTTTATTTATTTACTTGCATCAGATGCGCGTAGAGGACACTCCGCGTTACTGCACCATGAGTCGATTTACTGTCGCAAGGAAAGAGTTAAAAGCCCCAAATCCTATTACGGCCTCTGTATGGCTACACTTTAATTGATTTAGACAAGTCACATGATCGGAAAAGTCAGCAGGCTGTAGTTTACCCGGATGAGACACACCGTCTCTGTCCCGTGTGGTGGTATTGGGCTTCTCTCCGCAGGACAACATGGATTTTATGACAGATCGGGATGTGCAGAAGGTACGGATTACTTTAAAATGTCAGCGAAGCTACACTTGGCTGCAGCTGCGAGTATGTTGTTTGCTTAACTTTTATGCATTACGTGTATTTTTGTGCAGAGATGAAACTTTTGCGTTATAATCCAATAACCGTAGAGCGACATTTATTTTCACATATCGTACTATTATTGTTTTTTTGTCGTGTATATGTGAGCACGTTATTTGTGCACATTTCAGCCTCATTACATAACATGCTGCAGCCACAAGTTGCCTGCTGACGAGACCATACGCCCCCTTTTCTGCTGCGTAAAGCGCAATATGTGCCTTCATTACCCATTTGGCACTGAAACACTTAAAAAGAGCACATGACTCATAACCATGACATAAATATTGAGATAAATAGAGTCTTTTTTTTTACCCTTTAGAAAGTAAGGTTGTTGTCATGAAGTAATAAAATTATAAATAAATGACAGTGGCATTAATTCATTAAGCGTTTGATGCTGCATCTCTGGTTTTGTTTTATTGAGCACAAATATGTTCAGAAGAATTTCTGCAGTCAGTTTAATCAAAGTTCAGCCAAAAGCAGCATGAAAAACGTTGGAAAAGCTGTAAATACTCAGAGTAGAAAGAAGAACTGAAGAATTCATTCTATCTATTAGAAATGAGGGATCAAACTGTTAATTATTATCAGGATGGTTGTTTTCTGGGCTGACTAATTGTTGCAGTTTATCACACTGTACTTAAATTTGAGAAAACTGAAAGCAATGTTCTACAGGAATTACATCTTTCTGTGAGTTACTGTACTATTTTGTCACCTGTCATAAGATCATAAGACATTTATGAAGCAAAAATGTTTAATACCAAAAGCAATGTCTATATTTCGGTTTTACTTAAATTGCATTTTTAAATTACAGTAATTATAGAGTTTAAAATGTTGCAGCTGAGTCTTGCAGATTTGACCATGTGAGCTTAATTTTAAAATACAGGACAGACAACATGTGCGTATGCCTCAGTAAGGGCTTCTTCTGCTCTCTGAATTCTTGAAACTGACTCCCCGCTGCCTTGATAGTACAGGGAGGACGGGTACGTGGTTCTGGACGGGCTGCTGACCTCTCAGGAGTGCGATGAACTGAGGCAGAGGATGTCAGAGATCGTGGACCGGATGGACGTCCCGGAGCACTGCCGCACCACTTTCTCCACCTACCACGACGAGCAGCTGAAAACACAGGTGACTTAAATAAAAAAAAAGTCACTGCACATGATCTTTAACAACAGTTCATTCAACAATATTTCTTTTCACATGCTTTCCGTTGACTTAAAGATGCAGGTAAGACTGCAGAGGGTTAATACGTTTCCTCGTCATGAGCAGGATCACGTAGTCTGTGGATTCATTACCTTTGTTCTGAATCGCTGTTTACCTCGACCCCAAGTGCACCTCCTGTCAGGCTAATGGCAAACTCTTATGTCAACACTGTAGTTAGTGTCAGTGGAGCCGCTCACAGATCAGCTGACTGAAGTTAACCTTCTGACCTCTGCAGGGAAACGCCGACTATTTCATCACAAGCGGGGACAAGATCCGCTTCTTCTTTGAGAAGGGAGTCTTCGACGACAAAGGTGAGCTCTGGAGGATTGAACTCTAGCATCGTGAATGGTTCCTTGGTAGCAATTTTAAACTAAAATGAATGTTGACTTTCAGGTGAATTCATCGTACCAAAACAGCGGTCACTAAATAAAGTTGGACATGGTAGGATTCCTTGAAATTACGATAAATGATAAAAACACAACTCAAAAAGACCACAGCTGACACCACTCTTCTCCTTTTAGCGCTACACGCCTACGAGCCGCTGTATAAAAAAGTTACACATTCACCCAAAATTCAGGTGAGTTAGCTGGATAATGTCAGAGAATGAGTCGGAGAATAGCCAACACTTAAACGTGTTGTATTTTTTATTTTATTTTTTTTGTCTAGGGGATTGCTAAGAAGCTGGGTCTTGTCAGTCCTGTGATCCTGCAAAGCATGTACATATTTAAGGTAAAACATCTATACGTACAATCTCTTCCAGAATAATATGATGCTAAATGAAGATATATATTAAAATAAGACCATTCTCGATCTTTTCCAGCAACCAGGAATTGGTGGGGAAGGTAAGTACTCCATCTGTGTACAAATATTTTGCTTATACTATTGTATTTTATGTCTCTTTATTATTAGTAGTTCAATATT
Source organism: Planiliza haematocheilus (assembly GCA_005024645.1). NCBI lineage: Eukaryota > Metazoa > Chordata > Actinopteri > Mugiliformes > Mugilidae > Planiliza > Planiliza haematocheilus. Next base: position 3,691,952 of record SRSE01001181.1, read on the forward strand.
TTTATGTGCTACTGAGCTACAGTGACCAAGCATTTTCCCTTGTGGATCATTAAAGTCTAAATCTAAAAAGCATTTAACTGCTTTTTCCCCAAATCTGTATTTTAAATAGAAATTTAAGTGGTTTCCAGATTTTGTAGTTCAGTGCGCAAGTGCACGTTAATTTTATGCCACATTTCTGGATCCGTTGTCCAGGTCTGATCAATATGTATCTCAAACATTAATGAGTATCAGAAGAAGAATCATTACGAATGTGAGGAGGTCGTGCTGCATACCCAGTTCTAGTTTGAATATCTTTTATTTTAAATCACAGTTCTGTAATAAATTCTTGTGTGTTTCTTAGTGACGCCTCACCAAGACGCCACGTTTCTCTACACGGAGCCTCTGGGCAGAGTTATGGGTGTGTGGATTGCCCTGGAAGATGCTACCATTAACAATGGCTGCCTGTGGTTCATCCCCGGATCACAAAATAGTAAGTGCCAAACAGAATTTTTTTTAAATAGCTCCATCCTTAAATTATTCGAAAAGTCAGATCTGTCCTGTTATATATGTGTCTGCATGACCTTTTTCCAGGTGGAATTTCTCGGCGCATGGTGCGTACCCCAAAGGGAACCTTCCCCCTGACAGACTTCACCGGTAGAGAGCAGACGTACGACGACGAGAAGTTTGTCGCCGCGCCAGTTAAAAAGGGTAATTCATATCTGTTTAGTTTAATGTGTCCAAGAAAGCAATCGAGCGATGTTCCCAAAATGTTTCTCAGCTTTCATGCATCCCGCTGTGTTCAGGTGGTGTTGTCTTGATCCACGGGGAGGTGGTGCATCGAAGTGCTGAGAACACTTCAGAAGACTCTCGTCACGTCTACACCTTCCACATCATGGAAGGCCAGGACACTCGCTGGAGCCCTGACAACTGGTGAGAGATTTTTAGAGGTGGACAGCTCTGTGGTGTGTCCTCTTATTAATTATTAGTTTCTGATAGATAGCAGCAGTAAGATTATTCTAGAAACAAGCAGCTCAAGACATCAGAAAACTACTTGTGACTCAATAATTTTCCAGTTTTCAGACGATGCTCCAAAATAGGCCTTCTCACTGCAGACATTTTGATTTGACAGTAAGAAAAACACAGGTGTATCAGCTATAAAGCGGTCTCTCATCCATTTAATGTTCCGAGTAACTGTCTGCTATGACATGTAATATGCTTCTGTTAGTGTTCATGACACACTCTTCCTATTTCCTATTTTACACCAGTTTGTTTCCTCACCTTCTCTCCTTGTGTCTTAGTCCTTCCAAGCTGATGCTCACAGGTTGTCTCACACGTGTCCTCTCTCCTGGAGATGTATTTTAAAAACTGAGACATTTTTTAAGATGGTACTAAATAGAAAAATGAGAACGGCACATTATATGTACAGAGGTGGAACATAAATTAAATAATCTGGTTTTTATACATTTGACTTTTTGGCCAGTTAGTATAATGGTTTGCCAATATTCAAAACTTAAGACTGTATAAATCTGTGTAATGTTGTTGTTTCCTGCTTAGTATGCCATTTTATTTACTCTAGATTAATTTACGATGTTTTAAGTTTAAATCATCAAAATGATAGTTCAGCAGATATTTAATGTGCCATCAGTCTGTAACAGTGACTGTAAATCTACAACTTGTGTTGGTAATGTAGTTTTAGTAAGCTACTGTCATGCAATTTAAAATGACATTTATTTATACGGGTCGATAGTAAATGCTAAAGGAGTCCGACGGTACAGCATAATTATTTCATAACTGACTTAGTAGAACAAAACATTTGTAAGTAATGTTAGCTAACAGTATCGTAAGTAATGTAAGTCAATATTAAAATTAGCTTCCATAAGCTAGTGTTAGCAAAAATTAGGCAACATGTCGGCTAATATTAAAATTAGCTACCATAAGCTAGTGTTAGCAAAAATTAGACAACATGTCGGCTAATATTAAAATTAGCTACCATAAGCTAGTGTTAGCTAAAATTAGGCAAAATAACATTAACTAACATTAGCCACCAGAAGCTAAAATAAGTAAGTAAATGCAGTTGCAACAACTGACGCTGCGTTTTATTATTTATCAGGTTAGCATTAGACTTATTTTAAAAGTTATGTTTTAATCCATCATATTTCCATGTCTTTGGTCTTTAAAGGTTGCAACCCACTGAAGAGCTCCCTTTCCCACCTCTCTACACTAAGTGAAGAATGTCGATGGTGCTGAACAAGATTCTTGTTTTCTCAATGAAGGACCAACATAGTATGAACAATTTTAAACCGTTCTGCAATTTTTTATGGCTTTAAAAGAAATCTATGACCAACAAAAACATGAGAAAAATGAATTTGAATAAACTTTTTTTAGAGATTTATTCAGCGTCTCTCCTTCCAACACAGCCACCAACCATCTTTATTCTTGTTTCAAATTTGTGTCCAAATAAATATCATATTTCTATTTGTTCAGACAACAGCAGGCATTTCTGTTTTCTAGTATGTTCATTTTAAGACATAAAGAAAAATCAAGTATTCATTTCATTATAAACCACGATATCCAAATTTCCGATGTTCGTTTTGAAATCAAATGGAGAAAGCAGTTCTCAGTCCTCAAATCAGTAGTAAACAAATGAACAACTAATGAGACGCACGGATCAGTTTTATCTCTCTTGTCCAAAGAACTCAACATGCAATATTACTTTTTTTTTTTTTTCTTCAAATGTAAGGATGATGAAAAAAAATCAACATACTAGCAGGGTCATGCTAATAAATGGTCATCACAACATGAACTAAAATCACCAAGATGAACATAAATAAATAAATTTATGTGGAAAACAGGGTAACAAACTGCATCTCAGAATGATGAGAACATATAAAGCGTATTGAATGAGATTTCTGGATTGAAAGTCACCAAAAAAAAGGAAGAGTCTTTGTTCATATAGAGCCCCAAGCATATCTACAGTGTCCAAAAATATGCACGGTTTGAAGGCTCAGTATCACAAGGAAATGTGTATATATTGAGTTTACCTTTAAAGGGGGGGGTCCCCGTCAAACCACAGAAATACTAAGCAATGTAGATTTATCCAACAAAAATATACCCTATCATACCTGCATACGTGTTACAGTACTGGATTTCACATTAGTGTCATGCAGGAGCATAGTGAGTTTCTGCCATATTGAAGTACAAATCAATCAGCCCTTATAAAGAAGAGTCGACAGGGGCTGCCATGCGTTCATCTACAATAGTAGGTCAATGTGTGATAGAAAATATACTTCTTAAGGCAAATACTTTCAGCAGTAAGTCCTTCGTATTGCAACCAGGAAAGAAATAAGAATGAGGAGGTTGATTAAGAAAGAGACATATTGATAACTTTAAATAATGTTCTTCAAAGGCAATACAAAGGCATATGTCCGTTTCCAAGAAAATCCCCTTTGACGATTAAGATTGCTCTACGTGTTTAAAGGACATTATTCCACTTTGCTAAACTCAATCTTCCGTTGCATAATTTAGCACTCGCTGTCGGTGTCAGCGGCCGGGTACTTCAGGGACAGGGACGGGAAAGCGAACACTGCTGTCACCGAGCTGAAAGCATATTTAGCAACTCACGTTTCAGAGGAATTTTACATGTCCCAGCTTTATAGCAGCTGATACTATAATGACAGACTCTAATGTCATACGGTCTGCTGCCAAGTAGTACTATAAGTAGCAGATTTATTTTTAGTCTTACATTAGTTCGGTATAATTACCTGTTTGAGTAAACTGTCTGTGTTCAACTACTTTCTTCTTGTGCTAGTGGAAAGGGCTTCTATTATTGATCAACTCCATTGATTGGTGCATTTAATTTTTTAACATTTTCTCCAGAAGGGGCTGAGTTCTGCCTGTTTGTGCCATCTGTGCATTCAAAGCAACAGCAGGATGAAGAGGTAAAGTGGGAGCAGGAGGTTGTCTATTTGTGAGGTGTACGCTTCCAGCATGGCCACCAGGGTAATGGAGCCGACAATCCATGAATAGGTGGAGTTCAGATTGATGCTCCCATCGAAGATGAGAAAAATGGCCACAGCGATGATCTGGGCAAACACTGATGTTGCAGTCCCCTCCATGGTTTTCTTAGTGCCGGGCCAACGGATCTCCCCCATGGTGCTGCCAAACACAGATGCCACAGTGTCTCCAACACCCACAGCGAGCACACCTGCATAGGGCACCAGGCCACCCGCCCCGGGAAGTATCCCCTTAGGGGCGCAAGGTCCAGGAAACAGCCAAATGGGCAGAGACATTCCCAGCAGCAGGTATACGTGGGTGAGGATCAGAGGTCCAGAGTCTCGCTCATCCAGGAACAAGGTGAGCAACTGCCTGAGCAGCTGACCAAAAGGCTTGATTCTAAAGTATCGCACGTACTCCAGGAACAAGAAAATCGCCAAGCAACCGACAGATGCCACATGGAGCAGCTGCCGGTCGTATATCAGCCCTGGCACATACGTGGCCACTACGATCAGATGGAAATACTTCCTGACGACAGTCGAGGCCTGGTGCTTCTTGGAGCCCGACTGACGTTGATAGTTTTGATGCAATACAACACAAGTGGCCACGACGGTCAGAAACATCCAGTACGCGATCAGACAGAGTCTCCTGTCATTTAACGTGACAAAGTCCAACAGCCACATGATGGGGTGCCGGCCGATGAACAGGGAAAGCCACGGCATCAGGATCCCCAGGCCCAGAACGGCAGACATCATATGAAAGAAAAGCGACGACACCCAGGTCTCAGACTCCATGAAGCAGAAGAGCAGGGCAAAGAAAACGCCCAGCAGCAAAGAGCCAACCACTACAACCGGCAGGAAATAGTTCACGGGTTCACCTTTGACCTCCGCCAGGTTCAGGGAGCGCTTGATGAGCTGGTTCACAATGAAACTGATTCCACCGACGATGAGGAGCGCCTCCCCAGGTGTGAAGCAGCGCGGCAGCAAGTAAAGCACAATCAGGCAAAGATAGACGAAGATCAAGAGTACCTCTAAGACCTCAATGACCTCAGACACCGTCAGCGTCTGCTTAGTCGTGTAGAGAATTGCACTGCCGGCCATTCCTGCAATCACACAAGTGTTGGTGGGCACGGGTCTCGTGACACCAAGCGCAATCAGGGACAGAAACAGAGCCAGCATCATGCCCGTGATGGTGACCACCATAGAGAAGCGCTCAAAGTAGACATTCCCTGAGGCAGAGCACTTTTCTCTCAGCACCAGGCCCAATAAAGGCATCACCATGGAGGCTGGAACGATGCCGCTGTTGGCCGCGGGACGAAACTGGAAAACGGCGCCCCCCGACCTGAGCAGGCGGTCCCATTTGTGCTGTACGTAGAAAGCCTGAATGAAGAGGGCTATGCTGCACCAGGAGTGCTGGTTCCAGACCGCCATGTGGACGCACAGCACCACCGCCAAAACTACAGTGGACTCCACGAGCGCCGGGTTGATCTGCATGGCTGCGGGTTGGGGGCTCGCGGGGAGAGAGGACGGTTGATGTGAACAGATGGTCTGCAACAATGAAGGCTTTCTCCTGTCAGTTCCTCTCTCTGGCACACGTCATCGTTTGGCAGGTAGTTTTCACTTGCTATAGATGTCTAAAAAAAATAAAAAAAGGAAGAAAAGAAAGTCACAGTAACATTCAAGAGGAAATACAGTAATTACAGACATGCATTCAAGTCTTTGAATCACTTCTGCTTGCTCTGAATCTGAACCTTGGCCATGCTTTATCTGCTTCCTGCTCTGAACTATGGCCACGATGAACATTCACCCAGAGAGCGTGAAATTCACACAGCTATCCAAGCACATGTTTGAGACCCCAGGAGAAACGCATACTAACCTTTCCACATCAGCTGTAACCTTTTGTTCCATGGGGTGTTGCAATGACTATCAAATAGCCGGGACTATAACTGTGGAGGCTGTTAACGCATAACAAACGCTAACATCTCAGATCATCTCTGCCGATAAATGTGGACGGATAACGCTGACTAAACGGGAGGAAGGAGTCTCTGTGAGCCAAGGATGCTGCAACCTCAGACAGCATCAAGCTAACAGCAAGAAATCAGCTGACTCCGCCGAGTTAGCATAGCGCCACAGAGCACAAACAGCTGGCGGTGTGGAAATACAGTAAGGGCCAACAAAAGACAAGAGTACGTACCACATAAGTGCAGCGTTATCTGGTGGAGAGTGCCTTGTGAATCGCTGCCGTCCTATTAGGACAGATTTCGTTTCTTTGTCAGCTGTCGCTTCTCTCACACCCAGTAGGAGGGGGCCATATTTGACAGCCGGGTCACGTGGTACTCGATGGCACTGGTGGTACACTCGTAGAACTGTATCTTAAAGGTGTAATTTTCGCTTATTTATTATATTGAATAAATTTAGTCGTTATAAGAGATAGTATACACTTTCAATTTGATACATTATTAATTTAACTAAAATTACACTTGTGTTATTTTTAATATAACCACCGTTGTGTATGTTTATACGAGTTTAATCTCACGTATTGCTATCCACAAATATATATTGGGTTATAGGTTCATAGGAAAAAACGGAATTTGATCATTTTGCGTGGCGAATAATTTAACACACTATTTTAGTTGATGTTGCTATTTCACACCGGAAGATGGTAGTAAATTAAAATTCTGGATGCCAGTTTTCTCGCGAAGAAGAGCGAAGTCGAACGCGGTGCCGTCAACGAAGAAGAAGACGCTTACGCGCTTACGCCTGCAATGACGAATCAGCCCAACAGCCAATCACATGGCAGGAGCGAAGATGGCGGAATCGGAGATGAGCGTCAGGTAGGCTCATACAGCAAACTTTATCAAACGTCTACATTGTTGAAATGCTCTTTTAAAACTGTTTGCCAGCGAGGAAGATTTTTTTACACAGCGCGCCTGGTTATTTAGTCTGACAAATGGCCACGCTTATCTTTGACAGCTTGTCTTTTGAGCTGCCTTCCCCACGCTAACGTAGCTTAGCGAGTGCTAACAGCTAAACATTTGAATGGATTTCCAGTAGCGCGGTGTGTCAGCCGCATGTCAACAACGCCGTGACACTGCTGGGGAATCTTTTCTGTGGTTAGCTGTTAAAATAACCCTGGCAATTCTGTTATGAACTCTCGTTTATATCGAAATAAAATGCTTCCAAGTTAGCTCCAGTAACCGTTAACGTTCGTCACTGGTCAGTTAGCGGGTTAACGGAGAAGCTAACGTCCCTGCTAGGATATATAGACAGAACAATAACTGAATACGTTAACAATATTTGAATGGTAAATAATAATATCTTAAACTTCAACCTGGTAATATGGCACTAATGTGAAAGAGTAATATTAAAGCGGGGCCGTTAAAACGCATACATAAGCGCTATTATTTTATACAGCAACACAATAAACACATTCAGGGGCTGAAGGGAAACTAGCTTCGTTGTGGTTTACAGTGTCAGATCTCTTTCCTGACAGTTGATTCATTTATATTGTGTCATATTGCGTTCCCCTAATTTGCTTAGTGGAATAAACTGTGCTTTCTTATGTGATAAGCTGTACTCCTATGCATTTGTTTTTGTACTACAAACTCAGCTTGTTTACGATAATATAAAATATTTTTAGGAGCTCTCGAGAATTATGGACCATACTACTGGGGAGATCTGCACTGAGGGAGCCGGTATGTCTTCTTAACTCTTGTTGTTATTTACTGTGCCCTGCGTGCAGGACTATTGCACCACAACAACAACAACCTAAAATCACATTATTATTATTATTGTTTAATAATTCTGAATTGCAATCTTTGGTATTGATGTTTCATGGCCACAGGCTCAGATAGAGGCAGAGCTTGACAAACACTGGGACAGACTGCATCAAGGACTCACTTACTACAAGCCACCCAGGTATAGTTAGAAATAGTCTTTTTTTTTCCCCTCATTGTTATTCATTGCCAGAAGGTTAACTGTGAGCATCCCCATTTTTAGCTCATCCTCTGCTGGTAAAGTGAAGGAGAACAAAGATGTCGCACAGCCATTGAAGGATTTTGGTCTGAGGATCAGTAAACTGTTGGTAAGAGAGAGAATTGGGCTTTTTTTGTGTAGCATGTGTGAATTTTCAGCCTTTATTTGATGGTGGTGATTCAGTAGTGATTCGTTGTTTCACCAATGTCACAGAATCTCGATGAGCAGCAAAGTGTGCAGCTTTTACAGTGCTATCTACAGGAGGACTACAGAGGAACCCGCGACTCATTAAAGGTCAGATGTAGTGGAATCTGTCTCTGAAATAAATGTTGTATTGCTATTTCTGATGCATTTAATTAATTTTACTATTTTGTAAGGAAGTGTAAACACGCACATATTCAGCCGTTCGATAACAGTATTTTCCTTGCAGGTTGTCCTCAAGGATGAGCGGCAAAGCCAGGCACTGCTGCTGAAGGTCGGCCTGTTAATTCCCTGTAATAGATTCAGCATGACTGTTACGCTGTTTAATGCAGTAAGCGTGACTGCCTGTTTATTGGTTTTCACAGATAGCTGACTATTACTACGAGGAGCGCATGTGTCTGCTCCGATGTGTCCTACTCCTGTTGACATACTTTCAAGATGAGCGGCATCCCTACAGGGTGAGAAGCACCTGCATTTGTGTTTCGTCACATAATTGTTGTTGCTTGTGTAACATATCGTAACCCTGATTGTGTTATTTTTTTGTTCTAGGCTGAGTACAGTAACTGTGTCAATAAGCTGGAGAAGGACCTGGTGAGCAACTTCCAGTCGCAGTTTGAGAATCTCTTCAAAGCAGAGGCACCGACATGGGAAACTCATGGAAACCTCATGGTGAAAACAGAAGTTTGATCATAACTGCTGCTAAAATTTAGCCATTGTAGGATGTAAAATAATGTGTCTCTGTGTATATATGTTCTTTCAGACGGAGAGGCAGGTGTCCCGGTGGTTCCTGCAGTGTCTTAGAGAACAGTCTCTGCTGCTGGAGATCATCTTTTTGTATTATGCCTACTTTGAGATGAGCCCATCCGACTTGCTGAGCTTTACCAAAATGTTCAAAGAACAAGGCTTTGGTTTGCGGCAGACCAACAGACACCTGGTGGACAAGAGCATGGACTCGCTGGTCGACCGGATCGGGTCGGTGCACCTTAGAGACTTTTTGCTTTACATAAATTCTAATGAAACTCCTGCTTGTGTGTATGAGCCATTTACAAAGCTTTTTCATCTGAATATCTCAAACCTATCTTTAAACATTTCTGCTATGCAATCTGTTGTTAAATCTCCTGTAGCCATTCAGTCTAGCTTTTAACATCTTGTATATTTCTCCGTCCGCAGGTACTTGAGCTCTCTTATCCTGGTTGAAGGAATGGACATAGACTTTCTGCACAAGTGTGCTCTGGAGGACTCTACAGAACAGCACCAATTCTCTGGAGCGCCTAATGTCATTAAGGTTTGTCTTGCAGTCTATTCAATTTGAGACTCCGGTCAAATTAAATAATGCTAAAATATGCCTGGAGCTACTCCACAAATTTCTAGTCCAACATTTAGTCTCACAAATTATACAATCTGGAAATGTTTCAGACATTTGAGTCTGTCCTCTGTCTCTTCTAGGAGATGGATCAGCTGCTGCTAACCTTTGGCGACATCCCTCATCATGGACCGGTGCTGTTGGCCTGGGTCCTGCTGAGACACACACTGAGACCGGACGAGTCCAGCCCCGTGATCAGAAGAATAGGCAACACCGCCCTACAACTGGGGGTGTTCAAGTACCTTTCAACAATGCTCAAAGGCCTTGGAGTCTCAGGGAATAATGTAAGACACCGTAAAAGCACACGTGGGTTAGATGAAATGAAAAAGTTCAACATAATCAGACAAAGAGAACGGTCTGTTTTAATTTCTGCTGTTCCGCTGCAGCTATTAAAACCATTTTTGTTTTGCACAACCCTGCCTCCATTACTTAAAAATGCTTAAATTATACCCTGCATCTGAGTGCCTCTGAACAGCAGCTTAAGGAAGTAACATGCCATTTCACAAGGTCATAACCCAGGCTATAATCAAAGGCCAGAGAGCAGTGGAGGCTGTAAAACCCTGCTTCTGTCTTTTTCCTGCCAGGTCTTTAAATGTTATCACTTGCTAAGTCAGGCTCTAATGAGATGGTTCAAATGAAAACCTTCTGCCAGAGAAATGTATTTCACTGCACCAGTTTTATAGTCAGTATCTGGGCTATATTACATTTTGCACATAAAATAAGATGTTGGTTTCGTGTTTTTATCACATGATAAAGATTTGTGTTATTATATCACATTCATTTTAAACTCTTTGTCCCTACAGTGTACAGCAAGCACAGCAAAAATGTGTATATACGGACTCCTCTCATTTGTGATTACCTCTTTTGAAGAAGAAAGCCTACAGGTACGCGCCTGGATTTTTTTTTTTATCTAAATCTTTACATTAGTATTTGTAGCCTGCGTTACTTACTTTCCATCTTCTTCTAACGTGTGTTACAGAGTGATGGTGTGGCAACGCAGTGCTCCCACCTGGTTGACGCTGCCTGTGAGGTCCTCTCTGCTCCCAATCTGGCTGAAGTCTTCTGGGAAATGGTGAGGAAGAATGCAGAAGAGAAAGTTTTGTTGCCGTTAGAATCAGATTAAAGAAAAAATTGTATTGTAAGTGTTGATTTAATGTCTTTTTTTATATATATTCAAATATCCAGAAACCAAACATGGGACTGGGAATGATCCTGGACAGTGCAGTAGGGATGTTCCCTCATAAGATTGGACCTCTATTACAGCTGCTAACTGCACTGCTGTCAAACAAGTCAACAGTTAAAAAGGTACATTTCACACAGGCACAGATGTACACACACACACACACACACACACACACACAACTCTTCCTTATGCAACGGTTTTAACAATATACTTCTGTGTGGCAGGTGTACAACTTTTTGGATAAGATGTCATTCTACACACAAGTTTACAAACAGAAGCCCAACGACATTGTCTCCAGGGACGACGAGACGCTGTGGAGGAGGCAAACCCCAAAACTGCTCTACCCTCTCGGTTAGGTTTAGATTAGATATAAGATTTAAGATATAAGCTATGTATGTACCTGCTTTCTAACTTTTTGATCTTTTATCATTAGGCTCGGGGCAGACTAACCTGTGGATGCCGCAGGGTGTTCTGGGTCAGGTGATGATCGGAGGTGAGCAGGGCTACGTGGTGCGCTGGGACTACTCCTACAGCTCCTGGACTCTCTTCACCTGTGAGGTGGAGATGCTGCTCCACGTTGTTTCAACTGCAGGTACAGGAGACAATTTTATATTCTCACAACCGTTTTTCAGTTTTGCATTTTAATAAAAGACAGAAATCAGCAATCCTCCTCCAAGTGCTTTCACAAATAAATGCAGTCAGGGCTTAAAATTTATCCAAGAGCCTTTTAGTAAATATTACTCGAACATTGTGTATTTGTTGGGGATTATTTCTGTATTTAGTGTGCTTTTAAGTGTTTACGGCTTACACTTTAATTCTCACATAAAAAATGGATTTCGTATCCGAACATCCAGCCCTGTAGTCATAAATATTAGTTCTTATAACATATCCCTGATCCTTTCAGAATGATTAACACGCCTCCGTTCATGTGTCTCCTCTTTCTTTAGATGTCATAGCTCACTGTGCACGCGTTAAGCCCATCCTGGATCTGGTCCACAAGATCATAAGCACAGACTGGACCGTGTCTGATTGTCTGCTGCCTCTCACGTCACGCATCTACATGTTGCTACAGAGGTGAGCCAGGTTTTACAGAGACACTTGGCAAACCCATATTTCTTATGGTACAGTCTTGATTTGAAAGCAAACGTGGATTTGTCTCGTCAGGTTAACGTCCGTCATCAACCCTCCAGTGGATGTGATTGCCTCCTGTGTCAACTGTTTGTCCGTGCTGGCTGCGAGGATGCCGGGGAAGGTGAGTGTGCTGAGTACTGTCAGTGTTAACAGGAAGTAAAATTAGCTGCTCACACATTTATTTTTACCTCTTAGGTGTGGTCCAGCCTTCACCACACCGGCTTCCTCCCCTTTGCCTCCAGCCCTTTGACCAGCATGGCTCAGTGCATCAGGTAAATTAAAAAGCTGCAAACTTTTAATATTTAAAGCTTAATTAATAAAAATAAAGTTCTCAACACAACTCTGTCTTTCCTCTTAGTGCTGAGGGGATGAAGGCTGGTAACTATGGCAACCTCCTGGTGCAGATTGAGCAGCCCAGAGGGGAGTATGCTGTGACCATCGCCTTCCTCCGTCTCATTACGACCCTGGTCAAGGTAACGGCAGTTTTTTTTTTTAGGGAAATGAAATCTTCCAGTAAGGTTCTACTATAATGTGGTGATATAAATACATCTATAATCATTTCAGGGTCAGCTTGGCAGCACTCAGAACAAAGGTCTGATCCCCTGCGTGCTGCTGGTGTTAAAGGAGATGCTGCCCACGTATCATAAGTGGCGCTACAACACCTATGGAGTCAGAGAGCGGATAGGTGAGAGCAGTTTTTTATTTGTTTTTACTTTCTGAAGTGGAAAACAATTCACTTTTAAGTAAAACTTGAATTCTCTGCGTTACTGAAGGTTGTCTTATTTTGGAGCTCATCCATGCCATTCTCAATCTGAGCCCAGAGGGAGAGGACCAGGGCAGGTAAGGAGACGTCAGGATTCAAGAGTCCTAAATTTGTGACCTCTTTGTTGTAACCCCTTGTTGTTTATTTCTGTCTTTCCGTCTTGATGCAGCACCCCCACCCTCCAGTCTCTGTGCATCTACAGCCTGGCAAACACAGAAGCCGGGCAGGCGGTCGTCAACATCATGGGAGTTGGAGTGGACACCATAGACGTAGTCCTGGCAGCACAGCCCAGCAGGTGAGCAGTGATTTATTTTTTCTTTCTTTCTTATAATTACTGCTAAATGTTCCGTCTTTTTGACTTGATGCAAATATAAAATAGTGTAAATTGACCGTTTGTCTCTTCTTTAATGTGCTGTCCAGCTGTGGCTCTGAGGGTCCCGGTCAGATCCTGATCCAGACGGTCAAACTGGCCTTCTCCGTCACAAACAACGTCATCCGCCTGAAGCCGCCGTCTGACTCCGTGTCCCCTCTGGAGCAGGCGTTGACGCAGCACGGCGGCCATGGCAACAACCTCATAGTTGTCCTGGCCAAATATATTTACCACAAGCACGATCCGGCGCTGCCTCGCCTCGCGATCCAGCTGCTTAAAAGGCTCGCCACGGTAAGGCTTCCCGTGTTTGACCCTCAGCGCGTGAGTTTGTGCTCGGTGAGTATTTGTCTCTGAAGCCTGACGTTGTCTCCAGGTGGCTCCTATGTCGGTCTACGCCTGCCTCGGCAGCGATGCAGCAGCCATCCGGGATGCGTTCCTCACTCGGCTGCAGAGCAAGACGGAAGACATGAGGATCAAGGTCATGATCCTAGAGTTCCTCACCGTTGCCGTGGAAACGCAGCCTGGTCTCATTGAGCTGTTCCTCAACCTGGAAGTCAAAGATGGAAACGAGGGGTCAAAGGTGTGTGAACTGTAGGAAGTAGATTAACGTTTGCTTCCAGCGGGGCAGCATTTACATCCAGATTGTTTTTTGTTTTTTTAACTTGTAGGAGTTTCTGCTTGGTGAGTGGAGCTGCCTTCACGTGGTGCTGGACCTGATCGACTCCAAACAGCAGGGGAAGTACTGGTGCCCCCCTCTGCTCCACCGAGCGGCCCTGGCCTTCCTCCTTGCTCTCTGGCAGGATCGCAGGGACAGCGCCATCTCGGTCTTACGCACAAAGTAAGCAGACTCTCTCAGACAAAAGTGGATGTCTTTCATCTTTAAAAAATCTTTAATCTAAATTTTCATCTTTTTTACACAGGGATAGATTTTGGGAGAATTTGACAACACCTCTGTTTGGAACTCTGACCCCACCTTCAGACACCACAGAGGTATTTGCTTTGCTGATTTACTGATCACATGAGTAACTGGATGTCAGGCGATGTCATAACTCACACGCTGTCATTCATTCATTCATCCTCAGCCTTGCGTTCTGGAGACCTGCGCTTTTGTCATGAAAATTATCGGCCTTGAGATCTACTACGTCGTCAGGTAATTTTAGCATCCATGCCACGATAACAGTTTTCCCATATTCATATTTTAATTTAATTTACAAATGAGAACTCAAACGTTTGCAGTGGCTCTTTGGAGAAATCTCTAAAGGACGGGCTTCAGAAGTTCTCCAACGCGCGGCGCTACGAGTACTGGTCCCAGTACGTCAAGTCTCTGGTGTGCCATGTGACGGAGATGGAGGAGGAAGGCATCTGCTACTTCCCAGAAACCCAGATGTTGATCTCTGCTTGGCGGATGCTCCTGATTCTTTCCACGAGCCATGTATGTCAAAATAAACTCGTGGTTAGAGTGTTTTTTTGATGTCAGCCAGCCTTAAAAAGAATAATAACTGAATGAATGTGTCTGGATAGTGATCAGGAGGTTTAATTAGACTAAGACCAGTCTGGTTTGATCCAAAAATAACAAAATCCATCAGCTAGCATCTTTAAAATTAGCTGTAAAGAGTGGTGGTTTTGTAATTGGTTGGAATGATCTCTTGGACTGTAGATTAAAGGAACTGTAAACTTCAAATGTTTGCTTTAATTGATGTGATAATCTCTGAAGCACAAAGGAATCTGAAGCAGTGATGCCTGTTTTCTGTTTTCAGTCTGATGTAATGCAGCTAACGGAGGACGCGACCAAGCTGAAGCTTTTCATGGACGTCCTGGATGGGACCAAAGCTGCTGTAAGTGAACTGAAAGCAGGTTCCTGTAATCTGTGGCTTTTTATCTCCCCTTACTTTTTGTTTTTCTTATATCTGTTTCTGTCTCTTTCAGTTGACTACGTCCACATCTGTGCCGTGTCTTCGTCTTGGCTCCATGATGGCCACTCTGCTTCTCATCCTGCTCAAACAGTGGAGGAGGTGTGTGCTCCTTTTTACAGGAGGAAAACAAATAGTGAACTCTTGACATATTAAAACTTAAATAAACCTTTTTTTGTTGTTGTTGTTGTTTGTTTCCAGTGTGGTAGCAGCAGCTCCGGACATCCTTTCCCCGCTGTCCCTGATCCTGGAGAGCGTCCTGCAAGCTGACCAGCAGATGATGGAGAGGACCAAAGCCAAAATCTTCTCTGCTCTCATTTCTGTGTTGCAGATTCAGGGACTAAACGGTAAGAAGCGGGCACGTCTTAGCTTCTGTCTGCGTTTGAATCATAAGTTCAAGTAATTCAGTTTTATTATTCCTTCGTCAACCAGGTGGGGATATTTCCCAGCTGCCCCAGCTGCTGATGTCTGTGTGTGAGACGGTGAAAGACGAAGCCCTCGCGCTCATTGACAGCACTCGCCACATGAGCCAGATGGGAGACGTGGTGGAGGACGAGGACAGCATGGAGACGGACTCTCCTCGCGGCCCACAGAAGGACCAGAGAGACGGAGTAAGTGAAGCTAAAACTAAAAGCTGAGGACTTTGATTGTAGGAGATGTTTTGCACAGACTGAAAGCACGTGTTAAAGTTTATTTATTGTTCTCTCAGGTGTGTGTGCTAGCCCTCCACTTAGCGAAGGAGCTGTGTCGCACTGATGAGGACGGGGAGCACTGGGTGTCCGTGATGAGGAAGGTCCCGGTCCTGCCCTCGGTGCTCGGCGCCGTGGAGCTCAGCCTGCGCTCCAAACACAACCTCTACTTCACCGAGGCTGCTCTTCACCTGCTGCTCACTCTGGCCCGCACTCCTCAGGTAAACACAAACACGCTCCTCTTACCTCATCGATCCTTTCACGTGAATGTCAGCCATCAGATAGATATTGAGGCTTTCTTCATATTTTCCTCCAGGGCGCAGCAGCTGTTGCTGGAGCCGGAGTCATCCAGACTATCTGCCTGCCTCTTCTCAGTGTTTATGAAGTTTCTTCAAACGGAGCTTCACAGGTTAAAGAAATGAATCCTCATGTTTATGTTTGGCTTTTGTCTAACAGCTTTGATTAAAGTTACAGATTGAGCATTAATATGATGTAATAACAGTTTATCCGTGTCTCTGAGCAGAGTTTCGCCCGTAAGTCCCAGGACTCTGCCTGCTGGCCGGGGGTGTACCGCCTCTGCATGTCCTTGATGGAGAGTCTGCTCAAGACTCTGCGCTACAACTTCGTCAACGAAGCCCTGGACTTTGTGGGAGTACATCAAGAACGTATACTACAGGTAAGACTGCAGTAACGTAAAGGTGATCTAAAAACTGACGGCGAGCCATTTATACTTATGGGCTTATCAGTGGCTCGTGCTGTAAAAATGCTACTCGGCCATGGTCTGTTGTATCCAGATAATTCCTGCAGTTTCACCATCTTCTCTTTCTCTCCTGCTCAGTGTCTGAACGCTGTGCGAACGGTCCAGAGTCTGTCCTGTCTGGACGAGGCCGATCACACCGTTGGTTTCCTGCTGCAGCTCTCGAGCTTCTGTAAGGAGTGGCAGTTTCACCTCCCCAAACTGCTCCGAGACGTGCAGGTAACGCACGGCAAAGAAAACACAGCTCCAGTTGCTGTTCACCATCCTGTTTATTCATTTTTCTTTGCCTCCTCTTTGCAGGTAAACCTGTGTTACCTCTGCCAGACCTGCACGTACCTGCTCCACAGCAAAAAGATGCTCCATCACTACCTCCAGGTCAGAAACCAGGATTTTATTTCTGCTCTGTGCTCTCTTTATCGTACAGCATCATTCACTTCTCTTTGAATCTTCTCAGGCTAAAAACGGTGAGGCGTTGCCGCCCGGCCCTCTCCCCAGGACCCAGCGGCCTCCTCAGGCCCTGAATAAACCAGCAGCAGGTGGAGGTGAAAGAGAGGAGGCGGAGCAGAAGGCGCTGCTGGCCGTGCAGTGCAGCCTTCTGAAGATCCTCAGCAAAACGCTGGCGACTCTGCAGCACTTCACTCCAGACTGCTGCCAGATCCTCCTGGACCAGGTCAGACTGCTTCATCTGACTCTGTCACTGTCATCGTGCAAAGCTAGCTACAGCTACAGGAGCAAAAATGGATTAAATGCTGCTTGTGTGTCTCCCCGTGTGTGTGTGTCAGTGCATGGACCTGGCTGAGTACAGGACCCTGTTTGTGCTCAGCTTCACCACTCCAGCGTTTGACCCCGATGTGGCTCCTTCGTTCGGGACGCTGCTGGCCACCATCAATGTGGCCCTGAGCATGCTGAGCGAGGTACATCAAGTGAACTTGGATAGTTTCAGGTACAATCAGCCTCTATTAGATGCCTCATCATTTTTTATTTGCTTGTAGATGGAGAAGAAGAAGGAGCCAGCTTCACTGAGCATAGTTTCTCTAGCTTCCTCAGAGGAAATCCAAGCACTCAAGTGAGTCACTCTGCCTCCTGCTGCTTCAACTATTATCTCTTTCTACTTTCTTCATCTTTGAGGAGATACTGTTTTGTTTCTCACTGAAAGTTAAATGAAAATAATCTAATTTATCTAGTTTTGACCTGTTACAGTCAACAGTTCCCACCTCTTAGTGTGTGGGTCTATTTTTTAGGTTTACTCAGAACATCTTAATTAAATACTTGTCTTTTCTCCAGGTCGTTGCTGATGTTCACCATGGAGAACTGTTTCTACGTGCTGATCTCTCAGGCCGTTCGCTGTCTCAAAGATCCTTCCATCCTCCCTCGAGACAAGCAGAGGCTCAAACAAGAGCTCAGCTCCGAACTGGTGAGGCATCCCGTCTTCTTAATTAATAATCCTGGCCTTGTTTTAAGGAATCATTTATCATCGTAACCTGCTTTTACTGTCAGCTAAAGACCTAAACCTGCAATGGTGTGACCCATATAACTTAAATTTGGGTCCAAATTTACATGTTCACTATGAATCAGTAGCCTTTGGTAGAAACTTAGTGAGAGAAGGCCTCATGAATTATGGGTTTTTACAGGCGCTTTTATAAGCAAATAATGTTTTATATGACGTGTTTTTCCTTTTCTATGAAGTAAACACTGCCGTTACGTCTAGGACAGTTTTGATTTACAAATATTTACATTATTAAATCATTTTTAATCTGTAATCTGTCCACGAATTGTGTGCCAAGACATTTAGTTATACCACCATTCATTCGTTCTCTATAACTGCTTGTCCTCTCCTCATGAAAGCCGGGTTGTACCACCAGTGTTATCCTTTCACATCATCTCCATCATGTCATTAAAGCTTTTTTTTTTTCCTCCTCCAGAGCACTCTCCTCTCCAGTCTGTCCCGTCACTTCAGGAGAGGCTCCCCGTCGTCTCCGGCCAGCGGCATCCTCCCCTCCGTTCAGTCCAAACCCCCCACACCGGGCTCCAAGGGGAGCCATGAAGGTCAGGAGCCGTTTATCCAGCTCGTTCAGGCCTTCGTGAGACTCGTGCAGAGATAGGTGTGGATTCACAGAACAGGACACATTTCAAACATGGTTAGATTTTTCTTTCTTTTTCTTTCCCCCTACAAAAAAAAATATATATACCGTAGTTCTCCAAAACCAACATTTCTGAATAAGGAGGGCACTAAAATGGTTAAGCTCAACAATTGTGACCTAAAACAAGTGTTTACTTTAATAATTCATCATTTAATAATGTTTTTGTTGGTGTTAAATAACCAAAGTTATGTTTAAAAGGCCAATGAGGAAGTGCCCAATGACCAGGGCCTGTAGAGATCTTGGTGCTACTAAACATCAGTCACATAGACACTGTGGCTGTGCTCCACCTTTCACAGACCTAGTTTTATAGGTCACTTCGACAACGCGACAACCTGACATGTTTCAAGTGCAACTTAAAAGAAATTTGACCTCTTAAAATATAACCTTTTTATGTATAATGTGTATTAGAAGGAGAGTAAAACTGTTTTCTAAAATATAAATCTTGAACTTTGCTATTTTCATATTTGTGCTTTCCGTGTACACGTTTTGAAGTGGCTGCCAAGATTTGTACGTAAGAAAAAAAATAAATGTATATGCCAATAAAGGGACTTTTGTACCACAATTTCTAGTTAGTGTTTGTTTTTGAAATGAAATCAAACGACTCGTTTCACCATTAAACCTTTTTCTTTACTGCATTTTTAACATGATTCCTCAGACACGCTGTAGCCTTAAACCATCGTATACATCTTAACTGACAGGTAAAAACATCACAGCCGTAATAAAATACAATTTCCTTGTTTTTAAATGTAAAATATAAAAAGAATAGAGGAAAATATTTAAATCGCAGGGATCACTATTTACAAAGGCATTCTCTTTTAAAAGAAAAAAATACTTTTACAACTTCAGTACCTAAAATAAATCTACTTAAAGGCAGGGCATGTGCAATTAAGGTTTAAAAAATAAAAAATAAGTGGAATAAGGTGACGATTTTTACAGCAGGATAGAAAGGCGCAGATTTAGTAGCTGCAGTGCAAGAAGCCGTCGCTGTTTCGATCTTCTGAGGAGTCAGAGTGTCTGCCTGTAGTGTCCGCTACTGGCCATTGACCGGGACCTCCTGAAAAAGAAAAGGCAAGTCAGTGTCTGACTGTTTTCAGTACGTGGTAGAGTCTTTAGCCTCAGACATGCAGCAGGAAAACCAGCTGACACAGCTAAAACTTTGCCTCGAGACGCATGCATCTGACATCTTGATCAATATACTTACTAAGCATCTTGCTGAGAGGAGTGAAGGCTGATACGGCCAGAAACAAACCTATAGCAGAGTCTATAGCTTCATATTTGTGACTCTAAATCTCAGCAAGAAAGTCAATAAGTATATTTCCCAACATGTCAAACTGTTCCTTTAAAGTAGAAACGGCCCTTCATGCATCATCATTTATATTAAAACAAAAAAATCTTCAATGCAGGAACTTCAACTTTCCAATAACTGTTGGAGAAAGTTCCCCCTTTTTTGTGTATCCAGAATGAGTATGACTTCAGTGATCGGTTTGAACACGTGAATGCAGCACAGGCAGCTGCCATTAAAAAACACACAAGTGTAAATAATGGTAAAGGTTAGCCATGCAAGCAACAGTTTTTCATGTAGAAATGGAACAAAAAACAAAACACGGTCAAAGGTGTATCATGTTAAATGCTGTATACAAGCCAAACTAAACTAACTGATGGATAACTACTATTATTTTAATTCAGTTGTCATATTGGATGTGCAATAGAGATGGGCGATATGGACTAAAAAAATGTATCCCAATAATTTCTGGTATATATCACGGTAACGATAAATAAACAACAATTCAGCCTAATCTTTTTGACTATAATTCATCGGCAAGTTTTATCTGAGTTGTTTTTTCCTGGACTCTTTGGATGAAGTCGACGCTGCCTCTGCATCCTCGCAAATTTTCTGGCTTTCATCATATTCTGGTTTGTGGTGTTACTGTCCTTTTTATTCACTATTTGTTTCACCGTTTCCGTTCAGACTGCAGCCGAAATAACTCATGTAATACTCGTGTCGGTTTGTGCACAGTCACAAAATTCCTAGGAACCTTTTGCAAGCACTAGTTTCTTGTAGGACCGGCCGTACTAGAATAAAGTATAATTGCACATCCACTACAGTAGGTGGCAGTGGCGCTCGCATTGTCAGAATGTGCGCAGGGAGTATTGGCTCTATGGTGTATGTTTTGTTTTTTTGTTTTTTTGCAGCAAACAAACACTCAATATTTTACAGGGATGAAAAGAAAGGCAGAGAGAGACAGAATGAGACAACTGAAAGTCTCCTGAAAGCTAAGACGAGGAAATATGACGGAGCGTATGTAGCGCATGGCTAGCGCGATTCTTTAACCCCTTAACTAATTATTTGTGTTTTTGCTTACCATTCCTACGAGAAACTAGTGCTTCCAAAAGGTTCCTAGGAACTTTTTTGAATGTGCAAAAACCGACATTGGAGTATGACATGCATTATTTCAGCACGTATCCTTATAATTACTAAGGAACAGAAAAAAGCCCTTGAAGGTTTATACTGCAGTGTCCTACCCAGTATAACCCTAGTTCATTAGGATTGATATCATGACTGTTGCATTTTGCTAAGGGAACTCAACAAAAAAGCACAAACTCCAAATCCTTTGCAACTCATGACACATTGATTTTTAAAGGCATCAGATTCATGCAGGGTCTCATGAAAATCATGCATCACTCTGAAAGCCTGCAGCTCAGCCACACTGACCTTCATCTGGTCCTCCACACAGGCCTTTCAGGCCAAAGAGGGTACAGTAATTTGTCTACCATTATTTAACAGAGAGAAGGAGAAGGAGAGTGATTCACTGAAGGAGAATGTACCACCGTGGACAAGTCTGCATCTCATTAAATGAGGTCGACTCACCTCTAAATTCCCCCTGGCTTTCTTCAGCACTCCGTGGGTCAGAGACACTAGAAAAGGACCAATATTAAACCATATTAGTCATTATTCATAGTTATTACTGAGTCTAACAATAGAGTAAGTAAAAGAATGTGCTCATACGCTGATCGATGATGACCCTCTCCATCCCCTCCTTGAGCTGGTTGGTGCTGCGCAGACGTTTGACGGCTCCGCTCAGCATCCTCTCCTGCTGTGACAGCCGGCTCTTCAGTCTGGCTATCTCGTTTTTCAGCAGCTCATCCTGATTTGGAGGATAACAAAAGGATTTGGCTCTCAGATGCTTAATTAGATTTGTCAAACGCAGCGTTTCTTCTTCTTCTCTGTGCGTCTTACCTGCTGGTTGGTGCAGCTGTCCCCTGCTGTGTTACCAGCTGGCAAAGAGACTCTCCACACCAGCTTGAGCAGCCGGCCAGCCTCCTCCAGCACTTGCTGCATGGTGTTTATGCTGCTGGACAGACTCTTCAGGTGCTGCTGTTCCATAACCTACAAAGACGTACTTCAGTGAGATTATTTCTGATTGTTTTACAGTTTATAAGTCAAACTAAAACATAAAACCGTCAGCACCTTGTTGTCAATGCCCTGCTGTTTGAGCGTGTGCAGACAGCCCTGCATTTGCATGTCCATGCTGCGCGACAGCTTGCGTCCCTCTGAGATCTGCTTGCGGAGGGCGCTGTAGTCTTCGATCAAGCCCAAAATATGGCGGCCGTTGCGATTGGCCCACATCCGGTGGCCCGGCACCAGCCGAGAGGGAGCGCCTGAGACGCTGTCGCCAGAGCTGCTGCTGACCGAGCCGCCGTCCACCTCTGACTGAGCACGACGTCTCGTTTCTGAAAACGTTTACGCAAGATGAGGTGTTTTAAAAAGCTCTCGGTGAGTCTTTAAAATGCACAGGCTTCATGAGGATTTGGTTTTACCATGGAGGACGCTGGTGTGTTCAGTCTGAAAAGAGTGACGGAGAGTATCACAGCCTTCACGACCCGGAGACCTGCCGCCTTCATCTAGAAACAAATATAAAAACCAGAGGTGACTCCTCTGTGTCTTTCTGCGTGCGTCAGGTCATGACTCTGCGTCTTGTGTTTACCTGGAGACGACAGCAGGTAGTTGATGTTGATGGTCTCAGAGCGATTGGGTCCTCTGAGCAGCTGCTCCTCCAGCCTCTGCCGCAGGGCCGTGTTGGTCTGGATGCTCCTCTCCAGCTGCAGCCTCAGGTGTCTGATCTCTGACAGCAGCTCCCCCAGGTCCACGGAGGAGCCGGAGGAGGAGACGGGGACAGGCTCCTGGGTCGTCCCACTAGATTCTGCATGAATGAAAGAAAGATACATATCGTCTGATTATCATCCAACGAGAGACAGGGTGTACGGGAGCCGCTGTAGAGATTTCTCTTGGAAAAAAAAAGTCACCGCTAGCAGGCAGCACAGTGACGAGGAATGGATCGCAAAACTGTCTTACATGTGCGACACATTCAACCTGCTCAATGAACTGAACTTGTCACGTCAGAGGAAAGTGACAGCTGTCTTCAGGTTGGTAGATAAAGCAGCTGCATTTAAAGCCAAACTGGATTTGTGGGGACGGCGCGTAAACAGGTGGATTTGACGTTACCATAGTGATCAGAGAGTGTATGCCGGCCGTATCATTTTATTCCGTTTTTATCTGCTACACCATTAGATCAGTCCGTGGCTCAGAAAGACCTCTGATCCAGGGATTATCCACAAAGATTAAAAATCTACAATACATTAATGCTAGAGACTTTCTAGAGACTAAAGAGAATAAATAATTGTCTGTTCAGTGTTCACCTTTAATTGCATCTAATCCAGAAAATGAACACAAAAAACAAACGTGCCGTACCGTTGTGCTTGTTGTCAGTCTTCATCTTTTCGTAAACCTGCAGCTCCACCCGCAGCGACTGGAGGAGATGCTGGGAGTCGGACAGATGCTGCCTCTGGAGCTTCACCTCGGACTGCAGCCTGGGGCGGAGAAATGAAGGAAAACTAAACGAAAGAGCCACAGTTGATTTATTTAAAGTAACATCTACTGTAGAGATGCTCATGATCATGGTTCATCATCATCGGTATTGTTAGACGTGTTCAAAATGTTCAAAAAGTACTAAACACACACTGAAATCGTGCCTTAAGAAAGCAACACTACCATTTAAATAAAGTAATGTGGCAGAAACGTTAAAATAATAACATAAATAGATAAAAATAAATGTGAAAATTGTGCAAGATGGCACATTGTGGCCATAAGAGGTAACTGCAGTACACTTGAAAAGTTGTGGGTGGTGGTCACGGAGATGGCTCATCAAGTTGGAAGTGTTACCCCCTTTCACATAGATTATTCTTTTTTTTTTTGCATTTTCTGCACTAGGGTCTTCAATTATTTTACCGTCAACATCTTTTATAAATCCAGAATATGCCCAGACTGATCATGTTTTTGTCTCTGGAGCGTAGGTGGCTTCAACGCCTCTAACATTCTGAGTAGTTAATGTCACAGACGCTGTTTTTGGTTCCTAACGGTTTGCTGGATATATACGTTCGTGTATAAATGTATAAATGAGAGGCATGATCTTAGAGCGCTTTGTAGAAGACGCTTAATAAAGTTCACTCCACTGACTCGTATTGGTTCACAGGACAGAGCTGCCTCCTCCAATATGGCGGCGACGTTGACGTATCGCAGCAACCACGTTTAGGTGCTGCTGCTTCTCCAGGAAATGAGCAGTATCACTGAGTTTTACGGTAATCAGTTACGGTTTTAACGATAATTATAATTTAAAACGGTATTACTAACCGCCGGGAATTTTACCGCAGTTTATCGTCATACCGGTAATCGTTACATCCCTAATCTACTGATAAAGACACTATGCAATGCAAGACTGAACGTTAAGAGCCTAAAACAACTTTTATCGACACTCTGATTTAACGAGAGCCTGAGATGATGTTCTTCTTTACCAATGTGTGATAAACCTTATATAATGAGCCTAATGTATATAGTCCACAATGTCGCTCATGTGTGATGAGTGAGTGAAAGGGAGAGGAGATGCGATCTGTAAACTAGACTCCTGGTTTAGAGTTTCAGCTCAGCTGTGTCAGTAGGACCTGAGGGCAGGAGGTCACACACACCGTCATTACGGCATGTGTGTGTGTGTGTGTTAACGGACCTTCAAATGATACACTCTCAAGTTTCACAGCTCCACTAATAGTATGGAATAATGGTAATAGTAATGACTCTTTAGGACGGTAATTGGTAGCGTGCAGCGTTTCAGGTTGCATGAAGGACAGAGGTAATGACATGCAGCGCGTGTCCCGTACCTGTGCAGCTCCTCTCGGCTGTAGTGCAGTGAATCCAGGAGCTGGGAGTTCTCCTGGCTGCTGTGCTCCAGTCTCTCCTGCAGGCGTCTGTTTTCCTGCCTCAGGGCTTCACACTCCTTCCTGCTCTGCTCCAGCTTGGCCGTGCGCCTGGCCAGAGTCTCCCGTAGCTTCTCGTTCTCCTTCTGCTTGTCTAAAGAAAAAAACAACACATTTGTGAGTTAGTCTAATCGGTAAAGGTGCGTTTATGTTTATTAAATCAGGCGGGCTTTACCTCTAGATCCCACGCTGAGTTGTTCCTTCAGGATTTGGTTTTGTCCCCAGAGGAAGCGCACCTCGTTAGCCAGCTGACTCTGCTCCTCTTGGCCGTGGATGAAGATATTTGTCGCTGCTGGAGTTGACACGAACTCGTCAGTCAACAAATAATGGTGTAACTGCGTTGTACATACATATGAAACGATCAGATTTTACATTGTGTACCTGGATCCCTCTCCACCTCAGCTAGTCTTCTCTCCAGCTGTTCTCTGAGGTGGTCGTTGGTACGGATACTTTCTTCCAGGCGTTGTCGCAAAGCTCTGATCTCCTGTAGGTGTTCTGCCAGCAGGTCTACCAGACACACACACAGATATTGGACTCTGAATACACAATAATGCAACAGCTAGTGTGATTATTCTATTGTCAGAGTCTGTTGCCACGGGAGAAACATTTTGTAATACTGGTTTACTGCTCTATTGTCTAAAAGTCTGAAGTCCAGTGCGTCATAATCACCTGGATTCATGTGCGGCTGTCCGCTAGCGTTCTTTTGCGAGTCTCCGTCTCGTTCCTTCGCCTCCCTCTGAGGCCCTGGACCCTCCTGGTCTTCTCCCTGCTCCTGCTCCTGGTGGTGGGAGCTGGTCTGGGCCATGATGGAGCGATGCAGGTCCAGTTCACTGCGCAGGCTGGCGTTGAGCTCCTCGCTGCTCCTCAGCTGCTCCTGCAGTCGCCCGTTCTCCCTCTGCAGGCCCTGTAGTCTTCCGGGAACGGACACACCTTCCGTCTGGGCTCCTCCTACAGGAGGGACACCTGTACCTCCTGTCCAATCGGTGACGTGATGCTGGCCTGAACGTGAACAGATATTCCTCATCACTTCATGGAGTTTTGTTTGAACTTATTAAATGTTTGTTTGTTTGAACTTATTAAATCCTGACATTAATACTCGGACACGCTCCTCCTTCTACAGCTAGAATTTGTAAAGTTGAGTTTTCTGATAAAGCCTTCGCACTAACTTCTCCCTCTCACATATCCATATCCAGCATTGCCTCTTTTCCCTGAGGGGAACACAATTTGAAGATTGAACCGGATACGTGCCACTGAATAATGCAACTTTAAGTGGAGGTGGATTGAAACAGGACACCGGCTCCGTCCTCGGACCGCATGCTTTGTCCTGCAGGGACGCTTCACTGCAACACAATGGATCTGAGTGGAAAATAAGTGCTATTACAGGCCGTGACTAGACTGGCTGTGCCCACGAACAAGGACTGGAGTAATCTCAATGACATCCGTGGGACAAGAAGTGGAGAAAATATGCATTTTTAATGCAGCAAACTGAGTTAATCCTAGTGGAGAGCACACGTTACCAACCCTGGCCCTGTCGTCAGGGATACTTTACACTATAATTGGACTGAGCTTTCACACCCATTCACAAATAAATTCCATCGTCAAGGTGTAAGAGCTGGAAATGCTTACTGTGGCCTCGGCTGCCACCGTGTGAGGTTGGGCTGCTATGACAGGAGGAAGCGGTCGTGTCTGAGTGATACAGGTCGGAGTGGGAAGTGTGCTGGCAGCCGGGACTCTGGCCTCTGATCTGGCTCTGCAGGCTCTGGATCAGTCGGTTCTTCTCCTGCAGCTCTTTGGCCAACCTGGGAGGAAGTGATCATGTTAGTTCCAGCTGTGACGGCTCAGTGTTTAAGAACAAGTGGGAGTTAATCATCACATCTTCTCGATGGATGTTTGAGCAAAAGAAAAGCACTCAAAAAAAAAATAAAAAAAAAAATAGAGTAGATAAGTGACCGGTGTAGAAGTCAAGACAAATGTGTTCATAACCGGAGAAGTTTCAGCAGAAGCACACAGCTGGAAAGCTTGGAAGGGAGGAGCTCACAGCAAACGTCATGCCGTTTAATCTGGATCAAACCCACTCACTGCTCCAGCTGCTCCCTGGTGTATTCAGCCAGGGTGAGGTTTTGCTGGACAAGGAGGCGGACGTGCTGCTGCAGCAGCTCTCTCTCGCCCTCTAGCTCCGCGCGCAGAGCATCTATCTCCTGCTGGATGCTACACAGGCTGTCAGGAGGGTCTCTGACGCTCTCCTCGTAGAAGAACAGTGACTCTGACGCCTGCTGAAGCTCCCCAAGACTGCCCACATCGGTAGTAATGGATTAAAATCATGCCGCTGATGTGTTATTCACATACCACGTGGTAACGTCAACTCGTTTGATTGAGCTGCAATTTATAGAGTTTAAAACTAAACTCCTCTTGGGATCCTCTTGTAAATTATTTCCTGCTAATCATGAGGAATAAAAATGTCAAAAGTGTTTATGATGTTGATCGTGGCGTTTTGGGCAAAGAGCACTGGCATGCGTCGTGCTCCCCTCTAATTTCTGTGAGACGCCGCTGACCCAGTTAGGCGCAGCGTGACCTTAATGTTTTGGTTGACACCGAGAAAATTAGGTCAACAGCAGGACACTATTCAAAAGCAACAATTCACAAACACACACACCCCGGGGTCATGAGGCAAGTGGCTGAGTGGATGGGGGTCGGTTAGAAAGGGGTCACGAGACAAACATCAAAAAAAAAAGGCTCAGCTAATGACCCTAACTCTCAAACAGAGAACATGTGACCTAAATAAAGAGGATTAAATGGTTACAATTGACATTATAGGGGCTCATCTGACATACAAACCTATGTCATTAAAGACTAAATCAACATTTTGTGAAAGATGGCAATTTAAAGACAATAGAGTGGTCTCATAATCTAATGTCCTCCAGAATTATCGGATAGCACTGGACGTACCTGCGAGACAATTCGAGAGCTGCCATGTCCTCATTATCCAGATGAGATTCTCCTGCAAGACAGAGGAGGACATGCTGTCATGGACCTGTCCGTACAAATCAGTTACGACTGAGTGCACTTCTGTGTACGTCCCTCTTTTGCCAGAGGACGTTGCTTTGTCCTGATTACGGCATCAAGTCAAGTATGGTCATAAGACACAGCTGTTTTTAGAAACTCAGGACCTTTAATATTATTAAATACTGTCATTAGGAATGACATTAGAAATACTAATATCATGCTTTATTTTCACTTTTGCACAGTTTTGGGTGTTTGAATGAATCAGCAGACAGGAGCTACCTTTGTCCAGCCGTCCCTCCAGCCTCTCCACGATGCTGAGGCTCTTGTCCAGCTGCTCTTTGACCACCTCCCCCATGTAGTGGTCGACTTCGCTGGCCTGCAGCAGCTCTTTAAAGGCCTGGTTCAGCTCCTCCAGCTGCCGACGGTGCAGGGCTCCCAGCTTGCGGCTTTCCTTGATCTGCTGCCTCAGTTGTGACAGCTCCCTGGCCTGCGACTGCACCAGCGAGTCAAGTCTGTGAGGAGGACAAAATGTGGACAGCTTCAGTCAAGATTTGATTTTTAAAATGACTGTCCAAACTTTTACAGACTTAAAAATGTGATAGACTGCTGACCTGGCAGGTGATGTGGAGCGACTGCGGTTCTGGGGCAGTTGTTCACTCGTGCTTCTGTGCAGAGTCCTCTCCCTTTCCAGTTCTACACTGAGACGGCTGGTTTTATCCTTCATCGACTGGTTCTCCCCCTCCTTTTTCTCCGTCAGCTGCCTGCTTCTGTAGATCCGATCTTGACCACGGTCGTCTTTCTGGGCGCCTTCTTGGTCCCTGACTGGGTCAGAGGTGTTGGCAACAAGGTCGCTGGAGAGGGAGTTCCTACGCAGGAGACTTTGCATTTGGAGGATGAGCTTGGTTTGGATTTCCAGCTGGACCTTCAGCTCTCTGACTTGCGCCTGAAGCTGAAGAGGGTCTTCAGAAACACCGTACTCATCATAGACGTGCAGACTTTTAAGGCTGACCTAAAAACAGACAGAAGAAGGTTAACAATTTTGCACAGGAGGATATAAATGGAAATAAACTGCTGCTGCTTAAACCAAGAAGCTGTAACAGGGGACATTTAGTGGGGTAATTGTATATCCTCAGATACCAAATAGTTGTATCTGGGCAGTGAGGAAAAGAGGGTGTGCTTTTGGAATAAATGTTCTAAGTGTGTCTCTTGGCCTTGGCACTAACACTCACTGTAGACTGTGACAGATGTGATCAGGATTGCAGTTCATGTTCCAACTTTGTGGTAATGTGAAAAGCTAGAAAAAAAATGGCATAATGGCATAATCCCCCTCAAATACTTCTAAGAACATCTTCACTTCAGTCCAGCAGCACAACAGACTAGCTCCACCTGGTTGCAGTAGGTATGACAGGACGATTACTGTTAAGAGAAGTGGGGGTAAGATGAATACCTTGGCCGAGCTGAGAGCTGGGGAACTAGGGTACGGGGTACTGGAGGTTGAGTCCAGGTTTTCAGTAGAGGAGAAGGCGGCCTGCTCGTGTTTCAACAGGGAGGGCAGGCTGGAGGCACTGCGACTAGGGTTCACACCCACCTCTAGATCTGACAACACAAGGGACACAGAAACATTAAACTAGAGAAGGAATCTATAACATAAATATAAAATGAATAAATAGGGATAGTGCCATCTGAGGAAGTAAACCAAGTGAAATACAAGTAGTCGAGAAAGGTGAAAGGTTAATGAGTGCTCGAAAGACCTTCCCAAACTTCAGATTGGAAACATGCAAGAATTTGTCAATGTGCGTTTGACACATTAGACACATTAGAGGTCCATTCAAATTTGGGAACAGTGCAGAAAGAATCCCAGGTTAAAACCAGAAAAGAGGCTGTGTAGTTATGAGACCCAAACTGCAAACACACGTCGGTGTCAGTGACAGCGTGTTACAGTTTATTCACTCCTCATGCAGACATACAGTGAGAGGATCTATCCACGTGTGTGATTAGTGTCCACTCAGCAGACACACATGCATAGTCTGCCTAAAGGCTGTCTACCTGTGCTACTGCTCTCTTCCCTATCGTTCTCACTCTTGCCACTGGTTTCGTAACCCAGGTCCTGCAAATCCACCTGCACACCTTTGTCATCCAGCTCGGGAGCTGGCATTGGAAGCAATATATGTTAGGTTAGCAAGAAATCACATAATAAGCCTCGTTTTGTGTCTTCGGTGTTGTGTTCGTGGGGTGTAGATAAAAAAAAAAGTATTCGTGAACAGAAAAAACACAAACTAAGACATAAATCATCTAAATGGTGATGTTACCTTTCCGTGCAGTTTCAGGAGAGGATGAATTCGACAGAGCAGTGGCTAGTTTCTCCTCCAGGTTTTTGCAGGCTTTCTTCCTCTCCCTCAGTGCCTTATGTAGAGTCTCTAGTTGGGCCTGGACACTTGGGGGTAAGCCTTTGTCATCCTGCCCTGTTTTCTGGGCTTTGCTCTCCCCTCTCTGGCTCCTCTCTGCTTGCGAGGAAGACTGGAGCTCAGATATCCTCTGAGAGTACTCACAGAAGACCTTGTAGAGGAAACTAAGATGCTTGTGGAGATCTTGTCCCTTTGTTCCAGTTGGAACAGAGGACTGGCTGCTGCTGCTGGACTGGGCAGCTTCTCCCAGTTGCTCCCTCTCTTGCAGAGCTGTCTGAAGTTTGTCTAAATTCATCTGCAGGTCAGGACTGATCTGTGATGATCTACCGGAAGTTAATGAACCACTATTTGTACAGTGTGCTGCTAAAGAGGCAATGGCAGACTCTGCTGCACTAAAGCAGTTCATCAGAGCTTTAATCATCTCTTGATTTAGATTATTACGATCGGAATCTCCAACTGTGCCGTGGTGTCCTCTCTTAAGTGACTCCTCTGATGTTTCCCCCTGCCCTGACACAGCGTCACTGTCGTTGCTGTGTTGTGCAGCAGCTTCTGCAGCCCTCAGTTTTTCCTGCAGCTCTGCATTTAGCTTGTTCTGTGCCCAAAGTGCCTCCTGTAAAGAGTCGACATGTCGCTGCAGCTCCTGCAGAGAGCCGTCGGTACCTTCAAATTCTTCTCTTGGGCTCTCTGTGCTTGAAGATGTCTTTACCTTCTGTAAAGTGTCCTCTATCTTTGAACAAAGATCACCGATTTCTGGATTTTTTTCTTGGCTCTCAAAGGAGATGATGGCTTTTTCTGCCATGTCCAGGAGCTCAATCAGCTGGTTGTTGAGCTCCTCCTTCTCCTGTAGAGCTTTCTCAAGCTCCATGCATCTACTGTGGAGGGAAACATCCGAGTCCGGAAAACCAGAACCTGCGTGAGAGCTAAATCCACCCTGGCTGTCGAGACTACAGGCAGTCAAGTAAGCGATGGTGGATTCTGCAGCTTGTAAGGCCTCTATGTACTGGTGGTTAAGCCTGTCCTTTTCTTGGATCTGAGCATGGAGCTCTTCCCAATCAGCAAGCTGCTCGCTCAGCTTGTTGATCAGAGCCTCTTTCTCTTGGCACTCCTGGTGGAGAAGCTCCAGCTGACTGAAAAGAGCAGAGTCGGCCTGGGTGTGATCCAGCGAACCTCTGTCTTCCAAGCCCACGTCGGACCCTAATGGACTGTGGTCGCGATGAGCGTGTCTGAGGGTGGAGGATGGAGAAGTGATGCGCTGGTGTGACGTGGGAGAATCTGAACGCAATTTCTGGTCAGACCCAAAGACAACGTCCAGATTAAGATGTTCAGCTTCGTCGGCGTTCAGCTGGTCAGAGCTCACAGACTGTATGCTGCTGCTAGACTCCACTCTCAGCTTCACAGGCACAGGGAGGCGAGATTTGACCCCAGCCTGAGTTTAAAACAAACACAACAACAGATATTAAAACACTGACCTTTACACTCACTCAGAGAGAAATATGGCAGGGTTTGTTTTTTAGTGCAAAACATACCCTTTGTCTTGTGACATGCTGCTTTGGACTCTTGCTGTGTGATGGGCATTTAGTCGCTGGCCTCTCCATCTCATCTGCAGTGCTGACAGTGGTAACAGAGGTCTCCCGATCGGACTCCTCATGGGATTTCTTCTCCCGCCTTTCTTTTGGCGGTTTGAGGACCTTAGAATCACTCTTTGCATAGACATGCAGTGTTTCCAAACTCTTTCTCAGTTCAGAATGTCCTTCGCTGCTGTTCCCTGAGGCATCTGCGCTCTCTTTCTCTTTACACTCAGCAGATTTTTGTTCCTTCAGAAGACCCCGCAGCGCTGCGTTTTCTGATCTAAGTCCGAGTAGTTCCTCTCTGTAACAAGGAAGGTTTTTATTAGTTTACAGTTTAGGCAACTGACTGTTAGGTAAAAGTGAAAATAAAGAGTGTGCTCTGATCAGTGCTGAGGAAAAGACATACCTAAGGTGCAAGACTGATGTGGAGCCACAATCAGTCAGCAGGGTTTCAAGTGCAATTACATCTCTGTTCCTCTCCTTTGAATCTTGCTCTCCAGTGTCTGGGATGCTGTCACCAGACTGAGCATGCTCTCTACTCTGGTCAAATCCACTGTACACACTCTCATCATCCAACAGCTTTCCAGACGCAATCTAGAAATTTGAAAAGTTGTTTAAAACAAACAACACTATCTGCATAATCTCTTTAAACACGCTGTGTCAGTGATCATGCATTTCATACCTGCCCTGCTGTGATGTTCGTTTGGCTCCCTTTATCTTGACCAGGGAGACGGGCCCTAACGCTATGAGCCAGCGACTGCATCTCCTGTGTCGTCTCAAGCTGCTAGAGTAATGGAATGGGAGGCGAGTATGACACACATGGCTCGGTAAAAGAAAACTTAAAGAGGGAACAGAATCCATAAAGCACTGCACAGCAACAGCAAAATGGTATGATGTGTCTAATGTAGCATGGCGAAGAGAGAGACCGTTTCATGGGACACAGAGATAAAAGAAACAAAAAAAAAACAGGGACTGATTAGGAAAGTTGAAGGATAGAGGAAGAGGGTAGTTTCTACTACAGACAAGAACCACAATTGTTAAGAGAAATAAGACATGTAGTACCACAGAGACATTATTAACAAGCTAGACAGAGCAGAGGTTAAGATGTAGGTTCAAAGGTTAGAAAGGAGCTAATAAAGGTGGACGTTAGACAATGGGCCATGATTCATTAAGTATTTTCTAAACGTGAACATACTGTAGAAAGAAATACTAATACTAATACTAATAATAAATACCAAAAAAAATCCTTTTTACACACAAAAACACTTCCAAGTACAATATCGTTCATTTACAGCTGTCCTCTGTGACCTCTAACCTGTTTCCACGGGCTACTGCTGGCTAGGTCTTTGTCTTCCTTGTCACAAGCATCACGCGCAGACGTCTCCATTAGTGACAGTCGGCTCTGCAGTTCGTTGTTTAAAGTCTGCAGTCTGCTGACACAGTCTTGCAGCTCAAGCACCTGGTAGATACAAGGAATAACTTTTTATTTAACATAATTAATCCTGCAGCTTTATCAATTTTGGTGACATGTATTAATAAGTAGTTTCTACATGGCAAAATAGAGAGAGAAGATACAAGCAGATACACTAGTAGAAAAATAATTCACCTTCTGTCTGAGCTCCTGAGCAGAGAGTTCAGACAAGCTGTCATCCTGGGCCTCTGCCACACAGATGCTCAGGTAGGAAGTCTGATCTCCGATGAAACTCAAAGTGTCGCCTGAAAACAAACACATAGAGTCACATGACTCTTAAAAGCATTTGTAGATGCAGTAGAATATCTTTATCAGGTGTATATATTTTCTTTTCTAGTCTTACCATCATTGGCTCCACCAACCCCTCCTCCGCGGTTCTGGATTGCTCCCAAGCGAGCCTGCAGAGACGCATTCCAGCGCTGGGCATCTTCAAGCTGATGCCTCATGCTCTCCAGTTCTCTGGGATCAATGAGGTCCATACCTGAAGACACACACAGAAGGTGTTTGTTGATTTTACTGTCACAGTGTGTCTAGTATCACATCATTCCACAGCAGTTTGCATGTTAGATCATTAACTTTAATTTATGACCTCCATAAGCTGAGATTTTATGCAAACAACACAACCTTGGGACAAGTAAAATGAATAAAAGTCTGATTATAAAACTAATTGTCATAGTTTTGTATGTATCAGTTTAAAATATTATGTTTGATCTTTGAAATAGTGAAAGAATTAAACCTAATTCTAATAAAATAATACAAAAAAAAACTATTCTTTCCATACATGCATAAATAAAACAAGGTAAACTAAATGAACCATAGTCTTTGGACTAATCATTTGATGCATCTTTGCATGCTCACTTAATAGAATTATAATTATACTGATTCAGATGAGAAGTGAGGAATCTACAGATACAAAAATCAGAATATTACAACCGCCAGCATATAGCGTGTACACACATTATATAAATTATAATGCTAAAATATCCACATTTCATGCATTTGTTGTATAATCAGAGCTAATTATCCCCCTGCATCTTACAGTCGGTGAGAACATGAGCCACGGCCCTGTTACTTACAGCTGACCTATTTATACACCTGCCGCTCTGCAGACAGGAATGAATGTGGGACGAGCATGCGCTTGACGTGCGCACTCATGCGTGCACGTGGCCAGACACTCAAGTCATTTAGCTTAGACCACTACCTCAGCGAACAGTGACACTTTTAATCTCTCTCAAGGCTGTGCATTGATGTCACTCTATATCTGAATGACTAACGGTGCCAAATTACATTAACTGAGATGCCTTAGGATAACAAACTTGAGCTTTTTGGATTAGGATCTATTTCAGGAGACTTTAGCGGGGCACTCTTCGCATCATTCTCTAATCTCACTAGAAAACAGTATAGAAAAACCTTTAATCCCTTTATTGAAGTTGTTACATAACGACACATTAATGCTTCTAATGTAATTCATGTGACAGATGGTTGGGTGAGTGGGATTAATAACAAGCGGGTTGTTAAAGAGGTAATGCAACAAAAAAAGAAACCGAATGTTTTATAGGGACAGTCAGAACAAGAAAAGCATGTTAAAAGTGAGAGACAGAGAGAAGACAGGCCCACAGCAGCCTTTATTTATTTTTTAATGAGGGAAAGACAGGGGTGGAGTCATTACATTTAGCGAGTGACAGTGAAATGAGCAGCAACTCTGGTATAGACAAAGACATGCAGATGAGGAGGTGATGATGTCAAGAGCAGAGGACAGAATGTGCACACAGATGAAAAGTGAAGGGACCAGGTGCGCATGCAGAATGAAAAGACAAAGAGGGGACGTGAGCTTGTCAGCAAGTGTTACTGTTTGAGGTAAACACACAGGACAAAGAAGACAGGAGTGTTTGTGTGAGTGCTCCCCTGGAAGCTATGAAGGATAAATTCCACGTTATCGTTTCTAGGTCTGAAAGCCTTTCTATTTAACTTCTCTTTAGTTATTTTTCTTCGATTTTGTCACCATCTCCTACAACCCAGTGTGATTGCACTGCACCTTCTCTGAGTTTGGCTCTGTGTAACTCTCTCTCCAAGTCATCCCTGAGCTCCTCATTAGTCTTGATGCCATCTTCCAGCTGCTGCCTGAGAAGCTGCACTGCTGTCAGCTCCAGCTGCAGAGCGTGGAGACGCTGGGCGCTGAGAATCAAAACATGCACAGAGTTAAGGTTTATTGCACATGAATCCAATGCAAATGTCATCAATTCACTTGTAACAACTGCTTGTTGCACCAACCCTACCTGTCTTGCTCCTTCACAGTCCTGACCAGGCTGGAGTAGAGCTGTTGCTCAGCTCTCAGGGCTTTGTTCAGAGCGTCATGCTCCTGCTGCAAGGCTACAAGGTTGGGCAAAGCCTGATAGCAGAACAGAAACTGTGGTAAAGATAGAGCACTTAAAATAGTGTGGTGTTTTTTTGATATTTGATTAAAAAGTAGGTAAAGCTTTACTTCTTGCTGGCTGTCTCCACCTATCATCGTTCTCTCCCTCTGAGGAAGCACAGGCAGCGATCTCTCCATGCCAGAACCGATGACATGATCCTGGGTATGATCAGCACGACTGTCACCTCTCTGACCAAGGCGCTGGTGGAGAACCTGATCAGTGTCATGACCAAAACAAGACAATTAAGACTTCTGAAGAAGAGCCTGTTATGTTCAAATGTGTTCAGAAGAAAAGCTACTGAGTAGTTTAATGAATGACACGAATCTTACACTGATAATCTCCTCCTTGGTCTTCAGAGTGGAAGTAAGGGAGTCGATATTAGCAGCCTGACCTTCATTGCGACCCTCCAGCTCAGACAGCAACGACTGGAGGTCAGCCAATGCAATCTGGATATTACAAAATAGTGCATAGGGTTAGAGCAATGACCAACAGTCTCAGTATCCGATTATGACTTTAAGAAATGCTTCTTCCTCACTGACCTTCAGTTCATTTTCCCTCTTTAGTGCTTTGTTTAGTGCTTCTGTTTTCTGTGCCAACTCCTTTTTCAGGACGACAACCGTCTTCTTGGAGAGTGGATTGTTCTCCTGATTATCGTCACTGTTCCGTCTGGAAAGCTCAGCTTCAGAGCAGACAAAATGGAATCCAACGTTAAGTCTGACATGCACTGTGACTTTAAATATCTAGTCTGAGGATTTAACCTTTCCAAAGGCCTCACCTTCCCTCTCATCCAATTTCTCTTGCATTATCTGGATAGTTTGTCTGAGCTCCAAGACATGGTCCGGCTCCGCCTTCTGTCTCATCTCCGCCAGAAACTGATCTCTCTCCTGTCCACGCTGCAGAAGCTTCTGTAACAAGTCAGCACACTTACACTTTTAAAAGATATAATTTTTTGGGGGGAGTTTTTATTTCCCTTTCTTGTTAGTCTTCTAAGACATGCACACTTTACAGCTGAACGACTGTGCTGCATCCCAGAGGATCTTACGTTGATGAGGCTGTCTTTTTCTGCAAGTAAGGCTCTGAGTTCTGCTGTTTCTAAATAACCCTCTTGGGCTGTTGTGGAGCTTTGCTTCTCAGCAGTGGCAAGCTGCTGCTGCCTGTCAGACAGCTGCTTCCTCAGTTCCTGAATCTCTTGAGTACGCTGAGACAGCATGCGGTTGTAGTGCTCGGCAGACTCCTGGGAGTTGAAGCAAGAGATCAAAGTAATGAGTTAGGGAGCTTTGCCTTCATTTTGTATAAATAAGTGCTTCTTTTTTTAACTACACAGTGCACTATATATATATTTTTTTTACCCATACTGCACTGAAATCATTACCTTATTTGCATATGGCTTTATTGTTACGGCTTATTACAATTTTCTTTGCAATATTACAGGTACAATCAGGTGTATCAGTGAAATCCCTTGATGAAATGTTTCCATAATTAAACACCGACCTTGAGAAGTTGGTCCTTGCTTGTAATTGTTGCCAGCAGCCCTTCCACAGCACTCTCATTGTCAGCAACCAGTTTCTCCCTGGCCTTCATAGCCTCGGCCAGCATAGCTTCCGTGACCTTCAACCTGTGGCCCATCTGCTCAGCGAGGTCACGTGCATGACTCTGTGACTGGCTCAGCATCGAGTCAGCCATTTCCTGCAAACCAAAGTAGACAAGAGTTAGAAAAATGTACATTCTCAGTCAACGCCCTGGATGAAGAAAGCTGAAAAACCGAATGGAGCAGAGCGTGTGTGAAGT
This sequence comes from Planiliza haematocheilus, assembly GCA_005024645.1. Classification (NCBI taxonomy): domain Eukaryota; kingdom Metazoa; phylum Chordata; class Actinopteri; order Mugiliformes; family Mugilidae; genus Planiliza; species Planiliza haematocheilus. The sequence goes on from SRSE01001181.1 coordinate 3,729,361, forward strand.
GAGTACTGTCAACTAACCTCCATGTCCTTCGTCTTGCCCTCCAGGGAGAGTTGTAGCTGGCTAATGATGGAGTCCTTCTCCCTCAGAGATCTGTTTAGGTTGTCTTCCACATCTTGCTTGGCTCTTTGTAGGTTCTTCAGAGTGTTTGCAAGATGCTGAAGCTCGACATCCTTCTCCTTGATCATACTGTCAAAATTCTGGAAGAAGAAAAATAGAAAGTAAAGTAAAATCCAAACACTCCCAAAAACTTCAACTATTTTACTCATCAAACATGTTCACAGTCGCTCACATTGATGGTTTCCTCGTTATGAGAGAGCAGGTTGTTGAGTCTGTCTAGGTCTCGCTCCTTTTCCCTGAGCGACAGCTGCAGTTGGTGGATCTCATTGTCTTTCTCCTCAATGGCAGCAAATTTGTCATCCAGCGCTTGCTGTGTGAAAGCAAACAGAAGAACGTCACAATCTAATTAGCCACCAGGGTCAGGTCATCACACAGAATGAATACGCACCTCCAGAGCCTTCTCTTTTTCCTTCAACCTTTGCCGCAGTTTGGAAAGCACACCGTCGTTAGCCCCTGGGCTTTTGCTTCGCTCAAAGTCTCTGACCATGTTTATGTACTCCTGGTGAAAAGAGGAAACCAATATTAAAATGATACCCGACAGAAAAACAGCATAAACGAACAAAATATTTAATCCTTTGGTCTACAGTCAAAGGTCAGTGTTAACATGTCACCTGTAGCTGCTGCTCTTTATCGGCCAATGTAGATGTTAGCCGCTGGATGGTGACCTCATGGGTCTGCAGTTTCCTTTTAGTTTGTTCCAGCAGCTCCTGGTACTCCTGTTTCAGAGCACTCTCCTTTTCCGCTGTTTCATCACTCAGCTTTTTGAGCTGATTGTTTAGATCCTGGAGGGGGAAAATAATAGCACTATTAAACCAAAGCTGATATTTGTACAGCGACAGATAACGGAAAGTATGATTTAGACCAGGAAACATTCACGAGACGACCTCCTGCTAACTCACATTCAGGGCTTTATCTCCTTTCTTCTTCTGTTGTTGAAGGTCGTCTAGTTCCACTTCAAGCTGGTCCTTTGCCTGCTGTAAGTCGCCCAGCTCCTGCTCCTTTCTGTCCAGTGCACGTTGTAGTTTTTGGGCTTCAAGGACCTTGGCATGGTGTTCTCCCTGGAGCTGGGCTAACTCTGTTTGCTTTCCCATTAGTAAGTTTTGGTGCTCCTCTACTCCCTGTTTGAAATAAGCAAGAACTCTTTAGCATTTAACATTTTGCAGTGACAATGACTTCTTAGAAATATAATCTGTATAAGTATATGGTTGGCTAAGTGTAGTTCTTTATAAAATGTACAATGACTCACCTGGTATTTCTGCAGTTGGGCTTTATGTGCTGCCTCTCTAGCCTTGGTCAAAGCGTCATCCCTGTCCTCGATCTCATGACACAGCTCTGCAATCTGCACAAATAAAGACAGACAGATTGGTGCTAGGGGTTTGCATAACACAGAACAGTGACTATGTAATCTCATCAACTGCTGCGGTTCCCTTTATAAATGATAAATCTATTAATCGTACCTCTTTTTCCTTTTCTTTGAGGACCTGAGTGAGCCCCTGGATAGTTTTGTCTCGCTTCAAAGCATTTTTCTTCTCAGAGTTTAGTTCATTTTCCTTCTCCTCCAGCTTCCCCGATAGGATCTGTTTATATAAAGTTGAAAGTGAGGCCGTAAAAGTGACCCATCATTATGTTTTGAAAATGTATCATAAACCAGCATACCTTGTTCTGATTTTGGGAATCCTCCAAAGTTTTTGTAAGGTTTTCATGGGTGCTTTTAGCCTGGTGGAGCTCCTCAGTCAGCCGTTTATTGACGGACTCCAACTGATTGATGCCACTCTTCAAGAGAACACAAAAACAACAGAAATCGACAATTAATCAATGCTAGCAAATATGGTTGGCAACAAAGCTGCTGTCTGTCAAAGCTCATTACCAGAGCTACCCCGATTTGCTGAGCTGGGATTACTAAAATAAACTACCTTCACTCTAACAGGGGTGTAATCATCCTCAAATTCCTCTGTGAGGTCATGCAGAGACTTCCATTCTGCCTCTCTAAGTCTGCACTTGGCCCGGGTGAGCGACCAAGCATTTAACCTCTTCAGGACAGGGATGTGACTCCCAGCGGGGACGGACACTTGCTGCCTGGAAATGCAGCGCAGGAGCTGGATCAGATCAGAGATTATGGAAGGCTGATTGGAAGAGCTGTGGAGCAGGGCTGTGGCCTGAGCCTTTCCTCCCGGGTCTTCATTAGCACCATATCTTGCAACAAACACCTTTGGCTCCCTTAGTTTTCGTTTGGATGGAGGGTCTGGAGGGGTGTCCGAGTAGAAGTCTCGATTCAGGGACTGCAGGGATATGGAGCGATCTCTGAATCCAGATTTAGACAGCGTGCCCTTACGCTGGACCAGGTCAAGGTACATGCTCTGCGAATGCTGACGTGTGCCTCGGAGCCCAAAATTCTTCACCAAGTTATCCAACCCTGCTCCTGATCCTTGACGGCTGCCCCTAAGGCTTGAGCGTCCAGGAAATGCGCCCTTACTCACAAGTCTATCCAGACTAACACACCTTCTCATGCGATTCCCCACTTGACTGTTTCCACTTTCCCTGATTTGCAGTCCTTCATGGGACTCATCTTCAGGACTGCCCACTCCAGACAACCTGTGTGGAGTCTTGGAGCTGGTGCTCTCCTTTTCGCTGCTGCCTGGATTGTTTTTCTTGTAGATGTGCACGATACACTGAATCAGGTGTTCTTTCTCCGTCTGCAGCTTCTGGATCTGAGTGCTGTGTTCATCCTGCAGCTGGCTGATGTTAACATCACACTGCACCACCTTCTCCAACTGGAACACACATTTCCCACAGAGGAACTCTCCACGACCGTCACGAGTCACATCCCAGCCAAGCACGTGGGAGAGGATGACTTGTAGTTTCCTCTTTCCTGATGAGCTGAAGATCCAGCGACACTGGCTTCCCACCAGACGAACGCCGCATATACGACACAGATCCCTCATGGCTCCTGAGATCCACACTCAACCACTTAAATCAAGTCCGAAAAATGTCTCAGTGACGCAGCAACTGTCCAGAATGACTTAACGGCCATCATTTTGCCAGCCACAGCATAGCCATCTATCACTTTCTCTCAGTGCACCAGCATGCAGAGCACAGAAGAGAATGACTGAGTGCAAAGCACTATAAGCCCTAAGCCTTAATAATCCCTGCTCCTGCCTCTATTCCACTCTCCCCCACAGATTCAATCAAATCAAATCCTCTAGGACTGCTGAAGTGATCTGTGTTATTGCCAATGTCATAACATCTCTCAAAAACCCTCCTCCAAAATGCCCTAAAAAAGAATCAGGTTTGTCCCCATGCAGGTGTCTCTTTGGGGGACTGGTGTCGATGGAAGCAGCCAATAGTTCCAACAGACTCCATCCTGCATGGAAATAAGTCTAAAAATCTACTTTGTGATGACAGGAGGTGTTTTCCAGCAACTCTCATCCCATATTCCATTACACCTCAATCCTGGAGAGGAAACTTAATGTTCTGTCATTGCCTTGAAGTATCCCTGGCAGACACCTTTCCACCAGTCTTTCAAAATCCCCCAGTACATACAGTTATTTGGATCGCATAAACACTAGTAAGTTATACCAATGTTTCCTTTAATCAAGAAGGGAAAGCCATAAATAACCCTTACAGGAACTGTCTCCAGACAGTAAGGTAATCCTGTCTTAACACCTTGATCTGAGGCCAGACGTCAAGACTTGACGAGAAACCATGGACACTGCCCAGCGAACAGCTTTCTAATCTTTTTAACGTCAACGCTGTACTTTTACCAGTAGTGCCTTGAGGATATCTTGAACACTGAACTGTATTTTCTCTATACAGTGTCCATTTCTAATAAGCGACATGCTATAAGCTACATTACATTTTAACGTTCACAAAACAGAAAAAACATCATCATTCAATTCAGAGCTCCCGTATTTAAAGATATGCATTAGATACTTAAGTCGGGCATAAATCAAATCCCAAAATAAGTTATTAACCTTAAAAATTATATGGAAAATTGAGAGATTGTTGCACATAACAAATATTAATCTAACGTCCAAGGAATTATCTGAGCAGTTTTCAGAAGAGAACTGAATGCCTGTTCTCAGATACTAATGATGATGATATAAGTAAAATAAACCACAGTCAACAGATTGAAGCCTCAGCTTTACCACAACAAAGCAAGAGTACACTACTTTCTAACTGAATAAAAATAAAACTGTACTAGGAGGCATCCAGATAAAAAACAAGTGATAAAGCAGACCAAAGAACATTTCCTGAGGGTCACCAGGACAACACAGCCAATCCTCTGAAGTCAACAGAACCTGTTATGTGTGGCACAGCAGAGAATACTCCAACACATGAATGCACTGTTATTACTAAATTAGTTCCACTGAATAATAAACCCCTGTGCAAGGAAAATGAAGGACTGGAAAGAACGGATGATATAGAAAGCCCCTCGCAGTAGTGATTCAATGTTACATCAGATGAAATATCCAAACACCACCAACCTGAGGGTCCGGCTGTGTTCTGTCCTTGTGTCGATGTAGCTCGTCCTTCAGTGCCTGGGAGACAGACAGACAAGGTCATTCATGTGTACTTTCATACCGAAAGAAGTGCTGAAAATGTTAAGCAACTAAAACATTTAATACCCTCTCTTATAATCCACATGTTTATAATTTAATTCTTAATTCACACCTCAAGTTCCTGATCTTTCTTGGCTACGAGATCAGACAGTTGTTTAACGCTGTCAGCTGATGGTGCATCAGTCTGGTGGTCTCTTCTCTGCTGAATTGCAGCCTCCTGGTTCTGTACAGTCATCCTGAGTTGCTCGATGATACTGGTGTTGATAGAAAGAAATATACATATATTAAAAAACACTCTTTATACAGAGTAAAAACATGAATGCGTCTGAGTTTATCTCCCTTGTCCCTACTTGTCTTTCTCCTGCAGGGCCAGCTGCAGATCTTGGACGGGACTGGGGACGGAAACAGGAGTGAAGGCGTCTGCTGTATCCAGGGCTTGAAGCTGCTTCTCCATGTTGATATTCTTAAGCTTCTCCTGTTCTGCAATGCCTGCCATCTTCTCGACCTCTTCCTCTGCCGCTCGTAGACACTGACATGAGGAAAAAAGAATAAATATAACAACTGCCAAAGAAATGATCACGTATGTTGTCCAACCGTTATCACAGTACTCAATTACAATCATGGATAAGTAATAGTATAACATAAACTCTTGCATTCAATAGGGTGAAATAATGTTTGACTCACCTGCTCTAATTCAGCTATCCTCTTATTAAAAGCATCTCTGAGAGCATTCATCTCCCTCTGAGCCTGCTCCCTCACTCGCTGGGGCTCTCCTGACTCTCGACCAGCCAGGCTCTCCAACGCTTTGCTGAAAAATATTCACAGAAAAGATTAGGTTGGTGTCTGAGCTATTAAAAACGAGGTTAAATACGTGGCCTTAGTGACAGAAAACTAGAGAGTGATACGTACGATGCAGACACGAGTAGCTCTTGTTTCTCGGCCAGATCTCTCTTCATAGACTCCAACTCCACCTTCAGCTCAATGTTCTGTAAGATACAACATTTTAGCATTAATTGAACACCTGGAGTCTAAAGGTTTATCTTGAAGTGTGTAAATATTTTACAAAATGACTCTAATTCACTTCTCAAATTCAATCTGAACAAAAGAGACACTAGTCGCCTTCAGAAGATTCCAATGTGCTTACATCTCACTCAAAAAGCAGCAACAATAAAGAGGCAATTTTGCTGTTCTACGATCATAAATGCAGAATCTGGCAGAATAAAAACCAGCTGTTGCTTAAGTTGTGATCTCATTTAGCACCAGTGGAAATCACTCAGTCACATGAAACCAGGCACAGAGCAGGTCACAGAAATTTGAGGCACGGAGTACAATGCAGATTTTAATAACTAATTTAAATACAACACCGTTTTAAATATGTCCTCGGTGGAGTCGTCGCACTTCTGCTGCATGCGCTCCTCCATGAAGTAAATGCGCAGCTTCAGGTTGAAGTTCTCTTTCTTCAGAGCTGTGATTTGCTGAGAACGGATGTAACAAAAACATTTTAATATGTGAAATGAGTAAAATATTTAAATGCATGTTGTTGTTTTTTTAATTACAACTCAAAAGGTCAGGACAAAGCATTAGAGTGAAAGAACAGAAGTTTACACTTGATCTGCAGAGAAAAGCAGGATGACATGTTTACATGGCAGAAAGGGGCCATGTGTATGGTTATTTTTTACAAATGCAGAAAGGCACTCGTATGCGTGTGTGAAGTAGACTGTGCATCATTGTGCTCCAGGCTTGGAACAGCATACATCTGGTCATGGGGGTTGGGTAGACTGCGGAGGGAGGAGGTAGAAGTCTGGACCCCTCTGTAAACCTCTAATCATGCAGACAGCCAGGCAGCACAACCCCAAAAACTAAGCATGCATTCCATTCAAATGCTGAAATATAGACCTCAGCCTACCTCAGTCCTCCTCCACACACACACACACGCGCTTCATAACAAAATCTCCATAAATGGTCAGTGTGGCTTGTTTTTTTTTTCGGCAGACAGACGATCGGGTTAATACCCGTTAAATTGTTGTGGCGGCGTAAAGCTGACCACACAACCCATACAGACACATTTCAGTGTATAACCACATCACTCACATTTTCATAGTCCTTCATGGTGAGAGCTTTGATAGGGGACATCTCAGGAAACGATGGGGCTGTAAAAAAAAAAAAAACAGAATAACAGCAGATTTATTTTACTAATTTGAGTAAAGAATCTGTAGCATAGAAATATATCATCCCCTCTCTGTTTATGTTAGAGAGATAACGAGAATGAATCATGCTTTTGCACTGCAAAGGCAATCAGAGGTGAAACAGCTTCTGGAGAGCTGCCCTGTTTAGACCAGTTGAAGGCAGCCCATGGGCGATCGTGTAACACTAGTCAACAAGACATTTCACAACACTAACTCCTGATTCATAGTTTGCTGCTGCTTGACGGGAAGGACAGCGTCACTCTCATAGTATCATTTGTTTATTTATAAATTTGGGAGATGTTACTTCTACTCCTGTTGCATTCAGAGGCTGGTGATGTTTCCAGTGCAGGCACAGATCTAGAGCTCTACAGATGGTATCCATCAGCCTTAAGTCATTACTCAGATAATTCCCTTTCTTTGTAATGCCTCAAGCTTTAGGTGGAAATTTAACCTTTACCTTATTTATACCTATAATAAAACAATAAGTATGACTGTTCCTTCTTGGGTCTTATTGTCCTAGATTCTGCACAGCCAATCATTGTTTAAATATTCGTCTATATAACTAACTATAGGTAGGCTGAAATTTATAAAACCCCTGCAGCAAGCACTTTAAGTGGAATGTGCATTTGTTTGTGCATCCTTCTTCTCGTAAAATACCCAGAGCTTTCATTCATTCATTCGAGTTTAACTTAATGCGACTTGCAAGTGTCGTCATTAGGAAAGCAGGGGTCAGCTCCATGACCTGATGATGATAAATCCTCTGACTCAAACACTCAACCTACATTAACTCCTCTAAATAACTGACTGGAAACCTGAAAATGATGCTAATTAATGCCTGTGCAGCAGAGGAGGGATATAAAAAGATATTAAAGTGCTTCCAGCATGCAATTTGCACTGTCTATTAAGAAATGCCAGTTAAGGGGAAATGCGACAATCAAAACAAGATCTGGATGAGCAAGAAAACCAATGTTTGTCTGATATATGTGCGTGTCTTCTGGGCGGAAGGGAATAGCAAACCCGCTGTAAGACTGCAAAGTAGATTTAGATGGAGATTAGGGGAGAGTCACCCAAAAGGAATCTTTACCTGCAGCCTCATCACAAAATACAACCTCTGAAATATAACCCAGAGCTGTTTCGCATTTGATGGAAAGGACAGCTAGGGGGGTGGGAATATTATTCTTTTAGACTGTTTTCCAATGACTCAGCATACATCACACAGAAAGGACTTAAAATAATATCAACAAACCCTGGACGCAAATGCAATCAGTCAAGAAAATGATTCTAAACTCCACTATGAACCCAACACAAACTGAAGCTTTTGGAAATAAAATACCCTTAGAAATGAAAGTGCAAAGAAGTGTGGTTATTAAATTCATAAATCATGAACGGAAAGCCTTTTAGTCGGCTAACAGAAGGATGTGAAAGCTATGAAACCTGGCAAAGGGGTGAACACCTGTGTCCATAATCTTGCAAATGCAAAACTTACTGCATTTACATTTGAAGAATCAGTCATACTTGGTGTCTGTTTGAAGCTGAACTTGAACTGAATTTATATAAAACAATAAAATACGGAATTTGCACAGGTGTGCCCAAAGCTTTGCATGGCATGCCGTCCATTATTTTAACCATCCAACTGTAATGCAGCAGTGTCAACGTGCCTGCATGACTTTCTTTATGTATCTGACTTGACGAAATGCCACAGATGCCGTCCTATATTTATGAATAAGCCGTTTAGCGGGTTGCATGTGTTAGCGTAGCTCCATGTGCATTGTTGGCACACAACAAGAGCATGACAATCAATTAGAAATGGGATAAGCTTATTATAATCATCCAACTAGTCGCTGCTCGCAGCTCTGGGGACAAAATTGTAGGAGGTCACAGCAATAGATTCATGAGCGGCATTAATTAATACACACGGGAGACACACCTGAGTAGGAAAGAGAAGACGGGGAGAACAAAAGAAATTCTTACTGTACCTGTCATGCTGTCTGTGGAATATTCTCCAGCATCTATGGAGTCTGGCAGTCTGCAGCTGGGGACAGAATGGTTTGTTAGTGACGCAGCCTTGTTGTCATCACAAAGTGTACTTGAATTTGTATTTCCTTTGTATAAATTACTCCATTCAACCAAAATATATATATTAAATATAAACGAATAATAAAAATCGGGAGAACCAAAACAAGCTCTGCTCTCTATCCCACATCACGGTGCCCATATTCACTGAATATTATATAACATCGAAAAACACAAATGCATGGCGTTCTTGTATTACTCACGCTGGCCAGTTCCACTGAGCCCTTAGGACGCTCCATAAATAGCTTAAGAATGACTCCCTGCTTCATTTACATCCACTCTGGCGGAGCTTCCTTTCTATGCATGCGTGTATGTGTATGTGTGAGACCATGTGCCAGTGGCAGCTTAGCTCTCATGTTCAGACGGACAGGGGGACAGACAAACAGTGAAACTAGTGGACGGGGAAGGCTTTCATTGGGAGACAAGTAGAGCACTGTGGCTGTGATGGGACAGCGGCGTCACTCACAGACACAGCACAATGCCCCAAACATCAGCAGCACACATCTGGATTGCGATGCCATTTAAAGGACCAGGGATTAATTGCCACAGCACAAGTGGGTAGTATACCAACAACTATGACATGCACATAGACAGTACAGTAGTAATCCTGTTTGCTAAAGCATCTCTTCTACTGACAAATCTGAGAGGGAAATAACTTGCGTAAATAAAAACAAGCTCATGTTTCTAAACCATGACCTTTGCATCTAAAAATAAAAAGTTCAGCACTGGATAACTTCCTCCCAGTCATTCAACACACAGCTCTGCTTCTCTGATATGTTCTTCAGCAAAGACCGATAGTTCCTTTATGAAATATGAAACTACCATAAAATGATAAACTGATACGGATGACAAATTACACTTTGTTTCCTTCTTGTTGTGAGGACAGCTTTAGACTTCTTTAAACAGATCTGGCAATATTTTTCAGTCTTTTTCCAGTTTTTCTGTAATGCTGAGACTCTTGAATATTAATTGTTAAAAAAAACACACACTGTATTTGGAGCTTCTACGGTGTCAGACTGCAGACATCAAGACACTGCTCTTCACCATCTTTGTTTTGCATTGACCCTCAAAAACTACAAAACATGCAAACATGAAGCAGCACAACACAGTACGGTGTGTACAGTAAAGATTAGAAGATACTGATCTGACCTTTACAACAACAAATCAAGTTCAGTTTTTGATCCTGATCAACAATAGTACCTTCAAAGTGGTGCAACGTTACTTGCTGATACACTGTAAAAAGCAGTACACAGACACATACACGCTGCAGAAACACAAAATTCTCCCCAAAAATGCTGAATGTTTACAATAATTGCATCACTGAGGTTTCACATGCCAAGCAAGCTCTTCCTGTGTTAATGGAGAGGAAGCACTCTACGGCAAGAGCCGTGATAAGAGTAAAAGCAGAAAATGTCAACATGTGAAACAACTTTCATGAAAACTGCCCGAAATGAAACGCTCTCATAAAGAATAAAGGACATTCCCACTGCTTCGTGTCTGTGTTTTCCGACAGAGTTTCATCTGTGCTGCAGTTGTAGTAACCTCTCCAACACCCAGTGGAAACAATGTAAGAGCCTATAAACACTCACTTCCTCTTTTTTCTCACTTTGTTCAGCTGCTACTGACAAAAAAAATGAAGACAGCAAACTCATAAAATCGTGATAGAAATTGATACAAAAAAACAAGAACAACTAAAGCGACTAACAGTATGCAAGTCATAACTCGTGAGGAATGAAGTGAATCAGGTTTCAGAATTACCGAATAAGTAATTCAAACCACACATATCAGCTAACATCTTGGATTACTGAGGCACGCTTGCCACCTGGATGACCGCTTTTCCACTGAACACAGCTGGGCTAGGTCATTTAAAAGGACACTAAGCGGGGAACACTACAAACTTGAACGCAGAGATGCAGCTACAACAAGCTGTTCAGTGGAGCAGGAAAAGAAGCTAGCTACAATCAGCAAACACTATCCAGCAACAGCACTGTGAAGCAAAGCTAGTATAATACACGGTTCACCTTACCACAGTCACACTCTTCTGTCATGGCAGGGTGAGCACACAGGATTAAAAGGAATAATAAATAAATAAAAACAAATATAAAGACGTTACCTCCACATTTTGCACAAGAGTAACGGGAGACGTCGCAGCTCCTGTCTGAACACACCGCCTCACATAATTTCCGCTTTCTTTCACTCTCTGAATGACAGTCAACAACCTGCCTACCAATCGCTGTAATATCACAGCAACATCCAGAGAGCTAGATATGATTTATAATTGCAACAGCTAGAGGGAGTCGATAAATGGCAGGCGCTCTGCACCAGTGTTTACATACACTGCCCTTTTCGTGCATCAGTGAAGGATGAGTCATTTTGGTTTGTATTGATTTTTTGTTTGCGCTAAGTGACCATGTTATGTTTAGATACGCAGTTTTAAGGACTCTGTTTACATGCCAAGTAAAGACAAAACATCTAGCGGTTGAAATAACATCTTTCATAGTCATCCAAATATGTTTTCACAGGGTTACTGATTATATAGCCACTCGCATAGCGCATCATTAGCTGCATTACTCTGTTTCTTTTAGTATTACAAACTAATATCGAAACCGATATTACTAAAATACATGGCAACATGCCATTATAATTTTACCTTACCCTACAAATGAACTTCAAAATATCAGACGACCTCATCTTATAGCAACCAGAAAAACAGAGAGTGATTTCTTTATAAGACCTAAAAGCTATGCAAGATGCTACATTGAATATTTTCATTATTATTTTATTTTATTTTTGTGGACCAAACTTATCTTCGTTCAGTTACACAACTAATGTAAGATAACTCGAGTGCATCAGTTACAGTCCGGGCCCATGCAGCGGTAACTGTATGAAATGCTACTTTCGGATTAGTACGTTAGCTAAAACATACAGCAGTGCTGTTACAAGCTAGCGCTAGCTCGCTAGCTATCGCTGACAGTTTTACCTTCCGTTGATGTCAACGGGGAGCGTCAGGTCGTCCCCCACGACGGAATCCATAATAGCGTCTCACTTATTTTGTGTTCTCCCCAGAATAATACGACATTTTACGGACAAGACGTTGTGTAAACTTCGAAAAGCGGGACGGAATTCAAAATAGTCCAGGCTACCGCCATCATGATATGGTAAACGTCACCATTGTGCACGTTGGAAACTGGCGCTGCGTTTAAGGACCGTAGGAAATATTCTGAAATCACGAAATACACCTTGCAGAAGATGCTTTTAAAGGATAAACGTAAAATGAAAAAATAAGCAACACGGGATATATGCTTAAGTTATTTTAACGTATTTGTTTTTCCTAATATTCAGATGCACGAATAGTGTTTACCACCTCAAAATAAAGAATTTCCGAGCTGTTAGAAAGGCAGCATGAAACTGGGTGGACACTGAGACAAAGTGATTGGCCAAAGCAAACACTTTGGGGAGGTTCGTAACGTCTCAAAAATAGGTACGCTGTCAGTTTGAAGACGTTTTTCCCCTGGCACCCTGCTGCCTTAGAGGCGTGTTACTGTTTATGACAACACGTTACCGACAAAAAAAAAATAGAGAAATGTTTATTTATTGTGTGAATAAATACATATTCTCTCCGTACTTTCACGGTAGGACAAAAAAAAAAAAGGTGTTTATCACGTCTCCATGGTGACCGTGACCGTGTCTTTCACATGCTCATCATGATGTCAAGAATAGCTATCCTTCAGTTTAATTTGCATGTGTTTTGTGTGGTGAGTAGGCAAACGTGTGTGTTGCACGACGGGGCAGAATCGTTTGCTGCAGTGGATGCACTAATTATAACGTTTAGTAAAGACAGATTGCAGTAATGACTACAGTCTGGGCGTTTTATCACCCATTTAGCCGAGTTCATGAAAGGTCTTGAAACATATACAACTTTCTTAGTGTAAAACAGCTGACATGAAATAATCCAGATAAGGACAACAGTGACACCATGTGGTGTAATTCTTCATTTCATCCTGGGTAGCGGAACATTTATTATTTTGAAGCCAACATAGTTTCCTATGAAGGCACACCACAATCAAATGCACATGCACTCAGTTTGGTGCATTTCATTTGATTTATTTTGTTAATGTGTTTAATTGCATCCTTGTTAGGGAATATGCACAAATGTAGAACAAATTTAACCAAAACAGGCCCCCGTATTATTATGTCATGTCATTGTACTATTTAAGTATTCCAGCATAGCAGCATTGGACCCATATGTCAATTTGGAGATAACAACATACATTTAGGGGTTCCCACAGTGATTTTTTTGCCAAAGGGTCCCCTAACACTTTAATCTGGCCGTGGGCTCAACATATCATTCACCAATCATGAGCTAAACCTCGGCTCATCCATTGCTTTTGAAGGTGAGATCTCGGAAAACTATGTTCTGGTCTGAAAGCCGTACGTCAGCCGGTGATGGTGTTTATAGCCCTGTGTCACTTTGTGGAAAAGAATACACCTGTTTGAAGTCATACAGCAATGTGAACACTATGTGTCTGTTTAATTATAGCCATGTTGTGCAACGTGTGGTCATTACTGACATCTGGCACCCATATGAAAGCATGCATGCATGCAGAGTTTTACTATCTTAACTATTAGTTGATCTTTTTCATCGCAATTCAACAAACAATCTTTCTTAATCTGCCTTTAAATACTTACATTTTACCAGTTATTGTACATATATTGCATATTTTGTGGCGTGTGTGTGTTTGAGGGGCAAAAAGTAAAAATCCACGCACAAATTAAAAGTATTTATTGAACAAATGGACACCAAACAATGACTAAAGAGTAGACAGATCAAGGATGAAGGCACAAGAAATGCTGGTCTTGTACAGAAAATGACGACTTGCTGTATTTGGCTGATATTTTCCAAGCAGGGTGCAATTATAAAGGCAATAGAAAATCTTTGCTGCAAGCCCTGTGTAAAACTGTGAGGTATTCTTAGCTTGTTTTAATGTCTTGGAACAGATTTACAAAAAAAAAAAAAAAAAGGAAGAAGTTCACATATTTGCATAAATTCTTTAAAACACAAGTTATAGTATAGCACAGTCGTGGTACAGTACATGGTTGATTATCATAGAGGAAAAAAACACATTAGAAAAATTAAAAAAATAAAAGAATTAACATTGCAATAAATTTGTTCTCTGGAGCCCCAAATTTACACAAAAAAAAAAAAGAGAAAAATCTATAAACTCCAAGACCAGTTGGGACAACTGATATATAAAATTGTCAGAAAGAGTAGTATTGCTTCAACCAACAGAAATTTGCTCAGTCAGCAACCACGTTAACAACATTAAATAACATTAAATTAGCAAGAGGGGATCCACTGTATACAGCAAGGTTTACACAATTATACACACTTGTGTTCAGCTACAACAAAGAAATGTTTTATTCAGTTAAAACTATCTCCACTAGTTGCGTTTTCTAAAAAAATATTACATACAGCTGTTGGGAGGAGGAGGAGGGGGGACTTTGTACAGAATAAAAAGAAAATTTTATTCTTTGCGGAAAAAAAAAATCAACCCTGTGATTTTACCTTATTTTATATTTTGCAGCTCTGAACAAAAACAATATTCGTATTTGACATAACTACGTTGGATGTGATATTACCATTGTAGTGCATTATGAAGCCATGGCAATGTATTTCATGTGGGCCTTTTCCAAGCAAGCATGCACTATTAAAAAAAAAAAAAAAAAAAAAAATCTGAATATTTAAGCAAAGTGGTGTAATAACAGCACTATGGTTAGCACCTTTCGATAAATTTCTTAGCACCGTGCGTTCAAGGGAGGACGGGACAAAAGGCCGAGACTTTATTTGGATTTCTGCACCCAATCTCTTTTCTCCCTTGTGGCTCAGTTCTCCTTTACCTTTACCTGCAGCCTGTCTACCGTGAAAGTGATTCCCAATCCATTGCGGCACTGGCTAAATAATAAAACCTATTTCCTATCTTTTTTTTCTGCTTTTTTTTTAATAAGTAAGGAAACAAAGAAGTAATTTTCACACTCCACAGTTACAGAGGATCTAATAAAACACTACTGAGAACTAGAGCTCCATAGTCTTCCTCTATCTGACCATTAATCTTCATCTAATTCTCCCCTAAATAATCAGTGGCATCCGGTTCAGTAATGTAATTAATACACTGACTTTCTCCACGTGGACTGCTTTCATGCGATCGTCTGTGGCTTCAGATGGAACTTACTGAGAGCTGACTGGTTGCCCCTGGTCTCCCCCCTCCGACGTCAGGGAGGAAACCGAAAGTCTCCCGCTTGGAACACAAGTAAATCGTTTTTCTGCTCAATTTAAGCAAAATGAATCTTCCTCTGGATGAATACACCTATGCAAGAGATGAGCACCAAAGGCAAATAAAATGGCACCCCTGAAAAATCCTTCTGTATAAGTTTTTTTTGCTTTTTTAAATATCAAATTATCTTCTCATTTTTCTATTGCACTTAAAGATTATTTCTTTACATAAGATATACATGTATAAAAGTTAATAATAAGCATATATATATATCTATGTACATTTAAGTGATCCCATTTACGTTAATTCCTCTTCTCTGACAGAATTTAATTCCTGGTATTTCCAAAAAAAAAAAAAAGTACACACAGTATACAGACTGTATACAAAATAAGTTACTGTAACGTCCACTGATTAACTTGGCCTTGTTCTCCCTTCACTTAGCAATGTTCTGGAGAGATTAGTTGGCATAGAGCCTTTTTCTTTTTCCTCCATGCAGGCGTACATGTGGAGATCGTTCTTGAAGACCTTGAAGAAGCCTTTGCCATATTGAGAAGCCATTAGTGCAAGAACTCCCCTGCTCCTCCTCCTCCTCGGCTCTTCGTTGCCCCCACAGCTCCCCGTCCTTCCTCCCTCTGTGTCTGCAGTCCAACGGGAGTTTCGCGGAATGAAGCATGATCTGTTTTGGGGCTTTTATTTTATTTATTTTTTCTTGCTTGGACAGTGTTTGGCCAGGATTTGGAGGAGAAGGCTCCGATCTCCACGCCGGCATGGATGTGTCTAGCAGGGGTGGTTGTCCACCCCTCCATGCTCAGAGGACTTACACTGCAGCCCTCACAGGAAGCACACAGGACCTACTTCTAGGTGATAATGCGAGCCAGGACTAGTTTTTGGGAGGCTGTAGATGTCAACCACAGGGAGCAGGGTGGGGTCCAAAGAGTGGAACACAAAATGGGTCTGATGCCAGCGCCCATCTTTAATCTAAAAGCGCAAAACATATTACAATTAGTATAATTTTTGTTATGAATGCTTGAAATTCGGTAGCGATACTAAAGGTCCTTTTCTTACCCAGCAGGAATCCTCTAAAACTTCTGGCTCGAGCTCTCCTCCCACCTCAAACACCTCCCCGGTCCAGGCCTTGAATCTCACAGACCCCTGGGCAACCGGCTGATCCTCAGCTGTCCTCCAAACCGAGACATTCAGGCAGTGGATGATGATGTGCTGCACGGCCTCTGAGCTCAGCAGGTGCAGGAAGTTCATTTGGACACGACCGACGCTGATTGTTGGCTGCTCAAACATGTAAAAAATGAGGCGGTCAGAAAGTTTGCTTTGTGCTCAACCGTGTAAAATGTCCCACTGTCTGCAATTTATAACCGAGTAGGGGCTACAGAAGTCATTTGGGCTGTTGTAAATACCTTGGATACTGTTACTGGTTTCAGGCAAGTCTGTCCACCTCCGGTAAAGTTGCAGGAGACTTCTATTGTATCTGATGAGCAACCCAGGTTGGGGTCAATCCAATAAGTGCCTGAAAATGCAAAGAGATTTGGGATCATTCGTCTATCCAGGCATAGGACAGCTCGTCCACTCCGTATCAATCACAATGCTGCTCACCATCATTTAACTTCTGTTCACAGCTGCGCAGGTCCCTGCAGATGCGGGCGGGGTTGTCCCGAGTGCCCAGTGGGTTCTTCAGGCTCTGGATCAGGTTACTGAGGTAGTGGAGGGTCTTAAAGATCTCTGCGCCCTGGTCCAGCATAGGCAGGTCCATCACTGGCTTATTCTAGTAGGACAGAACAAAACAAAAACAGTGTCTCCACTTTGAACGTGAAAAGATTTGACAGTCTAGAGAAGTTTTAACCTCACAATCCACCAACCTCAGTCCTGAGTGAGGTGGGTGAATCCAAAAACAAAACACCATCGTCTTTCTGCAGAGAGAGAGAGAGAGAGTCAATCAGTCGGTTGTTTCTTTCTGGATAATGCGTCAGAGCATATTCTGAGCAAGCAAATAGCAAATATAACATGTCTTACAAATAATGCCGGGATGCTCGGTGGACCCTAAAAGAGTACAAATGAATAAGAGCAGTTGTTTAGATGTGAACTTTCACGAACTGGAACATTTGATCAGACATAAGAAGCTGGAAAACTCACTGGAAGCCCAGGGGGTCCACGAGGTCCAGGAGATCCCTAATAAAGAAGAAAAACATACATGAGCTTCTGGGTTCTCAAACAGTAAACTCTGAGGCACTTGTATCAACAGAAAAAGACAACG
Source organism: Planiliza haematocheilus (assembly GCA_005024645.1). Taxonomy (NCBI): domain Eukaryota; kingdom Metazoa; phylum Chordata; class Actinopteri; order Mugiliformes; family Mugilidae; genus Planiliza; species Planiliza haematocheilus. The sequence goes on from SRSE01001181.1 coordinate 3,746,834, forward strand.
CTCTTCAAACATACCCTTGGACCTTGAAATCCCTGTTCAGATAGAGAGAGAGAGAGAGAAAAGACACATTTTCAGCCTGGATATTATTATTAGAAATTCCACTTTACACACATCAGATAAAATGCAAAAAAAAGAAAACGGAAGTCAAGAGGACTCACAGTCTCTCCACGATTGCCCTTCTCCCCTCGAGGACCCTGTCAAGAGACGTACGCAGTTAATATGCAGAAGAAAGGGAGCACGGAGAAGTGTTAATTGAAGCTCATGTCAAGTGTTATACGCACTGCGCTTCCACTGGGACCGATAATTCCTTCAGGCCCGATGACTCCTCCTCTGCCCTGATGGAGAGAGAGACAAAGAATGAAACATGTGGTCCAGAGTGTTTCATCAGCGTAATCAATCATCATCTGAGTCTTCTTACCATTGTACCCTGTGGCCCCTTCGGTCCCCGTATGCCCTTGGGTCCAAAGTCTCCTGGAGGACCCTGAAAAGTCAATAGCGTCATCAAAAAAAAAAATTCTATCCACCTGTCCAAGTGGTTGTCAGTTGTGTAAAATGTCTTTATCTCTCTGCCTCATCAAAGAACATCTGACATCTACTGAAGACAGCGTTTCCAGCTGTGCTTTCAAATTCTGGCTTCGAGTTCTGTGTTGTGATTTCAATGAAACGCAGTAGATCTTCTTGTCCGCACAATCAAGAGATGGAGAGGTTTGTTTCTGTGCACGATGGATTTTTTTCTTTCAGGACGGACACGCTGTTAGTATTTAATACTATAAAAATCATCCTTTAAACTGAAGGGTTTGCCGACGGCTCCAGGAGGGATTATAGGGAACAGATCATGAGCAGGAAGAGAGGAGAGACTTTGCTGGCATCCTTCAAAGTGTTGTTTGGACATGGGATCTTGTGATGGGAGAGGGACCAGCCTGTAATTTAGGAAGGCTTAGGGACAATGTGCTAAAGCTGTCCTGGAAAGCAACGGGCAAAGCTTCCCCTCTGACTGGCTGCGCATCCGCTAACGTTAGTCTCTTTGATGTGTGTATAAAATGTCATGTGTAGTTATGTCATAATAAAACAGACGTACTTGTGCAAGAAAACATGTAATTACTGTCAAAGAGACAAGCTCAACGTAGTCAGGGCCAGGTGTTACAATGACCAAACTAGACCTGAACAACTACAACTATAACTTTCCGGTTAAATTACTAAAAACCTTTGAGAACTGAAACATTATCTTCCTCCAAAACAGGTTTAATCCAATTTGATTTTAGTGGATTCTTTAATTTCTTAGTTGTCCATTCTTAGTTTTATTTCATATATTTGTATCCATGTCTTTGTGTGCAGCTGTTTCTCCATGAGTACGTGCATTAGAAGATATATAAAATCGAGCAGTTGTGTGCACAAGATTGTGTAGCCGTTTAGTGATGCGCATACCCTCGGTCCAAAAACTCCCAGAATTCCTGGAAAACCTTGTTCCCCTGTATCACCCTGCACAGGAACGGAGACAAGAATTAAATAAATAAATAAATAAAAATAGGAGGAAATTTGGAGTCATATCCAAATCTTATTATTTAAATATGTATGTGCTGCAGATACGTACAGGTTGTCCTTTCGGGCCTTGGTCTCCCTGCGTGCCTGGAAGTCCCATTCCACCTCTGAAGCCTCTTTTTCCTGGAGGTCCGCTCTGGCCCCGAAGACCCCGCTCACCCTGGATGTGTGAACGAATGACAAACATATCTGAGTACAGACGTGAGCGGGAACATCGCCGAGACCGTCACACCAAGAAATGTTTTGTATATTTACTGTCTGACAAAGGTGCACAATGCTTTGTTTCCGTCTTACCTTCGGTCCAATGCCCCCCTGATCTCCTGGGAGTCCTAGAACACCAGTTTTACCACGTGAACCAGCTTTACCAGGAAGACCAGCCTCCCCGTCATCGCCATGCTCTCCCTAGATGCACATTTAAGTAAGATAAGGAAGGTGATGAATGGTATGATGAGTACTGAAACCTCTAGGAAGTGGTAGCAGCTCAGTAAACTCTTGTTTGCATGTGATAAATACGGTTAACGAGCAAGTGATGAACACGAGTTCTTCGATTGTCTCACCGGCATGCCTTTACTGCCATCCTTTCCTGGGACTCCATCAATCCCGGGCGCACCCTCCAGCCCCTCTCGGCCCACCACGCCTCTGGGACCAGGAGGACCACCCCCACCCTGAGGAGAGTAGAGGACTTATCAGACATCTAGACTCAGCACTGACGCTTTACTGGATTTCCTCTGATGAACTCTTCCGAGTCTGTTTTCACTTGAGAGCACAATCGGTTTTCACTTGGTTTCTGAATCGATCCATCTATAATTTGTTTACGCTTCATTTCCAAGCAGATTTGTCATAAATGCACATTTTTGAAGCCTGAGATTTCGCAAAACATCTGCCTTTTGTAATGAAACACTGTAGTTCACTGAAGCAGCTGTGGACGTATGGAAAATCAATTACTTACCTCTGTTCCTCTGGTTCCTTTTTGTCCCGACTGGCCCTTTTTGCCTTTCTGACCCTAAAAAAAGAGAAAAATAGTTTAAAATGTGCAAGATTATTGATTACTATTGTTCACTACATTTCTTGTCATGTGCAGCGACCATTAATGTTCACTTAGACGAGAACTGCTGATGCTTTTGCAAGTCCATGATAACTGATGGAAGTCTGTCAGATCAGATGTCAGCATTTTAAAATACAGTTCTTCAAACATTCACAGACACACGTCCTTACTTGATCTCCTTTGGCCCCTTTGGGTCCCTGCTGCCCTCGAGGTCCAGGATGTCCCTGAAACAGACAGTTATATGAATAAAAGCATTCGTAGACATAGCGACAGAACTGCATACATGGTTTAACACTCACGGGTTGGCCGGGAGCTCCAGGTCTGCCTCGTTCTCCATCCACGCCGATTTGACCCTTAAACACAATAATAGATTATTAACACCCAAATAAACACTATTTTAAAATCGCCTCGAGCAATGGTACTCACTTTGTAGCCCGGGTCTCCTGATTCGCCTCTCTCTCCTCTGTCTCCCGGAGGCCCCTGGTGAGACAAGAAATATATGAGCCTGCTGCAAATCATCTGATCTCTGCAGCTTTACAAAAGACAAACAGTAAAAGGAGACGGAAGAGTAAGTCAGGTGTGACTTACTATGTCACCTGGAGGACCAGGAGGACCTTCTACCTTCCCATCATCCCCCTGCTCGCCCTGCAGACACAAATCAAAACAGTTAGATGTTTCTCCTAGGCTTTGGAAATGTTAGGCTGGCTCTGGGATATAACTCAACGTGCAGGGGAAGAAGAAAAAGATCCATGTTAAGAGGTGTACCTTTTCACCTTTTGGTCCTGGAGACCCCATTGGGCCTTGAGGTCCCTGATGACCCTGCAAAGACAGAAATCATGTTATGTAAAATGACTCCACCAATCAACCGCAATGGGCTCATTCAATGTTTAATGGTTCCCACCGACCCCCCCAGACACAAACTTACCTCATAACCCGCTAGACCAGGTTCCCCCTGCTGACCCATTCGACCAGGAGCTCCCTAAAGAGAATAAATGCAATTAGATTATCAAGTCAAATTCTCATTGATACAACATGACTGTTACTGTAAATATTTTTATCATTACTGTTCCACTTTACCACGTGTCCAATGGTTCCTCTGGAGCCCTTTTGCCCCACAAAACCCGGTGGCCCAGTCTTCCCCACTGACCCAGTCTCCCCAAGGTGACCTATGTGGCCTTTGGCACCCTAAAAACACAGGAAATATTAAGTCCTGTTCCATCTGTTTGTATGAATATGGTCAGTTATTTTAGGATTAATCTGGTTAATGGTTTTACCTTTGGTCCCAGTTTGCCTCTTTCCCCAATTTTGCCAGACTTCCCTTCTGGGCCCTAGAGTGAGAAAAGCAGAGAGTTTGTAAAAAAAAGCCAAATGAGTGTGCATGAATCCGAACAGAAAGAGTAAAGCGACTCACTCTGACGCCAGTGAGTCCAGGATTTCCAGGTGGTCCCTCTTTTCCCTTTAGTCCGATTTCACCTTTTTCGCCTGTGTCGCCCTCCTGACCCATGTCACCTTTTTCGCCCTGAGAATAAATTCCAACTAGTTGATGCTACATACTTTGACTATAGCGGTGTTTTTGTGTTGTTGCCATGCATATTGAGAACATTTTAGGAAATCGTTTCACCTTGGTGCCATCGGGACCGGCTGGACCAGCTTCTCCCTCGAGGCCCGGCTCTCCCTGCGTGCACAGAAACATAAATAGGTCCATGAAACGAACAATAGTTCCACATGCTAGGAAAAAGCCAAATTCTCATAAACATACCCGCTGTCCTATTAGTCCTTGCTCTCCGATGTTCCCGGCAGGTCCAATGGCTCCCTGACGCGCAAACGAGAGACATTGAACTTTAACCTGATATTCTAAAAACATACATCCAGGTTACTCTGCAACAGCATCATCGCCTCACCTTCTCCCCTGGCTCTCCTGGCAGGCCTGGTTCACCCACTTTACCTGGAGGACCCTTAAAATGACACAAAAGATGAGGAAAATGTTGAATGGCTTTGTAGAAAAATGAACACATGTGGAAAATCTGCTTATACGACACGTGTTGGAGAGTGTGTTTGCGAAGTCTCTCACCTGGTGACCAATTTCTCCCAGCAGTCCTACCGTCCCAGGTGGGCCAGGTGATCCCTAGAGGAGTCAACACAGGCACTAATGAGACTAAAAGCAACAAAATCTGTTCTAGTTTAATGTGGGAAAAGAAGAAGGGAATTTCTGGCTAATGTGGATTGCGACTGAGCCTCTAATATTGTGTAGGTCTCCCTTCTTGTGCTTCCAAAACAGTTGTGACTCATCAGAGAATGGACATGGGACCTTCTGAGGGTGTCCTGTGGCGTCTGGCAACAGGCTGTAATTAGTGGGGGGGCCTCTTTGGATCATCCCACAGATACTTGATCAGTTTGGGATCTAGTGAATTTGGAGGACAGGTCAACCACTTGTGATGTTCTTCATGTTTTTTGAGTTAAAGTGTTTTTGTGTGCGTGTCTGTGTCAGGCTGCATCCTGTTGGGGATGGCTGCTGCCATCAAGGAGTATCATTGCTAAAAGGTGGGGGTGCCTGGTCTGGCCTAGGTGGGTGGTACATGTCTAAGTAACATCCACATGGTCCAGAAGTTTCCCAGCAGAACACTGAATTGTCACAAGATGGTCAATGTCATTCACTTCTCCTGTCAGCGGTTTTAATGTTGTGGCAGGTTGGAAGGGTGGTAAACTATATAGCATTTGCCTTATAATTAAATTACTTGCTTACTGTAATAATTGTCCATTAAAATACTGAGTAATGAGTGCATGCATTAGAGACTGGTTAATGCATCCATTATTTAATAAGAAGCAGGAAACTGTCTGATTCCTTCATATCAGTGAAAACAAAGAGGGACTGGGGGGTCTGTATCTAATACTGCTGAGCTAAATCCAGCACACATGCAATCCAACCGCATTTTTTCTGTGCCACCATTTCCCATCCAGTTCTCTCACTGCTCGTAAAATAAACCACAACAAGGACGGCAAATCTTTCACAGTAAACATCGCATCCATTAAGGCGTTAATCACATCGATTCCCATGCAAGTTCAGCAGTTTTGCGCTTCTATAAAAGCGGCGGTAAAAAAAAAAAAAAACAATCAATCCCCTAGCGCGCCTGCAGTTCACTCTCCTGCCGCTACAGAGCAGATGAGCGAGCGGTGAGACAATCTTCTGGCCGCGCCGGAGGAAACATTTAATACAGGAGTGAATATTTTTAATAAATTCTAAAATATGGCTCATAAACAGTCTCCTGGCTGACGCACTCTGGAGATGACAGGGCCGGGCAGAGAGCCGCTGTTTGGTGTCACGACGAATTCAATAAAAGTTTCCGTAAAGGGGAAAAGAAAAGTTTGATGTGATGGAGTGAGGATATAGTAAAAGGAAACGGAGGATGAGGAAATTATCAAGACAGGCATGGCGAACAGAAGATGAGGAGAAGTATACGAAAGCAAAGACAGAAGGCAGGAAGTCCGTACCGGCTCGCCTGCTATTCCCTTGTCCCCTGGAGGTCCCGAAGGCCCTTGGATACCCTGGAGACGGAAAGGTCACCGGGTTCAGAACACAATCTTACATTCACACAAAGTTATGTCGTAATAGGTTTTGCATGATAAGCAACCAAAGCTAATGCACAATAGGGATAATAATGAACTTACAGGAAAACCTTTAGGCCCAGCTTCCCCCGTCTCGCCAATCTTTCCCTTGGGGGGGAGTAAAAAGAAAAAAAGGTGTGAGACAAGAGTCAAATTCATGTGTGAAGTTGAAAAAAAATCAGAGTTAATTTGCTTGACTGATAAAAGAAAGCACATTAAGACAAAAGGGGGGAATTTACAAGAGCTTTTAAGTCCTGCTTCACACATGCTCTGCATTTAAAGAAGGGACATTCCTTTAGAAGACATTTTTATTGTCTTTTTCTTTCCTTTTATGTCATTTTATGTCGTCCTGCTCATTCATCTCTTTCTATTTGCCCCAAAGTCAATATTCCTATTATGTTGGGTTTACAAGCCTTTCCATAAAAGGGCATCAGAGCAAAAGAGATACCATTTTTAGCGGTGGCGTTTCAGGGGATTAATTGTGAGCAGGATAACTCTCATCGAATCGACGAGTGGTGCAAAATCACTTAACACCGTCATGTGCGTCTGGGACACAGTTTGTAAAATGTTGTTTCTGACTGCGGGCCTCCGCACCGCTGGTATCACGTCGGGCCTCTAAATCATCACTGCCGTCTCGCCCCTCCAGAGGAACATAAGCACCGAAAAATATACGAGAGGAAGGAGCCGGGCAGTAGAGAGCTTTACCTGCGGCCCAGGGAAGCCAATCTTTCCTGGAGGACCATCAGGACCCTGCAGAGAGAAGGAAGGATGAGCGATTGCCAGAGTCCAGGCATGTTATTGTAAATTTCCTGCCTCCTCAGTGGAACGAAGGGATGTGCAGCTTGCCATTTTTCTTTTTTTTAGTGCAAAGAATCCATTTCCCCCTCTTAAGGTTTATTATATATGCTGAATGAAATAGGGTTTGCTATTAACTCTCGTGAGCATGCACAAATTGACTTAGTGAATGCCAGCATCCTTACCTTCTTGCCCTCTAACCCCAAGTCTCCTGTTGGACCGTCGGGCCCTCTCGCTCCCTGAAAAACAAGACGGCTGTCACTTCACCAACAGAGGTCACTGTAACACTGCCAGACAGCTACAACGTGGTGTAAACAAACATCTCGGCGTGGATTGACCCCGTCAGTACCGGCAACATGTAGGAGGCTATTACATTGGGTTAAATAAGAAAGCAAAGGGTAGCTGTGTGTGTGTGTAAAATGCTTCGGCCATAAAAATGTCTCAATATGCGTCACACATGGCACCATCTTCAGCTCGCATTATTTCAATTCTTCATTCAGGGCATTGAGTCAGGGCACACACACACATGTGTACAGTTCACTGTTAAACACACACACACTGCCAGAGCAGTCTGACTGTTTGGATTACATGGGAGCAACTGTCAAACACAATCAATCTAAAGTGCTTAAAGGCCCACTAGACCAGTGAGCAGTGATAATAAATGGGAGCCAGGCAGCGGCCCAATACGTTCCATCTGCTCTGCACCTGCACCCTGGCTAGTCCCTCATCCCCGCTCTGGAGGATGCTGGCCCGTCACTGAGAAGATGCTGTATGGATCAGCCAGCAGTGGCTATAAATAACAAGCGGTTAACTGTAATTTTCTCAGGATTAGGCGAAATCAAATGCAACACCCCGACAAAGGGGGCCCTTGTTGCGCAATTGATTGATGACTGGGCACGGTGGGAGCTTGGCCCGCGGAGAACGCCGTTAGCTCAAGTGCAATAAGCCTATTATACGTAGAGCTGGATGAGCACTGCTCATTAACATTCCTGTCTGGGGTACCTGCTACTCACCGGTTGAGTTTACATAGCCTGATTAGCCGATCTCTAAGGAACGCACTGTATTTTATCCCTTTCGAGCCCATGGAAAAACACCTGAGTATTAAAATGAATTAATAAATATCAAGCTGCAGTAGCCTGCAACACAAATGTCTGTTTTTCAAGCTAAATGCAGAAAAAGGAACGCCAGCAGCACAAATTCAAAACACTATCAGCGTCAATTTAAATCAGCTCAGGCTGCAGAGGCAGCGAGGAAGGGATGATGAGGCTCTCCAATATGGAAAACATTAACGGGAGGATTTGTTGTTTAGACGTCAAGAAACAACGCAAAGACTGGTGAGTCGTCCTGGCTGACAGCCACGCGTTTCAAATGTTTTTTTCACATATGCAAATAAAACGCAGACTCAGAGACAGCGGTGGCACTGCACCCCGATGCCAACTTCCAGTTTCAGGCAGTTTTATCTCTAGTTTCCACGATATTTCCATGTTACAGCAGTTCGGTGTCATATCTGAGTAAAGCCAGATGTTACATTTCTGACAAAGGATCCGTGTTTCAAGCCAAGAAGCTAACATCTAAAAGACATAAGGAGTTACAGAGTCTCATCTTACACTGAAGACAAGTAATAACGTCTCAAATGAATGTGTTTATTTACTACACAGAGGCAAAAAAAATGCATTTCAGTGCGTCTGTGGTTGCACACATGTTGGACAGCAGCTGTCTGTGAGCGAAAACCCTCTACGTCTCCTGGCTCGCTACACTCAGGTTTCTAATCTTGGCCTACGCAGCGTAAGTCATAAGGCAGCAGGCAGATTTACTGGCAGTGGAAGCCGCTGACATTAGTATTACTTGAAAACACAGCTTGAGACATCAGAGTGCGCCCAGGCCTCCCATGGACACTTCAGATAAAGAAGCTCGGCGCTATTTCATCCCGCTTTCCAGATGGCTCCGGCGACCGTTAGCCGTAAAAAGTCTCGAAAATGACTAACAACTGGATCTGCACACCACAAGAGTGGAAGAGCAGAAGCGGAGGTGCGCTGGAAGGCGTCGAGCAAATCTGACCAGGAACATGATTAGAGGCGCTGTCGTCATCTTCGTCAGAATTACTGCCTCTTCGTTTGAAAGCAGCTAATTGAAGGACTTGTTAGCTACACGTTAAGTATCAGATTTTGTCACAATTCTAGCTTTTGTTTCTTTGTTTCTTGTGGCGTTGTATGCGATTTCACTTTTATTAAGACAAATTTGCGTTGTTATGGGTGCAAAATGTTTAGTTTGACAGGTTTTAACAGTAAAAGCACAGGTGTAGCTACGAACACAGACTGCTCCTGTCACTGTACAAACATCAGTGGAATACCTAAATGGAATTCAGCCATGATAAACAGTATTTGTTGTAGCTGTGACTGATCATTTGTGACTAATAATATTGCTTTTAATTGAATTACTCCACCATCACAGTTCTTATTTCTATAATATTAACTGGAGGTTTAATTAAAAACTGAAACACGGTAAAAATCTATCATAAAAGTTCCACTAACGGTACTTAGTCAAGCGTTTAGGAAAAATAAAAAGTGATAATGGTGCTAAAGCTGCTTTCGAGGTGTTTGCGGATGATGTACGAGCGCTCAAGTGGAGTCAAAAAGCCTCTGCTAATCCGTCCATAAATCCCGTTCACCGTTTTATCTGCTTCCAGAAAAGCCAGGTCACATTTTCCAAAACCGCATCAGATCTCAAGTAGCAGGACGGACGACAGCAGCTCCTTCCAACAACCAGACATCATTGTTCTATTTTTTGCGGGATAAGCTGAAATCGCTTAAGCTCTTCCAGATATTTAATGAGCATTGACTTCTGTAAAGAATGAAGCAGATTCTTTCCTCGACTGTCTGCATGTGCCATGCAAGCACCCACAGGCCATTATACACGCATGACATAAGTCTGGAGGCAGCTTCGTACCACTTCATTGTGTTTACCCACTTAGATTTTCCGAGTCTAAGCTCAACAACAGCAGCAGCAGCAGAGCTCCTATAAACACACAGCAGGGCATACACGAAACACTTTTTTTTTATGATCTGTTCTTAAGCCTGGGAACGATGACACAGGGGCTGCAGAAAACCAGTCAACACCTACAGTACGTCGCAAAAAAAAACAAGCTTACCCGCAAGCCTTTGGTTCCTCTGGTACCGGCTGGCCCAGCCGCTCCAGGAGGGCCCTGACGAACAAAGGAAAAAAGGGGGATGAATGAGAAAAGAGAGATTAAACAAAGGTTTACACTGACAGAGCACAGAGCCCCCTGGCTGCTGACCCCAGGGGGCAGCCTGACCTCAGGAACACACTATAGGGTTTGTTGTCAGATCTGTCACTCACACCAATTAAAGGGTCTGCTCAGGAATCCTGTCCCGCTGCACCCGAAAGCCCCGTATTTATGTTTGTTTTGGTGGCTCAGTGGCCCCCACATTCAACCGACGCTCGGCCCGCTCTCCGTTTGACAGAGAAGGGGCAGCTTCTAATTGGTTATAGGTGTTAGGCTTTTGACTGACAGGAGGGTAATGCAGGTTCAGCGGGAGGTTGCCAGGTCTCATAATGCTCAGAGAAAACGCCGCTGCACACGGTGGGTTATTAACACTACACACTATCATCTACGACTCCTAACAAGGTGCCTTTCATGAGGAGAGACAGTGGCTCAAAGGAGTCTTTGTCTGCGAGTGCGTTAGCTGTTATTGTTGGATGGGTTTTTTTTTTTTTTTTCCTCCGCACTTAATATTCTACCTCACATGCAAAACCTGAAAAGGAGTCTGCGGTCAGCGGCCATTTAGAACAATTGAGCGTGCACGTAAAAAGAAAAGCGAATGTGCAAAATGTGCACAAGAGCGGTGGCTTACTGTTCTTCCCGGTGGTCCGGTAGGTCCAGTCTCACCTGGCGTCCCTGGGTGACCCTATCATGAACAAACACAGATTACAACGGGGTTAAAAAAAAAAAAGTGCAAGTTGTGCTACTTTGACCAAGCAATTTCCCTTGCGGATGAATAAAGTTGGTCTAATCAAGACATTAAGAAACAATTTGACAATTCACCACGCGAAACAATGACGCTCTTACATTAAACGGCATCACTGGTTCAGAGTTTATTTCAGTTTTCAAATGTGATTTAAACATAAAGACAAACATCTGCTGTGCAACAGAAACCACATTTAATGAAACAATCAGAGACAACAGGGGAATAGAATAACCAAGAGCCTGAGGAGATGATTTTATATAAGAAAACATACTACCTTTGGCTGCTTTCCCCCTTTTTTTTTTACTTTTTGGCCGGGCCATTTGTAAAAGCATAACTATATAATAGGGGGGCTATTTCAGGTGGGGCTACTCAGAACAGCTGAGTGCAATAAAATCTATTCCAATACGAGACCTTCTAGCACAGTAGGCAGCTCTGATCTCATGCGTCCACTGGAATAAAACATAAATGCCTGCAGTATGAGCTCCCTCCGTTAACAGCTATCGGTGTCTGCTGGTCAGCTCCCTTCACTTTGCATGATGCAGTCTTTTCCAGAGGGTCTGTTTCTGTTTTGCAGCGTAGGGGAGCGGGCCAAGCGAGCACTTCCTTATAAGCGTGTGTGTGTGTGTGTGTGTGTGTGGTGAGGTCCTCAGAGAAATCCAGATCCTGGCTGTCAGTTTTCCAGCAGGAAACCTCTCTGTTTGAGCGAGGATGACGACTAAATTCTCATCCACTCAAGCCGGTCGCATACATTAGACAGTCTGTTTAAGATAAAAATACATTACAAAGGGGCTGCTTGTTCTGCTCGGGGATCACTCAGACTAAAGGCGAACCAGGGAAGGATGTCTGGAAAGGGAATATCCTCTTTTTGTTTCTTTATTAAACTGACCAAATCCCATTGGTGTTAAAGAGAAGTCAGAGCTTCCTGTGTCCGAAAAAAAAAGTAAAGGAAGTAAATCTTAAATAGGATCCACTGGTATTATTCCTCCTTTGTTTAAAACCAATATTTATTCCGGTTAACGCATCTCGCCAAGTGCCAAACCACTGCTCCTAAGTCGCCCACTGGATCTGGATGATGTGCCTCCATTTCCCTTCAGCTTATTACTGTGGTATTGACCTAACCCCTCTCATCACCATATTCCCATGGGAATAAAAGACACGGTTTAGTTTAAGATGACTGTTTCTAACATCTCCTTAAAGGCAAACCAACATCTCCTCAAGCATGTTTTGTTTTTTTTGAGATCGAACGGGAAGTCTCCTTCATCACATCTTACCGTGGATCCCTTTTCTCCAGGCGGCCCTGGGAGGCCCATCTCCCCTCGATCCCCCTAAAGAAAAAAAAAAGCACGACATTCAGTCTTCATATTCACCTCACAAGGACGTCTAAAATAAATTTACAAATGGAATCATGGTGGGTTTTTTTACCTTCTCTCCTGCCAGCCCCGCCTCTCCCACAGGTCCGATGAAACCCACCAATCCCTGAAACACAGACACTCAGTGTTGGACGGATGGAACGGATAGAAGTGGATTGTGGAAAAAGTGCTATTATGCAACTCATGAAGCGGCAAAGACGGAGGTTTCTTACTCTTTCTCCCATGAGTCCAACTTTCCCTGTGATTCCGGACTCTCCCTGTGGAGACAAATACGTATTTTTAGTTAAAAATATTCTTTTTTTTTTGAGGACAAGAAAAAAATAAGTGTGTCTTTTACTTTACCTTAGCTCCCTCTGGCCCAGCCTTCCCGGGAAATCCTGTTCTGCCCATTCTGCCCTGAAAAATAAATAAGCAGCATAGAATGATGAATAGGGAATAACAGACATTAACTTGCCACTTAATGCCTCATTAAGTTTAATCGCAAATTCTTACATATATTCTTAATATATATGATCCGTTTGCTCTGAGATGACGGCTTGGGAAGTAGCCTGCGGCTGACTGTACGCGCTCCAGACAAAAGCAGTGGCATGTGCAGGTAGTGCTGACAGTACATTTTGGCAGGCTGTGAAACCGTTCAAGGGTTGTAATGTTCCTCTGACACAGACAGTAATTCCCGGGGTTAAGAGGGGGTTTTGGATGGGGGGGGGGGGCTTTTTTTCTTTTCAGCGATACCTCCAGGTCAGGAACGTTTAAGCCAAACTCCTAAAGACCTGAGTGACTCAACAATTCCAGAGCCTCACTCCAGATCCTGGAAACTCTCGCAAGACAGTGCAAGCTGACACTTTGTTTTAATTGCGCAAAGTAAAACCAGATTCTTGTAGTAAAATGAGAATTAATGGGGGCTTTCTGCAATTTGTGACTTCTTATCACCTGATTTAGATTCGCGTCCGACCACATTAACGCAAAGCAAGACGCGCTGGAGATACCTCGGTGGGGTGTCAGAGGTGACGAGGAGGGAAAAGGCGAGGGTGTCGCTCTGCTTACAGAAGCTGAGCTAAAACACAAGCTAGCGCACGAGGTGGAGGAGCGGGAGGACTCGTGGCACCTGGCCAGAGATCAATCACAGCTCCCGAAGGAGTCATTCACCACTTCCCCTTGAATAGAGGATAAAGGGGGGTCAGAAGAGAACAAGACGGGCGAGCGGGTGGGAGGTGGGCGAGTGTGGAGGAACTTAGAAATGAAAAAGGAAAGAGAGGAAGGAAGTATAAAATAAATCCAGGATCTGGGATAATGGTTTTGTTTTTTAGTCACATGAGAAAACTTGAAAGCATGTTTATAATTATAATCCATCCATGGATTTTTTTTTTTTTTTTTTTTTGAGGAATAAAGGCAACAAAACTTCTATTTCTGTAGTGGGCCATTACCATCATCCAGCACTTCATGGCAGCTATAAATCCTGCCATCTATAAACATGGTGATGGCAGTTATCACCCCCTGGTGGCCAAGACTGGGGATTGCACGCAGTTCCTTTTTTCGTGAGTAGACAGACTAACCATCCAGGGATTATATGGATCTCTATAAAACGCATACCTATCTATAAATTCTCTCCGATGCAGACCAAGAAAAGTCCAACGTGACGACGTGCTTTATCACCCCTAGCTACGTTTCAAATGAACTCTCACTGTGGTAGAATAAATTTCTGGGATGCACGATTAAAGACTAAGCGCTGAAACAACACTGCACATGACGGATGCTTTTGTATGATGGTCCAAACATTTCTTCTACGACCAAGAGTGAGTGTTTTTACACATCCATGCTGTACTGGTGAATGAGTAAAGAGACCCTAAACTTGCAGTAACAGTGCTTCCTGCTGTGTTCTCTCTCTGCTAGCCAAGCAACCTCAGGTGTTTATCTAACAACTCACCTCGAGTCCCGTTGGGCCTGGCGGTCCAATCGGGCCCTCGTCTCCCTGGAAGCAAAAGATATTGACCTTAGTGTGATTTAAGCTTGGAGACACAAAGTGTCCCAAGGAAAAGCAAAAGTCTTGTGTCGTAAAGCTTTTAATGCCTTCCTGGTCCTTTGGGTCTTTCAAATGTGACGGTCTTACCTCTAAGCCAGGCACCCCTCTTGGCCCTGGTAAACCTCTGGCCCCTAGTTTTCCCTGGATGTGAAAAGGGGTGATAAATTAAGTTGTGAATGTAATGCATGTATCAACACTTTGGTTGTTTGTCACAGCCCGGTTGTAGGTCATCATCTCCCGAGGATAATGATTCTGGTAATTTCCCAATATACCATCATCAGGACAAGTATGAATCCGTCAAATACTTTGGTTTATGACTAAATCCTGACATGTCCAAACTAATATAAGACCACGGCAAACATACATACATAAATATCAGCATTGCATTTGTTAGCCTGTAGCATGCAGACATTTGGATCCGGCTTTCCTACAGATGCTACAATCACTCACCTTTGGTCCTTCAAGGCCATTCTCTCCTGGTGGTCCCATGTCACCAGGAAAACCCTGTCATGATTGATTTAAAAAATGTTGAACAATGGGTTATATTCTTTAAAAAAAAGGCATCTGTACAATATTTACTAACCCAGCAGAGAAGGTGCAAATACAAACCTCAGGGCCTGGTGGTCCGGGGGCACCATCAGGGCCTCTGTCACCTGGGCTGCCCTGTTAAAAAAAACATGAGCAATGTGAAATAGTTGGATGTTTTATGAAGCATATTCTAGTTTCTTTCAGAGAATTACAGTAGAGGCCAATACTCCTTACATAATTACATAAACAGAGAGTAAGGCTGCAGCCAGAAGCCGGTTAGCGTAGATTAGTACAGAGACTGAATACAATGCAAAACAGCTAGGGTCTGTCAACCTTCTAGCACGTTCTGTTGCACTTGTTTTATTCACTTTACAAAGAAGTAAACAAATACACAAATACTTTACATTTAAATTCAGGCACTGGAACATTTAAGCTCTGGTAAGACATTTCTTGGCTAGGAGCAAAGACTTCCTGGACTCTGATGGTTGAGTGGCGAACTCAAAGTGTTGACAAAACTTTAGGAAATTACTGGATCTGGCCAAGAAATAGTCCTGCACAAAACCTCCCTGTGTAAGAAAATGTTGTTTTTACTTTTGAGATGAAAATAGCTTAAAAAGCCTCATATAGTAGCATGCTGGTAGGAAGATTTTGTTACCTTTGGACACAGCCATGCTAACCACATCTTAATGCTAAGCTAAGCTAACTTCATTCATCTTCTATACCCGCTTATTCCCGTTAAGGGTTGCGGGGATCTGCTGGAGCCTATCCCAGCTGTCATTGGGCAAGATGCAGGGGTACACCCTGGACAGGTCGCCAGTCCATCGCAGGGAGCTAAGCTAACTTGCGGTAGCATCATATTAGCATGCAGATTTCTTGGATGTTGTCCTCTAATGAAACTGTCGGCTTTTCTGATATGTTAAGCAAAGCTTTTCTGGATGAAAATATCCACATTTCAGCATTTTAAAGAGTTCCTGGTAAATAAGTTCAGACCAGAACTAACCGGCGGTCCTGGTTTCCCACGGATACCTGGTAGCCCCGGAGCCCCCTGGATGCCCTAACAAAACACATAAAGAAGAGACAGTCAGGCAGCATTCAGGAGACAGAAGCAAAAAGCAGATTGTTGATTCCTTTTCTAGGGAATCAGACATTAGACATGCATGACTCGTCTCAGTCTCCTGCCCTCTCCTGGGGCCCGCCCGTTCCACGATAGGTTCGATTTTGCTTACACACGAAGACAAATGTGCTTGGTTAACATGAGAATTTCCATGAGCTGAACAGCAAACATCTGGCTAAGTCGTTTTGCAAAGACACAGTCCTCCAACAAAGGTTGTGTAACTCGGGATGTGTGCGCATCGGAGGAAGCATTCGGGGCAGGGGATGATGAGGGTGAGGAGAATGTGCGCGAGAATACAGATGTGTTGCAGAGGTGAGCTACCTTGTCTCCTTTGTACCCGATCTCCCCTTGCTCTCCGGGAATTCCAACTTCACCCTGACGGAGGGACGAGGAGACACGCAGGGAAGATGGATAAGGCGTGGAAAGACAGAAAGAGAAACAGAACATTAGGGGGCATTGTAACGTTCTATTTTGTCAATCACATTCAGCTCTTGCGACAGACAGTAGTAATTAGCAGTCTGTACATCATTCTCACACAATGAGAGTAATTCACAGCATCAGCCAAGTTCTTAATGTGGTGTCATGCTGTCTTATGAAAGGCGTGGACAGCGACTGCTACATTCAGTTGCCCCACATGTTTTACAGACTAAGCCGTTATTAATTATTTCATCTGCGGCATGAGGGGCTTTCTTACAAATACAAAAAACAAACAGTCATAAAGAATCTCAAGCAATTAAAGGGGGAGCCAATCAAAAAAAGACACATTACAAAGATATGTTCTGAATTTCTGATAATTCGTGCTTTTGTTTTGATTTTATCTCTGTTTTTCTTGATTATGGTTCTGGTTATATCTGGAGAAATGACTCAACTACACCAAAAGCTGACTGATTCCCAGACTTTACTGCTGGTCTTAAAAGATTAGCTTCTGCCTTTAAAGCTTCTGCTTGAGAAAACTTCAAGCCGTTTCCAAAAGCCAGTTTTGTCGTGATATTGAACAGATCTACAGGAGCACCTAAGTGGAGAGACGCCCAGGGTGAAGATTTCACACACCGATCAGGCACAACATTGTGACCACCTTCCTAATATTGTCTACGTCTCCCTTGTGACTCGTCAGAGAATGGACATGGGCCTTCTGAGGGTGTCCTGTGGTGTCTGGCAACAGAATATTGTTAGTGAGGGGCCTTTGGGTCCTATGGGTGGAAGGGAGGGGCCTCTGTGGATCATCCCACAGACACTTGATCAGTTTGGGATCTGGTGAATTTGGAGAGCAGCAAAGGTCAACACCTTGTGCTGTTCTTCATGTTTTTATTCTTCTTTTGTGTCTTGAGTGTCTTTGCTATGGGGTGGGGGTCCCTGGTCTGGTCTAGGTGGGTGCTACATGTCTAAGTAACATCCACATGAATGTCAAGTCCAAAAGTCTCCCAGCAGAACACTGAACTATGAAAAGATTGTTGATGTTGTTTGCTTCTCCTGTCAGTGGTCATAATGTTATGCCAGTTCGATGTATGCAAAAGCATTTACCTCATTGAAATCATCAGACATTTTCCAAATTATTGCACCCGTTTGGATTGTCCGTGTTTTCTAGTCAGTCGCACTTTGAAAACAACCTTTATGAATGTGTTTAAATGTGTCTTAACAGTTCTTAGACAGAAATAAATAAAAAGGTGAGATACAGTACATTTAGGCTCCTGAAACTGGTTTCAAAATGACATAGAAAGGAAAAACAGCTTTAGAAACCAATGATCACAAGTTTGCATCATTAAAGCTGAAGGTGGGACCTAATGAAAGCATGCTCTGGGTCTAAAGCTTTGACAGGATGCAAAGGCGCACATATCCAACACATGCTGCTCAAACACAGGCCAATAACAGGAATATTCAGATCACCTTATCACCTTTCAGTCCTGGTTCTCCTGGATTGCCGGGCACCCCCTGGAAAAGAGCAACGAGACACAGGTCAGACGGCTCGGGCTCGTGAAGCGCCCCTAATGGCAACTCGCGCCATAAACACTATTAGCAATTGCAACCTGTCCAAACAAGCATATTTTCCATCCTCTAGATTTATATCGCACATAAAATAATTACAAGGCAGTCTAAACAAGACAGTGTAAGACAGTGAAGTCAACCGTTTCCATGTGTGTTTCGGATTACCTTCAGTCCATTAGGTCCTGGAAGGCCCATCTCTCCCACTGGCCCCATGTCACCCTGATGCCAGAAGAGACAAGATAAACCAGATTCACATTCAGCAGTCACACACATATAAAGCAAGCATGAACGCAAGGCTCTTGACATCTATCGAAAGGAGCACACATACAATTAGCGCACCATCTCACTTTCATTAAATGCATGAATGAACTCATTGTGTCGCTTCCAGATTATTCATGTGGCTGTCGCGCGACGCAAAACAATGGGCGATAATATACGGCCGATTTCCAGGGGGAGGAGTAGATCTGGCAGTCAGACGCTGCGCCTCATCTGAAAGCCCGAATCAAAGGGCGGCTTTGGCTCAGCGTCTCGAATATCTATGCGCTGAATAGTGTGTCGCATCCGCATGTGCGACAGGGGATGTCATTAAGTGCGTGCCGCAAAAATGTCACTCGCTGCAAGTCACTTAATTTGGCGTCGACGGTTCGAGCGCAGAAAAAGGTTTCGCCGTCCTTCGCTGGGAAGCTGATTTGCAATCTAATGCCTGATGAATGAAGTCATACAATGTCCTATTGGAGGCGAGCAGAACTCTAAATGACCCAATCACACTTAAATGTTCCTTTCAACAACAGATTTCCTGCCCGAACTGCAAGATGCGTACGAAGAAACACAATATACTTGAGAGTATAATGTCTTTAATTGAATTCAGGTTTCTGGATTTGTTTAGTGCCTGCCACAGGGGGCAGCAAGGTTCGGATCCTGGGACGTACAGCTACCTTTCCCATCTCCATCACATCAAAGCAGGATAAGAAGAGGACGGTGGGCGTACACAGAAAATATTTTACACCGATATTTCAAATGCTGGAAGCAAGGAGGGGAAGAAAGACATCAAGACAGACAGAGAAAGCCTTTAAACAAGACAGTGGTACTTTTCAATGGTGTATTTGTAAGCGAGTCTAGACGCTTCGCCCAAAGCCGAGGGCCCGTAGTCCCCAGAGAATGGGGGTTTGCATATTTATACGTTTTAAAGCGCAGTTCAGTGCTGCAGCCGCGCACCGTACGCTAAGCCGGATCAGACGGGGCGCAAGAAGACACGGAGGACACGGAGCTGAGAGCAGAGCTGTAATCAGAGAGTCCTCCAATTACAGGCCTGCTGCCGCCGGCGGTGGACTGGAATAGACCGGGAGGAGCGGCAGCGACGGGGCGAAGACGGGACACGACAAGAGAAACCGAGGAGACGTTATAATCAGACGCAATTATGTGGCTGTCGGGTCGAGCAGGCATGGAGGGCAAGGTGATGGGTGGGCGGAGGAGGAGGAGGAGGAGGAGGAGGAAAGGGGGAGTTCCTGTCCAGAAATACCCGACAGGACGGGAGATTCAAAGAAGAGGATGTATTGTTACGGTTTGTTTGATTGATTGATCAGACTGTGGATATGGCTCATGTTTGGCATGTGAGAAAATAGTGAAAAAAAAACTTGTCCTAGAGCTTCGAGTTCAAAAACCAACCACTTTCTTTGTTTTGAAGATGTTCACAAAAACTGTGGTTAGCTTCCCACCAAAGTGACTGGCAGCGTAAATGATGACGGGAGCTAATTGAGGGTGTTTACTCAATTAAGCAGGCATACTCGCTTTCATATAAACGCCGTCTCCTACAGCTATGCACTTACGGAGAAAGTGTCTGGGAAAAGAAGACATTTAGAGGGGCACGCAGGCCAGACGCATAAACACACAAAACGGCATACTCACAATAAGTCCGAGAACTCCGCTTGGACCCAGGGCTCCCAGGTCACCCTGGTCGGCGAAAGGAGGAGAGAGAGAGAGAGAGAGAGGGAGCAAGTGAGATGAAGGGAGAGAGGGAGCAGGTTTTCGTGGGGTTATTGGCGCTTTTTTAAACAAACATGCTCAAAAGAGTGGCTCAGTGTTCATGGCAGCTTGTGAGAGGGAGCTGTGTGCATGTGTGTGTGTGTGTGTCTGAGGTAAAGGTGGAGGGGAACGAGAGCACGTCGTCCCACTGTGGCTTTTGCAAATATGCAGGTTCCCCACTCTACCGTCTCTCTAGACAGTGAGAGAGAGTTTTTGTACAGACATTCGTGGATCATCCTGATAATGAGCATCTCCTGATTTGTTCTTTAGCGCCGCCAGCAGGCCGACGGTGAAATTGCTCAACATTTACCGGATGAGTTGGATCAAACGTTCACCGTTTCAGGACAATCTACCCTAGTGGCTCGTAATGTTTCCTCTTGCCTCGTCACATGTGCAGTAGTTTGACGCGTTCATGCTGCTCTTTGAATTTAAGGAAAGAAATTATCCTCATGAACCCTAAACTATACTTCATTTGGTGTTAATTAAATTGTGTAGATCTCTCTTGTGTCTCCAAAACAGTTGTCACTCATAACAGAATAATTGGACATGGGCCTTCTGAGGGTGTCCTGTGGCGTCTGACAGCAGGATAGTGTTAGTGGGGGTGTCTTCGAGGGGAAGGGGCCTCTGTGGATCATCCTACAGATACTTGATCAGTTTGGGATCTAGAGAATTTGGAGGCCAGGTTCTTCATGTTTTTTTGTTTTGTTTTTTTTGTTGTTCCTAAAGCGTTTCTGTGTCTGTCAGGGCGCATCTTCCTGGGGATGCCATCAAAGAGTGTCAATGCTATGGGGTGGGGGTGCCTGGTCTGGTCGAGGTAGGTGCTACATGTAGTAACATCCACATGAATGAATGCCAGGTCCAAAAGTTTTCCAGCGAGATCATGCTCAGCGTTGTTCCCTTCTCCTGTCAGTGGTTTTAATGTTGTGGCTGATCGGTGTATATCGACTGAGGCAGCTTGTTTGACTTCCGTGCGGACTTTTCTGCACTGCATTCTGTCTCTTTCTGGTCCGACTATCAATTAAATGCAAAAATACCATTCTCACTCTCAGAGGCTTTTCACTTTTGTGCTGTTTTGTTTCGCATGAGTAAAACTCACTAAATGTTCCCTTTTCTTACACGCAGAAACGACAAACTGATGGCCAGGAACATGCAAAACATTGCGTTCCTTCATCTTATTGTAGAGACTATTCAAACTATAGACTAGTATCTGAGTGCATCCTGCACACTCGAGATGAGCCTCACTCTCAGGAAAAAACAAAAAAGCTACAGGATTGAGGGGGAATTTCTCGGCAGCTCGCTTTCAGGACGTGTGAGTGAAGTGTTACTTTAAGCATGAACGTGCTTTATGTTTATTATGCATTTCAGAGTGTGTTTAAGAGCAGCTCGTGGATGTGTTTATGTTTTTATATTAGCGTTTTCCACTCCGACTGATGAAGTGCTACATTTGTGACTAGACTGACACCATAAAGCAAAAAAAAAAAGGGCGAAAAAGTTCAAATCAGATCATGTGACGCCTTCCATATGGACAGAAACACGCCACAGACAGTCTGCTGACCCATCGCTGCTGAGTCGGGTGCAATCGCTCAGAATGAAACCCCGTTACGTCACTTGTTATTCTTGGATATCACCTCCTATTAATACTTCATGTGCGTGTTGGTGGTCGATTTTCTGCAGAGGTGAATGGAAAAGGTTGCATTTTGCCACTGGTTTCACTCTTACTGTAACACTGCAGGTTTCGGGAAAAGTGAGTGCCAAGTAAAATTAACTGCAGCGGAGGAAGGCATGGGATGAAATTAAATACAGTAGTAAAGCCGGCCCAGAGCGACTTCAAACAAAAACAGAAAAACAGAGACAAACTGCTGGACCTCCACATGATTTAACCACCAGCGCTAGCCAAAATGTCACAGTACTAAAACCCCGGGGGGAGTGTGTGTGCGTGCTAGACCGGGAAACCACTGCTTCCAGTTTGTGTGTGTGCGAGCACGTGGATTGGTTATGCACTCAGGTGTTTGCGCGTGGCAAGTGTTTGACATACTGGCTCTCCATCTGGTCCAGGTGGCCCTCTCTCCCCGAAGTCGCCTGGAAACCCCTGAGAACAGAGAGAGAGAGAGAAGCTTTTATGTTCGGCTGCACACAAACTCAGACACCTATTAAATTTAAGAGTTCTGTCCCATAAATGCAAGCGTCCTGTTGCTTGTACTGTCTGCTTCATTAAGTCCGGAGCAACAGCAAGTTGCAACGGCAAGCGTTTGAATTGCCAGCAAACAGTCGCTTGTTAACACATCAAGTATTTTACGGAGCAAGTTATGAACGACGCATGTGTGTTTCTAGCTGCTAAACACTCCAGAATAGTCTCCAGGTATTCGCTAACTTTAGCCGTCTGTCATTTGGTGCCGATTAAGCGGCGTGCGGCCTGCTCTCTGCAGCCAAACGCTGAGCAGTGAGAGGGAACGATAAGAGAGAAGCAAAACAATAAGCTGAAAGGCGGCCTTGCAAAATCATGCAACCCATAAAAATATTTTTGGTCACGGCGGCTTTAATGTATAGCATTTAAACGCAGCGGTAATTATACTGATGGTGCAAATGGCGCAGCGAAGAGAAGAAAGAACCACTGGTGGATGTGTTTACAGTCGTTCAGTGTAACCAGTGCAAACGCAGGAGAGCAAATCACCGCCTTTAACCGTGGAGTCATATTTACAGAACACATTTTCACAAACACCGCCGACAACCGCCAACTTTCTGCTGACTGCACAAGAGCGCTACTACTGCAATAGCGCGGCAATTATAATAATTTCCCCGGGTCAAATATAGCGTTAAACATAAAGTCATGTGAAATATGTACAAAGTAAGAACATAATGGCTCCATTAAGGGCATTAAATCCATCAGCTGCAGGGTGTGCACAGCCTACTTTGACTGAGTACACTTTGTAAAAGGCAGCAAGTGAGCGAGAAAGAGAGAGAGAGACCACGAGCCAAGCAATTACTCTGTCCATTTAGAAGTAAATTGGAAGCTAATCTGAGCTACGCTAACAGTTGGTGGCGCAGAAAGAGAGAAACCGCACTTGCAGAAATCACAGGAGCCAGTGCACTTTAAAAAGCGAGACCGTTTTTGAAGCGCTCATAATGGATAGGTTCAGCCGCTCCGGCCTCAGAGCATTGTTTCAAAACGCTGATTACTGCTACCTTCAGAAAATGCCAGTTATTTCTGTAAGAGCGGAGATGACTCTGATATACAGCATGTATATTTACTCTGAAATACAATCTGCTGACTCAAGGCAGCTCTTTGTTTGTTTGAAAATTAGCCTCAGACATTTTTCCTTTTTTTTCCATTTCTCACAGTCAGACAATAAAGTCCTTTTTGTGGTCTGCAGAGCACTTTCAGGACCTCCCCGCCGCAAAAAAAAAAAAAAGGCAAAAAATAGGGGTCAGTGTTATGAATGAACCTGCTTTATGGTTCTAAATTGTGCGCAGTGGGGGGAGCACGAGTGCAGCCGAAATCCACGAAGCATGACAGCGACCCAAGAGATGAATCATACAGCTGTCACCGCTGCGGCACAAACTGAGGACGAATGTGGGAAACGGGCCCTTGCCAAGTACTTAAAAAGCCTTTGAGGGGAGTCACATGAGCTTTTAGTGTATCTCTACTTTTACATGATGTCAGACAGGCCTGCTCGTCGCTCCCAGCGGGATCAAACAGGCAGCAGCACTCACTGACAGACGTGAAAAGACTGCAACTGATGCGTCTGATAGAGACAAACAGATATATGCAAACAGCTGAAAGGGAGACCTGTTGGCAGCAGGCTTTGGAAACTTTTTTTCTTTTAAGCTCTCCACTGTTTTAGATATATCTATCCTCTCAGGAGTCTTTGGTATAGATGGCGGACTGCGCGACGCCGTGTGCGCTTCCTCGACAGAGTACAAGCGCCGTGTTATGGCCATTAAAAACGTCTGGCCTGGGTTCAGGTGGTTCTTCTGTTCTTTCTCCTCCATCAGGGAGCAGAAGCATAATCTCTCCGGGATCATCTTGTTAAGTTTCCCAGCTTTCTATTTTCCATGCAGGAGCACCGAATTTAGAGAGCGGTGATAGATGTGTTTTCCAGTTACGTCCACAGTTGTTCATCCTGCAGATTTTGACTAACCACTAAAAGTAAAGCTACACCGCTGCTGCTGCTGCTCTCTTTCTTTGATAATGTTGTTATATGATCCGTGCCAAAACGTCCATGGAAGAAAGGTGTTTTAGAAAGCAGCTCTTGTTATGCAGCCCTACTTGAGAGACACGCAACACAAAAACCTAACGCTAACAAAACTTTGCAAATCTGCACCCGGAGCTACTTCCTTCACATCTGACTAATTACAACTGCGTTCACTTCTAAAAAGCCTACGAGGACAGCGGCCTGCTTGCGTGTGTTCAGATATTTTTGGCCTATAAATGCCTTATTTACTCAAAAGCCAATAAGCAACAGCTGCAGAATGATCTCAGCAGCGTGTTTAAGGGTTGCGCTCTCTTTCTATAACACTCCGTCAAACTGACTTTGAACACTATCTGAATACACACAACAGAATATACGGCTTCCTCCAAATGGCTTGGATCCATGCTGGGGGGGACCAAAAGCCCTTTACTCTAACAAAAGCCTTTTTCTTGTTGCATCCAAGACCCCGACATGAGGCTGGTGGGACTCCGCCGCACTCAGACTGCAGTTAACCCTTCCAGCAGCAATGGAAACACTGAGCTGTCTCACGCAGTGACGTAAATGCAGCCCTTATAAATTTTCACATGTGCAAGTGTTGCAGTCTTTGCACCAAGGGCTCTAAATATGACCCAAATAAAGGAATTAATTGTAAAACTTTAACAAAATGAAAAAATAAAATCTATTCTCTGTTCAGCATGCAGCTTTGACCCTCAGGCATCAGTTTAATTTACTACCACTTGAGTCATTAAGGACAAAAATGTCTACGTCCAAAAAAACTGCTATAAAAACTTTCTGCATAAATCTCTTAAACCACTTCAGCAATTTACAAAACAACCAAAAATTCCATCATTTTGAGGATTTTAACCCTTTAAATGCCAGTTTGATTATTTAAAGTCACTGTTGTTTTTTGTTGTTTTTTTACGAAAATACAATTTTTTTTGTTATTTTCCATTAAACTAATGTCGGGAAGCTGTGGCATTTTTTTTCAGATCAGTCTTGGATATGACCAAGATTATCTAAAATACTGACTTGATTGCATTAATAGCTTTTGTATACCATCAGAGTTAAAAATGTATTTCCTCTTGTGAACTTAGCCAACAAAGAGGTTCCATTGACTCCCATTAAACCCACATTTTTTAATCTCTCCACCATGGCACAATATAATCATACATTCTGCAATATCAGGGTTTCATTTATGAGAAGAATGGTCAAATTTGTCATTTTTAGTGTTCAACACTAAAGGTCCAGTTGGAAGCCCAGCCATTTCCCCATGATAGGGCCTATGCATAAAATGCCATTCTGTTTCCTTCTCCTCATCTTCTTCCTCTCCTGACATTTCCACTGTGGTCTTTGACCTCCAAAGTCAGGTGTCCAATGTATGCTTTGGAGTGATATCGATGCTTTCACATTTGCATCGATGACACCAATGTGAAAGCATCGATATCACTCACACTACACTTCAACTGAGGTCTCTCATGATGGCAATAGTGTTGTAACCTCTTGCAATATGAACACAGCGGGTAATCTCCCACTTTCTGAAGTCCATTCTGTTGCAAGATCCGTTGTGTCGTCTCCAATCACGGAGGAAAAGTCAGGAGAGGAAGAAGAGGAAGCTGACTCCACCACAAAGTCCACATCAAACTCTTCACTTTCCTGCATCTCTCTCTCTGGGAGTTACAGGCCACATGTTTTCATTCTGACCCTTTTCCACAGAGAAGAACATCTTCACCTTGCTCCATGGTTCATTCAAAGGAATTAAATGATCAGACAACTAAAATATTAGTCAGTGAAGTTTTTACAGGAGCTTTTTAGACATGGACCTTAATGACTCTAAAGGGTAGTAATGTTTTAGTAGAATTTCAAACTTTGTGTAGAGATAAAATTGTGGCACATGCACCAGCACAGCCAAAAAGATGGCCAAGCCAAGAGGAAAAATTTGCTCAAATGGACAAAAATGTCCCTAATGATGCCCGAGGGTTGAGAATCTATACATTCAAGGTCAAAACTTGCAGCACAGTTCATCACACTTTGGAAAGATTATCTGTAAAGTATGTTGAGACAAAACTTTACCGGCCTACCCATCTTGCCCCTCTTCCCTGGTTCACCGGGAATGCCCTGCAAATTTCAAACAAGAAAGAGCAGAGGTGGAAAAGCATACGGAGCAGAAGGGGTAAAGGAAGACAGAAAAACACAGGAAAAAAAAGAGAGAAGGTCAGACATTGTGTGGAAACCATATCGAAACCAAAACATAACAGTCAAGCCCAAAACACACACAAATTTAAAGCCATCGCTGTATAAGCCTCTCTCATCTCATGCTTCAACAGATGTGAGGAGCAGCTGCCTTCGCCCCGCAAACATTTTTCAAGCCTGTTACGAAGGATTTAGGCCTCCATACTGTACATACATGCATACATAACACAAAAATTTCTTCTCGGAGACACTGTCACTTGTAAGTACGGCTAAGGTATGAAGCAATCCTGCAGGATGGCGATGGAGGGGTCCTGATTACAGCTTGCCCTGCACTGACGTAACTGCCCGGAGCGTGTAGGCTAATCGCTCCACGTTTTAGAAGCTGTACAGAAGGAAGAGGCCTTGATGAGTTCAGGCGGTTCAAAGGCTCTGAGAGGGGGCTTTTATCGTGTGAGTCATCAACACTCCCACGCGGCAGCATCTCAGACAGCTGGGGACTGTCTCTTAAATTCTAACAACAACAAGACAGCTGAATGAAATGCCAAGGAGAGCCACTGTTGACATCCTCATACGGTCTTTTGCTGGAATCGCTCGGTCACATTGCATTTTTTTTTTCCTTTTGTGCTTGAGAGGAATATACACAAAAATAGAACTCACTCTTTCGCCATCAGGCCCAGGCAGGCCAAAAAGGCCTGGGATTCCAATGAAACCCTGCAGAAGAGGAGAGGTGAGAGGGTGACAGCGGAGAGAGGAGAGAGGAGAGAGGAGAGAGGAGAGAGGAGAGAGGAGAGACATGGACGTGAGTATTTGGATGCAATGAAAGCAGCAGCAGGAAGGACAGCAACTCCCATTGGCTCTAGGGCTGAGTGACAGGGGCCGGCGGTGGATAGGATGGGCTTCCACGAAGAACCAAGCCATGAGGCAAGTGTATATGCCCATGGACTGCATGGTGCTGGCTTCCACGATGTAGTCCAAGGGCACATACCCTCACGCCAGGGATCTCTGAAGATAGCCAGGACATCACAGTGGGCTGTCAGTACAGTGGAGACACACAGAGGAGGAAAACAAGCACAAACACCACAGTTGAACACTGGAGGAAGAGATGAGATGCTGGTTAGCGGGGGAGCGTGAGTTGAGCAGGTTTATGTATACACAATATGGAATATGCTGCAAAAGAGAGGGCAGGACATGTAGAAAGGTGGCTCAGTGAGAGTGAGAGAGGGGACTAGAATGTCTCCTTAAGACAGCAGGGCCTCATACGGAGCTTAAACAGGAAATTCCAGCCAGTGGGGGCAGGGGAGGCTCTGGAGCAGCCAAGGGGAGCCGATAAAGAACCTTTATTGGAACGCAACATAAAAATCGGATTGTGTCCACGAGCGTGTGTTTCTCTGATTGTGTATCTAAAGGGTGTGTGTTTGTATGCGGAGGCTTATCAACAGCCAGCCTTTCAACAAGGGTCTGTATACAGTTACATAATGTTTACCCTACGAGCAAAGGCTCCTAAGTTTAGCACATCATTAATAGCGGTGCACACGCCGGCCGGGTGGGCATGAATGTGTTCGTGTGTGCAGGGGGGGGGCGGGGAGGGGGGTGGATGCCGGTGCACCCGCATGCTTTCATACACGCATGCATCTGGATGGCGTGGCACCGGCGTGTACATACATGCTCTCATGCAACACAAGGTTTTACAGCGCGACACGCTAATATTTGCGAGGAGTGACCCCTAATTGAGCACGTCCCCGAGGGAGATTTGCAGCCGTCGTTCTGTAAATACTGGGAAGTAAAAAGTGTCGCTACGCGGTCACCGACGCACCGGTGTCATTTTGAGAATAAACTGAAGCGGGAACATTTCGAAGGGGTGAAGTCGAGCTTACTTACCCGAACGCCTTTGGGCCCTGGTGGTCCTATTGGCCCTGGTAAACCCTGAAAATCAAATAGAGGAACTTTATTTAGTTAGCTCAACTCATTTCCAAGGGTATACCTGAAGTAATTTACCCAAGTCAAGACAAAGTCTACACCTTCCATTTTAATATTTAAATAATAATAGAGATACAGGTCTTTTTAAAGCAATATAGTGCAAAAAAAACGTCGATCCCCACTGAAAGGATGAGTACAATAGCAGGTTGTTTGGTTAAAAACACAGCAGCCATGGAATAAATGCTTCAGTAACACTTTTCTATAAAACATTCCAACATCTCAGTTTAGTATCCAACACCCAAATATGCTTCCCCAGTTCATCTGTTTCAACATAACCTGACTCTACTTGGCCTCCTGCCCTTACTACGGCCCTGACTACAACTGTACCAGTCACAGCAGAGGATTTACTGCACCTGCCTGCCAGGATAACCTTTGGCACCTGGGCTTCCGACTGGACCTTGCTCTCCCTGCAGGGAAGAAAGAGAGAGAGGGAGACAGACAGAGAGAGAGAGGGTGAGGGAGAGAGGTGGGGTTGGGGGATCAAAATTACGGTAGCACACAGGCAGGTCATTCTGGGCAGCAGTGAGTGAATGGAGAGGCGGGCAGAGCGGAGCGGATGAACAGCGGCGTGTTTGTCTACAAACTCTAAGGAGTTTGTTTAGCTTTCTTTTCCTCCAGCGTTAGGCCACCGTGATAAGGAGACATCACATATACAATGAGGCAATGTACATTTAACAGGTTTTGCTCCACGGCTATATCCCTGATTTTAGTATAGTGTAAAAAGTGTTAATCAGAATTTTAAAAAATGCTATTTCACTGCTGAGTATGTCTATACTTGTAGTTTTACTAGCACTTCTTGCGTGATGGATGCATCTAAAATCTAATCAAGTACTTTGATTTGACACTCTATTCTATTCCCTTATTTTTATCTACAAATTACTATCAGGCATAACATTATGACCACCTCCTAACATTGTGTAGGTCTCCCTTGTGCCTCCAAAACAGTTGAGACTCATTGGAGAATGGACATTCGCCTTCTGAGGGTGTCCTTTGGGGTCTGGTAACAAAATGTTCTTAGTGGGGGCCTTTGGGTTGAGGGGAGGGGCCTCTGTGGATCATTCAGCAATACTTTATCAGTTTGGGATCTAGTGAATTTGGAGAATTTGGAGGCCAGGTCAACACGTTGTGCCGTGTTATTCCTAAAGCTTTTTTATGTGTGGGGCTGCATCCTGCTGCCATCAAGGAGTGTCATTGCTATGAGGTGCGGGTGCCTGGTTTGGTCTAAGTGGGTGCTACATGTCTAAGTAACATCCACACCAATGAATGCCAGGTTCAAAAGTTCGCCAGCAGAACACTGAATTGTCACAAGATAGTCAAGGTTATTTTACTGTCAGTGGTTTTAATGTTGTGGCTGATCGTGGTATGAGCCTGCCAGAAAGAATAACACACGCCTACACACACGTACATAGAAGCAGGTTGTTTCCAGAAGCATGACTATTTATGTAAAACTTCCGCTTGACACACTCTCAACGTGCAGCCACGAGACTACTTGCCGTTCCCTCTCTTGGATAAATATAGTGCATCATGTTGCTAGTTAAAACCAGACAAGAATTTGGCGAAGTGGGGTTTGGACCTTTAACTGGCCAGCAGTGAGGGGGAGGTGGGGGCTGTGAACACGGCCCATGGTGTATTACAGTAACAAAGAATCATCCGCACTTTAAGCACACCAGCTGGCCTTCGCTTCCAATGGAGTCCACCACGCCAAACAGTTGTGCTTATTACTCAGTCGCTATTGCTATGGTGATTCAAACTCACGGCCAGAGCTGTGATCATCATCATCAGCAGGAGCTCTGTGGGAAAGAGGGGGGCGTTTAAAGGAGGACAGGGCGAGAGAGAGGACATATCAATGAAGGACTACTTGTTCTCCGGGATGAGTAGTACGGGAACTCCCTAGGCTCGTGATGACGTCAACCTGAAGATGGGACTTACTAAGAGCAGTGTGACAGTGAGGGGAATGTTCCACTCTTCTGGTCATGACTAAGGTCTTTCCTCAATACAAACAGTAGTATGGCCAAGCCCGACTGAAAATAGCTCTGGATACAAGGCTGGATGCTCCACACTTAAAAATAGTCTTGGGCTGAACTACTCAGCTCCTCCCACTTCGCAGCGAATAAAAGACTCCATTGAACAAAATTTCTTCAGTTTAGCAGAACGACGGGCGGACAGAGGACGGAGAAAGCGAAACGGAAATCAAATGCTCGCTTGAGAAAAACGCCGCAAAGGAGGCCGATCGCCGAAAAAACAAAGTGAATCTTTCTCCAAAGCTGCGGTGTAGTAGCCATGAATGTGTCACTGTTGGCCTAGTTGGCCTGATCCAGTTCTCTTCTCTCTATTTTCTCTCTGTCTTTGGCATCGCTTTCTGATATCCTGGAGAGCATCGCTGTAGCACAGTGCTTTGGCCAGATGTCTGTCCTCACCAGGGCTTCATAACAGGCTAATCTAATCTGGCTGCCCTGCAGGCATGCTTGGTGCGAGCACACATGAGAGGTTGAACGGCCTGGGACGGTACGAACACCGAGCTTTTAAAACAACGGGTACAGGTGAAGGGATGTGCGTCAGATAGAGGGAAGTATCTAAAGGCAATAAACTAAGAGCTGGTTGCATGGATTTTACATTTAAATTTAGAGACTGTGTTAAAAATGAGAATGACACCGCATCTTGGCGTGATGTAGAAATGAGCACTTTTTGTAAGTGTGGTGTTAATGGAATGTGAAGAGCAGTATAAACACGAGAGAAGACAGTTTACAGAATATCTTTGAGGTGGAGAAAGATACTTACGGGCTCTCCGGGGAGTCCAGGTGGACCGGGGTAGCCTTTCTGTCCCTGCAGAGATGAGACAATGAGACAGTAAAAATGAGGACAGGAGGAACGAAAGGTAAAGGAGTCTGAAAGAAATGAGAAGAATCCTAACAGACACTTGTTGTGTGAGAAAGACAAGTGGAGGTCTGAGCAAATTCCAGCATGGACATTAACGCTAACAGCACCAACAGACAAATTCTCTGCCATTTGCAAGGAATCAATCTGCCGCTCTGACAGGGGATCAGAGTTTCCACTGGCAGAGTTCACAGAGTTATGGAGCTGGAGAGGCTGTGCCAGGATCATGGCATGTTGAGGATATAAATGCCTTCCTGTTTGAGTCAGATAGCAGGTCCCTCCCACTGCAGGCAGGCAGGCAGGCAGGCAGGCAGGGCAGACGCTACAACGCTGAAAGCAGCCTGACATAGAGCTTTTCTACAGTTTTGCTGACTCCAGCAACACAGACCCCCGACAGAGAGAGGAGAAAAAACTAAATCAAAGGTGGAAAAAACATGCCTTCTCACATGACAGTTTGATTGAGTGAGAGAACAAGAGAAAAATGAAAAAGAAACAGGGGGAAAAGCTAAATCAAAACAGACAGGCAGAGAAAGAAAAGGAAAGGCTCCCGGCGTCCCGTTTTCCTAAGCCACGGCTCCAGAGGACCAAGCCAGGACTCACAGAGTTCCTGTAAGCCATCCTTTACCGCTGTCAGCTGAGTGCAGCGGGGAGAGGAGGACGCAGCATCCCATTCTCCCATTATGTTACATGAACGCAGTCGCCGGCCAACAGCTTCATACCGGCACTTCAAACTTCCATCCTCAGCATTAAATACCACATTGTGCGCTTTAATAGCTCCAGCAACTGTGTCAACTGTGAAGTGAAGAATGGCAGGCCTGACAATTAAGCAGTCTCTCTGCGTAACGCTTCAGCGCCGCGCTCGCGACACCCGACTTCATCTGGCGCACGTCAAAAGAACGGCCACTAGGAGGAGATGCTCGGAGCTCGGATGGAAACACACGAGCAGTGCACATAAAAGCAAACGGAGAGGTCGAGAGGTGCTGACGGAAATTATCCGACGGTCACTTAAAAGTGTCTAAACCTTTATATGGATTGATTTAAGATTTAAGATTTTCCGTCCACCTAACCCTAACCCTGGACCATAAACATGTCTCTAGAAGGAGCAGCGACTTAATGCCTTCCTCAGGCATGCAGACATGTGTTCATGTTCACAAAAAGGGCAGAGCAACACACACACACACGGTGATGCATGCACCTCGTTACGCTCCTTCTTATTACATGGCTTACTTATAGCACAAACATGTGTAGTGGCTTATGTTCCCAAGCTGTGCTGTGAGGTCCCATAGCCACACACACACACACACACACACATACACACAGTGGGTCCTATGTATTAGCCATAGCCTCTGAACCTCAGCTAGACCATCTCAGATCCTTATCTCACTCATTACGAGCTTGCTAATGAGAGCAGCCATTCCCACCGGCCTCCCTGTGTTTACACCGCCACTTGTTTAACGAACATGTGCGTTCAATCAGATAAAACCCACCAGAATGCTTCTCATTTACAAACAGCTCCCCGGTAGCACCCTGTAAGCGCCACGCCCCCTCCACCCCACTAAGCCGAGGAGCGCCCCCAGGGAACAGCAAATAAAAGACACACTGTGACATGTCATTCCTCTCACCAGCTAGTCTACGCGCACTTAACTTTGTGGGTGTTCAAGTAACTACAGCCTTCTTTTAACAACTGTATGCCGCGAAAAAAGCGCCCTCCACCGCCTGCCTCCGCTGGACAGCGCCCCGGTTGCAGTAATCTTCAGCTCACCTCATTAATCTTTGCTTTCATCTTTCCACCTATAGCTCCCCCAGAATAACAAAGAGCCAGATGATTGCGTGGAGTAATCGCCTGGCTCCGTGCATATGTTGCATGTATGGCAGAACATAAACCCTCCACGCAGATGTCTGGCAGGGACAGACGAAACAAACAACTGTGTGTGAACCTAAGTGGACAATTTGGTTGAAATCTACCCAGTGGAAAAAAAAGAAAAAAAAAGAAAAGGTTCCTCATCTCATCCCCCGTCTGAACCGCAGATTCAGGAGCGTGTTTGCTTGCATGCAGAATCGCGATTAGACTATGGAAGACAAAGCAGTGATTTGTTGCACCACTTGTGAAACAAAGCTAAGAAAATGATGGTTGATTTGAATTCTCCCATAATTACGATGATGGGCCTGTGGATTTGTTAGTTTGAACAGTGAGCAGAAGCTAAATGGAGAAAGTTTTGTTTGGAATGGGTCTGCAGCTTCAGACAGATTAACGTCATGCGATAAATTGTCCTTCGTAAATGCAGAAAACCCAGTATGATTAAACACCCTGTCCAGCCTTTGCAAGGGAAATTACAGTATATCCTTCGACTCTGTACGAGTACAAAGTAAAGGGATATGGTTGAGCCAAAGTATGGTTTGGGCTACATTTGGAATCTCCAGTTGGAGGATTGATTTATAGCACCTTTACGCACACACACCTGTTTTTGTTGCATGCTCAGTGCTCCGCGTGGAAACTTATCTGTGCCAAAGTACCTCACCATTGTGCACCCTGAAACCCTCACATATGTGGCACACGGGATATGTGAAAAACACATGCACATATAGACTTCTTATAAACAAAGACCCGACCTAATGTGTCTCAAGACAGTCATTTCCCCACAAACCACCGGGTCTGTGTGAGTGTTTATGGATTGGTTTCCAGTTGTCTAGCTTCAAATTGACTTTCTAACTAACTCCATATTGACTCAATAAAGACTTTAAAACTGTGGACATGTCTGACCTAATGACATAATGTTCAGACAGATCACATCTGCGTGATGTCCAGCTTTACGCATTCATAGCTCCAGCTCAGCGGTGATGACATCCACAGCACTTGAATCTCTTAGGCCAAAATCCAAAATAATCAGTAGTTCAGTGCTAAAAATGATAGCAGGCGATACGTCAACATCTAGTTCTGAAGCTGTTTGAATGCATGATGAACGTAATACGTACGAGTCGAGTCAAAACCCAAAGCTGCACAAATAAAACACTGTGAAGTTTGAAGTGAATGGTTTGACAGCTGCGGAGAGGAAAAATAAAGATTTTTTGATGTATTGCTAGGTAATTCAAAAGACTTCCAATCTGAGGAATGGAGGTTTAGACAGGAGGTGAATAGTTTAGCTTAGCACAGCTTAGCGTAGCATTAAATGAGAGAAAGGTGTTTACCTTTTCTCTTCTTCTGACTCAAAAAACACATGATAGTATCGTTTTTCACCTGTTGCTTCTTGAAAACAGCAGCTAGCTAGGCGCTGACTTCTTCATGCTAAGCTAACCCAACTGCATCCGTGCAACAGTGTGACAGCTAACCTCTCCTGGGTAGAGATGTGGATACTGTGTGTGTGTGGGATGCTGAATGAGTGGCGTGATCCAAGAGGCACGGTCGTCAAAGTGACTGGCCGACATCCAAAAATATCCGAAAATAATAACAAAAGTGCCTAGCACCGTCCATCGACCGCATCTCCCGTAATGGTTAGCACATATGACGTAAGCTGCAGTACGAGGGCCCTATGAGGAGTTCCTCAGAGTTCGGCCAGGGTGAACTGTTGTTGTTCTTGCCCACCTTGAGAACAAGAACATATTTCTTGCTTCTTGTTGCATATGTAACAAGCTTAACTCCCAACTCTACACCGAAGATGACCTATTCACCCAGCTTTTGGCAATTTGATTATAAAAATGTGCACCCATGCACAAACATAACTGAATTAGATGCAAACTTTATCCAGATCTGCCCCTCTGACTGTAACGGTATGCAGTTAAAACCCTGTGAACAGAAGTCACAGTGCTACTAGGCAGAGTGAGACTTGGCTTTCAGGACTGATGTAGAAAAGGCCGACTGAGAAAGTGAGCAGAGACAGACCGGTTAGCGTTAGGATAGATGTAGTAAGGTGAGACGTGTGGCTTGTAATGCGGCCTTGTAGCTGAGGTTTGGCTCTCCGCGTGTCCCCTCTCCTTGACCCCGGCTGCCATACTGAAAAGCCATTCGCAGTCTGCTCGGAAGAACAAATGTTCTTCTGGTCATGACTAAGGTCGAGTGGAACATGCTTGGCTTGTCGGATGGTGTAAAATCACACTCTGCTATCGCACTTCTAAAGCGCCACTGCTTTCTCCATTAACGTTTTCCATGGAAACCCGGCAGTCAAATTCCTGAATTCCCGGCCGAAGCGTCAAACTAAGGTTGATTTAGGGTCTGTATATTAGTCGGTGAGTATTAGTTGGTATGCGTGAGAGACACGGAGAAGGTAAGAGGGGAAAAACATTTAGGAAAACAGAGGAAAAGCTTCTGTTGTCCCGTTTTCCTAAACCACAGAAATCCAAGCAAATGAGACGCAGAAAGTTTAGCGGCTAGAGGAGGATGAAGCGGAAGAAACAGCACATGGGCGTTTCAGGGTGGCCTAGCAGGGTTCGAAATGGCACCGACTCTGCAGCAGGCCTCAATGTCTCGGCGGAGCAACGTGCATCGGGACTCGACACGCCTGGGACTTTCCACCTGAGCGCGGCGGGAAACGAAACAGAACAAGCGCCTGTTTGACGCCGGCAGCGCTGCTACGGAGGATTTCAACCTCTGACTCAGGCGTCTGTCATAGCGCTGCAGTGTAGCATGGAAATTTATTAACAGCAAGCGTGTAACTGAGCAGCTTACAGCAACAACAACAGCGAGTCGTCGTTCTTCCCTGGGCAACGAGAAAAAGGGGGTTGATGAGCTTCTTCGCGTTTGTGTACCTAGGAAGCCGACTCTCTGCGGTTAATTTAACAAGTTTCCTTTACAGTCAACATGTCTGTGGTTCAGTGACCAATACCTGCAGCCTGCTCTGATGATGTCAGTCTGTGTATGTGTGTGTGTGTGTTGATGAAGTTGCTACGGCGACCGCCCCCCCCCCAGACAACAGGCGGTGATGTCATTTTGATAAGTAGGGGGTTATGATGCGCCTTTGGGCTTTATTAAGGCAAACTGACGAGCCTCTGCAGCTCAACAGGTAGAAAGCGCAGCGCACGGGTAAGGAGCAGTTCAGCCCTCGCCTTCAAGGCCTTCTTACCTTCACGCCAGACGGACAACGATTTTGCCCAATCTGAAGGGAATCAGCTGTTACCTGTGGCTGACTGGCCAACCTTCTGACGGGCCTTTAAATCACTGCCGTCTCGTTTGAAATGTTTTCCACCGGCTTTACGCTTTTTTCCACCAGCAGCACACACACACACACACACACACACAGACTCCTAACAAAAGCCATATGTTGAGCTTGAGGTAGCTGCTACAGAGCTCCGGGACCAAAGCAAATACATGCAGAAGGGCTTTGCACCTCTGCTGAAATGTATACAGTCTACCTGCTATATTCAATTACTCAGCTGCTTCCCCTGCTACACTTGAAGCGCGTGCGTCGTCCGACTCGCTGCATTCCATACATAATGCGATTGGGAGATGTTAATAGGATCTTTTCTTTTCCTCCCCGCCATCGTCTGACGTGTGTTTACGACTGTTTGTTTGGGAGAAGGTGGAAGTGATTATTGTGGGGGCAGACCTGACAAGCAAACAACCATCAAGAGAAACCAGAACGCTCCGAACTGCTGCATAAATCACTTTTGTTTCGATAAAAACTGATCGAATGCTTACTGTACGTTGGTTTGGTAGCTTGCATTTTTCCAACCAGAAGTTGTCAGAAGCCTTTTTCCAGCCGCTTAAGATGATTTGCCAGTGACTTTTAGCTCTTTTATCCGTTCATCCATCACTTAGCATGAGTATTAAACTATTAAAACTATTCATCTATCACTTACAGCTCTGCGCTAGCGCGTGCACAAGCCTAATTGCAGCGGCAGCGTGCAGCATTTCGGCGATCCAGTGACGGGCATCCCGGCTTTATTTTTGTGCCTGTTTCATGTTTACTGACACACACAGGAATGCGTTCATACAGCCACACTCGCAACTCAGACTTTCCCTTGGATTTATGCTCAGCCTGAGCTTGCTACGCTCCTGTCCGCCATAATCTCTGTTCCACATTTCTCCTCCTCACACTCATGAATCACTCAATTTGTGACTTAAGTTACGTCTGAGACACTGGTAATTTTGTGTTTCAACGCCTGAATGCACAGTCGCCATCCTCTTTTTGTTTTTTTCTCTCACTGTGTACAAACCCCCCCCTCCCTTCGTCTTTCATGACATCCTTCCTGCCAACACTAAGTCCCTCTCTGTGCAGGATCCAGTGAACATGTGGAAGAAACGGCAAGCGCAGCACAAAGGGAGAAAGAGATGGAGAGAATTAGGAAGGAGCAGACGAGGAGTGATACAAACGAACAAGGGCTATGAAGTGGTGACAGTGACTCATGCGTAGCCTCCCCCCCAAAACATTTCAGTGGGGAAGCTATTCAAAATCTGCAGATGCAGCAACATCAACGGGCTTTCAAGAGCAGCGCCGTAACTTGATGAAAGGGTTTAAAAGGAAGCTCTGTCTTACCTTTCTACCTGCTTGGCCTGTCAGTCCCACCGGGCCAATAATCCCTGGGTCTCCCTGGATAACAAAGCCAGAATGAATCAAAAAGCAAAGTATGGAGGAATGCTGGCGTGTGCAAATGGCAATCATAAACGTGTTAGGAGCTCGCCAAGCAGGATGTCGTTACAAACTAATGCTGCGTGTAAATAGAGGAGGGATGTAATACCTTCTCTCCTTTAGGTGCCGGCCCAGGTGAGATGCCAGGGTCTCCTTTTCTCCCCTGAGAGAAAAAAACAAAAAACACAAAGGGCGTCTTTGTGTAGGTGAAAATGTCCCCACTCATAATGATTTAACCCACAGCATTTGGCTAACTGGTTTCTAATTAGGAAAACACTTTCCTCTCATAAATGACACGTCCAAAAATTAACAAAAAGAAACCCAGCTGTCATGTAGTTTTTCTAAGTAGTGGCCCTTCAGTCACACACTGCTAGCTTCATTGTCAGCAGGTAACAATAACGGGGTCCTGGCACATCAAAGCGAGCGATCGGAAATTACGCTGCAACGCCGACTGCCCCTCTTTCCCCTCTTTCCCCTCGGGACCTCTGCCATTTACAACTTTGTTTCATTTATTAACGATGAAAGAGGAAAGATGTGTGCTGCGCTCCCTGAAACATCAAACACTTCATAATCTTTCTTTCAACGCGCCTGCTCTGTAGCAGCCTTCTAACTTCTAACTAGGCGGCTGAGGCAGGATTTCAAATCCTCGCTGATTATTTTCGTTCCTTGGCGTTTGTGTATATTAACGTTTTAACTAATGATATGTAGAGGGGCTTGTGGGAGCATTACTTCAACCAAGGACCCATCTCCAAGCGGTTCCCGCTTTAGCAAAAGAAAAAAACAGTTCAGCATGCCAACAGCCTTCACCTAAATGGGTTTGTTGTCTGACAGGTATGAGCAGGGGCCACAGATGACCTCTACTGGTGTTATATTGTCTTGACATTTATTTAAAATAAAAAATTGGTCCCATTCAGACAATTATTGGTGACGGATGTCGTCAAAATCTGAGAAAATCAACACCATTCTCATGTCTGTATGTTAAGTATCATGGTACATCCAGTGCACAGCTTGAATACCAACGAAGGGAGAGCTGATCTATTGCCAAATGCAATAAAATCCACCCTGTACCCAGTGTTTATGCTAAGCTAAGCTAACCAGCTGCTGGCGGCGCGGAATATTTACCGCATTGACATTAGAGTCGGTTAGAGCTTGTCATTTAACTCTAAACGATGAAGTGAGTAAGTGTGTTTCCCAGGTACGTGACAAATAAAAGCAGCAACTGTAATGAGAAGGGGGTTGGAAAGGTGCAACGGAAACAGAGAGGGAAGGGGGGTGGACGGGGGAGTGTGACCACAGTTGTCATTTGAGCAAGGCATTTTTATAATGCACTTTAAATACACCTATTGCTCCTCACTCTGTCCTCTGAGTACACAGTGTCAGGGGTCAAGGGTGTTTGCTGAGGCATAGATCAGTCCAGACAATCGCACGGGGAGGGGGGGACGCGGAGAATTTGTCTTGGGCAGGGTCATCTCCTGTTCAGACGTTAAAATGGGACAGATTTATTTGTTGAGTCCTCACTTTCCGACTCATAATGTCTTTCCCCGGAGCTCTGATAAATCACTTCAACCTCCTCCGGTGTCAACGTAGCATTTCACCCCGCTCGAGTTGCAGGGGGAAGCGTGGGCACGTGTGTGAGATAATATTCTGTTAATGCAAAGAAGCCAAAAGATAAACAAAATGTTGCCCTCTGCGGCGCGTGTTAAAATGAATGCAATGACTTCTCAGTGTTGAGCGCCGCGGCGTTTGTTGTGTCTCGAGCTGCAGGTACGACAGCCCCGCTGTGAACTTTGACGGCCCCGATCCCCGAGCCATAAAACTCCATTACCCTTGATTCTCTTTACGGATTCCAGCTGACAAAGAAAAACTGAAAATGTAACACGTCCTCGCAGGGTTCATTCACACCAGAGGCAAGGGGAGATCATAAACAGACAGGCGAGAGGCAGGTACACAGTCATGTAAGCCGTTTCATGTGGAAAAATCAACATGGCTGCTGGGCTCTTGGCAGAAAAAGAAAGGCTCCCTTGTGATCACGAGTTAGACCAAGAGTGTGTACCTTGAGCCCGGGTGGACCAGGTGGGCCGGGGTTTCCATGGGGACCAGGGGCGCCCTGTGGAGAAGCCAGAAAGAAGGAAACATAATCAAAAGGTGGCCGAGATATCAATCTTCGAATTGTGATAGAGCAGTGGCTTCGCTACCGTGAACGAGACCAGAGAAGAAGGGGGGCAAAGACCGTCTGGAGAACCTCAGCCTTCATGCTGTTTTAACCTATTTTCCTATGTGTGTGTGGGGTGGTGAGGTATTTGGTGTTGGGGGTTGTGCTTATGGAAAATGGGGCTCTCCAGAGTTGCTTCACCATATGGATGTGGTTTTCCTGCCCCCTCCCTCCGCCCCCCACTGCCTCACACTCAACCACCCCCGCATCCCCTCGACAAAAACACACAAACAAACATTCGCCTCGGCATCTTAACGAGCAATCCAGATCATCCCATATCACAACATTTTGAATTCCTCCCCTGGTGTGTGTTTCTGTTCGCGCTGGCAGTCGCTGAGGAAACATCTACAGTGGCAGAGTACTGGTAACGCGAACCGCCTCAATCTGTCCAGAAGCCCCCCCACGGGACGCTTCAGCAGAGCAACTTTTGGAAGCCGGAGAACGAATAACACCGATTTTTCTTTGGTTTGAGCAGCACACTACAGACAGAAGCCTGCGGAGCCGCTCGGCCTCTGCCATTCATCTGTCTGACTGTCGGCCTTCTCCTCCTCCGAGTGACTTTTTTTCCCCCGTGAATTGCTGCCCTCGCCCCTGCCCTCCACGCGATGTGGCACCCTTGGGCCCCGAACCTAACCCTGTCCCGGGGTCAAGGGTCGAGCGAGTCAGAGAGGGTGGGGAAAGAAAAAAAAAAAAAGACGGCTTTAAGAGCCGGGTCACCGAGTTTCATTGAGGTGAGTCAAAACAAATCAGGAAGCCATTATGGTAAGAAATCTGGTCTGCAGCATCAAAGCTCAACATCTACTGACATCCAGACAGACAGCTCTATATTATCCAACACAGAGAGAGAGAGAGAGAGAGAGAGAGAGAGAGAGAGAGAGAGAGAAAAAGAAAGGGCTCTCAGGGTGTGGGTTGGGTTATACGGCTCCACAAAAAAAGCCATTCAGCTAAAGTTCAAAAACAGACACAGAGGTTGGATGCAGACAAGGCAGCATAAATCCCCGCTTTGATGAAAGTCATGTCTGATTCACCTGACTGAGCTTCTCATGAATGAACAGGACATTACTAAGCATTTTGTTTGAGTCACACGACACTCACTTCCGTGCACTGACTAATGGGGAAAACAGTTTTGACGAGGAGATCTAAAACAATTCACCAAACACGATCTGATTTAACTGGGGGACACTTTCATTCCAAGGATTCTCAAATTTTAAAGATCTCCCCTCTCATGCTTCCCCCCCTTTCATTTTCAGTTCGCATGCAGCTGGCATTTCCTCGAGAGTCGCGACAGCTCTCGGGGACGCTGCTGTGCCCCGAAATAAACTTAAACAAACGAGACATGTCGGAATTACATGCTTCGAAATGAACCCCGTGGTTTACCGCAAGTTGGGCAGCGCGCTAGCAGGCACGGGCTGGCACCACCGTCTTGCGCTCCTGCCTCCGTGTCGTGCCCCTCTGTTGCACAACAGGTGTCTAATTAGAGAAGACCAGGGTGTGGCGAAGCGGAGGGCTATCAAATAAAAAACCGCCAACCTCCGAAGAGCGACGCAGGGCGTTGCTGTGGTTCCTGTGGTAATGACGCTGCTCGCTCCAGTCCGTGCACTTTAAACCAATTTTTAAGTCGAGGCAAAATAGTAGAAAATCCAAACAGATCATGGCTTCTAATGTTTCCTGTTATGGTTCCACGTTAGCTGCTGTGTGGTGTATGAATATCTACGCTCGGATCTGCTAAATTTCCACCACATGCTCATCTTAAAGCCAAGATATATATATATATATATATATATATATAATGCGACGGTGGACCTTAAATCCGGACGCATTACATCACTCCCAATGTTACATTCCCACGCAGAATATTTTAGAAAAAGCCATTTTAATGGGCCAAGCTGTAAACATACCCCCGACTTTAAACACCAGCTTGTAAAAGACACTTAAATGTATATGCAGTCGCCGTATTAAAGATAAAAGGGAGTCTCTGTGTGATGCCGTGCCAAATGAGACCCGACGGGGCAATGTGGGGTGGACCGGCGTTAGATTGGGAAAGCATGTGAAGCTGCTGGACGTCTTCGTAATTAAAGATTCCCGCTTTGCCTGGAAGGAAGCGGGAAAATAGATTTTTGTTAAAGTCACGAGTGCGTGTCTTGCCATTGAATAAAAAACAAAAAAAAAAAAGAGGGGGGAATTTTCAGCCGCATAAATTACAGTAAAGCTTCGTAAT
This sequence comes from Planiliza haematocheilus, assembly GCA_005024645.1. Taxonomy (NCBI): domain Eukaryota; kingdom Metazoa; phylum Chordata; class Actinopteri; order Mugiliformes; family Mugilidae; genus Planiliza; species Planiliza haematocheilus. The sequence continues at coordinate 3,789,060 of SRSE01001181.1, forward strand.
AACACGGGGGCGAATAAACCGATTCGCTAGCCAAGGCTTGAATGCAGCCATGGATTTGGAGCTAAATACATCATGCAGTGTCCAGAGTGCATGAAAAGAGGAAATAGTAAGTAATCCAAAGTGTTATTTAGCCATTTACAACAATAACAGTAATAGCTCGTAATGGCAATGACAAGTCTGACAATTAGGATGGAAATCTAGAGCTAATGTTACGCCAAAACACTTAAAGTCTGGTCCTGAAAAGTGTACTAAAGTGCCCAAAGGGGACTGCAAAAAAAATAAATAAATGAATTTGAGCACGGTCTGTGAGTTTTATAGTCCTGGAGCTTATTAAAAAATAATGTTCCAGACACATACACGCAGCTCGCTCTGGGGATTATAAAGACCCGTAAAAACTGGGTCCGTCACCTGTTGTAACCAAAACAGACAAACACACAAGCCAGACTGCAGAGAGGCACTTTTACTCATTTGAAAATTCGCAGCTTTCCAGGTGCCCTCCTGGATCCGAATTCCTACAGGTGGAGCAAAGACAGAGGTTTTGGAAGGGGAGCATGAGGAAAGACGGGTGACAGGGAATTTTTTTTCTCTCAGACAAAGACCCTTTTGACCCGGCAGGCTCCTCGGTCCTCGGACAGATATGCGCACTCACGGCGCATCCCCGTTTCCTCTCACCACCCTCGAGAAGAAGAAGGGGAAAAAAAAAAAAAACCTCATGAACGCTCAGCAAAAAAAGTCTGTACCGACATCCGTTGCCATGGGGACGGCATCTCACACTCACATGTGCGGGATCAGAGGTCAAGGTTCATGGGTGGTGCTTCTCGGGGCTCAATGGTGCTCTGTGTGTCATCATACAGACTTCCAGTAATCCAATGCTACGGAAGGTCAAGCCAAAAAAAAAAAAAGAAAAAGGAAACTGCTGCGACCGGCTCTTTCTGCAGCAAAGCCCCTTCAGCAAAAACTTCTTTTTATTTTTTTTAGAAAGAGGAAGACACTTAGATTAAATCATGATTCACCACCTGTGAGTGTGCAACATAGGCGGCCTGGAGCATAAATTCATATTTGGAGTTAATTACTTTCAGTGATCAACAAGTGAATTTCTTCCCAAATTGAAACCACTCTCTAATCTGGCCAAGAGTTTGCAAAAGCCCCTGTTTGCTTGGGTGTGCGTGTTTGTGTGTGTGTGTGTGTGTAAATGCGTGTATAGGCATCTCGGTGTTTGCACATACAACTGGCAGCTGCATTTAAACTTGATAAATGCTTTTGTTTACAGCAAAGCTTCGTAATCTGTCTCCCTCTTTATATAGGCAGGTCGTAAACACAGCCGCATATGTCTGCGCCGCGCAGGGCGGGATAAGTGTGTGTATACACTCCCGTGCGAGCGCGGATGTGTACGAGCGAGGTCGCAGTCAGACGCCGGCGGCCCTGTTTGCATGTGACCTCCGCTAAGGCGGCATCAAAACCCCACGGCCTTTGCAAGCGTTTCTTTATTGAAAAGGCTTGTTTTCATTGTTTGCGCTCTGCAAACCGACCACTTCCACTGACAATGCCACAGGCAGTTCAACAGCTGTTTTGGAACAGCTGACAAAGGCCATGTCTAAGCCACCAGGATGTAAATCAGTGTGACGCTGGCAGATGCATAGTGCTGATGAATGATACATCGCCGAGGACAAGTTAGAGCTGAGATGTGCAAACCGGTTCAGACGCCAACCAAAGCTGAAGGAGACAGGATGGGAGGTGCTGATGGGCTTAAATCGCTTTAATTAAAAGCCGCACAAAGACCTCCTGTAGTGTTGGGGGAAACTGTGGATAAAGAGTTGTGTAGTACTTGTTTAAAACACAAAGACACAAGCACCAAAAATCCAAAAATACTGTGTGGTGCATGAGACACCAAACATTTATTTTAGATGCATTTCAATATGTTGTCAAGACTGCACCCAGAGCAGCAATGCTAGTAGTTTCTACACGCAGGTGAGCATTATAAAGCGTTCTCTTCAATTAGCATGGTGGCGTGCAAAAAAAATTATGGGAATGCCATTCATTTTGCAGGTTTATGATCATAATCTAAAGGTAAAATGAACATTTTGACCTTGACGAGCACCACAGGAATGAAGAAGCAATCACAAGACATATTACTGAGCGTCTGTACCCAGTTTCAAGCCAATACATCCAACGCTCATTTGAGACATTTCACTAGAAACTAATACATCAAACCTAATGTTTGCACTGGATCACAAGTATAACAGATGTACTCACAGTGCCAAAATCGCCCTGCAATCCTTCCAAAATATATAGATATATATTTCAGTTTGGACCTAAGCCGTTTACACTGACCATACACGGCTATCATGGTTAAAGCATAAATCAGTCTGAATCCATATATTAGCGACTGAGAGAAACAGAGGAGGTTCCTGAAAGAAGACCCTTGAGTGAGACTATATCTGTTTAACTGCCTTGGAAAGAGAGGCCTTTCATTAGTGCAGAATGGGATTCCTATGAAGTGTTGGTGCAGCCTGCTGCAACAGCTCAGCCAAGAGAAGAAAGTCCAGTGGAGCCATGTGTTCTCTGTCTGTTTACAGTGCTTTTATTAGGCATCCTGTGGCACAGGCAGCCTTTTGAAAGGCCGTCTTTATAGGAGCTTTCCTGTTTATGCTTAGGGGTGGGAGGTCAGCACTCGCAGCCCTGTGCTGAATATGGTCAATCCGCCTGCATAGGAAAACTTTGTGTGTGAGCATACGAGAGAGTTTGTGTGTGTGTGTCAGCTGTGTCGATGGGAGGGATCTGAAGTGATGTGGGAGCCTGGCTTGGCAAGTTATTATTGTAACTGCAGAAAACAGAGCAGGCTTTTTGCCTTCGAGGCAGTCACGTCTGTTGTAGTCTGTCTTTTCTGAGTCACTTCTCCGCCGAGCAGGTTATTATGACTGTTTGAGCTTTCAATCAATGACATACGCCAGCAAAAACACAAACAGACACAAACACACCATCTAGCCTAAATAAAGATGTGCTTATTGACACGCCTCTTTAAAAAAAATTGGGGTCAAACACCACACAGAAAGTTTTTTAAAGGTTGTAAATGGAGGTGTGTTCGATGTGGCTGGTAGGGATTCATATGACTTACCCGAGGACCCCTCTTTCCTGGCAGGCCTGGCTTCCCTGGAGGTCCCGGGAGCCCCTGGAAAGAGATCACTCAGTCAGCTTTGCTGTGCACGCTGATACACGACACAAATACCCTTATGCAATCGTCCTTTATCGTGTTCCGTCAAACCATCAGGTCACTATTAAGACTCTTTGTGCGTCTCCACAGCGAGCCGGTCCCGCCTCACACAGGCTGCACTGTCTCCGCAGAGTCAAATGTTGCACCTTTTCCTTCTGAAGCAATTCCATCTCAAGGTGATGAGAGTTCAGCCTTATCCGTCAAGACGTTGCGAGCCTGCGCAGCAGGAAACCGTAGAAACTCTAGAAATAACAGGTCATTTCCTGCGCCACTCAATGCCCCTGTGTGTCTTTATCAGGCTCGCGCTCAGTCGTTTTCTTTTAATCAAAAAGGAGGAAAAGGTGAAGTAAGGAAAAACAGAGCGCCCGCGGCTGTTTTAAACAACAACACCGACCTTTAAGAGTTCTGGTTTTGGATGTAAATGGGTGTTAAAGCATCCACATGATGTTTTCTTTGCTGTAAAATGCATCACATTATCTTTACTGCAACGTTAAGTTACATGCCCGGGATAGCGCAGATATGAGAGTGCAGTAAAAAAGCAGCAGCATCTTCCATAAAGTCAAAGTTATTGATGTGTAAGAGTTGGACCGTTTCTCTAGTATCAATTTTCACAAGGCTATGAACTTTAAGAGACAAGCTCAAAACTACGTCTCCCGAACATAAAGTCCGCTCTAAAGGTTGCTGCGATCACAAGCTCCATTATCTGCCTACACAGCACGGCTGTCTGCGATCTGGTTTATAGCACTGTGATTATAATTGGCCCCCCATGTCTTCGGGGATGACCTCCATGGTTGAGACCACCCCTACTGACGCAGGCGGCGTACTCTATGGTGGCCTAAAGACCTGTCAACATCAACACACACGGCTGCCTGTCTTGACACTTCCGCCGCCCCCCGCCTCCCCGCTTCCACCCTCCTTCCTTGCACTTGTTTGTTTGTTTACTGCTGCTGTCTCTTCCTCTTTGCACCTGCTCATCTTTAACATATCTATTTATTTTTTAAGATATTCAGTGACGGTTCTCAAGCCAGGTGGAGAGCAGCAGCAGTGTAGGAAAGTTTCCACATCAGCGAGGCTTTTCCAAATCACGGCATTTTCTGAAACGGCATCAAGGTAAAAGCTGTTTTCACTTATGGTGTTTAGACTTGCCTGGCTGTGCATATGAGGAAAGCGGACTAACGTACTGTTTTGCATGAAGTTATACTGTGTGAAAACATCTGTTTTGAAGCAACTTGTTTGGCTTTCTCTAAAATGTATTTGAAACTACTGAAAAATTAAACTCTCTTAGTTGCAGCAGCAGTTTACGTAGAGGCAACTTTTCTGGTGTGCAATGGAACAGATCTCAAATCTCATTTTTAAAAGCTGCAGCAGTAAGGAGACCAGAGGTGCTTCTGAAGAGGAACTGTGTTTAATCTTTGCCTGGACTGGATGTTTCTCCTGGCAGAGTCCGGTTTCTGCCTGATGGAAACAAGTCCATATCATACTACTACTACTACTACTACTGTGTTTTTAGTCCAATACTCCAAATGGTTTAGGCAGCAAAGGTGATGAATGACAAAGCTAAACTTGAGTTATCGAAGCTCCGAGTCCGGCTCTTGACCTGAGCTGTGGGAAAAAAGTGTGAGACGGACAATTCACATGGGGCTTGTGTTTATAAAATCCGAGCTATGCTGAAAAAGAAGCAGGACTGACTTCATCTGGGATGCTACCCAGAAATGGAGAGACATGCAAGCACGCAAAAAACCCAATCCATCCAGTCTAACATACTGCGTCCTGCCACATCCTAGTCGATTTAAGTTGGGGCCCTGACAAAACACACACATTTTCATGCACATTTACAATAAAAACCCAGTATAGATAGAAAGATTTAGTGCGCCTCTGGCCCACAGCTCCGCCAGAAGTATTTTCTTTTGAGTTTTGAATGGTTGGAGGTTTAGGCGCAGATTTATATTTAAAGCTCAGCTCTTTGACTGCCGTAACCCACCACGTGCCAAATACACCAGCACATGTAAATTTGACAGGCAGTTTTTAGGTAAATTACCTTCTAAGTTCCCTTAATGATCTCCTTCACCAACTACTTGCTATGGTAAGATTACCAGACTTCATTTCAAGATTACAGGTAGTGCTTTCTAAATGGCAGTAATCTGGTTCACTGTAATTATAGTAAGGTCTGGTGTGGACATGTGTACAGAGGTGAATAAGCCAATCCTAGACACACTGCAGCAAATTACAGACTACTGCAATGAATAAGCAAGGCGCATGTCTATATCACACAGGCCCAGATCACACTTCGCACTAAGATGACTCAATCGCAACCACACCCATGAGACACTTGGCCCATACTGAACAAGTAACTGATATGAAGTAAGAAGCTGAATTTGATCACAAATGTTCAGTCTTGGCTGCAGGGATGCACTCCGATGCTGAACGCTGAAAGAAAAGGAGAAAGTGGACGTGGCTGCCTCCACGTTCCTGCTTCTAGTGACATACTTAAGACCTAGCCTGTGCGCCGGCTTTGGGAAGCCGAATGTTTACTGACTGCTCTGACCCTTGACCTTGCTTTGAAAGGGCGCCATATGACCTCTCTCTGACAGAGGAATCTGGTGCAGAGACGACAAGGCGTCAGACCTGACACGTCACACCCAGCCTGCAGGGTTCTGTGCACAGAGGAAGGAAGAAAGAGCAGGACTTCTAACGTGTGTGGGAAAGGAGATGCTGCCATTTTAACCTACATTTCTCTGTAGTCTCTTATTTCTAGCCCGGGAGCACTTGAATCAAACCCGGTGTGTCAGTGGTGACAAAAGCCAGCGCAGACTTCGACGAGTCTTCAGTCACTTTTACCACTTTAGTAATGTAAACTCAACACCACCCACAACTGCTAGCACTAATGGACGACACATACAGTAGCCCAGTAGTCTGTTGTTCATCTTGAACTGCAGAAACTTAGACTGAGCAGAGTTTCTCACCTGTAGGCCAGGTTCTCCTTTCTGTCCTACAGGTCCAGCCAGCAGGGAGAACTGCGTAGGTGGCACCTCCCAGCTCTGGAAGCCATCAGTGGCAGGTGGTGTTACTGGGTTGTATGAAGGCTTGGTAGGTCGCGGTGTGACAGGGGCCTTGGTAGTTTTGGCTGGCTTTGTTGGCTTGATCGGCTTGGAGACTGGCTTGGAGGTTTTCGCAGTTGTCGTTTTGGTAGTAGTCGATTTTGAGGGGTTAACTTTTGACACTGTTGGTTTAGAAGGGACTACCTTGACAGAATTTGATTTGGGTTTGAATGGAGAGGCTTTGGAAGGGATAACTTTAGGCTTGGGAGATGTCTTCTTGGTTGTAGTGGGTTGGGGTTTCTTTAGGATTGGACCTAGGGCAGAATCGGGATTTGTCTTGGAGGGTTTGGTGCTGGTAGTGGCTGGAATAGTAGGCTTCTTCTTGTTGTCTGTTTTTGCGATTGTCTTTTTTGGTTTGTTTTGAGCAGTGGGCTTGGGGGGAGGGGATTTGATGGAGGGAGTAGGTTTGGCGAGTGTAGGTTTGGAGGGAGTCGGTTTGAAGGGCGTAGACTTGGAGGGAGTGGGTTTGAAGGGAGTAGATTTAGAAGCAGTAGGTTTGGAGGGAGTAGGTTTAGAAGAAGTAGGTTTGGAGGGAGTAGGTTTAGAAGACGTAGGTTTTGAGGGAGTAGGTTTAGAAGACGTAGGTTTGGAGGGAGTAGGTTTAGAAGATGTAGGTTTAGAGGGAGTAGGTTTAGAAGACGTAGGTTTAGAGGGAGTAGGTTTAGAGGAACTGGGTTTGGAGGGAGTAGGTTTGGAAGGTTTCTGATTAGAGGTTTTGGATGGGGAGGGCCTTGGGGTTGGTGGTTTCGTCGGGGTTACTGCTGTCCTGAGTGGTGCTGTGACAGTTTCAGTCGTGGTCTTGGGAGGTGGGGACGCCAAACTAAGCTGGGCTGTAACTGGCATCACAGTACCCAGGAGGGGCGTGTGAATAGTTACATGGTTCGGCTTTATTGTTTGGGTGGGGGCTACATATCTGACAGCCGAGGCAGCAGCAGCAACACTCCTGGCGAGGCTGAATCCTGTGGTCTTTCTGGCGGTTACTGGGCCACCGCGTTTAGGTGTAGCAGCAGTAGCTGTGATGTTTGTTTCTCGTGGTAGGATAGGCAGCAAAGGAGGAAGGTTAGGCCTGTATGTGTCAGCTTCCCTGCACTGTTTCTTAATGTACCTGCAGTAGTTGTGAGCTGCCTGTGCAGAAGGGACCAGGTCAAACTGGCAAATGGCTCCTTCAAAATGTGCTGAAGCTTGCTGCTGGCTTGTGCGCCCCAGCAGGAAGGAGCCATGCAGCTCTGGAGCCAGTCCCTCCTCACTGTCCCACCCAAAGTCTGCATGAACACTCTGCTCTCCGCAGGAGGCATATAGAGTCACTCTCTGTCCATTAATTCCCAACGCCAGCTGGTGCCACTGACCATCATGGGGCTCATAGGGAAGCGACACCGAGGTGTTTGGCCCCGTGTGCAGGACCAGACTTCCCGGTACAAGCTGCAGACCGAGAAGGAGCTTCTTTCGGCCTGAGAGCAGGGTGAAGAGGAAAGCTCTGTTGACACGGTGTGAGCGTACACTCAGGACCAGTGCCAGGTGGGGCCAGATGGCTGCTGGAAGGAGTGAGCGCAGTGGAGCCTCGATGTGCGCCCGCTGGTTGAGGATGATCCCCGATCTGAATGGAATGACCCCTGCTGGCACCGAGCGTGATGGCTTCTCTCCCTTAAGCCCCAACTTCTGGAGGATGTCCACATCTGGAAAGAAGGGACAGCAGTTAGATATACAAATAATGACAGGCTTGTTTATGAACACCATGTCCGTTACTGTGTCCTCTCTCTGTACCTGCTTAGACTTCTGACATGATCTGTTTTGCTGCTTTTCACTAACATTGTGTCTGAACCATTATACAGTTAGGTTCTTTATGTGCTACAAGCAACACAGACATCAGGAACAAGGCATCACGTAATCTCCCGGGGAAAACAAGCATCAACAAATGAAAACGTTAAAGGGAAACTACAGCAAAAAACATTCTAAAGGGGATATGAATGCAAAACCAAAGAGTTGTACTGTTCCTTTGTTCTACATGACACTCATCGCCCCCATGTGGAAAGGAACACTACAAGATGAAGAGATGGGGGGAAAAAAATGAAAGAAATACAAACAATAATAAACTCATTGGGGTTTGAGGTCACCAAATTGCTTCTGCTGGATGTTTAGTACCTCATTAATCCAAAACAAACTCATGTCCAGCCATGAAACTAGTATGATTACGGGGGGAGCATGGAGCGCCCTTGTTTGGTTGTTTCCTGCTGCTTGCGTGGGCAGACGCCGCACAGAGATTGCTGCGGCGGCTCATGTTTACAGTGTCCGCGGTTTGCAGGAATCACTCTCCAATTTTGTGACACATTAAACTCTGAGAATGCTCAAACCAAGTGCTGCAAATGCAAACGGGAACCGCTGAGATTCCACATCTTTAACGTTTGCACAAAATTCAGAATGAAGTTTGCAGGACTACGGCACATAAAGCTCAAGTTTACATCAGTGTGTGGAGAATAAAGGCAAGCCAGTACCAGGAACGAACGATCGGGATAAAGGGCCTAATCCTGCCTTAGTTGCAACTGGGTAAACACACTCTCTTACAGTGAAAGAGAAACATAGATACCATTTAATATTCATAAGTGGGAGCTGAGTTGAGGTTCTAAATGTACATTTAGTGGTCAAATTATATTACTTCCACATGGGTTAGCATATTTGTCTGCTTACTGTTATGTATGTTTAAGTATACATGCCGGAAACGATTGCTCCACTCCATATCAAGGCATTGCCTCTTTGTTTTAAGTCTATAGGGAATTAATGAACCAAACAGCATCGGCATCATCAGACAACAGCTTCCCTTTCTCCTCTACGTCCTTCTCATCAATAGAGTCAGTTCAAACAATCAAAACACGGCCATAGTAACCATAAGTGACTACAACATCTCCCTCTCTGGAGGCGGAACACACTTTCCAGCCTCTCGGCCAACTTTGACTCGCTATTCAGCGTTTCGGTCTCAGTGGTCCCCAGCTCTCATTCTCCCTCTTTGACCTGTGATCTCAGACGAAAGGCCCCTCACCATCTTTATTGTTTCTGGGCTCACTCTGACCTGCGGTCGCTGGTCCTTGTCTAATGGGGATGTGTGTATAGAAGCCCTGCTTGTGCAAAGACAGGAAAATAGGGAAGCAATGTTGATGAGAAGACAGAAAGTGGGGAAGACGAGGGGAAAGACAGATGGGATGCTCGAAAAGTTGCTGACATGGGAGAGTAAGGACCTCAATGAAATGCTTGTCTATGTACAATAAAAGGCTCGCTTCATTAAACCGTTGGAGCTCAGACTTTGGAAACATATAATTGCACGGAAAGTTAAAGAAAAAAAAAAATAGAAAGGGAGTATGATTCCTAGCACCGCCGTTGGTTATTAAGGAATTAAGACTTGATATTCATTTTTCAGAAAGAGCTCTCACAGAAATAATGAGTGCTTCTAATATTAAAACACATTTTTAACAGCTTTTGAATCTAGTTTCATGCAAGCCCGTACCGTACCATATAAAACAGTGAAAATGTGCAAATGTGTCTAATTTACACAAGCAGTTTTTATGGTCTTCCCTTGTTCTGTATAAGGCTGTTGGACTTTCCCTAGCTTCAAAACATCAGGGCTTAATAAAACAGAACCAAGACCTACTTGAGGTATAGTGTGTACCGGTAAATTCTCCTTTCTGTGTGGTCTCTACAGCAGTAAAGGACAACAGGACCACATTAGCTGTATCTGTCCACGAGCCCCGTCTCCAATCTCTTCATTTAAAAAAACGTGTACTATTACTGGTGGATACGCTAACCATGTGGTTTTAGACATACAGCACACTGTATGTTTCTGAACAGACTTGCGTCTCACAGATGGCTGCAGTTCATAGCTGCGCTCCGTGCCAAGTCACTCAAGTAGGAAAGAGAGAAAGTCCAAGGCTCTTCAGTCTGTAATCGTATCCCTGGTAGAGGATGAAGTCACCGATTCACACTCAGATGATCTCCCTTTGGCCCGGCCTGTGCTAGTCTACAGTGAGCCATTTATAAAATTTCCTAATCATCTGCACGGCAATACGTTGCACGTACAGTATTTCCCACAGCATCGGGTCTGGAGTCTTGTGAAAATTAATTACACGCCTGCAAATGGATAAAACAGAGAACCAGGGCTCGGTCTCGTGATCCCAGTTTAGATAAGGGACAAAACATAGTTTAAGTTTAGGGTGGTCCATGCATCATGCATCATGCATCATGCTCTCCATGCATGTGAACGGGAGGCCTGACTATGTGGGTGCACTGTAACCATACGGCTGTTTAGGTTTACTTCCACATCACTACAGCAGAAATGTCCAAATAAAATTATGTCATAACACAGTTTGCAACGCACTTAATGGGTTCATGTTTCAAATATGAGACTTGGGCAACCGCTTAACCATTCAGCGACTTGTCTGCCAAGTGTACTCTATGGCCTTTGCTACTTCTAATCCGCGTGTGACCACTGCTTTGCACCGACCTCGCCTCGCTTCTCCTCTCTACTCTCTGTGCAGCAGCTGAGGAGCAGAACTACTCATTCAGAAACTTGACTAGGTCTTTGTAGTGGTGGGCAAACAGCCTCGGGTCTCAAGGGGAGACACCGTGGTTGAGAGATCAGAGGAATCTCACTCCATGCCCTGGACGGTTCGAGGGGCTGTGAGTGAATCTATTGGAGCAATGCATCTCCAGGAGTTAGTCCATCTTTGGCTAAAAATGTTCATGTGTGAAGACACTAAGATAAGCGGTCTTCTAAAAATAAATAAAGTGACAAAGCCAAACTTTCCTCCTCTTATTACTCACCCTGTCGGAGCGGACTGCAGAGTTTATCGGAGACTCTAGATTAAGCAGGCATTAAGAGTCCACACACGTTTAGAGCCTACAACCAGTTCAAATGGACATTGACATGATTTTCTTTTAAGTCTGAAGTAGGATGATATATATTCTTATAATCACACACAACTAGAGCAGCCAAGATTCAAGAAAACTCTACGCTTATCAAGAATTATCCCCAGCAAATCTACTATAGGCTCAAAGCAGAGCTATGACTACATAATAATCTGAAGTTTTTATACCTCAACATAATGAACCAAAATCATATTTGGTTTTGTCCACGATCAGTTTTCGGTCACTGCTTCGCCGGGCCGGTTGAACTCTCTGCCCTGTCAGTCTCAATCATAATAACTGGAGAAGCGAGGGGGCCGATTCACTGGACTGTATCTATAACTTTTCATTAGGGGAAACCGCCAAATGGCACAAAAGGTAGCGCAGATGATCAAGAGCCGCCCCGTAGACCACATCGAATGAAACGTAGCGCAACGGGGTGGAAAAAGCTCCAGATCTGAGAGGTCGTTGGAGCGCCCTCGTTGCTGTACGAGAATAGTTTTACATTCACCTAACCTCCGCCCCGTACGCTCAATTAAACCTACAATGGCCGACTTGTTTGGCTACTCGGGCGCCATTTGTGAATGCGTCACGTTTCCGAGCAAGTGAATTAGAAAACCGTTGCCAGTTTAAACATCTACCTCTGTTTTAGGTCTGTGCTGATTCTAACAGGAGTAACTTTAGCTGCTAAACCTCGACTGTGTTCACCAGCTAGTGGTTAACTGCGCCTGTCTGCTGTTCGGTGCTGAGTAAAGAGCTGAATCTCAGAGGTGAAAGCGCTTATTTGTGTTACAATTCTCTGCATAAGAGGTTCATTACTACAAGAGAGGGTAATCACATTTGTCATGCTTTCAGTTAGTCTTTTGAAATGTTGAATTAAAGCTGAAATTGCAACCTTGGTCCACTAATAATCGACCTCAGCAGCAGCAGTTTGGAGACGTTAACCCACATTTGATCAGTGATTCTTACAACATCCTGTCACCTGGATGCTGTAAATCACTGAAGTGCAACACGGGGAGCGTTTTGCATGATCCTTTACCGACTTAGATTACTCAACGCCCGTCGTTGCAGCAACTGATTTCCCCCCAATTCTCACAGCAAACGCAATGACGTGCTTGGGCCGCGACCAAAAACAGGCAAAGGATAAATCCAATATCTCCCCAGTGCTCCAATAAGTTTTACAGTTGTTGGTTTTTTTTCTTCTTTATTTCCTTCCACCGCTTGTAAATTTTCAAGACAAATAAATGAGAGGGAGGAGCCGTGCCTTACCTTCAGGGTGTACTTGCGTAAGTCCCAGGTAACAAGTACAATATAGAACTGTACAGAGCAATAGGGCTCTCCTGGGGGAAGAGAAGAGAAGGGCGTTAGAGGGTTTGTTAATAAATCATTAGAACAATAACTCAAATCATTACCGGTATTTTATGGATCATTTGTAGTAATCATCATTATAATAATAGACCTCGGTTGCCAGGTTGTTAAAAATCAAGTTGGATGGCGTTCAACTTTTCAGTTTGGTAAGAATCCATTCATAAATTTGAATGCTTCTTTTTAATGTGGACAACCATTGTTCTCAGTGTATAAATATAGTAATTAACTAAAGGTTTTTCAGCATCTAGCCATGTCAAACTGTTAAACAATGGATTTTTCACAAGGCAATGCACTTATAATGAGCTTTAGCTTCTAAACGAAAGGCAAAATGACGCCAATGATTAGAATTATATAACCCTAAGAGGAATGTTTTAAAGTTTACTTTCAAAATGGCAAAACAGTTGTCAGTAGGAAACCTGCGGCATGCTGCTAATAGACCACAAAACCATAAATGTGTCTGAGATTAGCCAGCGACCTTAACATCACACGGAAACACACGCCGAGGCGAAATTAAATTCCTCGCTTTGTAATTGAGCTACCATCTGAATAACAAATGGGATTCTGGATTCTGCAAAAGCACTTACAACTCTCTATCTGAAACACAAACACGCTGCCACGGATTGCGGCCGGTGAGACAGAAATACTATCGCAGACTCCATTAACTCTCCTCCCCTGAACCAACACGCGCCCGCGCACAAATGCACAAAACAAAAACAAAACCGATCCCTCTCGACGCCCAGGTGTGCGGCAAGGCGGCTTAAAACGGAGACTGACTGGCAAGTGGATTGAAAGCTCGGCGGGGGACCGAGATCTGGTGACGGGCAAGGGGGAGCCACTGTTTACCGCTGGAGGTCATCCAGACACACATGGTCACACACACACACATATCTGAGGAGGAGGAAATGTGTATAACAGCTGTGTGGCTGGAGGGCTGCAGAGAAGCAGGCAAACAGGGCTCAAAATACATAAATGTGGGAAAGACAGAATCTGTTGCATAAACATATTTACCTGCGCCATCCCAGACAAAGACGTCAGTGTCTCTGTGTCTCTGTTTAGAAATAACTCTACAAACAGCCTCAAAGTCAAGCAGGCTGCTTCCCTGACTGGAGGGAATGATTATAATCAAGGTGCATGTGCGGAAATCTAAATGAATGCGCGCTCACACGTATGTTTACGGTGTCTATGTCTCCTGCTCTTCCCGCTCCTAGCTGCTAATAAAGCTTCATCACAGTCATCCCCACACACAGCTGGCTGTGGTTACTCAGGATGTGTGCACTGTGCTGTGTTGTGCCGTGCGCGAGTGTGTGTGTGTGTGTGTGTGTATCTCGCAGACGCCAAGCTGATTCAGTGTCTTATCAGCTGGGGAGAGATCCGCTTTCTGAAAATGAGTCATGAATTCTGAGATATTTACTGAGCAAAAGGGGTTCTCGTTCCGTCCCTCTGGCTGTTCTCATCTATGGAAACTGGAGCAAGTTTCCCGGGAAACCGCATGGTTTTCTTTGGCTTTTCACACTAAAGGTTCTCAGTAGCCTGTTTAGAGATTCATTAAGCCGCTTTTTTTTTCTTTTTTTGAAGTGTACGTGACAGGTTTTTTCTTTCATCCGTGGAGCAGTTGAAGGTGGTCACACTGAGGGGGATTTTTGCGCGGTGCACATTTACATCAGGAGAGCTGACATCTGTACACCGACGCTGTCTGCTGTGGTTTTCATACTGCAGCAGTGTGCTATGACATGAGTCCCCGAGGGAATTCTCGACTTAGCTGAGTGGACAAAATACAGACTGGATGAACAATCCATCCTCTTAGGTCATCCGTTACGCCAGACATAGCTTAACTTCGAGATTGCGTTGTGAGCCAGTGAATTCCCATCTCAAAAGACAGAAAGGGGAACAACAATGCTCTGTACTGATGCTATGTTTCTCTATTCCATCTAATCTAAACTGTGATTATATATGCCAAGCCTGCAGCAATCTGCACTAATCCACAGGTGACAACAAACAGATTTCCTCAAAAATTCTTGTCTTTACCTCTCGTCCTAAGCTTTGACCACATCACCCACGTCAGAACTCTGATTCTAACCTCTCGACCCCAAGGAAACTGACCCCTCTCCACGCGCACACACAAACTCAAACAGCAACTTGTCTGCAGGCCGGCAACCAGTCAAAGGTTGAGGAAAGAGAGAGAGAGGGAGAAAGAAACACAGAAAGGCCAGTGTAGTTTCCGTCCCTATTCATAAATGTGGGCTCCTCGATGGTTCCCTGAAAGGATTTCCTAAAGGTGATCCTGCCCCCTGAGCACACACACACACACACACGTTGGAAAATTCCTATGGATGAACAGGGGTGGGGGGGTGGGAGTGTAAGACCAGTGGAACACTAAACTGTTTTTCTTTTTCTGCAGGCAGCCTCTCGCTTGTTTACTTTATGATCTGCATCAGTCTTGTTCCAATCATTATTTTGGCTGTGAGCGGATGAAAATTGCACGTATTTAGAGGCTACTGAAGCAGCTGTAGTCAGCGGGGATGAAGTTAAGATTATTCCCTCAGTCATTTTGCTCATTTATTACACTTAACAACTTGCTGTTGCACGGACTAAAAATGCCCAAATGCACCTTTACATCCATGAAAACAAAATCAAGAAGGGCGACCCCATGTGGCTAAACGACGCACCCTGCAACTGACGCCTCACAGGTATCGCCTCACGTTCATGCCAGTGCACATCCCAAATGATTAATCGAGTTGTAGCAGACGGTGTTGAGCCGTGAATAAAACTGTGCGTGTTTAGCAACCGGCTGCACAGCATCCAAGCAGGCCACATGACCTGACACCATTTGGACCATTTGGCCAACAACTTTGTTTTAATGAAAAATGAGGAGGACGGTGTGTCAGCTCCCTGGGCTTTCCAACTCCCTAGATGACTGTATCACGATTGTCTCCCCACAGATCACTTAACCAAAGCTGAAGTTGCGCATTAAAGACAGATTTTGACATTACGCGTGCCTATTTTGAAACGAAAAGAATGAAAGAACGGGTGCGGATGAATGAATGAATGACTTTTAAAAACGAAACAAAAAAAACTATTCAGGAGAAAAACAGATTTCATCCACATATTAGAGTTTGTCATGTGTTTTCACTGTCTGTGAATCCATGCAGCAAACACTTGCAGTAAAACATCTGCATTTTATAGCACGGAGTAGTAAAAGTCACATCAGTTTTTTATATACATATTAAAAAGCTGACTTTAAACGCAAAGAATCCACTGTGCTGCTTTGAATAATCATTTCATTAAAGCTCTTACCTGCCTTAAAGAAACGCTCCGTTTAACTACTCTGCGTAAACGGAAAAACATGTAAAGCATCCTAACAAAAACCTTAACAAATGGTCCAAGTGGATGATGATGATGAACCCCTCGTGAAACTTTATAGGTCTGAATGATTGCCTGATTTGCTTGCTGTGTCAGATGAGTCCGTTTGGTAAACACACTAAAACATTTCTGCGGGCGAAAGTATAAAGTGTCTCGCAAAAAACGCTCACAGATTTGTGGGAATAAATAAATGCAGTCTAACACAACGTCCGTCAAAATGAAGGTGATTGCGTTCACGAGAGGGGGCAAATGTTTGGACCAGGCTTCGTTTTATTTT
The DNA here is from genome assembly GCA_005024645.1 of Planiliza haematocheilus. Lineage (NCBI taxonomy): Eukaryota > Metazoa > Chordata > Actinopteri > Mugiliformes > Mugilidae > Planiliza > Planiliza haematocheilus. The sequence continues at coordinate 3,805,261 of SRSE01001181.1, forward strand.
TGGCAAAGAAAACTGCAAATGCCACACTAAATGACAAATAACGCGCACGGTCCAAACAGACCCCATTCAGAGCCTCAGGAGTCCCCATGTGGACATCATTCACGCACTGTGAGCTGGACCACAGCCAGCCGGCACATCTCAGGTACGCACATGGAGGCATTCGGGTCCTTTTAATTGCAACTCATTCACAGCCAGGGACCTCTTTCCAACAGTCCCTCACCAGAGCACACGCAAAAAAAATAAATAAACGTTACTTACTTTGTGTCTAGATGAGAGGTTCTGCAATCTCTCCTTCGGGTGCCTAAATTCATTTGTATTCATTTGTCCTGGCAGTCAAAAACCTGATCCGTTAATCACAGCGTGACTCCTTTGCAAGGGGGGCAGAAGACACCGGTCGCCGTTTTACGCATTTGACAAGCTTGAGGTGAAGTTCCAGAGGAAAAAACTCATGTTGAATTGCCTGTCAAGCCCGACATAAATTCCTTCTGGCAGGCTGGTTTGACAGAGAGTTTTCCTGTGCGATTGCCTGTCGATATTCCCTTGTGTTTCATTCATTTATGCCGATCCAGATTGAGGGACGCGCAGCCGGAGAGAAAGCTGGGTTCGTTTGAAAGGGGTTACGGAGTCAGGAGCGCTGGACTCATCCCTTTCCTTTTTAAATAGGCTTTCTGTGGGTAAAGCGATGGCAAGCGCACCGCACAGCCAGGTGTCAAGTTACACGCCCAGCGGTCGCATCGAGGAACTACACGCCTTCTCCGGGGGGTGGCCACTTGAATCTCACCCCAAGAACCATGAACCGGTTAACCATATGAATGAACCACGGTGACGCGATGGGCAGCACTTCACAGAGAGAGCAGAGAGTGGCAGAAATGAACAGCTTCTCCAGAAGTTCTCCTTCATGTAAGAGCTTTAACACATAAAAATCATTTGCTGCACGTGTCACTTCTTTTGAATTTTGTGACATGGCGGGAAATTTCCAGCACACGAGAGCTTTGTGAATTCCCCGTAGACTTGGCAAGTATGTCTCATGAGTCAAGCCATAGCAAAACGCGCTCAGTATAATTATTTAGATGCAAGCTGAGGTATTTTCTGGAAAAATGATTAAGCCACACATGATGTGAATTAAACAGTTTACACAGATACCTTGCTGAGGCCCGAGTGTGAGGCATCATCTTTGACCTGTCGCGGCGTTAGAAGGAGATGCACCTGGATCAGCTCCCATTACCTTAACAGGGGTCACGGCCTGATGCAGGGTGAGGCCGACCCCTGCGCAGCCACCAGAGCCAGTAATTACCACCTGACATCTGTTTGACGTGTTTCATGGAAATGTACATGAGATATGGTGTTTTGCGTCACATCTAAAATGGTAAGAACTGAAAGTAGTTGTCAGAAATACAGTTTCTTTAGAAGGGGTGGCTCTCCAAATCAGGTGAAAAGCAAAAAAAAGAAGCTATTTGCATGGATAGATGACACTGTGTGTGCTTGTGTTATTCGCAATTTTGTGCATTTCTGAAAAACACAGGATGCAGTTACCTCGGCTAATCTTCGAAATAAGGTCTAATCATTTTGTTTTGGTTGCAATTAAATCAAATTGAGTCGAATATTTTGCATAATCGCTGAGCTAATGGGATCTTATCGCCCAAACACAAACACAAATTCTAAATTTGAGTGTATGAATGCGTGCCAGTGCGTTACAGCGAGCGGCCTGTACACATATAAATACTGTACAAAGCAACGTCAGCTGAGGAGGCTACACAGCCAGGTTGGTAGCGTCTTGGGCCCATTAGTTCTCAGTCTTTGAGCTGACTGGCCAGAGGCCTTTTAGCGCTGAAAGGTCGCGCTGAATGACAGCCTGTTACAGGGTGGAGCCGGCCGCGTGTGTCAGCTTTGGTGACCTCCCCTCATTTCGGCCTCGAGCCGTCGGTCGGCCAGCCCGAGGGGTGGGTGCTAATGGACGCAAGTCATTAACATCCTCTTTACAGTCCCCTTCACACACTCTGGGCCTTGTGTTTCAGTGCCGGGTGCCACCCGACCCTCCCAATGCGCTTCCAATGAGCCACAGCGTCTCTGCCCCCTTCTTCCAAATTACAAACTCTGTGCTTGCTAGCGCGCTCGCTGCCACCCCTTAAAGCTGCTTAATTATGGTCATTGGCACCAAGTCTGAAAGCTCCCTTTATCCCCCCCCACGCTCCAGAAATAGGTCCTGCAGAAGCACACAGGCAGCCCAGATCAAACGCTCCCCATAGGGAAGGGGTCATTACTGGTACGCAGGGCGGACACAGCCCAAAGGGTGCCGGGCCACGCCTTGAGCCCAAATTGCAGCCTGGGCCTAGAGAGGACACAAGACTGTTCTTTGATGCACGGTAAGAGTAACAGCGACGCGGCCTGTTTGGATATCAGTGTTTACAGTGAGCTATGTACTGTACATACACATAAACAGCCAATACGGTGTTTTTTCGCAGAGCAAAAACTAAGAAAATGGGGCGGCGTGCTTGGGAGGGTGTTCACATGTTTCTCATGGTTTATATTTATCCGAAGCGGCAAAATTGCTTCCAGGCGACAAAGCTCCTCAGAAGGACCATGAGGACCATGCCATTTGCATCACCTTAAGATGGATGCTAAGTAATCGACTCCGACAGAGGCCTTTTTCAGAGTGCACCGGACATAAAATAACATCATGTCACCCAGCGAGTAAACAGGTCGTGGAGACAGTCACCTCTGTGTAGGTGTATTTTCACGGCCGGCAGTGGCAGAGGTTACGGAAGGCGGAGGCGGTGGCGTTGAATGAGACAGTGCTGTTTCTCTACACACAAGAAGACTGTTCATACGAGAGGCGTGCGTGCGTGCGTGAGAGGGTGTGAGCGCCCGTGTGCATGCGTGCCAGTGTGGCCGTGTCCGTGTCCGTGCGGTTTGTGTTTTTCCTTTACAGGTGGCTCCGTCCACTTGTTTGTGCTCCTGGTCCTGTCTCCTTCCTGTGCAGGGATGGCTCTGGCGATGCACCGGGAGGCGGAAAGCGGTCGAACGCTGCTGCTACGGTCCGTCACCGTCGGTTCCCATTTTGGCGCCTCTCTATTTAGCTTTGTCTTTCCTCTCTAATCTGAAGCCATCTGCTCACACTAACTCATCCATCTTCTCCACTTTTTGTCTGGTAAATCTTCTCCACCTCTCTCCTCGTCTATTTTGCTCCCCTCTGTCTCTCTCTTTCTCTTCCTTTCTCTCTTCCTCTCTCCCCCGTTCACCACAAGCATTTCCAGTGCTGGCACACGAGAGTAGACAGCCACCCTGAAAACAGTGCCACAACCATAATGAGCATGTTGAGTTCTCATAATAACACCAGAATAACCTGCTGAGGGAGGCAGGCTCTTTTGGGGGCAGTCTCTGAGAACCTGGACTGTCAACACTGCACAGATCTGCACTTGTTGAAGTGTGAAATATGGAGCTGAGTTTCCTCACTGTGCGCTGTTTATAGGCTGATTTCTGCAGTGATTGCAGCTTCTGCACAGTGACTCGCGTTTAGGGTGAGGGCATTGTTTTAACTAAACACTAAACGGATACACATCCAATGTATAGTAACACTTTCCTCATTGTCTGGGTGAAGGGGAGGGCTGCATGTCTTTTCTTTCAGCTCCAGACTGGGTAGTCTAAATTTGTTTGGGAGCAAAGGTTAAAGCGGAGATCTTTTTAGTCAGGAGCGCCATTTTTCTACACGACCGCGTTGTAGCTGGACCCGACGCCTCTTCTTCACGCTTACCTGCGTCATTACTTTGGCGCGGCAGCGACCACCTGACAAATCCCTGGCTTTGACTACGAGCTCCTGAGGGAAAATCCCTGGCTCTTTAGCCCCGCTACATGTTCCGCTGTGTTCAGCAGCATGCCTCATTGTCTGTCTGCGGTTTTGTGCAGAGTAGGTAGTTTGCTTTTAGGGCTGGTGAGAGTCGTGCAGAACTGTAAAGTTGCGGGCCAGACAGGTAAACAATGAGGTGAAGCCAAAGGGGGAGGGGCTTCAAAGCTACAAGCGAATCCTTTCACATTCTTTTCGCTGTCATCATCTAACAGAGTATTGTTATAAAAAAGTCATTTGTGCACCTTGATGTCTGAGGGGTGAGTGTTATTCTCGCGGGAAAAGGATAAATCTGGGTTCTGCTAACCTTTTAGGGAAGACTTATCGAAGGTTTTCCTGAAATATCTTGCAGTAAGTGGAGCAGAGTTCTTGGCATTATAGGTTAGCTTCTTTCCATTTCTGCCGCATTACTATTTTCTTATTCCAGGCAGTGTTGACATAGAACCAACGTGATACTATCAAAAAGGTGCAACACACTAAGAAGTCAGTCGGCACCTGTGTGAGTGCAAGCACAGAAGCTGTACTGTACATACTGTAAGAGCGTGCGCAGGTATGCGGGCTCTCGGATACGTATGCGAGCGAAAGCGGCCGCACCGAGCGCTGTGAAATTCCACCTTTCAAGCTCCTCCCGCCGTAAACAGACGACCCTGACATGCATGTACAGTAGGAGAAGCCCTTATTTCAAATTCAGGGCGAGCTCTCATTCGGTTCCTTGTATAATGAAATCCCACCTAAGCGCGCAACTCATCTCCTGATCAAATCTAGCTTCAATTTCCGATTCTCCGCTTATCATCTGTCGAACAGAGCCATAATTCATTCTTATTCTGGACACAGGGCTCTGTATTGAGTTTGGATTGGGCCACCAGAGACCAGGGGAGCCTAAGTAGAAACAGCAGGGCCGAGTGAAACCTGCTCTCCCTGGCATAAAATCAGTGTCCAGATTCCAGTGATGCCTTCTGTAAAAGGACTTCATTATGCTCTCAGAATATGGACTAGACAAATATTTGGCTTGGTCATTATGATGCTGTATCCACTCCCCCGTGGATCCAGGTCCTACACCAGGCCCAGTGTTTCTGCATCCCAGAAATTGCTCCCCCCCTTACCCCCCGGTCGGCCTGCCGCTGTCTTCTCGCCGACACAAGTCCAGTGGAAAGAAAGGAAAACTTAAATCCTGCAAGACATACAATGCACTTTTTTCCAATACTTTATTTAAAAAGAAACTAATCAAATAATGCAAATGATGAAATACAAATAGAGTAGAATGATGCTGAACGATAAGGGGGGATTTTTTGAAGGACTTATCCTGCAGCTCCTCTGTCGCCCTCATTCTGACATAATTCAGAAGTGGTCAGGAAGTGTCACTCCCTCAGCCCCCCCCCTGGTCCCCCCAGATCCCTCTGAACAGATGGTCTTTCACTTGGGTTTTTCTAGCTACTGCTCCCCTAACTCCCCTCTCTTCGCCCTCACTCCCACTCCCCTCTGCGCACACAGTCACATTTCATCACTTAAAGAGGACATACGTTCACTTCATGTGGACTTCCACCAACCCTAAACCAAACCTTCAGAACTAAAATGCGGTGATTTACCCGGGCTATTATTCCCAGAAGAAAGTACAGTCCTCAAAACGTGCGAACGGATTTATGTCCCCAAAACATGAGCGACGCACGCACACAGAGTGGATGCTGTGCATGCGTCTGATGCAGCTTCTTTAGGTGCTGCTTTAGCTTTTAAAGGTCAACAGTTTTGGGGCTTTATTTCCCCTTTTTTCTTTCCCATCGGACGACTGAAATGCACTAAATATGTGCGTTATGCAGTTCAAAAAGACGACAGCCAGACGACAGTAAGGTTAGCTAAGTTAACATTACGGTAAGCAGCCCTGTTAAAGCACCGTGCGTCATTTTGGTTTTTGCCGGGACTAACCAGGCAAGATGTGAGGTGTAAATTAGTGAAGTTTAGAGGTGCATTCATTTTAACCTTTTTCTAGGGCCTGACCAGCTGTTTCCAGGCTTTATAAGCTAATTAGGTGCCAGAGGAATTCAGAAGAAGTGTGCATTGGGTGGTCAAACAATGTCTGAAAACCACCTCCTTTAAATCTTAATGGTTTGGCTCCCGCTTCCCACATCATCCGGCCATGGTCTGAATCCATCTCAAATAATATAATTTTTGTGTGTACTTGCAAATAAACAACAATACAGAGAAGGAGTACCTGGCATTCGTTCGTGTGGTTGTTACTTAGACATGTAGCACCCACCTAGACCAGACCAGACACCCCCACCCCATAGCAATGACACTCCTTGATGGCAGCAGCCATCCCCAGCAGGATGCAGCCTGACACACACACAAACGGTTTAGGAACAACTAAAATATATAAACTATTAACTGCACCATTTAACAAAGCACACACAACTAGTATTTCATGCCCCATTTGATAGCAATGGTGGTGATGCATTGTGGTTATGTGGCACGCACACCAACCATTAACAAGGTGCCCTCAAAGTAAGTTTATAATCTGGAAATGAATGGCAGCACTAACGCGCGTGCACAGTAATGACTGCTGAATTCCTCCCAGCACGAGATTGCTGTGAGATTCTCAAAGACTCTGGATTAACCGCACACATCTGATTGACACCCTGTGGATATTTTGTGCGGCCAAATTGCCATAAACAATATTGTGTCACCCAATTATCTAAATCCTCCACAATCAGGTGTTGACACATTTAAGATAAGAGTAAACATGAGGTTGTTTTTAGTTCACGCTGAGCGTAAAGGATGAAACAGCAGTGGTGACACTCCAACCTGCTGTGTACTTAGAGGTTTACCAGAGACACCAATCAGGCATTACATTAAAACCACTGCAGGAGAAGTAAATAACACTGACAATACAATGGAAACGTTTGGACCTGGCATATGTGTGGATGTTACTTAGACATGTAGCACCCACCTACACCAGACCAGGCACCCCCACCCCATAGCAATGACACTCCTTGATGGCAGCATGTTGACCTGGCCTCCAAATTCACTAGATCCCAAACTGATCATGTGTCTGTGGGATGATCCACAGATGCCCCCTCCCCTCAAATGCCCCCCCACTAACAACATCCTGTTACCAGACACCACAGGACACCCTCAGAAGGTCCATGTCCATTCTCTGATGAGTCACAACTGTTTTGGAGGCACAAGGGAGACCTACACAATATTAGGAAGGTGGTCATAATGTTACGCCTGATTGACTGTTTGAAAGTGGGATTTTTTTTAGTTTTTCTTTAAACATGGTCATTCAGATGAATTATAAACACACGGTCTGATAATTTCACCTTCATATCTGGTCCTCAAGAAAGATAATGACTAATGTTGAACTGTTCATTTAAATGTCACCGTCCACATAACGTACCTCAGTGTCTGCCAGGACTGAGCCCGTGGACCGGGGCCTCGGTTAATGGTGCTTGTGTGCACACTATAGCTCATTTTACGACTACAACTACAACTTTGTGTGTGTATGTGAATGTCAACTGTTAACTGTCCTGTAAAAGCAAAACTGTTCCAGGCCTAGCGGCTGTGCCTGAGAATCACTCTCAGATGGTTCTGATAGTGGGATATTATCCGACTCAGTGTGGCTGCACTGACTGCAGGAAATTGGAATATTTTCCTATAGACGCTTGCGATGGGGCCATATGACATTGTGTCCTGTCCACACCAGCGAGATAACTTCCTGTTCCGGACCGTGACACGAGCCATCACCATTAGCGCGGCCAAACTGAATGCTCCTTCTTATTAACTTGGAGCCCGGCGTCCTTACACAGCAAAATGCGGCTTATTGTACCGTTCTTAGCCCGTAGCACTGGGGTTTCCGTAAATGGTATCTCGGGCACATTTCAAGATTTACAAATAAATCTTCTGTCGAAAAAAATAAATTGGGTTTCCTTTAGCAAAACAGGCCCTTAGGTAAACCTTCTCCTCTCTCCTATTAAATGCATTTATTTCTGAATCTATCAGCTGGGTCTTTCTCGGGAGTATCAGAGAGACCAAACAGATGTAGGATGAATCCTTCCAAATGAAAACCTTCATTTTTTTTTACATGCAATCACCCTGCAGATGGACTTGTGTTCAGCTTTGTCACGTCCCGTTTGAGCACGTAGGAGCCCTGATTGTGCTGCCAGTCTTAACCGCTCTGCCCCCTCTTTCCTCCCACAAGCTCTCCTTTACAGTTTTCTGTGACCCTGCCTCTACCTCCTGCCTCTCATATGCCACGGGAGGAAGCCAAGTTTGGAGGGGAGAGAGGAAAAAGCTTATCCTTTCTTTAAGTCCACCAGAACTCTCTCTCGCACAGGCCCTCAGGGCTATACAATAAACATTTCATTTCCTCTGGCAAGCAATAGGAAGGCTTATATGATGTAAAAGAGCAGAAATAGCGGCTGAAAAATGCTTGTCATTCTGCGCTTCTTGGGCCGCGTTCAATCCTGCAGTCGAAGGCTAAAGGCTGATGTCCAGTTATTTTATTTTAGACGGATAGAGGTGCTTTATTTTGAGAAGGGAGACTAAAAAAAGGCATGTTTTATTCAAAGAGATAGACACTAAAGAGGGTAGGGATAAAAAAATGTCGTCATTCATTCATGAATTGACTGACTGCATGTTGTTTTTTTAATCTCGACATCAAAAAGGCGTCCCTTATGGTTAATTGAGATGTTTCAAACCTTCTTTCTACTCAGTTTCCTTAAAAACGGCTTCAAAAGACCTTCCATAAATCTCCAAACTATTATTAAATATTATTACAGTGTTTGATTGATAGATGGGATTTCTTTGGACACTGTAAGTTTTTAAAGACAGACCTCTGTTCCGAGTGCGGCCAAGCCACACATCCCATAATGGCGGGGATAAAGACCACACCGACGTTTGAATCTGCGCTTTCAGAAAAGGGGCATTCTGGTGAGAGAAACCTTCCCCTCTGCTGTTTTTTCAACCCCCCGCCGGTTCGTCTTCCATCATCTTGACGCAAAGATCCTCCTTCTGTGTAGTTTGAAATGAAAAGAAAAAAAAAAAATGAAGGAAGCCACCCCGTCCCATAAAGATGTAGTTAAACTTAACGATCCTAAATTGTAACTGTGCAACATATGCTTTAAGAAGGAATGTGAACCATCAAAATATGAAAAGCAGAGATTCGGGCAAATGACAGAAAAGGATAAAGGCCACAGATGCAGTTTTATGGTATTCCTGCAAGATTATTTGTCTGCATTTACTTGCTCGTTTTGTATATTTATGTCCTCCTGTGAAGTGGTTCCTCTGTACTGTATATTAAACATAAAGGCATATTAGACCTTTGAAGCAGGTCATCTGCGAACACTCTTCTCTGACCAGACCCACCCCAGGACCCTTCTCCCTGTCCTCCTGGTGCCAGACTGCCTATTATTATAACAGATTGTTATGCCCAGCACACGTTACAGTTTCCTCCCTAGCCAAAATAAATACAAGTAATGATAATACTTAGGTTTCCTGTGTGTACCTGCAGTGTATTTAGGTATGAAGAGCAGACATCTTCCATGCTCCTGCTGACACACTACGTGGGATGCCTGCAGGATAAGAGAATAAAATGCTTCCATCAGACCGTGTGCTTATTTCCTCCTGGACAAATAAACACCCTTTTGCTGCTCTCACCCCTTTATTTGTACGGTTTTTAATCTGCACAGCAGAGCCCTGCCCTCGGTTTGATTGTTGAATTATGCCGTCTCCGTGGCCCTGCATTTCGGAATATGCAGTCCCTGGTTTGCATCATCTCTTTCAGCCACGCAGGCGGTGTGGCTCGAGGGACGGTGATGTCAGAGCGCTGGCTGGTCAGTTGCTGGTGCACCGCTTGGCTTTGGTCTAGACTGATACTGAACATGTCAGCTGTTGGATGGATTGCAACAAAACTTTACACAAACGCTCAAAAGTGAATCATGCCGACTGCCGGGGCGTGGGTTCCTGTGAAATCTGCTGCAGAGAAATAAAGGCCCCTGGAATATGAAAGACCTGTCTTGCAAACTTGTCAGGTCACAGTTTGCGGCGATTCGGCCAAGATGCCAGACGGACCGCCACGCAGTTTTGTGCAAGATTTCATGTTTTGCAGATGACTGTGCAAACCTTTCCTCCTGCGCCACCGGCAAGATAATATTTGGATAAGCAAAATTTAACAACAGCGATGTGGCTGCCGAGCTATTTGCAGCACAACAGACAGAGAACCGTCATTATTCTGCCATAAACTGATCTCTTGCATTTTGTGTTTTTACTGTACAATGGAAACGGCATGCCGTCGAGGGAATGCATGGAGGCCTGTCGCAGCGTGAGCATATAAATGATAATGACACAGAAGAAGCCGACCCTTAAGATGAAGACTCTGTGAGAACGGAGGGAGAATTGCTGGGTGTGGAGCAGCAGCCCGCATGGTGTGCCCGCAAAGACATCCATGAAAAGGACTTTTGAACTGGTGGATAACACAATTTGAAGCAAATGAAAAAGCAAAAGGCACCCACAATTGCGTTAATTTGCAGCGCCTGTTTTTGGAACGCTCTTTGACTTGCCAATTACACCTATCCCGAATATTTCACCGTGACCAAAATGTCAAAGTTCTAGTGAGTCTTGTTCCAGCTGAAAACTGTAAAGCTAAAAACACACAAAGGCTACTTGTAAATGATTGCAGTCATGAAATTAAACGCATTTTTCGTCTTGTTTAAGATTGTTAAATGGTTTTACGACTCAATAAGTGTTAGAATCTGGAAATGATCATTTTTTCTTTCAAATGTTGCAAGCTTGGAGGCAAGTAGTACATCATTAAAAGATTTAGGAAATAATTACAACACAGTATGAATAACTGCCCTTGTTGGACACAAAAACTTGTTCCATAGCATCACTGTAACTGTAAGTGCCTTTATTGCACATTACCACCGTCTTGCCTAACTTTGTCTTTATTGTGACCCTCCGCTGGTTTCCACTCTCTCATCGACATTAGACGATTTATGCTAGCCCTCATAACGGTTCATTTTAATGGTATAGTGATGATATGCCTTTAAGCACAGGCAATGGCATGCACTGCAGCGCGCCTCTGATCTTGCTATTTACAGTATTTATTGTCTTTTTTTCTTTTTTTTTATCGTGTTACTGTTGGTCTTTTAAATGTTAAGGCCGGGTCTCGCAACCTTTTTTCAGGGATGTGGCCTCATTTCCCAGAAATCTCATAAACCTAATCATTCCTGAGAGTTGAGTATGAGACACTTTTTCTGTTTTATTTTCAGAAGTGCTTTAAGCCATCTGGCCATACAGCAGCAGTCAGCCAGACAAGTCCTTCAAATATGTCACATGTTTAGATGTGAAAATGATGGATTTCTCGTAACATTTAGCTGAACAGATAAGACTAACTACAGCCGATAGCCATAAAAAAAACCAACAAATCCAATTGACTGTTTTGGCTTTCAGGAAAAGGTCAGGAGAACCACTGAGAGGATGGCCATTAAATTTGGTGCTGACATTTGAGGTATTAAGATGATAACTCCTACTGCCTCTTGTAATCCTTTGGCTGTTCTCCTAGCAAGACTAGAAAGTCAAGTCTCTCACATACTCCGTGAACTGCCAGATGGTGTATTCTTTTGACATTTATGCTCCAATGGTGCTCTGCTTTTCTTCCAGCCCTGTACTTAGCTAACGTGCCATGACGATAAACATGTTTACACAAGCTAAAACATTAGGATGTTAGCAGTGATGTTGTGAGTGTGCTGACTTTAGCGATGAACTAATTCAAAATTAAGTTATTTTAACATAAATTCAATGACTTTTCATCCCAACCCCTCAACCCAAGTTCATCCCTTTTCACCCTGAGTCTCAATCCCTAGGTTCCTCTACAATTATCCATCTTCACATTCTGCCCCATTCATGTCTTCCCTTTGGCCCCTTTTCATCCCAACCCCTCAACCTATTTTCATCCTCTTTCATGCCATCACCTCAACACTCTTCATCCCATCCCCTCAACCCATTTTCATCCCTTTTCACCCTGGGTCTCAATCCCTAAGATCCTCTACAATTATCCATCTACGTATTCTGCCCTGCTCATGTCTTCCCCTTAACCTTTTTTCATCCCATCCCCTCGACCCCTTTTCATCCCAACCCCTCAATCCATTTTCATCCCTTTTCACCCTGAGTCTCAATCCTTGGGTTCGGCTACAATTTTCCATCTATGTATTCAGCCCCGTTCATGTCTTCCCCTCAACCCTTTTCATCCCACCCCCTCTGCCCCTTTTCATCCCACCCCTTCCACCATTCTGGTAAGTGAACCAGTAGCTAGTGTAATTTAACATCGACAATGTGGATGTGCCAGGAGTGTGTCTTGTCATTTCTCCACACAGTCTAGGGATAATGATATCCCTTAGTTGCTCACAGGGCACTTAAATATCCTGCGTTATATAATGCACTTTTAGGATTTAGGTACCCAGCCCAATATAAATACCGCGGCATTTAAGTTGAGCTCATGCCTTACTTGGATACAAATTGAAAGTCAATTTTAAATCATTTTAATCTTTATCTATAAAAAATAACTGCATGCATCTGTTTTCTATTCAACATTCTGACGTAGCAGCTTCCTCACTGGCTTCTTTCTAAAAAGCAATGAATCAAAAGAAAGTTGAAAAATAGAGATAAATAATAACTGATGAAAAATGTTTGCCGTTTGTTCTTCTTGGCACGGATTTTCACATTTTTTTCAGCCAGGGTGTTTAATGTCCTGATCTCAGACAAACTCCTCTGAGCTATGGGTTATTTCAAGATCTCTAGACTATCTATAGTTCAAAAGTATGTTCAGGAGAAGGCAGTGTCCGTGCTAATGACAGACAGTGTGATTCTCTTTCAAACAAACAGAGCTACCATGTTGCTTTGTGCCCAACTGGACTCCCAGCGTACACAGAGCCATGTTAATCTGCGGCTCAGGGACACGTGAGTGACTTATACTTACATTGAATACAGTCTCTATGTGCCTCTGTTATTTCTGTGGGAGGGAAGGAGCCAAGTAGGGAGACAGGCCATTCCAGTGCCATTTCCAGCGGCAGTCATCGAATGGCGTTGCTCTCTGAGCGCAGGAGGCTGTGAAACGATTCGAGCTCCTTGCGTGTTCGGGTAAACACTCTCTTTTGGTCTGGGGCCCCTCCAAGGGTCAATAATCTGTTACATCACAAAAGCTGGATTCATGGGTTGCTCCAGGGTCTAGAAAAGAAGAAGAAGGGCACAGTGCTGCCTCTCTTGTGCTTTTTATATGACTGTCTCATGTAGCAATCTCCCTGCATTGTCCCTCTAATCTCACACTCACTTCCTTTCCATTCAAATGTCACTTATTTAATACTACACAGCTCCCGTCTTTCATTCATGCAAATTTTGTGTGCACTGTCCCACTCCTTCTTCTTTTTTTCTGCCTCCTCATTTTTAGCACAACACACACCCTTTCACCGGTTTCTTTCTATTTTTCCACTTTTCCTGGATGCAGGTAAATGAAGGCTCTGAGAGCGAGTTTGGTGACTGTGGCCGCTGGCTGCACAGACTCTTAGGCAGAGGTGGAAGTGGAGGAGGGATAAGATGTGTCCTTTGTTGACCAACAAACCAGCAGCATCACCACTGCCGCGGTTTCAAATTTAGAAACTCGCCTCGTGCAGGATCTTCTCTGAATGCACTTCTCTCACTCACACAGGTGAGGAAAATATTGCGGAGAAGACTTGTTTTTGTAAATAAACTTTGCAAATCTGCATTTCTTGGATATTGGGCTTGAGAGTGACGGGTCCATGGAGGAACAACGCTACCTCTGGTGGCTGCATGTGCACAGTGCATGGAGCCAAATGACTCAATTCACTGAAGGGTTGAATATGAGAAAATCCAGATTTGGAACTTTGTGCAGAACATACATATTTAAATATTATAATCAAGACAGAAAATCATGACCATGGGAATGATACATCCTTTAAACGGAGAGGAAAACTTAGCGATAGCTCCTCAACAACAACCGACATAACAAATACAATCCCATAATCCCCTTTTACATGGAGAGGGTTTGTTACTGAAAGTCTAATAGTCAAGAGACAGAGAGAAAATTAGTAGCTAGCTGCAGCCTACTATATTTTTCTTTGAGCATATACAATAATTAACTTTATATATACGTTCCCAAAACCGATCCTTAGCCACCCCCAGCTGTGTATTTTTAGTGCCATGGCTGAAGCCACTGTCATTTCCCAACAAGGATTCAGTCTTTTGCAGCCTTGTCTCATATGAAGCCTCCCGGCTTAAACCGCCACACTTGTCCCAGTAAACCAAACCTTAATGACAGGCTTGTCTAAAGCTGGAGTCTGTAAAAATGCTTCTGGGCATTTCTATTTGTCTACGTCTATTTCCTATATCTTGTGTTCCGACTTTATGAGCACTTCTCTTTTACATTTCTGGTTTTCGCTTCCGGTTATGGGAAGAAATGTTATTTCAGCAGTAAAATGTTAAAAAAAGAAAAAGGTACAAGGACATTTGTCCGGTGCCATTTCTAAAATAGAAGATAAGCGTGCAGTTTATAACTTTTTGATTTCTCTCCTTCCTTCTCTTAGAGGCAGGCAGGATGCAAGCTCAAGTGATATCCCAGTGGGGCCCTGTTTTTTCCCCCCATTTTTTTTTTCAGGGTCTATTTTGAAAGGGCCCTTTCTACAAAACTCATTAATATCATAGTACAGTCACACCTATATTCGCTGGCTGAACTTCCTGCAGAAATCCAAACAGGTCAGGAAGAGACAGATGGACTTTTGAGAATTCGCCATGTTTGCCTCCCGCTAGAACAGCAGGTCTGTGTAGAGCCAGGGCCCTGCTTCATGAAGGGCCCTCACTGAGGCATCACTGTGACTCGTTTCACCGAAAACATCCATCAAAAGGCTTCATTTAACTAGAGATGAAAGGTGATCCTTTTAACTCCTTCCTCTACCCTAAGCCTGGCCTGTTGACTCTCGCATCTGTTTACGTTCCGATGCGCGAAACACCGAAAAGCGCCTTGTGTGTGTGCACGCGGCTCCTTCCTTCACATGATTAGTGACAGTCTCCGTGAAGTCCTCACAGTTCGTACACATGATGAAAAAACATGGCCGCCTCGCTGGATCAAGCGCCTGCACTGTTCTGCAGATGGTACTCCGCGGGAACATGTGAGATTGTCTGTTCACATGTGTAGCAAACAGCTGCATCACCATTAGTCATGGCACAGTAATTCAGGACAGTGTATGTTTCTGTATATGTGCTTCTCTGTGTACACGCTGATGTCAAACTGAAACTGTGCTATATTATAATTAATAACTGACACCAGAGACACATTTCTGAGCCAATACATTTACTCTCTTTTGGTTCAAGTGTCAAATACCAGTAGTTTCGTCCACTTCCTCCCTGTAAGATGAGACAAATCCAGGTTCAGTTGCAGGGATAGCTAATGTGACCCATTGGGCGGGTAAATTAGCAGCAACCACGGGACGACAACGCAGATTTCTCTCTAATAAATGCACATTCCACGGTGATCATCAACAGATGGGCAGCCATTTATCAGCTCAGCGCATCAAAAGCTGTAAAGAAGACTGCTTTATTATTTATGAAAATTAAACCGGCTTCTAACAATCATCCCATTCAGTACCTCGCGTTTCATTTTAAGAGCAGCCAATGCAGAACTAAAAGCGCTGGGATTGATTATGGGCGATGAATTAAAACATTCCGGGCATAACATTATGACCACCCTCTTAATATTGTGTAGGTCTCCCTTGTGCCTCCAAAACAGTTGGGACTCATCAGAGAATGGACATGGGCCTTCTGAGGGTGTCCTGTGGTGTCTGGTAACAGGATGTTGTTAGTGGGGGGCCTCTGTTGATCATCCCACAGATACTTCAGTTTGGGATCTAGTGAATTTGCAGGCCAGGTCAACACCTCGTGCCATTCCTCATGTTTTTTTAAGTTGTTCCTAAACCGTTTTTGTGTGTGTGCCTGTGTCTGGCTGCATCCCGCTGGGCATTACTGCTGCCATCAAGGAGTGTCATTGCTGGTCTAGAGTGATGCCTGGTCTGGTCTAGGTGGGTGGTTCATGTTTGAGCAACATCCACACGAATGCCAGGTCCAAACATTTCCCAGCACAACATTGTATTGTCAGTGTTATTTACTTCTCCTGCAGTGGTTTTAATGTAGTGCTTGATTGGTGTCTCTGGTAAACCTCTAAGTACACAGCAGGTCGGAGTGTCACCACTGCTGTTTCGTCCTTTACACTCAGCATGAGCTAAAAACAACCCCGTGTTTACTCTCATCTTAAATGTGTCAACAATACGTTCGCCACACCTGCGTGGGGAGGATTTAGATAAGTGGATGACACATTATTGTTTATGGCAATTTGGCTGCACAAAATATCCACAGGGTGTCAATCAGATGTGGCGGGTTAATCCAGAGTCCTTGACAATCTCACAGCAATTTCTTGTGCTGGGAAAAATTTAACAGTCATTACTTTGAGGGTGCCTTGTTAATGGTTGGCGTGCGTGCCACATAACCACAATGCATCACCACCGTTGCTATCAAATGATGCATGAAATGCTGAAAACGACTAATTGTGTGCACTCTGTTAAATGTTGCAGTTAATAGTTTTTACGGTTCTCCTGTAAGATCAGGACCAAGGGGAGGTGGATACTACTTAAGAGATGATCACAGTGGCCGATGGATTGCCACGGCGTTAACACCAGGGTTGCACGGAATGAAAGGACACACAGTTTCCGTCATATTTATAAAATATGGAACTTCATACTTCAAAAGGGTGGTGCGTTTTTTTTTCTGCCATTAAAAGACTACATTCAGGCTGCCAAGGGGTTAGAAGGAATGTGTGCGGTTGCATCTGGAGCGTCAACACTGGATGTACAACATAAACTGCAAACATCTGAAGTGGCACCCCTGCCACGGAAGACACAACACTGCACACAAACGCACAAACACACAAACTGAGCTGACCTGATATTCAGTATGTATTTCGAAAGCTTTATCTTTTACACCTCCCTGTCTCCCTATCATTATGCAGTAACATGGAAATCCAGGTAACACCTAAAAAATACAGCAACTACCAGATGTATGAGGAACATTCCAAAGCAGCATAAATCAACATTTGTGGTCCTCCAGCCGAGGAGCTACATCTCAGTTTCAGTTGCTTAGAATTTGTGTTTCCCGTCTGCTCTACTGGGAAATGGTTTAACATGACAAATGTAAGTTCTGTATCATTGTGAGCTTGACATCCTTGGCCAGCTTGTGGTTGGAGATGACTATTGAGAGATGGACTCTGCAGTAACCCCCAGGACACCAGAGTGACTCATGCACTTTGAAAACCGTGCTCATGCTTGCAGATATAACACGCCACTGCTGTAATGGATCTTATTTCTAAATAATACAAATTTAATAATGCAAGTTTAGATGTTGCCTGACACACCCGTCAGATGTGGCGACGGAGAGAAACGTCTGGCCCAAATAATGAAGATGTATTCCTTTAGTGTCATTGCGGTTTTATAAAGCTGGTGGATTTGCCACAGACACATCATATTTCTTGACTTTTAGCCATTGGGACAGTTCAAAAACGTTCGATCTTGTGTTTTCCGCTATGAAACAAACATGCTTTCAACAAACCAGACAGATGTGGGGACCAATTTGTTACACGGACTGTATATAACTCCTTTTAACTCCTTCCTCTACCCTAAGCCTGGCGTTTTTAACAGATCAATACGTTTGGAAATCGGTCCAAAATTCAATGAAATAATTCTACTTTGAGATTGAGGAGTACCTCTTTCCTTTGTAGGTTCATGCACTGCTGCCTCTTCTAGCCCTGTACCAAGATGGCGGCGCTTTAGGCACGTCCCTCCACAGTCAATGCGGCATCTATGTATGTATGTCTATCAAGCTTATGACCTATACTGCAGCCAGTCACTAGCGGGAGCTCTACTTGCTTTGGATTCCCTTTTAAGGAGCAGTTTGAGTGGTTTAAGATGCTCGTTATGGTTCTGGTCACCTCGCAATAGCCTGATTTCACCAAAATCCCTGTTAATTAAAAAAATAATAAAGATTTGGAACTGGTGTCCAGTCACGTAGTTAGTGACCTATGAGGTACCCGCCTGTCAGTGAAAGCAGCAGTGCTCTCATTTAGTCAACTAATGAGTCACATATAATTTCAGGCCCCTCTACACTCGCCATGAACTTGAATTAGCCACAGAGACAGATCCTTCAGCTCTGGAGGCTGCCACTAAAAAGTGGTCAGGCTGTTATGGGCGAGGGCCAGATGAGATGAGTGAAGACCCTTTGATGAGACAATAGAGATGCACACCCAGCATTCTTTTCATACCAGATGCCAAGAGTGGACCAGGCTTCAAAGCCAAAACAATTTCTGTGGAGCCACAGGAAATGTCATGAGTGCCAATGTCACAGTGGTGGCTGCTGCTAACCGGTACTGTCGTCGTATATCTGGGCGTGAAGATGCGGACATGCATGCAAAGGACTGTGACGAAGACAGAAGTGAATTTAAACAAAAACACAAACACGAAATGACATGGTTAGAAAGTAATCCTCAAAACCAGTTCACTGGCACCTGATCCAACGCACGGAATAATTTGGTACTAGAATAGAGCATGCATGGAAGAGCTCACCAAGTCAGAGCTATCATTACAGAATAGTTGCTTCTCTTTTTCAATGAGACAATAGACTGCCCATTTTAGCACAGACGTGTTTGTTTTTCATAAGCCGTTACCATCCAGTGGCAATCCCTTCACACAAAAAAAGAATCTCAGTAAAAGAAAATTACAAACAAGATAAACTTATGAGCTTCAAGCAGGGAGAACAGTAAAACAAGTATTATGAGATCCCCTGTGATGTAATGCACAGATAAAAGACACCAGTAAAACCCGCTAACCAGCAGACGCTACAAGTCCCGGCGCTGTGAAACCTCTGACTGCAGCCCTCACGGCGGAAAAGCAGCTTACTGCCGAGTGTCTCACGTACGACTGGTTGAAAGTCCTCTCTGAAACAAAACCCCATTCAGGTCAGATTAAGATCACATTCTGAAGGGGGACAATGGGACCACTGATCTGGTTCCAGTAGAAACAGAGAAGATTGCTTTGCTGACTTCAGTGTGAGATACACTTTCTTCCAGGCGGCTGCTGTAGCTGTAAAGCGGCTAAAGACTGAGTTACACACACTTAAGGCAAATCTTCAGTCTGCAGGCATTTAATAAACTTATTTTTAAGAACGGGCTTGGACCATAAAAGTCACTTATTGTGACAATAAAGCAGGTTTGGTTTGGTTATCATCATCAAGGGTCTGTAGATTGACCCAACAAGCCGACCGTCGCGGGTGCCCCCAGCGCTTAAAGATGACATCATCCAGGTCAGAAGACATGAGCTACAGACCCCGGATGATGTTAACAGGTAACTCCAAGCTCAACGGGGAATAGCACTAGCGTATCATAACAAAATATTGGTAACATGATGGCTCCAGATGGCTACCTTTTGCCAAATTTTGCAATGACAACCATAAACCACACTAAACCTAAGAAGGCCCTACAGTACAGATACTCCATTACCTCCCCAGGTGGCCCACCTACCCTATGACAGATTTGGCTAGTTTGGACAAGTAGGACAGCACATGTACGTCAAAAGGCTCTTTTGGGGTACTATGGGACATTGACGTCGTATCGCCATCAGTGTGGTTCTGTAACACCGTCACATAAATCCTATTTTTTTGCCAGTCGGGTTCATTTCTGTTTCTACTTCCTGTTTCAGGATAATGGCGACTAAAACTTTCGCGGAGACACGAGTCATACAAATGTTTGTGTTTCTGAACCTCCTCAGTTGAAGGGAAATTATAGTTTTATTTACAACCTGGACCTTATGTCTGGCATAAAATACCATCGTTTACTCATATATCCATATAGTGGGAGTGAATGGGGCACCGAAATGCAGCCTCTAAATAACGCATTATCTACCGCAAAACCTGTTAATTTCACTACTATTTTGTTATGATACGATATAGTGCTATCCCCCGTTGAGTCTGGAGTTATCATGACAAAATATTGTTGAAATGAACGAGTTTTGTGGCAGATGATGTGTTATTTAGAGGCTGCGTTTCGGTGCCCCATTCACTCCCACTATATGGATATACGTGGATTTAAATATCTCCTGACGGACTACAAATTACACAAAAGTTATATGGGTGGGTAAATGATGATATTTTATGCCAGAAATAAGGTCCAGGTTGTAAAAAACATTAGTTCCCCTTTAAAGACAGAGTTTGAAATTTTTAGAAAATGAATATCTGCGACTGGAAGAGCATTTTCTTGCATATCAGATATGTATCTTGAGATAGACTGACTGAAAATCCTGAACTGGTCGTGACTCTTCCGTGACAGAAGTCCATTTCACAAAATCTTTCAAAAAGCCTTTTTCAGCCTCATTACTTTCTATTTCCCCTCTTCTCTCTTTAACATCTACGACCAAATGCAGATGCGATGCTGAGGAAAACAACATTGTGCTGACTGGCAAGCAAAAGTAGCTGAGGTAAGATGTAAACCGTTCACTTGTGGCATTTTGTTAAATGAAGTGGCGGCCACGCCGTCAGTGATTTATAACTTACTGACTGCTGAGACCTGAAAGCAATCAAGGATAAAGTTGTAGGATGGATATAGTTCCTATGTATACATATATAAATATATCACACAAAAAAATAGCATGCATCTGATGCACTATTGGATCTCTGAACCTCAACCGTGACCACAAGTGTTAGGTCTGATACTCAGATTCCACACGTGGGCCAGCAGGAAAGCCATCCTCGGCGCTGTCACGGTTCGGGGGACGCTGATAAGCCGCTAGTTCCTGCAAGCAGCAGAGGAGGAAGCTGTAATGAGATGTGTCGGTTTTATTGGGAAACCCAGCTTTTATAATGACTATTATTACAAGTCAAGCCCGCCTGTAAAACACTTATACATGTTTTTGCTCCCTCTCTCTTTCACCCTTTCCTGTCCAGCTCAGGACCTCTGGGACACTTTGCTTAACATTTTAACACGCTGCACCGACATATTATATTACCTCAATCAAGAACCAATGAAGACTATATTTTATATTTGAAGAAATGATGTAAACACCTCTGTATTTAGTATTTATTACTAACAGACGGATACTGTAATTAGTATGAAACAGTTTTAAACCTGTCTTGAAAGATCAGTTTGGTCAGTAATATACACATGGTAGGTTTATGTGCAATCATGCATCATTAAATACTAAAACAACCATATTATACTTTGCTTTTAAATACTCATTAACTTTGTAGGAAACTATAAAGTTCTCAGATGAGCTATCCATAATTTTTAACGAGCGGACTAATAAACTCACATCTGTTTAAAACCATGCTAAAGTGTATTAAATGATGATCAAGGCTTTCATAGTGCTCACAAAGGCTAAAATATTTATACAATTTATATCTCACAACAGCAGCTATTACATGAAATACATTAAAATTAAACAAAAATACAAAATAAATTTAAGATAAACCTAAAAAATATAATATATTGTAATTATTTACAGGTACGTTTTGCCTGTTTTATATTTGTTCGGCTGTGATGCATTCAAGGTCAGGTTTGGGTTAGCCTTAACTGTGAATACGCTCTGTGCTTTAAATATTTAAGTTAAATATAAGCATCTTCTGCACCCAAAAGCATCTGTGTAATTATACGTAACATTAGATTATTATTTTTGGGCAGTCTTTTATGTTTGGCAAAACAAACTTTCTTGAATTTGTGCGACAGAAATACAAAACCCAGAAATTGCGGTAATGGGGTGAGTAGCCGAGGGAGAACACA
The DNA here is from genome assembly GCA_005024645.1 of Planiliza haematocheilus. Taxonomy (NCBI): domain Eukaryota; kingdom Metazoa; phylum Chordata; class Actinopteri; order Mugiliformes; family Mugilidae; genus Planiliza; species Planiliza haematocheilus. Next base: position 3,826,971 of record SRSE01001181.1, read on the forward strand.
GGAGAGTGTTAGCAGATGTCTTCATCGTACGGCACCGAACATTTGAGACAAAGTAGAGGGGAAGATGATGCACTGCCAAGCCAGAGCCCATCAACGAATACGGTATGAGCCTCTAATAACATGTGATCTGATATGCTCCATTACGGGCCGAGTCTCCACCCAGCACGGATCCTGACAGCAGTGACTGAGGACCCCTTTGATAAATCAGTCAGTGCCTCTGTACTCTGACAAGCCCAGCTCATTACAGCTAGCAGCAGCAGTAGCAATTACCAGAAGATTTATTCTTTCTGAATCGACAGACCACAAATGTCCAACTTTTGGCATGGCTGTGGAAAAAGGAGCCAATCACACGCCAGTCTCTCAGCAGCATAAGAGAAACAGGAGCAGATGACAGGGTTGCAGCTAACACGGAGGACATGTTTTCTTTCTACAGCTGCAAGCATATTTCATGTAGCATGATGTATTTTGGACATGTTAGCACTGCGGGTCTGTGGATGGGGAAGCTTGTCTGTCAGACTGAAATATCACAAAAACTATTGGTTGAATTGCTTTAAAATCTGATCCAGACCCAGAAAATGAAATGTCTCTGCATCTGTGGGATGCAGTGCAGCACGATTTGGTGCAGCCATTGCACGCCCCCTTAGGTCTTCAGGCATGAGTCTATTGGTTGTTCCTAAGTGCAGGACAAAAACCTTTGGTGAGGCAGCTTTTAGCTTTTATACCCCGAACCGCTGGAACAGTCTGCCTGAGGACCTAAGAGGAGCTGAAAGTGTTGAAATCTTTAAACGCAAACTTAAAACATACCTCTTCAGTCTGGCTTTTGATTAAGTATGGTTCATAGACATTTCTCATTTTATTTTATTTTTATCTTTTATTTACTTATTACTTATTTATCTACCTATTTTATTTATATTTCCCAATTGTTATTTCATTGTCAAACTGTAATTTTTATTTATGTGTATTTATTTGCATTAAGATTATCTGCCTTGAGTTATCTGTGAAGCACTTTGAACTACACTAACCTGTATGAAAGGTGCTATACAAATAAAGTTTGATTGATTGATTGATTGATTGATGAGACTCAGAAGAGCAACTCTAATTGGTGATCCCCTGACACGCTCGCAGAAAACCACAATCTGTAGGAGGTCACGTAACCTGTGGATGAGGTTCATCCTGCAGCGAAGTGCACAGGATGGGTTACAAGGAGTGCCAGTCAGTGATAGTTAGCTAAATATAAACTAAGTACAAAAGTTAGCTGTAGATAAAGTCCACGTTTATCAAACTAAAACTTGTGCAGTCAGAGTCCTCTTACTCTTTTAATGCATCCACTGTTAGTTAATAAATGAACAACATCATTGGTTAGAGGATGGGCAGCACAGTGGTTTAGGGGTTAGCATTGATACCTCACAGCAAGATGGTTCTGGATCCGAACCCACAGAGGTTTGCATGTTCTCCCCTGTGCCTGTGTGGGTTTTCTCTGGATGCTCCAACTTCCTCCCACAGTCTAAAGACGTCCTCATTAGGTTAAATGGTGAGTCTAAATTGACTGTAGGTGTGACCGTTAGCATAGATGGTTGTCTGCGTCCCTGTGTTAGCCCTACGATTGACTGGCGACCTGTCCAGGAGAAAGCGGCTTTCCCCTTCATCCAAAGACCACAAGCCTGGGATAGGCTTCAACCTTCCAGAGGCCGGAGAAGGAGGTTAGAGAATGAGCTTTGAATCCCCTTTATGTGCTCTGCATCCACAGCTGAAGCGCCTTGAGCAAGAACCTGGAAACAGTCAGTGCTCTCGCTATGGTTTGTATGAATCTATAGGTTAAATGCTGAGAAGGATTGAAGGTATGAGCAAAAAATGAAGCCCATGCATCCAACAATCCAATAAAATGTCACTAAAATTAAGTTTGATTTGCAGATTGAAGGTAAATTATTGCAGAAATAGCATGAACTAAAGGAAGGAACGCATAAAGTCACGAAAGTGTGGCTTTATTTGTTCAGTCAGGCAAATCCACATATGTGTATGTATGTTTTGCACCCTTGGTTATCACAGCCATTGTATTGTCACCTTCAGTTGTCCCCAATCCTTTTTGTATGTGACTTTGACATAGGTGCACAAACGTCACGTCTCCCACAGACCCAGACATTCTGGACAATCCCTCTGTAAGGTGGTAGGATGAACTGAATCTTTTTTATAAAGACGTTTAATACCATGCAAAGTCCTCAGCTGCACTCACGCTAACCCTTAGAGTTGTTACATAGAGAAATATATGGAAAATCTTTCATGTTTCATGCATTTAATGTCATCCAGATGGAACAGTCTGGAGGAAAAAATAGTAAGGAAAAAAAAACTATAGAATGCATAATTAAAACACTAGAAGTCAAACGCAGCTGCACTACGAGAGGCACAAACTCCTGGCTTGGCCTAGTCACCAAAACCTCAAAGGAAAGATTATGGAGTTTACAAAAAGGGAAAGGAGCATAAACCACAGATGTCGTCAAAAAAAGAGGGTTTATCCTTGAGGTTGCTGCTTCTACGTAAATGAACGTGGGCTGGAGGGCCACATGAATGCCGAGCCTCAGCTCTGAACATAAAACTCACATGAATCTATAAGGGCCCACACACGCCATGTTCTCATGAGCTGCATGTGCACATAAAACAAATAGCTGACAATTGTTTCTTTCATCAGTTGCGATATTAGCATCCCCTCAAATCAGCGACCGCGGCGGTGGAGCGCCAGGCTCCTTTTTTCGTCCGAGTAAACACTCTAAATAAAACAGTCTTCTCTGGTTTGATGAGTCCCTCTCTGCAGAGACGCATCCCTCTGAGGAGAGGCATTCATTAGAGCACACCACCCACATGCAGTTTACCGACCCCTCCACCTCACATTAACAATCTCTGCAGGCTGTGTTATGACTGTGTGTATGTGTGTGTGTGTGCGTACTGTACGTGGGCGAGCGTGCACTCAAGTCTACATGTGGTTTCGGGGGTCTGATGGCTTTCCCCGCTCTGCTGACCCTGTTTCCACTTTCTCTTGGAAAATCCTACCAAACCTCAGGGTTTTTTGAGCCAGTAGTTTATGTTGATGACTTTGTATAACTGCACCCTCAACTGCCAACTTTTGCCAACTTCTTACATTCCACAGTAGCATGAAAACACACACATTTGGACACACGTTTGAAGTGTGGACACGATGCCCTGAGACAGACGCGACTCACGACCTCGTTGTAAACCGATGCACGTACCAATTTAAATGTACAGAACTGGATTTCTCAGATTTACAAGCTGTAACAATAGCGCACGGATCCAAGTTTTACTTCAGTTTTGGCCACTGAATCCTATTATCTCCAAATCCTGACCTCATGCTACTATACATGTTTTCAAGAGAAACAAGGTGCATTGACGTAAAAGTAAAGGTGCGAGTGACTTCATAGGAGGTGGCGGGAGGGAAGGTAACCACAACAAACACGAGAGGGGCAAATGGAAAAGCCAATGCAAACTGAAGCATTGAGGGTTACAAGAAAGGAGAGAAGGAGGGTTTGAATGACAAATGGCTCGACAAGACCCGCCTTTGGTCCAAACACAACATGATGGAAACAGCTGGGTTTTTGTCTAGTTCTGGAGGCATTCTTGTTATGTAATACCTCGCAGCGCTGGCCTCTGGTTGGTAACAGAGTTGAATTGCATTCATCTGTCACTTGCACTTTGCTTGAACATTTTTATTTTATGCTACTTCCTACTTTGATTACTTCACAGGGGATTACAGCTTTGAAAGCCTGTCATGATATAATGAATGCTGTAAAATACAATGAATGAATCATTAAACAATTAATTTGAGGAACCTGATAGTGTGTCAGAAAGTTCTCAGTCATCCAGGTCATAGTACGTATCCAAAAAGTGTTTAAAAAGGCAACTGGACTTATGGAGTTTTTTGAGAAGATGTTTCGTCACTCATAGGACTAGCTTCTTCGGTTTTTCAGAACTGTTCTGAAGAACTTCTTCAGTCTTCTCAAACGATGAACCTGATAGTAATTAAAATTAATCCAATGTACTTCAGTAAGCTCCGCTCCCACAGTGAACGCTACAGGACTTCTTTCATTCCATTCTCAATCCAACTGTACGACAACTCACCTTTGTGTAACAGATAACTTCATGTTATTCATGTTAATGGACACTATTGCATCTCATTCCTCTGTATATAATTTATTCTGTCTCTATTTCTTGTACATTTTGTCCTATGCTAATTCTGTATAACCTATTAAACTACTTTTATTTTATTTTAATAAAATGTAGTTACTTACATTTCGTTTTGTTTTATTTAATCTTTCAACCTGGACCTTATTTCTGGCATAAAATACAATCATTTACTCACCCATATAACTTGGTGTCATTTGGAGTCGTTCGGATGATATTTAGATCTGCGTACATAGTGGGAGTGACTGGGGCACCGAAACACAGCCTCTAAATAACACATTATCTGCCGCGAAACCCGTTCGTTTCACCAGTATTTTGTTATCATTTCCCCGTTGAGTCCGGAGTTACCTGTTATCATCATCCGGGGTCTGTAGATTGACCTACTAACATCTGACCTGGATGATGTCATCTCTGAGCGCCGCTTGTTTACCTGTAATTTGCTACTGCTAGTTATTTATTATTATTATTTTTCCGATTCTGAGGTTGTGAATGACGACTTTGTTTATGATGGACGTCCTTACCATTTTGAGCCAGAGTAAACGGATGATGAGGCAGAGAGAGGAAGAGCTGGCCAAAGAACAACAAACTGCTGCACGTCCGCGAATAGATAACAGGTAACACCTGACGGGTACTAGCACTAGCGTATCATAACAAGATATAATTGAAATGAACGAGTTTTGCGGCAGATAATGTGTTATTTAGAGGCTGCGTTTCGGTGCCCCAGTCACACTAAGGATATACGAGGATCTAAATATCTGACAAATAATACCAAATGACACCAAAGTTATATGGGTGAGTAAAGGATTGTATTTTATGCCAGAAAGTAGTTCCCTTTAATATCCCCTGTGCATCAATATCTAAGTCTAGTACAAGTCTGTTTTGGACTTACTTAATTTTTAAGTATTAAGTATTTTTAAACTGAGTAAATCTTTGTTCCCCCTCTGATAAACTTTATTCCTTAACTGGTCTCTATAAAGTTCTCATCAACCCAACGGTATTTAATAATACATGTACACTTCTTCTTCTCCACAAAAGGGTATGACCACTTATAACCTCTTGTTATTTTTGTACTTCACAGTCTGTGAAGTACAAAAAGGACTTTCTGTGAATCACAGAAAGTCCTTGCCCAAGCGAGATGGTAGCGACCATAGCACGACAACAGTCTAAAAGCAGAGCATCATGGGGGCGATTGGAATAGACAGGCAGAGAGGCCAGGGATCATGCGGTGCTCAGGCTATGGGCGGAACGCTGTTGATGCTAATTAATCGCGATTAATCCTGGAGAGCGATCTGAGTTCAAGAGGATGGCACACCGGTCGAATTGCTGCTGCGACTGGTCAGCAGCCAGGATGATTATAGACATGCTGAGATGTTATTCTTTGAATACCTTGGCCTGATGCATGGAGACAGACAGCCGGGGGAAGGCTTCGCAGACACAATGGAACCTGGCCAAGGTGGATTCGTGCGTTGCTGTGTGAACCACTGGCAGGGAAACAGAAGAGAGAAAGGTTGTAGAACACCCAAACATTTTGTTTGGTTTGGTGCTGGGACGGTGGCCAAACCGTCCGCCTGAGGAATTTAGAGAGAGAAGCAGCAGTTTGAAGAACATTTAAAGGACGTAAAACTGCTGGGAAAGTTAGAATGGAAGCGAGACAGACTCATTTCCTGTGGTACCATACCTGCTGTGTGTTTACATGAGTTTATAATAAAAATTCATATCTGTATATAAAAAAGGGGGTTCCCATGAGGGAAGGGTATGCACAAACCCAATAATATGCTCACAGAGAACTCTAAGGATAAACAAAAACTGTTTACTATGACTGTGACTTATGCTGCTACGTTTCACATTGGACACTAGATGTCCTCATTTGTGTGTTCGCTGAACTGCATCATGTCCTGATGCACACGGATGTGAATAATATTTCCATATTTTGAAAGTCCATCAATGCGCTTTACGATAAACCTGAATTCAGGTCATTATCTATTACACTACTACTTCACTGAACTGTCACTAAATGTTCAACTAAACTAAAAGGGTCTTGATGTCAGAGTTCATGTTGTGTAACGCCAAACATCCACCCACACAGGTTTCTCCATTATTTTTACCTGATGTGACCTCATCTCAGGACTGTGTGGGCACGTACAGATTGTGATTCATTTAAAAAAAAAAAAAAAGCCTGACTCACCTGTTTATTTTTGTTATGTGACTGTACCTCAAGGCTTATTTGACTCATTTTGAATTTAGCACAGATATTACTAATGAAATTTTGTTCAGCTGTTCCAGTGAGTCGTGACAGAGGGAGTGAGCAGTCGTGCACAATACTGTTACCCTTGTGGGGAGTCACAATGCATTTAGACTGCCATAACAAGAAAGGCAAAGGTAGGCTAAAACTAAGAACTTTAATTTTTTACAAAGAATTGTAAGAGTTGAAAATGTCAAATGCAGTTATTGCCCCTCAAACACCAAATACAAGCCCAAGGTTTTCTTAACAGACTGAAAATGCTACTTGTCCTAAACAGACCAAATATCCAAAAACACACACAATGCATCAAAAACATAACAGCAATAATGACCGATGGGATAACAGAACTCAGGTTACACTCAAAACTGGTCCATAAAGAGGAAAAGACTGATTTATGGACATGTAAGAACGTCCATCAGTACTGATAATCTCCAAAGCAACTTGAAGTTATTTACACATTCATATGGAACATCTACAGAAGGTAAGAGGAATTCCTGGTTCCTCTACTGAAACCACTACTGATTAATTATAATTCAGATTTACACTGCAACTTGATTTACTTATATCTGACTCTACGGATTTACACTGATCAGGCATAACATTATATTTTGTAGGTCTTTCTTGTGCCTCCAAAACAGTTGTGACTCATCAGAGAATGGCCTTTGGGTCTTATTGATTGAGGGGAGGGCCCTCTGTGGATCATCCCACAGATACTTGATCGGTTTGGGATCTAGTGAATTTGGAGGCCAGGTCAACACCTTGTGTTGTTTTTTTTTGAGTTGTTCCTAAAGCATTTTTGTGTGTCTGTCTGTGTCAGGCTGCTGCCATCAAGGAGTGTCATTGCTATGGGGTGGGGGTGTCTGGTCTGGTCTAGGTGGGTGCTACATGTCTAAGTAACATCCACATGAATGAATGCCAGGTCCAAAAGTTTCCCAGCAGAACATTGAATTGTTGCAAGATGGTCAGTGTTATTTACTTTGTCCTGTCAGTGGTTTTAATGTTGTGGCTGATCGGTGTATATTACAGTTCTCGAACGCTGAACCATAGCTGCACAAGAACAACACACACTGTTTACATCAACCCAATGATCTATCAATTAACCATAAGAGTCGGACTGTCCCTGCGAGTTGAAGAAGGACAGTTTATCCAGGTACGTGAGGGCCTTGCAGATCACTAGACCATAGTAGGTCTGTAACACTGAACATCCTCCACCCTTCTGTACCAGGTCTGCCCACACCATGCTCAGCTCATGGTTCCCCATTCTCGCTGAGCTGAACAGATAGTTGTAACAGCAAGTGTTGTAGCGGATGTGCTTCCCTCCTGAGAACCTGGCGCTGTGGGTCGGAGCGACGCCGGCCCTATGAGCACAAAGACCCACAAAAACATCAGCTGGCACGGGTACAAGGACCGCTGCGGATGATACGTACACTTTTCGCACAACATCTTGGGACAGAACGTAGGCTGTTCCATCACAGTATTCAGGCAGGTACTTGTCGGGGTATAGAGCTTGGGGTAGGTATCCAGGGCTGTTGGGGTTCCTGTCAGGGGACTCTCTCTGGATCACCCTGCCTAGATAGAGGTCCTCAGGGTGTCTGTGTAGCCCCAGCAGGTAGCCACCAATGGCATGGAGATTGACAAACATAGACTCCTTAGTCAGCAGTACAAAGCGTGCCAGAGGACAGAAGGCGATCACCCAACGGAGAGCCAGCACCGTCCTCTCTGTTGGGCCGTGTAGGGATGAGTCAGCTGCAGCATGACCCTGCACCAAGTCCCCGTAGCGTTCAGACTCTTTCATGAGGGCCTCTTGAGAAACTGAAGTTGGAGTCGACCCTAAGAAGAACACGGTCCTCACTGGAAAGCCTTGAATGAGAGTTTGGTTGGCCCACGTCTTCCTGATCGCATCTCTTTGGGTGACATTGGCTGGATAGCTAAAGACTACAACGAGGAGGAAGAGGTCGGAGTTTTTGCAAACGTCAGGGTTGGTGATGAGGTAAGCCTGGGAGACGTTCTCCCTGGCGTTGGTCAGGTCTAATTTCCTCGCTTTCTCCCTCACAGCAACAACCATGGCGTCAGTGTAAACCCCAGGCTTGGGCTGCAGGAGGTACTCCTCCACAAAATCTGCCCCAAACAACAAGGCATGGAAGAGCAGCACGTTGAAGAGGAGGAAACACCACTGGTGAGTACGCAGCTTGCACAGGAAGCACTGGAGTATGAAACAAAGACGGACAGTTTGATTTACAATAAATAAAAAGAACAAACTTCTATCACAATATATAAAGTCCAAAGAATCTACTCTGTACCTGCATGACAATGGCTTCACTCGTCTTGTTGTTTCTTGTTGTTTATGAGCCGTAGGTGACCAGAAGACCTCCCGCTGCGACCGTCTTTACAACAGTACTGAGAGACAGGGTTTCCACTTTCATGAAACTCTAGCAGCATGTAACCCTGCACCCTAACCCCAAGTCAGTGCATCATTAACAGGAGTGTACGCTTCATCATTCGTACATCTTTAATGACTCCTAGAAGGAGTCGTAGAACTGTAGCAACGTTAAACAGTCCCAGAGGCGTGTTTAAAAGGAGTTTAAAGGGATTATTAAAAAATACAATCTGTGTCCACATCACCTTGATTGGAAGTCTAAAAAAGGATATCTGCTACTTCACAACAACGTCAGTTCTTGGCGTATATGGCTCTGTGGTTTTGAGTTTCTGCATCGGACTTGAGTCATGTTGTGACTGGCTTCCTAACCGGTTCAGATGTGGCTAAGTCGGGCTTGTATATGTGTGTATTTGTGTTAAATGTGGATTTAAGGAAGCAGAGAAACGTTCCCTCTGCAGCTGTTGAGCGTCAAAACTTGTACACATGTGCTCTGAGACCTTTTATCATCATATATATATATATATATATATAGATCAAATAGATTATAGAGCATATTAATCTAACATGATTATTGTGCACAAACAACATTTCTTTACTAGTTCTTTACTACTACAGTGTTCTTGTGACATTACACTGTCTCATAACAAAAGCTACCAATTGGAGACTGGCTGAGGCCACGAACCCTATAGACACAGTTGGGAGGTAGGTGACCGGGCATCATGTTGTGCTGAGGCCAAAGATGAAGGCTGTTGATCCAGATTAAACCTGAGGAGCAAAACTACGATGCATTCGCTGGTATGCTGGTAAAATTGTTGCTATGGTTGCTATAATGTGTAAAGCCTTTATTGTCAGAGCTGAGGCCTGATGTGGAAAGACAGAAAGCTTTGCAGACACAGTGGAACCTGGCCAAGCTGCAGTAAAGAGTTTTAGTCTGTTCTGCTGTGAATCAAAGAAGCAGCGAAGGTTTTTTAACCCAAATTTACATCCAACACAAATACACAGTTTTACTGCTCTTTCAGAGTCTAAGGCATTAAAGGTCCTCTTTCTATCTACTAACAGATTATCATACTGTAGAAGTGGAGGGGTGGGGGCCTTGCTGTACTGTAGTCTCTCGTAGACTAATTATGGCCAACAATAATATATAATGCACAGTCAGCGTGTTTTATTCCAAGAGAACATGTATGATGTCCCCATAAATTAACTACTGCTATATCTCAAAACACGGCAAGGTTCAAACTGGTTGTAAAATACTTTCCCAACCAACAGTGAAAAGAGCTGTTTGCAGTATGACCCCGCTTAATTTAAACCAGATGGGACGTTGTGTCACTGCAGAATGTGGTAGACGTGCCGGTTAAGCGTTGCCTTCAATTCTGAGCGCGCTCCAAGAGTGTCACCAAAAAAAGGCCACCCCGCCAGACCACCACAGCTCCACGATGGGAACCACACATGTAGATGCCATCTGTTAACTTTCTGTAGGTCTCACAAAGACGCGGCGACTCAACCACAAATCTCACATTTGGACTCGTCAGACCAAAACTCCAGATTTTACTCCAGTCTGAGGTGCATCCCTCGCATTTCCTTCTCTGCGCATTGGTTTTCTCCCTCGCAAGTTGTAACTCTGCTGCCGTTTGACCCGATTCACACAGTCTGCTTAGCGTTTGATTTTTTTTCGAGAGAGACAGTTTTACGAGAGCATTTAGCGGTTTTTACTCTTGAAGAAAATTTCAAAAACAAAACATTGCATTTTTTTTTCGGGTTCACTGAATTTCACGTCTTAAAGTAATGATGGGTTGGATTTCATCTCCTAACTTAGCAACAACAACAACAACAACAACAAAAACAAAAACGGCAAGAAATATATTACCTTTGGACAAAGCTAGTTACTGAAAATAGTGAAAACTACTGTATGATAGCGTAAGAAAGCTGGCATTCCCTCTGTATGGTCATTTTGGAGGAGGATGTAAAACTGTACTAGATCAAACACAAAAGTGTGTTTTTGTTTTTTAGCCTAGTCCACTGACTAAAAAGGGCCTGTCAAAATTGTGGAAACTTTTATCTGCACATTTAAAAGAAATATTAAATGCTATAACATTAATAAAGCTATGATTTAGTGCTGTCATATTAGAATGCAATAGATTTCTCTTGTGTACTTAATAAAGTGGCAAATGATGACACAACATGAAGTTTGTTGCCAATGTGTCAAACTCCAGTGCTGCTGGCTACAGACAGGAAACTTTCGACATGGTGGCAGAGAGGAGGACACTTGACAAAAAGTTATCAATCATGGATAACCGTGACCAACCTCTCCACCATATAATGGACAAACAACAGAGCACCTTCTTTAAAAAGCTTAGCCAACTTCGCTGTCTCAAAGAACGCTACAGGAAATCTTTCCTGCCACAAGACATGAGTCTGTTTGACTGGACTTATTGTTACTAGTATATTTTTCCTGTATTTATTTTATTTTATTATTTATGTGGTCAGTGTATTTCAATTAATTTTATTGCAGTATCATTTCATGTTAATATTTAATAATTTTATTATTTTTGTAAATATTCTGTACATTGATTTTTGTATTGTTACAATTGCTGCCACTGTGAAACACTGGCTACTTTAAGGAAACAAGGACAAAACGTGAAAGATATTTTTATTTATTAAAACATACTAGTAAAGCTTATGGTAGGCTGGTTAAACTGTTCATTACTGCCGCATATGTAGCAGTAATTAGTCTAAAAGTATGAAGCACTGTACTTAGAGTATTTTTGAAGTCAAGTGTAATGTCCAATTTTGTCCAGTAGGTGGCCGCAACGCGCCACAAAGTTGGATATCACGCGAGAAGATTAGGAGACGGATGATGAAGAAGAAGAAGATGTGACGTTCGGTGATAGGCGGACACGTTTGACGGTAGTTTCCCCAAACATTGAAAGTCATGGCTGCTTCTATAGAGAGTTTGCTGCAGGAAATCTCCGGCTCCGACCACCCAGTTGAGGAGCTGCAGAGTTTGAAAACGGCTCTGCTGGCGGTACCCGTCAGCGCTTTGAGAGACTCAGTCAGCGGGCAGCGTTTCAATGTGATTTTCTCTCTGCTCAACTCAAATGACAGGTTGGTGTCAGCTCAGTGCGTCTTGTTTACACTGTGTAGCAAACCAGTGGCTCATAAATGCTGAATCAGTCAGGGTGTGTTATAAGTGTCGCTAACTGACATCTACATATCAGTAACTTAAATATACTGGTAGTGTAGGTTAGTTAGCTGAAAATGCTGCATTTAGCCTGAAATAGAAGTTAGCACGCTAACTAGCTACAATGCTAGCAGTGGTAAAGCTGTGAAATCCATGTTGTTAGAATTAAAACGACACAATGTTTGATAAATGCAATGCTAACTTTAATATTTAGACTGTTTTTGGATGCTAATGTCTATAACGGAGAACAAATTACGTTTTGACGAGCAGTATTATTATATATATATATATATATATATATTGTTCAGTTTTGATGTGAACACCCTCAAATTAGAACAAATATTAGCACTTTAAGCTAATTAATTGTTGTTTAGTTCCACATTGGATTCCTGAAGTACATGGGCAATAGATTATTAACTATTTTGATAATTGTTCATGTAATTTTCAAGAAAAAATAGCAACAACTCATACACTCCTATCATAGATAAGTGAGTGGCGCTGGGCTTTGAGAAACTGTGATGCTATAATTTATTTTCTAAGATTTTTTAGCCCAAATAAAATAAGATTAAGTGAAGAATAGAATATGTAGACATTGTTGTTACTTGCAGCCACAAATCAAATCCTTAGCAGGTTTAATGTGAGCTGCTTTTCCACAGGGAGCAGGTTACGTTGTGCGTGGACATCCTTGAACGCATCTTAATGGCCCTCAGCCCTGCACACATGGTCCAGAGCTACAGAGCGGAGCTGCAGGGGGGGTTGATGCATCCTGATGACAGTGTTAAGATACTGGCCTTGACACAGGTAGGCTGCTCTCACACCCACCCACCTACACACACACACAAAGATTTCTTCGAGCAGTGGCGGTATCAGATATTTTGTTTCGCTCTGGCAGATTGGCAGAATTGTGGCGCACCCGGACGCCCTCGCAGAAATCCTCAACCACCACGACATCCTCCGTGGGGTGATCCAGTGCATCGCAGAGGAGAAGTTGGCCGTGGCAAAACAGGTGACGCATGAGGCGCTTAAATAACTTTCACTGCATTTAAATTGATGTGCGGCGTGTGCAGTGACGGTTTTCCTCCCTCAGGCGATCCAGTCTCTGTCTAAGCTGAGCCACTCCAAGCCTGGATTAGACAAACTATTCAACAGTGACCTGCTTAAAGTCCTGAAGGATGTGATGGCAACAAGCGACATTATCAGATACAGGATATATGAGGTACGTTTACACGTGCACGGCTTCAGCTTATTGTATGGATGACGGTATAAGAGCAGCATCCTTTCACTGCACTGATTTTCACAGTTAGTTAGCGTGTTTCTATGGAAACGGCAAGGTTAACCCAGTTGTTTCTTTAGATTTTTTTTATTGCTTGTGTACTTTATGTTATCAAATGAATACAAGAAGCCCTACTTGTCCTTCTTCTTCCTGTTTTCAGCTTTTGGTGGAAATCTCTTCCGTTTCACCCATTTCTCTCGGATACTGCGCCAACAGCGGCCTCATTAATCAGCTACTCGGTGAACTGACGGGAGACGATGTATTGATCAGGTAGTAACATTTTTCATTTATCTGATGTATACAATTATGTTCTTTATGTTTTATTTATGTATTTATATATGTTTCCTTTTTTTCTTTTTTTTTCAACAGGGCCACCGCCGTAGAGATGGTGACCACCCTCGCCCAGAGTCAGCATGGCCGGCAGTATTTGGCCAAACAAGGTATAATGGATAAGATCTCCAACATGATCAGGGGAGCTGAGATTGACCCCTTGTCCTCTTTCTATCTTCCTGGTGAGTCTCCTAAAAAATCATCCAAATTCAGCCTTGAATGAATTAAACCCAACTCTGCGATTTGGATAAACTTTGTGGTGGTCTTGTGCCTTTAATGTGCATAATTCAGTCTATTCAGTCCTTTTTATGGTGTGCATATTGCTCCTGTAGGTCTGGTGAAGTTCTTCGGGAACCTGGCCATTATGGACAGCCCACAGCAGGTCTGTGAAACCTACCCGGTCTTCCAGAACAAAGTATTTGAGATGGCCCTGGATCCGGACCCTGCAATGATCGGGGTGGCTCTGGACACTTTGGGATTGCTTGGATCTATCGTGGAGGGGAAGCAGGTCCTGCAGAAAACAGGTTTGTTTGCTGTCTTTGCATGGCTTGATCCACTGGGCCTCATGCAGGAAAGACTTGTTTTTGCAGAGATGTAGCATCTCTTCTCCTGGGGACAAATAAGTGAGCAATAAAGACCTGAGAAAATACTTTGGCCTTGCATGATTCCTGTTAAACTACTGTTTAAATAAAGTCCAAATAAACTGAGTGCAAAACTAATACGCTAATACGAATTATAATAAATTGTTGAATTATTTCATTATTATAAGTTGGTCCTTCTCTCAAAAAAAAGAACCTCACAGAAACAAATATTAGAATAAGAATGCAAATATGTTCTTGTATGTAACCCATCATTTTTATTTATTTATGTCAAACTGTAAGTCATGCATTTGTGGATTATTTCTTGCGTTTGTTCAGGAGAAACGTTCAAGTCTGTGCTGTCGAGAATGAGCCAGCTGGCCAGTGCAGGAGCGACAGAGCTCAGAGTGCGCAGCCTGGACGCCATCTCACAAATCATCACCCTACAGGTATCTGTGTTGACACGTAAAAGTATAATCATTACCAAAAAAATCAGATTTGAACAAAACATAGCTTAGGAGTATCTATTTTTTTTTTTTTTATTGGAGCCAGAGCAGCAGACAGAAGACCTTCTGGCTCTGACAGAGTCCTGGTTCCACCTTTTGTCTAATCAGCCCATGGACATGATTCGCAACATCAGCAGTCAGCCGTTTCCAGAGCTTCACTGTGGGGCTTTGCGGATATTCACTGTAAGCTGTGGTTTAATCTACAGTCACATCCTCTCTGCGTCACTGAGATTGATTTAACATCTCCAGTATTTGTTTATCAGTGGTTATGTGTATTTGTGTGTTTTCCAGGCCATCTCTGCTCAACCCTGGGGTCAGAAGCTGATGATCGGCACCCCCGGGTTCATGGAGTTCCTTCTGGACCGTTCAACCGGTCAGACAAAAGAGGCCAAGGTCGCTAAGTTTGAGCTGGTGGGTTCGCTTGTGTGTTCGCCAACAGCAACAGAGATACTGGGCAGTCAACACTACATCCGCCTGAAGACTTATCTCCAAGAAGGACCGTACTATGTGTCAGCCGTGGCTGCCGTTGGCACGGAAGGAGCAGACTGAGTTAAATAAAACCAGGGACACGTCTTAGGCTTCTAGTTAATGCTTAAGTAATGGGGTAAGTGCCTGAGAGATCTAACTGTGGGTTAACGTATTATAAACTCATTGCCTTTACAAATATAACAGATTCTAACAAATCGGGACAAAATTTAAATATATCAAGAAATAAATCACCCTGTCCTCATTTTCCGTCATTTTGTTTTAGTTTATTTGCAAAGTGAATCTAGTCTTATTTTTAAAATATGTGTGAAGTAAAAGGAAGACGTGAAAATGAGCACAGTTTCTCAGCTCTGTCAAATCTGATTAACATCTTTCAGGTCAATTATCCGATAAAAAAAATCACATTTTTATACGCTACAACTACAAAAGTTTACAAATAATTGAAGCTAAAATAACAGAAAGCAACTTGTATTGTACTTAGCACATTTAATTATTAACCCACTGCTTTCTACGTCTAGTTTATTTGACATTAGGAGCGATACACAGGAGCTCTCTAAACCAGCTGTTTTTTTTTGGGAGGTTCAGATTATAGATTTAGTTTAGTTGACTTATGGGAAATGTATGATCTTGTCTTAGTTCTTATCCCCGTCGTTGGGTTTGAGCATTTTGTTTAAAAATCTCTTAAACAATTCCTCCAACTTTATTTAAATGTGACACTAAAGCACTGTAGCATCCCTCTTAACGTCCACTCATTCAGTCACACACTGTGCAGCCTGTGTTGGTATGTTAACACATGTTTAGATCAAGTGTCTTTTTTTTTTACCGAGTACTTAAGCAGTAATGAAAGAGCCTGAGACAAACCTACAAACGTTTCCCTGACAGATTCACATCACACAGTGACCCAAAAAAAAGCAGACGCATCAGTCGCATCTCCGCTCTCCAAAATCCATCAGACAAGTGTTTGTAATATTTTTGTTTACTAAATAGATTTTTTTTTTTAAATTAAAGAGATTCAGACTCTATAACTGGTGTGTTCTTTTAATTCACGTTTTAGAGTTTGCATGTTCTCCCACCGTCTAAAGACATGCTGGTTAGGTTCATTGTTGATTCTCTGTGTTAGCACTGATCTAGACTGGAGACCTGTCCAGGGTGTACCCCCGTCTCTCGCCCAATGACAGCTGGGATAAGCACCAGTCCCCCCCGCAGTCACTCATGTGTATACTAATAAGTACGGGAATATTACACGATCCTTTTTTAATTATTAGTCCCTTTAGGAAGAGGCCATATAAGAAGCTTATTAATATAAAACACTGCTGAGGATTAAATCAGCATCTTGAACCTTTTTAGATTTTAACCTCTTCCAAAAATTTCCACTGTCACATAATTTAAAACGTCGTAGCAGTTTCTCCAAAAGGGAAATCAAGCATTTTAAAAGTTCATCTTCTGTAAGCGCTTGTTCCTGTGAAGGGTCGCGGGGTCAGCTGGAGCCTATCCCAGCTGTCATGGGGTTTATTAATGGATGAACTGAAGTCGTGTGTGTCGGAAAAGATATTAAGATGGATATCACTGGGTCTGACTGGCGTTCTGCCTTCACCTCTCCTATCCTAGTTTTCTGTGATTCAAAGTCTTAGGAAAGAAGAGCGACACATGTATCGGTTGCTATTTTAGGTTTGTGTTCGGACATTCTCAGATTTAGGCTCCGAGCTGCGTACATTGACGCGCAGCAGAGAGGTCGATGGCAGAGAGGAAGCACGGCGGCTCCAGACACCAGACGGAGACGGCGATGGCGGAGGGCAAAGGTCAGATTTCTATCTGAATATAGCAGCGGAGCTTATTTAAGCTTTTTTTTTTTTAAGTGCAAGTCGAAGCCCTCTGTAGTCATGATCGTGTTAGACCCAGATAATCATTACCCCCCTCACTGTTGCGTCACAACAATCTAATAAACAGGCAAAACGCCGCATTATGCTTGATTTAAATCCTTAATCCTCCGGTTTATATGAATGTTTAAGCCTAGAATTGCAGAGCAAACACTGAGGCAACGGTGGATAAGAAAAAAAAAATCCTTTTTGACAGGAACAAACCTTGAAGGCCGCTCAGACTGGCTGCGTAAGAGGGAGATGGAACAAAAGCGAAGCGAGAGTCTGACGTAAGCTACATGGAGCATACACCGATCAGTCATAACATTATAACCACCTTCCTAATATTGTGTAGGTCTCCCTTGTGCCTCCAAAATAGTTGTGACTCATCAGAGAACGGACATGGGCCTTCTGAGGGTGTCCTGTGGTGTCTGGGAACAGGATGGTGTTATCACAGATACTTCATCAGTTTGGGATCTAGTGAAGCCATGTTAACTACAAGCACGACAAAAAAAGATTATTTAAGTCCTGCATCGGCACCTTTTTCCGTTTCAAGTTTTCCTTTATGGTGATTTTTAAATTGAGCCATTTTCCAGCCCTGCTCCATCTGACCACTTATATAATTTTGTCCTGCACATCATAAAAGCGCATCAGCGTTAAACCCTTGCACGTTCCCTCCTGTCGAGACCCCTCCTCCCCCCAATCTCACAGATGTGACTTCTTCCCTCTCGTCTCCGCTGACTGACTCGGTCCAGAAACATCCATCATAAAAACTCCTCAGCAACCTCGTGTCACCGTCTCCCCAGTGAATCATATCACCTCGCCCACGCCTTCTTCGTACTCGCTCCAGCTTGCGTCATCAGATAAACAAAGAAATAAATAATGAAAAAGGGAAAAGATTCAGTCAGGCACTCAGCCTTTTCTCTGTATTAATGGTTTTTATTTATTCATTTGTCACATCTGCAAGTGTCGAGGAAATCATCTGGCGGCGTTGGTGAACTTGCAAAAGATACAACACAAGAGCTGAAAACCTTAGAAGTTCAGTTTTTTTTATATAGAAACTCAGTGTGCAGGATGTGTTGCTCTCATTCATTCTGTTTTAGCGTCATCTTGTATCTCAGCACCTGAACGTTAGCCCCAGGGTTTCTGCTGACCTCTTGGCCTTCCAGCCTTGTCTGAGCCTCCTCCTGGGGTAACTCCAGAGCGAAAGGTGGGACGATCCGCTTCTTGAGCTCGGTACACCTGAGCAACACTGACAGCAGGCAGGAAGTGGGCGGAAATGTGGGATTTTCTGAGTTTAAGTGAAGGATGAATCATCGGTCCAGTCGTGTCGTCCTGCTGTCCTTATTGACACGCGTCACGTATCTGCGATGTCCAGGATTTATGCATGTTGTTTATCAGAATTCACGTTCCCTATCTCGAGGTGGGTAGATGTGAAGGCATTCGTGCTGTCTCTGAAAGATATCTGATGTCTGAAGGGAATCTGTAGGCTGTGTAAAGCTCATAAGGCCTCAGCTCCAAGGGGAATTATTCAACGCATGGAGACAAGAATAACAGCATTTTTGCATAGATGTAAATGTTTATTATTTACTATAGCATACTCATGTTTCTTGTGCAAGGTCTGTCTAAATGCAGTGGAGCCTGTACTTTAGTACTTTGAGGTATTTATGCATTTGCATTTCCATTTTAAAGTACTTTCTATTCCACATATGCGAGAGCTAAAGAATAAAAGACATTATTTACTGATGTAACGCCATGTTCCAAGACGTCTGGAGTGGTTTGATTTCTGCTTCAGACTCCACAAATGGTTTCATTTCTAAAAGCAGTAAAAGGAAATGATATATTCTTTCACAGATTATCACAGAAATGTCCAGAAGTAAATAATTAGATGCACACGTGCACGGGAGGACGATATATTTTGCATGTGCTGCCTCGTTAATCATCTCATAACACCTTAAAAGATTCTTCCACAGCTTAAAGGATGGGACTCAGTGCTAGATTGTGAGTCACTGAGTCAAACCACCTAAGTGAAAATAGTTAAAAAACTGAACCAGCTACATTTTGCATTGATAACTTTCGGTATAAGCAGCCTTTGAAAGGTACAGCTTGCAGTTGGTAAGTTTTACTTCGCAGTTTGGCTGTTTTAAATAATTTTTATGATACTTCTGCATGTTTTAATGCAGCATATTGACTTTATATTGTAATAAAAGGTCTGAATGCTACTTTTTTATGTTTTACCTAAATGGGAGAATACAGTAAAAACAGAACAGGCACATTATAACCTTGGGATAGATGAATAAAACCCATTTGAAGCTGCTTAGGATATTTTTTACTTCATATCAAAGAGTTGATTCAACTCTGTGATAATTTTATTCCAAATACTGGCCACACACTGCATTACTCTAAAAGGATTGGGTCTCTAAATGTCACTGCTGCCATTTAAAGTTTCTCTTTTCGTGCTGTAGAGCTGAGGAGGCAGGCGGGCCTCCAGCAGAGGGCGCTAACCCCTCTCCTCATCAAGAGTTGGGTGATAATTCAATAGTTATGTCATTAGGTGTACCCGCTACCTCAGGAAGGAAAGCTGTCATGTTCACTGCTGCAGACCTGTCCTCTGCATCTCACAACATACCCCCCCCCTCCCATCCACCCCACCTCTCTCTCACACACACACAGCATCATCTCCTCCTGCCAGCCCAATGATTTCATTTGCATCTCTCAGATTGCCTCTTTGAAGAGTTCATCAGTCAGCTGTCACTCCGCTCGCAGCATCTATTTGCGTAGACTGACAAATAAATAAATAAATAATACCAACTCCAAAATGCACCTGGATAGGTGAGAGTGGCGCACACGCACCAGAGGGAGAAATCACTTGTCAAAGAGCGCGTCTTTCTCTCCGGGAGTCCGCTCCTTTCTGGCAGATCAGCCTCCGATGCAATTAACCCAGGAAGGCGACTTCGTCAAGGGGGACTCAACGCCGACCACCGCAGCTCTCCAGTCCGACGGCCGCGCCGGATCTCCGGCCAAAATGTGCAGTGAATGTTACGAGAATCAGTCTTTCGTGAACGATGACGGGACCGTGAACGACCACAAGCCACGGTAAGAGAGTGGAGCTGCAAGGCAACAAGTAAAGAGGCGAACTTTAGTCTGCGCGTTATATAGGAACACATTTTGTGTTTGTTAATGCTGCAAATATTTCTCAGAGATATTTCTCACTTGCATGAAGAATTTGCAAATTTAAAAAAGTGCCATTTCTTGTTTCCCCTTTTAAATAATATATTATTTATCGTGCACATAATAACCAAGCTGATACTGTGGATACTGTTGTTTTTTTTCGTTCATGCATCGTCTGCTCATCTCATCCTTTCACCTCTCTTGTGTGTTCAGCTGTTCTCCGGCTGTTGTCTCAACTTTCAGCGTTAATGAAGCGATACCATCTACTGTAAATGTGATTACATTACTCCAGCTAATGCGCATTCAGTCTGGTTACAATGAACCAGCCTCTGGTTTCTCTGGAACAACAACAAACATATTGTGTTAACATTGTTGTGCAGATGTGAGAGATGTGTGCCGTTAAAGGACGCATCTCGTCATGAAACTCCTCTTAAATTATAGAGTTGTATTGTCAGACCCAGTGTTGATCTTTGCCACTGGGTCTGTTTGGATAGATGGATGGATTTTTACAAAGCCACATGGGAAATGTCTCCGTTTATCAATTATGCAGCACGTTTGAGAAGCTTAATGAAAGACTACAGCAAACAGACAGGCCTGATGGTGGAGGACAGATGTGAGACATGTTTTCTACACTTTTTTCTTTTTTAATCATTTTGTGAATTTCTAGAGGACATAAACAGTTCTTCACACCTCATCAGAATGAATAAATACTGTGGGATGAGTAACATTTAATCAAAGGATGTATTCATTTAATCAACCTGATTTGGAAAAACCTTCCAGCAGCTGATGATTTAATATTTTTAAAAAAAATCTGTGATCTCTCTTTAAAAGAAAAGTGCTCAAGATAGTGGGAAAAGCATGAATCGACCTGTTAACTCAGGGGCTTCTGATTCATCTCTTTCCATCAAGCGACGGACACCAGATCATCCTCCCACATCCTCTCCTCCTGGAGTTACAGGGTAACATCCTATATACTCTATGACTCTATGCCACTCCAGCTTTCTGAATAGGACAGAATCGGGCAGCCGTGTCTGAAAAACAGTTAATAGTATGAGATCAATCAAAGTAAAGGATCTATAACGGCTCTTGTGCAGGTCTGCTGATATGTGCATGTGTTGAAACCAGCGGCGGTGGGGCAGTACCCTGATCCTCTGCCTGAATAAAATGCACCATCGCAAGTAAAAGCCCTGCATTCAAAAGGTCGCATGATTAATCCGGTGTGCCGTGAGATCATCAATGAGGTTTAGAGGGAAGATGAAATGTGCTTCCCGCCTCTGGCTGCAATGTTCAGACACCAAAAATCAAATGTTTATTCCTGGAGCCTCGAACGTCAAATCACATCAGACAAAAAAGTGTTTCTATTGATGCAGTGAAATGAAGTTGCGTCATTAGTGTCTGCGTTTTATTGCTGGATCTGCAGAAGGATATAATTTGCAATCAGTGGCGTTTTAGATGATTTCATTGCACAAGCTGCAAATGGATAAGTAAAGGTTGACTAGTGCTGGATTAGATTACGCTATAATGTACAGTATAAACTTGTGACAGTGTCTTTATTTGTTCTTTCTGTTTCTTTCTGACCCATTTGTTCACATCCCTCTAAAAGCCACCAGCCCTTTCCCATCCCACGTTTCCCTCCTTCGCCTCCTCCGCTTCTCCTCCTGCGTCTCTTTCGGTTTCAGCATCACCTGTCCCTCCCGCCTCCCGTCACTCTCGCCCAACTCCTCACCCCTCCCCTCACTTCCCTTCTGCTTCTTTACTTCTCTCCTCTCCTTCCCCCAGCGCCTCCCCAGCACCACTACAGACCAAGAGCAGCAACAGCAGCAGCAGCGGGGTTATCTTAGACATCTCCGCCCTCAAGATGGAGCAGATGGAGACCGAGGTGCCTCCGCTGCCGCCCCGCTTCCGCTTCCGAGACCTGCTGCTCGGGGACCAGAGCTTCCAGAACGATGACAGGTAGGCGGGCGGTGGGGACGTGGATTGGAAACTCGGTGGCACGTTGGAGGAAGGAGCATCACATGAGGAAAAGTTGTAAAGCAGCTATTGACACCAGGCTGCACCCTTTAAAGGCTAAAGTGATTAGTCTAATAGCCCATTAGCCTTCTTGTCAGACACACTGGCGCACAGCTCCAATAGATGAACCATTTTACTTACTTACTGATGACTTTTCCATCATTTGTGGCCAACCTGATGATTTCCCCCATTTATACCGGTCACATTTAGCAGTTTTGTTCATTAAATTTAGATAATTTGCTATTTTACTTTGAGCTAACAGCTCCCCCACTAGATTCCCATTAGTCCTTTTACTATTTCAGCTTTTGTGTCCGATACTTATAGCAGCTTTGGCTTTGATTACAGCTCATATTCACTGTGGCATTGTTTCAATAAGCTTCTCCAGTGTCACCAGATTTATTTCCATCCAGTGTTGCATTCATTCTTCACCAAGATCTTGTATTGATGATGTGAGAGTCTGACCACTGCACAAAGCCTTCTCCAGCACATCCCAAAGATTCTCACTGGGGTTAAGGTCTGGACTCTGTGGTGGAACAATCCATCTCATGCTCCCTGAACCACTCTTTCTCAATCTGAGCCCCATGAATCCTGACATTGTCATCTTGGAATATGATCCATTGATGGAATAAGCTGCTCATTCAGTATATTCAGGTAGTCAGCTAATGAACCTAGACCTGAGCAACTGCAGCAACCCCAGATCATAGCACTGCCCCATAGCACAGGCTGGTACAGTAGACACTAGGCATGATGGCTGCATCACTTCATCTGCCTCTCTTCTTACCCTGATGGTTCTCCACGATCCTTTCAGTTCTTAACCCAGTTTTAGTAGTTTCTTCAATCTCCTTAGATGTTTTCTCTGCTTGATGCATGTCAATGATTTGACCCTTCTCAAACAGACTAACATCCTCTCCACGACCACAGGATGTGTCTTTAGACATGGTTGTTTAAGAAAAGAGAAGCTACTCATTGCATCAATTGGGGTTAAATAACTTGTTGTCAGCTTAAAGATAATCAGCCATGCAGTAATTATCCAATAGGAGGCTCATACCTATTCGCTTAGTTAGATTCAGGTGGCTGGGTAGTGTACTTAAAAAATATAAGATACTAATTAACCCTGAAGGAAATTGTTGTGTCAGAGTCTGCAGCTAATTACATTAAATACAATAAGCTGCTTAGGGCTATTTCACCATTTATCTATTGCTTTAAGCAAACTGTTTTTAATTTTCTCCAGCAAATTGAGATAAATGATCATTTACTTACTTAGCACTTTGATTTACTGTTTACTGATAATTTGTATCCATTCAGCTGGTTCAGCTATCTGTTACTTTTAGCAGGTGCAGCCATTGATTTATACATTATGTTTGGCCAACAATTTCAGCAGTTTGTTAATTGAATTTAGATCATTTGCGCTTTGGACGACTGTTGAAGTTGTTGGTCCATTAAACCGAGCGATCGCCATTTTATCAGTTAGCAGACCTGATCCCTTTAAATCCCAATATAAGTTTAAATTTCCTGATTGCATGATAGCTTCTAAGTCATTTTCACGCAGATAAATAAAACATCAAAGTGTTTTTATAAACTTAAGAATTTATGTAAGGTTAAGAATCAGTAGGTTTGTAATGCTTGATAATGATTTGATCTGCAGCTCTGCACCTTTTTCTGAATCACGACTCATGAAATATCAGCTAATTTTGCTTTACTTTGACGCCGTTTGTTTGCATTTGCTGTAAATTGCTGTTTCTTTTTGGTTTCACACACACATATTTTTCTGACCAGATGATTTGACATCATTACAGCTCCTACCGGTCGTCCCGTGTTGCTTCCACTTATCAGAAAGTGCTGATTGCCGGGACCTCATTTGTGGTGACAAACTGGCATTCAGCGCCACTTGATCCGCCTCCGTGCCGCTGTGCGTGGCTGTTGCACGGTTGCATCGGCGTTATTGTGCGTGGAGTGTTTACCTTGCCTACCCCCTGCAGGCGCGAGCATACACAAGGGCAGTGCTGAAGTGTTCTCTGTTCCGGTTATATGGTGTTATAAGTGTTGTTTGGGCTTTTGATCCTGAGCTTGAAAGCGGAAACGAAGCCGGGGACATTTGTGCGCTGTCCGTGGTGCTGAAGTTTTGGGGTTAGTTGAGAAGTAGACTGCGTGCGTGAAGAGCTGGAATGTGTTTTTCCAGCAACAACACTGTGACCTAATTCACATTCAGAGTTTAGAAAGAGACATCAGCGTCTTTCTCTTATCTACCTTTCTGCATCCTCTCGCCTTCAGCTCCTCTTGCTCTGCCGCGGCGTCTGAGCTTGACAGACGGGATCAGCAGCAGCCTACTTCTGTTTCTCTAAGATCTGTTTCATTTGAGTCTCCAAACAGCGCTACAGCGGGGATTTGGAGAGCCTCTCCTTCTCAAGTCTAAAACAAAAGAGTCAGAAAACATGTGTCCCTTTGTCTGCCACTGCATAAATTTTAAAGAGCGCCGAGATCCACAATCTGGAGCGGTTAGTTACACGCATCTGCTTTTCCTCAGTCAAGATATTTATTCAGTTTAATCTGGGGCTTCTCCTCTGGGGAGTGATGATCAAACGTAATTTTAGATGTGATTACAGCAGCAGTAAGCCTCCAACACTGCTGTGCTTTTAGTCATTTTTGTCATCTTTTTATTTGATGAGGAAAAACGACAAGCTCTGCCAATTGTTTTTAGTCAAAGATGACCTTTTCCACACCGGTCTTTGCATCAGTTCTGTTTCCTCTTCGATAAAGCTGTCAGTTATTATCATTTTTGTGTCCTCTCTCTGCAAATGAACCCTGCCTCCTGTCTGCAGGAGATAGGTTTGTTGAGGATGACTAATGTTTCAGGTAAGATCTTCAGGGGTCCTCGCCCCGGGGCCTGCGTTCTGCAGCTGGCTCTGATCTCACAAATGTCACCGAGTACATCTGCACGGCGATCAGTGCCAGAGGAAGCTTTATTTCCCAGAGGAGAGGAAATCCGCCGATTTGTGCACACAGCAGAGCTGAGGATACATGTGTGAAAGGTGTCGCATATTCTGCAGGCAAACGTCCTGATGTAAAGGTGTTCATACGTAGCTCTCTAAGTCACGCTGAGTGGCTGCAAAAGTGTGGGCGAAAAGGGTTCAAGTGGAGTGATCTCTTCATGTGTTTTCAAAAGCACCAAGCCATCGGAGGTCATCTATAAATTAGCGCTTCAAACACTTCAGATATAGAGAGGATAAAAGGGTGGGAGACGCACAAAGGAGACAGAAGATGCTGCGGCACAGAAACAGAGCATTCCTCTTGATTTTCCTTTTGTCCGCATTGTGTGCTCAAATCCAAAGGAAACGAGAACATCCATTTTTTTCTGCTGCTGCTGCTGCTGCCGTCTGTCACTTAAGATGCCAAACCGCCACTATCAGCAGAGCCAAGAGAGAGCAAAACAAATACTCAGGCAAGCGCATGCCTTTTGGACTTTGCGCGCCACAAGTCATGCAGACTTTATTTGATTCACTTCTAAAACGCTCACGATAGAGACAAATCCGTCTTTATCTGCGGCTGAGTGTTTACAGCTTTGTCAGGAGCTGCAGGGCTGCTGGAGAGGACCATGCTGCAGCAGCATCAGATGGGGTTATTCCTGTCATAGGAACGTTGCTGTGGCAACAGGCCCGCGCACAAGAGGGAGAGAAAAAGAGAGAGATTGTATACATTTCTAAAAATATTCCAATAAGCAGCACATTTCAGGAAATAAATGATTAATCAAACGCAGCTTTCTATATAATCTCTTATTCTTTAAGGGTTCTTTTTCCCCCCCTCCATCAAAGCTCAGAAATAATTCCGACAGACACAGTTTGTGCTGTGTGTTATTGGAGAGCTGCAGGGAGGCGCGCTGGTCAACAGCCTTATAGGAATTAAAGACTTGCAGCACGACGCAGCTGCAGGTGTCCCTCACGATGGATCCGGAGATCATCATTTCGACCTGGGCCAGCCCGACCGTGGCCACTTGGAGGTCGGACCCTTTGGGAAGTGACGCCGGGCAGAGGTAGGGCCACGAGGAGCGGAGGCAAAGTTTTCCTCCTAATGATGCCCTGATGTCAGTGGAGGTGAGGCTGGATGCGCTGATTGGGAGGCGGGGGCACGACGCAGGATGAAACGCTCCGATTGTTCCTTATGTTATTTTTCAAATTGCGGTGACAGACGACCGAAGAGAAAAAAAAAAACGTGCTCTCCCTCAGAGCGATTTGATAAGCGCGCCTAAAAACTGCTGAGACGCACAGAATTACCGGTTGGTTTATTAATACCAGTATTTTTTTTTATTGACGCTTTAATATAAAGCAGAGCTGTCACTGACGATTCCTATTATCTATGCGTTTGTTACAATTATCTGCTCAAATGCTCCTCTATTTATTTTTGTTGCGTAAAAAAAAACAAAAAAAAACGCCCCCGCTCTTTTTTCAAGTAGACTAATTTAAATTATTTATTTATTTTGTGCGTACAATAAACAAACGGGGAATGCTGAGAAGTCACAACCTGTTAATGTTTGATAAATCCTGCTTAAAAGTGCGTTTAATCGTTTTTTTTAGTCGATTTCCATGTATTGATTAATTGATTAATCGATTAAGAGAGGGACGATCGATTATCTTTTGATTTATCCCACGGTGGGATTTTTTTTCAGTGCTACAGCAGCTTATAGTTAAAGACGGTGCACAAAACAAGGAAAGGCAAACATTAAATAATACAATTAATTTATTTATACACAAGAAAGAGAAACGCTAGGATGTGATTGGCTGTCATCTTCTCCATACAGAACATCAGTTATTATCCAGCTGATATGTTAGCTTGCTTAGCTGATTTCTTAGGTTGTTCATTTCTTTTAACCCTTTGCGTGCTGTCCTCTGTTCTGATCACCTCGGGGTGAACTTGAGATGATAAAATCAGGCCTGTTTCGGAGCTGCAAAATGATTGCAAAACCCGCTCGGATGCAATTAGCTGTTTCAGAAGATCTAATTACTCCCAGCAGAGCTGCGGCGTCTTATTGCCTGAAACTCCTATGTGACACCGCTGTATGACTAATGTCAGACCACTTCAGCTAGTAATTGTGTGCTCAACAGGAGCTGATTAAGGGTCATTACTTGCACCATTATGTGCGCGCATGTGTGGGAGGAAGGGGTGAGACACGGAGAGAGGCAGGCAGACAGACAGACAGCAGTCTCTAGGACTCTCATATGCGACAGAAACGCTCTCGGTTCAAGTACTTCTGCCCCCGGAGCTCATCTCCACCCTGTTGCTGGCCAGATGTGACAGCTGTTCTCACATCACTCTCTTTAGGGCTTCCTCTGCTTCACCTCTGAAGGGATTTTACCGCTCTCGTGTTAACTTTTACCGTTGTGCAGATCTGTAATAGCCGTTGCCTGCGCTCACCGAAGGCTTCCCGAGCATCCAGCAGCCCACGACGCCTTTCCCTCCCCACTGTGAGCCTTTCAGCCAGAAGCCAAAACTTTGGATTAATTCCACAGCAGCCACTTTCTCTTAAGCTCCCAACCTTTCTGAAAGTCCTCTAATCTCTTCTCGCACACTCTGTTTCATTTCTCCCTGTCAGCCCCACTCTCTGATGGTTATACATCATGGGCAACAAATGAATTCTCCTTCATTTCTTGCCAGTCCGACTACCAAATGAGTTTTGTTTAAGCTCCCTACTGGCTTTCTTTCGTTGCTGCCTTGCTTCATCTTTCAGTTTCTTATTTCTTGACAAAACGCAGGAGAACTTTTTGCCCAAACACAATTTTTGCTTGACTTTCTGCACAAAAATAGCCTAAACGTCAATGCACATGCTGACGCAGCTGAATAATAACTTCATCTTTCTTATTATAGAAAAGTTTGAGCTCATTTGTGCTGCGGTTTATTCTGACATTGCATTAAAAGCGTTCTTATGCATGGGGAGAAAGGATTAACTTCCATATGGATTAAACTTCTTATATACTTTTAAGTTTTCCTCCCTTCCCGTTTGTCAGGTCAGTGTTGATTTTTAACCTTTAATTACACTTTAATTGTCTTGCATACTAATAGCGTGATAATGTGTTGTGTGTTTTCTTTTTCTACTTTAATTCTCTATGAAATGATTTCCCATACCGTAACAGTTACTCTCAGGCATCTTTGGCCAACAGTTACCCCGCCTTGTAATTGGAAACAAAATCAGAGACAGATAATTGCCTAACTCTCCTCCAGCAGTTGATTAGAAAAGCCACCATTATGAATATTCATGCCGTACAGCGTCTCTGGTTTGAAAAACATCTGCGTCGGCTCTTTCTGTTTGCTCCTGTGTGTGACGGTCGCTCTCCCTCTTCTCGACGTTAGGGTGCAGGTGGAGTTCTACGTGAATGAGAACACCTTCAAGGAGCGACTGAAGCTTTTCTTCATCAAAAACCAAAGATCAAGTGAGTGGACGGCTCGGGCCACCTTCTCACATCCATAAATCGACTGATGCATAAGTGAAAGGGTCCTTTAAAGGATAACATAATGCAAAAACAGATGTATGCGCCCACTGTCTCATAGATGTACAATTGAAAAACAAAGAGAATCCCACATTTGCAGCCTTAGAGAAAGAATTACCACCGCAAGTGTCGCGATAAGTTATATATTTCTTCCCTCTGTCCTTAGGCCTCCGGATCCGTGTGTTCAACTTCTGCCTGAAGCTGCTCACTTGTCTGCTGTACATCATCAGAGTGATGACGGACAACCCCGGCCAGAGCGCCGCAGCCGGGCTCAGCGGCGGACAGCAGAGCCCTCCCAGCGGCAACAACAAGTGGTTGGTTCACGCTGAGGGGAGAACGTTTCAGTCTAGCTGTTTGGAGAAGCAGCTTTAGAAACCTTATGGTCAAAGTTTCGCATCTCGCTGTGTCCATGGTTGAGGAGTTTGAGGTGTCTTGACCTTGCACCGTCTATTCACGTGGCAGGTCATTGAATTAGGGCGGCAACACCACTCATCATCACCAGCATGTTTCTTTGTGGGATGTCCGAGCCTCCAAAGAATCCTTCAAGACGAGTTAACCCAGTCACATGACTTCGATCATACTAGTTACTAGGGATGCTCGATATCAGCATCCCTACTAGTTACACGTTACAAGACAGGTTGACGGGCTGCTCTATTATAGGAGGGACGACCGTTGCAAGATACATGATAAAAGTCGTCTTTTTGGTTGTATTGAGTCTCCCTAGTGATGCATCCTAGCTCTTGTTGAGGTATCCCAAACCATTCCCAGACAAGTCAACACACATAATCCTTTTAGAGAATTCTTGTTCTAGCTACCCGTTCCCTGTAAACTTCTACTTATCCTTGAAAGACCCTTCCAGGAGCGGAAATAAGCCAATACAAGATAAATACGGTTAAATAAATATTTTTTTGGCTCGTCCAATAACAAGCATTTCGGAGAAGGTGAGAAGAAAGCGACTACTGAATGTGCAAACATGAAAGCTAATCCCAGATAACAACATTTTGTTGTCTTGTCATTTCTGTCAACACTATTCCGCAGCGTTGACTGCCCGTGGAACGGATCAGTGCAGGACAGAGAAATCAACTGGTAAGCAGCAGAAGGTGTGATGTCTGTGTGTGATTCGTTGGGTTTGTTATTTCTTGCGCTGACCTTAATGTCATCAGACGTTGCCTATTTTCGACGCATTTACAAAGACGTACCAGACATTCATTTAGCCTGCGTCATCACTCATGGTATACACCGATCAGCCACAACAATATGACCACTGACAGGGGAAGTAAATAACGTTGATCATCTTGTGACAATGCAGTGTTCTGCTGGAAAACTTTTGGACCTGCATTCATTCATGTGGATGTTACTTAGACATGTAGCACCCAACTAGACCAGACCAGGCACCCCCACCCCATAGCAATGACACTCCTTGATGGCAGCAGCCATCCACAGCAGCATGCACACACAAAATCAGTTTAGGAACAACTCAAAAAAGCATGAAGAACAGCACAAGGTGTTGACCTGGCCTCCAAATTCACTAGATCAAGTATCTGTGGGATGATCCACAGAGGCCCCTCCCCTCAAAAGCCCCCCCAACTAACAGCATTCTGTTGCCAGACACCACAGGGCACCCTCAGAAGGCCCATGTCCATTCTCTGATGTTGTTCTGGAGGCACAAGGGAGGCCTACACAATATTAGGAAGGTGGTCATAATGTTATGCCTGATTGGTGTATGCAGGAATAATATTGCATTTCTCCTCTGAGCTGCATTTATTTGTAAATGTTACACAAATGTTCTGCGCTCTGCTTGCCAGGGAGTTGATTTTCTGGGTGGATAGGAAGGTTCCCGTCTGGGCCATTCAGGTGAGTCACAGCAGAATAAAAAGATCCGATGAGGGGGTGTGGATGATGTTTGACCACGTATGACAAGTATTTCTGGCATAGCTGTTGTAATTAACTTATGAGCTGTGTTTATTATTTCCCGCTCCACAGGTGATCGTGGCCATCATTAGTTTCCTGGAGACCATGTTACTGATGTATCTGAGCTACAAGGTGAGACACACATAGAAAGCAGAACAAAAAAATAATAATATTACACACACACACACACGTCGAGCATGATTAATGCATTCTGTACTAAATTATTCACTTACAATCTGCGAGATTGACAATCCATAAGTGGTGTAATTAGCCCAAGTCATTTGTCACAGCTACATTAAGGACAGACGGTAATTACAGGATCTGGTTGAGGTGAAGGAATAAGTGGCTGTGGAAGGTGACAGACTACAATGAAGAACTGAATCTCTGCAGTGACTCACTGTCTATTGTTCGCTCACGGATCAAACTGTTAAAAAGTCTGTTTTAAACTTTCAGGGAAACCTTTGGGAGCAGATATTCCAGGTGTCTTTTCTTCTGGAGATGATCAACACAGTTCCTTTCATCATTACGGTAAAACTTTTTGTCATTTTTATTTTATTTTTTTTATCTACTGCTGCTCTGGTTTGACCTGACGGCTCTTGTGCTATCTATCGCTACGAATTGACGGCATTTAGAAGTTATCTTATATCTCCAATTGGCGAATATATCCTGTCAGATGTTCGGTATCACAAAATTATATTTTTATTTGTATTTTTAATCCAGGGTTTGTGTTCAAGGACAGAGCTCAATGGTGGTGCTTGAAAGACACAAAACTCGAGTAGAGAAAGGGGTATTTGGAAAATCTAAAAAGGAACTAAAGAGGGCATTGAGATTCTTTAGGCTGTTAAATGATCAGTGTTGGGTATAGTTACTTGGAAAGTAGTTAGTTAGGTTACTACGTTACCATCAATTAAAAGAAATCTGTTACGTTACGACGTTACCTATGAATAACCAAAAAATAAAAGCTGCCTCGCACATGCTGCAACTCAGCGACACACAGCCTCCTTTAAACGCACCGAGAAGTCCTGACAATGCATAATGTCATTCATCCAACCAAATTAACTCTGCAGGAGAACAATACCAGGGTGATAGAGTGGTGCTTCTTGGATACAAGATGTTTTTTTTAAATTGGAAGTGGATTTTTTTGCGGTCGACAGATTTTTTCACCAACGCAGAGTCTGCATTTTACCGCTATGTTGCTCTTGTCCTTTTCGCTGGCGAATTGAAAATAATGTGCTTACTTCCACGATTCCTCTCTGCCATCTTGCTGGCAAAACACTCACACACACACATACATACAGGTAACGTAGGCCGGCAGGGGACAGACGCACCATCACAGCGCTGCGCCTCCGTTGACACGTCCAAAGGTGGCACAGTACTGTCTGACAAAAAGCAGCTGTAGTCGGAATTTTTCTTTCCTTATCCGGAGAAATTCTTATCCGAAGTTACTGATTGAAGCAACTGAAGCAAACTAACGTGTTTAGAGAGAAAGTAAAAGAAAGTAAGAGAATTTTCAAAGTGGAGATATACAGTAAGCACTACTTAAAATTCATTGTGGTCAAAGGCAGGAACGTGCATGTAAGCAACTCTAATTTAATGAAGAATCTCACAACGACACACGCATCTACAAGTATAAAATGTCTACCTGCCATTTATAGGTTAGGTTACGCCATCAATACTATATAAGCACCTTAAGGCAGCCAGTCAACCACTTTTGGATGCATTCATGGTCCCCAGAGGTTGCAGTGACTTTGGTTGTCCCCTGATCCAGATGATTTTGGATGCATGCGTGCATTTAATGTTGTTTGGCACCAGGAGTCTGAGATGTAGTTGTAGAATTTATAGATAGATCTTAGATAAGACTATGATATGCTGTATGACATAAGTCAATAGCCTCACATGCTCTCATCTGCCTCGACTCTATCAGGTGATAGTTGTAGCGTTTGATTTTAATTAGATTTTCCTCCACAGGGGATCATTAGCACATATTAAGAAGCCAAAGTCCGTGCACATTCAACTTCTGCACCTGGATGCATATTGACTTTGAGGACGCTGCACTTAGCATTTAGCAAATCACTGCTGTGCTCCTGCCTTTGTTCTTAAGTCCTGTTTTTTTTGTTGTATTTGTAAAATGTTAACGTTTATGAATAGCAACCAGGAAAAAGAAGTATTAAATGTCACACTGAACAAGGACGCGGAAAATTAGAGATGAATAAAAAGTGTGCACATTTAAAATGGCTACAAATTTTGGAGTGTACCTCTGAGTCATTCTGGGTTTTTAAATGTTAGATAATAATTACAGACTTCTCACAGGTGTAGCATTCGAGCTACAGTCCTCTTTTTTTATGTCCTTCACTGCGAAGCGTTTTGCTTTCCTCCACAGATCTTCTGGCCCTCAATAAGGAACATCTTCATCCCTGTGTTTCTCAACTGCTGGCTGGCCAAATGCGCTCTGGAGAACATGATTGTGAGTTTGAACCGCAAACGTAACCGTGTCTGTTAATGACACGTTTTTAATCAACATTTTAATGGCGTTGTTAAGGCAAAATAATCACCATCGCTTGGAACCGCGCTGCCTCATCCAGGCTCTCACGCTGGCAGTCATTTGCACCGTCTCTGCTGCAGACAACAAGGCATCGCTCCTCCTGCTTTCGTTCTGCTCTGTTTGTGTGCACCCAGGAAGCCGCCCGCCGAGGGATTATTGCAGCCCCGCCCGCGTTTTATCATGTTGTTCTGTATTTCACGCTATTTAATGCTGCGGCAGGGAGCTTCCAGGAGCAGAAGCATTTGCAATAACTGATCCAGTTAATGGTTGAATGAAGCACTCGACGGAGGCAACATTATTGTTTGTATCTGAGTGTCCGTGGCCTTGAGTGTTTTTCAGCTGCGGATGTTCGAGTATTTTGTTTATCGCGTTGCAGAATGACGTGCACAGAGCGATCCAGAGGACCAACTCGGCCATGTTCAACCAGGTGCTCATCCTCATCTGCACCCTGCTCTGCCTCGTCTTCACGGGGTGAGGATGCTAGCTGCTCGGTGGATCGTTCTGTTCTTCACGTTTATATCCAAATGAACAAGAATATGTGTCAAAGAAGCATTTAATTTGGTGATAATTACAGGAAGTACTGTGGTGCACTACCTGTTAATTCCATAAGATTTGAAGCTACATGCACGCCAGTAGAACATGAAGTAATGTCAGGTTTTATTCATGCAAACACTGCAGTTATCCTACACAGAATTAGGGAGGTGGTCATAAAGTTATCGTTTATTTTTTTTGTGTTTCACAGCACATGTGGGATCCAGCACCTGGAGCGAGCAGGCAAAAACCTCTCCCTCTTCAATTCCTTCTACTTCTGCATCGTCACGTTCTCCACCGTCGGGTTCGGGGACGTGACCCCCCGCATATGGCCCTCTCAGCTCCTCGTCGTCATCATGATCTGCGTGGCTCTGGTGGTTCTGCCTCTGCAGGTAGGGAGACGATGAGGTAACTCTTCTGCAACTTTCACAGCGCACGCCTCCTCGGGCGCCCCCGGCTTCACTCGGCTTGTCTTTGCGTCGCTGTGTCAGTTTGAGGAGCTGATCTACTTGTGGATGGAGAGGCAGAAGTCTGGAGGGAACTACAGCCGCCACAGAGCTCAGACGGAGAAACACGTAGTGCTGTGTGTCAGCGCGCTCAAAATAGACCTGCTCATGGATTTCCTCAATGAATTCTACGCGCATCCCAGACTGCAGGTACGCTCAATGCACACATGCACTTATAGGAAGTGTTTGCATTGTGTTTCTCTGGGGATATTTAAAGGGAAATGCCTCACAACCACAGTGCATTGTTCTCGTTATTCATCTCACACAAGATGCTGATGTTGCCGTCGTGTGATCTTGCAGGATTACTATGTGGTGATACTGTGTCCAAGTGAGATGGACCTCCAGGTACGAAGGGTGCTGCAGATCCCTCTGTGGTCTCAGAGAGTCATCTATCTGCAGGGGTCTGTCCTCAAAGACCAGGATCTGCTGAGAGCCAAGTAAGGACATCTCACTAAAAACTGTATGCAACCGATTCCAGGCAGAGGAGGCGTCATAGTTAAACTTTAACTGATTCAGTGTGGATTTTAGGGACACATTTGTGCAAGAACAAGAACTTGATATGTTATTTGAAAAATGTATATTGGTAGATAAGACAGAGGTACCCAACCCTGACATCCAATAGTGAGTAAGATTTTGCTGGTGGTGTTGAATGTCATTATCTAAACTGAGGACAAGAGCAAAAAGCGCTACAGTTACGAAGCAGGTAAATCCTAAAAAACACACTGGTGTAAACTTAAAACCAAAAGCAAGACAAGAACCCAATGAACAGAACAAGAACACAAAGCAATATACACAGGGGTGACTTCACACACAGCTTGGCGGAGAACAAAGCGAAAGGCAGGGCTATATATACAGACACACGGGCAGAGGGGTTGACGAGACACAAGTGAAACTAATGAGGGCAGAGCACACGAAGGAGAAACCAATCCATCAATCAGAGGGAGAAAGAACCAAGGAGCAAAAAGAGTTATACAAAAAAAAACACAAATAAACCAAACAGGACTAAAACAGAGGAACCGAAAACTCAAGATCATGACAAATCAAAGGATTATCATGTTTTATCTCAATCCAGTCGAGACGTAAACGTATTTTAACACCACATTTAAACATTCTGAGCTTCCACATTTTACAGCTGTCAAATAGTTTAAGCTTTGTCTGTTAGATTTTATAAACCGGCCTCTTCAAACCGTTGTGAACATGACAAAGCCGCTCTATAAAGCGTCACCATTCATTGCCATCGTGGTTCAAGGTATGACAGTGGGAGTGTGTCTCGTCTTTGAATCGGTCCACCACTTTGGTCCTGGCTCCAACATCTCAGTGACTGTTAAATAAATATGAAATACATGTGAGATCTATACAGACTTTTATGGTTTTAAGTCCACCGATTTTTTTTATCACTACACCCACAAATCAAACTTACACTTATCCAGTAAATTACATCTGATAGTCTACTCCCGCAGGGACGTGCACAGGAATTTTGAGGGGCAGTTGCTCTGACCTGAAAAAAGCCCCCCCCCGTGCACGTCCCTGTGCTCCTGAATGGCTTGAAACCGGACATTCATGTTCTCCATTTGATCTGTCCTAATAAATTTGGGGACGTCTTCGCCGTTGTCTCCCTCCGCTGCGAGATTTACGAGTTTCAAAACTCATTAGCTGCGTGGTTGGCGGTTTTGTTACTTTGCCATCTGCTCTGAGAAATAACACTGATGAGTCTGATTGGTAAAATTGCTTAAGGGGAAACAAATCGTCCATATTTGATGTTACTGGTTTGCCTCCTGATGGGACGATGGATCTTAGTGTTTGGTTGGAGCACTGTCTGCATCATTTTTGGGGAGGAGGATTAGGTTTGTTACTTGAGTGCATTCATTCATCTTCTGTAACTGCTTGTGCTCTGGAGGGACACGGGTGGGGCTGGAGCCTATCCCAGCGGGAAAACTGACCCTGGACAGGTCGCCAGTCTATCTCAGGGCTAACACAGAGACAGACAACCATTCACACTCACACCTACGGCCAATTTAGCATCACCAGTGAACCTGAAGCATGCCTTTGGACGGTGGGAGGAAGCCCACGCAGACTCAGGGAGAACATGCAATGGATTCAAACCCAGAACCTTCTTGCTGTGAGGCATCAGTGCTAACCCACCACCACGTCACCGTGCCGCCCTCGAAGACTTTATTAATATGTGATATTCTGTCAGATGTCCTTCTGCTCCTTAACATTAGCCCTGATCTTTCACAGATAAATGGGCTTGTCAGAGCTTTTTGTGTGGCCTCGCACTCAGGCGACGTTGTAATTATCGATTCAAGCTATACCCGTTTCTCTTGGTAAATGGAGAAAAGCCTTGCTGAGAAAAGCCGACATGATCTCACATTCTTCTGCTGATGTTTGAGACATGAAAGGTTTTTTTTAATGAATGAGACTACGAGAGATGAAAGGAATTTAAAGAAAACGGCTGTCAGCCTGAACGTCGACGCAGGTTTATTTCCGTAGCCTTCGCGACGTCAGCGAATCATTTGGAAAGTTAGTTTTATAGAACCTTTTGTGCAAGCTGACGCCAATGAAGTATGGAAATGTTGCTTTGGAGGAACTTTTATGAGGTGCTAAATAAGTTGCATTATGGAAATAAGCTGCGAAATACCAAGAACAACCAGGATATATGTGCTACTCCTACTTAAATATGACAAGTCATTTAAAACACAGTCAGAAAGACAGAACAATTAAATATTTTAGTCTTAAAATGAAAAACAAAAATGGTTCAAACCCTGGTATCGCTCATTTCTTATACTCCTCATACCGTTTTGCAGGCAGCAGCTGCACCATGAGGTATGTCACATCTTACCTTGACGTAAAAGGGTTACATAACTTGACTGTATACTTCTGGCTGAGTTTTGACAGAGTAATCCGACGTGGAGGACTGGGTGCGCGTCGGGCTCACATCCCGCATCCGACGCCGCTTCAAATCCTCCCACACTTGTTTTGCATCCTGCACTCTCCTGACCGTGTTAATCACATGCAGGAGCCGCTCCACATCCCCGGCACATTTCGGCGTACAGTGCATATTATTTCGGGGGTTGTTTTGTGCGTCTGCCATTATGCAGGCAACGTTCAGCTGAATGCAGAATCAAAGGTTGCTGCTGTTTTCTTCTCTTTTCAGTTGCCGGCTGCCTTTCTGCTTTTGTTTGTCCCGTATTATTGCTTTGTTTTATTGATTGTCAACTTGTGTCACGCCGCCGCAGAATGGACGACGCGGAGGCCTGTTTCATTCTGAGCAGTCGCAACGAGGTGGATCGCATGGCCGCGGTAAGACAGGCAGCAGCTGGGGGAATTTTTTGTGGGTAACAAAAACAAAAACGTTTCACTGTTTCTCTGTTTGCCCTCAGGACCATCAGACCATCCTGAGAGCTTGGGCGGTGAAGGACTTTGCTCCAAACTGCCCCCTGTATGTCCAGATACTCAAACCGGAAAATAAGTTCCATGTTAAATTTGCAGGTGAGAGTTTCTAAGCTGTCGACGCTCGTGTGCTCATCATCTACTGCAATAAACCAACCATTCTCCACTATTTACAGCTCATTGTTCAGCTGCATCGTATCATCTGCTGTCATTTTTCTGAAACATGCAACTGAATTTGTTGAAAATGATTGAAAACGTAGCCCGTTTCCAACACTTGCTCTTCACCAAACAGCAAACGGACAATAATTAGTGACTGGTGAAAGCTGTGGAGCCTTCTGTACAAAACAAAAAGCCAGATATTTAATTGCCGGACACGAAAAAGAGAGCTCAGAGTGACCTAGACTTTGCCACGTCAACATGAGCATGACATCAAACTGTCTGCCTCGTCTCTAAAAAGGCAAGATTATTAAAAGATAATGCTATTTTTATGCTACAGCTCATCACAGAGTGGACAAAACGATAGCTGCTGCCGGCGCGACTATCAGCCTGAAGCTGGGAGTCGATGGGTTTAGCGTAAAGTTCCTTAAAGGCGATCTGTTCGTCCTGTCTTGTCTTCGTGATCTGTACAAAAACAAAAAAAAAATTTCCTGAAAATGATGGTTTTACACGGAGTTAAGTGCCGTAATTATTTCTCTCTGGGCTCCATCGCTTTCTTGTTGCCAGGCAACCGGCACAAACTCCATGAAATTTCTGCATCAGACCCAGCGCTCGCCAAGAGATGCTTTTTAGTGCGTAACTCCACATAACAACATAAGACAACTTGTCTCGTGTGATGCTTGGCCAGAAAGCAATTTATTTATTCATTTATTTATTTAATTATAAAGAGTATGAAGTGAGTGCGCGCACTGTCTGCTGTCTGCTTAATATTTGTTCATTTCCAGACCATGTCGTGTGTGAGGAGGAGTTCAAGTACGCCATGTTGGCCCTCAACTGCGTTTGCCCCGCCACCTCCACCTTGGTCACGCTCCTCGTGCACACCTCCCGTGGACGGTCAGTCATCTTTCTTAACCTCCTCGGGACCTTTTTTTTTTGTTTTTTTCACTGCAAAGTTCACATTTCTTCACATGTCCGTGTGAATAATCTCCGCGAGGCTGGCGCGGAGAGGTGAGAAAGCCAGATCAAAGACAAAAAGTCTTAGTTCATTGTGGAGCTCAGCAGGACGGAAGGAGAGTGTGGCAGAAAAGAGAGAGGGGGAGAGAGATAGAGGGGGAGAGCGGCGGCTAAATTGATTATTTTCATGAAAAGTTCTTTGGTGGACAAAGATTTTTCGCAGCACGCAAAGAGGTGTCTTTTAGAAGCTGATGTCAGCGGCTGGGGAAACAGCATTAAAGGATAATTTACTTTACTTCCCGACGCCTCTTGCAGGGTCTCTTTTTCTAAACGCACATGTTAGTCACGTAGATGTGCTGCACTTGAACGTGTATCTCAGCCGGCGTGTTCGCAGCGTGGGCATCTTCGAGTGCGCGTGAAGGTTTTAGAGACGTGCAAGTCCGTCCGGGATGTTTTGTGGAAAACAAGTATAAGAAGGCACCAGGAGTTATTAGCATTTCACAGTGAGTCATGAGCGCTTTGAGTGTGAAATCCGATTTTAAAAAGTCATCTTATGTAAATGTTAACGTTCACTAAGACGCAAGTATGTAAACTACTACCTAGAGGGTTTTCTAAGCGTCTCTCGTAGCTCGTTAAACTCCATCAAAGCACTTAACTGTAATCACCGGAAGTCATTACAAAAGGCCTAACGGAGCAGAGCCGTCTGACTGACACAGATGGATCGAGCCGTCTGCTGTCACCGGGAGAAACAGTGTGACCCCGAAGGCGCGGAGGGACGCGAAGAAAGAGATGGAGAGTCCTCCTGTTGCTGATTATGACTGTGGGTAGACAGCTATTAGCGTTGAAGACTAAAGCAGGGGTTTCACTGTTCACACTCCGTCGAGGCGTTTGGCTGTGTAGCAGCACGTTCGTCCATTTACTCATCTGTTTTTTTTTTGTCTGAATGAATGCAGAGAAGGACAGCAGTCCCCGGAGCAGTGGCAGAGGATGTACGGATGTTGCTCCGGCAACGAGGTCTACCACATCCGACTGTGTGACAGCAAGTTCTTCGGAGAGTATAACGGCAAAAGCTTCACGTACGCCTCCTTTCACGCTCACAAGAAGTGAGTTGACATGTAAGCTGAAGCATCTCCCTCAGATGCTGACGAGTTGAAATCGTGCCCAGACATTTGCACGGGTATCAAGCGCTGTTATATATGAACTTCAAACAGACTGCAAAAAGAGAACCGTCTAACTTTTACTTGTAGTAATGCTGAAACTTTCCGCGTCATTATGGAATCACACTTGCTCGCTTTCATGCCGAGTTTTAGATGAAGATACCGACTCCGCTCTCTGATTCGCCGGCGCCAAATCAGTGAGATAATTGTCCCCTAAGGACATTTGG
This sequence comes from Planiliza haematocheilus, assembly GCA_005024645.1. Taxonomy (NCBI): domain Eukaryota; kingdom Metazoa; phylum Chordata; class Actinopteri; order Mugiliformes; family Mugilidae; genus Planiliza; species Planiliza haematocheilus. Next base: position 3,867,016 of record SRSE01001181.1, read on the forward strand.
AAACGGGAGGACTCTGTCTGAGCAGGTCACTGATTAACACCTTGTACCTCAAGTTTAGCAATCACAAGTTGTGGAGATGAACTTTTGGGCAGGCAACACTTATTCGCTCTCTTCACTGAGAGTTATGTCAGCACCCACATGTCTGTGTGCTAAATATAAAGCTACAGTTATGTTTCTGATTATTTCTCAGTCTCATTTTGTCAGTTTAAAGGAGAACTATCTTATTTCTGGCATAAAATACGATCGTTTACTCACCCAATATAACTTCATTGTCATTTGTAGTCGTGCAGATATTTAGATCTGCGTATATCCATATAGTGGGAGTAAATGGGGCACCGAAACACAGCCTCTAAATAACGCATTATCTGTCGGGAAACTCAGCTTGCTTACCTGTAATTTGATACTGCTAGTTTTTTGCAACGTGGCTGAATATTTTTCTGAATATATTCAGACATTGTGGATGAACCATAGCAGTAGCAAATTACAGGTAAACAAGCCGACTGTCGCGGGTGCACACGGCGCGTAGAGATGACATCATCCAGGTCAGAAGAATTCATCTGGGGTCAATCTACAGACCCCAGATGATGACAACAGGTAACTCCAAACTCAACGGAGGATAGCAAAATATTGGTGAAATGAACAAATTTGCGGCAGATAATGCGTTATTTAGATGCTGCGTTTCGGTGCCCCATTCACTCCCACTATATGGATATACGCAGATCTAAATATCTCACAGAAATCATATGGGTGAGTAAACAATCGTATTTTAAGCTAGAAATAAGGTCCAGGTTGTAAAAACAGTAGTTCCCCTTTAAGTATATGCCATAACAATGTTTCGGGTTTCTTGTCTATATAGATTTAGAGCTTAAAAACTATCATCTATCTGTATAATAAAGACTAAACATGGGTTATTGACACCACTCTGTTCAGGAGATTAACATGTTTTAATGTCTTAATGCTGTAATGTTATATCTCCTCAGTTTTTCCTTTTAAGTGGAAATTTCCGAACCTCTTCATAATTTACAAATTAAAGTCATATTCGTTTCACGGCGTGAGATGCGTGAGATAATCTATTTATAGCTCAAACTGTGCCTGACACAGTTTCCAACTATTTTACTCTGGGGTCTGTGTGCACAAGACAGACTAAGACAGACAACTGTAAACAAAGCCCCCGCTTTGCAAATCCCCTTTAAAGCTAAAAACACTTGTGGTGTAAACAAATAGTTATTCATTCTGGGAAGAAGAAAAAAAAAAAAGAAACGAGTGGGCACATTATCCCTCAAGTTAGGGCTCGACGCCTCTGAATGTGCTAATTAGTGAGCTTCAGCAGAGACGCTGTAAACAGAGCTGTTTCGCCCCGTCCCCGGTCTTTATTCCAAACTGAACTAAGTAGATGTAATGACACACAGTAATCCCGTCGGCAGATATTCACCTCGGGAGCTTTATGCTAACTGTGATCTGCAGGTATGGAGTGTGCCTGATCGGTATAAAGAGGGAGGAGAACAAGAGCATCCTGCTGAACCCTGGGCCGCGGCACATCATGGCCGCCTCAGACACCTGCTACTACATCAATATCACCAAGGAGGAGAACTCGGCCTTCATCTTCAACCAGGAGGAGAGGAAGGGCCGTCCTGCTGGGGGACTATATGACGGACCCTCGCAGCTTCCTGTGCACAGCATCATCGCCAGCATGGGTAAACAAAGGACGACTTGTGAAGAACTGGTCATTACATTATGACCACCTTCCTAATATTTTATAGGTCTGCCTTGTGCCTCCAAAATGGTTCTGACTCATCAGAGAATGGACATGGGTCTTCTGAGGGTGTCCTGTGGTGTCTAGGCTTGTTAGTGGGGGCTATGGGTTGAGGGGAAGGGCCTCTGTGAATCAGACTTGATCCAGTGCATCCCTCAGATACTTGATCAGTTTGGGATCTAGGGAATTTGGAAGCCAGGTCAACACCTTGCTGTCTTTTTTTGAGTTGTTCTTAGGTCCCAGGTTTCCCATGAGATGATCAACTTCACATGTCAGTGGTTTTAATGTTGTGGATGATCGGTGTGGGTCTGAAAGATGCTTCCCTTATGTGTGATTTGAAATCTGTGACATTACAGGTACCGTTGCCATGGACCTTCAGAACACGAGCCCGCCCAACATCTCAGGTGGCAAACTAGTCCCTCCTACAGTAAACGGGACGGGAAGCCGCCGGCCGAGCATCGCTCCGGTCCAGGAACTAGCCGACTCCGCCTCCATCCTGCCGTGTGACCTGCTGAGTGACCAGTCAGAGGACGATTCTGTCTTCACAGACGAAAAAGGCCACTCGCCCACTGAGTACGACTTCTATCTATCTATCTATCTATCTATCTATCTATCTATCTATCTATCTATATCTATCTATATCTATGTACCTGAATGCACCGTGGACTCGCTTTATGGATAACATGAATGAACAAGTATATAGAAATATTCACATACAACTTTCTGTTGCTTTAGAGCAAGAGATCACAAAAAGAAAACAGATTTTTTTTTTTGTTCTCAGATGATGACGTGTCATTTGTTCCTTTTCGGATTTCTTTCCAGGTATGTTAAAGGTTATCCCCCTAACTCTCCGTACATCGGCAGCTCGCCCACCCTGTGCCATCTGTTGGCTGAGAAAGCCCCGTTTTGCTGCCTACGACTGGACCAGGTGGGCAGTCGCAGTTCCTTCAACTTAGTCACTCAATCACTTACTGCCTCCACCGTTGCCTCTCTCTCTCTTTCTCTCTGGCCTTCGCTTCATAAAAGCAAACCTAAAATACCTGCTTGTTTTCTTTTTTGTTTGTTGTTTTGTTTTTTTCCCACTCTCTGTTCAGGGATGCAGGCACAACAGCTTTGAGGATGCCAAGGCTTACGGCTTCAAAAACAAGCTCATCATTGTGTCCGCTGAGACCGCGGGGAACGGCCTCTATAACTTCATAGTGCCTCTCAGGGCTTACTACAGACCCAGGAAAGAGCTCAACCCTATTGTGCTGCTGCTGGATAACCCGTGAGTTTCACCTCAACACACACACACACACGTGCGCGCGCTCTCCGTCTTTCAACCGCTGCACGCTGGGAAACATTGTGCGCGTTGAAAGCTTGCGTCAGCCGAGCACTTAGGACAAGGCTGCGGAGGTGGGACGCCATTGTCGGCCCTGATGTTAGGTTGCTGCTGCTGCTGTTCACGGTGACGGTGTGTTTTGAGCGACAAAGAAAATTTAAAAAAAAAAACACTCTGTGCTCTCTGTGCCTCCAGACGGTCACCATGGTAACTTGCTTTGCCTTGAACCTGAATGATATATATTGCCACAAGGGGAGGAAAAGACGGAAAAAATGATTTCTTCGGCGAGAGAGAGAGAGAGCCCCACGCAGGCTTTCATCGACAGCCCGGATGTGTCCCTTTTCAGCCCCCACATGCTAGCTCTCAGGACTCTCATAGAAACACACACATAACAATGAACTCTCCCTCCGGGGAGCTTTCTCCCTCCCTCTCCCTCTCTCCCTCTCTCTGCTTTCTGTCGTTGTCGCTCGCGCGCTCACAAACACAAATGCCCACGCACTTGGATACGCAACTCAAGCACTTCAGCAGCCTTGGGTCTCTAGTCAGCAGGACTGGGCAGATGCTTAAAGCAATGTTCTGTCAGGGGTGGTGGTGGTGGTGGAGACGGTGGAGGACAGGCAGAAATAAAGCGATTAGCACCAAATGGACTAATTGCTCAACTTAAAAAACACCTTAAAACCACCGCACAGGCTCCTGAAGCCTAACCCCCCCCCCCCGGTAATTTGTGTTACACATCGCGGCAGTGGAACCACACACATCCCTGAAGCAACTGTACAGCAGTGTGAGAGCATTTACTTGGTCCATTAAGCTGAAACCTTAATGATTTTGACTTGAATGGACTTTAATGTGATATTTTAGCGGATGCTGGATACGAGCTGCTAAGCAACAGGTCGTTTTCTGAAATTGAGATTTAATTTTTTCCCATAATACTTGATTTTGTTCCTATAATACAGATCAGTATGGGTATTTTATCTACATGTTCTGGACACTTTTTTTTTTTGTATTTTTAATGTGGTCTGTTGGTGAGCATTCCCTCGACGCTAATGTCATTTGGGACACCTTAATTACTGTCAACACATAAAATGTCCAAGGAGATTAGGACATGATGGTGCTCACTGTTACGTAACATTAGAGTTTTTCACATATCTCACCTTTAAGATCACCAAGACACACATTTTAAGCTGCATTACGTCATTACCAAAGTCACAGATCATGTACACGATTTACTGTACACGGATCAGGCATAACATTATGACCATCTTCCTAATATTGTGTCAGACTCCCAACAGTTGTGACTCATCAGAGAATGGACGTGGGTCTTCTGAGGGTGTCCTGTGGTGTCTGGTAACACAATGTTGTTAGTGGGAGCCTTTGAAGGGAGGGGCCTCTGTGGATCATCCCACAGATACTTGATCAGTTTAAGATCTAGTGAATTTGGAGGCCAGGTCAACACCTTGTGCTGTTCTTCATGTTTTTTGAGTTGTTCTTTTGTGTCATTGCTACAGGGTGGGGGTGCCTGGTCTGGTCTAGATGGATGTTACACGTCTAAGTAACATCCACACAAATGAAAACCAGGTCCAAAAGTTTCCCAGCAGAACATTAAATTGTCACAAGATGGTCCGTGTTATTCACTTCTCTTGTTGGTGGTTTTAATGTTATGCCAGATCAGTGTACATCACATATAGAACAACACATCTACCAGTAGCTCACATGCCACGAAAGTACAGAGCTGGCTTTATAGAGCGCATAAAGACAAACTGAAATTTACATAAATGCCAAGAACGACTATCAGAACAAACAAGGAGCAGAAAGATCGTACGACTGAAGTTTGTTCATCTTCCATGTTTTCTCGTATATTTCTCATCCCATCGTCCTTGCTTAAACATTATTAATCATATCCATCTCACTATGTAGTTGGATGGCTTGTGTAAAAACGACAAAATGAAAATAAAATGAACTCATTTCAATATCTTACCTGTCTCCTGCAGGCCTGATAATCACTTCCTGGAGGCCATCTGCTGTTTCCCAATGGTCTACTACATGGCTGGAACCATAGACAAGTGAGTCTTAAAACCGCCTCCTTTTTCCTCTAACTGTATTATGCATTGCTTTTATTTTCTCTTTTGATTACGCCGAGGAGGAGTTTGCACCTCGCTTAGACTTAATTGGATGTTCAGTACGTCCCTGACAAATTGTTGACTGCGGCTCTTCGTTGTGTGTTTCAGTCTGGACAGCCTGCTGCAGTGTGGTATTATCTACGCTGATAACTTGGTTGTTGTGGATAAAGAGAGTACAATGAGCGCAGAGGAGGACTACATGGCTGATGCCAAAACCATTGTCAATGTTCAGACAATGTTCAGGTAATTAATCAGGCCTGTATCGCATCCGTCTGTTATTATTCATGACGCAGAGTACTGCCGCTAGAAACCAGCAGCGAGACTGATGAAATTATCTGCAAAGTTTGGTGGTAAATTTTAGCGTTATCTTCTGGTTTTGCATCCTTTCTTCTTTGGCTCCAGGTTATTTCCCAGTCTGAGTATTATCACAGAGCTTACTCACCCATCCAACATGAGATTCATGCAGTTCAGGGCGAAGGACTGCTATTCTCTGGCTCTCTCCAAGCTGGAGAAGGTAGGACAGAACGAGTGGGTTTCACAGGTATAAATCATGAATATGGATTATAAGGAGACGATAGAGAAGGAGGCAATTTGAACAGTCTGGAAAGTGGCAGGCCTTTAAATGTCGTTGACTACCGCTGTGCTTCATGTGTGTGTGCCGCCTCTCCCCCACAGAAAGAGCGTGACAAAGGCTCCAACTTGGCCTTCATGTTTCGCCTACCCTTCGCCGCGGGCAGAGTGTTCAGTATCAGCATGCTGGACACCCTCCTCTATCAGGTTGGTACACACCGACGGCGAAAGCGGCAGATGACTCCTTCCCGTACCAGGTGGAAGAAAAGAAACGCGCGGTACGGAGAAGCAGAGAAGCGCTATCACCTGAGGGAACGGAGCGAGCATTGCCGTCGTAACGCATAAGTGCCCTCTTGTGTTCAGTCAGATAGAAAGTTTATTTATGTCTGCCTCGTTTTTTTTTAGCCGTGATAAAGTCACTGAAGTCACACGAGATCTTTTTCTGTATTTCTGTCAGTCTTTTGTGAAGGACTACATGATCCTTATCGCACGGCTGCTGCTGGGGCTCGACACAACTCCAGGATCGGGGTACCTCTGCGCCGTGAGTCCCGCAGAAGAGCATAAACGATATCATCAGTATAAGTGCCGTGCTTAAATTGACCAAACTAACTGCAAACCCCTTCGTCTCTTGTTCTAGATGAAAGTAACAGAGGAAGATCTGTGGATCGGCACGTACGGGAGGTTGTTCCAGAAGCTCTGCTCCTCTAGTGCCGAAATTCCCATCGGCATCTATCGGACGGAGTTCCACGTTTTCTCTACTTCTGAGGTGAGATGCCAAACAGCAGCGCAACTGTTTCTTGGAGATGTTTCCCCTCTGATCCAAAAGGTTTCTTCACTTCTAAACAGACTACTGGGAATCCCAGGCTCTTTGATCTCTCGTCGATGGTTGTTGAGGTTGAGCACCCTGCTGTTAACGCACCCAGCCAGTCGGGATAGAGATGAAACAGCCTGGGACTCAAACCAGTCAGATTAATACTGAAGAAGCCTTTTGGATGAAAGGTGGAAAGTCTACGCAGACGACCACCTTCCTAATATTGTGTAGGTCTCCCTTGTGCCTCCAAAACTGTTGTGACTCATCAGGACATGGACCTTCTGAGGGTGTCCTGTGGTGTCTAGCAACAGGATGGTGTTAGTGGGGGGCCTTTGGGTCCTATGGGTTAGGGGGGCTCTGTGGATCATCCCACAGATATTTGATCAGTTTGGCATCTAGGGACTTTGGAGGCCAGGTCAACACCTTGTGCTGTTCCTAAAGTGTTTTTGGGGCAGTATCCTGCTGGGGATGGCTGCTGCCATCAAGGAGTGTCGTTGCTATGGGGTGGTGGGGCCTGGTCTGGTCTAGGTGGGTGCTACATGTCTAAGTAACATCCACACTGACGAATGCCAGGTCCAGATGTTTCCCAGGAGAACACTGGATTGTCAGAGGATGGGCTGTGTTATTAACTTCTCCTGGTCATAATGTTGTGGCTGATCGTGTACCATACTTGATGACAGAGGATCATAACAGACCTACAGATATGCTAGCAGCTTTGTAAGGCTATAGCTATGGGCTCTGAGCTAATGCTAATGTCAGCATGCTAACAATGTGCTCAAGGGAGTGCAGTTACGTTTGTTGGTAATTATCTGATCTGAATCTATATTTCATTAAGGATTCCTGCTCTAAAGGTACCTTCCTGTCTCCCTACCTCAGTCCCAGGTGTCGGTCAGCGTCGACGACTGCGAGGACACAAAGGAACGGGGGGACGAGCCCCGCAGCAACGACCAGCCGTCCGAGCGGCCCCTGCAGAGGAAGAAGAGCATGCAGTGGGCCCGGCGCCTGAGCAAGAAGAGCGTGAGGTGGCAGGGGCCGAGCCGGGACTCCAGCCGGGACCACGCCCAGCGCATCGCCCAGCAGCGCCTCAACCTGTACAGGCGCTCCGAGAGGGAGGAGCTGTCTGAGCTGGTGCGCAACCGCATGAGGCATCTGGGCCTCCCCACGTCGGGTTATGGTAAGGGGGGGGACAGTTGCCGTGGCCTACTGGTTAGCGCTTTGGGCTTGTGGCTGAAGGGTTGCCGGTTCGAACCCCCGACCAGTAGAAAGCGGCTGAAGTGCCCTTGAGCAAGGCACCTAACCCCTCACTGCTCCCCGAGCGCCGCTGTAGCATGGCAGCTCACTGCTCCGGGTTAGTGTGTGCTTCACCTCACTGTGTGTTCACTAATTTCACGGATGGGATAAATGCAGAAAACACATTCCATGTATACACAAGTATACTTGGCCAATATCACTAATTATTATTATTAATTATTATAGTTGCTTGACAGCGGCTTTCATCCCCTAAAGCTTCCTGCTTTAAAGTCTGTTTCCTGTCTAACTACTGTTTGTGTTACTGTAGAAGATCTGACAAATCTGACGGCCAGTGACGTCATGAACAGAGTCAATCTGGGCTACCTACAAGGTAATCAGTGACACTGTCGGTATAGATTTGTTTGTAGCTCTAACTTTTGTACTCATTGTGCGGTGGTTTCTGTTTCAGATGAGCAGAATGATCATCAAAACACTCTGTCCTACGTCCTCATCAACCCTTCCCCTGATACCAGACTGGAGCTAAATGACATTGTGTGAGTGTCTCTGTGTTACTTTGCTGCATTATCTGTGCACAAATGATTTTTCGTTGTATTATACGGGCAGACGAGTTAGCAGTTGGTGAACAGACAGAAACGTGGCTGCAAGATGATACAAGCTAACAAATGGCTCGCAAGAAAAGCTCGCGTGAGGGACAAAAACCTGCGCCCACCAAATATTTCGCGCCGCGTTCTTTCGGAACGGCATTCACGAGCAGACGACGTGAATTACAACAGAGCCGAGAGAGCAAGGCCGCAATCAGTATCCATGGAGACGGCCGTTCCCTTTTCATGACAGAGAGCGGCGGGTGCAGCCGTCAGTTTACTCGTGATGCTTCGAGAGTCCTTCGTGGCTGTGACACGGTGATTACTTCAGTGAAGGGTTAGCGAGTAGGGGTAAAGTTTAAGGGGTGGCATGATCGTTGCACCGGTCAGCCACAACATTATGACCAGGAGAAGTCCTTAGGAGAAGGACAGGAGACGTGAATAACTTCCTTCTGCTCCGTGTCTCAGGTACTTGATCCGTTCGGACCCCCTGGCTCACGTCCCCGAGGAGCCTCCCGTCCACAGCAGCAGCCTGAAAGAGAGACACGAGTCCAGCGAGGACGCCAGAGAGGACACCCAGCTCTGATCCAGTGCCGACCTTCACCGGTACTCTCTCTACTAATCGGCCCCTCCCTTTCCCCTTTTTTCCGGGGGGAGTCTGGTTGTGTCCATGCAGGTCTAGTGTGAAAGAGGCCAAACTGTACTTCAGTGTCCCAGCACTGCAGCCCACTGCTACTGTATTATATGAGTGCCTACTGTTTGTCAGACGACACCTGGAGTCGTCGTCGACATCTTCGTCCTCGTGCCACAGACACTGTACGTGACAGTTCATTGTTTGAGAGCTCTTGCAGATGAGCAGTCAGGGACACGCTTGTTAACGTAATGGGCTCATCTCAGTCAGGTCCGTCAGACCTTCAGCACTTTGATAACATTGTGAATTAACCAAACGAAACCAACCAAATGGCTCAAGCTAAGTACCGCTATCGGAGACATTTGGATGCAGAGATCCTCATTTATCCAGATTTATCCATCTTCTCTTCACTTTTTTGAGATTGTCTGAAATCAGCCGCACACAGAATAACTTTAAACAATATATGACTTCAACTAATACGTGCATTAAAGCCTACAAAGCTTATTTTTTTGTAGCTGGACCATAGAAGTAGTTTATCAGTGGTGTAGAGGTCTTAATTAGTGACGATGATGGTTATTTATATGTTCGCTGCCGTTCACTTCTTAGGCTGGACGGGAGTTTTAGCACTAACAGAAGCTTAGCTCGGCCCTTTAAACAGGCTGTATATTCAGTATCGTGCCATAAAAGATTTTTCTATTATTATTATTATTATTATTATTTGTACTATATTAGTAATCTGAGAATGCCATTTCACTTTCATCACCGCTCAGTGAAAGGATGTGCTTAATCATTTATCAGTCGTTGTTGTTTTGGGCGAGGTCTGTATCTCTAAAGGTTTTCGACTCTTAATACGTATTTGAATGTTGAAAATATTTGTACTTGGGTCTCATTTTATCTGCACATTAAAGTGCCATACTCAGAAAGAAAAGCAGTGAAGCTGTCTTGATTTGTCTTGACGATATAGCTTTGGTGTGCCTGCTTGACTTTAAAAGGGGTTATGTGTTTAAAGTAAGAACAAGGTTAGCATATCTTAGCTTAGCTTAGCATAAAGACTGTCCGTGGGAATGTCAAAATACACACCATGGCCTCTGAAGCTCATTAGTTAACATGATACTTCTAGTATTTTTTAATGCCTCATGATTTTACAAACCTCTATTTAAACCTCTCATGTAAACACCATGCAACTATGGTTAGTTAGCAAAAAAATTAAATAAAAATGATTTATGTACCCGCATTAAAATACAGAACACTGAATACAACATTTTTACATTTATAAATTATATAATTTTTTTAAATGTATCTGCTATTTTTGGCCTATTTCTTCTTGCTATTAAAGTAATTTTTTGTGTTGAAATAAAATAAAATAATGGGATTTTAAATGGAGCACATACACATTTACTGTAAAGAAAAATGATAAATCTCTGAGAAAATACTTTTTAAATAAACTTATAATTTACCTAATTGTAGATTAGGCTCCATCTGGGGCCATTTCTATGTGGAGTTTGCTTTTATCTGCTTCCTCCCACCTTTAAAAGACATGCTCATTAGGTTCACTGGTGATTCTAAATTGGCCGTAGGTGTGCGTGTGAGTGTGAATGGTCGTCTGTCTCTCGGTGTTAGCTCTGCGATAGACTGGAGACCTGTCCAGGGTGTACCCCTGCCTCTCGTCTGATGACAGCTGGGATAGGCTCCAGCAGACCCCCCACAGGACAAGCAGTTACAGAAAAGTAATGAATGAATGTAGATTACACATTGCTACTACGTCTGAGACCTGCTGTCACAAGGCAACAAGATCATTGTAATGGCATCATCAATACACCAGGGGGTGCTGCAGAATGAGCCTTAATGTTACACCAATCTAAAAGTTTCAGAGGCCATTCCTGCAGGATGCAAGCTGTAGTTATGTTACCCTGCGTAATAAAATATATATATTGTTTCATGCACATAGCTTAGACTGTATATTAGACATGGAATTTATATTTATTTGGAGCAACAGTGCCCTTTGTGATTGTTTAAATATTTTGTGTTAATTCTGGTTTTTCACAAAAAGGGTTCCACATGTATTTATATTGAATATTAAAGACTTCTCCTACATTTGACTCCCTCTATCTAACCCCAGCGTCTCATGCTATAGCACTCCTGACACTTCCAGATCCATTTGTGTCTCACAAGGCCATTATTTACTTTTTTCCCCTAATGCTTTTAGGTTTCTCTCAGAGTCATTTAGGGAACTCCAGTCAGGCTCTAATGTGCTTTTCAGCACATTAAAATGGCGCCTGTCTAGACACGTAGTCATAAAGGGCTGATGCTTGTTTCTTTTGGCTGCAAGTTTTCTGCAAGTAAGTTAGTTAGAGAAGTAAGTGGCTTCTTGGTCCACTTCTTGACCATCTACCACTATTATTAGCTACACTACATCACCAAAAGTATTCACTCATTCATCCAAATAATTGAATCCTAGGCATGCAGACTGCTTCTACAAACATTTGTGACAGAATGAGTCGCTCTTAGGGGCTCAGTGAATTCCAGTGTGGTACTGGGATAGGATGCCACCTGTGCAACGAGTCCAGTTGTAAAATTTTCTCACTACTAAATATTTCACAGTCAACCGTTTGTGGTATTATAACAAAGTGGAAGCGTTAAGTCGCTACAGACCTCCAAACTTCATGAGGCCTTCAGATTAGCTCAAGAGCAGTACGTAGAGAGCTTCATGGAATGGATTTCCATGGCTGAGCAGCGGCATCCAAACCATGCATGCATCGAATGCAGTGGTGTAAAGCACGCCGCCACTGGACTCTAGAGCGGTGGCGGTGACGAATCAAGCTTCTCCATCTGGCAATCTGATGGACGAGTCTGGGTTTGGTGGTTGCCAGGAAAACGGTACTTGTCTGAGTGCATTTTACCAAGTGTGAAGTTTGGTGGAGTGTGGATAATGGTGTGGGGTTGTTTTTCAGGAGCTGGGCTTGGCCCCTTAGTTCCAGTGAAAGGAACTCTGAATGCTTCAGCATACCAAGTGCACCAGTGCACAAAGCAAGCTCCATAAAGACATGGACGAGCGAGTTTGCTGTGGAAGAACCGGTCAGGCCTGCACAGAGTCCTAAATCTCAACCTGATAGAAGAACTTTGGGATGAATTAGAGGGAAGACTGCGAGACAGGCCTTCTCACCCAACACCAGTGTCTCACCTCACAAATACACTTCTGGATGAATGGTCCAAAATTCTCTTAAACACAATCCTAAACCTTGTAGAAAGCCTTCCCAGAGGAGTTGAAGCTGTAGCTACAAAGGGTGGGCCAACCTCAAATCAATCCCTATGGATTAAGAATGGAATGTCAATACAAGGGATAAATTCATATGCATATAAAGACAGATGAGTGAATACTTTCAGCAATATAATGCATCTTGTTCCTGTTGTTTTCCCGTATGTGGTCGACCCAATTTTTGACTTATTCCATTTCCAGATTTGTCTTTAACATTTAGCTGCTGTTGCTGCATTGGAGTTTTTAGTAATTTATATGTCTGTGAAGATTCTCAATTATATAATAAAACAAAAGCAGCTGGACTTGTTTGAGTTAGTCCCAGTGGCTTAAATTCAGTCCCAATCCATTGAATTCCCTTCACATTGGACGTGTGAAAATGCTCTTACTTTCACTATTTAACATACCCGAGTTCTACTGTTGTTTTTCTTCATTTTGATTTCAATCGAGATTTTCTTCCGACCACATTTCTTCCTCGAAAACGATGGTTCTCCACTGTCCTTCCAGTTTTTAATAATGTGTTGGACAGTTCTTAACCCAGTTTTAGTAGCCTTAGATGGTTTCTCTGCTTGATGCATGTCAATAATTTGAACCTTCTCAAACATCTTTTCCACAATCACAGGATGTGATGAGAAGCTGCTCATTGCATCAGTCGGGGTTAAATAACTTAGCTGAAAGATAATCACCCATGCAGTAATTATCCAATAGGAGGCTCCTACCTATTAGCTTAGTTAAATCCAGGTGGCGGCTTTTCTTTGTGCCCAGTCAGTGTAGAAGAACAACAGAGAAACAGAGCGAGATGAGTGCACCACATACACAAGAGGCACCACAACTTTAGCAAGAAAACGTACCTAGTCGCATTTTATTATATCTCTTTAAAATAAATAAACATACAACACAATGAATTAAGACTCATCTCTGAACGCCTGTAACGGAATAAACCTCAAAATAGTGCCTGCTTTTTAGTAAACATAACTTGTACGTAACGTACAAAAAATACTACTCAAAAATGTACAAAATGCAGCAAACAAATATCAAGTATTGTGCAGTTTTCCCAAACGTTACACCAGCCGCTGACAATCAGTCATTTCAGGGAAATTACTAGTGTTGAGTGCCAGAAGCTACATTAAAAAAAACAAAAAAAACGTACGTCTCACCAGAATCCAGTGAGCGGTTAAAGAGCAGCAAACAGCAGCTCAGTGGCATAGCTCAGTCATTTTGGTTCAGCAGTAGGAGCCGGTCAGGGATCTCAGATGGCTCATTATGTGTGGTGGAATATAAATGCAACGTGATGCATTGCTGATATGATATACTGCAGTCTCAAAAGCACTTTCAGTTTGGAATAAATACTAGTACCATTTCCCAGCACTTTCTGTTTCCTTCCACCAAAACAGCAGCCTAAAGAAAAAAATTCTAAAAACTAAATAAATAAATAGATCTGTTGCGTGACGGAAGTTTTTAAAGCATAATCAAGACACATTCAGGGCCAGATACACGACGTAATCAGCTCTCCCCTTCCCTAACACAAAGACTCACACGCGCCCCCAAACACACAATATAGAAAACAAGACTAGACGTTAGCACTGACTGACATCCACTCCGTACGTAAGAAAGTCAAAGGTCCCTCGTCAATAAAGCACATACCAGTAGTAGTCTCTGTATGTGTAGTCTGGATTAATCACAGCTGTAGGGTATTTTTTTGCCAAGCTGAAATAGCAAACTTCACGAGACATTATTAAGAGCGCCACTGCCTGTCTTGAACTTGTCAGTACGTTCAGATTCAGAGGCATTCAGCTCCATGGTCCAGTTTCTCTTCACTGCTACACGATAATCAGTCATCAGTAGTACCTCATCGATGCAGGACATACAGTACCTACAAATTAAAACACTGTAGTGTGACATGCAAAATAAAAAACTAACAAAATGAGAAAAATAAAATAACAGAGTACACTGAATTGGCAGGTGTTTCGTTTTCTGCCTCAGACTGACATCTAACCCCCTTCCTCTGTCATCTCTGGGTTCATTGGGTCCTGCCCAACAGTAGCAGACAGAAGCTGTTACAGCAGTCCCTCCTTCTCACTTCTTGCGCGCGCTCCCCGGTCTCTTGACCTGCCAGAGGTGATTGTGGATGGTCAGGGCGTCCACGCTCACCGACACACTCTTAGCAGGGATGACGTTGAACTGCTTGCGGTCCGAGCTGTACTTGTAGAGCTTGTCGATCATCTTGCGGCCGATGGTGCGCGGCCCCGTGCCCATGAACTTGACGATCTCCTCGGTGTCAGGCGAGTAGGAGTAAACGGCGCGGAACTGGCAGCCGCCGTCGCGGAACAGGATGATCAGGTGATTGGACTCACACTTTTCCAGCTCCTGTGAAACGGAGACAAAACATAATCTTTGAGCAAAACACATGGAAGTAATAGAATAAATATATTTCAACAAGATGGGCACAAATGTTATAGACACATTTATTAGAGACAGATCACACTGACCTCAAGAACAACATTCTTCTGGACCTCATTAACCTTTCCAGCCAGGCAGCAGTGGGCGATGGCATTGATGATGATTGGCTTGTTGGACTTGGAGCTTGGTTCCTTGAAGAGTTTAGGACCTTTCACAAACATAACATATCAAAAAGAAGATTTAAAGACACACATAAAGTCATAGCAGACTCTGTGGATTGACGTATGAATACACACACCTTTATATTGAAGTGTCTAATTTATATTTACTGTCCAAGTTAAATTATAAGACTGATATAACTCTTCTAATATCTGTCTTCAGGTATGAAACTGGAGTTAGGAGTCAACTAGCTTAGCATAAAGCCTGGAAGCAGGATAGGACATATAGTGAATGACTGGAGTCTTTGCTAGTTGCTTAGCAACCCTGTGGTAGTCCAGGGCACGGGCCTGACTAAGAAGCAGTGTATTAAGTAGAAAATATTGCTGCCTTAAATTGGGTCTGTGTTCACTAACATCCCTGTTTAGACTTTTGATACCCAGTCATTGTCTTGCTAACTGTTAGCCTTGAGGGTTTCTAGGCGGCAACAGTTGGAAAGCAGCGGTGCCCTCACAGCGTACAGCTAATATAAATATTTCAAGCATTTTGTGTAGACAGCTAAACCCATGTCGTAACCAGAAGCTCAGAAGTTCCATTTGAAGGCAGCATTATTGATTTTCTATAGATTAAACAAACGTGCTAAACACTTGGCTAACTGTTTGTTGTGTGGTTTCAACATGAAACTGAAGTCGATCTTCATGTTAACTCTTAGAAAAACCAAATCAGAAATATTTTTTACTGTAAACTAGCTTTGAAAAAAATGTGAAGTTGAAAATGAGACTAAACTTTTCTTTGTTAGATAAAGACGTTGGCTCTTTCTGTGTCTCTGCTCACCATTGTATTCGGTTGAAGTGATGGATGAGGCGATGGAGCCGTTCTCCCAGTCCCGCTCCATGTTCCTGCTGGACGCTCTGCTCAGTAGAGGGAACGACTCCATGGAGCACACAGATCCAGCCCTAGAAGACACACTTATGGGTCAGTCATGCAGGATGTAAACAAATATCATCTCTGAATATTTGTAGCAGAGACAGCAGTTCTTACCTGTGAGAGTCTGCCCCTCCAGAGATCACACTGTCTGCCTCGGTCGCCAAAGAGAGTGTCGATCCTCGATGACTGCAGCTTAGATCGGCTGAAAACGGAGGCACAAGGATTTAGTACATATTACTTTTGTAAATGTAATAACTTTTCTATTTGTATCTACTGAATTTTGCTAAATTTCAACAGTTTACAGTCACATGACACAAATGATGGCCAAAAAGCTGCACAACCACAACAAAATGATGTTAGTATTAGCATCTCTGAAACGACTGACTGGGCTTCCTTGTGCGTAATCTGTGTTTGACTCCCATGGTTTGCAGCATTAACTATTTTTAACAGATGTGTATGCTTGATGTCACTTCATGCAGAGCAGGTTAGAAGGTTCACCTCCCCTGCAGCCTGCTGCTGAGCCCTGGTCTTTGATCAACATGGACACCTTCAGAGAATTGCCTGCACAACACACACGCACCAACTCAGAGGAGGATGGCAACGAGTACACAAGTGAAGTGAGCACACACAGGAGCCTGAAAGCTTATATAACACAATGACGACAAACACACAGTTCTGAAAAGACAGAAAACACAAAAACATGCTCAAGCCCTACAGGTGTCCTTACGTGTGGTGGATACTTTGGAGAGGGTGCTGTACTCTTCACGGTGCAGTGATTTAGGCCTGTTCCGGCGGGATTTGGTGCGTGGGCGAGGCTTGACCAGACCTTGCTCCTCCAGCAGAGCTTGCTGCTTCCTCTGCAGGTATTCCTGCTTAATTAGTTCTCGCCGTGCCTTCTCTTCCTCCTTACGAACACGCTCCTCTTCTGCCTTACGCCTTGAACAAAGAGACAGAGCACAGTCAGTATTCCTCTGTGTGATGAATATATTACTCAGACACACACACGTTAGATAAATGGGTCTTTATTAGTGTGTGAGCTTGTGCGATAACCTACCGGGCCTCATCGCGTTTGAGCTCACTCTCAGCCTCTTGCTGCTGTTTACGCAGTCTCGCCTCTTCGGCTTTGCGCTGCTGTTTGAGGAGGAAGGCGGCACGTCGTTTCGCCATTTCATCCTCTGCCTTCTCATCATCCTGCAAGATAAAAAGGATGACATTGATATGCCCCGTTGCAATTTACATAGAGATGCATCGTGAAAATAAAAGCATCTGAGTTTCACCTTAAAGAAGAAGCCCAACACATTCTTCTGCTCGCCTTCTGCTGTGCATTCGTCTGCGCCGCCATCCTCCTGCGGATCCTTGAGCTCTGACAAGTCGACCTCAATCAGCTGACCTTTGACCCTGGTACTGTCATCCTCGGCGACAATCTCTTTCCCTGAGTTGGCAGCTTTGTTCTCCTCTTGCTCTGCATCTTGTGACGGAGATATGGAAGCTTTGGAGAAAGGTGGTGGGTCCTGTGATTGGGGTTTGTCTGCAAAGAGCCCATCTCCTCCTCCAATGCTGTCGCGGACTCTGAACGTGCTGTTTCTCTGAACGCATCTCTCAGTTCTTGAGCTTTCGGCGACACTCCCCGTTTCTTGCTCTTCACTAGTACTGTCTCTAGGAGATGGAGCGCAGTCTGATGACAGGGTGTTTGACTTGACAGAAGACATCTTTTCCTTAATCTGTTTCTGCTCTGAGGCTTTGCTGCGTTGGCTGGAGCTGAGCTTGGGAGGACGACGAGAAGGGACAGAGCCGCCGCCGCTGATGTCAACGAAGTGGACAGCAAACGATCTGGAGTCTGAGGTAGAGGACGTTGTTTGCGTTGTGTTGGGGGTTGTGCTTGGGTCTGATTGTACGGAGTCTGGAGGTGAGACCACAGTCTTCTTCATCAGCAGGTCTTGCTGTAAAGAAAGCTGCATCATCTGCTGCTGGATTGAACTAATAGCTTCGTTGAGGAGATCTATGGAGCGGGAGCACTCATTCACGTCAGGTTCAGCCACATTATCCTGGGACAGGGTGGTCAGCTTGTTATCTCTATTAATCTGTCCTCCCTCCGTTTGACCTACCTTTGCCTGCACCTTCAGAGCATCGAGACAGGAATCATCTTTGCAGGACTGGGTCTTTGCTTTGCTCCTGTCAGCAGCTGTTAGCTCTGAGGATTCCTGGGTGCGTTTCAGGGGTAAAGGAAGTGTGTCACTCTTTCCTCCACCCTTCTTAACAATGTTCAAGAACGCAGCTTTCCCTAGCTTTAGTCTCTGTTTAGCTGAAAGGGTCTCCATCTTCTTCTTCTGATACTCTATTGCACGTCTTTGCTCTTCTAGCTGCATGTGAAGTTGAAGCAGCTCTGAAGGCACAACTGGGGTACTGATCACCATATTCTTCCCCAACACAGTGCTAGGCTCCTTCCCTAACCATGCTGAGGTGGAATCACTCCTCAGTTGCCAGGGAGGACAGGGTGCAATATCAGAGCCATCTGGTGTGGTCTTTTGGGAACTGCTGGTACTTGAGTATCCATCACGAAGACCAAGTTTAAGGAGCTTTCTCTCAGCAAAGCTGGTCATCTTGACACTGGTGCTGCCTGAAGCGCTGCAGCTGCTCGCCCAGGATATGGTACTGGGGCAAGGGCTTGAGCGTCCACTGCAATCTTCCTTATCCTCCCGCTCACTCACCTTCGAGTCCTCTCTCAGTTTGGCTGACTCACCTTCTCCCTCTCCAATTTCCGCCACGTCTCCCTCCTCTAACCACGTTTCCCTTCCTTTCTTTACAACTTCTTTAGCTAGCTCCATCTGCTCGTCCTCCTCCTCGTCATCCTCGAGGTCGGCAATGTCAGAGTCAGAGTCATGCCCCGCCTCCATCCCAGTGGAAAAAGGACTGTGATGTTCTGGCTCTCCAGACAAATGAAGGAAAAACCCTTGAGACTGTTTGTTGCCAGACTGAGAGATGCCTACTGAGCCCTCTGTGGGTGGCCTGAGAGAGCTAGGGACTGATTGTACCACAGGTGTGGGTGTATACGTACTTCTGTTTGACTCAGCCACAGGAGATTTCCTCTGAGAGGTGCTTGGGACACTGATAGTAGCTTTCCTAGCGGCTACTGCCGCTCTACAGCGACTCTCACCGCTCTCCTCCTGCTTATTCAGACTCATACTCTTCTCCTTGGCCGGCTTTGGGACGGTGGGCATCAAAGGCTCAAGATAGTAACCGTCTGCCTGGTGGTCCAAAGTAAAGGGACTCATGTCAAAACGGGGAGAACAATAAGTATTAGAAACCCTTGATGTCGAGGCTGCGCTCTGTATTTCCAGCTCGTCCTGCTCCATGTCGCTCCCAATTCTACGTCGAGAAATATCAGAAGGATGGATAACAGCAACCAGTTCCTCCTCCTCTATTTCCTCCTCTTCGTCCTCTATGCGCATGTGACTGAGCAGGCTTTGGCCGGTGAGTCTGTGTTGAGGCAGACCTGACCCCAGCATGTGTTTGGGGGTAATGATGTTAGAGGCTAGGCTGTCTTTGCTAATGGAACGCGCGAGGCTGATACTGTCGGCATCGTCCTCCAGGGCAAAATGCAGGGCATAGGGCGCTGGCTGGGATAAAGGCCTGGATGGGTGACAGTGACAGAGGGAGGAATATTATTAGGTCAACCAATATCTCCGTACAGCCATACTGAAATTGAGTAAATTGGTGTCAATAATAATTAAAAGCATGAAGGCGGTAATCATGCTGCTCCTCTACCTCTGCCTCCTCTCTGGCCTGACCAGTAGGGAGCCCTGGTGTTGCCCATCTGCACGTGTCATAGAGTTGGACCTATTTCTCAAATCTGCGCACAGAAAAAAAGTGTTCATATTATTCCAATATGCAATGTTGCAGCTCAGGTAATGCTTTTTCTGTTAAATTTGGGAATACAGTCTAGGTATGTTTACTTCACTTCCAAAATTCAATCTAATGTCCCTCCCTCATTTTTTACCTGAAGCACCTTCTTCAACCACCTTCTGCTGTCTCTGTCTCAGGGGCAGTAAAGAGTGGGACTGGCTTGATGAGCTTGGTTTAGAGCTGCAAGAGAAAGACAGACAAGCTGAGTTTTATAGTTACAGATGCACTGATTTAGTCTACTAAAATATTAATTAATATGAAAATAATTTATGTTTTTTTGGTGTAATGTGGCTAATACCGTAAATAAAGCTTGTTCATATTTCATATTTTCATTCATAATGACTAGTGAATAATACTAAGGATGTATTACATAATTCACTTAATTACTGTGTTTTATATTACAAGCATACAAACATGCAAATGTTCAAAAAATATGTCGCTGAACTCAAATATGAACAAAAACTGCAGAAGTTTAATCATTAAGTTTCTAGGTAAGAAATACTGATTAACACCTGAGGTCAGGGCTCGGGGGTGTGGTCAAGATTTCAGCAGAGTTTGATGATGTCATGAAGCTTCGTTTGGTGATGTTGGAGATGGGAACATAAGATCGAGAACTTTTAGGCTGCAGCAGCAGTCTCACTGTAAAAGGTAAAAAGGAGATTCTATTATGTAGAACACTTGTTTTAAAGAGCTGCTAGAAGCATTAGACACCCCATTTGCCCTTATATATGTTTAGTGCATTTTCTGTGCTTAACCAAAATCAATAACAAACAAGCCAAAGTATGTCATACCGTCTTTAATTTCCTGAAGATCCCTGGGCTGTACAAAGTCTGGCTTCACGCTCTCAAACCACCAGAAAAGCTCAGCAATGAACACCATTACATTATTCTGCCAGAGAAAATCATGGTCAAGCTTAACAACAAGACACTTTGACAGATATACTTTTAAAAACATACACTCTCTTGAGTCTCTCATTCTGGTTGCTTCAAAGACATCTACCGGTATATCATGTGACTAGACTGAGAGCAAGTTGAATAAGACCACAAGCATAAAAGATAAGACACATCTCCTAGTGGGGTACTTCTTCTTTAAAAGTTATAAAGCCAGCATGATGACTCAGTAATATTAGTTAAATATTAATATCTATCTAATATTAGCCAACATAAGTTACACAATTTAATTTGATCAAAATATCACAATTCAAGAGAGGGACAAATATTGAACGCAAGACATAATTAGCTCCAAACAGTAAAGATATTGTTAAAATTTCAGTCTGTTAATGCTTAAGTTTAACTTTAAACCTACTTTAAATTGTACTGATGGTGATTTCAAAATAATTTTGACTACTATAAAGGCTCTGTTCTTTTGCTACACGGTCACACTTGTGTTTTTGGGCTCACCTTTAGTACTGGTGGAGAGTACAGCAGGTCCTCAGGCTTCAGATAGAAGCATTTGTTCAAGTACTCATTGGAAAACTCAATCAGTAGCTGGATGTTGTACACACTGTCTGCTATGGAGGGGACCTCCTTCAGACAGATATCTGCACAGAAAGGGACAATGATGGTCAACACTATGAAACAAATACTAGGTGCTATAGTAGTTAAGTAGCATGGTGGGAGACCATGGCATTTTGCGAATGCCATACTCTTATTTGCAGAATTGCAGTTAGTTGGATGAGAAGATTGATACCACACTCACATCTTTAACCTACATGGCTGCTGATGGGCTAATAGCTTAGCATAAAAGCTTGTAAGCAGGTAAACTTAAATTTCCTTGGTTGATCCCAAAGGTGAAAATTATCCTATAATGTCCCCTTTAAAAATTCCAGTAGACTGTTTTTGTCCTGACTAGATGTTTCCCTTTGCCTCTCAGAACTAAGATAAGTAAAGCTTACTTCATATTTAGCTTCCAGGCATGGAAGTAGTATGGATGCGTCTTATCAGATTCTTTACAAGAAAGCAAATAATCTTATTGCAAGAGAAAGGTATCATCTTCTATCTTTATTCAGCAGATCTAATAGTCCAGTCTTACGTACCTTCCAGTCTAATGATTTCTGGGCAATAGAAGTGAATCACAGCCAGCAGAGCTGTGCCGTCACACACATCCTTCAACAGGTCGTCCAGCAGGGGGAAGTGCTGCAGTGTCCGTCCTGAAAGGTGATCTCTACGGTAACGCACCTACACAGCAAGAGAGGGTTCAAGTTCAGAAAGTATCGACAGACTCATCAAATCAAACACACAGTTACATGCAAACTCATCACACACACACAAACACAACATCTGTCACTTGGTGGGGTATTTTGGTAAGAATCTTTTACAGAAGGTCCTTCTGCATCTGAACTCTCATGTGGTGCATTCATGTGTGCCTTCACTCATAAAGACTGCCACAGATGTTAATTATGTCCGGGTAAAATATTTAACAATAACGGGTTTTATAGTGGGGGACATGAAAGGGAAAAACAATAAGGGTCAGTGATGAGTACATTACCACACGAGAGAACTCCACAGGCTCCAATAAGCAATGGGCCAGAGCATGCAATATATCAGGCTGGTGAGGGGAGAAAGAAATGATTGGGATGAAGTTAATGATGAACAGAGACAAGCCATGAGTGGATGGAGCTTTACTCACTAGCAACAAAGACGTAGGGAGGCAGAGTGTGTGGGGATGTTTTGGAGGGGATGCAAAAGCTCAGTTGAAAATTGCAAAAAGCGTTTCAAGGCAAAAGCAAATGAGCACGTTACAAATGGTACAAATGCTCCTCATTTGCCACTAAGGGGCACTGTGGTGTCTTCTCATTTTTGTGTTCTCTGCGGCACACACAACCACATACGCCACCAACAGACACACATAGACTCAGACAGGAAATTGCAAGCAGTTGCACTTACAGGTACAAGCTTCCAGTACCACTTGGAGGGAGACTAGTATCCAAGAGGCACAAAGGGACAGTTTTTTTTGGGGGGGGGGGGGGGGGGCACAAACAGGAAGAGCAGGAGACAGGTCAAGGGTCAGATATAGTGACAAGGAATCAGATCTTATCTCCTGGTAGAAAGGAGACAGATCTGATCTCTGAAGACACGTGGAAAGGGTTAGACTGAAATGTCTCATTTCAGAAGAATAGGCAATGGGCACTTGGCAAGTCAACAAAGTGCAAAGGATTTCAGATTGTGAGATACAATTTGAAAGAGACGCCCAGAAATGAGCTGATCTTTGCCTCGAGATTTTTACTCGCTTTCATCACAAAGACAAAATACACATTTATACAACACAGTTTTTATAACCGCAGGGCTTTTTATCAAGTAATCTAGAGATAACTGTCTGCACGGGTCTGCTGCAAACAAAGTATGCTGAGTTAAATGTTAGCTAATTTAATATTCTTGTAATCATGCTAATTTGATTAAATATATACAAAGATGAGTTAGGAACTGATTCAATGGCATGGGCCGTGATGACATATTGCCTCAATCAAATTAAGTCACAAGAACTGACCGAATGTTAATACACCTATTAAGGATGAGACGCATACGTGTCACGGTCAGAAAGACAAGAGACAAAGGCACCTATATCACTTATGAAAGGCACTATTCAACGCTGAGACAGCTCTTTATCCCCGAAACAGTACGTGAAAGAGACAAAGAGAAAGCGAAAGACTATGAGACACGGAATAGACAAAGAGACAGTGTTTTACCTTCTGGTGACTGGGTGACTCAAGCAGATGTTGCTTCATTTTACACTCTTTTTCCATGATCTCCCTCATCTTTATGTTCACCTAAAGCGACAAAGACGCTGTTGGTGAGCACAGATGGAAATACTACAGAAGTCCAAACATTAACACCCATGTTTAGTCGTTACCTTGTTGATCCAAAAGAGCATTGCATCTTCCAGGTCAAATGGAAGCTCCTTGGAGGCACTGAAGTTGGAAAAGCGCTTGACACTTGACACCACCTTTTCTATGCTGATCATCTCCACTGTGTAGGCCATCATTAGGGCGTCTATGAGGTGGATGTGGGAGCTCTGGGGATCAGAAAATGAGTTGTCCTTTCATGTAATAATGGATGCATAACTATGGATTTGGCAGGCATTTAAAAATACATTCTTTAGTATTCCTTCACACAAGCTATATTAGTCTGTTTATTAGTCTGTCACATTTTCTCTGGAAAATCCAGCCTTAACTTTTGCCTCTTAGCCAGCTAGTGTCCTGTTGTGTTTTCACACCTGCAGAGTGGGTTCATAATGAATGAAAAATCCCAAGCCTTTGGTTCGTTTTGCCTCATAAATATTTTAGCTGCAGACTCTAAAACCTGCAAAACAGCCCCATCCACTGGTGCATTATTCATTCCAGTATCCTTGGCTTGCTTGTGGCTCTGGAAAGCAAAGTCATATTAGCTTGTTACCAGATGGTAAGTGTGGGCTGCCAGCTCACTAGGTTATACTACCGCACAGAATGAATCCTCATTTTAAGAGACATTAACATTTTCTGACTAATGTACTGGATAATATTAAAGCAGTATTTTAAAATGCTTTTTGGGGAGGCGGGTGCTATAAAACAACACTGGAATTGTGTTTCCGTGCGCCTATTGCATGTAAGTGAGCCTCCTGGGAGAAATATCAGGCTCTACTATTCTCAAATGCTTGACAAAGTCAATTTGTTTTATCTGTTGGCCTTTTTTATTTCAAAACTGCTTCAAACAACCTGTAAATCTCAAAGAACCCCAGTTGCCAAAAAAGACACTATTTGTATTGACATGCTTCCAGGTATGTCCTGCATATGGAGTGAACTGCTCCTTCCTAAAAATGCTGATTTCAAGAAAACATCACCTGATAAATAAAGGTTAAATAATAGGAATTCTGAAATGGAAATGCAACCCTATCATGCCTACAGATACTATTTTTTTTGAGTTAATGTACAATGTGCCGCTAATTTGCTCATATTCTGCTCATTCTGGTATTTAACTAGACATGTGGCTCTACCAACCATTTTGATGGGCGACGAGCTGAGGTCCAGATCGGACACCGGCGTGTTGTCGGTCTCCAGCACATAGATGCCTTTCCTGGACAGAGACTGGATGACAGACTGGTGGCTCTGGAGTGAGGCCGCCTGCTCAGCGTGAAGGATGAGCCCACATACACGGCAGTAGAGCTCTCCAGACAGGAGCAGGCGGATGATGGGCGGCTTGATGTGTTCCTGCTCATACTGGTCTGTGTAAAAGGGGTCTCGCAGGTCGGCAGGGATGTGATCTGGGAAGAGGAGCGTAAGCAAGCATTATGTATTAGTGAAGTATTTAATGTGTACTTGATGAGAGGTACAATGTCGGCACGTTTATTCCCGCAATGCCGGGCTAAGCCACAAATCACACCATTCATCCACGCTATTTCTGAGCCGACACGTGTGCACCAATGCACCGCCGTGTTACATAACAGAGAAGCTCCCAGGCCACCAACGGACAAGGTATTAGACTGTCTAAGAAGAAAGTAGTAGAAGAGGAGTTAAACAGTATGCCAACTAGCAATGCAGAATAGGTGGACATGAGACCTTAAGTCAATGACCTAATAGGACTTAGTGGTGATACTTAAGCTGATGGTGCGTTGCTCGTAGACGCAGACATGGGGAAGCTATTTTTATTTACCTTGGACATGTTAATCCAAAGTTAAGGCCTAAAGCACTCACGGAATTTAGCTTCCAGCACTTTCTGGGTATATTTAGACGGTAAGCAGGGACATTGTTGTGTAGTTTCACAACAGAAAGCAGAAAAAAAAACAGAAAGAGGTATCAACTGGTATGATTGTGCAAAAAATGGGAACAAACTGGGATTTAAACTGAGTTTGGGGGCTTATGTTTTAAACAAATGTAGTAAGTCTTACATAACAATACCAATTTCACAACTTTGACTAGTTTTTATTATTCATAGATATAGTGCCATGCCCTGTGCTGCTAAAAGTTTAGACTTTCCTTCTTGCAGAGAGTGAGACAGAGCACTCTCATATCTGTCTGATCAAATTTGAAGCCAGAAGGCAGTATTTTAGCACAAGCAGGAAATAGCTAGTCTGGTTCTGGACAAAATATGCCTACCCCAACATCTAAAGTTCCTTAATTAACCCTAAGGACAGTCCAACCACACAAACACAAGGAAGCTCATAGGAAAAGATGAAAACTATTAAGGCAGAGCAGGAAATCACACAAACACAGAAAAGAAGCAAAGGCAACTTAAGACACGTGGAGAAAGTGATATTTTTCATAGAGGAAACCTATAATAACAAAAAGCGAAACCATGACAGAGCCATACTCTGTTTGTCCCCATTTCCCCCCTGCTAATCGGCTTTGGGTCTAACTTTATACTTAATGGGCATATAAAAGAATTATATCGATCTATCTTGTCATCTAACTCTCAGCAGATAATAATAAGTGCATCTCCTAAAATGTCAAATGATTCCACTGAGGTTAGAGGAAGCCTCATGGAGAAACAGAAACCATTAGATAGTGCTGAGCTGTTGTCTTGTTCAGCTATGACTTGTCATAAAACTGTAGTTGTGCACACATGCAGGTTTAGAACGCAATGGAAAGATTTAATGGTCACTTTAGTTGATTTTATCATTGGTTTCTCATTCTCAGTGCTTTTAAAGAGTCAAACGTGTGTCTTAGATAGGTATTTACAAGCCATTTGATCATCTTGAGTCTTAGAGGCCTTGCTGACAGAGACAAACATAAAAACAAAGACATCCATTTAGGAGGACAGGTTCACATTAGTACAACAGCACACTGTGAAACCCTAATCTGCATACTTCACAACAGACCGCTTCCTTGGCACAGGCTACATACAAGGATCCATCTCACTCTCTGCTGATGCAGCGCTGCCATATGCACATGAAAATCCCGGATAATATGAGAAAACACTCAATGACCAGCCCTCTGTGTTTGATCTCATCTGTTCTGGATGCCTCCAGTCAATTTCCAAACACACCGCTCTTTGCCTCTGCCGCTTCCTCGGCTTCAGCAGTCCCAGAATGCCCCCTTGTCCTCCCTGGTTGCCATGGAGACAGTGATGGGGAATGCCAGCGTGGCCGGAGGTGGGGGCTGGGAAGCTGTCCCGTCTCCTGCTCGCTGGTTTTAAAGGCCCCTGGTGTCAGGGGACGTGTGGCGAGGGGGGAGGCAAGAGCTCCTCTCTGATCCTAGCTGCTAATACTCCTTAGATATTTATCATCCACCTGATCCAAGATTTTAAGCCCACCCTGCCCCTGCGTATGTGCGAGGGAAATTAAGAGGAAGGGGGTGTAGGGAAAGTGTTTGTTGCTGTTCTTTCAGGCACAGGGCCAGATTGACCAGCAGAGAGGTTGCTGACAGCCAAAGCAGGGCTTGCAGACTGTGCAGGGGAGAGATGCACCTCTTCTCTCCAATAAAACAGCTTAAGGGAGAATCCTCCATGAGGCAGCATGTTGGGAAAACATAGTCTCTAAGCCAATACGTTCAGAGAAAAGCCTGCGAGTCTGACTCTGCAGACAACAATGAAAAGATGGGAGCAATTTGTGTGGCTCTCGATTAGCAACTAGCAAACATTGTGTAGTTTGATTCATTATGTCTGATTTTATTGCATGACATTGCATGATGTTAGTCAACTACTATGCTCCCTATTAGTCATCATTATATAGACACAATATGTAGTTATGACACAATCATAGCACATAACAACATTTGCAAATATCAGCTTCAGAATATGACATATATGCAGCTAGCAATAACGCTGGTAAATTTGTCTGTTCACATTTAAAAGAGATCTGTAGTGGAGATAAAAAGCTGCCAAATTTTAACCTAAAGAGAAAGTACTTAGTGATTTAGGAATGCCACACATTTCAATAGTCATTTAAACACAAGAATAAATTATATCACTGTTTAGAAAAGATTCCTGTGCTTCTCCAAAAACATGTCATGAATCTACGCAAACGGGCTGTGTAAAACAAAGACACAGGTCTTCAGGTCCAATCTCATTAAACACTTGAACATGTGACTGGCTGTGCTGACTTTCACAGCAGCAGACACAGACAACACAGTGCTCCCAGCACTGCTGTGTTTGTCGCTTTGCACTCTAACCTATTAAGAGCGTTCCGGTTCATCTGTCCTCCACGCTGATTATCAACAACCAGGGGTTGGATCACAGAATATAAACTGTATTTCAGTCTAACATTGGGTCAAAACAAACTCTACAGATATGGTCTTAACAGGAGTATAGCATTTAAAAACAGTTGAAGATAAATATAAAATACACTGTATAGAATGCAGTTTCCTTCGATGTATAGTTTGCCAAAATTAAGCGTTAACTCCTTGTACTTTCTATATTTGGCAGATAATTTACCCATCTGATGCCAAGAAGAGTGAGCAAGAATTACCATCAGTCACTGAGATGAGACAATGCAAAACCTCAGTTTAGGTGCATCTAAACTGAAAGGTACCAAACCGGACGAGGATGCACCCCTTTGATTCCCCAGACTGAAGCAGCATGGATGTCAGGCACAACACGACCAATCCAACAGAAAATGTAGTTTCTCCATTCATGCCAGTAATAAATTCTCTGTTTCTGCTGCAATCAGTAGACAAATGTACGTACTGTATGCGTCCGCTTTCCTATCTCCCATGAGAACACTGGTTTCATTCTTGAAGCTCCCTCTAGTTTATTCTAAACCTCAGCTTAGGACGACAGCGCAAGGAGACTGTGTGCAATGTTTTACTGGTCTCTTTGGTCGTAATAATCCCACCCCCAGCCCCTTCTTGATTATAGGCCAGCCAAGTGTTGATGCCCTTTTCAAACGACTTTTTATGACTGTCTTCATACAAAGAACTGTTTCAAGATTGGGCACTAGCTCCATACCACCCTCAAACTCACTTTGTGAAAAAAGGGGTGAGTAAAAAGCATTTAAAGAACTACTTTTAGATTATTAAGTAATTTGTTTACGCAAAAATGCCAAAAATATGAGGATTCACTGATTACAACAACTTAACGTCTATGCTAGGCTGCTAATAAATGGCAAGGACTGCTTGTCGATTCTATGAAACAAAAGTTGCACAGTTGTGTTTCACCTAGAAATCACTCTCATGATGTGAAGGCTCCTTACTGTCCCTGGCACACTGGTGGCTGGAGAAGCCAATCAGATTAAGGCAAGCAGGAAGCTTGACAAGGTGATGGCAATGGTTTGGCGAGTATTAAGGGCACCTGATCTCTGCCCTGGAACTGCACAGTGTTGAGTAACAGAGAGGCAAAGCTTCAACCAACGAAACACAATGTTTATCAAAAGGTGCCTTGCTTTGCTGCCACAGTGGGGAACGACTTTTAGTGTCAAGGTTATGTCTTAATTTGAAAAACAAGATGCATCTCTGAACAGATTTTGGAATTGAATTTGGTATTCAGTTTCATTTTTATGGCAGTGCATTAGGGTTTTGTTCCTATCTCAGAGTCAATTTACTGAGTCATCCACTGCAAAACAGAAGACGGCAATGCAGGGAAGGAAACACTTAAACTACAGAACGCCTGGCTTGGAAAATGGATATGATAACAATGAGTTTTCATTTACTAAATGGCTGCCTCTGTCCAAATGTCTCACTGTCATCATGACCATAAAGAGACAGACTTGCAGAGCTGCATGAACAGCACAGCTGCCCGTCTGCTCACACTCCTTAGAGAGCAGCCAGAGTGACACAAAAACCCACATTCAAGGAGTCATTTCCTTTACTTACTGCCCTAGCTATGTAGAGCAATCATTTTTAATTTTTCAGTGGGCCTAATCGGAGCTGGCACGGCTAGTGACCTGTGTGTAAAAGACGGATCATGAGATGTCAGCCCAAGTCAAACGCTGAAGGTCCACTGTGCTGCTATGTTGCCGTAGTAAGGAAATCTCTTCCTCAGAAAGTTTGTTTTTGGTTGTGAAGGAGAAAAAAAAAAAACATGCACCGAAGCATATGATTCCCTGAATGATTCTCTTTGTGACTACTTATAAATCTGTTATTGAAAACAAGATGATTAGATATGAGATGCAGTTTCACCGAGCAGATCACACATATATAACTAAATGGATCAGTCCTCCCCTGTACAGAGAACAAACGATTTTTTTTATCATTATTAATTAATCTGTTGATTACTTAATGGCTCTTATGACGTAATTTAGATCTTTAAATGATTATATATGCCATCTTTGAGACACATTGTGATGAGGCAAAACGCTGCAAATCCTTACACTGTTTTGGACTTTTGGGTAATTATCTAAATAACTAACATCAAAATCTTAGGGGCTCCACAGCCAGACAAGACAAACGACCTACATCTCATAGTCAGACTGCAGTTCATGCACAGCTGATGTTTGCTCTAACAAATGCATAAAACGCGTAAAAACATCACATTCAGTCGCTGCACTAACTGACTCCACAGCGTCTAGTAAACACTACCGACTGAGACACACGCTGCACATGGGTATATACGTAAACATACCACAGATACTGTACATCAACATATACAAACTATAATCTAGCACATGTTCTGAGTAGTTCTAGTACTATTTTCTATATATTCTGTTTCTATTAGTCCTATTTTAATTTATTTTATACACTACTTTTGCTGGATAGGTTAACAGCAATCCCTTTCCTTATCTTAACTCCCTGTAATGCTCATTGGTTATTTGAATTTCTCTGACAGGGATCAATCAGGGAACATTTCATCTTATCTTATCTGATCTTTTTTCATCTTGTCTTATCCCCTACCAGGAAACAGAGGTGTTTCAATATCTCTATAGTGCAGGGAATACCAAAATACACTCTCACCTGTACCGTAGGCTTTGGCAAACAGCCAGCGGAGATTTGCCTCTATCTTGGCTCTTGCAGAGTCGTAGACCTCCAGTGGTACAACCTGCGCCTCCATGTAACCTCCTCCACCACCATCATCATCTGCTGCTGCTGCCGCCGCCGCTCCTCTCCTCCAGGTGCTGTCCCTGCCAGCACTCACCTCCACATCCATCCTGAAAGGAGACACACAGAAACATGAGTGCCAGTGGTAGCCAACAAGCATTACATCATCGATATGAAGAAGAACAACAACCAGGGCCTGGCTCTCTGACAGCACTGACAGCAATGACCGTGATGATAACACAACACATAGACTGAGAGTCTCCTTGTCTGACTTGTGCTGTGGGTGTCTCTGCTGTCAGTCACATTGATTCATATACCACGGTTTAATGTATGCACCTTTAAATCCCACATCAACACCATTCATTCATTAGCATGTAACTGACAAGGTGTTAGGTTAGGTTGAAGAGATACAAGCTGCTCTTTTAGAAATAAATGGGAGCAGTGTAGTTTTATTAATTGCCGATTAATAAGCAAAATATTAGCTTATTTAACAGATGCTGGTGGTGTTTTCCTAGGATGTCCAGGATAACCAGTGACTGACCAAACGTTAACCTAGCGCCGCTAAATTCACTGGTATAAACGGTCCGTTAGCTAGCTTAACAGCGCACACACAAACCTCGAAATGTAACACGACAACTACGACAAAGACCCACCTCTAGGAGCACATTTGGGTCCTCTCCTCGCAGCTTTTATGGTTGACGGTATTGTTAAAACGCCGACATGCTGGCCTGGCTTCAGCTAACGGTGAAATAACAAGACTCCTCCCTGTGCGCGGCGACACAAATCTCCGGCCTCTCAGGATAAAGCTGCGGCTGGCGGCTTGATGGTCGTTAATCCAATAATAAAAAATCTGATTGGCAACCATCCGGAACTCCGTTTTCGAGGATATTATTGATGTCCAAAGGCCGGCTCCTTCATTTAGAGCCTGTCACAGTCGCTGAGAGCAGACTAGCTGGTGTAACGGTGCCCTGTTGTAGGAGCCTGTCTCTATGGGGACGGGTGGCTGCCTCCCTTCAAGCCTGCGCGGCGGCTACGCACCTGTCCGCCTGGTGGGGGCGCTGTAAGCTAGTAAAAAGGACCTCAGAGCAGAAAGGCTTTGTGTAAAAATTCATCTATTATACATGATAAACCGCTGTTTTGTGTGTAAAATATGAATCTGTACATTAACGAGTAGTTT
Source organism: Planiliza haematocheilus (assembly GCA_005024645.1). Taxonomy (NCBI): domain Eukaryota; kingdom Metazoa; phylum Chordata; class Actinopteri; order Mugiliformes; family Mugilidae; genus Planiliza; species Planiliza haematocheilus. The sequence goes on from SRSE01001181.1 coordinate 3,898,746, forward strand.
TAAATTTAAAATTAAAATCCAGCAAAAATTAAATAATAATATAAACTGCTTTATAACAATCAAAACAAACATGTTCCCACTTGCTGGAAACTCCCTTCTCCCTATATCCACTGTAGCTTTAACCAACTGGTGAATAACACAGAGATAAATAATGTTTAATGTGAAAAGCATCAACATAAATCATTGTGTTCGGCTTTTAAACTTTAAAATTACATTAATCATTATTAGAATTTGATTGTTATCCTCTAATAATGCAGCACAAACAGTGCAGAGCTCCTTGTAATATACAGTATATATATATATTTGTTATTTTTAGCCATGTATTATAACATAATTAAATTGCAGTCATACAACAAAACTTTAATTAGAGGGTAATCACATCCAAATTGGAGAAAATGTAAATACTCCCCTATTTTCAGTCGCTCAGAATTAAAGAGACTTGACTTTAACGTTGTTTCTTGGACAGATGTAGCTTATTCCTTCATTATTTCTTCATTAGTTAAGTTTGTGAAAGTTGTGGGGTTGTTTAGGAGTGCTGTATTTGGCAGAAAGGCTCATGAACGACAATTGAATTCAGTAAACGCCTTCACAAATGCGGAAACACAATCTTGTCTGATGTCCATGGGTTTAGGTTTAAAAGCGTCTTCAATAAAGTATTAAAATGAACATGTTATTGATCATTAAGTTAATTTATCCAGACACCTTTTGTGTTCCTAGATTGTGGCCTGTACAACTGTAGCATAACGGTATTTAAACTTAGGGCGAGAGGTACTTGCAGATTACCCAACAGAGAGGATTGTTCTGGAAAGATTCAGGGCTGTTCAAATTCAGTTTCAGCCCTTCAGCAAAGCAACCCCAGAAAAATGTGAAATGCATAAGTTATAGTTGCTGTAGGTGATTTAAACAACGGCATTTACAAAGATGAGCGCATGTGAAAATGTAATCGTTGGAAGTCTTGCATGCATTCTGTCTGTTTTAAATGCATCTTCACAACAAGTAAATGCATGATTTAACACAGACAGCATAAACAGCTATGGTTGCATCCAGACATACTCTAGTCTAAAATCTGGGCACCTGTAATCTTTTTGTCTCACAGTCCATTACCACTAGAGGACGCCAGATACCAGCTCCAGTGGTTCATCGTTAATATCATTTCAGTGGATGCTGCTTTCAGTTTGAGAAACCACAGATTAGGCTGGACAGTCTTTCACAGGAGACAGAAGAGGAGAGACACACACACACGTTTAAGCTTTAAAGCTTTTATTGAATCAAGACAATTTTTACAAAACATTTTTAAAATCAGCAAATATGTCTTTGCAAACTACAACTTTGCATGAGGATTGATTTTTGAATTACTTTTCTTAAAAACATCTTTAACCTCTGGATTAGTTTATAAAACATGACGTTTAGACACCTTAAACCGCGCTCCTTCACAAAGTGCAGTCGATGTCGTTAAAACACACAAAGGTCCCCATTTCATTCACCAACAATGTTTTCCAACTCGAAGACATTTCTTTTTTTTTTTGTTCTTTTTTTTTTTTTACAAGAAATCTCACAAATACATAGCTTTTCTTAGGAAAAACAGAAATCACACTGGCACTATTTTAAAATGTGGCAAATGTAACATTCAACAACGGGTCTTTCGATTTCAACACTTAACAGGTTAAACACGGTAACCACAATTACTGATTTGGGATACAATATGAAACAAACAAGCATCATAAATGATCACAAATCAATTACTCAGCACCAGACCAGACCACTATTCGTTAGAAATAGCCTCAGATGTGTTTAGGTGCGTTCCTGCTCATTCGGAAAAGCGTTTCTCAGTCACTAAGGAACATTTGTTTTGTGCTTTAAGGTCCAGAATCTCCACATTACACTTGCTCAGCTATTTTAATTTTGCTTAAAGAGGACAGTGTAGCAAGCAACGTTATGAAAGGTGACACTTTATATATATATATATTCATTTGATCGACGTCTAACACAGACTCAGTGATAAGACTTAGTGAAATGTAGTTCAGTAACAAAACCTGTGTCACTTAAAAAGACAAAGTAGGTTAAAATATAATTAATTAATACTGAAAATTTAAAATAATCTATAAAAGTCGGGGAACAAAATACATCTGTACAAACATAAAGCAACCCAAAAATAAAATTTGCAAAGACCGATGCGTCAAAAGATTAAAATAAATCCAGTGAATATATCAACACAAGACACAAATAAATAGCCAGTGTACACATCTAGGAGCCTTATTTTTTTTCTGATATACACTCCCTTTCAATGGTTTCTAGTTGTCCCATACATAACAAAACAGAAAAAAAAGCATAAATATAAAAGCATCTTTATTTTTTTAGGTCAAAAAAAGCACATAAATAAATACAAAATAACTAAAACTGTTCTTATCATTAGTATAAAAACTGATAATAAAAAAGAAGCCTCTTCGGTCTTGTTTGTCGCTCTCTTTCTCCACAGGCGGCCGTAGTTTGTGTGCACTTAATATTTACTAAAACCAAGAGTTCGGTCCATTTCACAAGTCTCTATTTAAACTGGTCTGGGATTAGATTCATCTGCGAGTGGATACTTGTTGGCGGGCTGGAGATTCCCTCCGACCAATCTGACATGGAATGTGGGGACGAGCTGGACCACTGGTCAGGGGAGCCAGGGGAGGGGGTTAGAAATGGGTGGTCGGGCACCTGCAGCTGGTGGTTAGGTGTGTTGTCCATTGGGCCTGAATAGCTGTGCTGGGAGGGAGGGGTGAGAAACTGGGTTCCGAGGATCTGCGTCTCCTGCGGCATCACCGTGTGGATGGACACAGAGCGGCCCGCGCCGTTGTTCTGCTGCATGTCGGAGCCGTTGAGCTCAATGTTTGGGAAGCTCTGGTTGAGGGACTGAGCGGCGGTGGCGGAGTTGGAGTTCTGGTGCTGGAGCTGCCGCGAGTGAGCCTGCTGCATCATGTGCGCCGACGAGCCCAGGTGGCTGGTCTGCATATTCTGGTAGCCCATTATCTGAGACAGAGTGGCAGTGCTGACGCCATGCAGAGCCCCCATCATGTTGTGGGCCATGGGTGGCGCCTGGGTGAAGCTTCCTTGCTGGCCTACGCCTGGGTGCATCCTAGAGATCCAGTCACATGGGACTCCTCTGTTACCACCAATGGATGCTGCACCCTGAGCGTTGGGGCTAGACACGGGCAGGTGGGAGAGACGGGGTGGGTTAGGGTCAAAAGACATGCAACCCATATCCTTACCCATGTTCATCTGGCCCATGTGGGAGTCTCCATTGCCTTGTAGGTGATTTAGAGACATAGGTGGAGACTGCTGGAAGGGTGACGGCATGGGAGGAGAGGCCACATCGGACAGGTAGCCATGGGGCGACTCGAGCGATTCAACCGGGGAGAGGACAGCCGACGTGTCGAGCAGGTTATTCTTCCCATCCAGCGACTTCTTCTTCTTCAGCCTATTATCTTTGCCCCCATCCTTCCCTCCTTTTCCGCCAGCGCTGAGTTTACGAACCTTCTTGACAGAAAGGGTGGGCTTGAGGTTGCTGAGATAGTCATTGGGGGAGCAGAGAGGTGGGGAGAGACTGGAGGTGCTTAGGGGCGTGCTGTGAAGCCCAGGACTCCTGACGACGTTGTACTCATCCAGAAGGCGGACAATGTCGTGGTGCATGCGTTCCTGGGCGATGTCTCTGGGCAGCTGGTCGAGATGGTCGGTGATCTCGCGGTTGGCGAAGTGTTCTAGGAGGACTTTAGCCGTCTCGTAGCTGCCTTCACGCGCCGCGAGGAAGATTGGCGTCTCCTCCTGAAAAGCCATACAAAAAAAACAGTTAATAAACTTTACACACTGATTTGAATGTAAGGGTACAAATACTCAACAGATGGCTTCATCTTGATCAGATCCTTTAACGCACCTTGTTGTCTTGCATGTCTTTGTTGGCACCGTTTTTCAGCAACACCATCGCGGCCTCTACGTTGTTTACAGCCGCAGCCCAGTGAAGAGCAGATTTACCTGTAGAGAGAGAGAGAGATTGCAGAGTTTATTATTATTATAACCCCCAGCACGAGATGTGTTGAGATGACAGGCTGATAAAACGGCACCTACCAGAGTCATCGGTGGCGTTAGCATCGGCGTGGCAGTTGATAAGCTCCTCGACCATGCCCTCAACTGCCAATCGGGCTGCAAGAATCAGCGGTGTTGTTCCGTCGTGCATGCGGGCGTCAAGATCAGTGGCGCGGTTTCGGATTAAAATCTGTAAGGACAAGGCCTTGTTTAGTTAAGAGATTTAAAAACGCTGGATGAACTTGGTTGGAAATAAAACCCCGGAAAGATCGGACGCTTTCACAGAAGAAGCAGTTACCTGGAACACTCCCTGAGCATCTGCCGCCACCGCAGCGTGAAGCGGAGTGCGGCCCATGTTGTCCTGGACGTTGGCGTCGGCGCTGGACTCCAGGAGGCGCTTAGCGGCATCAGAGCGGGCGTAGCGGGCGGCCAGGTGGAGGGCAGTCTCGCCTGTGCGGTCAGTCTGGTTGTGGAGGTTGGCACCCTGGTAAATGAAGTCAGAAATGATCTCTGCTGACGGATCTTCTTCTTCTTCACTGTTGCCAGTCTCCAGTCCTCCACCACTGCAGGAGGCAATCATCAGGGGAGTGAAGCCATCTGAAAAAGAAGATAGAAGAAGATAGTGAGCTGCCAGTCATGAGATAAGGAGATTAAGACATATTTTATTGTGTGTTCAGGGTGAAGATAAGTGTCGTGCACACACCTGGTCCTCTGACGTTGACATCCATGCAGTCGTTCTCGATCTCTCCCTGAGGAGGCGTGGGAGCAATGGATGCAATGCGCAGGTCGGCTGCATCCAGGTGCTGCTGTGTCCATTTCCTGTGGTCGGTGCGATCGCTCAAATCCAGCATGGACTGCTCCTCAAACTGAAAGACACACCAACCGCCACAGGGTCAGAATCAGCAGCACACAGTTTGGAAGAACATTTATCTGTTAACTGAGACTCGTATCTTTATCTTTACCCTGAATCGCCTGCAGTCTGGATCCTCATCGTCCCATTCATTCTGATTGTCATCCATGAGATTGATGTCAGAGTTTTTCATGGGCCTGTTGAAAAAGAGGAGGCAGATTAGATCTACATCACACCGAATACAAATAATCTAAACGCGGCCGCCTCTACTGCAGTCCCACTTACTTCAGTCCAACAGAATCCTCGCCCAAAGGCTCCCTGCGTTTCTTTTTGCTCGGCTCGGACACTTTGAATCCCTCGGGGAACCAGAGCTGGCCGTGTTCTCTCCGCCGCTTGCGGGACACCAGAACACCCAGGCAGATGAAGCCCAGGGCGGCCAAGCCCAGGAAGACGACATACATGGGGTACAGCTCTGAATTGTTGTCTTCAGGTCTCACACCTGGAAGGATAGCAAAAATCAATGAAGATTACTTAGGATTTCAACGTGGCGTCCAGTTTAATGCATGTATGTTTCTATAAAGGGGCTAAAAGAATAGGCGTGAGTGACGTACTTGTGACAGCTTCAATGTAAGGAACGTTGAGATTCCCACTGGAGGCCAGTGCCCCCAGGAACGCAGCCACATCTGTAGCGCTCTGGAAGCATTCAGTGGACTGCTGGTAACACTGACGGTTGTCGATCTCCAGGTACACCACTGACCTATTGGGAGAAACGGGCAGAAACATTAACGTTGTATAAAATATAAATCTCATCTGCTCATTAACAGGATATCTTTGCAGAACCTACCCTTTGACTTGCACAGGATCCAGCTCTCTGCGTTTGCGTGGGCTCACCATGGAGGACACACTCCCCTTCACCTGACCCAGAACATTAGCTGGCACTGAAGTCCACTCAGGCCAGCCATCCGCTGAGCGCTTCAGCACGTTATGCTTAACCAGGTCCTGCTCGTTGCCGTAGTAAGGGAAGATCATGGGCTCTCCCTTGGCATCGCGGCGGAAAACCACATTAGTGTGGAGGACGCTGCTGAGCTCTCTGAGGAAGGACGAGGAGCGATTTTTGAGCTGCTCCGGGGGGATGTGGACCACCAGGACTAAATGTCCGTCAGCCAGCTTCTCTGGCATGTTGTTGGCACAGTCCAGGCCGTCCCATTCGCATTCAGCGTTGTTGCAGCCCTGGTCACAGTGACCGTCCGCATAGTGGTCTTTGCAGTACTGATCATACAGAGGGCTGGAAGGAAATGAATAAGACCGAGTTAGGATCTTGATACAAGAACATAAATGTGACACAAATTAATACTCTTCTGGTTCCAGACTTACTTGCACTGTCCTTCCTGTCCTTGGCAATCAAAGCCATCATAGAGACACCCAGGGCTGTTGCACTGGCCATCGCACTTCCCATCATTGAAGTACCGCCAGCACTGCAGAGCGGCCGAGCAGTTTTGCCAAGGATCGTCAAAATTAAGCGAGCAGTCTCCTCCGTCCCAGCCGCAGGCGTGGTTGTTGCACAGCGAGTCACAAATGTGGTTTCCCGCCCACTCGTCGCACTGAGGGATCTCGCAGCTCACCTCCACTTCCGGAGGCGGGGTGATGTCACGGCCGAAGCCTCCGATGAAGGAGTAGTCCAGAATGTGGCACAGCAGGCCGTTGAAGTTGCTGGGGCAGCTGCACTGGAAGAACGGCGCGTCCGGGGTGATCTGGCAAGTGCCGCCGTTGTAGCAGGGGTTGGAGATGCAGAGGCTGTCGGTGGGGGTTTGGCACTCGGGCCCGGTGAAGGTAGAGGGACACAGGCAGCGCGGGCCTAAGTGGCCTGACACGCATGTGCCACCATTCCTGCAATTTAGACTCCCACAGGAGCGGGAATCGTATTCGCATGAAGAGCCGGTGAAGCCCTAGGGACAGGAATTAATAACAGAGGTTAAGATTATTACACTTTACTTAAGTAAATGTTAGCAGGGAACAGACTTTTTAAGAGGATATTGTCAATTTTCGATTAACTCACGGGTGGACATTTGCAGATGAATCCATGTGGCGTGTTACTGGCAACAGCACATGTCCCTCCATTTCTGCAGGGTCTACCTTTACAGCCGTCAAACACCTTGTCACAACGCTGACCTGCGGAGCAGAAGCAACAAGCAGAGGGGTCAGGAACGCGCATGAACATTTAACCTGCAGCATCGTTTCTGCCGGGCCCTCATCGGTACCTGTATATCCGGTACGGCATTCACAACGGTAGCTGTTGGTGAGCTGGATGCAGTTGTAGGAGCCTCTGGGATCACAGGGGTCCGACAAACACTCGTTCACGTCCCCCTCGCAGCGCTCGCCTACGTAACCAGCGGGGCACACGCACTGGTAGCCTCCGATGCGGTCCACGCACTTGCCGTTGTTGAAGCACTTCGGCTCGTTTGTAACTGGGTCGCTGGACGGGTTGCAGTCGTCCAGATTAATCTCACAGTGGACGCCTAGCAGAGACAGAGATGGAGAGTTAGAAACTTTTGTTCTGATCGCCTGCGTATTTGCTTATGATACACGATTTTTCTCATGTGTGGATGTAGCTGTGCTTGGCGGGGACGCACCTTGTGTTCCTCTGGGACAGGAGCACTTGTATGTGTTGATGAGGTCGATGCAAGTGCCTCCGTTCTGGCAGGGCTGTGACTGACATTCATTAATCTCCTTTGAGCAGTTCACACCGTGGTAGCCGGGGAGACACTGAGAGAGGACAGGAAAAATCGCAATTTATTATTCAAATGATCACATTTTGTGCAATAATTCCAGTTTAGACATTTAAATTTTGATTCATGCGGCTGAAAACAGATCAACAAAGACACTGGCACAGAGATCTCACACTTAAATGCAAAGAAAATGATATTCCACCACTTTCATTGTTAAATTTGATGCACCGACTAAACCATTCATGTCACTTATTTCAACTCTGAATCAATCCTATATCTCCTACCTCACAACTGTATCCTCCCAGGTAATCGGTACACGTGGCTCCATTCTGGCACGGATTGGGTGAGCACTCGTCCACCTGCTCCTGGCAGTAACTCCCAGTGTAGCCTGCCTGGCAGCGGCAGTAATGTGTGTTTCCCGCGTCCAGACACTGGCCTGAATTTCTGCACAAGTGGGCCACTTCAACCCCTGCAATCACAGACAAAGGAGGAGTTAGAAAAAGTCAAATTTAAAAATAAATAAATAAAAGAATTCAGGCAAGAGAATTGGATTCAACAAATAAATGATTAAATGTCGTACCTTGCTGTTTGGCCGCAACATCACAGGACACGCTCGGGATGTCACAATAGAGGCCAGTCCATCCGGTCTGACACTGGCACGTGTAAGAGGCTCCCTGCTGCCAGCACGAGCCTCCGTTTTTACAGGGCGATGAGTCACACCAGCGCACGAGATTCTAACAAGAAAACAAACAGCAAATGCTTAACACGCTGCACAACAGAGGCAATGCATGAGAGGAGCAAAGAGTCCTACACAAATGTGCAAATAAGAATATGTCTGCCTACCTGGCAGTTGACTCCCGTGTATCCGTGAGGGCACGTGCACTTGTACGTCCCATAGCTGTCGAGGCAAGTTCCTCCATTGAGGCATGGCTTGGAATCACACTCATTGATGTCATACTGGCAGTAGCTGCCAGTGAATCCAGGGAGACACTGGCAGGTGAAGGCGTTGATTCCATCCACGCAGGTGCCTCCGTTGAAGCAAGAGCTGGAGAAACATGAGATAATGTTTAAAAAAAAATATAATAATAATCTCACGTTATTACACTGGTTTCGTTTACACACGCTTAACAGTTAAGCAAGTACGGGCACGGCGAGCTACCTGTCGGTGCAGTCGTTGGTGTTGATCTCACAGTTGATGCCGCTGAAGCCAGGCGGACAGGTGCATGTGTAGCTGTTCACACAGTCGGTGCAGTTGGCGCCGTTCCTGCAAGGGTTGCTCTCACACTCGTTTATGTCCTGCTCACATCTGCCGCCACGAAACCCAGGCAGACAGGTACATGTGAAACCGTTGATGCCATCGCGGCACAGACCGCCATTACTGCAGGGATCTGAAACGCAGAAAAGGGGATGTGCCGTTACCATTCGCTGGTGGCGTTTTAAACCGTCAACCAGATGGGAAGTCGCGGCGGCTGATATCTGTTCCTTACTTGGTTTGCAGTCGTCCACGTCCGTCTCACACTTCTGGCCGTTGTAGCCCGGCTTGCACTTGCACTGGTAGCCGCCCATGGTGTTATGGCAAAGGGCACCATTGCGACACGGGCTCTTCACACACTCGTTGATGTCAATCTCACATGTTTGACCTTGAGAAAAATAGAAAAGACAGTCGAAGAAAAATGAGCACATTGGTCGATTTATGGGTAAACTGATGGACAGGTTCACACAACATGAGGCGGACGTGATGCTTACCCTGCCATCCCTCAGGGCAGATGCAGGAGAAGCTCTGGTAGTCCTCAGACTCCTTACATATGCCACCGTTTTTGCAGGGTCTGGGGCTGCAGGGGGCCAGCAGGGTCTCGCAGTTTTCACCTGTTCGCAGAAAAAAAAAAATCCATCAACATGGCAAAGTCAATATCAAACATACAGCACTGTATAGTTGTAACTATTCCATCTTAAGAGCGATTTAAATTTCTAAATCTCCGTTTCCATCCCACTTCCTTATTCATTTCCATGACGACTTAGCCAAACAGGAAGGGCCTTCCTGTTTCCTGTTATTGTGCGATCATAGACAGGAAACAGGACATGGCGGAAGTGGGAATGGGGCTTGGAGACGCTCCTCGGCTTCTACTAGCCACTGTGGCATGTTATTCTAAAGCACACACACGCTCCTGTTATCCCTGCAGAGCGGATAAGCAGATCTTTCCATACAGTGACGGCAAAAACAGACATCCCCCATTAGTAGTGCGTAAAGTTTACTAAAACAACACAGGATGGGATAGGGTAAGCCTTTAGCGTGGAAAAACGAGCATCAGAGCTGCGCACGTAGCCGGAAAATAAGCAAACTACGATCGCAATCCAGGTAGTGTTCTGGTGCTTGAGGAAGAGATAAGTGGCGTACCAGTGTAAGGGAGCAAGCAGTTGCATTTGTATCCAGCCACATCATCGATGCAGGTGCCCTGGTTGAGGCAGGGGTTGGAGGCACACTCGTTGATGTTAGTTTGGCAGTTAGGTCCTACAGCGGGCGGGATTAGAAAACACATCTGGGTTAGACAAAAGCCATCCAGGGTAGGCTACCCGCTTAACCTCCACGAACAACGGAGAAGAAAGTGACAAGATGGGTTTGTAACTGACCAGTGAAGCCAGCTCTGCATGTGCAGTGGTATCCGCTGGTCATGTCCTTGCAGGTCCCCCCATTCATGCACGGGTTGGACTCGCACTCATTGTTATTGATGTCACAGTTTTGGCCGCTCCAGCCAGAGTCACAGGTACATTTGTAGCTTCAGCAGAAATCAAAGCACAGGGTTAGTGATGCTTTTCGCTTTCGATCATTTTTGCCAAAACTGGGAACACGTGCTCACCCATTGATGAGGTCCTTGCACCGGCCGTGGATGCACGGGTTGCTGCCGCACTCGTCCACCTGCGACAAGCAGGTGGCGTCATTGTAGCCCTCGGGGCAGAGGCAGGTGAAGCTGTTGATGCCGTCGATGCACGTGCCCCCGTTGTGACATGGGTTGATGGCACAGTCGTCAATGTTGATGTTACACATTGTTCCTGCAAGATAGGAAAGTATGATTTTACCAAATTGGGGGTGATATTCAATTTGAAAGATGCAAACTGATAAATATCTACACTGGCCATTATGGAGGCTTAACAGCTGGACACTTGGCTCTCTGGGGTGGTATTCTTTAAGCTTTTATAATCCTCTAGCTGAGGTGTGTAGCTTTTGGTCAATAGCAGGAGAAAGACGCCGTTGAATTGAATGAGCAGAGGCTCTAGCAGCTCCAGTGTGTGCCTAGCCTGGTGGCCCCTGGAGGCACTTTTACCTCTTCTCCATTGATTGAATGGGGCACTGTTGAATAGGCCAAAAGAAGGGTTTCAGCTGGATCTGAGAGAGGGAGGCGCTGCCAGGAGAGACGGGGGAGGGCTGAAGCTGCTCTCCCTATTCACACACACGCACGCACCACCCCCCATCCAGGGAGAACTAACCTCACCCAGGGCTGTTTACGGGGACAGAAGGCCAGGACCATTTCACACACGGCCGAGTAACAATTAAACCCCCCTCTGATCTCCTACCCAACTCCCTCCTCCTTTGCTCTTCATCAATCAGGAGGGGAGGTCCCAACTGCCTGATCTTCAGTTACAATAGTCCTCTGTCCCTCTGTGTCTCAGTCCTGCCGTGCCCTCCACGCTCACCCCGTCAGCACAAAAAGATGGAGGGGAGGAAGAGGAGGAGGAGGAGGGATGCACAGCAGCCTGCACACACACTTGTTACCCCCCTTTCCTGGCCCCCCTTTTTTTAGCATAATCACATAGTCACTACCGGTCAGAACTGGCTCAGACGGGCCATGAAAAGGGGTGAAGACAAGAGCGGTCCACTTGTTGAGACAGTCGCGAGGGCTCTATATTCCTGTACATTACAGGTAGACGAACGGCAGCGACGTAAGGGAAGTGAAAACACGTCACAGTGAGTTGTTCGCGGGGTTTGTTATGCAGTTACACTCTAATAAACATCAGATATGTGATTAAAGGCCAGTCTCTCTTCCTTTTAAAGTATCGCCTTACAGGACTCTTTCCAGCCTGAACGTCACAGCCTTTTCAAATGGCAAACAAAGTTAGTGCTTTGTGTGTGTGTTTGTGCATGTATCAGGTTGGGGTCTGTGCTCCCTTTCTCTACCCCCCGTCCTACACAGGCAATCTGACACCATTGTTCCTCAAGAGTGGACCCGCCAGCCACCTGTCCTACCTGCCCCTCCCAAAGCTCAGGGGACCATCCCCCTGCACCTGTAAACTCCACCCAGCGCTCACCTGTGTAACCCGGCTCGCAGGCACACTCGTAGCCATTGATTTTGTCGATGCACCTCCCGTAGTCGCAGGGCTTGCTCTTGCAGTCGTCCAGGTTCACCTCACAATTGAAACCTGTGGGTTGGAAAATAAAGAAGAGAACGTGAGGAAACTGAAGATATTTTTACTGAGAGAGCCGCATGGGGATTGCTGAAAACTCACCTGCTGTGCCTTTGGGGCAGGAACAGATATACGTGTTCTCCCTGTCCTGGCAAGTGCCGCCGTTCTTACAGGGCTGACTCAGGCACTCGTTGATGTTGGTCTCACACAAGCGGCCGGTGTAGCCGGGGCGGCAGTAGCAGGTGAAGGAGGCAAGGCCGTCTTTGCAGGTGCCATAGTGGCAGGGATCAGAGTAGCACTCATTGATGTCAGTCTCACAGTGCTGCCCCGTGTAACCTGGAGGGCAAAGAGAAAGGATTTGAAAACACATAATTACGAGACGACCAAAGCAAATGATTTATTACATTACAAGGAACTGTAGTTAGTACCTTCGGCACATTCGCAAGTGTACTTGTTGGGTCCGTCTGTACATTTGGCGCCATTCTTGCAGGGGGTGCTGGCACACTCGTCAATGTCCACTTGACACAAACTGCCAGAAAAACCTGCAAACGCATTTAAAAAAGAATAAATAAAGTACACTTAAAGCTATAATCAAAGTCTATAAATCATATCTACAGTGTGTGAAACTGGAGCACAGAAAAACTCATTTGCATCTGAAGTAGGCCTGCAGGACGCCGAAAGTCCTAACAAGCCATTCCACGAACCCCCCTCCAAGCCCCCCCTTCCTTTTCTCAGCTCTTACTGTGCAGCAGAATCTTTCTTTTAAACCACAACACAATGGCCTCCAGCTTACCAGCAATAAACCAATCCCTGCCCCCAATTTTGGCGCTCAGCTCTAACACAAACTCCCGTGCCCGCCAAATATGCTAATGGCTCAGAAGCTTGCTTCGCGCTGCACATTTCCCTTGTAAACCCTTGAGCCAAACTATTAGAAAAGGTAAATCATTCACGCTCAATCTGTGAGGCATGTGTGCTATACTCATTGACAGATAAGTTAATCATACACCCTTTTACAGCCTTGTCTGTGCTCCGATTGTCTCACCAATATTGGGTCAAAGCAAAACCCAGATCTTGTTTCTGTTCCTCGAGCTAAACCATTATGTTTTTCAATTCCCAGAGTCGTTTCTCACCTTTGGGGCACTCGCAGTGGAACGAGTTGATCTTGTCAATACATTTGCCGTTATTGAGGCACGGCTGGTTGGCGCACTCGTCTGTGTTGATGTGGCAGAACACGCCCTCATACCCTAAAATGATTGAGGACACCAATCTCTTTTGTTACCCAAGTCATCGATGGTTTAATCATTGTAAAATACACGTGACGTGACCTTATTTTCTTGCAATGTGAAGCAATGCTCTTACCTGGCATACAGATGCAGTGGAAACCTCCAATCTGGTCCAGACAGGTGGCATCATTGTGGCAAGGATTGGACATGCATTCGTTGACGTCCATCTCACAACGAGGTCCTTCGTATCCTTGAAGACACTTACACTGGAAAGAGCCTTTGGTGTTGAGGCAGCGGCCACCGTGCTCACATGGGTTGGCACCTGAAACATTTAGGGTACAAGTTGTGATTTAGCCGTAGAAATGCAACAAGTTCTGCAGAAAGAGCTGATTTTATAACTTACCAAGGGAGCACTCGTCAATATCAAGGTTGCAGGCCGATCCGGTGTAACCTGGGGGACAGGTGCATATTGCTTTGCCATTGACCGGGTTGGTGTCACAGTTGGAGCCCTTCTGACAAGGGTTGCTGATGCAGGCGTCATCAAGGTGGCACAGCAAACCTGCAAGCACAGATTAATCAGGACATTTAATCTCCGAGCCCGGGATGCGCCCGCACACTTTACCTGGGGAGGTCCAAAAAACAGACGGCCAGTACCTGTGCGTCCGTGTGGACACTCGCAGAAGAACGAGGCGACGCGGTCGTGGCAGGTCGCGCCGTGGTAGCACGCGGCGCTGGCGCAGTCGTCGATGTTCTCGCTGCAGTCGTCGCCCGTCCACCCGTTGACGCAGACGCAGTGGTAGCTCCCGTGGGTGTCGTGGCACGTCCCGCCGTTCTGGCAGGCGTTGGGCATCAGCTCGCACTCGTCCACATTTTCTGTGCAGTATTGACCTGAAACATTTTTATAGAAAAGAAGGATGAGCACGATTGGAACGGAAGTTTCCAATGTTTTTTTTTATGTATCTTCTTCGTTTATGTTACCTGTGTAGTGAGGTGGGCACTGGCAGTTGTAGGTGTTCACACCATCCACACACACGCCCCCATTCTGGCAGTTGTGGCCCGGGCAGTCGTCGATGTTATGCTCACAATGATGGCCCGTGAAGCCTATTGGAAAAATTCGTATTTAATTACAACAGAACAGAAACGAATCTGGCAAGACTTGAATCTGGTTAATTATTAGACCTCTCCTTCCTCCACTTAGGACTGCGCACTAATAAAAAGATAAGCTTGCTCTATCCTCGTGGCAGATTGTTTTAATGCCCCGCGGACGACAGCACAGCTTGTGCTCCTCCTCAAACATCAAAGGACTGAGTGGGTGTTTTACAGGCATGATAGTCTGATTAACTATCAACCAGCTCTGCAGGTGCCCGTGCAGCTTCAGTATCTAAACGCATTCCAGCACAGACACCCACGAGAGCCACACAGCATGGTTTAAACTTTAACACACAGCCCTGCGATATCCCTCATTCATCTGCATATCTGGACAGCACGCTTTGTGCTGATCATTAGCGCTAAATAAGACACTAACAATGGTCGCTGAAAATGGTTTAAATGGTGATTTTTCATTTATATTTCGGACGGGGAAAAGTTTCTTGACAGCCGTCACCCTGGCTCTGACACCAGCGACCAACAGCTTTGCATACAACACAACGTGACACAATAAAGATGGCAGACAGGCTGGCTGCATTTAGCTGAAAAACAAGATATTTTTGCGAGTCTGTGACCTCGTGAATAGGGGCGCGTATATCTATACGTTCCCGATTGTGTGTCTGCGGTGGCGTGTGGGGTCGCTGGTGATTATCAGAAGGAAACGTCTGTGGGGCTGCATCCTGCCAGTGGAGGCTGGCAGAGGCAGCAGGGAGCGGGGGGCAACCAGAGATTACACACTCCACCCAATCAGATTTTACCACAACAACAGACTGGTTTTGAGGTCAACTGATGTAACAGGACAACAAAAGATTGCTAAATTATCTCAGCAAAAGTCAAATTAACTACCATTCTTCTGCTGGTTTAAGTGCAGATTTGAGTCTCACCTGGAAGGCAGCTACAGTCGTAGGTGGTATCTCCCTTCTGGACGCAAGTGCCACCATTCTGGCACGGCGAGGGGCTGCATGGCAGGTAAGGGGTCTCGCAGTGCTGGCCAGTGTACTCCTGAGGACAGCGGCAGTGGTACGAGCCAACCTCATTCACGCACACGCCACCGTTAACGCAGGGCGAAGGAATCTGGCCGCACTCGTTCACGTCCTGCTTGCAGGTTTGACCGCTGAAGTTGGGCGGGCAGTTGCAGATGTAGCCGTTATCCAAGGCTGAGCATTGGCCACCATTGGCGCATGGATAGGAAGCACACGGGTTGGGAGTGCTGCAGGTCTTGCCTTGAAAACGACACAGTAAAACACAGTTCATCAATCAGATTCATGGTGAAATGAGGCACGGGGAAAGTGTAGTCATCTCTGAAAGTTTGAGGTTTTTCGCCTACATACCTGACCAACCGGGCGGGCAGAAGCAGCGGTAGGTAGTGAGAGTAAGGAGATCGCAAGTTCCTCCATTGTGGCACGGGGAGCTCATGCAGGCATGGTTGGTGGGGGTCAGGCATAGCCGGTCGGTGAAACCCAGGCGGCACACGCAGCGGAAATCAAACGTGTTGCCATGGGAAACGGCGCGGCATTCACCGCCATTGCGGCAGGGCGAGGGGCTGCAGGGGCTCGGATACTGGCATCGATTGCCTACGTAGTCACTGGGACACCTGGGAATAGAAAGTGAAATGAGGAGGGGGGGGGGGTTAGTGATGATTAGAAAACCGGGATCGTTTTTGTTTAAATCATGGGAACAATTATCCAAACAAAAGAGGAATAATAGGATGAGGGGGAGGGAGGGGGGGAGGAGTGGAAGGGGACTGAAAGTTTCCCGCCCAGCAAAGTCCCACTGCAGCGGGACAGCATGTTGTTCTAGCGTGTCTCTCTGGATTACACTCCCTCTGAACCTTGAAAACACATTCTGCTGGGACAACAGACGCCACAAAATAGTCTAGACCCAGCAGCCTGTTCCCATCTACCTTGCTGTCCACACTCATCCTCAATGACCGTAGAGATCAAGGGGGACCGTGCCGCCTATGGATGTCCCATACGAAGCTCTGCATTCACGGGCTAAGCTCTCGGGGTGCTTCCCATCCAGACCAAGGACGGCCACCGCAACAGTCGCATAGCTCAAACTTGGCCGTATGGATAGATTACTATTATTATTATTATAAAGATGAGCAACCCGTGGATTTTCACTTCTCACTCACCAACCAGTCACACGTCATTTGGTATGCAGCGTGTATATACCAGTCCCATCTGTCACGTGAAGGAGCATTTAAAGTCAGCAAAAAAAAAAAGTGTTTATGTTTGAATTGGGGCTTGTGTGGCGGTGTGTAGTCGCGCACGTTGCCACGCGAGTGTTTATGTGTAAGGGAGGGCATCTGTTGGCCTCCCAGTATCTCCGCAGGGAGCAGGTGCGCATGTTAATGAAGGCAGCTGTTGGACAGGGCTCCTCCTCCTCCTCCTCCTCCCCCCATCCTCCTTTCTCCTCCTCCTCATCCCCCTCCTCCCCCTCTGTCCCCTTCTCAGATGGGGGTGCTGACAAGCCAACCTCTCCTCCAGGGACATAAAGAACCCATGTGAAGTCAGCTGTTGCAACTTCTGTCTCCTCGGCTCCTCCACCACCGACCTCGCCACTCTTTAATTCATTTCTCTCTTCTTACCTGTTTGATTCTGACTTTCTCTCAGCGTCTCTTGTTTAACTCAGCATTTCATAGCTCTGTTTTGGCGTTTTCTCCCGTGCGGGGACTTTTTATAGCTCCCTGCAGTTTGCTTTTTACAGCATTCTCCTTATGTCGCAAGGGACTGCTGAAAACTCGGTTGTTGACTTAGTTAGGTGAGAGCGGTCGGGGAGTTTTTAACAGTCCTGTGTGCCCCCACAGGGAGCCCAGACAGTTGCAATTGACAGAAGATTGTAAAAGCATTTGGGGCAGCTTTGAAGTTTCCCTGCTTCCTATTTTGCTTCAGCATGAAAACACACTGAACAGTCACAAAGGGACTGTAAAAAATCTCACTGGGTGCAATGAAACAGAGATGTTATTAATGGTGTGTGTGTATGTGTGTGTGTGTGTGTCACCCCACGCTAACTAACTGTAATAGATCCTCTTTGTCCCGAAGTCAGCCCAGTCTGAGATAAAGATCCACCCACATGCTGAAAGGACCAGCAGCACACACCACGGCAACAGGTCTCTCCCAGCGACGCAATGTCCCCTCAGGCCGGAGCAGATGCTTCTCCGACCTCTGACCCTAAACACTTTTGTGACTGTGGGATGGCCTCTTTGCCTTCTCTCCCCTCTCTCCTCTCTCCCTGCTGGGACCGATCTACCATCTGTCACTCTGGGGGTGACTTTATCCTCCGACACAAAACCGGCCCAACTGTGCGCTGGAAATGCCACCGCTGTGGAAAATGTTACTGAAAGGACTGAGGGTGGCATACAGTCGTCACACTTACAGTATGTCTAGGATTTTTGTGTTTTCATTTCATGCCTTTTTTCTTCTCCCACTTTATTGTCTCTTGTGTTTTTGTTTCTGCTCTGTCCTCATTCATTTTGTGAGGTTAGCTGATGTTCCCTTGGATGTGTCTAATCATTAGCCAAGATCTGACCCCCGGGGTCCACATCTGTTACCGTGAGCAAGACAATGTAGCACAGACAGAGAAAATGAGAAATGCTCTGCATGTGGAAGCCTAGAAACTCCAGATGCAGTGGCTTTACTGCACAATACTAAAAGCTAATGAATGAGAAACAACTCATTAGTAAGCGACCTGTTGAAAGACCAATCAAACCTTCAAAAGTAGGTTTTCAAACACTGCATTTCTACACCTTCCTTAAGTGAAGGCCGCTTAAGCTATTTTTTGTCCCACGCTCCAAAACGATCAGACTTGGACGATTTATGGCTCAGCACCTGTCCCGCTAATGGCCGTAAGATCACTTTCGTGCGCGAAATACCGAAAAACAAGGTCACAGCGTCAACAGCGCGTGTGCCGCTCTTTGTTCCACCTGGTGGCAGATACGCTGAAGTGGTTGCACTTACTCGCAAGCGCTGCAGAAACATCAAAACTCTTAGCCCGAACTCTTCAAACACCTGCCTGCAACTTGACTTCTTCTGATGGTTATCAGCAACAACGGACGACCTCTAGCCCGGAGTCAGATAACCATCAATCAGGTGGGCCCATAACACATCGGCTGCCTCTTGTTTTTCCAGTCTTTCTTTGATCGATGACGTTGGGGATCCATAGCTGCAACTGTGCTAAAATTCCCCTCGTATTCATGTGACAGATAAAAACAATACATAAGCGCACAGGTGACCTGCAGAGGAGTTCCTGCATTTGACAGCCTGGCATGGTAGACGTGAACTTTCAGCGCCCACTCGAGCATAATAGCCTCTTATCAGTCTGCTCTGACATCGCTGCTTTGATTGCAATGCTCTGAGGGTTTCCAGATCAGTCTCCTCAGGGGCCACACCAGCAGTGAATACGAGAAATCGTCAAATATGCAGTATATTGAATGCTTGACGTTTGCTTTCACGTGGGGTTGAAGAAGATGGGCGCAACACAACCTTGTTAAATGTTGTTTCAAAGGGGCCCTGGCATCTAGGGAATGGGCCCAACCAGGGGAGTGGCAGCCTTAGAGCTTAAACCCCAATAAAAGCCCAACACCAGCAGGCACACTTAACCCCGTCATGCATTTGTATGCTCCTGATTCGCTTAAGCCCACACGGAGCTGAGCCTTTCACGGAGACCTGCCTGGTAATCCTATAGGAGGACAAATGAAGAGCAGCATTCCTTGAGGGAGAGTGTAACATCTTTTTAGCGGCGCTACTTTCGCTCTGCATGCTCTTTAACGGGCAAGACACTTTGTCGTCAATATGCAACGGCAGACAGCTCCGCGCAAGGTCAGAGAAGTCCGACCTCACAAACCATCACTGACTTTTGGGCTGCCTCGCTCTCTCGCGCGTCTATTTCAGTCCAACGTCTTGCAGTATTCGAGGCATGCGAGGAGACAGTTGAGATGTTTTCTGGGTTTATTATTAACGGTTACCTCCGACCAAAACAGTGTCTGTTTCAGCAAAGCGGCAGTCACACATGCAAAGGTGGGGTAGAGGGCAACAGCCTTTCAACTTTACCGTGCCCTCATTACTCTCGCTCAAATGGAAACTAAATTTGACTCACCCGCCGCTGTGCCCCTACACGCTTTTAACTTGCCTACATAACAAGACAACTTCAGCTCATGGGAAACAGGAAGCCCCAGACCTCCAGATAACCTCTTATTTCACAGAATCTCGGCAGAGTGCTTCCCCCATTACGGCTGCTTCTTGTTGTACATCTGAGTCAAGTACCACCACAGATTTCATGCGCCAGGCGTTCCCCAAAATTTTGAAGGTGAGACGAAAGGTCTTCAGTCAGACGAAATACATTTCCATTCTCATCCAGATTTGAAAGACTACAACTAATCTCATTCACTCTTTGTCCCTTGTGGGTATTTCATATTCAGATGTGTTCCACAAAGGGAGCAAAAGTGAATCATGGGCAGCACCTAGTGTGCCGACGCTTGTTGACGTAGCTGCTGCTATTGTGGGCTAACGTCACCACATTTCCTGAAATTGTAAAGTGTCTGTTTATAAGAACAAAAGTATAGATCTGAATATTTTAGACTCTTATGGTTTGATGGTTTTAAGTGTGAAATTACATCTGTGATCTGTCAGACACCTGTTATGTTGATTGTTTGTGCTAAATATGACAGATTTGCAACTAGAAGCGAGCCGGTTCCTGCTTTGGGGGGAGGGCGTCCTACACATTTGGGGTCTGTTTTTACAACCATGAAGCAGGAAAAACATCCTCTCTCCACAGATACTGAATTAGTCCCAACACAATCCAAATAAACCCATCCACAAGATATGTAATTACCACAGTAAACACCGAGTCTAACCTTGTTCTCTATGCCAACATGTGATTTCACTCTCGCGCTCGTGGGAACGCTTCTGAAAGAGGATTTAAATCCATCTCACCACTCAAATCTGTGTCACCATATGCTTACAGTCTGCTGCGCAAACCGCAGAACATGACTCACTGGTGACTTCGATGGCTGCGCGAGTGGGTTCAAGACATCTTTGAACCAGCCAACTTTCCATTTTGGCGTCTTGTGATGGGAACCGCGCGTCTTATGACACAACTCTGCCTTCGAGTCTGAGGCGGCGCTTTCACTTCAGTCGTCGCCGAGTCAGACTCGTTTTCTCTCTAACCCGGGGTGGACTTTCCGCGAGCGAGTGACATCAGTGCCAAATATTCAAATGAAGCGATGATTTAAAAAAAAAAAGCAAGTTGGATCATTGTTGGAAGCTCCCTCCCCTCCCCTCCTGCTACAGACGCTAAACTTTGACCCCTGTATCTCCCTGAGCACCCCATGACCGATGGCTGCTTGGCCTGGCAGGGATGAATGATTAATGAGAGGAAAGCGAGGAGGAAGAGAGAGTGCGGGTGGGTGAAGCGATGCTCTTATCCTGTCTGTTTTTAATTGGACTGAGCCGAGATGGAGGCCACAATACCAGCTTTGTGGGGGCGAGGGGGGGGGAGTTTCTGCGTGCCAGTGTGTGCACACGTGTGGAGGTCTGCGTGTGTGTGTGTGTGTGTGTGGAGCGTGCAGATTAGATATTGTGAATTGGTGGCCCTGGGCTAGAAGCATGGGACCTTCAATGGCTCCTCCTTGTCCCCGCAGAGCAGATGAGCGCCTGCCACGACCACATGCCCCGAGGGCAAACCAGGCCACCTTTGAGCTTCTTTACGGGCGGCGGGAACGGAACGACGCCACAACTGGGTATCGCAATAAGAAACGTCCTAATCTGCTTCATCTCCAGGAATCTCGGCAGATTAAAGATGTCTTTTGCGCCGAACATTCCCAGCTCACAGGCTTACACGAGGGCCGGTTAATAGGAATATGCCTGCGTATTAAGTGTCTCGCCCTTAAACTATTACCATCAATCCATAGTCTAAACAAACAGCCCGCAATCTGCCCCTTCTGTCGGTTCCCACTTGTTCGCCTTCAGATTTCTGCACTTTATTCCAATTAATCTCACTCTCTTGACATCCAATCCAATTACATTTCACAGCCATCTGGCTTTCAAATGGAGATCACACACGGGTAAGGCAGGGAGGGGGGAGATGGAGCTGTGGGGTGGGGTGGGGAGGGTATGTCCATTCAGAAAGAAGGAGACAAGCCTTTTGGAGGGGGAGGGGGGAGGCTGTGGCAGGGGTTCGGTGTGTGCTGCGGTGTTTTGGGGTGGCTGTGGCATGATGGGAAGCCCCACTCAGATTAGTCACACAGCATTATTCTGACTGCGGGACAATGGGTGACGGGCGGCGGGCGAGCCCCAGCTGTCGCCCATGAAAGAGCAGAAAAACAAGATTTAGGACTGGACGCGTCCTCTCACTTTGCCGGCGGAGGGGTCTTGCATTCATTAACGGGGGTCTGCCGATGGGAGGGGGGTGGGCTTTTGTCTGGCTACCCCTCACTCACCTCTCCAGCACTCTGGAGCTGCACTTTTTAAATTTTCTTAAATTCTTGAAAGACTTTTTCTTTTCTATCTTTTTTTCTTTTAATGCGGGGAATGTGCGCTTGGAGCAATGCAGCTCCTGGAGAGGTTACAGGAGCACACCAGCGCAGAAGAGACTCAAGGGCCCCCGGTTGCTGGGCACAGGGCCCGCTCAAAGGCTGGAATGAAAGGGGGAATATGTGGCCCCTTTTATTCCCGACCAAAAAAGAAGCACTTCCAGGGGCCAAAATTACGCTACACTGCACCACTACTAAGACTACGCAAATTCCAATGAGCACAAAAAGACAGAATTCAAGTGTTGTGAAGTGCAACATCTGGTGCATCACATGTTGTTTTTTTCCCAGTTTGCCTGTTAACTCACTTGCATTCTCCATTTCCATTTGAGGTGGCTTCGCATCTTCCTCCATTCAGGCATGACTCAGTGGGCTGGGAGCATCTTAGACCTGTTGAATGCATAAAACAACTTTAATACACATCTTTAATCCAGCATGAACTCTCTGGCATGACTGTATGTGGAATCTGTACTGTTAAACTGGCTGCTGGGATTAAGAGGGATTAGGCTGAGCTGAAATCATCAGCGGGAATTGGCATTTTAATACATATTTATTCACCAGAACTGAAATTTTAATGCACACACGCGCTGATCTTTAAATTGATTTGTTACACGAGTGTCCGTGGGGGATATCTGGGGCCGGCTGCTGCGGACAGACACCGGTGAGGCCAGGAGCGCGTGGATGCGTGGCTTTTGGGAGCGCACGCTTTCGCGGGGAGAGCGCGGCAGCTGCGGGGCTCAGGCGCGTAACAAAAGAAATCAGAGTCCAGCACGAGCCATAAAACACTCTCCTCGGGCATTGTTTACCGGCAGACGGGAACAACAGCAGCTCCTGCAACCCCCCTCCCTCCCTCCTACTCCTCCACCCGGCACTCACAACTCTCCCACACATGCAGACAAAAGGTGTCCTCCCTCCCCCCCTCGTGCACCCCCTCCTCCTTTCGCGTCCCCCTGCCCCAACACACGCACCAACTTCCACTATCCCCAGTGTTGTTTAAAACCTGTTTTCAGAACAATTTAAGACTTTAACACCAACAAATCTAGTAAAAACTATACTTGAAGCAAATATGTGGTAAGAAGAAAGTGCACCCAGTTAAAATACGGATTTATATTCAAAGAGTAGGCTACGTTTTAAATAAGTCACTGATGAACCTAAAGTGTATGGCCAGTTCCGTGTATATGACTGCTCAGCCTGTGCAGACAAAATTACGCGAATACAACATCCTCTACTAGAGAACGCTCCTTAAGTCGAGCAGCCAAGCGCACTCCAGGCTTTGGCTCATCCACTTGTAGTGAAATCGTTCCCACGACTAAGAAAAGCTCTTAAAACAGTTTCTCGGAGTTTTAAACCGATTCAGTCTATCAACTTCCAACAATCTGCTGGTCATTTAATGCTTGTTTAAAGTAGACCGGTTCAAGACTTGGACTTGATGCGGTTTTTGTTTTGTTTTTTAACTAATTACGCACCAACTTCTCCAGATGCGGATTTGAATTGTGTCTGAGTCCCGCTCTACATCTTGCACCGCGATTCTCCGCAACAAAATCCGCTTGGAAACTGCTTACCTTGTGAGATGACGATTGCTGGAATCAGAAATGTTAGTTTCACAAAGAAACGATACATTCCTCCTCTTCAACTTCACAAATGCCGTTGACTCCCGCGTAGGGTTCGCATAGATCCGCAGGTTGATACTCCAGACGCTGGCTCGAAATAAATATCCTTAGAGTCGGGGAGGGGGGAAAAAAGGTAAATCCAGCAGAGAAAGGAGAGAGAAAATTGGGATCTTCAACGGGACTCAGTTCATAGATGTTAACCTGCTGCCTTTCGAGTTCTCAATGAAATCTAGAGACTCTACAAGTTCCTCCCACTCCTCGTCCTCCCCTCCCCTCGGCTAACCTCCCTCCTCCTGCTCCTCAGGCCAAATTACAGCTTCCTACCTCTCCTCATGCTCAAACACTAATCCCCCGCTTGGAGTAAAGTTATTGACATCATGCAATGCTGTCAAACTACCACTATATGTTTAATTTAGTGATATTTTAACTTCCTCATTTCCATTTTCTACTCCTCAATATATCTCCAAATATTCTCATTTTAAATTTATCTGACACATAAATACTATTCTTACTAAACAGATAAAACACACGAGACAAACAGAAAAGTAAAAAACCATTTAAACTCTACACAACAATAGTAAATGTCTAAGGACAATGCAGTGCAAGGAGTACTGTTTACGCTGAATGCACTTACTTGATAATATTTTTGATACAAAGTTTGAAAAATAATATTTTGACCATGCTACTACTTTTACTGACCTACATAAATAAAAAGTACATGTAGTTAAGTATTGAAGACCTTCTTAAGAAGTACTGTCCCCAGATGTTTACATTTTCTACTACAACTATGATGTTTATATGACGGTTTAGATCACAAGATTAAAATTTAAATATTTGACCAGTTTATACAATGTGACATACTTACAGATTAAACTACTAAACTAGTTACGATGAGCGACATTGGGATTGTTCTTGCACCGAAAGCACATTTACTGTATGTTGGGTATCATAAATCGGACTGGATTACCATGACATGTGGAGTCCCCCAGGGATCAATACTTGGTCCTCTGGTATTCCCCCCTGTAAATTGTCCCTCCGCATCAAATCATGCTTGACAATAATGTGGCTATCGGGCTTGAGCTCAGACAACACTGAGCACATGTGACACTGGGTCCCATGTCTTAACCAATTAATGTCTAATTTTAGTAAGGATGCAGTTTTACTTAATTATATTTTTGATGCAATGCTCGGGGTGCAACTTTTACAATGAGTATCATCTATGAGACATCTTAAGTCACTATGTGTACTTTACATGCAAAATACTTGATAAACTTTCAAATTGTCGTGCATTTGTTGGGCTAAACTATTAAATTACACACTGAGGAGCTATAATAAAGCAACACTAAACTAATTCTCGCACTTAATTATCTGCTTGTACATATATGACATTGTGATAAATAACATTAGTCTCAGTACTACTTCGTGTAAAATACTCGGACCACTAGTTAGTTTCTTTGGTTCTGTCCTCAGCTGATTCAGATCTTATCTTTGAAGGTAGATTTATGTTGGAGATCGTAAATCTGATGGATAACCGTGACGTGTGGCGTCCCCCAGGGTTCTGTACTTGAGCCGCTGGTATTCCACCCGTAAATCCTCCCGCTGCGTCAAATAATACATGATAATAATGTGTTTTATCAAAGATACTGGCAGGTATCAGTCATAGACTCACTCTGTTAATGCTTAGAGCAAATAAATTACCTTTGAAAGGATGTATTACACTGGAAATATCTGAATTTAGCAAGAAAATGTTACTATGACGATTGATTCCAATACTATAAAGACAAGAACAAATGTTAAAAGGCTACGTGTATTCATATAGCAAGATTTGCCTTTACACAGTGGTGGTTATATAAGCATTATCTCATCTAATATCATGAATTAAAGGTTCTGCACAGGACTAATAGAGGAGCTGTGTTTTCTTCTTCTGTAACCGCTTGTCCTGTGGAAGGTCGCGGGAGGCTGGAGCCTATCCCAGCTCTCATCGGGTACACCTTGGACAGGTCGCCAGTCTATCGCAGGGCTAACACAGAGAGACAGACAAACTTTAATCAGGACCAAACAGAGGATAGATCCTTTCAACTTTAACACAACGGAAAACTTTCTTGTGCTTTTTATGCTTCACTTTTATGGCCTTTTCTGAATATTGGACAACCCAAACCTGTCACTACACAAGAGCTGTACGTCTGATCATTCTCACTTCATTGCATTTTAATATATTCTAACTTTTGTATTGCTGACGGGATCCATTCAGTTTATTTCTCACCATTCAGAGTGCTAATGAAAGAGAAGACCTGACAGATATATCCAGTCTTCTTTCTTGTCTTTTGCTCAGCATCTGATTCAGCTTGATATCTGATATTCTGGAGTTCAAAGCACATAAATATTATCTCATGAAATAAGGATACATCTCAGTTCTTCGTACAGTTTCGGTTTCGCATCACAGCTCACTGACTAGATCCTTGTTTTGCAGGATCTGCAAGGCACATGACTGCTTGGAGTCTTTTTTGGCGCACATGTACCGTTGCACAGAGCTTACTATTATATTGTACTTCTCTAGCATTTCACTTACAAAACACAGTGCTGCACAATGACTAAGAACGCACGCCTATGTCGTCTATTCCTATATTGCTTTTTTTCTTTCTCTCAGGGCAAGTGAAACTGTAAGGGAGGAGCTGCAGAGTTTCAGCACCCCAGGGCAAAGATTATTTTATTATGAATCCCATGCACATGTTGGTCCTTCTGCTGGTGTGACTGCCAAATGGACCAACGCCAAAAGGGGCTAGGTCTCTTGAGGTGCATGCAGTGTGGGAAACACTGGGAGAAGAGAGAATGAAAGAGGGAGTGTGAGCAATCAGCTACGAGTCCTATTGCGCAACAGAAAAGAAAATGTGAAGTGTTGAGGGAATCTGTTAGTCGTACGAAATAAAAGAGATGTGCACGGGCATGCAGCATAAGAAAACACCTGACCCACCGTGAGAAACATCAGATCCACCAGGCACACGCTTAGATTAAGTCATGGCATACTGTTAACACTTGCCCTCCTGCATCCTCGCTAAGGTGTGGTTTGGTTTAAATTTGAAAAAGTGCTGATCGCTCAGAAGCGCTGGCAGAGCGTGTTGCCTTTTATCTGTTATGAAATCAGAGCGTCTGTTTTTGCTTGTGAGGTTAACTCGAAACTTGAAATACCTATTTGTTTGGGGTAAAATTCGAGACCATGAGAAAAAGCCGTGTAATGGATTCACAAGGTTGGAGAGGGGAAGACCCAAAGCCGGGAAAACAAACTCTGTTCAAGCTTAATATAGAAACAAAACCTAGAGAGGTCAACACAAAGTGCAAGAAAACACAGCAATTTTTTTAGATTAAATATAAATGCGACTGCCCTCTGCAGTGTGAACCCTGTCTCCTCGGAGCTGTAGAGTCTGACCTGGAGCAGTTCAGTTCCTTAAACTCACAGACTCCCTTCCTTCCTTCTGTGGGAGAAGGAATGAAGTATGGCCAAAGGTTGTGATAAAGAGTAGCTCCCTCTGACAAGGACTACATGATGTCATCCTACTATCAGACCTAAAAGCTTGACCAGAGCTGGAGCTATTACTCTTGGTTCACATCCAGCAAGCCGCTACAAACTCAAAGAAACCCAGAGACACAAGAGTGCACGTAGTCGCGGAAAAATCCTTTCCAAGATTACCTTCATCACTGCAATTTACTGGCTGATAGCTGCACTAATTTCACAGCAAGTCGCTATTATAGTTAAATTATACCGTCCAGATGTTGTAATATGTATGCTCCTGAAGAATTGTTCTAATGAGCTGTGATTTAGTGACAGCAATGTTTTTCATTCATTTTCAGTATATGGAATTAAACTTAGAGTTCAACAGACTTTATTCATACTTAAGGGAAATTGGTTTGTCTCAGTACCTTAGATGCACATAAAAGAAAAAAGAAAAAATAAATGTACAAAATTTGCATATGAGCAAATGTACAAGAAACAAAGACAGAAGTAAAGGGGTCCATGCCTGAGCTGGACGCAGAGGCATAAGTGACCAGTAGCGCCCCCTATAGACCGTATTGCACAAAACTTGGTGGGCTTGTAAAGAGATCCATCCACAGATTATTATTGTCAAATTTCAAGCAGTTTACTGTGGTGGTTTGTGAGATATAAACATGTTTTGGTTGCAGCGCCCCCTACAGCTCCAAATTTCACGAAACTTGCCATGATTGTACGCAAGCATGTTATAATGACGGTTGCGAAGTTTCATAAGGACCGAGCAAATAGTTCAAAGGTTATAGGCCTTAAAGTCACATAGAATGTTTCCATGTCACATGTAGCGCCCCCTGTTGACGTAATGTCACACAACTTGATATGTGTCTACACAATATGTTACAGATTGTGTATGCCAAAGGAAGCTAGCTATTGCAGTTTTTGAATTTTGTTTGTAGAGCACACGGTTCTTGAGATGTGAGGAAAAACGTAAATTGGCGTATTATAGCGCCACCTAGCTGCAGGCATGTGTATTGACACCTTAGTAAAGCGACATGCTAGGACTTCTACTAAGGAGCCGTCCACAAGGAGACGCTTTTTGGTGTAAACGCAGACCTTTTGCATCGTTTTGGGCGATCGTCCACATGAATCCTGTAAACGCATTGCCTTAAAACGCACTTTTCTGAAACCTGGTCCCAGGGTGAAAAAATTCGAAAACACAGCCCTTGCATTTTTTTGTGAATAGGGGAAAACGCATACAAGCGTTTCGATGATGTCATTGACACACCCCTTGAGCAGCCTTCCACCTCTTATATCCAGCGAGACGTCTCATAACAACATCAACAACATGCTCGTGTTCCTGCTGGAGAAGATATTGAGCCTATTATGGTTACTAGGGCTAAATATCATTTCTCCTTGAGTTTGGTTTCTTCTAAAGCCGATTTGTAAACAGCGCTCAAGCTTTATGCGCATGCTCCGCCTCTTCCTCTCCATTTTGGTGAATGTGTGAAACAGCGCCACCTATAGGCCTGGAGTATGAAGTAGCGTGTTGAGTCGTGTTGAGACGGATCCGTGTGGACGCAGATATTCTTGAAATGATGCCAAGGAAAACGGAGGAGGGGAAAAGATCGTTTTCGTACATGTGGATGAGGCCTAAATTACCAGATTTGATCTTGGGCAGACACTTTTAGGGAAATAGAAAAAAACGAAGGCGAAGAATAACAAACGAAATCATTAGGGATTCTACAACTTGTTGCATGGACCCTAGTTATTTACCCAGGAAGGATTAGTAAGGTGCAATAATGTGCATTACCTTGAACATAGCCCCAGTATAAACATTCATTGACAGACCTCAATTAATATGAAGTCAGATAACGGATGTGTGAAACATATTACATGATGCATTTATTACCTTTAATGTTTACACAAAAACAACACCCCTCCTCAGGTGTCAGTGCCGTCGCCACCCCTCCAGCGGCTCCACCAGCTTCCTATTAAACGAGATTTTCTAATTTAAAGACAAAACTATTTAAAAATCAACAAAGGCTTTGTTTCTAATCTACGTCGATTGAAGGCAGTTCACACCTTTGTCTCTGGTGCAAATCAGATTGAGTATTTACCGAAGGGCTTGGACTGAGCTGGCTGTTGTTTATAGTCAAACAGAGCCTTTGTTGGTCACTTGGAGATAAGTGATAGGAAAGGCATATCACTTCATCGAGAGGAACATAGTCCCCCGTCTCTCCCTCCCACCCCTGTGGTGGGGAGCCTCTGTTTGTTTTTTCTCTCCGGAGTATTACACTCCCACATCAGACAACAGAGGTCCTCAGGTGTCCCAATTATCACCTTCCTCTGATGGCCTTTGCATTCAGCTTTTTAGACAAGCCTCTTGTATGTATGTGAGTCATGCTAATGTCGGACATGCCCAGGCTTTCGTAATGAGAAGGGTGTTACAGATCAAGCCACATGTGCATCACATCTAATCCCCGGCGGTAGGTCAGTGCACGAAGGTTTGTGGTGAAGGTGACAGCATGAGACGACGGTAGACTCTCAACCACACATAGAAATGTTCAAATATATGATCTAGGTTAAACTTTACATCATCAAGAATCAAAAAGGCATCTAGAGATTAATTACCCGACGTACGTTTTTGATCTTTTAATGTCTTAAATATAGGCAGCAGCAGCAGCATGTACGTGTTTGCGTTCTCATATTTGCTGAAGGACAATGGAAGGCAGGAAGATGCCGGGCCACGTGCTGCCCATGTAAACACGACATAGACACTTACAATGGCTTCTTGTTATTTTGTGGCTCCTTCCCCCACATATACAGCCCGGAGTGAGAACGGTGCAGGAAACGGTCTCTAATTCACAACCTTGTGACAGAAAGGACAACTGGAGAGAAAGGCACAGAGACAGCTTAACCATCACATCGACCGGACCCCAGCTGAGTTAAACGCAAGTCTAAGCTCTCAAGTTTCCCTTTCACCTCTCAATATTTACTACCTTTTTTACTAAGAAGGGATTAAAAGCTGAGAAGTGTTTTGTTTGCGGGACTAAAAATAATCTGCATTACAGATATGTGCACGTAAAGATGAGAGAAAGGGAAAGAAATGGGCTTTGCCATCTTTAAATGGTTAATTTGAGTCTATAATATACATTTAAACAATTTATATTTGCTCTAAAATGTGCCAGTGTCAAAATACTGTATCAGACCTTTCCCCATGTCCATATTTAGTTTGGAGACTGTTAAAGGGGTTAAACGTTTGTCCCAAAGTGATTAAAATGTCATCCTTTATAAAGATGTCACCGCTGAAGGGTCCAAATTGGTCCTCACAAAGATGGAGGTCGTGAGCACACGCACACAAAAATCACCTGTATCAGCAAAAACACCAAAAAAGAACATAAATTAGATTTACTGCTCCACTAAGCAGACATTCACGGCCTTTAAAGAGGGACATTGCCTTGGCTGAAGGCCGGAGCAGTGCAGCAGGCCAGGCAGTTGGTCTTTACAGGACCACTGATCCGAACCTTAATAGCCGCACGAACAGGTCGGGGTTGCACAGTTGGTGGCGTATTCTCTCCTCTGTGGCTCACAAGCAAGGCATGTTAGTCCCTGTCTTGTCTTCATGTCTGTCTGTCCATCCGGGAGGAGGGAGGGGAGGGGAGGCATCTCCTCCCAGCCAAATGCTCTGCAGCACCGAACAAAGATACTCGTTATCCGGCTGAACCCGAACTCTCCCCCAACAACCCATCACACCAAACCCGAACCCCCACCACCACCACCACCCATCTCTGGTGCAGCCGGTCTGTAACTGTGGCTGACTTGTGTCCCTCAGCTAAAACACACGAGGAGAAAGGGAAGGTGAGAGTCAGACAGCTGAAACAAAAGAGAAAATGACAGAGAGAAGTGAGAATGTGACCTCTCGAGTGCATTTCCTGCCGATGTGCTGCTAGACCGCAGCAGAGAGAAGTAAAACCTAATTCTGAATCTACTGAAGGGATCAAAGATTAGACACAGCCGAGAAACTGTGCGTGTTCAAGTTATGTGTGTGTGTGTGTGTGTTTGCACGTGCATGCAAACACAAGGACTGAGAACATGACGGGAGATATTTGTTCAGCCGGGAAATTTACTGATGAGATTAGGTGCTGGAGCTCTGGTTAGGGGCTTTGGGGGTGTGGAATGTAAACAAGAGGCAATCACAGCGAAAGACTTTAGGAGAAGATTCAACCACCCCCTCCCTTCCTCTGCACCACCACCACCATAACTATTCTTCCTCCCTTTATGGCTCCAAAGACAAATGGGGTTCAGGGGGCCAGCCTCTGTAGCTTGTGTCGACCTTATGTGAGTTTTCTGCAAACGTCTGTGAGCAGATTTATGAACACACATGTGCGAAAGTTAGACGACAGGGCAGGAGAGAAACTGGACCGTGAGGGTGGTTTAGTGAAAGTACAGCTGGGCCGCGTGTTAGTGTCTAGAAAGAGGTTTGAGTGCAGGCTAGCTTCTCTTCTCTGTCATAACTAATCCAATGTTGCGGCCCACACTTTAGAGAGCGGTGACAATGAATAATGATCTCCCCTCCTGTCGAATCCATCGCCGAGGCTGGTGCTAATGGAGACTAATGGATGCCAGTACACTTCATCCCTGGGAGCGATCCAAGTTTCGGGGTACGGCGAGGGTTCATGCAGTGTCAGCAGCGACGAGAACCAAACAGAAAGTCACACAGAGATCTGGATGGGGCAACAGCACGGAACGGCCGGCTGAGAAACAATCAGACGAGCTGTAAACGAACCGAGAATTCAGCCACGTAATTAAAAATACTGTGGCGTTTGCTGTAAATGTTTCTTGAAACCTGTTTGATTTATTGTCAGTGGGACAAATTACATCTCTTGCACCACCTGACCTTTCCTTCTCGACGTCGCCTCTTCTCCTGATCTCGGCTCTTAACACGGAAACTTAAGGGTTTGTTCATTAAGATAAACCGATGGGCAAATGTACATCGGGACTTTTAAGAGTCTAAAGCCGTAGCTGCAGTGACAGCAGCGCTTTATACAAACGATAACAACCCAGTTCTCTGACGTGTTAGCATGCTATTGCTAGCAAATTACCTCTAAGTGCAAAGTACAGCTAAGGCCGAACCAGTTTTTCAAGCAATTAAGCTGGATCCCATTATTAGTCACTGAATAGTTTTTGGTACTAGAGGAGCCTACATTAGCCTACATTAACGTTAGACCATTAGCACTCGTCAGCCTGGGTCCCTCTGTTAAAACGCGGTCCAAATGCTAGTCCGCCAAGATGCCAGTATCTTTTTTTTTTGCCAGTCGGGTTTATTTTTGTTTCTACTTCCTGTTTCATGTTCAACAATGGTGACTGATAAGTCATACAGCTGTTTGTATCTCTGAACCACCTCAGTTAACTTTTCCTCAGTGTTTATTGATCCAAAACAATCAATTAGAAATTTGCGGAGCTGAAGAAGCAGTCGTAAATAATAAAGCAGAAGTGTTACCACTGCTACCAAGCGGACCAATCACAGCTCTTGCAGCCTGCGTACATTTCTGGGGAGGTGCACGTCAGGTTATGGCGTTAGGGTCTGCGTCGTCAAACTGAGGCAGAAGCCTAAACCACCTATAACTGTTAGGATTTTTCATGTTCACTTTGGAGGACGCGGTTTGTGAAGCTGTTAAACTGTGTTGAATTCTGCTATTTAGCCTAAAATGTACGACAAACTGCATCCTCCGAAATGAAAACACGCTACCTTCATGAAGATTTATTGCCTGTCCTTTATGTAAGAATGAAATCTGCTTCACTAGTGTGCCTGTGTGCAAAGCTGTGACGAGCTGGAGGCACTAAATAAAAAGTCAAGGGATCTTCAGAGGTATGCAGATGTCTGTGCCGGGCCAGTGAGTAAGTATGCGAGTGTTTTACTGAATGAGCAAGAATTGTGAGCAGCTGGTGGAGCAAGGAAGGAGCAAGGAAAGTGTAACTGTTTACTACAACTTAAGCAGAATCACTTTTCACTGCACAGAATTTAACACCGCTGTACACTGGCACTAAAGGCATCCGTGGAACTTTTGTAATCCTCTTTTTATTTTCGGGCCCACCTGATATGCAGCCTGTCTGTGATGAAGGAGGTAAACATCCGCCCGGGGGGCCCGGTTCTCGACTGAGCCCCAGGAGTGCATGGGTGTGGCGGGACGTGCGCAGGATTGACAGGAGCACGACTCTGCGGTTACAAGGCAACGTCAGGAATTTGTAATTCAGCGTGCATGTGTGTGACAGATAAAGGGTACAGTTAAGGAGGCACAGATGCAGAGATTTCCATTTACCCCTTCCACGTTCATTACAAATGTCTCCGGGGCAAAATGAATGTTAAGACGCTCCAAATTAACCCTGACAGTGACAGAAGCAGCCTCAGCTGTCCGTGGTATCACTTTCCATCCAAATGGTACGGACGGGGGCAGGACAACTGTCACCTTGACCTTGCTTCCCTAAACCACTCTCCCAAAGCTCACTGCTCACTCACTCTCAGACGGTGTGGGACGAGATTACCGACATCCACAGTCTTCACCCCGCCTCTCCGAATTCGCAGCGACCTGACAATCACAAAGTCACGTCAGCCTGACGTCGCTCAACGTCTTAAGATCCCAGAGTATGTCCTCAAGTGGGGTTTGAATTTAAGATAATTGTTTGTGCGTGTGTCTGATTTGCTCTTGGACGTCACCTTAAATCACAGCTGAACGACTGTCCCAGACGCTGCTGAGTGGTTTATTTTCCAATTAGTGAGCTGCAGCTAATCGGCAGAACTAAATGTCACAGAGATAAGTCACATACCATCCCCTCTCTGAACTTAATCACTATCTTATGTCCACATTTTGTGCTGACCTTATTCTCTTCACAAAGAAAACATTTGTCCTCTCTAATGACATGGATTGCATCTTGTTCTTTCTTGTTCCTAAATGAGATTAAGTTAATGTCTTTACATTACAGTGCACTATATTTACTGCCAGTGTATACAAGTGAAAACTGAATGCCATTCCCTTTTAGCGTCCTCGGATGTGTGCGCTTCTGCAATGCTCTGCCTTGGACAGATGCAGAGCTGTCAGTGATGATGACACAGACTGGTGATGATTAATGGGTAAATCTCAATCTACTGCTCAGTACGGAGTGAACTATTGGCTGGGAGTTGTTGGAGACGTGGACAAGAGATTGATTTTGGACACTTCCTTTAGCTTAGATGCCACATACGCTGCTGTTAATGACTCTTTATCGAGGCCTTTTCAGACCTTGCATTAAGATCCAATCTGGCTGATCGGATCACATAAAAGGATGCACTGAGATTGCATTTCGGAGAAGCGATCTCTGACCACGTTTGGAGGTTAGCGTGGTGTGCTAGCATGTTAAAATTTGTCAATCAGCACAAACTCTGGCTTCACTTTTTTCACTATGCCAGGTAAGATGCATTGTCTGTGCCCACTAAACACCAAAGATCCACCAACCTGTTGGTGCCTGTTGGTGTCAAACATATGACCCGGGGGCCAAAAGCGGCTCACCAGAGGGTCCAGTCTGGCCCACAGAATGAATTTGCAAAATGTGGAAATTACACAGAAGACTGCAGTCTTTCAGTGAATGTGGCCCTTTAGAAGAAAACTCTGGAGATCGCCAAAGTCGTAGCCTTCACCAAAAATGAGACGCTGCCATATGCAAACTTAAGGCGAATCTTTACATTATTTGTTTTTAACTTCTGTCATCATTTGCTTAGCCAATCAGTGAGACATGTGACATTGGAAATGCAGTGACAGAATGTCTTAATCCTCTCAGTGACAGACATGTCACTATGCAGTCAGCTGGAGGAGCATGCGTGAAGTCTGCGCTCGTCTGATACCGTATATACAGAGTTTGATGTATATATAGAGGCAGCAGATTCCCCTTGTTGACGCTGAATTTACTATTCCAAGCTCAAGCCACATTGTCTGCAGGCTGTCAGTGCCAACCGGGAGCTATCAATTAAAGGGAGAACTATGTCTGTCGCATTAAACTGGTATCTGATACCCGATCAAGGCTACTGGCTTCAACCAAGGCCAAAGGAGGGAGGGGAGGGTCCTCGGGGGGGATGTTGGAGGGTGTGTGAAGCTGTGGCCTGCGTGCCGTCGGCCAGCCGCCCGAGGGGGAGGCACATGGTGCCAACAGCTGCCATGGTGAAACGCTAACCCCTCTAAATGCTCCGTCCAGTAAACAACGCTGGGCTGAACACATGCCAGTGGGGGAGCCTGGGTGAGGAAAGGGTGAAGAGGGTGAACGGGGCGACCCAGCTGACGCCGTGGAGAAAGGAGAATTGACCCCTGTGAAATGGCTTATTAAAGTGTGGTGGTCAACATTCTGGGGGGCCAACATAGGACATGACAGTAAGGGAAACTCGAAACCCTCCTTGGCCAACTGAGCCTGACGCAGGACCGCAAGCCGCAAACCGCAGACAGGAAGCCCCACATGCTTTTATTGGATGTATGTACATAGACAGGACACGCCACATGCATGAAATGCTGATGACAGATGCTTTTATTTTCCTAACCAAGACTGACCACGCTGAGTTTATTTTATCTCTCGGGCCCTGCAGCCTTCATCTCCCTCTACCGCCCGGCTACAAAGCAGCCGGACCCATCCTTAGCTTCTTTTACCTTTTTAAAATTGATAAATGAAACACACTTTGCAAAGCCTGTTGCGACCACTGGAGCCGGTGAAGGTTCCCATGCTCCCGGGCCCCCTAGGGAGTGGCAGGAACAGATGTGACGTCTACACTCCCCCTCTCCCCTGCTCCGCCTGTCCCTCCCACCTTCCGTCTCTCCCTCTGCTGCTTGTAAAACAATCCATCTTCCACTTCTAAAAACATTACTTTCCCCTCTAACGCCGCTTTCCCATAACTCTCGCTTTAATCAACAGGAAAACAGAATTATCCCTAATGCCGTGATGGTTAACTGCATCCAGTCCTAATTGATGGGTAAATGTGAAACAGGGCCGTTAGAGTAATTAAATAAGTGGCCCCCAAGCTGTCATTTCTTTTCACTAACACTTTCAGACTCTGTGATGCGCAGCCTCGTACACAAACCAAACATTGTGCAATCTTTAACACCTGTCTGTGCAAATTAAATAACCCTCAGTGAAAGGCAAATACACAACTGTAATGGAAAGTTTTTAGAATTCACTTTTGTCTCCGCTGTATCGTCTGACCAACAACGCCCCTAACTGGTGGCGTTTTCAAAAAGCTGGAGGACGGAGCTGAGTTAACTCACGCAGTGTATGATCGGTCTGTAAGTCTTTGTGCATGCTTGCCCACGGGCGTACTTAAATTAGATTTGTGACACCTACAAGTAAAACGAGTACCGGGGAAAAGCCTCAGTGACAACCTAAGTTATCTCAAGACGCTTAACAAGGTCAAACTCTAGCCAATCTTTCACATTTCCGAAAGGTTATACTCCTATTTCACAACTTTTCCAAGAGAATTACTCCCTTTCCCCTCCCTTGAATTCAGTTTCAGTTATTGTTTTAATTTTGTAATTTCCCATATTACATGTAAAACTTATGAATATTAGAACAGTTCACTGAAAAGTCTGCACTTTCACTTCCCTCACACGCAGATTTTGATTGGAGGATTTATGCTTACATTTTACATTTCTGCATTCATGCTTGTACCTAAATAAGGGATTTGTGTATTTCTTGTGTATTTCTTCCAGCGCTGATTACTGTTCATCAGCTTTGCATGTTCAGGCCATAACATGACATGCTGCACCCATGCAAATGATGATTTGTTC
This sequence comes from Planiliza haematocheilus, assembly GCA_005024645.1. Classification (NCBI taxonomy): domain Eukaryota; kingdom Metazoa; phylum Chordata; class Actinopteri; order Mugiliformes; family Mugilidae; genus Planiliza; species Planiliza haematocheilus. The sequence continues at coordinate 3,935,564 of SRSE01001181.1, forward strand.
ATACTGGAACACAGGTTGGTTATGAGGGGATGTGAGAGATCCTCTGATAGGAGGATGTTCGATTATCGTCCAGATCTTCGCGTCCTTCAGTGTAAACCCAGGTCTGCACCTGCCCCTGCAATCTCCTCTATCACTCTATTACCACAACAGCGTGCGCTTGTGTGGTTATCTCAGTAAGGAGCGGTTTGAGTTTTAGACTTTGGCTGGTCCTGACTTTCCGACACTCCCTCAGAAAGGGCTGTTTGAGGGTTTGGATTTGGTTTAGGTCAGCCTTATGGTGTAATGGTTGAGCTTTGGAGGTAAGTAGGTCGTACAGGTTTGATTGAGCATGCGCTAAATTAAGAGATCCACAAAGAAGACAGAGACAGGATGTGGCTCTAAACCTAAATATTTGTTATTCCTGTCTCAGACTACTCATATCTGCATTTAGCTCCTATCTCAGTCATCACACACCTGCCCAACTTGACAGCTGAATAAAAGCACATACGTGCCCCAGCATGGATGAACTATTATCTGGAGACCCTGCGCCATTAAGAAACCGCAGCCCTCATGTTAATATTCAAGGGCTTATCAGGAGTTTAGACAGTGGTTAACCAAACATTAACCACTCTCCTGCAGGGTTTGCTTTAAACGCGACCTTAATGAGAGGGTAGACAGAGTCTCTGAGGACAAACGCTGTCACAATTTCCGTGTAACCACAGGAGGTGAGGGCCACAGGTAGTGCTGCCTGACTTGTTGTGATGAAATGACAAGTGCCTTTTCAACTTCAAACACTTTATTTGAACGTCAAGCATGAGAATATTTCTGGCGACACTTAAAGCCGCAGAACTTTATTCTCTTTCACATCATGAAAGCGGTGATGTAGCGGCACACTGTGCCAGCGGAAGATGAGACGTCAAATGAGAAGCGAGGCGTTTGTGGTTGTGGTGTTCATCTACTGCTGGGGCAAGGGGGAGTTTGGGGTGGGGGGCAGATGTCGACTGACTGTGACGGGTGAGTGTGAGAAACGGGGTAAAAACACACTGTCCCAAGTTATGTGGTTATGTGGTTATGTGCGCTGTTTGCACAACGTGATCATGCGAAAGAAATGTTTGTCAAAGTGTGATGTAGCTGAAAGAGGGGCGTTGTTTTTTTTTGTCTTGAAAATCAGTTTGTACAAATGTGTTGTGCTTGGTGCTAGAGAATAGTGTGGCATGGAGAGGATGCGTTAAAGTGTAAAAAAAAAGATAGAACAACTTGCTGATGCCACGAATCAATCCAGTTTTTCTTGTTTTTCTCATATTGCTTTACGACAAGCTGCAGCTCTGGCTTTACGCAGGTGAAGCTCGGGATTGCTCAACACGCTCCTTCTGCTCTGAGAAGGGCAAGCCGGGGGGTTTTAGGTGTAAACGTGAAGGTCTGTTCCAACCTGCCCCGTGGTCTGTAGTCTCCAGACACAGTCTAGTGGGAGGGTAGGTTTCGGTTGGCAAGTTCGAACGAAAGCAAGAGGTGAAGAAGGTGTGTGAACGAAATGTTGTTCTCCTATTGTGGGTGTTTGAACTCTCCACTGAAAGTGCACAGCTTCTCTCATTTGTGTTTTTTTTTTCAAACCGCACTTTTTCGAGGTGGACTTTTCCATTGCCTGTCAAACAGAGGATTCGCACAGGTGGGATGCACATCTATCTGTCATCGCCTTGCTCCCAGCCCAGCGGTGAAGGAGTGGTTGCATTGGAAGTTACAGTAAATAGTGTGCCACACCATTGCAAATGTAAACAGCCCAACATGGCTCTTAAATCCAGTGTTGCAATATTTAAACAAAACTAATCCCGAACATCTGTAGTGATACTCATATATTATACTTTAAATGTCTATTCATGCATATATGATTCATACATGCAAAGATAACTTTATACCATATAAAAATAAAATGCACGAGTTCATGTCAGTTAAAGGACAGCACCTGACTCATTCATGAATAAATAATCTCTAATGTTGATTTTCTATTCCTTAGCTAAGGAGTATATCCACGAGATTTAAAGTTCTAATCTGTTCTGATCTCATAAATACGTCTGTTATGTTACCCATTTAGTCTCCTGCCTCTTTCTTTTCACAGCATTCATTCATCTTCACCCACTCCTCTTTTTCCTTCTTTTTAAGTATACTGGGGCAACCATTATATTTCTTATGCTGTTCTATACGTTTCCCCCATAGGTGGTATATGAACACCACATATCTGTGTACAATATTCCACATGCCTTAATCCCAATAAGATACAATTCACAGCCTGTGTCATAAATCAAGCACGTCTCCATTACAAACATGAACAGACCAGGCGGTGATTACTGGCACATGATACTATAGCACCCCCTAGTGGTTTAACGCTTGAACCACAAGGGCAACACTTAAACCGTGGGATTAAAATGCATCAAGTAAACGTACACTGACCAATAAAAAGATCACACACACATATTTCGTTGGACTGCCTTTAGCTTTGATTACAGCACCAGTTCAATAAGCTTCTCCAGTGTCACCAGATTTATTTCCATCCAGTGTTGCATTCATTCTTCACTAAGATCTTGTATTGATGATGTGAGAGTCTGACCTCTGCACAAAGCCTTCTCCAGCACATCCCAAAGATTCTCACTGGGGTTAAGGTCTGGACTCTGTGGTGGAACAATCCATCTCATGCTCCCTGAACCACTCTTTCACAATCTGAGCCCCATGAATCCTGACATTGTCATCTTGGAATATGATCCATTGATGGAATAAGCTGCTCATTCAGTATATTCAGGTAGTCAGCTAATGAACCTAGACCTGAGCAACTGCAGCAACCCCAGATCATAGCACTGCCCCATAGCACAGGCTTGTACAGTAGACACTAGGCATGATGGCTGCATCACTTCATCTGCCTCTCTTCTTACCCTGATGCCCCCATCACTCTGGAACAGGGTAAATCTGGACTCATCAGACCACATGACCTTCTTCCATTGCTCCAGAGTCCAATCTATATGCTCCCTAGCAAACTGAATCCTTTTTTCACGGTTATCCTCACTGATTAGTGGTTTTCTTAAGGCTACACAGCTGTTCAGTCCCAATCCGTTCAGTTCCCACATTGTACATGTGGAAATGCTCTTACTTTCATTATTGAACACAGTTCAATAGTTCTACTGAGTTCTACTGTTGTTTTTCTTTGAATTGATTTCACCAAGTGATTTTAAGTGATTTTCTGTCCACATTTCTTCCTTGAAGATAATGATTCTATCCTGGAATCCTGATGTTGGAACTATCCTTCCAGATTTCAATACTGTGTTGGGCAGTTCTTAACCCAGTTTTAGTAGTTTCTACAATCTCCTTAGATGTTTTCTCTACTTGATGCATGACAATGATTTGATCCTTCTCAAGCAGACTAACATGTTTTCCACGCCCACAGGATGTGTCTTTAGACATGGTTGTTTAAGAAATGAGAAGCTACTCATTGCATCAGTTTGGGTTAAATAACTTGCAGCTGAAAGATAATCACCCATAAAGTCAGGGATAATTACTAATTCAATACCTATTTGCTAAGTTAAATCCTGGAGGCTACATTTTCATGTTGTTATGGCAAGAAATGGCACTACTTTACAATTTCCATTGTATTCACGCTGCTGACAGCTGGGATAGGCTCCAGCAGAGCCCCGTGACCCTTAGCAGGAGTAAACGGGTATAGAAGATGAATGAATGAATGAATGAATGAATTCATGCTACTCTGCATAGCTGTCCAACTTCCGTATCCTTTATTTATTTATTTTCTTCTGCTGTTCGTTTGAGGTAGATAACCTTTGCAACACTGGCATCTTCTGGCATGCAACACAGTACATATCCACTCACTGTCAGCATTTGTCGTCCATAAACAAACATAGAAACAATGATCTGTAGGGCACAGTATACTATAGACTATTTACAAAATATATACGTTATGTATCTTGGGGCTACATTTAAGTGTAAACATCTTCACACCCATGTAGATATTTGACATTACCTTGGCTTCAGTGCTACCATGAGGAACCTTGGTGTTATATTTGAGCAAGCTGTTTCCCATTTATTATTCACAAGTGGCCATAACTGCGTGCTATATTTTTAAAGTTAGTAACATCACACTAGATTATGCAGTCTAAAAAGCCTTGAAGAGCATGGATTGGCCTCTGACGTCTTAGAGCTTGCTCAGGGGGTTTAATGGCTCTTGTTTCTGTAAAGCTCCTTGAGACAAATTGGAATATATTAACCCTATACATGTGTAAAATAAGTTGAAGATTTATTTGCAGGCCTCCATTATTCCCCTTTAAGTGTTCATTAAAATTCTGGTCACTATTGCCTGTTTTGCTCTTTAACTGAATCACAGCATACAATTTTCTGTGGTGCTGCGCTTTAATTAATAATTCATCCAAATCAGTTTTCCAACCAGTAATTGATTCAGAATGTATTAATTTACAGAAATACACAGAATTGACCTTTAATAAGCCCCGCCCTACGGTGACGCAACCGTTGTTTGGCCCGTGACGCTGCATGTACACGTAGCCTAGTAGGATGTGTTCATTGGAGATGGTGGCGGTGTGTCAGATCCACTGTCCTGCACATTTGTAAGATTTTATTTATATTTATACACATTTCCGACGTCGGGTAAGAGTAAATCTATACCATAATTAACGTTGTTTTACCCTGAACGTTTGAATTTGGTGCCTGTATCGGGTATCAAACTGTTACTATGTAGTTAGCATAGGCTAGTTAGCCAGCAATGCTAACTGAGTAGCAATGCTAACGCTAGCTGACCAGGCAGTGAACCTGTTAAATTATTCTCGACGAGTGGTCAGCGACCTGTACTTTATCGGCGTGTGGTCCTGTCACTGCTGATTTAATATATTGAAAAATGACAAGTTTAGTTGTCTTTAGAAAATGATGAGGTTCGGACAAAACCAGGCGACTTTAGATATTAGTGTTGTGCTGGGTATGGCGTTTAGGGACAGAGAAGCGTTCCCGTTAGCTGTTGAGCCAAGCACCCTGGTCCTTTCCTCGCAGGCAGATTTATGTTTAACGTTAACGTTAATGTCTCGCCACATGAAAACGAGCTACGGTTAAGCTATATCCCAGCAAGTGTCCGATATTGATCAGAAGCCGATAGCTTTTACATCAGTTTGCTAACTTTGCTACTTTCATAAGTTGGCAGTTCGACGCTGCTAATGTTAGCATGCGATTTTGCAACGGCTCTTTATGAGTGTGTAACCCCTGTCGTTTGAAAGATCCGGGATCACGGTGGTAGATGTGACCTAGCCAAGGGTACTTGCTTTCTACTTTAGCTCTGTTTGTTGTTGAGCTGCAATTTCAAATGCTTCTTGCTAGCTAGTGTTAGCTCCCCTGAACTTCCTACTGACAGTTCCCCAGTGTCTGTGTCAGATAGGTACTTTAAACCCACCAGGATATGGTCAGGGAGTCTGAAAGCCTTACGTACTGCGATTGTGTCAAATATTTTAAATGGTACACAAGAAAAAGAGTTACGTAAATGCATAAGCTACCATTTGGCAAGTGCAAGAGTTTCGGTTTAATTGATCGTGATTATTAGATCAACTTTAGCAAACCTCTAGTAATAACTAGAACTGCAATGCCCCTGTGCTCTCTTGGCACTAGTTTCTACAAACAGACTGATTTAATTTCACTTATCTGGAAGCAGGTGGTTTTTAATAAGTAGTTAAGCTACTCAAGAATTTCTCTCACTGATGTTAACTGCTTGCTTTTTACTGTTTTTCTGTTTTAAGAGATTTGACGTCAGAGATGTAAACGTGTTTTCTTGCAGCTATACAGACGTGCAGAAATATTTACATGCATTTATATGTTTCTGTTGATACTGGAAGATGTAATTGAAGTTGCCATTTGTATTTATTACAGTCTATCTGGTGTTCTGTTTTTAGTATAGTGCTGTGCGCATCTTAAAGCTGATGTAGAAATTGCCACGTTGTCCCATTTGTGTAAATAGGGACATTGACTATAACACAAATATAGGTGTGGTTAAGTCCATCAAAGAGGCATGTCTAACTTTTTGTTAACCACTCCTTCTTTCCATGCAGCTACGCCTGACTTCAGTCTCTTCAGTGACATCTATTAGAGTGACCCGGTCCTTGGACCTGTTAGCTCTGCAGACATGCAACCCCCTCCTCGGACTGGACCCCCGGGAGCCTCTGGCCCTCCTCCCACTGGGCCCAATATGTTCCGCAGGACCAGGCCTCACAAGGCTACAGCAGCAGCTACTGCCACGATGCCACCTGCAGCACAGCCCATGACAGACCCTTTTGCGTTTGCCAGAACTCCTCCACCTATGGCTGCAGGTGGTCTGCCAACATTACCTAACAGCAACCCTCCACCAATGCATACCCCACCTAACACCATGTACTCTCAACCAAGCTCAGGGCTGCCTCCACAACCACAGACAATGGAGGATGTCCCAGCTGCTCCTTCTGGTCCCCCACCATCCTCTCTACCTGGGGTGACCCTGTTCAACCCTCACAGTGCAGCATCCTCCGGTGTTTTCCCTGCACCAAGTCCTGTAGGTTATGTGCCCTTGCAGACAGAACAGGGCTACTTTAATTCAAGAGAACAGACACCATCCATGCCCACAGAGTCACCACATATGGCTATGGGCCCAACAGCTAGTCAGGCACCTTTTAGCCAGGAATTTCAAGGACATCCTCCTCCTATGCCTGTGCCCTTCCAACCACTGCCTCCCACCAGCTCCTCCTCCCAGTGGGCTCCTGATCACGGAAGTCGCCCTCCATCAGTTCAGAACTACTTCCAGCCTACTAGTGACCCTCCATCACAGCCTTTTAATTTACCTCAGCAGACTCAGATGTACCCCTCCCACAGCCCATCACCCCATCACAACACCCCCACTCCCCCTACCCAGCCTGGACATCCACAGAACCAGACTCCCTTTCCCCCTCAAAACTCTCTACAAGCAGTCGGTTCCCAGTGGCCAGACCCAAATGGACCCCAGCAGCATAATTCCCACTTCCAAAGTCAGAGTTACTTCAGTCAGAGCGCTGCTCCCCAGGACTCATGGTTCAGCCAACCTCAACAGGACCCGGGCTACCACCAAATGGGGACTGGCCTGGGCCATCCTCAGCCTCAGCTTCAGCCTCAGCCACAGCCTGACTCTGCTGTATCTCAGCATCCACCCAACACTGGACCTGAGCCCGGTTCTGCCGCTGCCCCAGTTCCATACCCTCAAGAGTCAGGCACACTTTCGCTGTTCTTTAAAGATGATGTGGAAAATGAAGAAACACTGGCGGGAGAGAGAAATAAGGCAGTCAATGGCACTGCTGAGTCTTTTCAGCATCACAGCAACCCACAAGCCCACGGTGGCCATTCAGATGTGTCTTTGGATTACCAAGCTCCTCTTCAAGATCATTCACACCTACCTTATATGAACGATGGAAGTCATCCATCACAGGCGCATACCCAGAAGCCACCTGATTCCCAGTTTGACCACGTAGAGAATTTGGAATGCGTCCCGAACCAGGAAGTATTACCCAGTGAAACCCTTGGCAGTCCTGCTGCTACTGCACCCCAAGGAGTGGAGCAGTTTGAAACCGGGCCAAACTTGGAGACCCCTGATTCAATTCCACGACCCATGAGATCTGCCAGTGTGTCATCCAATTATAGCAATATGAGCCATGGAAGTGGAACTGGTACTCGTCGACACCAGGGAGTAGTGGGTACCTTTATTCAGCAGGAAAGCCCACGCCTCACCGATGAGGCTAGCCCATCTGCTGCCGCTGGAGGCTACTTTGAACAGATTGACTCTTCACCGGCTGGAGATGTGGGCGTGCAACAGAGCCCCCTGGAGCAGATGTGGCCTCCCACACCTAGCCCCCCCAAACCCACTGGTATTTTTCAGGCCAGTGCTAATAGCTCTTTTGAACCTGTGCGCTCACATGGAGTTGGGGTGCGCCCTCCTGAGGTTGATAGAGCTAACATGGTAGCAGAAGGAGGTGCAGACTGTGCTCCTGGCAACATGGAGCAGCCACCAGATAATATGGAAAATATTTATGCCTCTGGGCACCCTCTGCCTAGCGGTGCTGGAAGTGGTGTGCCTCATGTCACGCTTCCAGCGGTTCACTCCCGACCTTCATCCCGTGCTTTTGGGGCCAGTCGACCCTGCGATAGCCCTGCCACTACTCTGTGGGCTCAGAACGATCCCACAAGCTTGGGCGCTAACATACTTCTTGCCCCTGCTGCCCCAGCAGTTCTCGCCCCTTTGCGAGAACCCAGTGCCGATGTCATCCAGCCTCCAGAGGATGGCCCGCTGGACCTACAGCCCTCTCAGAGGACCCAGCCAACTTCTCAGCAGCACTCAGAGAACCTAGAGAATCCACCAAAGGTGAGTGAGGCAGAGCCGGCTGACTCTCAAGGCAACATAGGCTATGCATCTCTTCTTGTGCCTAGCTCGCTCCACCAGCCTGTTGTGATTGCCCCGCCAGTGTCCAATTACAGTGTGATTCTCCCTAGTTCCACTGCTCAAGCAGCAGCAAGTCCCAGTACATCTCAACCACCTTCAGTAACCAATCAAAATCAACTCTTTTCTCCTGGACCCATGACTTTCAGTTCTTCAGCTTCTAATCAGGGTCCGCTCAATCTGACTCGAGACAACGCAGCAGCTGCAACGTCAGAAATCACAGCTCCGCCACAGTTTCAGCCACAGTCAGCCACAGTCTCAGCCACAGTCTCAGCCAGCCCGCCCTCCTCTTTCAAGGGGTCAATCATTGGGTGGAGACAGTAATTCTGCTCTTCAAGTTAATCCACAGGCTTCGCTTATCACTACTCCTGTCTCTAATCACAATCAGCCATCAAATTATGAACTGCTTGATTTTTCTATGCACCAATCACAAGCCCAAGCCCAGGCACCTGGCCACCCTGCATCGCTACATGAGTCTCCACAGTCTAGTAATGGATTTTACCTACAGGTCACCAAAGACGCTCAGCAGGGACTAAGAGTTGAAGCAAACAGCTCTCTCCAGACCCCAGCCTCTTCTTCAGCCCCACAGGTGCCACCAGCACCTTCCCCAGCAGCTTCAAACTCCCAGCAGACCCCAACAGAACCTCCTAACACTACAGATCCTCCGGCTGCGCTTCAGGGACAAAAAGATGCTCCACCTGTGAGTGGAGCACCGCCTTCATTTGGCCAGTATCCAAATCCAGCACAGGCGCCTGCTGCAGGGAATGTTCCCCCTCCAGCCGCTGCCTACCCTCCAGGCCCCCGAGGACCTGCACCTCCAGGGGCTCCTCAGCCAGCTCCTGGTGATCCACCCCAACCGCCCTCCGCTGCAGGCAGCCATCATGGCTATGGCCCCCCTCCTGCAGCGCCAGGGCAGATGTATGGTGGCTATTATGGCAATTACGGAGAATACCCAGATAGCAGAGCGCCATATCATGCTGGACAGTACCCACCTCCAGCTGTGGATCCTAGAGCGCAGCCCTATTATCAAGTAAGTTTTCTGCACAAGCTTAATAAATTGCACAATGCTCAATCCTGATTGGAGGATAAGGCATTAGCAGTTGTGGCCATGCATTCCTTAACTGGTGCTTTTATCCTTCAGGATGGTTCATACAGGAGCAGAGGTGATCCTTGGTATGGGAGATATGAGGGACAGGCCCCAGCTTACCGTGACCCAAACTACCAGTACAGAGAGCCTCAGCCAGAACGACCCAGCTCCAGGACTAGCCAGTACTCTGACAGACCCTCATCCAGGTTAGTGAAACTCTTACATAGTCGTAACACCATTTGTCGATGCAGTATCTCACTTAAGAAAGAGCTAGCAAAATACTCCTTCGCCTTTAGTCGGGGTTTCTTTGATGTAAACTGGTTTCTTAATTATATTTAGAGGCTTGTCAACAAATTAACTTTCAAATCTTTCTTCTAAAGACAAGGCTATCCTGACGACTACCAGAGAGCAAACCGAAGTGCCTACAGTGACTATTATGCAGATTATCCCAAGCACTACGATTATGCAGGTACGCATCGCAGAGTTCATACTATGAATCACATTTTTCCTCCTTCGCAGATCTTTATAAATAAGACCTTATCTCTCTCTCTCTCTGTTTTCTATGGTAAGGATACAACTATGGTCAGTATGACCCACGATACAGAGGATACTATGATCAGTCCTACTGGTCTAATTACGATGAAGCCTACAGAGCAAGAGAGAGCTACTATAATCAACAAATGTATCCTGCCAGGTATGCAGAGGAAACCTTTCATCATGTTGATTTATGTCGAGAAAATGGACTCGAAACAGTTTTAAGTTTATCTGTTTATCGACGCCGAACGCTCCATTCACAGGAAAGAAGGCTATGAGGACCAGTGGCGCTACTATCCTGGGTATGACGCCAGCTTCGATGATGACTACCGTCGTCGCGGGGACGCGTACGGCGACGATTTTGACCGTCGCAGCGTCCACAGCGAGCAGTCGGCCCACAGCGTGCACAGCTCCCACAGTCACCACAGCAGACGGAGTAGCTTCAGCTCCAGATCACAGCAGGTGAATGATATTTCTGCCACTCATGGACAGATTCTAGTTTGTATATTTAAGTTGATAAATTGAATCTTACTTTCACTATAACATACTTTACCGTTTTTCTCCTGCAGAGCCAGGTATACAGGAGCCAGCCTGACTTAGTGTCAGCAGTTTATGACACCACAGCATCCACTCTGGCTGTGGACTACTCGTACGGCCAGTACCCTAACCAGACAGACGCCTCCCAGAACTACAGCCAGTACCTCTATCCCGCCGAGTACACCGCAGACAGCACCTGGGTCGCCCCCGAGCAACGTGAGTCCAAAAACGGCGACAGGATCCCATCAGGGTTCAGTTAAAAGTTCTCCTAACCCACACTCTTATTTCCCCTCCAGCTCCCCCTCGTCCTGCAACCCCAGAGAAGTTCAGCATACCCCACCGCTGCGCCCGCTTCGGTCCTGGTGGCCATCTAGTTCAGGTGCTACCCAATCTCCCCTCAGCTGGACAGCCCGCTCTTGTTGACATCTACAACATGGAGGTACATCTTTAACAGACTATTTAAGAGCCTCATTCTCGGGAGATTTTATTTATTGTTATCTGGAAAGCAAGAGGAGTGAAGTTGTAATGCTTTTGTGAAGGTGCAATTTCTTAATTCTAGGGAGGGCCGATATTATCGGACGATATTGAGTTAAAAATTTAATATCGGGAATTATCGATATCAGGTTTTTATAACCGATATTTGTTCTGTAGGCATCAGAATTTCCGAGCCTGCATGAACGCAGCATGGGACGTTAACGGGCGCGTGCTTGATGACGTATAACAACAACAACACGCTAGTCTCGTAGGTTGCTAACCGTGGCTAACAAGCTAGCTCGCCTGGTGTATGACATGTCCGGGGTTTGGAAGTTTTTCCAAGTGTCACCTACTAACAGTAAATTTGCGATTATTATGAGAGGAGGAAACAAGGCGTAGTTATACGCTACATTTGTCTTCCTTGTTTTGATATTGTCTGTAGTTTGTTTGAGGCAAAATTTTCTCTCTAAAAACACAAAAAAATAAACGAATGGCACTTTTTTGTCACTTTTTTCGGTAACTTATTTTGCACAGACAGTGTTTACATTTGAAAAGCCATGTTGCTTTTATGTTTGCATCCAGTGAGAAATCGCAATAAAATAGGCACACTGTGTTAATTCCATAATAGGTGATATGTTATGTTGTTACCTAACAATTTTGGTGTAAAAAGACTGAATATATCGGTATCGGAAATTAAGAGTTGGACAATATCGGGATATCAGCAGAAAAGCCAATATCGAGCATCCCTACTTAATTCACTTTATTAAACTATGAATTTAAGCTTTAAAACACAAATGATCTAAAATGCACAAGGGCTTTTTCAAATAAATGAGAATTTATTTCTTATTTCTTATACTTGTATTTTCAGACCATGTTGCAGGATACCCCAGATCAGGCAGAACTGCGATCTTTCCCTGGACCCCTTATTAAGTAAGTGTATTCTGTCTTTTTAATCCATCATAAAAACTTTAAATTGAAGATAAGGCACATGAAGGATTGATGCTTGAAAAATAGGAAAAAAAAGTTGAAGCCGAATTGCAGGACTGTAACTTCTGCTAATTGTTCCTAATCAATTTACACACTAAAAAAGTAGCATTTGTTGGTTTGATTTTTACTACTGTCCCGTCTCACGCCTGTTTCTGTGCCATCAGAGAGGAGACCCATAAGGTGGACGTGATAAAGTTCTCCCAGAACAAAGCCATGGAGTGTTCCCGGGATAACAACCTCTTGGACAGAGACTCGGCCCGTCTGCTTTGGGACTTCATCGTGCTGCTGTGTAGACAGAACGGGGTAAGAATGTGCAGGAATATCTGCGAACCCGCCAGAGAAAGACATATGGAAGCAGCATTTTTATCCTTCCTTTAAATAACATTCTCATCATTGTACTCTTTCTTAAGACCGTCGTCGGCACAGACATTGCTGACCTCTTGCTGAAGGAGCATCGCTCCGTCTGGCTTCCTGGCAAGAGTCCCAACGAAGCCAACTTGATTGATTTTAACAATGAGCCTCTGGCACGCGCTGAGGAGGAGCCCGGAGCTGGACCGCTATCCCTTCTGTCGGACACTTTCATGACCGTCCCAGAGAACCTTGGCAAGGAGACGGAACGCTTCAGGGAGCTGCTTCTGTTTGGCCGCAAGAAAGTAAGAAAAACCCATAATAACTGCATGATACTAATTACATTTTATCTCAAGAGATCTGAAATATTTTATTACGTTGTGTAACAGGATGCACTAGAAGCAGCCATGAAGGGAGGACTGTGGGGTCACGCCCTGTTGTTGGCGAGTAAGATGGACAACAGGACGCATGCACGGGTCATGACAAGGTACTAGTGATGTAAAAATAAAAATAAAATAAGCTTAATAGCCCTTTTTGTGTGATTCCTGACATGTTTTTTTGGTCTTTGTTGTTTAGGTTTGCCAACAGCTTACCCATCAACGATCCGCTCCAGACAGTGTACCAGCTGATGTCAGGGAGGATGCCTGCGTCTGCCACCGTAAGTCTTCCTTCTGTTAACGATTGCAGTTGAAAAGTTGCACACAGTTTATTTTTCTTGCGTGCAAAATGCATTTTTATTGACCAGATTTATTTCTTGTATACACGCAGTGCTGCGGAGAGGAGAAGTGGGGTGACTGGCGCCCTCACCTGGCCATGGTGCTGTCAAACCTCACGCACACCTTGGACCTGGATACCCGCACAATCACCACCATGGGCGACACTCTAGGTGGGTTTACAGACGCGGTAACTAGAAGCACTAGACTGAGTGACGTTTGCAACCATCCCTCACACTCTGTCGTCATGTTTTCTGTCTTACGGCAGCTTCTAAGGGACTGATTGACGCCGCACACTTCTGCTACTTGATGGCCCAAGTTGGTCTGGGATTTTTCACAAAGAAGAGCACCAAAATGGTTCTGATTGGCTCCAACCACAGGTTAATAAAAGAGGCCGACACACACACACACGACTCTGAGCGGCATTTTCTAAGAGCAGCATGCAATTTACAGAAAACAAGCCACACTTCTAACTTTATCTTTGTCTTTTCACTTCAGTTTGTCCTTTTACCAATTTGCAACCAATGAAGCAATCCAGAGGACTGAGGCATACGAGTACGCTCAATCTCTGGGCTCCCAGCCTTGTTCACTGCCCAATTTCCAGGTAGGTGGTTATGGTTTTTACCAATGAAGCAACACGTAAACAGCAAGAACCTTAAATATTAGTTAGGTATTGAAGAAGTGGTCTTATTTGCGTTTTCTCTTATCTTCATTTTCTCCTATTAGGTTTTCAAATTGATCTATGCATGCCGCTTGGCGGAAGCAGGCCTGTGTGCTCAGGCCTTCCACTACTGTGAAGTTATCTCAAGGACTGTCCTCTTGCAGCCTTCCTACTACTCCCCCATTTTCATCAGCCAGCTCATCCAGGTGTGTTCCCCGTCCGCTCCTCGTCTCCCTTTTTCTGTAAAGTCCTCACAGATCCACTGTTTGCATTCTGACATTTTACGCCGTTCGTCCGCAGATGTCGGAAAAGCTGCGGTTCTTTGACCCGCAACTGAAGGAGAAGCCCGAGCAGGAGCTGTTTAATGAGCCTGATTGGCTGATTCAGCTCAGACAGCTGGATGGACAAATCAGGGTGAGAGTGCGCACAAAGAATATTTGAAGTACAAAATTTCTAGTATGATTTTGGGACTTAATTCTAACTATAGTTTTAGTAATAGCCACTTCTGATTTACAGTATTGAGAATGTTTCATTGCTCTGCTTGTAATAAATGTTCAATGCTTTCATTTATTTTTTTTAGACTGGTGTAATCGCATACAACGCAGATAGAGCGACTCCCACACAGTTTAACTGCAGCAGCCCCAGCTCTGACTTGGACCATTCTATTCCACCTGAACCTTACAACATGCCGGCGGAGGTGGATGGCCCAACGCCTGACAACCCCCTCATGAGCTCATTACTGCCTGGCCCTCCACCACAAGCAGTTCAGTTGATGCCTCCAGGTGTGTGTGTTGCACTTGCAATCTAATTTTTAACGTCTCTGTTCTGCGCGACCAATGAATTTTCATAAAATCTCATCTCACGTCTTTTCCTTCAGCTCCCACTTCCATCCTCCAAGATGGGATGGCCCCTCATCAGCATATACCCTCCAATGATGTGCCCCAGTTCTACCCAGTACCCCCCACTGGACCACCAGGACAGATCCCCATCCCAGGCTACCCTCCACAGGACCCCGGCTTTGCCCCTCCACCCTTCCAGCCTCAGCCTGAGCAGTCAGAAATGTATCCGGGGGCCCACCAGCAGCCATGCCCCCCTCCACACGTGGGTCAAATGTCGCCGCACATGCACCCTCAGATGCACCCTCAGATGCACCCTCAGATGCCGCATTCCCCTGTGCAGATGAACCCCCCGCCGCTCCAGATGCCACAGCACATGCCCCCCTCTCCTGGGCACATGCCTCCCGTAGAGTATCCACCTCAGGGCGTACCAGAAATGCAGCCTGCTCAACCAATATCATCCTCCCCACCCAGAAACTCCTTCACGCCCCAGATGGACTTCTATGACCACATGGCTCAACTGGTCAGTGCATGATGGGAGTGCAGTGAAAACTCTTCTGCGCTGTTACATGTTATGAAGAATGCTCACTACATTGTGTTTGTGATGATGCAGGGTCCTGGGAGATCACGGGCTCCTTCACAATCTTCAATGCATATGGTGCGTTTATGTGTCGTGTGTAAACTACAAACATATGTTCTTCTTTTTAATCTGTTTGTTAAAAGGCTGTATTTGTTTTACAGTAGGGCAGCAAAGCATTAGACGTTAGACAAAGTATTTTAACTTGGCTTTAGTTTCCAGTAGGGATGCACGGAAGTCTTTCAGCCGAAAACTAAAATTGCACCTTCGGGCCATTTTCGGATGAAAATTGCTGCGGTTGTTGCTTGCACGTGTTGTTTCAGCGGTAAAAGTCAGAAATTTTTAGGGCCGAAAAAACGAAAATGCACTTTCGGCCAATTTTTGGACAAAATTTTGTCGTCGAAACAACATGGCCGAAACAGGATGTTGTGATGATGCAAGCAACACCCACCACAATTTTCAGCCGAAAAAACGAAAATGTACTTTCAGGCCATTTTCAGCCAAAAATTGATGCGGTTGTTGCTTGCGTGTGATGTTTCAGCGATAAAAGTCCAGAAATCTTTCGGCCGAAAATGGCCCGATGATGCATTTTTGTTTTTTCGGCCGAAAGATTTGTGGACTTTTATCGCCAAAACAACATGGCCGAAACAGGATGTTGTGATGATGCAAGCAACAACCACAGCAAAAATGTACTTTGGGGCCACTTCCGGGGCCAAAATTGCTCCGGATGTTGCTTGCATGTGTTGTTTCGGCGGTAAAAGTCCAAAACTTTTTCGTCCGAAAAACTGTAAATGCACCTTCGGGCCATTTTATCGTTGAAACAACATGGCCAAAACAGGATGTTGTCATGATGGAAGCAACACCCACAGCAATTTTCAGCGAAAAAACTACTTTCAGGCCATTTTTGGCCAAAAGTTGCTGCGGTTGTTGCTTGCATCATCACAACATCCTGTTTCGGCCGAAAATCTTCGGTGGCATCCATTCGGTTACACTCTTCTTTCGTACACCAAGAAAGCCTAGACAAAGAAAACTTGAGCTTTTATCCTGTAGCACTGATTTTGATGTTGTATAAACTGGCAGCTGCTTCTTCTTCTCACCAGTATTTTCTGTTGCACAGGGATCAGGACGCCGCTCGCGTACGACCTCCGAGTCTTCCACTCACTCGGTCGGAAGAGAACGGAGCAACTCAGCGGTGAAACAGGCCTCTCCGCCTCCGCCCTCTATTCCCGAACAGCCCCATGCAGAAGCGGCCAAGAAAGTCAAGAAAGACTCTCCAAAAAAGGTTTCGCATTCACAAACAAGCTGTCAGACGTTGGTGCCCCTCTGGTGTTTATTAGGCCCGAGTGCAACTTTCTTTTTCTTTTAACACAGAGTGGTGGTGGTGGTGCCGGCTGGCTGAGCTGGCTCTATAGAAAGGGGAAAAATGAGGCTCACTTACCAGATGACAAAAACAAATCTGTAAGCTGTTAAATGTGCATTGTCTTATTTCCATATTACTTCATGTGTTTGTACATGCGGCTGATGAAAAGCGCTTTATTGTCTTTATTGTCAGATCGTGTGGGATGAAAAGAAGCAGAGATGGGTTGACTTGAACGAGCCGGAAGAGGAGGTCTGTTGTTGTTTAAAACTCTTTCTGTTCTCATTTTAAAGCCTGATTTAGATTTAGAGATCAACCAGTACTAATGTGTTTCTTATATAATCTGCTAGAGTAAACCTCCTCCACCGCCTCCATCTGGCTTTCCCAAGATGCCTCAGATACCTGGTCCTGGAGGACCGCCTGCACCCCCGGGTGGTGGTCCTCCCGTCAACATGTTCTCCAGGAAAGCAGGTGAGACGAGAGTTATTCACACAGACACAGTAATTAGAAACTACTTGTTGTTTTATATGTTTCTTGACTTTCTTGATTTGTCTTCTCAGGCACTAAGAGCAGATACGTGGACGTCCTGAACCCTAGCAGAACTACTAAACCAGGCGGGATGGCCCCTGCTCCAGCTGACCTCTTTGCTCCTCTGGCACCAATGCCCATGCCCGCCAACCTATTTGTGCCTAGTTCAGGTTCGTGCCGTGTACTAAAGACTGTAAAGTAACGTACGTGGTTGTATAGGCTTTCTGTCAGATTTTGGAAAGGAGCATTACAGAGCAATTAGAGACTGAAGAAATAAAATGTTTTCCTTAACTCTGGTGTAGCTCCTGACGATCAACAACCTATGGAAGGCAGCGAAGGAGGACATCTGGAGCAGAACGCACCGAACACCAACGCTGCTCCACAGGTATCGTAAAATGAATTTTTCAAAGAGGTCAAAGAGGTTTTTGTTGTCATTTCAGCCACATAAAGAAAGTGAAGTAGATAGTCAGATGAGAGGACTTTTCTCCAAGACCATGGGGCTACATGAAGACACAAGTACAACACAAGGGACTGAGCATAAAGTGCATGTGTGCAAGCTTATGCAGGCAATACATAACGGTGCAAACGGTTCCAACTGTTGCAAACAATACAATACTTACAGCAACTATTTATAAAAAGGCACAGGCCAGCTGACCGTCTTGCCTGGGCCCGCGACGAAATCATTTCAGATTCACTTTACTCGCCCTAGCTTCACCGTCTCCACCTATTTTTAAATTTTTGTTAAGAAAATCTTTAAGGCCACTATTTTCTTCTTCTCTTTTCTTTTCTGAGCACTAGACTTGTGCTGACCGGACATTTAGAGCGTACTGAGCTTCAAATCATATTTAATCAAGCCCCCCCCAAACGGCGGGCTTGAAAAGGCATATATATTAAACCAAAACAAGAAAGCAGCACCAACTAGTATGAACTGCCCTTTAAAGGTACTGCAGGACATAGATGGTGTAACTTGGTTGCCGGTGGGAGACATTTATACTTGCGTGCACCACCCAAACGCTAGTCAGCGCTGTGTCTTTTTTGTCTGTCGGATTAATTTTTGTTTTTACCCGTAGCCGACATTTCGCTGAAACTAGCCAGAAGTACTAAAGCGGAAACGCGCTCCTACCAAGTGGACCAATCACGGCTCATTACAAGATAGGCTTTATTACATGTAAAGATAAAGGACAGTGTTGCTGCAGGTACATATCATGTCCATTTACCTAGTTCACATAAACTGCAAAGCAAAAGCTTCTCCTCTGTGTCTTTAACATGTTCAGATGTTCAACCCAACGCTGTTACCACCTGCCCCCGACGGTCCCCATGTCCCTGACGGCTCACAGTCCGGGGAGGTAAGATCAGTCCGTCTCAGTCCACTGCTAATGCATCCACCATCACACCATCTCTGAAACATGACGCTAACAGCCTACTGCGTTCACTTATGCTTATTTGTATGATAAATTAATGAAAGAGGGGAAGGAACCATGAGAATGCATGCATGTCTGATTAAACTCTCTGCTCATAATCATGCCTAAAACGTCTTGACAGTTAGTACGACGACCTCTGTTCCATGTGGGGCTGTAAAATAATTCTTTACCTGTGTGTTTTTCTAAGAACTGTAATTTTCTTTAGCTGGTTCTAAACTGGTAAAAAAAAAAAATTAATCCAGTGCATGGGAGTTTTAATTAATCTGGGTTTTTGTTTTGTCTGTCTACTGTTTATTTCCCTGCTGCTGTGTGTAGCTGTCTCGTTCTAGCTCAATGAGTTCTTTATCACGCGAAGTGAGTCAGCATTTAAACCAGGTACCTCTAGCTGGGGCCTCAGACGCTCCACCCTCACCCACCGCCTTGCCACCCTTCTAACTCACCACATCGCCAGTAGCGCCGCTTCACTAGTTTCACCCAAAGCTTCGCCACCGCCGCTCATCAAACCCAGGATGTCTGCTTGCTCACTCGCCTGCTGTCTCCAGCATTACTCACTAAGATCTGGATATGTTACGGAAAGAAACTGCAAATGGTCAACGAATTTAAAAGAAGTTACTGCGACATTTTGTTTTTTATCCACACAAGCAGCATGAATGTGGATGGAAATGCCAGTCTGTAGGTTGAACTATGTTGAAGAAACTTGGATGGATATAATGCCACAAAGTTAATTTGTTGAGTACTTTAATTTAGGACCAAATTCCAGCAAAGCTAAGGGCATTCCCATCAACCTCTGCTGTGCTTTGTGTTTACTGCTAACTAGCTAATGGTAGCAAGCTCATTTGCTACACTAAGACTATAAACATCATAATAATCATACCTGGTAAAGATCAACATAGTAGAATGATCACTGTGAGCACAGAGCTTCTTGCTCCTGGCTACAAGTCTTGTTTATTCTAAAGAAACATTTACAAAATAAAGATAAGATAAGAGCTTTATTGAACCTGGCAGGGGGAAATTCACTTGCCCACAGCAGTTCAAATGTTGGAGTAGTAAATAAAAGCTATAAATAGTTAGCGCAAATACAGATATGACCTGCAGAAGACCAGGGTGAAGCATGCTGGAGACGCTAACCCATCATAAAGCTTGCATGGCTACTAAAACAACATTGTGACAGTGGTTTGTAATGCTGCCTCACTGTGGATCCAAGTCATCTCTCACATTGCTTTTCCTTCACTTGTGTTTTTCTAATTTTCTCAAATCCACACCCTCCTTTTCCTCATTCTTCTTCTTCTTCTGTTCAATAATGGGTTGACAGCTCTGTATGTGCTTAAGTAACACTGTTTGTCCTCGTGCTGACAGAGTCATCCTGCCCAGGGAGCTGCTCCACCTGGAGGCGTCACTTTTTATAACCCTGCACAGTTTCCACAGGTACAAATACAAAAAAAAATACTCAAGTTGTCAAAGTGTTCCTTCTTTTTTTAGTAATCCTATCTTCTTCTTTTATTTGCTTCTCCCCAGACAAGTGCACCATCAGGAGGTGGACAACGCCTTGGCCGTCTGGGCGGCCAGCGCCAGTACCCTGTGATGAAGTAACCGTCACGCCACAGAGAGATACTGTGCAAACAGACTTGTTGGATAGATATTACCTGGAAGTATATGAAGCACACGGACATACTGCTCTCTGTCTTAAAGGACCCTTCTCTTTGCCTGCACCTGAGGAGAGGATAGTCTGTCTCTCCATCATCACCATCGGTCTTCGTCCAGCGGCTTAACCACTCTTTTCTTTTTTGTTTAGTTCAGGTACTGTCTCTGGTGTCTTTTTATAACAGGCTCTGCGTTTCCTTGAAGGGCTTACTGCCGCATCCGAACGGACACAGCGGCGTAACAGATTTTTAACACGGAGAAGGCTCATTTGTGGATGCTTTCGTACACAAACTGTTTTGTGTCATGTTGGCAAAATTAGCGTACAATAAATTCCTTGCTCCTCTAACGCTGCCCTCAGATCGAACACTGTTAACAAAAACGATCCTGTCCTGGGTTTCCCTATTTTTGTCTGCGATCGAGTGTATGTGTGATAAAAAGAAAGAAAGAAAGAAAATGGCACCTTCGCATTTCACATTCTGAACTCGTCGGTGCAGCTTCTCAGTGTTCGTGAACTGGAGATAGCATTTTTGTGTGAGAATGATTTGTCAGTAGTGCTTTGTGTCCGCCGTGTTGCTCGCTCCTCCTCCGCCGCCCTCCAGTACAGGAAGCATGTTGGGTGGCGCGGGAAAGCGAGGGAAGTCTGCAGTGTTAGGTTGCTGCTCGTTTCAGATATTTATTTAATTGACCTCCTGACCGTCAGCTCTCCACTTCTTCGTCCAAGTTAAGCTCGGGTTTCTCTTCTGGGGAGCTGAAACGTCATCAGATTGAGGGGTGGTGTTCAAGAACAGCAGGGGCCAGGATTGAAACTGCATTTTAAATGTCGCTAAAAATGAATCTATCCAAATATTTGTATATCAGATTGATTGTATTTATGAGCTGTAGGCATAAAGGCGTGTGCGTGAGTGTGTGTGAGTGTGTGTGTGTGGAGAGCTACTAATTTTTTCTGATAGGCTTTGACAAAATGCATTTATGATTGATGAGATGATTCATATTCTGATCATTTGTACTGGCCGCTTCTGCAGACAAATAAATCATTATCTAAATTGTGAACTAAGAGCTAATTGTACTCTTAAATACTTCTCGCAATTTTTATTTTCTGATTTTTAATTCAGTCACTTGTCCTCCCAGAATGTCTCCGATTTGATGTAGTCACCGGTTTATGATTTTTAAAAAGGTCCCCTTTTGTTAAAGAGATGTTCTCCCCAATGTTTTAGAATTCCTCCTGTAAAATTCTTGACATGAAACCATAAGTACAGAAGGTAGAAACAAATGGTAATAAAGGTATTTTTTTTGCGCTCTGTAGCACTTTGAAAGAGATCTGTTGGTTTCATTCATTATACAAAGGTTACTGCCCGACACTGAACCTGTTACATTCTTCTGCACATAATCTAAGAGTCCAAAATATTAAAGGTTTTATAAAAGTTGCATAGATCTAAAGGACAAATGTGCTGAAATCTGATACAAGACCACACAGAGATCATGTGAAGGAGATAAAAGTAAACTTCCAGATGACAGTTTTAAACTTATTTGAGACAGGCTGTTAAATTGCTAATATTAGCTTAGCGCACAGATATCAGGTGGATTTTTTTTAGTTGTAAATCAAAGACTATTGAGGCCACATCGTTTTTAGTTTAGGAAATAAGTTATGAATATACTGGATATAAATGTAATCCACTAGTATCAGACTACAGAGCATTAAAATCTGAATTTGCATGTGAAGGCGGCACTGATGAATCTACGAAGTTACCATATGCTAACGGTTAGCTTAATGTTAGCCCCAGTTTAAACCTCTCATATGTCATGCTCATGCGATTTTAAGATTTGAAACAACAACAGCAGATTCTTACAAGTTGTACATCTGGCTAGCAAGCCACAGACGTTACAAGAACTCAGCTCTGAGATACTATAATGGGATATCCTATACTTTGATTAGCCACAACATTAAAACCACTGACAGGACTAGTAAATAACATTGACCATCTTGTAAAATCCAATGTTCTGCTGGGAAACATTTAGACCTGGCATTCATGTGGATGTTACTTAGACATGTAGCACCCACCTAGACTAGACCAGACCAGACCCCCACCCCATAGCAATGACACTCCTTGATGGCAGCAGCCATCCCCAGCAGGATGCAGACACACAAAAAACATGAAGAACAGCTCAAGATGTTGACCTGGCCTCCAAATTCACTAGATCCCAAACTGATCCAAGTATCTGTGGGATGATCTACAGAGGCCTCTCCCCTCAACACCATAGGACATTAAGGCCCCCACTGACAACATCCTGTTGCCAGACACAACACAGGTCATAATGTTATGCCTGATAGGTGTATAGCTCTGTGGCTGGAATTTAATGAGACCCAACAACCATTTATTTAACAAAAATAATTGATCACTCTCAAATGTCATCATTTTGATCGCAAAACCTGAGAACTTTTTTCCACATTTTCATGAGCACGATGAAGAACCGATCTTTTTGCTCTGAGGATTCAGCAAAAAGATTGTTCCATTTTTACAGGATGAGTGTGTGTGCCAACCATAAATGCTTGCAGTTTCATTTTTCTCGTGACACTCAGTGTTGCCAGATTGAGTGGGTGGACATTTGGCCAACGTCATCGTTATGTACACTACAGATCATAAAGAGGTTTTCGTTCTGCAAAGCATGAAAGGGAAGTAGCACAATCATCCACAGAGCCACGTCTCTGTAACGGCTAGAAATGAGACGCATCCTTAGCGAGCATAATATGCTGTATTTTCTGTTAGCAAATACATGTCACCAAAGTACATTCACACCATCATAACTACCGTACAAAAAACAAAATTGAATGCACAAATATTGGCAACATTTTATATTTGAGGATTTTTAGAGCCTTACAAGTAAATCTTCTCTTTCAGAATTCAGATCTCTTGTTGCGGAGGTTTGATTCCCAGTCGGCTCAATACCGATGGATAAATGAGATTTATTAGACAATGTTCAGTCAGTTTATCTGAGTAAAAACAATCAGACATTAGTGAAGGGGGCACCCGTATCAGAAAGGACCAACAAAATATTTTCATACTTCCTCTGCTGTCCACTTCACAGTCCGTATAGAACAAAGACCGTTGATCATGAAACTGATATTATGAAAGTCTCTTGGGAGTTTCATCTCTCAGAATTACACTGAGTCCATCAACGTCATTAATTAATTAGTGTGTTGTTGTCCTCCTTCGTTGGGAGCAGAAAAGGCTCTACGAGTCCAGAGCCGCTTGTGCTTTCTGAACAGCGACCTCCAGCATTGATTGGTCACATAGTAGCTGTTGGAGCGCAGCCGGGTCCATCTCCAGCAGCATACCTGCATAGATGTATTAGGGTGTAAGCAAAATATCAGTAGTCTTATGGCCTTTACCAACACCTTGTATCACATATCATAATCTATCAACCTGTATTTACAGTATAAGGTCACCTGTAATATCATTTGCACGGCGTGGATCCATTTCCTCCACTAGCGAGAAGAGCTTCTCTCCCAGCTTCTCTGTGTCGTCAGCCTCTGACGAGTCGCTGACATCCGTCTCCTCCACGTTCTCCCTGAAGAGAGGCAGGGTAAATAAATGTGTGACTACACCCTTGTGAGCACGTATGAAGATGTCCCACAAACAGCAATAATGCACATACTCTTTTAGTGTCTTCAGGGCGAGGGTCACCTGCTCTTCCAGCAGTCTGGGGTTTGAAAGAAGGTTCAGGACTGCATCTTTGTGCTGCTCCAGAAGCATTCCTGCGGAGAGACAGTGACTCACTTTTTAAATCCTAAATTATCGATTTACTTTTAAGTTGAACTTCTCTGCATGATATTAAGTGTTTATAAAGACTAACATCTTTCTCTTACCTGTGATTTTCTGTGAGTGACCAGTGTTGTAAACATCCACCAGCCCGAACAGCTGCTCCCCCAAAGAGTCAGAGGAGATGGACACGTCATCCTCATCCTTACACGTTGCCTTGCTGCAGGAGTGGAGTGACAAGAAAATACATGATTTGAAAAAGTTTTGACGTCCAAATCAATTCCGTGTGTGTGACACTTTTAAGAATCTGATTCACGAATTTGACTCTTCTTTTTTTCCAAATTTCCCGCTGCCTATTCCTATACCTGGGCTCCTGTGCAAGCTGCAGGGCTCTGAGGGCTTTCTCCACAGCTGCAATCAGCATGGCCTCATCGTGCAGCATCTGCCTCAGCACAGGACCTGGCAGCTCCAGTAACATCCCTGAAAAACACATGAAGACCTTGGTTTTATTACAAAGACACTGTCGAGCAGAGAAATGTTCCACGCAGGTCACCTCACCTGTGAGTTTCCCAGCATTCTCCTGGTGGTTGGGGTAAATCAGACTGTACAGTTGCTCACCAAGCGTCTCTACATCTTCTTCTTCATTCATGTTTGGCTTCTCACATTGACGCACTACTCCCACCTTTCCATGTCAAGCATTAAAATGAACAGTTTTCCAGCTGGCTTGCGCCTCTGGCAACTTTTGGATTCACATCCTCTAACCACATCAACATTTGGAGTACTGCACAAAATCGGCGTCCATGAATACAGATTCTCTCTCCAGTAACTGTCCTATTTAGTCACAGCTTCCTTTGCGTGTAACCGTGTTTAAATATAACATAACACTCGTGTATTTAGGGTTAAAACTGTTGGTATTTTCGTGCAGAATTTCTGACGGCTGTCTGTAAACACAAGGCGCATGTCAATGACGTCAAGCTCCTACACCGAACAGCGAATGTGTTCCTCCGCTGTCCTTACAAATAAATAGTACTCCAGAAAATGACACTCAGAAGTTAGTATAACATAATAATATCTAAATCATCTGCTTAATAGGCAGTGAAATATTGAAGCCTGTTATTTTGTTGTGTATACAAGATGATACATTATGTAAATGTTGTATGTAAATGAAGATCTGTGTGCGCAAGAATCTCTTGAAGATGTTCCGTAAAGCGGTTTCCGCTCTCTCCGGTCCTTTCCTCCGCTAAAAGGTAACGTGGTCGCTTCGCCAGCTATTAGCCGGTCACAAAAAATAGATTTGTTTGCCGTTTGAAATTGTCTTTATAATCGCAGATTTTGACATTTATGTTGTGTTTGTTGTTATACACCACACTCAGAAGCAAAAGTCCATGTTCTGTGTAGAAATGGAAAGATAATCGTATAAGCACGTCGCCCTGGTTAGGCCTCGTCGTGCTCACTCGTCCCCCGTTTTGAACATTCAAGCTAATGTTAGCCACATAGGCTAAACGTTAAGAACAGCTTTATTTGATTTTTTTAAGCTATCTAGCGCAGGTTTATAGTGCACTTAATGCTGTGTTATGGCATTTGCGTAAAATTTCACAATTTTCAAAGTCAACCTTCAAACTATGAGATTAAGCGAACACGTTTAGCTTGTGGCTAATTGTGGCAAACCAAACTGACGCCTGTCAAGTAACGAGGAGCCGCTGTCTGTAGCTGCGTTCAGCCGAGCTGTAAAATGTTTCTGTAACATTTCATCATCTTTTCTGTATTTATTGTTTCCAGGTTCATCATGTCGTCCCATCTGCAGTGGATGGTCATCAGGAACTGCTCCAGCTTCCTCATCAAGAGGAACGGACAGACCTACAGTACTGTGAGTACACAGCTGAGAATGAGAGATAAAACTGGTGCTACACTCAATTACTGGGTCACATTAAACGAACCAATGAGAACAAACGCATTCTGATACAGGTCATTACTGTTATGATGTTCATTTAATGTACAGACACTGGAAGAATTGCGGCAATCTTATCTTATCTTAATTGAGCTGTATGTCATCTTGGAGGATGTAGATCTGATAAACTGGGTTGAATTAAACTCTGAATAATTTAATTAGTAAATAATAAACACGTGTGAATACTATTACTATGAACCACAGCCTCCGTAAAATGAAAAATGAGTTGAATTAACAGCTGTTGTTTTAAACAAATGCAGAATACTGTAACCTTAATGAATCAAATATTCAGTGCATGACATTAGAATGCATTTTGTTTTCACTAGTGTACTTAATGAACTGGCAACTGAGTGTACACTGCAGTAGATTAAGCTGTTAAATAGCAGGAGGACTATTTCTATCTTTAAAAACTGGGCCATAGAATATATTCTCTCTTTGAACTTTAAAAGTTTTGTGGCTTTCTGAATTGACAGCTTGACTCGTCTCTATTGTGGGATACCTACATCAGTGTGTTACTGAATGCTGTTTGTGTGTATTATAGCTTAGTTTGGATCCTTGATAATGAAATTGATATTAAATAAGTTGTTGGGTCGTCTCATATGAGTTTTATCCGTGTCCATGACAGGAGCCCAACAACCTGAAGTCCAGGAACTCTTTCCGCTTCAACGGTTTGGTGCACAAGAAGACTGTAGGTGTGCAGCCAGCTGCCGATGGCAAGGGTGTCGTCATTGTGCTGAAGAAGCGTGCAGGTAAACATACATTCATGCTGTTCCCTCTTAATCATTTGAGCCTGTTTTTACTGGATGAAAGGAGAATCACTTTCCTAGAGTGAAAAAAAAAAATGGGTCTGCAGTTGTTAAAACACATTTGTGGTTTTAAGGACCGCAGCTTTGTTTTTTATCTGCTTCCGAATCATTGTGCCCACACGTCTGTTCTAGTTATTCCCAGAAGATTAAATTACATAAATTCAAAGGAATTGAAGTGGCGGCTCTCCAGTAGATATGTCTGCAATCATTCCTGATCTTGAACTGAACTGTGTGACCTAGAGGAGCACGGCACTTTAATTTTAATGCAGGGTGGTGTTGATATTGGTGTTTTTGCATCGTTACTCCTCTCGGCACATTGGAACGCATTTTGTTTTCTCATTCCTCAGGCCAGCACAAACCTGCCACCTCTTACGAGAAGATCACCATCAACAAGAACTCCCGTGCCACTCTCAACAGCTTGAGGCACATCATTCGCAAGAACAAGTACAGGAAGGACCTGCGCATGGTGAGCTTTACCTGTATTTTTACAGATGGCAGTGTCAGCTTCACCTTAAAGTTTGGATAACATTATTCCTTCAGGTGTTACAAGAACATCATTTTAAGTCTGCTTTGTTTCCTTCAGGCTGCCCTGCGTCGTGCCAGTGCTATTCTGAAGAGTCAGAAGCCTGTTGTGGTGAAGAAGAAGCGCACCAGGGCTACCAAGACAGCATAAAATGATCCACATGATAAATGAATAAAAACTTTTTGTTTGGAAAAAACTACTCCGTTGTTCCGTGTCTTAAATGATTGTGATCACACCTGTGGTTTCTAAAATTTCAAGATTTTTGTCTTGTATGAAGTGGTTCATTGGTCGTTCTTCTCAAATATGCAAATCTTATAGTACGATCAGCTGCAGTCTGCTTAGTGAAGGATTCATTCAAGTGTAAATGAAGAGGTCTGTCTGAGGGAAATGGTGTAGTTTAGTTGAAATGCAGACAATTTTCAGATTCTGGAAGTGAAGCAGTCTGTTTAATATTTGTCAAAACCTGTGCCTGTCACTTTGAACCACTCTTTTACAATCTGAGCTCCATGAATCCTGACATTGTCACCTTGGAATATGCTTGTGAACATCAGGCAAGAAATATGTCTGTCAACGTAAATCACACCACAGCTTCTCATGGAGCTGCTGTGGTTCAGTAGGTAGAGTGGGTTGTCCATGAACCGGAGGGTTAGCGGTTCAATCCCTGGAACGTGCCTCATGTCAAAGTGTCGTTAGCTCAGTGCTGCAGTGTGAGTGGCTGTCAGACAACCTCAAAGAGGTTTTACCACTCATCTGAGTAGCTTCCTCAGTTCTAGGGGACTTGTCTGAGGTTAAATAGGAACTCTGAAATCTGCTCATTCAGTATAATCAGGTAGTCAGCTGACCTCATTCTTTGGGCAACGTAATGTTGCTGAACCTAGACCTGAGCAACTGCAGCAACCCCAGATCATAGCACTGCCCCATAGCACAGGCTGGTACAGTAGACACTAGGCATGATGGCTGCATCACTTCATCTGCCTCTCTTCTTACCCTGATGGTTCTCCACTATCCTTCCAGTTCTTAACCCAGTTTTAGTAGTTTCTACAATCTCCTTAGATGTTTTCTCTGTTTGATGCATGCCAATGATTTAACCCTTCTCAAACAGACTAACATCTTCTCCACAACCACAGGATGTGTCTTTAGACATGGTTGTTTAAGAAAAGAGAAGCTACTCATTGCATCAGTTGGGGTTAAATAACTTGTAGCCAGCTTAAATATAATCACCCATGCAGTAATTATCCAATAGGAGGCTCCTATGTATTAGCTTAGTTAAACACATGTGGCAATTATTTTTTGGCCAGACAGTGTATATGTACATACTACTCGTCCTGTTGACCCCCACTGCCCCGATGGAACAGACGAACTGATGAACATGTAGATGCTGCACGTGGCTGAAATGAGCTGCAACAAATTAAAAAAGCTGGGAGGATATGTGACTGCTGATCTGAATTGATTATCTGTGCACCCAGCTGGGATGTAGCTCACATATTTGCCCCTATTCTGAGGGTATTTTACATAAACCCATTCAGTTTTCTGCACAACTCCAACGGTGTACTTTAAGTTTGTGTATATAGTTGGTGTATATATAAAAAAAAAAAATCTTTTTCTCATTTGAAGTGAATCATATTGAAGCAAACACCCTGCTGCAGTCGCTGGTGCAGAAACATCGGATAGATTTTACAGCATTGGCAGCGTTCCACCCGTGGCTTTGGAAAGAAAGAACTGTTGTCGCCCTCCCCACATCTGTCGGGTTTAAGCTGATCAGTTCTGTAGTTAGGGCACGGCTCTTTCACGAGGGGATTCGGACGCGAAGGGGGGATGTCTGGGATTGTCTGCGAAGATGCGATATAGTCCGCTATGAGGGGACCCATGATGAGGCCTTCGCTGTTCTTCCTGCCGCTGACTCTGCTGGTGCTGGAGGGCCAGAGCTTCGAGCTGCAGGACACGATCCACGCGCTGATAGAGGAGAACATCCAGCTCCATGACCAGCTGGAGAACCTCACCCAGGCCCTCAGGGAGCTCAAACGGATGCTGTGGCATCACTCCAATGGTAGGGTCCCCTTTGGAAATTTATGTAAACGCTGTAGGAGGAAGATTGCCTTTTATTTACTTATTTATATCATTAAATCACACACTAATCTTATGTTTAACATGTATTTAAGTTTACGTCGCTCTGTATTTCACATATAACGTTTAAAAAGAATAGTTAATTACACCAATCTCAAGACACTGGATGTAAAAACTGAGCCGGATCCAAACGGGTTTTATCGCTGAAGGTCAAAGCAGCTTTTTCCTCTCTCTCATATTCTGTTTGTTTCTCTTAATCCTTTCCTGTCTGTGCACAGTATTACTTTTCTGACGCTTCACTTTCCATGCACTGTGCCGCAGGCGTGCAGAAACAGCATTCTGTTTTGTTTCTTCTTTTAAACGCAGACCCGGATCACCACGAGCACCACGAACATCACAACGAGGACGTTCAGCATCTGTGGGACGAGTGGTCGGAGCACGGTGAGCATCTCTGAGTATCAGGCTGCAGCTGAGCGTGCAAAGCCGGGGCAGAGGCCGCCCCATTAGCTGGCATCGATCTCACGCCCATGTAGGCCTGCAAGTTAGCCTCACAGGTCACATTAGCACCATAATGAAATATTTGGATGAGCATACATCAGCTGCATTACAAAAAAAAAAAGAGGTTGATGAATGCATCATTTGTGAGGTGACATTCTCTCTCTCCCGCCCTGGCAGGCATCAGTGCAGAAACCCATCTGCTGCTGGAACACACATTTTGCGGGCACGACCTGCACGGCTCAGCTGCCCCCCTCCACGAAGAGACCAGCGCCCTGCTTCTGCTCTTGCCCTGTCTCACCCTGCTGCTGCTGCTGATGAGGCCGCACTAGAGCCGGTGCCAGAGCTGAGTCTTCACAGCGCCTCACGGCCGGCGGGGATGGGCGCGTAAACTCCAGCGTGTGATAATTAAACATATTTGAGCAGCTCTGATGTTGTTGTTGGGATTAGCAGCACCCGCGGCCCTTCCTGTTGGGAGCGATTATTGAGCTGGCGGGGTTGGATGAGTTGACCTATCCGTCCGAGTTAGAGTTAGACGAATCACCTCCACTGAACTGGAAAGATGAAGCCGGTGTATCATGACAGAGGAAGCTGAATTAAAGAGGTTAAAGACGATGACCTGTCTAATTAGTGGCTATTAATTGAACACAGTTGTTTTTGTAAATGCTACCTGCGTTAAACCCTAAAAGACAAAAATTATGATAACTGAGTAAATGAAAAATAATTATTAAAGCTATATTTTTATTTTTAAGAAGCTGCAACCGTAACTACTATCTCCATATGATGTTGTTGGGATATTTGCCACAGGTGACCTCTGACCTTTTAGCAGACACTTATCAGCATTTAGCAACATTAGCATTCTTGTATAATTGTGTTTTTGGCAACCAAATACATTTATTTTCCAAATGAGAATGTCAGCGTATGTAACTGATAATATGTTAAGCGGTTACCCGATAGCATTGTCCATCTTTCATCTTACTCTGCAGCTCATTAGTTGTTGTTTTTTTTCCCTCAGAAAACAAAAGCAGTGGAAAGATGCTATCAGCTTCATCTTTCCACAGATAACTTCCTATTTGGAAAAAAAAATCCACAAGCAGTAAATCCAAGCACTTTACAGTTTATTTCCCACCACTATCTGAAATGGTACAGCACATATAAAAGTTATAAAATTAACTAAAGGTCGGTTTGGGCTCGGGGTTTTATATTCTGCAGAGTGAGACATTACAGGGAAACGAGGAAATGTGTTTTAACACAACAAATAAATAAACAAAACATAAGACGTCTACAGCGTTCTCACTCAATGCTATATAACAACGTGATGTCCATAATGGCTAGCATTTATTAAATAGGAGTCATGTATACTATGGAATGATAAAATGAAACCCACTGCTGTCTGTGTTTTGTGTGTGTTCATTTTTGGTTCTGCTTCAATGCTGGTTGTGTGTTGATGTGTGTGTAGTAACGTGTATGTCCTGGCGCAGTCTGTCATCACTACGGAGGTCCACACTTCTATATATAAATGATCTAATAGTCCATGCAGACTGCGTACCCATGATTCCCAAGCATATAAAGCATATTAGATGTCGTGGCTCTAGTCTATATCGAGGTCAGAGTCCTCGTCGCTCACAGTGCTCTGTATGATGGCTCCATTGCGAATCGTCTTTGCGACGACGGGGGACTTCTCCGGCAGCAGGCCGTACTCCTGCAGCAGGGCCTCCACATCTACAGCAAAGAAGTCTTCCCCGAGTTGGTCTGTGAGGCGCACAAAGTTGCCGATCAGGTCCCCTCCTTTGTAAACAAGCAGGGCAGGCAGGGCGCTGTCTCTGAACAGTGCGCTGGTGCTGATGGCTGAGCTGCGTACGCTGCAGAACTTCACCAGCGGGTATTCCTGCGCCAGGCACAGCAGGCTGCCGCTCATCGCCTCGCAGCCCGGGACCTCCGACTCATAGATGTGGATCATGACCAGCGTGCTTTTGTCCTCTTTGTCTAAAGCCTCCAGGAAGTCCTCTCCGCTGCTGAGCTCGTAGACCGTCTCGAAGCGTTTTCCGCGGCAGAGCTGGCGACGCATCTCTTCAATGCGCTGCATACGGTAATGCTGGAGGAAGTCTTCGTCGTCCTCTTCTTCCTGGAGCATGTTGTACTCCTGCATGGTCATCTGTGGAGCACACATACAGCTTAGCTTACTACATTGACTGAAAACAGAGGGAAGGAGCTAGTTTGGGTCTGTCAAAAATCCACCTAACACAGCATCTACAGCTTAATATATATATGCTGTTTAATCCATATAATAAATATTGTCATGGTTGGACCTCTTCAAATAGAAGGGTTAGGGTTACTTCCCTAGTTTTTCCCCACAACAATAACACCTCAAACAAGTGTGGTACAGTTTTAAGCCTGGTACGATGGAAACATTTTAAGCTCGTGTTGCACTCACTTTGCCTTTGATTTTGTCTTGCAGCTCTTTCTGTTTCTCTTTGTCTTTTTCCAGGTCGAGATCGGAGCGGCAGGTCATCGACAGCTTCTTGATCAGCCTCTCCATCTCTTTCTTCTGCTCCTGCTTCTGCTCCACCTCCAGCTGCTTGTACTTCCTCCAGTCATTGATCACACCCTTGGGTCCTGAGACAGAACAGCCGTTTTGATTGTCACTATGGTAAATATATTCTTCAGATTAGGTTAAAGTGAGAAACCCTATGGGTTGAAAATAGTGTCATTTACTCTTATTTCTTGTCACACACAACGTCAACAAGCTGACAATCACTCGCACTTGTGACTCCAACGCATATATTTTAAATGCAAATGCAAAGACCATCATAACAGAAACTGTGGTTTCATTTGTGTACGCCTGTTGTTGGTGATACCTGTGTTGACAGCGCTCCCATCTGCACTGTAGTCTATCTCGGGCTCATTAACGCTGGCGTCCCTTATGGTCTTCCTCTCCCCATCCTCGTCCTCGTTGTCGCTGCCTTCGTCCTCACTGCTGCTGTAGTAGTACTGCAGCTTCTCTCCCAGGATTTTGTCATCCAGCGTAGTCATGATGACGGCTCACCTGTGGCAAGCGGTGCATTGAACAACATCCAGTATTACCCAGTGGGATGCAGCCCTTATTGACATCCACAGAGTGTGTTTAATTGGGGACTGCACAAGTACTGCCTCTTCTTCAATAATTGTGCAGCTTCATCAACAAAACACCTTCTGCTTAACAACACTTATCTCCTAATAGTCTGAAAGAGGGGATTAGTACTATAGTAATCCAGATTGACAGCCATCTAAGCTGTCATAGGTGGGATAAAAAATGCTTATGTCGAAAATAGGACATTGAAACTATACACGGCTTATAGTAAGTGTGTCAGTTTATTAAACTTGGACTGAAAGGCCTTTTATGATGCAATGATCCGTATGTAAGCCAGTCTGAATGCACAGATGGGGAGACAAGGAGGCAGACCCCCTTTACAAATCCCTTTCACTTTTGACAGTGGTACAGTACAGATCCTTTGTTTGACCTGCGCAAAATATAGTGACATAATAAAATAATGTCTCCACGGTCTTAGAATATAAATAGTACAACCCGTGTAAACAGCCGCTAAGGCCTACAGATGATTTAGCTAACGTTAGCTAGACTAGCTGAGAATCTCTGCGGATGTTACAGCTTCGATAGCAAACTGAGCTAGCAGCCGTTAGCTAACCGTGAGCCGTTAATGTCGTTTCCTCGAGTGCCTACCAGAAAAACGTGGATACAAAATCCAATTAACTTGTTTAGGTAAGTAGGACACGGGCGAAAAAATAACAGGTACCGCTGGCGTTTGTGAAAGTTAGCTAGGTTAGCCTGAGCCAACGAAGCTAGCTAGCGTTCCTACGCTTACTTCCTGTGATAATATTAGGCAGCCATAAATAGAGCGGACGTTAAATTTAACTACTGTTTTAAAGGCATGCAACATATAATTTATTCATATAATTTATTCGTAAATAACTGGATACTTACCTTGATTTTACGACCAGCTGACGTTAGTAAAATGTCACCAACTGTCAATGTTCGCTCCAGCTAATCTGCTAGTTTAGCTGTCATAGGCCACTCCCCCGGCCCGGCCCGGCCCGGCCCGGACTACGATGCATTCACAATTCACGGAGATTTCGCATTTTTGGAATAGATAAGCAAATAGAAAAGACATTTGCGGATTTAACAAATGTCTGTAGCAACCATATTCCTTAATAATACTCATTCTTGTCTTCCAAATCAGTATTTCAAACTACTTTATATGATAGAGTAATATTCTCTAGACTACCACTGTAAAGTTGGATTTTACCGGGAGCACATGAAGGCAACACGTACAAAACGTGGGAAGTCGCTGGAAGCATTTTGGTGCAGATCTCAATTTTACAACTAGAGGGCGATATTACAGTGAGTTCCGGTGCAGTTGCTTCCGCAAACGGCTCCCTGCAAACGCTTCTGCCAACTTAAACATTTTAACTTATTTTCTTTAGGATATTCTCACACGGTGGTGCAGGGAAAACCATAACAGAATATGATTCACAATTCCTTCAAATAATACAAATCACAGAAGACAGATGGCAAGCACAAATGCTGCCAGATCTTTAGATTTGTGTGTTATTCTTGGACATAAAATGCTAAATGTATACCTTAATCCCTTTGATTCACATGTGTTATAACCAGGTTTAATGGGATTCTAAACTTCACTGTACATCCTGTTTATTGAAAAAACAGCGCTATTGTACTCGATAAGTCTCCTGTTACCGTTTAGTTTACAGACTCAAGCCAAAATAAATCCCAGATGTACAAGAAGCAGAAGTCCAAGCAGGAATTGACACTCATGAGAGAAAAAGAATAAAGGAGAGTTGAATAAAGGAGATCCAGGCGCTGCCAGTTTAAATGAACGGGCAATAATCCGCTTTGTGTCTATAGTTTTATTCCTGCGTTTACACAGTCTTGCAATAGAGAACTAAATCTAAACACAGTATGACTTTCTTCGGGCACAAAAAAACAAAACCAAAACATATGTATATATCCTCACAGATGTGTTTGTAGTGTACGACAAATAGCGAGCAAGTTATGGAAAAAGGCAGTTTTAATTTTGAGCTCTGGATCCTGTGTGACTCTCCAGTGCTGGTCAAACAAGCATTACTGCGTTCGTTCTTTAGCAGCCACCTCACAAAATACAACCCCTCAGGTGTCCACAAAGGGTCATAGATCAGTCCGCACTTCACCGCCATCTCTCCTTTGTTGCGATTTCTCCTCCGTGGGCACGCTGAACGCCACGTACGGACACGTCCTGGTGTTCAGACACACCAGCTTCTTGAGCGTGGCAGAGTTTACTATGTCGAAGCCGACCTTGCCCCCGAACGTGCTGGGCTTCCAGTAATCTGGAGAGCAAATGGGGTTTCCTAGGAGGCCTTTGAGGGAGAAGGGGGCGCCCATCTCCACCATGCTTTCGCCAAATATGGACCCCTGTCGGGTTTTCTCCAGCATCAAGCCGGGGTAAAACTCGAGAGCGTCAATGTCACCGTAGAGCTCCTCGAGCGTGCTGGCTATCTCCTCGTTATCTGCAAAAGGTGATGATGCACAGTTTAAAGCATATAGGTAATACAATATGAATCTGCTGCAGGGATGTGAAAGTTGTGTGAAGATTTTATTTTCCAAGAAAAACACCTCAACATGTAAGGACTAATTTACTCGCACCTTTGACTGAGCTTGACTGAGCTGAAGTCATTCAGTGTGCCAAAAAGTCACGGAGAGGCTTTTTTTATTACTCTGAAATTCTGTTCTTCTGAGAACATCACCATTAACTGTGGCTATTCTATGAAATCTGTAATCATGGAGCTGCTAAATCAACTGTATACGGGTGAAGATTCCAGTTGTGACACTAGTTTTTGGGAGCATGCTGTGACTTAACTGAAGGTTGGGGGAAGAGGAAACTCCCAAGACACTGGTGTAAATGCCAAATTGTGCTGCAGTAAATATTCTCGTCTGCTGCCATGTGTTTCAGGTGATGATCTAGATGATCCCTTGACGATTACCAGATAGATTACCGGATGATTTCTGAATAGAAGGGACTGCCAATCGAATTAGTTACCATTCAGTTATTCCAATACTCTGCCTTATGCCAAGTAAATGGGAGTCCCATCAACCTCAACTGTGATTTGGATTTAGCAATAACTGGCACAATGCAGAAATACTAAACCGGGATCTTGCATGCACGATATGTCAGATTTCCCAAGTTTGTCTTGTTTGTGTTGTGTTGACTTTTGTAAAGAACACCTTCACATTTGAACCTCGTGCGGATGCAACTGGACATATTCTGTACACAGTTTTGGCAGCTAAGACTAACGTTGATGCTTCCTGGAGGCTTAATGAGATGTGAGAAACTTCTAGTAACACTACTCGTGTGTCTCAGTCACTTGGCTCAAAGCACAGATACGCCTTTGTGGAGTCATCGATTTCATCATAATGCAAACCAACACGGTTTGAATGTCGCGCAGATACTTACACCGACAACAACTAAAGGATCAATAAGACGCTCGGCAGTTGATAGTAACAGAGACTAGTCGTTAAACCCCTCTAAAGGGAGCAGCAGTCATTCCAAGAATGTACGTCCTGCTGCTCTCATGGAGTTGCAAAAGCTATAAATCACATTCTTCGAAGCCTGAACTTTATGTTGTGTGGGCCGTGCGTGGCGAGCCGGGCGCCTTACCGCTGAATTCTCTGAACGACGTGTACGGCTTCAGGTTGAAGCGCTTCCTGTACTCGTTGAAAGGCTGCAGGCGGAGCTGGCGGGACTCCTTCACTGCCCCCACGGCCACATGGGTCACCACGGGGTTGATATTGTGGCCCCCGCCAATCTGCAGGGAAAAAAAAGAATGCTAGCATTTCACACATAAACTGAATCATATAGTTTTATTCATGTTCATCGTCTGTAACTGCTTGTCCTGTGAAGGGTCGCGGGGGGGTTAGTGTTAGGGTTAGCTGTTAGCTGTTAGCTTGCATTGGGCGAGAGGTGGCTGCTGGCTTGTATGCTCGTGTAATCATGATACTTACATTCAACTGCGGCAAAAACGCTAATCACGAAAGCCAAAGAAACAGTCCCACACTAAAATATCGGGCCGTGCTTCAGCTTGTAAGAGTTTACCAGCAGCTCAGTGTAATTAGTTAGTGTCATTTGTTACCTGGCCCGCAGGTTGCCGAGAGAAGGCCTCCACCAGCTTCTCCACCCCGTAGTGTGTGAGAACAGATGTGTTGAAGACGAACTGCGGGTAGGTCAGCTCGTCTCCGTTTATTAAGAAGCTGTCAGGCATCAAAGGGTGCCAGTGGTAGAGCTGGCTGAACTCCAGAGCGATGCGATTCCCGTACTGGAAGTGAGAGTTGAACAGGAGTGTGGGATCGAACTTCAGCTGAAGGAGGTATCCGCTGAGGTGCTGCACGTACTCCTCTATGACTATACGGATTGTTTCACCTGGGTGGGAACATAAAACAAGGGCAGACAGGTCATGATGAAACACAGTAATACTGGATGCCAACAAGCGAATGCACAGTGACTCTTGTTTATACACACTGTGAGGCATTCATGGCAACCAAAAAATGCCAATCGGCATGTATCATAGACATGCTTGGTGTTAATTACAGCCAGACTTGTCTAGTCTCCTTCTCCTTTAATGCTTTTCCATGAACACCAGTGAAGATAATCCCGAAATGTTCCTTTCAACCCTCCTCACCGATGATGATGAGTCGTGCCGTTTGGAAAAGCTGCTCGTCATCCCATCCGGGGTGCTCCGCTTTCAGGATGTCACAGACCCGGTTGTGCTCCCTCAGCCACAGCGTGGCGTACATTCCCAAGCCGGGGAGGAGTCCGAACACCTCCTGACCAATGGCAATCTGACTCTCGACGGGGATGCCGGGAGGGTAGCTCATCTTCACGGACGCCTCAGTCACAGAGGGAGGGTACACCTCGCCATTAATTACCTGATTGGGGGGCGACACATGTTCAGCGTACTACAGGCGTCTACGGCACAGACAGATGCTCCTCGGAATTAATCGTTACCGGACAAAAAGATTAACGATCAGCAGCAAAATATGCACAGGTAATAAAAATAAACAAAGACAGTTAAATACTCAAAAATACTGAAGCTGGAAAGTCTACAATATATATAATATAGATTAAATGTGCACAAAAAACAGTATCAGGACATGGTGTTGGGTTTAACTCATTGCATATTACATGCATATAAAAAGTTTTGCACATTGTTCTATGCAGCTTATTTTTTTAGCTGTGTTATAAGGTAAGATAAGACATGGGGCGGCTCCTTCCTTTCCTTAGTGCCCTGTGCCAATATTCAGGCAGCGGCTGGGGAATTAACGCGTCTCCTTTACCTGATATTTAAGTTTTCCGTCTTTGTGAAGCCTGAGCTTGAGCTGTCGTTTCAGGTTGTCTCCATAAATGTGTCCTGCATCCACCTACACGAAGGTACACGAAGCAAGAGAATAAATATCACAATTACATGGTCCTGTGAATAAAATGACAGTCAGTAACTAAAGAGTAAAATGCCAGAGGGCCTTCCTGTAAGTAGATGCTTTTTTATTGGTTACGAACAGTAGATTCCTAGAGTTTAACCAAGTTTCCTGCCAGTGCTTCATCTTTTGTTTGGATTAAACTGTGGACTAAAGCTAGGTGGCTGCTTCGTGTCCAATCTTTAAGCTAAATAATAATAAAAAAAGTAGTAGGTCAGTCTGTCTCAAGTGGTTTAGACTTTGACTTTATTCATTCACAAGGGAAACTGCTTGGTCTTGCCAGTTTTACTAGTTTACCAGTTTGAATCTATTCACATTTAAGTTAATAATTAAGCTGTAAATTGTAAATTTTATCACAGTTACACAGAACAGACTAACCCCGTGCGACAGGGCCTTCGTGTAGCCCACGCCCATGCGATTGTAGGTCTTAAAGAACTGGTGGGTGAAGTGCTGCGCGAAGAAGGCGAACATGAGGTTGGAGCCCTGGGGGTCGGGCCTGAACGTCCTTCTCTTCAGGAGCCTCTCCACCAGCAGCTCAGGGTCGGGCAGCCCAGCCTTGCCTGAGCGGGAGCGACCACGGCGTCACGCACGGAGGCACAAGGGTGAAACAGACACACGCCCTTTAGTCATAATAGTGAGGGAAAACAGTGCTGATACCTCTCAACCATCCAAGGTCAAAACAGTGACAGGGGCAGATATTAAAAATCTTCGCTATAGTGGAAAGAAGGTGGGGTAAATTTCCTCATGTAAGGAGCGTACATGATTTAATTTAATACATTTCAGAGAATAAAACTGGTCAGGAATACAGACAAAACTATTAAGATGTTATAATCCACTAGTGTCCACTAATATACACCGAACAGGACATTTGGACCTGGGAAAAGTTTTGACCTGGTACGAGAGACTTTCACAATAGTAGGTCATAATGTTATGCCTGATCAGTGAATATAAAGTGCTAGTCAAACAGGAATATTCTGGTTGCGCAAGATAATGAAAAACGTGTTTCCTTAAAGCTAACCTTTGACCCCCAGAGGCGTGGGACAGTCCTTGGGTACCGGGGGCAGAATCCGAGTGTAGTAGCTCAGATTATAGTAGGACTCCCAGCTGAGGTAGTGATATTTGGAGTTGAAGGTCGGAGGGCTGGGGATCAAGCTAGACCTCACTGTCGATTGAAACAAGACAATAGTTAGCAGATGAAAACATGCGAAAGGGAATTTCTTTGTTGAATGAAGAGCTCACTTCAGACCTGTTAAGACCGCCCGCATGAGGACATCCCGCAGGAAGGTGGAGTTGATGATGTCCCAGAGCCAGTGGAAGTGGGTGAGAATGTAATGCACCGTGTCTGGGTTGGGTTTCAAGAACTGTCGCACCCGGGTCCAAAACTCAGCTGTGGTGAGAGCACAAAGGAAAAAACAGTCTTGTTGTTACAAGAAGTCATTGTAGCTGGGGATTTGGACAGGAAATTCACTCTAAATTGCTAAGTTGTTGAGTCGTCGTCCATCAGGACACTTGGCAGGCGTGGTTCCAGAAATCTAAATTGCAACCCACATCCCCAGATTTACTGAATAAAAGGAAATGAAACAACAAGGCTGTCCCAGGACCCCAACAGCATATTTTGTCTGTCTGCTTAGTTTGAGCCTTAAACTGCAAAATTAACATGAGCTCATGCTTTTTTGCCTGATCCTGGCTGGCTCTTCACGAAACCTGCTCTGTGTTCATATGACGTCTGCCTCAATTCCCTTATAATTAATATCAGGATTTGTCTGAAAGGACAGAAAGATAATCAGCTGATAAATTATTGAAAACAGTTGCAGTACATGCTCTATTGCATGATCCTGGGTGGCTGTTGGCAAGGAGAGATCTGGTTTAATGCCTTTATTCTTTCAAATTTGTACATATTTTACTTCACCCCATTTCAAATCAACATTTTAAAAAGTATAAATCCCAAATATACAGGTTAAATAGCAGTCTGATCTATGGGAATTTTGTTTTCTGATGTTCTGTAGAAAAGATGTTTCACCTGTTCACTGAAGATTTAATCTGCAGATTAAACGTTTGTCCTACATTCAAAAAATCTACACATAGTGGGCATAACATTAAGACCACTGACAGGAGACGGAAATAACATCAGTCATCTTGTGACAATTCAGTGTTCTGTTGGGAAAGTGTTAGACCTGGCATTCATTCATGTGGATGTTACTTAGACATGTAGCACCCACCTAGACCAGACCAGGCACCCCCACCCCATAGCAATGACACTCCTTGATGCACACAAACAGCAGTTTAGGAACAACTCAAAAAAAATACGAAGAATAGCACAAGTTGTTGACCTGGCCTCATCTGACCCAAATGAGCCCACTAACAACACCACCCCCTAACCCTCCCCTTAACCCTAAGGCCCATGCCCATTCTCTGATGAGTCACAGCTGTTTTGGAGACACAAGGGAGACCTTGTGGTTATAATGTTATGCCTGATTGGTGCTGATTCACACTTTTTAACCCGGTATTTAGGCAAACCAAATCAGTATGCTAAGCTAAGCTAAGCTAGTAGTTTCCTTGCTCTAGTCTGTATCTATATTTGAGCACTGTATATATCTTTCCATTTAACTCTCAACAAAAGAGCAAAAAAACAAAAAGCTTCCCAAAACTACTTCACATAAAAATTGAAAACCTAACTCTACGTCCCATTTATTCCGTTCCCGTTTGACTCCGCCTCGTCCTCCTTTCTCCCATTTTTTTTCTTTTTCCTCCTTTTGCACAATCAAGGCAATGGTTAATTGTCACCACGCATGATGTAACCGTCAGCCAAATGCTTCACATCCAATTAAGACAGTGTCAGGGGTTCTTTGTTAATGAGAAGCAGACCAGCAGAAGTACAGTGATGAGATCAGCGCACAGGGCTCTGATCCAGATTCTCTCTTGCTGGCAGTTTCTCCGGTTCCTCCAAATATTTGGGTCTAGACAAGAAGCTTTGGCTTCTTGAGCCAGGAGATATGTTTCACTATTTCCTGGTTTAACTGCAACACCATCTGACCCTTTCTGTCTTATGTACAAAGGAATATTCCAGATTCCTCAAATGTACAATGATTGCAGAGGATATGAGACGAAGGCTTAATAAAGATGAGTGGACTCACGGACTGTGCAGTTTTCTCCATAGTAGCCCGTGCGAGTGCAGTCACACTCATACTTGTCCTCGCTGTAGTGCATACACACACCCCGGTGCTGGCAGGGGATATAACAGCATGGGTTCACTGGGGAAAATACATAACCGGAGGGAAAACACACGTCAGACATCCTTTGAAATACGTACACCAGCTATGGAGCGGTGACACAGAGAACAGGTTAAATATTGACTTTTCATTGTTTCTGGATCACGGCAGGTCTGATTCCCGTATGCATGGTGATTTATTTATTTATTTTTTTCCCACGCTAAAACCTGTGGCTAGGTTTCGACAAGTTGGAGCATTATGGGTACTCTTTTATTATGAAGTAAACCTCCAAAAAAAGAAAAGAAAAAAAAGATGCGCATTTAATTCAAAAATTTCAAGAATTTAGCAAAATGCGAATCGACAGCATGTTAGAAAAGGACAAACATTTGCCACATGAGGACAAATGTGAAAATCTTGAAGAAAGTTTTACAGATTAAATTCGTGTAGATTCAGATTCGTACTGTTGCTTTAAAATGATCGTAGTGTGACCCAAACCATCGTACGCACTAATACAACCTGATGAAAATCACACATTAGGACGATGCCTTTAAAATCAGAGCTGTTCTGTGTGCATGTAAATGCAGTTACCTAAGGAATAAGCACAGAGGCTTGGCCATTTGAATGAAACAACTGCCTTATTCATTGTCAGCCACGTGGCAAACTATCTTACAGTTGTCCTTTTATATGAAACAGGCCCTGAAACTATCGCATGAATGCGATAATTGCTGTATACCTGGCAACACTGATGCTGTGGCTGAGGTGGTAAACCAGGCGAGCACCCAGCCGTCGATGTGTGCAAGGGTGACTGAATTCCAGTAAGGAATAAAAGTAAGGACCTGTAATTATTCACTATTCACTTCTTAATGCTGAATTGCGTGCTTCCCACATTCTACCTGGTTGTCATCAGGAAATTGTTTGGAATTGTTGCAGCTAAAGCAAATTGGCACCCTGACATATGTTTAATGCCCGAGCTATTAGAAAAGATTGACACCACTCCCTTAGTAAGCCTCGATTTAGCCGGCAGCTATAGTTATATAGTTATCTTAGATTAGCATTAGGAGGCTAGGAAACGTGTAGGTAGAAGAAAAAGGTAACAAAAAATTAAACCTCAAACCTTTAAAGGCATCTCAGCATCTGTAATTAACATTTCATATAGTGATTGGTTGAGTAACAGTTGGCTGTTTTTGATGTGATTAAGCTCCAGGCTATGGTATGGTTAGTCAGGCTAGCGTCATCTGATTTGTCAACAAACCTTTCAGCATTAAGCAAATAGATTACCACCCAAACATATCATTTTAGGATACTTACTTAGTCAGACTGAACTGCATGTGGAGAAAACCTTTCATGAAAGGTCTTTGTTCCTACGCAAAGGGAAACAGGGGGGTGCTAATTGCCAAAACTATTGACAAGACACAACAAGCGCGTGAGAAAATAAACACCCCTAAATCACAGCGTGATGACAGACGTGATTTATGCTCCGTTTTCAACCAGATCGTGTTGTGGATTAGCTCAACGTGGAAGA
Organism: Planiliza haematocheilus; assembly: GCA_005024645.1. Taxonomy (NCBI): domain Eukaryota; kingdom Metazoa; phylum Chordata; class Actinopteri; order Mugiliformes; family Mugilidae; genus Planiliza; species Planiliza haematocheilus. Next base: position 3,978,563 of record SRSE01001181.1, read on the forward strand.
AATGAGATACGGGAGTTGTGGGATGTAGCGGGCGCTGCAGTAAAGGCTTTGTTTATGTTGGAAGCGCCAGAGACATGCCTCTTCCAGCCCTAATCCTTCTGCCTCCCTGCAGCAAACTGAGGAGATCAGCCGTCACATCTGACAACGTTGTAAACTACGTGTATGCCTATATAGCGGGTCAGAAGAAGGTCAAATCCCACGGGGGCTTGACTGTAGGTTTAAATGTAGAGGTGAACAACTCAATCAAACAGGGCAGACTATTAACACTATAGTATAATAACCTATAAATGACAGCATCTCTAAATGTTTTTGCAAAACATGCTTTTGCAAAATATTTTATTTTAATTTGGCACAAAAAAATAACTAAAACTGTGGACAAATTAATAATAAAAGATACTCTTATTGAAATTAAATTGCAGTTAAAGTCTTCTATATAGTTTTCACACTTTGCAAATTCACGCCCCGGGCCTCTTTTGACCCTCAGCGTGGGCCGGTTTTGACCCTCGGGCCCTATGTTTGACAACTCTGATGTATGGTTAAAAGCTTTTTCTCCCGTGGCTCAGTTTAAATACCAGACTGAAAGCTGAAATCGGATGCACAGGAAGAAGAGGGTGACAATGTATGTGCGCTGATAACATTTGCCTGAGGGCACAGTGGCATATTGTGTATATAAGACGTTTGAGGGGGGGAATGCAGACTGACCGTACAGGTCAGACAAGAAAAGTCTGCTAGCTGCAATGAAAGCACTACTTTTAGTTTGGTTTTTCATTATGTTAACTTTTTAAAATCAGAATAAAGTGTTGCGTAAGTGTCACCGTTTTTCTAGCGGATGATGTCATGTGCCCGGAGCTGGCCTGTCGGGGCCCGTCTTTGTTATCAGGTTTAAAGGAATGCCTAGCAGTCTAATGGCCATGCTCAGAGGAAACCCTGATAAAACAAGAAGGAGAGTGAAAACACGCGCTTGCACGCTCCACAGCTCAACCCTTTCATGCTGCATTACCTGTTAAAACATTAGACCACCCAGTATATTCCCAGAACACAAGGTAATAATAATTCTAGGCAGAGCAGCCTCTGACTTACTGACCTGTGCTGGAGGTAACTTCATCACCTCGGCACGAAGGCTCCCGCAACAGCACGAGAAGAGCAAAAACTGATCCTAGGACAGAGGCTTCACAAAGAGTTTAAAATCAGTTTGTGTGTAAAGCAGATTGAACACAAAGCAACAGCCCAGCAACATACAGGCTGGCCCCCAGTCCGTGCCCCCGGATCCTTGAGAGGCACCAGCCGGGGCTGCGGTGTACTCACCTCTCATTACAGCAGCCTCAGTTCAGGAGACTTTCATGCCAACAAATAAAACAAGAGGAAAAGTGCAATAATCCAGGAGATCTGGGTTCGCTCAGAGCTGCGAGGACGAGATCCAGCTGTTGACACACAGACAGACAGACAATGAGGATCAGGATCATCTGTTCAACGGGTTAACTAGTCTCTGAGCGCTGCACGCTCACACCACGCCTTTTACCTATCAGTTATACATGGAAGGGGAAAGTGGGAGGGTGAGCTCAGAGCAGCTTTCCAGTTCTTCGTCGCCACCTTCTGGTTTATTGGTTTATTCTGCCAGATCATAACACCGCCATTAATAATGACTTAAGGAGATGTTATGAGACGCTTTACCGATCCACTCTGCATGTTCTCTGTGAGACCAAAAGAATGGCAGAACTCAGTTTAGTTTATATAAGGGTACATCCACCGATCAGGCATAACATTATGACCACCTTCCTAATATTGTGTAGGTCTCCTTTGTGCCTCCAAAACAGCTGTGACTCATGAGAGAATGGACATGGGCCTTCTGAGGGTGTCCTGTGGTGTTGTTAGTGGGGGGTCTATGGGTCCTATGCGTTGACGGGAGGGGTCTCTGTGTCTGGTCTAGGTGGGTGCTACATGTCTAAGTAACATGCACACGACTGAATGCCAGGTCCAAGAGTTTCCCAGCAGAACTTTACTTCACCTGTCAGTGGTTTTAATGTACTGGCGATCGGTGTACACAGCAATACAAGATATGCAGCTATTTAGTCATAAATTGTTGATTTGTTTCCAACCTGACAGTAGCAGTAAGGCAGAATCATCATGATTCAGCCTATGGGGATCAGGAATTTCCTTTTCATGGCAACTCATCCGGTAGTTAGGAAAGATATTTCCCTCTGAACCAAAGCGGTCAACCATTAGTTACGCTGTTAGCATAACTTCTTCCCTGCACTGAAAACCGCCTTATCCTTTCCTGGCTTAGCGTTTTCAGTCCTTTGTTTTGTCGTGAAGCACATCTGAATCATATTACATTATGCTGTAAAACTCTCTCCATAACTGCACAAGACTGGAATCTCTGCTATACTGCAAGGAAGGAAAACACCGTTGACTTGTTCAGCATCGCACTTGAACCGAGAGGCGCTCTGTGTATATCTAAAATAAATCTACAAGTATGTTTTGTAATTCATGTTCCCGCTGAACCGACGCCCTTAGCAACCTACTAAACAGGTGATAAAGAGATACTCTGGAGTTCAGCTCTGTGCATCATCCCCTCAGAGGTAGAGGAGTATTTTAGCAGCGCCAGGGAGAAACCATGAAGTATGCGCACAAAACGCTGCTGCCGTAAAAATCCTTCCAGGCTTATCTACGACTGAAACTACACTCCCCTGACAGATGGAGGTCGCAGATCAACTCGCCAGATGCTCCGTGAGAAAAAATGATTACATTTGTTTACAGTGCGCAGACAAGTGACGAGAGGAGGTTAAACACAGGTTTATGGCGTCTTGTGATTAAGATATCAAATGTCTGTTGACTGGAATCCTCCAACCAGTTTAAGGATATTGGACCTTTCTCTGCAATAATGTGCTTTTTGTTTGTTGTATTTAATCTTCCACTAAAATGTTACGCCCACCATAGCTGCTGGTTCCCCTCACGCCGATGGCTTCACACGCATTTTCCAGCTGCAGCCACAAAATTCAGTCTTTTGACTCATTTGTAAACCGACTACCTGCCAGTCGTCATCTGAGAAATTTCTTTGTTTGGCCCCGGATAAATATTTAGACTTGTTTTGTTGTTGAGGATGTTTCTAAACCACTTTTTGCCAATTCATCTTCCAGCTTGTTTTTTATTATATAGGCAGGGAAACTCTGGTTAGCATCACGTGTATGTCTGTACTGCAGCGGCCTCTGAAGGAAACTCTGTAAGTTGACGCTGGAATGGTTCTCACCGAAAAAAGCTGCAGTTGGGTTTATAAACTATGCTCCTAATGACTTCCACTAAGTCGGTCTTCAGCCTGTGAATGAGTTGCTCCGTCCAGCTGCAGCTTGGAAACAGTTCAGCGCTCAAGTGAACCATCTGACAAACTCATTTCACAGTAGCAGGGGAATATTTGTGAGTAAATATTCGAGAAAATATGTGGTGTGATGTACCAGTGAGAAGGACTCGAGGAAATGTGACTTAGAGAGCATTGAGAGGTTAGAGGCTAGGTCTTTACTTATGAGAAGTTAATAAATCTGGATAATGGAGACGGAAACATGAGCAGCCTGGTGTTATAAATGTGTTTTTTTTCCCATTTATAGTTATAGTATTGTACATTTTTTCCACTAGAATGAAATACTTTGGCTTCATTAGTGATTAAAAGCTGAAAAACATATGTCTGTGAAGGTACTCAGTCATCCAGGTCATGATTTATCCAAAAAGGCAACTGGGCTGGAGTTTTTTTGACAAGACTTGTCCTCACTCATCTGATGGGTTTCCTATTTAAACTTCAAAATTCCCACCAGTCCCCCTAGAGCTGAAGAAGCTACTGAGATGAGTGGTGAAACGTCTTCTCAAAAAAGTGCTACAAGTTCAGCTGCCTTTTTGGATATACCATGACCTGGATCTGAACCTTCACAGACATATGTTTTTCAGCTTTTAATCACTAATGAAGCCAAAGTATTTCCTTCTTACGGGAAAATGTACAAAAAATAAAGAATAGCTGCCTCTGTGGTTAGCACAGACGCCTCAAAACAAAAAGGGGTCAAAGCGTCTGGCTGGCTGGGGCCTTTCTGCTAAGAGTTTCTGTGTTGTCCCTTTGTCTGTGTGGGTTTTCTCTCGTCACTCTGGCTTTTCCAAAAAAACAATTCAAAGATATGCAGGTTGGGTTTATAATAACACATAAATAATAATTTATAGTGTATTGATCACACAGAGCAAAATTATATTCCTGTATCTGATACAACACAGCCTCAAAGGGCCTTAACTATAGACACAGGTGAGAGGTGAACCTATTAAAAAAAAAATCATGTGACCCGCCAGCTCCGACGCTGATAGGCTGGATCGTTCAAACGTGCATTTCCCGGGTTAAGAAAGTTGATTGTTTTTTATGACCACAAAAAAACACACAACATTAACTTAGAGGTGACACAGGTGCGTAACTAAATCATGTATATACCAGCCAAGTGTGCTCTCCCTATATTTCAAGAGGGTCCTGCACTTATTTTTCAGCATTAGCCATTTAATTACGTTTAATAAACTGAAAATCATTGATATCCAAGATGTATTAGTTATATAGTTTTATTCTGTTCTATTTTTGACAACAACAAAGATCACACATAGAAAACGAAGTGAAAAGGAACGAGCCAGCCGGGAATCGAACCTACAATCTTCTGATCCGTAGTCAGACGCGTTATCCATTTGCGGTTGCTACCCGCGCGTGATTGGCTGAAACGGAGGGGCAGTTGCTCGACTCACATCTTTTCTTTTCTTTTTTTAATTTAAAAAATATAAATAAATAAACATAAAATGGCCGCTTCACACCTATATGAGCCTTCTGAGGTTTCTTCCCGTTTAACTTGTTCTTGTTTGCTCTTGAGGTTTCAGGTTTTAATGGACACTGAAAAATAATATAAATGTTTCAGGGTAATTTGAAGGGAATTCAGTTTTAACTATTTGGACTGGCTGGTTCTCTTGAGAGTACAAGGCAATTAACATAGCTTGTTCCTTGCTGCTTCCCCTGCAACAAGTCATAACATCAACTTCTAGATTCTAAGCTATGTTAAATCTGGACTTATTGTTTTTGCACATTATTGTAAATTCATTTCATTTTTATTCTTCTAAATATTGCACACACTTTTTCTACTTTAGATTTTTGTTATGGTGTTGAGTGCCTGTACTTTGTAGCTGCAACTAAAACATGTCCCAGTTTGGGATTAATAAAGCATCTTTCTACCGTAAAAGGATTTTTATACACTTTTAGAAAATATTTGTCTCTACATGTGCCACAACATTTCCATATAGTCCAAGACCTACTTCTAAAATATCTAAATATAAATGAAATGGTCCTCCTCTCAACACATTTAGGAGTTTCTGGCTCTCGCGTCTGTTAAACATCAATCTTTTTGACACTAAATGAAATAAGATTGTTAGTCGTTTTGATTGCCACAGAGGAATTGAAGCATCTTGGCTGCTTCCTGTGTACAACATTAACATAATATGTTCCATTCGACACCTCAAGATATTTAGACGTGTATCCACACGCCTCTACTGAATACTTAGACCAGAAATGATAGCCCACAGGAGACTCCTACACACCTATCAGTATACAGGCGCTCAAAGTATCCCTCCAGGAATATCCCCGATATCTCAAACTATTTCACTGAATCATCTGCTTACATTTAAGGACTGCCACCACATTTTTAAATCCAGATGGTTTCAAACTAAATTTTAAATGCTAGTAATCCCATGGATCCTTAGATTGGATCTCACAAAACACTGACACACGTCTGAAAACCTTTTAGTTCAGGCTCTTAGTTTTGACACTTTATTTTTTTACAAATGGACCAAGTGGAAATAAATTCTCCCCGTGCATGTTAATCTACTGATGACACTTATTAGCAATGATTAGAACCCCAGTCTTCAGTGAACACTGGACAGACAGTAAGGCTTTAAAGATCAAGAGAAAAGTCTGAAGCTCCTGTTTAACATCACATTTATTTAACCAAAAATGTGTCTTTTAGGATGAGCTGGAGGCGGCCACTGCAGCGCGTCTGGGTTTGGGGGTGGTACCTTCCCGGAAACCATTCCTGGAAAGAAGAGACAACAAGGGTGATGATGCAGTTGACATATTGGATTAATATGACTCAGAAGCAACCTTAGCAAACAAGCTACTAGGTTTGTTACTCTACAACAATAACATCACATTTATTCACTAAGGATAAAAGCTTTACTTTACTCCCAAATGTCTGGTTGTGGGCTGATGACAGCTTGGGCTTTCTAACAAATATTTATTTCTCCTTGTTTAAATGGAGAGATAAACTATAAGTATGTGGCACCCTGGCACAAATGACACACTTTTGTTCATTTGCGTGCATTTCAATAAAAGAAAAAGGGACCCAGAAGCAGCACAGCACTGACAAATGGAAGATGAAAAGCAGATATTTTGACCTGCTTGTCGTTTACCTGAGCTAAAGACAGGTGTGGATTTAACGGACCACTCACATACCTTGTTAAAAGTATCTATAGGTCAACACAATATATGCATTTTGTGTTTATTTAAGCAAATTTAACAGATTAAATGTTATTTAACTAGTGGAAGACATCAGCTTTTACAAGTCTCATCATAGAGCTATGTTACAGTAAACTGAAAGGACTTTTGGTTCTGATGATTAGATGCTGGTCATTGTGTGACAACTTCAGTGTATTTTAATATAGATGTACGATTTTTTTTAATGGGAAGGCTGCAAATAATGCAAAAGGCAGCCCAAACAATCCTGATCTAAATAAATAGTAGCCAAGTAGTAGTCGGTATCACGGTTTTGTCTTACAATGACGCTTACCTCAGAGAAAACACTGATATCACATTTAAGTTCATTTGTTCAGACATTTATTTTTCACCATCACTGGTAAGCGTCACTGAAGGGTCAAACACGTCTACACGGACAAGAAGCCTACCCTCTATACAGCTATGAATCTGCTCAGTTCTCTACTGCAAAACCACCAAGGCAGAATAGGACTGTGTCTGGATCATGTTTCCACATATATTTAGTTTATAGCATTGTGTTTATGTAGTCTCTCCAAAGCTGTGCTGTTGCGTGCTTTCAGGTCAACTGTAAAAATAGTTCAGTCATGACATCTTGCACTTATTGGTGCATAAAGAAAACATAACAGGAGCACTTACAAGTCAGTAATCATAGTGTTTGTTATAGAACATTTCGATCCAACATATAACCATCCACCGTCACGGTTGAACTATAACAAACCGGGGGTAAAGCGTAAATAGCAGCTTCTTTCCAGCAGATAAAAGGTGGAGGAGTCTTGCTTATGTTCCCTGATGGAAGTATGTCAACACAAGTCTCTAAAAGATCCGATGTTTGAAGTTCAAGGAGATGAATCCATTTGTTTACTAGAGTCAGGTTTACAAAAAGTGTTTATCGTCAACAATTTGTGATTTCCAGCTCACAAACCAACACTGAGGACTTACTCGATGTTTAACCAAGACGGGGAACTGATGCCAAGGCAAAATCCTGGAGCTCAGTAACCCAGAAACCCACACAACCCTTATGAGTCAATTAGACAAATTACTAGCAGCGCACCTCGAATCGATTTTAAACTTAGCCGAGTATTTCCACTACATCTCACCTGAATCTGCGGTAGACGACCTTCAGGTGTCTCAGACGGCCGGTTCCAGTGGTGTTCCTCCTCTTGGCCTTAGCGCTCCAGTTGTCTGCAAAACAAACCTCTTCATTAATATAAGAGCTCTGGCTGAGTACATCTGTGCTGGATAATGTACCAACTGTGCCCGGTTAGAAACACTTAGAATAAATAGTCTGTCGTGTTGTTAGACAGTTAAAGACGGTGTCTTCGTGCTCTGATGATTTGTGGTTAACTTTATAGCCTGTTTGAAAGACTTGTTGTTCCATCTGCACTCACTCACCAGTTCATCAGGTGCAGTAGTGAATACAAATGCAATCGTATACTAAAGACCAGCAGTAAATCTCCTACATGGATGTTATGTTTAGTAAAACAGCATGGATGCAGTTTGTGCTGCTGGAACAAAATACAAAGGCCTTTGCCAGTAACTAAAATAGGGTCAAAATGATCAAACACCTGTTAGCAAAACAATATTTTACTTTAAACTACAGCTTAACAATTCAATTACTTTAAACCATATTCTTCAGAACGCTAATATTCAATGCACAACTTCCATATTTGCTTACAAGTGTACCTAATGAACTGGCAAATGACTTTCCCGGGTCAGCTTCACGCGTCCATGCAACGCTTTGAACGTAATGACAAGTGTTTTAGCATCTTATCTTTGGGTCACTTACACTTTCTCTTGCGCTTCTCGGGGTAGCCACACTTGCCGCAGGAGGACTTCTGCAGATGGTAGGCCTTGGAGCCACAGCGACGGCACAGAGTGTGCGTCTTGTTCCGGCGCTTACCGAAAGATGATGTCCCCTTCGTCTGAGAGAGAGAGATATGAGAGACCAGAGATCAGGACAACTCAAACTGTCACATTGGACAAGACCACCATACGGTTAAAGCTGTCTTGTCTCAGTTAAGAAAAATGAATCACAGTAAGTCATATGTTCAGACATTTGTATTTGTGAACATCACTGACAAGACTTCAGCTAAAGTGGCAGTCAACACAGGTTCATGCTGGATGAAAGGGGTGCAATAAACGACCCTTACTGCCTCAGAGTTAGTCGGACTGTTAAAGTGCGTGACAATATTCGCGATCAGAAGCAAAAACACGCAAAAAAACTCGATTTATAACACTTGCGTACTGACAGTGTGTACACTTGAAGGAAACACACTACACTGAGTAGCTAGCTAGCAATGCTAACAGTTGCGGAGAGCTAGTTAGCCACCTAGCTGGCGAATAACAAACGGAATTATAATCACAATAATCTGTGTAAATAATTTAACTAACGTACCCAAAGACTTCTAAATGGTGTTATTTTTATTTAGTGGTGTTCCGGCTAAAAATAGTTCATTCAGTAAGCTGCACCTCAATGCTAATAGCAGCAAAGAGATGCTAGATGAATGCGACAGAAAAAAGCGTTAATTTCATTAAAATGAAGATTCATCTAAAAAATGCTTCATCCGAACAATGAACATTTTTATTCGACATCGAAACACCAACATTTTGTGGCAGATAATCAACACATTAACCAGATGTCAAGAGATTTCTTTCCGCCAGCGTTGCTTCTTACCATTTTCGTCCGGTGGCGATGGGAAAAGAGACCGGAAGAGGAGCTCGCGCCGCATCAAATCACATCCGTGCTGCTTCCTGTGTAACAGTCAAACGGCACCCCTCTGAACGGAACCTTTTGACTTGTTTCAAAGGGCCGAATAAAATCATCAGCGAAAGTGAAATAGGCTACGTTTTATTTGCTTAACTAAAGATTACGTGAAACGTACTTAAACGAAAATAATTATTTTATTAGAGGTCTATTTATTTCCACATTCCATGTTTGTTGTTTTTGGAAAATACAAGTTACTTACTGCCAGTGCATCTTTATTTTACAGCATCTACACAACATAGCTTTTTTTTTTTTTACTTAGCCTTTACAAATGTATTTAGTATATATTCATACTCATAGACATATAGACACACACAATGCTGTACACATTTATGTACAAATATACAAACACAAATGTTTATGTCTCTTTTATTTTATAACTTATTGCATGCTCTGAGTAGTGGCAGAAAAAATAACACAGATTTACAGTTTTAATGCGCAGATATCAGTCATGATTCTATCAAGAGCACTAATCAAAGTCTCTTGCATCCATCTTTAGGGAGATAAACTAGGCAAGTGGACGAACCCCGAGGGCAGATACAGATCAAACTTGAGCCGGAGGGACTACATGTCCCATCTGGCTTGGCTGGAAGTGTCCCAAAAGCTGCAGGCCTTGGCTTCCATGAAGGTCGCCCGGGCTCTCTCCGCTGGCGGTATGACCTGAATTCAGATAGACAACCAATGGATGGTAACCGAGAGAAAAATAAATATGTCAAAATGCAATGTTTCCGTCTAAGTTGGTGCAGTTAGGGTTGAGGGTGGGGGTAGATACAGATAACGCCGTTTCCATTAATCATTCGGACAAGTTCATCCATAATCTGATGTTGAAAGGTGGATTAATGTACCAAACTGGGAACAAAGCTTGCAGTAACTGACAGTAAAGAGACAATTTCATCGACCAGTCAAGTTGTAAATAATTTTACAGCAAATGCAATAAAGTTAAGTCACTTTAGCATCCCTGGTCCGGATCTGTGGACGGTCTATATCTGAACAGCCACTGGGCTTCTTCACACATCCACACATAAAACACTGATGCTTGTAAAAGTTTTAATTGGGAAGCTAAGCAACCGAAACTTTACCAGATGGGCTTTGATGATATGATCCAAAAATAGCTAGCTAAAATAGTTCTCTCCGTTGCTCAAAAAGACCCTTTGTCATTGTCACGGGTTTTGCTCTCATTCACAACAGGATTCAGATGAACTCGATGATGTGGTTTTACAATTTCAGACACTGAAACAATCATTTTCATATAAAACCAAGGAAGACCTCAGGGAAATTAACTTCTAATATTATGCTAAAATATAAAACTAATTAGAATCGGTGTAAACAGCTCATTAGCATGAAGCTAAAATCACATCAATTGACAATTAGGCTACATTTTGAAACCAAAATGATGTGCACTTTCCAGTTCGGTGGCAGACATTGGTAGGTTTTGCAACCTCATTGAGGTCAGGTGAACGGGCCAGTTGAAGATGATGCTGGTGCTCAGGTGCATCCTTGAAAAGCAGACCATGACCTTGGGTTTTGGCTGAGTAAGGAGCATGTGAATGAAACGCTGCGCGCCCCCCGGCTGCCAGGCTGAGAAAAGGCGCATCCTCCTCCTTTTGCATTTCGGTCACGCAGCTTTGCTCAGATTTGAGATGAAGCATGAGGGATGTGCTTTTCATCCCGTCCACCTGCCGCCAGTAATTTGACGAGGATAAATCGCGCTTAACGTCGATGCCTTCGCTTTATCTGATTTATCGTTTCGGGATTAGTCTCGGGTTTATTGCGTTGTGAGCGCGTACATTTGGACAGTCTGCGATGACTGCATCCGATCGAGCTGCAGCACCTTGTTTAGGCGACTAGGCAGAAAACCTCTAGGGACGTTTCGTGTTTTTCTACCCATCCATTTGCGAATTATATAAGAATATCGGAATTATTTTGGAATTGGACGCTGGGCTATTAATGATTTTTAGATCACACTGCATAAATTGCGATGCTTAACATCCGCAATCATGATGTGGACACATGGTAGAAAAATAGCCTAGAAAGGTGGTGGACGATGTCCGGTCCAGTGGGAACGAGACACCTGAGATCCTGGTCCTGAATGCAGTGGAGAGAGACACCTTACCGGGTGTCACCGCCAGCCCTGGATGCTGCGCCGAAGGATGGGATACACCGACCCGTCGTCGGGTAAAGATATACTCGGCAATAGGTCTCTTTGTTTCATATTTATTTGCGCATTTGGACTTGTCACACTTTTACAACAGATTCTCTATGGCAAAAACTACATTAAGAGGTAAGTGTGGGTTCTTTCTCGTCGGTCGCCTATAATAGATAATGATCGCAGGCCTGCCTGTTTGTAACTGAGATTTACGCACTGTAAGGATAATATTAAAACAAGCATGCATCCATAGCCACTTTGAATTTATTTATGACTGAATGATAAAAAGGCAAAACATGAATGATGTATTTCATATGGGAGTGATCTGGATGAGCTTACATGTGGAGACGCACGGGGAAAACAAGCTTTAGTGGCTGGAAAGAACAATAGCAATTAACCATCCATCTTTTTTTCCCAGTGGCATAGAAACAGTTTCCATTGGATTTGTTTTGATATTTTTCTGAAAATGAAGCATCACATTCATACCATACACAGCGCTTCAGGCTGTGTATGGTAATGTTTTCCCTTTCGTTTTCCAAAGATCTTTATTTGATTTTCTGTTTCAGCCTTCTTGACTGGTGGTAGCCTACATCTTACAGAGGCATCAGATTATCATGTGTACGCTACTGCAGCTGATGATGATTGCACCATGTTAAAGATGATGTGTATTTCTCGCTGGTCCCTGATAAATAAATCATTCTCACCATGTGTGCACTTAGTACACAAGCAGCCACTGCGGTGCCAGGTTTAATAATACCTCTGCAACAGAGTTTTAGCTCTCTGACACAGGCTCCTGAGCTGGACCCTGGTTGGTAGTCTACCTTATAAACCCATTTGAAGTCACTAAATTTCAAGCCCCTTTTCTTTACATCCTGAGCAAAATTCCTCAAGAGACGAGCAGATGCTGAGAAGCTGGGATGTTTGATCTTTAGGCGGTTTGATAAAAAACACAAAATCTCACTTTAAAATGTTTTTACCTCCCGCCACCTCCAGATATTTATAACAGACAGCACATGTATGCTTGCCTGAAAGCAAACATACATGTGCTGCAGTCTGAAAGCTCCCCCACAGCTATACCCTCCCCTGCCACCCTGCTGGGCTGGTGTAACGATACTCAGTGTGGATTCATGGCATCCTGACGTCTGCAGCGAGATGCATGAATCCGAACCTGACACACACGCCTCCCTTCGCCCTCACTTTGCTCCTAGCACTCAGCCTAGGAGAGAGGGGGGAACAAGCCACACAACAGAAACCAGTGGGCTCGGCGGCGGCCATTTTGCTACAGTCTGTCTGCACACACACTTCAGAACAAGTGGGGGAGACGGAGACGGCCAGAATGAGTGCGTTTGTGTATGTGTGTGTGTGTATAAAAGCCAGGGGAGGGAGAGGAAGACGAGAGGGAAGACGTCATCTTATGACATCTCCCTCAAGCATAAACAATCACAAATCGCCATCCACATGGGTACGACCACACCCAGCCTCTTCCCTTTCTAATCCGGGACCTGAGAACGCGCTGGCAGGCGTTTATTTCAGGGACTTCATATATCTAACAACTAGTGAATATATATCTAACAACATTTGAATTAACCAAGGCATCCCTGCTGAAACGGCTGCAGAGGAGACATTTGGGTGCCAAAGTGAAATCTGAGATCAATCATTGCCCTTAAACCAACTGGCTTTGTGACTGCATCCTTCCCAAAAGGGCAGCGTTTAAAGTCAGCCACGTTACTGTGTCACATGAACCTGCTCTCGGCCTGCCTTCAATGACATCAGGACGAAGTTGTGGAGCGAGAGATTGAGAGAGTAGGATTGTAAAATGGCAGCGCAGATTGGAAAGAGGGCGCATATTAAATGTTCACAACCAGAGGCACACAACTGTGAAGGATTAACTCCACTTGACTCGAAGAACAAAGGCTGGAATCAGTTATTACTTTGATTAATCTTTTAAATCTTTATTACAAAATGTGAGAACACTTTAAAACGTGTTTTCTTGAGGCTAAGGTGATGTCTGCTATCTTTGCAGATTCGATTCACAGTGGTAGAACCCAAAAACACTGCCATAAAAAATCATAGCTTGTTCTGAAGACTGTCATTTTTCTGAACCTTTTTTGATGCATTATGGAAGTTTGGCTATCTACGTTTCACAAATGGAAGGAAATGTGCACAAATACATTGATTCTAGTAGCAAGTCAAGGCATTTATAGCGTGTTAAAATTGAATACAGACAGCAAATAAAGTGATTAGAGGAGAGATTGAATCCCCTGTGGTTGCATTTCCTGTTTGGTACAAACATCTTAATGGCGGGCCTGGATCGATACTCCCGTCCTTCCATCGGTCAAAGAATCCAGTAGTATAAAAGGCCTTCCTACGTTCGAGTGCCACTCCCTGCCGTGCGTGCCTGAAGGAAGAAGCAGAGCCACATTAGCGCTGCAGAGTAACTAGTGCTTGTTGTTTGTCTACTAATGCTTAAGATTACTGTCTGGACTGTGCTCGTAATTGAGTCAGCGAGAGACAAATGGACTCCTGGTGTTTGAATTCAACATATTAAACTGGTCTGGAAGTCGGAAGTAGTCGCGTGAGACTGAGGTTTAATTTCTCTGGCTCCAATATTGGAAAATATCAATCTTCATCAATCATTTTAAATCAAGCCCCATTAGGCACGGTGTTAGATAATGGTAACTAAATAGTTCTGATTTGATTAGCTTTCGTTGTACTTCGGATGAACACCCTAAAGGCACAAGTTTCTCTGATTTTACTGTGTTCAGTTCTGCAGCTGGTTAGAGTGTTATAGAGATGTTGAAGTGGCACTCAGAGAAGCAAAAGTTTAGTGCTGAAAGCTGGATCGCATAATGCACCCAGAAAGGCTCTCTGGGTTCAATATCCCTGCTGAAATTAGCTCAACACCCACGGAGCACTCACAGAAATGATTCACATGCGCGAATACTTGCATAATAATCAGCCAGACAATAGGGGGAAGTTGTACGCCCACTGATATTTGGATATATGAACAGTGAAACTCGAATAACTTGAATGTCAAACCTTGAAAATGCCGGTATATCTAAAGCCTTTTCTGTGCCTTGGAGCGATGTTTATTCAGAACTGTACCCCACAGTTATAATAATGGTGCTGCCATTACCAGCGAAGCTCCGCATCTGCAGCTGAAAGCAGACAAAACAAATAGACGATTTCCTCCCGTTTGAACGCTGGAAACTGAAGTGATGAGCAATTAACGGTCTTTAAGTAAAAGTTTGCCTTGTAAAGACTTCAATTGGAGCCAGTGGTGTTTTGGCTGGAGGCCACACAAGAGCAGGAGATTTCTTTGACTCGTTGGTTTTGGTCTCTTCAAGTCCTTTCAGTTTAACAATATGTATTGTCTCAAGAAAACCCGGTCAAGTACGAAGGCAACCGGTGGCAAGAAATGCTTCCTTTTAACAGGAAGAAACCTTCAAGCTCACATGGGTCGGCCTGGTACAGAAAGAAGAAGAGATAATGTCAATAAATCATTGGAATTATTGGGGATATAAAGAATGTAGAGAATATGGTTTGTGTACAGACCTTAAACTTTGAGGTAATCCAACCCAAAGCCCAAACTAGCCTCTAGCTGCTTTGTTCAGGTTGCCTTTATAACATCCTTAAGTTGTGAAGGATACGAAGGGCTACGAAGCTCCTGCACCAAGTGTCTTCCCTCTGATAACTTCCCTGTGATGGTAAAATCCAACCAGAATCTTGTTGACGTATGATGTTGACTTTTTAAATGTTCAGCAGTCAAAGTTGAGACCCATTATCGCCCATGTGTTGGGTTCACAGGCTTTGTTTTCTCTGGCTGAAACGATCATCTAATTTGGCGCCTTTAAACCAGCTCCAGAGCAGCCTGACAAATGTTTTGGCATCTCTTGCTTAGGAGTAATTTGACATTCACGGCAAATTGGCTCTGATTATTGTTGCTCCTTAAATCACCGCGACTTTAATACATTGACTTACAGGTTTTAACGCATGGTGCGAGCCAGTATTTCAGAGTGGGAATGTTTGAATCACACTCAGGACAGTGGCATCAGCCCAGCAGAACATAAATTAACCATTCAAACCATGGTGGTGTCATCAACTAAAAGCTCATTCTAACCATGTTTGGTGTCGTGCTTTGACTGTTTTTCCCCTTGAGCCAAAATGCCGGTCTCCCCTCCCCCGCTCAATGTACATGTGTATGCGTGAGAGCGGAGCGCGTGAGTGCGACAAGTCTTGTGAATGAACACATGGTCTTGCCAGTTTGTGCTTGACGTTTGCAGGGCGAGGACAGTAAATCCCAAATAAACTGACTCATTCTCTTACTAGTGCGCAACAGTTTAGCCGACTCAAAGGGGACGAGACAGGAAATTGGACCGGTCCCGTCAATTTCTCGGATGACGGATCTCTGAAGCCGGCCAGAAATGGAAGGAAAAGGTACCTTTCCAGCGTGACTGACTGCACAACACCTCTGAGAAAAGACAGTGTGTGTGTTTGTGAGCGAGAGAGAGAGAGAGAGAGAGAAAGACAGAGTGAAAGAGAACACAAGTTTCAGATCCATCATAGTGACGACCCAGCCCTGCATGCGTGGACTGGGCCGCTGATAACGCCCATGAGTCTTCCTCAGATGCTGTAGAGAGAACACAAGCCGCAGCACATTCACTTTTTCTCTTCTTCTATCTGTTTTTTTTTTCATAAATCTGCAGCTTGAGGAAGTTTAGCAGGGGGTGGTGGTGTCACAGGACTACATCACATAATTAACTCTAACTTAACCTGTCTGAATGTTGACAGATGTTTCCGTCAGAATTTTCAGCCAGATTCACAGATCTCCGTAATAGTCACACCCTGCCTAGCCGATATTAAGAAGAACAAAAAACGCTCTCAAAGGTAGGCCAGTCTGAAGGCATTTATTAGTATTTTCACAGAAACCCAAGAATGCCTCTTTCTTTTTCATTAGTCTCAAAGGTATAAGAGCTCATATTCTTTTCAGTGGTGGTTGCACTTCAGGTTTGCTCTTGCATGTTGTCTGATCCCGTCCACCTCGACCTCCTCCCCCAAATCCCTAAACCCCCATCCCCGCCTCCAGAAGCTGGTTGAACCACGGTCTCCTGTTGATGTACTGGCTTCTCCTTGTACCTCTGTGTCCCATCCAGCACCCATCTCCAAATGCCTTGTCCTGCTCAACCTGTGTCTCATGTGTTCTGCACAGCTCTGTGTTTATGCCATGTACATAGTGTGGACACGTCTCTCTGCTCCCCCTATCTCCCCTTCTCACATCTGCATTGTCTCTCTCTGCGACCTGGACCCCCCCCCCCCCCCCCCCCCCCTTTTTTTTTTACACTTTAATTTCCTCGTTTACAAGAAGACAGGAATGAGCCAGATTTTCTCCCTCCAAATCCTCATTTCACCAAACGATATGAAATGCTGGTCGCTTTGGACCAGCATTGCACTGTTAATCTAAGATGCCATGAGAGACGAAATTCATCTCATTAGAGTGAATTATTGTCCTTGCTTTTCGAACTGAACCGAGAACACTTGCAAAGGTTTCATCATCTTAGCTAAAACTAATCTCTCCGATTTGCCAAATACGTATTATGTAAGACAGGCGCTCCTCTCAGTGTAACCTCAGAAATACACTGCATCATCAGGTGGATGTAGACAACCAGTTTCATCGTTCCTTATTTGTACAGTTTCACTCTGCATCTTGTTCCTTTGATGCATCCCTTTATTTTAATTAATTCATTTTTTTATTGCCATTACATCTTCTTCATCTCATTTACCTCCACAGCTACAGGTAATGTGTTGAAGTTGTGTCCATCTTTCAAAGCACCACACTCCATCTAATATCTGACAAATACTAGCATGTACATTTTAATAAATACACATTACACTCCCTGCCTAGTCCCCCTCTTGTCCTTCCAACCACTAATCACCTAAAATATACCATATACTGTATATCAGAGCTTTTCAAATTTCAGATGGCGCTCGGATGGGGTATATTGCTGCAGAGATCCCGCTGCAACAGTAGTCGAGCATACTCCCCCCATCAAATGCTCTATGGATTATTCAGGCTGCCAGAAAGAGAGAAGTTTGTCAGTTTTGTGGCTCATTGCCCAAAACACAGCAGGAAAAATATGGTCCAGGGCTGAAGAGAGCAACCCTCCGGGGGTTGAGACTGTTTTACAGCTGGATCATTTGGCAAATGTACAAGTTTGATGTACTTTTTACATCTTTAGTATCTATTTAAGTTAAATGTGCATGCATTGTGAAAAAAGTACTGAAGGATATTATTTAAATGGACAACAACTCAAACTCCATTAATGTTAATTAAATGAAGAGATAGTATTAAAGGGGAACTACTGTTTTTTACAACCTGGACCTTATTTCTGGCATGAAATATGATCGTTACCCACCCATAAAACTTTGTCATTTGTAGTCAAGTCGGGAGATAATTAGATCTGTGTATATCCATATAGTGTGAGTGACTGGGGCACTGAAATGCAGCCTCTATTTAACACATTATCTTATATATAATATAACAAATATTTTGTTATTCTAAGCTTGTGCTATTCCCCGTTGAGTCTGGAGTTACCTGTTATCATCATTCGTGGTCTGTAGATTGACCTACAGATGGATGATTTCTTCTGACCTGGATGTTGCCATCTCTGAACGCCGCGCACATCTGCAACGGTCGGCTTGTTTACCTGTAATTTGCTACTGCTATGGTTCGTCCACAACCTCAGAATTGGAAAAATATTCAGCCATGTTGCAAAAAAATAGCAGTAGCAAAGTACAGGTAAACAAGCCGACCGGCGCGGCGCTCAGAGATGACATCATCCAGGGTCTGTAGGTCAATCTACAGACCCTGGATGATGATAACAGGTAACTCCAGACTCAACGGGGAATAGCACCAGCGTCTCATAACAAAATATTGGTGAAATGAATGAGTTTCATGGCAGATAATGTGTTATTTAGAGGCTGTGTTTCGGTGCCCCAGTCACTCCCATTATATTGACATATGCGTATTTTAAGCCAGAAACAAAATCAAGATTGTAAAAAACAATAGTTCCCCTTTAAGCATGCACATAAATAACCTTTCGATTTAACTTGATCTCAAACATTTTTAAACATAAGTTTGATTTTGATACAATTAAGGGAAGGGTTTAAATCAGTTGGCGATATAAAATGGTAAAAGCATACTTAGAACATGACACCGAATTTAAAAACCATCGCTAAAGCAAAGCAGTACTGTTTACCTTTTGCTGAACAGTGGCCTCTGTGGCCAAACATGTGAATTACAAGATGATCAAACAATGAGTTTATCATCAGTCAACTTCTTTAAAGCTAGCATTATGTTTATCTGTGTCATGCTAAAATATGTCTAAGCCATCATAAAGTAAAGCCAGTCTCAAGGATTCTATGTAAAATTAGCCGACATGAGGTTGAGATAACTGAGGCTGTCGCAGCAAAAATGCAAATTTAACTGCACGAAGATGTGGATTGGAGTAACGTATACCAACTCCTAACCCAGTGATCAAGTCTAACTGCTTCATAAGATGACCACTGCGTAACACGGTTGCGCCACATTGCACCGGTGGTTCCAATTCTGCCGTCGTCAGCCTCCATGACCACCTCCACCCCATCCCTCCCAGAGCGCACACACACACAGATTTTTGCCCAGACTGCACTCTGATCGCATGTAAATGAAATGCTTTGCTGCAAGAAAAAGAGACATGAGTGCACGGGTAAATGGTAATTTATTGATATCTCCATTTAAAGTGCACAACCGGCACGAATCCTTCCAGCCCTCTCTGCAGTGGCACTATCCAGCAAAGCCCACCACACACCACAGTAGTGAAGACATTATGTTTGTTTGCTTTTTGGTTAATGTTGCCATTTCAGTGTGACAACTGTTTCATACGTGTCCAGAAAAAATATTAATTGCAGTTCAAATGATTTCAGTAATTCCACAAATCGTGGTTGTTGCCGCCTCCATGTTCTGATTATTTCTTTGCATGATGCACCGGTCTATGTGTTTATGTTGACAAAATAAGTCACGTATTGCAGCCTGACAGAACTGACGGTCACTTACAAAAGCACAGACACTCATCCACCATTAGCTACACTCAATCTACCACTTAGCTCAGAAATGCACTGAAATTAACCCCCTTTCCCTTCTGAACTATTTTCACTTTCTCTTCCAAGTTAAAATACAGCATGCTTATGTGCACATTTTACGTTTAACACTAGTACTACACCATGTAAATTCTCATCACACCCAATTAAATTCAGTGTCACGTTGGTTTAGACTAAGATGTAACAGAATCTGGTGCAAGTGTCAAGTAAACAGTATGTTAACAATCCTGTTTGTGACGCCTAAAATCAGTTGCATCACTTCTGTCATTCGTCATTCCACAGTGCTCTACTGATTAGACATTTTAATGTAAATATGAAATCTTTTTTTCTTTATTGTGTCCTTTTAAGATACACTGCTACATATAGTATTTGTATGTTCAGTTTTATCTAGGCAGTTTGTTGTTGACTGTGTTGATTCTCTTGTGCGTGGAGAGGTGTAGGCAGAGGATGACTGTGTCTATCCCTCCAGGTATCTGGAAAACTATGACGGCGCTTTTGACTACAACTCCACAGCATGCAGGGAGCTCAGGCAGGAGATTATGGACGTCAAGGTCCTGACAATGTAAGTGTTTATGACGTAGCCCTCAACTGTGGTGGACTGCTTTATTTAGATTAAAAATGTCTTACTTAAAGAATGAATTAAAGGTCTGTTGAAACCAATATGATCCTTTCACTATAACATGAGAAGAAAATATTGTAAAAAACGAATGTGACCCCGGTAACGACCACAAGTCAAAGCATGTTGCTCTGACAATAAAGCCACAGGTGTTGCTGAAGTTTTGACCTCTGCAGCTTTTAATAACCTGCCTGTGGTAACTGGAAAAAAATTCTCCCGTAAATAAGCAACATTTTTGAGCTTAACCGAGGCCGTAGGATTTTCTATAAATGTCCAAAAAAAGGACTAGGAGAGAGTACAACAAGCTAAATGCTAACGCACACACACGCTCAGGCTTCGAGCTGATGTTTTGCAGGTGCAGCGTTTCTTGTGTTCCTCGTCGTAGTGCAGTACGTCCATGTCCTGATATTTGCTAACAAGGCACAAAGTTGCTGCTGCTGCTGAGTTTTTGATCGGGGATCAAAGTACTGGACCACGACATCTTATCCTGTGGGTAACCTGCCAGTTTGTTCCAAATTTTCAGACATTTTAGTCAACTTCACTCTAATGCTCGAGGCAAATAGATCACAGATGATTGATTGATCTTCTAGAGACGATGAAAGCCTGCACAGCTGTAAATAAAAGTTGTTTTGGTCTGGAGAAATGAAGTAAAATCCACACACAGACATTATAGAAAGAGCTAATACACAAGATTGGTAGAGGCTAGACATTAGCAGTTGAGCTGAATCGATGCTGTGACCATGAATAAATTTGTTTGCAAAAACTATTGTATGAAGTAACTTCGCTTGTTGTTTTTATAAGGTTAAGTGGGAGGCACCGTGTTGATTTAATAAAGAGCAAGTTGTCTAAAGGTCCCAAAAAAGCTGGAAGCCTGAAGTCAAACTGAAGCAGAGGAGCCCTTAAATCTTTCAGACACCACATAACATTCCTTTTATAGCCGACACTTTACAGCTGAGTTGTTGCACTAATCTTTTATTGTCAGTTTCACGGCAGCACACTATAAATAACACATTTTCACATTGTGCAGCGTGTTACTGGCCAGATTGATTACACTCATCACCGAGCTAGCTACGCCAACGGCAATCCGAGAAGCATTTTCCCCTCTTGTGTGAATATGAACATTGTCCAGTGACCCTTTGTACGCGTCCCTCGGGCCGTCGAACTTTATTGTCTGGCTCATTCTGGGCGCTCGACAAAGCGGCCTTGAGCCACGCTGGCTGTGGCAGCGAACAGCTGCTGTCACTCTGCCAGCCAGCACAATAATGACCCAGGCCCTCTTCCCGGAGCAAATCGCACCGCGCAGCCATCTCAAAGGAGGTGTCATTTCAAGGACAGCTATTTGCAGACACGCTTGATGAAGCCACAGTCTTTCTGTTAATGGGACTAGATCCATCAGTAGGACCATCACAGAGTAACCCGCTGCAATTTCTGCCCCACCTTGTGTGTCCTTTTTATGATGTTTCTTCAATTTACTACCCCTGTAGAAACATGGTTAATCGGAAAAAACATGGACAAGGGTATCCTTCCTCATACCACAAGTCTCTCTGCCTGTCTGCCAGGGTGAAAACCTCAGACCTGTTTGAGAGATGGCGAAACCTGCAGGTGTGTAGGTGGGAGCAGAACAAGGAGGAGAGCAGCAACTTCAAGTAAGTTGCTAAACATGGGACATTTTAAGACTGTGCATATTTAGTTTTTCAAGTCTCCATTTTGGAACTGCTTTCTAGACACATTTGGAGTCTAAAATGGCAAACAAAAAGACCCTAACATTTAAAATTTCACAGAAGGGTTTTCATTATTTTGTGCATTAATCAATCTGTGACAAATTATCCAAGATTACCACTCCAGATACATTGCTGGACTTTTATAACTATAGGTCTGACAACCTTTAGGAGGCATTTGTGATTAAACGCTAAGTTTGACCTTTCTTTGGTGTCCACCTGAAGGATGTCTCTGTCTCGATGCTGCAATGCTCCTTCCTTTCTGTTCACCACCAAGAGGAATACCCCTGCAGGGACCAAGCTGAGGTACGAGGTGGACACCAGTGGTATCCTTCCCATTACCACCGAGGTCTTTAAGATGTTCCCGGATGTGAGTTGGTCATTTGATTTTATGAGCTTTGGCTTTGTCTCTGACTTTACTGTTTTATTCAACCATTGGAGTGACAGTCTTAAACCCTGGGGCGATTAGGGTCTGTTTGATTTCAAAATCCCTGCTGTGCTGTCTGACATTAACTCATCACGTGTTCGTTTTATCCAGGATATGCCATACTCCAAATCGCAGTACAAGAAATGTGCTGTCATTGGAAATGGCGGCATCATCAAAAACAGCAAGTGTGGGAAGGAAATTGACTCGGCAGATTTTGTTTTCAGGTATACAAGATATTAGCCTCCAGTCTTTATATATTTTAGGACTGCACAATGAAAATCAGGGTTATTTTGTGGTTAATTCATATGATTATAATAGCATATTTGTGCCGTACACAGATATGTACATAAGTGAGCACAGACTGACTATATACAACAATTGCTAAGTGGGGAATTTAGCTTCTGTTTAAAAACTGGGTGTGTTAAAACAATGCTAAAGAAGCATTTAGTCAGTGAAGGTCTTTTACAGTTAAGGCTACGAGTCAGATCAGATATTTTATTTATTTTATTGTCTATTTAGCTGTTTAACGAGAGGGTATCTATATTGTGTTGTTAAATGTAAATTGTTAAACTCATGGATTAACGGTTGACAGGTTAGCTAACAGTCGCTAATAGAAAAAGAGCTAGCTAAAGTGTATGGATAAACAGCTTTCCTTTTGACAAAAGTAGTCAAATTAAACTAATGTTTAACCAAACCAAAAACAGACTTTTAGGTTGATTTATAATGCCATATATAATAATTATAATAAATTATTATTATTTACAATGGCCTTCATAAAACTGGGTTAAGCTATCAAGCAAGGCATGCTAACGTTTGCATCTTGCGTAACAGCAGATAAACTCACTGTATAGTCATGACCTCACACGTCACTTCTTGTATTTTTGGTTTTAAAACACAGACGGTATAGTTTAAACCTTTCAACAGCTTGCTCCATGCTCTATGTACACAGCTTAAAAGAATCAAATCTGAATTTTTCAATCCTGTTTTTGTCAAGCTACGTTTGCTAATCTGTTCTGAACTCCTGATCACAACTCTTCGTAATATCTCACCAGAATGTGTGTCTGAAAAATAAAATATTTAATTTTTTTTTTTTACAGATGCAACATACCACCTATTAATGAGAAGTACTCGGCAGATGTTGGCACTAAAACAGATCTGGTGACAATAAACCCAAGCATTATTACCGAGAGGTACTGTTAATTTTGGTTTGAGAGAGAGGTTGTATCCCTTTATCGCTTCATCTGCCTGCAGTCCTCTTCTGTCATGCTTTTGTCATATGTTTTGCATTTCTCTGCAGATTTCAGAAGCTAGAGAAGTGGCGGCGACCGTTCTACGAAGTCCTGCAGAATTACGAGAACTCCTCGGTGGTGCTGCCCGCCTTCTACAACACCCGCAACACCGACGTATCTTTCAGAGTCAAGTACATGCTGGATGACTTCGACTCCCAGAGAGGCGTGTTCTTCTTCCACCCACAGTACCTGCTTAACGTGCAGCGCTTCTGGGCGGTGCAGGGCGTCCGGGCCAAGCGGCTCAGCAGCGGCCTGATGCTGGTGACGGCCGCCTTAGAGATGTGCGAGGAGGTCCACCTCTATGGTTTCTGGGCGTTTCCCATGAACCCCTCTGGCATCTTCATCACTCACCACTACTATGATAACGTCAAGCCACGGCCTGGCTTTCACGCAATGCCCCATGAAATTTTCAACTTCATCCACATGCATTCACGTGGGATCCTAAATGTCCACACAGGGCAGTGTACGTGATTCCTCAAGCCTCTGCTTTAAAGTGTGAGCTCCATATTTTCTTCTTTTTTTTAAGCAGTTTTATTTTAATTCACTATTTCTTCCCTAGTTACACAGAAAGGTAGCTTTGGGAGTGCACATTTTCTGCTGTTATTAATTCAACTACATTGCTTGCCATCATATTTCTTTTTCCAACACGTACCTTAAGTTTGTTACGTAACCAATCAATTTGCTATGGTTATGTCTGACCGTAGGATGCTTGTTTTTAATGTGAAAAGTGGTCTTCATAGTGATGTTGTTTCTGTGAAGTTTTCTAGTGGCTCTGCTGTACAGAGGTGTTGTTTTCTACTCAGTCACACAGGTATTTACGCTGTAACGGGACTGCAGTGGGTGTCCTTGTGCTCCCCTCACTCCTCCTCTCTTCTTCTTTCTTTATATCTCCGACACTCTGTGGGTGTGGCAGCTTTTAATGTTTGTGTAAAACAAAAGCCTGAACCTTGATATTAAGCGAATACTTAAAAGAGAACACGAAAAAGGGTGAAATTGTAACAACCAGTTGTCTACTTTTGTAATCTACTGTATTTCCTACTCACTGGATTTACTGGGTGAATATGTAAAACACTGGCCTGTTTTCAGCGGCCAACTTTCTCCCATTTAAAAATGATCCTTTTTGGTGAGGAACAAAGAATTTTCTTTTTCTGCTTGTCGTAATTTTGGACAAAAGCCTGATAAATATTTTACAACGACACACGTCTCAAACAAAACTTCCAAAACCATCCAATTTGTAAAGCAACATAGCACTGTTGAGCAACTCAGTCTCTTGCTGTCATTCATGTCTTAAGCCATATTGCCTTATGAGGTATCAAACCCCTCTGTATGATATGCAATGCACCCATGTGTTTTGCTTATCTACAAGTACATTAGCATCAAACTAAAATCTCGGTTTGTCTCTTGAATTAAAGGATGTTTAACACTTGCTAAGGTATAGAAATTCATGTGCAGTTCTCAGCTTGTATTCTATTGGAATTACTCCCTGTAAAGTCCATTCATAACTATGTAATGCTCTGCATGACTTTACTCTATACTTGGCTTTGTGTGTGCCTGCTTTAAAGATCACTGAAATATGTTTACACGTAAGCCTCTGCCGTGAACCTCTAGGTCACGGCGCTTTTGGAGATGTACACACGAACCTTTTCACAGAAAGATAAATGCATAATGTGGTTCTCATTGATTATGGATGCAAGAATGAAGATGGTTGCTGCCCCCTGTGTGAAATGCTATGACACATTCGTTACTACTGCGTTATTTCACCTTCAACTTTAAACCTGTGAACGTTCAGTTTGCACTCATGAAAGCGTTGCGCATTAACCCAGTGGAAAGCTGTTTATTTAGTTTTGTACAACACAGACTTTTTTAAGAGACTGTAAATTAATTTAGTCACCTCTCTGTTCGTGCTCAGCCGCACGCTTACCTATTATTTTATTTTACTTTACACTTGAAGGATGCATTGCTATGAATATGCTGTTTCTGTCATCATTTATGAGTTCAGCAAACATGTACACCAAAAAATGTTTGGCCTAACCACTAAATTAGAAATTTTAAGAAAATAAAAGTTGTACAGTCACAGCCGGGAATGGAAGCGGAGGGGAACTGGTCTGTGTAGTGAACGAAGTAATGCTGTATGTGACACAGTGCTTCTTAACTGACTCTGGATCATTCTTTTTACTGGTACTGTGTTTGTAAATAAACTTGTTTGGATTTTCTCACTTGTCTGTTCGTGAATATTTATTTATTTAAGTGGGAACCACACTGTGGCATGTGTATAATAAAAGAATTTCGCAAAAGATGAACAAACATGGAAAAGTTACTTTAAAAAAGAGAAAAGGCGAAAAAGTAAGCTAGTTATAAAACTGCATTAAAATTGAGTAGTAAGCGGTTCATTTAATCAATTATCTATTCTAGAGTAATGGCAACAAACAAAAAAATACTTAAATGCTGAGATAGCTAAAAGTTTAATTTTACATGATAAATGCTCAGTTGCTAAATGTTTGCTAACAGTTGCTAATGGAAGAGGAGCTACATAAAATGTGTGGATAAACAGATTTATGATCATAAACACCAAGGTAAATAATGCGTAATCTCTTTAAACAGGTAGCTAGTCCAACTGAAAATATAAATAAAGAATTTAAATTGTATAAACTAGCAAAAAGTTTAGCTTTACACGATAAACAGTGAGCAACGGTTGGTTAGCTAACAGTCGCTAATCAGAATCAGCTTTATTGGCCAAGTATGTGTGCATCTAAAAGGTATGGATAAACAAATTCCGTATGTCTTACTTTACAAAAAGGCAGGCTATGTAGTACTTAAACAGTTTAAATAAAACGCCAGTCCAAAAAATTTATACAGATAAAAAGTTTAAATTGTTAGCGAGCTAAAACTTTAGTTTTACATAATCCATAAAACGTTCTATATTACTTAACTAACAAATGCTATTCGAAAAGGATCTAGCTAAAATGTATGGTCTTTAACAAAGCTAATAAATACTTAATTATTAATAATAACTGGATAAGTGTTTAACCCCTTTAAACAGATAAAAACTCTAAACTCTCTAAAAACTATATAAAAACGTGTTTTAATTGTCAAGCAAAACGTTGCTAATGGTGGAGCAGTTGATGCTATCCGCTAGCTAAATAAGTATCTGTTAAAAGTACAACATTAGCAAATGGATTTACATATATAATTAGGTCAGTGTAATACAAAAATATTTTAAATGATAAGCTACATATATAAGATTTGGAGAAACTGTTGAAACAATTAGCTACCTGAAAGTTAACATCTTAAACTGGTGTTTAAATGTAGAAATAATTAGGTAAACGCATATACACTTAACTGACAGCTAGTTTAGCTTAAAGATATGGGTAGTTTAAATAGTTAAATTAATCAGTAAGTATCTGTTATATTATAGCATTTATTTTAAATGTTTACTTGAGTAAATCTAGCAGTAAACAGAGTGATGATGTTCAGATCATTTTTGAATCATTTCTTTATTATATATTGATTAACACTAACTTTCACTAGAGTCAGGAGTATAAAGCTACTGAAGCTGGACATCCGGTACGTAACTGACTGATTTAACTCCCAATAAAAAAACAAAAATGGAAAAGCTAGTTCAGGTAAGATGCTTGGATCCATTAAACGATTATCTGATCTTATTATTTACATGAAGTTACTGCCTATTTAAATGCAATGGAAGAAAGCAAGACAGGAAGACAATGAATGCAACACACCTGATGATATTACAAGTATACTACTACTACCACTACTAGGAAAAAACCTTCTGCTGTTTCTATTCACGGCCTGCTTCTTCACTGGTAATGAGGTTTGACTCTGTTTGTTTCTTCTGGTTGAGTAATCTGATGTTGAAAGATCAATATGACCAAACTCTGCCCTTCCCCTTGATGCCGACATTATCAGGTGTCAGATAGCAGCAATGAGGCTAATGGGATGATTTGGCTCGTAGTCAGGTGCAGATGTGTATGCAAAGTGTGCACAGAGGAACGTGTTCTATTTTAAAACAGCAAATTGTGATTTTACAGGTTTTGTGGAGTAAAGATGACACATTTAGTTTTTTTAGCGAGCAGGTATTTGAACATAACCAGGCTTGTTTTTATGCTAAGGTAAATTATCTTGCTTCATTTAAAGATGGGTGGTTGGTGTCTATCTACTCATCTAATGTGCTACAAGAAAGCAAAACTTACCAAAATGTGAAACATTTCCCTTAGTTTAAAAGCTGTGCTGAATAAAACAAATCATTGCTGCTTGAATTACAAGGTACAGTGGGTTTGTTGGCAGTCACGGTGTCTTTTACTCAAGACCTGTGACTGAGGTTTAGACACATTGTTACACTCTATACTGGAATAAACAAAGACAAGCAGTTGTAAGGAAGTGTGTGTGTTTGTGTGTTCTTGTGTGTATGTGTGTGTCTGTCTATCTGTCTGTGGCTGCAGGTAAAAGCGAGACGCCCCCGGCCCGTAAAGCGATCCTGACACCATGAATAATGGAGGGTGCCGTGGCAGAGAGGATAAGTTCTCTGTGCAAGGCTCCTTTTTCACAGGGCTTTCTCCCGCTGGTCACGTGAGTGCTGAGGTGACAGTAATTTTTCATGAGTAGTTTGTGTGTGAGTTGTATGGCCATATACTGCCCAGGTACTAGACGTCCAGGCGGCTGTCCCTCCCTCTGTGTCTCCTGAGTCCCAGGCTCCCAGGCTGCACTGAAACCCATGATCCAAGAAACTCTCTGCAGCCAAGGGTCAAATGAATTGTCTTACACCATTAGAAACTCAAGGCAGCACTTACGAAACTAAAGGCCAGGGAAGTGGATGAATAAAAGATGCCGTCGAAACAGAAAAAATCCGCAGCTTCTGAAGAAACCGAAGAGGTTGATGACGAAGTGGAGGAATCGGAGCCAAAGTTAAAGGAGAGGCGCAACGGTGTGACCCATGGTGACACCGCAAAAAGAGAGAGGAGTCAGAAGAAACATAAGAGCGCAGAGAGCTCTGAGAATCAGGACGCTCCAGAGAAAGAGAGGACTAAAAAAGAGGGTGAAAAGGTAAAAGAGAAAAAGAAGAAAAAGAAGCCGGATGATGATGCTGGTGCTGTGATTGAAAGAAAAGATGGTGAGGGTGAGCAGAACAATAATGACCCTAATCCCAAAAAGGAGAAATCAGGGAAGCTCAAAGAAGAAGTGACTGAGGGCGTCAAGGAGGAAAAGAAGAAAAAGAAAAAGAAATCCTCCGCAGAGAATCCGGAGGGAGAGGAGGAGATGGGGTCGAAGGATAAAAAGTCAAAAGACGGCAAGAAGAAGAAAAAGTCTCACAACGACGACGATGAGGAGGCTTTAATTGAGGAGCAGGAGGAGGAGGAGGACTCAAAGAAAAAGAAAAAGAAGAAGGGGAAGAAGGGATCTGCAGACAGTGATGATGATAAAAAGAAAAAGGGTAAAAAATCTAAAACTAAACAGTTGGACTATGCAGCAATCTACCAGAACGAGCTGCTCAACTACCACACAGACTCCTCTGATGGATATGAAGATGAGTACTACAAAAAGAAAGGTAAGGGCACGGTGCTCAAGTGCAGACAGAGAATCTTCACATGCTGCTTTTGAAGTAAATCTCAGCTCCCTGCCATTCAACATATATACACTATACCTGCTGGAGTGTACCAACGTCATCAAAGCTTGAAAACAGGCGCCCGGCAGGTCCCCCGAGCTATGAGCAGGAGTGCCATGGGGAATCCCTCTGTGATTGTTCTGTGTGAAAGCTCAGTTATGTTCCACATGAATGGAGCCAAACAGTGGCTCGGGGGTAGACAGGTGCTGGGTGCCGTCCCAGTCCCAGTCCCAGGGGCTGGGAGCACAGTTGTGGCCAGAGGCAGGGCTGGGAGCCAGGAGAGCTTTCCTAAAGCAGATCAGGGGCTCTCAAACAGGGCCTACCAAGTTTTTCAAGGAAAATCATGCATTAGGTTATATCATGTTTTATTACCGGAGCTCTCAGATGCATTTTGTATTTGAAATCTCCAGAAATAGACATTAAATGGCCTTTTAACTCAAGATTAGATAAGATATCAGTGACGAAAAGCTCATGCTCAGTCAAGTCAACACTGTAGATCAGTTACTGATGCCCACGAACAACCCTGTGTGTAGAAAATATGTTTATAGTCTACATGTAGTATCAAATAGATAATTAATGTACCAAATTCGACAGCTCAAGACCCAGAAAGCAAACTTGGGGACTAGTTTTCCATAAATCCAGTGAGTGTTGCTTGTTTAGCCTCGCAATTCCCATCAGCGTACACGTCCTTGTTGCCTCACTGGCCTCACAGTCAGGTCTCTGGCACCGCAAGGAGTTTATCAAGGCTCAGTTTTACCAGGCCGCTGTCTGCCTGATTTTATCAGGTGTCTCCCTTTCTCTTTAATCTGGCATTAAAAGCTTGACTCACTGTTAATTAGATATCCGTGTCCTCGCTGGATCGACTTTGGTCAAATTGCTCTTTATCAGGCCTCTTTGCCTCCTGTCCACTTCTCCTGGATATATATAGCTTTTTACTTTTCAGCATCTGTCTATTGCAGAGTTCATCCTTTATTCTCTGTTCATATATACGCACTCCTTTAGGAAGTAAATCTGCAATTGTTGTACAATTAAGACTCAACAATGGACATTCATATGTGCATATACAAGGAACCAAGTCAGACGCAAAAGTACCAACTGGACTTCTGTGTCTCTTTTTAAAAGTTGAGTAGAGTTTCCATTCAAAGTCCTTCAAGTTCACAGTGTTACATAACCTCAGGACAGAAGAGTTTACATTCACATACAGTAAGACGGCGGGACTATAGAGTTACCATTGTATAGGCTAAGCTGTTACCAAGTCACTGGCAACCAGCCGGCGCTGACTAATCTCCCTCTGAAGATTTAATGTTGTTACTGTAGCTCAAACAAGCTGTATAGTGTGACTTTTAAAACCTGCTGCTGTGTCTGTCTGTATGTAAGGTCAAATGATCTAAAACATCAGATACATCATATTTTTACCTTCTCGTCCATTCGGTGGACTCGGTCAGCTAAAGAGACACATTTGTGAAATGTGATAGAGGTTTGGCTGGTGCATCTTGCCAGACATGGATTCGCTGCAGATTCGCCGCATTGAATTCCCTGGCAACTGCACAGTGGGAAACATAATGCTCCCTAATGTTTGTAGATTATTGGACACTATCTGAGCATGTTACTTTGAGTTTGTCCAAGTTTCCAAGTTGTTGATTGACATGAATTTTAGTTAAATATAACAAACTCCTTCTCTTTCTAATCTCCTTATCTCTCTTATTTTTTTCCAGTATACGAGGTAGTCACTGTCACTGGGGATGTAAAAGGAGCCGGGACAGACGCTAATATTTTTGTTACCCTTTACGGAGACTTTGGTGTCACACCCAAGGTTCACCTGGCGAGCAAGTGAGTTTAAAACGGTCCACGTCATAGATTTTTATGTTATAAATACATTGTCTTTAAAGGTACGGACACACCAAACCGACATCACAAGAACAGCCAGCAACAAAGGCACACTGTTAACGTCACCTCACATAGCGTAAGAACCAAAAGAAGCACTTGAACACACCACAAGACTACAACAAATAACCAGCTGGCACAAAAATAAGAAGGAAAATAAGTCATAGCATGCCAGCAGGTAGTAATAGTCTGTAGTCGTAGTTCAAAAGCCGCTACTAGATTGGAGATTGTATAGAGATAGTGACTCCTGCGTTTATTCATTCTAGATGACCAATTTGTAGTGAAAATATTATTGTATTTCAATGCTCAGAGTAGATGAGGCTGAAAAGCTGGGGCCCGTTTTGGCCCCATCAACTCGGGCCACAGATGCTCAACGCTGGCAAGCGGCCAACCGTCGGCTTGGTGTGTCCTTTGTTATTGTATCAAGAGATGTAATCACAAAGCCGTGTTGGTTTAGTACCTTTTCATTTGTTAACTCATAATCCTTTCTATTCTTCTCCGACAGCACAGAAAAGAGGTATTTTCCAATTAATCTGCAAAAGGGCGGTTATGACTCTGTCCTTGTGTTGGGTTGTATTGTGGATATAAAACGCTGTATGAGAGAAAATTCCTTTTCATCATCAACCCGATGTCTGTAGAGAACGTGAATCAAATCAATTTGGGCACCAGGAATCTCCTGGACCCATTAAAATGATCAATGCCGACTTCCGTGACATTCGAAAAAACAGAGCATCTTTACAGCATAAGGTTTGGTTTTGAAGCAGGAATCTCTCTCTTATACAGCTGCGTAAAGAGTCGGACACGGAATATTTGGAGTAAGGAGGAACTATGTGGCATGGCCGGTCTTCTTTTCCATTTTGAGACAAATGAAAGAAGACCACGATGTCATTTCTGCAGATGATCAAATGACTCTCAGGGGATCTTAGCAGCAGCAGGCTCCCTTTATCTCGACACACATTGATTGACAGATAGGGTTACCTGTGCAGCGTATAGGATATACCAACTTATTGTCAGCCACTCTGGACCATGTCACCCACACCTTGAGGAGGTCTCATTCATCCACCCTGATGAACCAACATGACTTGTATTCAGTATCTCTATGCTATGTGACTGTAGCGTTGCCCAGCTGATGAAACACCATACTCGGATCTTATTATAAGCATCGTTGGGAGTTTCGCCTTACTCCAATATACATTAGGTCCTGCCTGTATTGTGTCATGAGCGACTAAAACTACACAACACGATACAGGTAAGGGAGGGTTGCTTTGTCTCAATGCACATTTGCCTGACTGAATGATCGAGGCAGATTGAAAACGCAACTCTTTGGAAATTCAGTGTAATTAAAAACACGTGGAAAAATTGCATGAATTCCAAAGTTTGCAGTGGGTTTGCTTTTCCGCATAATCAATGTCTCTCTTGCAGGCGACTCAACACGGAGAGTGAGGGCTCGCGATCATGTGCGCTGGACAGTGTTTCATTCCTGGCAGTTTACTGCAGCATATGACACTGTGCACTTTAATTATACGAGCCTTGGCATTGTGCGTGGTTTGAACATTACTGGGATAGCGAGAGCAGATGGAGATGTGGGTCAGACACAAAGGCAGGTATTCTCCGTTAATGGAAAAGAGGGTGTCTGATTCGCTGTCCTTGGCAGAGGGGGTCTGATGTGCTCAGTTCGGGCAAGTTCAACTCTGTTAGGGGTATAGACGTATATGAGGAGGAGGATAAGGGAGCGATGAACTGGTCGAGCCTCTGGAAGGGTTTAGATTATACCACAGCCACAAGACCTCCAGGGTCCCCTAAGCCGGATCAGTCAGGAGTTGCCATTTATTGTTCCTTTCAGTTGATTGGCTGATGAAATATACTCACTGCATCTTTCTCACATAATCTGATATTTTTTTTGTCCCCCTTTACAGAAGCCGGACTGCATTTGAGAAGAATAAGACGGATGTTTTCCGTATCAAAACGCAAAATGTGGGGCCTCTAAAGAAGCTGAGGTACAGCAAATTTAAGAAACCTCTGCTGTGATCTGTGATGGCTTATGTACGAGTACACAGTATACAACATGCCTCTAACACCCCCATGTTGTTCACATCACTGTATTAAATACCTTAAATGCACAGCTACACGTCACTGACAACATCATGGCTCACTCTGGATAACAGCAGCTCACACAGAGGATCCCATAGTCAAAGGATTTCATCCAGTGACAAAAAGTTAAGCCCCATCTGTTGCACGTAGTTACAGTCTTCCTCTAGAGGAGGCAGGGGTTACATCAACTAAAAGAGTTCACCACTGGAAAGAGGCAGCGGAAAACATTTAAAAGTCATACGTTGCTAAAAGTAGTGATGCTGCAAAATGGCTTAGATGTTAAGAGTTATGCAAGTGCTAGACTTTCTGTTGCTTCTTCCACACTCTTAATTTTTTAGACTCACAGCTGCCAGAACTTCAGGGGACAGAGTTTTCTCAGCTGTCGTGGATCTGTTGACATGCAAGCTCAGCATCTGTTTCCAACTATTCTTGACCATCAAAAAAAACAAAGCAATCCTAAGACCTAACCCCCTTAGTCCATGTTAATGGTCAATAAAGCAACTGATTTTAAATGTAATATTCATGTCATGCTCCACCAAATATCTGATAGTACCAAAAGATCTGGAAAAAGCAAGTGACTCTTGATTTAGAGTTGTTTTGTTAAGAATGGTTCTACATTGGTCCCTCTCTTGTACAGAGGCGTAAAAATGTCAAAATGTAAAAGCATAGTGTAAGCGGAGACGTTTCACCGTTAAGATCAATGTAGAAGATAATCATGTGCGATATTGGATAGTGCAGATTTCTGATTGTCTCCTTAAGTCTGCTGAAAGCTGAAGCAGGCAAGTGCATTATTAATTTTGTTAATCTACTCCACCTTATTCTGTTTCTGTGACACTTCAGGTCAACATTGAAACCACTGACAGGAGAAGTAAATAACATTGACCATCTTGTGACATTTCTGTGTTCTGCTGGGAAACTTTTGGACCCAACATTCCTGTGGACGTTACTTAGACATGTAGCACCCACCTAGACCAGACCATGCACCCCTACCCCATAGCAATGACACTCCTTGATGGCAGCAGCCATCCTCAGCAGGATGCAGCCTGACACAGGCACACACACAAAAATGGTTTCACTCAAAAAACATGAAGAGCTGCACAAGGTGTTGACCTGTTTTAGATGCACAAGAGAGACCTACACAATATTAGGAGGGTGGTCATAATGTTATGCCTGTAATGCTCAAAGAAATTCAAGCAAACTTAAAAAAACAAAGGTATTCATGCATTCAGTGCGACAAGCTCATTTGTGAATACCCGCAGGGTGAATTCACGTCAAACTCTCTGTCGATTACCCCAGGATCGAGCACGACAACACCGGGATGAGCGCCAGCTGGTTCTTGGACCGGGTGGTGGTGACCGACATGAACCGTCCCCATCTGCGCTTCTATTTCGCCTGCAACAACTGGCTGAGTCGGGAGGAGGCCGACAACCTGATTGTCAGGGACCTGCTGGGCAGCCTGAACCCCATGGACGTCCCAAAATGTAGGTCACTCCGGGGCAAACGTGTAATACCGGGCAGGTTTAAAAAGGCTGTGACAAAGTGACGACTGATTAAAGTTCCGAAAATCTCCTCCGCATTTCAGAGAAAACATGGGGATTAAAAATCGCACACAGTAGTATTAACATGTAGAAAAGCCAAGATAATACATGTCGTGACAGCTCTGAGCTAATCAGACTGAGCCCCTGCACTAATACTATCCTGCTGTCGTCCCAATTTGCTATTCATGCTGAATATGAGATCCCTGTCGAAAAGCCAGTTCAAATTAACACTTTTTTTTTAAGCTGACACTGTTAGACCCATGACCAGCTGTACACAGCACGGTTTGATACCCAGCAGATCTTCCTAACCTTTCAGGGTGTAATTGAATTCCATTAGGGTGTAATCCTCAGGTAGACCAGCCCATGTGTCCTCCGTTGCAATGTGATCTAACATGCCAGCGCCTGCGGCCAGTCAAGCAGAGCGCCTCGAGACCGAGGCTCGGGTAAAGACGAGAGGTCGCCGTGCTGTTAGGGAGCGGTCAGATCAACACCGCCGCAACAGCACACACGATGTGATGAATATTTAACCTGGATTCTACCTCACTGTAGATTAGCAAACGGCCTCTATAAAGTCTAATCTAATTATGATTGCTCTGTGTTCCTAATTACTCCTGTATTATTTTTTGTTCTTGTTTCATGTCCTGTGTTTTTGCAGTGAACAAATATATAGTGAGCGTGTTCACCGCTGATATGAAGGGAAGTGGGACTGATGCTGACGTCTTTCTAAATATCTTTGGAGAGCATGGTGACACAGGTAGGGTCAGTTGTCATGCTTTTTAAAAAGATATTAACTCACCATCTGTTACATTAAGCCGCATTCTCTAAAAAAATGACTGGATCCATGTCCTCGCTGTCCTTTCAACGCGTGATCCACATTCCCAAACTGTTGTGTTTATTATGAAAGGAGAGAGACGGCTGGACAGTGACAAAGACAACTTTGAACGCGGGTCAGAGGACAAGTTTACAATAGAGGCTCCCAACCTGGGGAGGCTGAAGAAGATCACCATCGGCCACAACAACAGAGGCTCGTCAGCTGGATGGTTTCTAGACAAGGCCGGTGCAGCCGACGCATCCTCACTTAACCTTTGCAGATGTGCGTCTGTGTGTAAAAACACTCATGAACGTGCGTGCTGTTTCTCCGCAGGTGGTGATAGATGACATGGGGAATAAGGAAATGTATGATTTCCCGGTTAATCGCTGGTTTGCCATGGATGAGGATGATGGCAAAATACAGAGAGATGTGTTGGTTGGATCCATGCAGCCCATGGGTGAGAAGGAAACAAGGCATAACCAATAAATATGCAGTACTTTCAATGTATTTGTATTTTTAGTTTTGCTGTACAACCTACAAATTGATATGCCAGTGGCAAGATTTTACGAATTTTCCTGCATCTGCTCAGGAATTGTATACAATGTGCAAGTGATGACCGGAAACGTGAGAGGTGCGGGGACCAACTCTAAGATCCACATGGTCATGCACGGCTCCAAGGGCATAAAAAACAGTGGCAAAGTTTTCCTGGAGGGCGGTGCGTTCGAGCGCGGCCTCATTGACATTTTCAACGTGGAGATCTGCGAGCTGATCAGCCCGCTCAGCAGAGTCACCATCGGGCATGACAATGGCGCCGTCGGTGCCGGATGGTACTGTGAAAAGGTACTCAGTGTTTTTTGCTAGTTATACAACAATTTGCAAAGCGACATTGATCTTACAAGCACCCACTCCTCTTCCAGGTGGTGGTGTACTGTCCGTTTACGGGTATTGAGCAAACATTTCCTTGTGGGATGTGGCTGGATGAGGACGAGGGGGACGGACTGATTGAGAGGGAGCTTTATGAAATGGTCTCTCTCAGGCAGAAGAAACTGAAAAGTGGGTTAGCTTCATTTACACATTTTGTAAAATGAAAAATAATCAAACTACAGTATATACATAAACCTCTATCACACTCACTCTTTTTCCACTCAAGAGTACCCATGGTCCCTGTGGATTTGGACATCAGATTTGAAGGGGGCAGGCACAGATGCCCAGGTGTTTCTGCAGATCTATGGAGAGAAGGGCAAGTCTGATGAGATCAAACTGGAAAACAACTCAGACAGTTTTGAACAGGGGCAGATTGATAAATTTGTGGTAAGCGAATGTGATTGTATGCTGGGAGATCAGCAAAGTTACAACGCTGCGTAAGAAATCTTATTAGTCGTTTTTCATCCCTGTAGATTGAAATGCCAGATATAGGAAGACTGCAGAAACTACGGATCTGGCACGAGAAGAGACATCCGTTTGCTGGCTGGCATTTGGCAAAGGTGAAACTTGTTACTGTCTGTCTGATTTGTCAGTGTAAGCTGTTAATTCTGTTGTATAGTGTCAGTTCAGGGCATTGGGGAAGACGTTGAGTTAGAGTTTAATGTTACAGAGGAGACTATGAGTAAATCATGCTGCTGCAGCAATATTTAGAGGGTGTTTTTTTAAACAGAGAGAATCCTACTGATCCACAGAGGCCCCTCCCACACTTAGGACCCAAAGGCCCCCCACATTCTGTTGCCAGACACCACAGGACACCCTCAGAAGGTCATATCCTGTTGTGGAGGCCTACACAATATTATCATAATGTTATGGCAGATTGGCGTACATAAAAGTTAGATTGTTACCATTGTCATTGGGAGGGTGTTGGTGTGTTGAAATTAGCACTGAAGCTCCCAAACTGCTTGCAAAGCTACAAACATTTCTTAGGAAAGGTGTCTTTGCTGCAGCCTTTATTTATCTAAAGGAGAATCGTTAAAGACGTGCATGGTGACAGGTGAGGCTGTGACTTTCTGCAGGTCACGCTGCTCAAGACCCTAACCATGGAGAAGTATTCTTTCGAATGTGGCCGGTGGCTGGACATCAACGAAGATGACAACGAGATTGTCAGAGAGCTTCCAGCCACAGGAGCTCTCATTGACGACCCTCTGCCCTGTAAGAAACACACTGAAGGCACACAGTGTAGATATTCAACTCGTGTACTCTTACAGCGATCATGTGTATGTTCCTCCATCAGTGATAAAGTACCGCGTTACCATCTGCACTGGCAACGTCAGCGGCAGTGGCACCGACGCCACCGTCTTCCTCAATGTCTTCGGTGACCTGGGCGACACGGGGGAGCGACTCATGATCACGAGCAAAAACAACGTCAACAAATTTGAATCGGGAAACGTGAGTGCATTTGAAAATAAGAATGATTTAGGAAAATGCAAACTGCAAGGATTTTCACTCAGCTGTCTCTCTCTCTCTCTCCCACCGTACTAGCATGATGAGTTTCTCATTGAGTCCGTGACCGTGGGCCAGGTGCGCAGGGTCCGAGTGGGTCACGACGGCCGCGGTGGAGGCTGTGGTTGGTTCCTTGATAAGGTGCTGGTCAGGGAAGAGGGCCAACCAGAGTCTATGGCCACTGAGTTCCCCTGTGACAGGCAAGGCAAAACCGAACACATGACTTAAAGCAGCAGTTACAAATGTGTGAAAGCGTGAAAAGAGAGTCCAGCCCTTATTCACAATTCATGTCGCTTCATAATTAGCTAGAGAGTAATATTGGTTTTCTCTGCAAGACCAAAGTGTCTCTTTTCCTTAAACGGGTAACCACTTTCTATGTTTTATTCACAGAAGTAACACAAAAGTAACATATCATTTTTAATAACCAATTTACATAATATCTTTCCTCTGAAACCCACTGAACCCCAAGCCAGACTTGCAAAATTGTCCCAAGAGCTCTGAAACCTTCTTAAGCGATGTAAATTGGCAGCACTTGCGTTCCCTAGGTCTCCAGTGGCCTGTGTTTAAGTAGTTAGGCAGCTGATGGATGAGTTTGCCATTACAAATGGACACTAAATGCATGCAGCCACCCAGTTCTCTGCCTCTGTAACTGGAGCCAAACCACAAGGCTAAGGCACAGTGTTAGGTCTGGAAAGAGGCTCTTCCTGTCTGTCTGTCTGTCTGTCTGTCTGTATGTCTTGTTATCTACTGAAACAATATAAAACAGAGAACTACTTTGTTTTGTTTTATATTTTATTTAGAAGCTAATATTAATACATTTTCTTTGCAGTTGTGAAATACATTAATTTTATATTTTTTATTAATTTCAGTGTTATTATATCACCTTTTTCTCTTTGTGCATTTTAAATCTCTTTAAATTTCTGGATCCTCTCCAGCGTCAGGTTCTTGAATTGTTGAAATTCCAAATCTTTTTACATACCGAACATATTTCTGTTCATTTAGAGATATTTAAGAAGCAGGAGAGTTCATCTCTTTCTGTTTTTACTGCTACAGAATTACATTTGCCCCATTTTATTGTATTTTTTCTTCAGGTGGTTGGACCGTAACGAGGATGATGGACAGATTGTCCGTGAGTTAGTTCCGGCTGGAGATGGCCTGCGTCTCTTCAGTAAGTGCATTAAGAACGCTTTAAAGTAAAGGTGTTTCATGCACACAAATAAATGAAGTACATGGTTTCACTCCTCCTCAGACATCGGCTACCACGTAGCTATCAAGACGGGCAGCGTGAACGGGGCCAGCTCGGACTCCAAGGTGTTTGTCAAGCTGTACGGGGAAAAGGCGGACACGAACAAGATGATACTGGCGGTCTCTGACAACGACCTCAGGAACTACTTTGAGACTGCACGCACCGACATCTTCACCATTGACACCTTTGACATCGGACAGGCGAGTACCTGACGCACGTATATGATGTACGGACAACACCTTTTTGTAATTGCATTTTTCTATCTGTGCTTGCAGATCAACCGCCTTCTGATCGGCCACACCAATGAGGGCCTACGGGCTGGATGGTTTCTGGACAGCGTGCAGATCACTGTGCCGGTTCATGGGAAGCAGTATATGTTCCCGAGCGACCGCTGGCTCTGCAAGGACGAGGCCGATGGGAAAGTGGAGGTGGAGATCTATCCCAGCGAGATCTTGGAAATTGAAAAATGTAAAACACGACAAAGTCCTGCTAAGTCACAGTCTGTTGTTTAAAACACAGTTAAAGTGATTATTATTTGACCTTTCTCGACTTCTAGTCTTTCTTCTTGCCACAGTGCCGTCATTCCTTCTCTATTACAGTGATCAATTATGAAGTAACAGTGGTCACGGGTGATGTGCGAGCAGCTGGAACAAATGCCAACGTCTTCTGTCAGATCTATGGAGATGAAGGAAAAACTGAAGTCCTCGCTCTAAAAAGTCGCTCCAACAATTTTGAACGTGGCACCACTGAGATCTTCAAGGTCCGTATTAAGCCCTGCGTTATGTCAACTTCTGCCAGACAGTAAAGTTCCCGTAAAGTGACCGTTGCTTCCTCCGTGCATCCCAGATTGAAGCTCTCGACGTTGGCAAGATCTACAAGATACGCATATACCATGACGGGAAGGGGATCGGAGACGGCTGGTACCTGGACACGGTGGACATCAAGCGGCTGACGATGGCTATGGTGCAGGTCGAGGTGAAGAAAGAGGAGCCGGCCAAAAAAGACAAGAAGAAGGACAAGAAAAAGAAGAAGAAGGAAGAAGAGGAGGAGGTAGAGATAGTTGAGGAGATGCAGGAAGTGGTGGAGACATTTCATTTTCCTTGTGACCGATGGCTGGCCAGGGATGAAGAGGATGGACAGATTGTGGTTGAGCTGCTGACTGAGGACAATGAAGACCTGGAGAGTAAGCAGAGCATGAGTGATCCGCTGATATCTGCCTCCAAAGGCTGCGGGGCATTCTTCCAATTGTGACATTCGGAAATAAATAATAAATAAAGGCAAATGCCATCGTGTGCTTTATTGTAATGTCACTGTTCTGCTTTTTTTCTTCCTTTCAGTCAACTCTTATGAGGTCCATGTGTTCACTGGGACGATGTGGGGGGCGGGGACGGATGCCAAAGTGTACATCAACGTCTACGGGGAGACGGGCGACACCGGGGAACGGCATCTCAGAAAGTCCAACAACCTAAACAAATTTGAGAAGGGCCAGGTGAGCTTGAGCTGAATCTGGTGGTTTTAATCCTAATTTAAACATGTTAACACAATGTTAACACTAAAGATACCCGGAAAAAAATGTAGCATCTCTTCTTGTTAACAGTGGTGACATACCTCCAGGAAACCATTTCCTCTTTTCTTTGATGTACAGGGTCAAATCAAAACATTGGTGAAACATGGCATATCCTCCAGTTCCCTGCAGTAGTTTTATGATAATGAGTTGTTTCCGTCTGCTTACACTGTCAGGATTGTTATCTTTGACACTGTATTCCTCGCTAAGTCTCTTGTCAAACAGCTGCAGGAGCCTTCCAGGTTAAAT
Source organism: Planiliza haematocheilus (assembly GCA_005024645.1). Taxonomy (NCBI): domain Eukaryota; kingdom Metazoa; phylum Chordata; class Actinopteri; order Mugiliformes; family Mugilidae; genus Planiliza; species Planiliza haematocheilus. The sequence continues at coordinate 4,019,630 of SRSE01001181.1, forward strand.
AGAGACCAAATAAATGAGTAATGAGGTTCTCATCGACTGCTGACCCGTGACCTTTTTATGTGTGTGTGACTTAGGAAGATTTTTTCGAAATCACGGCAGTGGACCTGGGGATCCTGAAGAAGCTTAGGATCCGACACGACAACACCCAGGCCAGCGCCGGGTGGTTTTTGGACAGAGTGGAGATTGTAGACAACAAAGACGACACCACGTAAGTCGCGAACGTGCTTGGGGATCCATCAGCTCTCTATGCATTTATTTATTTTACATTAACTGTAAAACCCAATTATTTGGTAGATATTTACGCTTTGCTCAGTGTCATCACAAAACAGCATCCTCCTATCTAACCTGTGCACATAAAATGTCTGTAGAGCTCCACTGTGTGGCGTGAAACGGTACTCTGGTTTTGTCAAGTTGGTCTTGGTGACAGGATCATTAAACAGACAGAGATTAGATTAGTTTTGCTCAGTATTCAAGTAGCATATCTTGTGTTTCAGGTACTTTTTTCCTTGTAAACGCTGGCTGGCTGTCGATGAAGACGACGGGCAGCTTGCCAGGGAGCTGGTTCCTGTGGACGAGGCCTTCATGAAGAAGGGGGATGATGACGAGGAGGACTCTGAGGCTACGCTTGGTCTGGAACAGAAAGGTGAGAGCAACTTGTTTATGTTAAAGTGGTCTTACGTTAACTCACCAATCTGTTCTCTTCTCTTACTGTAGCCATGTCAACAACATACACGGTGAGGATAAAAACAGGTGACAAGAAGTATGCAGGAACAGATGCTAATGTCTTTATGACCCTGTATGGCACCAAGGATGACACAGGTAAGACCTTTTTACTGTATTATGTCCGTCTGCGTGTGTCTTTAAATGATTAATAATCACTGTGCGTTCTGTGCATCTAAGGGATAATTAACCTGAAGGCTTCAAAGACCCATAAGAACAAGTTTGAGCGGGGTATGACCGACGAGTTCACTGTGGAAGCTGTGGACATCGGACCCTTGAAAAAGCTACGGATTGGACACGATAACTGTGGTACGTTAAGACAGAGCGCTCAGTTGCTCAGAGTGCATCCACACGTGTGATCACTGTCATTTTGTGTTACTCTTTAAGGAGGAGGCTCTGCGGGATGGTTCCTCGACTGGGTGGAGATTGATGCCCAGTCTCTGGGACAGAAACTCCGCTTCCCCTGCGGACGTTGGCTGGATAAAGGCGAGGACGATGGGGCCATCGTCAGGGATCTTTTCCCTAATCCTCTTCAGACAGAGTTTTACACGCCATGTAAATCACAGAATTACTACATCACACTTATTTTACTTTATATTTGTCTTTTCATGCACTGAATTAATTATAATACATATGTATTTTGTTCTATAGATGTACCATATGAGATAAAAATCTTCACAAGTGACGTGTTTGGAGCTGGCACAGATGCAGATGTCTTCATTGTCCTGTACGGGAGAGACGCAGTGTGCACCACACAGAAGAGTCTGTGTGTCAACGCCAGAGAAAGGAGGATGTACTTTGAGAGAGGAGCCGAGGACATGTTTATTGTGGAGGTACAGTAACACTGTGAAGTCACACATGAATAGAAAACGTGATTTAAGGCATCCGTAGTGGCGAATGCATTAATAAATGCAGCGCTGTCCACTTTTGTGTGCAGCTGGAAGATGTCGGGGATGTGATTGAGAAGATCCGTATCGGACATGACAACCGCGGGGTCAACCCAGGCTGGCATCTGGACAGAGTGGAGATACGACGTCTGCTCAGGAAGGGAAAGGTACTGTTTATTTCAAAAAGTTAAAGAGCTGAAGTACACACAGTTCAGAAAACAATTTACGGTATTACAGTGATAAAATATTACACCTTGTGTGCAAGTAGGCAATGATTGTGGCAATGTGACTTATTCTTGAAAAGCATATATCTAAACTTTATTGATCCATCTCTTCCAATCCAGTAACAGATGTGTATAAATAGGAATAAAAATAAAATTATTTCAACTTTATGTGCAACAGTGTACTTTGAAGGTACTTAAATACATCCTCATGCGTTTCATTTTGTAAGGTGACTATATGTATGTATCTAGCTAAAACAGTTAGAGGTTAGAGTACGATATTTACCTGCAAATGGCACTGAAGTAGAACACAGGTCTCAAACATACGGCCCCTGGGCCAAAAGTGGACCACCGGAAGGTCTAATCTTGCCCGCAGCATGAATTTGCAAAGTGCGAAAATTACACTTTTTAATTGCTGCTATTCCTAATGTGTCCACTGTTTTAGTCAGAGAAGGGGACAGAACACAACACTGAAGCCCAGGACTAAACAGCAGACAGCAATGTGCCCAAATTGCACTTATTTTTCTAAGAAATACATTCTCCTAGTTTACTTGTTCGTCTTTGCACTAAAACAAAAGGTAAATAACTGGTCCGGGCCGCTTGAGATCAAATTGGGCTGCATGCGGCCCCCAAATTAAAATAAGTTACTTTTACCAGTGGATAGATAATCGGCACCACATAATATAGATCCTTAAAAACCCCACTGACTAATTATGTGTTATTTCTAAAGGAATTCTCAAAACATTCCTAATACTTGATGTTGAGGACCAAATTTGTATCTGCCTGGATCTCACTCATACTGTATCTTCACATAAACCTGACAACTCTGTTTTTGGTCAGTAGGTGGAGATGTTCTCTTCACAGACAGGCTCCCAGCACTTTTGGATCTCACAAACCTGATTCGCCTGTGAGACACAAACTCACAGATTCAATTAGAAGAATTACATTGCCTCTCTCTTTGCAGGGTTCAGAGACTGTCATCTTCCCCTGTGAGTGCTGGCTCGCCAAGTCCGAGGATGACGGAGAAACGGTGAGAGAGCTGGTTCCCTCTGACATCATCACCGAGAAACTTTCACGAGATGGAAGTCTGAAAGTGACCGAAATCGAGGTGGAGGACGCCCTAGAGAGTACGCTCACAATATTATTATTCACACAACCGTGCATAAATGTTTGAAACATTTTCCTCCTTTTAGTTTGCTTCCTTTTTCTGCCTTTCTGGGCATTAATGTGGAAACTAGTAACCGTTTCCAGAGTCTGTGTTATGACAGCAGCATCAAACAGTGATGGAAAATAGTTTTTCTTTTCTCTCCATTTTCTGGAATTGCCGCAAACCAATTCCATTTGCGCTCTGCCTGTGATCAATCTCCCCGCTGCAGCTCACACATACAAAGTGTCAGTGATGACAGGTGATGTGTACGGAGCTGGCACCGACGCCAACGTCTTCCTCACAATTTACGGTGACCAGGGGGACACTGGCGAGAGAAAACTGAGCAAGTCGGAGACAAATAGCAACAAGTTTGAGCGAGGAGCCGTAAGAAGCTGTATTTTTTCTCTTGTCTTCTATGTTATTTAAAGTGAATATATGTTTAAGATGCTTACTTTGGTTTTTTTCTCCCAGGTGGATAAGTTTACTATAGAGGCAGTCGACCTGGGTCAGGTTTTCAAAATAAAAATCCGCCATGACAATAGTCTGGTGAGCGCCGACTGGTACTTGGACCAGGTGGAGGTGGTCGACATTGATACAGAGGAGGTCTTCCTCTTCTTATGTGAACGTTGGCTCTCCAGGAAGAGGGAGGACAGACGCATTAAGAGAGTCTTCTATGTTAAGGTAACATGAACAACATTATAAAGTGTTAATGTGAAATGAAATGCCTTTAAATACGTACAAAATGATGAAAAAACTATAATCAAATATAGACAGGAAGTATTAAAAATAATACTATGAATGCAGAAACACATTCATTGTAGTGCTGTTATAAAAAAAATGAAATTATTGTAAGTTAATTGGATATATTGAAATTTTTCAGCTTGTGAATGCGCTACATGGCAAATCACAGGATGCTCATGGAAGAATCATTAAAGTTTGTACCAAACTGGATCAATAACTCATCAAGTCATTTCACTCAGAACTACAAATGTCAACTTCACTGTAGCAAAATACAAATTTAACAGCACTCTATCTCATAAATAGAGGTTCAGTCTGGACCACAATCTTGAACTAGCTTAAAAATGTTGCTATCAGTGATACAATGCACAGAAAAAATATTTTAAAGGGAGCGCGTAAGAGGGAAGTGCATTATATTTAACAATAAATATGTTTAAAAAAACGGTATAAAGAAGAATAAAAGTTGTTAGACCCCTTACAAATTGGAAAGCAAGCAAGAATTAAAGTGTCATGTCACCAAAATGAACCTGATAGCACATAGTTGACTTTGAGGTTTTGAATGAAAGTAAATGCATGTTATTTCAAGATATTAAATTTTGACCTGAACTTGAAATACATGAAATATTATGGCATCAGTATTTGCGTTTTGCAATTTGGATGATTTCCCCCTTTAACTACAATTATCTCAGAGTTTTATTTTGTGTATTGTTGCTGGAGTAACTAAAGTTAATGAGTATCTGTGACAGCCCAAGCTTGCAAACAAATCCCCAAGACTGATGGTGTTGTATTTCTTTCAGGGTTATGAAGGAGTTAGAGAAAGCATACACAGTAAAAAGAACTCTGCCTTGACACTGAAGAGCGTTGACAATAACATGAACAAAAAGAGCAAGAAGAAACAGGAGGAGGAAGAAGAAACTGAGCTCCCGAGTAAGAAATATATAAACACTTCAGCTTGATTCATTCACTGCTCCGTGTTTTTGATTACATAATCTCATGCTCAGATGAGTAAGTAAGCACTGGGCCCTTTCCTTTTCTTTCCTTTGCAGCCATACCATACCACATTACCATCTCCACCGGAGTGGACCGGGATGCAGGCACCACCAGCAGGGCTTACGTGATCATCGTCGGCGCCAATCACACCCAGACGGAGAGGCTGTGGCTGGACCTGCCGGACGAGAAGAGGGGCTTTGAGGCCGACTCTCTGGAGAGCTTTGAGTCTCACGGTTCAGATGTGGGGGAGATCAAAAAGGTTGAGGTGAGTGAGGGGTGAAGCTTTTAAAGTTTCACTGAGAGCGGTGCACTTTCATGCATCCACACGCACACACACACACAAGCACACAGAAAAATACACCCACGTTGCCTGAAGTGATTGTTTCTCTCCTTCCCTGCAGCTCGGTCACGATGGGGCCACTCCGGAGAGCTGCTGGCTGGTTGATGAGCTGGCTGTTGCTGTGCCAACCAAAGGGGTCAAATATATCTTCGCTTGCAAGTGCTGGCTGGCCAAAGATCGAGGAGACGGGTTGACTGCTAGAATATTCAATGTGCTGGACGCAGAGGCCATTTCTATCTCCCAGAAGGTATTTAAATGTGGCTGACGCAAGCCATGTGGTGGAGAAATTACATCACAGTTAGATTAAATGGCCTCAGCTGACTGATGATAATGCTTCCATTTCTGCTGCACTTCCATGACTGAACATGAATAATTTCCAACCAATGGAATGACTTGCAAAGAGCCTTAACGTCATTGTGCTATAGCACTAGAATAAAAATCTAAATGCAAAGCCTCATGCACTTCTTCATGATATAAATTGATTCAGACATGTTAGATTTATTCATAAATTCTTGCCTCGGTTTGTGAGAAAGCGTTAGACTGGATTATTCTCATGAATGTGGCAAGTATACGACATCATTATTAATTAAAAGCTCTAGCTTCTTTTCGCTAGTCATTCCTCTGCTGTCCTGCTCTGCATCACTGTGAAAACATGCTCACCAAATACATTTGCTACCGACCTTCTACTTGCTAAATATGTCCATTAGCTCCAAGCTGGATTTACAACTACTATTGCCCGTAGGAGATGGTTGTGTTGAGTTAAAATGTCTAATCTTTTTTCGTTGGCAGGTCATTTACGAGGTGACGGTGGTGACGGGAGACGTTCAGAACGCCGGAACAGACACCCTGATCTACATGTCTGTGTTTGGGGCCAACGGGAGCACGGAGGAGATGCTGCTCCAGAAGAACGAGGACAGGTAGCTGCATTATCTCACGTGTGAAGCATGCGGCCAAAGGGTAGATTTAAATCCGCTTGTGGTTTTAAACTCTTGTTGTTTATGGTGGGGGGATAACAGGTTTGAGCGTGGTCAGGAGGACACTTTCAACATGGAGATCGATGACATTGCCCCGCTGAGGAAAATGAGGCTTCGCATCGATGGTTCCGGCAGCCGACCCGACTGGTTTCTTGACCAGGTCAGCTCTTCTTACACAACCTAGCACCAAATCAGGCAGACATATAGATTCAGGAGATATTTAAGAGCAGATTTAGCTTTAAAATCAGCAATCAAGCACGGTATTTTCTATTCTTGTCAAGGTCTTAATGGTTCTACAAAAGCAAGCACATATCTCATCCATAAAACATGAAAAAACACAGACGGTATAAAAAGCAGAACAATAATTGCTTCCAAAATCAATAGTACAAAGCAGTCACAGGTTGTGGAGCTTTTTTTTTTTTTTTTTTTATCCTGGCGCTGTATGCTGTAGGTCACAGGATCATTCAATCTATTATATCACACAGACAAATACACACACGCATCTATCTCTGCCAGGGGAATGGTCAATGATTCACCCACCCACAAACACACACGCACAAACACACACACACACAGCGGGTCCCAGATTTCCTGGACAGAACATATTGAACATATTTTATTCACCATGCACACACTCTAGCAGAGAACATTACATTTTATATATGCTTTCCAGATATAATATGACTGTATATTCCTGCAGTATAATCAACTACACCGATCAGCCACAACATTAAAACCACTGACAGGAGAAGTAAATTGACGATCTTGTGACAATGCAACATTCTGGGAAACATTTAGACCCGGCATTCATTTGTGTGGATGCTATTTAGACATCTAGCACCCAGCTAGACCAGACCAGGCACCCCCGACCTATAGCAATGACACTCCTTGATGGCAGCAGATGCAGAATGACACAGGCACACACACAAAAACACTTTAGGAACAACTAAAAAAACATAAAAAACAGCACAAGGTGTTGACCTGGCCTCCCAAACTGATCAAGTATCTGTGGGATGATCCATAGAGGCCCCTGCCCTCCACCCATAGTACCCATGCCAGCCACCACAGGACACCCATGTCCATTCTCTGATGAGTCACAACTGTTTTGGAGGCAACAAGGGAGACCTACACAATATTAGGAAGGTGGTCATAATGTTATGTCTGATCACTGCTCACCTCCAAATTTAGGCTGAAGTCTCATGCTTTGATAGAATACAGCACATTTCTTCTCCGATAAAGACACCACGCCTGCAGAGTAGCAGCGCAGTCAGGAACAATACCGAGCCCTGTCCTTCCGTGCCTGGGAGTCGACGACTGTGAACACTTCCTTGACCTGCACAGGGCCTCGTGTGTTCAGCATCACAAGCAGACGTGCTGCCTTTATAGCTCGCCGGGTCTGGTGTATTGAAATGGATGGCACAGTGCGCTCGTGCGGAGAACTGCCAGCATAGTAATGTGCCCAAATAAACATGCAGAACTGGGGAGATAGTGGAAGTGTGGCAGCCTGAGCCGAGCCTCTGTGCATCAGAGAAGGGTTTCCCCGGGACAGGACGAGTGACCAGGCACCATGAGAGAGGTTTATATGCACCAGCAACGCACTGTCTATCTGTCCACCACGTGACTATGTACTGTAGCATATGAGTCAACATTTATTGATATCTGAAGAGGAGGTTTCTAATGGGGGCGGCACAGTGGTGTGGTGGATAGCACTGATGCCTCGCAGCAAGAAGGTTCCCGGTTTAAATCCATCGGCCGACTGTGGCTGTTTCTTTTTATTACAATACGTCAAAGTTCAGTTTGTAGTAACTAAGACAGGGTTTCATGCTTTTTATTCTAACTTTTGCTTCTTATCTTAATCAGTGTAATTGCACGTTTGAAATGCAAGCTCTCTGTGCACGCAGGTGATCATGCGTAACCTGACAACGGAGGAGGTGTCCGTGTTCACCTATGAGGAGTGGCTGTCCAGGACGCGCGGGCCCAAGAGGACCATGATCTGCGAGATGGCTGCGGTGGTGGACGAGGAGGTGATGGTTGAGCTCACCACCTACATCATCCAGGTCAAGACTAGTGACATTGCAGGTAAGTCCTCAACTTGTGCAGAGGGTGAGCCATGATTTGCAGCGACCTGATGTTGCAAGAGTTATGACTGTGCACCAACAGATCTACCTTTTATGGGACTTAATATGTGACATTATTTAGTAGTCCACCATCACAAAGGAAAGATAAAAATGCCGATATTTATTAGGCATAAGTTTGTATTTCAGCTTTATCTTGTGTCTCTTCTGAAGCTGATCTAAAGGGCTAAATATGAAACCACATAAAGTCAAGTCCACTTATCAAAGCTTACCTGTGTTATCCATTCATCGCACCTTTCATCTCTGGGTCAGTGTCAGGTCAGATCCAGGGATGATTACTTGAGCAGAGCGGCTCCTCTTTCATCAGAAACATCCTCCAGCTCTTCCTGTGGGACCTTGAAGGACTCTGTTGGCAGCAGATGCAGACATTTCATCCGTCAAGTGTCTCATCATCTCTTAGCTGCTGGTTTTCAAAAAGACACATCTGACAATATCCTGCAGATGGCCTACATAACCATCTTCAGCACTTGCAGCTGACTTAATATCGAGGAAGCCTATGATCGGTGAACGTCTCAGCCCATAATGCGAGTCCGAGTACCTTGTAGAGACTATTCTATGCGTGTCCACGCTTTCAATCATACAAAGCTCAAGGCTGTGTCAGATACTTATCTTTTATAGATGCTCGTCCTCGTATGACCTGTCCTTGTGCAGATGTTTGTGTTTTCCAGGAAGAGTGAAGGTTGAATCATTCATGTTTGACTCCCATGTCATAAAGAAAGAAAGCCTCTTCTAAAGCCCTCCACGCTGCTGCTGCATCTTTTCCTTATGCTGTAATTTCCAAAGCTTCAGTTGTGCTGCTGATCAATACGATAAGTGCGGCGAGAAGTCTGAACCGACTTCAAAGGAGTGCTCTCTGCCCCTGGCAGTTACTGGAGGCTAAGACGTGGCGCTGCACCAACGCAGAGGCTCTGGGAGGAATAATGAGCTGATAGAAACACACACACACATACGTTACATATGCTATGCTGCACATGAGATAATGGCCTCCTCTGGGATCTCGTAATGATGCATGTATTGTGTGAAGAGGCACTGAAAATCAAGTGCGTGCATGAGTATACACCAATCAGGCATAACATTATGACCACCTTATATATTCCGTAGAGCTCCCTTGTGCATCGAAAACAGCTGTGACTCATCAGAGAATGGACATGGACCTTCTCAGGGTGTCCTGTGGTGTCTGGAAACAGGATGTTGTTAGTGGGGACCCTTTGGGTTGAGGGGAGCCATCAAGAAGTGTCATTGCTATGGGGTGGGGGTGCCTGGTCTGGTCTAGGTGGGCGCTACATGTCTAAGTAACATCCACAGAAATGAACGCCAGGTCTAAAAGTTTCCCAGCAGAACATTGAATTGTCACAAGATGTTATTTACTTTTCTGTATATGAAGAAAAGAAAGGAAAGGAAAACAATAATTTAAACTGGCAACATAAAACACAACTCTTAAAAGCCCCTCCATAGGAATCTAGCACCATAAACTTTCTTCATTCTTTGTGAGTGTGCAGACAGTTTTAAACAAGGACACTGAAAACATGCTGCAGTCTGAGTGAGGGCTGCTCTCACATTCTCTCAGTATCTAACCGACTGTAATGAAATATTAAAGCACGGGGGGATTAGAGATGTGCCATCTGAGTCAGAGGACTCAGCCTTCCCTGCTGCTCTGTGTACTCCACTGTTGTTGGTTGTTTTGTCCCTTTGCAGTCTCAGTTTTGTAGATATACAACAGGTTTGTGCTTATGTATGTAATGAGTATTGTCTTAAACTGTTCACAGAAGAGTTAAAGACATTTTATAGTAAATGAATTCCTTTAGAGGACTGGTTGTGCTGGAGTAGATTCTAAAGTTGTAGATCTAATCTAACTTGAATCTTAGCCGATCTCCACAGTTCCAACAGTCTTCGTTGGACAGGACATTTGCCTAAAGTGCAGACTCTCTCCCTGTCTCCTCAGCTGCAGGCACTGATGCCAATGTCTGGCTCATCGTTTTTGGAGAGAACGGAGACACGGGGACGCTGGCGCTGAAAGAGTGCAACAAGTCCAACAAGTTTGAACGCAAGCAGGTGGACACGTTTCGCTTCTCTGACATCCTCAGCCTGGGGGACCTCTCTAAAGTCAGAGTGTGGCACGACAACTCAGGTCAGCTCATCAGAGTACACGTTGGGCTACGTAAATTCTCAACAACAACTTTGCAGTCTCAGGAAAGCTGAAGCAATAATTCAGATTTTCACTCTTTGTATTCCTGCATCACTTTCACTTACTGTCTTCTCCCCTTGATCTCGTTACACCCAGGTCCCGCTCCAGGATGGCACTTGGAGTACATTGATGTGAAGGACGAGCTCATGGACAAAACATTTCGTTTCCCTTGCGACCGCTGGCTCGCCAAGAATGATGATGATGGACAGATAATGAGGGAGCTGGCCTGCGCTAACAACGACTACCTAGACCTCAACGAGAAGACCAGTAAGGCCCAGATGTTCCCTTTTATTCTCGCTTCAAGGAATCTCACATGTGTTTATATTCGTTGTGGAAATGATGCCCAGACATTTTACCTTCTCTGCGTCTGTGTTTTTATCCAAAAGAGTATGAAATTTGTATCACAACCGGAGACACGGATGAAGCCGAGACCAAAGAAAATGCATGGATCGTACTCGAGGGAAGGAAGGGTCGATCAAAAGAATTTGTAATGGAGAACTCTTCAAAGAAGAAGAGGTTCTTGCGGTAGGTACTTGCTGAAAGATTAACTCGATCAGCAGCAACTTGTTTGCGTGGAAAGGCTCAGAGAGGAATGTGCTTTCTCTACCCTCCAGTTCTCCCTTCGCACTCATTATGATAATCCCAGCAGCACCAAGTACTTGAGCCCAGACCGACACGGCACTTCAGTATCGTGTCATTAAAGCGTCGTGTTAAAAATTCATTCTGACACAGTACAAAAGAATTTGAATGAGGTCTGTGAGCCAGTTTAAGAGAACAGAGACTCACTCCAGCATGATTTTCTCTTCTCAGGGGAAATGTCGACAGGTTTGAGTTTTCGTCCAAGAACCTAGGGGACATCGCTGGTATCTGCTTGGGTCACACACCCAAAGATGGAAAGAAAGTAAAGGGGGAAGTTTACTGGCATGTGGAGGAGGTTGTTGTGACTGAAAGAGAACTGGGAAACAAGTAAGACACCATTCCCTACCAGTGATTCACAGGAGTCACCTAATTTTTCCATATAGATCAGATTTTATTCCTCTGTTATTCTCTCAACTCCAGATACGTCTTCAGCTGCAACGCCCTCATCCCTCTGTCTCCAAAGAGAGACGACTTCTTGACCTTCGAGTGCACAAAGTCCATCGAGAGCTTCGCCAGCAAAGCTCGCAGCCTGGTGCCGGTCAAATACGAGATCATCGTCATCACAGGCGACGAGAAGGGAGCGGGCACGGACGCCAACGTTTTCATCACCGTCTACGGCATCAACGGGGACTCGGGCCGCCGGCAGCTGCGGCAGAGGTTCCGCAACCTCTTCGAACGCGAGCAGACGGACCGCTTCCTGATGGAAATGCTGGACATGGGAGAGCTGCAGAAAGTCAGAGTGGAGCACGACAACTCCGGTCTCAGCCCCGGGTGGCTGCTGGACCGCGTGGAAGTCACCAACACGGCCAACGGTGTCACCACCATCTTTCTCTGTGGGAAGTGGCTGGACACGAAAAGGGCCGACGGGAAGATCGCCAGGGTCCTCTACCCGAAATACTGATGAGAAAAAAAAAACATTTCTACACAAGGATCTCCCCTCATGTTTAAAAGCAATGACCAAAGAGATTCTGTTTTATATCTCAGGAACTGAGACAGATTTTTACAGTCACATTTTTTTTATTCTATTATATTTAACTTATATTTTACTGCAGTTAAATAATGTGACAATAATTTTGGTCAGGACAAAAAGGAATGTGCCATTCTTTTTAAATTTTTCATGTCAGGGATGGTTTGTTCTGTTGTTTTGTTATAACGAAGGTTTTATAAAAGATTAAACTCTTTTGTAATACGAAGAATAACCTGTTTGACTCACCTCAGGTTCAAACTAAAAGGATTACTGTGAATAAACGCGACGAACCCCATACAAATCCCATTCTGCAGGAGCATTTAAGCATCTTTTAGCTGAATGATCGTGGGCTTTGTTCACTCCCGCCAACACCGAGCAGCTGTTTTAGTGAAGATTAAAACAGTTTGCACCCCGTCCAGCACCGAATGCCAACAGACGGACAAAGTTAGCAACCAGACATGGGAGCGCTTAGCAGATCTAAACCTAGGCCAAATGGGAAGTGATAATTGGTTATTTAACAAGTGACAAGACAATGCAAATACTAATCTGTCTCTTTGTAAAGCTGTTGGCCTTAACCAATTTATGAAGAGATTATAAACCGAACCATAACCTTAACCACCTGCCTCTTGTGAGTCCCCCCTTTTGCTGCCAAAACGGCCCTGGCATGGACGCCACTAGACTCCTGAAGGTGTGCTGCGGTATCTGGCACTAAGACATTAGCAGCAGATCCTTTAAGTCCTGCAAGCTGTGAGGTGAGGGCCTCCACGGATCAGACATATCTGTCCAGAGCACATCCCAAAGATGCCCAGTTGAATTCAGATCTGGTGTACTTAGAGGCCAAGACAACTCCTTGAACTCGTTGTTGTGCTTCTTAAATTATTATTAAACTGTTTTTGCTTTGTGGTAGGAAGCATTGTCCTGCTGAAAGAGGCCAACAGGGAATCCATGTCCACCACATGAGATGCAGGACCCAGCGTCTCCCAAAAGAACATATCCCCAAAGCATCACCTGTTTGCCTTTGTCCCACAGTACATCCTAGTGCCATGTGTTCTCCAGGTAAGCGACACAAGCGTACAATGCAATGTGATGCTAAGAAGACATGACACAGCAGAGCGGACCACCTTCTTTAATCATACTCTTTAAAAGTCCAGCTCTGATTTTTTGACTTTTTGACAATCCATTGGTGCTTTTGGCTCGGTCAAAGTCCCTCAAATCCAAATTCCACTCGTCCATTTTTCTTACATCTACGCATCAACTCTGAGGACAGAGCATTTTCTTGCTGCCGAACATCTCCCAACCAAGTCTGTGAAGGTTCTCAGTCATCCAGGTCATGGTAATCCAAAAAGTTTCAAAAAAGGCAACTGGACTTTTTAGAGAGAAGCCTTTTTTGAAACTTTTTGGATCTCCCAACCAATGACAGGTGACGTGACGACAAGATAACCGGTGTTCATCTTTCAGTGGTCGTGATATCAAGGCTGATTTACTTCTTTTGGTCCAAAATGATTGCTAGCTTGAGTAGTGGTTAGCACTGATGCCTCACAGCAAGAAGGTTCCAGGTTGAATCCATGAGCTGACTCTGGCTTCCTCCCACTGTCCAAAGACATGCTTGGTAGGTTAATTGGTTATTCTAAATTGGCCGTGATAGAAGCGTGAACGATTGTCTGCGTTAGCCCTGTGATAGACTGGAGACTGATGAATGATTGCTAGCTTAACTGCACACCTGCACACATTTGTATATTATTCATCCGTTCATTCATCTTCTATACCCGTTTATTCCTGTTAAGGGTCACAGGGGTCTGCTGGAGCCTATCCCAGCTGTCATCAGGCTAGAAGTTGGGTTACACCCTGGACAGGTTGCCAGTTCATCGCAAGGCCAATACAGAGAGACAGACTTGTATATTATTACACAGTTTAAATAACTATGATGAGTTGATGCACCTGAAACTTGCCATCCAGAGTAAAGGCTCATTTAGAGTACCTCGGGACATATACGCCGTAACTTGTGAGAGCCATTTACTGTATATGTCTTTGCCAGTCAGGTTAATTGTTGTTTCTACTTCCTGCTTCACTTTCAACAATGGCGACTGAAACTTTCACCATAATTTCTTCGAAGAAGAGTCATACAAATGCCTGAAGCTCTGAACCTCCTCAGTTAACTTTGATGGAGAAGAGATGGAGAAGCAGCCGGGAATACTAAAAGAAGAAAGACGCTGCTGCTACCAAGTGGACTGATCACTGCTCTTTCTAGCTACAGCCAGCGCTAGGGTCTCTGCACAGGGTGAGTGTTTGCTCTGCCTCAACTGCCTAGAGATGTGAAGTGTTAAAGTGTTCATTTCAAATCTGAGACCATAACACACACAAAAAAATGAGCATTTTACCCAGTTTATTACAAAAAGAGCACATATAAAAGGATAATATACAAGCAATGAAATCAAATAAAAAAAAAAAAAAACAGTTTGGGTTTAGCAATGCAACTTTTTGAGATCATTATTATTAGTCGTAATAATAAATAAAGTACAAAATCCCACCAAATGTGAATCTAACATTTACCCATAATATGCTCATCCATTTCGTCGTCAAACACACTCACCACCATTAATGCGCTATTGCTTTAATATTAATGATAAATAGTTCTATTTTCAGATAAAATATCCTATAGTGAAAAAACATTGCGCAGTCACAGCTAAACAGCAGGTTTTCGTACGAGGATGGCGGCAGCCCTTTCACTGGCACTTTTTGGGATTATTTTCTCTTCAGTTTTGTTTTTTTCAGATTCAAGCAGCAACAAAATTAATATTTCTTTTTTTTCTGTTATATTCTTTGTATATATTTTCACCATATACTATTAAACCATCGAGACTATATTGAAAACCTGAGAAAACATGCATTTTTTTTATTATTATTATTTTTTTTTTAGAAAAGGTTGTGCTTTAAAGGTTTTCCTTCTGTGAAAGGAAACATCCAGAGAGGTGAGACAGACGGTCAAATGAAACAGAAACACACGAGAGATATTAACTGTCCTCATAAAGCCCACAGTGAGACATGCCTCGTTATAGTCGGGACTATTTCCACAATGTGTAACGCGTCAGTACTACAAAAACCAGCAGCTATTTTGGACAGTTTGACTTGAATTTTTGATTATAATGGCTTTTATAAACACCAGTCAAAAAGTTGTCTTTGCTCCTTCGCGTCCCCTTTTCCCTTTAATTAATCATGCAACCCATAAGGCATGGTGGCTTCACGGACCGATTGTTGTTAATGGTTTTTAGTAATATGGAAATATCTCCTAACACTTAAAGCGAGGCACTTGTTATGTCTACAAACTACTCTGAAAAAAGGACTGAAGAGAAACACCGGAGGGCTTGAAAAACGAAAGAAAGAGAGGATATACAAAGAGTTAAAGCGAAGGAAGGAACATGCTTCGTTAAGACCCATAGTGCATTGTGAGAGCGTAGAAAATAAAAGCCTAAAGGTTAGTTTAAATCTGTTTTTTTCTGTTGTTGTTTTTTGTTTTTTGCCAGTGAGAGGGTTCCCATTTTTAAACGAGTGAGTGCAAAAAAAGAAAAATATAAGTCACAAACTAAAACCACTTCATTGCAGTTTGTCCACTACATCACAGCATGGGGGAGCGGGGGGCGGAGGGGTTCGGAGAAATTGCATTGAATGGAATGTAACCAAGATCCACAGCACCACATGAGAGAGAAAGAGATAGAGATAGAGGGATAGAGATAGAGATAGACAGAGAGAGCGGGCTCAGTAGCTCAGCCTTGGACAGTAAACATCGCACAGCCAGCTTGTGGAGACCAGACAGCAGGGCGAGTATTATTATTTTTTGTTTTTTAACTTTTAGTGTTCCAAAAGGTACAACTGCATGCAAAGCATTCCCATTTAAAACAATGCAAAAATGAGGTAATAGTTTTTTTTCGTAGCATTTTTTTTGTGTTATTTCTAAATAAATAAATTATGATTCGCCCCCCCCACTTCAAAAAAAAAAACTATATAAAATTAAATACATACCCACAATATCTACAGTTAGTAATAAATTATGATTGTTAAATACTTAAGGCATCTCAACTGACAACACCCTGTGTAAACTATGAAAACTTCGTCACAGATGACTCCACTACAGGAGGAGGCAGTGTCAACACTGGCAGTGCACACGACAAAATGTGCCCGCGAGGCTCCGAGAGCCTGCGGGGGCCAAAAGTCTTATCCTTTGCTATCACAGTGCGTAGGACAGTGAGGGTCCTAAAGGCTTCCTTTAACACACACAGCTCTGTGGAACTGAAGTGACAAAGCCGACACAAAGGGTAAAAAAAAAAAGAAAAAAGAAAAATTGGCGGTGGTAGCGAGCGTTTTAACAGCCTGAACATTTTCCTGCTGTCACGTCGCCTCGTGTCTGTGTGCACTGTGAGAGGGAGGCTGCCTCCGTCGCACCACGTTCTCTACATGTTCTAGCAATACAGCATAGCAACCAGCATAGCAACCACGAGGGGAGGTCTGTCACACGAATACACGAGATCAATACGCAAGCAGCTCCTCTCCCCTGCTGAAACACTGCATGAATCTAGACCTAAATATAAACCGGATGCAAAGGAAAACATTTTTTTTTTTTTTTTTTTTTTTGTTGCTATAACTATCGTCACATGTGCTTGTTCTTTAGGCAATAAGGTAAACATCAAAAGGAGGATCCCATCGTTTGCCACCGAAGGGGGACGGGATGAACACGCGCTACGAGTCAGGGAAGCAGCCACTGACTTTTTTTTTTTGTTTGTTTGTTAGTGTTGAGAAGATAGTCACAGCTCAGATTAACTAAGTCATGCACAGGCGTCTCTGTACCTTTGTAAATTGACGCTACCAAAGCTAACAGCCCAAGTCCACAATGAAACATGCATTTGTTTGTTTTTTAAGTTAGCACACTCTGTCCTACGCCAGATAAAAATGCAGGTACAAGGGCAGCTGAATCCTCCCTCCTCGCTCTGCAGTGCATGATAGTTCCCTATTTTTTTTTTCCCATCCCTTTCTCTTTTTGGCTTTGTGTTTGTTTGTACGAGCACTCCAGTGGCCATGCTATTAACCTACAGTGAATAAAAGTCTAGGCCTCGAAACGCACTCACATTTGCATGTTCAACATTTGTTAGACACATTCTTTAAGTCACACACAGCAGGACACACACACACACGCGCGCATACACGTAAAAACCTATGTGCTGATTCAAGCTACACCGTGACAAAATGCATTTTGGTAAAAAAAAAAAGAAAAAAACACTTTCTACCCAAGTTTTAAACACAAAACAAGCTCAGTCACTGGGTTTCGGTTTCCGCGGCAGTGAAAGAGGCCTACTCACGTGACACCATCTCACTTGACACCAACCCAAGGTAAATGTACAACTGTATTGCAAAAATGTCAAAGCTGCATGATAGAATTAAAACACCCAGCTAGCCCGGCGCTCGGCCCAGAGGAGGCGACGGCGCACCACGTATCACTTGTTGGTTACTGCTACTCTACTACGACCACAAATGATCTTTAGGTAAACATGGCATCAGAGCATTTCTGTTAAGCTTTCTCCTGTGGCAGAATATTCATTTTGATTGACATGTGTTTGAAAAGAGAGAAATATATATATTTATATATATATATATGTATATAGAAAGAGAGAAAAGACAGAAGAAGAGAAGAGTAGCCAGCTCAGTGTGGGGTTATGCGTTTTCCACTCTCAGGACATTAAGTCATGGCTTTGAGGACATGCTACACAGCCCGGGGCTACCTACAGTACAACACCACAACAGCAACAACACCCCACTTACGACCAGCAAGCTACGAGTAAACCCTGTGTACATGAGTATGTGTCTGTGTTTGCGTGTCTTTTGCTTCCAGAGGGATGTGCTTCTATAGAAAGAGAGTCCCTTTTTGCAGCCTCTCGTGCAGTTAGTTATCCTGGCTTGGCTCAGAAAAAGCGTGAGTCAGAAGGGCGGTGGTGATGTCACATGAAGTCCGGAGACATTTGGCAAAGCACCCAACATGAGGGGGGTGGGGGGTAGGGCCGGCAAGCCGGGGTGGAAGAAAGCAGGAGGGTGATTGAATCACGACGGCTCGAATCTCATCAGCTGTCGGGGTTCAGCTGTGTTTCGATGTCAACTCGACAGATTGGACACTTCCTGCTGGTGGCCAGCCATTGGTCCACGCAGCCCTGGTGGAAGAGGTGCATGCAGGGCAATCTCCTATGGGAAACAGAGAGAGAGAGGGGAGCATGTGGTCAGTGTGTGTTCACCTGGGAGAGTGTGACTCTCACGCTGCATACAGTCATGCGCCTGTAAGGAACTTCTGAAACGCGCAGGGGGTTAATTTTGTTCATTCAGGCACGTAGAGACGACTTCTGTTGACTCATCAGGCCCACGCGCCTCTCGGACAGCTGAGACTCCATATGTTGTAAACTGACCCTCTTTCCTCGTCCCAGGGTCCAGGTCTTATTCCCCGAAACTCACTCCACAGCTTGTTTGGAAATGCATGTGCAAGACAATGTGCTTACTCTAGTGCTTAAAGGAGCAGAGTCGCATTTTGGTTTATAGTTTAGCTAGATTCATGAGCCTGTGTTGGATCAGATCGTCCAGCAACTGACTCGCATATTTGTGTGTAATTATGTCACTAACGTGCTAGCTGGCAGTTAGATTGCTGTGTGGCCAAGTTGAGAAATTAATACAACGCAGAAAAGATAGAAATTAATCTTTTGTGCTTTTCACAACACTGAGGCATGGGTGTGGAAATACACGGCCACATGTAGTTACATCCCTGAGGATCTACTCAGAAGGATACGGTGCAGATCTGATACAAAAGCAGAAATAGACGTGAAGCGGCAGCTAGCTAGCTTAGCTTGGCACCAAGGACGGACACGGGTGGAGCAACAGCTAGCCGCTGTTGCATGGCTACACCTCATTACCAGGCGTGACTGCTCAAAAAGTGCAAACGAGGGGCAAAAATACACAGATCAGCCATAACATTATGACCTCATGTTGCGTAGGTCTCCCTTGAGCCTTCAAAACAGTTGTGAATCTTCAGAGAATGGACATGGGCCTTCTGAGGGTGTCCTGTGGTGTCTGGTTGTTAGTGGGGGGGCCTTTGGGTCCTATGAGTTGAGGGGATCATCCCATAGATACTTTCAGTTTGGGATCTAGTGAATTTGGAGGCCAGGTCAACACCTTGTGCTGTTCCTAAACTGTTCTTGTGTGTGTGTTCCTGTGTCAGGCTGCATCCTGCTGGGGATGGCTGCTGCCATCAAGGAGTGTCATTGCTATGGGGTGGGGGTGCCTGGTCTGGTCTAGGTGGGTGCTACATGTCTAAGTAACATCCACATGAATGAATGCCAGGTCCAAAAGTTGGGTTGAGCATGTTAAATGCTAAGGGCAACGACATAATCCACTAAAATGAAAGCAAACTGTCAGTTTTACACTTGTTCAGTCGCCATATTACATGCTAATCAATAATTTTGGCTAATAGGTTCATGCTAAGCTAAGACTACAGCCTTTAGCTCATACAACCACAGTATTTCTCACCTGACGTCCTCTCCATCCTCCAGCATGGACAAACAGATGGTGCACTTCTCATCCACATCTGTTTCCTCCTCCTCCCCAATCTTCAGCTGCAGGGGCTTCCTCTGTTTGCAGGTCAGATTACAGAGACAAAAAAACGCAGGGTCAGAAAAGGGCGAGCATGTTCAATAGGTCGTGTCCCTGTGTGTCCTCCCCGTCGTCTTATCCTACCTTCTTGTATTTGTGTGGAAAAGTGAATCTCTCTATGGTTGTCTGGACGGCTCCTCTGCTGACGCTCCCCAGCCGGTCCTCCAGCTGCAACAGCTCCTGAACAGACAGTCGAGGTTGAGTTAAATGAAACAGAGAAACCAATAAAAGAACAGCCACTAAAAGGGCACTGAGCAGAGATTGCTTCATTTATTGCTGTTTTCAAGGTCAGGAAAAGACTTAAATCGATAAAAGGCATAAGTCATCAAAGAGTAGAAACTCAAACGTCTGCTTTTTCACTGAGTGAACTCCGTCCGCTGAGAACAAGAGCTTCAGTGTCTGACAAAGGAATTTCAAGTATATTAAACATGTTTAGAGACAGACTTACCTCGTAACTTTCTCGCACAGCAGTGGCGTGCCTCGAAGGATTCAGACTCTGCAGTGCCAACAGATGCAGCTGGGGGTAAGGGTAGTTTCTGATTTCATGCACAACCTAAAACAAAAGCAAAGATTGTTTATCATACTACAGCATTGTTATCCCACAGTCAGCTTTATTCCATAGAGACATCACACAATCCTTCATATCACATCTTAGCATTATTCTAGATCATCCCAACAGATCCCAAGTGCAGGCCTACTTGTGGTTCCTAGAGTTTCAAAAAGTAGAATGGGAGGTAGAGCCTTCAGTTATCAGGCTCCTCTAATGTGGAAGCAGCTCCCACTTTGGGTTCAGGAGGCGGGCACCCTCTCTACTTTTAAAGTTAGGCTTAAGTCTTTCCTTTTTGATAAAGCTTGTAGTTAGGGCTGGACTTAGTTATGCTGCAATAGGCCTGGGCAGCTAGGGGACAATGCACTAAGCACATGTCTTCTATTACCTATTGCACCAAGCTCCTATCCTCTAATTTCTTTTCTCTGGCACAGAGCACCTACCCTCTAATTTGTTTTCTCTGGTACCAAGCTCCTACCATCTAATTTCTTTTCTTTGGTACCAAGCTCCTATCCTCTAATTTCTTTTCTTTGGCACAAGCTCCTATCCTCTAATTTCTTTGCTCTGGCACAGAGCACCTACCCTCTAATTTCTTTTCTTTGGTACCAAGCTCCTATCCTCTAATTTCTCTTCTTTAATACTGAGCTCCTATCCTCTCATTTCTTTTCTTTGGTACAAGCTCCTATCCTCTAATTTCTCTTCTTTAATACTGAGCTCCGATCCTCTCATTTCTTTTCTTTGGTACTGAGCTCCTATCCTCTCATTTCTTTTCTTTGGTACAAGCTCCTATCCTCTAATTTCTCTTCTTTAATACTGAGCTCCTATCCTCTCATTTCTTTTCTTTGGTACAAGCTCCTATCCTCTAATTTCTCTTCTTTAATACTGAGCTCCTATCCTCTCATTTCTTTTCTTTGGTACAAGCTCCTATCCTCTAATTTCTCTTCTTTAATACTGAGCTCCTATCCTCTCATTTCTTTTCTTTGGTACAAGCTCCTATCCTCTAATTTCTTTTCTTTGGTACTGAGCTCCTATCCTCTAATTTCTTTTCTTTGGTACCAAGCTCCTATCCTCTAATTTCTTTTCTTTGGTACCAAGCTCCTATCCTCTAATTTCTTATATAATTTCTTATCTATCACTGCTCATACAATTTGCTGATACTACTGTACAGCATGTTAACAGCTATGTGTCCCTCTCTGCCACGCTATGCAAATAAAACAGAATTGAGTTGAATTAGCATGACACTTTAGAGGTCACGTTTTGTTTTAGATTTGATGTCAGATGTGTGGAAAAAATGATCGCGTTCATAAAATCCAGGATGAAAACACCATACGGTTGCAGGCCAACATACCACTTGTGTAGAGGATGTGTTCCTGGGGAAGTGGTGCATTCGAGGGGAGGCCAGGTAATGCTGATAGTGCTGGGGAAGCTGCTGCAGCTGGTACTGATGGTGAGGGAGGCCAGCGTCTATGCTGAGATCCCTGCGGAGAGACAGACATGAGACTAAATCAACACTGTCACCCATGCTAGGCGATGTGACAGACGGACAGATGGGTGCAGAAATGAAGGGACGGGATAATTTCTCAGCTCTGCAGGATTCTCGTTAATCTCCGACAGCGACTCACCAGTCTGTGCCTTCGGCCAGGTACCGAGGCTGCTGCGTCATTGGCTGGGGAACATGGAGGGGAGGAGAGTACTCGTAGCCTGAACGCAGTCGGTGAGGGTTCAGGGGAATACGCTCCTGAGTTCTTCTGCAATTGGATAAAAACGTTTGTTTTCTGTGCATACGAATACGTGTTTGTGTGTGGATGTGTTACTACCTGGAGTGCGGGAGAATCCTGCGATGCTGCGCTTCAAGGAGCTGCTGCTGGATGAGGTATTGCTGGTGTAAGGCCTGAGGTAGGAATGAAGGCCCCGGCACATCCTGGAACTGAGGGGGTGCAGGCAGGGCAGTTAGGGGGGGATGATGCGCGGGGGGCATGTGGGGGGCCAGGCCTGTCTGCGCGGGCTGGCTGGCGTGTCCTAGAGGGAACTCGGCCGAGATGGGCGCCTGGGGAGCGCCCAGGTGAAAGTGTCGGCAGGAGGTAGCATGGCTGTGCTGATGCCTGGTGAAGTGAGCTCCTATGGGAAATAAATTGAAGCGATCAGACCTGAGCCGGATAAGCCTGTGATTACTTTCACTCAGGCACCACAGAGACGAACCGGTCAAGAACACACAGACAAGACACAAATCTGCCCTTTCTGGCTTTCACATAAAAAAATAAAAAAACATTTAATAACCAGTCACACAGAGAAAACATAAAAATAGACCTGACGGTAAGAACGGTACAAGACAGACATAACAGCAGATGGACAACACAGACACTGAGACCCCTGCAGAGGACCATCTAAACCCACAGATTGGCCTCCCTCTTCACTTATACTACAGCCAGCAGGACCTAACAGCCCTGCAGCCCATCACTAATTAACTTAACATATCAGGGCTCTAAATTTGAAAGGAACACATATTAAACAGTTTTTTTCTTCTTCTTCTTTCATTAAGAAGGCACCACAGCAAATGCCATGCGGTGGGCTCAGAAGATTACGCGCCTCCGTTTCTGCCTCACCCCCACCCGCCCTATCTTATCAGTGGCGGAGGAGATATGAGATTGCGTGGTAGTCCCACTGAATCACCTCTGTGTTGACTTGCACGAATACAATCAATACAAATTACTCCGAGCTCAGAGAAATGGGGGCTGGAAGGAGGGTGAGGCGGGGACAGACAATTACGGCTTCGTCTTCCCGTTATGGCCCCCGGGAGCCCTCTGCCCACCTGGAGGCGGGCGGGCGGGCGGGCGGCAGTGTCTGGAGGATGGATGTGCTCTGTGTGTATAAAAATACCTCGGTGTTGTGTCTCCGCGTGGCCCATGAATGAGCGCGGTGGTTTTACGCAGTTTCAAGCTCCGTCGGGCAGAGTAAATCTGTTCAGCAGTAATGTGGAGTGACACTGTATGTCGACTATGAGCGAGAGGGAGGATGTGGCTGCTAGTTAATGGTTTTGTGACGTATTTGCTGACAAATTGAATTAATACTGGACCAAATTTGAGACTGGGGAATTGCCAAGTAGCAGGAATCTGAAGATATGCTAAAGACCTGCAGCTAGCTAGCTTAGCTTTGCACAAAAACTGAAAACATGGGGAAAGTGAATCTACCTGTAAAGCTCAAGCTAATTAGCTTGATCTGGTTTAAAAATCTAAATGTAGAAGCAGTTGAAACTCATGTAAGTTTCCAGTTAACATCAAGAAATAACATATAAACGCACAAAATACGCTGATTAATGAGATGTAGAGGTGTAGCGAGGTAGCTGTTGTTAACTTTTCTTCTTAAACGTGTTTCCTAGAACCATAGCTCCTTTCATTATTGTAGATGTGACATATTTTTGTGTGGTCTTGCATCGCTGCATACAGCCTTGGGCCATGGAAGGGCACTGAACCCAAAGAGAGAGCCACGAGCGAGCCGAAAACAACATTCGGCTGAGGAAGTAGAGCAGAAATGGCAGACGGCCGGGTGGTTTTGGATCGGTTAAAGGCCGTGTGCGAGTTTTTGTATGAAGCCCGTGACCCGGTGAGACTGGACTGGCTGTGAAGCTCCGGGTAAATATCAAATTATGATTTGTCTCCGGGCTCTTTCCACGGAGCAAACGGCTGACATTAATATGTGACATATTGCAGGGCTGCCGGCAGCGACGGCCCCTGATGTTGTTATTGTTACATCTCTGCATCGACTTTACGGGCATAACATGTCTGATTGGTGCAGAACAGACCCCCACCCATGCACCCATGCACCCATCCACCCATCCACTTCTCTTGCTCACCCCTGAGCTGCTGCAAAGGCAGCCCCTCCCCCACCATGTGGCTGCGGCATGGTGTCCCTGCGTGAGTGACAGCCCGTAAGCCCCGCCCATCAGCGACTGCAGCAGTCTGACATGAATCCTCTCTCTCTCTCTCTCTCCCTCACCCCTCCTGCTCCCATCACTGCAGCTTTACAAATCACACCTCCTCTCTACGGTAATCCTGTCCTCTGCCTGTCCGGTGGTCTTCCATCATGTGACACATCTCCACACCTGCGGATGTCCCCGATTAACACAGAGTTTAGGAGAGGAAGACATTAGCGTTGGCCCGCTCCGGCTCTGCTACTGTGGGGCGACACATGCATTACAGCTGCTGAGTTATTTTAAAAGTCTGTTGCTGTAGTCGGCGAAGAGGTTTCTCAGACACACCTTGTGCGTGCGCATAAATAACTCTTGACTATTTCAGACTTTAGGAACAGATGTAAGGCTCAAGTGGTCTGAGCGGGACAGCGGCGAGTCCAAGACGTTAAAACTCTGTAAACCTCTGAGGGTGTATTTAAAATGTGCATGTAAATACTGGAGATTTAAGACACCAGTGGCCTTGTGCTGCATGCTTTCATCAAACTTTTCAAATAAGCTTTTAATGCAACATTTAGAACCTGCACACTTAAAAGGAAAAACAAAACCTCAGCATGAACACACTTGTGCAACTAATAAAAATTATTTTCTGGTGAAAACTGTGACCTCCGAGCGTTTCATTTAATGACATGTAGCTCAGTGTTCAGAGCCTTATCTGCTCTTTTAATGTGAGTCTAATGGGGGTTTCGTTAGGCCGCTGTCACGAACTACACAGGCGCAACCAGATGATGTGTTAATTTACTAAAAACTGCAAGCGGCAGCATGCTGCTTTGTGATTTAAGAGCTTATTTATAAATGTGTCAAGGCCTGCTCTGCTAATTAACGGAGATAAGTGGCTCGTAGCTTACAGCCTTACATAAAGTTTCACTCGTTAAATGTTTGCCGTTTTGGTTGTTATTCCTGTTGTGCGTCACACAAAGAAAGGAACAGCTGCACATTTTGGGTGATTCACTTTCTCTCATGTCTGTGCATTAAGGTAACGCCATCAGTTAGCTTAGCTTAGAACAAAGACTGGAAACAGAGTCTTGTTTTGCACACACAAACTCCGATATGGACACTTATAGGGAAGAAATACACAAAGCAAACTGATGTTTTGATTCATTATTTTCTTAATTAATGAGTGTTAGAAGAGCCGGTAGGTGGTATTTGTTCCTGCTGAACAAACCAAGCCCGTTTCCCCTCGTTTCCAGTCGTCGTGTGAAGCCAAGTTAATTGGCTGCTGGCCGTGCCTTCGTATTTTTCATACAGACATGAGAGCGGTATTGATCTTCTCAGCTAACAGTCACAAAGAGAGCACACATTCCTTTAATAGCAGCGTGCAGAACGGCACAGCCTAAAGAGGAATGCGACTCTCGGTTAAATTTATATGGATAATTTACAGGTTTAGATACTCGTCAGGCAACAGATGAAGAAATACATTCAGGTGCTTCATGCAGCACATTTATTACCCTTTATTATGTTTGAATAAAGTAGGCACATGTTTGATTTGGTAAAGATTTTTTGCATGTGTTGAATTTTTTTTGTGGTATTTTGTAAAAAAACTGATCTTCTCGGGCTAATTTATCAATAAACATCTTCTTAAATACGCCGTGACTTCATCCATACTGCTCGCAGTGGTTCTCAACACCAATGAACACCAATGAGTGGACGTGAGGGAGGCTGTGCTGTTGTCTCGTAAAGTAGTGTATGGATTAGGAGAGAATGACAGCGTGTAACAGGAAGGAGAATCAAAGCCGGTGTGTTTCACTATAGACATGCTTTTGTTTTGAAATGGAGAGAAAGTTCGGTTGCCCCTGTACTCCAAAGTAAGCAGAGCAGCAACTTGAGGAAACTCTGTCAAAGACAGCTGAGAAATGAGAGCACATATAGAGTGAGGGGGACCGTCTCGGTGACAGCACAGTGTGGAGGGAGGAGGGGGAGGAACACATGGAAGTCAGCAAAAAGCACACTGAAGGTTAGGAAGAAAACTACAGTCTTTATTGGAAAATATTAGTATGTTTGGCACTGTGTGATAATAGTAATAATAAGAGTAATATGTCCATAATAATACCATGCAAATAAAGACCAAAGGCAAGGCCTGACCATGCTCTCTGTAGGGTTAACAGAACAGAAGCAGCATCCAATGAGTAGATGTGTATGCTTACAGCACATTTCAGTACAGCAGGGACATCTCTACACAAAAGATTACATTGGAATCTGCTGTTCAATGTGGAAAAACAAAGAAAAAGTATAAAAAATGACCATGCATTAGGATCTAATACAAGAACATAAGGTAGAAAAAACCACAACCAAAGAATAAAAAGACATTTTGACTCTAAGAGGAGTTCTACAGCAGTGCAGGATATACACATCCCTGTAAAATGGATAGCATTCTGGAGGCGCCCGAGGACAGATCGGAGAGGAGGGGAGGAGGAAGGGAGGAGGAGGGAGGGCTGTGCATGATTGTGCGTTGTTTTCCAAAAAAAATATAATAAATAATAATAAAAAAAGATGAATTAGACCTGCCAATTTATCGTGAAATCAATTCAGCTAGCGGGAACGAAAGGCTCCGACACATGGACAGGATTATGAGCAGCCATTTGGACGCCACTATAACAGGTGCAGTGGACCATCACAGGTGAAAATAACACCACACAAGATTACTGTGATTTGTGTTCTGCGGGTATCGGCCAATCGGGGTAATAGGATGTTTTTTTTTTAGCGACAACAAAAGCTGGTACAATGCACCTTTGCAAAAAATAAAAAATAATAAAAAATAGGGGATGAAGGCTAAAAAAAATATAAATAAATAAAAGAGTTCGATCAAGCTTGGCTGTAATCGAATGGTTTTAGGAGGAGGGGAGGTGGGAGGAAGGAAAGGAAGGAGGATCAAAATGTATCCACTTTACAGAAATTTACAGCAGAATGTAGTCTATCCACACTGAATGGGAGAATCACAATGACAGTCTGTAGTAAATAAAATCTAACGCTACAATGGGTTATTCACTAAAGAGCAACATGACAGTTTTAAAAAAAGACAAACTGTTTGCTACAGAAAGTGTTATTCTTTAGTCGGTTACACAGAAGGATACGGTATGAGTGGGAGAACTCTCTTTCTATGTAGGTATTTAATATATTGTTTAATGCCAATGTCGTCTTCAGATGGAAAGAGGAAATGAGGAAGAAGGGGTTCACAATACAGCTAGATGCAGAGAACAGGCAGAGGCTACGGCAGACAGCAGCAGATGATCGTTAGCTACACAATGGAGGGGGACAAAGGTCTGAGAAATGCGGAATGTAGAGCCAGCCTCGATACTATGGAACAGGAAAAAAGAACACAAATAAAAGCACAATGAAATCATTGGTGCTACTGCATGTAGTTTTCAAATTACCACTAATGTTATCATTAATTATTATTACATAATCAACACAGATAGCCTGCTGCAGTGGAGGATGATGTCCAATTCAACGCCTTTATGGTGATCACATTTTCACCTGCAGAGATATCTGTTTATTTATTAATTTATATATATATTTTTTTAATGTTTAAGGGGGCCACCATTTTACAACCAGCCATAATCTAACGCGGCCATTACGCTAAATGGAAGAAGCTTTAATAATTTTGAGTATAAAATGGGATTAAACGCAAGAAATGAGCTATTCACACAAAGGAAGCGAAATGAACCCTTCCCCTCCCCGCACACACCACCCCACCAAGACGACTGTCACGTCGGGTTTAGACACAACCCCATGCTCGCTTGGCTATATTAAATAAAAATATATATATTAAATATTTAAGAATTATATGCTGGATTTAAATAGCTAAAGCGTAGCTACGTGTTAAAGCTACCGGGGGGGGAGTAGTTAGCAGCTAGCGGCGACCGCACCAAATTGCTCCGAACGCACGTAAACACAACACGGTGCTGAGGATAATAGCAGGCGACTAGCCGCGGAGGATAAAAGAAAAGCGAGGGTTGGGGTAGGAGAAGAGGGGGGGTTGCCATTTGACAGCTGTCGTATTTTATTTTTGGTGGCTGCTTACGGGCCCCGAAACAACCTAAACGCCACATATTCGCGGCTCCGTGAAGATTTAATGTCGCCTAGTTTGAGCGTCTCCGTACGCGTAAAATCAAGCTAGCGACACGGCTAAAGTTGACCGCACCGCTCCTCGCTGCTTCTTCTTCTTCTTTTTTTTTTTTTAATCTAAGCTAGCAGGTGTCAGCTCTGTTTACATCGTGTGCGACGTTTTTTTTTTTTTTTTTTTTTTTTTAAAGAAGAGATTTGTTAGGGTTAGGGCAAAAGAACACAAAGCTAGCCATACCTCTATTTCTAACTGAGCCGAAGACGGGGAGAACCAGATATCCAACATGAACTAAAACCATCCTGGGTCCTTCTTCTTCTTCTTCTTCTTTGTTGTGCGCGCAGCCAGCGAGACAGATGGTCCATGGAAATGATCCCCCCTCCAGTCCTCAGCACATTCAAACGGACAGCCTGCGAAGCCTCCACACACGGAGCCCGGCGACCAATCACTGGACGGCTCCGAGCAGGACCCTCCGGCTTTGGCACCGGATCCGCCAATGGGGTGAGGTCTGGGGCGGGGACGTCTGTGTTTTGGGGCAGCCTACCTCCTCCATGACTGGAGCATAGATAGATAAATAGATAGATAGAAGGCTATATATAAAATATATAATAGTGTATAAAAGCAATACTATACTATACACATACATGTGCAAATATATATCTATATCTATATATAATGCAATATATATGAAGGTTGGGTATAATGACGTAGTAATATATATATATATATATATATAATGTACAGTATATAGTGACATATATAGATATATAGTTGTAAGATATATAAGATATTAAGTGTACAGTGCTGTATAAAATATATATAGCAGCAGCTTTCTTATTCGTTACGTTTTAATTGCACTGCTTTGATCTTTTATTTGCAAAAAAATACAAATACTTCTCTCTGCAAGCCACAACATTATGACCACTGACAGGTGTGACATGGCAGCTGTCGTTCCTATAGCGTCAACCAGAAGGCCTAACAGTCCCCGATGTCCAGCGACCACGTCTTTGATGCAGAGTTATTTATTTTTTATTCTGTACATGAACGAGCAAGAACGTACTGGATGCTTCATCAGGATTTATACGCTGCAAAGTAACATATTTCAGACTTTTTCTTGCTGACAAACTGCAGCAGGTGAGGACGGGTCGAGAGTCTGGACCATGAATCCTTCAAGATTGTATCCTTTGTGGCTGTCGTAGTAAATATAATCCTCTGGAGATGCTGCATTACCTCAGCCTGAACTGTTGACACATGGATTTAAGCTGCTGATGCCAAAATCTGACATCCATGTGGCCTGAGGAGAGAAAAAAAGATTTGTAAGCTTGTCCGGCTAGTTCCCTTTGACCTCTCTTATCAGCACAGTTACGCAGAGGTGCTGCTCTGGATGAACTGTAGAAAACGATCACAGCAGGAATCGTCACAGTGGCAACGTGCCCTCTAGTGCTGATAAAAAATAAATAAAACATGACCTGGCATATTGACAGTACACAGATTACACATGTAGATTAGAACGACTTTAAAATAACTGTGGTGAGGTGAAATGTGTTTGCTGTGAATTAAGGGAGCGGACGAGATAAATATGAATCAAGAGAGATGAGTAAATGTCCAGATTAAAAGGTAATTAGTACAAAAGAGAAAAGGAAAACTTGACGTGTGTTCAGTTTGGATGACGTGTTAATTATATCCTCAGGAATCAGGATTCAATTTAGGAGTCTGCTGGAGACACTTTCACCTGTCCAGTGTCTGATAGGTGGAATAAAAGGTATGATATTTCAGTTTGACAGAAAATAGGGAAGTTGCCCCTTGAACTGTATAAACACACATATGCAAATTACTTTAATCACAGGCAATGAGTAGAAGTCTTCAGCTGATAGCTCTCCATCCAAGTCAGATCAGTTTTGATCGCCTCATTTGAGTTAAGACGTTGCAAGTAGGTTAATTTATCTCTCAACATTTTTTATCTTACACACTGACAATTTCCACTTATGTAATTTGCAATTGGAGCCAATGAGCGTACGAGGTAAAGAAAACTCATTCAACTATAATCCAAGCTCATCATTGTCACTCCGGGACCGAGTGGCTCATTTGTCCCAGCCACCTCCCTGTGACTGGTAGCCACCGGGGGAGGGAAACGTGTGTGAAATAATACGTCACAGATCGTTAAATAATATTCACTAATCGTCATAATTCTCGCCCCGTGCGACGGAAACGCAGAGGAAGAGCCCGTGTCCTGAAAGCCTGTCTGTCTCCGCCTCTGGCGTTAAGCCTGAAGGATGAAGGA
Source organism: Planiliza haematocheilus (assembly GCA_005024645.1). Classification (NCBI taxonomy): domain Eukaryota; kingdom Metazoa; phylum Chordata; class Actinopteri; order Mugiliformes; family Mugilidae; genus Planiliza; species Planiliza haematocheilus. The sequence continues at coordinate 4,050,099 of SRSE01001181.1, forward strand.
ACAGATGGGCTCGGGGAGGCGGAGGGGGTCACCAAACTCTTAGCCCCATATGTCCCTGTCTTCCAGTTCCCACCATCTAATGCTCTAAAGCCTGCGGTGAAACACAAAGAGCCTTTCATAATGCTTTACTACCACTGCAGGTCACACTAATGCAATGCAATCACTTCCATTTACTCACAAATGACACAGTTTGATCTTTAAATAAATAGTATGAGAATACAATATTTAATTTTCCTCAGGCAGAATAACCTCAAGGCAGCAGATAAAAACCAGTTGAGTATTTCTTTTTTCTCTTATTAGAGCAGCTTGAACCAGAGAATAATGTAATTGTCACCACTTGTGCTCAAAAAGGGACGACTGAATGAAAAACTATACGTTACTGAAATGTTTTATCACTTTATTCATATAAAAGAAACCAAGAAAGCAACCGTTTATTAGTCATTATTTTCCCAAAGCCCTCTGGTGGTGGCTGAACAAATCTGGATTATTAAAAAAAATAAAATAAAGATCTGAATTTAAAGACCCTAAAAAGGCATCTGCCTGCTTTGAGTCTGAGCCAGCACATTCACTGCTGTGCGAAGCCACCGCTGCACTGTTAAAGAAAAAATTTGCATACAGCTGATGTTCTGGCCTGAGGGTGAAAAGAGCTGGCTAAAGGGCTTTGGTTTTAGGGGAAAGGGCCCCCACAGACCGCATTGCTCCACTCCCTCATTGTCCTCCTCATGTGAACTCCATATGTCCCCCTAGCGGCAGGTGTCGCAGGGTGACCTCTGACCCCAAACGCCACTCCGGCGGGTGATGGTGAAGCGGCATTGTTCTCAGACGCAGTTGTCTAGACCGTTTTGCCACGGGGTGAAAGAAAACAATGAGACATCTCGTTAAGCGCTCCACGTACGGCCGCGGCGATAATTTTCACTTTAAGGACAACTTTAAAAGTCGGAGGCATCGCTAAAGCTGGAAAGACGACAAACACAACAAGAATGAATCAGCGCACAAGAGATCTTTAAATAACGCTCTATTTATTTAATTTTAAAATAGTTTCTTTTTTTTTTTGTTCTACAGACATAATTTCAAGGAAGTCAGGGACTCGCAGAAGCAACAAAATAAACACATTTTTTTCTTGCTTTTTCTTTTGTTTGTAGTTAATTTAAAATACTGACAGTTAAAACAGAATAAAAACAACAGAAGAGCAAGGCTGAATTACTGGTAATGAGGGCAACATCGGGCTTGAGGTTAAGAGATGCCACCGAACATGCTATGTGCAGCCGTAGCCGAGCATCGCTGCCCGTTTTCTACCAACTCTCTACCACTAAAAGACATGAGCAAGGAGAAGGATCCCACAGAACGATAGCCGATATTTTTTTTTGTTTGTTTTTGCGAGCAGAAGTGGTCTGAGTTATAGTTACAGTGGTATATAGTGGAAGAAATAAAAACTGGCCAACGGAAAACAAAAATATGAGACGATATCTTGAATTTGACTTCCAAATTAAACGGTATAAAGAGCAGGTTTATAAGAATAAACGAGGAAATAAACTTAAATTCCATTTAGGCTTTGGTTTAGTTACTTATAATTATTTCTTTTCCCTTTCTGTGACCAGCAGAAGTTAAAATATTTATATAATTATCAAGCATCACTTAGGAAAGTATATATACGTGTTAAAATAGTGTATGAAGTGTTAATAAAAAGCATGGCTGCATGAGGACAAAATAAGACCGAGGGGGGAAAGAGGAGGAAAGCACGGCCCTGAGGATCAGGGTTAAAAAAACAGTTCATACAGTAAATGTTTCATCTAAACTTAAAACCACTTTTTTTGTTGTTTTTTCTTTTAATACGTGTGCTAAATTCACATCTATTATTAAAATATTTATTGTCGAGATAGCAAAATCCACTGCTTTTTGTAAGGTAAAAGAATAAGCTTTATACCATAGTAAAAGAAAATAGTGCACATTTCAAGGCATTCAGGCCATCTTGCTTTGCAGTACTCAATGGAAGATACATTTCCGCGGTTATTATAAATGGGTCCCCAGAGTTTTAAAGGAGCTTGCATCTATTTGGGATGAACATGCCGACGATAAGTACACCCGGTCAGAAAAAATAAAAATAAAATAAACAACTGCAAGGTCATACATTCACTGATAACTACCACCACCTGGGACACTCACAGACTCGGTTATAAAAAAAAAAAAACATGGCTTTAAATCGCTTCCGTTCCCGCTGGGGTGGACATGAGCTGTGTATTGTAGTGTTTGTGACGACTGTGTTAATGTTTTTACCCTCAGAGACGGAACGACTTTCTTTTTGTAACAGAAACTTTAAATCAAAAGACATTTTGGAAAGTGTGTGAGGAGTTAATAAATACGAGAGGGTTGTAACCGCTCTAAAAACTAAAATATACTGAATGTGAAGCAAAAAGCCAGAGGTTAGCCGGTTAGCTTAGCACGAAGATTGAGCTCCAGAGGAGAGAGAGTTGTATTAAGTGGATTTTGCTAGGTGTTTCCTGTCGTAAGCTAACGGGCGCTACCAGTCCTCTCATTTAACTCTGCAAAAAAAAAAAAAAGACTAAGTCCCAAAATGCGAGCCTTGGCTTTACCGCTGCTGGACGCCAACACAGCGCAGACTGACCTCAATGAGAATCCAGTGGTGAGACCTTTAAACAAACCTTTAAAACAAACAATTCACCTTAGACAGGTACAAAGTAAACTTTGCCATCTATCTACACCGGTCTGCTGTACAACTGGTATTGTACAAGCTGCCGTTCGCTTCTGACTGCAGAGAAGAAAAAGTGAAAAAAAAAAAGAGCCAAATCCAGTCTGAAAATATCCCGTTCAAAGTCTGTAGTGAGGCAGGTCAACAGCCGTGTTGTGATACTGACCTGCTCCGAAGCAGCAACTTGAGGTTTTCACTATACAGCTTGCAAGCGCACAACACAAAACGACTACCAACGTCCGTTACTGAGGGGATATAACTGAGGTATTAAAACGAAGGGAGGATATTGCTATCGTTAACAGATAAAAAAAATCGCTCTACGTCTCCACCTGCACTCGGAAGCGCCGTGCCATTTCATCACAACTGAACTCTTGACGAGCCGAGGATCGGGGTCAGTAGAATGGCTTCGATACGTGATTGTTGAACGGTGAGTTAAAAACAAAGAGTGCTCTGGAGCAGGAAGAGTCCACGAGGGGGGTGGGGTTTCAGCCCGGACACGGAGGCGAAGCGAGATTGACGAGGTGGTGGGAGGGAAGAGGAGGAGGAGGAGGGGGAGTAAGAGGAAGAAATGAGGAGTCTTCAGTGTACAAGTTGTTTAAAGTAGGTATTTGTGTCCGGCGTCCTCGTCCAGCGTGAGGTCTACCACCTCGGGAGGGGACACCCAGTTGGGCTGAGGGGAAACAGTAGTCCAGAGCTGTGATTGATTTGTGCTGTTTAACTGCTCCACTGAGTTCCCCTTCCAGGAGGACAGACTCTTTATCACCCCTCCGCAAGGATGGGCGCATCTGTGTCAAAAAAATAATAATAATAATAAAAAGCTGAATTCAACAGATGAACTTTGACATGTAGTTTCCCCTCTGAGAGTCTTTACCGTGCTTTCTCTTGCACTCCGACTATCTCCACCTCACTGTCAGAGGAGGCAATGTTAATCTGGCCCTTGTGCTGAGAACTCTCCTTGTGCGACAGCTCTGCCTCCGCGTGGCCTGAAACAAACGAGAGGGACACAGTCACACATTGTGAGGAGGGCCGGAGCAGTTAGAGAGCTTCAGGCCTCGCTGACACATGAAGACTGCAGCTGCTTTGACACAGACACACACAAAAAAACAAAAAAAAACACAATGGTGTATCTGACACTTGTGTTTGAAATGCTGACTGCATAGCATGGAGTGGCCCTTTGGACAGTGGACCCTATATTGGTGTTTGATAAAAGGTCAACTCTTTTGACTTCTAGCAGCGCCGAATGCGAGCCTCTCGTGTGTGGGGTGAACTTCAAAGGTGTCTCGCTGAGATTAATAGCAACCCATCGACACGCATGCCCTTAAATGTCCTGCCTTCACTGAGAGGAGTGGAAATTTATCAGTTTTGGATATACCGGGTTTGTAACTGACCTGAGATAGAGCTCAGAGCTCTTATACACCCAGAGTGAGCTGCCATATCCTGGCCTCTGTGTGTTTTTAGCTCATGCTTTATCACCGTGGGCCGGACTGTCTCCACACTCATACTCTCCTGGTTAGAATCAGTGTCTGAAATATCATAGTGACCCACTACTGGAGGCCCGTCTGCAGAAAACAAAGAGAACACTTCATTATTCAAATCATGCCTGGGAAATAGTGGGACTCTGTTGGGGACAGAGGCCGAACACTGCATCCACAGTCCGGCTAGTTTCAGCACATACACACACAAGGAAGCAGCTCCCGTTTCCCCGAGCAGCACAGGTTTACATTAACCCGTGAAGCAAAACACATCAGTCCCAGTTTAATACGTTTTTTAAAGCCGCGCTAATGAGGCGTTCGTGGTCGTGTGTTTGCGGTGCATTCATAAACATTTCGCAGCAGCCTTTTCTTTTTCCTTTCCATTTATTGCTTTTAAAATAACAGCCATTCACATAAAAACTACACTAAAATACGGTCATTACAAAAAAGCACTTGAAAATAATAATATTACTCGGTGAATGGAACGCAGTGGTGGTGGTGGTGGTGGTGGTGTTGGGGGGGTAATAAAAAGCCAAACAACAAAAGAGTTAACTGTGGAAGAGCGCATATCTTTGTTCTACCCTGTAAAAGGAGTCCCTGGGAGAAAGAGAGACGCACACACACAGACACACACACACACACAAACACACACTGCTATCCAGACATATCTGTGGGTGTGTGAGGGGGTTCGTCTGGACAGCATGTACTATGAGAGAACACTGCCTATGAATAGCTGATTGGGCTGAAATAGGCAGAGTTACCAGAGAAACCCAGCACTTGCCAGTGTAAAGGCCATGTATTGAAGATAGAAAAAGGACTAATGTAAACCAGGATAGCCTCTTTGGTAAACAATGGACTGTCCTTAGTGTTGTGTTAATGCACTGTTTTGATTGTATGCACCAGGCTCTCTTTACGGTGGATTTTAAAGGTCATTTCCGTTGCGGGATGGCGGATTCATTTGAAATGGCAAAACGCAGTATGCACAAAAAAAAAAAAACAATATTCACACAATTTAAAACAAAACCTCTAGGCCAGAACATAAAAATAAAAATAGATCAAATGTCCTGCCAGTCACCATTTATCAGCATCAGCAAAGGTATACCTTGCACACATGCTGCTGATGAGAACTAATTTGGCCTTGCACATTCTATATACTAATATAATCACATGCAAACAGGTGGGGGTGGGTGGGAGGGGAGGGGACGTCCAGCTTTGAGTCCTGTAAAACTTGACAGTCATAGGGCTACATATACACATACAGAAAACACCTTTGTAACATCCTAACTATAAATATGATTAGGCCAGAGATTCCTTCAATGATATCTGTGATAGTGTCAGCAATGTGATGCCAGCGGTCATCCATATCAGTGAGGAGGGAGAGAGAGGAGGAGGAGAGAGAGTCGAGGGGGAGTGTGTCCCCCCCCCCCTCGCCGTCCCCTCCTTCTATAAAGACCACAGGATCTGAACCAGAGAAGGCCACTTGATCACTCGGATCAGTCCGTCTTTTTTTTTTTTTTTAAGAAAAGTCAGTAAACATCGCCATGCACCGTACTGCAGCTCTATTACTGCTGTGTATCTTAGTTTGATGCCTGTATTTATTTATTTTATTTTAAATTCAAGCGGTGCCTCGTGGAGACACGGGCCGACAAGCTGGCAGACCAGTGCAAAACAAAAAACAAAATATTAAATGAGTGAAGATTTGAGGCGCTTGTCGTCGCAACCGTTCCTTTGTCGAGCCACCAACCAGACGGCTCCTGAGCTAAGTCCAGTAACGTGCTACTGTTGCTAGGTTAGACAACGGCAACCTGTAGAGTTAAAACTCATCTGCGTGCAGTCTGCAGCTTTTCAGTGCGAATGAAACCCCCCCCTGCTCGTCTAACCTAGCAACGGTAACACGGGAAGTCGGCGCCCTCCGGTTGGCAGTCAGCGGACCAATCAGGAGGTCGACAAAGGTTCAATTAACGGCGACAACAAAGGAAGCCATGCTGGATGTGATATCCATAATAATAATATACGCAGAGGCTACTAAAAATAAGCACTGGGAGTTTTGGCATTCCTCCCTCACTAGTTTCTCGTCGCCGCGCGGAGGCAGCAATAGCAGCAAATGTAACAGAAAGGCCGATATCACAAAAAGTAAACACGTCTAATCTAAATTTGTAATTTTAAAAAGCGAGAAAAACCTGTGGATTAGTATATTGCCTTTATATTTATAGACAAATCTGTGTTTAAATGTTCTGCCGTTAGTAAAGCTATGCCACCAAAATAAACGAGATCTCCCTGAACTATTTACAGGCAGCTCAGAGGAAAGAAGGGGTGATGTGTGGTGTTAAACCTGATTCCTAAAAGAAGTAGCGCTGTAATGCTTTATGCGTCGTTCCCAGCGTGAGTTCAGAATGACAAGGCACATGCTATTAAGCAGCAGCACCCCACCTAGCTCTGTACTGATGGCGGCCCAGGTGCTGTAACGCACACTCTGTATGAATGAAGTAATCAGCTACTTTGCGGGTGTATGTGCACAGCTGGTTAACACAAAAAAACAACAAAAAAACAAACAAGCCATACAGTAAGCAGTACAATAGAAGAGCCCTGACTCAAAAGTCTGTTAAGATATGCTCCGTGTCCGTGTCGCAGATGCTGCAGAAATCAAACAGGTGAGTGGAAATAAAATCTCACAGTGATTCAGTGTCAGCAGACGCACTGAGCCCCGGGTCTGTATGGAGTTCAAATGACCAGCTCAGGACCGGCTGCTGTTAATGGACTATCTGTTCCTCACATCGTTGACCTATAAGAACCCACTGCCGTGCTTTCTGCATCAACTAGCTCTACACTTATCAAAGTGAAATCTAAACATTCAAGAGACCAGGGTCTGGAACACCTAGATTTCCATTTTGAGTGACAACTTCAGGGAGGATGTTGTTGTTGTTGTTTATAGGGGTCGGGGTGAGGCTGTTGTTCTCTCGCGCCAACATGTAGGCAGCCATGGTCTCTGCAGACTCTGACGACGGCAAAAAGGAACTGGGAGGGGAGGGCCGCCCCCCCTGGGAGGGATGCTGCTGCCCCTCCTGGGCATCGCTTGAGCGTTTGGATGAATCGTTGTCCGAGTCGAGGTGTGCAAGCTTTTCCATCCAGACGCGGAAGCGCTCCTCTGTCTGACGCTGCATCACAGCAAAGCGAGTCATGGCCTCCTCCAGTACACTGCCGATGCCATTCCTGTCCCACGAGCCGGTGTCCAGCAGCCCATGAATCTGGGCTCCCACTCTGGATCTCTCCGATGCACGTCTGAAGCCAGCTTTAAAGACATTGAGGCCAAGCCATAAGAAAATACAGTAGCACTTTCATGCTTCGGAGGTGGACTTTTTGTATTAAAGAGAAAAATGACAGTTTGTTTTTTTTGGTTACGTGCAGATCGACTCTTTCATGCTGATGGACTACATCATGCAGTTGTAGCACTCAAATCTGTGTGCGGGATGTAAAAATGGTTGAAGACATTTCATGTACTACTGATCCTACAGATGTCTGGGGTGATTGACTCAGCAACTGTGGTTTGGAAAATGTGTTAACTGGAGAGACTTTGTAGGAAACAAACCCAATCTGAGGCAGATTAATTGGATATCTATGGAACAAGAGGAACAGATATGACTGACTATGTTTGCTGCAGAACGGCCGGTACATTCATAGAAAATGAAGCACTATAAATGACTAGTGAAATTAGTGAAACTAGCTCTGACGTGGACACACACCCGTAGCTCTAAAGAACCATTTATCAAACAAAAACCATGACACACCACACAAGCTAAATTCAAAGCAAAAGAAAAGCTGCCGACCAGACCGAACTCAACAGGTTATACTTAAGAAAACACGTTCACAGTGAAAACAAATGAGCCTAAAATAAACAAAGTGCCTTCTCTTTTAAAAGAAGCAGCAGACCTGTAAATACCAGCCTGCTTACAGCTACTTCTGGAGATCTCAACCCACCCAGGAGCTTTCTATTTCAACTAAGCCGCTGTGCATGAGGGCCGTACGATTCGAGTTTCCGTTCTAGTTTTTATTCCCGTTACTCTGGTCTGTACCTCTGTTTAGCGCGCAGCATATAGCCATCTTTGGTCAGAGATGTGCATGCTATGATTTATGCATTTTCTAGTGCACGACACAAGAGCTATCTGAATCTACATAAGGAGTTAGAGAGAAGCACCTGACTGCAGTGTAAAAGGATCGACTTAACGGTGTGATAGATCAGGAGCTAATATTCAAAAGCACATGTGATATGGACAAAAAGCAAGACATACTAAATGCCCAGCAGCTATTGAGTGATTTAGACATTCAGTAGACAGAAAATAGTATGCAGATATGTTTAAACAATCTCATTAATGGCACAAAAAGAAAGACTTCAAGTCTAAACTCGTGCATAACATGATGTTTCTACAGCAAACTGAACGGCAGCTGCAGAAGCTTGCAACTTGGGCTAACACAGCGCCATCGCAATCTAGTTGAATCCATCCATCCACAGCAAAAGCTGATGGTAAAAATGGTTCACTTGTTGAATTGCAGGACTCAAAACTACAGGTTAGATTAACACAACTGTGTTATCGCTCCATGAGTTGAAGGATGTCGACTTCCACGGCATGCAAACAAAGAGACAAAGTTCAAACAAAACATGGTCTGTATTACGACAGGTGACCGGGCAGAAGCCCTCTGAACATGACAGGCTATGTGTCTAAAAACAAGGTGAATGAACAGAGATGATGAATGAGAAAATGACAAAAAGACTGATTCAGCAAACACAAACAAAGCAAGCCTTGTTTTGATTTCATATGAACACGTTTTTTGTGCAGCTATATGTTTTTAAGAAATGTAAAGTCATGCAGGCGGCCCCTAATTGTTTAAATCTGACTAATTATAATTGTCATACAGTGTAGGCTTGTAATCTATCATAATGTGATTCATAATATCCAAGTAGCTGCAGGTGTAACCCTGAACAGTGTTGGTAGTAGTACTGTGTTATAAGCATGTGTTGTGAACATTGTCTCATTACCTGGAATATCTGTCTTGATTGTCTTGCTACCTCCTGAAGTGTCTTCATCATCGTCGTCAGAGGAGCTGGTGCTGGAGTCACATGTGAGCTCGCTGTCACTCGTACTGCTGTCCTGCAGCAGGTTGTACTTCTTCCGTGCTGCTGCCTCCCGTTTTTGCCTCAGCAGACGTATGCGTTCCTTGTGTTTCTGGCTCCGATGACCTTTCACTTTTGCCATCTTGCCGTTGGTTTGTTTCTCCTGCCCTCCTGCCGCTACCCCGGCGGGCTGGCAGCGGTTCTTCTTTGCGGCCATTGCATTCGGAGGCATCTCGCTCTCTGAACGTGACCGCCGGGACTTTCTCCCCCCTGAAGCCGTGGCAGATGTTTGCCTTCCTGCTGCCTGCCCGGGATCATTAGCACCTTCCACTGTGCCTTCTTCCTCTCCTCCTGCGGGAGGTGCAGCGCCTTCTTCCCCTGAGGACAGTGTGTCAGAGTCAGCCAGGTGGCCGCTGGATGAAGGGGAGAGCATGCAGGGGTTCGACGAATCGCTCTCGTAGACGTTATGAGACGCGGCCTTGTCGCTCCCTGGAGAAGCGTGCTGGGACTCTGGGGAGTCTCGGCGGAGCTCTTTCATCAGGCATGGCATGGACAGGCTTTGCTCACCCTCCGTAAGAAAGGGGCTGTCCTCCTGCTTTTCCCTTGGGGGTGAGCTGGTACTAGTGGAGGTCTCCGTTTTCAGATGCTCATCCTGATCTCCTGGAACAAACGCCGCGGCTGATTGTGCTTCATCAAGGCACTCTGGGGGGCACTCGGCATCCACGAATTCTTCTGCCTTCTCTGAATCAGCCATCTTCATGCTAGTTGAGCCCAGAGCCCAAAGGTCCAACGAACATGGACCAATGCGCCTGGACAGGGACTCACCTGCTGTTAAGAAACGAAAAACAAACATCAGTAATTTCAAATAAGGGTTTTATTCTGTGCAAGTTGATATGCATCTAGTTTTTGTTTACGGGGCAAACTTTCTGCTTTAATCAACAGTTTTTATACTGAGCACATAAATAAAATAAAATAAAGCAGATTCCCACCACTTGTAAATACTTGTATATGTCAGCTAGCATCAAATAGGAGGATTTAAATACCATTTATTGCCCGAAAATAGATAAAGACACGGTTTAATGTAGTGGCCACCCCCTGAAAAATCCAAATTTATTTCATGCATTTTGTATTACTTCATAATTACTGTTTAGTCACACATTAAACACAACATATGTTCAACCAACAGAATTTCTCATATATCGCACGACTGCTACGAAGTTTAAATTGCCTTAAAATATATTTTTTAAACCTCACACATAGCTTAATTTAATAAAATCCTGCCACATTAAACTCAATGTGTGCGATAAAACATGTTTATGCTTGGATGAATGACTTTAAGTTAATTGTGTCTGGGGCTAGCCAAGGCTAACACAACCTTTTAGCTGCGTAGTGAAGCTAACCTCGGTCATAACCTTACACTCCGTTAACTTGGCGAGAAGAGGACAAGTCATGGAAAAATATTCGGGTTGCAGGACAGCTGCCCGGCAAGATCCTATAAATGGAAGCGGTATCTATCCAGCCAGAGGCGTAACAGGCAGAATACTGTCAGCGGCTAACGGCTAACGTCATCTCAGTCCAAAGCGACTCCCAACTTAGCATTTTAAATCGGAAATGCTAGTTACAACTTACCGCGGCGTTAGTTATATTCTTCTTCTCCCAGTGTCAGACTTTTCGACATCTTCGGTAATGTGCAGCCTCTCTGGTTCCGATGCATGAACGGCGCGCCGCTAAATGCGCTTTACTTCCGTGCAACTTGGAAGAATTTGGACGTGTTTTTGGCGCAGTCTGCTCGCACCTCCGCGAGCCCTGTTAGCCATTAGCCGTTAGCTGTGCGTTTATTTTAAAATGTCTCCATCGGCCGTCGTTCACAAAGCTACGTGCGCCACTTCCGGTTGATGTTTTACACGGTAGAGCGCCCCCCCGTGGGCTGGATGGCGCTACTACAGGATGAGAAAATATATTCAAATGAAAATAGATTTTACAGCTGTACTTAGTCAGTGGTTGGTGTTAAAAATAATAAATGAAGCAGCTGATTACTCGGCTAGTTATTCTGCTGCCAGCTGAGTGACCATTGCTTTTTCCCCCAATCCTGCAGACATTAAAGAACTTGTTTTTTTTTTTTGATTATGTCTTTTCAAACAATCCCATCTTTAACACTCACTCCAGTCAATTTTGTTCATTCATTTATTCATTTTCTGTTTTTCCTGGACCGGTCGCCAGACTATTGCAGGGCTAACACAGAAAGACAGACAGACATTCACACTCTCATGCACGCTTACGGCCAATTTAGACTCATCAGTGAACCTAACAAGCATGTCTGTGGACGGTGGGAGGAAGCTGGACTACCTGGAGAACATGCAAACACAGAAAGACCCCAGTCAGATGGATTCAACCACAGAACCTCCTTGCTGTGAGGCGTCAGATCACTCTAACAAATAAGATCTAATTAAATTGCTTTACAAGTGTCTTTGGTGGATCAAGGTGTTCAAAGCTGTAATCAAATAAGGTCTAAAATATCTTACTTAATTCATAATACAGTGATCTTACTTAATTCATAATACAGTGATCCTTAAAGCACCTGTTGTCTCCAGCCGTGTGAAAAGTTTTCCGTTCAGTTAATTAAAGGCAATGGGGCGCATACTGTGCTCTGATAAACCTAAAAGCTGTGGCCCACTGCTGCATTGCCAGTGCCAAGTGCCATTACTGATGAGCGTCTGCTGTGTTTACCGTTATTAAAACCGCTGCATCCAATATGCAGATGCACTTCAGCCTACTCAGTCTGCACAGTAAAGGTGGTTCAGTAAAAAACAGTAACATTTTTTTTATGCCAGTACTTGTGAAATCTTACTTAATTGCTTGTAATGGAGGATATTAACACTGTTGTATTGTAACCATTGCACTACCAAAAAGTAAGGCTGTAGGGTTAACTAGTGGTCGATACGCTAATCTAACCCTGTATACTAACTCCAGGCCTTGTTACTGATTTGTAGTTTAGTTTAATATTGTGTTAGCAGCATTTAATTTGAGCAGTTATTTTAAAGCTGTTATAAAAAGATTTATTTATAGCTGAAGATCACGCTGTTCCACACTTTATCAGCACACAGTCTAATGATTGAGATACAGAATCTGTCATCTCAGGTGACGTCTCAAAAATATTTATGACACTTTTTTCTCTTTTTGATGATGATGCCCAAGAGGGTTTCACTCATTGCTCACACAGGTTAAAATCTGTGAGCGCTTCAATCTTGAAGAGCTAAAATGGGTTTTGGGGACCACCAGATGTCACTGTGGTGCTGAGGTAGAGGGGGAACACGCTGTTCTCTGTGTGAAAGAGTGAGTCACTTTCAAGACAAAATGTTCTGAGGAAACAGATCACTTCTCTGCCAGACTTATTTGTGCCACTTAACAGCAGCAGAACAAACAGTGCAGACGTATCTGAACGCAGGGAGTCCCCATTTAGAGTTCTATAGATCTACCAGAGGACACAAACAGCCATCTCTTTAAGATCCAGACACAATTAGACAGATCACAGCAGTAATTAGAGTTGAAGTCTGACTGATGAAGTCTGACTTGTCCTTCTTAGAGCATCTTTGTTCCTCTGTAGTCGTCCTCCAGACTGCTGACACTAAAACACTGGAACCTCAGCACTGTTTATCATTACAAATACAAAACCTCTTTGGCTGAGAGATACAGATCATGTTGGCGAGAAGCATGTCAGTGGTGATGTGACACTCCTCTCATAATAATAAGTCAACTGTTATTGCAAGTCACATGAAACTATTTTATATACCATACTTTCTTATTGCTGCACATTGTTGTGAGAAATCTTTGCACGTTTGCACATGTGAAGTTATTACACATCTGGATTTTTTTTTGCACCGATGTATTGCACACTGATTTACTGTGCAAATTCATATCACTATTCCTTTACTGTTATTTTTTTCAGTGTGATTATGACTCTGGCATAGAAGCCATTTGTCATAATGTATCTCCGCAAAGCACAAACATTTTTCATTTATTTATTTATTTATTTATTTTCAGTTACTAATTGTGTTAGAAACGACTAAAATACCTGCAAAAACAACACACCAACAGGAGTGACGTTTACTCTTATTTTTAAAAGCAGTTTTATTTTGAAGTACTTCCGGGTCGCTGTGACCTTTCTACTAATCACCGCCGTGTCCGCCATCCTTCTCTCTCGGCTCCGGGAGCAGGACAGACCCCACAGGACACCAACATGCTGTCAGTTCGCGTCGCAGCGGCTCTCGCCCGCAACCTCCCTCGAAGGGCAGGCTTTGTAAGCAACTCTAACTTCTTTGTTTGCTGTTTTTTTGTGAACGTCCGTCGAAAAAAAGCGGCATTTATTCACACTAAAAAACCGTTGCGCACGTCTTTGCTCCGGAGGACACCGGGCCCTTCACGTTGCTAATTCAGATGACGTTTCTAAACGCTTTCTGAATATCGTATTAAATTATTAGTAAAATATTAATTTAATATCCGACGTGTGTTGCACAGTTTGCTAATTGTCAGAGGATGGACTAAGCTAATGCGCAGCAATGACTGGTGTAATTTGGTACTGAAGGTCAGGTTCTTGCTAGCTTTAACTGCAAATGCTCCCACAGGCTAGCGTAGTAGTTTATTTTAACGAAATAAAGCAGAATATTACACTCTTTTGGATCCATTTTATGCATTAGATTTAATATAGGTCAAGGCTGTCCAATGACTCTGCAGATAAATTGACCTGGGGCCCCTTAAATCCTTCTGAAATTTGACTTTATGGCTCCTAATTTACAATATTATTGTCAGTGGAAATGACTCATGCATGCTTTCCAGCTGTTTGAATCAGTACGAGCTTAATATTTGTCTTTGCATATGACAAATACACATCTGTCTAAGGAATTTAACATTTAAGATAAGCTTTTCTACCTGCAGCCAGTAGTAAAGTACAGTAAAAACGGTAATAATTGCACATAATACACAAGGTATAAATGCGTGAGAAAAATAAAATAAAATATAGATTTAAACTTGTATCTGTGGAGGTGTTGCAGAGAACGCATGTAATCAATGACTTAATATGTAAATATTAGCAATAGGTTTAAATCTAATTTCTGGCTTCTGTTTTTGTCTTGGAACAAAAATTTTGCTGCAACTTGAACTTTATTTTTTTTATTAATATTGTGCAAAAATAAAATATTTTTTCATCTATCTGATAAGAAACTCCCCTTTCATGATGCAAATCAAATATAAATCAAAACTAAAGTCACCCTAAACTTAAAAATATCATTTTAATCTTCTCCTACTATTTATTACAACCTCTACTATTTATACACAATACCTCTGTAAAAACAGTTTTGCCATACTCGATGAATCCTTGTGCACAGAGTATTAAACTGATTTCTGCATTATTTCTAATTGTCTTATAGGTTTCCAAGAATGTTGCAGCAGCATGTGTAGGAGCTAAGAATCTCCACACCAGCCGTCCATGGCTGCAGAAGACAGGTCAGTGTTTCAGGAAAACCTACCTCTAGGAACATTTTCACCCAGCAAGGTTTCAAATGTCAGGGAGTTTGTGTGTTTATCCTTGTTTAATAAACACTGTTCTCACATTTAAGGCACGGCCGAGGTCTCTTCCATTCTGGAGGAGAAGATCATGGGAGCTGATATCAGCGCTGATTTGGAGGAGACCGGTCGCGTGCTGTCCATTGGTGACGGTATTGCCAGAGTGTACGGTCTCAGGAACGTGCAGGCTGAGGAGATGGTGGAGTTCTCTTCTGGTCTGAAGGTGAGCATGAATCGACAGATTGCATGTATAGCCACAAATATATTTTACTGATTGCAATATAGAAATCATTTCTCAAAATGAGCACATCTTGGATTATTAGTAAAACACATTAACTTGCGTAGGTTTAATTTGTGTACTGACATTTGGGTGAATGCACCAGTTGAGATACAGACAGGAACATTTAGGTAAAGATAGGGATATGACAAAAATAATTACGTGATAAGAGCAGCTGGCACCATTCTCGTGTATTCTCCAAAGGGAATGGCTGTAGTAATCATTGTTTTGTTCTCTTTTTTTTAGGGTATGTCTTTGAATTTGGAGCCCGACAACGTTGGTGTTGTGGTGTTTGGTAATGACAAGCTGATCAAGGAGGGCGACATCGTCAAAAGAACAGGCGCCATTGTGGACGTGCCTGTTGGTGCAGAGCTCCTGGGACGTGTCGTTGATGCCCTGGGAAATGCCATTGATGGAAAGGTACCTAGTTTGTCTCTCATTGTTCCTCATACTCTTATATCTCCCCCAAAGAGTATTTTATTATAGGTAGAAAGGAATCCACTTGATAATTTTTACTTTATCTATAACTTGTCAGATACTCGGCAGACTCTGCAAGTCAATCATTTCTTCAAACGAGTTTCTTTATTGAACCAAACTCAGTTTAAAATCACATATGACGAAGAAATGCAGCAGATATTTCATGGAATTAAACAATTACCAAACTAATTTAATCATTTCATGGCACTCATGATCTCTTTTTATCTAATGTTTTTTTCCCAGGGCCCTCTTGGCTCCAAAATCCGCAGGCGTGTGGGTCTGAAGGCCCCTGGTATCATCCCTCGTATCTCTGTGAGGGAGCCCATGCAGACTGGCATCAAAGCTGTGGACAGTCTGGTCCCCATTGGCCGTGGACAGCGTGAGCTCATCATTGGAGACAGGCAGACCGGGTAAGAGGACTCTGCTCAAAGAGAATAGTTTAGCGCATTGGCAGCGTCTGATCTCATGTCAGGGCCTTTGAAGTGCTGTTACTAAAGCAAATGGGACAAATGTATCTATAAATCATAAAAGCTAAAGGTTTTTTGTAGCATAAAGGGATTTAGAAATGTAATGTTTAGAACTGACAAACAAAAGAGGAGGTAGTAGGAAGTAGGAACATATTTGCAGTGCTGAATTTTTAAACTTGTGTTGCAGAAAAACCGCCATTGCCATCGACACAATCATCAACCAGAAACGCTTCAACGAGGGAACCGACGAGAAGAAGAAGCTGTACTGCATCTACGTCGCTATCGGCCAGAAGAGGTCCACAGTGGCTCAGCTGGTTAAGAGGCTGACCGATGCCGATGCCATGAAGTACACCATCGTGGTTTCTGCTACCGCTTCTGATGCTGCTCCACTGCAGTACCTGGCTCCCTACTCTGGCTGCTCCATGGGAGAGTACTTCAGAGACAACGGCAAGCACGCCCTGATCATCTACGACGATCTGTCCAAGCAGGCGAGTCTCATTTATTTTGTTTTTTAACACAGGGATTTAGTTCAGAGATGAAGCCAACCTAAGCAGTGACCTCCAGGACTTAAAAATTGTGCCACAGTCTGCAGTTCCTTGAATGGCCACTAGTAGACCTCTATGTTAAAAATGAAAGTAGTTTAATAATGGTTTACTTTCCGTTTCAAAAGCCAATGGGGGGTTAAGTTTCTATATAACCAAAGTATTTAAATATTAAGATGCATAACTTAGGAGTGTGGAGCCTTTGAGGGACATAGGTGGGAGCCACGACACAGAAACAATTTGGCGTCCCAGAGGTTTGTCCAGCTTTACAGATTCTAATCTAACACCTCTGCTTGTTGCCTTTCTGCAGGCTGTTGCCTATCGTCAGATGTCCCTGCTGCTTCGTCGTCCCCCAGGTCGTGAGGCTTACCCAGGAGACGTCTTCTACTTGCATTCCCGTCTGCTGGAGAGAGCTGCCAAGATGAACGACAACTTCGGCGGTGGCTCCCTCACAGCCCTCCCCGTTATCGAGACACAGGCTGGTGATGTGTCGGCCTACATTCCAACCAACGTCATCTCCATCACTGACGGACAGGTGAGCCCGTGACTTCTCGTTGCATCATCCTGACTAAAGTCTAGAGCCTGTTATTAAATGTTTTTTCTCACACAGATCTTCTTGGAGACTGAGCTTTTCTACAAGGGTATTCGCCCAGCCATCAACGTCGGTCTGTCTGTGTCACGTGTCGGATCTGCTGCCCAGACCAGGGCCATGAAGCAGGTTAGTCCTCCCTGTAATCTCCCAGATGTTATCATGCTAAAAAAAAAAAATCTTCTACTACAGCTTACTAATAATTCCTGTCCACCATCCACCAGGTGGCTGGTACCATGAAGCTGGAGCTGGCCCAGTACCGAGAGGTGGCTGCCTTCGCTCAGTTTGGTTCTGATTTGGATGCTGCCACTCAGCAGCTGCTGAACCGTGGTGTTCGTCTGACCGAGCTCCTGAAGCAGGGACAGTACTGTGAGTAGCTGGTTTGTTTTTTTTGTTTCACTACTTTAAGCAGAAGGTATACAATCTTATCTCACCTCCTGTGCCGGCCTACTTTCATCTTTCAGCTCCCATGGCCATTGAGGAACAGGTCTCAGTCATCTATGCAGGTGTGAGGGGACACTTGGACAAAATGGATCCAAGCAAGATCACCAAGTTTGAGAAGGCGTTCCTGCAGCACATCCTGAGCCAGCACCAAGACCTGCTGGCAGCTATTAGGTATGTAAATAAATAAACCTTTTCATTTTTAAATAAACATTTTTAATGTATGGAAATGTATTATAACCAGTCTGTTCTTGGTTGCAGGACTGATGGCCAAATCTCTGAGGCATCTGATGCTAAGCTCAAGCAGATTGTGTTGAATTTCCTCTCCAGCTTTGAGTAAAGTGATGCTTCTTGGTCTTCCTGTTGTCATGTTTGCATAGTGCAGCGTCAGTTATACTTTCTATGAACTTCAAGTGGCACTTGATCTTTAATGTACAGATATCCCTCAACAGAGAATAAAATATTCCGACTGATTGTCTTTGCCTCTTTGTGTGTGCCGTACTGTTGTTTAGCACACAGGGACGATGGCAGATGATGCACTGATGCTGTTAAATTGTCTTTTCTCCATGGGTCCTTCAAAAGCTGGTTTCAAATGACACTTTGTTAGTGTTAGAAATGCATAATTGAGTTTTTATTACTCTTATCCTTCCAAAAATGGCAGTGAAGACATGTCAAAGGCTGCACGGAGAGCAGATCCCACTCACAACATGCTTATTTAAGAGAAAGATGCGAGATTTTCCAATCCTCTGTAATAAAAAGTGTCTTTGGCCTGATATTTTTAGAGGTTGCTTCAACTGAAGTTTCTGTAGTTGCTCTCTTTGAGGGTGGAGATGTGCAGGAATCAAAGATGCTGTCTCAATGTCAAGGGGGAAGGTAGATTTGTGTGACTCACCATGTACTTTAATGACTAAACACTTTTTGCCTGTGAATCAAGCACGGAGAAGAATGGCTTTCTTTTGTTATGGTAATATATTCATGACAAATTGCATAAGTGTCATTTATCAAATACAATACAGGTTGTCTTTTAGCATTTCTTAAAGGATCAGTGATCTACTTGCATCTCATCTGGGGGTTACAACAGGAGAAAAATAAAATCAGCCACACTACAGTGCCCCCTGCTGGTCAGAACTAGTAAACTGACAAGACTGATGCAATGCATTTAACTGGAGAGACAAACCATGGATTTAATCATCTGGACACCTTGTTCAATTCAAAAATGTCTTTATTGATCAGAGTGAATCAAAAAAATCTCAAACGGTGAAATTAATCGTGTGAATGTGTGTGATATTTGAGCTGAATAGCCCCTGTAGCTATGAACTAGTGACTAGCATTAACACAAAGTGTGCGCGGTGAACATTTTCACGGTAACTGAAGTCAAGGTGCAAGAAGAATTAAACAGTTTGAACAAGTTAAGTGGCAGAGTGTTAACAGTGCAGTCTACAACATCAGAAAATGTGATTACAGTGATTATCAGTGAGACAAATTAAATACTTAAAATAAATACATTTAAAAAACACATTAAAAGTACTAATTACACCCAGTACTGTTTGGTGTGTACTGCAGGTCTGTGGTGTTTATGTTTGGGTACGTTATTCTGTTTGACGTAGCAGGGGTCATAGTAATCCCACTCCAGGGCCGAGGCCAGCACGCCGTTGGAGAGGCCGTCGCTGTCTGCAGACAGAATCCGCAGGGAGACGCCTGGAAGGGACCACATTTAACAAGGCAAGATGTGTTTAACTCAAAAGGGGAACTCAGGAACAAAACACCTTTAAATAGAGCTGTTAAATATATAATACACTTCTTATTTCCAGGCTTCAAACTTTCAAATGTCAAAAACTACAGAAAAAATGTCCATTACAACCTTTCTGAAAAAGACAAGATGCTCAAATCTGCTTTTTTCCCCCAGCAACAGTCTAAAACTACAAATATTCCACATTTGAGAAGCTGCAACTAGACAGTTTGACATATTAGTTCAGTGATCACTACTTGTTTGAGCTCTCGTTAAAAAGCAGACTCATTAATTTTCCTTAATGTTGAGTGCCATCACCCCTTCACTAAAAGTTTAATCCCTTCTCCCAGCACGAGATTAATCATTAATGTATTTTATTCTGATTACAGAGCAGCTGAAGGAGGCTGAAGTACCTGCACTGGCTCCGAAGTCGCTGTCCAGTCCGGGCCCCACTGCCGACGTGTTCAGGCAGGACGTCTCTGAAGGCGGGCTGGTGTACTCGCACTCCATGTCCACTTTGTCAAACGCGTGCACAGCAGCAGCTGGGTTCACATCTGTCAGCATCTCGTAGGTGCTGCTCCGGCGAACGTGACCCACGTGCTCCGTCTCCTGCTGTGAACGAGGGAACAGATGAATACAGGCGGCAAACTTTGAACAGAACTGAGATCATTCTTTACTTTTAGTATTCAGTGATCAAGGGGCACAGCTGTCAACATCTGTATTATCTGATCTGAAGATAAAAGTGTTTACAAGCAACACTCATAAAAGCTGTAACCTTTACTGACCTCACCAGAAAAATATCGCTAAACAGCGCCGTCTAGTGGACAGAGACAAGACTGACGAAAAAGTTCACTTGGTTTCTAATAATTCAAAAAATAACAGACCGTCACTCTGCATCGATGCCTAACAAGCGAATCAAAATAGTATAAGGCAGAGTGAAATCTAAAAAGACACTGACCTGCGGAGCCTGACCTCGAGGGTCCCCCAAATATTCAAAACTGTCTGTGTCAAAATTGGCTTGAGGTGTTATCTTTTGTGAAAACATAGAACAGTTGAGCAAAAATCATCCTAGACTTTTCAAAAATCTATATTTTTAGTATTTTAAACTCAGAAAGAAGAGTTACAGGGGTCTTATGAAGCCATTTGTTTCCTGGCTTTACTGACATAAAGTCTTCTCAGCACATTCAGCTCTTTAACAATGATGCCCTCCTTCAACACTCAGTTACTGATCACTCACCATAGGAGAGTTTGGTGGGACAAGGTTTATTCTGATTTCAGCCTCCGAGTCACTGGACTGCGGTAAAACTGGTGCACTTTTACACCATCTCGCCTTCGTGTTGGTGTAGGTCCGTGGGTCGGATGGCAGGTGGTACCTGGGGCTGAAACCAGCCGCAGAGGACGCGGCCCGTATGGAGCTGGGCGCCCTCAGGGACCCCGATCCGGTGGCCCCGTCCGGCCTCAGGAGTCGGATCCTGTGCCCCTCCCCGGCCCTCTCCCTGGACGAAGCCCTGGAAGAGGTGACGGGCTGCGGCAGGACGGGATCCGACAGAGACATAAACGCTCTCCTCCCGTCCTGCAGCGGAGGGAAGGCCACGTCGGACACTCTCTGCAGAGTGGACCGCAGAAGCATCTCCTCCGCGTCCTCCAGCTTCCGTCTGCCGTTCCTCTTTGACAGGATCAGCAGCTTGTAACCCAGGAAGAAGCAGTTCAGCAGGAGCAGAACGACCACGCAGGGAATGAGCAAGAGGACGACTAAAGTCAGACTTGTCACGGGGTAACCTTCAGTTATATTTGAGGCTGCGCTCTGACCTATTTGCGACATTTCATCCCTGAGCACATAACGGGTTACTTTTAGAGAATAGCTGCTCTCAGTGGAGATTTCACCGGTGCCTCTCTGCGCACAGGTGGCTTGGCGTCTCAATCAATGTGAATCACTTTGGGTTTGACAGTATTTTCTCTATCCGGCGACATCCTGCTTCTTGCAAACGTGCGTGCGGTCTCCAAACGTAAACCGCTGCCTCTCATCACTCCTCCTGCCTCCATCCCTGCAGAGGCCTCAATACTGTCAGTGTTTTCAATCAAAGCAAAGGCTCGACATGAGCTGGAGCTTTGGGTGGAAGGATCGGTCTGCAGCCATATAAATTACAGAGCTACAGGTGTGTCTTATTGTTAGAGGCCTGATTAAGGCTGTCATGGCAGCCTGTGGCCGCTAGGTGGCAGCAGGCGTCCCCTGCAGCCATGCTCATTCACAGCGATGCCTCATAGTTCATTGAGGATTTTTTTGGCAGTGCACTCACACATATTTATCACAAAGAACAATGGAATAGTTTATATTATTTTTCTTTATTTTTTCATGCTTTCAAATATATCAGGTAATAATAATAATAGTAGTAATAATAATAATACACCAGGAGGCTCATTGCAGAATAAATACAAACATTTCTAATAATTCAATAGAACATTTGACGGATGAATCTCTCTTAGAGACAATGTTGTTTTGCATTTTTCACACAAAGTAGATCGTTGTACACAAGTACATTTCGCTATTGTAATAAATCAATGCAAAAGATCAGTCATATGAACACCATATAACTATAGTAATATGTATTTTTTTCTTTTTCTTCCTTCGTGCGTTCCGTTCAAGGTTTAAGGAAGTCTATACAGACTCGAATAGCACACTGATATCCTGCCACGTAGGTTTGCAAGTATAACAGTACAGATAAGCTTTTCACTCAAGAGAAAGGCTGTTGAGTCAATGGATGCCCTCAGATACCAAAGACCCCATTCACCAGTTCTGAACTCACTGCTCATGCGGCATCGTCTCCAGTCCTGTCTGGACTACAACTCACTTCAGCTCTGCTTGCTATCACCCAAACACCCAGAGAGGTTGTGATTGGTTGTGATATTAGCACCTTGGTCAAGGCTGTGTTTGTGAATTTTCTAAGAGCGTACACACACACACACACACACACACACGTGTGCGCGGTGAAGCTGAAAAGCAGGCTAGCACTGGGCCAGGCTGTGCTTGATGATCTCCCGGGACTGTGGTGGGATCCTGTCGGGGAAGAGCACCTGGAACTCCACCACCAAGTCGCCGCGCTGGGTCGGGCTCTTGGGCATGGGCAGACCTTCGCCCCTCAGCCGCCGGACGGCGCCGGGTTTGATGACATCGCTGCACGGTAGAGGCATCATCCGGTTGTCAAGTGTTGGGACGTTAACTGTGAAGCCACAAAGAGCCTGGAAGACACAAAAAAACAGGAGGGAAAGGTTAGTCCTGGACCTGTTTCATAAGTGGCCTCATAATGGCTGGAATAAAAATGGCTGTAAATGTGTCAAGTTACACAACAGATAAATATAGAGAGTCTGTTTCTGCGAGCATAAAGACTTTCCGTGTTATGCAACAAACCCCGGCGTTACAGATGTTATGATCGCTGCTCTATTTACTGCCTCCGCGTGGGAGTGAAAGTGTTTCAGTGACTGAACGGAGTCACAGGAAGATGGAGGAGCTCTTTTGAAATGTCAGCCTCTGTGACTGCTAATCTGTGTGTGGGCAGGTGGAAGTGAGAGCCAGGGATGGAGCGAGCCAGTCTGTAAAGTCTGCAGCGAGCCGAGCAGCCATAGCGGCTGAGAGCGAGCAGGGAGGGAGCGTGAAGTGCGATTCGTGGGGGCAGTCGGTGCCGAGGCTAAATTTAGCTCCTGCTCTCTCTCGCTCTGCAGGGGCTGGTGAGGTAACGGAGGCGTTGGCAGGCTGCTGCTGCTGCTGCTCTGTTTGTGGGGGTCTGTCAGCCCACTGTAAGCTGTAAGACTCAGAACACCGTGTTCTGTCTTCTCACTATATTCAAAGCCCTCCCTGCATTTACTGTGTATTCTGCATAATTCTTTTCTGTTATGTAAAGAAAATAAGACGATTGATGGTAGCTGGAAGTGGTTGCATCTAGACCTATTAGAGAAACTCACCTCTTTTAGGGTGATCTTGGCCGTGTAGACGAGGTTGGAGCCCTCTCTCCTGTACTGAGGATGCTCCTTGTCCCTGAGGATGAAGGTGATGTCTGCAGGGGTGCTGTTGGGCGTCTCGTCCCCCTCCCTGGGGAAGGTGATCTGCGTCCCCGCCTTCCAGCCCTTCTTCACCACCACGTTCAGCACCTTCTCCTCGGAGCGCATGCTGCGGCCGTCCGGGTTGAGGCGGCTGCGGGTGATCTTCACGTGCTTCGTGCAGCCGTGCATCACCTCCTCCAGGGTCACCAGCAGGTCGTGCACCACGGCGTCGCCCTGCAGCCGCCGCTGGCCTCTCCGCAGGCCGCCGTCGGAGCCGGCGGACCCGCCCACGTGGCTGAAGGTGAACTTCCGGAAGGGGTTGAAGAGGTCTTCCTCGCCGTCGAAGTCGCTGCCGAAGAAGATGTCGAAGTGGTCGGAGCCGTGGAACGAGGAAGAGGGGTCGCTGTGGAAGTTTTTGCGGAAGATGTTGGCCGGGTTCACCAGTGATATGCCATTTTTAAGGCCTGAGAAAGAGACAGGAAACAGAAAGAGATGAGTTAAATCACTGAGGAACTTCATGAATCTTCTGCCCCTCCTTCTTCTAAAAGCTTTGCTAAAATTAATCAACCATTTTCTTTAAAGTCTCGCATTTCTCCCTGAATATTTTATCAGCCTCTCAGCTGTCGTCCTGCACATGCTGAGCCGATTTAACAAGGGAGTTTTAGTCATCATTACCAAGCCTTGATGATGACACGAATAGCTAATGAACCCACCTACGCTGCAGTGTTTAGTCAGATGGCAGTTACTATTTTAGCTGTTCAAACCAAATCACAGCTCCTCACCTTCTTCTCCAAACTGGTCGTATATGACCCTCTTTTTGGGGTCGGTCAAGACCTCGTAGGCCTCCGCGATCTCCTTGAACTTGTCCTCGGCGTCGGCGTCGCTGTTCTTGTCCGGGTGGTACTTGAGGGCCATCTTCCTGTAGGCCTTCTTGATCTCGTCTTCGTTGGACTCGGGGGAGACGCCGAGGACTTTGTAGAAGTCCTTGCCTGTGGGTTTGATGGACAGGCAGGGCGTGTCCGGCTCGGACTTGACGCTTTCCTGTAGAAACAGAAACATGCATTTAGACAATTTGTTCATCCGTGAAATGATATGTCTCATTATATGTAATGCTTTAAAGGAACAATCTGTAGACTAAAAAATATGCTGCAGTAAAATCAAATTAATGCACAGGGCACTAACTCTATTAATATGCATGAAAATCAGCTGCAAGCAAAGAGTCTCTCTGGGAAAACACCCTTATCTCTGTGCTGCTGAGCAACAAAAGATCCATGCATTTCATAGGCTGAGGCAGAGAGCAGCGTGAAAGAAAGAAGGGGAAGATCCCCCCTAACAACTGACTGAGACTCTCTGCAACGATTGGCTGAACCCGATTTTTTATTTTTTTGCATAATGCAATGCACAAAGTCCAAATGAGCCGGTCTAATGTATTCAACGTTAAAACAAAACTAATAATAACTTTCTTAAAATGTACTTACCGCTGAAGACGAAGATCCGGAGCTGTCACCTCTGTGCATGACTCGCACTTTGCACTTGACATTGACATTTTTGTGCTTCACACCGAACTGAGTCCAGATGAGAACCATGGTGGAGACTTAAGTGGTTGTGGGGCTACGTGTCGCTGTCCGGCGCCGCTGGTGCTGAAATCCGCTCCTGCGCTTGGTCCTTGTCTGAGCTTCTCCTCGGCTTGCTCTGTTAAATACCGCCGCGGCAGCTCCTTTTTACTATCCGCTCGCCCTCCCACGCAGCGTGACCGAGCTTTCCCCGGGCCCGCCCATTTCCTGACGCGCGGCAGGGGATGCCGGTGTCCTCAGCCTGCGCGCCGAGAAGCCATTGGCGCGCGGGCGATGATCTCTCGGATGTTGCAGCCTCCTTCTCCATCTCGAGGCTTGCTTCCGGAGTTCTTGGAGGCAGATCCAAGCAGACAGTCACGACACCGGTACACAGCGTCCTGTTTTTTTTTTTCTTTCTTTCTCTTCACAGACAGAGCAGAAAAAGTACGGTGATAAAAAAAAAAAAGATAAATAAATAAAAGCTGCTGTCTGCTCAGACGGACTCCAGACAGTCAGCTGCTCAGTGATGGAGCCCCTGTCCTCAAACGACTTTATGTTCATTCTGTGCATTTGAACAGGAGCCCACTTAATTAAAGCTTTAGATGAGAGGACTCTTAATCTCGGTGGGTGTGTGCAGGACTATTTAACCACAGCTATTAGATGTACCCTATAATAATGCCCTGTTACCCTTCTTACACCCATTTAGTCCAGTTAAACAGAGCAAGTGTTCAGATCCTTTATTTCAGAAAAAACACTCATACATGGATGTAAACGTATTGGACGTAAAAATCAAATTAGGAAAAATTAACCTTAAAATGTACTGAATATACACCGATCAGGCATAACATTATGACCACCTCAGTAATATTGTGTAGGTCTCCCTTGTGCCTCCAAAACAGCTGTGACCCATCGTCAGAGAATGGACCTGGTCTTTCTGAGGGTGTCCTGTGGTGTCTGGCAACTGAATGTTGTTAGTGGGGGGCCTTTGGGTCCTATGGTGTTGAGTGGATCATCCCACAGACACTAGATCAGTTTGGGATTTAGTAAATTTGGAGGCCAGGTCAACACCTTATGCTGTTCTTCATGTTTTTTGTTGTTCGTAAACTGTTGTGTGTGTTCCAGATTCATGGCTGTATCCTGTTAAGGTGTCATTGCTATGGGGTGGGGGTGCCTGGTCTGGTCTAGGTGGGTGCTACATGTCTAAGTAACATCCACAGGAATGAAAGCCAGGTCCAAAAGTTTCCCAGCTCACCACTGAATTGTCACAGGATGGTCGATGCTATTCACTTCTCCTGTCTGTCGGTGGTTTTAATGTTGTGGCTGATCGGTGTGCATCCACGTACTCATGAATATATCTCAGTATAATGCAGTCCTGTACACCAGCAGCACCCACTACAGCGTCTTAATAAAATGGAAATACCTAAAGGTGCCGTTTCACTTTAGAGGATAACTATTGTTGCTTATATAAACTAAAGGATGATTCCATAACATAACTGCAGCCTCTGTCCTCAGATGACCGTCTGTGTTCGCGCTCTGCGCTGGAGCAGGAGCCCACTCCCTCTGGAGATTAACGCCGTACATTGTACATTGGACATTTTCTGACGATGTCAACAAGCCATGAAAACGCACACGCTTTGTGAGATTCTGTTTTGGACTGGGTGGGGTTTTCAGTGCAGGCTCTTTTATTCCTAATGAGATTATCTGACAGTCGAGTAGAGGTACTTGCAGAAAGTGAAGCATGCGAACAATGATTGGATTTAACTGCAGCCCCTGTCCTCAGATGACTAGGAGCTGCTGTCTGCTCAGGCAGACTCTAGACTCAGCGACGGAGCGTCTGTCCTCAGATGACTCTTTTTGTTCGTTCTGTGTGTTTGTACAGGAGCCCACTCGTCCTTAAGATTAAAGCCACGGAGGAGAGGACTGTGTGTTCCTGATTTCCGTGGGTGTGTGGGACTATTCAAGAACAGCTATTTGAAGTACCCAGTAATCATGCCCTGCTCTCTGTAAGAACATGTCAACTGGTTTCTTTAGTCCAGTTATATGGTATTCAGATAATTTACTTATACACAAGATTGTATTAGAAGTAAAGATCTTATGAAAATAAGGAAAGCTTCTGCAGTGAAATGGCACCTATAAGGATGTAAGCTTTGGCGTTTTTTCCTTCTAACATTCAAGATAAATGTGAGATTAATAATGAGTGGAGGGAAAAAGAAAACTGTTCTCAAATCCTCGCTTGAATGACGATGAAATAAGCGTCACTAATAGGAAAGGATATTCTCTAATCTGAGTTTGGATGAGGACAAACCACGCAGCTTCCGTCCCTGCAGATCTCCTGGGGTGGAACCTATCCCAGCTGGCATCAGGCGAGAGGTGGGGAACACTCTGGACAGGTCACACGGTTTTTAGATGTTTGCTTAAGGACTAAGCAAGAATAAAGAACTAAAGACCGACGAGGATGGGATTTGAACCCATGCGTGCAGAGCACAATGGATTAGCAGTCCATCGCCTTAACCACTCGGCCACCTCGCCACCTGCAGGAGTGAAAAATGCATGAACACTCACGATACAATCTGTGCTATGAATATATATGCCACCGTTTTCTGTATTAACCCAGTGTCATATCTGCAGGTATTTATAAAAGCCCTTCGTTATCCAATCCATGAATTATCCACTTTGTCTGGTGTAAACTCAGAAACACTTCATGAGTCCACTTCACCCATCAGGTTTATTTCTGTATCTGAGTTTGGCTTTAGGTCAGTGCGGTAGTCATCGAGTGGTTCCAGCATAAAAAAGATTGTGCAGGTGTTCATGAAAGTGCGTCCACCCCCGTAGCTCTGCTTAACAATTAGTGCTTCAGACAGTCAATGCAAATGGATCATTTAATGTGCAGCAACAAACGGCAGTGGAAAAAAAAATGGCAGCGTCCTGTTATGTAACTGAATGTGTTAAAAAATAACATGAATATTCTAGATATCTCCTCAAAGGTTTGCTGGATCCCAGCTGTCATTGGGCGAGAGGCTGAGTAGAGACCCTGGACAGGTCGCCAACACAGAGTGGTGTGGTGGTTAGCACTGATGCCTTACAGTGAGAAGGTCTTGGGTTCAAATCTTTTGACCAGCTGGGGCCTTTCTGTACTCCGGTTTCCTCCCACCGTCCAAAAACATGCTCGTTAGGTTCATTGGTGATTCTAAATTGACCTCTGTGTTAGCCCTGCAATAAACTGGTGACCTGTCCAGGGTGTACCCCACCTCTCACCCAGTGACAGTGTTGATAGACTCCACCCTTAACAGGACAAGAAGTTACAGAAAATTAATGTCTGAATGTTCAATGCATACAAACTATAAAAAACCCACATCTACAGTTTCATATATACAACATCTCTCTCATCCTCCTCTTGTGGTATCTGTGTCATCCTCAAGCTTGGGTCCTCTACCAGAGGCCTGGGAGTTTGAGAGTTCTGTGCAGTATCTTTCCTAGATATATATACACACAGTAGATACAATACGATAACATAGGATACGATACAATACGATACGATACGATACATAACAGTAAGATAAGATACGATATAATACATACCATACCATAAGATACCATACGATATAATATGATACAATTCGTAACAGTAACAATAAAATACGATACGATAGGATACGATACTATACTATACGTAAAAGTGACAATAAGATACGATACGATAGGATACGTAACAGTAAGATAAGATAAGATACGATATGATACATACCATACCATAAGATACTATACGATACAATATGATACGATACGTAACAGTAACAATAAAATATGATATGATACGATACATAACAGTAACAGTAAAATATGATACGATACTATACGTAAAAGTGACAATAAGATACGATACGATACGATACGTAACAGTGACAATAAGATACGATACGATATGATACGTAACAATAAGATAAGATACGATACGATATGATACGTAACAGTAACAATAAAATACGATACAATACTATACATAAAAGTGACAATAAGATACGATACAATAGGATACGTAACAGTAAGATAAGATACGATATGATATGATACATACCATAAGATACCATACGATACAATATGATACGATACGTAACAGTTACAATAAAATCTGATACGATACTATACGTAAAAGTGACAATAAGATACGATACAACTGGATACGTAATAGTGACAATAAGATACGATACAATTGGATACGTAAAAGTGACAATAAGATACGATACGATTGGATACGTAACAGTAAGATAAGATACGATATGACCCCATATCTATCTATCTATCTATCTATCTATCTATCTATCTATCTATCTATCTATCTATCTATCTATCTATCTATCTATAGCATTAGGAATTAAGCAGTCAACACTGTTTATTATGGTGTTAACTATGTACTGTCTATTATGTAGGGAGTGGTGAATTAGTGGGTGGGTTTTCTCTGGATGCAGGAAATACATAGACATGAAATAAATATGTCTTACATTACTGGCTACTTTAAAATGACAGCAGAAGTAAAATTAATAGATACATGAAAAACAAATTAAATTCTAACAGTATTAAAGAAAATCTGAAAAAACTACATACTGAATATGGTCACTACATAAAAGACACCCACTTACACACCATTTTTACTCTCATTGATGAAGAGCCAGGAATTCTATTTGGAGAACATACTACAGGATTACGACACAGTCGACTGCAGCCATGGATATGGAAATCAGTGTCACTGGGAGCGTACATACATGGTCGTGCTTCCTCCGTGATGCTTCATGCACCCAATGGCGGGATGGAGTTTCCTGGGGATTCTCCTTTCGTCTTACAGGAAGCGGCGGACATATTTGGTTTGAACGTGTCGAGCCAGGAGCGTCATGAAACACATCGCGGCCTCTTGCATAGTACTCACAGGCTGAGCAGGAGAGAGTGAATCAGACGAGTCGGCAGCCATTCTTCCTGCCAACAGGAACAGTTTCACACTTTCACTCTCTCTTTCTCTCTCTGTTTCTCTTCCTGACAGAAACACATACAAAGTTTCCTGTCAGTCAGAGATAATCATACTAATTAAAGCCCGGGCTGCTTTGACACTCTCATTGTTGGGTGGCGAGAAGGCGGACAGCTTACATACAGCCCAGTGTTCTTGTGATGTTGATGCTGTTCTCACATGCTCAGTAGTAGCTGCAATGAAGGCCCACTGTTTACTTTTATATAGTTTCTCTTGGCTTAACTTATTCTTTTTTTTGTATTTCACACATTGTAATTAATGCACCTCAACATTTTGTGAACAAATAAAAGTAAACTTTACTGTGTAATTATGTTCAGTGTAACAGGATTGCGTGGGAGCCCGTCAAAAACTTGCCCATCTCATCGCTAGCAGTGGTGTCCTTTATTGAATCATTTATTCCATATAGAGGGTGACACGGGGATCAATTGTTGCCTCTCACAAAAATACCCGTCATATCTCGATTACATGACTCCCCCCCCCCGGTCCCACAAAATCCCTACAGACAGACTCCCAAATCTCATCCCCGCTCTGGGCGCACTCACCACATTGCAGCCTAATTTTTTAATTTAATCTCTGGCTCCATCACGTTCCTGTTGATTATTTGCTCTATCCCGTCCCTATAATGTTACCAACAGTGAAATTGACTCCTGTACTGCGGGACTCCCACAGGAATACCGTGACCCACGTCCTGCGGGCCCCCTGGAATGGCTCTGCGCCCCCCACTTTGGGAACCACTGACGTATCGTATCGTGTCTTATCTTATGCTATAATATTGTATTGTATCATATCATATCTTGTATCACTGTTACTGTTACATGTCCTATCATATCTTATGTTATCGTATCGTATCTTATGTTATCGTATCGTATTTTACATTATCGTATCATATCGTATCTTATTGTTACTGTTATGTATCCATCATATCTTACGTTATCGTATCGTATCGTATCTTATGTTATGGTATGGTATTTTATATTATCGTATCATATCGTATCTTATTGTTACTGTTACGTATCCTATCGTATCTTATGGTATGATATCTTATAGTGTCATATCTTGTCTAATCTTATGGTATCGTATAGTGTCTTGTCCTATGGTATCATATTGTACCGTATCTTTTTGTATCAAATCATATCTTATTGCACCGCATCATATCGTATTGTTCATTCATCATTACGTATCTTATGTTATTGTATCGTATCTTATAGTATGGTACTTTATAGTATCTTTTCTTATTGTATCTTATGTTATCGTATCGTATGTTGTCCTATCTTATGGTATCCTACTGTATCGCATCGTATCGCATCGTATCGCATCGTATCGTATTGTATCTTATCATATCGTATCTCATGTTTTCGTCTCTTGTCTTATCTTGTGGTATCCTATTGTGTCATATGTGTAATTGTGTCTTTTGGTATCATCTGATGTTGTGTTATCTTATCACATCTCATCACATCTGAAGGTGACTGCTATGTGGGGAGGCTTCATCCTTCACAGGTTCAGCCCTAGTCTTCCTTCCCCTGTAATGTTTTGGGGCGGACAGCGTGTGCTGCCTGCAGGGCACAGTAATCAGGCTGCTGAGAGCACACTGCACTTGCACAGGGGAAGTGACACCACCCTCATTTCACATCATCCCACCGCCAACACTTATCCTGTCCTTCAAAGATCACCGGATGAATCCACCGTGTGCAAAAGGCCACAAAAAAAAAAAGCCACTGAACGAGGCCACTTTTTGCTCCATCCTGCAGCAGATCATAGAAAATATTACTGGCTACATTTTGGAAAGCTTCCCCTTGTGTTCTAACAGAAAACACAGTCATAACAAGTCATATTTCATAACCAGGAGAAGAAAAAAAAAGAAGAAGCGAGAAACGTTCCCATTTGCAAGATCGTCCCCTTCTCCCGTCTAGCACCTTCTCCCCCCAATGTACTGCAGCTCCCACACATGTCTGAGAGTGTGACTGGCTCTTATATGTCGTTCTGGCTAGACTAAAGCCATGTGCCTCGATGCACCAGATACACAGACAGGCAGATGGCAAAAAAAAACACGTAAACATGTACACATTAACGCAGACACCGACCCAGACAGACCACTGCATGTTGCATAAGCCGACACCTCATCTCATCTTTTGCAGAGATGCCGAATGAAGACATATAATGCCCGAAGACAAAACCTGGACGGCGGAAAAGAAAAGCAGAAATCGATAAGCAAAAATGGGTTTATAAAAAAAGAGTAGTTAGGGAGGAGGCACAGATGAAGACATAAAGGCAGTGATGGATTGTGCCTGGCAGTGGAGAAGGTGTTTTTGCTGGGGGAGCACTTTATGAAATCTCCTCTGCAGCTCACTGTCTGCTCCAATCAGATGCTCTGCTGCATTTAAATCCTCTAAAATGCTCCTGTCGAGGGGGGAACGATGTGTTTGCTGTTATTTCCCCTCTTAATGTTTGCTTTTGTAGCCGTTACATAAAAAACACATCAAAATGTGTTTCCAGAGTAAAACATTTAGTAAAATATGGCACACAAGAGATCTCCCTCTGTGTTCATAGATTAACGCACACTGCTTTTTTCCCCTTGGCTTATGCTGCCCTCTGCTGGCTATAAGAGAAACTACAGCTTAGAAACACTAGGCCATACATTTCTAGGCATTTGACCAATGTAGCCACGTAAGAGAGGAAATACCAACATTTTACATCCCCATAACGTTTTTACAGTTACATTCCTGTAGACGTAAACGTCTGAGCGTCTCGTAAAATCACACACTTTCACCGGGGCCCCTCTCCGCCACCAGCTGGACATTCGGTCCTCCACTTCTCTTCAGCGGGGCCTCTACTTGGCTGCAGGTCCGCTGACAGCGCTGAGCTCTCTCCTCGGCCTTCAGCCGCCTCCGATTCTCCTCGGGGTAGGAGACGGCGGACAGGGGCAGCCTGCAGATGGCCGGGATCTCGGAGGAAACGAGGAGGAAGATGAGAGTCGACAGGCAGAAAGGCCACGTGCAGGCCGGTAATGCGAGCTGAAAGGGGGATGTCATGGGAGAGGAGAGCATGACATGGGATTTGAGAGACTTCTGGGGGTTCACGTGATGCTTATCGAGTTTGACTGGCAAGTTTCTAACTTACCGCTGACATCAGACGTGAGGCTGCTGAAGTCATATATGCACAGAAAAGCGCTGGGAAGAGATATTTGATTAAAAAAAGAATTCTTCTGTGGAGCTATTCGACAAAAATACACCATGTCCATGAGTCTTACCACATATTACAGCCAGTAGATGTGTTTGCCATGTTAAAACATAGAAGACCCCTCCAATGGCAATGCAGGAAAGAGCGCTGTTGTATCCCCACAGCCCGGCGTAAATATCCCTGCGAGGACCAGCCAGAGCAAGTCCTGCACCACCACATCAAGTATTATTTGGGTATGTTACAGCAGTTACGGAAAAGATGCCATGTTTCATTCCAAAGCTCACAGTGTGGCCTCGGCACAACGTTATGCATATTCCTTTGCTAATGGTCTTTTACCGGTAGCGGCGCCAGCAGCAGAGCCCAACATGGCATGGAAGCAGATCGCCGGTGAGCAGAGCAGCAGGGCCAGAAGGATGAGACCTCCTGTCCAAGGGTTGTCGCAGCCGTACACCTGGCCAACGCCGACTGGCACGGACAGGAAGAGCTGCAAGAAAGGGGGAAGCCACCACGAACAGTTGGCACATTTAATTAATTAGGATGACACAAACCAGACCGAGCAGATTCACCTGAGGAATACTGAGGCTTTGACTGGTCTCGTTCGAAGGGGGCAGATGGTTGTTTGGTTTAATATCCACCTGAAAGTGCAGGAAAAGTCAATTTAATTTGGATGTTTGCACTGTTTTAAGAGCATCCTCGTGTGTGTAGCAGGGCTGCGCCGTACCTGTGGAAAGTACGGGTGAGTCGCTCCTGTGGCTGCGATGTGCAAACACACCAAAATATTAAAAGGCAGGGTGAATATCGG
This sequence comes from Planiliza haematocheilus, assembly GCA_005024645.1. NCBI lineage: Eukaryota > Metazoa > Chordata > Actinopteri > Mugiliformes > Mugilidae > Planiliza > Planiliza haematocheilus. Next base: position 4,084,050 of record SRSE01001181.1, read on the forward strand.
GAGGTCCCATTTACTGGAAATTGAGGACAAAGCACTGGAGACTACCGGGCTGAGAAGAGAGGCGGGAAACGAATTACCAACTGGCCGGAGGAGGAAAGCCAACAGGGTGAGATTATAATTGTTTACTTTCAAACCAGGAATTTGAATGCCAAAAACAAACCCTTCATGTGAACAGTGCAATTAAAGCTTAGACATATAAATTTATGTCTATAACAATCCAAATGGTCTCAAGATGCTTTAAAGGATCCGGAGCTAGAAACCACTAGAGCAAATAGTGAGGTTAAAGTGGGAAGGAAAAGTGGCATAGAGGAGAAAAGAGGACGAAAGAGGAGAGGAGCAGGAGAAGGAAGGAAAGCATCTGGTATCCATCACAGGGCTAACACAAAGAGACAAACGACCACTCACACGCACACCTACGGCCATTTTAGAATCACCAGTTAATCTAATCATCACATTTTTGGAGTTTGGGAGGCAGCAGGAGCACCTGGAGAGAACCCACGCACTGTAAATAATAATAGTTAACGCCGTAATAAGCAGTATGTTTTCATTATCATTTTGAGCCAGGCGCTTAGCTGCACAACTTTTACTGTACACCGATCAGCCACAACATTAAAACCAGTGACAGGAGGAAGTAAATAACATTGACCATCTTGTGACAATTCATCTGCTGCTGGCAAACTTTTAGACCTGGCATTCATTCGTGTGGATGTTACTTAGACATGTAGCACCTACCTAGACCAGACCAGACACCCCCACCCCATAGCAATGACACTCCTTGATGGCCTCCAAATTCACTAGATCCCAAACTGATCAAGTATATGTGGGATGATCTACAGAGGCCCCTCCCTCAAAGACCCAGACTAACAACATGCTGTTGCTAGACGCCACAGGACACCCTCAGAAAGCCCATGTCCATTCTCTGATGAGTCACAACTGTTTTGAAGGCATGCACAATCCTAGTCATAATGTTATGCCTGATCAATGTATAGTGCAAAATTTAGTAACATCCTCACCTGACTCTCTCTGCCTTTGTCTTTTGTCTGCGTGCTGCAAATGAGTCGTGAAGTGACGAGAACACTTACCACAACATGGACATGAAGGCGTTTGGCAGTAAAAGCCACCAGTACCAGCTTCCTTTGGTGGAAAATACAGCCATCAGCATGCCGACCAGCGTCCCATTGTAGCCGTATAATCCCGCTGATACGGCCTCCCTGAAGGGAATGTGACAGATGTAGCAGACGTGAGTGCAAAACAGTTAAATGAGAAACAAGCTGTGAAAATAGCACAGTCTGAGAAAGCGTAGCCGCGGGGAACAACTTTTTTTCTTACAGTGAAGTCAAACGAGGACACAGCGATGCCGCTCTGACCTGTTTTGTCCCAGCAGCATTGCAGACACGGTGGAGATGAAGGTCCCCAGCAGAGCGTTCAGAGCCCACCAAGGGTTCTGCAGGAGGAGGCCGGCCGCAACGAGGAGCCCGCTGAGAGGGTTGTTCACAAACATGACCTGCGCCACCCCTCGAAAAGTGCTGTCGAGGAGCTGGATCACCGTGGCCTGTCCTGTCACAGAGGTCAGTCATGATTCTCAAGGCTGAAATGTCAGACTGAGACAACATGTAGGCAGAACATCACTTACTTTTCACCCACTCTCCACAGAGTCGCATGTCCCCGGTGAAGATCCCGTTAGTTCGGCAGAGGTAGCAACGAGCTGGAGCGTCTTCTTGTGCAGGCTGGTTAACGTTGTTCATGTTTGCTGTCGTATATACACATATATCATAACTGACCTCTAATAGCATACAAGCTATATCAGCACACAACAATGATTTTGGCTGCAGACTTAAATACATAAATATTTAAGTAATAATAATTACTCATTAACTGTTTTTTCAATTAGGATTAATAATAATAATAATAAGTTCAGGATAAGCAACTTTATTTACAACAGTTGTAACATTACAAATTTCGTGCCAGCAGATGATTGCGTGTTTCCCGGGTTGTCCCTGAACGCAACATCACAGAAACGACATAAGAGATTTTCTTTGAAATTGGCGCAAACGTTAAGACGACAATGATGGTTGGTTAGTTAAAGGTCAAAGGTCAAAGCCAAAGTGAACCTACAAAGCATGTTTTTGGCCATTGCTCAGAGTACACACTGATCCACCACAACATTAAAACCACTGACAGGAAATGTGAATAACATTGACCATGTTCTGCTGGGAAACTTTTGCACCTGGCATTCATTCATGTGGATGTTACTTAGACATGTAGCACCCACTTAGACCAGACCAGACACCCCCAGCCCATAGCAATGACACTCCTTGATGGCAGCATCCCCAGCCTGACACAGACACACACAAAAACACTTTAGGAACAAAAAAAAACATGAAGAACAGCACAAGGTGTTGACCTGGCCTCCAAATTCACTAGATCTCAAACTGATCAAGTATCTGTGATGATCCACAAAGGCCCCTCCCCTCAAAGTCCCCCCCATATTTTGCTACCAGACACCACAGGACACCCTCAAAACTCCCATGTTCATTCTCTGATGAGTCACAACTAGTTTTGGAGGCATGCACATTATTAGGAAGGTCATAATGTTTTGCCTGATCAGTGTATGTTCTTTATTTGTGCTCCAGGGAAGGTAGCTCCACAGCTACGTGTAGACGCTACTGATTCTATAGAGTCAGTTCACTTTGATGCCGCGTTTAAAGCCTGAACACGGACCGAGCACCTCTATGTGCATGCTGTGCAGAGGATTAGTGCAAAGTCTCACGACGCCTTGACTTCTCATGTTTCCACGCTGACGTTAGCGATCACCTCAAAGAAGCACCAGTGAGCAGCCTCTCTGAGCTGCCGGCGCAGCATGGCGCTAGACTCTCAGTTTTCATACTTCCAGAAGATTTGTGTTTGCTGCTCAACAAAACAAACTTACAAAGGCCCCTTATCGCTATTATCAGTTTGATGTTACTCCAGCGTGGATGTGCATTTTCCTTAATGGTGCTTCTGCGCCATTATTCAGGCCCTGATGTCATCATCATCCGCCCTGAGACGAGCCGACGCCTCCCTGCACACGAACGATCAGCGTGAACATGATTCTCTTTTGCTCCCTGAGGTGGAAGCAGCTCCGACACAGTGGAACAAGAAGAAGAAGAAGAAGAGGAAGTGTGAGCTGAAATCTAAACCCCGCTGCCAGTTTGCCACTCTCTCTCACTCTCTTTTTTATTTTATTTATCGCTACTTATTTATTTCTTTGCTTTTGAAAGAGTGATCAAAGCAGAGCTTCCCGAAGAGCTCCCCGCTGCTACCGTCAACATCCTCAGTCACAGCTCTCCGCATGAAAGCCTGGCTGTGTTTATGTTGTTCAGCGAGCAGTCAACCTCTTGATCTTTCCGCTCTGCTGGCAGCCTCTTTTCTTCTGTGACACAATACTTCCAAAGCGTCGACAAATATGGAAGCCGCCGAACACGACTCGGCAGCAGCTTTGATTGCCGCGAACCAAAGACAAGCGATCAAATGCAGAATGATCAATGGGCGTCTCTTTTAAACTGTTATCTAGTGAAGAATGTGTCCAGGGGGTGATTCAGACCACAATACTGTTATCTTCAGACCATTACGTTCTTCTTGTGTTGTGCGTTGTTTTGGGTTATTTTGTGTTTGGGGTTTGCTTCCCTCCATCTGTGGTCACACTTTTGAACAGAGTCTGCAGAGTCGATGCTTATCAATTCTTTTTAGGATGCGAACGGCTTCGGGAGATTTTTCAGCTTGAGTTAAACTTTCAGTTAGTTCAGCTCCAACAAAAAACGTGCAGCAACAATCCATCAATCATTAAATCGCTACATCTACAGATAAATAACTATAATTTTCAAATATTCCCTGTACCTTAACGCAAATCCTAAAACATATTTCAAAGAATTCAAGCTTCAGAGTTGCACCACAAGCGTCACAAGTCTGGTTTCTGATTTAAGGTCCTCTGAACGTCCTGTATTTGACAATTTTCCACATGCAAAATAGAGCCAAAGTGATTTTTTCTTACCTCTCTGAGTTGAATATCAGTCACAGGTTTTTTAAATTAATAAATTCATGCATGCTTGATCTGCAAAAACTAATATAAAAGAGTCCCAGTCTTCAGTAGACCCTCATCTTTTTCCCCGGGGGGACTCCTGCCTGCAGCAGAGACCAACGTCCTTATATTCTGCAGCTAATCAGGGATAAAAACGTTCTTAGCAGGAAAGTATTTCCTGGTCAAACGAAACAGTGGCCTTTGTTTCGGGAACAAAGCAAAAGGAGACTTATGCAGGGAGGCAGGGGGCTGTAATGAGCGTCCATTTCCGCATTTAAGAGTTTTTCTTCCGTGTGATCATCCTGGAAACGACGCCTTTTAATCAGCACCAACACGTATTTTAATGTATTTCAAAAGCCCTTTATTTTGACCATGGTTCACGACTACACACCGTAGATAAGAAACGATCAAGATCTAATGGTGAAAAGAAAAAGACATAACAACGTTACACTGATTAAGATTCAATGAATCATCTGGTGTGAGAGAGGCAAGGAGGAGCCTGAGCCTCGGCCTCTTTTCTTGATATCTTTTCACAAAAGGAGCAACAAGCTGATAGCATGTTAACGGCTGACGACCAGCAAGAAAGCAGGTTCTGCTGGTCTTCTTTTAGTGATTATAATACTAAATCATTAAATTATAACCGCTGTGTAATATTAAAAATATATATATACCTTTCTTTGTGATGTTCCCTTTTATTTCGAAAACGTTGGATGTATTATTACTTTATTAAGCAAAAACATTCAAAGGAAAAAAAGCAAATAGTGTGCAAAACTGGGGGCTAAAGCTACTGAGTAATGCTGTGAGGGTATCACGTCACGGTGCTTGAGTGGTTTTACAGGCTTCGGTTTACAGGGTAAAATCACCGACTGATTAACGAACTAATAAACGACCGACATCCTCAAAGATGGAAGGAGATGAGACTGTGGGGAACAAGAGAGTAACAAGTGGGCATCCTAATCTGTATTGGGACTCTTTACAAACAAGGGAACCAAAAAAAATATCCCAGTGTGCTCTGATTGGTCAGCACATTTGTGCACGCCCCCCTGAGTGCAAGATGAGTCATCAGCATTTATGAGTCATGTTCCAGGAGGTGGGAAACTTTAAAGCGGCTACAAAATTATGTGTTTTTTTTTTAGGGTCGACATATATCACGTTTGATTTCATGGGGACTTTAATGACCTTTTTTTCCTACTGTGCAACAGCTCGCACACATTAAATAAATGCCCATCGTGAAGGAAAACACCAAAAGCAAGGGGTGAGGTTTGCTTAATAACGCCCACAGGGATTTATTATCGTGTCTCCAACTTTATTTGTCACATTTGGAATAAGGACGCGGTGAGCAGATGAAAGCAAATGTGTTTTTTTTTTTTTCTGTTGCACAGCTATGTACAGTTTCTACTTTAGACTCCAGTTAACCAATTAATAATTTGCTAGTTACTCTCTTGTTCCCCAAAACTTTTAAGCATCAGCCGGAACATATCTGATAATTGTCACCTGCATTATTACGTATTTTCCTCTTTCTTTCTTTGTCCTTCCAGTCCAGGCACGACAACACGCACATACAGTTCGCATACAGTACAAGGATTGTGGTCATGTATGTACACACCAATACACAGACACACACCGACACGTTCGCAACCACTCGCGCCGACACACACACACACACACACATACACATCCGACACGCGCACGCACGAACACACAGGCAGCATTGTTTGAAGATATTTTCGTCTCGACTTTAGAGCGAGTCGACTCCGTGCTGAGTGCTGAACTCCTGGAAGTCCTCTGGGATGGTGTCTGTGGAAGTGACAGAGTGAGTTAATACGAGACGAGCCGGAAAATCTGAAACTAGCCGAGGTCGAGCTGATTCTGTTTTTCAGGGCTGTAGTCCTGATGCAACAAAATAAAACGCAATACTGTCCCAGGCGTAAGTCATATAGGTCGTAAAGGACAAGTGTGTATAAAATTACCAGGAGTAATATTTTGTAATGAGCACTATTGCAGCTGAGAGCTATGGGAATACCATTAACTCTGTGGATACTTGGGCCTTGAAGCCCAGCTTAGTGTTTCTCTGTGTGTGTGTTTCTTCCTCACCGTTGCAGCGATATTTCAAATTGGACCAGATGATGTTTTCTTGAGAGAAGCAGAAGACGCCAAGTCGTCCTCCTCTCATGGTCGTGTCAATGGTCACGCCAGAGTCTGCAACCAGCTCAGTTCCCTCGTAAAACCGAGCTCTAAACAAAGATGAGATGAAAGGATTGACACCACAAAAGCTACTATAAAGACTGGAAACAGAGTTAGAAGTCTAACCTGAGTCATAAAAGGTAACACACATTATCACTTTTCCTTGTGTGATATGATAATATCTCAATCTTGGCACAGAAACTAGACAAGCAAAATGTGTTTTTAACCGTACCTGATGTATCCAACCTGTGGACGGTGCTGCAAGTACCAGCGGTAGGACACCTTGTCCTTCCAGCCCACGTTTCTCGGGTCCTTCCACAGCAGGCGCACCTGGTCGTTGGTGTCTCCGGTGTGCCACAGCGAGTTCCTCAAGTGCTCCCCGGGGCCCGACGTGGACTTCACCGCCTGACAAAATAAAAGCCCGGCTAAGTGAGAACAGATGTGTGGACGGAGAGAAAAGAGACAGGCAGAAATGTGGAAAATATGCGGAGCTGAGCAAACAGGACGAGCACGAATCTCCCGCTGGGGGATTTTTTGCGACACAGCCTGTGCTTTCACCTTAAGCTGGATGCCGGGCTCGGCCACGGCCCTGAAGGGCGTCGCCTGCCAGTATGTCTGCTCGGTCTGCTTCCACATCACCACGTAGAAGGAGGACGAGTCCTGGTAGCCAAAGATGAAGCCGGCGTAGTCGTCATCGGTGACTGTGTTCACGTGAAACGTTCCCTCAAAGTCCACCCCGCTGAAAGCAGTGTAGCCTGATGAAGGAAAGTGTAATCAGCACATTATATTATATTTACTTGATTGTATTTAACCAAGATATTCAACTCAGAGAGAGAGGGAAATGCATCTTACCAACAGCGAGTCCTGGGTCACTATTCATAGTCTGAACAATTTCCATTCCCTGTTTGGAAACAAGAGAGACGTGGTAATGATTATATTAGTACTTTAATACCTACATTTTCTAAACCCTTATTAATCTAATTAATTGCAACCCTTATTTGAAGTCAGGCATAACATTATGACCACCTAATATTGTATAGATCTCCCTTGTGCCTCCAAAACACTTGTGACTTCTCAGATAATGGACATGGACCTTCTGAGGGTGTCCTGTGGTGTCTGGCAACAAAATGTACTAAGATGTGTCATTGCTATGGCGTGAGGGTGCCTGGTCTGGTCTAGGTGGGTGCTACATGTCTAAGTAACATCCACACGAATGAATGAATGAATGCCAGGTCCAGATTTCCCAGGAAAACACTGAATTGTCACAAGATCCCCACCTGTCAGTGGTTTTAATGTTGTGGCTGATCGGTGTAGTCTTATTAAAATATTATCACCTTTTCAGATCAGATGTGTTAGGAAGCAGTGGTTAAATTAGAAGTTACGGTGATGCTGGAGTTGTGTTTACAGCCACTAAGTGAATATAGTCCAACACTCTGCTTTCTCCTCAGCTCCTGAAGTAAAAGTCTTCATCCTCTTAAGCTGCTAAATGCCTAATTATCCCCTCCAGATAGTTGCTTACTGCTACACTAATAGTTTAGCATGGGCTTTAGATATTTTTTGCATAAAACTGCTGCCTGCTGAGATTGGAAACCCACGCAGGGAGAGTGCACTCGCATTAACTTACACGAGGCCTCGTACACGATGAGGAAGGTTTCAGCGCTTAACAATCTCACCTGGTTCAACACAACCCAGTTGGGGTCAATCTGAGCGTCGCCCTCGGGGTCCAGCACCACCGTCTGATAGGCCCTGAAGTCGGTCAAGGTCACCTCGGCATTTTCGGGGCAGTTGTCGATCCTGTCAATCACTTTGTCCTGGTCAAAGTCAGACTCGCACGCGTCTCCGACGCCGTCGTCTGAGGAAACAAGAGAAAGGGAGTCAAATTAAAGTTAAAAAGATTGCGTGATCACGATGATACAAGCGCAGACACGGTGATAATAGGATTTTAGAGCGGCTGCACTGAAATGTCAGAAAGGATTACTTCCAAAGGAAATAATGTCCTTGTTCAGAAGCTGTAGAGCTGCGAGACCTGAATGTAAAATATCCTAAATACTGTATGTTCCCAAAGGGATAAAAAGCTCCTTTCTTCAGGAAGTATTCACTTTTAATACATTTACTCTCACTTTGATGGACTTGTATCATAGCTCACTGTGATCTGCACCCTGCTGTGTGACTGTGTCATTTGATAGTGTTACGGCAAACTGCAGAGATAATAAAATATGTCACATCTACGGTGCAGATTATTAAATGGTCACAGATTGGGTAATTCTTAACGTGTTTTATTGATGGCTTAATTTGACAAAAGTCTCGCCTATTGTGTGCGTGCGATTAATTCTTTTGCAAGGAAAGCAGGCGGCTTTGTGTATTTTGTGCAAGGCCGCTTTCTCGGCGTGCTCACAGAATCGCTGATAGAAATGCATCATTAGGACAAAGCTGAACTGACAACTCTATTAAACATCTTCGGGACAACCTGAAGGTCTCTGTCTGCTCTGCATCACTGATCTCTGCCAACAAAACAGCCTTGCCCCTTTTGATTCGAGCTGACACTCAACTCCCATTTGCTTCAGAGACCATTTTGACACAGGTAATGTCACACTGAGTCATAAAACTGGCAAAACGAGTTCAGGCACAAAAAACAAAAAAAAGGAAAATTGTGCATTTACTCCCTCCAAAATTGCCACTTAATCTGCTCAAGGTTGCCATCGCTTGAACCGCGTAGGTGTGAAATTGAGGCAAAAAAAATGCACATAAATGTCAGTCAGATGCGGTTCAGGGTTAGTTTCAAATGGAGTTATTGTTTGTCTTTAAGGAAACAAGATGATTTTCAGCCTGAGCAATATCTGAGCACGACTGTATTACTGTTTTCATTGTGAGGTGAATTGAGACTCACTGTTGTCATCAGTCTGTTCGGGGTTTGGCACCAAACGACAGTTGTCTGGTCCCGGCGGTAAGTTGTCCGGTATCCCATCATTGTCATCATCTTCGTCGCACTCGTCACCCAGCCCGTCTTTGTCAGTGTCCAGCTGGGAGCTATTGATCACGAGTGGGCAGTTGTCCTTGGAATCCTGGTGACCATCGCCATCGCTGTGCGGGGGGGGGGAAGCGACACAGTGATGTGAGACAAATAAAGAAGTGGTGGGACTGCAACTGCAGCTCAACAACACAGAGGCTGGCGGTGTTATTACCTGTCTTGGTTTGTGTCGCAAGAGTCTCCAACCAGGTCATTATCAATATCAGACTGAAAAGAGAGCAGAAGGTACCAATGGGATAGTGTGAAAAGACTCTGTGACAAGCTAATGGGTGAGATCTTACTAAAGTACAAGTAGTCTCTGCAGTAGCTCTAGTCACTGATATATCCCTGCAAATGGTGTTATTAGATAGTTTTGAGTCATGAGTGAATGGATGAAGCAGTTAGCAAATGAGCTACAACTAGAAATTAGACATATCTGAGTTTTTCGAATATTTCCTGGTAAAATACTGGAACATTTCGACCTCCTGACCCAAAAACATTAACATTTTTATTCTTATTTTGTGTTAATCTTAAATTCCTTGTAATTATAGTCAAGTAAATATAGTGAAGCAAATACCCCAAACTTAAAGGACCAATGAGAGTTGGACTAGTGACACCTAGTGGTCAAGTCCAACATTGCAACCACTTATATACCAAGTGTATAAGTAAGTGTGGGAGAACATACGATGGCCTGGCATAAAACTATATCCCATTTCTATTCATAGATCCCCTTACATCCTACACACTCGTCCCTTATATATTTCTTGAGTGACTGTATTTCTGCCTCATGTGACTCTGAGTAACCTGGTTTGGGTTGGGAATGTCAGGGCAGCTGTCACAGGCGTCTCCCACTCCATCTGCATCCCGGTCCAGCTGGTCTCTGTTCTGGACTCGTGGGCAGTTGTCCAGGAAATTCTTTATACCTGCCGGGAAATCGCCGGTGAGGAGATAATTGGTGTCAGTCAACGCTCAGACCCAGCTCTGGAATGGTGTAAATCAGACGCAGCCTATTTTATTCATGCAACCGTGGTCATTTTACCAAATATTTTGCAGTTCCTACATGCCAGTAGGTAAAATAAACCATATTACATTTGTTAAGCCATTGATATTTAGTCACTTATAGGCTACCAGTATATCTTAAATCAGTTTTCTGTCAGTGAATTCACAGCCACCTGTTCTTTTTAATTTCACCACTTGGATGCACTGTTGCTTTTGCTATGCAGGTGCAACCAGTCTGTGCTCAGAAGGTATTTTCGTTGATCGCGGGGAGGCAGCAGCAGCAGCTCCACAAACGCATAAAGGTCAATCTGCAGCGATGGAAGAAAAACTATCTTGTATCCTGCAGGGTTTTTTTGAGGTGTAATCATACTGGTGAATGATCAAAGCTCGAGTTCTCTCCGGGTTCAGACCGCTGTTGGCTTTTATTTTTTATTTTTTTTGTGGTTTGTCATGCCTCACCTGGCTTATGCAAATCATATATTTAAACAGTACGATGATTTAAAGAAACCTATAACTATGTGTAAAACTCCGTCTGTGGCGTGATTGTTCTATGATTTACTGAGAGAGCTTGGTGGAAACATGAAGGAGAGGGCAGAATAATAAGTCATAACAGTGAGCGCCTTCAGTGATGCTGGTTATATAACACGAGCGTCAGTTTTAGTGATGTAATTTCCCTCCATACCATCCCCGTCCATGTCGTCATCGCAGGCGTCCCCTTTGCCGTCGCTGTCTGTGTCTCTCTGGTCAGGGTTCTCCACTGAGCGACAGTTATCACAGGCGTCTCCGTGGCTGTCCTTGTCGCTGTTCCTCTGGTCCAAGTTGGGCTTCAACCAGCAGTTGTCCTGAGATACACAACATAACAAGTGCTGGAGTCGGTGTATGTCTGGCAAATGTGTTTGCTGAGGCATTTAGTTGATTAATTCATCAGTCGACTCCAGCGAAAGACAGTTTTGAATGTTAATCAACGGGGCAGGGAGCTCTCTAATTAACAGATTACGTCTTGTTTGATGAGCACAAACGTACATACAGGCCTGTTATTGCTGTGACTTTTTGTTTCTGATTTAAAACACAAGACACAAGATGTGCTGGTAGGTGGACTCTGTAACCTTTGAACGGACCCAGGCTAGCTGTTCCAGTCTGTTTTAAGTCTTTATGCTAAGCTAAGCTAACTTATTGTTGGCGATGAGGCTCTCAGCAAGAGAGTGCATTCCACCCAAATGTCAAACTACTTCCTTGTGCCAAACAAAAGTGACATTTTCTAGTTCCGCCTCCTAAATGCTGAACATGTGCTGCTGGAATTTGTCAGATGTGTCTTCAAATTGGCCGACCAGCAGTTAGACAAAAACAAAAAAAGCATCGAGCCTAAGGAAGTTGTGACATTTCTTTTTTTAGTAAATCAGTCAAGAAATAAAGTGAAGGTATCAACCGATAATGAGAACCATTAGACACGGGCGTTTGTGGAAACATTGCCACTAGGGATGTCCGATAATATCGGCCCTACGATATTATCGACCGATATTGAATTAAAAATGTAATATTTGGAATTATCGGTAAAAGGTTTTTATAACCGTATTTGTTCTGTAGGCGTCAGCATTTCCGAGTCTGCATGAACGCAGCATGGGTCGTTAACAGACGCGTGCTTGATGACGTATAACAACAATAGTCTCGTAGGTTGCTAACCGTGGCTAACAAGCTAGCTCGCCCGGTGTATGAGATGTCCGTGGTTTGGAAGTATTTCACCTACTAACAGTAAATTTGCGATTTGCAATGACTGCAAAGCAAAGGTGGTTATGAGAGGAGGAAACAAGGCGTCTTCCTTTAATACATCAAATTTGATCACCCACCTCAAGAAAAATCATGCGGAGTTATACGCTACATTTGTCTTCCTTGTTTTGATATTGTCTGTAGTGTTGTTTGAGGCAAAATTTTCTCTCTAAAACCCCCAAAATAAATGAATGGCACTTTTTTGGCACTTTTTTCAGTAACTTATTTTGCACAGACAGTGTTTACATTTGAAAAGCCATGTTGCATTTATGTTTGCATGCAGTGGGAAATCGCAATAAAATTAGGCATAATGTGTTAATTCCATAATAGGTGATATGTTATGTTTTTAAGTAAAAATTTTGGTGTAAACATTTTTAGGTGATATCGGTATTGGAAATTTAGAGTTGGACAATATCGGAATATCAGATATCGGCAGAAAAGCCAATATCGAGCATCCCTAATTTCCACCAACCTGCTCGTTTGGAATACCGTCTCCATCAGCGTCGTCGTCGCAGGCGTCTCCGTGACCGTCCCTGTCTGCATCCTCTTGACCGGAGTTAGGGACGTAGACGCAGTTATCCTGTGAGATGGTGAAATGGTGAAAAATGTCCTTTTTGTTACAAAGAAAAGTTGCATTTTCAACACGTTTACCTTTCTGCAGTTTGGATCCTTGCATTTGAGCTTCTCATCTGGATAACCGTCAATATCAGTGTCCTTCCCGCACAGGTATCCATTCCCGGCCCAGCCGATTCCGCACTGACGAGACAAATGAAACTCCTCAGACGGAACACGTATGGACTCGTGCTTATGTTTGCAAACAGGTGAGTGGCGTAAAATCCTACCTGGCAGGTGATGGTCCCGTCTCTTTCTGGAATACACTGGGCGTTGGCGTCACAGGGGTTGGTCAGGCTGTTGCCGCAGCTGATCTCCGGCTTGCAGCCCTTCACCTGGTCTCCTGTGAAGCCTGTCTTGCAGCTGCCACAGTGATAGGAGCCCTGTGTGGGAATGGGGACAGCCGCGTGTGACAGTTGAAAGGCCAAAAAGGATGAAAACGGAGTAAACTCTTCCACGTGTGCTGTGCTTGACGGTGGGATAACATTTCACTCACCACAGAGTTGTGACAGATTGAGTTGGCGGCACATCCCCCGTTGTTGGGCCCTTTGCATTCATCAATATCATCACAGACCTGAAGTGTGCAAAAAAGAGACAAATGGCATGTAAGAAGTTAATGTTTGATACCCATATCATACCAATGAGACAGTGACATAATACTTTACAATTTACAATTAAATAAAGTTTACAGTGAGATTTATGCCTAAGAACTTATTCCCCTTGTCCTGGTACAGGTGGGACATGTGCATTTTATCAGTGTGTCACCTGAAATAAACCCTGCAGCACAATTACACCAGAAAGTCTTTTTTAAAATGAGGTTGCAGGTTTTCTTTGATCCGTAATATGCATGCCACCGTTTCTAATTATTACCATATTTTTTTTTTTTTTACCTGTTTGTTGTTCTGAGCGTACAGGATGCCGACCCCCTCCACGGCCATGCCGGTGAAGCCCAGCGGACAGGCGTCGCAGCGGAAGCCCGGCACGGTGTTGACGCACTTCACTCCGGGGAAGCAGGGGTTAAACTGGCACTGCGGAGAAAGGAGGACATGAGCTCTGTGTAAGCAGAAAAAATGCATGTGGTTCTTCGCAGGGGCTTCTTCACAAAAGCTTTTAGGTCTGATGACACTTTTGCTCATGCAAAAAAAAAAGAGGTCAGTGCAAACGCCAAAAGACGGACAGGAAAGCACGCACAAACACATCCTCGTATATTTATGAGTTCTGCAACCATCAGTCTCTTGCTTAAACTCCCAAACTTCTATCTTTACCCGAATGTTTGATCCCCATTATGCCATTTTTGACTCTTTGTCCTTGTGTGCCAGATACATGCCCTTGAACTCCCTCATGGACATTTAGAAGCTGCGAAACCCTGTCTAGACCTTTATAACACACTCAGGTGTTGCTCCGTGTTTTCGAAGACCGTCTAAAATCGTTCCGTCAGGGTGACCTTCAGGTTGTAATCTGTCGGCGTATCCGTGCCACCTCTCTTCTGAGATTATGTTGAAACAAACAAAATACTGTCTGCACATATTTGGTCAACGGAGCAAAGGCCACAGGACCGCTTTTTTCATAGCTGCTCTTTTCTGCTGTTCTACTGATCATTCATTCATTTATTCATTTTCTTTAATTGGGCGAGAGGCGGGATACACCCTGGACAGGTCTCCAGTCTATGTCAGGGCTAACACAGAGAGACAGACAGCCATTCACACAAGCAAATGGGCAGGTCTTTGGACGGTGGGACGAAGCTGGAGAACCTGGAGAGAACCCAGACACAGGGAGAACATGCAAACTCCCAAAGAGTCACTTAATATGTATTTCATCGCACTCTAAAACCAGAATATGAACCTTCTGCTGTAAGCCACGGCTATAATCTCACAAGAACCGGTCCTTAAATATAGTAATTTGTTGTGAAACTACATTTATACCTCATTCACGTCGTCACAGTTGAACCCATCCCCGGTGTATCCATCAGGGCAGGGTCCGCACTCGACGCCGTCCGAGGTCTCTGTGCACATATCGTCGCGGAAACAGACGCCCGGGGTGCACCTTGGTTTCACCACCTCGGTTCCTCCCAGACCTTTAAATTAAGACGAGAAAACAGAGCAAAAAGCGTTTTATTTGTCAATCTATCAAAAATAAAAAAAGTCATCAAGAGATTATTGGATATTTTTCCGTACCGCAGGCCTGACACTCTGAGATTGTGTTTCTGAGAAAGGAGGTTTCTTTGACCTGGAAAGAGTCGAACATAAACAAGTTTATATGCAGCCACACAGGCTGTCAGGGAGGTCAGGGCCTGAGGAGGCAGAGATTAAGTGACCCCGGGGGGACTGTGAGAGATTGTTACCTGCTGAATGAGGACGTCTTTCAGCTCGTTTATCACCTTCGTCAACTCCAGCATTTGATTGGACAGCTGCTTCGTGTTGACCCCTAGAAGAAAGAGGCCGTTATTTTATTTAACTGAAACAGGGGTGGGGGAGTTTGGGAGGTTTGTCCCGTGAGTAACCGTGACAAACAGTAACTGTTGTTTCCCTGCGTCTGGGATTGTTTTCCTGGGAAACATTCAGTCATCTCTGAGGACGCAGAAAGAATCTCACCCAGAGTTTGAACGGAGTCTCTCTGCTGGAAATGGCAGTCTTGCAGCGAAGCAACGTTCTCAAACGAGTCCCCGACCACCAGCTTTAGCTCATCTAAGTTCTCCTGTTAGAATAAAACAAGCGGACAAATGAGCCTGCGGACGGAAGCGCATTCATTATTGTATGGAAATAGCGTAAATGAGGAGTCACCTGCTCTCTGGCCTGCATGGTCTTTAAATCCACCGTACCATAGCCTGCTGGCAAACCCTGGAAGGCAGCGGGGAGATCCCTGACAGTTTCCACCAGCCTGCAGTCCAGATGCAGCTCCACCCCGCCTGGCCCCTGCTGCTGCATCCCCCGCAGGTGGAACAGCAGTCGGTGTTTTTGGCCATCTGCCAGCACCAGGTTGTTGAAGGTAACAGAGCTCATCCTCTTGTCAGTCCGCTGGTAGCGTAACACGGCTTTAAGAGGACGTGGCGGTGAGAGAAAAGAGGAACGAAAGAACAGATTGGTTTACCGAGGGTTCATCCATCCAAATTACAATCTGAGATGAATGCTACTACCTACAGGATGTTAAGAAACAGCTTTAACCATCTTGGTTTAGCACGTTATCATGCTAGCATTTGCAAAACGGCACAAAAATCAGTTCGCTGTGCAGGCACTTGGTCTTTAGCTGTACTTAAATACTGTCCTCCAAACTAAGAAAAAGGTAAATATCCATCAAAGTTCATGACAATCCAACCAAAAACTTGGTTCCAGCGGATGGAATGACAGACATACACTAACGCTAGAGTGGCTAAAAGCTTATTTTCTTTCTAAACCCCTAATTTTGACGTGTCCATCACATTTTAATTCTAATACTGCGTCAAATTGTCTTTCAAAAGGCAGTGTCCTTGTCACGCTGGCTACGTTTGTTTGTCCTACGTCATTTCCATTATCCTGATAATATTTATTATCTTTTACTTTCATGTGCATTCCTGGGTGACCAGCGTGACATTTTTAAACGATCTAAACCGGTCATGACGTCCGACAACGTCCACGAGGACGTCAGAAACACATGCAGCTGGACATAATCATACACCGAATGAAGCGTTAGAGTTCTTAAAGTTGGTGAGTTTTTTCTTTTTTAAATAAATAAATAAAGAGGGGGAAGCTGTCTAAGACGATAATAAAATGTTCCTGAATAGTCTCTTTCAGAGAAAAAACGATTCTTTAAGCTGATGGTCTAGTGATTTCCTCTCTCTTTTTGATTTCGGTCTCCGCTAACTCCAGAGGGAAATATTTTTAGCGGCTAAATTCTTCACAATGTTCTCCAGCTGTGTCTTTCTACTTCTGTCTGGTAATGGCTCGCGAGTACACGGGCAGTTTTTAGTTTTCAATTAAAGGTCTGTGGAATTGAGGCGGGCTAAGGTGTAATTTAACCCATTGTGTAGGTGTAGGTTGAAAATGCCAGAGCACCTTTAATGTCCTCCTACCTCTGTTGAGCTTCCCCATCACGGTGAACTCAAAGTACTTGCTGTTGTCCCTGGGGTTGTACAGGCTAAACACGGTGGTTCCGGTCTTGGGCTGCAACTTGAAGGATGCCAGGATGAAAGCCTCATTCACCCCTTGCTCAGTCAGACCCCCCTGCAGCAGGTCTGGCAGGCAATCAGGCGAGGTGAGCAGATCATACACTGTTGACAGGGAGCAGAAAGAGCGAAGCGGAAAAGCACATGAGTAATGGATGATGAGATATGAATATTTACAACCTGCAGCCGCACTCCGATCCCAGAGTAAACAGTTCCTGAGTCAACAAGGCGGCGGTGATGATGTTGACCCAGTGTTTGTTGCTCTTCCGAGACGCTGTGTCAATCAGTCAGCAAAAACTTGGCTGGGATGTTTGGCTTAGAGAAATCACAAGGAGGTGGTTTCTAAGCACATCAAAGCAATGTGCTGTGCTAGTCAGA
Source organism: Planiliza haematocheilus (assembly GCA_005024645.1). Taxonomy (NCBI): domain Eukaryota; kingdom Metazoa; phylum Chordata; class Actinopteri; order Mugiliformes; family Mugilidae; genus Planiliza; species Planiliza haematocheilus. The sequence continues at coordinate 4,101,189 of SRSE01001181.1, forward strand.
TGGCGTTTCATTATTTTATTTAGGTCTGTTCTAAAACTGTTTGGATTACAGTGGCATTTACTGGCAGGGTTTAGACATACCGTACCCACCGACATGCTGCTTAGTAAGACTGAGGAGCAAAACACTGATGGTTTGAATCTTCCTTTAATAAAGTCACCCGGGAGCCAGGCAGGCCACAAGAGGATGTGCAGAGAATCTCTAGCCCACCATCTGCACACACCATGAATGCACAAGTACCATAAAAGCAGTCTGCAAGGCCCTCTGTCGTGAGGAAAGGAAAATTGCTCCCAAATGCTCCCGGAGAGTCGGCCGTTATCAGCCAAGATTGCCCCAGATGAGATCTCTCCTTCATTCTTTTATTTCCCTCCTCTGCCCCTTCTTGTGTTTCGACAGGCGCATTTCAACATGGAGGCTGTGAATCCGTGACGTTGTCAGCATCACATCGAGATCTTACAATATAAGGAACCTCGGTGTGTGCTCCATGTCTTTAGAGGTACCGTAACTATAACAGTCCTGCTGTTCATACGTCTTCTGGACAGGGTGCTTTGTAGCGGTCAGGATCATCTTACACGAGAGACCCTGAGAAAGTGCCTCATTTCACCCCCTGATTAACCACAGATTTCAAGCTTCATAAACGACTTCAGCTGAAAGCCATAAAGTAATCCAGCGTCCTGTCCCGTCCTTAACACCGGGGCATAAATCCGTCACAGCTAGATTACTATAAAGCGCCCAAATGGTCGGCATTCTTCCTTTTCAAAGCGCTTCAGCAAATGCTTCGGGCTGTTCGGGAGTCTGCGTGCAGGAATCTCTGATTTATCATACACAGAGGTGATGAGGGAATTACATCAGCAACATCAGCATGTAGTTAACGTAAACAGAAAGAAGCCGCAGTCGGCCATAATGGGTGAGCTAAGAGGAGCACGGATCCATTATATCACGTGACGCTAAACAGACTACTGATATATCACGTGTGTTTGAGTTACACAAATCTGCATTAACTGACTGGATGCTCCTGAGGCAGCAGATGCATGACTATAACGACGACCTTTAAATTTCATGTTGCTAGCATTGCTTCACTCGCTCAGTTGCTTAGCTGCTACAGAGGAGGTGGTGGAAACCAAAAGAGAGCTAAAAGTCGATTCAATCCACCGACTCAAAAGGGAAATATCTGACTTTTTAAATGCTAAATTCTCCGCTATTGTCGCAAGCTAGTTGCTAGCACTAGCTTTCTGTGTTGTAATGCTAAGTAGCGATGCTAGCATGAGTTGCTAGCATGAAAAAACTGCCAAAAAAAAAGCCACCAAAGCTGTGAGACTTTGGGCCAAGTGCTACTTTCTCATTGTTTTCATGCAGCATACATTTTAAAATTATTCATTTTAGCCTCTTTGAGGACCCAAAGCATTGAGATAGAAATTCCAGTAATCTCATTTTATCCATCAGACGTCGTTTCTATTGATCAATAACCCGAATAACTATTAGAGAATACAGTGGCAGCTTTGTGCTCCCAGAGCTGACAACTTAAGCGCCGCTTTAAATCGGTCTCCCTCCTTTTAAACACGGTGAATTCCAGTCATGCAGCCAGAGAGCCATTTACAAAGGAAATGATAGATGATGAACTCTATTAAGCTGGACTTGTTTTATACATAACATCGGGCGCCCGTTGCCAAAAAGATTGTCGGGATTAATGGGCGCCTGAAAGGTACGCCATCAATCACCGGAGCTGATAAACTATAAACACAGATATTTCGGTGTCAACTCTGCGCTTTCGTGTGTGTGTGACCTTGGATAATTTTTTGTGTGTGCGACTGTAAGACCGTGTCAGGGAAGGACAGAGAGGACGGAGAGGAGAGGAGAGAGACTTGGAGTTTAATATTACGCCCAGATCATCTCTGATTATTCCCATGTGTGTTGCCGAGCTGGGACGAGCCAGAGAGCTGAACCTTCCTGAGCTGAAGTAATCAAGCAGATCCGGAAAGATGGATATGAAAAGCAGGATGACTTTACTTCAGAGGAAGGATGGGCTTAAAACTTTTGTCTTTTGTCTGAGCCCTGTCAGGAAAAAAAATAAAAAAAATGATCTGCCCCGTCTCTTCTCGGCGACTGACAGGGATATTTAGCATTTTATTCGTACCTCAGTGAGTATCACCCACCGTGTCTAATCCTTTGTGTTCTTTGGTTCTGCATATGATATTCTCTTTCACAGTGTCTGCTTCATCCATTATGTATTAAACTCATACATGGCGTGTTAAAATACCCAGTGCTGGAGCCATTAAATCTTATTTGACAGATAATAAAAACGGAGGATTACATCACAGCCAGGATATATATAAATATATAAAAAAATATCAAAGACATCTTTCTTTGAGTCTTTGTGTGTGTGTTTTATTTTTAACAATGAAGAGAAAACCTTAAAGGATGCTGCACTTTTCTTGAAAGTTATACTAAGACCTGCTGCAACTGGCAATCCCCAATCAATATCTCACATTTAGTACTAAAAAAAAAAATGAAATGAAACGCATTAAATAGTACTCACCCAAAGCCTGGGCTTCCACGTTCAAGCACAGTTTTAATAGCAGCTGCGAGGCCAGAATCATGGCCGTCCACACACCCATTTTCTCCTTTCAGCTGGTCCCAGATCTGCAGTTTCTCTGTGCTGTAGTGACTTATCTCTTTGCGACAGTTTCCCGTATGTCTGCGCCGGCTGTGAGTGGTGCACCCGCGTCCTTGCCTCCCTTTTTGAATCAGGACTGAGGCGAGGCTGTCATGTTAAGCCTTACACAAGCTTGTTTTAGTGTGTGTGTGTCTGAATTGGTGTGTGAATGTGAAAGAAGGGCTCGTAGGAGTCTTATTGAGGGAGGAGCATCGGGGCCAGAACCTGCTTTTTTAAAAGCTTCCTCAGACGGCCCCATGTAGAGAAGGAGTGACCTGGGGGAAACTCTTTACATTGGCTGCTACTCGCTGCCACCAGTTCCCACAGGCTCTTTTTACAACTCTATAAGAACATGAGCGGCTCCTAATTCAGCCCACGTCTGGTCCCTGACATCATGCCTTCATACCAGTTTGAGCCCAGAATATTTTTAGTTGGCGCTTGGGGTGAATTTCTAAAAATCAGCATCATCCTCCAGTTTCATTATTTCTTCTTCCACTGAAAGATGTGGAGATTCTTTCACTTTCCTTACAGGGATCAGATGTAGCACCTTTCCCCACACGCCCCCTGCTTTTTCTGGGCAAACTCAGCAAGCCATGTTAACCAGCCGAGCTTCAGACAGTCTGCTGGCTGGCTGGCTGGCTGGCTGGCCCGCCCGCCCTCCAGGTCGTCAGCATGTCTGGCACCATGCGACTTGCCACATTTGGCAGAAATGGAGAGACTCAGGTCTTAATGATGTTTGTTTTTCCCTCTTTCCTCGCCTGTTTCTGTTTCTTTTCTTTTTTTTTTTTTAAAAGCCTTGTTCCAATGGGTGGGTACCTGCCCTTGAGCGAAGAACACACTGAATCCGCATTAATGATGTTTGAATGCTTCACTCTTTCAAGTCTCCCTAGCTGCGAGATGCACTTAAAAGGATCAACACAAGTATCTATGGCAACAAACAGCGCCAAATGAGTCATAGTTTCCATACATCTTACCACAGGTGTTCCTGGTTTTGTTGCGTGCTGATTTGGGCTCCGTCCAGCCAGCAACCGGACGCTCAGAGTTTTATCTGCTCCCCCTGATTGGGTTTCACAGTGATCCTTTACAGGCTATAAAGGTTCTGGATCACAGAAGGCCCCGCAGACCTCCATGAGTGGTCGGCAGCCGAAGCCAGGAGCTCAACAGACCACATCAGTTCGCTGGAGGAGCTGGACAGACTCACATCATGGTGCGGTTGATGAGGTCAGACAGCAAACGCCGCAGCTGGCCCGGAGATAAAAAACCAAACCCCAAAAGTGTCTGACAGCATCTCCTGACTATTTTTATTCCTGATACCGATACAAATCGTGAGACTCTCAGACTTAGCGTCATGCAGTGAATTTGTAATGGACACGGAAGATTATAGCTTTGCTGTAACCACAGGGACAACCAAGCTTACTGTGTTACCAGTGAGCAGTACACAGCCCAACTAAAACTATGGTTTCATGCAGTATGAAAAGGCTGTCTGTGCTCAGGGGAGGTGAGACAATGTGCATTTTTCAAAACCGGTGAACCGGAAAACAAAACAAGGCCAACTGGTCAGAAACAAGAAGCAGTAAGGGTCTGTAATAGGGAGCATGTGGAGCATTAATAGCAAAATAATAGAAGACATTTTTGAAGAAATTTGCACGAAATATGTTGAGGGAACAGCCTTCATTCTCATCACATCCAGCCAAAGAGGAAATTCATACTTTGGTATCTTTTTTGATATCTTATTCTTTACAGATGTGCAAAATGCGGTCTTCAAATATGATTTAGTTCATTATTTTCAGATGAAGTCATGCGTTTCTTGTTTCTCTTCGTCTGGTGTATTAAACACGTCAGAGCAGAGTGTCTGCTCTACTTCTGGACTTCTGGTCCCAGTAGCATTTCATTCTCTTGTTGCTCACAGAAAAAGCTGTATATTACACAAAGGGTGCACATAAATACACCGATCAGGCATAACATTATGACCACCTTCCTAATATTGTGTAGGTCTCCCTTTTGCCTCCAAAACTCATCAGAGAATGGACATGGGCCTTCTGAGGGTGTCCTGTGGTGTCTAGCAACGAGATGTTGTTAGTGGGGGGCCATCAGGCATTGCTATGGGGTGGGGGTGCCTGGTCTGGTCTAGGTGGGTGCTACATGTCTAAGTAACAGCCACACGAATGAATGGCAGGTCCAAAAGTTTCCCAGCAGAACATTCATTCATTCATTCAACTTCTGTAACCGCTTGTCCCGTGTAAGGTCGATTGGCGTGCTGGAGCCTATCCCAGCTGTCATCGGCCGAGAGGCGGGGGTACAACCTGGACAGGTCGCCAGTCCGTCGCAGGGCTAACACAGAGAGACAGACAACCATTCACACTCACAGTCACACCTACGGCCAATTTAAAATCACCAGTGAACCTAACGAGCATAAAGGGAAGCTGGAGAGGACCCACACAGACACAGAAAGAACATGGATTTGAATCTGGGACTTTCTCTGTGTGAGGCATCCGTACTAACCACCACGCCACTGTGCCGCCCCCAGCAGAACACTGTTATGTTATTTACTTCTTAGTGGTTATAATGTTGTGGCTGATCCGTGTATGCACATTTGTCTCATTATTGTGACATCTCCTTGCGTAACAGAAACAGATTTATTTGTGGGGAAAGAAATTCTGCTACTACAGGAAATAATAATTACATAAACCACATAAAGGTTCCTCCGAACAAGACGTTCTTTCAATAAAACGACTCACACCAGTAGTCTTATGCTTGAGGAATGGACACAGACTTTTACAGCCACAGCTGGAGGTGACTACAAGTCTACTTGCTCCTGCGCTGAGTGCTCATTACACTGTGGGATGCAGTGCCTTACAAGCTCTGCACTGTCTTACCTGATGACGTTACGTAACGGCAGCCAGTCAGCGAGTGCGGGCTTCTGATCCGGCACCTCATTAAATCAGCAGCATCTATCAAAACCTCACCCCAGCCTGGCGGAAGGGACTCGCTCCAAACCCGAAATTACAGCATTAAATTGCCTGAATTTTTTGGTATTAGACAGACTGTAACTCTGAACCCAAGGCAGAGGCTTTAATAAATGGACCCACATCCCGCAGCATATTTAGTCTGCAAACTCTTGAGCCAAATTGGTATGTCATGGTGGATAAAGCTGAGGAGTTTCCTGGAATCGTCTAACACAGCCATGAAGGCATGAATACAAATTATACATCAAATGTTAAAGGTCCAGAATTAATCAGAAAATTTATTCTGAGCTAATATGGAACAGAAAATGTTTAGTAATGAGACTTATTCCAGTTCTAGGTTTATTTTGCCATTGGAATGAACGCGTTCAGGCTGAAGTCGGTGCAAACATGTTTTTATATGTCCTCAAATGTTTGAATCCAGCCTTAGAAAATAACAGGAAACGGACGAAGCTGTATTTTTTTCAATTCCATCTACCTGACCTAATCACCTGGCTTCATATTGCTCTGTAAAATCGCTCAAAAGTGGCCTCAGTTGTGGACACTGTAACATAAACCTGCCCTTCTTGGAAAAGCAGCGCGTCTATTACGGTAGAAGATTGATGACAGGTACACGCAGGTATTCTCAGAACAACCTCAGTGCTGCGGGGGAAGAAATCGCTCCTAAACAAAACAATGCGGTTTCAGTGTCTCACTAAATTACTCAGTATTATGCAAGGGGTGCTTAATGAAAGCCCCCGCAAAGCTGCCGTTAGCTCGCCGTTGATGGTTTTGCCATGTGTAAACTGTGAGTTCATTCTCGGACCAGCTCAGACGGCGCAGCTGCTCTTTCAGTCACTCGCACCAGCTGGTTGCTTTCAAACTCCTTCACTCCATCTCACTGAATGTCTCACCTACACCTACACACCTCATACTGTAGATGGAGGCTGCTGTAAATCACCGCTGTAGATACTTGACACCAAGTCAGCCACGCAGATCAGTAAATCTCTCTCTGTTTTTCACACGAACACCCCCGGTGCAACCTTTTCCCATTTTTCTGACATTTCTTTCTTTTCATTCTACTTTTTTTTTTTTTCCACCCACAGAGTTGGCCTGGCTGTAGAGTATTGCCACTTTGGTCCAGACTGACAGCCACCACACTGAAAGGATTGCCATGAATATTTGCAGAGACATTTCTATTTCTCTGAGGATCAACCCTGCCGGCTTTGATGATCTTCTGACTGTTCCTCCTGCGCCTCCTGCGAGGGTTTGTGCGAAAATTCCTCACTTCTATTGGATGGATTACCAAATGAATTGAGTACAGATGTTCATGTTCTCCTCAGGATACGGCTAAAGTCTAAACTCAGCCTGTAGTTTGTTTCTAACTTGAAACAGCAGATGATTTGTTACGCAGAACCATCAAGGAAGTCGACCTTGGAAGCAGTTTGGACTTCTAGCTAACTAACCATAATATGTAGTAGGAGAAGAAACACAGCAATCCATTCTGAGGAGCTTTTGAAGGCTAGCAAACAGTTAGCTGACAGGCAAGACTGTCAGCTGCCCTGATTGAGATAATATTCTCAAAATGTTGTATGCAAACCATATTTTGATTGGTATTGAGAATTACTGCTTTTTACAACCTGGACTTCTGGCATAAAAATACGATCATTTACTCATCCATATAACTTTGGAGTCTTGTCGGACTATAGTGGGAGTGATCTCCAACCTCAACGGGGAATAGCACTAGCGTATCATAACAAAATATTGGTAAAATTAATGAGTTTTGCGGCAGATAATGCCTTATTTATTTCCACTATACGTGCGGTGCTCCACTGGAGCTAAATATCATCCAAATGACTCCAAATTGCACCAAAGTTATATGGGTGAGTACACGATTATATTTTACGCCAGAAATGAGGTCCAGGTTGTAAAAAAAAAAAAAAAGGTAATTCCCCTTTAAGCTTGCAGATAAAATTTGGCTTTCGAGCAGCGATTGTGATCTTATGAGAAGACGCACTCTTCCAAAAGCGCATTAGGTAAAGTAGTCGGTTATATAATTGTAATTCAGTCGTACTGATCCTTGGCCAATGTTTGTCCACGCTGCAAACAAACTACTCCGGGGCCTGAGTTAATTTGTTGAAAGGAGAGCAATTGCTGTATTCACACCAGTCCAAACAAACGGACTTGAGGGATAAACGCTCCTGTTTTGAACCTAGGTGTGAAACCAACCTAACAATACGGCTGTAAAACAACTGCTGCCAAGAGACACCAAGGCTAACCGCAAGCTAACAACTCCAGTGACTCCATGTAAGACATGCACTGTTATAATTAAAGGATCAGGAATATAAATCTGTCTTAATACAACTAAATGGCATCGTATTAACGTCCACCTACACCGTAACAACTCATCAAATTTTCCTCTTACAAGCCGGGGCATACCAGAAGAGGGAGTAAACCCAACTCCTATTTGAAAGCAGCGTCAGTCCTGATCTTGTATATAGAGTCAATGGTCCTGATCAGGAACAAACATAGCTTGAATCCTGGAAAAATGGGAGTCTCATTGTGGTCTTATGAACTTCACAATAATCCAGCTGCCTCACGTGGCAAGTTTGGTTCGTGAAATACCAGGAAAACTAAAGACTTTCCGATCTTTAGCTGTTCAAATAGACTTAACTGATGTTTGTGATAGAAAGTGATTTGCGAAACCACTCCTTTGGATGACTGTATCACAAGTTTATACTAGAAAAGAGTAAATTTGTACTATGAAAGTGCCAGAAGTATTAGGTAATCAAACATATTTAAAACTATTATTACTTAAATCTGAGGATAAGGAGACATTTTCAGATGCCTTCGTAGTGGGTTGTTCACAGGAAAGGAGACACATATAGTATGTAATGAACCGTAAAAAGAGAGCTGGTCAGTCTTGGCATGAAGTGCTAGAGGATGTCAGGTTGTAGGTTTCAGGAAGTTACAGCTAATGGTCGAATCATTCAACACTGGAAAGGTTCGCGAAGGAGTTTCCAGGGATATTCGATCATTCAACGGGCTCCTCCGATGAAGCCCCCCAGAGGCACTAGTCTTGATCCCTCCGCCTCGGCAATTACGACACACGCACCCATCTATAATGTCTTCTAACACGTAGTATAGAACATAGTATTCAGGATGTGAGGACAAAACACTCCCACGCAATATTGAGCCGCTTGCTTATTTACACAGACTGAACAGCGGCGCATTGTGCTCCTCTGAGTCTTTTTCCAGGTGCTCCCATTAATCCTTCATACTTGTGGCACGTTGAGACCCGAGCTTGTCTGGGCTAGAAAGGTCCGCCGTGCGGTGGGAAGCAGCGCAGACTTGGAAGAGCACACAGGGTCATTTATTCAGACGCGGCGCGGTTCACGTCCACGACCGAGCCCGCGCTCACCCGGCATGATTGACTGCTACGAGGAAGACGAAGTAGCGTACGTAGAGAGGAGCAGAGGGGCAGACACCACGTGGAAGCAATTATTTGCCCCTTCCCGGTGTGTAATCTGGCACGGCGCACACAAGTACATGACAGGAGGGGGGGAAAAAATCCACCAGAGAGCCGTTCATTCTCCCTGCTCCACCGCCATGCCTTGTCAGATATTCGGCTGATTAGTCAAATTGCTGCTGCGTTCTCGAGAGTGTCAGAGAATATGAAAAATGCAAGAATCGCCGTGTGTAAATGTTAACGGCAGGGCATTCATTGTGCCTAATGAATGTCAAATTACATCTGAGGAGACGCTGTGATCTCCCTCTGCAAACATTCATTGGAGCAAACATCAAATATTGGAGATCCGTGTGTTTATACAGAGCGAGTATAAGTATCTAAGCCCACACAGCGCAATCACAAAAAGTTTTTCTCCCTCGCGTGGGAGTGTTTGTTGAGCCGCGTGCGATTGTGCGTCTGACTTTCGTGCAGGAGTACGCAATTCTGTTCTGCAGAATTATAACCTACTACTATTCCTGGCAGCGCGTGAGGGGCGGGAGCGGGCCACATGTGGTAAAGTGAAGTTACTTGAGATGGAGGCTCAAATTAGTGACCTTGTTTCAGTGCCGAGGCGCAGATCCTTTTGTTGCGTCCACGCAGTTCTTTGAAACCGGGCTCTCCGCTTCCTGTCTAGCAGTATAGGAGCTGGGAGATAATGCATTTCCCAGACAAGCGACAGATGTCCGATCCACGAAGTTCAGGAGCACAGGAAATGGACCGATCTCCTGCACATTCTGTCTCTGCTTCAGTCTCCTCCACCTCCTTCTTTCGTAACACCGAAACCCTCGACGTCACGTTCATCGCCCCCTATTCCTCTTGCGTCCAGTAAAGGCTCGTGGAAAATTCGCAGATGGTGCTTTGAGGCTGCAGTCGTCACCCTTTTCAGGGACGATATCACAGCTTCGGCTGAACTTAACACAGACCCCTGCTATGAAGACGGTTCACAGCAACAGGGGACGTAACTGTGTGCAATGATTTACAGCAGCCTGACCCACCTGTGGCTGCCTGTTTGTCCCAAGATGAGAGTAAATGGTTTGGGAGGAGGGTAGGGGTTGAACCAGGGGCTATCCACAGGACTAAATTGATGGCTTAAGGAGCCATTTGGGTCCATTACAGCTCCTATTTTCCACTCATTTCCATAAGTTGGTTTGAGTGGGAGCTCAGTTCCTCAGTTTCCCACTTGATATCTAGGCCCACTTGATATTTGTGCAAAAAAGTAATGTAAATACACTACTACACATTTAAAATCTACTACAATTCATAGGGAAACGTCGTATTTTTCACTTGATAACAGATTCTGATTGTTAATATTGCCCTGTGATGGACTGCCGACCTGTCCGATGACACAGAAGATGAATGAATGAACGATTATTAATATAAAAGATAAATCAAGTATCCTGCTATCCAGCAGTATCAAGTATGCTGCGTTATCATCTGTCAAAATAGTTTAAATTCATAAATATACCATCATGTTTATCGTGCATTTTTACACGCTACTAAAACTTTACCGTTAAGTTGATGCAAACCGTTTTTAGCGTCTTTCCCATGTCTTTCCCACAAAGCCACGGCGAGATCCACATGTGCAGTGTTTCTACAGAAATGTCTCAACAAATATCGGATGGATGGCCGTGAAATTCGGTGCAGACGTTCATGGTTCCCAGAGGATATGTCATAAGGCAGGGTTTGCAGCTTATGCAGCTCCGTTCACTTGAAATAACACAATATATATATAGCACTATATAAGCAGAGTGTGGTGGAAAAACAATAATTACTCCTGTAAAAAGCTGTATAGTGAACTACAATTAATATTAAGTAATTATGTGTAAACCATGATTGAGCCATAAAGATTATTTCTCTTTAAACAAGATAGAATAGTTTTAAGCTTAAACTGCAACAGTAAACAGTTTTAATGTCAGTCAAAGAGGATTAATGGACATTTCTTGAGAGCTCTGTAATGATTTCATCCACCCACAGCGTTTCCGTTCGCTCGCTGTTCTGCAAACGTGACGCCAAAACATGTACTCGCAGATTGCTCGTGTGCACGTGTCACGCGTGGTTGTCGGTGAATGGAAACCAGGTGCTTTTGTGCTCTGCCAAGGCGGGCCTGTTGTTGCACCGTCAGCTCCGTGTGTGTGTGTGTGTGTGCGTCTAGGAGTAGCTTAACGAGCTCAGCAGGACCCCTCACATCAAACGCTCCCGCTAATGGCTGATAAACTCGTTGGGCTTGGTCAGGCCCCGGACAACAAATGTTTACGTCCGAGGAAGAGGAGGAGGAGGCACAGCGGAGCCTCGGTGCGCCCCTCAGACCCCTCCATTCAAAAGCTCGAGCCAACTATTTTCATGAGATGTTAAGAGGAAACGGGCTCCTGGTTTATGGGAAAGCAATAAAATGTCAAATCCTTGACGAGTTAAAGCAGCAGCTTGTTGAAAAAAAAAAGAAAGACTTATGTGAGGTAAGGAACGACAAAGGCAGATGGAAAGAGGCATGGGCGTGATGTCATTTCTGCGAGACTGGAGGAAGAGTCATCGTCGGTGGAGACGCACACCAAAGAGCTTATCATGAAAAACCAAGAGTCATTCGCAGTGATTTACCTCATATGGAATAAATTCTAAACAGATGCTGTGGTTCATTTACTGGTTGTTAACAGCACAGTAGGCTGTAAAGGTCTTTCATTTCTCTTGTTTTTGACTGCGTACAAATAATCTCCAGACTACCAAAATCTAAAAATAAATATTTAACGCACGAGCTTACCTCAGCAAATCTTTGTGCTTTGCTCGCCGAAAACGCTTCCCTGTGTTTATTAAAAGAGGCATGTGTGCGCGGCGAACGCGGCGCAGTGTGGAAGGATATGAATAAAAGGACCCGTGGGACACATGGAGGTTTTGGGGAGTGAAGTTTAATGGGATCATGATTGCCTTTGTCGGAGGTCAAATATTTAATTGGTTTACGGGACAAAAAGCACAACCAGAGCCACTCCTACGTTCACTCAGCCAGCTAAAACTCTCTACAACAAACCACCGTCAGGGAAGACCAAAAAAAAAAAAAAAACGAGAATCACTTTCAGCAGCTCAGTCTTCCAGAGGGTCATTACTTTTGACAAATGACGGCCATTTTGCTTTCTCAAAAAGGTTGGGACAATGGCTCGCACATATTATCTTTCTCATTTTGCAGGAACCCACTGTTCCCAACAAACCATTTTCATCTCCTCCCTATCAAGGGGATTTATTGTTCTCGCCGGATAAAACTCTCCTTCTCTCCTTTCTCTCGTTTCTGGGCAATCTCTCCTCTCCGATGGTCGAGATCAGTGCTACTCTGCGGGAGAGTAAAAGTGACCTCAGTCTGACTCACTGGTCGGCATTCATCCGCTCCCTGGGCCCTACGACATGCACTGACTGACAACGGGGCAAAGACAGTTACTGCTGGGTAGACAGATGGACAGAGAGAGACACGGGTGAGGACGGGCAGGGTCCTATGTTTGCCACATGACGAATTAAGGAGGCAAGTTAGTGCGGTAGAGAGGGCGGACTGTGACCTTACTGGTCAGACTGTTAGCGAGTGGGGGGTTGGGGAGGACTGGTGCTGGGCTACGGCTGACGTCACAGCGTGCTGGTTGTGGAAGCGGCCAATCGCTTTCCTATGTAGATCCTAAAAAAAAAAAAAGAGGAAAAGGAAAGAAGAAATTAACGACTGACCGTTAAACACAGCCTTCGCTAAAACCTCAGCAACCATAGTTAGTGATGGCAGAGGTTTATTTGTTTTTAAAACCAAAAGAAAATGACTCAAATGTAAGAAGGATAATGAGCTACTTTGTTTTACAGATTGCACGTGGCGTAAAGAAACGTGAGCTCGACGTTTCGTTTCCTCACAACCGTAAGAGAAGTGGAGTAGCAGTGCCAGCTCCGGGCGATAAAAAAAGAAATAAAATAAAAAGTTTCCTTGTACTGAGCTTTTCTCCACAATATCTGTCTCCATTATCCAGTTCTCTGATTTATAGTCTACACTTACAGGGCACTCATTCAAAAACATTTCAACCCCAGAGTGTTATAGTAGGGCCGCAAGAAGACTTTTTTACTTTTGTGAAGCTTGATGCAGGAAACCAAGAATAATGACATGACCATATATGGTTCCTTCGTTCTTAAGTGGTAAACAAACATGTATTTGGACCACTGGAACATAAGTTCAGCCACTTCTTCATGGTGCCTAATAAAGCTCTCAGCGTTCATGCAGAGGTGCACCACATTTGACCTGAGAATGTGAAAACCACATGCTCCTGATCCTCACTGAGAGGCACAGGGAAGCAATTTAAAATGTGTGCTGAAGTCACCAAACATGGTCCCTTGCCCCATAAAAGGTTTTAATATCTATTCAAATATCTTTAATAACTCATTTTCCCACAGGCCCCACCCGGACGTTTTCAGGAGTGGGGCTGCTTTCCAGTCAACGCAGATTGGAAAAAAAAAATACAATGGAAGCCAATCAAAGTCTGAAATCCAATTTGCAAACTCAAATCTATGTATACTTCTGCTTGGAAGCTGCAATTTTTTCACTGTAACATTTCAAACTTCACATCTACGTGTGTCCAGAAAAAAGAAAGCTGAGGAGAATCTTAAAAAGTGTTAGTTATGATGCATAGGTGCTAAATGTGGCTATGCTACTAGCTTTAACAATGCAAATCTGCTTCCTTTTATCAGTATTGTTATAAAAGCCAAGGTGCAAAAGTGCAGCAGGACTCGTCCCTGTACACGTATCCGATCCTAATGACTTTATGCACGTTTCTCACCCGACTCCAAGCGTGAGCAGGTGTGACGCAAGCAGCGAGGGAACGAGAATGAGGAGGACATCAGAGGAGAAGATCCCTCTCTTCATCACGTCTGTCTTCCTAACGCTGAGCGAGACCTGCTGCTTCGGGTGCTGAAACACAAACTCTCTGCAGAGAGAGAGAGATAGAAGAGAGAGAAGAGAGGAGTCGGAGATGAGAGATGAGAGATGCAGGAAGATCGAAAGGAGCGAGGGAAAAAAAAATAAAAAAATAAGCAGAGATAATGAGAGCACAAGAGAGAAGACCGAGAAGAAAGAAAACGTCTGGAGTCTGAGGCGGGCGAGGACTGCTGCCTGTCAGATGCACTTCCTTTATAGCGGGAGATTAAAAGTCAAACGTGGCAGTGGAAATAAAAATGTGCATTAAATATGTAATGATTTAACAAAATTAACAAAGTTCTGTTAGGTTCAATTTGAGTCACCCGTCCGCCACCGAGTGAGGTAACGCACCGGTGATTGAGTCAGTGACAGACTGACGAAATGATAGGAAAGAACTTTATTATAAAGTATTTTGAACAAAGTATCCGTGGCAACATTCCCCCCACATGTTCCATCACCCAGCAATTATCTGGTCGCCAGAAAGCGTGGGCGGAGTTAACGCAGCAGACTCGCTCTTTATAACTCACCTGCGTGCCAAACAGTCTACGTTTCTTACTTTCCGCTGGAGCTGCAGGTGAATTATACCGCGGCTGAACAAACAGAGACACGTCCTGTCTCGTGTGTGAACTGCGGAAAAAGTAAATTTGAAGCTAAACCGAACAGACACACGGAACAGTTTTAATGCGTTGTGTTGCATTACTGTGAGTGAAATAGGTTTAAATTTTCGACTAGGGAGAAAATATACAAATATATTACGGACGTATGTGAGACATGTATATATAGTGTAGCCCATAAAGTTGGAATAATTTTCTTTTAAGGCCATAAACAGTGGAACTGCTCCTCTAAGCTTCCTCTAAGTGAAGCCAAAGCACGTAGAGCTCCCCCTGGTGGATGGCTGTAGTATAGGTCATAAGCTCCGCCCCCTCCATGTTAGCAGATGGGACTTGGGCCAAACTAAAACACTAAAATATACGTCAAATATTACTTTTTATGAATGGTTTCTGTCATTTTAGGTAGTTAATATAATGTTGATGCATATTCAAGTGTAATTTATTTGGATAAGTTGCATTTTAGTTTAGTTATTTGACGCTATAGAAACAGGAAGTGACATAATGGTGTCAGTTTGGTCAATTCAAGGAAGTGGGGACATGTTGTCCATATTTATATACAGTCTGTTTTTTATTTCTATTTATACACATCAGTTATATGTTTGGAGAAGATATACACTTTATCAAGAAGTTAGAAGCAGTTCAATCTAATTTTGAGCTGCCTTTCAATCTTTATGCTAAGCTAATTAGCTCCTGGCTAAGCTCTCTAACAACAATCAGACAGCTGATACCACGGCAAACACAAGTAAAACACCAAAAGTTGCTCTTACTTCGGTGGCATATTTTCAGGTCTACTGGACCAATCCCACACCCAGTCGGTGTCCACCCTCCGCTCGCTGTCCTCCTGCAGCAAAGACTCACATTAGAACGGCAAACAACACGAGATGAAGAACAGCAGGAAACGCTGGCTCGTGGAAATCTTTGGTAGAAATCTAAAACAACATTTAACGAGTGAGAAGTGCGCACATTTCTACAAAAAATGGAAAACAGCTTATTCGATCTTCCCTCAGATGTCGGAGCAGGGGGAGCTTTTTATTTTAAAAAATAAATAAAAAATTGTTCCCACTTGCAGCAAATAAATAGTTTGTTACACTGTGGAAAATATATTCCCTCATATTGATTACCGATCTCGAGCCAGCCTCTGTGTTTCTGCAAGTGGATTTTAAACTGCTCTGAAGTAGAAAATGAACGCTTTGTGTTTCGGTGGGTGGTCGTCAATAATATAAATGTATTTCAGAGTGAGCAAGTGCTTTATAACCATAAATAATGTTTATGTTCTCGTCACAACAACAAAAAAAGAATGAATACCTGTATGGTCACACAGTCACTGTCGTGCTCACTGCTGGGTCTAGGGGAACCAGATGATTGTGGGGTCGTCAGTTGTGGAGGACTGTGGACAACGAACAGGAAGTAAAAAATCTGAGTTTGTTGTCAAGAGCTAGACCGACTGCAGAGTACATTGTCTATATTTAAGACAAACATAAACAGAGAGTAAACACATGTTGTGAGAAACAAGCAAAGTTCCTCTGAGCGTAGAACAAACCTCATTACTGTGCAAATGATTTCTACACTTCGCTGTGCCCCCCCCCCCCCCCCCACAAACAAAACAAAAAGAGTTCTCGCCAACAAACTGCTGCATCATTACCTGTCTTTACTCCTCTCGCACTCCAGCTGCGCCTCCAGGAGGATCCTCTCCAGCTCCCCCTGCAGGGCGGAGGAGATGCTGCCGTCCTGGGGGCCCCCGTCAGACTCTCCCTGCGGCTGGCGGCTGCGATCAGCTCCTCCAGCTCGACCCAGGAGCCTGGCGAGGAAACAGGGTTTGTGATGACGCTCGGGCGTTCAGGAGGAAACAAGAGCTGCTTGCTACGCGTTTATTAGGCTGTAATGAGCTAGAAAAGGGGGGTCGTGATGAGTAAGGTAAACAAACGTACGCCCTTCAGAAGTGATTGTTTGCTTTGGATCACATTTGGTGGGCCTGTATTGAGACTTTGTTGTGTTTTCTTTGGAAATATATTACTGTTCACTTCATTTCAAACTGTTAATTTCAACGGGAATATTTATTTATTTTTTTAAATATGAACATAATGAATTGGAAATGCTTTTTCAATTATGCAGATGTTTGCCGTCTCCTCTCCGTTTGAATACACACACTTAATCCTTCTAATTTAGCTTCTGCAAAATGTTAATAACTTTACTTGAGTCTTGTTTGGTTCTCCCATCAATTTTAGCTGAAATCATCCAATTATAACTCATCTGAGCTGCCAAATAGCTTCTGCACCAGCCAGTGGTGTTGTCGTGCCTAAATATACCGCCCTAATCTAATTCCGAGGCTTATTGTTCTGCGGCGGACGGCGAACGAACAGGTGTGTGTGTTGTTGTGCTCTGACATGTGGTGAGGATGTCCTGACGCGACATCAGCTGGCCCGAGAGGCTTTGACCGCTAGGATGGGCCGCGTTACGCAAAGCACATCCATATAAACGGCAGCAGCAGAGAGCCAGGGGAGAGTGTCTGTTTCTCTTCTGTCAATGAGCGCTGGAAACATACAGAGCGCATGAATGAAGGGACGAGAGTTCAGCGGGAGCAGGAAGGGATTTACACATATGCACACATGCACGCGGGTGTGTATGGCGTGCACGCACCCGCAGCTAGACAGTAGGGCAGGGCTAACTCAGACTGACAGCATGCATGCTTACGTAAGATCTTATTTCTGTTAGAGATTAGCCATTCACCCTCTCACTCCCCCCCTTGTTTCTCTTGTTATGCTTCCTGCGCCGCTCTCATACATCCACTAAATATCTCACCTCACCTGCTGACAAAAGTGTCCTTCCTTCTCTTCTGATCTCTGTAATCTTCACTTTACCCAGATTTATGACACGGTGTAATCACACAAACATCGGCAGCGAAGGGGAGGTGGAGGCATGAGCGGGCACAGTGCCGCTTCGGGGTGAGGAAGGGCAGAGGAAACTGTGCCATTGCCCTAGTTATTTTTATTTATTTTTTTCTACAGAGGGCAGTTATGACATAACAACAGCCTCGCTGCCCAAATGATCTATCTGTCGCCGTCCTGCAGCACTTAAACCGGTTTGCACGGTTCAATCCTGTACACATTCGCCTGCGCCACTGCCAAATCAGCTTTACGTAATGTGGACGAGGGCTGGATGCTCAGGAGGAATCAATGAACTGCTGCACAACGGATTCATTTGCACAGGTGGTGAAGCCCTGGGGAGAGGCGAGGTCATAAAAGCAGATTTTGAGGGGAGTTTGGCTCTGCTAAAGATATTGCTTCCGTTTTGTTTAAAGCCTGACGGATGAATTTGTAAATTATCAGGTGGATGGGACACCTGGGGGCATCGTGGAGTAGTGTCAATGCACTGTAAGGCCTTTCATAGGTGCAACAGGGTTCATTTCAAAACATGCCAAAAAGGTAGCTATCAGAGGGGCCCCCTTTATTCATCCATCCATTCATTCATCTTCTGTGCTCGCTTATTCCTGTCAAGGGTCGCGTGGGTCTGCTGGAGCCTATCCCAGCTGTCATCGGACAAGAGGTCGCCAGTCTATCGCAGGGCTGGCTCCCTTTATCTTTGTATTTTTTCGATGGGGCTCAGAAAACAAATGCTTGGTTTGCTTGTCTTGATCATGCACCCCAGACCAAATGCACCAAAGATTTTAGTGTTTGATGGAAATAATTTGCAATTTCTTGCCACTTTTTGCTTAAATTTGCTCGTCCCATTAACATATTACACTTTTTTTCAAGGTTTGAGCTAATAAACAGTGCCACAATTAATACCATTTCCGCTGTAAATGTTCACAATAGCTAAAAAAGGATGTGCATCAAGGTTGTTTATGTGAAACAAGAGACTATCAGGGGATATTTCCAGCTTTTAGCCCTAAAACATCCATTAGCTATGGACCGGCTTGCCAATTCCCACCTCAATAATTTCCCATCACTCCCTCAGTGTCCAACTCCCCACCAACCTCAGTGATCTGCATGTTTTACCCAGCATCCCCCGTGCGCCCTGCACATGGGGAGCTATAAGTGTCAGAAAATCTCCACGGCCTAATTGGCTTACAGAGAAACAGGTGAGTCAGGGAATCCGTTTACACAATGGCGACAACAATAACAACAATAAAAACAACGCCAGTGGCTTCTTGTGTCCTCTCACGCCTGCTCCCTGTCCTGACAGGCGGCTAGTATCACCGTGTCTCCCCTGATAAGCAGCCGAGGTGTTTCCATATCCGCACATCAGACCTTGAAACCGACGCAGAGCGAATGAATGGAGCCACTGATCACGTTGTTTACGCAGTCTGTTTATATTTACATCGTGAAATGAGGGCGTAAATCCACCCGTGCGCGGAAAAAAAAGAGAAAACAACAACAACAACAACACGCTGGCTCTTTAATTTGCGCAAGAGGCGCAGCTTATAAAAGGCAAATATTCAGGTGATGTAACGCGCAAATATTTCAATGATGTAACAGCAGAAAACACACGGCCTGGTCTGTGCCAGCAGCATCACTCACCGTAGAGTCCTTCCTCTGGTGTCTGCGAGCCGGACAGAGACATGCTTGGACGCCGCGGGGACGGGATGGATGGACGCGGACACTGGTCTGTGAGGAGGAGCAGGTGCAAATGTGCGCGTTTTCACCTCGATCACTCTTGTGTTTGTTGTTGTCTAACAGGGACGCCGGGCACCGACGCTGGGCTAATCCGCTCCCCTCTCCTCCCCTCCCCTCCCCTCTCCTCTCCTCCCCCTCCCTCTCCCTGTCCCACGTGTCAGGAGGGGAGAGGTAAACAAAACAAGCTGAGAGCTCAGCAACACCGACAAATAGGTGCATGGGACAATTAAAATAGAAAATACTAACTCCTGATTGGCTGCAAGTGATCAATAGATTTGTGCGTAAGAGGGTTAGGGTTCATGAGAATTACACAAAGTCTCCCAAGCAAACAGGCATCAAATACTTTTACATGAGGTGAAACGGATTGTTTTCATTTAAATAAAGTGTCTAATATGAACTCATTGTCTTCCCTCCTAACCCGGCTGACCATCGGCAGATGTCTCCCCCCATATGAGCTGCTCCAGGTCTCTTGAACTAAATGGAAGCTCACTAAAGCCGCTGGAAGCTGAAAATATCTTCTGTTGTCTGCAGTGACCCAGAACACCGCAACAACCAAGCGCTGCTGCTGCTGCTGCTGCTGCTGCAAGCGAAACGAGCGGAGTCTCCCCTGGCATGAGACTGATGGATTGACAGGAAGCTTACATGACTGTGCTGTGGCAGATCTGGAGTTACACGGCAGTGACAGGCAGGTTGTTCCAGGCGCCTCTGAGAACATGCCACCGTTTCTCTTCTTTATGTAATCTCAGACTAACTCTGGGATGTTGGGATCAGGGCGCCGTGGATGCTGCAGAACTCCTTGTTCTTCTCGTGGTTTAACACATGATGATGGTTGTGTGATTTGGACTCAATGTGAAACTGATTTGGGACTCATCAAAATTAATCAGACATCACCCTGACAGACAAAGATGTAAAGGTTTGCTCAACTCTGCATTTTATGCTCTAAGATACAGTTGTTTGACTGTATTTCTGTGTAAACAGGTTAAACTTTGAGGCATTTTTTAAAGCTACAGCGATGAGGAATAACATTATGACCACTGGAGAGGGTGGTCATAATGTTATTCCTAGGAGAAGTAAATAACATTGACCATCTTGTGACAATTCAGTGTTCTGCTGGGAAACTTTTGGACCTGACATTCATTCATGTGGATGTTACTTAGACATGTAGCACCCACCTAGACCAGACCAGGCACCCCCACCCCATAGCAATGACACTCCTTGATGGTGGCAGACATCCCCAGCAGGATGCAGCCTGACACACACACAAAAACAGTTTAACTAAAAAATAAATAAACATGAAACAGCACAAGGTGTTGACCTGGCCTCCAAATCCACTAGATCCCAAACTGATCAGGACCCTCCCCTCAACTCATAGGACCCATAGGCCCCCCACTAACAACATCCTATTGCCAGACGCCAGAGGAGACCCTCAGAAGGTCCATGTCCATTCTCTGATGAGTCACAACTGTTTTGGAGGCACAAGGGAGACCTACACAATATTAGGAAGGTGGTCATAATGTTATGCCGGATCAGCAGATATTTTTACAGTATATTTTTTTCTTGGTTCTCTGCCTTCCAAATGACCTATTACATAAACCTTACACTATTATTTAGTTGCATTCATGCATGGATTGTATGTAAACACACGTCTCTTCACTCTGTCATTTGCAGCCACTTTAAATTTTCTTTCACCATAATTTTTGAAGATAACTCTATAATATCTTGAGGCCCGCTGCTCGTTGAAAACTATGCCTGAACCTTTGTTAAGATAATGGCGAAAAGAGGCCGCTCCGTCCAAAGCCTCCTGCCATAACAAATCCACACTGACCCATTTCCAGGGCTACTCAGCCATCAAAGATATTGCTTTTCTAATTTTAATGTAGGTGTACTGCGGGGTAAAGTACGCCCCGCGGAGCTGTGTTATGTAGGACAAAATAAAAACATAAAGCGTAACAAAAAGCAGGTATCACAGACACGGCATGGGAATACAGTCAGTACCACAAATAAATAAATAAATAAACAAATAAAACCCTGATCAGATTCGGGGAGATGAATCAGGAACAAGACAGAACATGAAAAACGAGAAGTGCACGATCGGGACATCCATAATAATCCTCCCAGAGCACTTTGACTTTGCAAGAAGAAATATTAATATCAGTCAAAAATACAAAAAGGGACACGGTGGCTCCCTTTAATAAAATGTACCTTTCTTTCCATAAAAATATATTGGACAGTGGATATTAGATAATTCTCAAGGCAATTCAAATGAGCACTTTGTATATTTGTTTCAGATTTTTTCTTCGCTCCAAACCTGCATCAAAGCTCTTTCAGTTTAAAACTTTAAAATTAATGGTAAAAGGAGCCTGATATAAAAAGTTTGATGCGACTTTTTTTTAATCTGTTTGGTTAATATACTGCAGTCGTTAGCGGATTACCTTAATTTAGAAAGGAAAGCAAAGGAAAGCTCTAGCCTGGCTTTGTTCACAGGTAAAACATCATATCACCACCTCTTAAGTTCACTAATTAACGTGTTCTATAGTCTGCACAAAAAAAACACACGTGTCAGAATAACAAATGGCGTACTGTACAGGTGGCTACGCCCAGCGATGTTTCTTGTCTGGGAGCGGTGACTTCATGGAGCCTGATAAATTAACCATGACCGCAACCTTCATGTGCGGTAGCCTCATATACAGACTTAACGGTGGCATCAGATTTCCCCCGCTGGCTCACAGCAATGAAGTAAATGTACATATTTGTGAAATAAACTGTACTGCAATATGTTTTCAAGTGACATTTGAACCACTGAAAATACAACAATTACTTTGATTACAGCACACATTCTCTGTGGCATTGTTTCCATAAACTTCTCTAATGCCACCAGATTTATTTCCATCCAGTGTTGCATTCATTCTTCACTAAGATCTTGTATTGATGATGGAGAGTCTGACCTCTGCTCAAAGTCTTCTCCAGCACAGCCTAAAGATTCTCAATGGGGTTAAGGTCTGGACTCTGTGGTGGAACAATCCATCTCATGCTCCCTGAACCACTCTTTCACAATCTGAGCCCCATGAATCCTGACATTGTCATCTTGGAATATGATCCATTGATGGAATAACCTGCTCATTCAGTATATTCAGGTAGTCAGCTAATGAACCTAGACCTGAGCAACTGCAGCAACCCCAGATCATAGCACTGCCCCATAGCACAGGCTTGTACAGTAGACACTAGGCATGATGGCTGCATCACTTCATCTGACTCTCTTCTTACCCTGATGCCCCCATCACTCTGGACCAGGGTAAATCTGGACTCATCAGACCACATGACCTTCTTCCATTGCTCCAAAGCCTTTTTTTCCTGGTTATCCTCACTGATTAGTGGTTTTCTTAAGGCTACACAGCTGTTCAGTCCTGATCCCTTGTGTTTCCTTAACATTGTACGTGTGGAAATGCTCTTACTTTCACTATTAAACATAGCCCTGAGCTCTACTGTTGTTTTTCTTTACCACATTTCGTACTAAGACGATGGTTCTCCACTATCCTTCCAGTTTTTAATAATTCGTTGGACAGTTCTTGACACAATTTTAGTAGTTTCTACAATCTCCTTAGATGTTTTCTCTGCTTGATGCATGTCAATGATTTAACCCTTCTCGAAGAGACTAACATCTTTTCCACGACCACAGGATGTGTCTTTAGACATGTTTGTTTAAGAAATGAGAAGCTACTCATTGCACCAGTTGGGTTTTAGTTGCTTAGTTAAATCCAGGTGGTGACTTTTTTTTTAAATTTGAAAAACAAAAATCATAAAAACTCATCAGTTTTTCCATTACAGGTTTATTTAATAAGCTTTAAAACATAAAATAGCACAGATGCAGATCAGTTTCACCTAAGGGAAACCACTAACCAGCCTGTAACTGATGGTAAAACCCAACTAAGAGTCGTTTTATGTAAATTCTTCTTCAAGTAGCATTATATAGTTAATTAGTTCATATTTTTCTTTGTGTGACTGTATATAAAATAAATGAATCATACACAATACAGATCAATACAAAAAGTCCCAGATGAAGGTCTTTCTCAGGGCTGCTCCACATTAATCTGTCATATTAGTAACAGTTGTGTTTACTGCCTTCATAGGTTTCAGGGTAGGGTTACAGCCAAACTCCAGGAAAACATTTAAAAAGTCTTCCCCCCTTTTTTTAATCTTTGGCGAGCGGCACATGCTGGAGAACACCCTTTGATGTGCGCCTTAAAAACATCAAATAAAACGGACCAAAGCAGATCAGGATGTTCATGGTTGCTGCATCATCACTTTATCAGCATCAATGTACCTGGAACGTGTGAGATGCCTGCTCTATATTTACACATGTTCTAATGAATTAGATCAAGAATGCCTTTCAGATTTCTTTTTATTTATTTATTTATTTTTTCCCTCCCTCTTTTGTCTCCGTGTCGAATGAGCCCCGTGGCCAGTGATTCACACAGACTCACTGCTGGATTTCATTCATGTAGCCAAGAGCAAGCGGAGACATAACAAAGGAGGATGCGCACGCGGTACGCTCATGCAAAAACATCTTTAATGTGTTTACCCCTTTTATTCTGATACTTGCTAATAATTAACAGCTCGGTAAACACACAGCCCTTCAGGGTCAAATGAGCGAAGAACATTTGAGGGGGGAAAAGATTTTTTTTCTTCTTGCTTGGATCATTTGGAAAGTGAATCATAATGCAACATTACCCAACACTTTATGAACAACATCACCACCTGGTGGAAAGAGCTATTAAAAAGCATCACATCCTGAGGCAATTATTTACCAGCATGAAAACTGGAACTGCCATATGCTTTATAGCGCTACACTGATTGAAGAACAACTGGTTTAGAGCCTGTTAGAACTATTGTGTAAATCACTTTATAAGAGTTTCCGGGCAGATGAGAAGATCAAGTTTTAAGAATGATGCAATGTATTGTTAGTGCCTTGTGGTACACAGCGGCAAGCGAGGAACCTCTCTACTTTCAGAGTCCATCTTCTCAACCATTTATTATGTTGCCAAGCAGCATTTCTCTTCTGACCTCCAGCCTTGTTCTAGACAAGAGGACAGACACAGAAAGTCATTATTCGGCCCAGAAACAAAGCAGGAAAAGTTCCCTCATCCATCAAAGGGAACTTAAGGTCTTTGACAATGTTCTGGGCCCGGCTCAGATCAAAGAGGGAGATGCCAGCTGTACTCAGGTCCTGCAAATGACTGGCCACCTCGTTCATCCATCATGCTTGAAACTGAGATAGCAAAATAATAAAAACCTTTTCAGGTAATGGCCTCAGTTAGAGCTCAGCATTAGACACGTCCCCGAGCCTGCAACCATGTATTAGGCTATGATTGATGACTTGATCTGAGTGTACATTATAGGATCTGCTTAAAATTCGCAGTTTTTTTTGTGGCGGGCAGACACAGAGGCTGATTAATGAGTGCCAGGGGAAACTACTGGTGTTTGATGGCTCTGTAGGCACTCTGGAAGCAGGATCTGATTGGGTATATGCAGGAAGCCTTTTGATTAGTTTGATAAACAATAATTACAGCCCCTCGGCTCACCCAAGAGCGGTGACTGTGGACAGTACAAAGCCAGAGAAAGAGAGAGGGAGACATGGACGGAGAAACGAAAGCTTTAAAATGACAATTATGTGTGCTTTATCATTATTTTTTTCTTCTGTGACGTGTTTGATTCGCAGGATAACACCTGGCTGTGAGAAGTCACAGCCATGTTATTAGCTTTGAGGCTTTTAGCTAAATGCTAACACAGGAATAGCAACATGCTAATATGCGTACTTTGAGCAGGATTGATTAGTTTAAATTTTAAGGGTAGTTTCATGGTTGGCATATTTTAATTTTATTAATACTTGCTAATTATCACCAAACAGATTATAGCAATGTTAGGCTAGCTAAGCCAAAGCAACCTTTTTTAGTTAATATTAGCTAACCGTTTTAGTGCTAATTAACACCAAACAGACTAGTATATAGCGATATTAGGCTAGCTGAGCCAAAGCTACATGTTTAATGTTAACATATTAATATTAGCTAACTGTGTTTAGTGCTAATTAGCACCAAACAGACTAGTATATAGTGATGTTAGGCTAGCTGAGCCAAAGCTACATGATTAATGTTAACATATTAATATTAGCTAACTGTGTTTAGTGCTAAGCACCAAACAGACTAGTATATAACGATATTAGGCTAGCTGAGCCAAAGCTACAAGTTTAATGTTAACATATTAATATTAGCTAACCATGTTTAGTGCTAATTAGCATGGAACAAACTTGTATATAGCAATATTAGGCTAGTTTAGCCAAAGCTAAATTTGTAGTCAATATAGCTAACCGTGTTCAGCACTAATCAGCACTAAATGCAATATACCTTCTGTATAATATTTGATCATTTGCACTGATCGTACTAGGTTATGGTTTACCACTGTATTTTTTCAGGATGTTAATTAACATGCAGATAAAGTGTGTTGTGCTAATATTTGCTAATCTGCACTAAACACAAAGCATTTAACGCATCATAATTAGCACTAAACGCAGTAGGCTATGGTTTCCTGTGGTATCTGTTAGCATGCTAACGAAGCATGTTGTGCTAATATTTACTAATCCGCACCAAACACCATGCATGGTTATGCTACTAATTAATTTGATATTTGCTAAATAGCACCATCGTTATTATATTAGTTTAGCTAATATGTCATAATTTGCACAACAGCAGGCTATAGTTTCCTGTGGCATTTGAAATGTCAACAAGCTAACGAAGCATGTTTTTGTTAATATTTGCTGATCATAATTTGCTAATTGAGTCAAATCAAAGTAGTTATACCACTTAAGGTGTTCTCAGCTGTCATCACCATATTGATTTCACTGCATGATAATTAGCACTAAACCCAGAGATTTGCCATGGTGACCACGCTGGTTGAGGTAATGTTTGATAATTAGCACAAGGTACACCGCAGATATCCATGGTTACCATATTAACTGAGTTAATGTTTGCTTGTTAGCATTAAATTAAGTACGGTTTACCATGACTGCCATATATTTTAGTTAAGATTTGCTAACTAGCACTAAACTTGAAGTAGGTATACTTTAGTGGAATATAAGAAACTGCTAACATTTGACATTTGGCACTAAAGTTTAATTATTTTTACAGGAATAAACCAGACTATAGATATTTTGACTAGACTAAAAAACCCCAGGTTCATGTAAAAATAGATAATAAGATAAGGTGGAAGTCTGATCACATTAACTATTAAAGTCTGCTGTGGCTCATCATCACTCTCATTTCATTACACAAAGCAGTGTGCAGATAGCTCTACTGCCTGAGCCTCACTAAAACAATAAAAAAAAAAAAAGCTGCTTTTCAGGTCTCTCAAAATGACCCTCACACAACTCCACTATAATCAACGCTGGAGCAGTTGAGACGGTAGAGAGCTTCAAACGCTGTCAGAGTATAATGGACAATGCACTAAACACTGCCAGCAGAAGCTCTTTGTTGTCTGCAAACTCAAGGTCCTCTCTGTAGCCGATCGCCCGCTCTGCCTGTGCAGACGCCTCATGGAGTCTGTCCTCCTGTCATTATCGTCCACCGCTCCATCTGCTGTTTCGCCACGCTGACGGCTTCCAACCGCCACAGACGTGCTACTTCTAAACATCAGTGGTCTCTCAACCTTCGGCGCGGACGTTAAAGTGGCTCCAGTCGTGTAAAGCAAAGCTCTCGATGGATGCGGCGCGCGACCCTGAACACTCCTTCAATGTATGCGTCACTTTGCCTCTCTCCAGCTGCAGGTGCAGATCCTGAGGCCGGGCCTGATCCTGAGTTACAGCAGCAGAACAAATACGAAGCAGATCCGAATCAGACACTGTGTTTTATACTTAATTACAGGGATTTTAGTTTATATTCTGCAATAATAGCTTTGTTTTTAGGCCACTTGGGGGCAGTGGGAACATATTGTGAACCTAAAGATGACATATTAATACCTTTCAAGTTGATATGGTGAAGTTTTTGGTTTTCTACGCTGCAAAAGTAAATTATTTTATAATATGAGAGTTGTTATATATTTAGCTGTGCTCACTAGCTCGTTGCTAACCGTGCCATCATTTCTGATTGTGAGTTGAGCAGGTAGCGTGGAGGCAAATGTTAGCAAGCATAAACGCTACGAAACGAATGTTATACCTGCAAGACAACAGAATTGTAGCATTTTTTTGTTTTTGAACCAGCTTTTGGGGACGTTAGCTCACTTGTTTGATCCCGTGACAAAGCACCTAAAATCCTCCGAAACTGCTCCTCTGGTTCACTTGGATGGCTCAGATGCAGAGAACATTTTCATTGTACGTCTGTATATATAGCATATGCATGGCAAACAGAGCTGATCTGACGAGCCGTGCCTTAGTACAGAATCATATAAGCTTTCCAGGTGATACACGAACAAAATTATCAACAGCACAAGTGGGAGTTGTGGGGGATTGCATCAAAGATCTGAAGATGAATAATGATCACTGTACATATATGGTATCTATACGGTAACTCTATATTCAAATCCGCTCGTATTATGGTCCACTACTGTATCTCTTTCAGTATCAGTGTTGCTACAGATTCATCTCAGATTACTGTAAATTCAGTGGGTGTAATTGTGTTCTTTCCACAAAATTGAACTTCAAATCCATCTAATTCCTGGAAATTGCATCTGGAAGCGTAAAAGTAGAACATCTGAGAGATATAAAAACGAGATTTACTGGGATGTTAATGCAAGTCTGATAGAGAGAGAGGGGAGATGGGACAAGATAAGTGATAAGAGCTGATAAAATGGGATGAGATGTCTCAGCCCTTAAGGCATTTAGGTGTGTACTTTATCTCTCCATCTCCTCTGTGCAGTGGTTTCCACTGCATCGCCTCAGGTGAACAGCCAGTACAGTTATGATGGGGTCAATGTACCAATCAGATTGTCCTAATCATAAAGCTGAAAAATCCCAACCTTAGCAGAAACATCTGATTATTTC
This sequence comes from Planiliza haematocheilus, assembly GCA_005024645.1. Lineage (NCBI taxonomy): Eukaryota > Metazoa > Chordata > Actinopteri > Mugiliformes > Mugilidae > Planiliza > Planiliza haematocheilus. The sequence continues at coordinate 4,129,456 of SRSE01001181.1, forward strand.
CATACAGATTTTTATTTTTTTTGCTAGTCAATTTGCATGCACAACACTTACGCATGTTAATCCACAGTGGCCTGAAAAGACTGGAGCGGTTTAACCTTCGTTGACTATGGATCTGCCTCTGCTTCAGAGGGCCATTGTCCATGTGTCTCTATTATCCTGCTGGTCACGGTTCCCCCACTCTGCCTCCGCTCATATGGGAGATATCTGTAGAATAATTCTACCTGTCTGTTCCTATCTTCTTCTCCCTCCTTCTCTCTCCCTCTTTCCTCTTTCCTCTTCCTCTCTCTCTCTAAGTCTGACCTTTCTGCATTCCACTCCAGCTGACCTTGGTGTCCTGTCAGCTCTTTCCTTTTCCCCACCTCTACTACCACCACCCCCCCAAAACACCCCGTGCTCCTCATTTCCTACCCCCCACTGACTCCTTCTTCCCTCCCGTCCCTTGGTTCCGCCCCCTGGATCACTTCGCTCCCCTCTCTCCTCCCCTCTCCTCCTCGCGCCGTCTCCCTCTTCGCTCTCTGCAGCTGTACATACTCTGCTTTTTAATTAGACCGACTCACTAGCTCCACCTCCCTCTGCCTCCTACTCTCCATCCCACTCTCCTTCCCCCCCTCTTGCTCCCTCCCTCCTCCTCCTCCTCCTCCTTTCGCTTACAAGGATACAGGGGCTTGCATGGCGACACGGAGAGGAGGTCATGATGGAGAGATGCACAGAGAAAGGGGGAGAGAGGGAAAAGAAACAAGACCGGGAGAACTGAGAGGAGCATCTGAGAGGATAACTGCCTGTTTGCTCACTCTTGTCTTCTCGCTCCCCCTCCTGTCCTTTCACTTCCACTCACAGCACAAACGCTCAGACAACTAGGTAGGCACAGCGGAGCACAGAGCTGTGAGGGATGGATAAAAAGGTTCCCACGTGAAAAGGCATGAATCCACGGGAGAAGAGGAGGGTGAGCTAGAAGAAGACACAACCAGAGAGGAGAGGAGAGGAGAGGAGAGGAGAGGAGAGGAGAGAGAAGAGGTGAGGAGGAAAAGAAAAAGGGGAGACAAGCAGATGGACACAACACAGAAGGAAGGCAACGGTGTGAAGCTCACCGAGCAGCAGTGACAGAGAGGTGGGAATAAAGGCAAACATGCACGCCAGAGGGATGGAAGAATGGGAGGCAGCAATGTGAAGGAATAGCGAGAGAAGAGGAGCGAGCGCTCGTGGGAGAAAGAGACAACACAGAGGGAAACAGGAAGAGAGAGAGATGTGGTATGTGTGACTCAGTTCTGTGTCCTGATGGAAGATAGTACAGCAATCTCCCCGGCAGCATTCTCTCGGCATCACCATAGAGATAACGAAGTGAGAAAAATCAGAGAGGGGGACAGATTTAAAAGCAGCGTAGAAGTGTTTATTTTGTGCAGCGGGCAGCGGCAGCGAGGATATTCCACTTCTGCTTTTGTTTTGGCTCTTTGCATTCTGCTCAGCCGCTCCGTGAATAGACAGGTAGTGTGTGTCCTTGCATGCGTGCGCACACGTGCACCGCGTGCATTTTGTTTATGTGTTTGAAAAGGTGCGTGCACATTATCCCGACGACGGGGGTGTGCTCATGTGCTGGGAGTGTGTGTGTATGTGTGTGTGTGTGCACGTAGGAACCTGGTGAAATTGTATTGCGCCCATGTGTGTGTGTGCGTGTGTTTGGATGCTGGGATTTGCTTTACTGCAGGTGTGGGAGTTATTTTCTGAGATTGTGCGGCTTTATGAGAAGCTTTAAAGAGTGAGGAGCTTAGATTGGTCTGTCAGCGATGTAGCTTTGCAGATTCCAGCAGCGTGCTTTCATTGCATATTTGTCATGAGGAGGACTGTGTGTGTGTGTGTGTGTGTGAGAGAGAGAGAGAGAGAGAGAGAGAGAGAGAGAGAGAGAGAGAGAGGGGTGTACGCAGAAAGTTTGAGGAGGAGGCGGTGAGTGAGGGAATTCCATTTGTATGGATCTGTGTGTGTGTGCGTTTAAGCAAGGTCCAGTGCATGCTGTTCTGGCTACATGAGCATTTAATTTTGCATTTTAATTGCGTGCGAGCTTTTTAATGCATGTCGACAACATTAACAACATTATGGTGCCACATTTAGAAGTATGAATAATTTATAGTTTCTCTTCTGCTTTGTGGGTTAAGCAATCTCGCCAGCCGACACGCAAAAAACAAATAACCACACGTGCACTCTCGCTCCCCCCCCTCCCCGTGCACACGCGCCACGCACAGGTTCACACGCGCACATTTACTCCGTGAGGAAACGCTGTGCTGTTAATCCTGTCTGTCGCCGCACAAGTCTTTCCTCTTGTTCTCTCGCTCCTTCTGCTCCACACTACTGTATCTTTCTCTTTCATCTTATCTCAGCAGCGTATCTTTCACTGGGTCAGCTATCTCCATCTCCCGGCTTTCTTTCTGTTTTTTTCCGGTCTGGCACTTAATCCTTTTCTCACATTGCTCATAAATCTGTCGTCTATCTCCGCCACTTAATTTTCTCTCTTTACCCAGCAGAAGTTGATGTAGTCCTCTCTTATTATTTCATTTTCATTTTCTTTCTTCACGGCTAGAAAACCTGTGTGTCTGCTGGCCAGGTGTCTTCACAGTTCTGACAGCTACTTGGTTTTATAGGCAACACACTATGATGTACTCTTGGGACATTAGTTCGGACAGGGACATTGCGGCATGACAGCCCAGCAGAGAGGAGCCCCCCAGGGAGTGGAGTGTGCTGTATGTACCTATGTAGCATGCAGCTGTGCGCTGGACATGTCAGTCTGGCCACCTGTTCAGTTACTAAGAATTCAAAACAGAGACTTCAGGAACGCTTATCCTCTTGAGCGGAAAAGAGATACACAAACGCTACAGAGAATAAACGAACTAACCAGCCAGCGAAACAAGACAATTAGTCTGCAGAATGACTGCAAGACAGAAAACAATGTTTACCCTGGCTTTCTTTCACAGACACCCAAACATCCTCAAATTTGCTCACAGTTGGCTAAGTGTGCTTATCGCAATCCACTGGCCTACATATAGGGATTTTATATTAGGCGGAGGATTTCGATCAGAAGAGGGCAGATGGAACAAATCACTTCTGGCACTCACACTCTAAACGTTAGAAGTAATCCAGCCGTCCTCGAAGGAAACTGGAACGAGAACGGTGGCTGCATTGTCCTCTTTAGTAAGAAGCTGTGGCAGTGACTTTGCAAATTTACATTTTGTGCGTGTTTAAAGTGGCGATGGTAGCAGAAGTGTTTGTTAATTGAGCTGGGCGGAGCAGACTGTGCAGAACTTTGGAATTAATCATGGAAAATATGATCGGCAATTAGGTGCGCCTACTTTTCAAAGTTAGAGGTCCAGTGTGTAGATTTCAGGGCGGGATAAAATGGATTATAGCATTCTTAATTATGTTTTCACAGTGTATATTCGTCTGTGCCTACTAACTATAAGCTTAGAGCAACACTTTCATGTCTAAAGAGGGAGCCTTTAATGGAGCCAGCCTTGTTTTTATTGTAGCTAAGAACAGACAAACCAAACGCTACCTCTAGAGATAGCGCTCCAGGTTTTTACATCTAATGGCGCATTTCCACTAGCACGGCTCGGCTCGGTACGGTACGGCACGGCACGGCTCGGCTCGGTTTGGTTGTGTTTCCATTACAACTGGTGCCTCCTCGACGTGGGCGGGGTCGTATAACACGGCTGCGCACGCTGTTCATTTACACGGCGCCGAGCAACTAAATCGGAGACCTCCTCGAATCGCTTCGGCAACCAGAGTCAGGAACGTCTGGACCTCCTCCACCGACCAAGGAGCGGATTTTTTCTGAGAAGCCATCTCGTTCCAAGTCAAAAAGCAGTAAAAAGTGGTGTCTTGTCTCGCGTCTTGTTTTTATTTACATTCTAGGCGGTCGTCGTGCGGTTATGACGCTTCCAGTGACGACACTCATCGGCCAATCAGTGGAAGGCAGTCGGCTGACGTCACGTTTTAGTAACGCTTCGGCTCGCTTGGAACCAGGGCTGAGGTGATACCAAAAATGTACCCGGTTCCAGGTACTGCGTGCTAGTGGAAACACGCAATAGCGCGCCGAGCCGTGCCGTACCGAGCCGAACCGTGCTAGTGGAAATGCGCCATAAGTGACAGCGTGGATATGATACGGTGGAATAGCCACTGGCATTTGAGGGCCACCGTATAGGTTCTACTAAATACTTGCAATATGCAACCTAACCACTAGATGTCCCTACATCCTACACACTGGTCCTTTAAGATCTGCTTTGGGCCACTCCATGAGCTTTGACTTGCAGCACTTTTCAGTGTAATGGAGGCAGCAGTAAAAAGCTGTAAACACAATGCTGACATATTATCATCTTGGGCATTCATTTTGAGTATTTCTGGCCATATGAACACTGAGTATTTGCCTGTAAATGTTTGACGTTGTTAGCTGCTTACCAGAAACCTGAAACAGCACTGCACTCAAAAGACGCGGGCTAGTAGCTAGGAAGCAAACACGACGATGCCGAGAACAGGAGATAAACACAACAGCCTGAACCGATGGCGTGCATCCAATCATCTTTGTTTGCAGACTTTTGGAAGTGAGTTGGCATCTGGAGGCCAAGTGCTTCAATGCTCAGTCATGGTGGCTACCACTGGGGAAATAAATTCATTCTGATGCATGAAAAAAAAAAAAAGATTCACTCTGTTTCGAGATGCTGATTATATAAAACTTATACTGCAGCTAGCGCCTGGTGAAAATACGGCTCGCTGCTGTGATTGTAACTGGTCAAATTGGATTCCAGCGCGCCGTCATAAACAAACAAGGCAGCAAGTACGTCTCGACTCCATTACACGAAGAACGACAGGAATGACAATGGCTGCGTTCGCTGCGTTGCCGCGCATATGCAATGAATTATGAATCGTAATTTAATCTGTGTTTGTTTGCATAATTTAATTTGCTGTTAAGCATGACGAGCCTTAAGTTTTCATCAGTCAGAGGGAGCTACATCAGTTACTGTTTCCTGCTTTGAGCATCAGTGATGGGGAAATATCGACACTCAAAACCAGCAAAGACGATAAATTTACTTGCTTTACTTACAAACTCTATTTTTACACTCTTTTCTTTTATTTAAAGCTACATAAATTCAGGCTGTGCTTGAATCCTGCTTTAGTAATATGCGCACGTTGATCTGTTTGCATACAAATCGTTTATGGGCTTACATATGCAGTTTTCAATGCGTTTGCTGGATTTTATTGTATCAAATAAAAACATCTCCCCGGTTGAGATATAGCCGAGTTGAGCTTTGCACAGTGCTTAACTAACAAAAAAGTCATCTGCAGGCAACTCTCAAAGAGCTCTTCTTAAATTGAAGATGCCTTTGGACTAGAATGCAAACACCACGATGGCTCGCGTACTTTGCATCTCTGAGGTGACTGTGTCGTAAATTCCCTCTGACAGAGCGCAGGTATTACTCTTAGCCTCCTTGTGCTCACAGGGCCAATAACTGATCATATAGCTTTTCTTAGTTCCTCTCCAGTTCCCCCTTAAATGCCCTGACACGCTGATGCTCCTGATTTACCACTTCACTGAACCCTAACCATGACATTTCCTCTGCTGCCAGGGGTTGTTCCCTCCTGCTTTGCTCCCTGTCCCCCTACCTTTGCTTGTCTGTATCTCCCTCCGCCCCCACCCCCGACGTCTCCCTCCTACTTACCCACATTCCTACTCCTCTCAGTTTGTTATGTGTTTCATAGCATCTCTAAATATAACCAAGCATGTCTACCTCCTCTTCCCTCCTCTTCCTCTTTCTGCCTCCTCTTCATCTCAGTCCTGTCTGACAAATTTAAGCGTGCCTAGACAATACGATCTGACATGCCTTTACATAACAATTCAATCCACGGCACCTTCCACCTCCTCAGCACAGTGAGACCCAAAGGTGTGTTATTGGCATGGACGCAATTCTCAACATCCCTGAAAGACTCAGGCTCAGAATATTATTAGATCTGTGCAACCTCAGTCTTGACTTCTTCTTTTTTTTATGCATCAGATACCTTTCCCAGAGTCAGCACGGCTTAGCACAGGAAGATCAGATGTGACCTTAGCATTATCATCACACACACACACGCTCATACAGTACACAGCGGTAAAACCACACACGCAGAAAAGCGGATAGAAGCCTATATTCACGGTAAAGGCTTCTCAGAGACGCAGGCAGGTAGAGAGGTGGCTGTAGTAAATCTTTAATAATAACCGCAAAGAGTTATGACCCTTGCTGACATTATGCAGTTGCACACCTCCCTCTTCTTGCGTGGTAATTTATCTCTTGTCTGCCAATAAAGCTCAACATGGAAATGTCACATGTGGGAAAGGGCTGGCCCCGGCCCTAGGAGTGAGCCCACGCAGCATTAAGAGGGTCTGGATTCATTAAATTGTCAGCGTAAATTTTGATCCGAGGGGTAGTTTGCAGACCGAGAGGGAGGGAACTGTGGATGGAGTCGGCGTGAGAGATTGCGGTGGTAACGGAGGAAGGAGAAAGAGAAAAAAAGAGATCTGAGCGACCGGGGGTTGAAAGAGAAAAAAAATGAGAGGGAGCAGATGGAGGAAAGACAGAACGGAGACATGTTCAGAATGACACCCCACAGAATGAGTGAGGGTAATGGTCCTGCAACGTGTGGATGAAACTCAGAGGGAAATCTGTCAGGGTGAAGGTTGAGAGTCGAGTGCTTCTTACAAGCGATGGGTAGGAAGACTGACGACCGGGGTGAAATAGGATATTAATGAAAAGACAGGAGTGGAAACAGGATTTTATCCAGGGAGAATTGAGGGGGAAAATCACCAACAAGGTCAAACGTAGTAGCATCCAAGAAGGTCAACGGTGTGTTATAGATAAATCTTTGTTTTATTTTAGCTTACCCTGTAGTGTAAGGGAACCGTTACACAGAGTTGGTCTTCTGTGTGATTCATATTTAGGCAGCACATTTGTTTATACTCCAGTGATAAGAAAGTAAGATGAGACAGGATCCCGTGGTTTGCCACTAAATCCATTAATACATCTGAGTGTGTATGGCTGATATTTACCCTCGAGGCTCAGTCTGCTGTGACTTTAATCATAATTAATCCTAATAACCATGTTTTTTAAAGGGGTTGACGAAGGGGCACGACTGTGACAAAGATCCTCCTCTTCAGAGCCGGGTAAAAGAAAGAGAGAAAGCGAGGAAAACAGCGGACGTAAATAAAAGTGGCAGCCCCTCGGGTATCTCTCTCCCTAAATAACCTGAGAGCTGTGAAGGAGTCACTAATTACCCCTCCCACAGAAGATTGGGAGAACAGAGTAATGGCCAGCCGCACTCACACACAGAATTAGCTCGGGCCTGTCAGTGTCAGAGGCTATCACGAAGAGATAACAAGGAACAGATCCATAGATTGTGTCAGTCAAGCGACGGCATCTCGCCTGACTGCCGTCGGCGCAGACAGGAAGTGGAAGTGATATATACGTATCAAGGCCATAGATCGTCAAAAACAGACCACAGAATCAGAGTGACGAGAACATACTACTAACTGCAGCATGGCGGACAGACTGTCACAAAGTGACCAGATGAATCAGAAAGGATGTCACCATGGCAGATCATTAAGGACTGATAACAGGGCCGCAGACTGTTAAAACATGGAGGAAAAGAAAAATCTGTAAGACGCACGCACATGAGGAATATGATAACAGTCACACTGTGTTCCCATGAGCATCAATAATAGGCCAACCAGCACTGCTGCTGCCACTACAATACAGCTACTTTTAACAATAATGAGAGAGAGGAATATTGAATAGACATAAAATTTAAGTATCCCCTTCAGCCAATGTGAATAGGCCTTAATTACAATCTCTTTTCTCTTGTTTTGAGTGTATATTTCTGCACCGCTGATGATTTACCTTAGCGTTTTCTCCTTTTCCACCTCCAACCTTTCACTGCTTTTTTCTTTGAATTGATGTCTTCTTCTCCTGTTCTCTGCTGACCCTGCTCTAATGCGTTTCAAAATAGCTGCCTATCTTATATCTTCTTCATTATCCCAAGGAGCAGGCACACTGTGTTTCAATGGAAATGTAAGAATGTGGAAACAATTACAGCCTCTAACTCCTCTTCTTTCTCTCTTTGTCTTTCTCCTCTTTTTAGGAGCTTGCGCTGTCTTCAGCCATGAGAGAATAAATCACAGAGAGAAGAGACGGAAAGTGATCAAATCAAAGAAAGGCGGGGGGGAGACCAGGAAGGTTCAACGAGACAGGCCATTATGGGGAAGCACGCAAGCCCATCCCATACCTTGGCCTTCCAATCTCCTGAGGGCCCAGGGGACAAAGCGGGTGGAGAAGGAATGGCTGCCAACTAGAAGCCAATGTGATAGAAAGACAAAGCATGGGCAGGCTGCGTTCCTTTCCTCTCTGCCTATTTGCAGGACACTTCGCCAAGACTTGATCTCCCCGGAAGGTCAAAGAGAAATGGGAATACGAGTGCACAACTTCAGAAGACTTGAAACAGTATGGACATGCCAATTTTAAAGAATATTTGATGCTCCATATATTTATTTTTCTACAAGTATAAGAGGTTCTTTGTGTAAGCCTTTGTCACAGTGATCTATACTCAGTTGTTACTCTCTGTCCTTGATATCACTTACACCTGGAACTGTGAACATGGTAATCCATTGTTTCCTAAAGGACAATCTTAGTTGCAAAGGAAGTCACTGGTGTACAGATAAGCTGAGAAGCTATACATAATCCTATAAAGAGACATCTAGTCCTCCAGCCTCTTTTGAGATGAAACTGGAGCTCAGTCAATCAAATGTATAGATCTCTCACTGTTGTATCGAACATATAGTAATGGAAAGATCACTTTCCTTGTTGACGCACTAAAAACAAGGCCATCAAAACAGCAAACTGCCTGCAAAGCCTGTGGATGTGGCAGGAGCGAGAGAGGCTAGAGAAATGGTGAGCAAAGAGCCCAACCACCTGCTCACAGGCCAAACCAATGGCAAGAGCACCTTGGCAGACAAGTTGCCAGGGACAATGACTGTGCGCTCAGTGCTGCTCAATCGAGACTCGCCGGATATTGAGAGTCGCCTCAAGAGGCGGCGCAACCGCACCCACCAGGTTCGCTTTAAAGACCTGGAAGATGGCAGCAGCAGCAGTGGCAACAGTGGAACAGGAGAAAACAACAATAGCCATCAGAGGCCTGCCACAGATTGTGACAGCCCGCATCCTCTCCGCAAACACAGCAGCAGGTCCCCTCAGCCTTGGAATGACAGGGACAGGCCACACTCTGAGGGACTTCCTGGGCAAACCTCCGTGGTGGGAGCTGTGCGTGGTGACATGGCAAGTACTATAGAGGTGGTGGCTGCGTTTTTAGCCCGAGCACCTCCTCATCCATTGACACCTGGTCCTACACGCCGATGCTGGGCACCACCACAGACAAACTCCTTAACATTGCCAATGACACGCAAGCCCAGTACGAGCACCAGCACAGCCATTCAGACCTCCCCATGCCTGAAAAAGCAGCAGTCTCTCTCTTCCACCCACACACGTAGCCACAGCCTTGGGGACTCAGTTGGTGTGGATGGAGATGACGAACATGATTCACAAGATGAATACCTTACACACAACCATGTGCCGCTGCCTGGGTCCAAAGATCAAAACGGACCCCCTGGCCTTGGGGATCGACCTGTAGTGGAACGAAGGTCTAAAACATCCAGGACAGAAATGAAGTCAGCTGTTAGTGTGTTAAAAACCTCAAGGCACAGCTGCCCCCCTTCAGTCCTTCACAATATTGAGCCATGTCACTGTTCCTCGGTATCCTGCCGAGATGGCCCCAAGCGTCAGGGAAGCAGCACTCCTTCAGCGGTCAGGAGGAGAAAGCGGCTAAATAGGACAACAAGCGATCCTGGAAAGGAAGTGCACTACTGCACCACTCCCACACAAACAGAAAGCCCCTGTCCATCCCCGTCACCCTTAAATACCAAACTCTGTACCACTCAAGTTCAAACCGAGACCCCTTCCACACCTCTAAATTCAAAGTACTGCACCGCCCAAAGTCAAACTGAAAGTCTGCATCAGCCTCCACCACCTTGCAGTGATGAAAAATGCACAACCAAAATTCAAAAGACCTGTCCTCGTCCAGCCCTACCTCCAAATGCTGAACAGTGCACCACTCAAATACAAACGGACTCTCCCAGTCACTCTTCAGATCCTAAACCTTGCACTACACAGACACAAACTTGCAGCACCTTTGCTTCCCCACCTGTTGCGGTATCACCCAGCCCAGTGCAAGTTCAGGCTGAGCGTTCTGTATCCCCAATGCCAACTCAAGACCCTCCAACCACCCAAATAACTACTGTGCCTTATTGTGCCTCTCCCCCACCTACAAGTGCAACAATACCAACTCCTGAACACTGCGCTAAGCCAACTTGCACCTCTCCAGACAAGCCAGCTTGCACCACACCACCTCCACCAAAAGCATTACCCATTCCTTGCTCCACTTCTCCACCTACCGTTACCCAGTACCCCATTCCCTATTATACTGTTGTGTCACCTCCAACAACCCCTAGCACAGCTGTGGTCTGTTCCAGTCTTTCCTCAACTGCAGCACCATGCCCGACCCAAAACTGCACCTCCCCTATCTTAAACCTTGTATCATCCCCTCCCTTAAACTGTACTACCCCTACCCCACCAATAGCCTCCACTGTAACTCTCTTTGACCCCGCCAAACTTCGAGCCACCTCCCCAAATGTGACAAATCAACCACCATCAGGTGCAACAATTTCTACATCTCCCACAAATCTAACACCCTGTACATTTGTGACTCAGACTGCCCTTTCCTGCACATCCATATCATATTATACCACCACGCACCCAGGGGGTCCCCATGCACCTCACTTAAATCCTACTTCATCTTCTTATGCCACTGTCATACAAACTGTATCTCGTTGTAATATTCCGTGTCACGATCTGCAAAATACCTCTTCTGCCAGCACAGGCATAACCCCCTATTCCTCGCCAGTCCCAAAACTAAAATCTTGCACTTCTCCGCCTCCACTTGTGAAAACCTATGCGTCCACTCTTCCAAATGCTCACCCGTGTGCAACACCAACTAAAGCTGTTCCTCTGTACTCCTCTACATTTCGTGCTGCGCCACCATACACGCCCCCCTCTCAGGCCCCCTACAACGCTCAGGATAAGAGGGGCATTCGACTTCCACCTCCTCCCCCGCCACCTCCACCTTACACACCACGGAAAAAGGGAAATGATCCACCAGGTCCTGCAATCCGAACACCCATGCTCAGGGCAGACAGCAAGGCCAGTGAAAAAGATAAAGAGAAGGAGAAGGAGAAAAAGGAGGACATAAAATGTACGGACTCACCCAAGCTCTGTGAGAGAGCCAGCTCTCTGAAGCACAGAGCTCAAACACCGCCAGTCGCTGTGATGAAGGGAGAGAAGCAGTCCTCCTCCTCTCCTGCCAAGGCCTGTTTTAAGCCCAGCTGTCTTAGCTCAGCCCAGGCTCAGCTTGGGGCTCTGCACAAAATGCTCTGCTCAGGAGCCAATGCCAGGCCCAACACCCCCAACAGCCAACACACTCTCCCTCCAATCCAACAGGGTTGCTCCGGATCCAGGGGCTGCTCTGCTTCTGGGGAGCGGCCCACAGCTGGGCCCTTGACTGCCACCCAGGCTGACACTCTAAGACAGGTCCAGGAAATTTTGGGAGGTTTGGTGTCTGGTGCCAGGTGTAAACTGGACCCGTCCAAGGTGACAGAAAAGCTCCTGAGCCCCAACGGACCCCTGCATGATATCCGTAGTCTGCAGACCCAGCTCCACAGCTTGGAGGGAGTCTTGGAGACAAGCCAGAACACCATTAAGGTCCTGCTGGATGTCATTCAAGACCTCGAGAAGAAGGAGGCTGAGAGAGATGGGTGAGGCTATGTTTCATTTTAGTAGGACAGTTCATATAATGAGAAGGTAATGCCTGCTCATTGATTACAAACTGTTTTAATCAACAGTGTTTTGAGATTAATCAGATTTTTGTCAGGTTGTTACATTTACAGATTAGCATGCTTACTCCATCATTATAACTAATGACTTCCAAACAACCGCTGACAGTTTTTGGTTTGAAGGCTTTTCATATTCACATTTAATTAGCCCTTAGCAAGGGAAACTTAAAGTCTTTGGAAAGGCTAGTTTAAACTCGGCACGGCCAGCTTCCTTTTGTTATTGCAGGGCTGTTTTGTAAGGCTGTTAAGAATTGAAACCTGTAATGTCTTCGTTGGCTGCCTGCACACCATTTAAATACACACTGCTTTGACTGGACAACATCCAGGACTTACTTGGTGGTGAAAAGTCTTCTGGAAAACTCAAGCAAGTCTGGCTACCCTTAGATATAGCTTTGTTTTAAATGGAATCTGAGAGAATTCCTGTGTCAGCTTGCACCACATTACGAAATGAAAATGGTTAAATATTTACCCCAGAAATTATATTTGAGGAAATTTAAAACACTAGGGACTATTGCCCAGAATCACAGCACTGTTTTATTTTTTCTCTAGCACATGGCTAAGGTGGTGTCCAGAGGTAGCTTTAACAGTAGTGTGAAAAGTGTTGTATCGCCCAGGGTTAAATCAAGGTATTTGAAAGTGGCTTGTCTGGGTTTAAATGCACTGTGAAAGCCTTGGGCCAAAAGAGGAACTATCCCACATCCCATAAAGTTGGAAATGACTGGAACCCTCAGGCTAATGGAGCTGTAAACCCACGGCTAACAGGACCTCTCAGCCCAGGGCCAAGCCAAGTGAAGTGTGAAAAGCCATCTGGTAATTTTTAACATTCAGTCTTCACTTAGCCTTTATTAAATTGAAAGGACAAACACACAGACAGACAGAGAGACAGACACATAGAGAGACATATATCAGACAGACACACCAATAGATAGATAGATAGATAGATAGATAGATAGATAGATAGATAGATAGATAGATAGATAGATAGATAGATAGATAAACTGAGAAGGAGAGAAGAATGCTATAAATTAGAAATGCCTGGTATTTTGGAGACCTGAAAATTAAATGTCAGCATGTGCCTAAGAGCCCGCTGTTTTATTCCACGACAGTTAATTTTTCCTACTAGATTTCTGGTTCACGCCACGCAAAAACAAACGAGGGGCAGACTTGATATTGCGATCCCAGCGTTGCACTAAAAGACTGTCTCCTCTCTCCTGGAATGGAGTAGACAAGTGGGTTGTAGGAAGATTATTCTTCACCAAAAAGGGACTATCCACAGCCCAGCAGTAATAACCTTCCTGCATCGTGTGCTCTGAATATTACAGATAGATGGTTGTTGTGCCTAAGCTTTGCTGTGATGCAGCTCCTCTATTTATAGCCAATCCCAGCATTGTGAGCATTGTGTGGACAGAACACAATGTAAATTTGGTTGGACTGAGAAGACAAGGAAGGAACAAAGTGGCTCAAACAGCAGGGTGAGCACCAGAAAGAGAAAAAGGCATACCAGATTAGATGCAGCGCACACAGAAAGCAAGGGAGCATCTGTAGTTATTTTTATGAAGTCTCATGTCAGTCATGCAACTCTCAACTCTCAACATGCTAAAGAATTTATGTCATGTCAGACCACAGGGAGCCTTCTGGGAGTTTGGTTGCACCTATTTTGCAGCAGCTCTTTCTTCATGCATGTATGCATCAAGCGACAGAGAGAAATCAGCATCTGACTGTCATCATGTTGGTGGTTTCAGACGCTACATGCCTCTCAGAGTAAACCCCTTTGCCATTCTCATCAAGTCTTTAATTAATCTGCTTCCTACATTGTAAGCTGCTTAGTCTTATCGCACCAAAATAGTACAGGATATAGGGAAAATTCTTGGATAAGAAACGATACACATGGATGGAAGTGTGTCTATGAATCCGTGGAAGGGCTTGACTGATGTCTGAGCAGCGTAATCCAAATCACAGTGCTAACACCAATGCCGCCACTATACATTGCAAGCGTTTAAACATGTGACTCGAACGGTCTTCAGTCTCATAAAGTGACATATCTTGGGCATAAGAATTCAGTGATGGGTCTTATGCATGCAGACTTGACTTTTACCTCATAAGCATTACTTTTTGCCTCGAGTGATATAGTGACTCATGGTTTACGTAACTGACTGAGACTGTTGGAAGGGGTCTCGCTCATTAAAAAATGATCAGGGGTGATTTCAGAGAGAAGATATTTGCAGGGATTGTGTGTGTGTGTGTGTGTGCCAGATATTCGCTTTCACAAGGGAAGCGATAACCCGGATATGTCTTTGTGAGCTCACGCAAGCACATACACGAGAAACATGAGTCTTTTTCCCCTGATATGGCATTTGTGTGCTTTTCAACAGAAGACATTCTTACAGAACCGGACAGGACATCGAGAACTGTGGCACCTGCAGGGACTGCGCCTGCATCATCTACAGGTATGTGTCTTTGTGCAATGTGTGGATTTCTGCATATTTATCGCTTGTTTTACACGCGAGCAATGAGAGCGGCGAGCTTGTCTCGGCGCAGAGTTATGTGCATCGCGCTGTCATTTTGAATCTCATCAGTCGTGAAAGTTCAGTTTTATGGCTTGCTAGGATTGCCATTCTGCTCTGTGTGACAGCACCGCCAGATACAGCACTTTGAGTATGGCCACTCATTACATAAACGCCGCTGCAGGTTTGATCACTGAACACAGTTATAGGAGATTTACTGAGACTTATCACGCACACTCCCTCTCACATTTAATGAGCTGAGCAACAACACAGACTTAGGTTGTGCACTCATGTGCCCACTTTGTTTCCTCCTCTACTCCTCTAATTTTTCTACTCTGTCTTTTAAACACACACACACATGTTTGTATGGCAATCTTAGTGAGGACATCCATTGAGAAAATGGATTCCCTAGCCCTTTAACCTAACCCTAACCATAACCTAATTGTAACCTTTATCCTACAGCCAGGTTTTAACCTTAAAACAGCATTGTAAAAAAGTGAGGACCTCACTTTGCATAAACTCAAACCAGTCCTCATAAAGACAGCTGTACAAGAACACACACACACACACTCTCAATCATTGCGAGTCGAGATTTGAATTAAAAATAATCAATTAACAAACAGGATTTCACACTTTACAGGAGGATAAAGAAAGGCAAAACGAGAAGAGTGGATTGCTATTAAATTGAAATCAGTGTCTCTTAGTCGTAAATGTCAAAATCAGAGAATAAAATCCTGCAGGGGGAGAAGAGAAACGAAACAGAGTAGAGACAGGAGGAATGACATGAGTGCTTACATGCGGAAGTTTAATTTTATTATGGCAGGATTAAAGCGGTAGTCTGATTATTAAAACTTTCATGTAAACACCTTTGAGGGGTGATGTTATTCAAATTATGTCGTATATCTGAGAAAGCATAACCCAATTAACAAGCCATCATCAGTCTTTTAAATTGCGGACTGGAGCTGTGAAATGTGGCATGTGTGGACCGATTACTTTCAGTGATTTGATTGCACGCGCTCACCAATTCTCTATTCGTGCCTGCTCATTTATTATTTATTATTTTGCAGCGCTAATGGGGTGTTTCCTGTAGCTGCAGCATATCCTCAACCTTAACCCTATTATCAACGCCGTGATATCATAGCTGAAGTTCGGTTACTGTAAACCACATAAATGATTCAATCAAACTGTTATCCTAATCTGGTTATGCTCGGTAATGTATTTACACTGTGTATGCAAACTGTCTCAATCAAGATGCAAGAAGGAGAAGAAAGACAGCGGGGGAGGATGCAAAGAAAGACGGCAGAGGATAAAAAGAGTGGAAAGCAAAAAGGCTAAAAAGAGAGAGATCTGAGAGGAAAGATCTGAGATTTAGAAACTGAACAAGAGAAAGAGAGAGCAGAGGGGTGGAGGTCCATAAAGAAATGATTCATTCAGATATTAAATACAGATTCATCTTAAAACACTAGAATATTACAGCTCAGGAATGGAGCAGCGCCGCGTCTTTATCTTCAAGTAAGAAATACAGATGAAACAAAACAGGAAATACGACAGAAGTTGAGTTATGGTGTGTTATACTACATTATCAGGAGTTTTTCCTCTGGGTGGCAATTCTGAAACATTTCACTTAACATTACGCTGCACAGGCGACTTCACAAGCTGCATTTTTTTGCGGCTAGATGAGGACTTATCGCTCAATCACCTGCCAAGTGGACATGTTTCTTTCATGTGTGACAAGGGGATTTTTCCAGGCTTTGAAAGGGGACGGGATTCTCTTTTCTTTGAGGCTCAAGTTGAGCTGAGTTTAAAAAAGAGAATTTGCCAGCGACAGAGAAAAAAAGGTGAAGATAAAGTGAAGCCTGAAAAAACGAGTGAGTGATGGGAAAGCCATAAAATCTGACAAGGCAGATTCCATCAATTAAAAAGCTTCTTGAAATCTAAGTCCCCGAATAAAAGCACAGCTCAGCACCGCATCCAGTGTCTATCTACTTGAAAAGTTCAGACGGGAGAATACTTAGAAAAATGACTTTAATTTCAGATTTCTTTCCTTATCCCATAACGCACCAACAGATTCAACCAGAGTTAATTTAAGGGCACTGAGACTTACTATAAATCTGCTATGACAGATATCTTAACAATAGCAGTAGATCAGATAAGTGCACGTAATGAGAAAAGGGTCAAATGCACTAATAAATATCACCACACTTCAGTTCAACTAAGCTATTTAGCATTTTAGTATCTCTCAGCTGTTTTTTTTTTCCACTCAGCAACTTCAGCTTTGCTTCAGTTTTACTGCATGTGTGTTTTTAGTAGGAATGGAAATGAGTGCATTATTCAAACATGAAGAGTTACAAGATCAACTGTTATCTCACAAGCTACCGTCGTACAGAGATAGCCTATCACGCATCACGCCAATCAACTGGTCTAAACATTTTTTCATAATCGATGATCGTGTTGTTGTGAAATTAAGTTACAGTAACTTGAGGAAACAAGACCACGCCCCATGTCATTCTATTTCCCGTACTAACCTAAAGGTGTGTCTTAACCATCTCTATCTATCTGTTCGTCTCAGTTCTCAACCCACACCCACCCTATCCCTCTCTTTTCTTTTCACCCACTTTCATCTTTCATCACAGGGACCGGGGGGACGAGGAGCCGAAGCTTCCTGAGACCCCACCCCGACTCCCTGGGTTCCTGTACCATCATCCATCTACGCATTCCACCTCTCTCACCCTTCCATCCATTTCCCTCATGTCCTGTCTACCAATAAACATCCTTGCATCAATTAAGTCATGGTCTTTGTTGGTTTATTTGAATGTGCAGATTAGAGGTAAGTCGAGAGGAGCCTTGTTAGTCACACTTTTGTCACATCCACTTCTCGTGTACTACAGCCAATCAGAGTAACCGATCCGATCCGCTGCATAGTCAACATGCTGAATCAGTGGAAAAGCTGCAGTCTGACTCGTGGGCCACGGTCGCACGCAGATGGCCCGACTCTTATCTTGGTGCATCACGGCCTTAAGAAGGATTTCCGCATGAAAGCCTTGCACCACTGTTGTTGTGTTTTAGATTGTTGTCATACTTTTAACACTCCAATAGCCTGTAGTTTATAATTGTACATACCCTGGCCACTTGCGCAAATGAGACCTGTTTTTTTCACTGTCAAAACCTGCTGTACCAATTCCACATTAACACTTAAATAGCATTTGTTTGGGCTCTTTCTACACAACCATTGACTGTAAATAAATATGGACAAGGCGTCCTCACTCCCTTTGCGTTGTGTAACCGGTGCATTACCAGTTTTTGCCACAGGGTGGTGCCTCCTTTGTTTTCACTGCACAAGTGTCACTCTTGCATCTGACTTTTCTTTTTTTGACTCCTCAACTTCACTAAGGTGGACGCTGGTGAAGGCTACAAGCTGCGAATGGTCAATAATCCATGAACGTTATCCATAAAATATGCCGTGAGATCTGGCTTTATATCGTCCTTATCTGTGTTGAATAAATGTATATTGTGGAAATCCGTCCACTTTGTCTCATGAATGGTAACTATAATTTGAGTTGAAGCTATGTTGCTAGCAATCGGGGCGGCACCATCTTGAAATATGGACACTGCATCATACAGCAGTATTATATTAACTACCTTAAATGACAGAAAGTATCCTTGCAAATATTTCACGTGTGTTTTAGTGTTTTAGTTTGTCCCGTCCACTAGCATGGAGGGGTTGGAGCTTATGACCTATTCTGCAGCCAACCACCAGGGGGAGCTCTACTTGCTTTGGTTTCACTTTTGAGGGCTGTGGCTAGTCTATGCTTCAAACTATCAGTGTTGCCAGGTGTACGATAATTATCGTATTTGTACGATAATTTGGCCCTCTGTACGATGTACGATCAATAATCCCAAAAAGGGCCAAATGTACGATAATTTGACCATTTCAAACATTTTATTTTTCTCATTTTATTTCCGACAAGTTAGAGGATCACAAAATCATCCTCACTGCGTGTCGACTGTAAAAAAAAACAAAAAAAACGGACAACCCCACTTGGGAGGGGGGGGGGGGGGGGGGGGGGGGGGTACTGGGGGTACTGACGTTACAAAGCCGTGAGTGCCCATAGGACGCTATTATACACTAGACTGACTATAGTGCATCAGCATATTTGACTATAGTGCATCAATAGGCTTGTTATTTTGGTTATAAAAGGTGTACGATAATTTCCCTCAAAATACGATAATTTTATGCCTCTGGTACGATAATCCTACATTTCCCACCTGGCAACGCTGCAAACTATGAGTGACTAGCTGGTTAACACAGTGGAGAGCTGGCAGTTTAGTGAACAGCTGAAGCTTTGCTCAGGAGGTGGTGGTAGCCACATACACAATATCCCCAAATGATTGAAAAAGTTCATGAAAGATGAGTTGAACATACCATGTGTCACATATCACACATGTATTGAAAAGAAAACTAAAAGGAGATAAAACGTATTTATTTTAAGCTAAAAAGTAGGAAATAGTTAAAATAGTATGTAAGAGTATAAAAGAGAGAAAAATAAATGGCTCACAATAATATGTTAAGAGCAATGGTATCTTGATACGTGTGTTTAAGCATGGCTTTGTGTGTTTGCACACAGCTTTGTTCTTCAGTTACTCAGTACTTCGTGCAGGGCAAAGCTTATATAAAAATGGTAATGACACTTTAAGCATGCAAATGTAGATACTAGTGGCTACAGAATATAACATTTTGAACATTTTGTACCCAACCAAGACTCATAAATACGCGCTTCATTTGTTCTGCTTTATAAGGTCTCATATTACAGGAAGAATAATGCATGATGTATCTGATGTTATTTATCCAGCACCGGTGGCACATTAACTGCATATTAAAATGTGAATCGGACTGTGTGGCCGTGCAGGAGTGGTAATTAGTGAGCGGAGTTGTGATTTTTCTCCGTGTTATTCCTTTTGCTAATGGCGAATGTGCACGATGGAACAAAGTAGGGAGGTCTAACAAGGAACCGTTGTGCTTAATCCCCGTGGAGTGTGCGAAGACAGCAGCCTAATCAGATCTGTACTCTGCTGCTTTATCTCCGCAACTGCTCTGTCTTTTGCTCGATCACGCATTTCACTGGAGGAGCTCGATAGGCCGCCACTCCGAGGTGGATTAATGACTCTCCGGACCATACGTTTTCAGCTAAACTATAAGTCCACTAAGAGTTTTTTTTTCTTCTTTCAAATACAATCCGTCATCGCCTTCACTGAACAGCAGATAATTGAGAAAAAGGACTGCTGATGAAGCATTCTTGCTCTTTCTCTCTGCCCTGCTAGCTGATATCTGTGGAGCTGCCACTCATTCTTGTTTCATATCTGCACCGTGGCCTCATTTCACACCCAAATTGTTCTCTTTCTGTTCCACTCATTTACAGTCTGGATTTACTCTTTAAGCATTTGTCAATGAATACCTCTTCACACCAGCGATACGCATATGCATGCCAGGCGGAGCGGTGGTGGTGGTTGAGTGGAGGATTTCCTGTTCTGAGTCTCCAAGACTCGTAGGACGAAGAATGTAGACTGATCCATTGGGAGGGCTTGAGACGAACATTTTGTGACAGCGCCTACAGTAACAACTCATCACTCCCCATTCTCGCCACACACCAATCATGAATCAGCGCTTCCTGACGCACAGCTCTACTGACACAACATTGCATGACAGGACTGGATACTCGCACGCTGTCCTTCGATTGCGATTGAGTTGGTGGAGCATAAGACTCCGGAGACTGGGCACAGGGAAGGAAATTCCCCAGAGGAAGAAGATTTCTGCATCTAAATATCCCCATTTTTATTTTTTTTCTTCTCACCATGTATCCCTCGTACCTCTTCTTCAGAGTCTTGTGTGCCGTGAAATATTCATCCACATAAAAAATTAACCACAGCGGCTTTAAAAGATTTTAAAAAGTAATAATAGTGTCAAAGGAGACCTGGAGGCATCTCTTGGTTTGGCTCGGCGTGGGTGAAGGATGGCTGCCAGACACGTTTGTCCAGTGGATCCCTAATATGAAGCAGGGCTGCGTGTCTCGCATGATTAAACGTGCATTACAATGCAGGCTGCGTTTCAGAGAGAATTAATTGATTGAGAAAATTAATTGATTGTATTAAAAATCCCTAAAGACCACGCAGCTTTTTGTGCATCTGTCAAACTGAAGAGATAAACAAGGGAACGTGCGGAAGCTGAGGAGAGCGCTCTAAAGTGGGGAATCTAGTAAGAAAAATGGATAGTGTCTTTTGCTGCCACTCAAGTCAGTGTTAAGGGCTGTGAGCTGTGATGCATGGAGCCCTCGTTCATGCTACCCCTTCCCTCTATAATATGCTTCTGTCTCCAGAGAGCTATGTCTCAGCTTGGGCTCACGTTTTCTTTTCAGCTGCTTTAAATCACTTTCTCATGTGGCCCACAAGGGCGTAGAAGTCCAACTCAAATACTCTCCACATGGTGCTAACGCCGGTCCAAACCTCCCGACAGCTTCACATTGCCCTGGTTTTATCCAGAAGGCGTGTGCTACTTTGCAGACATCAGAAAGGGGTACATTCTTCAGTAGATCGCTTGTGTCACTTCCTCCGCTCAGGGCCCTCTCCGCTTTTGAGTATAAATGCATTTCACATCTAAATGGGGATGCGGATAGTGGTGCAAACTGGCTGGATTGGGTGTAGGAGCAGCAGGAAAGAAAAGGTGAGGGGAGTGTCAGAGAGGAGGTGAGGCGGGAAAGATTTTCCAGGCAGACGCTCGCAGCTTTGCTTTCCCTCCCTCAGCCAAATGAACCAGAACCCGGCGTGTTTCTGTGCACAGTTTACTCAGGGAAACAAACATCTACACCATACATACCGTATGCAAATGAGAGGAAACTTGTCCAAAATAAATCCGTGCCTCAGTAAGCACACATTTGGCTGAGCTCCTCTAAAAAAAAAAAAAAAAAAAAAGGCACCACAACACCATAGTGATGTGTGAGCAAATTATAGATGAACTTCTCGTGTTCACGGTCACAAGGATATTTCGGAACCTGTATCTAGCCTCCAGCCTTTCATTAAACATTGACAATTCTCTGCCATTATCATAACAGGGAGAGAAGGAGAGAAAAGACCTGACTGGATAGAATAGAAAATGAATTCTCTGGAAAATAGAGAGGCTAAGAGAAACGACGAGAGGAGAAATACGCGTGTATTTGAAGAAGCACTGAAGCAAAGCAGACAGAAAGATGAAACATGAAACAGTCTATTAAAGTGACAAAGGAAACTGTGAGCATGTTTGTGTAAGAGAGAGAGGAAGAAGAGAAGACCTCATATGAATTTTAAAAGCAGCTAAAAAGAAAATACAGACAGCCCGGTATCCATGGGAATTTATTTGACAATAAACTACTAGGCGCTTAATGGTGTACTTCTGCTGATTAACTTCAGTGTCAGTGCTGTGGTTCGTTTCTTAAACTCAAAGGAGCATTGCATAAAATTAATTTTTAAACTAACTGCCAAGAGGGGGCAGTCTATTACCTTGTAGTACTGCTTTTACATAATAAAACCCTTGGTGGAGACCAAAAACAGGGATAAAAGTGTGTGATTAACACCAATTCATCTGGTGGACTCTACCAGAATCAATGAAAATTACTCTCAAATAAAATAAAATAAAATTAGATAAAAAGACAAGAGACAAATATTGGTTACTGGAGACCAGGGCCGTTTCTAGCTCCGTGGGGGCTGTTTGGGGAAACAGTAAAAGTGAGAGTATAAAAATAGAATAAAATTAGCTAACTGAGTATAAAAAAAGGCAAGTAAGTAAAATAAATATAGAAAGTGACAATTGTGCACTACTGGAGTCTGTGCAAAAGACTGCATTCAGTGCAAAATATATCTGTGGTTGGTTGTCACATTTATAAATTACTTAGAAGACAAACCTTTAAAATATTTATTTAAATTATCAAACAGTAGCACACTTCTAATTAGAGGCCTATGAAATTAACACTACACTTGAAAATGAATCCCAAGTAATCTGAGAGAGTACTGGCTCAACTTAAGATGCTCATGAAAACAACCAATCACAGATACATTTTGTACTGAATGCAGTCGTTTTGCACAGACTAGTGCAAAGTTGACACTTTCCGTATTTATATTACTTACTTGCCTGTTTTTTTTATATTCAGTTAGTCAGTTTTATTCTATGTTTATACTATTACTTTCATTGTTTCTGCTTTGGCTTGCACCAGGACCGGGGTAACTAATTTCAACTGCCAAACTGATGCTATTTTCCCACTGACTGTAGTATTTTCCCGGGGATACGGCCGGCGCCATCTTGGACCTTGGGAGCATGAGTCTGCGCAGAACGGTCCGAGAGTGGCGCCACTCGGAGTCACAACCACACTTCTACCAGACTCACTCGCGTTTTTGTCTGAGTAATACTACGCTCCGCTTTACCTCAATCAGTTGCAAAGATATGTTAGATATTATTATTATTATTATTATTATTATTACAACTCTCACGGTTATATGGGACCGCTTTACGGAGCTGTTGTCAAGGTAACTGACTGCTAGTCACCATTATGTCACATCCTGTTTCTATAGCGTCCAAAACAAAAATGAAACATATCCAAAAGATTGAGGCTTGAACATGCACCAACATTATATTAACTATGTGAAATGACAGAATCCAAAAACAAACAAACAAAAAATGACTTGTATTTTAGCTTTTTAGTTTGCCCCACTAACATTGAGGGGGTGGAGCTTATGACGTATACTGCAGCCAGCCACCAGGGGGAGCTCTACTGTCTATGGTGGAGCCCAAAAACAGAGCTAAAACACTAGAACAAATAAAAAAAGCACCATGTAGAGAAGGAAGTAGACAATGGAAATCCACTAGTAAATCAGGCTTGACATAAAAAATTTTTTTTTTTTATTAAAACTTAATAAAATTATTAATTTTTAATGATGAGATGTATTTATCTTAAAACACCTCAAAATAACCAGTACAAATCTAGACCAAATATTCAAATACAACTCACTTACCAGTCAGTGCAGCATATCTTTTGAATCCTGGGGTTAAGTCTCAAGTCAGTCAACATTCAGACTTAATCTTCTCATGGATTATTTTTTTTCCTCCCCCCTAATACTCAAAATCTCCAGGTTGTCCATATCTGACAGAAAATTGATTTGAGCGCGAGCAGTTTTCTTCCTTACTGGGTATCTTAGAAGATAGATATAGCGAAAGAAAAAGAGGGAGAAGGAGATAAATTGAAAGTTATATAAAGACAGCAAGCGAGAAAAATAATACCTGGTGTATTATCAGTTTAACTGGATGTGAGAGGTTTGAAGATTTGTCAGATTCTTGACTGACCTTTTGCTAACGACGCTGTCAGAGCTTTCAGACCTGTGTGAATGTGTGTGCGTGCGCGCACATGTGCGTCTCCTCCCCCGTGGATGAGGCTGATAATGGAGAAGTGGTGTGTGTGAAATGTGCAAAGGGCAGGGCAGGCAGTTCTTCTGCAGTAATCCATCTTTACTTCAGGGCTGAGCTGTGGAGCAACAGGCATCTCACAGGGGAGAGGGAGAAAATACACTGTAGGCATCACTCTCATTCATATTGAACTACACAGAGGAAATACTTAGCCTGCAGGAGCATGAGATTTTCACAGCGAGAAAACAAGAAAATAGAAATGAAGAGTATTATTTGTTCCACGCAGACTATTTATCTCTTGAAAAAAACAACACAAAAGGAACGGTGTTATGCGACACGTTAGCAGTGCACGCATCAAAAATGGACCGTTCACTGGAAACCGCGTAAAAATTGTTATATGCCCTTACAAACGTGTATCCATCCACTCATGAGGTTGTTTGTGTAAGGAAATGACAGATATGGGGCTGGGTGTGAAACAGAGGGAGAGGGGGTGAGAGACACACCAAGAAAAGAGAGCGAGCGAGAGAAAGAGGGAGTGAGAGAGAGATCCCTGTTTGGCAATAATCACACAGACGAACTTGTGCCAGCAGTGAGTGCCAGATGGTGCCCATCACCGTTCTGCCATGTCTTTGAAACGGGGAGGAGAAAGGAAGATCAAGAGTGGCATGTGGAACAGGGAAGCGCTGCCTAATGTGGATGATGTGTCATATAAATACTAATCACGCTAGAATCACACCCACAGTTAAATTAGATCCCTAAAGCTCTTCCCCTAGCACCCACTCTCAGTCTTCTCCTCGCCTGGCACTGTGCTTCTGTAGTTATCAGAGATAATCAATAGATGAGGGGTATACATAGCTAAGAGTTTAACTTTATAACGCAGAGTGATAAATGGTAACTATCTGCTGAATTTAATGAGAATTAATCAATTACAGAGGCTGCGTGGTCTTGTCATCACCACAGTTTCGGGAGGTCAAATTTGAAGAACTCCATTTGACTGGTGTTCCACTTGCAGCAACTCTGAGTCATGCAACATGCACTCAAGGGAGTAAAACACTGGCCATAGACCCGATTGATGCCCAGTTCAATCAATCTTCTGACAAAAAAGCAGTTAAAACCAGGAACATACTCTTCAAAACTGAAGAAATGTACGTCTGCTGCTGCAGCCTGCATTTGAAATTGTAAATTCTGCTTTACAACGTGTTCTCTAAGCCGAACAACAACTGGCCCGCTACAGATTTGGTTTCAGTTTTGGCCCAGAAGCTACTTGTAAAGATTTAGCTTTAAGGAAACGATGGTGTTGAGACTGTACAACAATCAGGTTTGACAGAATAATTTTAAACAGGACGCGAAGAAGCAGTCTCCTATGGCAAAATCCAATGTTTGTTGATCCATCCATTGACCCCAGCCTCCTCCCTGTGCAGACTTCACGGATCCATAAAATCTCACTTTCTCTTTTTACTATTGCCTCTAATGAAATGCATACCAGTGTTTTCAACAAAAAAAACAAAAACACGCTGACTTCCGAACCTTCTGTCTGTTTGATCATCCAACACATATTTATACACAAGATAAGTCAATTTATTTATGTTGTTTTCCGCCGCTCGAGTTTGACAGAAAGTAATAATTGATGACCCGTTTATTATCTGTCAGCTCGGAAAGGGGTTTGCTCAGCATGTTTGCGTCTTTATTTATCGTGCGGGGAAATATTACGTACAGATGTGGCATGAAATCACAAAGTTAATGGACTTTGAGGATTTATTCATTTCCTCCGTCGCCTCTTCACATTTCAGTCTTCTTGTCCTGTGAGTCTCGGTTACACGACATAACACACACTATAGGATTTAGTAATGGCTGCTGATATATAGAAGCCCCCTAGTATTTGACTGACCTCTAAAACAAATTCAATTACACAAACTATGCAGAACAAAATAAGAGAAAAATCTAATTAATGCCGGAGTTCATCTGCATTTATGCATCTGTGCACACATCTTACAGCTCACTTCACCACTAAATCTTCATTACCCAGACACCCAGACACCAAGTTTTTATCCGTTCCGCCTCCAAATGATGGAAAGGTGAAATAAAACACCCCTCCACACCAAAGGAAACGGCAAAGACAGCCTCAACGCATTAGTGTGTGTTTATGAATGGGTGTGACAGAGATAAAGATGGATTGATCCTAACCGCTAGTTGTTTTTTTCTGCCACCCTGCCGTCACACCTCTCCTTCTCAGATCTCCTCAGCAGCCACTCATCCATCAGAGCCTTCCGCTCCAGCAGCTATCACTCAATACCTCAGCGGTGCTGAGGACAAACAGGTACTGTGTGCAACCAGCCATCACCTTTTGCCTTTTAATTCACCTTAGCTGAGTCACTTTACAGTTGTTTCGTCGTGCTAATATGCGAGTCAATAGAAACTTTTGCAGCAACAGGGAAACTGCAGTACTTTTCTGCGTGCCATCGTTGCTGCGCTCTGGATAAATATCGATTGTGGGCGGGTGCTGAGGGAAAAAAAATAAAAAATCCTGGCGTGAATGTTAGGACAGACTGGGTAAGCACACCTCATCGCATATGCTGCACTAAATTTGGCCCACGACAGCCCCGGGAGGGCGAACAGTAAATTTCGGTCCAATTCTCTCAATATCAGCACTCGGCTCAACACAAGTCTGCACTGATTTGTGTTTAACGACAGCGCTTACACTCAGAATTACAGTTCAGCTTAACTGAAAGGGCACGTCCAGGCGTTCACGACCCATAGTAACAGAGATGGTTAACCATCCTAGTTGAAGCTTTCCTGCTCAGCGGCTCAGAAACAGCGCTGTATAGGCAAACTGCAGACATGTGGAAGATTTACCATTAAAGCCCCCGACGCGCTATCTTCTGTCAAGTCAGCGATGGAATTCACTTTTTTTTGTGCTTCAGGCTTTTGTGGACCAGTAACTTTAAAGCTGCGAGACTCAGTTTGTTTTGTATTAAGTTTGCAGAGATCGGTCTAAAGTAAAGAACCTTTATCCTCTTCAGGTGCTCCCCTCGGCCTTACAGAGGTTTTTTCGTTTTTTTTGGTTTTTGCACGTTTTAGCTCAGGTTGCGGTTGTTGCTTTGCTTTCACTCATAGACAGAAGTCTGTGAGTATCGAACAGTAGGAGTGTAACGGTACACACAAGTCACGGTTCAGTAAGTACCTCGGTGTGGGGGGTCACGGTTCGGTACAGTGGGGAAATCTGAATCAGAATACTTTATTGATCCTTCAAGGAAATTGTTTAACGATTGTTTAAAAGTCACAAAAACTCACACATATATAAGACTAGCTTTTAAATTTTTTTTTGAACAGACACCAAATGATCCAACAAAAACCTATAAACACCTCCTGTGGTTACATATCGAGGTGATGCCGTCTTATGTGCATATGTTTCCAGCGACGTACCGTACCTCCGCCCGTGAAACATCGTCAGCAGACTTTGTCTGGTCCACCCTCCACCACTCGCGTGCCATCACCGTTATGTTTTTCCCCCGGGAAACCAAAGTGTTCCCAAACTGGCGGTTTAAATTAAGCCGGCGACTCTAACTCCACACTCTCCGTTACTGTTCTTCTTCTTCGCCTGTTTTTCTTCATTTGTAGGCTAACGACGTTTACCGGCAGCTTTTAGGCTCATTACTACCACCTGGATTAAAGTGAGGACTCGACTTTTTCTTGTTTTTTTCACCCACACGTATTCACCGTGTGACAACATGCACTGAACCGTGACACCCACAGGACGAATACAAATACCGTTACATCCCTATTTAACAGCTAAAGAGTCAGATATTTGTAAATGGCGGAGACCAAAATGGAGCTAAAAACCCTGGGTTAAGACAGCAAGAGACACAAATGAATACAAGTGCTATCTGCGGGATGATTAATATGTCAAGATGGATGAGCTACCGTAACTTGAAATTCTTTTATCCTCTTTATTTTGGGCCTCGACAGCCACACGTGAGGCAGGTGCGCTGTCACAGGTCTGCATCTCACCTACCGCTGCCTCTGTTATGCTACATTTAATAATCAGGTTGCTGCAAGCGGCTCCTGACAGAAGCAGTTAGGTGTTAGCAGCATTCACGCACACCCACCTCCCAAAGTAAACTCGTAATGAGTGTGAATTCACAGAAAACAGCTTTTTTTTTTTTTTTACCCCTCCCCCACAGCGCACACCCTGGATGCTCAGCATTTGGCTGCAAGTTCGCCGCTTGTCTCATTTAACTTCCTGCAGCATCTTCCCCGTGGTACATTGAACTCCACACAGTAAACAAAGCGTTGAGAGTTAGGCCACAATAGCGGGTCAGGTCTTAAGCTGGTGCAGGCTAACTCTGAGGGGACTGTAAGCTCCTGGCCTACAGCTGCTTTTATTTCCTCATCCCTAGCTTTTGCCTCCTCAGTAATCAATCTTAACCTCCCGCTGCTCCTTATTTACAAACCTATTTGATGCGGAGGTTTTTACTTTGGTCTCAAACCTTTACGGATCATCATCAGGTCTCTTGAATGGAGTTTGCGTTATTTATTCATGCGCCGCCGCGGAGGGAGAAGTACAAACAAGGTGAGCGCTCTTGCTCTCTCCCCGGGAATGGCTGCGTGTTTGGGGAAAAAACAAAGCGCGGTGGAAAGCGCCAGAGGTCGCTAATAAGGTCGCATTAGTAAAATCTACGCGGTAATTGTTGTTAAAATGTAAATATTAGGCATTCATTATCACACAGTTGGGACAAAAATAAAAATGCAGCAGCGAGGTAGCAGCGAGTAGCCGTCGCAGAGAGGGATATTAAGGCCGCACAAGGTTAAAACCGTCCACAACAGGTTTAGTCTGAGCCGCTGCCAAGAACTTTAGCACTTAGTTACGAAGCCAAATGTACTGACCTTGAAAGAAGTCACATTTGTATTCAAGTACAGATAGTTTCCAGTATATTAGATTGTTCTGTCTCACGTTAAGCGGCGTTGTGGTGTAATGCAATCTGACCGCTGGTGATGTGCGTTCAGACTTTTAGCAGCCTGTGATTAGCATAAATTTTAATGTATAGTCAAACCTTAGCGTGGATAGCATAAATCATACGCTGATGTGTCCCTGAGGTATTAGTCATGTTTACCGTGTCAGCGTCTTTCCTTCCTCGCTCAGCCACACAGTCTCCTCTCAGGGAGACGCTTCTCCGCCGGCCCAGTCGCAGACATCCATCTCAGCCGGTTCGTCCGTTATCTTGTTAGCGAAGCCTTCACTATCTTCAGATTTTTAATTCGATTTCTTACAGATCTCGGGGAGTTTGATGAATAGCGGTCTGGAAATTACTGGTTTCTGTGTCTTTCTCCAGATTAACTCTCTTCTGGGATATGCTGGGACCAGACAAAACTGTGTGGCCTGATCAGAAGGTCAATCAGTCGGCTCCAAACAACGACACGACATATGTTTTAACCGGCTGTCAATAATAAACTGAACCTGGCTTCGGCGACACTCGCTTGCAGCCCAGTTGACTGGCTGTCATGCTTGAGATCGCAGCTTAATTATCTCATTATCTTTAGATGTAAGACAATTTCTCATGATCGTAACTTAATTAGCCGGAGCTCGTGTTTAGATTTTAAGCCTGACGTCCTGAGATGCTGATTTAAATGTGCTGTTTGCTGATATTAGGTTTGAAAAAAAAACAACTATATGTTGAGGTCAGCATTTTAGTTTTTGAGTGAGATAAAGCGGCAACTATTACTATTGTACACCGATCAAGCATAACATTACACCTTCCTTATAGTGCTAACCAAAACAGTTGTGACTCATCAGAGAATAGACATGGGCCTTCTGAAGGTGTCCTGAGGTGTCTGGTTACACAATGTTGTGCATGGGAGGGCCTTTGGGTCCTATGGGTTGAAGGGAGGGACCTCTGTGGATCAATCCACAGATACTTGATCAATTTGTGCTGTTCTTCGTGTTTTTTTAGTTGTTCCTAAAGCGTTTTTGTGTCAGGCTGCATCCTGGCTGATGGCTGCTGTCATCAAGGAGTGTCATTGCTATGGGATGGGGGTGTCTGGTCTGGTCTAGGTGGATGGTACATGTCTAAGAAAAATCTGGAGAATGAATGCCAGGTCCAAAAGTTTCCCAGCATAAGACTGAAAATCAATGTATTTGCTTCCAGAAAGGTTTCCCGCGGGATGTATTGTATGCAAAACTTACCTTTCCCCTGTGATCATCAGATTATTCCCATAATTCTTAGCTGTGCTTTGCATTTAGTGCTCACAAGAACATTTTAAAGTGTGCTGATGTTCAGATTTGCATCGTGCTGTAATTACAACGCCTGAAACAATACTTGCTGGTGGAGTTTCTTGCGGCCGTATTAAGTTTCTTAATGCTCTTCAAACAACACTGTGGAAACTGGACCTGAGCGGCTCAAGCTGAAGTCGGAGCTAATAATTGTTTAACAAAAATTGCTTTCAGTGAAAGCACTGCAGCACAGAAAGGAGAAAAGAAGCCAGAGTAGATGGATGTACAGCCTTTTTATTGTGTGTGTGTGTGTGTGCTTGTCCAGCCATTGAGAGACGTGGATGAGGAAATACATTTCAGACTAATCACTACTGTTGCAGTCTCCCACAACGTGTAGTTATATCTCTGGAGATGTGCGCGTCAGGCCATGCCGAGGGAATGCTGAAGCTAAAAAATCTAGCCTTAATGTTATTTCATTTTGCGGCGCTCCTATTTCTTTCTTAAGAAAGGCTAAGATCACTTCAGTCTCTTTCATGTTTAACTGCCTGGCGAATTCTGGCAATGTGAAATTCAGTTGCACCTACTACCTAGTTGTATCTAAGTGGTGCTCACAGGGTGACTCCGCTCGTCGCTCACTTCACCCGACTGCCTCGCATGACTTCTAAAGTATTGATCTGTGCTGTATATTCCCTCTTTCCTCTACTTATCCTGTATTTTAAGGCGTTATACAGTTTCTCCGCCTCCTTCCCTTCAAGAGGAGAAAACAGACTTGCACCATAATTACACCTGCAGCTAAATAACACAGTTCAGCTGGATCGCACGCACACGGTATAGCAAAAACACTGCAGTAGAGTGCACACAGTACTGAAGCAGTGCATGGATTAGTATTTGAGAAAGGTCTTTATTCGAAATCCCTCTTTCGGCTGCAGGGTTTATTGAAATAGATGAGCTCGACAAATCACACCTGGCTGGGGAAATTACCTACCTTGTGGAAGAATCAAATGTTAGCGTCAGACAACACAGCCTCGGACACGGAGGCAGGCTTTTTAAAGTGCACACACGTCTGTTTACATCCCAGTCCCAAATCAGCGCTCTCTGAATGTTAATACGAGTATCAAAGTGTGATATTTAAAGTGAAGGACTGCATTTTTGTGTGTGTGTGTGTGTGTGTGGAGGGGGGGGGACACTCTGTGACAGCCTAGCAGCTGGTGGGACCGTTGCTGGACAATAATACAAGGCGGCTGTAATAACTCAGGGTACGGCGTGTTCTCCTGGGTAGCAACGTGAAAGTTGCTGCGTGGATGTTGAGGAGGTTGCGAGTTGCAATCACTGGCTGGGTGTGTACATGCATGCGTGTTTTATCTGTTGCGTATGTGCGTGCATTTGCGGGTGAGGCGGCTCATCATACGAATCTGAAAAAGAGATTGCCTGCTCGTGTAATGCCTGCCGAAATGAAACGACTCCTTTTTTTTTTTTTTTTAAGAGAAAATAATAATAATAATATTCAGCCTATAGGAGAGAAAATTGCAAAGACGTTTCGAGTTGATTGCCTTTGCACCGCTATATTTCTGCTGAAACTCTCACCTCCACCACTCGGCAGAGCCACAGAGAAAGAGAGAGAGAGATGGAGGAGAAATGATTCTCTCCTGCTGGTGCAGTTGAATGAATGTTTTATAGGTGAAAAAGAGACGACGCCCCGGCCAACCTCTGTGCTTATATTATTTTTAAAGTATTGTTTTCAGCACAGCAAACATCCAGATCCTCATTCACAGAAAGTCCTCCCTGTCGGTGCAAACATCCTGCTCTTTCCAACACTCTGTAACTCCATACATGTAAGGGCTAACAGCGCTGATACAATCTCTAATTTTCCTATTAATTTCTGTTGTTTGCTTCCGAAAGCAGATGGCGACAACTTTTGAATAGCTTAACGTGTTAACTGCGAATCTGCTGATACAGATACCCCTCTAGAGGGATGCTCCGGGGTAGTGCTCTTGGGCAAGGTCGCTGTCTCCCAAACTGAATGATTATAATAGAGGAGATTTATACAGTAATTCTCTTAGGATGGAATAATGTGTGTAAAGTAGGGTCAGGCAGAGCGGATGGATGGTATCCTGACACTTTAACAGTGGAGGAGCATCAACTTTTCCAGCTGCCGTGAGTTGACTTTGGAGTCACTTTTAACTGAAACTGAAAAAGGCTTTGTCAGAATTCAAAGCAATCGTGGTTAGCGCTGACGCCTCACAGCAAGATGGTTCTGGGTTCGAATCCAGACCGACTTGAGCCTTTTTGTCAGGTTAAGTGGTGATTCTTAATTGTCCGTAGTGAGTGTGAATGGTTGTCTGTCTCTCTGCGTTAGCCCTGCGATAGACTGGCGACCTGTCCAGGGTGTACCCCGCCACTCGCCCGATGATGGCTGGGATAGGCTCCATCCCCCCGGCAACCCTTCACAGGACAAGCGGTTGCAGAAGACGAATGACAAACTTCAAGACTGTCCAAATGGCGTCCACCCTGTTGAAACAAAAGTGATTGAATGAATACTCCTTTCCGTTTGTTGATGGACAAGTTTAGCCTTTCTGTGTTTCTTTTTTTTTCTTCTGATTTGTCAGTGATGTGCCAGAAGACACTGTTAACAGCAGAAAGCAGCACAGAGGTCAAAGACAGTGCCAGCAACCTGTCTCCTTATTGTGTCTTCCACTGGAATCGAGAGAATCTCTGTCCCCTCTGTGCATCTTGCAGGTTTTGCATCCAAAGAGCAAACTTGCAGTTGAGTGTGGTTCCCATATGAACTCCACGAATAAATATCCTTGCTTATGCACGCGGTAAAGTCCGCTGCCATGTAGAGCTGGATCTACTAATTTGGTGTATATTGACCCAGAACTTAATGCTGAAAACCACAGAAACCAAATATTAGTCATTTCGTTATAGTCTTTTGCCCGGTGTGAGAATATGTCGATAAAAATGAGGACTTATGTGAGTATCCCTTTGCCTGGCTAATGATGCCAATGATTACCGCCTTAAATCTGATCTGATCGTCACCATCTGATAACCGCCGCCACATCTGAGGTGTCCACCGAATATGCTCAGAGCCTGTGTGATCACACTTAACTCACTGTTGATGAAAACACTTATACTTGCACCAGCGCTATAACGAGCACAGCGGCTCAATTTTGCCACTCCACTTCTAAAACACGGCTTGCATCTTATGCAAAACACACCTAATTTGCCCACAGGCGGGCGCCGAGGTGGGGCGCAGCCCGAAGTCGAAATTGCAGAGATGTGAGCGGAGGACGAGAAGAGGAGCGGTGGGACGGGCTGCGTTAGCTTCACAGCTTCCCTGCCTGCCACAGTTTGTGGGCTCAGTGTGCAGATAATTAAGGTTGAGGGTGGACAGCTCCCTACAGCGCCAATGTGCCTTGATCACGCAGAACTGTGGACCGGGGCTATTCATTTTCACAAAGAGGGAACACAGCAGAGGCAAGGCGAGAGTCACTGGGGAGCTCTATAGGGAGCTGAGCTCTACGGTGGCACAAATAGGGAGGCTGTGAAGACGGAGGGGGATTGTGTGTTTTATTTACTACGTTCATTTCGTTGCGGTAGAACAGCAGAGACGGCCTCCGCCGCTTACTCTCGCACTGACTGGTGCCTCATTTTACGCAGCTTTGGAGGTTTGTTTCAAGCTGTGAAACAGTCACAAGGAGGTTTAGTTGAAGTGGCTTTTTCCGCTACCTGCTGTAAATATCCTAGAGGGAAGAAACCCTCTCCACAGCTCTTTGTGCCCACTCAACTTTTTTTTTACAGTCTACTTTCTCCGCACCCTTTGCCTCCGCTGCACTCCTGTCTGGAGTTTGATGTCTCTTTTGTTTTTGTTTTCCTTCGCTTTAGAAAACCACTGGGCATCTAGAGTGAAGTGTCTGAGTGACTGAGGGAGTGGGAGTTATGAAACCACACGGCTGTGAATGCGAGAGAACCTCATCGTTCTTGCCTGAAAACTCCAGGCCCCGCCGATGCCGCCGCTGAGCCCCGTCCTCGCTGCTTCCTCTGCGGCACTTCTCCTCTCGCATCCCCGACCGAGGAAGTCCTCTTTATTTCCAGCATCTGTGCTGTGATGAGAAACACCAGCTAACTAGGCCACTGCATAATAAGCAAGAACAGCGGCAACGTGAAACGAGTGAAAAGAAGAAAAAAAAGAGAAGAAAAGAGCGAAAAGGAATCAGTTCACGGGGGGAATGCTTACCCAACATGTAACTGCTGATAAAAGTCATTCAGCAAGCAAATATTGTCCCTATGCCTTTATTGCAGATGCATTCATTTATTATTGCTTACCTTTACCTATAACTTCTGCAGAGGTGCAGCGGAGTTCAAATCTCATTTCAGCAGCGAAGCCCCTGAGCAATAGTGTCATGTGACTGACAATGCACCTTGCTGACTTTTATTTTGGTGTGTGCGTCAACTGCAGTCCTGGGATCCCTGCTGGTGCTGCGACATTTCTGTGAGACTCAGCATTTTTGGACTTGATTCACTTTGTCAACAGCTTCATTATTGTCCACTAGAAAGTGGCAGATGTGGGATTCTCATTGATTCTTTTCACACACGCTCTTTCCGATACACCACATCGTGTGCACGGCCCCGTAGGTCTGACCGTGAAAGCAAGTTTGACACTGTCTGTACTTCAAATGTGAAACCAGTGTTGAAGAGGTTGCATGTAGTTCTGAACATGCAGAGAATTATAGCTCAAACATGCAGCTTTCTAAGCTTTATTTACATCCGGTTTATGGTTACCGGCAAAGAGTTGCAACAGTTTTAGGCTTGAGTTTATTATTGCCTGTTGTGGAGTTGGTGGAGCTAAAACAGATTAAGTATTAGCGAGGCGTCCGGCAACACGGTGAAGATATAAAGTCCAACTTAATCGTTTACTCGCCCATATACCTCTGGGGTCATTTGGACGTTTGGATGATATTTAGATTTGCGTATATCCATATAGTGGGAGTGAATGGGGCACAGAAACGCAACCTCTTAATAACGCATTATCTGCCACAAAACTCGTTCATTTCACCAATATTTTGTTATGATATGCTAGTGCTATACCCCGTTGAGTCCAGAGTTACCTATTATCTATTTGTGGACATTTGTTGTTCTTTAGTCAGCAGTTCCTCTCTCTGCCTCCGTACCCTTCTTTCAACAAGCTGCTCATCTGCATAATTTGGCTCAGAACTGTAAGGACGTCTATCATAAACAAAGTCGTTGTCCACAACCTCAGAGTCAGAAGTTGGTAGGTCAATCTACAGACCCTGAATGATGATAACAGGTAACTCCGGACTCAATATTGGTGAAACGAACGAGTTTGGCGGCAGGTATTGCGTTAGTTACAGGCTGTGTTTCGGTGCCCCATTCACTCCCACTATATGATCTAAACACAGATCTAAATACACGCAGATCTAAATATCATCCAAACGGTAATTCTCCTTTAAGTTCAGTCAAGAAGACAAATCTTTTTTTACACTTATCTAATCAGCCGATTATAGGCATCCCCATCGTAACCACTGAGATTATTCCAGAATCAGTCAATCACGCCATCGCTGTCAAACTTTAACCCTTTATGGGGTGAGGACCCATATGTGGTAACTTCAGCACACATTTTAAATTGCGTCTATGTGCCACATACTGAGGTGAAGAAGCATGTGGTTTTCACCCAGATCAATGCAACGTTCTCAGGTCAAATCAGGGTCAAACATGGTCTGCAAGGGCCACGTCTGCATGAACGCTGAGCTTAAGTGCTTTATTAGGTACTACAACGAAGTGGCACGTCCAGGGTCCAGGTTGTTCAGAGTGCACTCCTCATCATATCCAGATCTCTTCAGCACTACGTCCTCCTCATAGCCTCAAACTTCGAGGTCTCCTATACTAAACCCTTACCCTCTCATACCCATAAAATACGATGATGTCACAATTGACTGTGACACAAAAGACTGACATTTTACTGTTTCACTGCTCAGAAAAAAGTCTCTCTTGACTATAAATGCCAGTGTTGTGTTCAAATTTAGCTCCTCCTGGACGATCTGCAAATGATTATACATAATTTAATCCACATTGTGTGTCTCTTTCTCTTTTCCAGTGTAGAGCATGACTTTCGTCTGCAGGAAGGGCAGGTGGTACGCACATGGAAAGTGGGCGACCCTCCAGAGGGCTCGCCGCAGACCCCCACGCCCCAGCCCGCAACACCTCACCAACAGGACTCCCCTCAGCCGGTGAGGCCCCCTGCTACCACCAAGAAGAACCGGAAGAAATGCTTCTGGTTCCTCTGAGCGCTAAAAGGATGCAGCAAGAGACAATTTGATACTGTAATGCACTTCTGAAAAAGAAAAATGACAAAAAAAAAATGGAGATTTGTTAAAAAAAAGAAAGAAAAGAAATGTGCAATGAACTGGAGGATTCAAATGCAAAAATGAAACTGTGGGAGGAGAGAGAGCTGCAGAGGTTAAGATTTTAGCTGTTGATGAGAGTGGTGCGACTGGGCGGCACATGTTGTTAGTGCTCTTAAAATGCCCGGTCAGCACTTACAGGTTTGGTTCTGGTGCGGGGAAGTAAAAGTGCTGAAGTCAAATAAAAGCAAAAGTTCACTCCACGTTATGACTCACAGTTAAGAAGCAATTAGAAGATATAAAGAGAATATACGGCGGTCAAGGGGCACGGGACAAGAGGCAATACGGCATAGAGAATGAAGCATATTTATAAAAGGTGAAATGGGTTTATGGGGGGGGAAAAAAGACAGATTCATCTTTATTAATGGAGTAATGAGGGTCAGAACACCAGCTTTTATATCCAGAGACATTTAAAAAAAAAAAAAGTTATTATGACCTGTATTTAAAACTTTTAATATACTGTAATTGATTGAAAAATTACTACACATGTCCACATGCACAGACACACACACACTCATATACATACGCACACTCACATCTAATAAAGTGACAGATTTAAATAAAAACAACAACATACTGTATATGAACTGAGGAAACGAACGGTGAGGTGATGCTATATTGGATGCTATATTTCAGATATGGATTACTGCTCTATAAAAGTATTTTACCACAGCTTCCTGGTGTGTGTTGTCATTTAGGGCTCAAAGTGTTTTTAAGGTATTAACATTATAAATACGTCAGCAGAGTAAATGATGTGAGTATAAAATTAAAACGTCTATTTCTCGTCTAAGATTGACGGAAGATCAAGGATAAATACAACCTCAAGTTGCGAAGGTTATGTTTACACGCCAACTCTGAAACCACCATCAGTGATTCAAGTTTTTGGAACAATTAGATTTTAATTATTGTTATTTTATGTATTTATTTATTTTTTGCGTCCATCAAAAGCATTTTTGACCCCTCTGAGCCACCGTAACAATATCTTATTTTGCCAGTATCACTAACAGAGTATGAATCTGAACCAATGACGTAGTGAAACAAACCAATTACACAGCTCATAAATCAATCAATCAATCAACCAACCAACCAACCAACCAATCAATCAATTAATCAATCTTTATTTATAAAGCACTTTAAAACAACACAGGTGGCCAAAGTGCTGCACACAGACATGAGAACAAATAAAATGTATAAAAGAATTAGAAACAAAATTAAAACCATAGAACAGTTGAAAAATAAATACCAACATCTCAAAGCCAAAGAGAGGATTTTAAGAGAATCTATGGCAGTCAAGGGGCACGGGACACGAGACAATACGGCACAGAGAATAAAGTTAAATTAAAGTTAAATTAAAATCATAGAACAATTAAACAATAAAAAAACACAAAGCCAAAGAGAGGATTTTAAAACAAGTAGTGATTAGAGAAATATAAAACTGTAATTATTTTGATGAAGTCACAACATTATTGTGTCTCGTTTTGCAAAGTTTTACACCAAATACGAAAACGCCCAATTCAGCGTGAAAGGGCTGTGACACACACCAGGCCGACACTTTCTGATCATCAGTTTCCAGCCTGTTGTGGGTTTGTGACCCGTGTTTTTGTGGTTATCATTCAGAAGAAGCCAGCTCTGTACGTGAGTTAGTAGCTTTTCCTAGCTTCCTAGCCTGTTGGCTAAAAGTGGCGGTTTCCCTTTTATAAAGACGAACGCAGACTACTGCCACCTGCTGGCAGGAAGAGTTATTTTCTTTAACCCAGGCGACGTGTCAGATTTGACCTTCAGTCTGTCTTTGATTTCCCTTTGGTTCGTGCGTAACTTATCGGATCACAGATAATTGACAAAATGTACGATAAATATAGATTTGGTGTGCAAACATTTTAACTGATATCATTAAACTGTCAAGACCAGAAGTGTATTTCTGGTCTTAAACACTTCACTGTTTTAGTTTAGAGGTCACGAAAACAAATCTGATGGGTTGTGATATGATTAATGGCCCAGGAAATAAAAAAGGTTTTATAAGCTGGTATTTAATCACCTGTTATACTTCTCATTCATGTTTTTGAAAAATATTTAATAGTTTCGCTTTTTAAGGCTTTGAATGGTAATTGAAACCAGGGAAGAAACTCAGAAGGGAAAGCACGGGTTGAGATGCTGTTGTTGATTTCCAGGAAAATTTCCATCACACTGAAATGCGAGCAAAGAAAGCGTTTCAGTCCTCAGATGGTGGCTCAGACAGCCCACTTTCGTGGACACTCCGGGGCAAGTCTCAGGAAATTAAGCCTCAGCTGTTTGATGGCTGTGAGAAGCCCCAAATATTACTACTTAGTAATTCATGACACACATAAGCTGCTTCTATGAGGCTCTGAGGTAGTATGAGATCCTGGCCTAATTTATTCCAAACTTTGGAAAGTGTTAGCTCTCAGTTTGTTTGCCTGCTTGTTTGGATTTGTTCAACCGCTGCCAGTTTCCACTTTGCCTCAAACAAAGCGGTTAGAAACAGTCTCTGCTTTGTTTCTGTTGAGAGGAGTTATTAGAGGGGAAAAGATGTTTCAAGGCAAACGTGTCAGGCAGCAGTCCACGGTCGCTTAAGTACTGGACCTGTAGCTGCTGCCTTTTCTCCCTGGGCTCTCAAAACACGAGTACACAAATGTGCATATGTGCACATGAGAATACATACACGCATCAACCTATGCTCGCTCAACAGAGGCCCCGCTGACTTAACCCCGTCCTGCTGTGCTGCACTGAGCCGTAGAAGTTGAAAAGCTTCTGCTGCACGTACCACAGCCGCTTCAAAATAAGAAACGCGTTCACACACAAACCCCGTCACGCACTCACTCTCGGTCTCGCCGCGGCACAATTCCACTTCACTCGCGCAATCTCACAGCTAACATATTGTTCTCAGGCCGACACAATGCATTATCTCCCCCGCAGTTGTTCCTCTCTCCCTCGCAACCAGGCACGCGCTCCGTCCTGGTAGCTCTATGTGCGCCGTGCAAACGCTGAGAGGAGTGTAGAGTTGTCAGTCATTAATCTGCTACAGCACAGCCTGTAATCCTGATGACAGAGCGGAGCAGGCTTACAGAGAGCAGAGAGGATCTGAGCCCAGCCTGGAGTGGGGAACAAAGGAGCCAGAGAAGACTGGCTTTGAATCCATAAAGAGAAAGGAAGCGTGTGTGTCTGTTTGTGTGTAAGGATTCTGGGGTGAGGTAGGTAACTATTTTGTCAGCATTGCTGCAGTGCTATTCAAGAATGCTGGCACACACAAACGGGAGGAAGGCTCCACGTGGAAAGCAACCCGGTCTGCGGGGCGTGTCACACACCGACACCATCAGATAAACCGGCTCCGGTCCAGAACGGTCACCACGGCGCTCCGGTGGAAAACGCAAAGGTCTCGCGGAGAAAGAAAGAGAAAACAACCTAATTCTGAGACGTCTTCAAAGAAACATCAAGGGTCAAAGTGGGCTCACGCAATTCCGTGCAACATCAGTCGAGGCTCGGCTGAAAAAGAAGGAGAAAACTATAACCATGTCTTGAGGCATCAACAAGCATGCATAATGGGCATGTGAAAACAACTGCCCCTGCATGCTGAGAGGAAGCAGCAGAGCTAATACTGCATGAGTCATTGGGTTTAGGCAGCTATAGAGTTATTATGTTTCCCTTTACCACATTACAGCTAAGGAGGTCATTTCACAGTCACTCACACCCAAAAGTCAGAGGTGCTGCAGCCCCGAAACTTGCCCGCTGGTCCTGCAGCGTAGTAATATTATTTGAAGTCTAATGCAATAAATGACGCAACATAAACTGTGTCTTTACTCAATGAGCTAATAATGATGCTG
The DNA here is from genome assembly GCA_005024645.1 of Planiliza haematocheilus. Lineage (NCBI taxonomy): Eukaryota > Metazoa > Chordata > Actinopteri > Mugiliformes > Mugilidae > Planiliza > Planiliza haematocheilus. The sequence goes on from SRSE01001181.1 coordinate 4,169,851, forward strand.
ATAAACAAGCCCCAAAGTTGCAGTGGTACTTGAAAGCATTTTCGTCTCTTTGAACTGAGACAGGAGCCTCATTAGTGACCGAATAAAAAGAAAATATGGATTGAATGTGGACCAGGCATCCAAACTGAACACATACTCACACGCTCATACAATGCCTGGGTACATGCTCTGGCTCTTTCAGATTTCACAGGCATTTGAAACACTATTCCAGTTAAATCTGTGTGTGCGTGTCTGCTCGCGTCACTGGGATATGGTAAATAATGAATTAAAAAGTACCCGTTTCGAGACGACCTGCCAAGTTTCTGAGTCAACCACGATAGCTGCAGATTGGTTTAATAAAATATGAGCTAAATTCTCCCCTGCCACTGCTGTCACTGATGCAAAAAAAAAAAAAGGCCAATGCAATGTAAACACGCCGTGGCTGGGCTCTCTGAAGGACCCGGTTCTCCAGCTGTGGTGGAGAGAGATATGATCAGATGTTCATGACACTTCTATCGAGAAGTCGAGTGGGGGAGGGGGGAGCTATAGCCAATGGGTTGAATTTTTCAAAAAGCTATTTGGCTTTCTTTTGGACATCTTCTCTTCACAGGAAACTCTGAGCAAAGGCTCAGAGAGAAAGAGTGGAATGATATGTGACAAGGGCTCTGGCTCAATTCATGTTGGAGAAGGTTCAGAAGAATTACAAAAACTCCCCAAACGTGTATAATTGGGGCTTTGGAGCAACATATAGGGCTGTGGAAGAAGTTTTTGCTCAGTTCTCATTGCTTTACTTGTTATATACACACTGCCTGGCCAAAAGAAAAAAGTCGCCACCTGGATTTAACTAAGCAAATAGGTACGAGCCTCCTACTGGATAATTACAGCATGGGCGATTATCTTTCAGCTGGCAACCATGGCTAAACAACCATGTCTAAAGACACATCCTGTGGTCGTGGAAAAGTTGTTAGTCTCTTTGAGAAGGGTCAAATCATTGGCGTGCATCAAGCAGAGGAAACATCTATGGAGACTGAAGAAGCTACTAAAACTGGGTTAAAAACTGTCCAACACATTATTAAAAGCTGGAAGGATAGTGAAGAACCATCGTCTTCAAGGTGGTCGGAAAAAAATTCTGATTGATTTTCTGATTGACGACGTTTGTTGAAATCAAATGGAAGAAAAACAACAGTAGAAAACAACAGTAGAGTAGTTTAATAGTGAAAGTAAGAACATTTCCACACATACAATGTGAAGGAAACTCAAGAGTTAGGGACTGAAAAGCTGTGTAGCCTTAAGAAAACCACTAATCAGTAAGGCTAACTGGAAAATAAGGCTTCAGTTTGCTAGGGAGCATAAAGATTGGACTCTGGAGTAATGGAAGAAGGTCAATCACGGCTGTGGAGACAGTTTTGATTGACAGTTGCCAATCACAGCAATGGTTGGTTGGTGATAATCATTGAATGCACTCATTAGTCCACTGATCTAGGGAAAACAAGAAAAAATAAATGCATTTTTATTCCAAATGGTGGGTTTCCTCTTGACCTGTAAGTGATCTATTTGGTGTTTCTAACTCCTGAAATACACTGATCAGCCAGAACATTAAAACCATTGACAGAAGAAGTAAATGGCATTAACCATCTTGTGACAATACAATGTTTTGCTGGGAAACTTTCTTTTGGACCTAGCATTCATTCATGTGGATGTTACCTAGACACCCACCTAGACCAGACCAGGAACCATCACCTCATTGAAATGATGCAAATGAACAACAGCACAAGGTGTTGACCTGGCCTCAAAATCACTAGATCCCAAACTGATCAAGTATCTATGGGATCACCCATAGAGGCCCCTCCTCTCAACATTACACTAACACACTAACAACATTATGTTGCAAGACACCTACAGAAGGCCCATGTCCATTCTCTGATGAGTCATAACTATTTTGGAGGCACAAGGGAGACCTACACAATATTAGGAAGGTGGTCATAATGTTATACCCTGATTGGTGCACCTCAACAATAAGAAGTTTTGAAACAGGACTTACTGCTTTGTTACACCAAATAGCCAAATCAAATATAGGCTACTGAGGATTTTAAATCTAAAAGCTTAGATTTAAGCCTAGTTTTGCAACACATAAATTAATAGGCGGTGTAATACTAAGTATTTAAAGCTTAATTTTTGCTTCTGCATTGGATCTATGACTGGTAATGTTGTAGCATCTAGGTCACCTGCCTAGGCGTAGACCCTGCATAGACTGCATATTGAGTGGACTAAGCTCAATACTGAAAGTCATTTTTTTCTCTTGGCGTAATTACAACGTTGGCACACCTTGGCCTCCTGCCCAGGTGTAGGCTCTGCATACCATAGATCTGTTGCGGGACTATAAACCAAGCTTAACGCTGTTTTGGGGTTCTTTGACATTTTTCCGACTGTTCACAAAACATTTAGGTCATGTTCAAAACAAATTCAAGAAAAAGTTTGGTCGTTCTTCTGAACAGCCTGCGACGAAAAACATATGAACTTGGAGAATGTTTACAACGCTATGTGAGAGATATGTGTAATTGCTCTCTCCACTTGTTCTGTATGAGCATTGTTATACACAAGCAAAAAAAAAAGAAAAACGTAACCCAGCAAAACTGTTAAATGCAAATTATAAACAGCATTCAGATGTTCAAAATGTTCTTCTCACCACGGCATGTCATGCAGCAAAACTCATGATGCCAAACAAATGAGCTTATAAAACAGCAAGACATTTAGAACAAAGAAAAATAAGAGTTCATGCCTATGCTGCCTGCGGGGCAGCCAGTGTGCTCGGGAACACGTTTGACAATTATTTTCAGGGGAATATGTCACTGTTTGAGAGGAGTTTTCTCAACATCAAAGTCAGTCTCTCTGAAGACATGTTAGATAACTTCAAAGTCCTGTGACTGCTTTGCCAAGAGGTGCTTTTTCCTTTGTTTTGTTCCGCCGGTTTGTTTTCCACTCCATTGTGGAGTCGATGAAGAGGACTGTGAGCGCATGTTGCATCACGAACCTGTTCTCTGTGATTTACTAGTCAAGGACGCAATGGACATTGAACATGACTTTAAACACCAAACATATTCTGACAGGCAGCTTTCCAAGCAAGGACCTCAGAGAACTGTGGTTCTGCTTTCTTTCTTTCTTTCTTGCTTTTCCTTTCACGAATTCAGGAGTGATGTTAAAACTGTATTATTTTTGAAATTTTAAAAATTTAGATCGCCCGCTTGCTTCCCAATTTTTATCTAATTGCATTTTACATTTGTACTTGTGATGAAAAGAGAGAGGCTGCTGGGTTGCCTTTCACATTTACTTTCCTGCGATATCCTGCAGTTTTTGTCCCCTGGAAGAAAATCAAAAAAGTCCATCCATATGTTTCTTATGTAATCCACCTATCAGCACCTCTCAAACTCTTAAATTGTGCCATTCCTTGGCTTGATGTTATGCTAAGCTAACAGGTTATGCTAAATAAAAATCACTAAATGGTGTAGTTGCGTACACAGTGGTGATTGTGCAAGATAATTGAGAAGGAGCATTTGAAACAAAGCTTTTAGCGTCTTCAGTATTTACCCATTAATAACCATCTGGATATATGTATGATACAGAGTCTAAAAGAGAAGACCAGCTGCTGCCTTCTCGGAAACAATCAGCTGCTGTGTTGCCTTTATTTCCCACTGCATCAAAACAGAAACAAGTTAATTAGTAAGGCGTCCTCCAACAACATGCAATATATCATGCGGTGAACCTCACCTGCCTGCTGCACATATACTCACCGTCTCTGGTGACATAATTATATGACTGATGCTGTGGAATTAATTGGAATTACTGTCCCTGAAGATCAGCGTCGGTGGATATCATAGAACTGGTAATATTGGCCCGCAGCCCTTGCAGGGAAAGTTAAGTCACGGTAAATGCGATCTATATCATGAGCCGGATCAATGAGGACGAAGGCCAGTGCTTGTGAAAAATGAAAAACCCAATCCGTCCAATCTATCAATAGCCGTCAAGCAAATTAAGCGTGGTCTGAAAGTCACGGTAGTGTCACAGCTGACTTATATTGTGTTGTTAAATATTAACAGCAGGCCCGTAGTATAAGTTACAATGCCAGGACAGCCATTTGCGCTAAGCTTCGTCTGATGTAATGCAAAACAGGCCACATCTCTATTGAAATAATAAAGATTCAAGTGAAATTAACATACTGGGACGTGTTGCATCACATATTCTGGTAATCCTTCCTATCAACTCAAGCCATTTGCATTTTTTTTCCATGTAATACGGCATTGTAGAGTATAAAACATGCAATAATAACCTACTTTGGCTCTGGATGAGAAGACAAGCAAATTTGTTTTTTTTCCTGTAGTGTGCTACAAAAAAAGTTATCCAACTTTTGAGTTCACAGAAATGACTGAATATAGTTTGCCTCAGTTTTTCTTAATTTTTTAATAATATCAAAGAATTTAAATCAAACGTAGCAAGAAAACCCCAAACACAATGTCAACTAATTTGGTTGTTCTTATAATGAATGCACTGTCAACATTCACAATGCCACAGTGTACATGGCATCAACACAAGCAAAGTAAACCTGAGGTTAAGTCAGCGAAACAAATGAGATATTTGGAGTTTTAAAAAAATTGATGACACACCTACATTTGTTAAACTGAAGCTAGAATAACACAATGAAAGTACACACAAGCAAAAATGGAACATATAGTTACATACAAATAAATTACAGATAGCATGGGAGATAGAAGTGAGACTATGGAATGGAGTAGGCCTGTCTGAATAAATAAGTTTTGAGCTGAGATTTGAAGCTGGTGACTGAGTCTGAATTTTTTAAGTGTTCAGGGAGGATGTTCCAGAGGCAGGGGGCTGAGTGGGAGAACGCTCTGAACCCCATGGTGGTCATGCGAGCAGGTGGGATGGTGAGTGCGGGCAGGAATGTTTATGTGGAGCAGGTTAGTGAGGTACTGAGGGGCGAGGTTGTTTAATGCCTTGAAGGTGAGAAGTAGGATTTATAGGTGGCGCCATCTTGTGAGTTTGGAGCCAGAGTTGGCGTAGTAAGTAGTAGCTCACATTAGAGTGTTGTTTTAACTAGCTAGATAATTACATCAGTTCAGTTATAAACCTAAAGTTGAACTCATCAAATAAATTGCAAAGATCCTGCAGATCCTTGAGGTCGGTACAATACAAAACCCATTTAGTTGGTTTCAAACAGACAAACAGTTATTTTGACGTACCAACTCTCAAGTTCCAACGGGAGTGGTTGTCAGTGGCAACTGTCAATCACACCTGTCTCCATCATGATGTCACATCCTGTTTTTATTGCGTCTAATAACTTCACAGAAAAATGGACACTGAGCTGTTGTGTACTTCAGTGTTTTAGTTTGTCCCAAATACCATCCACTAACATGGAGGTGGTGGGCTTTATGAATTATACTGTAGCCAACCACCAGGGGGAGTTCTACTTGAATATGCTTCACTTTTGAGAAGGTGTCGTGGCATCCACTTTTTTACAGTCTATAAAACAATAACATTTAGAGTGAGTCATTCAGTAGAGGAAGGGGTTCAAATCTTAAGGTACAGACACAAACTACATCTACTACTTTCCCCTTAACACACCACAAAGACTACAGCCAATGGCTAGCATTGAGGATATACCTATTCATACCAGCAGGTGGCAGTAGTCTGAATTCACCATTAATAAGAGAACCCGGAAGATCAATAGTTGCCTCCAGAACTACGAAACCAGACAAAGCTAGGTGTAGATGACACTAGAAGTACAATGCAGTGAGGTGTTAAAATGAAGTCGTTAAAAAATCATTTAACCCGATGAATCTCTCTGGTCACGTCTCTGTAGGTCAAAGCAAGGTCAATGGAGTTCAGCTAAATTTACCCAAAATCTTGACTCTACAATACTAAAGAGAAAATGTTTTATGGACTACTAAAAGGGGTAAAAAGGATGTCGACATGAAAATATCTTCCCAGTGGTGGAGCGAAGATCATGATTTGGGGCTGTTCTGCTGCCTCTGGGGCTCGACAGCTTGCTGCTATCAAGGGGAAAATGAATTCCCAAGTTGAACTCTGCACAGGAGCATTGACAGACTGACAGTATTAAGAGAAGAGGAATTAAACGTGCTCTCGTCTCCAAAGCGGCATGCAGAAAATTGTGATTGGAGAGATCTCTCGTATTTCATAGGCTGTACTTATGTGTCTCTGTAGAGGACACATGGACACTAACATGAAGTGTCACTATAGAAGCGCTGAATAATCCTGAGTGCATAACTGCTCGCATAGCAAACGCCAGATTCAAGTGAAGTGTGCATTAAAATTAAAGGTATGGTTCTGGCAGGCAGTTAGATGGAGAGGACTGATACCACTTTCATATCTGTCTGCCTTGCCGTCTTCACAAGAAAAAATCATATTAACGTCACTCTGTTATAATATGTGATATTTACCGAATTAAAAGCGTCAGTTCAGTTGTGGTGTGTTTGTTGACATTTTCAGAAATGTCGGGGGTGGATGGCAAGTTAATGAATTATAATTTAGTTGCATCGTTTCCTTCTTAATTTTATAATGGTTTAGAAAAATATTGGACATTTTCCAAATGGCCTCATACTTCAATTAGGCCAATTCATATCCCACATTAAGTTACCAGATTGATAGCTTGCTAGCCCGGGTGCCTCATTTCTCACTAAAAGATGAATCTCAATAAAAGATGTCTCAGCCTGTGAATACCACGATGCAGGAGAGTTCAGAGGATCTCCTCTTGTGCATGTTGTAAACAACACAACCGCATTTGAAGGCACCGTGAATTATGAAGCTACAGCCAGGTGCTTAGTTTTAGCTTAGCTTAGCTTAGTTTATCGAAAGAGCATTGAGTATTTCAGTATGGATTTGGGGTCACAAAAGATTAAATATATATATTCCACCTTTTCATGTTGGTAAAAGAAGTCTGATTCATGCACCAAGACACTAAAATGCTCCATTACAAGAAGCTTATCTTAGCTTAATTTAGCTAAGCGTACCACAAAGACCAGTGGCAGCTAGACATGATTTTCTCAAAGGTAGAATTAAATTAAAATTAGCCTACTAACAGCTCATAAATTAGCACGTTGCATCTAGCGCGGTTTATCCCATTTTAAGAAGGAAATGAGCCAGGCCATACATTTACCTGGAATCAGTTGCCTGGCAACCGGAAGAAGAGTCACCAACAACCCCTTAAATGACAAGTCATGACACAAAGTTTAATGCAGATTATGAGGTTAGTGACAAACAGTGATACCAGCTGTTGCATTTCCAGTCTGTGCTAAGCTAAGCTAAGCTAAGCTAAGCTAAGCTAAGCTAAGCAGCTTTTATCTGCTGCTAAACACAGCATACACAGAAAGAAAGTGATATTGAGTTTGATATCTACTGTCCACCAGAAAGCAAACATACATATTTAATCTATTCTTTAAAACCTCTGCACTGTTCATGTTGTTAAGAAACCTTCCACGTACAGAAGCCAACAACCTACAGATTTGTATTGTTACTGCTGATTATTTTTCCAATTCGGTGACTGCAATTTATCACATCTCAAGTTTCTAGGCTTCCCCCTCTGTAGAGAATTGCTACATTAAAATTTAAGAACATCTTGATGGTCTTCTTATACGCCATGAATGATTTTTCTCTGATTGCTTCAGACTGACCCATTTACAGCAGTGAATTTTTATATGCGGGGATATTATTTCACAATGTAGACGGCTGTGGTGCCAAGGGGAAAGGCGTTTGGCCAAAAAAAAAAAAAAAAGGAAAGGGAAAAAAATCCACAGCCTCCAGGCAAATATTATGTTCCCAAAAAATACTTAACACGTCCTCTGAGTTCAGGATGAGGATTTCTGTGCAAACAGTGGCCATTTATGGTCATTGTGGGTGCAGCCAATGTCAAATATCAGACTGGCAGCAGAGCCACAAACGTGTGTTTTAATGCTTCTCCTCTGTTCTTTTGTTCTGGATCGGAAAAGTATGTTGGTCGGAAGTGGAAATGATAAAAACACGATAGTTATGTTGGGGGAAAATATGTGTTGGAAATTACGTCTCAGACAAGATTTTTGTGTATTTAAATGTGTGTACTTAGTAACTCAGATTATTACAAATTCTGTTCTGACATGAAAAAATACCAGTTCACTAGAATATTGCGTTACATTACAAGTCCTGTAAGTAGATTATAAAAGTGTTATTTCTGACATAGATTAAATTTAAAGAGTCTAAAAATTAAAGAGTCTACAGGCTGACCAAATCTTTTGATAAACTGCATTAAATGACGCCTTGTGTAACATTTCATAAGCTTACTGTGGATGTAAAGCAGCTATTAATAAGAAAGTCTATATTATATAATGTATGCTTCTCAAACAAAGCAGAGTAAATGGAAAACAGTAGTTAAATAAATTAAAAGTACTTCAGAAAAAGTACTTAGGGCTACTTTCCATCATAAACATATACATATATTAATCTGCATGTAAATATGCAGTGCATTTTTTACTGTCATTTAAAACAAAACAACACTGACAGAAAACAATTTTTGAGTATCAGCATCAGGAAAACACAAGATGGCCTACAACTGTATCTCTTCCATCATCTTTTCTAACATTTACCACAGCTGCTGTGTGTCTGGTGTTGTCAGTATAGCTTTCATATATACAGTAGGCTTACAGTGACTGGGAGGAAATGCTGAAGTTTATTCAATCAGACACTAACATGCAGGGGAAGCTGCACAGTTTGGGCTGCAGTCCACAGGTCAGATCCTTGTAAAGGCCTGACTGTAGTTGATCCCCGGCTTCCATATTGAGGTAATTTGATAGGCGCCTGCTGCCAGTGACGGAGAGTCAAGTCTTGACAACTTCAGACGGCAGACATCCTTCCGTTTGTGCAGAACACCGGCTGAAACCTGCTTCTTGACAGCGGCCTTCACACAATGAGCAGCACCTTCACCAGCAGTGGGTGCAGGGACAACGCTTGAAATACCTGGGCCAGTCTAATTAGAGGAGACTTCTTGATCTCAGCAGAGATGGTGCAGTTTTTGGCGCTATGGATGGGAGCTGTTCTCCAGTTTTGTCACGCAACGATTTACACCAACGAGTGGGCGATAAAAATAAGAGGAGACCTTGAGTCTGTGAACAGGATGGCAGAGAAATATGGATTTACTAATATGGGTCAGGTGAGTGTGCTAAATCAAAAGTAAATGTTAGAAAGGAACACATCTTTACTCTTGATCTCAGTTAATGTTTTTAGTAAACAGAGTTCATTCTCATTTAATTCTCAGTTTGTTACTGTTCATACATAGGGATCCACAGACTGTAGGCCTTTAGATTAACATGGCTTCACATGAGGCCACATCCCACTAAAAGAATTAGAGTTACAGGAGACCTAATGGCACAATGACAAACATGAAAAATGAATTGACAGAAAAAAAGACATAAATCATAGAAATCCAATGTGTCCAATTTAGCCAATTACCAGAGCTGTACTTGTTCAAGATCATATTAAATATTACTGCAAAACCTGGAATAGCATAAACTGTTATTTACTGGGGATTTCCAAGAGCAATTGTGTCAGAAAGTAAAGTAAAATTAAATTTTTGTAAAAGTTTTAGAAAAACAGATAACAATATCTGCTGCAGCTGCACTCCAAGGACTCCAATACTCTAATGTGAAAGTAGGTCGAATGTTAATTTTTATATCAAGGAAGACGTTTGTATCACAAATGCCCATTTACTGTGGTGAGGTTTTGTACAGTAGATGGGCATTTGTGATATAAATGTCTGCCTTGATATAAAATTTAACATTAAATATTGAGGTGTAAGTATTCCAAGCATCTCAATTCATCAATTTTTTTTTACATGTATTTCATTAATTCAACCTATAATTGACAGCTAAACCAAGATCCAGTCCTTGGTAATTACTTTAGTCAAGGTCGTAAAGAATTTGTCTGTATTTCTCTACGTGAAAGAAGCAAATGACTTAGACAGAACTGAATTATCCATGAAACTCAACACAAACTCCCACAGATTATATTTTGTGATAAAACAGCTGCAGGTCTTCATCTACTCCAGGTAATTTGAACCAGACGGACCCACTGAAACTGAAAAAGACTATAACTTTATAATGCTGAGGTCAAAAATCAAGAAGCAAGTTCCACAATAGATTCACCAGGGAATAAATTAGGGCCATAATTTATTCCTCTCTGTCAGAGAAAATGACCAGCCAGTGACTTTTTTTTTTTTTTTTAACCTAAATTACTCCCTCGTATGTATTAAAAATCTGCTTACATCATGACATTACAGAAACAACTACACTATAGAGAGTGTGCATTTACTCACACAAGTACACACAAGAGCAGCAGTGTAGCTCAGGTTGCCCTAACCTGAAAAACTATCACAGGTGTAAGGTAGCCGCCTCAAAGAAAGACACCCAGAGCTGTTTTATAATTCAACAGCTGTTTAGTACAGAGACAGAGCAGGGTGCGCAACACACCTGCACCTGAAAACAAATTCATTTAGAGGGTTTGATATTTGTTTTACCAGATTGGAGACCTGAAGAGTTATTACAGTTTCCGCCATCAAGACACAGCAAATCGGTCCACGGTGGGCAACAAAGAAGTGACTGTTAGCGTCGCCAAGGAGACCAAGGTATAGTAATGGGATACGGGCAGAACTGGAAGGCTCTGCTAGATTATTAATCAGCACCGTGTCCAGTCTGTACCTCCTGATGCACATAGGCGCACACACATGTTCATGCATTGATGCCTTCCCTCACATCACAATCTTACGCACATACACACATCCACAACACCCATGAGATGCCAGGAGGCATTAAAGAGTGATAAAATGTTAAATACACTTCCCATTTAGTGGGCGGTTGCAGTTTATTCTAAGACGGGTCATGTTTTTTAGTAGAGGCCATCATTGCTGTCAGTAATACATTTCTGTGTAACATAGTGATAGAAAGGCAGTTGGACATTAAGCTCGCCACAGTTAAAATAACTTTTGACTTTTGACCTAACCTTAGCAGTTTCTTTCAACAGGTTAACGCTCCCATTCTACAAAAAGCCTAAGGCAGCTATGTTGGTGTCTGCATTTACACTTGGGGTGTGTCTACAACGTTTTGTATTTATCTGCTAAAACACTAGTTGGCAACTTGCTACCTGTGTTTAGTTTCTCTGTGTACTTCAAACAATAGCAAAAACCAAAGAGCATTTCAGATCAATCACAGTAGGCTATTCTTCGCCATAGCCATAAACCTAGTTTTAGAGGGAAAATACAGTAAAACTAGGGCTAGCTTGCTCCACACAATTATTTCCATATACCTGAGCTAACATTTATCTAGCTAGCTAAAATTTGCAATAGGCCTATAGCAGAATCTGACCGACTAGTTGGCAATGTCTGTCTTGCTCTGTTGGAAATCAAGGATATAGAAATTAAAAACTGCTCCTAGAGGTGTGAGAACAAGAACAAAGTTCGTTCTGGCCAGATAAATACTTCCCGAGAAACTCCAGTGCCGAAGTCTTCATAAGGCCCTCCCACTGCAGCATACGTCACATGCACTAAGCATTGTGGGAGATGCGGGAGATGGATGGACGACGTGAGGCCAATGCGAGAGTCCCTGTCGGTTAGTCATTTTGATGGCTTTGTTCGTCGGATCACGCCGTTCATTCACTCTACCCAGGAGAGATAACGGCCACACTGCGAATATTAGCATCTGGGAGCTCACGCGGCTTCTGTGAGTAACCGTTAGCATTTCCGCTAATCACGCCCACTTTTTTCTCGTTGCCGGACACGAGAAAAAAGTTCTTTCCAGTGCATGTCGCCGAGTACAGTACGTAACAACCTTTAGACTTAGTTGCATTGATACCCTATAGTGTTATACGCATTTTTTTTATTTAATTTAGTTCTAAAGCGTTCTAACTTTAATAAACAAATTTAGACTGTTCTTCTAGCTAAATGTTAACACCAGCTTGCTAGCATGTAAATACAGTTAAGTTCATGATTTAGCTTTTTACTAATTGACATTAACACAAAGTGCAGTTGATGAGAATATCTTTAATCTATTTTTAAATTGTTAGACTAAACCAAATTTTAAAGTCGATAATTTCATACCAATCACTTGTATATTTTAAGATGTCCCCCAAAACGTTGTGGCAGTCAATCCAGTAGCTTCTGAATTAACAAACTGTGTTAAAAGTAAATGTCCACATCTGTACAAATGCACTTTAATGGTCTTTTTAAGGTGGAATGGCTCCAACAGCAGGTGGTCCAGAGGAGAACAAAACGGACCCCAGGAGCCAACTCTGACTATTCCACTGACATTAGGATCCAACACCTTCCTCCTACCCATCATCAGTCCGGCCCCACCCAGGCTCTGCACTTTAACGACCCAATGTTTAACAGCCTGTGGTACATAGTGAGTCAGATTTTTTTTTTCTTTTGCTCAAGCTCAAGTCTGAAACACAGACACATAAACACAGACAGACAAAGCCTAAAATAGACACTGATTTATTCTTTACTCCCAGAGGCTAAGTCGGATGTCCCACTATTTGCTCCACAGCACTGCAGTGATGAGTCCAAAGGCTGCCAGTCACATATGAACATTGCAGGGGCCTGGAGGAGAGGGTATACTGGGAAGGGTGTGGTGGTGTCTGTCCTAGATGATGGCATTGAGGGAGCGCATCCGGATCTGAAGCCAAATTATGTAAGTGCCCTGGGATGGGATGCTCTTCTTGTGAAGAGGACATTAATCATAAGCAATTTGGCAGAGCTCTTAGTGTAAGAGTGCAGAGCTGAGACAGATATTGCAGACAGAGCTTCTGGGCCAAAGGTTTGGAAAGGCCGACTAAGAGTATTGAAATGGACATTAAACGTCTGATCCACTTAACTGTTGAGTGGACCGGTGAATAATGCTCTTTGTGATTTGTCTGATGAAACAGAGACAGATAGCTGCTGGCATCGTGTTATGTGATGCTACTTATAATCCATCTGATTTAGGATCCTCTTGCCAGCTATGATGTGAACGGACAAGACCAGGATCCTTCTCCGAATGATTTCAACAAAGCCGCCAACTAGTAAGTACCTCTTATCTCTAGATTTGTCTTTACACCTGCAGCTTCCCATCGTAATAATTCAAACTTTAATTAATGCGCGCTCTCCATTTTTTTCCAGTAATTACATGCATATATGGATATGCAAATTCCCCAGTCTGAATTCTGTCTTCTCACTGGTTTGATGTAACGGAAATAGCCTGTCTTCTCCTCATACATATGCATTTAACCTCATGTACTGATGTTCTCCTCCTTTCTCTGAAAAGCCATGGGACTCAGTGTGCAGGGATGGTTGCTGCGGCTGCAAACAACTCGCGGTGCACAGTTGGAGTCTCTTTCCACGCGCGGATAGGCGGTGAGTGCATGTGGTGGCATGAAAAGTAGTGCACTGAAGGACTCCTGGAGGTCTTAGACATTTAAGATTCAAGCATTACCTCTGCCATTCTGTCCCCTTTTACCTGAAGGTATCCGTATGCTGGATGGAGATGTGACAGACATCGTGGAGGCCCAATCCCTGAGCTTCAGGCCACAGTACATTGATATTTATCTAGCCACCTGGGGGCCAGAAGATGATGGGTCCACTTTGGAGGGGCCTGGGCCTCTGACTCAACTCGTTTTAAAGAACGGCATTGAAACAGTGAGAGAGTGTGACAGAGAAAGAAAAAGGCCTGTAGGCTGTTTGTGTGTTTGTTTATGTGCATATTTATTCAAGGGGCTTATTTTTTTCCCACTTTACCAACGTGTATACATCATTAATACATTAATCACCTCTGTCTGCTTTCCCTATTAATCTCAGGGCCGGAAAGGAAGGGGATCTGTTTTTGTTTGGGCGTCAGGGAACGGAGGGCGGAGAGGTGACCACTGTTCCTGTGACGGCTACAGCAGCAGCATTTATACTATCTCCATCAGCAGCAGCAGCAGCAGCGCTCCGCCTGGAAGCCAGCCAGATTACCTGGAGCAGTGCTCCTCCACACTGGCAGCAGCTCACAGTGGCAGGGAGACAGATGAGCTGGTGAGTGGAAACATAAGGTTGAAAATGAGTTATAGTTAAATAACAGAGGGAAAAGTAAGGTAAAAATGGAGTTCAGCCAAAAGTCTGGAATCAGGAATTTAATGTACATTTTATAAGTGTGTAGGCGTGAGATGCAAACATTTGTTGTTTTTTTACCGTGTCTAAACAGATTTTTATTCTCATATTTATTTATTTTTTACGTCTATGTCAGTGTCAGAAGTCTGATTTGTCTGTTTAAAATTCTGGTGGCACATTTTAAAGGTCAGTCATTTCTGAACAATTTCCCAGGAATCTTCAAGATATTTCTCAGAGAGAACATTTTTAATTTGGTGGCGCTAACTAATATTGAAAACTGACAAAGTTTAATTAGAAAATTAAAAAGTTCCCTCATTCACTATATTAACATAGTGTTTTATTTATTTTTTTTTAGTTTCAGTGCGGGAAAGAATGAGCAAAAATGGATAATCAATCTAGAAACAGCCGTGCAAGTTAAGAAGAAGAATCTTTCCAGTGATTAGTAAATAATTCATTAATTATGTATTTTATTCATTATTTAAGCTGCTTCTTCAAAAAGATTTTTGTTTTTCACAGATTTATAAAGTTAAACTGATCAACATCTTCATAATAACGTCAAAATATTAAAATCTATTGATATCACAACTTCAGACACAGAAATTTATATCAAACACCTTTTGGAGACTGAGCAATGGTTGAAAAGTTTCTTGTGTTACAATAATGTCACTGCCTTTAAGCACCAATATGTGAAAAAAAAAATCCTCTTTAAGTATTATTTGATATTAACTGTGGCTGAAGGCAGGGAGAGGTTTTAAAGTCGGACACATCGAAGAGAGGTTAAAGGGGAATTACCGTTTTTTACAACCTGGACCTTATTTCTGGCATAAAATACGATCGTTTACTCACCCGTATAACTTTTGTTGTCATTATTTAGATCAGCATATATCCATATAGTGAGAGTGAATGGGGCACCGAAATGCAGCCTCCAATAACACATTATCTGCCACGAAACTCATTCAATTCACCAATATTTTGTTATGATAACTGCAGACTCAACGGGGAATAGCACTATATCGTATCATAACAAGATATTGGTGAAATTAACAAGTTTCGCAGTAGATAATGCGTTATTTAGAGGCTGCATTCCGGTGCCCCATTCACTCCCACTATATGGATATATGAGTAAACGATGGTATTTTATGACAGACATAAGGTCCAGGTTGTAAAAAAAAAGAGAATTCCCCTTTAAGTGAGGAGGTTCAGAAACACAAACATTTGTATGACTCGTGTCTCTGTGAAAGTTTTAGTCCCAATGTCCTGAAACAGGAAGTAGAAACAGAAATGAACCTAACTGGCAAAAAAGACAACTAGCGCCGACTAGGATTCATGTAACGTTGTTACAGAACCACATTGATGGCGAAACAACGCCAATGTCCCATAGTACCCTAAAAGAGCCTTTTGGCGTACATGTGCTGTCCTACTTGTCCAAACTAGCCAAATCTGTCTCAGGGTAGATGGGCCACCTGGGGAGGTAATGGAGTATCTGTACTGTAGGGCCTTCTTAGGTTTCGTGGGGTTTATGGTTGTCATTGCAAAATTTGCCAAAAGGTAGCCATCTGGAGCCCATCTTTCTTTCTTTTTCTTTTTTTTCACCGTGCACCAAACAATTGCTTGGCTTCTCTGTCCTGACTGTGTGCCCCTTTCCCTCTATAGGTTACCTTGGGCCCTGGGCAAAGCTGCAGCAGGGCTCAGCCCGGGACTTCTCTCTCCTCCTCCATCGCTGCCGGTGTCATTGCTCTCACGCTGGAAGCCAAGTAAGCAGCTTTGTTGTGTATCTAATTCATGCATGACCTAGAGACCTATTTAAAATCAATAGGTGTAAGCGATTGCTGAGTGCACGTCGTGTCCCTTTCAGTCCCCTGCTAACCTGGAGGGATGTGCAGCACATTGTTGTCCGGACATCAAAAGCCCATCGCCTTATTGCTCCTGACTGGCGCGTGAACGGGGCCGGATACAAAGGTACTCCCTTCGGATCTAAGCTTCAAATGCAGCGAGTTTATTTTTTTAACATTTTTAGAGAGAAGTTTGAAGAATATAATAATAATAATAAATAAATCTCCTGGATGCAATCCTCTCAGAATTTATTATAAAGAGCAGGGGCAGAGCTAAGTTAAGCCTGATGAGCACATTTTGGTAAATGTTCTCTCAGCTCTTTTTAGGGTAAACTATAAAGCAGCGAGCACACAAAATAATGAGATACTGTGAGCAGAGCAGCGATAAACGCCTACAAAGTCCCAGGAGTGTGTGAAGTCTTTTAAAAGCTACAATGCCTTCTATGCCCCGGCTAATGTGGCGTGTATGTGTGTGTGTGTGTGTGTGTGTGTGTGTTTGGATGTGGATGTGCGGGTGTGTTAGTGAGCCACCTGTATGGCTTTGGCCTTCTGGACGCCGAGCGCATGGTGAAGGAGGCTGAGCGTTGGAAGCGAGTCCCCTCGCAGCACGAGTGTGTGGAGGAGGCTGCCATCCAGCTGAGCAGGTATCACACCAACCACGCTTCAAGAGATCTCCGCTTTGAGTCAGGGCTTCCCTTGATTCCCCCCCCTCTTTCATCGCACTTTATCTATTTCCGTCTCGGGTTCTCACATGGATTTCTCTCACATTGATTCTCACACACATTAATGGGTGTCATTTTCTGTGCCGCCGCCGCCGCCGCTCTCCTTTTAACTCCCTCTTGCGTTTCTTGTTGTCTGCCTCCCCTCTCATCTTCCGCCGCTCACTGTTCTCTTCATTCTCTTTACCCACTCCGTCTTATGACAGAATTATTCATCCGGGCTCGGTGCTGACATCTGCGCATGAGACTGAAGGCTGCTCTGGCGAGGCCCAGCGGCACGTTGTTTATGTGGAGCACGTCGTCGTCCGCGTTACCATCACTCACGGTCGTCGCGGCGACCTTTCCATTACGCTCACGTCACCTTCAGGCACGGTGTCGCAGCTGCTAGCCAACAGGTAACTAAGGGCAGTGCTCAGTCCAAGCTACAACGCTACGCCCCTACACATCGTCACCATATGGAGGTTTCTATGCATAATAATCAACGAGCATCATTATTTTTTTTTTTTGTTAGAGCACAGCATCCACTCTACTTTTGCTGAATTCTTCAATTTGGCTTTCTCGTCCCGTTTGGGAGGGGGGAAGTCAATTTTGGCAAACGCTGCCGGAAAATCTCAGCAGTTTGTGCTCATATGGCATTTCAAGGGAACTCGTATCTGGGCAAGCTCTGGGCGAAAAATTAATTCCTGGCAATTTTCTGTTTACTTTAGAGGAACTCTGCAATCGCAAAAAAATAAAAAATACACCACAAATTAGCAACAAGACTCAGAGTGTTGGTTTAAAAACACTTTGGTGCATTTGCTTAAATACTCGATATTTTAAACTGACGATGGCTGGAATTACTGTAATACTGTAATTGGAAGTGGTTGCCCACGGATGATTATCACACAACCATGGAGCCATTTAGTATTGTTTAGCACAGTTTTATTTATTTATTTATTTTGTGTGTGGCTTCCAGCTTTTCTCTTCTGGTTTAATTCTCTAATCGGCAAAGTTTCCAGCTGAGGTAAGCAGCCGTTTTCAGGATGTCATGTGAAACGTCACTCAGTTTAGCTCAGTTGGCCCCAAAGCGGCCTGAAAATTATTTAAGTTAGACTTTGTACAGTCTTGATTTACTTATTTAAGTTTTACATTTTATGCTACTTTACACTTAAAATCGTGAAAAAAAAGATTTTACCTAATTTACAAATGAGTTTCACAGATTCAGCAGTAACATGTTTGATCCCCTATGAGAGTGGTTTTCAAAGTGGGGGACGCGGCCCCCTAGGGGGTCGCCAGGGGGCATTAGGGGGTCTCAGACAATTGGAGGGAAGATGATGATCTAATTATTTTTAACCATTACTATAAAATATAATCCCATTATTTTTTAAACCATTCTCATAAAACATAATTATTAATAATATATCTAAATGTTATTTGCCACGCTCCCTGCCAGTCAAAACATCTTTCATGACCTCATAATATGTGTAGACCCCTCAAGCTAGCATGTAGCTAGCACAAAATGGACAGGTTTTTGGCAAGAACGAGACCGAAGGAACAGACCAACAGCCCTGTCCTGGAGGACACTGCTGCCAAAAAAAAACAACCTAAGAACTCCTGACCAACTAAAATCAGAAAATATGAGGACGCGCTTATGCTAAACTAATATAATAATATAATAATTATTGAATAGTGAATAAAAGAAAAAACAATTATATAAAAATGATGTTTCTTTGCATATTTTGTAGCATTGTAGGTTTGCAAAGGGGGTCCCCAGCCAGAAGCTAATGCTGTTTGGGGGGCCTCGGCATGGAAAAGTTTGATATAATAGACTACTTAACACGAGCAAAATTTACTTTTTCAGTCAATAATTGTTCTTTTATGGAAAATGGAAGCACGTCCTGCAGATCAGAGGAAAATAAAAGTTTATTTTTTTTAGTAAAATCAACTTGTCCACCATCTTCATTTGCAAGATGTTTGAATTTCTTTTTCATTTCATGCTTTATTCTAGATTCCCCCGCAACATCTCAGTAGACTTTAAATCTGGGCCTTGAACTGGCCATTGCGTAACCCTCCACTACTTCTTCTTCTTCTTCTTTTTTAGCCGCTCCTTGGCGGATTTGCTCGCGCACTGAGGATCATTATCCGGCTTTAAGGCACCACTTCCAGTCCAACTTCGACTTTCAGACAGATGGCCTCACATTATAAATTCTGCAGCACATTATCTTCAGTCATTCTGCTTGAAGATAATGCGATGCAGAAGCTGCTGGTGAGGCCAAAATTTGCCGTCGTTTGAAATCTATGCCACTTGCAGATTGCTTTGTTGACATCAGAACAGTTTATTACCTCCATATCGTAATAATATAATAATTCTAATTATTATATATAGCTCACCGGGTTCAGCTTCACATCACTTGTGTTTGAGTCCCTTGGAAAACGGCAGAGCTTCTATATTTAAATAACACTGGTTCAAACGGTCGCTTGGATTATTGGAACCTAATCTTATTTAAACTATAAAAAAATACTAATTTAAGAGTTGTTTCATTGAATTTGTCGCCTTTATCTAATTTGTAGGCAATGTTTCAAACAAGAACACAATACTTGTCCAAAACATAAAGCTATCGTCTTCCATGAGATGCAGTAATGATGCTCTTCTCCTCTCCAGAAAGCTCATGTTTCTTTTTGTTTTTATCCAGAGGAACTCATCAGAAAGCACGTCTTACTAAAGAACGGTTGCCTTTAAGTATATCATAAAGTGAGAAGAAAAAGCAGCAGCAGCAGTAGTAGTGTGATGGCGATCATGTAATGTTTCGGTTCAGGCCTCTTGACGACTCCACCGAGGGATTTCAAAACTGGGAATTCATGACAGTTCACTCCTGGGGGGAGCAGGCGGCCGGGGAGTGGACTTTGAAGATCCAGGATACTCCCTCTCAGAAGAGAGACGGCGCTGATTTAGGTCTGCACTTCATTTTCTTTTGTAACGTTTGCAGTATTATGAAACTGAGCTTCAAACAGAGGCAGCCTCAGGTGCGGGGCGCGCCTCGTGGGATGAAACCTATCTACCGAGCTCTCTGTTGTTTCGCAGGGATGCTAAAGAAGTGGTCCCTGGTGATTTACGGCACAGCGGAGCGGCCGTATCCCGTACACCGCGCGCGAGCCCGATCAGCTGAGTTTCCAGCGGATGGTGATCTCACCGAAGAATACAGCGGTGAGTCAAGCGCTCTGCATCCTGGCTGTCTGATTAAGCTTTCCCTTCTTTTGCCTCCGACCTCTCAGACAGCAGCTCAGTGCGCTCAGGTTTGCAGTGTTGAGGTGGTTTCCTACGCAAATAAGCAGCTGAAGCTAAATAAAACATTATTTTTACTTCTCTGCTGTGGCCGTGATGGTGCTGTGACTTTGTTTTTTTCGCCCTTGCAGGACCCTGCGACCCAGAATGCAGTGACGATGGTTGTGAGGGGCCGGGCCCGCAGCAGTGTGTCACATGCTTGCACTTTTTTCTCAAGTTCAAGAACAACACAAGGTTAGCATGATTAGACGGCGTGGAGTACAGTTAGCACAGGGATGTCAGACTCGTTTTAGTTCAGGGGCCACATACAGCCCAGTTTGATGTCAAGGGGGCCGGACCAATAACACGATGGCGCGTTAAACTATAAATAACAAATGTTTCCCTTTGTTTTAGCACAAAAAAGATTATGAAAATGTTTACATTTAATGAACAACTGGACATTTCTTAAGAAAGAGAAATGCAAGAACAATTACTTTTATTGGAAAATGTCTTCCCATGGGCCAGATTAGACCCTCTGGCGGGCCTGTTTTGGTCCCCGGGCCATATGTTTGACACGTATGAGTTAGCAGTAGATCCAGGAAGCAGCCTATAGTCAGACAGTGTTGCTGCATTTGAAACTAATCAGCTGTTATTTAGTCCTCGTGTTAATTTATGACTTCAAATCTAGGCTAAAATACCCTAATTACACATTAGAGTTGTAAATATGGACCCACTCTCACTCATTTCCGTGGTTACACCTCTTGTCCTCTATGTGCTTTGGTCCGTGTCCAATAGATTGTGTGTATCCGAGTGTCCCCGGGGATTCTGGGGTGACCGCCGGCGTTGCAAGAAGTGCTACTCTTCCTGCGAGAGCTGCACCGGAAGCCGCAGTGACCAGTGCACGTCCTGTCAGCCCGGGCATCACCTGACTGAGGGGGCCAATACCTGCACAGCCGTCTGCGGGGACAACTTCTACCTCGACCACGGTTCTTCGCCCTTAAATCGTCTTTTTAACTTAACGGGAGCTTTGTCGCATTTCTTCCTATTAAACCTAACAAGACAGAGGGAATATCCTTGAGTAAACCTTTAAGGATACTCGGCTGTTTGAATACTGCTGCGCTCGCACCCGCTAATGAATAGTCAGTTGATGTAACTGCAGTTGAGAGGTGTGTGAGTAAGATTGATTAATGGCTCTGATGTGTATTCCTTGCTTATTGTTTGATTTCCCCACAGATGCAAATATGTGCAGAAAGTGCAGCGAAAACTGCTTAAAGTGCACCTCCTACAGCATCTGCACAGAATGCAAACCTGACACAAGGTGAAGAGAAAAAAAAAATGAAAAGTCTCTGATGATGCTTGAATTAACTGCTCGGTAAACACTGCTCCTTCTCCTCCAGCCGCTGAGAATACTGATTCTCCCGGCGCGCGCTCCCTCTCCTCAGAGTCACAACAATTAGAAAAAGCCACAGCGTTTTCTTTCTTTCTTTTTTTTTTGTAACTCTGCATTCAAAGCAGCGCGCTATCTTTGCCTATTTACACCCAGCTCGGGGAGAGAAAAGTGATTTCCATTTTGCAGTATCATCATTGGAAAGGACAAAACATCTCTGACAAATTCACCATATTGTTGAGTTAGAAGTTTCCGGGATACAGTGTTCACGGACTCAGTTCACTAAGTGCTTATGGTGGTGGTGGTGGTGGTGGTGGTGTGGGTTGGAGCCTGCAGTCTGAAGGCAGTGACTCATCTCTGTGGTGTCACATGACTGACGGAGTGTGTCACCGTGCCACATGCTCTCTCCGCCCTCTCCAGTCTGCAGGGGAACCGGTGCCAGCAGAGCTGCGAGGCCGGATTCTACCATGACACGCAGGAGGGCGTGTGCAAACCCTGTGACGAGGCCTGCGCCACTTGTGCAGGTGAGAGCGATGACAAAACAGTATAAAAACGTGTTTAAATGCCATTAAAGTGATAAAACTTACTTGTTTGGTGGGATGTCTTCTGCTTTAAGAGTTGTTTCTTCCTCGTGTGGCATCAGGTGCAGGTGTTGAGGCGTGCAACCGTTGCGCAGAAGGCTACATGACGGAGGAGTGGAGGTGCGTGTCCTCCTGCAGCGCTGGCTTCTACGCCACCGAGCCAAACCCGGAGAAGGCTGATGGGCACAGGATATGTAGGAGGTGAGCTCGCTGGTGTGTGTTCAGGTGTGGGTGGTTTGTTTATCTGCTGATGGCAGGCCTTATTCTGGTGCTTGGCTGCTGCCTGCGCGTGTTTGTGCCCGAGTTTGTTGTCGTGCGCCGCCACATAAGCGGCGGAGGTATCTGCTGTCTCCGTGTGCGCGTTTGTCTGCTCAGTCTCGCCGCTCCTCTCCTCAGGTGTGACGCCAGCTGTCTTACCTGCGCGGGGCCGAGCCGGGGGGACTGCAGCAGCTGTTCCAGTGGCCACAGCCTGCAGGAGGGAGTGTGTGTTGTCAACACTGTGTGCACAGACGGTCAGCCAAGCATCTTCGTCTTCTATTACAAGTTGGCTCGCTGCTGCCAGATAAATATAGTGCAACTTTGACACGTCTTGTTTTCTGACATATTTAACACAAAAAAAAAAAAAAATGCAGTCATATGCTCAAAACGGCTGCTGGTGATTGCTGAAAGTGTAAAAGTCTGTTTTTAGATCGTTGTAAATACATTTAGTGGACACCGATCAGGCATAACATTATGACCACCTTCCTAATATTGTGTAGGACTCAGAGAATGGACACGGGCCTTCTGAGGGCGTCTGGGAACAGAATGTAGTTAATAGGGGGCCTTCGGGTCCTATGGGTTGAGGGGAGGGGCCTCTGTGGATCATACCACAGATACTTGATCAGTTTGGGATCTAGTGGAGGAGTTGTTCCTAACCCTCGTGCAAGAGGGTAACACAAGGGCTAAACTGTTTTTGTGTGTGTGCCTGTGTCAGGCTGCATCCTACTGCCAACAAGGAGTGTCATAGCTATGGGGTGGGGGTGCCTGGTTTGGTCTAGGTGGGTGCTACATGTCTAAGTAACATCCGCATGAATGAATGCCAGGTCCAAAAGTTTACCAGCAGAACATTTTATTGCCACAAGATGCTCAATGTTGTTCACTCCTCCTGTCAGTGGTCTTAATGTTGTGGCTGATCGGTGTATTATCTCTCTGTCATCCGTAAGTCAGTCGTGTTTATCTTCTGAAACAAATAGCACGGCATCTGACATTAAGCCCACCTCTGTGCCTCCTCAGATGGTTATTCATTTCTGAGTCACTGTGGTTCTCTTGCTGCCTGTCTGTCAGGAGAGTACCAGGACGGTAACAGGAACTGCCATGCGTGCGATGCAACGTGTCTGAAGTGCACAGGGCCGCAAAGCGAAGACTGTATCAGCTGCGCTCCTTCACGGTGAGTTGGCCTCGGCTCTCGAGATTCAGGGTCGGAGGGGAAAAGTGATCCCATCCCTCTGTTCCTCTGAGTAATACTTGATCTCTCACAGATGCAGTGGTGCCGGTTAAAGCCTGTATGTTATTACATTTAGACAGAATGTGTGCAGCTGAAGCCTAAAGGAACAATGCATAAACAGACAGAGTAACTATACCCTGCACAGGATATATTTAGGCCCTGAATGTAAATAGTTTTATTTATCAGTTAAATTCAAATGAATCTAAACGACGCGTCCACTCTACAGCGACACCACTTCTCCTGGGCTCACCCGTGCAGCTGATTCTGTCTCTCTCAGTGTCTTCTGTCTCTTGATCAAATCCCAGACTGACTCCATGATGTTGAGTTCAGGACACACCATCTGTTGCAGGACTCCTTGTTCTCCTTGTGGCTCTGGGTGCATGTAATCAGGCGCCTTCCTGATTTAGCTGCACGACTGAATCTAAAAATACTTTTTATCCTGTTTTATATCAGTCGTTAGAAACGTCAGCGTCATATAATCAGCACCAGTACCTTTGCCCCCTCCTTCTCCTCCCCCTGTGCTGACACACTGAGCTACATCTGTGTACCTCCGCCATATGGCGCACGCTGGGATGTAAATGAGCTCCTGTCATTCACGTAAACAGGATTCATATGTGTTGATTTCTTTCTTTTTTTTGTTGTCCCGTTTGGATGTTGCCGGCCGCCGCAGGGCTCTAGACGAGGGCCGCTGCGTGGAGGCGTGCGCCAAGGGCAAGTACCAGTCGGGCGGCCGGTGTCACGTGTGCGACCACACCTGCGCCACGTGCGTGGACGGAGGGCCTGCCAACTGTACGAGCTGCGACACAGGTGGGGATGAAACGAGCGGATGTGAACGAGCGTGTGGTGATGTGTACCTTTAAGGTCATTTAGGGGACTGTGGGACATTGACGGCGTAACCTACGCACGTGGCCTAGAGACATTTATACTCAGTGTGGCTCGCTCTGTAAAAACGCCACCCAAACTCTAGTTGGCGCTGTCTTTTTTGACACATTTTTGTTTCTGTTTCCTGCTTTACTTTCAACAATGGAGACTAAAATTTTCGCCGATATTTCACCGAAGATGAGTCATACAAACATGGCTGAAAAATGTATCACGATGTAAGTGTTTCATATCAGTCGATATCGATAATTATTGATTAATTTTTTTAACCTATTCTACCCAGACTTCTCACCAGTGCTGATCTGCATCGTTATTTCTTCATATCTCTGTAATTTTGACTGACAGGATCATAAAAATCCCGTCATAACCCATTTTTATCTGTCTGTTAATTTTTTTTAAATGATAACAACGAAATATTCAATAGCATTTAAATTTCATTCACTTTTAATTAGTTCAGTAGCGGTGGAAAAAAAGATTCGGTTCATACACCCGGCCATCAAAGACGACACTTGAGATCCTACCACATTTGATTGATAATCAATAAACGGCACCATTCAAACATCTTACATCTCACTCGGCAGAGAAACAAAACGTACTACCCGACTTGACCAGCAAACAATACGCAGAGAAACAAAACTTAACCGACTCTTACACTACTAATCAAGAGAGACAAGAGCCAATTAATATGCTCACTCGCCACCAAGTTTGCAGACAACATCGGTCTGACTCTTGTCTGACTCAAAATAACTAAAATATTGTCAAACTGGTGACGTGATCTTTCCTTTTTATCTACAATTTCCTCTCGCGCTGTCGCTCTCATATTCTGCTTTCACTCAACGCCGTTCTTTTTGTCGTTGTTGTTGGCTTAGCTGGGCTGTGATAGGTCGAGAGGCTAAAGCCCTTCCTCTGCCTACATCCCCCAGAATGACTTGCAGTTTTCTCTAACGGAGTTCAAGTGAAATTATTGAATATTCTATCGAACGTATTTTCTATTGATATCGACCACGTGTCTATCGCGATATATATCGTTATCGTTTTATCGCCCAGCCCTAGTAGAGGGCACATGAAAATTCAAAATTTTTTGTTTTATTTTGTTTTATTTTATTGAATAAATTGGGCCATCCAATTAATTGGTGTCATAATGTATTTTAAATAAATAACATCAACTGAGAGAATGAAGTTTGTGTCACAGCCCTCTCAACGTATTGAACATTCTGGGGGGCCTGCCTTGAAAATGGTTTAGTCCACTCAGTGAGCGCAGGTTAAATGAGCTGGAGGCTAGCTGTTATCATGCCGTCCAAAAAACACCAATCGGTGTACCAGAACAAGAAAGAACATGCACTGGCCTGTATAGGGGCCCACTGACTTTAAGAGTGAACAGGACCCAGAATTTGGTGCTACGCCCCTGCATACAAATGTTTTTATCTCCAGACTTCCTCAATTAAACTTTTCTCTATGTGTTCTATCCTTATTCATCGAAGACAATCAAATCCTAAATTGCGGAGACGGAGAAGCAGTTGGAAATACAAAAGTGGAAACATGCTACTACCAAGCAAACCAATCTC
Source organism: Planiliza haematocheilus (assembly GCA_005024645.1). NCBI lineage: Eukaryota > Metazoa > Chordata > Actinopteri > Mugiliformes > Mugilidae > Planiliza > Planiliza haematocheilus. The sequence goes on from SRSE01001181.1 coordinate 4,195,687, forward strand.
AGTTCTTGCAGTCTGCGTTGTCACGTAGTTTCATTTCAGGTGTGGTGCACGTCAGGCTACAGCGTTAGAAGCTTAAACTGCCTATAAGTGTGAATCAGGTTCAGTATTTGTCATTAAAAGTTACCCATTCCATACGGCACGTACTCACTTAGTCATATTTCTAAAAAGTAAAACTTAAACTTTGCCCAGTAGATCATTTATTTGATATGCAGCCAAGCTGAACGCTTTGTACCATCTCCAAGCAATGTACAAGCCAAGGTTCAGCCAAAGTTCAGCACTGCATTTCATTTTTTATTTTTTTTGTTTATGTTGCACTGTGAAATTCTGTTTCTCATCCAGATAAGTTCGGAGTGGAGCGTTATTTGTATCAAGGCCGGTGTCTGGACGCCTGTCCCGTGGCCTTCTACCACACCACGGAGAAGAGCTGCGAGCCGTGCTCCGACCACTGCCAGCTCTGCACGAGCCCCAGCCGCTGCCTGAAGTGCAACTCCTCCTACTACGTGTCCGATGGACTGTGCGCAAAGTTGGAGTGTGGAGAAGGTAAACAAGGTCAAAGCGTTATTATTTATGAGATGCTTTTCTTGCTTCTGCAGCGCAAAGGCGTCAGAGATAACCTTGGAGAGGATTGTTTCACTCCTGTCCACCTTCTGCTCTTTCTCACCCGCCTGTTTTTTTTTTTTCCTTTTTGGTTGTTTCTCTTGCTCCGTCTTTCCTCCAACTCTTTCTCAGGGGAGGTGGAGGATCCAGATTACGATGAATGCATGGCCTGCGAGGAGGGCTGCAGGAAGTGTGTCTTGTGTAAGTCACGACTCAGTAGCCGTAATAAAGTTTCCTCCAAATGATCTGTGCCTACAGTAGAATGAGCTCTCCTCGCAGTGTGTTGCAGACCGCGTTCAAAGTTTTTTTTTTTTTTTCCCACGGTAGTTCCTGTTTTAAAAGGAGAGCTGAGTTTTTTGTCTGCTTTCAACAGATAACCCCAGGCACTGCCTGTCCTGCACTGAGGGCTTTTACAAGTAAGGCTGTGTGCCTCGCTGTCGCCATGTGTGATCTCGCCTCTCTGCACTCGCTCTGCCTTTCATTCCATCGCTACACTAGAATAAAAAAAAGACTCTTTTTGCAGTGAGGGAAGACTAGATTTCTCTGTGTGTGTGTGTGTGCGAGGGTTAAAAAGCTCAGGTATCGACTGCCGCTTTCGTTATCAGTTTCCAGGACGGCTGCTACAGAAACTGCCCGGCTAAGACGTACAGCGTGGAGGAGGAGATGACCTGCGTTCCGTGTGACGACAACTGCGTGAGCTGCGACGAACACGAGTGCTACTGGTGTGAGACCGACCTCTTCCTCTCAGGTAGACCTGCCCCATCGACACTGATCGAGACGTTACAGACCATCTGTTATAGATGTGGAGTATTAATATGCACAATGGCTTCTTAGTGGCGTGTGTGAAATATTAATATATAAGCTCAAAAACAAGTAAAGAATGAGAATAGTTGAGAAAAGAGTTGCACTGGGACGCAACAATGACTGTTCACATTTTCAGGAAGACCTAAAAAGCACAGATTGTCGCTGCATGTTTCCTTCAGCAAAGATCCTGATGTATTTCTACCAATGTAATCAGAAAAAAAAAGTGCGTGGAGCTAGATTTGCATTCTGTTTAGATGTTTTTCAAGGACATGGAAATTATTGTAAAAGTTTTTTGTTTTTTTTGCATGTTTCATTCTCAGTATGTCCTCCAAGTTTTCATAGTAAAAGTAGAAGTATCCCAAAGTAGAAAAAACAGAAGTGCATAAGCAGCATTTAAATGGACTGGGAAATTCTTCCTGCTTTAAATACCGCTTTGCGATTTATTGCATTAAACCCACAAGAGAATTGATTTGAGGCCAGAGTGAGAGCTTATCATGTCAGGTCATATAGTGATGTAGGGCTGCATGTGGTTTCATGGTCAGCAGTTGCCACCTAAGCCTCCGACCTTATTCAGAACTCCTCTTAATGCGATCGTTAGACACCGCTGCTGTGTGCGAATGTTCAATAAAACAGGACGTCATATAGCGAGATTAATCCCATTACTAAAGCAAGAAACTCAATTAAGACAATTCAGATTCTCACCAGCGCCACATACGTCAAATCCAGCAGAAGCATCAATGTCAGGCCAATAAAATGGCAAAAAATAAAGCACTTGAAAAGAAAATAACTAAGTAAAAGTCTTAGGTAAAAGTTAAAGTCACCCATAAGAAAACCACTTGAGTAAAAGTCGTAAAGTAGCTCATATTAAATGTATTTTGTGGAAAAATATACTCAAGTATCATCAGTATAAGTACAAAGTATTGTTACAGTACACATGAAAATAAGCAAAACAACCTTCTCTTTATTTAATTTTCAGGTGAATGGAATAGATGTGGTATGATAAAACAAAAACACTTGAAGAGTGAGTGAATCAAGTACAGGGGTAGTACTTTTTTGGCTTGCGAGCTACTTTTACAATGACCAAGTCAAAGTAATCTACCCTAGTCACATTAATTGTCATATAAATTGTTGCAACAGTGTTAAATGCTTTATCCATCTGTTTTTATTTTAATCAAGAAAAATTGGTGGAGTTGCAACGGATAAACGTTTTAGACTAACATCGAAAAAAAATGTAAATGCCATGCGAATCTATCCGAACTACTTTCGCGATCTACCGGTCAATTGCGATCGACATAATGAGGACCCCTGATCATTTAAACTCAAGTACAGATCCTCAAAATTAATTTTACCCGTGGTTAGCTGCTGACCTGAACGTTTTCCCTGCTGGGTCAGGCTAGCTAGCTCCAGGACTGGGCGACCTTCCCTCACAATATCCATGGAAAGTCGAGGAAAGAAGATCTGCAACCAAATCAACAGGCTCTCCTCCTCCTTCCACGGTTTTGTGGGTCCAAAAACGATTTGCTTGTGCAGCTCGTAGCAGACGAACATGAACCTGAGTAGACCACAGAGAAGGCCTACGATCTCGAAACGTGATTGGTTAAAGGAGCAGCGTCATTACAGCGTGTTTCAAGCTTCCGCTGCCTGCGCTTTTAACTGTGAAGGCTCAGGTAGATTTGACTCAAGCACCAGAGACAACTGAAATACGATCTCTGATGCAAAGTTACACTGCCAGAAATACAACAACTGAGAGACAGACAAACCATGAAATTAAAAGAATAGATCCACTACTGCTGGTAAGTAATCCAGCCTTGAATATATCTTCCTAAACACAGTCAAAGGTGTTAAAAATACGAACTTTTTTTAAATATTGCCACGTGAAATGGATATTCTTGAGAGCACGCTGTCAGTTTACCATTTAAAAATGTAAAAAGTAAGAAAAACCGATGCAGCAGAAGAGAGATGTCATCTTTTTTTAGTTCACCTCTTCTGCTTTGTCATGAACTGGCGCCTGCATTACCCACAATGCAAAGCCACCACTGCAAACCAAGTATTATGCTGACAGTGGCTAAAGTAATGTTAAAAGGAAAAATGGAAACTTTGTGAATGCATCTAGAGAAAAATGCATTAAGCAATTTAGCTTCCCCAGGCCCTACGAATACTTCCATTAGCCTAATATGGTTTTTAGCGGCCGTGCTAAGTGGCTAACGAAATGCTACATGTCGCCACTGCCTGACTTTTTTTCCTGCAACTGAGAAATCAGACTTTGATCAACTTAAACAAAAGTTAGCCAGCTTTTAGTCAACTTTTAGAAACTTAAACTTTGCTGTTGACTAAATGCATCCACCTTTTTCTCTTCTTTCTCCGCAGAGGGGAAGTGTGTTTCCGTTTGCCCCGATGGTTTCTACGGGGACGAGGACACCAACGACTGCGAGGAGTGTCACTCAGACTGTGAGACATGTAGCGGCCCCGAGGACGAAGACTGTCTGTCGTGCGAGGAGGGGAAGATGCTAGAAAACGGAGAGTGTGTGTCCGACCATGAGGTCTGTCCCATTAACACCTTCCTGAGCGGTGAGACTAACACTTGTATTCCACTAATCCAACCGTCTGCCCATAATGAATCAGGGATTTGGACTCTTTCACAGGGGCAGAAAAGAAATCTTGGAGGGTAATTGGTCTGTGCGCCACCATCCCTGAACCCTGAACCAACTTAAGCACTCTAAAGAGAATGACTGTTGGCCAGATACAGGCTTTGAAATAATTGATCGTACATGCGGAACATTTGGTTCCCTCCGCGAATTAGTTGGACGGACCTTAAAACAACACATGGTAATTAGCGTGAGGCGAGACGTCTTAATTATAGGAACTAAAATAACTCTGAGAAAAGTACATAGGTTAATACAAAGGTCGAAAATGAACACGCACAGAAGTGAAGTTATTTTTAACCTGTGACTCCCAACGAAGACCCGAGTTCAGATTTAATTCTCAAACCTTTACACCAAATCTGAAAAACCACAATGTTGGTATAACTTCTGTTTCTGTGTCCTAACCATAAAGGTGAACTTCTGTGAGGTGGCAGCTAATGGGAAGCTTAGCTTAGCACAATGACTGGAATCGGGGGGAACTGCTAGCATAGCTTGTTTGCTATTAGATGGGTTGCCAGATAACTAGGTGATAAGAATTAAATCTGACTTTAAAAGGTGAAACCCTTCTGCAGTTTTGAAGCTCAGTGCGGCGGCTCTGGCCATCGCCATCTTAGCACCACCGGACTAGGCCTAACTCTTGACTAATTCAAAAATAAACAAAGAGGTGGAGCTCGAGTGGGTGGGTGACATCTAGGCCGACCTGCTAGGGAACCCGCCTGTCAATCAAAGCACCCACATCCTTAATTATGCATATCCTCAAGCCTTATAATAATTTAAACAATTGGCATGAACTAAAAAATACGCTTTAGAGGCTAAACCTGTAAAATTGGTAATTTTGACACAGGGGTCAATTGTGATGACCTTGGTATTGGAGCCTCAAGTGGCTCATCAATGAACTGCAGTTATGATATGGTCCAGGTTGCTGTTATATATGTTGTAAAAAATTAGCAGTAGCAACTTATAGGCAAAAAAGCCGACCGTTGTGGGCGCGCATGGCGCTCAGAGATGACATCACCGAGGTCAGAGGTTAATAGGTCAATCTGCAGACCACGGATGATGATAACAGGTAACTCTGGACTCAACGGTGAATAGCACTAGCGTATCATAACAACATATTGGTGAAGTGAACGAGTTTTGTGGCAGATAATGTGTTATTTAGAGGCTGTGTTTGGGTGCCCCATTCACTCCCACTATATGGACATACACGGATCTAAACGACTGTATTTTTATGCCAGAAATAAGGTCCAGGTTGCAAAAAACAGTTTTTAGTTCCTCTTTAAGCTGAGCTGACCAGCTCCTAGCTTTAGATTCATTGATGACGTATACTTTAAGAAATATTCCAGCTTTAAACAACCATTTTCTTACCCTGTATAACTCTAACTAGATTGGTGACTGTGCTTTTAACATATTTACTGAAATGCTATGGTTAGGTTCGTACTAAGTTAGCCCATGATCAGAGTCTCAGTTGGTCCTCAGTTGTGTAATCTGCCCTAACAATATAAAGCCCACTTCCACACTCTGACTCTGACTCTATGATCGCTGTGTTGTATTTACCTCCAGACGATGGGGCTTGTGAGGATTGCCACACATCCTGCGAGTCCTGCTCCGGAGAGCAGAAGAACCAGTGTACAAAATGTGCAACAGGTCCGTCAGTCACTAACTGTAACATGAGGTGTTTTTTTAACATTTTCACGGTTGCGCCACGTGAGTTCTTTCGCAGCGAGGATGTTTACTGTTTTGTTGTTTGTCCCCCAGGGCGGTTTCTGACCACGCAGCAAACATGCGTGTCGAAGTGTCCGGGGGGCTTCTTCGCCGGCCGGCTGAGTGGCGCGTGTGAGGCGTGCCCGCCGGGATGTTTGCAGTGTGCGGACGCTCAGCACTGCAGCCGCTGCCAGAGCACTCGCAGAGCTCAGTTGTTCCTGCAGGATGGGAAGTGTGTTCAGGAGTGTGTCAGGTCAGGAGTCAGACCTGTCGCTGTTTGCTTTAAGGATTCACACATATTTGCCTTTTTGAAGCTTAATCTGGGAGTTGATTAATCTCAGTTTGCAGAGATTTAAACTTGCTGGTAAAATCATGCTGGGATCGTGTCTTTGCATATCCAGACAGATATCTGAACCAGAATGGGTTAGGGTTAGGGACTTTTTAAGACTTTCAGACGACTTGCTGCTATGATTTTGACATTTTCTGCTCGATGATTATCTGCTATTAAATTCTGATCTCCGTCGAAATAAAAGCACTTTCTGTCCGTGAAGTACTTTAACACAGATGACAAGTCTGATTTTTTGATCATGTGGGATTTACTATATTATTATTTACTATACCAGCCTGACATGAAGTGCTAAAGGCAAATCAAACAAATGTAAAGTGTGCGTTCGTAGGTTGACGGTGCCGTGCTGACCTCTGTTCGTCTTTAAACAGGGGTTATCCTTCGGGCCAGGTGTGCCGTAGCTGTTCGCCCGGCTGCGCGTCCTGCGTGAGGAACGCCACGCACTGCCTCAGCTGTGATGAGCCTCTCCTCCTGCACAAGCACCAGTGCGTGGAGGACTGTCCTCCAGCGCACACTGTCCGGGACGGGGAGTGCCAGCACTGCCCCCCGGCCTGCCGGGAGTGCAGCCCGCTTGGCCAGTGCACAGGTACCAAAGCGCAGCGCAAGCCAGGACAAACTCAGCCGTTGGAGCTCTGTGTGCTTTGTGTTATAGTCCTCAGTATCATTACCAGCAATATTTTTAGTCGCACAGCTCTTGGGATAAGGTAGCATGTCTTCTGCGAGGCGTCCGAGTTGTCGACTTCCTGCTTAAAGCGTCACAGCAGTAAAGTCGACTCGTCGGTACAGCCCCTATTAGCCCCCCATATGGCCATACATCAAATGATGAACCTACAGAAAGACGGCAGCAGCTCGGCTCAGCCGTACAGAGCTCTGCAGTGACCTTCAGCTTGTTGTCTAGAAAATCAATCTCCAAACAGTGCATCCGTTTTCAATAAAAAGGAAAATCTGTTCCGCAGTCACAGTGGCGTGCGATGAAAAGCAAGACAGAATGAATATTGAACTTCAATTCTCCTGGCGGTCAGAAACACAACTCCAAACGAGTTTCTTTCTGCTGCCTACGTGTGGTCAGAACAAATCTGTTGCCGCTCAATTAACTTTTTGGTTTCGCCAAACAATGACCCTCTGCATATTTAACACTAATTAGCAAACGCTAACTTGCTGCACCAGCGTGGTGAACATTTGAGTCCTCACAGAGCTGTGAAACAGAACCACTGTGTCGAGGTGACAGGGTTCAAACTCTTTTTGTCCAGCTACTGTGACCTCACTGTCATTGCCGTATATGGACGTAGGAGCAGTGAGCGTTCCTGACATAAGGCTCCCCTGTCTCATTCCTCATTCATGACTTGTCATTCGCTAAAGAAACGACAGCGAGGACTTTCCTTCGTCTTGCCTTCTTCTTCTTGAAGACTTGAGGATAATATAGAAGCTGTAGTTATCCAGATGTAATGGCCTGTGACTCGCATTTAGTTCAGAAGCTGTTCTTTGTGCAGGCTGCGAGGAGTATCACTTCCTGCACGAGGGCCTGTGTGTGACGGACTGTCCCGAGAGGTTCTACGAGGACAAGGAGCGGGGGGAGTGTTTGCGCTGCCACGCCGACTGCGCTCTGTGTGACGGGCCGAACAGCGACGACTGCGACGACTGCGCCGACCCGGAGGCCGCCCTGCACGGTGGGGCGTGTCTGCCGGCGTGCCCCTCCCACGCCTACAGAGACGCTTTAACGGGACAGTGTAAAGGTACACAGCGCCGCACGGGTTCATCCCAGTCTTCACACTTTTCAGCGACAAAGTTTTTACGATCGAGGACTTCACGGAGCGTCACGCACAACCCATTTGTTCGGTTAATAATGTTTCACTATTTTCTTATTATGCTCTCACAGTTCTGCATGAATTAAAAAAGCTCCATCGCTCATGAAACTGATGCAATGTTTTCTGTCCTGTTGAGCGCCCTCCGTGCATTTTCTCAATTATTTTCTCTACTACGCCCGAGTGTGTTTCTCAGCTCCGGCTCAGACCGAAATAGCAGCGCTTTTGAGATGGTTAACAGGCAGCTGTCAAACCTTGAAAACAGCACAGCGATGCCAAAGACAGTTCCCTGGAGAAAGACACACTGCTAAAATAAAAAAGAAAAAAGAAAACAGGATGCCGTGTTTCTCTCAGTGAGATGTTGCAGGCGATGTCCGCTTTTGTTGTCGCTGCCAGCGGAAAGACATTTGAATGCGAGTACATGCCTTTGCTGCAAAGTGGACAGAGTGAGACTTTACTTCAGAAAATATTTTCACACGTCGTACTCGGAGAAGCCAAAACCTAGAACTAGAAAAATGTGCTTATGGAGTAAAATACGATTATGGTGTATTTTCAGACGCAGCTATTCCTTTAAAGCTCAGATTAAACATATTGATTCTCCTCCATGTGCTTCACATGTGCTTCTGACTCGTGTTTTTCAGACTGCGATGCTTCTTGCCTCACGTGCTTCGGGGCCGACGCTGGCTCGTGCACCAGCTGCAGAGAGGATCAGAAGCTGGACGGCCACAACCGCTGCGTGCCGTCATCCAGCAAGTGTCTGCCTCACCAGTACGCCGACCAAGACGGAGAGTGCCGTCATTGTCACAAATACTGCCACAGGTGCTCGGGCCCCGGCCAAAGCCACTGCCTGAGCTGCAACCCGAGACACCTCCTGCTCAGTAAGTCGGCCTTTTGAATTGTCTCGGGGGGAGCGCCGTGTCCTCTAAAGCTCTCCCCGGGCTTAGCCTCGTGATCGTGTGTGTTTGTCGCTGCAGATGGCACCTGCGTGGACGAGTGCCCGGCGGGCTACTACGAGGGGGAGTCGGGGCAGGAGTGCGAGCCCTGCCACGCTTCCTGTCAGTCCTGCGTCGGAAAGCACAGCCACGAGTGCCTCACCTGCAAAGCCCACCTATTCCGAGAGGGCAAAGAGTGCGTGGAGACCTGCCAGCACAGGTTGTTTAACCCGACTGCGCCCCTCATCCATCACTTTAAGTGCGGTCACGCGGTGTTGTCATTAATAAAAGATCAGCCCAGTCACATAATATCATTGTGGACACATAACTGTTCTTTAGTTAGCTGGACAAGGGTGCAGTTTACAAGGTAATTTAGCCTCAGACTTAAATAGCCCTTTAAAATGTCGCCTGTAAAATACTAATTAGACTGGATTTTTTATTTTTTGTGGGAGGGGTGCAGTGATTGAGTTAAATTTAATGTGCCGTTTAATTGATGTGCAGTTAAATACTCTGGGGAAAATAGAAACAGGACGCAAGGGCTTCATAAATCCGTGCACGAGGAAAGCATCCCTTCTGCCGTGTGACGTCTAAGCAGTCATAAGATACGTGAAGCTAAACGTGAAACAAACCGTGGGAAGGTATTTCCTCAAGAGGACGGACCAAACCTCATTCCCCTTTAATTGAATCCCATCTATCATAACTTTTGACCATCTGTCTTGCCAGTCACTATGGAAACGCCGCCTCCGGGACGTGCGACAAGTGCGACCCGAGCTGCGGTGAGTGCATCGGCGGCGGCGAGGACAGCTGCCTGAGCTGCGCCCCGGGCCTCGTTTACCTGCGGAGGGAAGGCCGCTGCCTCCCCTCGTGCCCTCGGGGATACTACCACGACGCCGCGCACCGGACCTGCGAGCCCTGCCACGGCAGCTGCAGAGTGTGCTCAGGTACGAGCTCAGCAGTAATTTAATGTGTTGCAGACGCACACACACACACACATACACACACACACACACAGGCTATGAGATATTGATGATGCCGTTGTCTCTACGGACTGCAGATGTGAAAGCGGAGGAGAGTTCAGACTGCGCTCTGTATGGACAGAACATCTGACCAAAGCATTTAAGCGCTCTAGACCAAGGAAATGTGAATATTTTAAAGGTTTATCCAGTTTAAAGTATTAAAGGGTCATTATTGTTAAGACTAACTAGTAACATAAGAAAATTTCACAACACTTCAGCCTCAAACTCGCTGCTTCCGACTGTACAGTGACTCAGATTTATTGTCCTGGTTCATACTTGCTGCAGGTCTGAGTCTGTAACATAGGGCTGGGTGAATAAAAATATAACTAGTGCAAATGGGGATGTAAACATCAGAAGTGCACCCTCCTGCAAACTGGCAGCAAATTACAGCAATAGCAAAAAGGCAGCACTTACAGGACGGTGTCATTGTTCGTTATTTGTTAAGACAGTGACTCTGGAAGTGGAACAAGAGCGGCATCGCTTACAGTCACTTAGTCTGTGCCGGCGACGCCTTCTCCACCTGCACCACAGTCTCCTCTCTCTCGTGTTTCACTCTTCAAACGGAGTAACGCTCCCCGCGCCTGAGGCTTCTCGCTTTGTGATGGATCGCTTCCAGGCTCTTTGACCGTGTGAACGGGCGGCGTCCCGACTCGCCGTGGCGTTGTGAGGCCGTTCGCCGGCGCGCGTTTCTGCAGCTTTCATCCCCGTCTCCGTGTCTGTGAAGTAACTTTCATTTGGTGTTGTTTCATCATCTGCAGCAGCTGCCAGTTGTTGTGGACCGGAAAAAGTCATCACCAGAGGAAAATGTGTTTGGGTGATGACAGAAGAAAAATGCCGCCTACACTTATCAGGCACAACATTATGACCACCTTCCTAATATTGTGTAGGTTGTGATTCATCAGAGAATGGACATGGGCCTTCTGAGGGCGTCCTGTGGTGTCTGGTAACAGGATGTTGTTAGTGGGGGCTTCTGGGTTGAGGGGAAGGGCCTTGACAGACAGACAGATCAATGGATAACACTGTTATCATCAGTGACCACAGTCCAGTTGGTTCCTCACAGGGAAGTGTTGTCGTCTTAAGGCGTCCTCACTCTGTCCGTAGGGCAGCAGCCAGTCACTGAACGAGCTTCTCTGCTGTGTCAACCAGATTTTGTTCAAGGTCTTTGCCTCTTCCACTGATGTCAAGGACCCCAGCAGTCTCTGTCCCCTACCCCAGAGCTCGCCTCCTGTATCCGTTTGTCCAGCCGCGAGGTGTCCTTCTTCTTGGTGCTGCCTCCCCAGCAGAGGACACGTGGTAGAACGTGTCCAGCAGCTTCCGGCAGATATTTAACGAGCTAAGTCTCCTGAGGAACTAGAGACGGCTCTCACCCTTTTTGTATACTGAGTCGACCAGAGCCGACCAGTTCAGTTTGTGATCCAGATGTAGACCCAGATACTTGATACTAAACCTTTTGTGTGTGTGTGTGTGTGTACCTGTGTCAGGCTGCAAGGGGTGGGGGTGCCTGGTCTGGTCTAGGTGGGTGAATGAATGCCAGGTCCAGAAGTTTACCAGCACATTTTCACTGTTACTTACTTCTCCTGTCTGTGGTTCTAATGTTGTGGCTGATGGGTCAGTAGTGTTACTTCACCGTTGATTGGTAAAGTTGTGGTGTTTCTGCAGATAAAGTTTCCTGTGACTCATGCTACCCCGGCTACCTGCTGCTGTCAGACGGCAGGTGTGAGTCCATGTGTGATAAAGACCAGCATCCTGTGATGAAGGTAACAACACTTTCTGGGCTTTAATTTCACAAATATTAACTTTTTATTAAAAAAAAAAAAAACTTACCCTATCCTTCACCAAAATAATTACTACTAATGTTTTGGCCCCAGGTATCTTATAATGTAATTCAGACTGACTTATTATTGCACCAGGAGAAACCTCAAAGAGCAGAGTGAAAAAATATTAATGGGTCATATTTTTTAAATAAATCTTCTGGGTCGTGCTTTGAGGCAGCTGATTGGAACTGTCAGACGGGTGGATGCATGTTAATTTACGACATTTTTAAAAAGTTTTGCCAAAAACTACTGTAGCTTTTTTAACAGTCCTCGATCCTGTCCCGCATCAGGGTTCGGGCTACGCTTGTGAAGACTGCGACAGCTCCTGCGAGGAGTGCCGAGGGCCCGGGCCGTCCAACTGCACCGCCTGTCCCGATCAGGCCATCTTAGAAGCCGGAGGCCGATGTCTGCTTTGTTGCCGCTATGAAGACGAGGAGGGGGATGAGGAGGAGGAGGAGGTGGTCGCGGCACAGCAGCAGGACTGCTGCAACTGCACCGAGACTCGAGGTGATGATCAAACTCGTCTGTGTAGATCACATCTTTGCGAGAAACACAGATGCTGCAACAATTTCTCCTCATTTTCGATTCATCTGTTGGTTACAGAGGACGATTAATCCTTAAATGGGCCATAAAACGCCAGAACGACAAGAAAGAAGAAAGATATTCTAGTAATTAATGTGATTCCAAAGTGATATTTTGTCCGACCATCAGTCTAAAAAGCCCAAAATATTTCAATTATTTTAACAAGATGCGTTTTCTCACATTTGAGAAGCTGCAGTCAGTCAACATTTTGTGATAAACGTTTTTTTACACCATTAACTTACATTTAATTCAACTCACAAGCTTCTTTCTTTAGCACAGTGGTTCACAAACCTTTCACAGCCCGTACCCCATTTAGGGATTTGACCTCCAGCCACGTACCCTTCTACTCTCACGTACCTCAGACTCCTCATTGGGTCCGTGGCTATGCTAGCTAGCAGCTGCGTTAGCCTCATCTGCACTGCTTCTTGCATCCCGGTCAAAGTTAGATATAGAAGTTAAGGAAGAGCCTTGGTTTTTGTCGCTGGCGTGTGCAGCATCTTCGCCCGTGGTAGTAGTTGAGGTCTCTCTGGAAGGTTTATCAATCCGTTTTAGCCGTTTATCCATTTCTGGTGTTTAGCTTAGTTTACCTCAGACTGATGACTTCCCTTAGCAAAAAGTTGTATTCTTGAAGTTCATTTTATTCAGTACGCTTGAGGATAAGTATACCTATAGCAAGTATACTACAGACCATGTACTTGTAGTGTACTAGAAAGTATACCAATTTAATACTTCTTTGGACTTAATTGGAACATTTAAGTTTATGAAAGTATACTTTCAAGTATACCACAAGTACACTCTTCGATATATACTACTAGTGTACTAGGTATATACTTCTAGTCTACATTTAAGTATGTAAAAGTATACTTTAAGTCAATTTAAAGTATACTTTTACATACTTAAAACGTTCCAATTTAGCCGGAAGAAGTATTAAATTAGTATACTTACTACAAGTACATGGTCTGTAGTATACTTACTACACTTATACTCAAGTATACTTAATAAAATTAACTTCAAGTATACTACTTTATGCTACGGGTTGACAGCTCAAATGACAGGAAGTTATCTGAATTATTGACGACATGATTTAAAGACTCAATCAAAAACGACGTTTGCTTGTTTCTGGGGGTAAATAACTGTAAATAAGGAGATTTTCACCTGCCCACTAATCACAGACATTTCAGGGAATCGACGTCTTTCTTATTTAGGCAACCTAGTGTTTAGCTTTATTAGCAGTAAACTGATACATAGCTTCAGTCGTCCTACCATCTAGCTATTAACATACTTGTCTTTTGATTTTTCATTTAGGTGGAGAATCAAAAATAATGAGAAAACAACCAGTTATCAGTTTTTTTCGGAGTTCAGAATCAACTCTTTCGCGTACCCCCTACGTCACTTATGTACCCCAGGTTGGGAATCACAGCTTTAGCATCGTAGGTTTATTTTAAAAGCGTGCTCCCCATTCGTTGTAGTTATATCATCTTTTTCTTCAAATAACGCGACTGAACTCCACCGCAGTTATTTCACGAATGAGGCAAAATCATGCGTTTGTAATTTTTGCCATTCTGCAGCCATACTCCTCAGGCCATGGAGAAGAGCGACGGAAGATTCAAGAACGCTTTGCTGCTGCAGTAATAAACAAAAACCGGAGCCACGGTTATCGAATGCATCCAAAAATGACCCCAAAACTTCAGGCCGACCGACGAACGCTGCAGTTTTATCGTCACTTTTGTTAAAAGCTTTGATTGGAAATGTCTTGCTGTAAAAGAACCCAGGGAGACGTAATTATCTGGGTTCATACGTACACAAGCATTTACTGTTGACTTTATCCTCTAATGCATTTATTAATGGTTTGGGCTGATGATTCAATCCAGAGAATATCATGTTTATTGGAGCTGAAGAAGAGCTTGAAATGACTTTGAAGCTGCTGTTTAGTTTTCAAGGCTTTTTCCACATTATTTTGTCATTTTGATGTTCTCAGCTTATTTTTTTATTCCAAAAAAAATGAAGTTCATGTGTAAAATTGTCCCGACTGATGCTCCCTGACTAGCGCATGTGTTTCTCTCTGCAGGAGAGTGCATCCTCAGCACCAACTTGGCATTTAGGAACGAGGAGGAAGAGGAGGCCAGAGGTAACCTGACTGTCTTTATCATCGCCTGCGTCCTGCTGGTGCTGGCGCTGGTGGCCGTCGCCTTCCTCATCAAGCACTCCCGGTCCAAACGAACGCCCTCGGACCTCCCTCCCCGCGGCTACGAGAAGCTGGGCTCCGGCGGGGGATACGGAGGCGGCAGCAGACACGGCGGCTACAGCTCCGCTTCCTCCGCGGCCCACGGCGGCCGAGCCAGCTCCTCCGGGGGCCGCTTCCAGGAGACTCAGCTGGTCGACATGAGCGAGCGCCGCCCGGGGAATAAAGTTGACGACGATGACGACGACGACGAAGATGAGGACATTGTTTACATGGGGCAGGATGGCACGGTGTACAGGAAGTTCCGCTACGGACAGCTGGGAGAGGACAATGAGGACGAGCTGGAGTACGATGATGAGAGCTACACGTTCCGGTGAATCACAAAAAAAAAAAAAACATTTGTTCCACTTTCCTCTGGATGCTTCTCTCTCCCCTCCTTTCATTCCTTCCCTCTGTGCCGTTTATCTGACTGCCCTGAGGGACAGACCCATTTATCCTTCAATGAATGAGCTAAACCAAATCAGACATGAGAAGCTATTTATAGAGAGCTGCATCTTACAACTTACTGTTCATTCACAAAAAGAAATGTGCTGCAGAACAAAAAAAAATCCATGTTTCGCATATTTAAGCTTCATTTCCTAGACTTTGTTTGGAGTACGAGTTCCCGTGTATGTGACATAGTTTTGACTCTTTCATTAATCATCTCTTCTCGTTGTAGTGTTGCATTTTAAAGTCGTGCTATTTCTTTTGGTTTATATTTATTGATTGTAATTTAAAAATGTGTTGTTATTCTATTCAAATAAAATCTTGATAAAAACTAAATACAGCAAAAGTATCTCCTGACTTCGAGAGGCAGAAACTAGGGATGTCTGATAATATCGGTCGATATTGAGTTCAAAATGTAATATCGGGAATTATCGGTATCAGGTTTTTATAACCGATGTTTGTTCTGTAGACATCGGCATTTCCGAGTCTGCATGAACGCAGCATGGGACGTTAACAGGCGCGTGCTTGGTGACGTATAACAACAACAACACGCTAGTCTCGTACGTTGCTAACCGTGGCTAACAAGCTAGCTCGCCCGGTGTATGAGATGTCCGTGGTTTGGAAGTATTTCACCTACAAACAGTAAATTTGCGATTTGCAATGACTGCAAAGCAAAGGTGGTTATGAGAGGAGGAAACAAGGCGTCTTCCTTTAATACATCAAATTTGATCACCCACCTCAAGAAGAATCATGCAGAGTTATACGCTACATTTGTCTTCCTTGTTGTGATATTGTCTGTAGTGTTTGAGGCAAAAATTTCTCTCTAAAAACACCAAAAATAAATGAATGGCACTTTTTTGTCACTTTTTTCGGTAACTTATTTTGCACAGACAGTGTTTACATTTGTAAAGCCATGTTGCATTTATGTTTGCATCCAGTGGGACATCGCAATAAAAAGGCATAATGTGTTAATTCCATAATAGGTGATATGTTATGTTGTTACCTAACAATTTTGGTGTAAAAAGACTGAATATATCGGTATCGGAAATTAAGAGTTGGACAATATCGGAATATCGGATATCGGCAGAAAAGCCAATATCGAGCATCCCTAGTGGAAACGTTTAGCAGCAAAACAATTAAAGCTGAGACACGACTGAAACCAACGCTCAGACTTTACATCCATTTTTATTGAGTTACTAAACAGTGATCCATTTTTTATTTTTCTCCCTTTGCACATCCTCAACACACCATTAAAGGCTCACCGGTACGAGGACCATCAGTTATCTAATGAGGGGACATGCACAAATACACACACACACACATGCGTGCGGACACACACATAGATAAGATGTGCTTTACATAGATCCCGTCATTATTATTATTTTTTTTAATCCGAGGTTTCTTCCAGTTCGTATCGACAGAAAGACGCACACGGCGGCTACGAATATGCGCCGCCGCACTGCACCGACGGCCTCGCCTCATGTTTAATTTAATCTTCTGTGGTTTAAAGTCGACTCTGAAGTGAAAATATCTAATATAGGTTTATTGTCCGGTTTTAAAAGACAAAGGTTTAGATGGCTTAAATGAAAGTTGGTCATCTATGTAACACAAGGCTATTTAGTCCACACCTTGTGCTTTTACTGTAGGTTGTTGACAAACAAGTCGCCTCTTCGTCAGAATCGCTGAGACTGTGTAACCGGTAAAGGGTGATATTATTGCTTCTCATGCACACAACACTATAGACTCTACAAATGGATTTGCGCAGTGCACAGTCTGGTGTGTAATTGCATTTTCTGCCCTAAAGTGAACGATGATGCTACTCTGTGGACGCCGCCAAGCATCACGCTCGGCTATAATAGTTCTCTAGATTGAAGGTGTAAAGGTAAAGTAGATGCTACAGCAGCCGGAAAGAATGAGATCCGAGTGGTACTATTGTCGGTTTCATATCCAGTGTCTAATTGACAAACACTGAGACACACACACACACACAAACACACACACACACACTACAGCTCCACAAGCCTCTAGTTTCCAGCTGCCGCAGTTCAATACCACTTCTGAACATGGAGGTCCGTTTTAGGATGCTCGGGTTTAAGAGCCGCTGGCACCGGCTGCGTCTGGTCTGCTGCAGAGATGAAGACAGAAAGCAGAGACGTTAAGAAGTGTGTGTT
Organism: Planiliza haematocheilus; assembly: GCA_005024645.1. NCBI lineage: Eukaryota > Metazoa > Chordata > Actinopteri > Mugiliformes > Mugilidae > Planiliza > Planiliza haematocheilus. Next base: position 4,212,762 of record SRSE01001181.1, read on the forward strand.
TATGTATAGGTGACAGACTGCTGACACAAGGCCATCTGTCTTGCGTGTGTGAACTTAAAGGACTTACTCTGTTCTGCTTGCAGCCGTTGGCTCGGATCCCTGCAGAAAGCTATTCATTCTTGAATGAAAAGAAAATATCGGAGAGCTCGTTAAAGCTGTAATTCACTGGTAAGCAGTGAATTTAAAGACGCGTGCAACTTATGATTCAGATCACAATTAGTCAGCCGGTGATTAGTGCGTGCAGCTTCGTTTCTACATTTATTATCAGTGTAATAGATCACCATGCTAAAAGGACCGGCTCATTTATTTTACTGTAATGATAAATGAGATGAAAGCGATGCATTTAGCATCTTTAGCAACTTTTTTCCCCGTCCCTCTCCCCTGTAATTGCAACCATAGCCAAATCCAATTGGTCTTCATCCAGCAGAGGAGTCGCTGTGATCTAAAAGTGAGCCATCTGATAAATGAGCGCTCCAGCCAAGGATAAAAACCGAGGCAGGGGCCGCTGCCTCCACACAGGAAGTAATGAGAGGCAGGAGAATCGATGCTTACTTTGAGTTCTCCGCTGCCTCCTTCAGTTCCTTGTCGAGTCTGTAGGTGAGAGTTCAAAATGACAAGTGGAATATGAAGTCATTTAAAAAGACGACTCGGGCTTGAAAGAGATGTGGGCAGGAGGGTGGGGGGGATGTTGTGTTTAGGGGCTTTGAGGGAACTCACTTAATGATGCACTCTGGGATCTGGATGCAGTCCATTGGGATGAGTTCGTGCAGCTCATCCAGACTGTTCACGTACTTTATCTTGCTGCTGAACTTGGCGCTGTACCAAGAGAAGCACGTTCACAGTAAAAACTGACAGACATGTGTTTACGTAATGGCACACATGAGGAAAGCATGGTGACAGAAACACTCTGACATCAGAGGAACACACTAATAGTAAGAAGTTTTCTTTCAAAAGGTGACAAAAGAAGACTAACAGCCGTGCTAGCTAGCGAGCGCTAACGTTTCAGTGTTAACTATGTATCATGTCTACCCTTTACAGAAGCATAGTTTAGCTTGTTTAAATGATAATATTGGCTCGTTAGCATTGATTGATTCAGAACCAGATCTCTAAGGACCATTAAAGTCCAAAATGTCATTGGAATAGATGAAGTAGCTGAAGTGGGCTGAGGGATAAATGAGGCAAATAAAAGCGGGACGGTTTTTTTTTAGTTTTTTTTTTTACCTGATGAACGGCTTGGTAATGGCGAGAATGGTCCTGATAAACCATGACGGATGGAGGATAATGAAGGATTTCAAATTCTTCCTGAGCCTGCAGACAACACAATGTTTTCACGCATTAGACAACATCTCGTCAGCACTGGCGTTCCTTATCACCATCGTTCTTAAGAGGTGATTTGATGCGACGCCTGCGTCAGCTCTCACAAAACCAAAGCAGTATCACACAAGAGATGCAAGTGAACCAGACAGACCTTCTGTCAATCATCTGATAGCACTTCTTCAGCCAGCCGAGGCCGGGCATTCTTCTGTGGGGCGTGGCGCCGTTCAGGTATACGATCATATAATCCTCCGCCACCATCAGCTCCAGTGTGCTGATCACGTAGCTGAAGAAATACGCATGCACAGTCATGATTATATCACTTCAGAGTGACGTGGACTCCTTTACTGGAGTAACTGGACTTTCCTAACCATAAAGGGGAACTACTGTTTTTTACAACCTGGACCTTATTTCTGGCATGAAATCATTTACTCATAACTTTGGTGTCATTTGGAGTTGTTCGTCAGATATTCAGATCCATGTATATCCATATAGTGGAAGTGAATGGGGCACCCAAACACAGCCTCTAAATAACACATTATCTGCCACAAAACTCGTTCATTTCACCAATATTTTGTTATGATACGCTAGTGCTATTCCCCGTTGAGTCTTGAGTTACCTGTTATCATAATTCAAGGTTTGTAGATTGACCTACTAACCTTTGACCTGGATGATGTCATCTCTGAGTGCCATGCGCACCTGCAATGGTTGGCTTGTTTACCTGTAATTTGCTACTGCTAGTTTTTTGCAACATGGCTGAATGTTTTTCTAATTCTGAGGTTGTGGACGGCGACTTTATTTATGATGGACGTCCTTACCGTTTAGAGCCAGAATATACTGATGAGGAGCTCGTTGAAAGGAGGATGCGGAGACAGAGAGAGGAACAGTTGGCTGAAGAATAACAAACTGCTGCACGTCCACAAATAGACAACAGGTAACTCCAGACTCAACGGGGAATAGCACTAGCGTATCCTAACGAAATATTGATGAAATTAACGAGTTTTGCAGCAGAAAATGCGTTATTTAGAGGCTGCTTTTCGGTGCCCCATTCACTCCCATTATGTGGATATATGCAGATCTAAATATCGTCCAAACGACTTCAAATGACACAGAAGTTATATGGGTGAGTAAACGATCGTATTTTATGCCAGAAATAAGGTCCAAGTTGAGTGTCATAACAAAATATTGGTGAAATGAATGAGTTTCCCGGCAGATAATGCGTTATTTAGACGCAGCGTTTCGGTGCCCCAGTCACTCCCACTATATGGATATAAGCATTAACCCCTAACATGACTAGGACCTCATTTTTGAATATACTGTACATAATCCTTGTCTTTAACAACCAAAATGTTATAAATTGTATTTTATACTCGCCACAGACCCTTAACATGCCAACATTAAACAAGAGAACAATTTTTGCACAGCGTCTTTTAAGCTAAATGCTACGATTAGCATGCTAACAAGCTCAAAATGACAATGAACAACATGTTGATGATTATCAGGTTTAATGTTTAACAAGTTCACCAAGCAGATTAGTCTGTTAGTTGACTTGAGTAGCTGAGGCTCATGGGAATGTATTTTTTTATGGTCAGCAACTAAAGTATTTCAACAAATTAAAGTCAGTCATGAAAGTTTTAAGCTAATTTCATGGTAATCTCTACAGTGAGAAAGGAACTACTGAAGTTATTAGGAGTGTCCGTCTAGACTATTCAACATCTATTTTAATAGAATCAGGAAAAAAATGTACTGCTAGAGATGAGGAATACAGGAAATGGGAAATGCTAACATTTAGCCTGTGTATGGATGAACTTGGACAGTAATTTTGTAGTTTTTAACAACTAAACTCAAATATGGAATTAAAGTAACTGCATTAAAGCGAAGCAACTTCAAGCTTCTTGCAAAAACTCGCTTCATAACTTCAGCCTCCGACATCACGTGTCAAAATGGTGAAATACAGGAGCAACTGAATGCCAAAATATATGAGGAAATAGGAGACAAGTCTTACCCCGAATTTGAAAAAACTAGCAGCTTTTTAAAAATTTCTCTCCTCTGATGTCAGCTACGAGAAATAGGTATAAATGTTTCTTCATGGAGGAGCTGTTTTGCTTTGAATTTCTTCCTCTTTCCTACTTTGCATCAATCTCTGAAGCTAGATCAGACGTCTACCTTACCAAAATCCAATTCTCTCAATTTAAACCCAACTAAATTGTTATCTCTTCTTCATTTCTCCCTCCCCAGTCCTTGCCTCCTGCTCTCTTTCCTCCTCGGTCGGCAGGGAACTTTGTCACTTCCTCTGGAAATAAAGTTGACAATGTCCTCGGCTAGTTTTCTCAACAACTTCCCCGACTTTGGCTCCTTGTGATCAAATGTCATTCTCCAGCTTACACAGCTCATCCACTCTTGTTTCGTGACTATTGTGATCATCTCCCACTGACAAACGGCATACCGTTCACCGCCCAGCTACGGTTACTCCTCCTCGCAAGAGACTCAGACCTCAAGCCATCTGGCATCAGAAAGTGCAGACACTACGGTTTACCTCCTTTCATTTCTATCCAAAACTCTCGGATATGCCAGCTTACTCAATATCTTTCACAGAACAGCCTGTGGGATCCCGACCACACTGTCCAGGCATGAAATGCAACTGTGCCGCCACAACACTGGAGATTTCAGCACAGGAAGTATCAGGAAACAAGCTTCACCGTGACTTTATTTCTGTCTCTTTTTTTTTCCTGGTGCTTAACTAATGACGTAGCATCCACAGTTTCCTAAATATGCTCAGAGAATAACATGTTGTCAGTGATCTCCCTTTAGTTTAAACCTGATATGGAACTAGACAAAAAATAGATGCACTAAATAGAGCAAAGAGTTGTGGCGAAAAGCTTAAATTGGTATGTTCAGTGTTAACATGTGGATGTAACCATCTTAGCTTGACATGCTAATATGTGCTAATTACACAGATCAGCCACAACATTAGAACCACTGACAGTAGAAGTACTGAACAATTGTGACAATTCAGTGTTCTCCTCGGATGTTACTTAGACATGTAGCACCCACCTAGACCAGACCAGGCACCCCCACCCCATAGCTATGACACTCCTTGATGGCAGCAGGATGCAGGCTGACACAGGTACACACACAAAAACGCTTTAAGAGCAGCTATAAAAAACATGAAGAACAGCACAAGGTGTTGACCTGGCCTCCAAATTCACTAGCTCCCAAACTGATCCAGTATCAGTGGGATGATCTACAAAGGCCCCTCCCCTCAACCTATACGACCCCACTGACAACATCCTGTTCCCAGACATGACAGGACACCCTCAGAAGACCTATGTCCATTCTCTGACGAGTCACAACTGTTTTGGAAGCACAAAGGAGACCTACACAATATTAGGAAGGTGGTCATAATGATAGGCCTGACCGGTGTGACACTAAATGTAAATGTACTGCAGATTCATTTTAAGCAAATAAGGCTGGGAATGTAATTTTTTTGCTTTGCCCTCCGCTTTAAGCTCTGCTGATCACACAACTAAGATTGAAGTTTGAGAAACTCTTTTCATTACTTTAGGAATTTATCCAATCTGCTAATTATATTTTGGTATTTGTGGTATGTTTCATCTGTACTGTAGGTAACATGAAGCTTCTGTTCTGAACTAAAGAAACTCGTCAATGAAAGAAATGCTTACGTTGTGATTAGTGTTGGGAGCCATGGTTGTAAATGAATCCACGGTCCCCAGACGATAGAGGATGAATAAATTTCAACCTTTCATCTACTGAGCAGACTGCTACAAACATTCATATGAGGATAAATCCTTCCTGCTTTGGTGATCACAAGGTACACATTTATGGTTTTAAAAAACATTCCTCTCAGCTGCTTTGCGTTTAATAGACACGTGTCAGCAGACCAAGACGGGAACATGTTAAACATTACCTCTGCTAAACATCGTGAGCATGAATGAATGTCAACGTTAGCTAAAAGTGCCACTTTGTCCAAGCTAATGCCTTTAAAGAGGATTTAAATAATGTTATTTTTGTTATTTCTGATGTGAACCAGTGGTGGAAGCGCTGATCATCATCATCATTTAGGCTAAAAAGCAGATGTCTTTAATAAAAGGTGAATGAGTAACGTGTAGAAGGCCAGTTTAAAAGATAAATAACTGACTAGTTTATTGCAGTTAAATACTCACAGGAAGAGGTTCTCCATTATTTCATGGTAGTCCTCTCGGTCACTGTCGGGCAGGAAACATGCAGCAAACACTATGATGGCATTCCCACCGTTGCCATAGTAGCCTGTATGAAAAACACAAAGTAGTAAGAGTCAACTTGATTTTGCTCTTTTGTGAGTGCGAATGAGATTGCTCTCTTATTTTCTTTTCTTTTTTGTACCATTTATCTGGAAAACTGTGATTCTTTTGTCAGGCCCTGTTTCCTCTCACTACTCTGCAGATTAATGTAATTTCCTTTTATGCACCAGTCCATTCATCACCAGATTTGGTGACACTCAGACAGAAGGTCTTTTATCTAAATGACAGAGCTTGTGATATTGACTTTTCGGTGACAGGCGTTCTCTGTGTTCGTGGGACGGCTGCGTTTCACTTAAGCCGGCATCGCTGGGCACAGTGGGGAAGGCTCAGCCTGCCGTGGTTGAGGGTCAGATTTCCACTCGTAATGGTACATGGTCAGCGCTCACATGAGCCACGGGCTTATCGGGGTGAGGTTTTAAAAGGGCCTCACAGAGAGGACGGAGAGAGATGGGGGGCCCCTGCTGTTGATCTCAAGTGTCTGGTCTAACTTTAAGGTGTGCAGAAACTTTAATGCCGTAAGAAAATTAACCATTTTAATACTGGTGAGGCTACGATGAGCATCTACATTTTAGTTTGCAGCCTGAATGTTTTGATGATGGAGGAGGAGGAGAGTGCTAACACTAAAAAATACTCGTAATTTTCCTTAATTGATCATGTTTGCATGCTTGTAGCGGGTTGTTCTGGATCTCATTAGCCACCCTCCATTAAACACACACAGAGTACATTTATTGACAAGAGGCCACGCTGACAATTTTTCACCCTACTTTGTGCTCAATTCAAACCCACAGAGGACATCTGGGCAAAAACATGTACGATGTAAACCTCACGAGCTGGCTCCTACTACAGCCTGTATTTCCTCATTTTTGAGGAGTCTTCCGCCAAAGATAAGATGAGGCATTTCCAAAAAAAAAAAAAGGAGACGTCTTGTTCTGTGAAAAGTTGCGGCTCAAAAAACAACGGCTGATTGTGATACAGAAGACCAGAGACACTGGCTATAACATGATGTTCAGGCTTCCTGGTATTACCTGAATAGTTTACTAGAAGCTGAAGATATTGCTTTTTGCAGACAAGTTCGTTTTTTCTTTGTCTCAGCAAGAGGATTGTAGGTAGGAGCTGGGATAGGATTGCCCCCTTTCATGTTTCTTTCTTCATTTCGCACTGGCTTTCAAAAGATTCATTCATAATTGACAACAAAAGCAATAGTCCTCCCACAGAGCACTCTGCTGAAGCCAACGTGAGGCTTGATTTGTCCAATTCAGATAGCGAAAGCCTCAAACTAGCCAGGCTGAACAGAAGAAATAATATATGTATTTCCATCTACACTTCAAAGGGCAGTGTCTTTTCCTGCGTTTTTTTAAGACAGTATAGAATATGAGACTTACAGGCAATAAATAATTTAGCAAAATGCAAAAAAAAAAAAAGTAAAAGTAAAAGAGTAAAAGGAGTTCTTGGGTCTACATTTCAGCCTCAGGAGCTAAGAAGAAATTCCGGTTTGCCTGCAAGACGAAATCCAGGGCAAATCAGTTCCCTAATTTACTCAGAGTTGCTCTACTGCATTCAGGGCAGAATAATAAGGAAGGTGACTAAGAAGGAAATGTTTCCTCCAGTAAACACAGCCCGTGTTTAATCCTCACCTCCATGGGAGATGACTCTCATGTAAGGCTCAATGATCTTCATGTTGATGCGGTGCTCCTGCTCCCCAATGACGACCGTCCTCCACAGCTTGCCGTCCTGGCGCTCCTCCTCAGCGCTGTACGTGGGGATTGTATTGTAGGACTCGCTCGCGCCGCTCCTATTGGCTGCACTCGGATCTGGTAGGAAAATAAAAAACAGACCAAACACCTGGTTTTAGGCCTTTTTCACACGATACCAATAACATTCATGATGCTTTGTTGACGTGTCTCGGCTTGTCACGACAGCGGGACCCCGAAAGTAAAGCAGCTAAATGAAACTCAGTCATTAATCTAGCCCCCGCAATCAATACCTGTGCTTTTCCATAGTGATAAATCAAAATGTCTAACCAGGAAACCAGGACTTCAATTCATAGGTACCTCAGGGATTTGGAGAATTAAACCACAGAACATTTCAGTTTTATATTACACAGACACACACTCCAAGTTTTTGTTGTTTAAACTCTTATCACATTTTTCTTAGGCGTCAATCAAACTGACTGACCCACCATCCCAGTCCATTTCATGGTCCGTGTAGTCAAGGTAATCCCCCTCGTCTGGAGTGTCGAGGTCATCGACGTTGATGTCCAGATCATCTGGCGTCTCCCCCAAGTCGTCCTCGCTCTGGTCCAGTGACAGGCTGATACGGGGGGCAGATAGCTTCTTTCTCTGAGTGCCGCCTCCTTGCAGGGGTAGAGAGGTAGGAGGGACTGGAAAAAGACAAAAAGAGCATCGGTCACTTTCTTGGATCATGTTTTTTTTTTTTTAAGGTGTTTGGAGAGTTGGATTCACACTTACCTGGTCTGCCTTCGCCCCCGTCAGAGTTCATTTTACTCTCTGATGGCAGGTCCATACGCAGGAGGACCTGAGAATAGATAATTACGTTTATTTAAGGGACATTTCTGTTGGAATAACATATGAAAATTAACCAGAGTGTCTCGTAATCTGCCACATGTGGTGCTTTTATTTTGAAAACTAGTAAATGCTGGTGTCAGTAATCCAGCAATCAGACATAAGCGTGTCTTAGCATGTGCATTAACTCAATTTGATTTCTATAGTGATCACGGGTAAAGACAAGAGCAGTAAGAAGGCTAACCAGGAGAAAATGAGAGAAGGGAAATGAAAGAGATTTTAAGGTTAAAGGTCATCCTTCCCTATGAATAATCCTTCCATTCAAAGTGGAGGAGGGGGAGGATGATGAGTGGTGGGTCGGAGAGGAGGAGGAGGAGGAGGAGGAGGAGGGGGGAGCGTGTTACATCATGACAAGCTCGTCCCCCCCCCCTCCTCGCTGCCTTTTCTCCAGTGCTGATTCAAATGCAACGACTGCACGCTCGCCCGAGCACAGATTGGACCAGGGATGCAAATTCACAGTGAGTCACGTGTGTGCTCAGTCGCACGAAAAAGAAACATCCTTGTTTATTGTTTTTTTTGGTGGAGTTTCTTTGGAAACAGACTGGAAATGTGATTGCATTAGCAGCTGCAAAAAAAACAAAACGCTGAATGGCTGAGATAGTGTACAGTGGAGATGACGATTATGCTGACAGTTCACAGCATGTGCAAACACACACAGATAAAAGATGCTACATTACTGGAGAATAATAAAATATATATATCATGTTATGTGAATCCTTCATGGAGGATGCTGAGCTCAGTGCTGATGACAGCAGCCCCTCCCTCACCCTAGCTTCCTGTCTGCTGGCTGTAAAGGGGAAAAAAAAAGAACATATCCCTCTTTCTCTTCTTTTTATCTTCACCAAATAAAAGCCATCTACTCACCACTGCTGGGGCTCGGGAATCTCTGTCCTCCTGCGTCTCAGAGCATGGGTGTACTTCCGAGTTCCCTGCCTGTTTCCTGCTCCCAGCCTCTCTCGGTGGAGATGCTCAGCTTACAAACAGCTCACAGCTTCCACCATTTTGTGGTCACATGATCTGGGCCGCTACCAAATAAGGGCGATCACCTGCTCTGACAGCTCTCTGCACAGCAGCTTCCTCAGGCAGGGAAACCGAACGAGCACATAGGCGGGGGCGTTAGTGTGTCATTATCGTCGACTGGAGGGGATAAACCGCATGTACCGCCTGTGTAGGAGTTATTACTACCCATAAGAAGTGTGGGACTGCTATTAATGCCTGATAGTAGATTTGTGAGGCTGACTGTGCAGCTACGTGATTTTATTAACCCTCAGTGGGGAATAAAGCAATAACACTTAAACGAGAACACTGCCAGCTTCATGCGCGGATAATATTAACAAACTTTACCACAAGCTGCAAGAATATAGAGACTGATCCAAAGCAAACATCTGATACTTACCATTCCACTGCTTATAAAACTAGCTCTGTTTCTTTCTGCATTAGCCGTGAACTTTTCAACCCTTAAACAAGCATCCAATAACCACAAAAGCAGCAGATTAAATCAATAGTACCTCCACAGTGTCTCCCTCCATGGGGAAACGGGGCATTGTTCTGTTTGCAGGTCTAACCTCACGGCCCCAATAGTTAAGACAGGAAGACAGAGCCTGTCAGAGCTTTAGGCATTCACCATTGTTTGGTACTAAGGTTGCTACCGTGGTGTGACCGCACCTGAAGGCGTCTAAAAACATGCTTGGATTAATCAGTGCTGCACAGAATCACGACATGGATGAAAAACTTCTAAACATAAGTCAAATATTTTTTTTTTTTAATGTCAAAATAAAGTTCTGTGTAAAGTAACAGCAGAGTTCAAGTTAAACACACATCATATGTGGGTTTTATATCACAAAGGTATTACACATTTAAAGGGGGAGGATAATAAAATAATAATAATAATAATAATAATTCATAGACTACACGGTTTTTCCAGACATTAAAAAACATTAACGTTACACCAGTGAAAACAAACTAAGGCACTGCAGCTCCCTGTGGGCTATCCTTTTACTTCCTCCTCTCAGAGCTGTAAGGCAGGGTGGGTGGCATTCTTGCTAGATAAGACTTTGTTAAACCAGTCTGATACCATTAGCCGATTCTCTGTCAAACAGTAATGTAGTAAAAAGCACACATCTGTAACTGGACTTTATAACCATTAACCAACTCTGCAGACATCCATCTCTCTCCTTTAGCCATAAGAAAAATTTACTTATTGACCATCCGTTATAAACTGATGTTACAAAACATACGGCTCCGACTGTCTGGTACAGCACTGAGATAAACCAGTCTTACCTGACACTGCTCCCTGATTGCCTCTTTGATAGTTTTGAACAAGCTGGCAGCACATAACAGATGAAAAGGTCCACGAAAAGTGTTACGGCGTGAGATTGTGATCATCGCGATTGTCCTACAACCTCCATTACTCGAGGTTGAACTTATCAAGGTTGTCCCTGAAGAGTGTGTCTTTCACCGCTTTGAAGACGATGCGGATGTTTTCCGTGTCCGTGGCGCAGGTGTAGTGGGTGTAGAGGGGTTTATGGCGGTTGACGTGCTGGTCCACGTACATTTTCATGATGAACTTTTTTGCAGATTCCATGTCACCCTCGGGCCCTGCGGGGGATTCAAGCGGTCACAATCAGCGGGAATCTTACTATTGTGAGACAATGAGATCGCTTACGCAATTACAACTCATAATATTACAAAGACAATGGTCTATTGTGAGATGTTAGCAGGAAGCAGTTTCATTTGGGGATACCGATACTGTTATCAATCTACCACTATCGGCATATGTGGTAGGACTCGTATTCAGCAGCTTGGATCTTATCCAGTACCACAATGTGGTAACATCCATGTACTCATAGAACCTGGGGCTACAATAAGTTAGCCGCACAGGTAGGAGATGGCAGCATGTAGAGGAAATGTCAAAAGAAGTGGCTGAAGGCAGGGTAGCTGGGCCTTTGGGCTAAGAGTGTTGCGGCACGTTGGGTATAAAATAGTCCAGACATTTTAAACATTCCACCTCTATTGATTAGACACAGGAAGCGACTGGATGTGGCGACAGGAGACCAAGGAATTTTAATGAAGTTCAGCAAGTTGTCGCGACGACAGTAAAAAAAACCTTGGAAGAACCTTCACAGTGATTTCTTGTCAAATAGACGGCGGTGATGGCAAAAAAGAGCCGACTTCATCCACCAATATCCTTATGTTCTGTTCGTTTTTACTCTAAAACATTGTGGGATAGGAAATGTATAAGGCGATCACCTAGGCAACCAGATCCTGGAACACGTCCACTGTCTACAAAGTGCTTGGTGTAGAGCGACTTGTCTTATGTCTTCAGTCATGTCCTGGATTAATCAGCTATAAATGCTGTTCAAAAACATGCAGATCAGAAAAGAAGCAGCGTGCTCTACCTTTAAAGTCCGGGAAGTAGGTCGCCAAATGAGACTCTTTGATTTTCTCTTCTAGCAGGTCTGTTTTGTTCAGAAAGAGGATGGTCGAGGACTCTTGAAACCAGTTGTATGAGAGGATCGTCTTGAACAAGGCGAGGCTCTCCCTCAGTCGATTCTAGCGGAGGAGACAAGGACAGTTAGACAAAAGGCTGAATACGAAATGTTTTTTAAGCTCGATACCAAATGGATTACTCGTAGTAACTATACTCCTTTTTGAACGTACATCATTCTCACTCTCGTAGAGGACCTGGTCATACTCGCTGAGGGCAGCTAGGAATATGATGGAGGTGACGTTCTCAAAACAGTGGATCCATTTCTTTCTTTCTGAACGCTGGCCACCCACATCCACCATCCTACAGACACATGATTTATAAACATAAAAAGATTCATATCACTCCAACGTCTACGATAAATGCAAAGCAGAAACTCTAGCTTAGCAGGAATATTGAAGTCAGGGGAAACGGCTAGCCTGCCAAAAAGGCTGGCCTTTTTTAAGCTAATCTGTTAAATAACAATAGGTGATTCTGTACCTGAAGACGGCTTTTGAAAAGTCAAAGGGGTATTCTATGATGCCTGTGGTGGGAACCCTGACCCTCAAGATGTCCTGCAAGGTGGGGATGTAACCCGAGCTTGTGATTCTGTCTATGTCAGTCAGGTAGCTGAAAAGATAAGAATGCATTGCCCATTTACATTCTACGAGCATAAATCCACACTCCATCCAAAACAATGGGCTGTAAAAGCCTTGGTTTATGTGAATTATGCGACATGACTTACTATTTGGCAGAGTCTGACAGCTGGAACTCCCTCCTGCGGTCATAGCACTTTTGAACACCGTGGTCATTCCACACTCTCTTAATGGCGTCCGCCTGCCAGGGCTCCAGAGTAGACACCTGGGTTGAATCCACCTCGCTCAGTTTCTCTGCACGGCTCTGACACAAACAAAGCGTTTAAACATGCTGTGGGGGGAAAAACAGTAGGCTGTGCATGCAACACCATAATTTTTCCTTCTACAAACATCCATTTACAAAGAACCCTGTGTATTGGATCAGTTGCAATTATGTACATTCATTCATAGCTTGTGGTTCACAGCGATTTTAATGATCTAAGAATCTTCTGTTAAACAATAACTGGGTGGATTGGCAATTTTATACACGAAATAATTTATCTGGGACTTGAACTACCGCTACTGGCATCATCACCACATTTTATTATTATCCAGTTCTTTTGTAAGAAAGATAACTTCCACATTTAAAATCTTCACGTAGTTTATGCTGCTATAGGCCTAGATTGTTGGGGGACTTGTTCCTCCCTATCCTGATTCAGCACCATATAAATCAAACTTAACTGAACTGCATGCTAAATTCTGAGCTAACAAGCTAATTAAAACATGACGTTCTAATAACCTTCCCGAGCAAGTTAGCATGCTAATGCTAGCATTTAGCTCAAGGTTTCGTACTTGGGAACACAGAGCTGCTAGCATGACTGCAGACTGTTGTTACGAGTTTCCATAACCTTCCCCAACAGATTATCAAATAATATATAAAGCATCAGGAGCGTGTTTTACGTTATATGCATTTTACGGCTTCTCACAATGTTACTGTCGTCGATGTAGTCGATCTTTAGATTCTTCATGGCTTGGATCAGAGCCTGGATTGCTGTGATGATGTTCTGAAACACCAGCCGAGTGAAGCCTCTCCTGTCAGATTCACTGTATCCGGTGCCATGGATGATCCTCATCTGTTTGATGAAAGTGCTCTTCCCACTTTCACCAGTCCCTGGGCAAATGAGATGAATGAGACCGTAGGATGAAAAATAGAATAAGATCAAAGCAATGCCAGAAATAGGACATCTGTGACACGCACAAAAAAAAAAAAAAATCATCTAAACATCAATCAGCTGCCGCTAAACAGGATTTTGGCAACAAAAAAGAGGCTGCATTCTTCAGAGTGCAAGATTTTAATTCAGAAGTTAGGATTTGTGGCTTATAATAGTTGATCCTCCTGTGTGGGTGTATACATCCTTGGTTTCAGGTGCCTGCAAGCTGCCAAACACTCATTTGTTTCACCCCATTATTAATGCTCTTACACAGATTTTGAATAGCATACACAGGTTCAAGAAAACAAAAAGCCTGAAAACAGATGGAAGGAAATCAAAAAGACTACATAAAGAATATGAATTAAACATGTGCTGCATACTATTTTGGACCGCTTAAGGTTTATGTTGGATTCCTGTGGCTTTGTGCGTCTGTCAATAGCCATGTGTCCTTGAACGCCACGGTGAGCCATCCTGCCCCGTGGTTGTAAAATTATCTCGATAAGAGTCAGTTAAGCACCTAAAATGCCTAAATATATTAACGATTACACTGACCTTTACAGGAGGATATTGTTCTCCAAACAACTCAAGCTGAAGTTTAAAGCAGGCCTGACCTTTAAACAGAGTCTTTCTTGTGTAATGTATTGTTTTCAACACGACCAACAATCAAGCTTTTATAAGAGGGTTGTTTTGATAGTTCAGGAAAAAAATAAAAATAAATCAGGCTTCATCTTATTTCATGAGGGGTTTTCTCATCATTTTCCCCTGTATGAAATTTTCTTTTATGAGCCACATGTCTATGTTAGAGTACAGAGAAAAAAAAAACATATTGAGCCACAATCAAATCCTCAGCTTTAACACAATTAGTACTTATATTTAGTTTTAGTTTTTCTAAAAAACACTCTTTTCGTGTGAATGAGGAACAAAAACTGTCATGGTTATCAAGTTTACTTATCATGGCCTCAACTATTTGAAGAACGCAAAGAGTAATGTGTAACTGTGTTACAGGAACACATACCAAAGCCTTGGTATCTATCGATCCAGATAGTTTTGCTATTTCCTGGGGTTGTCAGGTTTACCTGGAATATCGAGTTCATTGATTTAGGACGGTAAAATCTGCACCATACACTTCCACTGCTTCCAGTAATTAAAAAATCTACCAAACCTTAATGATGACATGTTTTTATTGAGAGCTACATCCTGTTGTCTTTGTTAGAGAGAGATGCCTTCATAATGGGATATATGTACGAGGAAACTGGGCAAACACTCTGCTGTTCCCTTCTGAATGAAGTTAACTGGGAAGTTATAGATGAGATCAATTTAGTGTCACTGTGTAAAATTTTAATTTTACATAAAATTTGTTATATACGTTACATAAGTGGGTTTCCATAGAAAAATAGGTTTATATGTTTTTAATGGCATCTGTTATACTGCATCATATAGTTTTAAGAAAGATTTAAATGAGCGTAATGTTAAACGACAGTCGCATTACTTAAGTAAAATTACAACTTTAAAAGCAGTCAAACTAAATGAAATACCAAAGAATTAAAGTTTATTATTATTATTATTATTTTAATCATGACTCATACATTAGCTTATTAAATTTAGCATGCTAGACTTTAGCCTATTAGCCATATACTGTATATGCTATTAGCAGCTAATAGCATACACAGTGAACAAGCTAATAATTAGCATAGACTGTGTAGTAGAGCAGTGGACATGTTAGCATACTAAATGCTAAGGCTAGCGCTGAAGTCAACTTATATAATTTCAATAAATAAATAAATAAAGATATTGGTATGGAAATATTTAAAATGTCATATGTTTTTATTTATTTATTTATTCTATTTTAAAGTTTAAGTTGGAGGAAGTTTTACTTGAAAACGGTTGTTTTAATCTTTTAAACAGTACTTACAGCGTTGTAAACGGTAACCGTTGAACAGTAGCAGCTAGTCATTAAACAACACATGTGCAAATTTTAGCCGTTTTGCTTGTGTGTGTGTGTTTTAAACAGATGCCAGATTTTGTATTCTCTCAAAAGGCAGAGACATGTTGGTTAATCATTTCCAATCATTTCCACTGAGTGAGCATGTGGAGGTTAATTGCTAAACTCTCACCTAGAAGCAGCAGCTTGAACTCTCGATGAGAATCCCTCTTGTCGCGGCGGAGTTGTCTCTCTATTTCTCGGTGAATCCTCAGTCTCTCCAATTCTTCTCCAGACAGGCAGCACTCGTCCATTATTGTCAGAGTTCACCGGCTGCCTTTCGTTAAACTACTCCGCAGCTGACGGAGATTAGTCAAATGAATGGATGTTGATTTTTGTCAAACCTGCCAGGAGAAACTTCTGTCCCGGAACAGCGGAACAGGTGGATTGGCGACTTTGTGCAGTCTTCCTCATGCAGGATCCAGTTCAGGTGCATTTCACATTCCTGCAGTGCAGAGGAGGCGGGCTCATCTCACTGAAAGGCACTTAGTTTATGAGGACTGCTCCTGTTTATCTGCTTACACATCCATACTCTCATGAGCTGAATTTAAAGTCCTTCTCCGCTGTTAGCAATAGGAAAGAGTGCATGATGGAAGACAGCCAGGTGCAGCATCTCTGCTTTCATATCTGCTAAAAAAGTGACACCAAATGTGGCTCCTGAATGCATCAGTGTCAATATAAAGAGGTTTTAAAATGATATAGCAATTATCCAGCAGATAAAAATGCAAAAGGCTGTATTATTGCTCAATTAAGTAGTTTTAAGTAAAGACCAATCTGAGGTAACTCAGCAGATTAGAGATGGTGTTGCTCATCTTTACAGCCAGTTTGTCACATAAATGTCTTAAGATGCTTTACCCATATCACAATTTGCTTGCTGACCAGGCCAAAGGGGCCCCTGCCCTGAGGCCTCTGACCCCACACAATCATGCGTGACACAAGGTCAAGCGCCCCTGTGCAAAAGGTCAATAATCACAAATGAAAAATGTGTTTTTTAACTCGGACTACTTGGCTCGGGGCTAGTAATGTGGCACGGGTCCTCCTTGGAATCTGATTGTCCGCCACTGGCGCTCCGACAAATCCTCTATGATGTGACCGCTAAACTTGTTTTGTTAAATCGTCAGTTAAAGAGACTCCACGTCCGAGTGCTTGTTGTTGTCACTAAACGAACTCACGTAGTAGGTAGGTAAAAAGTGCAGGTGTGTTAATAACGTTGATGATGACTCACTGCCATTAACTGACTCAATGGGACATGACAATGCGCCTACGAGCATAATAGCAGGGCCTCCCATAAGTGGAATGCAGGCTTTAACACGCCTGCACCTATTTTGACTCGATAGGTCGGAATATACCCCGATCAGCCACAACATTAAAACCACTGACAGGAGAAGTAAACAACATTGAACATCTTGTGGAAATTAGATGTTCTGCTGGGAAACTTTTGTAACCTGGCATTCATTCATGTGGATGTCACTTATGGTGACATGTAGCACCCACCTAGACCAGACCGGGCACCACCACCCCATAGCAATGACACTCCTTGATGACACGGGTACACAATCAAAACCAGTTAAGGAACAACAAAAAAAACTTGAAGAGCAGCACAAGGTGTTGACCTGGCCTCCACACTCACTAGATCCCAAGCTAATCAAGTATCTGTGGGATGATCCACAGAGGCACCTCCCCTCAACACCATAGGACCCAGAGGCCCCCCAATAACAACATCCTGTTGCCAGACACCACAGGACACCCTCAGAAGGACCATGTCCATTCTCTGATGAGTCACAACTCTTTTGGAGACAACAATATTAGGAAGGTGGTCATAATGTTATGCCTGATCAGGGTATGTCGTAAAACGCAAGCAAGCCAGTCGTCTAATTAAACTAAAACTTGAATCTTTCTTTATAAATATGTCTTTTTGACTTTTTATTGGACATCCAAAGATGTCACCAGGGGCTTCGAATTCGTTCGTTGTCAGTTGCAACCTCAGCATAATCTACAATGCAAGCTCAGCTGCAGGCCTGCGGGATACATGCAACCATAATGGGATACAATGGCATCATGATGCAGTAGATGCAGCCGTGGCGTTTAATATATTATGTGTATTAATACGTTGCATGGTGAAACGCGTGATAATGATTTCGCTCGGTGTCACTGTGGGGCCGAACTGACAACATGCGAAAGAGACCGCCGAGGATTTCGTGCCCGGCAGCCTCCTCTCCCTTTCATCCATCCTTGCAAGTGCCATGTACAACTGCCACATTACTTTCAGTGTCTGTCCTCTTCCAAAAATAAATGGTTCTTTGTCGCACTATATATCCCCATGTACAAGACTAAAAATATGGACCTACTGCTGCAGGCTCCAGCCAGATGGATGCATCACAGAGGAGGATTTCAGGACTAACACTGCTCCAGATGAGCTGACGGAGCAGCCAAGGAGGCAAACACTTGAGCGGCAAACAATCAGGGTGCAGGGGCTGTTTAGTACACACAGAAAAAAAAACAACGAAGAAAAAACAAAAGACAGAAAAGCAGAGCAGCAAATGAACAGACTGTTTATTTATCCAATCACATTAAAAACACTAAGACTACATTCAGATACCGCGGCGACAGTGAAATATACCCATAAATTAAATCGTACAAATTAGACTGTAATTATTTTTAACAAGAAAAGGAAGAGGGTGGTGTAAACATTAGTGCTGAGGATACAGTCTCATTAGCTTTTTATCCATGCATGTGATACCTTTGAACAGCATGATTTAAGATCAAGAACGCACTAGTTTTAATGCCCCAGAGATCATTTAACATTTAACAGCTCCTCTCGTTCGCAGTTAGCCTTTCCGACGCGGACCTCGATGCAAAAAAAAAGAAGAAAAAAAGTAGGAGATCACTGTACCATGCAACATGTGCAATATGTTCAGATAAATACTGGAAAGTTTTAATTTTGGCTACTAATTAATCAAATAGTCCCTGAACTACCGTACAGCTTTGACACAGGAGTTACAAAAAGAACGGTGGAGATCCCTTTGAATCGTGTTTAATCAATTACACAAAAATATATGAATATCGTGCTCACACACAACGACAACAAAAAAAAGTGCTCTGACGTACGCACCACGGACAAAGTGTAAAAAAATGTAAGATTTAAAAATAAAAATCAAGAGAAACAAGGCTGCAGAAATTATCAGAAGCACGAATGGAAATGTTACAACATGTACAGTGTGCAAGTAAATGTGTCATTAGTGTTAATTCTGACTCCTTCCCTTTTAAGACACAAATTATTAAGTATTTAGAGTATTTAAAACAAAACATAAAACATCTTGGGTTAGTGATGTGAGGTGCTGCATTGCAGTTAGCCTGCATTCCCTTCCGCAGATTCCCCGAAGGAGAGACCTAGTACATTACAAGTCCTCAGACGCTTTTGAGGCCACTGGAAAAAACTTTTCTTTTTTTTCTCTTTCCTCCCTTCTTAATCCATCCGTGTGCATTTACACTGTATAACTGCTCACAAAGCGGCCCATAAATTTCAGAGTGCGTGCTATAATAGACTCCTCACCGAGGCGGCCCTTTAATTGTCAGGTCACACTTCATAATAGCTGGAGACATCCATTTCCAAAGAGTCTAACAAGAAAATTTGAAATACATCAGTAGTACAGTCGTTTGACGGACAAGCTCTGAAGCTTCTCTATATCCTGTTTTGGATTATAGTGTTCGGCTGCAGCGAGAAGCAGACTGCAGAGCTCTCCTGACTGCCAGCTGTACCGGGCCGATTGAATTACACCACCGTTTTAAAGCGGACTTTAAACCAAGTTGTAGACTTCCAGGTTGCCCTGCAAGATGTGGTCCTTCACCGCACAGAAGACGAACCGAATGTTGTCTGTGTCGGTGGCACACGTGAAGTGGGAGTAGATGATTTTTTTCTCATTGGGGTTGAGGCTGACAAACATGTCCAAGATGAATTCTTTTCCTGCCTTGACGTCCCGCTGGGGACCTGGTACAAGAAAAACAAGAGGGCAGAAACAGCACAATGTGAATTTCTAAGCATTGAAATACAACCTTGATCAATTCAGTGCATGCTGCTATAGCTGTATTTGGTCTGGCACGGTCGATAGCTTACAGTGGCTGCATGTTTTGTTGCTTATGATCTAAAGTTTTATATGTTTTTTCACCATAAAGACACTTTGCATTCAAAACTAAACTTGCTTCCTCTTACCGTTAAACTCTGGGAAGTAGTCAACCAGATGGGAGTACATGATTTTTTCCTCGAGTAAGTCGATCTTGTTCAGGAACAAGATGATCGAGGACTCTTTGAACCACTTGTAGGTTATGATCGTCTTGAACAAGGCCATGCTTTCCTCCATCCGATTCTTTGAGGAACACATGAGCGGAAATATGAAACAAGACACGGCGTTAGACAGCAGTACTTCACCGGTGATTGCCCCGTGCGAGCAAATTCAATTGTGCCTAATCTCATCAAGTGAACAAGCCCTGCTGAGAGGTGCCCTTCGCTGAAGAGAGCGACTAAAGAGCTCCCCCTGCAGGTGAACTGAACACACTGCTACCAAGGAGGTGAGGTTTGTCAGTGTGGTAGAAAGAGACAGAGAAAGACAGAAGGGGGGGGGGCAAAAACAAGACCAGTGATGGACTCTGCAGAAATCTAGGTCATCATCGCTACCAAACAGGTTTGGCCTTAAAAGGAGGGAACAATGTCCCTTTTTTGTTCCTCCGGAGAATGTTTCTGATTATCACAAAAGAGTACCCCATTGTCATCACATTTAGGGACAAAAAAAAAGACAAGATGAGATTGTTGTATTTGTGGGCAGCAGCCTGTTTCTCACCTCATTGACGGACTCGACGAGGACCTGATCGTACTCGCTAAGCGCCACCAGGAACATGATGGAAGTGACATTCTCGAAACAGTGAATCCACTTTCTCCTCTCCGAGCGCTGGCCGCCCACGTCCACCATCCTGCAGGCACAGGTTTGAGACGTCATCGACAAAAACATCATCATTTTGATTTCATCAAATACCGTTATTAAATTCCCATCACGCCGGCATTTATCTTTATACGATCAAGGTTCAAATCCGAATTTATGCACAGGATGATCTCTTCAGTTTAACTGGAAGGCTTTGAGACGCATTTAACAGAAACCATTAAATATAATTTACCATTTTTACCGTGAACCTATTCCACGAATCCATGAAACCTTTAGTATAGCAGGGCGCAAGTAAGTAAATCAGGTCCAGCTGCGTTCAGACAAGGACATAATGGACATAATAGCTTCCAGCTCGTGACCCTGCTCCCATAATGATTCTTCAACAGGAAGACTACAGCCAAGCTAGCAGCTCAGGGAGGGTGTGCTTGTGCTAAATGTTCGCATGCTGAAGGGTGTCATGTTCACCAGATTAGCATGCTAACCTTTAGTAGGACTAAAGACACAGTAGAAACAAGATCAATGGCAATCTAAGGTGAAGGGAATCTGAATGGTTTTGCAGGGATTTGGTCACAAAAAGGGATTAGAGTTTACTTTAGTTTATTGTAAATTCCAAACAACATATATGCGCAGTTATGGTTGTGCTAGAACTGTAGCACACTCCGATCAGGCATAACATTATGACCACTGATTAGACGTAAATAACATTGACCATCTTGTAGCAATACAGTGTTCTGCTAGAAACGTTTCGATCTGGCGTAGTACTTAGACACGTAGCACCCATCTAGACCAGACCAGGCACCCCCTCCCCATAGCAATGACACTCCTTGATGGCAGCAGGATGCAGCCTGACACCGACACACACAAAACAACAGCACAGCACAAGGTGTTGACCTGGCCTTCAAATTCACTAGATCCCAAACTGATCAAGTTTCTGTGGCATGATCCACAGAGGCCCCTCCCCTCAAAGGCCCCCCACTAATGACATCCACAGGACACCCTCAGAAGGTCCATGTCCATTCTCTGACGAGTCACAACTGTTTTGGAGGCACAAGAGAGACCTACACAATATTAGGAAGGTGGTCATAATGTTATGTCTGATGGGTGTACATCATCTGGGGACCATGAATGTGCAAAATTTTCAAGGTAATTTGAACTGAAATAGTAAACAGGTTGCATGTTAGAGTACACTGAGCAGCTAACGGTTCAAATATTTAGTTTTCTTTTAAATTAGGGCTCCTTTGCACAAAATTGCACCATCAGCGGGACATTCAAACTTTGATTGAAGGGGTGTACACACAGGAAGAGACTCGCAACCCTTTTTTCCGGCAAGAGAATATTGAATGTTGATGAAATTCAAGAGCTGCACGAACTTAACTTTGAGACGACCAGTCACAGCGGGCGATACCTAACGTCATAATTTATGACGCAAAAACAGAGTTGCCTAAATGTTGACGGTAAGGATGCACCATCCACAACTTTGTCTCTTACAAAGTCATTTGGAAACGTTTGGGGTGGGGTATCTACAAGCGGTTACCTTGGCAACTCGAGCCTTAAACACTTGTTACTAACTGTCAGCTGCCAAGAGATGGACAACGAGCAAATCGATTTTAACTTTTCTAGAAAACATATCATTATATTTATCAATACATTGTGGCAGTAACATTTGTGTTGGCCTCCACTGAAGCAATGAAAACAACAAGAACAACAGAAGCACTCACCTGAACACGACACTCTCCAGGTCAAACGGGTACTCTATAATACCAGTGGTTGGCACCCTGACCCTCAGCACGTCTTGCTGGGTTGGCAGATAAGAGGTATCAGCTATCCGGTCCAAGTCATTCAGATAGCTAATAGCAGAGGAGGAGGATGCACCGTTAAGAAATGAAAATTAAAACCACTTAGATAGAGTGATGAAGAACTAAGGGAGAGACAGAGATGGAGAGAGACAGTCGATGTGACTGATTCGGTTTCTGCCATGTCACTGTAATTATTTATTTATAGAGCATTTAGTTGGTGATTCTTAGCTTTTAAGCCGTTTGTCAACAACCTTAAATGGAATAACTATCGAACCTCGGCGTGGCGAGTGCATTAAAAGCGACGGCGTGCAGCTGGGACGCCGGAAAGTATTTGACAGCGTCTGCAGAGTTATTTGTCTCCGTTTACACTCACTATTTGGTGGAGTCTGAGAGCTGATATTCCCTCTTCCGATTGTAGCATTCCTGAATCCCCGGGTCGCTCCACAGGCTCTTCAGGGCCTCCACGTGCTGGTTTGTTAATGTTTTGACCTTTTCCACGTCAACCCTACTGATGATTCCGGCGTTTTCCTGAAGGACAGAGTGACACACGCAGATTAATGGCGCTTTCAGTATCAGATATGCTGAGAGACGGACGTGATCTCGTGATCATTGCTTATTACATTAGATGTGGTGAATCACGTTTGGATGTTGGTGGGAAGCGGTGATGTCACTGGGTTTTACCGAGAATGCACCATCAGGTCACAAGCTGCACCTTTGCTGTCATGACTCATACCACCAGTTAAGTACTTAACAAGTTCATGCCTGTAGTAAAAGGCAGCCTTTAAAGACCGGCAAACATCTTACAGAGAGTTAGGTCGCCTTTGTGTGATCAACAGCTGAACTGTTTGTGTTCTGTTTGACAACGCATGCCTACTTCCTCCGAAATGACACTAGGGATAAAGGCGGCGCCATCTTGCGAGTTTGGAGCCAGAGACTGCGCAGTGCGGTCCGAGTAGTGGAGCCATGTTATCGGGATGATAACATGACGCTGCTCTACCTCCACCAGTTACAAAGAAAAGCTGGATTACACAACGCACTTATTTGTTTATTTATTTTTTTTCCTACTCTCACGGCCCTATGGGACCGCTTCCCAGAGTGGTTGTCACGACAACTGTCAATCATCGTGACGTCACATCCTGTTTTTGTGGCTTTTATAACGAAAACAAAACTTTTCAGAAAACTTGGCTCTTGAACACACATCATTTACTGTTTGTTTGTTATTGTTTTATCTGGTTAAATAAAGGTTATAATACATCAGCTTTATATTAACTACCCAAAACGACAGAAAGCTCCCTTGAGAAAAATTATTTGATGTGTAGTAGTTTGGCCCATCTACTAACATGGAGTAGGCGGAGCTTATGACCTATACCGCAGGCGGCCACCAGGGGGAGCTCTACATGCTTTTGAGGAGGTGTCATGGCGTCCAGTTTTCTTACAGGCTATGGTTCTAACTATTTCTAGTCAAAAAAATATAATAATTCACCTTTCTCATTAAGAGGGATTGTAGATAGCCTTTAAAGAACAAGTCTGATCCATGGACTCTATACAAAGATTGACTTCACCCATAGATTTCCTGTGTTTGAAGGTGTTTTCTGATCGTCAACATCTTGGCAGTGAATGAATCTGTCACTCAAAGCAGTCACGCCTTTAATTGTGCCTTGACATAGTTTCACTGCAATAAACATCTCGTGAATGACAAAATTAGCTGTAGAGACTGAAAGTACTTTTGTACCAGACTGTAAACAACATTTTTTTGTTGTAAAGTTTACAGTGTAGGTCTACGAGGAAGTGACATGATTTTGGACAAAGCCTGGAGTGGCTCTTCGAGGAACCGCAGATTAAACGATGCCGCTTTTAAAGCCGGGGACATAATGTAATTAGTCTAAACGAAAGGTTGTTATCTTCCGCATGTTTTGATAATTAACTTGTGGCTACACTGAGCGCTGATTCTATGCAAAATATTTGGCACTCATTGAATCACAGGTATGTCTTTAATGTCTAAAGCAAAAGTAATGAACATCAGACAGTCCCTGCTTCTTAAATGTGAGAGCTCGGCTTGGCTTTTGTATGGGAAGGGAGGGGACTCTGAAAGTGGGACTTTGCTACGTCAAGCAAAGTTACGTTATAGTTATATTGTTATTGCCCCAACCCTCCACAGATAACACTTTTCAGTCTGCTTTCTGGACTCCGCGTCTAGTTTTTGTTTCCTTTTAATAACAAATGAAAGTACAAATGCCTCAATGCCATCCTGGATTCTGGGTTTGTAAGTTGATATCATGCGCTTTCTCAGTATTCGTCATCTCCCTAATTTGTGTCTCATTAATAATAAATACTTCCACTTCCCATCACTGCTAGGTGGACCCACAGTGCAATCGTTCAGCTAGAAAACACTTATGCACAAGCTGTTCAGAGTACCTTTATGGTCATTTATGGGTGAACTATTATAGGCTGTTTACTCTCAGTTTCTGTTGCTGGAAGCTTTGGCATGATCTCATGGGAGGTGTAAGCTTTTTTATCAGGAAACTTATCCGGCAGCCTCACTGTACAAGATACTACTGCAGACGTTCTGTTTATGGGCTGATGTGTTTGATGTTCTGATGGTTTCTTCCACTGATATACAGATAAACAGGAACACTTTGGCTTGTCATTATGCCACTAGCTGGCATACTGTGGAAAATCCCAGTGTTATGAAATGTGTTCTGAAGCAGCTCATTACACTGCTTATTACTCAAATGAAGCCCATGCTACGATCATATAGCGGCCACATGTAATGCAGAAGTGGCGAGAAGGGATTTCCCTGTTGTTGTTTTTCCTGGCCGACTGGCACAGACATACCAGAGCGTCTGCATGTCCGTACAGTAGCTCCTTCTTCTTGAGTTAAATTACGAGGCACATGAGCTGCTGGATGAGCCTCTGTTTTGAACTTTTACAAAACTCTTTTCTCTTTCTGTTTTCCCATTTCCTGGAATCAATAATAAAAAATAAAAAAAACATAACGCAATAAAACCATCCAATTAACTGTCCCCCGAGGTTGTAACTCTGTCAAGCCCTCTTTTCTCACCACCAGTACTGTTTACAGTAATAAGGGCGGCTCTCACTTCCCAAATCTTTGGTGTGTCCTTAATTTCGGACAGAGACACTAGAGCAAGTTCCTCATTTCAGTTTAGAGGAGCCCGGCACTGCACTTCCTCAAACGGCCACTTGAGGTTTCAATTCTCATAGACGTTCCGCGTTAATATGTCCAACTTTACCTGACATAGTTTACAGCCTGGTATAAAAAAAATGGTTTTGGTCTTTATAGTTCATTCATGACAACTGCATGGTACTCCAGCGTTAACCCAGCGATAGACCACCAATGACAGTTGGGATAAGCTCCAGCGCCCCGTGACCATTCACAGGACAAACGGCTACAGAAAACGAAGGACTAAATGAGTTAAGCAGAATCAGACACTGTCAAGATGGCTACCATGCTAACCTTCAAAACCTATGGGTGACGTCAAGAAAGGTTTTTTCCATTTTGGTGCTAGGCTTGAGCAACCTGCAGATTTTTGCGCTTCCACGGTGGCTTCTTTATTTGTCAGCCCCGGAGATTACCGTGTGAAGCTGAAACCGTTGCTAGCAGATTTTAGCAACTCTTGCTAGTTAGCAAATAAAGCTACATTTAGTTGAATGAGTTCAAGCTGATTTAGAAACACTGCCATATGTGAGGGGCATCCTGGGAGACAACTGATGTTTGTTTGAAGACAGACAAGACAAAGAATATGCTAAAGCTAAGAGGTTAAACAAAAAAGTCACCCATCCTCATTAAGTATAAGAAAATACCAATAAAATGCTGGATACCTTGTTGGGCTGGGGATTGCTTTCTTGGGAGAAAACGTCCTTAAGCCCAAAACAAGAACAGTCAAGACCTGCTTATATTAGCAGTTTCACATAATAGGGAAATAAAGCCCACTACTATAAGGAAGTGGTTTTTAAGTCGTCTCTAGCCAGTAGTAAGTTAATGATGTGATACCTGAACTCAGAACTATCGTTAGGGATGTGAGCTAGTTGGCTCACACGCTTTGGCACGATGTTGGTTTTGCGTAAGAAATGTATAAACACAGAGGGTCTAATGCATGCCTTGGTTTTTGAAAAAACAGCATCAGAATCCCACAGCTCAATGCTTCTTTAGTTTCACTTTAGTTATTCACAGTTACGGTTGCTGCGCTCTGATTGGACAGCCACTGTTCAGTGGGAGGGGCTTAGGTTGCATAATGGACACTCCATAACTCTGAGCAGTAATTTAAGATTTCAAACACAAACTCAACGCACTGCATTGTGGGACTGTCTGCAGAAAGCTTCGTGTTTAAAGGCACGACATACCAGATAAATTTACACGCGCATTTTGGACACAGCCATTTGCTTCTTGACCTTTCTGACTTCTGACCCGAATACGCCCATGCAGAGTTGCAAACATTGCTATTATAAGAGCTTCCGCAGAACACCATCTTCACTCAGGGAAAAAAAAGTAACCTACATGCTGACTCTGATGGTTAATACTAACAAAGATCCAGCCCCCATCGCCTGGGTCACATCCTGACTTGCAGCTTTAACTGACGTAGCATGCTTATGTAAGCTAGCAAATTTGTGTGATTAATAAGCTCCTGCTGTCGGTGTGACAGGGACACATTCCTCTGTGATTACCGGGGACATCTCCGTCCCCCCTTCCCCTTTGTTTCTTGGCTCAGCAGTATCTGCCTTTAAATGCAAGCAGTGTAACACCATGTATAACACACAGCCTGCACCGTAAGAAGACAAAACTCTCTGGCAGGCAAGATTGCAAAACTAAACACGGTTGCAAATTACCAGAAGCGCTTCACCCCTGAATGCACAGTAACACTCACTGCAGGATCCGTCAGTGTCAGAGACAGTAAACCTTGCGCATGCTTCTGCAGGACGGTGTGTGGTAAACCCTCTTACTCAACTCTCTTGAGGAAAGCAGCAAAGAAAGGATGCAGAAGCAACTGTCTGGCATACCTTGTTGTGTTCATACTTGTAGGGGATATGTAACGTGTTCATGGCTTGGACCATGGCCTGCATGGATGTGAGGATGTTCTGGTAGACCAGCCTGGTGAAGCCTCGCTTGTCTTCATCAGAGTACCCGCGGCCGTGGATGATCCTCATCTGCTTGATGAAAGTGCTCTTCCCGCTTTCACCAGTTCCTGATCGCAGAGATACATGACATTACTGCACGCTTTCTAATGTGGTATCAACGATGTATTTGTGCACTTTTCAAAACTTGATGAGGTTCCTGCGCTATCTGAGCTCTGAGTTCATGACCCCCAAATGAATGTGCTGATTCTCTTTTAAAAACTCAACAACTACCTAGCACAACTGGGGATTGTAGTGTTTTTAGCAGGCCATAAGAATGAGCTGTTGTATTTGTTAGCTTAAATTCGAACATTACTGAGCTTGTGGTCAGCAATTTTTATCTACAGACGCTCACTTCAAGATAAATCTGAATCACAAGTGAGCACCAGCGTTGGGAGCAGGACAGGATGCAGATGTCAGCTCACCATCATGTTTTGGGCTGTAGGACTATAACTAAAAACGTACACAGTGGGATCAATTCATCGCTAATATCTGAGGGCTTTGTGGGAAATGTTAACAATAAGAAAACTATAAGAAAAGTCTGTTTTATGGCTATTAAATAAAAGCAAAGCTTTGTCCAGCCCCTTATGTAATCCTGGACCTTCCTTAATCACCCTAGCCTAGTCTGGGTTGTATCTCACTCTTGAGTGCCGTAGCTCTTGTCCTGCAGAGTATGTTTATTCCTGACGTCAGCTCTGACAAAGTGTGTTTTAACGTCTCACATCTCAAAAAGATTTCCAGTGTAGAACGTCACCTAGGAGTTTTCTCAAGCTGAAGCGTAAACCCGGCTTAAAACGTCAAACGTGCGCGATGCAGGCTACGATAAAGAAAAGAGTGGTTCTGCTGCACATTCATCATGAGTCAGTCCTTTCTGAACGCTGAATAACCAGCGTGACTGCCTCAGACTTCTGCCGCATTGATGCATCCATTATCAAGAAACACAAATAAAGTGTGGACTCCCATGATGAGGCAATTATGATGCCTTTATGTGTGTCTATAATGACTGAGATTCAAAGAAATAAATCTGATGCAATGGCACAGGTATATAAACTATTCAGCTCCACCTCAACCACCTACAACAGTAATGCACCAATAATAATCTTATATTGTATTTAGCAGGGCTCAAAGGAACATTTTTATGGGATGAGATAACATGATATCACCCCGCGATAGACTGGCAACATAACCAGGGTGTACCCCACCTCTCGTCCGATGACAGCAGAAGATAACATGAGATTTATTTATTCCGTTGACTTTAAGACCAGTGGAATATTTTTATATTTTAAACATTACAATGGTGATTCCTAGTGGGTAATCTTCAACCACAAACTTATTCAAATACTTTCAAGAAGTATTTCTATTATTTCTTCATTTGAGGAGCTTATTAACAATACCTCAACTGGACACATACAAAAGGTTAATGTAGTAATGCTTCGGTATAAAAACTGTAACTGCAGATGCCAGTTGCTTTTTGGATTATTGTGTTTAAATTATTACTGTGTTATTAAATTATTTATCGTCAAAAAAATGCAGCTTTGTTCCAGGGCACAAAGTGAACTATTCACTCGTCTTCGTATTTTTTCATTTGTCAGAATATTAATTTTAGCTATGTAAGAAGTCGGATTCAATCGGATTCAAGTATAAGTTCAAAGCACTAAAAAAGCTATAGTCCCCTGCTGTTTTAGGTAACTATTGAGCTTTTAAAAGTATGTATAAATAAAAAGGATAATCGTTAAGGATTAGAGCTAATTTGGACTATTTTGTGTACCACTGGACAGTAGCGGAAACGAAGTGCTGTATTTTGGGGTACGTACTTCAACTCCACTACATCTCCGAATATTGTACTTTTTACTAAAACACCAAAGGACAAGTTTATAAAGCACACCATCAAAAACTAGACCTGTAGTCTCCAGCCTTTTGACATGGGGACCACTTGACGCAAAAATATTTGGAATCCACTCCCCCCCCATCATGAAATGTCTCTCGTATGAGGACCTCCAAGAGACATTTCTTCTTCATCTCTTAAATCACCAGATTCCCAGATTACAGTTTTAGGCTCAACAACCTCCAGTACTTCACACAGAAAACAAACAAATCTGAGTAGCAGGACTTTTCTACAGTCTGCTGTTTTCCTCATCTTGAACCTTTTTAGCGTGACTCAAATTTTAGGTTAGAAATCACTGGACTAAACTAGCATAATGCTTTGCGTAGTACTGTACAATCAGAGTGTGTACTATTACTTTTCTTAGTAGTAAAATCTTAATCTTAAAATCTTAAATTCTGAATTCGAAAAGAAGCACGTCTTACACTTTAGCACATCTTACATCTTACTCCACTGTTTATAGCCACAAATCCATCATAGCACGCTAAAGTACTTTCAAGGATGTTTACATATTTGATTTAATGGGTTCCTTTGGCTTATTTGACAAAGGGGGGAAGTATATTTCCTCAAAATACTGCTCTTAAGCACAGGTTTTGGGAGGTTTATGGGTTGTATGCCTACACAAATACCTTGTTGATGTTGCTGAATCAATATTAATGCGCCTTATAATACAGAATAAAGGATATTTGACACTGAACGAGGCCTTTTAAGAATATTTTGACACCTGAAGGCACATTTTTAAAGCATACCTTTTACAATTAATTAAAGCCTGCCGTAGATGCATCTGTGATAGACAGTATTTTTTATCTCATACCCAGCAGAAGGAGTTTATATTCCCGTCGGGAGTCCCTCTTGTCCCGGCGGAGCTGCCTCTCAATCTCATCGTTGATCCGTCGAGCCTCTTTGGCCTCCGGGCTGAGGCAGCAAGCCCCAACGGAGCTCAGAGTCATTCCTCCTGGAAAACACTTCACCTTCCAAGGCAAAGACATGTTCATAATATTGGTTATAGTGCAAGGAGAGTGAGCCCCGTGTATCCTTAAGAAAATATATTTTGATTAAATCCCATAGAAACACTACTGCGTGCTCCAGACTCGTATTCTCCAGAGCTGCAAACAAAGATTTAGCAAGTGTGAAAAAATTTTTTTGAGGAAGTTCTCTGCGGCTGTTTGTTTTACCTTGTTCCTCTCCTGTGAGGAGGAAATCAACTTTGTGCAATAACTTTTAGCGGACTGTGCAGCGAAGTCTTCACCCCCCGATAGCTGAGCTCCGGGCGTGGTGGGCTGAATATGGCGGAGTTTTTTCTTTTCTTTTCTTTTTTTCTTTTCTTATTTGTTTTTTTAACTTCACAGCGTTAGAAAATGAAAACAAAGATGTCCCCCCCAAAAAAAGTTATTCTCCAATAGAGCTTCTTCTGCCACAGTTTGTGACTCCGCTTTGTTCTAGAAAGCCCGTGTTTTCCTTCTGAGTCCCGTTCACTTTGTCCCGTCCTCCCTCCGTCCTGGCTGCAAACCAGAGGAGCACCATGTGACAGACGGAGGGCTGTGCTGTGATGGGAAATCGTATAGGCTCTCACTATTACATTATGGGAACAGATTTCCGGTGTTAACAAGCAAACTACGGATGCATGTGACAGTTAACACCAACAGGCACTTCACCTTAACTGGAAACAGGCTACACCGACTACTGCAGGTGAAATAATTCACGCGCTTAGACACAAACTTTTTTAAATCTTTTATTTACTAAACACCTGCAGGTACTACAGATTATCAAGACACGGAAATCACCACTCATGGACTCACACGGCTGTAAGTTTCAAAAAACGTTAAAAAGGCTTATACACGGTCAAATTGCAAACAGATCTGATAATAAGTTTGTACTGAAGCGAGTCCATCCCTGCGAGTGAGTGGTGGAAAACAAATCTAATGGAAACAAAAGATTACCAAACCTGTTTTTTTTTGTTTGTTTATTTTTTTGTTGGCCCCATTTTCTTTCAAGGAAGTGTTAAGTAGCCAGGGCCAATCGTTAGCACTCATGAAATTACTGTTTTTTATGTAAATATACAGTATATATGTACACACACACGCACACACACTTTATACAACTCTTGTGTTTCAATGAAAGATATCAATGTTTTCTTTTTTGCTATAGGCCTACCACACTGGCACATTTATCCCAACTTAAAGCCAGAAATTTGGGGAAATATGTTTATTCGCTTTCTGATCGAGCATTAGCCAAACGAATAAAACTAAATAACAGATAGCAGCGAGTTAGCTTAGCACAAACACTGATCAGAGGCGGAAGTTATTAGCCTGACACTATTGAAAGGCAGCAAAGAGTAGCTATAGTGTCAGAATCGCATTTAAACTAATTAATTACTCATTAATTACATGTGTTGTTAAACAGATGTCGTGGTAAGTAACAAAAACCTAACAATTTGTTTTTGGCGGTACAGCTTTCTGAGCCGTTGCCTTCGCAGCCGTTGCCAGGCAACCAGTAGAGCGGAAAGTCGGGGATAGACAAGAAACAACCCAAAAGTGCATTTTAGAGACTGACAAAACTACATTTTATCTTACTTTTCTGCAGATTTGACAAATATAATATAATGTATTAATGTTGGAGGTTTGTAGTTGCTCATAGGCTATGTTGACAATTGCTCCCCGTTTTTTGGCGTTTATGCTAATTATAGCTAACCCCGCTGCAGCCTAAACTATATTTGTCATAAAGACAAGTGGGCCTCATCATTAAAGATGTTTTAGTCCAGATGTTACTATTATGTCAATCTAATACAAGTTAGTTTCACAAAAATAGATTTATTATGAGTTAGCCACTTTGTAACTGGGTTAAGGCAAACGAAATACCACATTTCCATGGTAACAGTCAGGATGCCTGCTGAGCAGTATTTCCATGGTAACAATGAAACTTAGTCTGATAAGAAGTTTTATTCTAGACTATATTTTGTAACCAGCCAATGAAAATGGTATTTTCTCAGCTCAAAAGTTGAATAACTGTATTTCCCAATTTCTTTACTCCATTAAAGCCCATGAAAAAAAAGCCATACAAAAATGCACTTCATTTTACAGTGGAAAAGAGCGTTGCAGATTGTGTCAAAATGAAACCATGCATCTTCATTTGGAGAGTGTGCTTAAAAATTTTGAGGAAAAACAAACATATTGTTCTGAACAAAACGATTACATTCTGCATGCCGTACTGAAATGAAGGAGATAAGGGCCAGCGATGGCTCACAACACACAACGTGGATTTAATCCAGTAACAGCACAAGAATCTAAAAAATAATAATTACACCAGCACAAAAACATAATGTTGACTCCTTGTTTGCTGTTTGACAGCTTAAGATTTTTCTCTTCTCCAAATAAAAACTCTGTTTGTGACAGAAAGGGTGCGTCTGCAGAGGAATGTACTGTATGCTCTGAATAGAAGGAGCAAACAGTATGGCAGCATGGCTTCACTCTTCTTCGTCTTCTTCATTCACTTATTCTCCTAGAAGAACCGCCCAGAGTACTGCCGCACACTGAAATAAGAGACAGATGAGAAACATTAAGAATATTTATGTAAACGGGAACACGACAGGGTCAGGAGTTGTAAATGCTGGATGCTGCTAACTGTGAGACATTTTTCAAGTGGAGCACAATTGTAAGTTATAAAAAGCATGCCAAGGTCAAGGCTGAAAATAAATTCTGTCTGCGAGCGGCAACATGACAACCGAGACCAGCTTAGCCATGTAGTGATGGGAAGGGAGGGGTGTGGAGTGAATGAAGAAATGAAACAAGATGATATACTATATTTTGGTTATTGATTAATCATCCAGTTACTGTCTCACCTGATTGATTAACTTTGTCTATAAATGACATAAAATACTAGAAAATGTCTCCCATCCTCTCCTGGAGCCCAAGGTCATGCCTTCAACCTGAAAACTGTCGAGTTTACAGTGATTTAAAACAAGTGACAAACCATGAAATCCTGTCGTGAATGATAGATTCTACAATTAATCGATCAATTAGTCACTTCAACTAAACAAAATAAGTGTCGTTCTGTTCTTTTGCTTCTGTCATAATATATATGACACAAATGGTGGTCACTATAGCATCAAATTATGCATTTTATTATTACGTCTGTGGGTGTTAAAGTTAACTAATTAAAAGAAGCGGATGAGGACACAGGCCAGAGCTCTCACTGCTTTACTGTGACACCGGTGATGGTTGTAAGGAATCACAGGAGCACATGCCTGTTCTGCAGCAAGTACTGGGCATTTTGGATCTGGTCCTGTGTCCCTGTGATGGTGATGATGCGGTCCTCAGAGCCCTCTAGTGGTTCATCAATCTTGATGGATGCCCCGGACTCATGGCGGATCTGCTTGATCCTCTGGCCACCCTTACCGATGATGGAGCCAGCCAGCTGCACAACAAACACACAGGCCAATTGAAAATGGATTGAGGAGCAAAATTATTTTCTGTCGTTGTTTGCCGCAAGACTCGTGTCTGACTTACATCTTTTGGGATGGTGACTTGCGTTGTGATGACTGGGCCTCCGATATCGCTGTATGACCCCCTACCGCCTAGGAATAGAGAGAAGAACATTTGAGGGGAGTTTGTCTTTTTAATAAAGTGTGCAACAAGAAGAAACAATCCCTTTAGGTAAGGAAACAATAGGCTGGGACGATAACGATCCATCCAGACTCACCAGGCTGAAAGTGCTCCCAGGAAGAATTGTTGTCTTTGAAAACCGTGAAAAGAAAAGAAGAAAGTGAAAAATGAAAATACACCACAGCCAGACAGAAAGGAGATAATGTGATGGCAAGCAAGTAAACACAGCCAGAAGACTAGAGACCAGAGAGACTAGAGTTACAGTGAATCATCAATCACTAAATTTGGGTTTTGGATTGTTGACTAACATTATTACATATATGTAAAAGTCCAACTGTGATGAGTCACCATTTCTAAAAATAAACGTTCCATGATCCATGTGAAGACAATAACCGATGTTTGCAACACTATCTAAGTTCCCCCATTATTATCTCTGACAAATACACTAAAGGAATTTTTTAAGTGACTAAGTGAATTCCTAAAATGTAGGGACATGTCAACACATGTAGCCAGAGCTCAGCAGTTTATTAGGGCATGAAATGAGTAATCGGGCAGGTTCTTAAAAATTGATCACAGCTGATTGTTGTACTAAACATAATTTAGTTTTTAATCCACATAGCGTTAAAACAAACCAAAGTTTAACCTAATTATTCCAAACAGGGATTTAGAAAAGGGTAACATGTAATAACAAGTGTTACGGTTGCCTATTGTTTTGGCAAATTGCAGTATGCCAAAACTGAACCAGGAAGTGACTTACAAAAACCGGGACAACCAGTTCTTACACATGCTTTCTAAGGAAAGAAAAAAATAGTTCTGTGTTAACTTGCGGTTTGTTTGTTCCACAATGGACTAAACTGGTATTACAGCCTCCGTGGCTGCACCGCCAAGCCAAGCTGCTGTGCCCTCATTAAACCTGTCTGAAACAATCGGTGGCCAAAACTAAGTTTCACTGAGGTAACCGTAAACCTGTGCAGGACTTAAATATCAACACTCACCATATCCGCCTCCACTCTTCATTTCAGGATCAATTGAAGGAGAGAAGAAAAAAATGTTTTAATGTGACAGTGAGGACAGAAAGCACTCAGAACCAGGAGTAACCCATATACCCAGTATCTGCTCTACACTAAATTACATTAAATCACTAATTACAAGGCATGGATTCATGTTTCAAATATCCCATTGCACCTAATCTGAAAAGATAGTCACTGAGTGGGATCATAGGTCTTGTGACCACTGTGGAATCAGCTTATGATGATTACATCTTTCTGGAATTATTGTTTAAATAAAACTGAATACTTACAGCTGAAGGAAAACAGTAATTCAGTCAGATAATAGAAGCTCAGCTTAATAAGTCAAAGAGTTTACAGAAACTGTGCAACAGATATTACTGTGACTGAAGTGTAGTTCATTCCTGAACGCCGCACTGATACAGAGATACTGTCCAAGTCACTGGACTACTTCACATCTAAAGTAGTTTCTCAGACTTCAGCACATCAAGAAACCGCAAAGTGGGTCAAAATATTAAAACCTGTCTGGAAAAAATCTGGTATACTACTTTTTATAGTTCATCACAGTCCTAATTTTATCAGAGAATTAATTGGCCATATTGAGGACATTTAAGAGCACAGTGGTAATTTGTCGTAACCCCATAAAGCTCCTTAAACCGTCACGGATATGCCTTATCAGAGCCATTTCCACATGTTGGCGTGTGAGCATCTTGAATGCTGCAGAAATAAAAGCCTTTAAAGGTGAATAAAAAGGTTCATTATATTTGTGATGTTTTAAAGGACACTATTCAGATATTATTGATCAAATGTATTGCTGTTCCTTCTTGTTAACACAATTTGCTTGCAGCTAAACCCTGTGGGGAACCGGTTCAGGAATTACTTTGGTTTCTGCTCAAGTTCATTTGCTAGCCTGGTGGATCTCTGGACTACGCACTGTGCTGCTCTGTGGTAACCAAGGAGACAGCTGTTGCCAGGCAACAACAGGCCTACATCAGTGTGCATACACAGTGAGGAAAAAAAAAAAAAAAAGCAGCACAGTGTCCAAGTTGCTGTGCTTGTACTACACTGAGAAAGAGGAATTCCAATCATGTCCTCCGAAACATAATTCACAACAAACACACAGGACCTGTAAACACAGACGGCACTCACCATGCTGTCATAACGGTCTCCTCTGCCTCTTCTGTCACTGCCGATGAAAGGATGTGAATAAATACAGAGCATGTACTGGAGAAAGTTGACTGGCAAAGGACAAACTGATCCTAAACAGTGACTCGGGCTCTGCTTTTAAGAGATATCGCTGAGATCCCTGCTCACCTTGGTCTGTCGTCCATGCTTCCATGATAGCTGCCATGTGAAAACCTGTCTCCTCTGCAAATAATGACAGACAAGGACAGAGACGCTGTGATAAAGTAAAAACAGAATCAACTATATCTAAACAGCAGCTGACTTTACACAGCGGAGAACACACTTAAATGTTAGTTCTGGTTTGTATTCAAGAACTATAAACAGATGTCATAGGAAACCGACTGGCATCTTTACAGGCCTCACCCTCCTCTCGGCGGCGGTGGTGGGGGGAGAGGCAGGTTACGAGCCCGGCTTCCCCCTCGTCCTCCTCTGCTTAGCGGAGGCGGCGGCCCCCTACGTGGGCTCATGTCATCGTAGTCCCTTCTGGAGGGAGGCATGGGTCGGCTGCCGCGAACGGGGGGCATGCGCTCAAAACCACCGCGCACGCGTATGGGGAAGCCGCCCATGGGTCGTCTGCCCCTCTCCTCAAATAACATGGTGAAGCCGCCGTAGTCGTACGTCTCGTCGTAGAAGTTGGGGTCGTAAGGCTGGGCGCGACCTTTGATTGGTGCCTGCAAATATATATATATTTATAAAAAAAAGGATTTAAAGATTTTGAAGACTGCTCTCTTTGGAAATGTAAGTAAGTAAACTCACCTCTGACACCAGCTCCAGGATAACTTTTATACATTCAATGACACGCTCTGGTTTTCCTCCCACCAGGACCACTCTGTCGGTAGAGTGTGGACAGCACTCCTGGAACAGCTTGATGGTGGTCTGGGTGTTCTGGTGCACAGAAACATGAACACGTTAGCATAATATTAACTTTTAATCCACTGTAGCCAATAACACCACAGTGCATAGTATAGATTAGGTGATTCCTGCTGTACTTGTTAGATCACTTGTACCAAATAATGCACATCTAGGAATAAAGATGCGAAATTGCAGAGGAAACATATTCTAAGAGTTCATATACAGTGTTTATCATTAACACTACAGTCGGTGCAGAGCATCACTGTAAGGACTCGTGTTAATCTGCCCTCTGTCCTCTGTCCTACCTCTCTCAGCTCCTTTATCTTGGCACCTTTCACCCCGATGATGCCCCCTGCCAGGCTCTGATGGATCAACAGGCGAAGCTCACAGTCAAAATCAATCCCGCTGTAATGTTGGTACTACAGACACACAACAAAAGGAAGTCAGTAATGGCACTCACAAAGGGCTGGTAAGTCTTCCTAATGTCATTCTGCGAATCCTTTCCAGAACTAGATACTTGATGTAATACCAGCAACATATATAACATATGGCATACTATTACATTCCATACACATGTGAACTTTAAAAATGGCAAACTGACTGGGCTCATTAATTAAGCCAAGATTGAGCAAAGCAGTTAGAAAATCAACAAAAAAGCTTGAATCATCAGTTTTGTGACAGAAATAAACTAATTACTGGCACTTATGATATTTTAATGAGCATGAATATCAAAACCAATAGGTGCGAAAGTGTGAAACAGTAGATTGGTTTTATTAGGGATCCCATTACGTGGTAGTCACTGCAGTGATTGTTCAGCACCAGGTCTGGACTCACAGGTTGGTCAGAGCAGTTTTTAAAGACGCCTGCTTTAAAAGTTTAAGAGTGACTTACGGTGAGTGGTTACTGCTGTTTTGCTGTGTAAACATTTAGTTTGATAAAAGACAATCATGGCAGTAATGGAGCTTTGGGTCTATGACCAGACCTCAGTAGCCGGGTTCAGTTTGAGCGAGTCATAAAGAGACAGGGATCAGTTTAACGGCATCTTGTGGATTTTGTTTTTAACAAACTGGTGTTATGTTCCTCACCAAAACCACATTATGTTTATTAGCTATTAAATCAGTGCAATAAAGTTGTGAACGGTGCCAACTGCTTGTATACACGCATATGTTATTCAGCAAAAAACAAAACAAGACGATTAAAACTTTGCTCTTTGGCGCCACTAGTGGTCAAAATATCCACAGGACATCTTTAATGCCAGATTTTTGTTTCTGCGTCAACCTCGAAAGAAATGTAGCTACAGCTGCTACTGTGGTGATGTTGACAAACAGTGATTGGTGCTAAATGCTTTCGCTCTAACGAACACAGAAAATAATCCCTCTCTCTGCCTATTCCACATCATCTACTCGCAACCCGTCTTCTCGCTTTTGTGCAAAGCAAGTAACTGTTTAATATTTATTAGGTTCAGCTCAGTGGTGGTGTAATTACAGTACAATGCACAAGTTTAAATACTACGACTATGAGCGGTGCAAGCCACTCATCAAGGCTACGGCTTAAACTATACTTGCAAAAAATCTAATTTAAGGCTCATACAGAAAAACTCATTAAATGCTGCATATTTATGATCAAATGTATTTTTTCAGGTAACATATTTTCTGCTCATCATCTTCAACACTCACACAATTAACACAGCAGCTTACCTCCTCTAGAGTTGGTATGATTTTGAGCAGAATCTCTCCAATAGTGTCGATGCTGGCGTTCACGCTCAGGATCCTGTCGGGAACCATTTTGGCCAAGAGGAAGCAAGGCATTACAAGAAGGACAAGAAGTAGAACGGAAAGCAAAACCTGATAATACAAGTACATAAGAAGCAGTCCAGCAAACAGTTACGGACAGACTCACGAAAGGTATCAAACTAAAATAAAAAGAAGGAGAAATTAAGACTGCTGCATACTACGCAAAATGATAACTTTTCCCCAACACTACACTGATTAAATAAGCAGCTGACATGCACTGAATCTAATATTATTCTCAAAGTAAGAGAAGCCTTGGGAAGATGGGAAATTTCAGAACGGCTCAAAATTAACGTGAGAGTGGCCACACAGAGTTGGGGGAAGGGGTGTAAGAGAAAGAAAGATCTTCTACAACCATCCCACCACCAGCAAGTTGGGGAAAAAGAAGAAACTAAAACAACAATAACTTGCCATGACAGTTGCGCCACCAGCACACCTTCTCATTGTGACCAGGGGGAAGAGGGGAGAGGTGGGGAGGAGAGGGCTAGGGGCTGAGGTGAGGGGAGGGGGGGAGACGAGGTGGGCGGTAGGAAACAGTAACAGAGCAGAGGGGTTGAGGTGGGGGAAGGAAATGTGAGTGGTTACCAGCTACTCTGTGGCACAGGACAGGAGCAGGGTGGGAGGGTTATGAGAGGTTTTGGCAGGCAGCTCTGATCTGATGTGGGTCTGAGAGAAATTTAACAGAAGGGATGCAGCACATTGAAATAAAGAGACGACATTCATAAGCGGGTGAAGGAGCCTCCAGACAAGCGCTCTCTCTCGGAGATCATGGACAGTGATGCTGAAAACACGGGAGGAGGAGGGGGTGGAGGAGGTGGGGGAGGTCGGAGGTAAGGGGGCCAGGTGGGCCACAGACGACAGAGTGAGAAAAAGATGTCTGCTTTCCACAAGTTTCACGGTAAAATTAAACATCACAGCAAGGAAAAATCACAACCGCTGTGTTGCTAGCTAGAAAATACCAACTACTTGGTAGTGGGTTGTCAGTGATTCTCTGAATGGATAAGTGTAATGACAAAAAAGTCCAACTTAATGGAGATGCTGGAAATGGACAGAAAAATCAAAAGGAACAATACATGTCTCTGACAAGTGGAGTAGGGGGGGTGTTTGGGGGAGGAGGGGGATTATACTGTCATGTATATAAAAATGTTAAAATGAAACAGAAGGCAGGTTATCAAAGACATGTGTTTCACTGTTCTAATCAGGCAGTGAGGCAATAACTGGTGGGACATACCGCTCTGGGCCACTGCTGTCTGGGACTGATACACTGGCATTGTACTGCATGGGCCGAGGAGGTGGTGGTGGTGGTGGTTGTGGTGGTGGTTGTGGTGGAGGAGGTTGGCATTGGGCGGGGGCATTCAATCACAAGATGTCAAGTTAGGTGCCCGATTAAGGAGGGGCACAGTTTATGGGCAGGGCCAACCGGGAGTGTCAGGTGGGCGGGCGGGCGGGCGGGCGTTCAGGGGCGGGCGGAGGTTGGGCCAACGTCAAGGTGGGCAACGCAGGAGGGGCATGTCGATCCAGTACATGGGCAACGGAGGAAGGTGGCCAAAAATAAAAACAAAACAAAACAAAGTAAAAGGAGAAGGGAAGAGGGGGAGAAGGAATACATTTTTAATTGAATACACGCTACACTTTGTCCCAAAAGTGAAATGAGAGACTTGAAACTGTGGTGAGTGAAGAAGAACAGGAAGTGTGACCTGGATCAGTTCAATAAGCAGCCTGGAGCACTACAGAGTCCCTGAAAACAAAGACTTTCCAGTCAGGCTTTCAGGCACCTGTTGTTGCTTCAAGGTCAAACATGGCTTCAGCGCTGTGAGGGGAATCAGGTTGAAACTCACAACAGGACAGGACTGAAACGAATAGCAGTCTAACGAGGCCTTCCTAGTCTGTCCGCATGAGCCAACTTGGTTTCATCGTAGTAACAGTGCATGTCGATTCTTCATGTCAAAGAATTAAAACTTGCTGGAAATCTGGGACAGTTTCTGCGGAACCCAATGAAGTGGGATTGTAATTAAAGGGAATTTAGGTGTGGATCCTTTCAATTTAAATACTTCAACAACAATATAAATATAGCATCGGGTCAAACAACAGCTGTGCAGGTTCTGCAACAGAGAGGGCATAAAGCCACTGCAGTTTTTCCTCACGTGCAGATATATTTGCAGATTCTTTTTTATCACTTTACTCACATCTGTGCGTAAGGCTTTTATGTTCTTGCCACCCTTTCCAATAACTGCACCAGCATTCTGTGAATAAAAACGAAAAGTATTAATCAATAGCTGGTGGAAAAAGGGAATAAAGAAACAATAAAGCAGCCCAACATGTGAACCCGTCTTTACTTTGCTCTGAAGCAGCACGCGCAGCTCAACCATCTCATCTGCGTTGCGGGAACGTTTGAAGGCCTGCTCCTCGTCCATGTCCTCAGCCGGGCGTTTACCTGCGCAGAGAAGACGATTCGGGTCAAATCACTCTGAGCGGCAAACTCACTGGTTACTACTTTGAGCCCAAGTATAATTTGCAATCATCTTTTCTAGTCGCATAAAAATGCTACATATGGTGGATGAAATTTAGGATAGCGTCACTGCACTGGAAGGAAAAAAATAAGGAAAGTAAATTAGCTTTTCTGGCTGCAGCCTCTGAACGCTTAATAGAAGTGACAGAAATATAAATACGTGGCCAGTGCTAAGTCTACAGCATGTTCCACCCAAAGAAAGGGTTTCATTCATCAGCCAACTGTATCCTGGAAAACGTCCAACACCACCATGTAACCTTCCTGGATTAAAACACGGGCAGATCTGCTCTGGGCCCACAGAACAGCAGTATCCTGGACGGGAGAATCCCTCCACCATCTGACATGTCCACATGCTACGCGGTCCGGGCCAGAAATGTTCAGTTTTGCTCTCTTGAGTGAACTAATTAGCCGGTGTATCTGCACACTGTATTTCAGGCTGCTTGTGACACCGGACAGGCTCGGCTCGTTTTATACTTAATGTATGAGTTCGTTCATTCATGCAAATGCATTGTGCTCGTGAATGGCGAGATGCACGTGAGCTCACCATTAGTGTCTGTGTTGCTGAATGTGATGTCTTCGTCCTGCTGTTCAACTTTCACCTCCATTGTTTTGCACCTGCAGTGGAAAGCAAAGAGGTTCCTCTCCCCGGATCTGCTAAAAGAGTTGGGAGGCAATGATATAATCAGTGGGGCTGCATACTGGACATGCAAAGAGATCTAATATTTTAAGTAGGATTGCAATTGTTAGATGACAACATGTCACAAAAAAGTGGAAAATGATATGTATGCAAAGACTGATGCACTGTTAAAAGTAAATATATCGAGCAAGCTACCATCTGTGAGCAGAAAAAACTCTCATGCTTAAACTGCAACCAGAGTATGGAGAACATTTGGCAATTTTGTTTGATAAATGAACAATTAACCAATTATCACCAGCTTGCTTCACACGAGTCAAGTATTTATAAAGCATTATAAATGGTGCATCAAGACCTCAACATAATAAGAATCATAATCTGTGTTTAAATATCTGAAATAAGCGGAACTTGATGCACACTGCACAACTTCTGCTACTGATTAATCGTTTGTCCAATAACATGTCTCAAAATAGTGGAAAATGATATGTGCAAATAGCCCGATGTCCTGTAAAGCCTAAATTTATCCAGTTTACTACCACCAGTCAGCAGAAGACAGAAGGTGTAAGAGAATTATTTGCAGTTTTGCTAGATAACTGAACACTTTATCAGTCTTCAGTAAATTGCATCATATGAAACCATGGGTAAAGTATCCATGCATTCATGTGGACGGTCCCTGCGTGTGTTACCATAATAAGAATCGCAATCTAAGATTAAGCACGTTAAATATAGCCTCAGATACACTGGACAATCTGTAACTGATCACTTGTTTGGACAATAATGAGTCACAATCCAATAATGGAAAAATGACACAGATCCATAACCTAATGTCCTGTTAAACCCAAATTAATCCAGTTACTATCACCACTGAGCAGATCCTCGTAATACAGA
The DNA here is from genome assembly GCA_005024645.1 of Planiliza haematocheilus. Taxonomy (NCBI): domain Eukaryota; kingdom Metazoa; phylum Chordata; class Actinopteri; order Mugiliformes; family Mugilidae; genus Planiliza; species Planiliza haematocheilus. The sequence continues at coordinate 4,255,400 of SRSE01001181.1, forward strand.
TAATCCGACTAGAGAAAGTTTGCCAGTTTTGCTGGATTAACAAACACTCAAGTATCACAAATATGCATCACATGAAATCATGACTCAAGTATGCGTGCAGCAGTGTGGATGCTTCTCGAATACTTCAATAAGAATCTTGTACTGATTAAACATGAGAAATATCTTCACTTCTCTCATGCAGCCCTCCTACATGCACAGACAACTGAACATTGCACACACTGTTTGGACTTCTACAGCTGACAATTTCTGGGCCTAAAACAAAAAACTGTATGAAATGACATGTATGCACAACCTGACATCGTGACAAACCTAAATATATCCAGTTTACTACTGCTAGTGAGTTAAAAAAGCTGCAACCAGAAAGAGTTTGGCAACTTTGCCTGATAAATGAACAATTTATCAATAATCGGTAAGCTGCATAATATGAGTAAAGTATGCATGCAGCAGTAAGGAAGCTGCCTGAGCACTTCAACATAATAAAGTGGGATTAAACACTTGAGATACAGCTGCAAGTGTAGTTTCTTGCACTTTACCGTGCACATGCAGCCCTTACACATGCACTGACAGCCGAACACCAAACAAGTTGTTTGAACTTTTGCAAATGATTAACCGTTTGCCGAGCGGTGTCTCACAGTATGGGAAAGCTACACGTATGCATGGCCCAGCGGCCTGTAGAAAAAGATTTTATCCAAGATGCATCAAGCACGCTGCAAGTACGACAACATAAGATTCATAAACTAATATTAAACCTCCTTAAATCAGCCTCAAGAGTTAATATGTGCATTTTGCTATACATATGCACGCCTCCAACATGCAAAGTTCAATGAACACTGCACAGATTTCTTCAACTAATTGTTTGGCCATCAGGAAATGTATGCCCGAGTCCTTCATCATAATGAGAATAGTAATCTTGGACTGAGCGTGCGAAACACAGCCTCAAGTGTAACCACACGCACTTCTCTGTGCACATGCAGCCCTCCCACATGCACAAGCGGTGTGGACTTGTGCAAGAAGCTTCACTCCTGGACTGACTGAGGCCTTGCTCAACTAAACGGGGGGGTGCATGCATGTCAACGCCTACATAGCTGAGGAATTAACAGCACCCATTTTAACTGCCACTGGCTTTACAGGAGTCAGCAGTCAGCTCATGTTTGGAAGACACAAATGTGCGTTAGTAGCATCCCGAATACGTTAGCCATTTGTGGGGAAAGAACCTCAGCGCCTATAGTAGTTTTAGTCATTTTTTTATATGTTGTTAAAACCTAAGTGGAAGCCGCGTAGTTACAGTAAACTGTGCTTGCCACCTGATGTGTCTAATAGAAGTTAGCTAGCTTTTAGCCGTGTTGACAGCACTTCCATCATGCTAACCGCTCCTGCTAAGCTAGTCAGTGGGCTCCTGTGTGTTTGACGAGGCGTGTCTGCCACCAGCAGCAGCAGCAGCGTCCACGTTGTCCAACGTTCACCGCCGAGAAATAACGGCTGAGCTACCCAGCTAATGTCACCGGGGGGGTGGGAGACGTATGGTTTAACCGTCCGCTGCTAGCTAACGGGCTAAACGATGCTACGCTACAAGCTGTCGAAATGGGGAGGAAAAAAATGAATTAGGAAAAACAGACCTGCAGCAAAACCACGTTCACTGCGGTCCTCCGCGGTCACCTCACCCTGAAACGCTTGCACGTTTTCGGCGGCACGGAGAGAGGAGAGAGACGTTGGAGGATTCGTTGGCTCTCTCTCTCTCCCGGTGGTTTGTTACACACGCTGATCCAGTCAGCGCAGGCGAGCGGGGCTAAGACGTTAAATTCGTCAAACTAAACTGGCTATGCACACAACGGACAAGCCGAACTATTTATTAAACTCTCTGAATTGTTAATGTATTTACGGTCCTGAGTTGAGGCTCGCTGGCAGGTTGTCCGTGTCATGCAGCCTACAACCCCGCCTCCTCCAGCAGACACCCCGCCATCCACCTACAACAATCTCTGCGGGATAATGCTGGGCTTTCTTATCCTGAATACTGACTGTCAGGTTGAACCCCTTTGAATTTAGGCAACATTTGTAAATCAAACTATGAAATACGATCAAATAAATAAAGAGTTTACTTATAAAATTTGGGAAGATGATAATTTAGCTGCCTGCTGCTATATACTTAAAAACATCCAGTCAGAGCTGAACTATCAATCGATCAATTGATTAGTCGATGACTGAGAATTAATCCGTTGATTTCACTGTTTTTGTAACTGATTTTTAAACTGTTTTGATAGTTGCTGTGAAGCAGAAATCTAAAACTTTCCTAAATTAGGGGAGTTGGTGCTGTTCTCTTGTTTTATTTGTCTTGCAATTGGAAGAACCTTTAACTTTTTGACCTTTTTTGTCCTTAATGATTAATGTAGGAACTGGGAATATCGAAATATTAATCATCCACTTGTTGGCAATCAGTTTCCACCTGATTTGCAGTTATGTTTATCAGCAGGACCAGTGGAGGAAGACTTGATTTGTTTGCCATGCATGCTTTGTGGTCTGTTTTGTTCATCCTGTAGGTGCTGGTTTCCAAAAACACATCATTGCTGCTTGAGAGTGGATTGATAGAGGCGTTCCAGGTACCAGATGTCTGCAGAACAAGAAAACCCTAACAGTAACCCAATCCACCTGTTCCTGGTTCAGGTAACTTTCAAAGTTGAAGTCTGGGCACACAAACCACTGCAGTGAAAGATCTACTGTGCAAATTTAGTGATTAAGTTCATGCTAATTCTTTTAACTGTCTTCCCTGCAATATACAATTTGTTACACATTGTTTAAGTCGATTATGTTAAAAAAAAAGATAAAATACAAATCAGATGAAGGCACCGCACTGAAGAGGAGGAGTGGGTTATTATATTAAAAAAAGGACAGACACTTATTTGACACACTGGAAACGGTGATATTCCAGGTCAAAACAACACAAGATCAGGTGTATTCTTGGCTAACACTGCTGATTACTGTCAAATGTAACTTGTGGAGTCTGAATGATATTACACTTTAAGTAACCCCGTGTGGTCATAGCATTTTGCAGAATAACTTTTTTCTTTGCTCTCAATTAAAGTTGCATTAACAAATTCAAGGCATGCTAAAGCTAAGCAGAGAAGTATTGTTAACATGTGTAACACACGGATCTAAATTGAGGAAGTGGATGGTCGAGGATGTGTCAGTGCAGCCGGGGCTGCATCACTGCACGCAAGGTTCAAGACAAGTCTGCCACCAGCTGGTTCAGTCAGAGGCGAGAGCAGATACTGGATGTTGCAGAAGTGGAACCAAAGTATATGCACAAGAAGCTGGTCTGGATAACAAATTTTAATACACAACTTCTCAACAACTCTTTCTTTAAGGTCAACCTCATGCTCTGGTGGAGAAGCAGCTAAGAGCATCACAATCAAAAAGTAAAAAAAAAAGGAAGATAAAATTCAAGAAACAATGATGTTTGAAACTGAAACTAACCTTTTTTTTTTTAATACTAAACTGGCATGGCCATGAGATCAGACTCTTGCATCCACAAATGAATCTGTTAAACATCCCTTTTTCTCCCCCCTAGTGTTGTCATGCTTGTTCAGATATAGGCAAAGGATCTATTGCAAAATAAAGAGCTCTCTCTTCCCCTCTCCTATACTCTGAGGTTACCATGGAGACAGATATAATTCAGTTCTTGATGTTTCTCATAAAAAAAAAAGCCTGCGTACATATTTTCATCTGCAACCATAGCGACACTTGACATTGTCCGCGCTATTTGTAAAAAGCAAGTCACCATAGCGACACTAACCATCCAGGCTGTGTCATAGATCATGTGTCCTGGCTGAGTATGCCTCCTCATCATGAGTGAAATTTAGGAACCCACTGGTAAACGGGGTTTATTTGGTCAGGTTGAAACATGTTATTACAATGATGCTCAGCCCCGCGCGGTAAAGGAGACGTTTGGCATTAAATGTTAGAAATCCACATTGTTATTTACACTAGATTAACATGCACGCTTATGAGTGGAGCACCGGTAGTGCAACAGATGTGCAGGTCAGGATCTGTATATTAAAATGCATCTAATAAATGCTTCAAACCCAAATTTAAAAGATGCCACAGTTTGTTTACAATGGAGCCCAATAATCTGAGCCAAAACATAATCCAGACTAAAAAAACAAAACAAAAACAAAACAACAACATGGCTCCTTACTGAAGGGAACAGATATAGCAAGCAATATTCTTGCTCCTATATCGTGCACTGATCAGTGATTGGACTGAGCCGCATTTGAAGCTTGCAGACATAGTATAGGTAATTATTTTTCATAGATGCACCCCTTCTTGTGCGTCAACCGTACGTCACACTAGGCCTAATGGCCAACCGTACAACAGTGTTGGTGTGTGTGTGTGTGGGGGGGGCTTTTATCCAATGCATGGCTTCAGAGTAACCACAACACAAGAGTTTACATCCATGTTGTTGTTGTTGTTTTTGTTGTGCACACCACAGACACTTGACCCACACCTGGACACACGGTGCACAACTAAACCGCCGCAGATGTTTTTTGTTTTTTTTTAGTTGATTTTATTGATTTTATCAAATAAATTCCCATGAACTTGTGAGAAATCAAATTTCTGGGGTATCGCAACCATCTCCTCTATAAACCCAGTCCCGGTGATGGTGTTGAGGGGGGGGGGTGGTGAGGGGGGGGGGGGTGCGCTCGTCCTCGGCTATAATCGATGGACGGATGCAGGTAGCCTTCCTCCCTACACACGCAGCATCACCACGCATCCTTACTCCACAGTGCAGTCTCTCTTATTTTCCTCCCCATCACCACGCACATGAGAAATCGCTCGTTGGGGGGTGGGGGGGGCCCTGCTGCCTATTGATCTCCAAACATCTGGAACACCTCATATTTGTTTCACGAGGCAAGAGGCGAGCAGTCTGTGGCCGCGATAGAGGGGAGTGAGACAGCAGCAGCAGCAGCAGCAGCAGCAACAGCACCAGAACGGACCACTTGACACCTTGCTTCACGGCATCGATATGCAGTAGTGTGATACCAGCTCTGCGGAGACGAGAAGGCCAGTCCATGGCATCTTGATATTAAAAAACCGAGGGCTCTGCGCATTCCTCACCGACAGTCTTTTTTTTTTTTTTTCCTGCGGAGTCGAAAGGATTAAGTTGGCCAGATAAAGGCGGCGAGGAAGGAAATCTTAACAATAATTCAATTTGACCAAGATTCTGTGTGGGGGATTCGTGGGGATATCATTGGACCTGCGATGGACTCCAGCGCGGGGGAATATGGCATGGCTCGTTTCGGATTGTTTTTGCTTTTGATGGGGCTGTGGAGATTTAGCGATGCTTGCCCCGCATCCTGCTCTTGCAGCATCTCAAGGATTGTTTGTATTGATTCTGTACCGGGGATCGAGGATTTCCCTGACCTCGAGGATGACATGGAAAACATCACGGAGATGTGAGTGTGTGGAAATGATCATGATCGTGCTGACAGCTTATTAACTCATTGGGATGCAATGCGTAAAGAGCTCCTTTCGATCGTGTAGGTCGCAATAATACTAGATGGTTAGTGTTATGTTCATAATAATACTAATAATAACGATACGTGATAACATCAGCGGCAGCGTTAATACCTGCAGGCCTAATATTATAATGTGGATGCAACATCAGGTGTGTCCCCCTTAATGTCAAACATCACCTTTTATTCTCATAACCAGTGGGTTTGTCAGATCATGTAGTCTAGTATATGTGTGCGTGCGTGTGAGTGTGTAGCCGGGGATAGTGGTTGCGCGTCAGACGCGCGCGTTTTATGGTGGCGAGAGTGCGCGTCAGGCTTATTTGGATTAGTCGGTGTTTTCCTTTACAAAACAGCTCCAGAGGCAGCGGTGGAGTAAAAGATGTTGAGGCCCCGCGCATCCATCCGTCCGGGGTGTTAGATTTGGTCGTTTAGGGCGTCGGTGTGAAATAACAGCGTCTGAATATGACCACATTGTTGGCAGATTACACATGAGATCACATCAGTTGTATACAGCCCGGCAATAGGCTGCCCACAGTTATGTAGCCTTATCTGCGTCAGTGTGTGTGTAGGCCCGTGTCGGAGCGTATACCTGCTACAACCCCTGCACAACTGCATGGCACCCAGTGGAGACCGTAAGGGAGACTGGGTGAGTTTTCTGAGGCAGACAGGCTGGAGCTAGGCGTCACATCGTGAATGCAGCCTACTAGGCGTCTCCTGTGGTAACGTGATTATTCGTTTCTCCTTACAGCAAATCAAATGAGAACTTGAATTCGCCCCTCAAATTTGTTTGCGAAGTGTTTGCACGTCTGACGAACCGATTCTGCAGATGTCACCCTAAGAAAACTTCGCTGAGAGATCTGCACCTTTACGAAAATCAAACGATGAATTTAAACATGTCCTGTTTGTAACACTTACAGCAGCACTCACCCTTTAGATGGGTGGTGCAGTTCTATGTTACAATCCACAGGTAAACAAAACCCACCCCCATGAAACAGGGCAATGCAAATAAATCTACTTAATTTACATTTTCAGGTCATATAAAACCTTTTTAACTTGTCATTCAAACTCACGTGTCTCTATATATTGTAGCTGACCTGATTTTACCTGTGTAATGTCCTGGAAAACCGATGAAATGTGCAGTTCTGTACCTCGTTTTCAAAAAGAAAAAATGGGAAAAGTACTGGTTGTCGCTTGTCAAGTAGTAACATGTGAATTAGATGTGGTGCAACTAAAAAGGAGGGCAGTTGTGGCATTATTAGACCACAAAATGCACTGAAAGACAAAATAAATAAAACTTTACTGTATCTGCATTCCCTATAATAAATAAAAGTGGTATATAATAGTTACCTTGGTGATATAGCAGGACTACTGTTTGGTCTGTCTTGTAACTAAAAGTGATTCAGTTTCATTAAATACTCACTTTGCACAAACTATAAATTGCATGCATGCTGTATACAAACCGGCATCATAACTGGTTTTCCTTTTTCCCCCTCCATAGATACATTGCTAATCAAATCCAACTGCTTCACATCAACGACAGCAATCTGAGGCACTACATAAACCTCAGAAACCTGTAAGCATCACACACAGTGTTTTGTCATGACTGTTTTACATTAAAACTGTCCACATAACGCTGCGATTTTACTTCCAACAGAACGGTGACGCGGACGAGTCTAACGTCAATATCACCGGACACCTTTTTTAACAATGCAAGACTTCAATATGTGTAAGAAGCCTTACAGTTATTTTATCGCAGCACATGTGAGTATGCTTATGTTGGATTTTTATTGTTTTGTCCTTTCCTTTTAGAAATCTCAGAGACAATAACCTGTCAACGCTGTCATGGAGAACATTTCAGAACTATAATATTTCATATCCGTAAGTGACACATGTAGATAAAAATTATCAGCACAGCTTCCTTTTTTTGTGTGATTGAATTGAAAGTATTGTGCTATTTTGTTCATTATTTCTAGGCTCATCCTGTCTGGAAACCCCCTGGAATGTGTTTGTGAGAACTTGTGGATCAAATTGAGGCTACTGGAGGAAGTAGACAGTCCAGAACTGAATTGCACAGATGGAAGAGGAAGGACCAGGGACTTTATTACACTCACTCCACCAGATTGTGGTAAGCTGAAACCATAATATAATAAGGAAAGTTGGGTATTGAGCACTTAGAGGGCCTTAATGGGAATATAAATTGAAATAAAGACCGGCGGAAATATGGGAATAACTAAAGTTTTGTATCTGAACAGATGTTAATCTTTACTGCATGTTTCTTGCAGTGGTTCCCAAAGTAGAGGTCACTCCCAGAAACGTGACCAAGATGCAGGGGAAGAACGTCAAAGCTGTTTGCAATGCGTCCGGCTCCCCTCGTCCTGAGATCGCGTGGAACTTCGATCTCGTCACTACCCACCCCGTGGTGAGATGGCATGGCTCAACACTTTGGGTCTCCTGACTGTTCAAGAGAACGCTATTAGAGTGAAGAGTTGTCAAAACTATCAGTGTGAAAGGCCAGCCATGGGCACTTAGATAAGTAGTTTGTAGTAGATATAGAAAATAGGTCAAACATATACACAATGTACACCTGTTTGAGTAACGTGTGCTAAAACCTGAAGTTATTTGTATTAAATTATATTTTTAATGCGTATAATCTTCACAAAATACAAATGGACGTATGAAGTTGAGTGCTATAGCACGGTAGGGATGATAGGGTTGGTGTTGTCATGAAGTCTGTTGATATTAATTGAAATCTTGACTTGAATGTGAACGCCCTGAGACTAGTGTCGGACTTCAGACACACTAACATCTGACAGAAAAGTATTCAAATCGTTATAAATGATCAACAAACATTCAGAGACGTGAAACACTTGCAGTTTACACATGAAGGCTTGTGACTCAACACAGCCTCAGGGTTTCATAACTTATCTAAATGTTTGACTCTTAACAATATGCAAATTGTATGAACTGCAACGGTATGAAATCTATTTGATTTATATATTCTATGTTTCATAAAAAAAAGACATCGTTGTGGTACATTTCTTTACACTTTAATGGTCAACGTTCATACAGTCTGCATTCAGCAAATTAAACTCGTTACTAATTACTTTTACTTATTTATTGTCATTAGCTATCCTTTATCTGGCTAAGTTGGCATATAAAATGATCCTGAAAATTGTCAATCCATTGCTTAAATACAATTTCAACTCTTCATCCATTACTTAAAGCTAACATTTACTGTTTTATACACCACTTTTACCTAACTGTTAGCTGCTTCATTCTATACAGTTTTTCTTCACTGTGAATCCATTACTTTTAAGGGTTCCAAATCTTTATATCTATTTCAACTTTATCTTTTTTCTATTCTTTTTTTTTTAGCAGTTTGTTGGCTTTCTTATTATTTTAGTTGTTAATCCAGTAGCTACCTATAACTATGCTATTTTAAACCAAAGGCTACTGTTTGTTTCACTGTTCATCCATTGCTTTTACCTATTTAGACAATGCCATAATTGTTTCATTAATAATGCATTAATTTTTATGAGTTACGTTTCCTTTTACTCAACTTTTACCCAGTAACCAAACCTTAAGCTAACTAATTCAACTTTTTATTCATTACCTTTAGCTAATCGTTTTACTGTTTACACATGCATATATTACTTTATTTGCCTATTCAAACACTTCACCCATTAGCCTAAGTTTAACTGTTCAGACAACCATTAGCCTAGGTTTAGCTAACTATTCAAACGCTTCATCCATCAGCCAAGATTAGCTAACTATTCAAACTCTTCCACCATTAGCCTAGGTTTAGCTAACTATTCAAACTCTTCCACCAGTAGCCTAGGTTTAGCTAACTATTCAAACTCTTCCACCAGTAGCCTAGGTTTAGCTAACTATTCAAACTCTTCAACCATCAGCCAAGATTTAGCTAACTATTCAAACTCTTTAACCATTAGCCTAGGTTTAGCTAACTATTCAAACTCTTCAAGCATTAGCCTAGGTTTAGCTAACTATTAAAACTTCCACCATTAGCCTAGGTTTAGCTAACTATTAAAGCTCTTCAAGCATTAACCAGTGTTTAGTCAATCATTCAAACTCTTTAATCATTAGCCAGTGTTAGCTAACTATTCAAACTCTTCAACTATTAGCCTAGGTTTAGGTAACTATTAAAACTCTTCCACCTTTAGCCTAGGTTTAGCTAACTATTCAAACGTTTCAACCATTAGCCAAGGTGTAGCTAACCATTTCAACTCTTCAACCTAGTCTACTCTTGACAATTTGTTTCAACACTTCAACCATTAGCCTAGGTTCAGCTACCTTTTTGACAATTACTTTAGCTAAATAGCTAACTATATCAATTGTAGTGAAACTATGTGGGAAATGTGATGTAAATAACACTGTGTTCGCAGATTGATCTGATGGAGACAGAGAGCACCATCACCTTATTCGGCCTGTCTCCTGAAGATAATGGCAAGGTGATCATATGCAGCGCCGAGAACATGGTCGGTCAGACTGAGGCCACCCTTCAGCTCAATATTCTTTGTAAGAACTTCAACTATAGCGTATGCCTTTAGAAGTTCTGTTTACATTGCTAAGTTTAATTTGTTTAATGTCCTCTGTGATGAGATTTTAAATGCCTTGTTTTTCCAGTGAAGGCAGAAGGCTCCTCAGTTTGTTATCATTAGTGTCTCCCGGCAAATCTTATTGACACTTCATGTTTCCTGTCCATAACTCTTCCTCCTGTAAAGCTCCTCATGCCCTGCCATACACCTCAGCTCATTTAGTTCTACCCACCCTTCTCCTCATCCCCCTCTTCCATGTATACCTGTTGTCAGTGTTCAGATGTTGCGTGATCAGTCTCTTGTCTGTTTTCCCGGTGCATATCTTCCCCAATTGCATCTCCTAGCTTTGAAAAAAGGCTGCTTTTCCTATTGGCTTTCTTCCTGGTGTTTTATTTCCTACCGTCCCGTGATCACTCTTCCTCTACTGTTGCCTCCGTGTCAGTTGCCCCCACCATCCAGAATCTGCTGCCTCCAGAGAGGGACCACCACTGGTGCATCCCCTTCACGGTGACAGGGAACCCCAAGCCTAAGCTGAAGTGGTACCACAACGACGTGCTTCTGCCAGAGCAGGACTTTATCCGCACCATGATCCACGAGTCCACCGAGAACGAGGACCACGGCTGCCTGCAGTTGTCCAACCCCACACACATCCACAACGGCGAGTACAAGCTGGTGGCAACGAATGAGTACGGAGAGGATGAGAAGAAGGTCTCCGCCCAGTTCATCGACCCGCCGAACATAAGCCATACAGGTAAATTGTTAATTTAGTTAGAAGCGCGCACTTTCCAAGGCTAAATAGATAGTGTCTAATATTATATTTTCTTCTTCTTCTTTTTTTTTTCTTTTACAGAAGATCCAGATTACTGTAAGTAACAACAGTGGCTACTCATGTTAGTTAAAAAATAATAATTTAAAATAAACTCTAACGATGTCCATTTATCTTTTCCCCCTTTGGCCCGTGGCTGCATCATTCGCCCAGATACTGGTAAGTTTTTGATTGATTTTGACACCCATTACTCAGCGTTACGAAACGTCTGCACTTAATAATTGTCATTATTTCTAAATCCTCAGACAAGTATTTTCATGCGTTTTATTCCAGACACGCCATTCCCACCGAATGACAGTGTTGCAGTAAGTGATCCTAATCAGTCGATCCCATCTGAAGCAGAGGTCCTCTACCTTTTAACTTGTTACCCCTTAAAATACATTTGTATTAGTTTAATTCTGTCATTAATCTCTTGACTCCTTATGTCTTCTCTGTTCCTCCCAGGTGTACGTTGTCGTGGGAATTGCTGGAGTCGCCTTGACTGGCTGCGTTCTGATGGTGATCATTTTGAAATATGGAAGAAACTCCAAGTTTGGAATTAAAGGTGAGCCATTTGGAAATATACATGTAGGAAACACTTTGCAGCAACAGGCTAACTAGTTTAGCCTAAAGACCCATGATACCTGTATCCCCTTGTTTTCAGTGTTTGTGCTATGCTAAGCTAACCATAGTTTATAATGCAATATAATGTATATTTCGGCTATCCCAGGCTATATCACTGCATAACAAATCTTTTCAGGGAAGAATTCCTTCACACGTATACATAATCACAGGTGCCTCATTAGATTAGTAATTTAAAATTTATAATAAGTAATTCTAGATAAATATATATATATGAAGTGTTCGTGTTTCCTCTGTGTCAGTGTGAAAATTACTAGAGGAATTTGGGAGTCCCACTTTGTGCTGAGCTCACGCTTTCATGTTGTTCAGGATGACTGTGATCGTCTGAATCTTTTATAAAAACCTGGATTCCCTCTTTCCTCCTCTTTCATCTCCACCCGCAACCCTCCTCCTCCTCCTCCTCCTTCACGACCAACACCCTCCACTCCTTCTCCTTCTTCTCCTTCTCCTTCTCCCCTCCTGCGGCTCCCCAGGCTCCTCCTCAGTCATCAGTAATGACGATGACTCCGCCAGTCCTCTTCATCACGTCTCCAATGGCAACAATACCCCGTCGTCCTCGGAGATGGGTCCAGACGCAGTGATCATTGGGATGACAAAGATTCCCGTCATTGAGAACCCGCAGTACTTCCGCAACTCGGGCAGCATGCTGAAATCTGACACGTGTGAGTTACCGCCTCGCTCGACAAACGCCGGGTAACCTGGGCCTTTTCTGATAAATCCATGCAGGGATCACTGCGAGGAGCCGTATTTACTGTCAGCTTCCTGCTGCACTGTGATAGTGACTCCAGCTGGACAGTTAGTCCACGGAAGATGTGCAGAAACAGCAGCTTTACGGAGAGCTTCACTCTGCAGCCTGAAGCTGAATGCATATGAGTTATTATACTTTTAAGAAAGCTCAAAAATGATCATCAGTAAGTCAATCACAGGAGTTTTTATCTCACAAGTTATGCAATATTTGGTAGATCGTGGCTGATATTTCTGCATATCGTATACAAATACGTAAAAACGTTGTTTAGTTGGAGTAATTTGATTTAATACAGAACAATAACTGATGCATTGTAAACTAAATCCGCCGAAGATAAACATTTTATATCCACTAAATAATCAAGATGCACTCCTGACCTTGACAGTAATTTAATCTTATCTGCACTGAAGTTGTCCAGCACATCAAGAGACACAACATCGTACTGAAGCGGGAGCTGGGAGAAGGAGCCTTCGGGAAGGTCTTTCTGGCTGAGTGCTACAACCTGACACCGGACCAGGAGAAGCTTCACGTGGCGGTCAAGGTACGGGATCAGGAAGCCGCTCGCTCGAACGATCAATGCGCTTGACATTCAGTTTGTATTGATCAGACGTGCATTCTTGGAGGTAATGTTTCTCGCTTGTGCGCCTCTCGTCTTCGCCGTCAGACTCTGAAGGAGGCCAGCGAGAGCGGCCGGGCGGACTTCTACAGGGAGGCCGAGCTGCTCACCAACCTGCAGCACGAACACATCGTCACCTTCTACGGGGTGTGCGTGGAGAGCGACCCGCTCATCATGGTGTTTGAATACATGAAACACGGCGACCTGAACAAGTTCCTCAGGTGGGATAATTTACTGAACACTGACATGTGTCTTCTTTAGTATGAAGGTGCAGCCATAAGACTAATGCTCACTAATTAACACTTCATATGAAAGAATTATGAATTATTCGAATGGTTTTACAAGGGGCTATATGGCAGACATATGTTGCTCGAACGGGAGCAGTGACACGGTCGGGTCTTTCCGTCGTATGGGAGTTGCCAGGTAACCAGCAGAGACTCCAGGAAGCCACTCCTCTCGGCCAAGAAACAGCCCAGCACCAGAAAACAAACACTGCAGTGTCTTATGAGGGGATGATACGTTAGATCCGGCATCCCGTCTTAGCGCTGAGCTAAGCTAACCGCCTTCATTCGGAGGCACGAGAATGGCGCTAATCTCCTGTAAGCGACTCTGAAAACTGACTTTACCGCGGTCGGCTGTGAGTGGACCCGTTCTGAAATGGGTTCTCGAGAATTTTATGAAATCAGATTTTCGAGTGTTAAAAACCACTCAGACAGCAAACCAGTGTCTGGATATGCCGTCTGCAAATCGTTTCAACGGATGTCTTTATGTCTTTAATAATTAATCGATTAATTGAAGAGCAGAAAATGAATCTGCAACCAATTTTTGCACAGTTGCCAAAGGAAGTGAGAAGATGCAGCTTCTGAGATGTAAATATTGAAAGGCTTTCTGTGTCGGAAATGTTGTTAGTGACAAAGCAGCTCATGTGAAACAGTATTTCTGCTAAAAACAAAGGTCAAGTCGCTCTTACTTGAGTTATTTGACCTGTCGTGGTCGATAAACGTGGCTGTCATGAAGTAAATAATTAAAAAACATGTCATGTAAATGCACATCTACACGGAGGAGCAATGTCCAACAATGATCCATCGCTCATCTCTAATTCATTCCCATAAAACTGACAATATCACATACAGTATTACCGTATAATGACGGGCCAATAATAGAAGGCTTCCTTTGGTCGTGTCAGATTCTCCTGCAGCTTCATGGATTATTTTCTAACCTATCCACTGGTGTCCGCCTGCAGGTCCCACGGCCCTGATGCGGTGCTCATGGCGGACGGTCAGCACAGCATCCTGGTGGAGCTCACCCAGTCCCAGATGCTGCACATTGCCCAACAGATTGCTGCTGGCATGGTCTACCTGGCCTCCCAGCACTTCGTCCACAGAGACTTGGCAACGAGGAACTGCCTGGTAGGAGAAAACCTGCTGGTCAAGATAGGAGACTTTGGCATGTCCAGAGATGTTTACAGCACAGACTACTACAGAGTGAGTATTTGAGATAGTTTCCTCCTCTCCCTGCACCTTCTCTTCTCTTTCTCACACACGTGCTCACGCGCTAATGCATGCTCAACGTCTTTCTAATATATAAATATATATATATACACACACAGAAATATGGAAATGCACAAATATGTCATTAGAATTTTACTCCGGTTTAGGTCTGAAATAGCTGTGCAGCTGCAGAAATGAAAATTTAAACCAGAGGTATTTTATCTATTTTTAAAACCATTTAAATGCAAATTCTATAATCTGCATAAAATTACTTCCTCCATGGTAATGAGGGCCAACAGTGCAAAGAAAAAATGCATGGACAAGGGCAAGGAGTTAACGCGTCCCTTTGCTCTGCATGAATCACATTAAACCGCAGAGACGTTGCGGCGTGCGTCCTGACGGGCATGAGAAGATGTCACATGTATAAGTGTGTCACAGCACAGATCAGTGAAGCAGAACTTTGCATACATTGAGGGCCCGATGGATTTGTTTAAATCGGCCCATCCGTGGCGCCTCAGATCTCAGTTTGAAGCCCACAGCGCCCTCTGTTGCCCGAAGTGGATGCAGACGTCTGAACACACACAAAAACATTTCTGAGAGGATGCCTGCATGCGATAAGATCTGCTTAAAGAGAGCCTGTCACCAGCTCCTCATATCAGACGTCATAATCAAACGGGAAGCAAGACGATGCCCTCGGCTCGTCTGCGGCTGCAAACCCAAAGGAACCGTGTCGCACGGTGAATCTGATCAAAGAGGAAAATGAATAAACTTAAAAACAGTTTTACACGTGTGCACCACCCTGGATCGGCCAGTTAGAAAAAGCCCCATGACTGCCTGATGCATTTATATCAGAGTGGGACGGATAAGTAACACAAAACCACAAACCACACGCCCCCAAAAAGTCATCATACATCTCATTAGCACCTTTATAAAACAGTTTCAGCTCAGTCTGAGTTGCGGTTTCTGCACATCTGCATATAGGTTTACCTTAAAAGACCTTTTTAACGGCATTTAAAAAAGAATTGTTTCAGCCCAGAGTCAGAAAAAATACTGAAAACTTGTATTTTAGTCAGCGGATCCCTGTGGTATTTATTACTCAAGGTTATCAACAGGAAATCAGCCCGTGACAATTTGAATAATCGACAATTCATCGCTCAATATTCACGTCAATATGCACGTTTTTGACGGGTATTTTCCCCCCAGACTAAATGAAAAAAAACCTAAATCCTCCATCGCAGCCCTAACGCTGATATCTCCTTCATAATTTCATGAAGTAATTAATCATTAAACATGAGCCTGACCTGGTTAAGCAGCAGAAAATGGGTGGATGAATCAATGTGATGGATGAATTACCCGATTAAAAAAGGTTCATATGAATTTAATAGACTGTGAGGGTTTTAAAGGGAAAAGTGCTCTGGTAAAAACACATGCAAGAGACATTTTACCTAAATAAAATGTTGCTTCCTACAGAAAGACTTAAACTTAAGTTTCAAGGCTTCTCCATAACTTCTGAGACACCATTTGTTGTAATTGTTCTGTTATTAGTATTTCTATTGGTCTAGCTGCCGTCCTCATGTAGCCTTGTCCTCCCTCTGTCTCTTTTTTTGCAGGTGGGCGGCCACACGATGCTGCCGATCCGCTGGATGCCCCCTGAGAGCATCATGTACCGGCGGTTCACCACGGAGAGCGACGTGTGGAGCCTCGGCGTGGTGCTGTGGGAGATCTTCACCTACGGCAAGCAGCCCTGGTACCAGCTCTCCAACAACGAGGTCAGGCGCCGAACGTCACGCACGCTAGCTCGCACTCACCCGCCGCGTTAGCCGTTAAACGCGTTTGCAGCTTAAAAATCCAAAGGTTCATATTCTGATGGAAAAAAGTGAGCGTCAGGTTTGAAAAAGGTCAAACATATGAAGATAGCTGACTTAAAAGAAACGTATTTCTGACGCCCTAAACCAGGGGAGTCAGACTCATTTTAGCTCGTGGGCCAGAACAGTAACACAACATAATAATAACCTATAAGTTACGACAACTCCAGACTTCTTCCATTTATTTTAGTGCAAAGAAGAACATGTAAATTCAGAGAGTGTCTACATTTAATTAAATAACCTTAAAAAAGTGAAATATCTTAAGAAACATAAGTGCAGTTTAGTCCTGGTGTTGTCTCTTTCTAAAACAGTGGACAAATGAGGGACAAATTCACACTGCGGGCCAGATTAGACCCTCTGGCGGGCCGCTTTTGGCCCCCGGGCCGTATGTTTGTTTGTCCTAAAGTATTATTTCAGTGCTTAAATTAGAATTAGAAGTGGTTTCACTTTATTTAATGAAAATAATTTGACCAAAAAACACCTTAGTTACTGTTCTGTATTAGAAAATAAAAGCTATAATTATTATTTGTAAGTACTTTATACAAGACAAAGGCTCCACTAGGAAATAAACACAGCTTAAAAGTCACTACTGGGTGCATTATGGGAAATGTAGTAGCTATAGTTGGGGGTTAACTAATTTCTCAGGGGTTATTTCAGTAAATGTCCAAGGAGAGATATTAGACGACCACAAATTCAGTTGCATTTTGAATCAAATACACTTTATGTGGTTTGAAAGCACAAAGCCACACATGTCAGATATATCAACACCACAGCAGCAGTGGATCCAGGTTTGTTCGAAGCGTCCATAAACAGCAAAATGTTTTCTTTTTCCTAACATGCAAATGCTTTTGTTCCCAGTTCCCCAGCTTCTAGTGCAACTAAACAAACAAGTAATAAATGGAGAATGAATAGAGGTTTGTCTGGGCATGGATGCTTCAAGACCTGCAGGACAGCCGTGTTATTTAAAATAATCATCCACTGTAATTCCTGCTCTTCTGTCTTCCTGCAGGTGATTGAGTGCATCACCCAGGGCCGAGTGCTGCAGCGGCCCCGCACCTGCCCTAAGGAGGTGTACGACCTGATGCTGGGCTGCTGGCAGAGGGAGCCCTACATGCGTCTGAACATCAAGGAGATCCACAGCATGCTCCAGAGCCTGGCCAAGGCCTCGCCCGTGTACCTGGACATACTGGGCTGACGCGCCGGCGTAATAGTACCGCGTAGTATGTACTTTTTGTTTTTTTCTTTTGTTTTTCTTTCTTGCGTGCATGTGTGCTTCGTGCGTGGATAAAGTGTTCGTGTGTTCTGCTGCTGAGAACGAGGAGGAGGAGGAGGAAGGAAGAAGAAGAAGAAGAAGTGACGGATGAGTGACTGTGTACAGAACCTGGCTGTAAATGGTGTAAATGTCCGTGTCGCCATCGCATCGAGAAAAGCCTTAAATTTTCAGTGGGGTTGGTTTTTTTTTGGTTCTTCTTTTTCCGGTTTGCAAAGCGAGGCATGTTTCACCAACGGAAACCAAAATACATACAGGATTATGTACCTTTATCCAAACCATTAGCGCTCTAGCCGGGGCATACACACAAATAAACAGACAGCAGCTCGTTCCGTTTCCATCAAACCACCGTTCCTCGTGTGCTCCACACGTGCTGGATATGAACAAAGGGAAAATAACGGATAGCGTAAGGACGCGTCTTTGTAGACAGAGCGTCTCATCATCTGCTGCTGGAGGATAGAAATCACTTCACGGCTGAAGCTTTTTCTTTTGTACGTCTCGGGATATTTTAACGTTTGTAGAGCTCTGCTCCATATTTAAGTGTTTTCTGAGGTGAATTCTGAACAAACGAAGCCCCTTTAGACGCGTGCGATGCTGGAGGAGGAGGAGGAGGGATTTGCCGGCTTACAAACCAAGCTGTGAGACGTACTAAGGAGCGTTTCATCAGTGATTCCTTCATTTAATTATTTGTCGTACTCTGTAAATATCTCCTCGTGTTTTACACAGGAAGCTTAAATTTCTACTCATTCCTCAGTCGTTCATTTGGTATCTAAAGCACAGAGGGCGAGGACTTGGCAGCGCGGGTCGTTTTCTTTTTTTGGTTATTTTTCACTCACCAGCAATGCCGTTTAGCTAATTGGTTCTCAGACGTCGCGGGGTAGATTTTTCATTTATTTATTTTGAGTTTTTTTGAAGCGGCTACCTGTTTGTTCGTCGTTTATTTGCATTGCAAGGAAAGCACTTTGAAAGGCTGATGTTTAATTCTACGTAGCAGGCTGTGCGGTGGAAGAAAAAAAAAAAGGATTAATTAAGAGTCTGATTGCCCTTAAAGTGTCCCGTGGGTGGTGTGGCGGGGCGGGGCGGAGGGTTGGGGGATGCTTTTATCTCTCGTTGCGGCCGAGCGGCACGTGTACAAAGGTTTTAAAACGTTCAGCAGCAGATTTTAAAAGAAGAAGAAAAAAAAAGTGGTGCAGAAACCCTCCATGCAAACATGCATTGCGTTATTTTTGTTTCCAATATGGAGGCTTAAGGCACGTTACATTTGTTAAGTGCACTTTGTAGCGCTGCTTAATCAGCTCCATCTACGCCTCAGCTGCACCTTAATCATGAGAAACAAAAAATACAACTTAACAGAAGTCCCTGATGAGAAGTTTCCCTCTCTGTCTGTTTTTATTCTGACTGTATAATACTCACCACGCGTCCGCTGTACATAAATCGCTGTCCATTCTGTACAGTTCTGATATTTGTCTATATGAATAGTAGGCTATGTTTAATAGTATAATCCGTTTTAAGCAGGTTATCATGTCAAAACTGTGCAACATCTATTGAAGACAACGTGTTATGGGCCACTGGCAATACATACTATGTGTAAATACGATTTTATTTGTGCTACATTGTACAATTACTTTGTGCTCGTTCATAATACCAGTGAGAATACAATCCTCTTTTTTGTTTTTAATTTATTTATTTTTGGGAGGGGGGGCACTTTTTGATCTGAGGAGGACTTTCTCTCTGAAGAAAAAAAACAGACAAAAAAAAAAAAGATCTCCTCTTTCCTCTCCACTGTGATGGGGAGCTCGCACAGAGGCTGTCCGAGACGCCGCCTGTCTGCAAAAAGGGGGCGGTGGGGGGTAGGGGAGGGGTGGTGGTGGTTGCACAGACTCTCAACATCAGGATCTCTCTCTAAGCGAACCCCGGCAGACGCGTGGCCCGGGGCGGCGGGCGGGCGGGCGGTCGAGGAGGAGGAGGAGGAGGTCGAAGGTCGCCTCCTGGCCCCCGGGCCCCCCGCCACTCGACCTCTGACTGACTTGTAGCCTATTTTGATCCTCTTTCAGATGAATAACTGTGACTTTGCATCATGAATAGTATATTATTTTGAATGTAATCTAGAGGGGGCGGGGGACCTTTTTTGAATGTAATCTATCTCGGGTGGGGGGGACGACGATTCTTTTGTAAATATATGGTAAAAGAAGAAAAAAGACGACGGTTTTCATTCCTGTGCAGATAACAGATTTTACTTACTGTGTGAATACAAAAGGGAACGTGTGCGTGTGAGCGTGTGTGTGTCTGTTTGTGCACATTTGCACATGCATTTGAATGCAAGAGCGCGCGCGTGTGTGTGTGTGTGTGTGTGTGTGTGTGTGCTCTCCTGGCAGATTTAATCCTGCTTTAATCAGCCAGTTCTATCAATCAATCCAATGCTTTGTGCATCATGTGAGTAGCTTATCCACAATTAATGGAAATGTTCCTTGTGATACTGTGCATTTAATAAAAGTGGTATGTCTTACAATACGCCGCCCCGTGCCCTCGCGGTTCTTCACGCCTCCTCTTTTAATGCGCGAAAGTATATCACTGTGGGAAAAACACACAGATCAGCCACATCATTATGACCACTGACAGGAGACGTGAATAATATTTACCATCTTCTGCTGGGAAACTTTTGCACTAATGAACTTTTGGCATTAGTGTGCATGTTACTTAGACATGTAGCACCCACCTAGACCAGACCGGGCGCCCCCACCCCATAGCTATGACACTCCTTGGTGGTAGCAGGATGCAGCCTGACACAGACACACACACAAAAACGGTTTAGGAACAACTCAAATAAAAACGTGGCCTCCAAATTCGGCAAGAACAGCTTCAAAGGAACAACGTCAACCCAGAAAAGTGTGTCCGAGACTCATACGATGAAGTTCTGCTACTCGGATAAACCTGGGCGTCATCTTCTCTGCGTGATCTGACGATGTCCTGAAATAAAAACCCACCAGAAGTGGAGAAGCAGCTTGGACGAAGCGGTGAGGCGTCTTCAATAAACCTAAAAAATCCTCCATTAAACCATGAAACACTGTGATCAAGCTGGTTCCAGTGAAGACCAAGAAGAGGAGGAGGAGGAGTTCATTAGAGATGTCACCACCTGAGATCTGAGTCCCAGGGTTAAAGGTGCAGACACAAATCTTTGGCTTTAATTGTCAAATTAAGCAAAGACTTAAATCTTTTGACCCATACTTCTGTATAATTGAGATCCTTTCCAGTTTATCATTTGTTCCTATTCCACTCCTTTTAACAGAGCATCTCAGTTATTCACCCGGCCCCTCATGGACTTCCTAAACACCTCAGTCACTCTCACCCTCACGCGGGCAGATTGTCTCTTAAAGCGTGATTGACATTTAATCTGTGTTGCCTTTGGCGCTGGGCTGCTTTAAAAGAGCCCAACATGTGTCGTGAAAAGTATCCCGCGGGCACCATTTGTTTCTAACAATAACTACCGAGGAGTGACATGGACAGCTGGCCTGGAAAAAAAAAAAAAAAAAAGAACGGGCTTCGCTCTCGCAAGGACAAACCAGTTCAGGAGAGGATGTCGTGGGGTCGGTTCATGGTGTTTGTGGAACCTACCTCGGTGAAGAACGTTAGCCGCGAGGTGACGCCTTCTCCAGGAGATTCGTCTGTGATCTGAGCCGCCCAGTCTGAGGGGAAGCTTCAGGAAGATTAAACACTGATCAACAGACAGCATTTTGGAGCCATTTAGTAATATACACCAATCAGGCATAACATTATGACCACCTTCCTAATATTGTATAGGTCTCCATTGTGTCTTCGAAACAGTTGTGACTCACCAAAGAATGGACATGGGCCTTCTGAGGGTGTCCTGTGGTGTCTGGGAACAGGATGGTGTTAGTGGGGGGTCTTTGGGTCCTATGGGTTGAAGGGAGGGGCCTCTGTGGATGAGGCTTGTTCCACTGCATCCCACAGATACTTGATCAACATCTACATGGATGTCAGGACCCAAGGTCTCCCAGCACAGCATCACGTTCCCTCAGCTTGCTTGCCTTCTTCTCACAGTGCACAACCTTGTCTACGGTTTACCTTTCTGACCACCGCAGACCTGGAACAGGAGCTACAAGGGCTTTTGGACACGCTCTGACCCATTTGCCTAGCCGTCGTTAGTAGCTAAGTGGTTAAAATCCTTCCACTTGGGCATTTTTCCATCTTCTAAAACATCAGGTTTGAGCACAAAACGTTGGATTGCTGCTTAATGTGTCAAAAACGAGATAATCAGTGGTCATAATGTTATGGCTGATGCTTTTTTTATATATTATTAATAGTGGTTTAATAATATTGATACATAAAGAGTGACTAGTTTCTCGTTCTTCTGCATCTGTGACAGTAAAAACTGCCTGAGGAGCCGCTAACGTTGCTAAAGCTAACGGGTTGAACAATAACACAACGTGCGAAAGGCTTGATGGTCTCCTGCTTTCATCAAAAAAAGCTGTGCGCAGTTTAGATTTATTGTATTCTAAATATACAATTAAAAAAAAAAAGAAAAAAAAAAGACCTGCCCATGTCTTTGAACCATTAAGAATCCGAACCATCAACTTCAACATACATCTCGGTGTATTTTTTCGTTTTTTTTTTTTTTACAGAGGGCAAAAAGTATAGGCATGAAGGTGGCATGATCCATTCCAAGGCTTTGATTAACAAAAACAAACATGAATAAATAGAAAGTGCTAACTTTAGCAAAATAAAAAGAAAGAAAAACAGCTTTTGTCTTAAAAAATCAAAGAAAAAAAAGGACTAACTGTGGTGTGGAAAGTCTATAACTCCTGATAACTTTATAAAAACCACCCTAGAAAGCATGTGGTCTGACAGAGGACCTGGAAATGAGCAGAGCGGAGGAGGAGGAGGAGGAGGAGGAGCGGGTCGAGTCAGGCTGTCTATAAATTATAAAGTATAGAGACTTAACAGCTTAGATTAAGATCTGGGGCAGATGCAGCGGTGAGCTCCTCCCGTCTGAGTTATCATCTGATGAAATTTGTCACAAAGAAAAACAACAAAAAACAAACCGGAGCTGAGGAAATTAAAAAAAAAATTAAAAAAAAAACACAAATTTCTTCAGAAGAATTAAAGAATCATCCAGATATAATAAAATTTCTCCACGTCAGCTCCGTGAACTACCCCCAATCACGTTTAACGTCGCCATTTAAAAAGATGTGAAAGCTTTGGGATATTTAATAAAGGTTTTAATGACAGGGTCATTAAAGGTCATGCACGCTGCAAATAACTGCATGCAGTAGTTATGGTAACCCATCCAAGCACTTTTTATTTGTTAATAGTCATAAACACACACAGCAGCTTCATCAGAGGAGCCTCTGCCCTCTTGACTTTTCAATGTGGAGTATTTGTATGGAGAGCCGTCTGCATGTTACAGGAAGCAAAGGTCTGCCACAGCCGCCTGTAACATTCACCTGATACAGAAAAGTAATGTGGACTGATTATCAACTTCATATATATATTTTATATATATTTATATATTTCTCTTCTCTCGCTCACTCTTTGCGCACTCGCACATTTATCCCACTTGCTCTCGTTTATTTATTTTTTTTGTTTACAACGTAACAAATATGGTGACGGGCCTGAAATTACAATCACCAAAAACAAAACTCAGAAAATCGAGGAGGGAGAAAGAAGGGAGGGAGGGAGGGAGGGAGCGGGCGAGGTCAGGGAGGACTGGTGCTGTTTCGCCCGCCCGTCACTGACAGTTGCAGCACAGAGGACACAGTCTGCTTGATGCTCGGACATCAAAGAGGAGGCGGCGGAGGCTCCTTCCCCGTTGAGCTGCTCTCTCGGAGCTGGAGGTTCTCCAGCGCCACATCTAAAGGCATGATATCCACGCAGCCCATGGCGCCGAAGTCGGCGAACTCTCGGCGCTCGTCCTCGTCGGAGGAGGAGCTCTCCTCGTGCATCAGCGTGGACAGGAGCAGCTCCTGGACGAACAGGCTGCGGTCGGCTCGCTCTCCTTCTAGGAACTGCCGCTCTGCTTCGGACATCTTAGGTTCATTCAACCTGGAGGCAAACGATTGACGTGATAAGACGCTTTTATTCTGTAAAGCTGTACCAGTCTGCATCACTCCTCTGGTATTTCAGCACCAATCCAGGCAAATCTACTGCTGCACGACTTATTTTGCTCTTTTCAAACTACTTGCTCGTCTTGAGTTATGCGAGCTGCTGTAAACAAATGGAAACTACAGACTTCTCTATTAACAGCTGCCAAGCTAGCATCAAACACCAGCCTGCATACGAGGCATTCAGAGAACAACTGCGAGTCGGAGCTGCTGAGATAACCCTGGTTACATTCCACACTCTCCGAACTGCACGAGCCTCTGCGGCCGCATCGTTAACACGCTGCGACAC
This sequence comes from Planiliza haematocheilus, assembly GCA_005024645.1. Classification (NCBI taxonomy): domain Eukaryota; kingdom Metazoa; phylum Chordata; class Actinopteri; order Mugiliformes; family Mugilidae; genus Planiliza; species Planiliza haematocheilus. Next base: position 4,279,304 of record SRSE01001181.1, read on the forward strand.
CCACGACCACAAGTATAGTAAATTCTCATCGTGTCGTAAACCCCCGGGCAGAGCGGTTAGCATTTAATCCAAGACATTTATTGTATTAGTTTCTTTCAAACACGTTTCACAGCAGAACACTTCCTGCATGTTTAAGTAAAAGTGGTTTGAGGTTTTAGGCGACTTCGGAGCAAACACTGATATCTCATGTATCCTCGTTTAAGCTCAAAATACAGATATTATTTTTGATTTATGCAAACTAACCGACTCAACTTCAGTCTTTCTATTCTGATATAACGTCCTCCAGCTCAAAGAAACCTGTGCTTCTACTGACTCACCGGCCTTTTTTATTGACTCATAATGTGACGTTAACACGGGACCATAACGTTTTATTCCCACGCTTTATTCTCCTGAAACTCACATGACTAAGGTCTTCTCCCAAATAACGGGCGTAGCTGCTGAGATAAATATAATCTACACCGCCGGGACAGCGACAGAAATAGAAATGTACAGGTGCGCCACTCTAACAAACACAGCAGCAGACTCTGAATGTCAATTGTTGCAGCAATTGCCCTCGAATTTTTGTTGCTCCCGTCGTGAGGGATTGTAAAAAATGTCCTGCTCAGAGACTCGTGTCTGCAGCTCACACATTTTGCACATGTGCCAGGATACAAAACGTAGGAACGGTGTGACAACCTGAAACAACACCAAGGTGCATGACGCAGCAGCGGCATTTAAGCCACTTCGGCACTTAAGACGACAACTGCGATCAACAGCTGTGTCAGAAGATCACAGGTGGTCACATGAATCATCTTGACCCTCTCTTTAAAGTCACTCAGAGGCTTTTTGACATGAAAGGTTTTATAATCTAAGCGTCCTCACTCACCGTGCTAATAGGAACTGGGAACTGTGAGACGAGGACGAGGGATTGCTTTCGCCCACGGCGGCGTTGTTGGCAGTTGCTGTGCTGGGTGGAGGGATGGCGGTGCCAGTGTTGCCCGGGTTGTTGCTGCGTCGTGTCGCGTGGCGGCCCGTCTCCACTTGCTGCCGTGCCGCCTGAGCCTGCTGCCGCTCCAACTGCAGCTGCATCTGGAGCTGCTGGAGCTGGGAGGCTGAAGGCCCCGATGAGTTGATTTGCCCCCCTGCAGCACGTCGCACACCTGACAGCTGAGACAACAACTCTGCAGGAAGAATCAACACGTGTTTTAGTCTAATCAACGCAACAGACGCCTTAAACACAAAAGTGGCCTATTGCAGGACTGAACCTACTAAACACATACGTCAGTGTCCCTCTAATCCTCACCTGCGATTGGGTCCATTGCTTCTCTGTTACTGGGGGTGTAAGTGGAGCTCTGTGATGAGGAGGATGAGAGTCCCCCCGTGGAGCCGCTAGTAAAGTGCATATTCGTCCGTCGTGCCCTGGGGCCACCCAGTCCTCGTCCAGGGTGGAACATCCTGCGTACATGTCGGACACTGCTGGACTCATCGTGAACGGCAGACTGTTAAGGTTTACCCCAGTCACAATGTTCAGTCATTCATTCAGTTTTCCTTCGCTTATTCCTGTTATGGGTCACGGGGGTCGGCTGGAGCCTGTCCCAGCTGTCATCGGGCGATAGGTACACCTTGGACAGGTCTCCAGTCTGTCTCAGGGCTAACAGAGAGAGACAGACAACCATTCACACTCCAACATATGGCCAATTTAGAATCACCAATGAACCTAACTAGCATGCCTTTGGACGGTGGGAGAGAACAGACACAGGCGTCGGTGCCAACCACCTCGCCCACAATGTGTAACACGAAAAACAACGTTGATATTTAACTAAATGAAACAGAAACAGAAAGGATATTAAATCTCTTGGCGCTCTGTGTTCGAGAGTGAGGTGAGCTGTGAAGTCATCTGTGACGTGGTTGGGGTCTCCTCCCGGCAAGGCAGCACATATGGGACAGATCTGAAATGAAAGAGCGGGAGACTTTTGTTTGAGATCCAACAGGGGAGTTTATTTATCGTGTGTAGTTTTTGAATTAAATTAGAATCAGAATCAGCTTTATCGGCCAAGTGTGTGTGCACATACAGGGAATTTGACTCCAGTAACCTACACAGATGTAGCACTGGACTTTGCTCTTGTCAAAACCTGGTGTCAAACATTACTCATGATGCAAATTCACCACCGTCTGTAGACTGATGCGTGTTCTGCTAGTAGCAGCTATCCTTTAAAGCTTATGACACAGATGTAGAGGTATTCCATCTGTGGAGTTATCCCTTAATATCGGTCACGAGTAAATGTTTATTCATTTATTTATCTTCTATACCCGCTTATTCCCGTTAAGGGTCGCGGGGGTCTGCTGGAGCCTATCCCAGCTGTCAGGGGGCGGGTAAATGTTTAATGCACCAATAATGAACGGACTTGCAAATTACCTCAAGGACTTCTGGGTAATAAGTGTCTAACAAATAATCTACACAGACACGGATTGTAGTTTTTAAATTGTTAAATTGTTTTTAAATCCACCACCTGTTTAGATAGAAAAGCCCCAAATCTGTATCAATCCTCAAATTAATATAGTCCCAAAAGTCATCTGCAGCTTCTGAAATACTTGATAAATAATGTTTGTTTTTTTTTGTTTTTTTAAATAAATCACTCTTCTAAAAAGTAAAACAATACATTTGGGAGCGGTTTGTGAGATTTACATCCTTATTAGGAACAAATTAACTTGAAGCTGGCTGCCACAGGAAGGGTGGGTAATTTGAAGATGTTTGTTTTTGATAACTATTTAGTAGAAAGATATTTTCAAGTTAAATACAAAGGAACGCGGGTTTCTACACACTGTTAGCTCAGGTTCTCTGTCTGATACAAGTTTTGAGGAGTTTAGAGAGTAAAACAATATTTAAAAATGTCACTTCTGTTCCTGGAAAGTACATCTGCAGATTAATCAATTTAGAAAACAGACCTCAGTTTATTTAACTGCAACTTATTTTGAAAGGGAACTCACTGTTAAGCTCAGATTCATCATCCAAATCCAACAAAAACAGTCCAAAATGAAACTCCCTGTTTCAGTTGGCACAAGTGATCAGCTGGAGCACAAATACTACTAGCTGGCTCTACTCATGACCTCCAGAGATCTCTCTTTTTTCCCCCTCCCCTCACGTCGAGGTGATAGACTACCTGCTAGACTGTGAGCACAAGCCTGAGCTTTTGCTTTGCTCAGCAACCAACAGAATCTATAAACACCCTCTGCATGTGCATTTATCATTTTAGGTGGCTGAACGGGAATAATCAACAGCAATGGCACGCGATAAAAGTAAAACCTGCAATCATCGACATATTATTAATGATCAATACTGTACTCACCACTTCTGTGGAAGTCTCTGAATGCTCTGAGGTGACATGCTCCTGTAGGGACGTCTCTGTGAAGCCCATCTTGCCACAGTAAGGACACGTGAACGACTGTGGTTGCTCTACTGAAAAAGTGTCGCCTCCATAATACAAGTCTGCAGGAAGACGATAAAGAAACACAGCAGCCGTTACTCGTAGTAAATCAATATTTTACTGATCGATAAAGCGTCTGGGGAAGATTCTCAGTTATGCAGTTTATGGTAGATGTAGAACAAGGCTTAAAACAAAGGAAACTGGACTCGTCTTAGTTTTCTTGGAGACATTATGTCACTGAACCAGGTGTTATCTTCAGTTCTTAAACTTCCAATGCTCACCAGCAATTAGAGGGTGTTGCACAAATTAACCTGTGTGTTGTTTTTTACTACAATTAGTGATACTTTAATGCATCATTAATGTCAAGAAACTCTCCACTCTCCTGTTCATGAAGGGGTTTTCCAGTTATACGTTGTTAGCTACCTTTACCTTTACTCAATGTGCACGTTGTTGATCTCAAAAGAGCGTCTCTTATGTTTAAGGTGTAGGCTGACTGCTGAGTCCTAACCTGAAGAACTGGCTCCCCTGTGTTGACCCACGTGTTTTTACGCTCAGCAAAGTGCATAAAGTATAACGCTCATGTTAATCTGTGTATGAGGTGCTTACCATAGTCTACCCTGGTTAATATACACTGCATGGGGTGCTCTGTGGTGTGTCTCGTCGTCGTGGCTCCGCTCTCGTAGCACGATGCGCACAGGTCGTAGTCGTAGCAGATTAAACACTTGAACCGCCTTCCCCTAAAGTTGCCCTTTAAACACGCATCGCAGCTCACACCTGCAGAAGAAACGAAGAAGAAATGAGACGACCAGACATGACAATGAAGCTACAAATTCCTTATAAGCGCGCCTGCGAGACGGGCTGTGAGAAAAGCAGTCTTTATCTGAGGGCCAGTCTCACTTACATGTGTTTTGGAGTGGCACCAAGCCACAGTGCCAGCAATGAAGAACGCTGGCATTCCTGAGAGCCTCACAAGCGACTCAGAGACATGGCACAAACATCTGAGAACTGTTTTCATTGCAGCTTCCTCCTCTATAAAGTACTAACTTTCAGGTAGCATGCTGCTGCTAGTTTTATCCAAATAGTTTAAGAAGAAAAGAAATATCGTTGCATCTCTCTGCTGTAATTTCAACTCTTGTTATTTCCTTAGAGGGTCAAAAAAAGCCTTATTTGGCAAAGGTTCAACAATATGTAAACAAGTGTTAAGGGAACTTCCTCTGACAACTTGCAATAAACATCTCCAGAGGTAACATTTATTAAAATGCTGGCCTGACCAAGCAAATGAACTGTCACGGTGCAGTAATCAGCTTTAGGTGTTGGTTAAAGGTTTTCTTTAAATAAAATAAACCAAAATAGTATTAGTATTAAAGGTGTAAGGAACTCTGCCTTGCTCAAGTGAGCCTGCAACCCTTTTCCACAAGAGATTTTAACAGCCTGGATAATCCCAGTTTTACTCCATAAACAATTGTGTCCACCTGAGCACAATTAAAAGTCCAATTGTTGTCCTCTGGGCAAGGAAAAGCAAGTTATTCAGCATGCTCCTCGTTCTTACAGGGGCTAACTGTAACCCCATTGTGCTCATGTTTGCGTTATGGTTCACCTTTGTAACTTCTGAGATGATTAAACGGGACAACCAGCTGGCTAGCCTGCTACAGCTAACCAACAGCTTTGGCTGCAAGGAGACAAAAATTAGCAGTTTTCTCTTGTACATAACGTAAATCCACCCTCGCTAGCTAGTAGCGTACCAGCGAGCTAACTTAGTGACTAGTTTCCAGTCAGAGGCCTCAGACTTTCTGTCTTCTTGATGACAGTGCATTCGCTAACAACAGTATGTGACTAGACGGGACAGTATGGCGCTAATTCAGCAGCAATGGGCTATTAAATTAACAAACAGCTCAAATGTAAGCATACGATTATGATAAATATCTTGTGGTTTATTACAGGGTACAACTTGGGAGATAATAAACCCGGTGAAGTCATAGCTATAACAACGACTCCTTATATTAGCACACATTAGCTCGCTAGCTAGCCCAGCTAACGTAAGGTAACGCAGTACCTAGCAACGGCTAGCTGCTAAGCTCTGCTGCCGTATCATTGCGAACAGGTTATTAAGATATAACGACTAGCCTCGTATTAGGAAACACGAGACATACATGTACAGCAGAGGTACTGACACCTAACATATATGTCAAAGGGAGAGCTTGGAAACACGCCACGAAAGGGCGAAACAACCTCCCTTAAGTTGAATAAGCACTTAGCTGAGCTAGCCGAGCAGCTAGCTGCTCAGGTAATGTAGCCTCCGAGCCAGGCTCTGTGGACCTGTTTATCAACTCACCCTCATGTCGGGACATCCTACAAACAGCGACACAGCCCCTCCTCGGGCTCCCCAGCGCGTTTGACGGGGGGCGAAACAGTTTTCGAGACACTAAACTGAAAAATTCTTCACCCTCGCCTGTTTTTTTTTTTCAAGCAAGATGGATCCCCCAGCAGCTTACAGTTTGTTCTGCTTCCCCTCCCAGAGTGTCACTTATGGCTAAGTTTTGCGGGTGAACACCAGGCGGCGCTGTTGCACATGAAATCAACCGGGCTGTAGTTTATGGGCTTTGGTGCCCTCATTGTTGTCTTGCAGGATTTTAGCCAAACTATATACTCTGCAGGTACGGGAATAAAAGTTGGAAACACACAATTACAGGTCGACTAAAAATACATGCAAACATAAAAAAAAAAAAAACACTATTATGCGTATATATTATTTAGATAAACAATCTGTCCTGTAATTATCATCTTTCAAAACATTTGGATGTCAGATGCAGGTTGAGAAATTTTCACTGGGTTAAAATTTAAAGACCTTTAACAGCAAATTGTAAAAGTTTCATTACATTTTATCTTATATTCCTGTATCTTCAAAATCCCATTGTTTTTTTTTACCCCCTTCTTGCATTTTCTTCTTTTGTTTGCACGTTTCTTGTTGGTTTATTTGATTTTAACTGTGTAACAAATAAAATAACCACACAGATCATATCAGTTTGTCCTTTAATAAGTAAGGATTGTAATTGTGTCCAGTTTAGCACGAAAAAAAACAGTATAACTGAAACAAATCCACTTTTGGGGCCTCTGTTTTGTGATAAAATCCACAAAAAGATTATAGTTTTACAACATGTATGTATTTCTTTGCAGCTAACAATTGCCTTCATCCAGACAGTAGTTCATCTGTCAATTATCTTTATTTTATGAATGTCTAATCAGAGCCAAATTTTATGTCTTCACTAAAGGTTTTTACATATATGTAAAATGTTCAATCAAATCTGGTCTGAACCAAAGTGAAACAACCGATAGCCGAGAAGTTCTTTGTAAAAAGTCTTTATTTTTGTACATACGACTCCGTTAAATCCTGTGCTGATGAGGACACGTACAGTCTGACAAACCAGTGCATTACAATGAAGACTTCACAGCAGTGTAGAAGGCTGGGCCGGAGCTCACAACTCTCCCTTTGTTTCCCCTCACACGAATCTGATCCCGGCGCCACCTGAAGCAAACAAAGAGAGACTTGCAGCTCCACCTTCGTGCATAAACCTGACGTGGCCGTACAATCTCAAAATGACTAAATGACTAAATTCTTTACATACTACTTATTACATGTGCTTCCTGTCAGCAGTGGAGAGTGAGAGCTGAGGGGTAGTAAAATATTAAACTCTTCCTCTGCTTCTTGGCTTTTCCCTTCAGCTTTCAACACATGAGCGCTGAGAGGAAAAGTCAAGAAAAGAGGCGGGCAAACATTCTCCTCAATATAAAATATAATCTCTTCTAACATACTGAGTAGCTGTGCAACTTCTGGAAACAAAAACAAGGCAGAGAACCTGAATGAATGAGGTACTGTGTACCGCTTATGGGGTGACAGAGAGCCTAGTATTCAGATGCTTTGCTTGTCGCTACCAGTAAATCCCTTAGAGATGGAGAAAACTGGTCAACGGGGAGACATATAGTTATAAATCAGAAGAAAGGAGGAGTATTAGCCTCTGCTTTACAAATTAAAAGTTTGAAAACTAAGTATTATATTGTGGCATTTAACCTCAATCAGCCTCAACATTCAAAACACAGTCATTCAACAGGTTTGAAATATAATTTTCAGTCAAATAAAAGCCAAGTAGTGGATACAAACCCTCATTTTCTCAATAAAGAATAATTTTGTTCATCAAAATATAACAATATTTACACATCAGCTTTGAAACCGTGACAGAAGGCAAATCATTTTCTTAACTTTCTAAAGTTGATGGCATCTTTCTGATACTGGTAGCACCTGAGCAAAACCACTTATGTCATCACAAAAAAACAAAAACAACAGCATTAAATTAAATGCAATTATGTACATTTTAAAGCTTTACAAAGTGAGCACTTGTATTTACAGTACAATCAAAGTTTGGGATTTTTTTGTTTGTTTTTTTTTTGAATGCGCAGCTTCCTGTGTCCCTCAGTGACCCGAGCTGAAATTAATAACACACATTAAAACTAAGATTATAAGTTTAAAAAAATAAAAGCATAATCAGGTTTCTGTTTCAAAATGAACGATGTGCCACGGTATATTGTTAAAATTCAGCAACAACAAAAGAAAATGCGATAAAATGCTAAAAGATACAGTGTTTTGTAAAAACTAATCAAGCAGATACGTTTGAACACAAAAGTCTAAGCTTTCAGACAGACTGCTCCAACACGTCTTCACATATCCTCTTCTAAGTCCTTTGGGCATCCATGATGGCATCGTGAGAGTTCAAAGCAGTTTAGGCAACTTTGGATCGTCATTATATATATATATAAAAAAACAAAACCTGAGTACTCTGTTGTCCTCTTAAGGCGGAGTGCAGCTAGTGCAGCTCAGAAGGTTTTTGTAAATACTTGATGCCTCAAATGCGGCGCTTCCTTCCTCCTCTTGAACTGCTCGACTTGATGCGTACTGTATATTTGCACGAAAGCAGAGAACAAACAGCGTTTGCAAATACTTCAGACAGGGTTTACAGTGAGCGCCTTCGTCTCTGTATGAGACAAACTCAAGAGCTACGGTGTGCTAGAAGCAGCACAGAGGGAACAAAAATAACAGTTTGGAAGTATTTGCAAACGCTATCAGATAGATTCAAATGTGAAAACTGTGTTTTCCCAGTGGTCGATGTGTCGTAGCACTGAGGTGTCCGTGGGTCTTCTGACGTCCCCTCCGTCTGTCCATCACTGTGTGTGGCCTGATGCTGTCTGGACACCTCAGTCCATCACTTCCTCTTTCGAGTAGTCCCTGGTTTTTCTCTTGAAGAAGCCCAACTGGAGGAGCAGAAAACACAGTCACAAAATAGTTTGGATTCAGATGTAGTTTGACAGTAAATGAATGACTTATAATAACTGTTTAAAATGTAGATAGAACCAGAAGACGGTTAAATTAGCTTAGCATAAAGCCTCGAAACAGGTTAGGGTTAGTTTACCAATAAACGCATTGTTCTGTTTAATCTGTGCAAAAAAACAAAGTTTTAAAATCACAATTTTCAAAAGAGCTCTTATTAAAATCACTAGAAAGGTAGGTAGGTGGCTCTGTCCCTCTGTTTCTTTATCTACGCCAAGCTAAGCTAATCACTGTCTAGTTATTGTTTTATGTTTGACATTAAGAAAACAGGTGTGGTCTTAAATAAGACTGGAAACAGGGCAAGTAGGACTCTTAAAATATACTAATAAACCTAACCCAACATGCCGTAGAGGCTCATGAAGTATTCAGAGATTCAAAATACTCTGCTGCAGAATGATTTTAGGAAACATTACCCTCCATAGAATGAAGATGACGAGTGCTAAGATGAGCAGTCCTGCCAGGATGCTGAGGATGATGATCCAAATTGGGATTCCACCTATGGACTCTTTTGAGATCTGGATCCTCACCTGGTTGACACACACACATACAGAGTCTAAACGTATCTGTATTGTACATAAAAACACACAAGGGTGTAATGATTAACAAGATAATGCAAGCGTGACTTACAGTTCTGGTTCTGTCGTTGGTGCCCAGTTCAAACACGTCCGCGTTTCTGATACTCAAAGTACCGTTCACCGTCAGGTACAGACCAGAGAACTCACTCTGCAAGATAAATGTTTGTTATACGAGTGTATAATGAAAACTGAAAGTCTTAGGGCAGCCCACGACTCAAACCTACCTTGATGAACGTAGGTTTCCACACTCTGAACGTAACGTTGACCTGACTCATCTTAGCTTCAGGGATGGTGCAACTGAATACTGCACAGTCTGCTTGTCCACAGCTCTGTACAATAAAACAGACAGTGAGACAGCAGCAGGGACAGCTCAGCAGTCTTTAGAAAACAAAACTCATCACTCACCACTAGGAAGACACTGAGTGTTTCTTTCTTTGGGGTCAGTTTTACAGTTTCTGGGTTAATATTATCAGGGTTGGTCAGCCGTCCTGTGTAACATTTCACCTGCAATAAGAAGATTAAGAAGACGTGACTGTGGGTCTCCAAGTTTGATTGGACTAACTTGCATGTTTTCTGTGTGTATAGACACCTGTGGGCTGCTGGAGACATGTGTCAGGTACAGAAGCTTGTTCTTCAGAGGAGAGTAACGAGGATATATCACTGAGAGTTCAAGGGGCGGAGTCACCATGTCACCTGACTTCTCCACCTGAGGATATAGGACGCAGAGGAAGGTGAAGATTTGCTTTTGTTTTATTGATATCCAGCGTCACATCTGGAGCAAACACGGCGCTAGATGTTACCATGTAGCTGATGTTGACCTCCTCTCCGATCATCCTGGTGTCGTTGAATTCCGATGGATACTGCTCACCTTCTTTTATTACGATGTGTTCTTCCACGTGAGCCCTGGAAGATTTAAAAAGGACATTCTTTTAACTTCTCAGTCTCAGACGTCTGGTCACTCTTTAGCAGCTAAACTTTCCACTGTGCTAACCATGTGCTCTCTGAGATTTTCTCCTTCTTTCTTGGATTTTAAAGCCGTTTCTTTACTGGAAACAGACGCTCGATGCACCTTGAAACGAATCTGATGAAAGCAGGGAGAGTGACGCTTAACAGTAAGGCTGCAGGCAGCACAAGCATAGACTATAGAATCTAATGTGTTGTATTAAATAACTACGAATGCACGGGTTCTCCCTTCTCTTCCATCCAACTACCCTTTCTCTTTCTTTTGTTTTTTTTTGCAGATTGCTCGCCTCATATGAGCTGTGTCCTTCTCATGGTTTCTTCCTATTAAAAGGCACTATTCATCCTTTATTGTTATTTCGGTGCAGGCTCTGGGTTCTTCAAGAAAGCCCAGGGTCAAGCTATTCACTCGTGTTATTGTATTAGCTATACGCACGCTTTAAAAGCAGATGGGAGAAAATGATTCAGACCAATTCAGTCTTTCGATTTAAACTGGAATAACTAACACTTGAAAATCCAAGGCCACCAGAGGATGAGTCGCACAGACAGACTAACGTTGGTGAGATGTTTCAACTTCTATTGGCTAGACTGCCATGAGATTTTGTGCAGACATTTACAGTCCGCAAAGGATAAACCCTGAAAACATCTGCAAGGCTCTGACTTCTTATGTAGAACCAAACTAAGACGGCGGACACGGCAAGCAGCGTGTTAATACTCAGACCTAAACACATGCTCATAGTCTCATAGCTTATGGTGCCGTGCTACTAAAACAAAAGGGAAGAAGAACAAACGTTGCGTATCGTTGTATCTGTGCTCTTCCTGCTACTCACACTCTGAATGTGAGTCCAGGTTCATACTTCACAGGGATGAGGATCTGCACGGAGTTGTCACCCAAGGTCGAAGCCAGCTCTTCGCTGTCACTGTGGGGAATTCAGAGAACTAATTTGTACAATTTTGATCCATTATCTTTAAAAACACCAAGAAAACTGGTTCCTTTTATTACAGTCATCAGCTTCAGGCTTGATCGTGTGCCGATAAATAACACGGTGCTGATTCTCCTCACCTTGTAGCTGTCACATTTATCTGGATTTCCTCCTGGATGTGGTTCGGATTCACCTCAAATATCACATTAAATTCTTCCTGTGGATATTAGATCACACCGTAGCTTCAATCAGCAGCGGAAAGGGCGAATAACATATAACTGTAAAAGCGATATTTTGTCTGAATTATGCACAAGACGGCTGAAACTCACCTTTGCGTTGTTTCCCAGAAAGGGGTACCCCACAGCACACTCCACCTTCGTGTCATTCAGAGTGCATAATGTCTCTGGCTGATTACAAGAAATAAAAGATGATCAAAAAGAGAAAAAACAATCTGTACACGGTAAAATGATGCAGAGAAAGAGGAGAAATCTCACCTCGACTTTAACGTAGTTGATGTTCGGTGTGAAGCTGAGGGTAACTTTGGTGTTGTATGCGTTGTCCTTCCTGTTTATGATGTTGACGTTCACGTCAATCTTCGTCTTTTCGTTTACTTTGATCTTAATGCTGAGGAGGAAAATGAAAACTGTGAGCGCGTCCGACTGCGAGGCACAGGTTCCACCACAAGGAGGCAGTCATGTTCTGGGAAGCTGATACAGCCTTGTGCAACTTCAATATTATTAACTGATAGGTTCACATTTTCAACAATGTCTTTAAGCAGAGTGGAAAGTTCACACTTAGCATGGCATTTCTTTTTGATATTACAATCACTGTGAAGATGTGGGACAAGGATTTCATTAGAAGGTCCCTTCATAGTCTGTGTGGACAGGGGGGAACAATTACAGCATGCCATTACTGTTTTAAGACAATTTTATACGGGCTTTAATTCTACTTGCCTTTTTACACTTGACGTTGCTGTGAGGGAGAGGTCAGCGATGCACTTCTCATCATTTCCACAGTCCACTAAAGCAATCTGAAAGACAGAGACAGAATAGTTTGACAAGGGTTGATCATGAACACGTAGAAAGACAAACAGTAAGAGCCAGTTACACACTAGAAGGTGGACTGGACTCTGAGTTTAGGGGGGATATTTTTGTTTCAAAACTCATCTGAACGCCAAAACAAGGTTCTCAGAAACTTCAACTTAGAAAGCGGTCTCAAATTTACACTAAGTTTGCATCTTACATTTATTTAGTTTTCCGTCACGAACTGCAGTTCCCCAAATGGCCACGTGAGGCTGTATTGTAGCTATTGTAAGATGTTTACAACCATAGACATAATATACGCCTCATTGAGCGCTGGACCGTACGTCAACGTCGCCGCCATATTGGAAGAGGCAGCTATGTCCCGCGAACCAATAGGAATTAAAGGAATTAACTTTATTAAGCGTCTTCTACAAAGTGCTATAAGCATTTACACATTGACACACTAACATATATATCCAGGGAACCAATTAGGAACCAAAAACAACGTCTGTCATATACGTTCGTGTGTGAATGTATAAATGAGAGCCATGAACTTACAGCGCTTTGTAGAAGACGCTTAATAAAGTTCACTCCATTGACTCGTATTGGTTCGCGGGACAGAGCTGCCTCCTCCAATATGGCGGCGACGTTGACGTATCGCAACAACGGGGCAACCCGCTTAATGAGGCATTATGTCTGTGGTTTACACCTTGGTTACAAGACAAGACGATTTTAGCTAATTTCCTCGTTCATACTAACTGTACAGTGGCCAGTTTTCCCTTGTTTATATTACATCAAGGCGTAAAGTTATATATAATTAAAGGTGTGGCCGTTTTAAGTGACAGGCAGCTGACTAACTATCAGCTGGAGTCAAGCAGAACTTCAGTAAAAATCTATGGGTAAAGTCAAATATCTATAAAATGTATAGGCTACTTCACTAATCGATTAGTTCAACTGTTATTATGTTGGACAAAAACGCATTTGGTGCTTTTGACAAAGATTGACTCCTCGCTCCTTGTGTTATTTAAGTTGTAAGATGTTGTATACTGCCCCCTTAATAATATGTAAATTCTGAATAGTGGTAATAAAACATATTAGACAACCAAATTAATAATATTTCCTACATTTAATAATCAGAGAGATGTCAAAACAGTGCAAAAACAACACAATTAGGCTTCAGGAATGTGCTGGAAAGAGGAAAAAAGCATCTGCTGCTGTGTGTTTATTTGTACCCGATTAAAAGGTTGCATTTCAATGACCTTAATTTCCTTCGCTGTTTCCCACTTGCGCATTTGAGGGTCACATTCAAATTTGTTCCCATTCCCAATAGCCTCCCACTGGACTGCTAATATCAACAGTTTCTTCTCTTCCAAGAAAGGACGAGAAGCCAGAATATCACAGGCAGCACAATGTCAAAAGAAAAACGGCAGCTTCCGTTTAATGACTTCCTCTTTCTCTGTGTGTGTGTGTGTGTGCGTGTGTGTGTGTATCCCGTCTATTCCGTTTAATAACAATGACAGGAGAGGTCCTAGTAACTTCCTTGCCTGTGTTGGTGCAACGTGCATGGCTGCTGTGACAGAGTCAGGAAGTGCTTTTAACACAACGCACGGCCCTGTGTTTAGAAGTGAGCTGTGCTGGTTTTGCTGCTATTGTGGATTTCACAGGCCGAATCCCCCTGTGATATCGCCCCACTTTATCTGGAAACATCACTCATTGCAACAATTATCTTAAAACCCCCCTCTTGTTAGAACAAGTATGCATGTGGGAGTGTGGGAAGATCATCCCCGCTGTTTGTGCTGCAGCGCTAATGCAGGCTGGGGGAAACGCTGAAGGATGGCAGTCAGCTGTTGCAGATGCTAATGTACTGTAACGGCAGCATGTTTGGAGCCAGAGGAAGAAAAACCCCACTTCTCAGTCTTGGATTATAAAGACAGACAGATGGAGGATGTTGAAGAGGAGGTTCAAATCCTTCCTGTCTGTGACTTTAAATCTTCTGCTTGCGGTTAGTTGGCAGATCATTTACATAAAGACACCCTTGTAAGTGACGTAAAGTGGTCTTACCGTCTTATTGATGGATCTGGGAATGCTCTCGTCCAGGACGGGGCCTTGGTCCTCTTTCACCAGTGCAACCTCCAAAGACACCATGAGAGGGTCTCGGAAGTCCGGCCGAGCCTGAGACAGAGGAGGATGAGGAGGGAGGAAGATGAAGGATGGGAAAGAGGAAAAAAGGATAAGAATGTAAGCAACAAAATCTGTGTTTATTTGTCTTTTTTGGTGGATTTGATCTCAAACACAGGACTGGTTTAGTGTGTACAGATGACTGATAGTTTGAAAGCTTTCCAGCTCACTCAAGTTTTTTTATTTATTATCCTTCACTTTGTTTTTCGAAGCCACAGATTCTTCAAAAGTGTCTATGAGTTGTATTTAAAAGTGAGAAATATGAGGGGTTTCTGACTTCTTACAGTCCAGACAGCTGCTGCTGGTGGAACAGTGCGGGGAATGCTGTCCTGGCACACGTAGGCCTCTTAATACCAATCAATAATAGTTCGAATTCCACAGCCTGTCTGAGTATTGTGCGTCCATTCAAATGCCTTTACCATCCTCAAATGCCCACTGAGTTTTCTTCAGCCTCTAGATCTGAATAGACCTCCAGGATGTGGAAGTACGGGAGACTGTGCAGCTGCAGAAAAATCTGCAGAAATTATGCAATCATCTGCACGGACGAGAATCCCGAATGTAATTTTTCCAACATCTTTTGGAAGCCGCGACACCAGTAATTGCGGGTTGTTTGGCAGCGATGAGAGGGCTGACCCTGGTTTTAATGTGGTGTCTCTCATACTCACTGACTGTGTGTTGCTGTAAACCAAAGACCATCAACATGACATTAGAGCAAATGTCAGAGAACACAGCCAGGAGGATTCACCCTCTTGAAACCATGACTGGACGTACTGCGGCATCTCGCTAAAACCAAAAAGATGAATTTGTCGGCGCCAGTGTAAGAGTCCTTTTATCTTTCTATCCTCTGAGGAACACGAGCAGCAACCACAGCCATAGACTGAGCTATAACACATGCCTGAAAATAAGTCATATCCTCCAGAGTAACTGAAAAAACCTGTGTTCAACACTTGAAAGAGCTACTTCATATTGAGCTTCACAAACCCAGAGTACAACAAAAGGCCGCTGCATTTTCACTCGGGCACATCGCTGACTTTTTCCGGTCCAAGATTTGCTCTCAGATCTGTTCAGGTTTGGGTCCGGTCCATGTCGGATTCAAGGGGGAGACACATAATAAGTTGCTTTATTGTGTCCGGGACTAATTTTCTGACCCCTGCCCTGGAATATGTGGGAAGTTTCTGCACAAGCTGGCACATCAGAACAGAGCAGGTATTCATGCTCAGCACACATAACAACAACAGCTGTTTCTACTGATTAGTTCCTCTTTCTCTCGCCTAGGGGCAACTAATCAGAGAAATCCATGGCCTGGAGAGAAAACCACTGGAGACGGTTTATGTTTGGAGAAGGTGGAGCAGCAGTTCAAATGTTTCGCCCTGTGACAAAATATATGTGATCTGCTCGTCGGACCACCTGTCGACAGATAATTTATTACTCGGGCCATCACAAGGCTGACCTGTGCGTTCTTTGATCGGGCCTGGTTCACGTTAAACCCGAGGTCTTCCTGCTTTGCATAAGCCTTCTCACTGCTTTGTTCTGTCTCATCTCCGGCTAAAAGGCTAAACTCATTCTAGTTGACATTAACAGTGGATGCAGGGCTAAAAATAAAAGTTTGGGTTTGATGCTGTGCAGGTAAGAAACATAAATAAAAGATCTGAGTACTTGCCGCCATCATGAAGGTCTCGTTCACGCATTTTCTCTCCCCGTCTTTCATGCTGAGGGTCTTGTTAAGCCTGCGGTCGGGTTTATCGTCCGTGGTAATAAATGAAGCTCTTGCTTTCGCACGCAGAGCATCCAAAGTCAAGTGATAGCGGATCTCTGCAAGACACAGAAAAGCGAGCGAGGTCAGAACAAACAGAGGGACGCATTTGAATGACCATTAACATCATGGCGTTGGTGCAGCGTGTCTCACCTGTTTCAATGTCTGGGTCCACGTGTTCAGATTTGATGGTGTAGAAGAAACACACGTCGGTCTTTACGCAAACAGACGTGCGTCCCCCATGGTCACACTGTGGCGACTGCTGCAGGTTTATTTTAGCAGGATTGAAAGTCATGTTGGCATACAGCTGTGCAACATCTCTGGACCTGCAAGAAAGAAACAAAGACGTCAAGTTTGAGAAGTACCGTGCACTGTGTTTCACAACTCCCCAAATGTACACTACCGTTCAAAAGTTTGGGGTCACATTGAAATGTCCTTATTTTTGAAGGAAAAGCACTGTACTTTTCAATGAAGATAACTTTAAACTAGTCTTAACTTTAAAGAAATACACTCTATACATTGCTAATGTGGTAAATGACTATTCTAGCTGCAAATGTCTGGTTTTTGGTGCAATATCTACATAGGTGTATAGAGGCCTAGTTCCAGCCACTATCACTCCAGTGTTCTAATGGTGAAATGTGTTTGCTCATTGGCTCAGAAGGCTAATTGATGATTAGAAAACCTTTGTGCAATCATGTTCACACATCTGAAAACAGTTTAGCTCTTTACAGAAGCTACAAAACTGATCTTCCTTTGAGCAGATTGAGTTTCTGGAGCATTACATTTGTGGGGTCAATTAAACGCTCAAAATGGCCAGAAAAAGAGAACTTTCATCTGAAACTCGACAGTCTATTCTTGTTCTTCGAAATGAAGGCTATTCCATGCGAGAAATTGCTAAGAAATTGAAGATTTCCTACAACGGTGTGTACTACTCCCTTCAGAGGACAGCACAAACAGGCTCTAACCAGAGTAGAAAAAGAAGTGGGAGGCCGCGTAGCACAACTGTGCAAGAAGATAAGTTCATTAGAGTCTCTAGTTTGAGAAACAGACGCCTCGCAGGTCCCCAACTGGCATCTTCATTAAATAGTACCCGCAAAACACCAGTGTCAACATCTACAGTGAAGAGGCGGCTGCGGGATTCTGGGCTTCAGGGCAGAGTGGCAAAGAAAAAGCCATATCTGAGACTGGCCAATAAAAGAAAAAGATTAAGATGGGCAAAAGAACACAGACATTGGACAGAGGAAGACTGGAAAAAAGTGTTGTGGACGGACGAATCTAAGTTTGAGGTTTTTGGATCACAAAGAAGAATGTTTGTGAGACGCAGAACAAATGAAAAGATGCTGGAAGAATGCCTGACGCCATCTGTTAAGCATGGTGGAGGTAATGTGATGGTCTGGGGTTGCTTTGGTGCTGGTAAGGTGGGAGATTTGTACAGGGTAAAAGGGATTCTGAATAAGGAAGGCTATCACTCCATTTTGCAACGCCATGCCATACCCAGTGGACAGCGCTTGATTGGAGCCAATTTCATCCTACAACAGGACAATGACCCTAAACACACCTCCAAATTGTGCAAGAACTATTTAGAGCAAAAGCAGGAAGCTCATATTCTATCGGTGATGGAGTGGCCAGCGCAGTCACCAGATCTGAACCCCATTGAGCTGTTGTGGGAGCAGCTTGACCGTATGGTACGCAAGAAGTGCCCATCCAACCAATCCAACTTGTGGGAGCTGCTTCTGGAAGCGTGGGGTGCAATTTCTCCAGATTACCTCAACAAATTAACAGCTAGAATGCCAAAGATCTGCAATGCTGTAATTGCTGCAAATGGAGGATTCTTTGACGAAAGCGAAGTTTGATGTAAAATCTTATTTCAAATACAAATCATCATTATTTCTAACCTTGTCAATGTCTTGACTCTATTTTCTATTCATTTCACAACGTATGGTGGTGAATAAGTGTGACTTTTCATGGAAAACACAAAATTGTTTGGGTGACCCCAAACTTTTGAACGGTAGTGTATCTTGTGACCCTTTGGAAGGGGCCCAGACTTTAGGTTGGGAATCACTTTACTACATTAAACAATTTGCATATAAAGTTCCATCTCAGCTAGCTGCACCAGAGACATGCTAAATACACAGTGATACATTCGGTCATGCTCTTGATAGGGTATCCCTACATCTGATGCAAAGTGTCTAAGGAAAGTAACAAGTAGCGGATGTGTCTTGAGCATAAACTTGGCTTCAGCTCTCTCCATGCAACTGTTAAGCTTTCTAAAACACAGCCAACAGTCCTGGAAGAACAGGCGCCCGCTGCCAAATCCTATTTAAACTCTAAGCCACTTGGGAGATTGAGTTTTCACACAGCTTCGTTGAGCCTCGGCCAGTGGAAGCTGTGGGAGAAGGTCTGGCCCGGGAAGTTAAATCATGGTGAACATCGTGGGCTGAAATCTGCATTCTGGTCTCCAACGGGGAAGTTTGTAGCTGTTTTTTTTTTTTTTTTGAGAGAGAGACCATACGGAAGTTGTTGCTCCCCAGCCTACGAGCCCAGCGGGACGCCCACAGCTGTCTAAACCCCGAGTAAGACAATGCGAAGCCGACGTCTCCGGGATGCGAGCGCAACCGCTGACAATGATTGAGGAAGAATGTACAGTTTAAGGAGTGACTGTTTATGTCTGAGGATGGGTCATGTCTCACCAGAACAAGGAAGCCCCTCCCAGACCTCCTATGGTAACGTCAGTGATCCCATCTCCATTTAGATCCATGACTCCGTGTATGGACTGGCCAAAGAATTTCACCTTTTCCCCATCACCACCTGCAGGAATCCGCTGAGAAGACATAAAAAACCCATTAAAGTAACATTTTGGTTTATTTTAACCCATTTGTTTTTCCAATCAGGGCTGAACTTGCCACAGACTTGGTAAACAGGGAATCAAGGACAACCACAACTAGGAGAAACAAGCCGTCATGTGGATTTGGGCTTGCACTGATACAAGATCTTAGCCGTTCATTGTCCTCACCTGCACGTATTTCTCTTTCAGCGATGTCTTGTCCCCGTGATAGATGTAAACGGCCCCCCTGTGGTCGTTTTCTAAAGGCGCACCGATCGCCACGTCGTTGAACCCGTCCAGGTTGAGATCCGACACCGCTGCTATGGCCGTGCCAAACCGGGCGCCGCACGGTTCGTTTTTGTTCGTGCAGGTGTCTGACTGGGCGGTACAGCAGGACTGGTTTACAGGCTTTAGGGTAAACTCGTGCTCAAACTGGCCGTCCTGGAAACAAAGCAAAACCAAACCGAGCGTTAAGATCTTCAGCTCTATGAGACACGAATGACGGCAACTTTTGTATGGTGGAGTTCTGCAGAAATATGACAAACCAATTTCCAGCATCCCGTACCTGATTGAGCTTGTAGACGTAGACTTGTCCCTGCTCGTCTCTCTCTGAGCCCATGTACATAGGAGCTCCAACCAAAAGGAGGTCTGTGAGGGAGTCTCCGTTCACGTCGAGAGTCTGCAGGACGCTGCCGAAGTAAGAACCGATCTGCGCAGAAGAAGCAGAAATCATAAGAATTTACTCTTTAAAGGAAAAAGTTGAAATAAGTGTTTCTCTAAGAACAACGCTACACTTAGTACTGTACTCTGCAGCTTTCCGTTAGGAACCAAAACGTCTGCTCGTGTCTGACCTGTAAGATGCTGTCCCACTAATTGCCAAATAACATTTCAACACCCCGGCTCGGTCCAGCGCTACCAAATATGTCAAACACAAAGGCCTCTGGACTTGAAGGGTTTATTTGAAGGTGTTTCATCCAAGTAGCTTCTTCCATTTGAAAAAAAAAAAAGTGTAACGTTTAGGTTTTTATTAGGAACATCTGTGAGTACATGACTAGGGTCTGTAATGACATATGAGGTAATGGTAGCTACATCTGCAGCTTGTCCCCTAATTATATATTGTGCATCTGTATTATATTATAAGCTATTTTATAGTAGTATCTTCAATTTGGACTACTTGAACACTTATGCACTGATATGTGTAAAGCTTTATCAGTGGAGGAAACCCAATAATAAAATACAAAAAGCATGACAGCCTAATAAGGAGACAACACAACGTTTATATTCTGTGTAGTTTTCTTTCAGTTAGTGGGTTTGGTGCAACAGCAGAGAGAGAAACTGTGAAAGTGCGCTCATGCCTGGAGGCCTGTTAAGACTCACCTGTTCTCCTTTCAGTATCTGCGACACGACGATGTTGTTGTCCGCGTCGAGGCGGTAGATCACAACGCGACCCGTGTGGTTGTACCGCGGTGCACCCGTGATGTACAGCTCTCCGTCGTCCGTGGATGCCGACTGGACGTCGTAGCCTGCACAGGACGCATTCACAAACACGTAAACAGGCGTCACCGGGAATGTGTCAAAGCTGCAATTTACAACATTGTTTCTTTACAAGGTATTTTTAAATACTTCTCCGTGCATCTGACCGTGCGGAGGAAACAGTAAAACACTAGTGGAAACTGGCAGGGACGCACATCCTCTCAGAAAAACACACAGCGGCTATGCAAGCTGCAGCCTCACCATTAGGCACGAGCATGTGCCAACATCTGAGTTTACAGTACGCGAGCCTGGGCCTACCAGCGCTCCATCTAATGACATGTTGATTAAATAACTTGATATTAAGATGGCGTGGTCGCTTTGCAGGCCATAAAAGGCAGCAGGATGGAGAGCTTGCGTGTATTATTTATGTGAACACGTGAGAGAGAGAGAGCGGGAATCATCTGCTGTCAAAGATAGACAAATTACATATCTTTCTCCTCCACGCAGCAGAAACTATATTTATTCTGCAGCTGTAAAATTTCACTTTATCCCTTAAAAGATCCGGACAGACTCTCTCTGTGTTTAACAACAAACATTTGACTCAGATTGATGCTTGCGCAAATGTCAAACACTGTGTGGGTGTGCATTTTATTCAGCTTGCAGTTTGCGTATAATACCAAATATGAATAACTAAGAAATCAAACGGGCGAAGGACAGAATACGAACAGACTGTGGACTGAGTGCAGCTTGATTAGATTTGAGGCCAAATGACCCTCGGTGATTATCTTCTGACTCAAGCTCACTTTAAACTAGTCCGATTGCCATGGAGAAAAACAGTGCAGGCAGAAATCCCCCATGATTTTCCAAACCAAAATCAGCATTGTCCTTTATAAGAGACATTTTCTTCAGAGTTTCTTCACGCTGTTTGACTATCTTAAGGTATGGACACACCAAACTGACAGCAACTCTTCATATATTCATATATAACTCTTCATGCTATTAGCTGTGAGGCTAGGAAGAGCTACAAACCATCATAAAGAGCTGGCCACACCTGAATCAATGCTGATCGGACCAGAAAGTAGCGGTTTGATCCCTGAATGAGCACCTTGAGCCTTTGTGTCAACGAATGTGTAGATGTGTCTGTGATTGTAACTTGCTAATAGGTAAAGACGCTACTAGGGCCACAAGAGCAACAGTAACTTCATATATAACGAAGTTTTAATTCATGAAGGTTTTAGATTTGCATTTAGCGACTCACCGTGGTACCCAGCCAGTCTTTCGTAGCCGGCCTCAACCTTTGGGTCGTAGAACTGTGTTTTCCCTGGAACAATTGTTTCTCCACCGGTGTGCATTACCACCGTCCCGTTCCAGTCGTACGCTCCAACTGCACCCAGTAACACACCGGTCTACGGGAAACAGCAGAGATGTAGTTCAGGAACAGTAGGATGTGAAATTGGAAACATCAGGACCAGTTTTTGTTGCCCAATCGTATCCCAGCTGTCATTGGACAGGTCGCAAGTCTGTCACAGGGCTAACACAGAGAGACAGACAACCATCCATACTCACATTCACACCTACGAACAATTTAAATTTAACCAGTGAACCTGACAAGCACGTCTTTGGACGGTGGGAGGAAGCCGGAGTACCCAGATCATAAAATAAAATAAAATGTCCATAAGATATTTAGGGCTAAGGTTATCTGTTAGAAAGGGGTGGTGGCCACAGGACATGATGTGGACCGTAAGTCACACTGATCCTTAAGTGGCTGTTTCCCGTTGATGACCATCAGAGTGAGGGGTCACATGTTTAGGACACAACTCACGAGTCTGGTTTTGTTAAGCTGAATGAGCCACCTCAAGCAGAGGGAGGTGACAAACATGAATCAGGAGCAGGAAGAGCTTCGGCGAACCGAAGCGGAGCGTTTTTAAATAGACGAAGGAAATACCTACTGGATGACCTCAAGAAGCGTGTGAGGGGGCAAAATCAACAACCATGTGATTCAGCGTCCTCCTCTGTTTGCGTCTGTTTGCTTTTCAAGCTCCTCATGCAGTCAGACAAAACAACACCAGTCTGCAGCCGTGTGAGCAGAGAGGAGAGGCTCTGTCAAACTGCTGACGGAGGCGAATCAGCAAAGGGCCGAAGACGCATCAGAGATAACACTCTGTTATTGTGTCTGGGTGATTAATTGCGCTTACTCCCATGCCAATGTATACTTTTTACACGCACGCACATTAAATAAACGGCTACAGACATGTAAACTTTGCTGCGATCTGAAGATGTGATTCACCTCATCTATCACTCGGTTCAGTGAGTTTACAGTTAGTGAAACTATCTCAGTTACTTTCTCTTTGTATTGTTGTATTTCAAACACAAATAAGAGTATTTAGACTTACTTGAGAATTATGTGCGCTAAACCCGGCTTGGGACATTTCCATCTCAAAGGAAGCGGTGTGATTTCCAGTTGTAGCTAAGGAAGAAAAAGGCCAGTTTAACAACATATAATAAAAAGTACATATTTCATTGTCATTTTATTGATTAAATGAGTAATTTTTTTTAATCTTTAAAGAAATAGTTTGACTGTTTTGATAAATATTTGCGACAGTTTTGCTCAGAAAAAGAGAAACGATGCCTTCAAATTGAAGTCGTGAGCTTTTGGTTACGACACAGGAAGTGAAAACACTGCTGCTAGCCAACAGCTATTGCGCTAAGCTAGCTAAACGGTTCACACGCTTCTATTTCATGAAGAAATGAGAGTTGCTCAAATGTGTCCTGCAAATGAATCTAATTCTGGGTTATAGGATCTTCTTTTTTTATTATTTTATTTTATATTACTAAAAGGCAGCGTGAGGCTGCTTCACTTGCTTCTAGTCCTTGTGCTAAGCTAGGATAAGATAAGCCAAGCCATCCTGTCTAAAGCTTCATCCATCTGTTGGACTGAAAATGAATATATGCACTTCCCAAAATGACAAACATTTAGGTGTATGCTGACTAACGTAGGTGAATAGGCGAGATGTTGAGAGTAGTTTTTTGTGTCTTTACCCTCCAAAGCAAAAATCTTGCTTCCCAGAGTATCCACAATGTTCACCAAAGCAAACTCATCAGACACGTTGAAGAAGTGGTCATGCAGCGGCGGACTGGATATCGACTCGATCTCTTTGATGAACTTCTGCACTTCCTCCGGCGTTTTGTTCTGACGATTGTAGTCTCCCAAAACCTGGAAACGTCGAAGACAATTGCAGAAGTAAAATTTCCTCCGCGGATCAATAAACACGTTTCATTTCTGAAGTCAACACAAAGGTAGTTTGTACCCACAGCAATGCCAAACCTCTCGATGTTATCGTCTTCACATTCTCTGATGACCTTGTCTAAGTTGTGGAAGTCGTGTGACTCTCCGTCGGTCACAATCACCATGACCTTCTTTGCGCCAGGTCGCGCTCCTCGCTCTGGCATGAAGGCCTCTTTCCTGATTGGTAGAAATTTTCAAAATTCAGTATCAGCCGATCAATCGCTAGTTATTTGTCATCACACTGATATAAATGGTCTGGACAAATGAATAAATAGACATATCAGTACTGTATAATTCCCCTGACCACGTACTTATTGGACTCATTAAGTATCTTCTGCTGGTTGGTTTATGATAAATATGACTGACAACACAGGGAGAATAAGTATGAGTCCATTGTCCAGCAGTCCTGTCCAAGATGTCCATTAAATCTAACCAGACCACAATGATGTAATCGTTACTTGTGGGCTGGCATTTCCAGGCTCACCCAAATGAGAGGGAAGGAAAACTGTTGAGTACCTGGCAGTGTCAATGCCCAAGAAAGTCATGGTCTTGGAGCCAGTCTGCTGAGGAAGGGTTCTGACAAAACGCCGCAGAGAAGGAGTGTTGTCATACTCGCTCAGGTTGACGCGGTGAGTCACTGTCTCACCGTAGGACACAATGCCCACCTGGAAAACACACACACACGCAGACATATGTTTCTTGTAAATGTTACGCTACATTAGACGCATTTTTCCTCTCAACGCCTCCTTTGCTCTGCTCTGCTCTCCTCGCCTGCCCCTGCCACGCAGCCTCCAGAGGATGTGGCCACGTCTGGTGGCGTTGATATGACACAATGTTCTTTATACAGAAGTCGGAGGACTTCAGCAGCCATGGAAGATGTGACTTTCAACCGCCGGGCTCCACGTCGGGAAGGCTTTTTCCAGTGCTTCCCTGTGGAAAACTCCACAAGCTCCAGGCCAGATCAATGTAACCATAATAAAAAATAATCGCCCATTTCCAGGGCGATCCAGGACACGTGAACAGAAATACCCTGAGGGTCCTTAAACAGAGGTGGAAATTACTTTAAAGACCGTAATGTCTGAAGGACATCTTTCTGTTATTCTCGGTGTTGGCACCACGTGGTAAATTCCACAATGGAGGACGATTAAGTCACCAGTTATGATATGAAAATCTGAGTTGGCAGAAAATAACATATTCCTTCATTCAACCTCATTCTATGTCAATCAATATAACCAGTACTTTTCTTTCATTGATGCTGCATTTGGCAACCTTGTGTTTAACCCTGCACGCACGCACATGTTTAAGGCAAGAGTTTTTTTTAAAAATGTTCTTTCAATTATGCAACTGACCTGAGAGAGTTTAGGTCCGATCTCTATTTTCCCGAGGAAGCGGTCGAGAAAGTCGACGATGCTGCTCCAGGGGTAGATACTGTTTGACCCGTCCAGAACGATCACAATGTCCAGCTCCTTCGCACACTCTGAAACAAAGCCGGAAATTATACTTTATTAAAGAATATGTTTAATTTTAACAGGCATGGGAAGCTCAGACTGGATTTACTCTATACGTCTTTGTCCATTTGGGCTGGCCTAAGTAAACACATTACTGTAAATTTGCTGATTTCTCTCCAAAGAAAGACTTTAGGGTTATGCAACACATCCTGTCTTCTTCCTGTTTACCCACGGCCACTATAAACACGCAACTTCCAAATTAAAATGTAATAATGTAAAGCAGTGGTTCTCAGTCTGCGCGTAGGTCGTTAAATCAAACTGGATTATTAAAAGAGGACATTAATACAAAGTGAAAAGTACATTAATAATCCTTAAATCTGTTCTGATAGGCAGTGGTTAGATTTATGATAGCTCTAAATACTTTCAGTTTCATACAAAGACCAAAAAGGAAATCAAAGGACTTGAGGGCAAAGGTCTAGAAGCAGAAGAAAGAAACAGAGAAACAGAAAGGGAGAATAACTGTAATCTGTTTACTGTCCGGTTCTTTCTAGACCGTTTCCTTCCAGGGAAACTGAGTGCAGGCCCAGTAAACTGTCTCCTAACTTGGGCATGCAGTGCAGCAGAAGGGCTTGGCTGGGCCGGGCCACAGAGTGACGAGGAGTCACAGACAAGTTTACATTAAGAAGAATGCTCTAATCTCCCTCTTCGCTGAGGGAGGGCGAGTTTGATGTTAAGGTTTTGGGTGGTACTACTGCAAAGAGCAGATAATAATCTCTTATCCCGGACAGGCAATTTGTAGAAATGCCGTCACGTCCTGCACTGATCTGCTGCTGTGTCTTACTTCGACGGGCTGCGTACCTTGCACGGCTGGTGCCACGGAGTTGAGGATCTGGAAGGAAGAGCTGACGTTTGCGCAGACTCCTGAGATGAACTGCAGTTGGCCGCACAAGTAGCCGTACTGAGGACCACACGCCTGTGGAGACAGGACACACAAGCAACTGAGAGCGTGAAACTAATATACTGTAACTGGTTAGCTTTCCACCAGTATGACGTCATGGGTGAGAGGAGGTTCAACCAAAAGGAAAGAACTACTCAAACTAAGCTTGATGCCGAGTCTATTAAAAGTAGTCAGACATCCCTTCAGACTTTAAAAAAGGAGGAAACAGAGAAACAGCCTGCGAGACCCATTTTCTTACAGTACACTGGATGCCTCACAACCTCAGTGCTTTAGTTCCTTATATAAAGAGCAAGTCTACTGCACTAATGGCCCTGAGAGGCTGTATTTAGACACTGCAATGCCTTGACCTAACTGGCTGCAAGCTAACAAGCTCACAGTGATATTTTTACACTATTTTTACCACATCATTATTGGTAAGCAAATAAGCTAACACTTGGTAATTACTCGCTGAAAGCTTAGTGCAAAGTTGCATTAGCAATCCTTAACTACGTTGTTGTCCAATTTTAAGCATGAAAATTAAGTGTTGTTAAGGGATGAGCTAACTCTCAATGTCAGCATGCTAACAGCTTGTGATAATGCCGTCATCCTGTTATTAGCATGCTAATGTTTGCTAATTAGCAAAAATCTTGGTACCGCTACAGTCACAGGATCACCAAACTCATTAGGGTTCATCCTCTGGGGATCATCAGAATTTCTTAGCTATACATATAAATAATAGTCCCCGAGAAATAGAAAAGTGACGATGGACAGATCCAGCGGCACTGCTGATAAATTACAAAAGCAAAACATGTTCCCAATCCTGGTGGTAATTGTATTCTGTTGACAAGTGGGATATAGATTTCTCAGTCAACCAGAACAAAACATTTAACTCTGTTTGTCTTTGTTGGAACTTCATCAAATGTACAGTATATTATTTAAGTGTTGAAAAGTTGCCGTAGCAGTAGCCTACATTGTATATTTTCTTTCTCCAGTTTGCTCGAACACAAATTTATTGACCCATGTTCCCAGTGTTTCTATAATGTGTTCACCCTGTCTGTTTAATGATCAGGTAGAAATAAAGTTTTACTGCTGCACATACATATCTGCGTCTGTACAGTATCCCGTTACGTTCCCAGGACATGAAGGCCGACTGGGAATCATGAAGACGTCAAGCCTATTTTTCGCCACGGAGTTCAAAGGTCTAGTGCACATATACTTGCTCCCTAGTTTCTTGTAGGAAATATGCAAAGATCAGACCTTCTTTTCCGCTTGATATAGAAAACGTACAACACTTCCTCCTCACCAGAAATCCTCCTGCGGGATTGGTCACCAGTGTGGTTCCCATGGTCATGTTCTCCTTGACTTCACGCAAGTTGGGAATGGTTGTGTTTTCTATAAAAAAAAAAAAAGAAGGATGAATAAACATAGTTGAGACAAATAGAAAGAGGCACAGAGGAAGAACAGCTGGACAAATTCCTCTCTTTCATTTTCCCACAGGAAGAGGAGCTGCTTTCAAGCTTCCATCCATCCAGAAGATGCACAGTAATAACCAATGAATGTGTTTAGATAAAATTTGCTTCATTGCTCTACATCTCTGTCCCCTTGTGTGTAGTTTATGGCTATTAACAACATCCCAGTTGTTGTGAAGAAAAAAAAATTAAGCAATCGCAACATGTGGCTAAAATTAGCAATTATTGCTTCAGCTTGGGAATGCTTTGGATCTCACTCAGTTTTTCCTTCTGAGCGATCCACATTTGTTCACATGCCATTTCAATTATGAACCGAGCTCCCCACTGGGGGCTCCTAACCATTTTGATATGAACCAATTTTTGATTATAATTTGCAAGTATGCGCATTTGAACAGCTAGCTGTTAGCAAGTTAAGTTGTGACCTTTGCTTCATCTCTGTGTGGGCACAGATAACTAATTTTCTTTGTGCATTTCCTTTTTCTATTTCCTGCCCTCAAGCTCACTCGAGAAGAACAAGGTTGTTCAGAACTCCCAGCTGACTTCAGAAATAAAAAAATATATTTTCATGGTGTGACTTTTTCTTATTCTTCCACTATGTGATAAAATGAGTGACACAAATCGAGATAAAGCACCTCATGATACATCCACGCGGGACTAAAAACAGCTGCGGAGGAGAATACACACTTTGGATAGTGTTGGCTCAGGATAGCAGCGGCTTTTCACTTTTAACTAAGATTTGAAGCATCATGCAACCATTGCAAAGTAGTTCTCCTGCTTGTAACACTGCAGTCTGAGTTTACATTTCTGCAGCAACGGATTATGTGCATGGTTTTCCATTTGGATTCAATTTTCCAACAGAATGTAAACATATTGTAGAAGTGTTTATCAGACAGCTCCATTGGGCTCTTTTTGCCAGCATTTCTTCACACACAACGGTCATGGCACAACCACCTCTTACTTTTACTGCTCGGATGGAAGCGCAATTAAAAATTACAACACAACAACCGCACAAATTTAACCTCACTCATTATGGTTTGGCCTCGCTAGCTTGTTCTGGCGAAGTGTAAACCCAGCGCGGAGACAGATCTGGCTACGCGAGACTAAGGCGTTGTCGGTGGGCATAGGCTGAAATGACTCAGAGCTGCAGATCCTGCTGGGATGTTCAGGGATACTCAAGAAACATCCACCAAATCAAGTCCAAGGTAACAAGAAAAGGTCTGTTTCACAGAAACGTCAAAATACAGCACCGTAGCTATAATGTAAAACCACTCACAGTTTGTTGCTGAGTGATCTGGCTCCAGCTGTAAATCTAAACTGAGTCAAGGGTGATGTTTTCCAGAATAAACCTGACTTTGCGACATTTAGGTTTTGTGCTGCCTAGCTCATCCAAGATAAAAAACGAATACAGGCCTCTTATATGAGTGAGTCAGGGAGCGTCAATTATCAGCACTGAAAGCCAAAAATTCACCAACAGCAGACTAACTGTTACTCCCGTAACTAGATAACTGAGGCGAGAACAGCTCTGTTGAAGTATTGAAGCATTAATCTCAGAATTTTGAGAGCTGCAGAGCTGCTGCACTGTTACCCTCTGTGGACGCACAGACGGCACTAATAGAGGCTTTGCAGACTGCTGACCGGGAGTAAAGTTGTGTTTATCTGTTTAATTAAGATAAAACGGAAGACTGAAACATTAAAACCATGTTTATTTGCTGTCTTCCTGTTCAGATGGGCCTAACTTCCTCTCCGGGAGACACAGTCATATAAGGAGCGGTCAAATAGACAGTAGCACAGCGACACACCATACAGCACTCATAGTATTTGTCCTCACCCATGCATGCACACACAGCAAATAAGGTGGATTCATGCATATTTTTATGCACACACGGGCAGGATTTCTGTCCCTTGTTTTTCTGTTTTTATCGTCATCATTTTTTGTTTAAGATTTGATCTAATTTCACAAATTATAGCATAACTTGGCACATGAACGGCAATAAGTCCAACCTGTCAAACGCTACATCAGGTCATTGGAAAGCAGGAGCCAGAGACTAACTACATCAAGCAAGAATGTACACACAGCGAGGACAGAGTATTTTTATTTAGTGTAAAGTCAAGTATTCTTACTGGGCAGCTCCAGTTTGACACATGTGTTGTCCCCTTTACCCACGGGACATTTGTAGACGTCTCCTGTCCGTTTAGCCGGCTGGCCCGACAGCGGTGATCCAATCAGAACCCTGAACAAACAAAGAACAGTCGGGACCGGTTGGTTAGAGCCAAAAAACCACACAGCAGCATCATGGTTTTACAAGTATGATAACAAGCATTCACGTATTATTACAAAAATGAAGGGTTGGCACATTGGAGAGGGTGACTTTACACTTGAGGTCCATGACGATTTAGACTTGGCTTTATTATCCTTGCAGAGTGAAATTAAACATGAACTGCACGCTCAGATTGACTTGTAAAAGCTGTAATGGTTTATTATGATTGGCTTATACGCCTGTGGCTGTGGTGATATTATATTACCACCCTGACACAATAACACTCAAATAGCTGACAATAAAAACCGTTTAATTCTCACTTCACCACATACCGATGGATGATATGTTTAAGCTGCTTGCACACGACTGCAGTGTCGTTAAATGTGTCGGTCTGAACTGGACATGTTGTGTATCTACAACTCTGTTACACCTCCATGTGTGTGTGTTTCAAAACATCGTGTCACTCTTGTCAGTTAACTGATGCTAAAAAGAGCCGGTCATCTGTCTTCCTCTAAACACTCGGGCTTATTAACATTCCTCAAGTCCAGTGGGCCCTGGTCATCCAAAAGAGGGGAACAACAACACACTCGGACTGGTCTGATGTCAGCTGCTCATGACAAACGCCACAACACTATTATTATTTACAACACTCAACGATTATTCTCTGTATTCGGCCGTTAATAAATATCAAAATGTCATATTTTTGTCTTTACTGCTCGTAACGGAAGGACATCTCGAGGAAGGGAGGATTGCTGTACAGTGATATAATCTCTTTTGTTTTGGTTGGTAAACACACCAAATATCTCAAACATTCAAACTATTGGTGACCAACAGTCCCAGCTGTACTTTTGCTGCCTTCAAATGGGATCATGTTTACTATGTTAACGAGTAAACTCTTCCTGAATGTCCTCCTCTTAATCACAGTCTCGTAACTGGAAACTTTGGGAGACGTCAGAGTTCACGAGTTTGTGGCGCTTGCGGAGATGGATGCATATGCATTTGCTGCTCTACATTAGCTTGCTAACTGTTAGCTTTGGTGGCTAGGCAACTTGCCAACAGTTGTCCTACATTAGCTTGCTAACTGTTAGCTTTGGTGGCTAGGCAACTTGCCAACAGTTGTCAAGTTAGCATGACTTACTGACATTACCACTTTTTTTGTGCACACCGACGAGTTTTATAAACCACAAGCTTAGGAATTACATTTGTTTAGCCCTAATTAGAAATGCTCAGCATGCTAATTTATTGCATTTAAAAGTTTCAGTTTGCCCTTTGCATTTCCTGCATTGTTAGCTTACTAACTGTTAGCTTTAGTTGATTATAGACAACAACAGCTGCCTTACAGAAATGTTACCACTTGAGTACTGCGCAGTTTGCGTGCAAGACTACCAGTTTTGTAAACCACAAGCTTAAGTATTACATTTGTTTAGCGCTAATTAGAAAAGGTCAGCATGCTAATATCATGCATTCAAATGTTCTTCTCACAATTAGCATATTAGCACAGAGCTACTAGCTTGGCGGTAGATTCTTAGTCTGTGTAATCTGCATATATTTTTCAGCAAGAATTCTGTCAATAGAAAATCCATTGTCCAAAATTAGACAAATCTTAAAACTTTATTTATGTTATGTTACGTAGGAAGAACAAATACCAACTGGGATCTATACACAAACCAAGCAAGGAGAAAAAATAATTAGCGTATCTCTCAAAATGTAAAGCTATTTGTAACGTAATTAAATGCAAAAATCCAGTCATATTTGGTAACCAACTGGGAGGTTATGTTTATTAAACAACTATAAATTTTCTCTAAATTCTTCACAATTTGTCTACACAGACAAGCAAACAATTAGTTTGATTGTTGGGGAAGATTGTTGCAGCACATAGTTTGTTGACAGAAGAAAAAAAAACGGCATCTATTCCAATGGCCTTGTGGGATGAAGACAAAATTTATAGGGCACCAAAGTAACATAAAATATAATGAAAGGATGTGCTGTGTTGCCATGTTTCACACATCTCCTCTGTGCAGCTCATTCACCTTTAAGTGGTGCTGAGGGTGGAGGCCTGGTGGAAACATCTGCAACTAATCAGCCAATTCCCAGTTATGGCAATCTGCATGTTGCATCACTGAGTGATTGCTATATATTTTTTTCATTAAAATATTCTCCCACGTGCAGCACTGAGAGCTACGTCTCTAATTTTACTGCTCTATCATTAGGCATCTCTCACGTCCTGCCTTTGCTCCTTGCCAGCTCTACCCATCAACTTCTTCGTAGTAACCCATATCACTCAGATCTCAAAGGCTAATACTTTTCTCTGGACTAGAACAAAATAGTGCTATTAGGAGACACTAAACAGCCAGTGTGTTTTCAGGGAACACTGAGTAGGTTCAGTCACAGCCGACCCCGCCGATTAGCAGTGAGTGAATTATTGTAACTGATCTCATATGAGATTGATAAGGACATTAGTGCTGAAATGTACCAGGTACAGTCGACGAGAGGAGGTCAGTTGTATCAACAGGTTGGAGACAAGGAATAATAGCTGAAATGTAGAGAATAGAGGCAGAGAGAGCTATTAACCACACTCCAATAGCATTTAACAAGGTTTTAAAAACGTGTTCCCAGACTGTTTTAGCAGGGAGCCATGCGTGCTTGGTTTCTGTGTGTTTACAAGCCGGGTATGCGCATACTCTGGCGGGCAGTTTGTGGTTAACAGCTAGCAGTAAAGGCAAGGATCCTCATTACAGCCGCTGGCAGCTGGTGTTCTCTCCTTCACTAACTTTTACAGGTGAATTCATTTTTTTTTTCACTTTTGTTCTGGAGTTTAATCAAAGTGAACTGAGCTTTATTTTGTCTTTGCAAAGATGAAACGTCATCGGGTGAGATGCTTTATAGCTAGACAAAGCGTTGATATCTGTATGTGCCGTCCTTCGCAAACTGCTCTAGTTGTTGTAACTAACAGCTTCTTTTTATAGATGGACGGATGTTTTGAAGTGGAAATAACCTCTAAAAACATACACCTGTGAAGGAAGCAATGATTAAATTCATGAGTAAAAACAGCAGCATTCATTTAGAGTCTAGCTTACTGGAAAAACTAAATCCAGTATTCAAACTTTTCTTGGTTGTTTCTTATTATATACTTCCAAACTCATTGAACCCAAGTTACATTAGTGACTCTCATAGGCTCCATCGAGCGATGCTTGCTCTCCGCTTCAGCTCTGGCAAGCAGTAATTGCTGGCTGATGTAAAACGGATGTGGCCAGCTGGGAAGGAGTAGACACTGAATTTGCTGGATGGATTATATATTTGACTCGCCCCGGGAACGCCTTGGGATTCCTGATGAGAAACTAGAATGCGTTGCTAGGGGGAGAGGGACGTCTGGAATAACATGGTTAGACGGCTGTCATCGCGACCCGACTTCGGATATGCGAATGAAAAGGGATGGATGGACGGATGGATGGATGGATGGATAATGTAAAATGCATCAGAAAGAAAGTGACGCCATTGACTCCAGACTTATACGTAAAAGTTCCACACCACAGCTTAAACTTGATTTATTTTATTTTGTGCCTAAGAGACAACTGATTGACTGACAAAACTATTACAGAGCGTTTTATTGCTGCACTATTTACACCTCAAACCATGTCGGAAAAGCGTTGAAAGTCTTATGGAATAAGTAGCAGTAAATGCACCGGCGCTGAAAGATGACACACAGTACGCTCGGCCTCTGGCCAACCTCAAAATCTTAAAAAGAAAGGCGCTAATGAGACTCACCACTTTCCCTCGCTGTTCTCAAACTGCTGCACAGTGTAGCCGAACATGTCCTCCAGTGGGCCGCTGAAGGACAAACCGTTCTTCTGGTCCACGTTGAAGGACAGCACACATGCCAGCAGCACTGCAAAGATGAAAGGAGAGAGAAGGTTATACATAATGTAATAAGATTGCGCATAACTGTACTGCACTGTTGGGCACTGTACCCGCTGCTGAGTTTATATTAAATAAACTGACTGATTAATGAACTAATGAAACATGAGATGTGCAATAAACAGCCCCAATAAATATTTATAAAATACTCTCAATTAAGCCTGGAAAAGAAAAAATAAACTGATCTAGATTTTGGCCACAAAAACATTTGGTAGTACATAGTATACTCAGATGAGGCACAAACTTTGTGAACCATATCTCTCACACACACTCTTTCATTCATTCTGGAGGACGCTGGAGGAATTTCTAACGCCACTGTGAAGCATTTTGGTCAGGCTTCAGTCTGACCTGCAGGACAATGGCTTCCTCTCTGCTCTCTGTACAGTCTGAGTCCGTCTGTCTCTGAGCCGAGCATATCACAGAGGCCCTATATAAATCCATCCATGTCTCATTGTGCCTGCGCCACAATGACACTCTTTATATTTACTACGCCAGGGAATTCCTCTGGTATAATTTATTCAATTCCCGGACTTGTGAGGGAGTGCAGAGGAGCAGAAGGAGACCGGGATTTTGGGATTTAAGACAGAACGTGCCAACTCAGACCACATACATAGAGACACAAATAAAAAGCAGCTATTTGCCCTTTGATAATGATGATGCTTTGTAGCTGACCCCGACGCTATAAAGAGCCACCATGAGAAGTCTGGAGTGAAGTAATTAGACCTTTCAGAAGAGCTGGTGGCGAAAGCTCAAGAGAGATGAAGATGCTGGTTGTTTGGTCAGTTTCTCCGTCACTTTGACCCGTCTCAAATAATTACTGAATAGAATTCCTTGGAATTTGTGTTTATGTTTTTCATCTTCAGAGGATGAATTGCGCAACTTTTTGGTTCAGACATTTGGTCCAGTCAGTTTGGTGTGTCCTTGCACTGATAAATAACTATCTCAGTTATCCATCTATTCTTTGCATGCAAATTTGCATACAAGTTTAGTGTATTTTAACATCTACCACCTTAATTGATTGAACAATCAACCTTGGGCGTATCTGTTGATCTGGGCGGGCAAACTGCTGCATGCAGTCGACCTTACAAGGATAACCATGTCCATAAGGGTTCAAAAAAGGCGACTGGACTTGTAGAGTTTTTTGAGAAGACGTTTCACCACTCATCAGAGCAGCTTCTTCAGTTCTCAGGACTCAGAACTGAAGAAGCTACTCAGATGATGAGTGGTGAAACATCTTCTCAAAAAACTCCTGGATGACTGAGAACCTTCACAGACATACTTAAAAGGATAATTTTATCTATCTGGCATGCTTAATAATATTCCTACATGTCAAATACTGATGAATGTGGTGTAACCTTGACTAATTTTGACTCTGAATCTGTGAGTTAAATATTACTTTTCCATTGGGTAGATTCTCAGGAAACTATATACATTCATTTTATACTGTAATATTTTTGGTGATCCGTTAAATGTTCATATACTGGGTCAAAATATTAATTCATTACTTTGGTTTATGACTAAATAACTGCAATACCATCCGCCTGGTTAGTACAAGTAGCAAATGCACACATCAGCACACTAGCATCATCATTTTGAGCATGTTTGTGCAGCCTCATTGGTGCAGTAGTATCAGCTTTTTACATATTTCTTCTTGCTTTCAATCTCCTTCCTTTTCAGGCTCTTATTTATTACTATTTGGAGCACCAGAAACTTCTCTTAGACTCTACCTAGGATGGATTTTATTCTTCCTGACCGCCAGTGAACTCACAGAACCCAAGTTACATCAGTAACCACCGCTACCGTTTCTACCCTTTTCAGCTCTGTCAAACAGCAAACAATCATTGCTGGTTGACGTGAACTCAACATTGTCACCACAAACAGTGGATTTAAAACTCTAGTATACCGTAAAATACTTTCCAAAATACACCTGTTTGGAAAGGGATCAAATTTAACACACCATAGCATTAAAGGGAACTTTTTTTCTCGGTGCAATAAGAGACAACAGAGTTATTACAGGGCTCTTCCTTTGGTGACTCAGACCAAACTGAACTGTGCTGAATACAAGGTGTAGTCTCTTGCGTATTTTAACAGGGCATGATTTGAAGGGGAAAGACAGGGAGAGCAGTACCTACATACTGTTACCACTATGTATACATAGTCCATAATTCAAGGCAGCGTAGAGATGTAAATTACTCACAGTTATCTGTCATGGTTCTTCTCACTGCTTTCTTATAAACAGAGGAGTTATCTAAACACACTGGTGCCAGACATGTTTAGACGTCGATCACTTAGATTTCATATAAGATTACCACTTTTACATTCCTAGAGAGAGCAAACCAGGCCTGCAGCGTCATAGACAGAAATCCCAGCCAAGAAATATTATCCCCTCTGCTTCTCCCTCAATCCCTCCTGTACTTCCTCTGTGACCTCCCTTCTCCATCTCCCAGAGAAGCTCCATTTCCTGTTTCTATTAACCTGATTATACGTCCCCTCAAATCCAGGTACACACACACATAGACACTCACACACACACACACTCACACACACCCGCTGCTAATTTAACTGATTTAAGATGGCCGTGGGCCAGACAGGCTTTTTACATTTATCACAGACTGAGACTCAAGTGCATTTTAGAGTCACGCCAGCTTGAGCTGTAAATCATTCAGGGACGTCCTCTGTCCACTGGCAGACACATACTTTGTATAAATCAATCTCATTTTACTCTATTTGGTGTCTTCCATCTCTTCTTGGCTCAAATCAAACAAAGCGTGTTATGTAAGTGGCTATTTCTGTGAGCTGGGGCTAACATCTCCCCTGGAAAAGACAAACAAAAAGCAAATCTGTTTGTGGATAGAAAATGGCCTGACGAGTCTCTGAGGTATTGGCGGTTAAAGTTGTCCATCACTGTCTGAAGGGTTTATATTATACTCAATCTAAAATTAGTTTCTA
Organism: Planiliza haematocheilus; assembly: GCA_005024645.1. Classification (NCBI taxonomy): domain Eukaryota; kingdom Metazoa; phylum Chordata; class Actinopteri; order Mugiliformes; family Mugilidae; genus Planiliza; species Planiliza haematocheilus. The sequence continues at coordinate 4,316,055 of SRSE01001181.1, forward strand.
TCCGCAGTGTATCAGCTGGTATTATACTGCTTGAACAGCCATGAAGTTTTGCACGAGCATGCATGGTCCCCAGAGGACGCATCCTATTGACTTTGCTCTAGCTGTGACTTGCCTTTCATCGGGTGAAACGATTTCGTTTAGCTAATAAAACTCTTCTTGCATTTGCTCTGGCACCACAGCAGGGTTCACATTTGTGGATTTAAATCCAATCAATTATTGCTCTAGTTTCCTTGAAAAACAAACTAAATGCATCTTTAATTCATGACCAGAAACGTACAAAAGCAAAAAACGACATTCCCGTCAGACTCCTCTGTTCTTTGTGCCCAGTGCTAGTTAGCGAGTATTAGCATGCTAGCCATCTAAACTATTAAGCTCGAGATAGTGAACCATAAACAAATCTATAAAACGGCATTGTGTTGAACTTTTTGCACTAGTTGACCTATTTATGACTTTTGCATCACGACATCTTTGTAGAAACATTTAAGACAGCTATGTAACACGTCACACTCACCACACAGCAACACTTTCAGTTGTGTAATTTGACCTGATAGCATGTTATGTAGACCCAGAGGACTGATGCTGCTCTGTAAAATGTTCCGTGCACAACATGCATGTCACTGTTCATCATAAGAAAAATCTCATTCTCGTTCACCAGAAGTTGCTCTGAATCTAAATTGGTTCAAGTATCGCAGACTAAAGTCTACAGTGGGTCTGTTTTTGGTCAAGCACCATGTGGTCCTGATTGATCCTGGCAGACCGTCAGCCACACTCACCCACAATAACACACCACTGCCCTCTTGACCACACTTATCAAAACCAAAACGACTCCCTTTCGGCGTTTGCCAATGCCAAGACGTCTGGGCGAGCAGCAAAAGTCAGAAAGCAGCGCAGATGAGCCCCCGTTGGCCTGTGAGACATCAAACCAGCAATAAAAATCACTCAACTCAGCACCTGTGGGGTTCAAAGCTGTGGTAAAAACACACACCCGACCGGCACCTGCTCATCTGTAACATATCTAAGTAGCTATAAACGGCTTTAAAGCTTAACGAAAATCAGCACCTGTGAGCTACAAAGTTATTAAGTAACCCCTGAAACTCAACCTTAATTAGCTGTGGCAAGAAACGTGTCAGCTGTAAAGGTGATCCAGGACAGACAAATCTCCTAAAATCAAAGTAAGCAAACATCTGCAGTGGCTCAGGAATGGGATAATGTTAATGACGGAGCGAAGGGCTGACTAAACTCATGTATTTATGATGGGCTGGCGTTTGACCCTTCAAAGGAGCACGGTCAGAGGGGGCTTTGGGTGGGACCTGAAATTGTCCTGCACCATATGCTGGAATTTAACAACAGACGATACTGGCAAGGGAGGGAAGCTTCATACTCTGGCATGGCAGCCTAGAGCCATGAAAAAGTTATGAAGCTGAAATATTTCCAGATTTCCTTCTTTGTTCTTTTATCTTTTTCAGATTTTTTTTTCCTCTTCTCATCTTTAAACCTTCCATTTATCTTTATCTGACTTCAGCCTACTCTAGGATTTCTCCTTGCAACATGATCCGCACTGTCCTCTGTAATCACTCTAAGAATAGGCATCACGAGATGAACCTCTGACAGGTTTTTAGCTCTGCTTACTTTGACTTAATTATCTTATTTGGCTGTCTGCTCGGTTGCTGCTTTATTCCCGGAGAATGCGCAGTATGTGGGTGTGCAGTGGGCACAAGAGGTCATGAATGTGTTGCGTGTGTCTATCCAGGGAGAGTGGCCAAATTCCTTAGAGTTTTAGTAATAATGTCAGTAAGCAGAGGAGGATTGGATAAATAAGACTAGTTAAAACATAGCATGATTTAAAACAACAGCAGACATGCTGGCCTGTACACTGTGTCGGTGAGAAGAGAAGCAGCAGCTCTGGTGTTGTTAACATGTGCACCCATCACATTTATTTGCCAGTTGTGCTGTTTTCATGGTGTTACAAACAAATGAGAGTGAGAAAATTATCTCATGACGCAAACTGGTGAAACAGGCTCCTGCTGTTTAAGAACTACACCAATTATAGGCTGAAGATACAATTATTAGCTTAGTGAGTTTTTGTTTTTGCCCAAAAAAATGTTCATAAAGGGCAAGTGGACTCGTAAAGTTTTTTGAGAAGATGTTTCACCAACACTGGTGAGCCAGCTCATCGGGAATCGATTCAGCAGTCCACCTACACCTGAAGGACAAAGGACACTCCTTTGAAGATAACATCCAAATCTTAGCCAGAGAAGGCCGATGGTTTGAAAGAGGAGTAAAGGAAGCTATCAGTGTCAGACTGGACAAACCCACTCTGAACAGAGGATGTGGACTGAGATTTAATCTAGTTTTAACTTCTTCTTCAACCTCACAAACACAGGTAAATATCCAACCGTTAATGGAAATTAGCTGCACCGGTTTGTGGTTGTTAACACAACAAGCAAGTTTCAGTAGGGATTCCTATTCATCTATTTAAACCTCAAACTTTCCACCAGTCCCCTAGAACTGAAGAAGCTACTCAGATGAAACATCTTCTAAAAAATCTCTGCAAGTCCAGTTGCCTTTTTGAACTGAGAACCTTCCCAGGTGTTGTCGTTTTTGGTCATAATAAAAATGTGGAGGCCACACCAAGGTTTTTAAAACTCATGTCACTAAAAGCAACAATATCAACCCTTGTTGATATTGTGGTGGTGGTGCAAGAGAAAAGTCAGGGTTTTACTACAATCATTAGATTTATGCTCTGGTATGAATTCCTGCATAAACAACCCAACCACCAGTTGCTGAAACATTTCAGGCCGAACTAGAGACACTCAGCTGGTGTGGCTAAAACCATCTCCCTCTGCTATTTAACCTGCTTCCTCTCCTCCATCCATCCATTAATCCATTCTCCCCATTCTCCCATCCCTCTGTCCCTCAAGAACATCCTATATCCCTCTACAATGTCTCCTGCCCATTCATCACTGCCCCTCCCTCACTTTCTTCCAGCATCTCACTGCTTGCATCCTGCCTGAACATAGGGCGCGACGGTGTCACATTTCGCTTTGTGCAACTTCCAGATGTATTCTCTGGAGCGCCATTTTTTTCACTGGTGCAGAAAACATCCAGGCTTACAAGCTGAAACCCACACATGACATCATCCCCCCTGGCGGCTGTCAAAGCTTTCATCCCACCCAAACTCCTCTCTCTATAATGCAGGGGTGGGTGACACTCGCCTAGCCATGTCCCCCCGGCAGACGCATACACATGCTACGCCTGCTAAATCTGCTGATCACGGCAGTTTTAACGCACAGGAAGACGCTGGGAGGACGGGGGGCTCCTGGGTCACATCAAACTAAAAATACACACAGGGGTCAAGGAAACACGTCCCCGCAGAATCAATAAGCAGCAATGATAACGCATGAGGGACAGAGAGGGAGAAAATAATATAACCCAGAGCTTGTAGGTAAACGCCACATTACCAGCTCTTAGAGCATCAGTGTAGGTTTATTTTGCAAAGTCAATGAAAGCAAATGGAAACTAGTGTGACTTTTCAAGGTCAAACAGTTCAACTATTCTGACATGCTAATAACTAGCATGCCTCATTTTAAATAACACACTATAATTATACTTTCGCTGCTCTTTATGCATGCTATCTTTAGTTTGTTTTTAATAATGAAGTGATACTAACGCTCCTGGCCAGACTGCCACTTAACAGACCAACACATTGATCTGCGCTGGCCACTTACGTCGCTCAAATTTTCATTAGCGCTGCAGGAACACATAAGTGCTTCTAGATCTCTGACCGCCGGTTAGATGGACTGATGCAGTTTCAAGCACACTATCTGCTGTATGAAGCTGGCCAGAGTGTAATTTTCCGAGACAGATTTTTTGCAAATATGCTTAGTTTTCATCCACCCAGTAGATAATTAGGTTAGCAATGTTGACTGAAAACAGGGGCAAAGAGCCAGCTGGTCTCTGTCCAAAGTTAAAAAATCCAATTTTTCTTAAGTTCACAAAATTTGTCTAGACTGTGCACAAAATAAAACATGACAAAGAAAAAAACGCTTGATGACGTAATGTGTGAATGTGTGACAATAACTGAGCTATAAATATAAAATCTTAATAGACATGATATTTTTAAAATAAATAGTGTAAAAGTATCATGTAAGCAGTTTACAAATCCTGTGAAAAGTAAGTAAAAGTAAGTACAGATGTTAGTCTAGACTATGCTAACTAGCTAATGCTAACAAGCTCGCTTAACAGTACAGTACAGCCTTAAACTGGAGTCGTGTTTACCTTCTTCATAAGAGTCCAAATGAACAAAACTCTCTTGTGGCATTCATGAAAAGTTGATATTCCCAACAGTGTCTTGTTTTCTTTCTTTTTTTTTGCCTTTGCTTTTCCAACATTAAGTTACCGGCTGTTAGCTTGTTAAACTGTTAGCCTTCTTGGTTTCTGTCGGCAACTGTTGCCTAGCAGCAGAGTTCTCTTGACTCATGCTGCCTTCAAATTGAACTTGTGTTATGACATGGAGTATTGCACATAAGGTATATTATATATTATATATTTTTTCATATTATTGTTTTTTTGTATATGTGTTTGCCATATTCCACGTTACTGTGACAAGGAAATTTCCCATACGTGGGATAAATAAACAATGTCGTATGTCTTAAAATACTTTGCGTTCAGGTGGTAGCATTAGCTGTAAGATGTGAAAACACCCCTGCTAGGCAAATGTTGACACCTGGCTAGAAGCCACAGAAACTAACAGTTACCAAGCTAACGTGAATGCCGCAAATGGGACACCATTTGAAGGCGACAGTAATCCTGACTTCCCATGTCATAACCACAAGACTTCACCACAAGCTAACATAAACCAGGTGCTGTGACTCTGAAGTTGATAGCTAACACTATCTGCTGCAGCTGTCGGCTCATATTCAGCCTGATAAGCTAAGCTAAATTAAGCTAAGCTAAGCTATTCCATTCCCTCCACATTTGATACACGTACACAAGAGTGGTAACATTATTTCATCTAATTCTTTAGTTGAAATGTGTTTCTCAAAGCACCACTGAGCTCAGAAACACACCCTTCAGAGAGGTAATAACAGTAGATAATACTTAGTTGGAGGGGTATTTTGTAAATGCATCACTGAAAAGGAAAAGCCTATACGACAGAAATAATTGTAGGCCTCCAATCGTAGCAGAGGCTGTTATTTAGAGAGTCAGCACACAGCTTACAGGGCTACTTCAGCATGTTTAATATACACAAAATATGTTTGTTTAGTTTAATGTGATGTCATGTGACAAAACGTGAAATGGCAAGAGAATGGGTAATTGCAACACAAGGACATCTGGCAGTAATTACATTTTCAGAAAGAAAAATCTATTTTGTTCTATTTTCTTTCTTGAGAGATGTCAAAAGGAACAGTGTATAAAGCAAGTAAAAACACAATAAATCAGACATTTTGGGCTTGATTTTGTTTTGTTTTCAAGTCTTTTTTAGAGTTGAAAACATTTGCTGAGTGCTGCTTGAAGCTTAAAGAAGTTAAAAAACGCATCCATGTTAGTGTGGACGTGGTCACAGTCGGGGGGGGGTGTCCCACTCCTGTCAACACACTCCCTCTCTCTGCGGGGTGTCACCAGCTCCCCTTAAAGTTTAGCTTCTGCGCTGTTATTTCAAGGCTGCTCAAAAACAGAAAACACAAACCTTCGCACAGGACACACACTCCGTCGCTGACTGAAAGAGACCACTGACACGATGACAGATATAGATCACTTCAGTTCCCTCTGCAACCCTTAATGTCATGATTTTCTCACATCCAGTGCAGCGTTTCCTCTCAGCTGCTGACAAAAAGGCCACAAAGATATGCCTTACTGAGTAAGTTGGTATGATGCTTTCAAGTTGGAAGCAAGTATCAAGAGGCCTCAAAGTTTCCAAAAGAATATATTTGTTTAAATTAAATTTGTGTGTATGCTGGAGCATCCATGCCGAGAGTGTTTCCAGTTGCTGTGAGCACTTGGACTTGCTGTAGACACTATGCGTTAGTGTATTTTCAGGTTTATTGTAAGTTCTCGATTCAACTGCATGGATTATATAAATGTATTTACTATATATAAAGAAAGGCTGGAGGACATAAAGCATACAAACAGGGGTATTTTCCCCATATGGAATAACAGGCTGCCCTTCCCAATGTGAAGCACTTAATATTGATCGTGTCATGCTTCACAATCAATATTGTCTATCCTTACGTTTATGGAAATATATACCATTCTCCATTTTTTAAGCTCACATTTTGGTCAAAAGTTGATCTCAAAGCCTGAAGCCTTTATTAGGGTCAAAATGAACAGATGAATAAACTCCTAAAAAACTGTGTTGTGATTGGTCAGCTCTGTGGACTCGTATTTCTATCACTTTTCTTGATAACAACCTAGTTTAATGCTAAGAATGTGAAAGTTTATTAAAAATAGAACGTTTATCTATTACATTTAAACAAACAGTCAGCCTTTCCCTCTGTTTGAACCTCTGACATTGAACAAATAATTCATTTTCTGGTTTCTACACATGAAACACTACATGCTCCCTTAACTTCAGCTAATTTTTTTCCCATGACGCTTTTGTCTGGGGTAAGAGCGTCACGACCGACATGGCCGTCCGCATTGGCCTCTTGTCGGAGAGGTTAATGCAAACACGTTGCTCCAGGCGGACGCCACAGCTCCGTTGCTCCGTGTACGGTACCGCTTTGATGGATTGCTCTGGCCCACTGCTGACTTGGGAGAGAGGCATGGAGAGAGGTGGGGGCGGGCTGGACAGGCCTGGTGCACAGATGCAGCATTGCTCTGGCTGCAAACACACACACGTATGTCCAGGATCTGAAGCTACCAGCGGTTAGCAGGTACTGAGAACTACAAGTGGACTACAAGTATGTGTGTGTGTGTTTGAGTGTCTGTTAAGTGTCTGTGTGTTTCTTCTGGCACGGCACTAAGGGGTCTTAGCGGGTACACAGTGGCAAAAACAAGGAAATGACCTGATGCAGCCTGAAAGCTTTACAAATACTCGGAAATGAGAAAAGCCTAATGTAGACAGTTTCAGCGATTCTGTCTTTATCACAAAAATAACATTATGACCTTCAGACGAAGGCCTGCTGTTAATAAAGAATTGACTTAGTGGAGAAAAGAGCAAGACATTATTACATAAAATAGGTTTAAAGAGGAGGGTGGGGTTGATTATGTAACATGTTTTTGCTGAATCTGATTTGGTTTCATTCTTTTGATAGTGATGGTTTGTTTCTCACGACCTTTGAGTCTTTAAGTTCGCTCAGTGCCGATTAAAGCTATGACCGTTGGGTAAATCTGTAATAGTTTTAAATCTGCTGTTCGTGACAGCCGTCTCACGGTGACGTCAACAAACAATGAGTCTTTCCCAGAGCTGAACAACAGAGCATCAGTAGGAATGTAGAAGGCGCTGGCTTCACCAATTTGGAGTCTGTTGCGGAGAAACAATATTTACTAATGTAACCTGGGGTCTATGAATAGTGTCAGGAAGAATAAACTAGAACCTAAGGAGCGTCAAAGGAACATTTTTGATGGTTAAGATATAAAGAGGAAGGATTTCCCAGTTGAATGTTGCTTAACTTAAATGTGACTTTTAGCTAGGCTAACTAGTTCACTCAGTGCTGACTAAGTCTATCAGCAGCAGGTATGCATTTCCATAGTATACCAGAGCTTTTAATTTGTTGCCTGTGCAGCATTTTGTTTTCAAAACCTCAAGCAATGATTGGTTTGTAAGGCTGGGCATACACTGTGCGATTATCGGCTCATTTTGAGACGATTTTCCACTCGTGCAACAATTTTTTTTCCTGTCTCAATCGCGTGTCGTGCATCGTGCAGTATACGTGGGTTAAAGAGGAGAGATTAACACCTCACGACAACCTCCCGATCACAAATCGTGTGCTCGCAAGAAAATCAAACTTGAAATCCTGGTCGCTCTTCGTGAAGGTATCAGGCACAGTAGAAGCAGCGCCACGGGTTGATTTGCCTCAACCTCCTCTCACAGAGCATGCGCGATTGCTTAAGTTACTTCAAAACAACTTGAATGTGCGTCAGATGTGCGTCTCCCACTTCCGGGTTCCTCTTCTTCTTCTACTTCTTTTTGCCGTTGCAGTTCCGGATACTAAAGTGTGACGCGTACATGGACGTACAGTGTGAGCAGTCGAGTCGCATCAGAGCATCAGGCCGTATAGCGTGAGAACATGAATCGTAGGCTGTGAACTTTTGAACTCAGCGATCTGGTCGTGCAGTTTGAGATGGAGCCGAGTCAAAGGATTTAAAATAACGCACAGTGTATGCCCGGCCTTATGTAACTCGGGTTCCAAGAGTTTGGCAACAATGTCGACCTAAGAAAAGTTTCTGATGCAACTGATGAAAGTAGTTATCATTTTGGGAAATAAACAGATTTGTTAATTTGTTGATATTTGATGAGAAGTTTGATACTAGTCGTATGTTTGCCTGTTAAATATAAAGCTACACTTAGCTTAGCTTAGCTTAGCTTAGAGAGAGTAAAACCACGGGTTGCTGGTGAAGAGGTTCTTTTGAGAAAGCAAAGCTCACTGTCCTCCTCCACTCCCACTTCTTTTATGATGACATAATCACCTTTTATTTAACGGAGAGTCATAAGCGCCGTATCAAGCATCCCATCTAACTCAAGACATCGAGGCACAAGACTGGAGTCGTTCCAAAAACACTGAACTTTTCCTTTTAAACATATAAACTGAAACTTTTTTTTGGCCCCGGGCATGAAAACGGGTTGACCACAGTGATAATCAAATCAACGAGCTGCAGAGACGAATAACCATCTTTTCTGTTTGGAAGAACAGAAGCGGTGGTTGTCCACTCCTCTCATTAACCTCTACACTTTTCACTATTCTTGTTTTTGCTTGAAAAACAGATAATGCAGTCTCCTCCTGTCTGACTCCCTATCGTCTCGCTGGCTACATTCCCCTCACAGCAACCTCCTTAACGATTTACCCTTTGCCTCCCTGTCTGCCCCGTCTGCCTCCGCCTCCCTCCTCTTTGCTCCTGATGCCGCGCAACAACTGTGCAGTGGCAAGGGTCACATGACTTCAGAGATAGCTCTAAATTCCTGGAAATAACTGATAGCTTGTGCAGCTTGGATACAAGTCAACAGTTCACTTTATACAAGGTTTAGTTTATTTTTGAAAGACAATCCTCTTTGTTGCTGCGAGTGACTTTTAACATTTTAAAGTATTTTTAGACGCCGCTCCTTCTTCTTCTCTTCTTCTCAATCTGGAATGAATTATACATGTCCTTAATGGGGTCAAGAGGATGCTCCTGAAGATGCTGAAATTGTAACAGCCGGGAAGAGGGCCGACGCCTGGCGAAGCGTGACAGACACATGCAGAACGCTTTTATGCGCTCAGTGTGTGTCTCCGTGTTTATACATGTGTGTGGCTCGACCCTGCGTGGGGGTTAAGACCTCTGTAAACTGACACGATGTGTGATGTTGCATCTTCGCGGGTGTCCTCCTCGTATGTGGCAGATATCCAGAGTGTGTGTGTGTGTGTGTGTGTGTGTGTTGGGGGATTATTCTGCTCTTATCTCGCTATCATGTGAGCCTCGGTTTATTTTGGGGTTTAAAGGCCGCTTGTAGGAAGATTAGGCTTTCACTGAGATCGTCCTCCCACTCCCAGAACAATTAGCGACTGTCTCGGCGATACGGAGGGAAAATAAACAATCACCCGTACTCATAATGAATCGGCTATTTAGTAAGAATCCAGCTTTCAAGGCCGAGATCGGGAAAGCTCTGCAATTTTCCTGACACGTTCAGTATTCAGCAATACGACAGAAAAGGTTTGGCACAAGCTTCGCCTTGGCAACTCTGAATTTCCATTTAATTTCGGGCAGCAACGGCAGAGATGAGACATAATTATTCGGGGATAGCTCCGCTCTTTGGTTGAACCCAACCCAACGCTGGGCTGTTTTAATAACAGTCATCACTGACAAACGATCCACAGTTTGGAAAAGATGGATTTCTGGATCCGGTGCAAAGTTGGCTTGAACAAAATCAGGAAGCGCACTACTAATGAGACATGAAATTGATCTGCATTAAATAATGTGGTTGGATGAAAGCTCCCAAAAGATATTCAGAAATAAAAGTAGCAGGAATGTAAAGCGTAAGTTGCAAGATCTGTGCCGGTTGGATTTGTGTAAAAGCGAAGACGACGGTTTGAGTATGCGTGTCAGTAGACGTCGGGCCCTCAGACACAAACCGATCAATCGGATCTAATCTGAAAATGCTCTTATTTGCAATTAAACCACTCTGGCGGCGGGCGGCTCTGTGAGGTCATAATGCTTATTGTAGAGAAAATCTAACAGGCAGATGAATAACCAGAGGGGTGGCTTCAGGGTGGAAAAAAAAGGTCTGTTTCTAGTTTTTGATGAGTCATACCTTATGTTTCTTTAGATGCCAACTCTGCAAATGAATGACAAACTACTCTGGAAGTAGCTCACCTCTTACCCAGTACAAGCTGAGAGAGGCTGCAGCCCCACCCGACTCTGTTTGGCAACTGTCAACTGTAAAAGCGAGGCTATATTAAAGTAAGAAATGAAAAGGATGAGGCCGCTGGGAATATCTGCATCTTCTACAGACGTAATATTACAAGATATTTAGTCTGAGGAAGCGCACATAGTAAAAAACAGACATCATTTTTGGTTAGTACCACTAACACCGTCTCTGATTTCCAAAAATACAGAGCGTGAACACCTTTTACTTCAAAGTGACAGTTTCACGGTTGTCGCGCGCTGCAGAATCAGTACCAGCGCGAATGCTGCACATCTGTAGCCAGTTCAGCGAGGAGAGTATGAAACTAAGTCATGTGGGTGGCCCTTGTGGTTTTGCAGGCTCAGGGCTACATCTTTGAACCGTCCTTTGACGATCACAGTTCAGTTCTTCAAGAAATATATGCCCCCCTCTCTCTTGTGCGACTTCCTGCCAGATCAGCTATTTTCTGACATCCCACAAGCTTCACCCGGCTGAACTTCATGTGATACCACCCTGATAAGTTCATCTACACATTACAAGTCTGAAATGTTTTGTCTTTTTTTTTGTTTGTTTTGTTCAGGGAAAAAGCTGCAAATTTTAATATCCGAGAAGCCGGAGAAAGGAAAGGTTGATCAGCTGATTAGCAAGTAATCGAAAGGCACTCAAAACACAAAGAGCATGACTGCTGCTGCATAATATCTGCAGGAAATCAGTGAAACCAAAGCCTGTTGTGCATCCTGCTCGCATGCACACATGATGCTAGTGATCTCAGCAAACGTAGATTCTCCCTGCGTCTTTGAAGCATAAGATGATGTGAAAAATCTTACGGCTCATTCAACTTTCCGAAACTTTCCTAAACTCTACTCTGAGGCGCTCATTTCTTCCTTTTCTGTGTGAGCTCCTCCATCAGTTTTTGCATGTGGGACTTATCGCAACACTGTGAATGTATCGGGAGGCTGCCAGGCAGTGCAGGTGCAAACAGATGTTCACGTGCTTTATATATTTATTTACTTACTCTGGTTTTTCTGACCAACAGTACTGTAGCTGGAACTTGTTGTGCACACAAACTGACAAGTAAGGTGCCTTCTCTTGGCAAACCACACCGTTTCGCTTTCCGCACGATGGCTGTTGTGGTTCTCTTTGAAGTCATTATCGTCAAGCACATCTTATACCTCAAGTGTTTTAATTTAGGCCTGGGTGTGTGGCACAGAATAAACCAGAAAACCTCTCGTGAGGGTGCCCACTCCGATGGATGCATCATCACCACGAACGCATCGGGTATATAGGTTCATTAAGGGGTTGTTTCACCTGAAGCAGAACTGCTATATTTTCTGTCATTGCATGCAAAGGGTTAATCAAACATTCGTCTGACTTCCCCGGGCTCTTACAGTTCCAGAGAAGAGATCGGTCATCTGCCAAAAGAGGCATGAAGTCACAGGGCTCTGCAGCTTTGTGAGTTGTTGGGAGTCTGAGCCACCAGAGATGTGTAATATCTCTGTTTTTTTTTTTTTTCACCAGCGTTGCCTCATATTCTTCGCTATGACTACAACTTGTCTCTTTTCCATTTTGACGACAAAAAGAAATTGTGTACTGTACTGGTGTATGTGTGGTTTGCGTAAGTGAGAAATTCTGGGTTTCTTTCTCCGGTGAGAAACTCTTGTGACATGAGCTGAGGTGACACACAAACCCCCGTCTCACTAAGTGTGGTGACGACATAATTTGCCGGTCAGCCATTTTCACACGTGTCCTACTCCGTTGACACTAGTCAGACCCCCAAATATCATCACAAACCAGCTGAGAGGCCAGCTCTGTACAAAGGTTTGTAGCTTGTCCTAGCGTCCTAGCCCCAGAAAAAGTAGAACGTATGTGCCAGCTCTCAGTTGGGTGGAGACGTCTGTCTTCAAGCGCAACTTTTTAAAGGTGTCAATGAACAGTTCTTCTTTGGTGTCATTTATAGTCGTTCGAACAGCGTATATCCATATAGTGGGAGTGAATGGGGCACCGAAACGCAGCCTCTAAATAACACATTATCTGCCTCGAAACTCGTTCATTACACTAATAATTTGTTATGATACTCTAGTGCTATTCCCCGTTGAGTTTGGAGTTACCTGTAATCTATTCCCAGATGTGCAGCAGTTTGTTGTTCTTTGGCCAGCTGTTCCTCTCTCTGCCTCCGCATCCTCCTTTCAATGAGCTCCTCATCTGTATACTCTGGCTCAAAACGGTAAGGACGTCCATCATAAACAAAGTCGTCATCCACAACCTCAGAATCAGAAAAATATTCAGCCACGTTGCAAAAAACTAGCAGTAGCAAATTACAGGTAAACAAAGCGACAGTCTTGGGTCTGTGTGACGTCATCCAGGTCAGCGGTTAGTAGGTCAATCTACAGATGGTACGGCTGATGATAACAGGTAACTCCAGACTCAACGGGGAATAGCACTAGCGTATCGTAACAAAATATTGGTGAAATTAAGGAGTTTTGCAGCAGATAATGCATTATTTAGAGGCTGCGTTTCGGTGCCCCATTCACTCCCACTATATGGATATACGCAGCACTCCACTTGAGCTAACACCAAAGTTATATGGGTAACGATCGTATTTTATGCTAGAAATATGGTCCAAGTTTGTAAAAAATGGTAATTCCCCTTTAAGACAACATTCAGTTTGCAGTGAGCAATTCACGTCTAAGGTGCTCAAAAGTTTTAAGAATAAATGCAGAGTGGGTTAAACATTGAAGAGTCTACTTTACATGCAGAAGCAGAAGCAGATGAAACAGAGAAAGAGGGCCGCATGATATGCTGGACCCATTTTCAATTAGTTCCTAAAGACATAATTGGTTGATTTGTTCTGTATTTCTGCTTTATTTCTGTTTGCATGTGTGCGTCTTCTGCAGATGGTGGTGGGACTAATCCTATAAGACACACGGGGGACTGAAAAACCGGAGTAGGTGCAGCGAACAGGACTGTTCATGTCCAAATACTCCCACCGTGGACAACTAGTATATACATCGACGAAGACCGAATGATGTGATATATGATATGAGCGTAAACAACGGCATTAAATGTCGCACCAATATTAATCCTCTTCACACCTCGCATGATCTATCACCCAGATGCGACGGGTGAGGTCATGGTGCTAGAAGAGCTGAATCACAGTAGGCGGTAAGAGGCCAAGACTGTCACACGCAGTCAGAGTGGAAACGTCAACCACGATGTGGGAGTGTGACGGCTTTGTGTGAAAAACCGAACCGCTCGCTCTCATGCATTCACCAGAGAAAACCTGCAGCTATTTGAGTTTCAAGTTTATGTGAGCAGAACGCTGCTGCTGCTGTCATGCAGGAGAACACATGACCTTCTTCTGACAGAAAACAGGAGCGTGTTTAGTGCAGGACACTCCTGCTATCATTGCAGGAATTAAACATGTGTTGGGGATTGAGTTTTTTGATGTTGGATTGCTGTGTTTGGGCTTTAAAGTTCTGATGTCAAGAAAAAAATGCGTTTTAACAGGAAGGAAGCCTAGAGCAAGACGCGACTGATAATCTGAGACTCATGCTACCTTGTAAAGAAAGTCACCTTTCTACTGAAGTATTATCTGTCTGACTGTACTAGCTAACATTAGCAGATTGCAGATTAGTCAGATATGAGTCGAATGCTGCAACCAGTGCAGTCGGCTGATTCAAAATAAAGATAGTACCAACAGCAGAGGAGGAGAGGGAGAAGACGTATCGCTAATGATGGAGGTAGACTTCACTGCTAAGTCTTGCCAAGCTCATACAATAAATCCTGAGCTTTAATGTCTGAAAGCTTACAGCGCAGACTGGATGAAGTGTCATCTCCAGTCATTTACTGCAATGCAGGAAAAAAAAAAAGTAAGAGAGAAAGAGACAAATTCCCAAATCTGAGATGTAGGAAACTGCAAGAAAAAAAAAAAAAAGCATCTGAGTCCTCAAAGGAATGTTGAGGAATCTAAATCGGTTTGCGTTCGAGTAACCCTTCACCCCTTCTCTCCATCCAGGGACTGCAGGGACTGTAGGGGCTTTTTGACAGGAAGAGACTAGTGTCAGTGTGGTTGCCCACAAACCTATTGATGGCAAGCGAAAAAAAACAACAAACTTCTGCAACGCGAAGAGTGGAGGTACGAAGATGAACTCATCTCAACTTTGAGGTGACGACCATGGAGGAACTGCTCATGACTTTGGTTCCTGCCTCCACATCCAGCATCCAATGGACTTGGAGCGGAGGTTTTAAATTGAGAGCAGCGACTGCGAGAAGAGCTACTACCTCCGTCCATACGCTAGCGGTATTTTATGTTCTGCTTGGGGTGGAAAATAAACAAAAGCGTCGCCAAGGCAACGACAGCGTGGAAGTGACATCAGAGACAAAGCGATGCGGTGCAAGCAAAACGATTTCCATGCAATGGGTCTTCATACCTGCACGAAAATAAAAGCAGCACAAGTCGAGCTCAGAGCACTTTAATTTACCGCCTGCGGTAAAATAACAGGAACAACAACAACAACAAAAAATGAACTGTTAAACTGTCTGAAGCGGCTGAAATGCCCCGTTGCTGTTTCTCACATCACACAGGAAAATGTCTCATCATGTGTGAGATCCGTGACGTGCCGTGGTCCCTGCGTTAAGGAGCCTCAAATATTGTTGAAATGCTTAGCTCACTGTTAAGTCAGACGCATAATCAACTAATAATAAGGTTGGAGTATTTGGGGAAATCATGGGAATGAAAATAACAAAAAGGGTCGACAACTGCAGCCCTAAACCTTTTTTTTTTTGGTCCAGAGTTTTTATCATTCTTTGCACAAAACAAGAATTTATTAGACGCTACCTTTGCCTATAAGGTATGATTTTGTTTTCAGGTTATCGAGGACAAATTGTAGATATGTTACGGTTAATTGTTGATGTCATTTGTCAAGCTAAAGGCAAGTTCCTGCTTCTTAAATATGAGCACTTTCTTTATGATATGCCAGTTTATAATAAAGTTGGTCGGACAAAAGAAGTCACTTTAGACTCACTCATTATGGCTTCACCTTTCCCTCAGATTTTATAGACCAAATGGTTAATAAAAATAGCATCCACCAGCGTAAATGATCATTAGGTGCAGCCTTAGTCTCATATATATATATATATAGGTGTTCATGTCCTTAGTGAGCTTGATCACTTAGGTCCGACACATCCTGATTGAAGCCAGATGCCCCATCTCCCCCCTGCAGCACCAAACTCAAACCACCTGTAGCCCCATGTCCGCTAGGAATTTACTCAGATTAAATGCTGCCACTACAATAACCACATGCGGGCCTCTGAGGCAGGCCGAAGTAGCTCAGATGGCACAGCACGGGGTCCCCCATTATGGTCTCAAAGTGGATGGCCGCTATCCCCGTGTAAACCAACTGAGGTCACACCTCGGCAGCTCAGGCTACATCGTTGTGCAGGACGGGACAACAGCATGACTAGTCTCATTCACAAACAATCAGACGAGATCACTGCAGCAGTCTGATACCAGGGGCCACACAGGAGAAGCAGACTGACTTAAACCAGAGTCGAGTCTCGACGTGACGATAGGACGGGAATGATTTGCTACGCGAGCCTCAACTGATCCTTTTACACTCACACAGGCGCACACTGATCTCCGGACCTAACTCAATTCTGTAATGACCATCACAAGTCGGTATCACATGTAAGCGTAGGAATCTGAGAATTAAAGAGACAGATGCACTTTGCTCTCTTTCATTTTTCTTCTCTCCAAAATCAGACGACTCAACTTTGCCGGTACTTTCCATGTTTGAACTGCTTGGACGTGACCTAGAAGTTAATTCACTTCTGCTGCTTCTGCTGCTGCTGCTGCTCAGGAGCTGAACTTGAGAGTGAGGCATCACCAGAGGGAAGCCCAGAGTGTCAGCACTCACATCCTTTACAGAGTGTCTGAGCTGAGCATGCATCATTTCACAACAGTTTCTGGAGAAAAAGGATGAATCACATGCTGATGCATAGACAGGAGTTACTCAACTGTTTGACTGACTGTTATGTCTCTATTAGATGAAGCTATGGCATGTTTCTAAGACCTAGCTGCTGCACGTAGGAACAATTAAGTGCACTGCGGTTTCTCCATTCACAATAAATAAGATCTGGGCAATACGCACGGAAAGTATTTAAGGGCAGTTTACGAGGACGACGCGGTGTCGCCACCTCTTAACGGGGGCAGCGGTGGATGCTTTTAGTCGCTTTAGTCGTCAATTTTGCAGGATGAGACGATCTAAGCAGCCGCCCGGCGTGTGCGCAAAGATGCGCTGGAGACGTTACAGAAAAAAGAAAACGCGCTCTCCTCCTCATCCTCCTCCTCCTCCACATCTCACAGATTATTTCACAGCAGAACATTCTCCTTTCGTGTGAGGTTTTACTTACCGGCAGATGCCACTGCTGTCAAAGTGAAATGTTGACTTAACCCGAGCATCCTGACGCGCAATGTGTGTCCTGCGTCCTCGGTTATTCCCTTTCACACTCGGCGCTCAGCTCGACAGAGATCCTCAGAGAAATGCGAAATTTCGTTAAATGCCTAACAAGGATCTGCAAGACATTTCCTGTGCTGTGGTATAAGTGTCTGAGGTCCCGTTTCAAACTGGCTCCTCCACCTCCTAGAAGAGCTCTGCTCCACTGAGCTGAGCGGGACAGAAAAATAAGAATGACGAGGAGGAGGAAGAGGAGGAGAGAGGAGGTGGGTGGGATAGTTTTAAGTTCACTCGTGTTCTGGACCTTTTTAACAAACTTTGTGGGGGCTTGGTTTCCAGTCCATGGGAAAATCTTAGCAGTCCAATAACAGCAAGAGTGGTGATGTCTGGAGATGGGACAATAACGGAGCAGTTAGACCAAAATAGACTGTTTAAGTCAGTCTGTCCAGCTGATCCTCGACTGCCACTGTTTTTATAACGCAAAGTCATACTGGGTTCACAAATGTCTCGAGTCTCTGCTTTAATGTGTGAAAAAAAAGAAAAGTTTTGCTTGTTTCTCTAAACATGTGTAAAAACTGAATTTGAGAACTCAAAGTGTGATTAGCACATTGAAAGAAATTAGGAACTAAGCTGAGCAGATTCTGCAAATATCATCACTTTCTTTCTTTCTATTATTGTCTTTGATAAATTTACTAAAAATATCCCCTTTGGCATTTTACCCCCCATATCCTAGGGGCCCATGTGCACTTAACACCTGTGGTTGTGTGCTGAAAGCTGGGGGCCGCTACAATCTATTATGAAGGGGGGAAAAAAAAGTTTGACATTTCAACATCTGTGTTTGTAGCACCTGAAATGTGTCAGTTAAACAAAAGTTTTTCCTTACGCGCACAAAGTAGACGCCGCCGTTTGTCACGCGCAGCCATTTCACGTCTTTCTCGGCTTCACTCGAGCACCGAAATCATTAAACAGAGAAGTCGTTAACGTGACAAACTGACTACGGCGTTATCTAATGTGACGTTTCCTGCCTTTGTAGTTTGTCTTACAGCGATGACATGTAAAAACAGTGTGCAGCAGATTTCACTGGGGAGCTCTGGGCATTTTTGGCCCATTAGTTCACTTTCATTATGAGTTGAGTGATCCTGTTTACACACAAAACTAAATGTGAGCGACACATTGAACAGGCCATTCAGCCCCATGTTGACTTACAGTATATCATTACAATAAGTACTGGGTTATAGATAGTCTGAAATATGGTGCCTGTTCCAGTGGTCAACAGCTGGAGAGGGCTCAGTAAGATTATTAAATGATTATTATAGAGGGAATAGTGGAGCATGTTCATTCAGGGAGGCCTGGGGTTGGATCCTTGATTACACTCAGTAGAAGTGTACTGTTACTGCGTAATGCCAAAAACAGGTTTAAACAAAAAAATAAAAGCAAGCAGGTTCACTTTCACTGCAGCATTTTCTGTTTTTATTCATAATCCTGTAATAAAGCCAACCATCCCCAACATTTATAGGAGATCCTTTAACCAAATAGAGCAGATTTTGTTCTATTATATATGTTATTCTATATGTCTTACTACCAGAGGTATTGGAAGTAAGAGGCCATATCATTACACCTTAGAATAGGCCCGTATTCACTTTTTTGAAATACCTACTGATACCTGAGTAACCAATTTTCATGAATAGCCAATCATTCTGGGATAACTCAGCTGTCACTCAACTGCTGTTACAGCTACTGTTACAGTATCATGTCGGTCAAAATAGGAAACATCGGGCCCACTGCACACATTCAGAGAAACCCCTCAAAAGGTGCTGGACACAGCAGGTATAGGTATTTAAATAGTAGTCACCTGCATGGCCAATGCGTACAAAAACGACACGACACGGTACCATAAAACATGATACAATACAATAGCAAAATACGACACGAGAATTACACGACTTGACAGGTTGCAACACGATGTGATACAATGCGAAACGATACCACACGACACGACGCGATACAATATGATAGCAAAACACAATACAATGCGAAATGATAAAAACATGATACGATACAATGCGATACGATACGACACGACATGTTACGATAGCAAAACACAATACAATGCGATACGATAAAAACACGATATGATGCGATACAATGCGATACGAATTGACAGAACACTATACGATACAATATGATACGATAAAAACATGATACGATACGATGCGATACGATATGACACGACATGTTACGATAGCAAAACACAATACAATGCGATACGATATGACACGACATGTTACGATAGCAAAACACAATACAATGCGATACGAATTGACACGACATGTTACGATAGCAAAACACAATACAATGCGATACGAATTGACACGACACTATACGATACGATACGACACGACATGTTACGATAGCAAAACACAATACAATGCGATACGATATGACACGACATGTTACGATAGCAAAACACAATACAATGCGATACGAATTGACACGACACTATACGATACGATACGACACGACATATTACGATATCAAAACACAATACAATGTGATACAATATGACACGACATGTTACGATAGCAAAACACAATACAATGCGATACGATAAAAACATGATACAATATAATACAATGCGATACGATACAAGGTGATACGATACAATGCAATACAATACAATGCAATACGACACGACATGTTATGATAGCAAAACACAATACAATGCGATACGATAAAAACACGATACGATGTGATACGATATGATACAATGTGATACGATAAAAACACGATACGATGCGATACGATATGATACAATGTGATACGATACGATACAATACGATATGATAGCAAAACATAATACGATGCGATACGATAAAAACATGATACGATACAATAGCAAAATACGATACAAAAATTACACAACTTGACAGGTTGCAACACTGAAACAATATAATGTAATACGATACAATACGATAATATAAATTATATAACACAATGCTCTGCAATATAGAATGTATGCGATACAATACTAAAATATGATACAATGCGATACAAAATGACATAACACAATGCTCCGCCATATAAAATGTTAGAATATGATATGACACAATACAATAGTACAATATGACACGATATGATACAAACTGACATAACACAAGAGATCACAAAACAAAAACAAGACAGTAACATAATTTAATTTACCACTTCATTAAATAATAGGCAAAAAAAAAAGAAGCTTCTAGCACAACACAGGATCTTGCAGTATGATATCAGTATGACCTCAGTGGTAAATCAACTGAGGTCATACTTCAGCAGCTCAGACTACATCGCTGGCGTGGTAGGACAGTGCAGGAAGAGAATGAGGGACTATAAAGTAAGTCTCATTCACAAGAATCAGCCAAGATCACTGCACCGTAGTTGACTTTTGATGTGATATTAACATATTAACTTTTATACTCGTATAGACGCACACTGATCTCCGGACCTAATTCATTTCTCTAATGAACCATCACAAGTCGGTATCATCATCTCTCCAAAATCAGACGACTCAACTTTGCCGGGTACCAACACACACATTCACTGCATCCTATCAATTAACATGTAATCATAGGATGCAACAGAGATGTTCACATGTTTCTACAGAAACAGCAACACAAGATGTTAGGATACAAATTTATGAATTATGTAGATTAAAATCTGATTGCGTCCTGGGGAACTAACTCTGGTGTCATGGTTACAGCAATAAACACTAAATAAAAATAAACTGGTTGAAAAAGAAGAAACGATGTGAAGTCATCCATCCACCCCTACCTCCACCACACATATACATATCTCAACCTTTATTAGCGGCTTCTTACTTCCTCAGCTGCTGAATTATGTTGTTTTGAACTAACTCAAATGGCTTCACATGAAAATAAAGCACCGTGAGAGGAAATAAGTGTGTGAACTGTACTTTTTGTCCATCTAATCACCTCAAATCTGCTGATAAGTAAGTATCTGCGGATGACATTTCCACACAAATAACCGTTTCAGCGGCTGACATGACCGCACTCACATTTAATTTTTAATTTTTCGGCTTTGTTATAGTTATTTCTGACTAAATGCAACGTAAAGCTCAATTTCGCCCGCAGCCGAGCGGCAGAACCGCAGTTATCCTTCTCCGTTTCTGTGTGTAAATATTATTCGTCTCCTTATTTACACAGACTACACACACGAGGAAGAATGAGTTACTCAACATACATCCAGGGAAACCTTCTGTACACACCATATGGGAGAAATCACACAGCGTATATAAACAACAAACGCAACACGTTCCCGTCTCAGGCGGCGTCCGCAGAAACGCACATCAGACGGGATGTCAGGAACTCCCAGTGAATGAGACAGTTTACAGGAGTCCTTCCTGTCTTCAGCTCTGACTGAGACGCAGGAAGACTCTGATTAGTTTCCATGCACTTCCACACTACAGCATACCCTTCCCCACCCGTCTCCCCTCCTTTCCTCATCCTCTTACAGGCCTCACCCCTCTCTTGTGTGTCTTTTTTTCCCCCCCGTCTCCTCTTAACAATGTATAGAGCATGAACTAATAGCGCTCCATGTTTTCATTCTTGACCAAAACACCATTTCCTCCCTCCTTCCTCCCATCCCCCTGCCTTTCATTCTGACATACTATATTCCTCTATTGGACGTGGACGTCTATTCTAATGTGTTTTGCTCTCCTCTCCCTCTCTAACTGCCCGTTTGCATATGGACGGACAGGAAGGGAGCATTAGGAGCGCACAAGAAACGCGGCTCTGCGTCCGTCTCCTTGATGAATCAAAGGCATCTTCATTCAATTTCATAAATACTTTGTCTGAAAGGAGAAATAAAAAGCATTCGTGTTCTCCTAATAGCTTGTCTGTGCTGCTTTTGTGCGGGGCAAAGTAATGAAGACAAACTGGGCATCTCAGGCGCGGTCACTCCCTTTAAGTGATGGAAATTAGCTCGGTTCATAAAGTGCAGCGGCCAGTATTTCTGAAGCCGGTCGCTGCGTCGTCCTCGAGCCAAGCCGCCGACTCCCACCTCCCCTGCCACAATAACAGCGGATCCTCTGGAGTGAAAGCTATTTACAGTGAGCATCTAAGGAATCTGTAACGTATACAAGAGGACGGTGCTTGTGTATGAGGCCAGCTGACAGCCAGCGGTAAACATATACTATGTATGGTGTTCCCTGTTGTTTCGCCGCATGCTCGGTTTGTACTCGGAGATTTTAGGCTAAATTTGACTTAATGTCCGTTGACACAAATTAACACCCAAAGGAGATTTCCTTCCGAGCAGCTGAGGGACACATAAGTGACATGTTAAAACTGCAGAAATCAATATTATTACATAGATAATGGATGTAATGACTAACATAGTGTTCTTCTTCCCGGCTCTCAGTTTTAAGCCCCGTCCACAAATAAAGTTAATCGCTCATTGCTTTGCAGCTGACAGTTGTTGCTGCTTCGGAAATCGCCTCGTATATTCCCCATGCCAAATGTGTGGCTCTTCTTGCTATCACTGCTCTCTACTGGAAAAGAAAATGAGATTTAATTCAGCTTGGTAGCCACCCATGTTGGGACGCTAAATGCGCCACAACCGCGAGGTCACTGCAGAGGTTTTAAAGCTACAACCAGTGTTGGGAAAGTTCTTTTTCTACACAAACTAGTTCGTTCATAGTTCACAATCTTTAAAATGAACTAGTTCAGTTCATAGTTCACAATCTTTAAAATGAACTTGTTTGTTCATGATTTCAAATATGAACTTTTTACATTTTTTTTTTTACCTCCAATACATTGGAGGTGCTACTGCCCACTGTAGCACCACAGACAGCAATTCTACACCTTTTGAATGAGAATTTAAGTTAGCATCGAGCAGACAGCCCTCAGGATACTGGTATTTGCCTAATGCGTTGTTGACACCCATTCAGTCTACACCAGTAGCAGCTGCAATAAAAATATGAGGACAAACATGCTGCTTAAATGGTCTTTATTATAAAGACCGTTTTTTTTTATGCTCTCTATTTCAGTATTTTTACAAACTTGAAACAATTCACAACAAATTCCAAAAAAGGAACCTAAAGAAAAAAGACTGCAAAAATACAGTCCAGGCAGCCCAGGCATACAAATACAGAGGAACACTACTCAGCAACATAACAATTTGAGGTAGGAACCAGGCTGAGGTAGTAAACTGAGGTTGCACCTCAAAGTGAAACAGCCTACTCAATTTACATTAACATTAACTGTGTCAGTCACATTATTTTTTCCTAGACCTTTTTGGCCAAATAAAATGGTCTATACAAACTATAAAGTGCAGTATTCAGCCCAAATCAAAACACAGTAACCCACTTCTCTTTAACAATAACTATACTGTATACGATACGATACTGTATGTCACCACTGGTTACAGTTAACATAAATATAACTAAATAAATTAACTAAAAGAATACTAACAAACTGTTGCCTTCCTCCTCCATAGCCCATGCTTTGAAATCACAGAATTTAAACATTATAACAAGAACATTACTGCAGGGTCGCCACACTACGTACGTAATAATTTTAACAACATGGGAGGCATCGTAGGGCTTTAAATCAAGCGATTAACTGCAACACTGTTATCTAAAGTTCACACAAGGCACAGAAACACTAAGCGCTGCAAGATCACGAGGTGAAATGGACAAGGTGAGATGCTGAACGCTTGCCGTATACGCAGGATGATCCGATTTTATTGCCCTGTTTTCCCGCGATATAGCAAAATTTCTGTGATATAGATTAGATATGTATGAATTAAAGCTAGTCCGCTGTAGCTGGTGGACACGGTTGAGACTTTAACGGCTAAAGAGCCACATATACATATATATATATATATCCATCGGGAGGTGGTGGAGACCAAAACAGAGCCAAAAGTAGAGCGAACATTGAGCGTGTGTTTGTCAGCCGGCCAGAAACACTACCCATGGGTGTGTGCAACAGCTGCCCTGTGCTGGGCAGATGTGGAAATATGCAAGAAGTCCAGCAAGTAAACAACACATTTCAAAGACAGCGTGCGTGCTTTATTTACAGCTTTGTTTTTAGTAGCTAAAGAGCGAATAAATGCACATCTTTCAAACTGATTTTCCATTACCTAGCAACCGCTTATGCATAAATCTTTAAATAAATAACCAGATCAGACTTGTTACTGATACTGAGCCTTTGGTATTTCATAAACAGACTACAGGTGATCAGTCTCTGCAAAAAATAGCAACTAAAACTGAAAAAGAAGTTTTTCAACTGCAGCCAGTTCTGCTTTTGAATCAGACGCCATGAATATGAGAGGACTAACACATCAGCTCAGTCCGTATCTATATAAGGACATGCTGGACGTGTGCGCTTGTATTACATGACTAAGGGCATCTTTTACTTCTGTTTTTTAATCTCCAACGAACGTGCGAGATGAGGCGCGTTTTCTCGGCCCGTGAGCTCCGTCGGCGGTGGCAGCGCCGCTGGTCGCTTGTAAGCGTGACTTGGCAATACCGCTGGGGATGAACCTCAGGGAGAAATGTGAGTCCCGTGTCAGCTCAGAGTGAAACAAAGCAGATCCGTCCGTACTGATTCCTCTTTGATGAGAACAGCTCCTGACTATGTTTTGAGCTCTAACATTAACCAGACCGAGCAGAGTAAATGGAAATATGTTGAGTTAAGCCCCCTACATCTATGCTCTTTCTCTTATTCCTGTGTGCACTATCCTCTCTTCTGTTTGCTATTTTATAAAGAGCATTTGTGGGCGGCTAATGTTTTCATAGCCCATAATAAAAACTGTGGGTCTGTGGTGTATTTATTCCCTGAGAAACAGATATTAGATTGCATTGGATTTGGATTTTCCTGCCAGGGAAAGCTCTATGTAAGGACAAGAACGTCGCAGCACGAGACATATATTAGTCCATGTGGTCCATCTTTCCTCCCCTAATTGAGACTCTGATGCTTGAATGGAAGCCTGTGAGTATAAATTAGCACACTATCTTCAAAGTAACTTTTCAAACCCCCTTGGGCTGCAGAAGAAAACAACAATCTGACACATGTGGGCAGCAATTAGAGGTCTCTTCAGTCTCCTCCTTTCTTCGGGCTCTGTCTCCCCTCTTCGAGTTCCTGACAGGACCCGGGGTTTCGCTTCGCTCTGCAGAGGGCCAGCGCGGGGTCGAGACCCTTTGACTCTGTCAACACTCAGCAAGAGTTTCAGTTGCAGCCTGGCCACTGGTTCTGTTGTCTGCTGCAGACGCGCTGGACGCCCCTGACCTCTGTTGCCCCATCGATCCATCGCCTTGGCTCGGTTGACTGCAGTGGCACCAAGCTAAGCATCAAATTCAAGACATCCCTCTCCCTACAAACGCATTCTTGTCCCACATGAGGAAGCTTCCAGGCGTAATCATTAAAAAAAAGCAGCAAATCAAACCTATTACTGATACTTAGATGACAGTATTTCATAAACAGATGCAAAACATAGCTGCAAAGCAAAGCAATCAATTCTGCTTTTGAAATTAGGGGCTAGTTCACAACCATCCAGGCCAATCAAGAGATGTAATCGCTCCTGCCAGACCTTGCTCTACGTCTGGGTTCTCCGCGCAGCTGGAAAAAGTATTCACTGTTTCCTGACGGCGGCCTCGGACTCTCATCCAGGAGGACGCCGTATTCAAAGCCGATGCTGCGTCTCTTCTTCATGCAGATGATGAGATCCTGCAGCTTTCGTCAAACCTTGACCTTCACCGTGGACTGGGACGGTTTGCAGGCGGGGTGTGAAGTGCCTTGAGATGTTTATTTTAAAAAGAGAGTTCAGTTGCATGGACACTCCTTATTCTGACCAGCACTTGTTGTTTATTATTAACAATGAAACTTATAACATTTGCATCCGCGCCATCTGTAATTTATGTTCAGTGTAAATTAGCGATTGTTAGTGTGCTTATACACGAACTGCAGATGGTAAACAATCGCTCCGATTAGCATCAACGTGTTATTACTGCCACTGTGGGCGTGTTAGCATTTAGCATCTAGCTGAAAGGCTCCCAGCATGACTGTAGCCTCTGTTGTCTGGTTTCTTCCTGTATCCTCTGACAACCCGCATTGTTGTGGAAGTGGAGTCAAAAGTTGGAAGCTATTATGTTTCTAGGTTTTTTTTTATGAGTGTAACAATGACAGGAATATGATTTCCATCGTCGCTTGTCCCCGGACCACGGTGTCAACGTGCAGGAAGTTTGGCGGGGCTTCGCTCAGTGGAGTGGATTGTTTAAAGGATGATGAGCGCCAAAAGAGGGCTGCAGGCACTCCCTGCGGGCAGCCTCGCACCAGTAACCCCTTCACAACTGCTGTAATGACTTTTCTCTTTAGTTCCTGCCGGCCGACACATATATGTACGAGCAGGCATGTACACATGTGCACACAGTTGTTTCCAACATGTGACATCACATTCTTGGCATGTCCCACGAGGCCGTTGTGATTGGAGGATATCATGTTCTGCTCGAGAGCGCAGTCAGGTCTTTTTGCGTGACATCCGACATGGCGGCACGGCGGACGCGGGGAGGCTCTTTAAGTCGTGTTCGCAATTTAACACGAGAAAGCGCACAGCGATGCCCATGCTTGGAGCGGCAAGCGTCCGGTCGTTTCTGAAAAGAATCTGCCGACCTTTGAACCCCGCAGTGAGTGACATTTTCGAGAAGGAGACCGCAGTCTTGCAGGAGTCTGCCGCAGCCCACACACCAACTGGAGACAAAGCTCCGCTTCAGCAGGAGAAATTCTTAGTAGGAGATTTTAATGAGGGGATGTTTGGACAAAAACACAAGTGCAAATAATAAAAATAGGAAGATGAAAGTAAAAAGTGGGAGGTTTGAACGTAAGGGAGGCAGCGTTATTAGTAACACATGTGCTTTTTCTTCTACGTGCCTGTTTAATCACTTGTGTAGTGATGGTTGGAACTCAGGAATACGTTTATCTATATTAATGGTCTGTGTATTAATTATACTCAGTACAGTGGTACGATACGTCCTAGTCAGCAAGACTGAGATGGAGATGGTGAATGACGTTTGACTTGTGCATCCAGTTGTTTCTGAAAGTCACAAATATTTCTGCCTTCAGTGATCTGCTACAGCCCACGCGCACAAACTGGACACAGAGCTGGTGTTTTAGAAGTTCTCCAGAACAACAGCGGATCGTGGGACCAAAAAACATTTTTTTACCATAACTGAGAAAGGTCACGTCTCATTTTAGCTTTGCAAAAATTGCGAAGGTGGTTTCACAAAAGCCCGAGTAGAAGCAGTTCTCAATAGCAGTTTTTAAATCGAGGAGGTTTTGAAATAATAACTGATGGAAAAAAAAAATAATAATAATGCTCAGGCTGCTGTGACTTCGATGTTCAAACGTAACGAAGCCATAATCCACGTTATTATTAACACATGTGCCTCTCCCCCGTTTGTGCCTAATTGATCGCTAACGCAGTGAGTTCAGGTTCTGGTTGAAAGTCGGGAATAATTTTAGGAAAACTAGCTTTTACTCTCACAATCAGTTCACTGATACAATGCTGATAATAAACGTAGGCATTAAACGAACGCTGATATGTGGAGAGCGAGATAAGTAGAAATCAACCAAATAAATACATCGTTTGTGTAAATGGGCTGTGCACTGACTACCATATGAGTTAAGCTGATCTCACTGGTGCCATCATGTACAAAGAAATATATATATATTTAAGACTGATATTATGAATTTTAAGATTTTACATCAATACTTACATGTTCTTAACATATTGGAATTAAAACAGCCTTTTGTTGGCTGTATGTGTTCCTCCTCTTTATACTGGGAAAGTAAGGAAATCCAGCTGAGTGTAACTAAATCTGAGGGTCTTGTTCTATAAATTAAAGTGTGACTAAAACTAATACCACTTCATTTCATCCATTTAAACGAGTATTTTCCACAGTGACGCCCTTTTTCCTAAATAAAAACGTTCTACTTGTGTTTTTCCCCCCAAGCATTATTTCATGTTTAGGAAATTAATCTTTGAGGACAGATTAGCTTTGGCTTTAGCTGAACATTTTTCTCAGCGGATTTGGTCTCTTGGTTTCTTATATTAGTCACATTGAAAGCAGATCTCATCAGTGACCATATTTAACTCTTGGATCATCCTGAAAGTATAACAGATTTCAGTTCACGGTCTGCAAGAAACCTCTCCTTTAACTAGTTAATTTTACTTCTAACCTTACTGTTAAACATCTGTAACTCATATATTCTTTTAAATTTAGTTGCAGATGACTGTTTATATCAGTTTCATATAAACCAGAGAATGAAAATGCACTCTCTGTACCTTCTGCTGCAGCTACTGAACGGTGAGTTTATAGTATTTGAGTTTATATTTTCCCTCATATGGTTTCAGTGTAATCCTATAGCGACCAGCTTTTCCTTGCTCCTCCTGACCCTTCGATCCACACACGAAACACGAACAACGCATCCACCAGGCGGAATACGACACCGTGTGTAGCGGTGATATACAGTGAACACGTTACTGTCTTGAGCGAAACGTTGTGTGACAGTAGAGGCCGAGGGCGCTTTGTCTGGGCTGGAGGTTTACTTCTTGTTTTCGAATCCTCGTGTCATAACTGCGAGTCGGTGAAGTTTTGACAGACTTCGCTTTGGTCATGTTGACAGGTCCTCTGTCATGACTATGAATTCAGGGGCTGAGAAGGGCACATAGGTTCCACCTCAACCTCTCGGGGGGGTCACATCTCCTCAGGTACGCTCGCTGGGGATATCTCGTACGCATGTCTGTGTGTGTTTGACCCCGCTACACTTGACCGCCCACTGTGCGCCCAGACGATGATTAAGATCACAAGGTCTCCGTGCACCCTCATCATGTTCACTTTTACTCGAGTCTTTTGACCGCAAATCTCATGTTTTGGGCTAACAGCGGTTGGCCTCTGACCACAACCAGAGAAAAGCATGAGAAGTCATCTGGTGAAGATTACTGGCTGGCACTGGCTTGGAGCTGCAGTGAACCTGCGTATTTTTCATCTCCTCAGGAGTCTTTATTTTCTTTTTGGTGCAGGAAGTATTCAGATCTTGCACTTAAAGTGGTTCTAACACCAAAAAAACAACAACGTAAAAGCTGCCGCTGTGTCTGTTCCTGATTCATCACAACTGATTCACAGCCAGTTCAAAAACTGGCATAGAGGCGGGCAGGTGATGCAGAGTTGGAGAGTGAGAAACCTGTGATGGCAGCCGCCTGTCAATGAACGCTCCCTCGTCCTTAAATATGCAAAACTTTAGTGTGATAGTGCAGTTTGGGCCACCGCAGGCATCTATTTTCAGTCAAATAAATAAATGATATGAAAAAATTCAAAAGAACCATTCACACTGCTTGCTCAGCAGAAATAAAATTTAACGGCTGGCTGGAGGACACAGCTAAAAGTCAGATATTTGCCTCTGGAGTCGGTGGGGACCAAAAATAGAGCTAAAAAAGAGCAAACCCTTTTTCATTTTCCCCCAGAGGTCAGACAGAAAAGACTCTAAATGAATCAAAATGCTGCTATGTAACTGCCGGATAAATAAGCAACTGTTTGGAAACAAGTTCATATTGTTTAGAACATATTTATGTGGGGGATTACTCTGTGTCAAGCATGCTTTATGCATAACTGAAGGTTACTAAATGATTGTTGATGCTTCAATGGGACAGCAACTTATGACTGTCGTAGCAGATTGAGGTGGATTTAATATGCACCGATCAGCCCCAACATGATACATGTTTGGACCTGGCATTGGTGTGGATGTTCCTTTAGACATGTAGCACCCACCTAGGCCAGACCAGGCACCCCCACCCCATAGCAATGACACTCCTTGATGGCAGCAGAAGAACAGCACAAGATGTTGACCTGGCCTCCAAATTCACTAGATCCCAAACTGATCAAGTATCCGACCCAAAGACACCCTCAGAAGGCCGATGTACATTCTCTGATGAGTCCCAACTGTTTTGGAGGCACAAGGGAGACACACACAATATTAGGTCATAATGTTATGCCTGATTCCTGTAGCTCCGCGTTATACAGCTGGGTAGGTTTGCACGTAAAATATTCATGTGAAATCTAACTTCTAGCATTACAACTGTGAAATACATACAGCCTCTACTGCAAATGAAACGACTCAGATGAAGGCAAAGAACCTCAAAATGTTGCTGCTTGTGTTGTTCTGAACTGGGCAGGGACGCCTTGAGTCACTTCATCCCACCTGCTGAGTAAATAACTCAACAATAAGCATGAGGTGAGTCGTCTTGCTGATTCATCTGCCGTTCCCCGTCACTGCTAATCAGAAACTTAAATGAACCGTGCAGGTCTCCTATCCAGTTAGAGGTTTCCTCGCCGCGAACAATGGAAGTTTCTGGGTTAACGCTCAAGCTGAGGTGTAAATGCGTGTGGACGTGCGAATGCAAACGTGGTCACGTGTGTCAGCGCTGTGCGTTTCTTACAGCTGGGGTTTTTGAACCTCTGGAGGGGTCTGATTGTTAGAGGCTTCCTGGAGAACTCTAGCAAGGAGAACAGAGGAAAGGGAGGATCACACATACGCCGAGGCTGGAGATAAAGAACACTTTCATTTTTGATTTCAGAAACTTTTTCTTTTCTTTCCAAACACAATAACTCGTTGCTTTTTTATCGTTCATCTCTGTCCATAAGCAATAAAACGACACCATGTAGCCTCCAAATGTTAACCTGATTGTGGGAGTGATATTGATTTAGAAACATGAAATCTAACTGTGTAAAGTGCTTTACTTAGAAATGTGCAGACTCTTGTGCTTCCAACTCTTATTTATCACTCTTTTATATGCATTTGAATCTAAACGCTGAGTTTTGGGCTATTTTGGTAGCGTGAAAACAAGAAAACAGCAGAGTATTGTGGAAAATTAGTTAGAATACACTGACTTAATTACACATCCTGCAGGTACAAACCATTTGGAGTCGTATGTTTGGCTAACAGGCTGTTTTAGCTCTGTTTTTGGCCTCCACCACCTACGCATTTAAGATATTTATCACTTTCGCTGGAAAATTACCCAGTATCTCACTAGCTTGTGGTTAACTGTGACTGTCTGCCACTTAGTACTGAGTAGGTGGGATATGAGTAGGGTCTATAGCAGGGGTGTAACGAAGCAGATGTATTTACTTACGTTACTCTACTTAAGTAGTTTTTTGAGGATCTGTACTTGACTTTTTTTTTAAATCAGGACTTTTACTTTTATTCTACTACATTTAAAAGAAAATAAAAAAAACTTTTACTGTAACGTTTGCCACCTCGTTACTCGTTTCAGATTAAAACAGAAATATCATTAATCATCGAAGGATTATCTGGAATGGGCGTGTCCGAGAGAACGAGAGGAACGACGCACGGTACTCTCGCGAGATTTAGAGGTAAGGGCGGGATGCGCGGGACGGACAGCTACCTTCGCAGTTAACGCTGACGAAGGAGACACACGGAAGACGTTACCAAAATGACAGCATCTCCTTCGGTAGAAGACGACAGTCACCCGTGACGAAGACTTAGGCAGACACGAGACACTCACTCTACAAGTGGTTTTTTGTTTTATATCACATTTATTTCATTCACCTGAAAGTGAAATAAAGAGAACAAGGGGAGAACCAATTTTGGTTGTTTTGCTTCTTTTTATGCGTACTATAAAAATACTTTGTACTTGTACTTGAGTATATTTTTACGTACATTTAATGTTAGCTTCTTATGGGTGACTCATTTTCAGTTATGGTATTTGTACTTACTAGGTATTCCAAGTACTATACACCCCTGGTCTGAGCTTTTTTCTCACCTGCATGCTGAAGGAGAGGCTGACGCTATGATATAGCTATATATGTGAAAGTGAACCAACACAATAAAACAATAACAAACAAGATTGAAGATGCTTTAGGCAAAAAACCAATTAATCTTTCATTTTAATGAGGTTAACCTTGTCTTTCATTCTTTCCATAATCCGATGTTATAAAGTTCTTCCTTCCAGTGTCATGTTTTCTGTATGTGGTTGATCCAGAACAACGACTTCATTCAGCCAACTGCATGTGATAAAAGACTTTCCCTGTCCACTCGCTGATCTGTGTCCCAGATACAAGGCTTTCAATACATGTATTCAAGCCTCTGCCGTGGAGTAAAGTTACTCTTTGGCCAATTGCAGTATAAGCTCTAGATGTATTACCTCATTGTTATGTTTATTATTCATGTCACTGTGAATGGGGACAAAACCGAAGCACTTCCTGCAATTGTGCAGAGCTGGAACAGATGTTGAAGCAGAAATCATTTCGCCGCTTTCTTCAGCACACTATTCTCCTTCTCCAACTCTCCTTCTTCTTTATTCTCCTTGTTCTTTAGTGTCTCCTGACGTACATGACATACAGCCACCCTGGCTCCCGTCCAAGGCCGTGCAGCTATCACATGACATTGTGATTTTCTCCATGCTTCTGTTTCACACACTTTTCAAGTTTGAGGAAAAGTGCCCACCGTGGAGAAATTCGCAGATGTGACCTTTTATTTTTCAATGATTTCCTTGCAGCTCCCTCTCTCGTCCTATCTTGTTTCCTATTATTGCAACGAACTGCGAGAAAATTGATAGGATCTTCATTTTTGATCGCTACAAATACAATCCCAAAATTGTGTTTCTGCTTTTTCTCAGCCTTCTAAGATGCGCTGGGGCTTTTTGAACATCACTGGCTATCATATATAATTATATTTTCTCAGCTATTACTCTCCTGTGAGAGGCTGTGTAGCCGGCAGTTGAGATATTCTGTAATTCACTTACAGCAGAGCAATGGTAAGTGACTTCCCAAGTTCTCTCTGCGGTGAAGCCGCCTTAAAACACTGTGCATGTATGTGTATGTGAGCATTCATGTGCATTTATATAGAGAGGTCACTAAGGGTCAATCCTTTGCCCACTGCAGAGACAGGAAATGGCTCCAATATGGGCCTGAGTGTGGCTTCCCTTAAAGCTCTGGGGAGTGATTTAGGCTCCTTGTCGGGACCTGAACTTCAAGATCAGTGAGCAAAAACGTACAAAGTGAAAAATACAGATGTTTTGTACGGGCCATTTGAAACCATGGATCTCTGGCAGAGCTTGCCGGGACCCAGAGGTTTATTAACATTGTCAGTGGAGCAGCAAACAATGAGCTGATATGTCAAGAAAAACGCATGTCAAGGCTAAAACATGAACATATTTAAAAGATGCAAAGAGGCTTGTTTCATACATTTTAACCAGGATTTAACCAGAATATAATAAAATGTTTTCTGTTGTTAGCCAGTCTAACTTCAATATAGTATTAAAGCATTTAATAATTTACTAGTTTTCAGTTTGCACCTGTTCACAGACTTGAGACTTGGCCGTTAAGACTTTTTCCAGCTCTAATGCCGTAACACTTGTGCATTCTGTCATCTTGGACCGAGCGCAAATATGCTACTTACATGGTCAGAGAGTCGGACGACTGTCTGGTGTGGGATGGTAGTAGAGATGGTTGTTTACACAGAGCATAGTTCCAGCCGTCTGGGGAATCGCCTCTCCAGGGGATATTTAGGGCCACACTTATCGTCAGAAAAAGAAGACAGTGTTTGTAAGTAGCAGTCTGTTTCTGACGTGTTATTGTTACAGGAGGACTATTTAATTAGACTGCAGACACTTAGTTCATTGATTCACAATGTGAAACATTCAGGGAGCTAAATATTGACTCAAATATTGAAATTTTATTTATGAAATTTTATTATACACTTGACATTTTGCAATCGTTATACTTTATGATCAGAAGACGGTTCATTTAAGGGGCTTTTCATTTGGTAATGCGTCTGAACACTTCTTCTACCTCAAGTCTTTATGTTTCCCACTTTTAATATTTAAATTACATATTATTACGAATAATTTAGAAACCAGTCATGTGTGAGAACAGTCAGTGATTCTGCTTCACTGTCCTTGTTTTCTCACAGGAAACAACAGTTTTCAACTTATCTCGGAGTAAATCCTGTTTACGCTTTGACCCGTTTGTTCCCGCCGCATTCAGTCTCAACGTATTTACAGAACAAACCGCTGCTCCCCCGAGCAAACTCATTCATAATTTAAATATCCTGAGTTGACAGGTCACAGCCAGCTTTATGAGACATGATTTTCCAGAATTGACTTTAAATGAGTCTGAATAACTGACCTCGTTTAATGAGACATGCAGGCCAGGGAACAAACTGTTTGCTGTTCTCGTTACCATTCAGGAACCCTTGCCGATAAAGATCGTGATGCTTAATTAAATCAGAAACATCGCACAATGTACCTTTTAAAACACAGTCTAAATATCAACACTGCCCAATGGAAAACTTGCAGGACTCCGAATATAGTTCATCTTTCATCCAGGTGTAAACTCAAGCTTTGGAAAAATACAGTTGGTCTTGTTGTCTTTTTTTTTGCATCAGGAGAAGACAAAGCCGACGATGCGACATTGCAGACAACGTTGTCCATAGAAGGACAGCTACGTCTCAAAGGGCAAACGTGGGGCTCCTCCTCGATGACAGATTAAAGGCAGGCTCTCTGCACAGAGCAGCAACAAATACGTCATCTTCGAGTGGAGAATCACACGCAATACTGGGATTCACAGCCATGACTGAATAAATTACCTTTCATATATGGGCCCTATACATTTTTATTTGCTCGTAAAAAAAAGACAACAGCAAAATGGAAAATAATGAACATGCTGCAACATTTGCATCTATAAAAATATATATATTTCTGGAATATAAGCTGCAAGAAAATATGCACTTACTGTGTTTATATTTATAGATAATATTGCACGGATCACTGTTATTGCAAGCCTGCATTACATACATATGTATAACCACTTTAAAGGGCCTTCCACTTCCACTGTGGGTATTGTAAGTTGGAAAGAGGTTCACCCTATGCAACTTTTGCAACTAGTTTCCCTCATGTTCTACAGCTCTGGAGGTAAAATGCCAGAAAACAACAGAGATATATTGTGTTTTTAATTTCGTGGCACATGTTATAAGCACAGCTGAGACTGCTGTTCCGTGCTCTGCGTAACATACTGGAAGCCATTCGAGATCGCAGTGGGCAGAGCACAGGTGTAACGAATCAAAGGCAAAAGAAAAAATGTTTGAGGGCCGAGGGTTCTTGCGTGCCGGCTCATTAAAATGATTACTACCACCTGTGCCTTTGCTGCTATAAGACAAAATATCTGCCACAGAAAGAACCAAACAGACAATCCTAACCATGTATTCAAAGGGTTATGCTCTGGCGTTTTCCCACTACTCTTCCTTTAAACGCAACTCAGACAACGGGAGGAGAGCACTACAGGGAAATAGATGGAAGGGGAAGGAGGTCAACCAGAGGGCATTTGGGAGTTTATTTGCTAAATCATCATCAGTGATGGACCTCTGCCAGAGATGAAGTGCTCCTGTAGTAGCTGACATGCAGCCTCACATGGAAGACATGGGAACGTTAATCAACATTACAATGTTTGGGGTAACCCTAGTGTGGTTTACAGTGAACAACGACCGTCTAGGT
The DNA here is from genome assembly GCA_005024645.1 of Planiliza haematocheilus. Lineage (NCBI taxonomy): Eukaryota > Metazoa > Chordata > Actinopteri > Mugiliformes > Mugilidae > Planiliza > Planiliza haematocheilus. The sequence continues at coordinate 4,351,611 of SRSE01001181.1, forward strand.
TTATATGAGTTTATTTTAAAGTGTAGCCTATTTATTTCTCAGCTCTTGAGGCAAAAAAAAATTAAGAGGGCACCATATGGTTTGTTCAAATTCAGACAGTAGAGAAAGAACACAGGCTAGTTAAATGCAAAGACTGCCACCTTGTGTTAAAAGTCTATACTACAGCATGTCTTTAATGGCGTTGAATAGTTTCAGAGCTTTGTTTTTTGCTGGTATATTTCGTCCACTTTTCAAGGAACAGGCTCTTCCATACTTGCAGACACATATGCCAAGAAGATGTTCATCCTAACAGTGCCTTGCTTCTGGGCATCTCATCCGTAGTAATGAGAGACAGGTGTGTCATTTAAAAATGTCTCTTAATAGTTTTTTTTTTAACTTCATTGTCATGCGGAGGTTTATATAACAAAATAGCCATAATAATAAAGTATTATAACTGATTTCTTTATTTTCTTATTTTTTTGTCTATATACTATTATAATACTTTAATTTTTATCGTTTTTGCTTAAATTTGTTTTTATTAAAATGTGCTATATAAATAAATTTGACTTGACTCGCAAAAAAATAAAAAATAAAGTGTGTCTTTTAATGTTACATTTTGTTTAGTAATTGTGCAGCATCGATGTTGTTGTTCCACAAATTGTACAAAATGTTTTTAAAGTATTTCCGAATGGCCCTGAAGGCAACAGGCGAGACGCGTTCACGGTCGAGCTCGGACGACATTCGACGTCAGTGACGCTGCCACCATGTTGGATCAGGAAGTGGGCAGAGTCTATGCAGGAATCCCGACTCGAGCTTAGCGTCAACGGCCGTCTTTATTCGATCGGTCCACCGGTTCCCTATTTCCACCTTTAACATCCAGATTACATGCTGTGCGGCTTTCCTCCTGGTCGAGGTAGAAGCTTTTCTTCGAATCCGATCGTTTTGCAGCCCCAGCTATGACTTCTCTCACGCAGAGAACATCGGGCCTCGTCCAGAGGAGGACCGAGGCCATTCGTAGCGCCGCCGCCGACAAGGATAAGGAGTCTGGCGGCGAGGAGGACGAGGTGCGCCGCGGGGAGGAGGAAGAAGAAGACAAGGGGGACTCGAAGGAAACCAGGCTCACCCTCATGGAGGAAGTGTTGCTCTTGGGCCTCAAGGATCGAGAGGTGTGTGTTGTTTGTAATCCGTCAGCCGAGGCTAGCTAGTAACTTGTTTGCTATCTTTTAACATAAGCTAACGTACTGTTTATGTTGCGTCATCAACCGAGTTTGCTAACGTCAACAATGCTAACTTTTGCTAATTCAGTGTGTAGTTAATGTTTTGTTCGTCCTTTAGCGCAGCTGGACCCGTTTTGCTTCAAAGTGTTGATGTTAATCTCGCTAGCTAACAAGTAGCTCGCGTTAAACCGTGTCATAAATGCAACGTGTCAATAGCCAAGTTAGCTAATACTTGTTTTTTTCCGTTGCACTTTATTCGTAATCAAAACCCTTTTGTAAAATGACAGTAATTGGTTAATTGAGGAATTTGCTTAGCTACCTAGCTCGACTAGCTTACCTGAATAGATACCTTGACAACTTGCCAGCAGCGACGTGAAACTCCCCTTTCACCGTAGAAAATACCGCAGTTTGCTTGAGCTAATATTCATATCAACACGTCAGCTTAGCTAGCAACTCATTTCTGTTTCTTTCTTTTTTTTGTCGTATAAGGGTTACACTTCTTTCTGGAACGACTGTATTTCTTCCGGGCTTCGCGGATGTATGCTCGTTGAACTGGCCCTACGGGGGAGGCTACAGCTGGAGGCCTGCGGCGTGAGGAGGAAAAGCCTGCTCGCCAGGAAGGTCAGAACCACGATAATGTGATCAGAGGAGAAATGTGAACGGCACTGTGCTCAGTGTACCATACCATACCATAATCTTTTTTTGGCTTTGTTTGTGTACACCAAATACTGCATTTATAGTCGTACAATAAGGTGGTGACTTGCCAGTGGGTAAATCCTGTTCACCAGGATGTGAGCCAGTGTAGTCACACAGTAACCATGATTTCCTTATGTTTCACAAGGTGATCTGCAAGTCTGACGCCCCAACAGGAGACGTGCTGCTGGATGAGGCTTTGAAGCACATTAAAGAAACCCAGCCTCCTGAGACTGTCCAGAGCTGGATAGAGCTGCTGAGCGGTGAGATAAAGCCCTCAAGAGTTTGTTAACCAAATCTTAAAATTGTTTCATTGTGTGTGTGTGAGTTAGTGACATACTTTTTTTAGCTCGTCTCGTGTTTCACCATAATAATAAAATCGCATTAACGCCTCGTCCTGTCGCCTCTGAAGGAGAGACCTGGAATCCCCTCAAGCTGCACTACCAGCTCAGAAATGTCCGAGAACGTCTGGCTAAGAACCTGGTAGAGAAAGGTGTCCTCACCACGGAGAAACAGAACTTCCTGCTCTTTGACATGACCACACATCCACTCACCAACAGCACCATTAAACAGGTACGCTATGGGAATGCCTACTTTGTTTACTTATCAGGTTCATTCATCCTTACGCGCCGTAGAATTGACATGGCTCGACTTGTAGAAAAATAACGCGATGGTGTGACATAAAAACAGAAGTCTGACCACTGTTTGCACACACAAATATACTAAATAAGTCTTATGGGTTACCCACAGAGTTTCCTATTTAACCCTCAAACTTCCTACCTGTACCCTAGAATTGAAGAAGCTATTTGTAAGAGCGATGTAAAAAAGAAAAACCTCTACAAGTCCTTTTTTTAAACACTTTTGGTCAATCCTATTGTGTTGAAGCGTGCAAATATGGGCACAGACACATATCTTGAGCTCGAAAAATATTTAGCACTTCATTGTTTCATAGTAACGGCTCATGTGTGTGCATCAAGGGGATAGCTAAAGAGTTAGCCGCAGCAAATTACTCATAAACCTAGCTGCAATTATCACTGTGGCCCCTTTAAACGGCTGTGTCAACAAAGCATCACTGCTCGTTAGCTTGTTAGCTAAAATGCAAGTTATGAATTGCCCAAACAATAGCATTAATATTTTAATATGCATTTTGTTTAAAAAAAACAAACAAAAAAAGAAGGAACTGTGCACTCTTATCTTGAGAGGGAAACAAACTGCCATCTGACTCCTGCAGGTTTACACCCAGGACGCGGTTATAAAGTCTGTAAGAGTAACTCAACGTATTATGACATTTGTTGGAAGTGACGTGTAAAAAATTTACAGCTTCTATTTAGTGGACTTTACCTGGAAAGAGCCTCACTCATGGTTTTGTGTTGTCGCCTGCAGCGCCTCGTCAAGAAGGTCCAGGACTCCGTTTTGGAGAAGTGGGTCAACGATCCCCACCGCATGGACAAGCGCGTTCTGGCTCTGATTCTTCTGGCTCACTCATCCGATGTTCTCGAGAATGCCTTCGCCCCGCTCCAAGACGACCAGTACGACCTGGGCATGAAGAGAGTCCACACTCTGCTAGAGCTGGAGCCCGAGAAAGAGAGCATAAAACCCAACGCCAATGAACTCATGTGGGCTGTGGTGGCTGCTTTTACTAAATGAAAACACCTGATTGGTTGGACTGGAAGATCTGGCTGTGGTCTGTGTTATTTAATTGGTTGAAGGACTTCACTTAATGAGACAGACTTCACTTTAATGAGACAATCTATTTTTGGTTGGGGAGCCTGTTTATACATCTGTTCCGGATGACATTTCGGTGGTAGTCCATATTAACACATTATGATTGGTGGTGGGCTTCACCAAGTAACCAAGTAACAGTTGGTTGGACGGAACGGTCTCTGTATGAATAACGACTGGCTGCTTTCACACGAGTGAGGTAAAATATCTGCCACTGTAACCCTGGATATACTTAAAAAACATCAACACTACGAACAGATGGGTTTCTGTTAGATGACATCAGAGAACACAGCAGGTGGCGACGGTAGTCATGGTGAATATGAAGATATCGACCGGGGGCCAAGTTTCCCCTCTCCACCGAGGAAACTTCATCTCTTCATTACGTCAAGATCTGGTCTCCATACTCTCCCCACATGCTCATGCAGGGATCAAGGATAGCGAACCACACGGTAATTGATGTTCACGCAGGTGTCCGGCTTCCCCCCCTATTCATTTGTGTTTGTGTTGGGATTACATGTTGAGGGGTTGACTGTTGGGACAAACCACCTGAATGTTTTCCTGATTCACTCCTCGCTTTATATAGCGTTTCCTCCTTTCTTCCTCATTGGAGGAGGAGAGAGAGGATGAACACTTGAGTTCCTGCATCAGTAAGCGTGAGCTGGGTAATTTGGCCCCTCAGAGACTTTGACCTAAATGAAGAATTTAACCTTGAGTTACCTAACAAAATTCTCCCATCAGTTTGCTGTTTGTTGCGAGGGTCCATTCTGTGTTCGTAGAATGCAGCTAGTCTTCCATTTCCTTTTTGTTGCTTATCGATGCTTGGAGTAGCCCGCCATTTATCAACAGTTTTGCACAGCCAATAGTCCTGTAGGTAGGATAGTGTTTATAGATATTTTTCTTGGGTTGATTAACCCACATGTGAAGACGAGATTTGAAACCTTAGCAACTATGGTAAAAGAAAAAAAAGGACCTCACGTACTTTGTCTACAGCTGTTGAGCTCTACAAATACTTTAAAAACCATTCCTCTGGACATCATCGTAAAAAAATTGGAAACACACGCCACTGCTCTTAAATTTAATCAGGATGTAAGGAAGCAGTGGAAACAGGACGTGATCTGATCTCTTCAGATCCGGATCCCTGGACGACCTTCTCGAGAGTTACACTGATCGCTAGTGGTTGCTTATACAAATATGAGTGGGATTTGTTAAATAAATGGGCTGTCTTCATTTTTGTTAAAGGGTACATTCGCTCAAATTGTCTCGCTTAACTCTAGTGCTATGGAGCCATGCATTTACTCTTGCTGTTACTCACCCATATTCTTATCTGAATATGGGTGGGTGGAAGATCCGCATCAGCTTTACAAAGGTCAGAGGAGGTAATTTGTGCAGGAGAATTCCCTATGATTAATCCAAAAGGCAGTTTGAGGAAATAATCCCCATGAAACCAACATGTTCTCTAATTATACCACTAGTTGGCACTAGAGGTAAGTGAGAAAATGTGTTGTGCAATTTGTGTGAGCTGCCCCTTTTTAAGTTTTGCTCTTGCAATATAATATATCGCTCAATTTGTACTTCATGTCATAATTAGATGTTTTTTCTGTCTAATAAAGCCCAAGTGGGCATGTTGTATTATTGTATACATGCAGATGATGGGAGGGTTACTTGGCGCCCAGATGAGTCCTCACTACAGACTGAAACATTTACAACAACACGCAGTCCGATGGAACAAAAACATGCTTTAATGCAGTTCTTAAAAAAAAAAAAAAGATTCATTATATTAAAAAAAATATATAATTATGAACATCATTCTGGTCTGATCAGTGTGATCCGTGGATGAAGTTGACATCACCTATTGTTTGATGACATAGTTCTTTTTTTTTCTACTTGTGAAATACCGATGGGTATGAAGAACTGTCGAGATCCGTTTACAGCAAAGAGACCATGCATGCTATTGGTGGAGGGCTGGGGTACATGTGGATGTAGCTACAGAGAAAAGGCTTGTATGTAATTATTAGTCATTTATGTGTACGATCTAATGGAATTCAATGAAAGGGATCTTCTCTCCTATCCTCTATAATTCTGTATGCTTTTTGTATTACCACACAAAATAAAGTAAGGATCCTTTAAGTGCCTGAATTTACACTGTTTGGTTATGTTTCATTTAATATTTTGTGTAAATATATAACTCTTTAGCGCTGGTCCAACCACATTTTATGTTATAAATCAAAAATAGCATTTATTGCTGCTTTTTTTAAAAAAAAAAAAAATGTTAAGAGGTTATTTATTGTTTGACAAATTAAGTTATGTAACCATTTAGCTACGGTTTTGGGAAGTTGTGGTGATTTAATGTTGGTTTACAGTAAATAATACATTTGTTTTCATGAAGTGATACATAACAACGTAGGAAATAAAGGCACAGCCCAATGAAAGGATGAGGCTGTTATAAACATTACACTTAAAAATATTAATACCATTCTTACTGTATGCAAATGTGCAGCTACAGCCAGCAGCCGCTTAACCTAGCTTAGACTGTTTAGCAAGGACTGGAAGCGGGAGGGGACCGTTTGCCTAGCCCTGTCCAAAGGTTACAAAGAAAGCAGTTCCAGTAAAACTTATTAACTTGTGTTTAATCTGTAGAAAAGCTAACAAATGCCAACACTATACTTTTAAAGGGAGTAGCACAAACCAGTTACAAAGGCTAACAGTTTAGCAAGCTAACAGTTGGGTAGGAGATAAAAAGACATAACCTAAATAAAGGTTGGGAATATGACATTTATTTTCTTCAGATATATTACACTGAAACATAAACATATTAATACTGTTCTTATTGTATGCCTGTAAGCTGAATATAAAGCCACTTAGCTGCTTAGCGTAGCTTACCAAACGTGCTAAAATCAGGAGAAAAAATCTGCACACGATTGGACAGTCCTACAACCAGTCAGAATCATTTTGTTGTCAACAAACTCAACTACACAGCGCTCAGATGACATGTATGGCTACGTCTCTTCTGTCCATTCCCACATAAAGCTAACACTTTGATAAGTCAGGTAGATACTGGAGCATAGCTTCCAAGCTATATCAGTCCCCCAAAATTCACTTATTAATATGAAACAAACATGTCTCATCTGTAGAAAAGTGTTTTAACTACAAGATGCAGCGTGTTACTTGCTAAATGTAGATGTTAGCCTGGCTATCTGTTAAGCTAAGCTAAGTGTTGGCTGTTTGCAGACCGAGTGGCAGCTTCTAATCTCTAGTTGCTGACATAAAATTACAATTACTTTTCAGGGGAAATCCACAAACTTTACATGTCCATCACACATATCAGTTGATGATATAGCAGGAAAAGCACGGGGTTAATAAAGCTGCCTTTAAACAGAGGTTGTGGTTAAGACTTAGCCACCGATGCTAACAGTGTGCAAGCCTACAAACTTACTGGGGGAAACCCAAAGGTATGATGAAAAGATGACACCACTGAACCATTGGGGTTGGCGACATTGCCCTAAAACTACAAAGACAACTTTATTCTATTTTCTCATGAACGTGGCCTAACACAACTCTTATCTGAAGGCAGCATAGCATCTTAATGTTAGCTGTTTTACATTTAGCTGTGCTAGTTTCAAGGCTTGTTCTACCTGTTTCTCACTTGAGAGGCTTACGAGCCCACTTAGCTATTGTCAATGTTAGCTGTTCCAACTGTCTATAGGCATGACTTGACAAAAAAAAAAGAAAAAAAAAAGTAAACGTTACTAATTAATGTGTGGGTGTGGAGTTAGAAACCAGAATTTCTGCTTGAGACTACCTGACACATACCAGTCTGGTTACATATATACAATGACTTTTTGATAATAAAACTCACAGCTCACTCTTTAAATCTTCTTAAAAAACAAATATATTTTGAGTCCAACAGTATACAATGGTACATTAGTCTCTTTCCGTGGATTGTTATTCACCAACTTTTTGCTTTCACAACAACAACACATGACCACAAACTTAACATACACATACATCTTTTATTAACAACCCATGAAACCAGACCCATTAACATAGTTTTGAGTAGATTCATAAGCAAGTCACAATTTAAGTCTTCAGATGACATAAATGTGACAACCATATAACTGAGCGTAGCATGCATAAATGTCCACCGATACATAACATGTACACATGACTATCACCAACTTCATTCACATGGTATTTTTCATTTAAGCACCACCCGCCACACGCCACACGCTGACCCCATGCTCACATCTGTAGAGCTCCGGTCTCAATTATAGTGGCAGCACGTCGACAGTTCATATCCTGTGACTCCGGCAAGGTGTCTCCACAAGATTACAGTATGTACATCCCATTTATGAGGCACCATCTAGCCGCCAGTGGGTGAGCCTGTATCCCGAGATTCTTCAGTGGCTCAATGCCTTTTCAATTTGACTGTATTCCCCATGTTGTGATCGGACGCTGCGTCTCATCTGTTTTTCTTAACGGTTTTGCAGTTCTTGATCACTTTCTCCAGTAGTTTGTGTTTCCACTGAATCTCATCGCCGACTCGTCGCAGCTCCAGAGCGCAGAGCTCAATGATGGCAGTGAGATCTGAAGGAAAACAACAACAACAGAGGATTTAGAATGAGAGTTGGACTAAAATAGATAATTAATAGATTAATAGATTAAGTAAAACTAGTTGAATTAAAAACATACTCACCTTGGGAAGTCATTTTTCCAATGACAGTGCTCACAAACAAGAAGGCTTTACGAGTGCAGTTTGTCTCTTCGTGTGTCTTGGTGCTTATGAAGCTCTGTAGCTGTGGCTTGACAAAAAGGAACAGGTTTGAACTATTGATAGCAGTCCTTTGCTTAAATACGCCTGGTGGCGTATTACAGAGGAGGAATCCCCGTCTGCTTCAGCCAAGTCCCTCCCACTCTGAGGTAGAACACTTTTTAACAATATTTTTATGAACCCTTTTGTTCAGTAGCATTACATAAGATCTTTTTCCTACACTTTATTGCCCAGTTTATAGCTTGTGCCGAACACTGATGTTTGACAATGGCGTAAGACTAATTTACGGGTTGAATACGTACAAGGAAATGAGCGAGGTCTTCATATAGAAAGCAAAACAACAGCAGCGCAAGCTGAAGTACGTCACACGAAGTGAGATTATTTCCATAACAGGTCATGTTGTTCACCTAATTTTTAGACTTTACACTTACGTAATATCACAGTAAAGATGTGCTGAGGGCACAACAACAGATCACGGGAGCACCAGTGCAGGGTTTTGCGTCCTAATGGGCTGATAGCAATCATAAGATGTGTGTTTTTCTCAGCGCACAGAACACTTTAGCGGTTCATATTTAAAATAAACAACAAAAAAAACCCCACATTTATTACCTCTAATTGACTGCCTTCATTCTAAAGTAAAGAGGCATTTCATCCCACAAACACCACCTTTAGTTCCATTAAACACAACAAAACTATTTCACTCAAACCCTAATGTATCTTCCTTATAAGTAGAGCATCGTATTGTTTCAGAAGTCTGCCTACAAGAGGCGTCATAAACATGTCACAGCCTGCCCAGCAGCTTTTGTCAATTCACTGGAAATGGGGAAGTACCGAAAAACATACAACCGTCAGTCAGATGATCTGAGACTTGCTACTGAAATGCAGAACTATGACTTTACATACCGAGTAGACATGTCAGGCACATGCAGCTTGAGGAGTAACGTGACAAAACAGAAGAGTCATTAAAACCAGAGGGAAATACGGTGACTTTCAGTTTTATATAGCACCAACACATTAAATTCACATGAAACAGCAGAAAACTCACAATGAGGGGAGACAGTTTAAACATTTTATATAGAGTTAAGTAGTTCAGTTCAGTGGTTCCCAACCTCAGGGTCTGGCCCCTTCAAAAGGTCACACGTTTGAGGAGTTAGGACAACGAGATCACATTTATTGTCCAAATCATTCATTCGTCTTCTGTAAACTCTTGTTCCTGTCAAGTGTTGCGGGGTCTACTGGAGAATGGAGAACCCGGGACCTTCTCGCTGTGAAGCATCAGTGCTAACCACGTCGCCACTGTACCACCATATGTACAAATTCTCATCACTGAAAATGGCTTCTGATAAACACCTGTGTCTTTTGGGAAAACCTGGAACCTTGGTGGTGTTTTTCTTAACGTATGGCTCCAGTTTTGCCAATGGCTTATCAAAGTGGACCGCAGACATCAACCTGGAAATGACGTCTTACAGTCTTAACAATGGAGGGACCCATTATTTATTTTTCCTACCTTCAAGTAAACAATAGAGCCACAAATTTATCCTGACTGCTTGATGACTCCAATCTGTCTCCTACACAGATTTTTTGTCATTGAATAGAATAATAAAATATCTCAGACTCGGTGTCCAAGATTTATTGGTTTAAAAAATAAATACAAACTTCAAATCCCTTTAGCGTTTGTGATGGGATTAATAGGAGAGAAAATAGTTCGTTTTTTCAATAATGATTGAGTTAATCTCAATGAGGTTGCATTCATTTACTTAAATCCACGAGAGTTAAGGGGTATTTTGTAACATAGCCATTTATTTTGCTCTGTGAAACTGCAATCTGTCAAATATCTAAAAACCAAAACCATCAGATATATATTTCTCAGAATTTACAGTGTGTACAGCATTGGAATGTGTTTCCTCAAACAGGGGAATCCACTATATTTCATCGACAATGATTGGTCACACGGTTCAAGAAGAAGTGGGCGTTGCTGCCGATAACAGCGTTGTAAAATGGTTCGACTACGCAAGCAGTCCTCTATTATCACACCCCAAGAGGGGAAGCAAGACAGCAAGAGAGATTCTGTTTTTCCCTGTAAATGTACTGTGAACATTTTTATCAGTGTGACTGTACGGACACAATGTTTAGTCATGTGATATTGTTCAGAAGGTTTTTGTTGTTGTGTTGGAAAATGTGTGTGGAAATAACTTATGAAACACATAAAATAAAAGAGAACACAGGTGCGGCGTTAGTAATCGAGTTGTTGGGGAATTAACATTATAGATGGGCTGTTTTAAAAATGGACAACCTGGACCTTATTTCTGGAATAAAATACGATTGTTTACTCACCTATATGACTTTGGGAAAAACAGGGTTGCGCAATGGCAGCGTGGAGGGACTGCCATTGACTCCAGGACGCTGGAATTCACTGTTAAGCCTTATCGGTGAAGGGATGTGCCCAGTTGAAAACCCCAATGACATGCTGAACACTGCTGTTGACTAGGTCAGGTATCTGTCAGATTGTAGGTTAATCGTCGTATCTCATGACCGTAGGTTTGTTAGGGTTTCTCAGTTAGACAGGGCCTCTAAATTTGTTCTGCCTGCGATCTCGGCACAGCATGTAACATCTAATCCTGTGAATTAACGAATCCTGTCATTTCAAACAATATTTAAATCCACGCATGTCCATATAATGGGAGTGAATGGGGCACCGAAATGCAGCCTCTAAATAACATATTATCTGCTGCGAAACTCATTTATTTCACCAATATTTTGTTATGATACGCTAGTGCTATTCCCCTGTTGAGTCCAGAGTTACCTGTTATGCATCATAAACAAACCTAAGAATCAGAAAAATATTCAGCCATGCTGCAAAAAACTAGCAGTAGCACATTACAGGTAAATAGAAAGTTAGTAGATCAAGCTACAGATCTTGGATGGTGATAACAGGTAATTCCCGACACTAGTGTAGCGTAACAAAATATGGGTGCAATGAACGAGTTTCGCAGCAGGAAATGTGTTATTTACAGGCTGTGTTTCGGTGCCCCACTCACTCCCACTATATTGACATAAGCAGATCTAAATATCGTCCGAATGACTCCAAATGACACCAAAGTTATATGGGTGAGTAAACGATTGTGTTTTATGCCAGAAATGAGGTTCAGGTTGTAAAATAAATAAATAAAAAAAAGTAACTGCAAGTAAATATCTTGCTTTTAAAATATTACTAAAGTTAGAGAATAAAAGAAAAGAATAATCAGCAACTATAAATCCATCCTGCTGCTTATCATATGATAAATAATTTAAATCATTATCGCTGAAGTGGCTGAGGTGGAGAGTATTATTTAACAGGCTGCAACTCATGAGAAATGTCATTTGGGTTGAATCTGCTGACTGGACCACAGCGGCCTGACATGAAACCTCAACTCTGCTTGTTTTATAATCGTGTTCAAAGCATTAAAAATAAATGAATGAACAACATGTGACTTTTGAATAAATATACACACAGAGGAGAACAAATTACACGTGTGGCGCCCACTACTTTACAACGTTACTATAAACTTCCAAATAGATATAATTTAAACTAGAGCTAAAGCTAAAGTAATTAATTAATCAGTCACTTAATATCCCGTATTTCTATATTATTATTATTATTATGACTTACCTATATATTACCACAGAAGCCTTCAACAGGTAATCTGTGGTGCAGGGGGTTGGGGAAATTCTGGTTGATTAGACAAATATACATACAATACTACAAATTTAAATGTCTTTAAATACACATGGGCATGAATCCAACATATTTCAGCAAACGGGTAAATGGGGGTATAAGATGCTATCTTGTAGTTAGAACACACAACACACCGGTTCACTCACAGCTCGACGCGGATCTAGTCTGGACGTGTCCCTCGAGCCTCCGAGCCTCCCGCCCACAAAGAGGGAGGATCCGCCCCTGTTGATGCTGTGCCAATCACGAGGCTCTGTCTTAGTCCCCGTGATTGAACGAGAGCCAATTCAGTTCCCAGCTGACTAAGATCTGTTTCTGAGATCAGTTTGGTGGGTGTTGAAGATCCCTGAATTATGAAGTAAATTCTGTAACTGCCTCTATTGGTCACTAGGTGGCAGCACACTCAAACTCCACGCTAGAATGTGACTACCTGTGATTCAAAGGTCCCCCTCATCTTCTCTGCGCATGCGTCAGCGTGACCGGCTTAGCGCAGCTCCCTCATGCACTCAGTTCACTCTGTCACTGCGGCTGCAACAGGACAAGACATACAGTCAATGAAAGCTGCTCTGCTTCCTCCTCAGTTCCAGTTATGAAAAACCTTCATTTCAAGGATTTCTTCTGGGTGAGTCTTGTATCTGTTGTTTTTATTAACTTTTGGCCATAAAGAGAATAAGTTTCAAGCCAAGTAATGATGCTGTTTTTCACATGGGATGGGAGTTTGGAAGCGTTTGTTGTTTTGTTTTCTGACCTCATCAAACATTGTTAAAATTAGTAGCGTATACGTACTTTTAAAATAAAAATGAGCAGCAATAGACGCTCATACTAAACACATTCATATTTACAAATGAAAAGAAACAGAAACAAAACGAGTAAGCTCTCCAAAATATCAAAACCGTTAACTACAGCCATTAGTTAATATTACTGGAAAATCTGTTGTGAGGCATTAATGTGTTCAAGCTGCATTTCCTATTGAAGTTATCTGCAATAAAAACAGTCAGCATAGCTCTCAGAATAATAAAATGTTGTTACAGTCTTTTATTATGTGTTAGACTATCACAAAACGGGGATAAAATACTATTCCTCAGTCCAAAAACAAATGTATTTACGTTCTACAACAAGGTTTATTAATACAATAGAATGTCCTTATAGACTCTTGTGTAACTGAATTAGCAATACAATTACATGGCTTTTTTATCTTGTGTGGAGATAGAAAGTCTACTTGGTTGAGATGATTACAGGCTACTGCCCTTCACCATACCTAAATTATGGAGATGTACACTTCAAAACAACAATTTACCCTCGGCGTGAAAGATCATGATCCTAAAATGTTCATTCATGTCCGTGTAGAGTTGTTTAAACAAGTTTAGTCAGAGCTTGCCTGTCTTTTGGTTAAGAGCTGGGCGTTGGGAGAAGAGGTGTTGGCATGTTGGCATGTTGGCACGCTGGCGGCTAAATCCATGAAGTCTGCCTCTTCTTGTTTTGAAGTAAAAACTGATTTCTCCGTCCTTCTTGCCGACAGCACTCGGACCTGACTTCCACTGCTGGGTACGATGCCATCATTCAGTATCTCAATGACGGCAAGAGGACGTGCAAGGAGGTGGAGGACTTCATGAAGGCCAGGTAATGCCATGAACTGCTGTCTACATGCCCATAAAAGTCAGAAAGATTTAGGTTTACACGGCAGAGACAGGTTCATGCGTGGGTTATCCATGTTTGTACATATTGGTGGAGACAAACATGAAGAGAGGGAGGTGAAAATGAAAGCTGAAATAAAGGAAGCATGTGGACTGTAGACTCTGCAGAGTGGGAAGTTGCTATTTTATAGGAAAGAAGTTTATCGTTTACAAGAATGAAGTGCATTATGACTTTGTGAGGTTGGCAGTGGATATGGACATGGAGAGAGCATAGAGCAGACTTAAATGACTCCCTTAGATCAAACAGGTGAGAGGGAGGAACATGTGTTTTAATAAAATTTGAATCACAGGCAGTGGCTGAATGAACGAGACGATTTAATACCCTGCAGATTAGAAAACCTCCCCTATTTTTAAACTTCTGTACCACGTCTGACAAGCGGACATTATCCTTTTTGGTGCAGGAACTGAAAGTTTCCACCCTAAAGTAACCCCAACCCTGTAACAGTGTAGCATTTTAATGTATTGCGACGCATCCTTCAAATCCATTTTATAATGGAGTAATATAGCATTTCCCCTTTGAAAGTTGAATTCCTCCTCCCTCTTCCCTTCCTCTAATAATTAATCTCTCCTTGACATAATATACCCGCTTGAACATGCCTGCACATAAGTCCATGTGGCGGCCAGTGGCATGAACTTTGCTTTAAATGCAGGGTCCGGGTAAACCTTTAGGATTCAGTGCATAAACAGGTCACTGTGGGGACATAATATGTGACACACTTTGAAAATAGCAAAAAAGGGGATATTGCAAAATTAGAAAACTGAAAGTTTCCCAATTTAGGAATTTTGGTAAATGCAATAAACCGCAGGTGTTTGCAGCATCACTTGAGAGATTAAAGCTAAAAAAAAATGTCCTCGCATCAAAAGAACAGCTGTACAGGAGGTCCTTGTTGTCTATAGTGGACAGCCTTCGGGAGTTACTGATTATTCAGACTCACTAAAATGTGAGGAATTACTTCCTGGTTGGTGTCTGAGTAGCCCACGTAGTTCTCTGAGTACCAGGTGGTGTACCGGCTTTCAACTTGTAGATAAACCATAAGAGATAAAATGTGTAATGGTCAAGGGTTAATCGATCACGTTTTCTGCAGTTCGTTTCACTTTCTGTCTTTAACTGTCTCTTAGTCTTTTACATTCATAAGCAACCTATAGTCACACACACCTTAACTACATGTTTAAAACTACTTAGCATTTGTTCTCACGTATAACTTATTTATAGGTATTGCCATTCATCATCTGTTTAAACACAAGCCTCCACTTGATGGGCGAAAAAAAATCCAAATAGGCGTCTTTATATTTCATTCGTGGTTTCCAGGAAACAACTTAAAAATAAAGGTCTGCAGCCGCCAAAAAGGAAGTGTGTGTCTGCGGGAGCCGCTCACAACCTCCTATCACTGTATATGACTTATAATATAAACAAAGTCCCTTTTCCTATCAGCTAATCAACCATATAGCACAAGGTTATGATCCTTACTTCTAAATGCTTCATGCAAATTCATTTGCATGGATGCTATTTCTGGCTAAAGGGTTGTTCCGTTCTTTGGATTGTTGTTTGTATAAATGCCAGGCTTTGCATTATATAATACAAATGATTATTTTTGTTTTTGTTTCAGAGCATCAGTTGAAGAGAAGTACGCCAAAGAACTCCTTGGCTTGTCCAAGAAGGTGTGTGGACACAATGAAATGAAGTAAGCGACCTCTGCTTTGACGTGCAGTTTATTATGTGTTTGTTCGACTCTATTTGCACTGAGCCTAATCATTTCTGACTGGATTCAGTGCAAAAAGAACATCTGCTTCACAAATTCAACGTGGAAATGATGACTGCACCGTTCGAAAGGTGTTAGCGTCTCGTAATAATGTCCGTCAGATTTAATTTGCCAGGTCTGGTTTCTATATCAACGAGTTCTCTTTTGGTCACATGATGAATGTGGTCTTGTTTCTCTTTAGAAGTGTTTAGAGGAAGGAAGACAACTGGGGGGGAGAGTGTGGTAGAAGCGACCAAAATTAGCTTCATGAAATTATATTGGGTTATTAAGATTATTCATTTTAAAGGCACGTAAAATAAATGCAGTATCAAAATACGTATTATGTGAATCAATGAGGTAAGTTAACAAAGTCGATGTACTTACAATGAAGTCATGCGCTAACCTGTATTTCACTACTTAGCCTTTTCTTCCAACACACGAAAACCTCTGACATGTTTCTATTAATAATTGCGGACTAGAAAGCTACCTGTATGAACTAACAGTGAAACAGTGGAGTGGGAGGTTAAATCAATCATAGTGAGCAACACCAGGTCAAATACAATCACTACCACTAGCTGCAGCACACAGGAAACACTGGGTCACATGAATGAACTCTGCTTTAATCACTGGAAAAGGCACCAACTTTTGACATATTTAAATAATTGATTATTTACATTTGCATTTCTTTCTGGAACGTCAAACTCATTGTCTACTCGTCTGCTCATTGTGCATGATAGAGTACAAACACAAAGTGACTACACTAGTGGTCACAAACATTACTGAATTCTTGGAATGACCTTTATCTTTTAAAATCCTTTTCCCTTCTTTTTTAAGCACACTGAAAAGATCCCTGGACGTGCTGAAACTGCGTGAGTTCTCTGTTAAATTTCATGAGTGTCGACAGTGCAGCCTTTTATTTACTAGGTAGTTAAAGCCAAGCCTGTGCCCTGCAGAGACCGAACATGTGAGCCTGTCACACTTACAACTGGCGCAGAGCATGAGGGAGGAGGCCAAGAAGCTGGAGGAGTTCAGAGAAAAGCAAAAAGAAGCGAGGAAAAAGGTTTGTGGTTTGCGGTGCGCTGAGGTGAGGTGATGATGACACCTAACACTAGTCTTGAGGAGTTAATGATAAGACGTGACCGTGTCGTTTCAGATAGAACAGCAGATGGACGCCCTGCACAAACAGAAAGCTTCACAGTTCAAGAAGACAATGGATGTGAGTAAATATCTACATTTGAAGGTATAAAAGTTTCTCGTGTGGCGCTACGTCCAAAATAAAACCAGAAGTATCTGCAAAGTGGCATCGGCAGACTCTTAAGGGCAACAGTCCTTGAGCGTCATATCAGAGGAGTTTCAGTTGTGTTATGACAATGCCATTAGTCTCCCTTCTCTGTTCTTCCTTTTTGTTTGCGGAGGAAGTTGTGTCGACCAGTCTGGGAAGTGAACTGCACGCTGCTATTTAACACCGTGAAAATCCTTGCCAAAAGAAGAAGTGCTTGTCTTACACGCTCTAATTAAAATGAAAAATGAGTCTTTGCGGACCTACTCTCCATGAAAATGCTTCCTTATAAATTTTGAGGTGATGAACAAACAGTTCACAGTGCTGCAATGTTGTTCCCAGTCCAAGAAGACGTACGACCAGAAGTGTCGAGACAAGGAAGAAGCAGACCAGAACGTGAACCGAAACACCAACACCAACAACACCAAGCACATAGAGAAGGTACAGTCACATCTGCAGGCTTCCCCAGTTATAATAGTTTAATGTGGTATACAAAAACGCATAAAACATAAGTATTGATTATAAAGACTTGACTTAAATATACTGTATGTGCTGTCAAAATATTAGAGTTTGTAAAATAAAAGCATTCTTTCTTAACGTTGTACCTCAGACTTCCTCAATTCATTGTCGGCACATTTATTTTTGAAGGACGTCAGACTGACCACACATTGTTTCTATTTGTGTCATTGGGTCTGTGTTGGCTCGGTTACACTGAGGCTTTTCTTAATGCCTTTTCTTTATCATTCTTTAGCTCTATGCAAAAGCACAGCAGGCAAAACAGAACGCAGAGGAAGCAGGTAAGATAGCCTTTTACATTTAGCCTCGATGGCCCAGTCTTGTGTCCATGAACACTATAACACTATGTGCTGGTATCTTTACAGCCACTTCTCAGATTATGACTGAATTTGGTACAGCCATAGATGTCCCATTGACAATGAATTACAACCACTTTGAATAAATTAAATTGTCCTTTAGTGCCACTATCAGGTCGAAATTTGCTCCTTATTGACCTCTCTCACTCCACGTTTCTGCATAACCACTCGTCAAATAAAGACATAAAAGCTAACGTTAGCATGCAAACATGCAAAACATCAGCAACTTTCATTCTGATGCCTTTAAATGGAACTTGTGTGAAAATATATACAAAATGTTTTGCATTCAAGTGGTTCCATCAGCCGTAACGTGTGAGAACGCCATCTTGAAGCCATCAAGGCTAATGGCTTAGCATGCTAACAAGCAGCAAACTTAATGTGCAGAATGCAAAGGCATAATGAAAGGAAGAGGTTGTTGGATATAAACATTTTCTTCAGGCATCTTATAAAAATACAAATACAATACATTTCACTGTGCATTGTACTATGTATAACTGTGCATGTGACAAATAAACCTTATCTTATCTTATCTTAAAATATGAAGGAAATGAAAAGTATTCTTGTGAACGTGGTAAACCCAACACCATTTGAAGGCTATATCTTAATTGTGTGAGTGATAGTATACAGAAATTAGCATTTAGCCCAAAGCAACGCAAAAGTGGACATGGCTTAAGTGCCAATAATATTTTGCAAATGAGACATCGTTAGAACATCATGTCTTGAAATTCATACTATGTTTCGTTGGCAGACAGGTTATACCAACAGAATGTGAACACAATGGGGAAGATTAGAGATGACTGGCTCAAGGAACACATCAATGCCTGCGGGGTACGTCTGTGAATGACTTGTAAAGCGTGGGTATACCGCACATCATGTGCAGTAAATAAACCGAATGTGTTTTTGTTAAATTCTCCCTCAACAGATATTCGAAAAACAGTCGATAGAGCGCATCAACTACCTGAGAAACACTGTGTGGACTCACCTCAACCAGCTATCGCAGCAATGTGTGACTAGTGACGAGGTAAAACATTAACTTTTAAGATGCTATAATCATAATAAAAATAGATAAAAATCAATATACAAAATGGGCAGCACAGTGGCGAGGTGGTTAGCACTGATGCCTCACAGCAAGAAGGTCACCGGTTCGAAGTGAGTGCGAATGTTGGCCCTGCTCTGGCTCTGCTCAACATATTGGGGCATAAAGAGTTGGACATTTCCACAAGGAGTAGATCAGATCAAATAAGTTCAAATAAATTAGATTTTGCTCAGTTTCTACTAGACGTTCAGTTTAACTGATGCAAAGACACGTGCTGTAAAATAAGTGTCATTGTCTGATTTGGTTCTGCTGCCTGCAAACGGTCAAACACTGTAGGTCAAAAGGCATCACTTGTTAGCGTAGTTATTAGTTTAATTGTTCTTTTAAAAACCTTCAACTATGTCTGTAAAGGTGTGGAACAGTTGGACTCTGACCTCATTTGTATCCGTGTGTGTGTGTACTTATACAGCTGTATGAGGAAGTCAGAAAATCACTGGAACAGTGTGACATCCAGGAAGATATTGAACACTTTGTAAACCTCAGACGAACCGGCGACAAAGTGCCAGGTAGGCCTATAAATTAATTAAATTATTATCATTAACAATTAACCAGCAGTGGAATGTAAATAGAGGAGAGTGTTGGACATGACATCAGTTGTTTCTCCAGGTTCCAGAGTGTGAACATTTTCCTTATTTGCACCTTCCTCTCTTAACAGCTCCAGTTGTGTATGAAAACTTCTACAGCGGTCAGGGGCATCCACCTGTAGGGCCACCCCCTCGAATTCCTCCACCAATCAACAGGTAAAAAATAAGGAAAAGACACAATCTGTTGAGATATTTTTAGATTAATTACATAGCTCTCATTGGCTAACCTGTACTGTGAATTTGCAGGAGGGGACCATTACCTGATCCAACAACAAACAATAGAGGTATGTGTTTACTCTAAATAAACACAATGTACGGTCAATGTCAGGATTATTAACGAGGGCGGAGACTCCCAGGAAAAACAAAAAATCCAAGTTTAATCCACATTATTTAGGCCAGCATTGGCAAATGAAGTGCAAATGAAGTTGATCACCTACAAATATGATCCATTACATAATGGACTTGTATTGTAGACGCATTGTAAAGTTGACTAGATTAGAAGACTAGAATAAAATGGGGAATTATAACCAATTATCAACCAATAACTATTTGACAATATGTTTTCTTCAATAATGACAGAAGAAATAATTCAAATATACATTTTTGTCCAGCCAGCAGTCAAAAATCCCAAAAGTCTGAGTTTACCGTAATAGAAACTTGGCAAATAAATCTAAATATTACCAATTAATTAAACAATTGATCAAATTTGCAATCATCTCTTCTAGTAAAGTTTCTGTTAAGAGAATTTAACTACAGGCGTGTGTTTTGGGGGTTCAATAAGGGGCCAACAAAACATTTTTTCCAGCTTATTGCTAAAATTAGTGTCAGTCGGCTAATAAGCTGTATCAACTTAGTGAATGTGGTATTTTTGTATTTCTCAATTAAATGACCATATACAGTTCCATTATTATGTTGAGGAGAAACCAGTTACTGCTACATAACAGGAACTTAAAATGTTATTAACATGTTGCTAACTACCAACATTAACATGTTAGCATGTTATCAGCTAGCTTGAAGTTATTGACAAAAGTTTTTAAATGCTGAAACACCAGACGAGGATTGTGTAGATTGTTGTGCAGCAGTTGGCTCTTGTTAGCTTGCTAGCTATATTGTTAGCTGTGAGTTATATTATTGATTATTACTAAAAGGAAACAGATAAAGATGATTGTATGGTTTGTTGAGCAGCAGCAGTTGGCTCTTGTTAGCTAGCATGTTGTTAGCTGCAAGTGATGTTATTGACACAAGTGTTAATCTCTAAAATGAAACAACTGAAGCGAATTGTTTGGTTTGTTGTTTAGTGGATTGAGCAGATAGCTGTTTTTAGCTTGTTAATTAGGCTACTGCTAGCCATTGATGCTAAAGTAAATGGCAGTAATAGTACTACTTATTATTTAGGCTATACATGACCAATTTTGTTTGGTTAAAAATCATTCCAAAAAAAAGTACAATATTTTAGAGGCCGAATGATGCTGATTAAAAGTCCAAAACTGTGAGAAACATAGCTTGTTAGCACGCTGCTAGTCATTGATGGTGGCACAAAATATTATTCATTCTACACTAATTAATACACTGCATCCTCGGATGAAAAACAGTTTTGATACATTAATTTCAAGTGAAAGTAGCAAAAACAACTTTAAAAATTTAATCAAAGTAGATGAATTATTGGAAACTGGACATTGTTAACGACTAATGATGATGATTAAACTGTTTGTTCAGACTGTAGTTTGACCTAAAATGTAGATATAGGGTCTTTAGACTTGCTGTTGTCACCTGTTATTCATGATATGGCAAAACCCATTAACCACCACAGCAACATTTAACTTTAACACAAATTGTAACCCAAGCTTGTTTTTAACTATATATATATATATATATATATATATATATATATATTTTTTTATACGTGTCACGTATCACGGCAGCATTTGTGTGAAACAAAAGCTATTTTTAGTGCTACATTTGGCACTTTGCGGCTGAATGTTTGTTGCACACTTCTGTTTTTCGTGCTTAAAAAACGCACCGTTATGACGTTTGCTCTGATTGCAGATGGTCCTCCCTTTTCACCAGTGGAAGACTCGGGCTATAGTCTTATCCAGTATTGACCTGTGACGTCTCTTCACTTCCTCCTTTGTGATTTATTGTAAATCTGAGCTCATACTAGATGGAAAAAAACAGTGTCATAACTGTACATACGATGATGTAGGCAAGGTTGTGTGCTCTATTGGACATATCACTGTGTTATAAACAGTATACTAAATGCATTGCTCTGTTTTGAGGTACTTGGGTGTTTTTTTTTAGCTTAGTGATTAGACAAACACATAAATCAGTGAGTGCTGCCTAATTACTGTGTTAAGAACTCATGTCCAAACACTGGACCTGTTAATTACCCATCTATGGGTTTATGTCATACAAAGCTTTATATGAATCCTCTGCATAAGTTGTATTTATTTTTACTTTTTCACGTTTTCTATAAGAAAGATTCACAATGTAGGGTGCACAAATCTGTTTACTTGTTTTCATTTCCTCCTCTATGTGAAAGCGACACGTCAGCCGACAGTTATCTTGTGACTGAGAAGCCTCAGACTCTTATAACTATCCTGTTCTTTGTTACTGCACCCCAACATTTCTTTATTACTATGGTGTAACATTTGTTTGATTGAGTTCTGCACGCATGCACTGTAAAATGAGTGTGATGGTGATGACGCACAATATTTTCTGCATGCTCGGAGAGGAATTTGCACTTTGATTCTGCTTTATTTATACCAAGAACACATAATTTGTGGAAGATGCTACTAAGGTTGACACTGCAGGCGTAAAGAAGGGAATAAATGCCATTTTATCCTGTGCGCATGTGACCTGGAGTTTTTTTTTTTAGTCGTATTCACTTAAGAGTTATGTCTATGATTTACACTACCAGTCAAAAGTTTTAGAATACCCTAATTTTTCCAGTTATTTATTGCAATTCAAGTCCAGATCCTCATGAGCATCAGGTGAATAGTATTGTACTGCAGAAAGTAGTGTGTTGCTATAAAAAATGGTGAGAAAAAGGCAATTACCAATGGAAGAGAGACAGAACTGAATCAGAGGACAAGTTTCTGAGAGCTTGCGTGACAGGCGACTCAGGACAACAGCTTCAAGCACAGGTTAATAGTGGTCATAGTAAGCAAGTCTCAGTTTCAGCTGTGAAGAGAAGACCTCAGAATAAGAAAAAGAGGCTTGTCTGGGCCACAAAGTACTGCCATTGGACTACTTGAAGACTGGAGAATTTCAAATCGCAGGATCTTTGTACGCCGTCGAGTAGGCGAGAGGATGGTGTGTGACGTCAACTGTCAAACACGGAGGAAGAAGTGTGATGGTCTGGAGCTGTTTTGCTGGATCCAGGGTCGGTGACTTGTGCAGAGCGAGAGGGACCCTGAACCAAAATGGCTACCATAGCATTCTGCAGCGCCATGCAATACCCTCTGGTATGCGCCTGGTTGGTCAGAGGTTCATCCAACATGGACAGTCTCCAGGCATCGAGCTGGATTGGGATGAACTGGACAGAAGAGTGAAAGCCAAGCAACCTGCAAGTGCCGCACATTTATGGGAACTTCTGCAACAGACTTGGGAAGAACTTTCTGAAGACTATTTGATTTCTATTGTAGAAAGAATGCCACGAGTGTGTTCAGCTGTTATATCTGCCAAAGGTGGCTACTTTGATGAGTCGACACATCTTGGTCTATAAAGTGATTCCATGATTTCCTTTTCAAATTGCTTATTTGTTCTATGCTTTCATTTCAGAGTGCAATGAGACACTAAACTGAATAATTTTCAGTGGAAAAAGAACTGGAAAGTGTGGTGTTCTAAAACTTTAGTAGTGTATATAAGTAAAGTAAACTTCTGGTTTAAATTCCATACAAAAGTCTTCTTATCTTATCTCTTTGATTTGATGCAGTTTTGCTACTTGAATCAAGCGCTGCAAGCTGCCAAGTTTCCAATGCAACAAACCAAACCACGACACTTCCAGCCACATGCCTGACCTTTGTTGTGTGCAATGACATTCCTGCAATCTCTATGTGATAGATACATGCACTTTGGACACCAGCAATTCCAGGAATTGCCTGCAGATACTCTGATCAAATTGTGGCATTGCTGGAGACTTGTTCTCGCTTCAAATGTTTAACTCCCGGCCTGAATTTGCACTGCTAGCCAGCCCCGGACAAATCTGAAAGTCCTTGGAAATCTCTGCCTCTCTTTTGCAGGATTTGCTTTTTATTGTTTGGAAATCATCTTCATCTATCAGAAACTACAGGCATTATCAAACCTTTTTTGTTTCACAAGTTAATGATGTGGTGACACTTCAATATGGAATGTAATGACATATCCGCCAGTAGCATTCATCAACAGTAAACACTAAATCTCCTTTTATAGGACGGAAGGTGTAATAAATGTAGATGTGTACCTAACTTTTACACCTCGCTGATCTTTCTGCTACTGATATCAAAATGTCAGTTTATATGTAACTTGTTAAAGAGGACGAAATGACTGGCTGCTCAAACGTGTTGGAAACAATTATAACTAGCGCATCTACAATAATTAAAGCATGATTTTTATTGTGAAACACGATGCAAAGACCATTTCAAATAAAAACAAATACAGCTTTATTTCCACCACATTTGGCAACGTCATAATGCAGCTGCCTGTTATTCCTCTAAGCATGTATTTATGCATTTCATATGATACAGTCCTCCTCAATGTGAGTTAAGATTCCCTGGTGGCCATCGGGTTATTTTTTTTGGACATTTGTCCAGGGGCTGTTGTGTTTCTCTGCGATCCTCAACTAGAGGCAGAGGCTAGTGCTAGTGTAAGACGAGCTGTGCAGGTTCTTCCGTGGCAATCAGATCCTGTGGCGGTCGGACGTTACAAGGCCTTTTCCGATTTGATCAGATCCAGAATCACCTGGATGGTCGACTCACCTATAAGTGAAAGATCAGATCAGGTCTAGCTAGTAGAAATACTCTCCTTATTTTTATCTGCAGACGCGTACGGTATCTTGGAGAACAATCAGACAGATGAGGAGTTTGTCGTGAAAATTAATAAATAAATAAAAAATGATGCTTTAGACAAGTCTGCCTGTGTTTCTCAGCCTCAAGCCAATGTGCTCTTATGAATACTTGGATGTCTGTACTTGTGAAAATGGTAGCAGTACCAGTAGAGAGAGTCTTATTTTTAAAAGGGTAAAAGCACTTCCCTAAAACAGTCGGAAACATTTAACATTCAAGACTACATAGCTCATTTGTTTGAGTCTATTTTCAGAAAGCGATGAAAACATTTATAGCATCTGGAGAGTCCATGTTTATCGCAATGAAACATGTCAGACCGCAACGAACGGCCTGTTTTACTGGGGATTTTTTTGGATCGTTTTGTGGCGCCAGCCCGGTGGCACAGAGGGCTAAGATATTATATAATTTAAACCACTATATAAAATCCTTATTAGAAATATCACCAGACTTATGTCAATCTTTAGTAACCGAGAGAAAATCGTTGTCTTCATAAACATTTCATGCTGCCAATTTAAAGGGAAATAAAAAGTTGTATCTGTCATATTTTGTGGCGCTGTGGTAAGGGGTGGGGGGTGTTACCTTCCAGACTCATCCTGGGGTTCTCAATCTTCTTCTCAAGCAAAGAGTCCATCAGTTTCCTCAGGTGTTTGAAGATGACGCCGATCCGTACGGGAGCCTTCAGAGGCAGACGACGCAAGAACAGTTCACAGAGAAGCAGTTTTTCCAAAGATAAATTACATTAAAGCATTGGCGGTGATATTTAATAAACATCTGTGACATCTGACCTGGAAGTGGATCCATCCGTCCAGAGTGATGAGCCTCTCTCTGTGCTGAATATCGATGTCGCCTCCGAACAGCAGCATGGGGAAAGGAGATACCAGAGTGGTGTCTCGCAGGTAGATCTTAGTGTATTTCACCTGCGGACAAACATTTATTAACACAACCGTGATCTGCTGGCTGAAAAGACATCGCAAACGCTTCATCCATTACCTTCTCCTGGTACAGCAGCCAGCCGTGCGTCTGCAGGTTGCGGTTCACGGACGAGGGGTGCACCTGAGCCTTGCCCTGAGGCGTCTCCACCGTGCAGGCCACTCGCTCCAGCACGTCCACAGAGGGCGTGCACAGGACCCGCGCCACGCTGTCGTAGAGCCCCGCCGCCAGGACTGCGTTCAGGACGGAGATCTGCTGCTTGGACAGTGAGGCTGTCTGCTGCTTCGAGCGAGACGAGGAGGAGGAGGAGGAGCGGGACGACCAGAAACCGGCCTGCTCCATCATCCTCATCAGCTCGTGCTTCACATCCTGCATGGACGATGGATTCGTATGGGATTAGACGGATAAAGCTAAAAGGGATCCAAGCTGAACGTGCAAGTGGAGGCAACAGGTTACCTCGATTGTCATGAGAGCCGTTCGATTAAGGAAGTGCTTCCTGCAATAGGACATTTCAGCTCTCTGTCCCTCAGTCTGTGAGTTCCTCCACCTAACGGTATGACACAAGAAAAAAAGGTAACGAGATTATCATTTCTACAAATGCACGGGACGTTTTCGAGCACCCGGCGAACTCGTCTGTCTGCCGGTCTGCCTCAACTGCGGCCACTGTTACAAGAGTCAAATAAAATAAAAACGAAATACAAGACAAATTTATGTCCCTTAAAGGAAAGAGGAAGCACACAGTTTCATTCAAAAACAGACAATAACTAATTTTAAGATTTTGAACCATGACTACTCGTTAGGGTGGCAGCCGCAGCGACATGGTGTGACTCTAACTGAAACCGCACAAAAATAACCTTTTCATGCAGAGTACGCTCTTGCACTGTTGTCTTTTTTCATAGATACATTATGTTTCCTGATGCCTCTCGAACAAAAAAAATGCGTGCTGCAAAAAGTCAAAGTTTGCACACGAGTCCATACCCAATATATGCGTTGTATATGGTCAGGTGATCGGAGTTGGCCAACGCCAGTGCAGCCTTGGCCAGGTTAGCTTCGTCCTTTCTGTTCATTGGTGTGGAGAAAGGCGACTTCTCCGTGATGGCTGCCGCGATGGTTGCCTGAAACAAGTCGTTGATAATAATAAAAGATATAAAACTAATATAATGATGCTACAGGGTGGTGCTAAGACATAGCCCTCATATAGTTTAAAGAATCAGTGGCACGCACTATGGGCTCCAGGCAGCCGAAGATGGCCCCGTAGATGAGCATCTTGCCGATCTTCACGTTGACCGGCAGGCTCGCCAGGTGGTGTCCCAGAGGGGTGAGGACGTGGTTGTCGGGGTGACACGCGCCGATCTTCCTCAGCAGGTTGACGGCGTTACTGACCGACTGCGGCTGAGGGGCGTCCAGGGCTCGGCTCAGAAAGTCCTCCGGGGAGCCGTACTGACATTTCTGCCGTAGAGGAGATGCAGAGTGTTTGCCTTTGTGCGGATATTAATTTGGTGTGCGGCTGAGGATGATTAATTACCATAATATGAAGACAGAGCTCCTCCAGTGGGACCCGGAGAATCTCTGGGATGGAGTAATCCATGAACGCATTGAACCTGGAATTAAACAAACATTTACCTAAAAGTCTTTCTTTGATAAACACGTTCTTTTACACCTAATGGGGTTTTCTTGCTCTATGGTTTTGATTCCGTCCATATTTATGAGCTTCATACCTGAACTTTGGGTACAGCCTGAAGCAGAAGCCGCTTCGGACACGTCCCGCTCTCCCCTGCCTCTGGAGGGCGCTGGCTTTGGAGACGAACGTTTCCACCAGGGAACTCATCTGGCTGCTTTCATGGTACCTGAACAATAAGCAGAGAAGAGGGGTCTATCGACAACCAGCATATACCTACGTTTTTTAATTAAAGTACAGTAATTTCCGGACTATCCGCTACTTTTGTCGCTTGCTTTGAACCCTGCAGCTTATACAACGGTGCGGCTTATTTTTACAGCTAACGGTCACCAGGGGGCGCACTATCATGGAAGCGCAAGAGCGAGACAGACAGTTAGGTAACGAGAGCAAAACAAACCAAGTGAGCCCAAATGCAGTACGAGAGACAGAACGAGAGCAAGACAGTTTGCGCCAAGGAGGTGTTCATGCACACACCCTCATTATGGAAAACAAACGGAGCATGTGATGCTGCTTTTAAGTTAAAGGCGATCGATCTGGCTGACTTTTCTGGTATAGTAGGCTGGTTATTTTGATACAGTAAACATCCGTGTTACAGGCAAGTACTTTTAAAAACTAATTCAATGTGTTTCCAAACAGTCATTTCTGTCCCAACAATCCCCTCCGTGGAAGAAGAAACCCTTATATACAGTATTTAAACATTAAAACACCAGCGACTTATAATCAGGTGCGGCTTATATATGGAACAATCTGTATTTTCCCCAAAATTTAGCTGGTGCAGCTTGTACTCAGGTGCGCCTTATCGTCTGGAAATTACCGTAATTCATTGGTTTTGTGCAATACGCCCTTTAGGGGGCGTTAGTGGTGACGTGTAAATATTTGCGTCCTATCTCCTACTCAGTGGGCAGACCCAGCTTTCTCTTGGTCACACCTGACCTGTCAGGTCTTTTTTACACTTGCTTTAGACTATGACTCCCTCTAGTGGCAGACTGAGGCAATAGCATCTGTGGAAGACTGCATACAAGCTGACAAAATGTCATTGCTAATGACCCGCCTGACTCTTCACTTGTCAGCGAAAGGATTCCTCCACAGAAACGTTGCCTCCTTTCTGGTCATGTCTGACGCACTTTGGGTCGACGACGCCACAGCACGGACCCCTTTATGATCGCTTGCAATCCTCTAGTTATTATTAATTCTAGTGGCGTTCCTCTAAGGATGGGAATTTTAGTCTGTGTTCCCAAATTAAACCTCATTCTCTGATGCAAATATCAAAATCCGATGCACCCCTGTCTTTATCGCAGGTATCGTGAGGCATTCAAATCCTCCTGAGGATGAGTTTTAATAACTTTACTTAACTTGTTACCTTACTTGTTAACAATGAATTCACAGACAAATGAAGGAACGCATCCAATAATTTGGCTATTGTAATTTAATGGGGTAAAATATAAAAAATAAGCCAGAATGACTTGATATTGTTCAAGCTCTTACTTGTTTTCTTTGGTCTTCCCGGTGTCGATGACAAACACAACATCAGGAATAGTCACACCCGTCTCAGCAATGTTTGTCGACAGCACAATCTAAAAGAGACACAGAGCAGAGATTTGTTTTTTGTTGTTTTATACATTTATAACAATATAAAACGACTTTTATTCTTATTTTTCAATGTTTAATTATTGCAAATTTTTTTTTAAATAAATACCTTTCTAACTCCAGCAGGGGGCACTGTGAACGCAGCAGCCTGGTCCTTAGACGAGAGTGTTGAGTGGAGAGCAACTATCTTGAACCTAAGAGAGAAGACAGCCTAAGTGAGACCACGCACACGTTTTGGCTTTCACATTTTGTCGCGGTGTTATTTACGTCACCTGTGTTTGTCCCGGAACCTTTTGTCTGAGGAGAGCAGGTCGTGCAGCTGCTGGATGTGAGCCAGACCGGGGAGGAAAACGAGAACGGCTCCGTCCACGTCTGCAAATTGTGGAGCTTTGTCTAAAAGAAGCACACACAAAAAACACATTTAATACACATAACAAATTTAAAATGAACGATTCTGTCAGTATATGCGTTGCACCTAGGTAGTCCACGAGGTCGACGAGCAGGTCCATGTTGATCTTATTAGGGTTCATGTACTGCAGCACTTGTCTAGTCCTGCTGCTGAAGTGGTCGAGGTCAGGACCCAGGTCCCAGCCGGCGGAGTCCCTCAGTATCACCTCCTGGAACGAAGAGGAAACATCAGTGCTCCATGTTCTCTTTGTGTCTGTGTGGGCTCCAGCTTCCTCCCACCGTCCAAAGACATGCTGGTTAGGTTCATTGGTGATTCTAAATTGGACGTAGGTGCCAATGGTTGTCTGTCTCTCTGTCTTAGCCCTGTGACAGACTGGAGACCTGTCCAGGGTGTACCCCCGCCTCTCGCCTGATGACAACTGAGATAACCGCCCCCGACCCTCCTGAGGACAAGTGGTTACAGAAGAAGAAAGCAAACATTACCTGGTGCTGCAGAGTTTTGCCACCTTTTTGTGTGACAGAGATGGTGACTTCCTCTTCTTCTTCAAGAATTTTCTGGCTGTACTCCGAGTCCTTTTCTAGGATGTAGCCCGTCTGCTCCACGATGTCTTCTAGATGAAACACCTGGAGACAAATGATTTACCCTCAATCTCAATCATTTAATTCCTATAAATGTGTTCTCGTCTGCAGCTGTCGGCTGTCTGACCCCCATCAGAGTCTAGGGTCGTGATTTTATCCAGTCGCCAAATACTTATTAGACATATTATCAAATAAAATCTTCACTCCTTGCTCTTACCTCCACTGGGAACGTCCTGCCAGGGATGTTGATCACCGGGCAGCGGTTGAAGTAGCTGGAGAACTTGTCACAGTCCACCGTGGCGCTCATGAGGATCAGCTGCAGGTCCGATCTCCTCATTACAACGTCTTTCAGGATGGTGAGCAGGAAGTCTGACTGGACACTGCGCTCGTGGACCTGCGGTGACGTGGTTTGGAGTTTTTATTGAAGGAAAAGGATGAAGAGATAATGAGCGGATTCTGTGGAGGATCAGCAGCCGTCAGTACCTCGTCTACGATGATGTGCGTCAGGGAGCTGAGGTGTCTGTCGTGCTGGAGCTTCCTGAGCAGAACTCCAGTCGTGCAGTACAGCAGGCGGGTCCAGTCGCCGGACTGATTCTCCATCCGGATCTGGTATCCGCACAGCGACGACTGAGTTCAACACAAAACATGGTCGTTAAAGCAGGAGACGGTGCATCTGATAGCGGACAATCAAAATCATTTTACACTCATGACCTGCCAGCTTTTAACATTCAAAGTGTATTTTCACCTTCGATCCTGGTCCGTCCTCGCAGCCCATCTCCTGGCTGACCCTGCAGGCCAGGCTCATGGCAGATATCCGGCGAGGCTGAGTCACCGCGATGTTGCAGGGCTCTGCAGCTTTCCCTGCGGTCAACAGCTCCTCCAGCAGGAACTGTGGGATCTGAGTGCTCTTCCCGCTGCCCGTCTCGCCGGCCACCACCACCACGCGGTGCCGCTGCAGAGCTTCCAGGACGCGACGTCGGTGTTGAAAGACGGGAAGCTGCTCTCGTTCTGCCTTAAATGTAGGATACTTGTTGAACGGCGTGTCTTTATTTAAAGCAAGCTGCTCTACAAAAGTTTAAGTGTAGCTACCTGCAGTTTGTGGGCCAGCGGTGATTTCTTCAGCTTTAATAAAAGCTCTCTGGCGGCCTCTAGGGCTCCCGCGTCTTCCCTCCTCCCTCCTTTTTTCTCGCTCTTATCCTCCGAGTCTCCTCCTCGCTCCCCAATATCGAGAGCAGCCAGGTTCTCCCAGGACTCCTCGGGCTCCTCATCATCAGCACTGTTGCTCCCCTGCTGTCCTTGTCCAGGCCCTCCACTCTGGCCCTGCTGCTGCTGCTTGAGTCTGGTCAGGAGCCGGGAGATGAACTGGTCTCGAGGTTTGTTGGCGGCGGTGCGGCTCTCCTCCTGCTGCTGCTGCTCGCTGTCTCTCCACTCCAGCCACACATCTCTGTAGGTGGGAGGAAGGAGCTGGTGCACCGACTGAGAGAAAGAAGGGAGAGAGTTTACTTCAGGAACAAAGATGGACACGACTGAAGCAGAGGTCAAATCGTGCGCATCACCTGTCCTTTCACCAGGTTGTAGAGAGCCAGTGTGGCTGCCAGATGCTGAGCCTGCATGCCGTCCTCAGTCAGGATGGTGGGACAAACTTCCAGCACATCATCCACCCTCTGGACACGCACCCTTCATGCATGAAAATAACATTTTATCGATATCTTCAATCTAGGTACTACTATTATAGCATCTAAAATCTCTTTTTTAATCACTAATGTGTTTCTGCAAAGTCAAATACAGCAGAATCAGATTGCATAAATGGGAATAGTTGTAAAACTGTCAAACTGCACTCACTTGCATCTCCAGTATCTACCAGCAGCCACCTTGTGAAAAGCCGGCGCCGGACTTTTGGGCAGGTTCTTTCGGACCCAGTCGATGAGGAACTGCTTGGGCGACTTTCCAGTCCAGCTGCGAGCTGTGTAGTCAAAGTTGCGAATGTCCTTTGGCTCGTTCTTTTTCACGACTGCAGGGGGAAAAAAAATGTAAGAAAAGGTAAGCGGCAAAATCTGTCTCACACACAGGACACAGAAAACTATACCATGTCCTCAGAAGACTCGATATTCCACTGATACCATTTTTCAGGTATAACATCTTCAACATCTAGTTTTGGATGTTTTATCTCCTAGCAGGGTTAAGCAGTTTGTTAGAAATGAATTTATTGGACAAATTCACACTGAACCATGGCTTGAACCACAACATTACAGCTTAAAGGGAACTACTGTGTTTTTACAACCTGGACCTCATTTCTGGCATAAAATACGATCGTTTACACATATAACTTTGGTGAAATTTGGAGACATTCATGAGACATTTTGATCTGCGTATATCCATATAGTGGGAGTGAATGGGGCACCGAAACGCAGCCTCTAAATAACACATTATCTGCTGTGAAACTCATTCAGGTAACTCCGGACTCAACGGGGAATAGCACTAACAAAATATTATCATCGTATCATGACAAAATATTGGTGAAATGAAAGAGTTTCATGGCAGATAATGTGTTATTTAGAGGCTGCATTTCGGTGCCCCATTCACTCCCACTATATGGATATACGCAGATATAAATATCTTCCGAAAGGCTACAAATGACACAAAAGTTATATGGGTGAGTAAACAACATGTTTTATGCCAGAAATAAGGTCCAGGTTGTAAAAAAAAACAGTAGTACCTCTTTAAAGTTACAGTTCATGTTGGTTATATCCCCTAAAAACACTTTGAACTTGTTCCGTTAGTCACTAAAAGAGTAGACAAACCTTTCTCGGCGGGAGGATCCTTTGCAGCTTGTTCAAATAAACTGAAGCCGACCTCCTCTTTGTCCTCACCGGCGGGAGGCACTTTCTTTTGCTTTTGCGGCACATCCACCACTTTTAAGGCCGGATTGAACACAGGGTGGGACTCTAGCTGCTTCATTTCTAGCGAGAGGAAACACCATAATAATATGCAATATACGTTTGCACACGTTTTCAATTAAAAAGAAAAGTAAGAAAACACACACACACCTTGCTGTATGACGCGTATTCTGTCCTGTGCCATCCTCTGGCCCGCTTTGTCTGCTTTGGTCTTGGCAGCAGCTGCCATTTCTTTAGCGTCATACAGCTGAGCAGTGAGGATCAAGTACCTGTCATTCTACACAGAGATAATAAACACTGTTATAGGACAAAGACTGACATTTATCAAACTATGACAACTTCCTACAGCAAAAAACATCCCGTAAAGAGCTACTTCAAGATCTTAATTTCACTTACTGGATCAAACTTTTCATCCAGTTCAGGATTACGTGTCTTCTTCAGCCCTTCCTTATCGTCATCCTCCTCCTCCTCTTCTTCACTGCTTTGCTCTGCATACCTTAAGATCCAGTCCTTCACGGTTGCAGCTTCATCCTTCTCGGAGGCCTGACAAACGCCACGCACACATTTATATAAGCTACACAACAGAACACGGAGATCTCTCTGGCCGACTTACACTTAAATACACAAACCTTGGGGGTCTCTTTGCGGGTGTTGTTGGCTGCTTTGGGGCTCAGGGCTGCAGGTTTCTGCTGGGCGGGAGGCTGGTATTTAGGTCGACTCTTCTGGGACTCTTCCTGCATCTGCTGGCTAAAACCATCCGGCAGCTCATCTGATGAAACAGACGATAGCTTTTAAAAGTTCTGTCTTCAAGAACTTCAAGAAGAAAAATAAATGACTGCTGACGTTTTACCATCTTTAAGGTTGAGGCAGAGCCAGTCGAGAGCAGAGTGGAGATCTCCTCCGTACAGCACGCTGCTCTTCATCGCCTCTTCTATGTGCTCTCTTTTAAAGTTGAACCTCTGCAGAGCTGTGTACAGGTCCTGCACGCACATTAAAAGAAACCCAACCTGATTACAACAATCCGTGCACAGCTGTGAAGCATCGAGATGGATTTGTTTTGGTCTTTACCAGCAGTTTCTTGCTGGTAAGTCTGCCCGATATGGGCCCTTTGTCTCCATTCTCCTGTCTGAAGTCGTTGATCAGCTTGATGATCTTCTTCTCCAGGTCAGCTTGGATAGCAACCTGCGTGAACGGGACATATCACTTTAGCGGTCTGCATTTTAAATGTTTTGCAGCCAGGAACACACACAGGGATCGACATGTTGAACTTACTTTAAGAATCGACTTGTCTGAGACCCCACCTGTGTCAACTTGGGCGGTGGAGGCAAGACTGTAAGTCTTTGGAGCTGAGGACAAATCAGAGAAATGTACAGAGTCAGATAAAGTCTAGTTGTTACCTTTAATTTTCAAATATATTTTTTATATACACATTTATTGACACACGCTGTCAGATCAGGCTGTGGCCAAACAACTGTGTCCATCACTCATTAATATGACCATTCCTTTGATTAGATGGATACTCTTTTACACCCTGGAAAAATTAATATCACTGTAAATGAATAGCACGTTGAAAATGATCAGTCAGTACTGAAGACTGGCAACTATGGACTAAAAATGGACACATGAACACCCTCTAATGTGGACTTGTCAGGTATTATCACCTTTAGACTTGTTTTCTTTGGCTGGTTTGTTCGGTTTATTGCTGGCTGGCTGTTTCTTCTCCTCCGCCACGCCGGTCCCCGTTGCTGCCGGGGCCACCGGAGCAGCCGCTTGCGCCGCTGCCGATTTCTTCTTCTTTCCGCCCATTATATCCCCAAAACCCCTGTCTGCTTATGGCTCCTTTATGTGCTCGCGTGGTGCAAAATCATCAACGAGGTGTTTGACAGTTGATCATGGATCAAAAAATGACTCCCAGACGTGTTTCTCCTCTTCGTTTGGTCCGCACGGCTTCCGTAGCGGAAGTATTACCGGAACAGCCTCGTGTTGTATTGTGGGAAATTTGCCCCTAACAAACATGGCGGACGCCTTTGGAGACGGCTTGTTCAGCGTGTTTGACGAAGAACAACAAACTTCCACAAGCAAAAAGGCACCAACGTCTGTGCCTGTGGAAACGGGGTAAATATTAGTTTTTAATAAATAAGTTTCGTGTTTGAAATTAGCAGGATTTTATTTACCAGGGAACCTGAACGCAGCATCATGTGCGCTCGTGGTAGTTAGCGACGCGGCGTTAACGTCAACTGACTGGTTAGCTAGCTAGCTTAACAAAGTGTCTTATTGTGCCGAAAAACGTTAAATTCAACCTTTGTCTTGTTTTAAATAATAGTTAATCACGAATTCGTGCAGTTTTTCAACAACGTTATAAAAGTATAATAGTATAAAAGTGTTCGTTTAGCTGCCAGTTGTTGTAACGTATATGTATGAGTGATGCAAAGACAGCTCAGCTAACAACACGTCTCTATGTGTTTGACAGGAAAGCTGTAGGTAAAAATGGCTCTGACAAAGATGCTGGCCCATCTCCCCGGGTCAAGAGGGAGGCGGACAGTGACGGAGGAGAGGAGGTGGTGTTTGGGAAGAAGCCTCGAATGGAGACGGCCTCAGCTAACGACCTAAAGTAAGATGATGTACAGGAGTTGTACCTGTGCAGGATGCTAATGCTAACTTGTTGATGTACACACAGTTTCAAGTTTATTGGGACAATTTCGGTGACAATTTCCATTATGTCTACTCATCCAACTCACGAAGAGAAATACTGAAAGGTTTATATTAAATATCTGTTGTTTTAGAAGTAGTTTGAAACTCACATGTGTTAAGTTTCGTTTTCCTTTTTATTCCAGTCTTGCAGAATTTATGCCTCAAGTGAAGGTGGAGCAAGTCGAAACTGTTGAAGGATGCTCACACGAGGTAAACAAACCAACTTTAGTGTTTTGGTGCATATTCTTTTTTTTTGTGTTAAAGTAGTCACCACCTGTCTCTTAACTAGGGGTTGATGTGTCCAGACTGTAATTTTTAATAATTTGGTATTTTTCTAACAGGTTGCTCTGCCTGCTAATGAAGAATATAAACCATTGAAATCGCGAGTGGGGAAAGCAGCCAAGGTAAAAGACATGTTTCAGAGTTATCAGTCCACTCTAAAGCTAATGTTAACTTGTGTTGACAGTAATCTGCACCTTACTGCACCTTTGCACATTTAAAAATCCAAGCAATATTTATATACAGCATGTTTACATGGTAACTGTTTCACTGCCAACTTCATCCACTTTAGGTCTGTTTAGGTTTTTCTTTTTCTTTATTATTATGTGAGAAAGAGAGAGAAACGTTGTTTTTTTCTATTTTTCTTTATGCTGTGAACGTATTGAGAAATTGACAATAAAGAAATCTTGAACTTACTTGGATTACTTTTTCCACATGAACTAACTCTTGATTTGTTTTTCTTATGTTTTAACGCATCTTGTTTGTCTTGCAGGAGTACCCTTTTGTTCTTGATCCCTTCCAGCGTGAGGCCATCTTATGTATTGACAACAACCAGTCTGTGCTTGTGTCTGCTCACACCTCTGCTGGCAAGACTGTTTGTGCTGAGTGAGTATCATTTTTTCTAACTTTTTTTTTTATGATATGGTGAGAAAGGGATTAAAAGTCCAGGTTCACAGCAGTGGTGATCGTCAATATTTTTCTGTTTACTACTCTGATATCTTCTTTTTGCAGATATGCCATTGCGCTGGCTCTCAGAGAGAAGCAGAGAGTGATCTTCACCAGCCCCATCAAGGCCCTCTCCAACCAGAAGTACAGAGAGATGTACGAAGAGTTTCAGGATGTGGGACTGATGACCGGTGACGTCACCATCAACCCCACTGCCTCTTGCCTCGTCATGACAACAGAGGTGGGAAAACTGTGGAGGCATTATTCGATTATTAGAGGTTAAATAGTAGTGTGCAGCTGGAGTCTAGAGAGAAAGGCTTTTATTAAAGGCTGGTCTGACATGATGAACTTATTTTCTTCAGATCCTGAGGAGCATGCTGTACCGGGGCTCTGAGATCATGAGGGAAGTGGCGTGGGTCATCTTTGACGAGATCCACTACATGAGAGACGCAGGTGTGTACAAAATGCTGATGGCACATTTATCAGAGTAAAATTTGCATGCTGTTTTACCTTGGGTACAAATATTGCTAGATGTATAGCAGTGTAATGTCACCTCCTGGAAGCTCTAATTTTATACTTCTCGACTTTTGACGCGCCTTCACCCCTCATTTTTCACCAAGATCTTGTATTGATGATGGAGAGTCTGACCACTGCACAAAGCCTTCTCCAGCACATCCCAAAGATTCTCAAAGGGGTTAAGGTCTGGACTCTGTGGTGGAACAATCCATCTCATGCTCCCTGAACCACTCTTTCTCAATCTGAGCCCCATGAATCCTGACATTGTCATCTTGGAATATGATCCATTGATGGAATAAGCTGCTCATTCAGTATATTCAGGTAGTCAGCTAATGAACCTAGACCTGAGCAACTGCAGCAACCCCAGATCATAGCACTGCCCCATAGCACAGGCTGGTACAGTAGACACTAGGCATGATGGCTGCATCACTTCATCTGCCTCTCTTCTTACCCTGATGGTTCTCCGCGATCCTTCCAGTTTTTATTAATGCGTTGGACAGTTCTTAACCCAGTTTTAATAGTTTCTTGAATCTCCTTAGATGTTTTCTCTGCTTGATGCATGCCAATGATTTGACCGTTCTCAAACAGACTAACATCTTCTCCACGACCCCAGGATGTGTCTTTAGACATGGTTGTTTAAGAAATGAGAAGCTACTCATTGCATCAGTTGGGGTTAAATAACTTGTTGTGAGCTGAAAGATAATTATCCAATAGATGGATAGATAGACAACTTTATTGATCCCTTTGGAAAGTTCCCACAGGGAAATTGACAAATAGACAAATTGACAATTGGAGGCTAGGATCTATTCTCTTAGTTAAATGCAGGTGCTGACTTTTTTTTTTTTTTTTTGGCCAGGCAGTGTAACTTTTTTTTCCTCTGCTGGTTTTTGGAAAGCAGCACTTGAGGTTTTACAGAGTCTTCCTTTTCTTCTTCTGTAACAAACAGCACAATGAAATGTGCCCACAAACTAGAAAAATGTTCTTGCATTGGGCGAGTCAACAGTAATAAGTCTTGTTGTTTTTTTTTTCTGTGTATTTCAGAGCGTGGTGTGGTGTGGGAGGAAACCATCATTCTTCTTCCTGACAATGTGCATTACGTCTTCCTGTCAGCCACCATTCCCAACGCCAAACAGTTTGCAGAGTGGATTTGCCACTTACATAAACAAGTGAGGCGGTGTCTTGGCTTTTATTATTTATGTAGGAATTGCATGACTTACAGTGAGGAGGCAATAATATTCCATATAGAGAATTAGATGTTTGTTTGAGTTTGTTGTTGTTTTATAATTAATATAATGTATTTTATAATCTTCCCTATAGCCGTGCCATGTCGTCTACACAGACTACCGCCCCACCCCTCTGCAACACTACATCTTTCCAGCAGGGGGCGATGGACTCCACCTGGTGGTTGACGAGAATGTAAGACGAGCTCACACCACATGTACATGGGTCTAACAGAGCTAATCAATCAGTTTGGGGGAGACCATTAATAAATCTGATAACTGTGTCTTAAGACTACATTTATCTTGGCCAAGATGAACCTTTGTGACGCCTGCATGTGTTATTTCTTCTCCTCAGGGAGATTTCAGAGAAGACAATTTCAACACAGCGATGCAGGTGCTGAGAGACGCTGGGGATTCTGGGAACAGCGGTGGAGGTGGCAAGTGGGACCCAAGAGGAAGGAAAGGAGGCACTAAAGGTCCGTGTGCCAGTTTTCAAATAAATAATAATAAATGTTTTCATTTCAGTGATTAACTGTGTTTGTGTACTCTCGTTAGGTCCGTCCAGTGTGTTCAAAATAGTGAAGATGATCATGGAGAGGAACTTCCAGCCTGTCATCATTTTCAGCTTCAGCAAGAAAGAGTGTGAGGCCTACGCTCTGCAGGTGGCCAAGCTGGACTTTAACAAAGGTATGCTGCACACAGTCGTGCTTTTATTGGTGACAGAGCTACACACTAATCTGCCACAACAACAAAAACAACAAAAACGATAACAGGGGAACATTGGTCCTCTTGTTACAGTGCAGTTTTCTGCTGGATTACTTAGACTGATTAAGCATTGCTATTGATTGGGCCTCCACACCTCATAGCAACACCACCACAAAGCTGCTTAGGATCAGCAAAAAAAAAAAATTGAAAAATAGCACAAGGTGTTGACCTGGCCTCCAAATTACCCAGATCCCAAACTGATCAAGTATCTGCAAGATGTGCTGGAACAAACCTGATCCACAGAGGCCTTCCCCTTAACCCGTACTTCCTCTGCCAACATCCCGGTCCCAGACACCACAGGACACCTTCAGATGGCCTGTGTCCATCGCCTGATGAGTCAGAACTGGCTGATCGGTGTATACGGCCTCTTACTCAGCTGAGAATGGGTATTGATTGCATGGCTCATGACTCGGCAAGTCAAGAATGACTGGCTTTAGGATTCAAGGATTCAAGGATTCAAGGATTCTTTATTGTCATTTCTACACATGTTGGTACATATGAAGGAACGAAAATAGTTTCTCTGGTCCCGTTTCAAGCCACAGTAAGAAAAGAAGAAAAAAAAAAACCACGTATAAATATAAAAAAGTATAAATATAGAGAATAAAATTAGCTAACTGTACAAACTGTATAACTGTATAAATAAAAACTATGAAATTGACTGTGATGGTCCTGTGCAATTGAGGTAGTGTGCAAATGCAGTTAAAGTGACAGTGCAGTGCAAATGCAGTCTGCCCATGGGGGTGACTATTGTTCACTCTTGGGGGGGGCTACGAAGATCCTCCAGCGTTTGACAGTCTCACAGCCTCCGGAAAGAAGCTGTTCCTCAGTCTGGTGGTCCTGCTTTTAATGCTCCGTAGCCTCCTGCCTGAGGGGAGGGGGACAAACAGTGTGTGTGCGGGGTGGCTGGGGTCTTTCCTGATGCAGGTGGCCCTTTTCCTGCATCTGGAGGTGTAGATGTCCGTGGTGGT
The DNA here is from genome assembly GCA_005024645.1 of Planiliza haematocheilus. NCBI lineage: Eukaryota > Metazoa > Chordata > Actinopteri > Mugiliformes > Mugilidae > Planiliza > Planiliza haematocheilus. The sequence continues at coordinate 4,391,192 of SRSE01001181.1, forward strand.
GGATAGACTGTGTCCCACAGTCCTCTGTGCAGCTTTCACCACCCTCTGCAGAGCCTTCTTCTCTGCTGCAGAGCAGCTGCCGTGCCACACAGTGATGCAGGAGCACAGGACGCTCTCCACCACACACCTGTAGAAGGATGTCAGGACTGAGCTCCCCAGTCCAGCGCGCCTCAGCCTCCTGAGAAAATAGAGGCGCTGGTGTGCCTTCCTAATCAGGCAGGAAGTGTTGGTGCTCCAGGTGAGGTCGTCAGAGATGTGGACGCCCAGGTACCTGTAGCACGAGACCACTTCCACCGCTGTCCCTCCGATGTGCAGGGGAGGGGGGAGGTGTCTGCTCCGCCTGAAGTCCACGATCATCTCCTTGGTCTTCTTCACGTTGATGCAGAGGTTGTTTTCTCTGCACCAACCCTCCAGGTGTTCTACCTCCTTCCTGTAGTCAGACTCGTCGTTGTTCATGATGCGTCCAACCACAGCAGTGTCGTCCGCAAACTTCACAATCAATTTAGTTGCACCAAGTCGCAATCTTGGCAGCATTTGTTCATTTAAAGTACTAGTGGAGTAGTAGCACGTCGAGTTTTTCTTCTGCTAAGTCATGTGAAGTCATGCATGTTCAGATAATATGAAATCAAAGTTTAGAAAGAATAAATACTGGTGTTTCTTTGTGGCAAACAAGTTTGAAATAGTTTTGATCATGATCTAAAGATATAGATGACCTTCTGTTACATTTCTTTATGCAAGCAAAGAAAGATCTTTTTAATTTAATGCACTTCTTATCAGAAAATATACAACTTTTTTTTTTATTTGAGGCGTTGTTTGCATTCGGGACCTGTCTGGTATTAAGGTCACACTATCAGCAAATGTTTTTAATTAAGTCCAGAGCAGATTTCCACACACAAATGTCATAGCAAATACATTTTTGTGACAAATTGCTTTGAGAATTCAGGAGGGAGTTTGAATTAGGCAAGTGAAACCGCTCGCTAAAATGCTAAATTGTTGGCAGGCTGAGCCGAATGAATCCTCCCCGCTGATAGAGTGCCATGAATATGGCTTATTGTGCCCGCACAGTTGGTGCCGCTGTTTGGTCCAGTGGATAAGTGGAAGAGTTGCTTCATGAGGACAAATCTCTGCATGTTTGGAGATAATCCAGCAGTGGACCGAGCTTGGCTCATATCCACCTGCTCCAAGCTTTGTTCAGTCAAGTAAAAAAAAAAGTTTTACTTGGGGAAACATTTTCCTCCCTCTGCTCGGTTTGTTTTTCTTGAATTGTGACATTTTTTATAAATGAGAAGGTTTGTTTAAATGCTGAGCTCTTTCAGCACCAGAGGCTTTTATTCTGTGGAAGCTGCCAGTTCTTTATCAGTAGTGCAAAGAACGCGTGGAAAACGCTGCCAAATATAATTTCTCTTTTCCAAGAGTTTCATGTGTTTTGGGTTTCTTTCACAAACGTTGGAAGAATAACTGCTCTTCGAAATGAGCCACGATACCAACCTGAATCTGCAGTTTACATACGCATCTGTCATGAAGGTTGCTCTCTTTTGTTTTGTCTCTCATTTAAAGAATCACAGGGATTGATTGTGTCAAACAAACAGCACATAAGCCACATTGTTTCTCACCACCTCTGTTATTGTGTGTAGGTGGGTTATGATGAGGAGACGGAGCCACGTGGCTGCTCTTACAGTTTCTTTCTTTCCCATCCAGCCACTCGTCAACCCCTTCCCTCTATTTGACCTCCTCTGTGTTTTACTTTTCCCTATTTATCCATATTTATTTTGCATTAAGGTCCCCTCTCCCTCTCTCGGTGCTGTGACACACATTTTCCTCTTAGCGATTTCAGTGGCAGAGCTGTGTTGGAGTCAGGGGACCAGCTGGTGCTAAAAACCAAGTGATAGTGTGCACAACTGCAGCAACAAACAAACACATTATAGAAGTTTTGGCTTGTTTATGCAGCGTCTGACGTGTTGCGCCGTCTTATGATGCTGACCTGCAGCGCTCAAGGTGCCGTTTTTTTGGCCGAGCAGCAGCATTACAGATGTTTTTTGCTACCACTGGCTGAATTTGGAGAAGTCTGCACGTCCAGCATTTTTCTCCCAAGGCCAAATATTTCAGCAATTACTGTGCAAATAGTTGTGGATTTTGTTAGATTATTTATGGTCCACACGGGGATGAGTTCTGGGGACTTTTGTTGACCTCAGTGACCTTTTGTTCTGCGTCAGGCATTTGTGTAATTTCAAAAAGTGAATTTTGGTGTCACGGCTCCGTAATGTTTGATTTTTAATGCCTAGTATGGTGTGGCAAGTAGCATTTACTGTAAATAAAGATGGACAAATCGTTAATGTCATAGCCCGTAGGATTCATGGAGAGCAGTTCTGAAGCTCAGTTTGGTGTCCACGTCTTTTTTTGCCAAGCCCCAGTTGTAAACATAATGAGGGGGAATTACAAACAACAACTAGTAAACTTTACGTGCAAAATTGAAAACTCATGAGCCGCTGTGGATCTCCAGGTCTCTGACTAACACAGGGCGCATGAGGAGGAACGTTTCCCAGAACGGTTTCATAAATAAAGAACAACCTGTGACTAAGTTTCCACACGGACAGGGGCAGGCAACCAGCCGCAGCTAACCATGTAATGTGATTGGCAATAACAAGATACTGGTGGCAGTGTTGGTTCATCCGTTTCTTATTTATTGCAGCAAACTGCAACAGCGTTTTCCAGACAATATTTGTTTTTTTAATGAGGCTTTAACGAGTTGCTAAAAATGGAGTCGTACGTTAAACGGTGAGTATTTCTTTAGAATAACACGGGACATATGGCTGCAGATTTAGATACAATCTATGGTCAACAGAGACTTTACTGTGTTTATGTTTTTGACGTAAGAACGCCGTCCGTGAGAAGATGTCCAGAGATAAATAAGACGATGTTTTTGTTCCAGATGAGGAGAAACGTCTGGTGGAAGAGGTGTTCAACAACGCAGTGGACTGTCTTTCTGATGAGGACAAGAAACTGCCTCAGGTGAGCAGGACTGGTGTGTGACCATCCAGTTTTTAAGCACACCTGGTAAAACCTCAGGGGGAGAAAAAAAAAAGAAGCTGTTTTTCAAGTCGGTTAATGAGTCAACGTGGCGTCGGACGCTGAGCTGGTGATATGAAAACTGCTCTTCTAGAATAAAACCAGTCAGAGTTCAGCATTGACGGGTAGTCTTGTTGTTCTTCAGGTGGAGCATGTGCTGCCGCTGTTGAAGAGGGGCATAGGGATCCATCATGGCGGCCTGCTGCCCATCCTGAAGGAGACCATAGAGATCCTGTTCTCTGAAGGCCTGCTCAAGGTACGACGTGTCTGCAGGAAGATGCTCCGTGCACGTCCACCAGTTCTTTCTTTCTTTCGTTCATGCTCCTCTTCTTTTTCTTACTACTTCTTCCTTCTCTACTTCATCCTCTTCCTCTTCAGAACCACTTATTAATCCTATTCTTCTTCTTCGTCATCTTCCTCTCTCTCTCTCTCCTGTTATTCTTTCTCCTATTCCTCCTCATCATTATTTTCCTCTTTTTTTTTCCTAGGCCTCTTCCTCCTGCTCCCTGTTTCTTTGTCTTCATCTTTATTTCTTCTTCACCTTCTTCTTGCATCCCTTCTTCTTCTTCTCCTTCTTACTCCTTCCTGCTTCCATCTTCCTTCTTCCTCCTCATTCTTCTTCCATCTTCCTCTTCCTCCTTCTTCCTTCCTCTTCTCCTCTCTCTTCTTTCTTCTTCTTCCTTCCTCTTCCTCCTTCTTCCTCCTCCTTCCTTTTCCTTCTTTCTCCTACTTTTCTTCTTCCTCCTCGTTTTCCTCTCTTCTTCCCTCTTCTTCCTCCTCCTTCTTCTCCTCTTCTTCTTCTTCTGTTTCCTTTCTACTTTTCTTCTTCCTTCTTCCCTCCTCTTTCTTCCTCCTCTTCCTTCTTCCTCTTTCTTTTCCTCTTCTTCCTCTCTTCTCCTTTCTTCCTTCTTTCTCCTCTTCTTCTTCTTCTCTTTCTTCCTTCTTCTTCTCTTTCTTCCTTCTTCTTCTTCCTTCTTCCTTCTTCCTTCTTCTTCCTTCTTCCTCCTCTTTCTTCTTTCTTCTTCTTCCTTCTTCCTTCTTCATCCTCCTCCTTCTTCCTCCTCCTTCCTTTTCCTTCTTTCTCCTCTTTCTTCATTCTTGCTTCTTCCTACTTTTCCTTATTTCTCCTCTTTCTTCTTCTCTTCTTCCTCCTTCTTCTTTACTTCTTCCTCCTCCTTCTTCTTCCTCATTCTTCAACCTCTTTCTTCCTCCTTCTTTCTTCTTCCTCCTTCTACTTCTTCTTCCTTCTTCTTCCTTCTTCTTCATTCCTCCTCCTTCTTCCCTCTTCTGCTTCTCCTCCTTCTTCCTCCTTCTTCCTTCTTCCTCCTCTTCTTCTTCCTCATCTTCTTTCACATCTTCGTCCTCTGCTTCTATTCCTTCTCCTCCCATTCCCTATTCTTCAACTTCTCCTCTTCCTGTACTACGACAACATCTTTTCATTCTTCCTTTTCTTCTTCATCTTCCTCCTCTTCTTTTTTCTCTTTGTCCTCTTCTTCCTCCTACTCCTTTTCTTCCACTTCTTCCTCGTCCTCTTACTCCTTTTTTATCTTCCTCCCCCTCTACTTATTCCTCCTCCTCATCACCATCATCTTTCCTGATGCTCTATCGTCAAAATAATTCCTGAATGTGTTCGTTAAGTCCACTGGGGAAGCTGAATCAAGAATGACGTCGTGCTGTTATTCTCATTCCAGGCGCTGTTTGCCACAGAGACGTTCGCCATGGGCATCAACATGCCGGCTCGGACCGTCCTCTTCACCAGCGCACGCAAATTCGACGGCAAGAATCACCGCTTTGTAAGAGAGCACACACGCGCAATTACCGTCACTTCACGTGGAGGGGGATTTTCTCCCAGCACCGCTATTAGATCTGTTACGCACATTGTTTGGTGGAAGTTTGTTTCCTATAAGCATGAGCAGGAAGATGAGTTTAAATAGTGTGGTTTGTGTAAACTAAGCATCCATCTAGATGGGACTCAAATCTGCCGCACCAGTGATTGTTTAGTAAAAGTGAAGCTACTCATAAACTGAGCTATCTCTTTAAAACAGCTCTGTCCTGTGACTAGTTGTTAGGCAGCGTGATGCTCCGAGGCCTTTATAAGGTCTGAGAGCGCTGCAGCCTGCATCGCCACATAAACAGCCACGTATTGTTTATAAGAGCTCGGGGCTGTCTGTGAAGCACCCTTCATCTTCACTTCATACGCATGGCTTTCCAACACACACACGCACGCATAAGCACAAAGGCTTGGAGAGAAGGCAGCTGCCCTCCAAGAGGTTCATCAGGAACATCTGGTGCCTCTGCCGGTGCCAAAGCTCCACGCAGGCACTGACTTTGATACACTCTCATTCCTCAAACGTGTTACAAATGAAGAGCTGATCCCGTGGCACGTCTGAAATGAATATCAGATCGGGTCATTTCAACACAAAATAATCTCATCTGCTTTCTTTTATTTTTGGATCCTGCAGATATATTTAGTCGTAGCCATGTTAAACACTCTTCTTTACACGACAGCTGCAAGATCTTGATTCCTCAGTTATAAATGCATATGCTTAGCTCGCCGCTAAATGTTTAACGCAAGCGGATCACACGGATCCTCCTGCCTTCAGCCACTTTGAGCCACTTTAATCAGTTTTAGAGCGACATAAAGGGGCTCATTCTCTAACATCTTTTTCACGTGGTCTAGATTACATCAGGTGAGTACATCCAGATGTCGGGGCGTGCTGGGAGGAGAGGAATGGACGACAGGGGAATCGTTATTTTCATGGCGGATGAGAAGATGAGTCCAGCTGTGGGCAAACAGCTACTAAAGGTACATGTGCATATGTGGCTGCAATCGTATATCTTTGCAGACTTTTTCAGGACTTTCTGCACGTTCGTCTTTGCAAGAATTGTCCCAGTATATCATCAATTAAACACATTTTCCTGTGGTCTGGCCCGAACGACTTAATGGAAATTTCTTAAGTGACTCCTCGGGACTTTTGGTGCTTAGTCAGAACATGACAACACGCAGTCGCAGAGAAGCCAGAGGAGTCTTGGCGTATTGGCTTCGAGTTGACACATTTACAGCCGCGCTGCTATAAATACGTAGCTGCATAGCTTTTGGAGAGAGGTTGTGATAATGTAACACTGTTTTGTTGGCTCTGTCGTACCTCTTTTACTCCCAGGGAGGCTCAGGGAAAAAAGCTGTCGAACGCGTATCTCAGGCTCCGATTGCAAAATCATCCTCAGCGTTTTAAGCTGGGGGAAAATGACTTCAGCCTGCATTTATTTAGACCTCAAAGATTCTTGGCACCTTCAGCGAAATGCTAACAAGTTTATCAAAACACATGATTAGACACAGCTGCGGCTCGGTACAGTGAAAGTTTTTATTTTTATGAGCTTTGCCGTGTCGTGCAGGGCTCGGCGGACCCTTTGAACAGCGCCTTCCATCTGACCTACAACATGGTGCTCAACCTGCTGCGAGTGGAGGAGATCAACCCAGAATACATGCTGGAGAAGTCTTTCTACCAGTTCCAGCACTACAGAGCTCTGCCTGGTGTAGTGGAGAGTAAGCATTTACCTCAGAAGACAAACTCGGGACTTGACTGGCATTTGTTTGAGGGGGGGAAATAAATATTTAACGCACATAGAGGCTGCGGCAGCACCAATGATTGACTAAAACAAGCACATTGTAGTATTATCGGGGTAAAGATGTGATTATAAGGCGTCTATTATGCATTAAGGATGTTTTTGAAACGCAGAAATCAAGAAGCTGGAGGAGCAGTACCACACCATTGAGATCCCCAATGAAGAGAGCGTGGTCACTTACTTTAAAATCAGACAGCAGCTCGCCAAACTGGGTAAAGAGATACAAGAGTTCATCCACAAACCCAAATACTGCTTGCCCTTCCTGCAGCCTGGGCGACTTGTCAAGGTACAGCTTCACACGATCTTTAGTTAAGAGGGTAATACTTGTTGATTTACTAAACGTCTCTAACTAATCTGTTTGCTCTACTGCCGCAGGTAAAAAACGAAGACGCCGACTTTGGCTGGGGGGTTGTAGTTAACTTTTGCAAGAAGGCCAACGTAAAAGTGAGTGCTGTTTAACTTGTGCATGAATCGGTTAACGCGCGGCTGTGACTAACGCACGGTTTTCCTCTTTCAGACCAGCGTTGACTCGGAGCCGCTGTATGTGGTGGAGGTTTTGGTTCACTGCAGCAAAGACAGCGTCAAAGATGCAGCAACTGAGGCGGCTAAACCTGCTGCTCCGGGCGAGTCTGGAGAGATGCAAGTGTGTGAAACAAACACATGATTCACTTGGCTGCATGTAACTTACACCAGTGTGTTAATAATGCCTGTTTTTGTGCAGGTGGTTCCAGTCATGCTCCATCTCCTCACTTCCATCAGCTCAGTTCGTCTTTACATCCCCAAAGACCTGAGGAGCTTTGACAACAGACAGCTGATGCTTAAATCTATACAGGTATAAATACAGCCATTTACAAATGAATATGTTTAAACTGATCATAGAAATCATCTTAAAATAGTTTTATTTTTGTTTTTAGGAGGTGCAGAAACGTTTCCCTGATGGCGTCCCTCTACTGGACCCCATAGACGACATGGGAATCAAAGACCCGGCTCTGAAGAAGGTCATTCAGAAGGTGGAGGCCTTCGAGCATCGCATGTACTCCCACCCTCTGCACAGCGACCCCAATTTGGAATCGGTCTATTCTCTCTGTGAGAAGAAAGCTGTGGTGAGAAACTTTAGTCTGCGTGTTAAATGTCAAGCCTCACTATAAACCCACCTGGTTGTGTATCTGCATTGTGTTCCTTTAGTTAAATAACAGCTAATGACCTTTTATTGTATTTTCCCCTTTACTGTGACTAAATATTCTCATGGAGAACAAACGCAGGAAGAACCCGAGGGCATTGTTCTCGCAAAAAGTCAGGCCACAAGTTGTAGATTTGTTCTTCTTTCTATAGATCAGACATGAACCACGGTCTCATAGATCGTGTTGCAGCATTGTGTTACACCAGCATCGCTGAAATAAATTATTCACAGGCTCTGTGAATGCAGGGATGCTCTCTAGAGGAAGCCCCAGATCTATAAAAGGGAAATAATTGTTCCATCAGATGGTAGAGCGTGTTGTCTAGTTGGACCGTCTTTAGCTTTGATTACAGCGCAAACTCTCTGTGGCGTTGTTTGGATTCTGAGCTTCTGCAATGTCACCAGATTTATCTCCATCCAGTGTTAAATAACTTGTTTCCAGCTTAAATATAATCAGCCATGCAGTAATTATCCAATAGCCAGACTTTTTTTTAGCCAGGTAGTGTCTATGTAGCAACAAAAAAATATGTCTGAAGTCTTAGTTTGGGCTTGGGATGTTGTAGAGAGGATGAGGTTTCAGCTACATGATGCTAATGCTAGCGCAGCAGTGAGCACATTTGAGAAAACCTCACTCAAGGCTCAAGTAGTTATTAATAATAATCTATAATAGACGATAACGTCTATGTACAGAGGAAAGGGAGGAAGTAAAGCTAGCATGAATAGAAGGCAGGTTAATCCTCCTTTTCAGCAACACTTTCAGGAACTGGTGTATTTTCAAAGTCCCGCACTGGTCACTTCAGTCAAACCTGAAAAACAAAAGCCTCTGTGTGATGGATGTTAAAAAATAAAAAATAAAACAGACTGGATTCACCAGCGCGGGGCGAAAAAAAAAAAGCAAACCAAGCCTTGTTTGACAATTTGCATAAACATTTACATCTCACTCTGGTTGTGAGCGTTTTGTAAAATGATAGACTGAGCCGTACGGCGTAAACAGGGTAACTTCATGGAGGCGGATATTAACCTGGTCTTCTGTTCGGGGCTATGTTCAAGTCCAGGGACAACACCCTGAAGCTTGTCCAAAAAAAAAGTCACCACCTGGATTTAACTATAGGTAGGAGCCTCCTGTTGGATAATTACTGCATGGCTGATTATGTTTCAGCTGACAACAAGTTATTTAACCCCAACTGATGCAATGAGTAGCTTCTCATCAATGGATCATATTCCAAGATGACAATGTCAGGATTCATGGGGCTCAGATTGTGAAAGAGTGGTTCAGGGAGCATGAGATGGATTGTTCCACCACAGAGTCCAGACCTTAACCCCATTGAGAATCTTTGGGATGAGCTGGAGAAGCTTTGTGCAGAGGTCAGACTCTCCATCATCAATACAAGATCTTGGTGAAGAATGAAATAAATCTGGTGACAGTGCAGAAGTTTACCGAAACAATGCCACAGAGAAAGTATGTCCTTTTTTCTTTTGTCCAGACGGTGTCTCTCTCTCTAGCCCACATACCTCATTTGTTTAGCAAAGCAGGTTGGCCTGTCAAACAGAACGTCTCCGTGTCTAGTGAAGGGAGTTTAGACGAGGCTGTAAAATCATTTGAAACTTCGCTTTAGCGTTTCTGCGCTCATGCGTCCACCATTTCAAACAAATCAGACTGTGATATGAGTCTCTCGCTCTGAGCTTTGCTGCTGATTGTTGCGTTTGCCTCTTTGGCTCTGGGTTTCGTTCCAACGATGACGGATAACGGTCGAGGTGAATAACGAACATTGCTGCTGGTAGATAAGCAGGCAGATGAACGTCTGTTGCAATTTTCATTCAGGTTCCACTTCATCACTCCCGACAGCTAATAGACTTATCTCATGAGCAGAACAGCTTTACAACATTTTAGCCTTTTTTTCTAGCAACTGTGGCAGAGCTCCACCAAGATTTATGTGAAACATGTTGAGTGGGTGTAACATTACGCATGTGTGTGTGTGTGTGTGTGTGTGTTTTTAGCTGGCAGCAGACGTCCGAACGGCCAAACGAGAGCTGAAGAAAGCTCGGACCGTCCTGCAGATGGACAAGCTGAAATGCAGGAAGAGAGTTCTGAGACGACTCGGCTTCGCCAGTCCTTCAGACGTCATCGAGATGAAGGGGAGGGTCGCGTGTGAAATCAGCAGGTAGGAGCGGTGTCTGATGATGATGAAGTCGTAGCTGTCTCCGTAGAGTTATCGGGGGTTAATCAGTCAGCCTCCTCTAACACATGGCTTCACCCACTAAACACTACTGTGTGGCAGCTTTCTAACACTCTGTCACGGCCATGTTCACACCTGGAGCTAACATGTGTCTCCAGTTACCACTTCAGATCCAATCACAGTTCTGTGCACATATCATTTAGGCCAGATGGGATCAAATAAACTCGTTATGTTTTTAGATGAATACAAAGTTCAGGTCATAACTTTGAATCCGGGAAGGATGCGCACACACATTAATGACGCTACAGCGCTGAGTAAAGCAGTTAAAGGAAATGATTTGCCAACAAAGGTTAATAAACACCTGTAGGAATTTAATCTCCTTTGCATACATCAACTAAATCATCACATTTTACCACAGTACACGTGTTTATGGTGGAATAAAAGAACAGCCCAGTCACACGATCCAAGAACAGAGTACTTCATAAAAAGCTATCCCTCATAATAGAACCAAACACTGAGGATGATAGTAGGTGGTCTGTTCACGCTGCTAAACGAATGTGATGACAAGTGATCCAGACCACCTCTGCATCTTTACTTTAAGCTGGCCAGTTGCGATCAGATCACAGGGCCAGTATTATGACTCTCTGGGTTTCCATTCATCAAACTCCTGAGCCCTTTGATTTGTCCTTGAGTGATCAGAAGAGATCCAAACATAGTGGGAGAGTTAGGAACGAGGCGAAATGTTAAAAGCCCACAACAGATGTTTGGAGATTTGTTAGAACTGGTAGTGAACTCTACAAGTCCTGATACTTCAGTTGTTGTTATTGGTTCCAGAGATTTGTGGTATTTTCCTCAATGTTTTACCTCCAGTTTGCTCATCTTACATATGGCTTTGCTTTTCTGAGGCTCCTCTCCGTCGTTTTATCAGCTTTCATGTCTGATGGTGATGTCAGGGTCGTAGCTTCTGTCCTGTTTTGAGAGGACGCAAGAAAACAACGACTCCAAGGATTAGATGAATCGATATCGGATCCTTTGAGTCAGGAAATCTATATTTTAAACCCAGAGCTTGTGTTACAGGAGCAGTTTCTTGTCCATTTCTGCTCAGATGTCAGGTTCCTTTCATGACTGGCAACATCTCAAGCATCACTTTGTCACATTTTTGTTAAAACTGAACAGTGTCTGCATCGTTTCATGACGTAATTAATTCTGTCGTCTTATCTGCTCCAGTGCTGACGAGCTGCTGCTGACGGAGATGATCTTCAACGGCCTCTTCAACGACCTGACGGTGGAGCAAGCCACCGCCCTCCTGTCCTGCTTCGTCTTCCAGGAAAACGTACGAAACAAACCTCCGCCGGTCTCCACAACAAACATTTATTAAGCTTTTCACAAACGACTTATTTCTATCCCCTCACACATAAGCTGCAGCCGCGTTATTGGCTTTACTGCGCAGCTCTGAAACCAAAACAGAAACACGAGGGCTGAGCCCCGTTCTGTCAGAGATCAGATGTTCTAATAATAAACCTTTTCTCTGGTCCCGTTTAAACACCGTCCCTCTGAGTCTCCAGTGCTCATTCAGAGAGAGAACGACGAGCAGCTTGAAACACACGACCTGTGTGAGTGTACACAGCTGTCGTCTGTCACTAAAGACCACCTGCTGCTGGTTGAGCTGGAGGTGACGGCGCCCCCCCCATCCAGCATGTTTGTTTCTAAACTGCTGATGTATTCCCGCTAGAGCCAAACGAAATGGCATCGTTTACCGCCACAGTGATGGTTTCTGCTCCGTAAATCACGCTGGAAGCATCAGGGAGAAATTTATATTTTATGGTTTTTTGGTTTCAACATTATTGCCGCAGTTTTGCAGGAAAAAGCTGAGCGTAGGGAACCAAACAAACCGGCTTTAAGGAATGAAATAGAAGAGGTGACGTTGAGCCGTGAAGTCAGATTGAGCAGTGACAGGAGAAGCTCAGCGTCCGAGCGTCGACTGGTGTCGCTCAAGGAAAACGACTTTTACACTTAGCTGCAAATGTCACTTGGCCGGTTTTCACGCTTCTGTGACGCTGACTGACCAGGTGTGTTTACAGACACTCTGGCAGCCAGTCGCTAACAGTCAGGTTTGATTTATAATTAAACAAACTCAACTTAAAATAAATACAGACTTAAATGATTATCCACATCTGTGGCAGAGAGCAAAATTAAAGGTGGCACCGGTCCTTGATCAGAATTGGTTTGGTAGCAAAGTATGTTTCCTCAGAATAGAGGAGTGAATAAGTATCAATCATTTTAAACTAGGCTCAAATAACGTGTTTTTCCTGGCGTTTGAAGCAAAACGAATCATTTTCACTCTTTCCTTTTTACCCTCCAGGCCAGCGAGATGCCAAAACTGACCGAACAGCTCGCTGCCCCGCTAAGACAAATGCAGGTGAGACGAAGAAGGAGAAGGAGTCGGACAGAGTAGTTAAAATAGGGATACACCGAAAAAGTTTGTCTGAAAACCGAAAATGCACTTTTGGCTAAAATTGCTGTGATTGTTGCTTGCATGTGTTTTTTTGACGATAAAAGTGCAACATTTTTCGTGTGAAAATGTCCCAAAAGTGCATTTTTGGACTTTTGTTTCGGTCCAAGTCCGAAAACGTTTGTCCGGAAAAACTAAAATGCACTTTTGGGACAATTTTGGCCGAAAATTGCTGCGATCGTTGCTTGCATTGTTGTTTTGACGATAAAAGATCCTGAAAGAACCCAAAAGTGCATTTTCGTTTTTTGGACGAAAATTTTCGGACTTTTATTTTGGTGATAAACGTCCAAAAAAGTTTGTCTGAAAACCGAAAATGCACTTTTGGGACATTTTCGGCTGAAAATTGCTGCGATTGATGCTTGCACGTGTTGTTTTGACGATAAAAGTGCAAAAATTTTCGTGCGAAAACGTCCCAAAAGTGCATTTTTGTTTTTCGGACACAATTTTTTGGACTTTTGTTTTGGTGATAAAAGTCTGGAAATATCCCAAAAGTGCATTTTCGGTTTTGGTGATAAAAGTCCAAAAATGTTTGGCCATTTTGGTCCCTAAGTTAAACCCTTGAATTTTGTGGAAGTGTGACCGCTGCTCGTGTTTTCAGGAATGTGCGAAACGCATCGCTAAGGTGTCGGCGGACGCCAAGCTGGAGGTGGACGAGGAGACGTACCTGAACCAGTTCAAACCGCACCTGATGGACGTGGTCTTCGCCTGGGCCAACGGCGCCACGTTCGCTCAGATCTGCAAGATGACCGACGTCTTTGAAGGTCGGTCACGGACGTTAAAAAAATCATTTAGCTCTGAAGCTTTTCAGAATAAACCTTATACTTCACTAGTTTGACAGCTGTAGTTACATTTCCGATGTAGCGCTACAACGTAATGTGACACAAAGTTAAATATTTAACTGGTTGCTCCAAAACTTTGTGGCTTGTGTTCAGTTTCAAAGAAGTGTCTTTTTGTGGCTCCTTTCTCTCTTGTGTCCCTGTAGAGGGGATCCAGCCCTAGTTTGAGCACCACCAGATCAAACCTGTGACCGCCTAACGATCTTAAATCACATAATACTTTAAATAGCAGCCATAGCACTGAAAACACTGCAGTACTTTTATTTTGTAAAGCATCTAAACACGCTTTAAACCACTTCCCACGCCTCTATTTTCTCTATCTCAGCCACTTGGAGGCTCTCAGCCTGATTTATTACGTGAGGTTTGATTCCCGGTCCATCATTCTCCCCATAGTTTCTGTGTCTGAGTGCCAGCAGTGAGCTCAGCTGGGAAATATCAGAGGGTCATAACAAGGAAGTCAGTCTGAGTGGGGGGGAAACTTGAGGGAGGATACTTTCGGCTTATGTGAGTTTTGGCTTCAGGGACGAGAACATCTCCAGAACAATTTGAATGTTTTCCCGTTTTAACCAAATTATTCGTCGTGCACAGAGACAGATCCTCTCTCTGTTTTCTTTCCACACTTAATATCGTCTCAGTGAAGACTTGTTCTCCTCCCAAGCCCCAGACTTAATTGATAAAGTGACCAAGTAGCAATCAGAGGCCCAGCAGTTTGTTAATCCTGGCCTGCGTCGCATATGTATTTTATATAAAACACCTCCACGCTTTGTATCCGTCTGCGCAGGGAGCATCATCCGCTGCATGCGCCGTCTGGAGGAGGTCCTACGACAGATGTGCTCCGCAGCCAAAGCCATCGGCAACACGGAGCTGGAGAACAAGTTTGCTGAAGGTGAGAAATTCCCAAGAATATTAGCTTTAAAAAAATAAAACATGTAGTCTTGGCTGGTTCCTGTAACTCTGTCTTTGATTGTCAGACTGATCGATGATTCATTTTGTGTTTTCTGCAGGAATAACAAAGATCAAGAGAGACATCGTGTTTGCTGCCAGTCTCTACTTGTAGTGACCCTCCACATCGTCCTCTTCCATCACAGCAGCTTACCTCAACTTTACAGTAAATACATCCATGTGGCTAGAACACGTTGAGCCGGTCATGCTTTTTATTCAGTTTGCTTATCTAAGTCTGTCTTTTAATTGTGACTCAAACACGTTTCACGAGTAAAATGGCTTTATTTTTTTTTTCCTTGTTTTAGACATTTGTACATATTTGTAACATGTTATTTTCAATAAAAGTCTGTATGGTGATTTGTTTACATACAGATTATACAAAAAAAAACATTGAGTTCACTTGTTTACATGATACACACAGGGAGCTGTGATAGCAGCAGTCCAGCAAAGGCAACACTTGAAGTGACGGTCTACTCTGCAGCACTCTGACCAAACATGATTATCATACTGGGTCAGACCGCTGGAGGATAAGACTGCAGAGGCCTGGAGTCCTGCTGCTCTAGGATCCGCTTCAGCCTCCAGCACCTTCAACTCTCGAGACAAACATTCCTCTTTAGCCCTTTCTTTAACACTAAGGCAGCAAAGTCTCGGAGTCCTGGAGACGTGAAGCTGATCCTAAATCAGACCCTCGAACGCACCGACTCCAGGTAAAGCACTACGCAGGATTACATTCACAGGTTTCCAAGCATTCTCTCTCTCTCCCCCAGCAGTGGTCAGACCCTTTAGTGGACGCATGCAGTGACGTCTTCCCACCAGCTCAGTGGAAAGATACATGCTCTATGGTTCATGTCCATTCAGAATCTCTAGCCCCTAACCCTACATCTACAGGGGTTGGACAGGTGGGTTCACCAGACGGAGAACTGGTGGATGAGACGGCAAATTCCCTAAAATGTGAACAGGCCTGATGTGGTTTGGAGGTTTTCTTCTTCTTGGGGAGTATAATCAAGCTACTTTAAAATCCATGCAGGGTAACGGATTAAGAATTAGAGATGGAAGGCTAGAGCACTGGATCCTGGATTTGAGTTTGGACAGAGCAGATGTCTCCACCGCCGCTCACAAAGCTTAGTTGGGGCTCTCAAAGTGGTTTCCGTTTGTCGGCGTCTCCTGTAAGGTCGTGTGTGGGATGTCCACCTCTTTACGGGTCTCCACGCGATGCTTAAAGAAGTCGGACACAAAGAAGACCTGCGGGACAGAGACGTGAGTTAAGGTACAGACACACCAAAGTTCAGCCACAACATTAAGACCACTGATAGGAGAAGTGAATATCATTGACCATCTTGTCACAATACAATGTTCTGCTGGGAAACTTTTGGACGCTACTAAGACCAGGCACCCCCCCCCAATAGCAACGTCACTCCTTGATGGCAGCAGCCTGACACAGACACACACAAAAACGTTTTACGGACAACTAAAAACAGAAAACATGAACTAGATCCCAAACTGATCAAGTATCTCTGGGATGATCCACAGAGGCCCCTCCCCTCAACTCATAGGACCCAAAGTCCCCCCACTAACTAATGCCGGACACCCTCAGAAGGTCCATATCCATTCTCAGATGAGTCACAAGGGAGACTTGCACAATAAAAGGTCATAATGTTATGGCTGATTGGTGCATGTCCTACATGAAAGACACTGAAAGCGGAAGAGCAACAAACTAGGCACGCACCAAAAACGCAGAAACCAAGGCTGCGACACGGAAATAAAATGATTACCGGTGAAACATTGATGCACTGCACGTTCAGAAAACTAGCGCCGTCCCTTTAAGAAAGACACTGAAGTTGCGCTCGGCTGTGGATGTTTGCCTCTGAACGGGCATGTCGCAATAAAGATGAATGTTTGTCTTGCTGTTGTTTTGGTGGTGCAGCAGATAAATGATTACACTAACATCTAAAACATTTTTTATTTTTCTCCAATGGCACGCGATCAACCCACGCTGCCTTTGTGATCTGTCGGTCGATAGCGGCTGACGTATGGGGCGACCCTGCACTGGGAAACCTCCTTACTTGGATGTTTAGATTTGAGGTGATAAATTGCAGATGCATCCTTATATATTGAAATGCGTCCACACTCTGCAGACATGTTGGCCCTTCCAGACATGCCCGTGCTGGCTTTGGTTTTTTGCATCCTCACTGCAAACTTCTGCTGTTTTATTTTCTTTCTGTCTCTTATCATCTAACGGCCAATTAGAGAGATATTGCTAAATCATTTGAGAAGCCACCAACAGGCCCAGCCAGGGTCACGGACGGTCACCGATGCCCCGACTCCTGCAAACGGCCGATCATTAGCTCAGTGCCTCACAACCCCTGAGTGCCTCTCTCTGCTAGAAATCAAACATCCACAGCACTTACCACCAGCAGAGCCATAAGTGCACCCTGCAGGAGTCCGGTCAGCACGTCGCTCCAGTGATGTTTATAATCGGAAACCCTCGACAGGCCTGTGTACACTGTGGCTGCGATCAGGAAGAACTGGAGGGTCGGTCTCAGCAGCCGTGCCCAGTAAACCTGGAGCCGAGCCTGCAGGTAGAGCTGAGAAACACACGGGACTTTAGAAAACAGAAAGTACTTCACTCACGGTCACAGTTAGTTAGTTAATGTGTGCAACCAACAATCCACTGATGACAGTTTTTTTCTTTACATCAAGGACATACGAGCATTTCATCCCTTTCAAGCTTTAAGCTGATGACAGGACTTTGTCCCCTGCGTCTATTTATATCTGCAGGGGTGAGATGAATCAGCAGCACTTAAAGTTTATCAGGGCCGGGCAGTAAAACCAGCTCTGAATAAACACAAAGCTACAAAAGGTTATCAAAGGTGCACGGATGTAAACTTGAAAGACGTATCTTTGAAAGTCTTAATTTAACTTCAATCAGTCACAAAAGAGAAATGTGAAGTACCTGTAAAACCAGCTGTGGTTTTAATGGGAGTGAGACCACAAACTGACATTTAGATTTTTTTGGGGTTTTCACTTTCTGGATTAGCTCTTCTTCCTGTTTTACAGTTAATTTTCCACATTAAGAAAACCAAAACCTTTACACACAGGTTTCAAGAGTGACACTTATCTTCTCTTCCAAATATTGACGAGAAAGCAAACGAGTCCTTTTACTAAAGTCTCAAATTTAACCTTGGGAGCTGCAGGAACATCTCTTCAATGTCCTGTGGAATCTCTGTTCCAGTAAATATCTGCAGATCAATATGCATCCAGCGGAGGTACTTACGGCGAGGAACAGCATGCAGTACATTGAAAAAGACGAGTGGCCGGAGTAGAAAGACAGCCTGCAACAGAAAGACAAAAGCTCTTGTTTGTGTGTGTAATCAACCTGTGTTAAGATTAAAACAAATAAATAAAGACAATACTGTTGTAATAATGCAGAAGTCATCATCAGTAGTAATGGCATCAGTAGCCACAGAGGAAGTGTGTCTGCAGAAGCGAGCCACAGGTGAACAGCAGCAGCTCACAGCAGCCGTCCTGTTCCTGTACAGTGCCCTGCCTTTGTCGCTTTCTGTTCGTACTGACGCCTCTGTGGTTTCACACCGCAGCGACAGACGCATGCACGAGGCGGTGGGCCTCAGAGTCTGGGCCTCAGAGTCTGGACAGAAGCGTGAACCGACAACCTGCAGCTCAGTCAAACACCAAACGGTGACGCTTGTCCCGCTGTTGTTGTATCACAATCACTAGTTTTAACTGACACATCTTATCTGTCTAAACATTTCTCCGTTAAAGTCATGCCACGGCTCTAGAGGTCACTCTCTACCTCTGCTGTAGACATTTGGGTGAACAATGAGTCGCACCATACGCCGTGTAAACGGTTCACCTCAGGGCGACTACCGTCCTTTTGTTTCCTGATCTGATCTAACGGCCATTTTCTCAACCTGTCAACTGGCTTGACTGGATACATGTGCATTGTGTTTGCTGGATTCAAAGGATCACAGGTACTGCACCCTAATGTGGCATTTCAAGCTTTTCTTAAGGCCTGAGTTTACAAGTGGTGACGTCTTTGCTTTGAGAAGTGACGGAGAGGAGTGGTGAGTTAATGCTGTGACTGAGTCATGTGTTGGAAATGTTCAGATTCCCATCCACCTCATGCTTTCATCAGTCGCTGCATTTCAGCTACGCGCTCGTTCGCTCCATAGACGCCTCATTGAGCGCTGTCGTCTACTGGAGCGGTGTGCCTACATGGCGGCCATCTTGGAACAGGGCCCCTCGCTCCTACAGTGCATTACATCTACGGAGGAATGGTGTTTCTACACAATAAAAGTCATCATAAATCTCTCAGTTGAAGTCATCTTTTCTTTACAATCTTCTGTCAGAAGCTAGTCTGCTGATAACATTAAGTAAAAATTGTATTTAGGTAGTAAAACCTTATTTTTATCGTAGCTACATGTGTGACGTTTATAACAGATCAATACGTTTGGAAATCAGTCCAAACTTCAGCGAATAATTCTACTTTGAGATTGAGGAGTACCTCTTTCCTTCGTATGTTCATGCACCGCTGCCTCTGCTAGCCCTGAGCCAAGATGGCGGCGCTTTAGGCACGTCCCTCCACAGTCGACGCGCCGTCTACGTATATGTCTATGGTTAGCTCGCTAACTCGTTGCTAACAGTTGCCTAGCACTGCTGATGTTACACTTCCTGTATCTCCAATTTAAATGGGGCATTATTGAGGCGCCTGTCAATCAATCAATCTTTATTTATAAAGCACTTTTAAAAACAACAAGGTTGGCCAAAGTGCTGTACACAGACATGAGAATATATATATATAAAAAAATAAAACCAAGATTTAAATCATAAAAGCTATCAAACCATGTAAACAATAAGAACAAACATCTCATGCTGAGTTAAAAGCCAAAGAGAAAAAATGTGTTTTAAAAGAGGATTTAAAATAATGAAGACGTCTAATGTGCAAAGGCAAATTGTTGTTTCCACAGTTTGGGGCCAGCAGCTGCAAAGGCACGGTCACCTCTCACCTTCCTCTTTGTCTTTGGGACAACCAACAGTGACTGAGTTGAAACAGAAACGCTTTGAGCCTCACAAAGCCATCAACACAACATGAGACAAGACAGAGAAAGGTGAAGGTCCGCTCTGATACTAAGTTTATTACCTAAAGATATCAAATCAAGATGGAAACAGAGTTAACCAGAAACACCGTCCTCTCCTCCTTGGACCTCCAGCAGTGATTGCTAGCTGACACCGACTCAGCCTGCAGGACCCTGTGAGGTCTTCACTCAGAAAAACGTGTCTTTACAGATTCCTATTATCAAGCACGGGACCCGACACGTAGATCTGACGGCTGGCCTCGTCTCTCCAGAGCAAGCTAAGCTGTTAAACTAAGATGGGAGTCATTTTACTGTAACAGGATCCTGAACAGACTACCCAGACCTGCTTTCTCCTCTCTAGCTGCATCTATCAGACCTATTAGTGTCAACCAGACCGTCCCAAACACACACACACACACACACACACACACAGCAGCTGGAAATGTAACGCGTCTTGACATTAATCGTCACAGCCTTGGATATCTGCCTGGAATCACCGGATCCTTCTCTTGGCCGTGCCGATAAATGTTTGCCGCCTTATGCTACATTAGGAAAAGCAGACTGCAGCGGAGTCATGTGGCTCCAGGAAATGTCAACGATCGCACACCACGCCCTGGAAAATGTACAGCAGATAAAACAAGGGGGAGGCGGGTGGGCGTGCTCAGTTAGAGTCGGGCGAAAATACTTGTTTACAAAAGAAACGGAGGCCTTTAAGTGTAAGAGTTAAGGAGAATAAAATGGAGTGGAACGCCCCTCACAGTGTATAATAAATCCCTGGACACTCCTCTGTGGTTTTCCTACATCAAAATGAGAAGAGGAAATCCTCTTCCTCCCATTATTGTTGGTTCTGCTCTGAGCTGATAAGGGACAGAGACCTTAATCAAAACAAGCTTTACATTCCTGTGATATTACTCAGCCCCAGTCTCTCTGAACGGGCTGCACATTTGCAACATTTATCTTCTGTTTACTACATCTATCTCTATCTGTCAGGCTCGTCAGTACAATGTGTTAATGTCCTCAGGATAGGACACTTTAAAAAGATATCAAAAGACAAGCAGTAATAAGGAAGAGTGCAATCCCACCTGTGCCTTAAACGCACCACAAAGATTACAGCAAACTGCCAGCTGGCACAGACGTTAGAGGTATGTGCACGAAAGGAAATACCTCTTCATAGCAAGGTGGCAGTAACGTGTAGTCATCATTCAAAAGGGGAAACGGGAAGAACTGCTATTAGCTAGGAAGAGCTACACACTGTCATACAGAGCTGGCCACTCCTGAATCCTTCTAGACGATCCTTACTGAGAATATTTGTCTCAATGTTCAGATTGGATTAAGACGTAAAAACGATCGGTGCCTTTAAACGTCATGATAGTAACTGACAGCCAATCAGAGAGCTCTCTCTCAAAGACTCAATCGTCTGTCAAGCCGCCAACATGTGTCCGACTAACGACAAGGGAAAACAGAAAAACTCACTGACGATCCAACACAACGCTGGTAGATGGGTCAAAATATGGATGGGAAATTGATTTGATTAGTCTCTTTTCACCATTATGATCGGTTTAATCTTGAGCATATTGAAATGGACCATCTACTGGGTTGAAAGACAGAAAATAACCAAACAGAAATAGGGGCCGAGCAAAGATCCTGCAAGCTTCCAGTAATCGCTTGAATAACAAAACCAGAATATAAACTCTAATCAGGAAGTTAAATACCAGATTGATTGAAAAACTTGTTTGGCAAGACTCCAGCCTCAACATTTGAATATGTTACATCAGATATAAAAGCAATATCCTCATCCTACAGTTTGTTGTTTTTGGACGTTGGTTTCATGTGATACACACCTGCCCTCGTTGACCATCGTGGCGTCTCCAGTGCAGGTGAAGTTTTCGATATAAGCCCCTGACGAGCAGTTGACGAGTTTCCAGTCAGGTTTGCACACGTCCAGGAAGTGCGGCCTGAGCCGGCCAATTGAATACTTGGCGATGTCCGTCAGCGACTGGCTCATGGCGGCACCGAAAAGGAAGGTGCCGACGGCCTTGTATACGGAGGCAACGTAGCTGCCGTAAGACGACTTGGATTTGATTCGATTTAGATAAACTGAAAGGCATTCGCCAACGATCATCTGCAAGGTGGAATGAAATGACACAAGGTTAGAGGAGAATTAAATTACATCTAAAGATGCAGCCAAATGAACAACACCATGCCTGATGTCTACATTTAAACACTGGTTTAAACCCATGTTCTTTTTTTAAACATCTAAACATATCACTGGCTTTCTGAACAAGCGAGAATTAGATGAGAAGATTGTCATGCCACGTCAGTGCATAAATATTAAACTACAATCAGAAAAAGGTTAGCTTAGCTTAGCATAAAGACTGGAAACCACCTACCTGGGCTTGTAAGAGGCTTATATTTTTAGTACAGAACAAAACAACTGGCCCTTTGTTGGCCTCATTGTTGCTAGGTTAGACAAACATACATAATGCGGGGGTTCATTCCCATAGAAGAGACAACAATAAAAGTCTAGAGTGGAGGTAAGATAGCCAACATTGGAAAAACGACTTGTCTTTTCACAAGTTTTCAGTTGTTATGTGTAGTTACATCCATTCATACCTGAAGAATCACAGGTTTTCTACTTTTTTTTATGTGAATGAACTCCCGCATTGCTGCTGTTTGTCTAACCTAGCAACAGCAACACAGGAAGTTGCAACTTGACAAAGTCGCAAAGGGTAGGAGCCCTTTGGTGGGCGGTGAGCAGACAAATCAAAAGGCCAACAAACTTAAAACAAATCCGGTCGAGCCGTTTCCTTCTTTCCAGTCTTCATGCTAAAATAACAATCTCATCATTTAATGGTTGGAAATAGCAGTGGTGTTGATCTTCTCATGTAATTCTCTGCATTAAACCAGACAGTTCCCCAAAATGTTAATGAATTTTGTAAACAGAGAAAAGTCCATTTGACAGAAATCCACCCAGTTCTGAGAAAAAGACCACAGGAGGACATCCACTTAAAAACACGTACAATCTAGTGTTTGTGTATTTTTGCGCTTTTGCAAACATGTCCATGCTACACACCTAGAGGACGCTTCATGAGATCTTCTCTCTGTGAATGTGAGGGCTTGTGTTTTGTAAGGACTGCTAACTGCATCTTTAAGATGTGCTGTGTGGATTTAACTTTGCCTTCAGCTGAGATTTTCACCAAAAAAGATTAAACCTGAGCCAAATAAAAAGTACGGTGAGGAGTTTCAGATCTCCTAAATTTTCTCTCCTCCAACTCTTTCTGCAGCAGCAGATTAGTTTAGAGATGGTACGTTAATAGAATAAAGTCTGACATAAGTTTGCCTCGTGGCACCTTTCTGCCTCAAAAAGCTTAACACTTAGTCTGCAACATGCTGCAAGCAATTCATTTGTGGTAGTAGTAGCAGTGTTGGTGTCTACAAAAACATGCATTACAATTTTACAAAAGGTGTGAAGCGGGAATCATTGATGAAAAGAAGAGTGTAGTATAGAATAGTATAAAAGTGAAGGAAGTAAAGCACCAACAACAAAGGGAGGAGAAGACGAAAATTGGAGAAGACGAGCAAACCAAACCAGGTGCACTTACAGTGATTATTGTGACTGGGATCATTACACCTGCTAACAACTGAGGAGAAATGGTGTCCTCTTTATATGGGAACTTGATTGAATCGTCATTACAGTAAAAGCCTCGACGGAAAGGACCGTGCTGCACATTGAGTATTACAAATGGGATTCCAACTAGCAGGGAAGTAATCAGAGAGAGAGAAGTCACAGGTTACAAGGTGTCACGTCTACCCATCATGCAACAGTGTAGAGCAAAGCAGGTTACAGCAGCGTCTTCTGAAGGCAGCGGCGGCAGCAGCGTCCATCGCCGGCCTTTTAGGATAATCTGTTAATGGTTAAAGTGTTGGCATGACAACAGACGGTTACATGCTGATAAAGGGTTAGGATTGTTAATGGAGAAACGTTGAACCTAAAAGCACAAACATGACATTTTTGGAGAGGGTTACCGAGGCCTGCTGAGAATATTTTGGTTGAATCTGTGTCAGGAGCAGTGGGGATTGTGTTTCTAGGGTCGCTTCTCATCCTCTAAAATTAAGTCACGCCATTATTTCATTATCTCTTTACGGCAAACACACTTTCCTCTTCCTCAGTGCTGGCTCTCCAGCTCCAGTTTCCCCACATGTTCTCCCACATCTTCCAGTAATACACAGCAAAAAAACCCCACTACAATAACATTAAACGAATAAAAAGCCTTGTGGTTGTGATTACTAATCAAACACAAAAGACAAAAGATAAATCAGTGACACCACAAAACGAACAGAAGGCAGACACACGCACACTCCAGCAGCACTTCCTGCCTTCCTCATTTTCCAAAAAAGCAATCGCTCCGTTCCAGATAAGCATTCCAGCTATTTTGAGGAACAGAAGATGCAGTCTGCATGTCTGTCACATGATTATTAACAACAGCGAAACGTTCAACCAGCAGATTGACGTTAAAAAACAAAATGATTAAATGAGATACCACGAAAAAAAATAAAAATAAAAAAAAGGCACGGATCTGACTGGCCATCATCCATATGGTGATTAATAGATTAATTTGTGGTTTGGGTCTCTCATACGAGATCGTGTGTTCTGCTGGAACAAATGTTTGGATCGCTTTATGGAAATCAATAAAGATGCAAACTAAACACTGACTCACAGAAGATAAAAATTAAAAGCTTAATTCCCGCTGCGGTGGGTTGGTTTTTGAGTGAAGTGGATTCAAAGTTTGAGAATTGTATTTCGTTTTTGAGTGGACATCCTCCTTTGCCTTTAGCTTAGTGGTCGCAGAACTATAACAATAACAGGCAGCTTTCTTATTGTATTGTTCTCTATAGTATCAAGCAGCGCTGCATGTTTGTTCATTAGCATGCTCTTCTACCAGTTCAGACCTTTCTCACAGTGAATATTTTTGACTTGCCAAGTGCAGTAGTTATTAATAACGGCTGTTTGCCAGTGAGGTATGTTACACAAAGTACTCAACCAGAGGTGAAGCCTCAGCACACCTTGTGTTGAGTTACGCCTGTGGTGAACAAGTCAACATATTTACCATGAGACACAGGTGAGGTGTGTGCACTGACCCGCCCTGAGCGACTCCTACTTACGCAGCTAATGGGCAGGGCGAAGCCCACAGTGTAGAGCACCGTGGAGGTGACTGTGCTGTGGTGGAAAGGGTACTTGATGCTGTCATCGTTACAGAAAAAGCCCCTCTGGTAAGGGCGGATCTTACCCAGGTTAAAGACTGCCAGAGGCAAACCTCCTGTGGAGGGAGAGATCGGGAGGCGTTACAACGGGAAGAGGGGGAGAGAGAGGGAAGGTGGAGACAAAAAAAAAAACGAAGCTGTGTGGGGTCTTTCAGGTAGAAGAGAATTTCTGCTGTTCCTCAATGTTGGTGCTGATTAGCATCATAGATAAGAAAGAGAAGCATGCCAGATTAAGAGTTGTTTAAAATCCTACTAACAGCCTCTCTGGAAACAAACTCCATGAAAAGTCCTGAACTGACATTGCTTGGTCTTTAAAAACTACCCAGTTAGAATTTTAAAAAGACTAAAACATTTCCATTATTAGCTTTTATAAACGGTTCCTGTGAAAGGACGGCATGCTGTCTTTGTTGGGGACCGTTTCCAGCCATTGAGTAATTCACACCTAGTAAACTTTCACAACAGCAGGCAGCAAATAACTTCAAACGTTTATTAAACGTCATTATTAAGGAATGTTGCCAGGTGTGTTTTTGGACAACAATGGTTTATTAAAGAGGATTGAACCACATGAGGCCTTGGCAACACAACATACACTTGTTAGTCGGATCATTTCAGTGTTCGTTGTTCTTTTCATTATGAGATTTACTCATAATAAGAAAAATATCCTTAAATATTAGCTCTTTAGAAATGTCAAACTCAGCTCAAACAACTTTACGTTTTTCCATTAGGAAGAACTGGTTGGAGCCGATACTTACTATGGTGTGAAATGAGCTGTGGATATAGCTAAGCAGCACTCTCTACAGATTAAAACCATAAAGATAATAGATTATGCTAAATGGTTTTGACAGTCTAAAGTCTGGATGTAATGCTGCTGTCATTTCTCTGGCCGTTTGGCCTGTTAAGCCCATTGTATAGCGGAGGAAACACAGTCACACGTCCATTCAAACAGAAACTGAATCATCGAGCAGTAAAGCACATTAACACAAATGGAAGACGACGTGCAAACACCACATGAAGACAAATCTTGGTCCACAAACCGCCAGCGAGCTATTTTTTAATTCTGACTGGTATTTCTGTTCTGTGGGGCGTTTCTGCAGCTGCTGACACCCTCAGCTGTGCTATCATAAGCTGATTGGTTACAACAGCTGGAAACGCCAGAACAGAAACACACTCAGGCTCAATGGTGGGACTCTCAGAACACTTTCTAATCACAACGAGGGGGCATGTTACACTTTTAACCTGTTCTCATCAACGGACTCTGCAGACAAGGGGTTTCTAAGCAGAAACAGACAGACAGGGCACATACCCGCTCATAAACACACACAGATTCCCTTCAGTCTCACAGGCAGCCTGCACTAACTACATTAACCAACCAAAATCAGCTGTGCATACATAACAGGACAATCACTGTCTACTATCTGCTCACGCTACATTCTTACATGTATGGCATCAATGCAGTGGTGCATGACTTCTGGTAAAAAACTTCGGTCTGGCTATTATTTAACAGGCACGTCTCAACTGGAGGAATAAATCCAACAAACATGTTGAGACTTTACCATCACAATTTTTTGTCACTGAACACATGTTCTGCTTTAACACTCACACATTTTTTTTAAATATGCCATATCAAAGGCCATCTCTACTTTAGGCTAATTAAACTTAAGTAGTCAGTATGCAACATGTAGCAAACACTAAGCATTTACTTCAAGTAGAGACAGAGATATTATTTTAAGACCTTTTTCCTGGATACAAACCAAATCAGGAAGCATGTTTATCGGTCTTAAAACATGTCTGGAGAGGATCTTTAAAGACAACTGTATGACCATGCATAGGAAAGTTTATGAGTCACAGTAATCTACAGGTTTAAGAGGCACATCAACGGACTTAATACTAGGGATGGGTGAGAAAGATGAATACAAGTCAACCATGAAGTGAAGCCATGCTTCAGACAATTAACATTTTGGATTTTCAACATAATGGCTCTTCAGAGTAGTTTCAGGCGAGGTTTAGTACCGATTGTTGAGCTTCTGTAGGGGAAATATTATGACAGGAAGACAGAAGGCGGTAATGTAATTCATAACACATTCTTAGCAGCATCTAAATGTAATGTCACAAAGCGTAAGTGACAGATTGCTGACTCAATATGTGCCTTCATGACTGAGTAAAGTCATAAAATATGAGATTACCACCTACAGCCACGTGATAAGACATACCAGTACTAATATGATGTGCATCTGTTGATTGATTTCATATTGTGGCACTATAAAAACAACAATAGTTATGAATGAAAAGTAATTAAAATGCACATACATGGGACACACAATGAGAGCAGATATGACATAACGTTAAACTGACTTGTGGTACCATCAGAGGTTATAATCAATAAAAGTCTCCCACCACGTGATGCCGAGCTACTATATATCCCACTAAATCGGCTTATTATCAATAATAGCAGCAACAAACAACCGCGCTATGGATACACAGTAATCATAGCGAGTAAAAGACGCTTTAACACATACCTAGAACCAGACAGGCTATATCGAGCAGCACAAACGGGATCCCTTTCGCCTCAAACATGTTGACTCTTGTCGGTGTCGGTCTCTGTCTGGTGGTGCGTCCTGCGCCGTAATAAAAAAGCCAGGGGTGGACGCTCCTCCTTGGGACGTCTCTACTGCTGATGCTGCTGCTGCTTCCGATTATTATTATTAACAACAATAATAAAAAGAAGGAAGAATCGTGGCCCCAAATGGTTTACAAGTACAATAAACGCCAACGCCCCTGTTTAAAACAGTAACACCGCCCGGTCCGCAGAAAAGCAGCCACACATCAAGAGGAGAACTGCGTCTCCTCGTTGGTCTTGTTGTTGTTCGGGGGCGGTGAGCTGAAGAGCGGACGATAACTCCGCATGTGCGTCATCATCAGTTTAGAGATGACATAATAATAAAAAATAACACACACACACTCTCTCTCACGGAGGGACGATCGCGTAGACGGACACATATATTCTTCTACGGGAGGACACCGAGGACACCTGCTCCGTGCGGATGCCTGAAGCCGGTGAATAGCCGAAAAGCCCCGAAGAAGAAGAAGAGAGAGGCCTGGTGCCGCGTTCACGTTCTACTTGAACTATCGGAAATACGAAGTCCTCATGCTACATTCACGTAATCCAAACAGTACGGCAAAACAAACACTTAACAGTGTTGTCACGCCAAATAAAAAGCCTAAATTGGTCAGCTTTGTCGTGTTATATAGCATAGAAGATATTTTCATGTGTTTTTTTATTATCTATAAAACATAACTAGCAGTATAAATTGTATTAGGATTTATTTTTTATTTGATTTTATATGTGTTGGCAAGCAAAGACTGTGTTTATATATATATTATTTTTATATTTGGGTTTTTCATTACATTAATAATATATAATGTGTTGCTTAGTGCCCTTATTAGGTATCTCTGCCTAGGTTTCCCCACGTTTCAAGACTTAATGTTCAGCCCTAAAAAGACTGCTACTAAACCTGTCGTGAAGTTTTTGGTAAAAACTTAAAATATGTTTTAAAAACTAAATAAATGCCAAAATAATCTTTCTTGAAAAACTACATTTTTACAGTGGCTATATAAAACGAGTGGTCCGCTCACAACTCAGACTTCCATATTAAAATAGTACTTAAATAAAACAGTAGTCTCAAACGTTTAAGCTTTAATTATTTAAATTTTATCTCAACACCATTATACATTTCATGAATTTATAAGCTACTGTGTAAAGTTCAGGACCAGACAAAGGTTACTCAACACACCTGACACGTTTGTCAGCTCACTGACGCCATCTAGAGCTCTGGAGGTAAAACTACACTATTAAAAAGAACATGGCAACATAAATAACAGGTTTAACACTTAGCAGCTTTCCTCTTTTGAAATCTGTCTTTTAAATTTAGACATTTTGTGGCATTTGCCACTTCATTATGTACAGTAGAAAAGGGGTATTACAGCTGTAGATGATTATGGGCAACGTAGTTTGTGGTGCCATTAAACTGTAGGGATTGTCAGAATAATAGAAACGTGTAAGTACAATACAATATAGTTCAAAAGTACTAAACGCCTCAACCTTCAAAATGGAAACACAGTCAAATCAACAACTCTCTTTTATAACAAAGCCTGAATACCAAAACTTTCATAAAGCTAAAACATATATAGAGTTATATTAGAATGCATACATAGAGTTAAGATTTTGTACGCAATATTAGACACTGAATTTTTATTTTTGTAGTAAAACCACACAAGTACAAGCTAGAATTTAAACTTGTATAATGCAAAGTATATTAGAGGCTTTTTATTTTATGTGAGATACAGCCATGAAGTAAATGAAGGTTAAAGAGGGAACCTACACAGATATCCAAGCAACACGAGCTGCTCTGCTATATTCACCTCAAATCATTAAAATACTGCTCACATATTACTTTAATTGCATTTTACTACCAACTGTGGGAATTTGAAAACATATCTTGTTCTTATTTTATTCCTCCACTAATGGGAAATTAACCTTTCCAATTTTGATTTGTGATTTCAGTCTCACCCTCTGCAGTCAGCGGCAGTCCAAAGACACACAGCCTTAAAATCGGATATAATTAGGAAACCGGTTTAAAGTAAAAAGTCCAAAGTAAAATTAAATCTAACATTTTAGCATAGTTGGATATTAATATTTTAACAAATTTCAATATTGAACGCTGACGTTCGTTGTTGAAGGATGACTTTTCACTTATTTTATGTGATTATTTTTCCGTGAGTCTTGACTAAATTCACATAAAAACTTGTATCCGATTTTAAAAAGTCGATCAAAAAGAAACTTATCTCACCGGACTTATGTAGCAGCTATCCATCCCTGTGGTGTTGGTTTGAAGCTAACGGCGACATTAGCTTCCGCTAGCATAGCACACCTGAACCTAACCGTTGGCGCGCAAAGTGCATTGTGGGTAATGTAAACGAGGAAGTAGAGTGAATTATCAATAAAAAATATATAATAATTTTATGATGCTGTCATGAAAGATTTATTTGGAAAGCACAGTACGAATTTAAAGTATTTTGAAACTTTAAATAAGCCCACACAGCTTAGAGAAGGGATAATTAGTGACAGAAAGTACCTGCGGTTGGATTGACATGAAATGAAGCAGTGTGTGGGTTTCTATTGTTACCGTTAGAGTCCTGACAAACTGTTGATTGACATTTACAGGCTAAGAACAAAGGTGGCCATTATGAAATGATTGGATAATTTACATTAAAGTAATTGGAAAGTAACTGGCCTCTCCGTGTTTGTTAGTTATCCAACATACCTCTAAGCATAAAAGGATAAATGAAAAATATACAGTAAATGCATTATATTTCTTCATGATATGTCATTTGGGTTCGGAAAGAAGTAAAAAAACAAAACATTTATACAGTAGATTACAAACAAAAGCATTCTGTGATAAAATATACACAATGCTCAAATATGTTTATTTATAGTATTTACATAAAGTAAACAAAATAAGATGAAAGTTGAGAGACATCCGATGTTTCAGGGAATGCTTCAACGGCAAACATTAACAGTCAACTCATTTTGACTGAAGAAGTGCTGGAACAAGATTTCAAGACAGATTAAAATCTTTATGGGTGAATCTAAGTAGCTGTGACTGCTCACAAACACATGTAATGTCACATTTGTCTTCATTATTGCACTATGGATTGCTCTGTGTCTTTTAAATTGTGTCTATATTTTTGACACAAGTCGCTTTTGACAGATACGCAATTAAAAACCAATGATCTCAATAAGCCTCATTCTGACCTGTTAAGTCATCGTCTTTGCAAATCATCTATACGTTACTGTATGCGTCCACAAATTAGTTATGTGACAAAACCACATAATAGTCTACATTTTTGTATCTTAAATTAAACCTTAAAAATAAACTTATCTTTAGTTACATTTGGGGCATAAATACATACATTTTATACACTTGAGAAAAAAAAATGTTATTTTTCTGACAAATACCAAGAGAAGATCTCATGTATGCCATGTTTTTCTTTCAGTCAACACCACTCTCTCTTCACAGAAAAAGCTGAATAGCCGACACATAATACTGTCCAGGAAACAACAACTGGAATAAGTAAAATAAAAACCTGTGGCATTTACAAAGAAAATAACACACATAAAGGAATGAAGATTATGTATCAATAATTTATATATATAAAAAAATGTTTTGCAAGGCCATTCCAGGCTTTAAAAGAATCCTTCACTGATTGTTCTCCATCATGCTGTTCAGATTAAGTCCACTAGGCGGCTCTGTTTCCCTACATATAAAACCTGCAGGAAGGTTGATTTGTCACTGGCCATCAAAAACAAGACAGTGTACAGGGTTCACAGAAGGCACACAATTCAATATTAGGCTCCGCATTTTCTTCTGAAAGGCCTTAGAATAACCTTAAATTATTGGTGAAATATTCAGGAGGGCTGCAGAATGATGTCCAACAAAGCTCCACTTTGCTCCAGTTGTGTAAATGCATGCCTCAAGCAGTCCAGTCATATTTCATTAAATGCAACTTTATGTTGTGCCCTTAAAAAGCAAAAAGTCTTCACATTTTTCATTAAAGGAACAGTCCGACACTGTGGGAGCGACACGTTCGCTGGTTAGATGAAAGTCAGAGGAGATGACTTTCACTACTCTTGTATCTGCAAGAGGCAGACAGAAGGCGGTTAGCTTAGCATAAATGCTGGAGACTGAAAGAAACAGCTAGCGAGACTATTTCCAAAAGTTAACAATAAATTACTTTAGTTTTTTGACTAGTGTATTTCAACCAAAAATCGCCTTATAACTTAACAAACTTAAAAGGCACTAGTAGGCAGATTTTATTTATCACAGTTGGACTAACTGTGTCCTCTCGTTTCCAGTATTTGTGTAAAGCTAAGCTGACTATCTTCTGGCCGTATTTATCATGTCTTCAAATCTAAATCTAGCAAAGAAAACAAACAAGTGTAAGTCCATATCAGTTGAATTCCCCTGCTGTGTTTTAACTGATTGCAGTCATCAAGGTCAGTGTGATTCAACCAGCTTTGAGTCTTCATGTCTTCTTGGGGTTGGAGTTCTGCTGTTGTTTCTGCTTGCGGAGGTGAGCCTCGATCTCGTGCCTGAAGAAGAGCATCCCCAGCTGGCCGTGTGAGGCCTCGTTCATGGCCTTGGACTGCATGCACATGCGGTACTGGTCTGGAGGGAGCTCGTCAGCGCAGTGCTTCTCATGCCACAAGTGGAACAAGCCTCTCGATGGCGCCCGAACCACTTGAAGGTTGCTGTGGAGGTACTTTCTGTAGAGGTGGACGTCTTCACCACCCCAGCCTTTGATGTCAATGTCAAAACCACCTAAGAGAACAGAGGAACATAATGTAAACCTTGTTTTATCCTCACACGACGTTGTTATGTAACGTGGACATTTCAACCCTGCTTATGCACAGTTCTGGAAGCAATTTGTTTCCCATGCAGTGTTCCCTAAAGGATGCTGATGGTGAATCCTGATTAGAGTTTGCAGTACGTGATCACAATCATCGTCTAGTTCGTCGATGAGGACATTTTGGACATGCTGTTCAGACATGTTTAAACCTGCATCTTCAGACATCTGAACCACACACGCCTGCTTTTGCTCGCACTTTGTGTGTCCTGCAGTCTTATTTAGATTTGCCGTCTGTCTCTGTCTTTTTTAACTCTAGCTCCAGGGCCAAACAGTGATAAGCCAGAAATTTGAGTACAACAGAGGAATTGTTTGTTTGTTTTCGTGTGGCCTAAAAAACTTTTTTGGGTGAATTGAAGAGCACATGAGCACCACTGAGATTTTAAAGGAATATTTTTGGCAAAACATAATCACATTTCTAGTCAAGAGTTAGGCGAGAAGATTGGTTCCACTCTTTTCTTTCTCAGCTAAGCTAAGATGTTGTTTGGCTGCAACAAAACAGTCACAGACATGAGAGTGTCACATTGTGGGAAACACTGTTTTCTTTTAACCGGACTCCTGTTCTTCTTGGGGCTGAGTTTCACGCTTCATCACAGTCAAGCTACAATATTTACATTCCGCTGTATGTGTGTGTGTGTGTGCATGTGTGTGTGTTTCGTCCTTGTACAATAAAACTCTCTGAATTCCTCTGCAGCCCCTAATTGATTTCACTTTGTGGAGGGAAACTGAATTGATGTAAATCCGTCTCGAGAGCCAATATTCCTGGGCCAATATACAGATGGAGAGAAGACGAGGCGATGAGATATGCTAATATATGCTGCCGCCGCTCAGAGCTGTTTCAAGCAGTGATTTGTAATAAAATCTCCTCCTGGTTAAGAAGAGTAATGTAATACTGAACCATTTGTGTTCTGGAGGTTTTTCATGTCCATTAAGCTGTAGCACCATTAGAATGACAGTGTGCATATTTTTGTAACCATTCGGGAAGCAAGCCATTTTTTATCCTTTGCTATCTAACGCATCTAAACTGATCACCAGCCACCGAAAGCAACTGTTCCTGAATTCCTTGTGATGGGCACAAGTGCAGTGCATGTCGTGTCATGAATGTTATGCTGTTCCATAACATTTACCTATGTTGATGAAGTCGGACCTGTATTGACAGGTCATACCGAAACCGAAATCCCTCCAGAAGCCCGTGTCCTTCTTGATCACCTGCAGGAAAAACAACTGAGTCTTAGGAAGCCTATAAAAAGAAATATGTCATTTCAGCACAAGCGGGAGACTTTGTACACAGCTGGAGAGGAGAAATATTTCAAACCCTCTCCGCAATGTAGCACCACACTGGGCAGCACACTTTCCACAAGTGGCACAGTGTTTGAAACAGTGAAGGGAGAAGATATGTTTGATTACCAGCTGCTGCTCCACGGGTGGGATGTGCTCAGGACTTCCATAGATCAGAGTCGGGTTGTACTGGCTGAACAGGACCGGGTAGAACACCTTTTTACCTGAGGAGGTGGGGAAACACAGGAGAGTCAGACAATCCAGCTGTGATTTTATGAGAATGTGTGTGTGTGTGTGCCGTGAAACAATATAACATTCGTCACCCTTCATTAAATGTGGGAGTTTCTACAACGATATCTGTGATGGTGACCTGTAAATCCTTTCAGTGAATGGAAAGATTTACATTGCATCCAAGTCGTGTATTTATGCCTGTTTTAAACTTTAATTAAATGTGTGAAACTCAATATTACAAAATCAAATGTGAATCCAAGGTAAGATAAGACAATTTAGCACAGTTAAAGATAACTTAAGGATGCCAGACTTGTCGAAATTCAGTCACAGATAGCTGCAACTCTAGTCGTGGATTTGCTTGTATTCAGAATTCCTTAAGTATCTGCACACAAACACTCGAACACCTGCGAAAAGGACAGTCCTAAAGGTTGAACAATCTCGTTTTCGCTGTGTGCTACTTCTCACCAGGCTGCGTGTTGAGTCGGCAGGTGCTGAGGAAGTCGGCTGTGAAATAGATGTCCACGTCACAGAAGAAAAGCAGCACGTTGCCTCCCTTCCAAGCCCGGGCCCCGACGTCTAGACCCCGTCCCCGAGAAAACTCCTCGTCCAGCTGCAGAAGTGTGTAGTTCTTAAAGTTCGCCTCCCTTCAGATGCACAGAGACAAACAGAGAGGTTAGATAGAGAATCAGGAGGATCATTTCCTGAATCTGGATATTTTACACTGTCTGTTATTCTTGGCTAGTATATTAATCCTTTTATGTAAATACTGTATGTATTAATTCCGGTGGTGACATAATAAATCAAATTAAAACTCTTCTGTGCAACTTATTGCTGCACCGTAACTGCATTTATAAATCATTATTTTTGTTTAGTCATATTTTTTTAATCTCATTTTACAACTTGGCGCTAATTAGTTTGTGGCAGTTTAATTTAATCAGGTAATTAGTTTGGGAATATGCACCGCTGAGGTGCAATACAGTGGAAAATGAAAAGATGAGGGCCTGTAGTTGGCTCCTGTACTTTTGCAAAAATCTTGCGGTATAAATAGCCTTTTGTGCATTTTTAATCCTGTTTCATTCCTTTTATGCCTTTAGGACTTTACTACACTCAAAGATTAAGTTCACATCATCGTAATCTCCCACTCCTCCCACTCTGATTTTCATCAGGCATTAAGTGGAAGCAAAAATGAAGCACACTAGAAGAAAAACTTCCTCCATCCTCTGTGCCTTCAAGGCCACGGTGAAACAGCTGGTTCCAGATGTACACAGCTGTGGGTTTCTTCCTTAACCATAACAATTCACACGGTAAGTGACTAATCCTTTACTCATGCGCGAGTACACACACGCGCGCTTACATCAACTTTGGATAGAGGAAATGGTTCACATGTCTGAAGCAGAGGATCAAACATCCTCCTTCATTCGTGTGTTGTTTGGTGGACACAGATGGCGAGTAGACAGAGGCAGACATACAGCTTTGTTAAAGGAAACTAAGATGACCAGAGGAAACATTTTGCCTGCGGTAGTTTGCTCTCCACGTTTCCATCTCAGCTGTGTGGTTGTATGGTTGTGTGTGAATGGTGTGTATCAACATATTTATTCATGTGTGTTGCCACTGAAAGCTCTTGTCTTGACCTCATCCTTTCAGCCTCTCACATAAAAGAGACATAATGAAACTCTTGATCTTGAACAGGCCCACATCCCAGAAAAACACAGCCATGACGCTAGTTAGAGGCATCTTATTTTTCTATGTGAATCACAACTTTACTCGGCTGGTAAAAACAATGTCTTCACGTCCCAAAAATGTCTGAGGGTAGCCCACTCAAACGGAAAGTTGAATTTTCAGACTCAATCTAACTACCCGTGCATCTTACGTGTTGTCAGTCAGTCGGGTTAGTCAGTGCCCAGAGTCTCTATGTCTGTCTACAGTTTGTGAATCAAAACAGAGTGAGCCTGTTTTACTGTCTGTACAGAGTCCCAGGAGAAGGAGGACCCACCCGCTGGCACTAAACTGTCCACAGATGGTAAAGAACAATAGCTGTGTCTGTCTCAAGTGATGTTCTTACAACGCCAGCTACATTCACATGTTGTTTCAGTCTCGGCTTTAATGGGACAGGAAGCTCATTTGTTAGAGATCAAGGGAAATTTGTGAAGCAGCATCTCAGTGACTCAATGAGTAAATATGAGAAAACACTGATCAAATACACACCTGGAGTCGCCTAATCATCGACTATAAACTGCTAGCATCTATAAAAAAAAGCTAACCAGCACATGTATGGGTATGGACACCCCAAACCAACATCTAAGAACTAACTACCGACAGCACTGACGTCACCTCATGGTGCCTGTGTGTGGGCTGCAAATTTGCACTCGAACACACCACATGTAGATCACAGACTCGCACCAACACCGCAACGATGGAAGATGGCTCAGTATGTCCTAAAGCTTGCAGATTACCAATGTGTAGATTCAACTATGCAAAAAAACTAAAACACCTAAATGAATATTTTACGTATTTAATTCCTGGAGTTTGAACATTTGTGAAGCAAGAGTTTTCCACGCGTTTCCAACCTTCGTGCTAACTGAACTGAGCGTGTGTGTAGCTGTAGAGGTATCAATATTCTCATGCAGCTCTCAGTTATATTCCCCCAAAATGTCAAACAGAACATTTTGTGGTACGAGTCCTAAACAATGCCACCCCATAATTTCCACTGGAGCCTTTAATGGATTTCACTTTGCATAAAAACTGAAACGAAGGAAATAGATCTTAAAAGTTAATATTCCTCATCGATACACACATGTACAGGACATTAGGGGTTGTGAGATATACCAGAACGTGCTGCTGCTTAAAGTCTGAAAGCTCCTAGGTTATGTTGTTGTTACGTTTTGCTTTTCCAAAGGACAAAATAACAAGATACAACAAGGTAATTAGCTTTATCGGCGCAAAGGGGCAGCTTTTTCCTTGGACAGAGCCAAAAGCGTTGGCTGTACTCCCGTTTCCAGTCATTATGCTAAGCTAGGCTAACTGTTTCCTGTGCCTATTTACACTTAGTAGCCTACAATAAATAATTAATCACTGGTTCATGGTCTTGATGTTTTCTTACCGATATATCTTGTGTGTGACAGATCTCGTCTGAGCGCATTAGCTGTTTAAATAAAGCTTGCAGACATTACGTGTGTGTGTTTCCCCAGTGAAGGCTGAAAAATATGGATGTAGACGCTACTATTGTGTGTCAAGTGAAAAAGTCCCCTTAATCAGCAAAATCCTTGTTCTCTAAATTACTTTTTATGTCCTGCTCCTTTCCTCCTTCTAACCCACATGCATCAGCCCCTTTCTCTTTTATAGCCTAAAATAGTCAATTTGTTTACTGTGGGCGTGATGGCTGGTACCTAGTAGCAGCTAAATTGTTGAAATTGTGTCAGAGCGAGGCGCCTATAAAGAGCTATCCTGTTGTGTCTCATCCTGTTAGTTCTGCCCAGGACAGGGGGAGGATGAGTGACTGCAAACACGGTGCTCGCTGAATACAGTCTTAAATCGAAGCTCCTTGCATGTGCCCATATTCAGGCTCCTTTTTATTCTCAACACTTTAAGATATCACTGAAGGATACTTGCTATGGTCCACTATAGTCCAAACCGAAGTATCAGCATGGACTATTGGATGGATTGCCAAGTTTTGTACAGAAATTCATGGTCCCTGGAGGATGAATGGTACTGATTTTGGTAATCCTAGACTTCACATTAAGGATGTCCAATCAGGGATTCCATGTAATGTGGTGTAACATTCAGGTTTTGTTCTGGATAACAATCACTTGGTGCGTCATAGCATCCTCCTTAGGTCAGAAGTTCAACTTGTGAAACACTTAAGTTAAACACCAAACAAGCAGGACATAGCAGTGATGAAGAATGGAAGCAGTTCTTAAGTGCCCATATTTATAATCAATCCCTGGCAGCCATTGTTTTTACTCATTTAATCAATGCAAACTAATGTCTTCAACATCCACCAAAATGCCAAGTGGTCATGTGGGAATGCTGGGTGCTGACAAATGAAGCCAATGTCAAACACTGCAGTTCCTCAAATCCACCCGAGGCTGCCTTCAAATGTTCAACTTTATAGCAGAAACAAACTGCTGCTTTTCAACTAAAGCGGCTTAACTGCTTGCAATTGTGCAGTGAACATTGTCTGATGCAGACAATTATCTGATTGTCTGTAATCCATCTGCAGAACAAGAGATGTTGTGATATCCTCTCTGGACAACTGTGCACAATATAGCAAGTAGGGAACAGGCAATTTATGCATCTAATGGAAAGGTAAGTGCAAGCTATAGAAAACGTTGTAATTGCTCTGCAGCTGAACCCTCGGGCACGACAGCAACAAAAGTTAATAACACAGAGTAATTTGCAGCATGGCTCTGAATTAACTATCTGTAAACGCACACGATCCCTTTGGAATGAATATTGGGCAGCTTTCAAACCCACCTATGATTGAGATATCATTTCATCCACTCTCAGTCTTCTCTCAATCAAATTATTGTCATCCCTCTCGCTTCCTTTGAACTGTCGGGGGGTCTTCAGAGGACTGTTGACCCGTCTGTGAACTGAATGAAAGGTCCCCTAATTATGAAAGTTGTAGTTGGACGAGTGACAGAGTGATCTCATCGTTTGAGTCTTC
Source organism: Planiliza haematocheilus (assembly GCA_005024645.1). Lineage (NCBI taxonomy): Eukaryota > Metazoa > Chordata > Actinopteri > Mugiliformes > Mugilidae > Planiliza > Planiliza haematocheilus. The sequence continues at coordinate 4,429,520 of SRSE01001181.1, forward strand.
GTCCAAATTCCTGCTCTCTTTTATCATTGTCCAGTTCCCTAACTAATCCTTGCTGACACGCCTCTTCCACCCACGGAAAGTCTGTAAGTTACTCCATCACTCCCTTCTTATCTTTACACCTCTCCTCCAGCTTCCTCTCCCGCAGTTTTCCCCTGAGACGCCGTCTCCCCTCTGAGTCTGAAACAGAGTAATTATTCATATGTATCGACTGCTATCTCCGTAGAACAGATCACTCACTCTTCGCCCTCCCTTACACACAATTTCCGTCCGTCTCCCTCTCTGTTTCTCCTCCTCTCTATCTGGCATTGTTTTGAGTCATTATTCTTGAGCATGTAGAGCTCAGAAACGTACATGCCTCCCAATGGTTTGAGTCTCAGAGCAGGCTTTGAGACGTGGATGCGTATGAGATATGTTTGAAAGTAGAGGAGCTGATTCTTTCTATTTTAAACAAGGTCCCTGGTGTCTGGCAGAAAGCCTGAAGACTGAGGCCTTGATTTTCTGAAGCATTGCCTTCTGTCATCTCTATTCTTTTGGTTTTAGCTTTGGATAAAGTAGAACTGGTTTGCCTTTGGATATACAGTATGTTTGCAAAAAACTAAATTATCTTAAGTCCTACAGGGGTTAGAAAACTGGTGGAGATCCAGGAGAATTTAGATCTTGTTATGCTAGTGGGAACTTCATCTCAAGTTGTTTATACTGACTTTTGATGGTCATGTGAATTATCATTATTTTTAATTGGCCACTGTGCTACTTAAAGCAGGAAAATTGACTGTAGTGAGATTTTAGAAAAACAGACAAATAGCTAGATGTTATTTGTGATCAAACACAAACTGGACTTGTTTTTTGGAGGCAAAGTTAATTAGCTGGAAGTACAGTGCAGAATCCTTCCAGCGACTAATGATAGCATCGCTGCTGCGAACAGATATTGATTTATTTGTGAATAAACAGAAGTGTGTGTGTGTGTGTGTGTGTGTGTGTGTGTGTACTAGCAACTGAAATACAGTAATTAAAGATGTAATTCTTTTTGGTTCTGGATTTGTTTTTAGTGTTAATTAGATTTAGAACTAGAATAAAAAAGAATTAGATTTGCATGGATGTGAGAGCATCTGGCAATTAGTTTAAAATTTGATTTGAATAATCCTAATACAACTTCGCAAGTGTGAGAATTTCTTTGTGTTTGGTTTGTTTTGTCCATTTGTTTTTCATCCAGCACCATTACTGTATAAAATTTAATTTTGTCCAGTGTCTCAGTGATTTAAAACCTTCCAAAATGAATGATTAACCCCTCAGAGGAAGTTTGATGCTGAAATGTTAACATATGATGGCCAACATGGTTAATATCATACAACATGAGCAAACAAGAATCACTCAACATGTTCAATTATTTAAATGTGATTAGGCAACAGCAAATGAATGTGAAATTCTGCCATAAAAGGTATCAGCGTATGGTTAATTGGCCATGTGTCCATGCTGATATATGCAAAGTAGCCATGTGATAATGACTGGGCAGACACATTTTAATGCCAAGTGTTAACACATGTACTTAAATCTGAAGGTGTGGATAATTACTTTTATTATTCTTGGCATTTATAGAGTGAGTAATTAACTAATTCATTGAAAAAAATCCTTAGTTTCAGCTGGACATGCACATATGCCATGTGTCTTCTACTGTGTGCTATTGTGTGTCTGCCTTAGATTCCAGATATTACAAACGCAGGTAGTTAGCCTCCACTGATGATTCCCATTCATTTCAACCACAGTCTGAAAGCCAGATAAAAGGGAGTACAGGTTTGATTACAGGCACAGATTCACACCCTGATACGCTGCTCCATCACTGATGAATGCATTGTTAGACTGTGACGTGAATACAAAAAGACTGAAAGAGTTCAAAGCAGGACTGTAGCTCAGGGAGAAAAATTACAGGACAGTCTACTTTATTCAAAGCCCTCCTTTTACTGATTGGACCTTCACTTCAGCTCCAACTGTTCTCAGTTCTCCTCCATTGTTTCTGTCCACATCTTCATTCTAACTCATTTATGAATTCTCCAGAACTAAAACTCAACTGAAGTTCAGGTTTATTGGATGTTTGTTTTTTTGGTTTGCTCTTCCCACATTCACAGGTTCTGAGTTTCCTCTTTACACTTGCAGGCTTCCTTTTTTTTAAATCTCCGCAGTTCCCTCTCAACACAGAGAGAGAGAGACAAAGAGACACTGTGTGATACTGGAGATAGTCCGACTGATTCAAGGCCGCACAAAAACCTTCGAGGCTGGGAAATCGACAAGCGTCACCATAGCAACCCCCTCAGGGAATCTGTGGCTCGATCCACAGTGGATGTGACTCCTGAGCAGCCCACAGCGATCATCTCCAGAGGTGTGGGTCTAGAGGGCCATGTGAGAGGGCAGCGTGAGTCAGGGATGATCACAGGCCTGTTGTAATTTATCTGTGTTGGCTGGTCTCTCTCAGCTCCTCAGCATGGGTGGCACACTGCTCCATTATTCATTAGACAGATGACTGGCTATGGCAGGATGCCAAGCCGGGAGGTGTGTGTGTGTGTGTGTTGTGTTTTTTGAGAGAGGGACAGATTATAGAATATGAAGAAGATAGGTCGATAGTGCATGTGTGGAAATTGCAAAAATATTTTTACAGAGCTGTGAGTGGTCGCGTGACTGTGGAAGCTTTCATTTCATTTAAATTCCATATTCTGCGTTTGGCCTCAGATTCAAAGATCTGATCTTGGCTGCTGTTCCAACCCACCTGGATGTGTTTTCCAGAGTGCTGCGGACTTCGCTCATCTGCTCTTTCCCAAAATACACCACTGTCAGATGGACGCGGCCGTCTTGACGCACACAGACTTCCCTGAACAGACACAAAAACACACAAAGTAAGGGATGTTATGGATGAAAGCGTTTCCCAAACTGAGCAGGGGGAGGAAGTCCCTGGAAGGAAGAGCACTGGGCAGTTTTAAAAAGAAGCCATTGAAGGGTTCTCTGATAAATCACTGATGGATTTATTGTTTATTTTCTGATTTCACATTTCAAAAGTGTGAAAAGTTAAGAGTTTTTTGCTCTCTCATACAATCATACACTTTATTTCTACAAAATGGGGAGTTTATGGTGTGGTTTTTCCTAATATATTATAAATCTAACACAATGCCCCATTCTAGCACAATGTTAGCCCACAGATGGGGATTGTATGCGTACAAAAGAGAGATGAGGTGTAAAAGAGACCAGGTGGAGATGCCTGAAGGCTCTTTGATGGAGATATGTCAAATATATCACACACATGCTGCAGATATTTCCCCGCTCCCACCAGACACATGCAAACATATTCACAGATGTTAGCGCACACATTTGTCAGAAATCATCCCTGAAGCACATGGGGGAAATAAATTCTCATAAAACTCAACTGGATGAGTACAAGATGCTTAAAAATGAAATACGTGCAGGGGATACAGAGCAGTCATAAATAACACAGTTTTACTGTCATTATGGATGCTATTATATAAAAGGCACTCTCTGAATGCCACCATTATTAGAAGAAAATTGCACTAAATTGATTTTTTGCCGGGATCTGATGAGGCATTCTTCAATTTCTCTCTGGGACCACGGGGCAGAAAATAAACTGTTATAATTACTTTATCGCTGAAATCCAGATTGCCTGAATTTGTTTGTGTGAATTCACAGTTTATAGTCTGCACTTTAGCATCAAATATGCTGTTATTTTCCAGCATAGCTATGAATAAAGCAACATGCAGCACCTCAGTGTTATCATCCCAAAACATTCACACACAGTTCCTCCTAGTGCACCTTTAATATGGATGAGGGCAAAGTGTTTGCTCAGCGACTCGCCAAGTCTTTCAAGTAAGTACACTTCTTGCCATGCTGTATATAAAATACTGCTGGTCTGCCCAGGGGGGCATTTTAATGGGCTGCAACACTGCTACTAAGCAGGATTTACCATGTTTAAAAAAAAAAAAGAGCTGTGATAAGCAGCAGCGGCAGCACAATAAATCACAGACATTAAGTAGGACATTTCCTCAACTGACGGTGACGGACTGCAGAGTTGAAACCAGCATGTTTTACTGTTAGTTGACGGGTTTTGACTCCTAGTTGCGATATAAATGTGAATTCTGGCAAAACTGACGGTAGTAATTTATTATATTTTCACCTTGGAGGGCTTGACTAATAAAGATTCAGACCTTTCTGGCTTCTCTTTAAAATAAATCTGTCATGATTTGGTCTCATTTAGATTCTTGGACATAAATGTAATTAAATCTAGGTAATATACTAAATTTGAGAGGCATATCAGCCAGATGCATCAACGAAAACCGGGCTGTGATCTTTAAAGACATCTCTATTCTTGTCTGAGTTATTTAAATCTCTCTCAGATGTGCCAGCACCAAAATAAATTAACTGATAACACAACACGTGTAGTTTCAAAATGTAAATTACGTGTCCCCTGACAAAAAAAAAGGAGAAGTAACATCTCCTATATTAATTTTCTTTCCTCTAATCCCCCATTCCAGTCTGCTTGATCCCCAATTAAAATGTGAAACTGGAATTGAATAACACTGAGTATCACATTTCCCTGAATTAGTTACGCGTGACTCCGACAGAGACCACCGTCACTGTTTGTGTCACATTGTGACTACGCAATTAACACCTGTAAAGCCATGGCGAATTCAAGAGAGCCTCACCTGAAGTTGTGCATGAACTGCTTAAACTTGTCCGTGCGTCTGGACAGCGGGACGATGATGTTGATCGGGACATTGGCTGTGTCCACCCTCTCGTTTTTCACCTTCATCAGTGGTCCAAAGGGCCGGAAGAAGACCAGGCGTCTGAATTCTTTACTCGACTCCCCTCTGAAGGTCAGCTCGTACAGTGTCCCTTTGTCTTTCTCTGTTCGAGTGATACCTGACAACGCGGAGACACAAACTCATGAGCAAACAAACAGTCTGCATGCTTCGTCACGTGTAAGCCGGCTTGAAGGAACAGTTTGGGAACAGTGCTAGTTCACTTTCTTATCTGCTTTATGTTGCACTCTACTGGAACAAGCCCACACTGCAGAATTTCATTTCCTTATACTCAGTCTAAAGATAGATGCTGCTAACATGGCTAAAAATCTGTTTTTCATCATATCCAAAGGCGATGTATTATGCTATGTCTTGTGATTTAAGTCCTAAATTAAGATTCCTAATTTGTTTAGAAGCCCCCTTTGTTTTCGTTTCAGATCCACTGCCAGTCTTTATGCTAGGCCAAGCTAACAGTCTCCTGGTGCTGTCAGTGGTATCCATCTTCTCATCTAAACTACAACAACTGCTAATAAACTAAAACTGAAGTAACCTTATAACCCGGTCAGATTTTGAAGTGTTCTTCAGTTCACTGTGTTTCCCTCTGTGACTTCGTTTTTCTAGTTTCCTACAGGGTGCGGCAGCTTGTTCAAATCCCATGAGATTTCTGTCTCTCTGAGTGCAAAGGATCGTGTGTTTCCATGCTAGTCTTTATCATCTCACCAAAAATAACACTATTTACACAAGTATCATAATCTTTGTGTATGTGTCATCACTTGCCACGGATGCCTGATATGAAATATGTGGGAAAGGAAGGAGGGAATGGAAAGCCACATAAAATATTATCAATGCATTCTGCTGCATTCGGGCCAAGAGATATAACTGCACATACCCATGCAAGGCACTGAAAGAGAGGCCATTCTGGTGATTTTTTTTTCCTTGCAGCAGGCCTTACGTAATTAATTTCGTTCTCCCATGAGAGAAGTTGTTTTCCAATTACTCTGCCATTACTAAATGACCAAATGAGGTCAATGGGAAAATACAAAATAAGAGAGAATGGGGGATGTGGAATAAGAGAAATAAGAGAAAACAGAAAGGGAGAGTGAAAAAGAAAACACATCAGTGGAAAGAGACATATGGTCTATAAAGAGCTTGGAGACAGAAACAGAGCAGACAGGCGGATTGGAGAGAGTTAAAAGATGACAGATGAAAAGAAGAAGAAGAACAGAGGGATTTCTGTGGGCAGAGATTTACAGCCTGATAGCAGCTTGAATTAAGGCCTTCCTCTTAAATTGGCCAGCTTCCTGTGATGGGAGGCTTCAATTCCCAGAGGGACACGATAAGCGTTCATTAATGCTGAACAATTTAGACTAAATGCCTTAACTTCCTGTCTCTGTCTAGCTGCATTTCTCATTCTCTTTCTGAGGATGCAGCTCAGTGGCTGGCTGGCTGGCTTAACATACCTCCAGTGTTTGTGTACAGTTTCACTAGCTTGATAATGCAGCCCTGAAACTCCCTGAAGATGCCTTTGTCATTCCGGCCATCTAGACATCCTTTGACTTTTGTCTGTGTTTGGATAAAAGGCTGTTTGTTCAAGATTTGCTTAAAATCAATGTCCATTACAGATAATTAAAAGAAAATATGAGCAGGAGAGGGAAGCTATTTCGTTAAAAGCAAGCCCCTGCAGTCGTCTAGTCGAGGAAATTTAAAGGCCACTTATTTAAATGCACACAAATATATGCACATTTATTACATTCACTCACATAAACACGCACCTAGATTACAGTGGGCAACACACAAGCTCATAAACATGCAAGAGGGCTCGATATAGTGAGTGACCTATGGCTCATTTCCTCTGAGCCAGGTGCCCCTATTAGTCACTTTTAAACTCCACCAACCACACATTGAAGATGTTGACCTTCAAAGAGCAGACACTCACACGGCACACACACGCGCACACGCACACACCAGAACACCATGTTTGAAGAGATGCTTCACTGTGAATGAGGAGCAGCTGTGTTCATTTCCTGAGGTTGTGATCGGAGCTGAGCAGAACAACCTGAGAGGATATCCTGGATGCTGGTGTACACAAACACACTCGAATTTTTGTGACCTTCCAGGGATTGGTGTTTAAAAAACAGCTGAAGGTAACGTGATATATTAGTATAAAGAAGAATATAGTGTAGGAGCTCACCGCCATATTAATTGTTAATCCATTACAATCATTTTACTAGTTTTTATCGGGGTACTGCATAAAAGCTTTGAAAACACAACGTATTGTTGTAGATTAAACTGGTAGTCCCCAAAGCGTTTGACCTGTAATTACATTTCAGATATTGACCTTTCAAATCATTTGATTATAAATAACAAAAAACAAAGGAATAAAACAAATGTGCAAAGCTGAATCAGTGAATAGAGATTTGAGTAGCACACCTTTTGGTTTTTCTTCTATGTCATCAATCATCTCACAACCCCTCATTTATCTTGTGACCAACTGGAGGAACAATTTAGATAAAGCACTGAACTGCATATAAAAAAGGCGAAATAGGCTCCACTGCAATCAGTTGCAACAGTGAGATGTTACTTACTGACCCCATCTGATAATGACTTCTGCTTTCTGTACATTTTCCTGTTCTCAGCCAGACCTATATGTGTAATGGTGTCTTTCATCACTCCTGTATTGGTAATTTTTCTTAAGTGAAACTACTACTACAACAGCCATAATCACTGCCTGGATCGTATTTAAAGGATGGTGGCTAGGGTAGATAGTGGGCCAAACAAAGCACAAGACTTGAACACCAGAAAACAAAAGTACTTGGTGAATATTGCGGAGAGACTGCAGTTTTTCTATCACATATACGCATAACAACAAAAAATGTAGTCTAAGATGTGTTATGATAAATTCAAAGCATATTCACTTTTGCAAGCTGGCTGCATATAAACACATTTTCAAGGAGACAGGGTTGATTTGATGCGTTCTCACCTTCTATGAAGTCAGAATGTGCATAGACTTTGCTAGTGTGAGTCTTTTCCACTGCCACCCTGCCATCCTGCTGTGATGAAGGTGTGTTCAGGCTGTGCAGAGCCGTCTCGAGCACTTCCGCCAGCTCCTCTCTTTTGTCCTTCCTCACAGGCTTCTCCTCGGGATGACGCGTCAGCCCCATCTCCAGCTGATAGACTTTCTGCAGGGTGAAGCTTTCGAACGGCACTACTGCATACTCGCTGGGCAGCCTTATGCCAGCGGAAACCTCGGCCTTCGAAAGCTGGCTCCTCAAGAACTCCTCAAGGTCCGTCTGCTGGCTCTTGGTTCCCTGAGCTTCCCCAAGACCAACGCCCTGTGATCCACCGCCTCCTTCATGACCCACGGACCTTTTCAGACTCTCCTGCACTCCTTTCAGCTGCTGGCTGCATTCTTGCAAGGCCTCCTTCAGCTGGGCTATCTGCTTCTTCAAGGACGAGATGTGGAGGCGGTGCTGCTCCTCGCGCTCTTGGAGGAGCACCTGATAAGAGTGGACACCTGGTGGACCACCACTTTGGGCAGGCCCAGCTCCTCCTGCCCCGCCAACACTTGCTCCAGTTCCTGGCCCCGTTCCTCCAAGGCTGGGGTGGTTGGACCCAGCGTAGGGTAATACGTGACTCAGTGGACGGTTTTCAGAGTGTGGTGGGCTGCATGTCATCACGTAGAGGAGTGACAGGGAGCAGCAGAGGAGCACCAGCAGGCCCCCAACACGGGACACCCAGGTTAGCAGTCCACGGCGCAACATTGCCTCATGTAGCATCAAAACTCACAGCCACACATGCAGAAACATCATGTAACCTCACACACTGCAGCCTCAATGATAAGAGTCCATTTGTGATTATGTTCCATCACCCAGCGAGGAGGCGGACTGCTTATCAGTGTGAGGTCATTCAATCTGAATTAGGTCATTGCCTCTCAGCTGCATGAGACTGTAACTTGTTTTGTCATCGGCAAAATAAACGAGCGAGAGTCAAAAGCTTGTAAAAAAAACACTTTCTCCGTTTCTGTTTGTCCAGTTAGCTCCATGGTCTACAGGAAGACTCTGTTCCAGACATTATTACATCATTTGTCACTCATATGTGACTCATCTGTTTGCATGTGCTCTGACCCTCTCAGTCAGTCCACTCTCTCTTCTCTTCCTGTCTGAATAACTGAATATTCAGACACATAAGCCTGGATAAAGCTGGCAGATGCATGGAGGAAAAATGTCACATTTTAATGAGGAAGCAAATCCTCCGTGGTCAGCTGTGGTTTTATGGCGATGTTTTCCTGGTGGAGGGAACAGAAAGCAGAGAGAAAGAGAGTTTTTTGTAATTAGGAAGATAATCATTTTTTTCACATCTCATCGTCGTGGCATTGAAAAGTGTAACCAGTCAGAAACATGCTGCTTTGACATGTTAGTGTTTGAGGGGCTATAAAATAGTTCAATTGCCTTTGCCAAACTAAGCATTCCTCCAGGGCTACAGCTCCTGGAAAACAACATTGTTACTGATGTGAGAGGATGTGGAGCTGTGCGCAAGGGCGTGTGTGCTTAACAGTGGGTAAATGAGTGTGTTACTGTGAGCGTGTAGAGGGGAGTAACTTGGGCATCTCTGTATTTCTCTTTTTATACCTGAAGTGTTTATAATGGCTGGCACAAATAGAAGTAGCACGTAGCGTCATATTACCAGACAGCCTTGTATTTTTTCATTTACTTAACCTAGCTCAACTACAACATCTCTTCAGATGCATTTAAAAGAGGCCACGTGTATTTAAAACCATTAAATTCCCTCGTGTAGCATTATTAGGATCAGCATAATGTTACCACGCCAAAACACACAATTACCATGGTGACATAGCACTATACCCAATCCCACTTCCAATATAACAAACAGTCAAACATTTTTTTATACAGAAAGCAGGAATTTGAGATTTGGCATCACTCACATTTAATGAGTCACACAACTATTATGCCAACAACAGATGTGGCATACATTTTATACTCAGGACGCTGGATTTGAACGCCTATTTCATTTAAAAATCACCCTCACGGTTTATTGCAATCAGACTGATGATCCAAAACATCACAGAAAATATAAGAGGTGAACTTTGTCTTCTATATGGCAAAGTAAGGTGAATTTGGATGTGTGAATGTGAGCCTTGCATATGTGAATATATACAGTATATGGTTTTGCGGGAATGTGCTTCAGTGTTTGAGTTACTGTACGTATCTGTAAATGTATCTCTGTGTATCACCCTAAGTCTCTCTAGACTCCCCACACAGTCAGCTCTTTGACAGGACGGCCTGAAACCGAGGCTAATGAATGGATTAGTATGTGGCACAAGTGAATACTGGACTGTGCTCGAACAGATGGCTGAATCAGCAGAGACAGGGCGTCTCTCCAGCAAGACCTCCACTGCAGACTCAAAAAATGTTTGAGGAGACGGCACTCGGGGAAAAGCTGGTGAGCCGGCGTTGGAGAGTAAAACGTGGCTGCTTAGACGGACCATCGGCCTTTCAGTTACAGGAAATACCTCATGATGTCATTATGTGGATCCATAAACCCTCAGCAAAATATGGCATGAGTTTAATAGGAGTGTAAAGAGTTTCTTTGGTGGCTCCACAAACAGCTCTCATTAGTTTTGTACCAATAATCACAAGCAGAGGACCTCCTTCAAATAATCACATCACTTCTGCAAGATGACTTTGACTTCCCGGATTTCACAACTTCCAGCAACACACACTTTCAGTTGCACTAATGCCAATTAAATCAAAACCCACTCACAAAATGAGAGCATGCACTTAGTTCTGAAATTGTGAAGGTCAATTAGATTTTTTTTTGGAGTAAGATTTATTACTTACTAACCAGTGGAATATTAAGCCGCTGATTCCTTCTTGGCAAATGCAGAGCAACATGCTAATAATAAGACAAATGTTACTTTTGGATGTAATCTGCAAGCAATTTCTAAATGACAAACAAGATATTGATATAACTTATTTGTCAAATTATTCATGCGAAAACACCTCTTATTTATATACTGTGTGGCCAACAATACAAAACTGAAAGGTATTAAGTTTGCAATGTTTTAAATAGCAAAACCAGAAGCAGAAATTTTTCTAAGGAAGCAACAGCTTCAGTACACATGCTGCAGTGAGTAAGTTACCTTAGCTTGAGTACTGATTCATTTCCTGTTGACTATCTTATCAACTAACCTTTTTAGCATAATAAATAAAACATAAAACTTAAACTGAAACTGAGGTCATATACAAATACATAGTAGTATTTTTGTATCTGGCTGTGCAATGGTAGTCTTCTTCCACTGTGATTGCTGGTTACATCTAGAGATATACGGCCAGTATCTCACAATAAAACACAATAGAAGTACCTATCATCTGTGGCAAAGCGATCATTCTCTGCTCTAAAACTACAAGAGAAAGATTCATCACTGGACAGGAAGCCGTCGTGAAAGAGATTTATGGGCAGGGACCTGCACTCAAACTAGCGAGTCTCACTGGGAATGAATAAGTTGATTCAGCCCGGTTATTTAACACCCCACGGGAATAGGTATGGCAACACCAGCGGCTAAATAATCATGTTTGATTTTACTGGTGGTGGGATGTCTGTGCAGGTGTTTGTAATTTCCTGTTACCACAGCTACCTTACTTGTGCTCATATGATGCGTATCCCTATTCATTAAAAGGAAGTTGTGATAGCTCTTCTCTGATATTCCAAGATAGTGAAGTACACTTTATATGTGGTTGAGAGAAGCATGCGACCATTGTCATTTTTAGCATACCAGGGCAAGCATTTCGCTTCAAATAGAGCTGCACAGCCTCAGATATTTGCTTGTGCGAGTGTTGTCGCTTTAGTTAACACTGTGAGGCAGCTTCTCAAAGACACTTCCTGCCTTGATTCAGTTTATCTGAAACTTTGTTGATGCAAACACAAAAGAACAAAATAAAAAGCCTAGTACACCTAAAGAGGAAATCACATAAGTAGACTACAGCACCCCACCCGGACTTATTTTATTTTACTTATATTATTATTTATTGTATTCTATAGCACATTCTCAGTATGAGCTCACTTCTCACAGCAGAGAAACCTGGCATCAAAATCACCAAAACAGTTCCTGTTTTTTCTCTCTGTGGATTCATGACTTCCCTGTTGCACCTTCATGGTGTTTGTTTTAACCTTCACCGCCCATGCAACCGTGACACAGTCTATGAAGTTTCCAAGGTACCGCATTTGACAAATAATTTTTGCCGTTTGTGTTTGCATAACAAAACTACTAGATGTGCGTGCTGTTTGCCAACACAGAAACAAGGCAGAGAAAACATTTCCCCCACTTCCTGAGGTGACATAACTGATAAATGTGTTTCCTCCTTATCACATATCTCATCCTCTCTGCTGGAAATAGAAAAAACAGACGCAGAGGGTCAGAGAAAGAGAGATGAGATAAAAAATCAGACTGTCATAAAGAAAAGAAAATAAGGGAAGAGAAACAGAATGATTTAGTACTTTGGTGGCCAGAGATGTTTCCAGCAGCATTGGGCTCAGCCTCCGAAATCATTTTCTTCTCTCCTGCTGCAGCCTCCTGCCCACGGGGATGTATCTTTAATACTGGCTGCCAAAATATTAATGTAACAGTCTTAACACCTGTTGAAGGTGTTGTGCTTATCTTTGTGAAAATAAGTCAGTCAGGAGAAAACTGTGCGAGCAAACGGAGCGTACTGAGAGAGGAGTCCTCTGCGGTCAGAAAACAGAAAGAATGAATTTCTTCTTTGTCTTCTGTGCCAATTTCTCGTTGACAGTCACACTGGAACAGGAGATATCACACACAGGCGACGGGTTACCTCTGTTTGTGTGCTCGTCTCTGTTCTACAGCCTATGCAGGGCAACCTTTAAATGCCTGAGGCATCTGTGAAGCAACCTTGTAACCCCCTGATCATGACAAATGTAGCTTCTAAGTCCTGCTGTCGGATTAAAAGAGCAGGCCGCCTTTGCTCTCTGACGATATTTAATACATTCAAGGCCACTCTTAAGGAATAATGCATGCACTGGGAATGCACAGTACTTGATCTTTTCAAAGGGTCTGAGTGCGCGTGGGCATTAAAATGTGAGTGGGAGTGATTGAAAACACAGGGAAGACACTATATATCTGCTTTAAGGGATCTTATCAGTGAATTAAGCTCTTTAGCTGTGCACTTTTTGCTGATTATTTTCATAATCAAGAGTTTCAGCTTTTTCCCCTTCCTTCCTGCCAGTTTTTGTTGTTGTCCATTAATTTCTGTAGTCCATTTAAGTTGATTATGCCTTCTACATTAACCTACACATCAAGCGCATGCCAAAAACTGCAGTTCCTCAATGGCCACTTGAGGCTGGCTCAATCACCAAAGACATCCACGTTAACATTTGCCAACTTTACCACAGATTATTAACAGCCTGGTACAAAACATGGCTTGGATTTTTTTTAGTTCATTACCGTATTCATGACAACTCTGCGAGAGGTGGCTTTTACATACCTCACCTATTTAAATGAAATGGAGAGAGTGCATGGAATAATGAATAATTGTAGAAAAAAATGTTTTGCTAAGTAAAACTACACATGCAAATGAGCTAAACATACTAAACTGTGATGGCCCTTTAAAGTCCATAAAGCCCTGACTCTGCCTCCCCTTCAGAGTCATAGTTTCCCATGCCCATCCATTAGGTACCCACATGTTTATAAGAGAACGCATGGATGCATTAATCTTTTAAACAGCACGCCTCCCTGCATACATATCCCCTCGATCTAAGTAAGTGGCCGCTGTGATCATTACAAACAATAAGATAAACCACAGAACCATGCATGTTTAAACTCTGCTCCATACTGTGTGTGTGTGTGTGTATATGTCTCTCCTTCCTGTCACCATGCAGCCTCTAGTGGATTGGTGTATTTGTAACAGGTCAAGGATGTTAATGCGTTGATGTGCATGTTGGCTTCAGTGAATGTCAGGGTTTCTTCTCAGACAGCTCTGTCTGAACCTGCCTTCTGGCTATCTCACTGTAAAAAATGAGGAATGTCCTCTGGGGAGAGGAGAGGAGAAGAGAAAAGAGGAGAGGAGAGATTAATTAAGATATACATTTTAAAAAATTAGCGTGAAAAGGGATGCTGATGAGAATGAAAACACATCCGCAGATTACTTGAGGGCATGTCGTTGGCGTGAGCAGCAAATGAAGAGCAGAGACAAGTCGGTATAAAGTGAGCATGTGGGAGTGGAAGAAGGCGAGAGAAAGGCTTCTTTGATGTCTCTTGTCCCCTCAGGTGATTCTCCCTCCCATTCATTAGGGGCCCCGGAACCTTCCTGTCGACGAGCCATCTGGAAGGCCCTTATAAAAACACTACTACATTACAAGCTTCTTATGTTAACATACGCTATTCATCCCGCTGCCTTCTCCCCTCTCTGTTTCTCTCCGAGGGTCCTCAAATTGCTCCACTTCTTCACAGTAAGGTTAGATTGCATCAGATGAATCTTTAATGGTCCCCATTGGGAAAATGGGTCATTGCAGCAGAGAAGGTACATTGGTGGCAACTGTTGTGATAATAAAACTGATGTGTTTTTTTAGTGGCCATATGAAACAAAACAGAAGACAAATTATAATAGCTATGAACATTAATTGCAGTTCTACTGGACATACACGTAGACTCAGTACTGATGATTACACCACTAATTTATGCATTGCCTCTTAACAAGGCCAGCGTCAAACTGATGCCAGGACTCCAGGGATATGGGTGGTGCCATCTGGTTTGGCCCAAGTCCCACCCACTAACATGGAGAAGGTGGAGCTTATGACCTAAACTGCAGCCAGCCACCAGGGGGAGCTTTACTTGGTTTGGCTTCACTTTTGAGGAGGAGTCATTTCTTTTCACACAGCCACAGATTCTATCGACCAGCTGGCCATTGCCTGTGGTCATTGCGGTGGGTTCAAGTGCAACTTTTTAGCCCAGACACAGTTTACTTTTTTTCTGGTCGTTCTTTGATGTTTGTTTGGTGTGTCTGGGCTTTAAGGGTGCTTCAGGAATAGGTACCATTCATCTGTAGCTAGTTTCCAACTCCCCTGCTGGACAATGTTCCCTTTTTTTATTCCATACTTGAGCACATGTTTCAGTTGTTGTTTCTCTTGTGCACATATGCATTCAAACCTCATCAATGCATAGAAGAAGATGAAGCGTTAAGATCACATATGCACAGTGTTAAAGGGCTATATCAGGAGAACCTTCAGGAAATTTCATAATAACTTGGCACAACTGTTTACTCAAGCTTTGCAGAACCAATGATGAAGCAAGATGCAAATTTAACTGGGTGACAGCGGAGCACAACTGCATGGCAACATCAACATCAAATCCTCATCAGAGGTGCACTTTCACAACAATCTGTACCGCACAGGTTCACCTGATCTGGACTGCAGCCCACCTCTACGAAAGCGCCTGTGCCCAGGTACACAACATTCACACTTAACAAATACTGGGCTTTGTGCTCAAACATTCCTGAGTAGTAAGTGAGAGAGCAGTCCTGGAGGGAAACTCACAAAGAATTACCACGCTTGTGCAGTTCCTATAACCTTTGTGGAGCCTTTTACCACCTTTGAACTTGTTGGACTTGAAAATGTCACGGCAGGTAAATCTGATTCGTACATATAGCCCAAAAACACAGACTCAAAGGCCTTTAGAGTCAAAAACTCTAGAAATCCCACTGAATGCTACCCGCCCAGCACAAAACAACAGACTGACACTGTTTTTTAACAGGACGGTGAACATACAACAACAACAGAGAGCTTAGCAGCTTAAGTGCCAGATATTTGCCTCAGGAATTGGCGGAGACCAAAATGGAGCTAAAAGCCATGTTAAACTAAAAGTAATTGGCTTGAAACATGGCTTCAAACTAATACCAATGTAACAAAATATTAAAAATAGGATTTCAATTTTATCCTTTGTTCACTGTATAGACACTGTATAGTTTCACCGTACTGTGTGTTGTATGTATTTATTGCCGGATGTAATATTAATTTTGGTATCAGCCTGAAAAAGTCGGGATGTGGTCAAGCATGTGTAGACATGATCTTCCGTTATATTTGATATCATAAACAACAAAAAACAATCCAACACAACTGACACAAACTGTTATGCGATACGTGTATATGTATTTCACTGATACGAGTCCACAACGATAACCGGGCAACACAAGCACAAATTCCAGCTTCAATAGGAATCAAAAACAATTTATGACACACATACAAAGATGATCTATTCCATAAACCAATAATGACAGCCACCACCCAATCCTACAATGCGCTGCATACTGAACATTGCAGAAAGTGGAAATTACTAACTGAGCTATGAAAACACAATGAAAAACCACAAGTTAATTCTGACATGACGCGGCCCATCTCTGCATGATTATGGTGCAACATAATAAATCTTAGTTTGTACAGTCAGACACTCCCTGTGTCACATGTGTCACACTGTTGTTACCAGTGATTTTCCAAGAGGAAATAAATATGATATGAAGGCAGGAGAGCAAACAAAGGAGGTGAACACAAAATAAATAAATCCAGTGTGTCTCCCACCTGCTCCTCTTAGCCATCAACCTGTACCATACCGTTGTTATACATCTTTGCAATACTTGCGTAATTGAAGTCCACTGAAACATCCTCTGGACATGTTCTGCAAATTAGTTGAGAAAGACGTTGACAGATATGAGAGGATTTCTGTCTGGGCCATTTCTTTACTTCCCTCTTCTACCCGAACAGTAAACCACCACACTTACAATATTGCCCGGTGTTTCTCAACAGTGCCCTCTTCGCATGCGAAGATGAAGTCCTGTGGTTTTCGTTACAACCGGTTTTAGTGACTGTTAACGAACCTGTTGTTGATAATCTATACAGGTTTAAGCTGGCCCTGTAGGTGTTTTACCCTGCAGCGCCACCAATAGCGTCTCCATTTAATTCAATAGGTTTAAATAAACCGACACCATCTAAACAAGCTGGGGCAAGTTTAATATCATCAGAGGTAATTTATCAGTCCGCTGCGGGGAAGTTGCTGCAGCACCATTAAAATGTCACCGGTTAAATGTTCCACAAGATACTGTTATCTGATCTGTGAAACATGAGAACGCATGCAATCTGCACAGCCATGAAAGTGAGAAGACGCACACTCCCAGACTCGTACACAGGCACTAAACACACATTTAGGACACGTACTGAGCATCTCCAATGGGGTCACTTAATCTTCCGGGCACATGAAGCACATATATGTCATCGTGCATCACATCATTGTTTTCGGTTACAAGAGTTAAGACATTTGGCCTAGAGTCATTTACGGGTTCGTCTGTTCTCTGCTTGCTAAACAACCTCAAATACCACCTAATCTCCAGTTTCATTCTTCCGATATGAGCAAAACATCCCTGCCTGCTTGCAAACCACATATTTCAGGGTGCTAGGTGCTTGTTAGTGAGAGCACTAAGCAGGATTAGAGCCATTTCCCTGATAAAACCTCCAGCTTGCTCAGTAGGCTGTGTGTGTGTGCTGGATGAGAGTGTGAAAATATATGTGTGTGTGTGTGTATGAAAGGGATGTGGAGGAACAGTGTTGAAAAGAAGCCTCCTTGTACTTCCACTGAGTGCATGTAATTTTATTATCTGGGTCTCTTTGCCGCAAATTGTTGTGGGTGTTTTTGTTTTATTTATTTTTTTATTTTTTTTATTCCTCCGTGTGATTTTAGTTTCAATAGACATAAACATGAGTCACAGATTAGGAAAATGTATCTGGGCTTTAATTAGGGTTGGTTCATTTATTCTCAATATGGTGATAAAAAAAAGTGTGTGGACTCAGTGCATGAATAACTCAATGCAGCACATGTCGCCCTAAAAAAACATCCATTCAAACACAATGTAAAGTAAATTATACTCTAATTGAACAGGTTTAAATTCTGTTTTCATATAAGTGGTGTATAAATAAAGTGGAGAAAAATTATGGATAAAATTTGACTTGATGTAATTAGTTGATTTGTATGGTTCCTCATTAAAGTATAATATGTCTTGTAAACAGAGCAAACTTACTGATCAGGGAGAGCATGATGGCTAAACTCACCACAGACACAATTACTGCAAAATATTATTTTACAGTAAAGCAAAAGCAGGTTACATCTATAAGCAGTGTTAAAATACCCTCTTACACGGACAACTTACCTCTTGTTCCAGCTGTGGTTAGTCCAGTCCATCCTGAGTGGAGGTTTTGTTTTTGTCCCGGCGCTGCGGACCCGTCCTGCAGCCCCGCGCCGGTCTACAGTCTACTCTTGCAGAGTCCAGTCGCGGCTGTGAGCGTTTATGCCGCGGAGTAGCGTTAAACGAGAAAAACCCCGGAACACGAGGGCTGCTGCCTTCAAAATAAAAGAATACACTGAATGAATCTCAAAACTGCAAATGAAGAATTGATGGCCACAGCTGTTTTATGGTTAGCTTAAGCTAGCAAAACCCACAACTGGTTAGCGTTGCATTAGCGTGTACAAAAGATAGCTAGCCTGTATGTGGCAGGTGTGTAACATGACGCTTACCTGTCCCTCTATGAAGCTCAATTAACATTTTAGATTGTATTATTAGATAAACGTGAACAAGAATTGAAGAATAAAATTGAAAATATGTAGTTCTGAGCTGGCCTCTTGGCGGTTTGGTTGTGGAATGGTTTTGCATTGTTGCCATGGTGTGGTTGCCTAGGAAACCGACAATTAACATTGCGAAGCGACCAAGCTAGCTGCTTCCCTCATTTTTATGCTAAGCTAACTGTAAAATATCTCTGACTAAAAAGTACGCCAGGTTAATCTTAGTTAATTAGCAATGGTTCCCCACATATGTGATTTAGCTTTTAATGTAGCTTTTTAAATTCCTGACTATATCTGAGGCAAGTAAATAGCATATATTTTTTGTGTGTAAAAGGTACAACTGTTTCTTGCTAACATATCTTTAATGAGCTTTTTTTTTCACTCCTGTTCAAATAATCAACCATACTGTACATTATGTTTTTATTGCAGCGAGAATAAAGTTGCGAGAAACAAACTGTAAAGCCAATTTTCTGATATTATGTACATATCTATTATTTAGAAGCAGGTATGAGCAGGAACACTTGGTAATTTACCAAAAGGACAGGCCATACCTGTGTTTTGTTAATTTTACTCACTTGTTGCCAGGAATACAAAAATTTTCCTTCTTTTCCTTTTACCTAAAACATAAAACGTAGAAAATTATTAAAGTGGCAACTCATACGTTTGAAGAAAATTGTTGCAGAGTTCATAAAACAGAAATAGAAATTTTTGATTATAAGAGCCATGTACAAAGACGGATTTGTTTGCCAATGAATTATTCCCAAACAATGGAATGTACACGGTCTTATCCAAATGGTATTACTTCTGTTTAGGGCCCATTACAATAACAGAGATCCAAATACACTTACTGAGGATAGTGTTCAGCCAAGATTAATATAACTACTTAATGTATTTAACCATGTGTGTACAGTCTTACGAAGCTGTCTTGTGAAATATGAAATTATAAAATGATGTTCTCAAACCTATTAAGTGGCTGATGTGGTGTTTGTTAAACTGAGCTCCGACTCATAAAACATGTCTCTTAAATGACATCTTGAGGGTGTCTTTTTTCTTATTTGACGTTTAAATTATAATCTCGCGAAAAACTAGTACAAAAAAATTATCAAACCCTCTTCTTAATCTAGCAATACATTGGAGTTTTATTTTGAAATCATGGAGCGGAAGTTCCGGTTAACAACATGGCGAGCTTGACACCGGCGCTCGCTCCGTGCAGGTCTGCTAGTCCGCCCAGCTCTCCGCCTCCCTCCCTCCCTCCCTCTCTCCTCATCCTCCCTCCAGCATTGCCCCCAAATAAAGACAGCCTTGTTTGCTAACTCAAGACACCGTTAAAGTCGCAGGAAACACTACTGCCTTTCATTTGTAAAGCCAACAAGATGTAAAGTCGACATCTTAATCTAAAGTGACCCGAGGGGCAACCATGCAAAGGGGAGGAAGCAAAAGCAAACACTGTCTTCAGAATAAAATTTCAGTTACCTTGTTAGTAGAGTCAGATCGGCGTGTAGAAATGGTCTTAAATCAAACATAAAGCATTCAAAATAAATAATACGTTTTTAAAAAGTGCTTATATATGGTTTAACCCACATTACTACAACTTTTTAGTTTAATAGGTTTAAAAAAAAAATTATAATTACATAAGTAAGTAGTAACTAAACTAACCAAATACTACTTGGAGTAAGCACAAAATGGAAATGGTATATGTCCAAAATGATCATATGAACCTGCTTCAAGACATTATACAATGCACTTTTCTGTTTATATAATATGCAGTTTCATCGTTTGATCCAGCTTTCTGATAATATGTCTCACATAAAAAAGAATAATCTGAAACCATAAATATTCAGATGTTTAAATATTAACCTGCAACACAACTTTCTCATTTTTTTTCTGTAGATCAGCAAATAAATGCAAAAACAGCCTCCAAAATCTTAACTGTCAGGAATTTGCACTGTATGAGCGTGATCGAAATACGAACAGCTGAACCCATAAATTAAACTGTAAGCAGCATGTTCCTCTTGTATTAGGAGTTGCACTGCCAACCGCATTCTTCATAAATGACGAAACAGTGACCCCTCGAGGTGGACTGTGGGACTGCAACTTTCACAAAAGATGCCCAGAGGAATAATGATGCAAACTAGTTCAACGCAGCTCAGTTTCTGCTGGATGTCACCAATCACAGATTCACTTTGAAGCGCAGTAGACATCTCTATCTAATGAACCAGTTTTGAGTCTTCATTATACGCACCGTGACAGACTGCGAGATCTGACAGAGCTCCGTCCTCGGAGACACGCCTGTGATGAAGGGCAGCATAAATATACCTGAACGGACCTGGGCTGAGGGCCTGGGGCGTTACCTGATGTGAGCTCTTTGAAGACAGCAGCTTTTACTTTTAGGAGGATCAGGCTCATTTAAATGTTATCAAAGCTACTGAACGCTGTATGTGCCCAGTGATACGAGCGGCGGCGTCAGCGCACGCGAGGGAAACAGGTGATTAGAGCCATGGGTGTGAATGTGCTGCCACGTTGGAAACACATCCTCTGGGCTTTACATTTAATGAGGCTAAAGGGAATCGGTTTGTTTTGTGCGCACAGAACATCAAACACCATGACTGAAAAACATAAAAGAAACACAGAATAATAGAACGCTTTTTTTTATTAATAACCTCTTTCACCAACTCATAAAAAACAAAATAGAAAAATATACAGGTAGCTCAACGTAGAACTACGAGGTTTTTTTTTTTTAATATACAAAAGCAAGCTCTCTGGGAAGAAAAGATCTCAATTATTCAAGCAGAGACATTAATAAATTACAGGACACACTGTACATTAATGTATTTTAAATTAAACTGAATACACTAAGCTCATATTAATCCTACTATATGCACAATTTCCCAAATGGACTTGCCTGAGGTTTCTCTTAAATGCATAGCACGTTGGGTAAAAGTTAGCAGCTAAAGCAGCATTTCTGAACTTCTTTTACCTTTAATATCTACTTTCAGCCACATCACCAGACTCGTGAGGAGCTGAAGCAAACGTTTTCTTCCTCATATTGTTTCATTCAAATGTTTTTAGAGCGCTAGAGAGATAAAGGAAACAGAGAGGAACTCTGAACAGGTAAACGTAAATCTGTGTTAACATAATAATAAGTAGTTTGTTCATACGTGGGGCCCTAATATGTCGGGCTGACATTTCTGCTTCCTAACCCTTGAAGTTCTGAAAGATCTCGGCGGCGTCCAGCCAGGTCCTGAAGCAGGCCAGGCCCCGGTCTCGGATCTGTTTCCTGCCCTTGTCCGTGATCACGTCGCCGTTCTCCTTCACGATCACCAGCTTGGGCACTGCTGTGATCTTGTAGCGCTGCTTCAGTTCGCTGAGAGAGAGAAAGAGACGAGACACAAAGATTTTAGTAGCAGTAGTTCCACTTCTAACTTGTCGAGTTTGAGAGTGCATCAACGTGAAGAAATCTGAGATATTTTAACTTTTATTGAATGCACTGTTGTTAATTACCTTGTATTTCAGTAAACAACACATAATAGATGAGATAATCCTTTATTTATCCCACATTAGTGCATCAGTAATTAGAACTAACAAATTATTTCAAATATTTCAAGCAGAAAATAAAAAAGGCAGATACTTTTCTTTGTCATATCTGACAAATATGGACATATTTGTACATTTCCTGCAGAAAATAAAGAGCAGAACAATCTATAATAAAAATATTAGTGTACGGCCTGCCCTAGCTAAGAACTCACATTCATAATAGTGACATTAACACTGGGTTAAGGATTTACTGTGGTCTCGTTCCTTATACTAAAGCAAATGTTAATACTTCTGATGCTTAACCTATAAAAAATGTGTATTAATTAGAAATCTACACCCATGGAGATAAAAATGAGGCTCAAATATTCACAATATTTGACACAAAATTAAATGTGTTCAAGGAAATAAAGTGGAATACAATCAAATAAAACAGAACCACTGCCTTGGACTCACCTGTAGGAGGAAGTGTCTGCACTTAAACCTAATCCCTGACAGGGGTGACCCTCATAAGCATTTTACATAATCTGGAGTCTAGTGTTTAATCCTAATAAGATCTAGATATATAAAGCATGTAATTATGCTTCTAGAGTGTTAAATTGAGCTCTGTGTTTTAAATATTTAACAGACAGTGGAGCAGATAGTGGTGCCACTTACTGTTTGTAGTCATCCGTCCAGGGCAGAGCGAGCCAGTCTCCGTGCATATCGTGGTAATATTCAACCATGTCCTCGGTGGACTTATCAGAGGAGACAAAAACTATCTCAAACTGAGCCGGAGGTTCACCCTCTTCCACCAGCTCCGTGTAGAAGTCGCACAGGATGGGAGTGAAGTCGCGACACGGAGGGCACCATCCTGCAGAGAAGTAGATCCCCACCACTTTGTTCCTCAGCGCCTCCTCCGGGTCCACAAAGTCCCCGTCTTTATTCAGGAGCGTCCGCCCGGAGAACACCTCCACCATGACTGCTGCGGGCTCTCTGGCACACTTCAAGGTGAGGAAGTCCCGGAGGTCTGACGGCTCAAAGTTACGGGTTTAGCTCATGGTTGCTGTCAACGTTCAAGCTGTCTGAAGAAGGTTCCCCTTGTGTTTACCTTTCCGCGAAAGCTGCTTACAGCCAATCCCGATAATCACCTGTGGACCAATGAGGAGGCAAGAAACGGAGTTGTAGTTCATTAACCACGTGGGTTTCACACAGACACAGACAGTGAAGCTACCTTCTGCCTTCTTCTACCGTAGACCGTAGACTGTACGGCACGACGTCTCAGAGCACTTTCCGGCAGCGTACAGCTGACGCATGCGTAGAGGTGTTTTATGATTTTTTTTTATTAAAAAATATATATTTTGACAGTATTAAACATAAAAGAAGTAATATAAGTTATAGTGAAAATGGAAAATATAAAATAAAATAAAATACATTTAATTTTAAATAAACAGTAAAATCGCATAACATATTGTAGACAGACAAATCATCATTATGTGTAAAGCAACAATTATATAGAAAATATATGAATTAATAAAGTAAATACACTTTTAATTTGCCCTTTTATTTATTTATTTATTTTTTACTTTTATTTTACTATTTTAGAGCCAAAAACAATTTTTGGAAGAAATATAAACTGGAGAGTTTAGTTAAAACTGTGAAGGTAATACATTTGAAATAATTGTCTGTTAAAATGACTATATAGAAACATTTGGGGCATTTGATGGATGCACCAAAAAGGAAGTTTGTGTTTAAGAGTACTTCTAAAAAAAATCTCATTTATAAAATTAAAAATAATATATAATAATTTCAATAATAATATAAAATAAATAATTTCAGCATGTTGAAAGTCTAATCTAAATTGTGCTTAGGGTTTAATTTCACGCTCAGAATACATGTCCTAACAAAGTTTCAGCGAAGCAGAGTGGCAGGTCAGCGTGCTTGTATCCCTCCTTGTTTCACTGGGGGAGTGCTCTGAGGTCATTTGGAAAGAAACCCGGCCATTCTTTTCTCGTCCAGTGTTTGCTGACCACCAGTGAAGTGAGCCGCTTCTACCAAAAGACTGAAGAGAGACACTCTGTTGTACGAGGATCGCTTTCGTTCACAAAACAATTCCCGCCAACATGACCTCTAACTCCAATTTATCCAACATGAGACGGATGGTACATCAGCTGAAGCTTGAGGCCAGTGTGGAAAGAATAAAGGTAAATAAAACAGACGCTTTAACTGTGACATCTTTAAAGACAGTAAGAACTTATACTTCTGTTGTTTCTTGATTTGATTAATTTAGTTCATTTATGACCAATGGAGAAAAAAACACTACTACACAGTGTAACACATTTATTATTGTTTTAATGATTTACCACTAAATACAAAATACTACCACTAAAATAATACTGGCTGCGTCATGATTCCATCTTTTCAAATGTGAGGATTTGCCAACTTTTCCATTCTAACTATTTTAATTTATTCAGTTTATTTTTAATAGGTTTAGGAACAAAACAGGATCAGTCACATTTACTTAAGTTTCATTTTCCATTCATTGTTTGTAGTAGAGTATTTTTGGACTGTGGTATCAGTCTGGACGTTTGAACCTTCATAAATAAATCGGTTATTTTTTAATTCTCTAATAAGTCGGCATCAAAACTTGATCAAACTCATGCAGTTAAAACTGTCTATGAATCATACATGTCAAGTCTGCTGCTATAAATATGAATATGCTGTTTTAAAGCTGCCTTCTTTGAAGAAGAAGCAGTCCAGCTTTCTCCTAAAGAAATCTTCCAAATGAATTTTGGAAGATTTATGTATCATGCTGAGGATTTTGCACAACACTGCAATCAAAAAGCATCAATAAAATGATTTATGATTTATTAAAGACTGCAAAACTTTTTCATGTAGCAGGTAAATTTAACTAAACGCACCATTTTTGCCTCCGTGCAGGTGTCCCAGGCGGCCGCAGAGCTCCAGCAGTACTGTCTGCAGAATGCAGGCAAGGACGCCCTGCTGGTCGGAGTCCCCACAGGCAGCAACCCCTTCAGAGAACCACGCTCCTGTGCTGTGGTGTGAAGGTAAGAGTCCACGCTGCACACATGTCTTCTGTTTGGTGGTGCACACTTCTTATTGTAGCAGAATTTCAAATGACCAATGAAAAGTTTTGCACCCTTTTTTGCAGAGAAAGAAGAAGTGGGCCAAACTGATGCATCTGAATCACAGAAGAAACTTTTTCATGCATTTTTTAAATTTTAATTTTAATGTCATGGTTTTGTTGTGAAATTTCAATTTGCAACTATTTCAAATAAATGTCTGTCTCACTATTAGCCACTCAAATCTGCTCTTTTTTAAAAAAAAAAAACATATTAAAGGCGTTACATAAACCTGCTTCCCGTTAGTCTTCATTTAAACACCTTTTGAAAGCCAGTGATGTGTTAGTGATCGCTGCTTTGTACGGGGGAACAGTGGCAGAGCCGTAAAGTGACTGTCTGTGAGGAGAACAAAGCGGATGTTTGTAGCCGAGCTCTAAATTACGCCTTGGAATCTCGTGGCGTCGGAGCTTCCTGATGTTCAGTCTAAGTTAGGAGCACAGGCGCAGAGAGGAAACGGAGTCTTCCTGTTGAAAACGGCAAAGACACAGTGAAACGTTTGAGCTTTCTGAAATGTTCTGGCCTCATTTACAACATCTCAAGGCTAGATTAGAAATAAAACCTAATCTAACATGGTGTAGAAAGTGAAATACATATAGTGTACGACTAATGTTGGCTGCTCCAGCTGTGTGTGTGTGTGTGCTTCTCCACTTACAGTTACTCAGAGTTTGTCTATGAATTTAATCTGTATAAACATCTGCTTTGAAAGAAGTGTGAAGTTGTAGTTTTGTCCCAGAAACAGTCTGGCTTAGTCTAAAAAGGGGTCTAGCCAGTCATGAGACAGCTCTGCTTTATCACTTCCTTTTCCTCTCTGTGCCTGTCTGGTGGACGAGTCTCAATAGTTTTCCCATCCTGATGCCTCCTTTACTAACAACCTTTGCTCAGATGTTCCTCCTTTTTGTCGCCCTTTGCTCAGGGCGTTGTGGGAAGCACATTATCTTGTACTTATTGGCACGTGAAAATGAATAAGAAGCTGATTCACATTCAGATTATTATAATTTTTTTACTGCTTTCTGTTCTGGAGCTCAGTACGCTTCAAGTTAATTACTACAATGACAACGTTCTCAAGAAGAAAAAACTGACAAGTCAAACGAATGTGCACCTGTTTATTTGTCTCAAACTGGTCAGGAATATTTCTTTCCCTTGTAATTTGTAAGTAAAAACACATATTTGAGAAATATTTGGTGCCATAAATGGTAATAATCTGGCGTTTCTGAAACAAAGAAGAGGATGAAATGTATGACTACTGTGCTACTGCACGGCTGTTCTTATTTGACCTTGTCCATCTGTATCTGTAAAGGTTCTCAGTCATCCAGATCGTGATATATTCAAAAGGCATTTTAAAAAAGGCAGATAGATGTAGAGTTTTTTGAGAAGACGTTTCATCCAAGTAGCTTCTTCAGTTCAGATTTTTTTTTAAAAACACTTTTTGGATATATCCTTGACTGGAGACTCTGATTAAAACGGGTGCACCATTTGTTGTCATTTGGATCATCCTTAGAACAAGTTCAGCATCGTCAGTATTTACTGGCTGTTTATTCACTCTCTAATTTAGTGTGAAATTAAAAAGACTAGCTCTGGCCTCAAGACACAGAGTCTTCTTTCTCGTGCTTTGAAAGTCTCCCCCAGATTCTTCCCAATTTGGCCTCAAGGTTGTTACTGAATGAATCTGAGGACAATAGCCCAGGACGTCGGGGTTTAAGTGTGTGATTTTAATTAGCGCTCATGGTGGATTGAAGGGCTCAGTCCGGTGGAATTAAAAAGTGGCTTAACAGCAGCCTGCGACGCCGTGTTTCACACTCGTCTCTGGACAAAGACTAGAGATTGAGGTGTGAACGAATAAACGAAAGTGGGACGCAGCAGAGATCTCTCATATTTTTATATTTATGTATTTAGGCAACACTAAGACACACACTGACACAGTTGCTGGAGATTTATAGCTGCCTGGACAGAATGAGGCTAGATGTGTAGCTCTCTGTTTCTAGTCTTTATGCTAAGCTAACAGTTCATGGCTGGGATCTCATATAAGTGCATCTCCCCACATTTCAAATTATTAGTTGAACAGCAAAGATGACTGATGAAACTACAGACAGATCATCACTCATATTAACGACAAAAACAAATACATAGGTGGTTGTTTCACACCTGATTTGTGTAAATATGAACTTATCCAACTAGAAACTGCTGGAGAAAGGTCTTTGTAGTCGTACAGATAATTTCAAATCTGCATTTTTGATCCACATTGACACCTGACGTTGTTTCATGAAGGCCCAAGAATTCCAATTAAAGGAATTCTTGCCTGGCTTGTTTCTCACGTAGAGAAACAGAAAGAAGGTTTTGTAACTGTGTATACAAGAGGTATAGTAAAAGTGAAAGTAGGTTACTCTGTAAAACTTAGGCTGACAATACAAAATACATGAAACGACACAGAGGAAGTGCTAAAGTCTGTCATCTACTGGCCGTATTTATAACAACAGAAGGGTATTCAGATCATAGTTTTGTCATAAAAAAGCTTAATTAACATGTGTCACAGTGTAGAAACAGATAATTAATTAAAAAATTAGTTAAATCAAAGACCTGAATTGAAAATATTAACATTTCCTATGATGAAAACATCCAAGTACTGGCCCGTATGAATGTTAGATTATGCGGCAGCTATTATTTCTGCTTTGTTAAAGCAGGATTTTATTGTTATGGGCCTACTCGGTGAGTCTGGAGTGTGCACCACCCACAGATATTCCCAATAAAAACTTGTCTCCCCACCAACCGTTCAGAACTGAAGGAGGCACTCGGATGAAACGTCTTTCAGCAAAGTCAAACGTGTCCAGATGACTTTGTCTAAGGCTTGTTGCGAGATAATCTGTGTCCATGTGTCAGCGGCTTTTGTATCTTTGTAAAATCTAAAGTTTAAAGTATGAAGTACAGGATTAGTTGCAAGCATGTGAACGTTTGCGTTGAGCTGCCTTTAATCTCTTCATCTTATTAATAATAACAAAATCAGCATCTCATTGCTTCTGCCCTCGCACGTTTATCTGCTCCCTTTTGTTTGCAGGGAGATCCCAGATAGAAAGTATAAATAGAGACTGAAATCTTTAGTTGGTAAACAGGTTGCTGATCATTGTCAATGGACGCTCCACCTATCGCTTCATTCTTATGAAAGGGAATTTCAGGTATAAAGGAGCACTTGTTCTCTAAAGAGGAAATAACCTGAATAGCTTGAATGGAGCCGTCGTCTCCTTTAAAGGTGTGGGCGGGGACCAGAGAGCAGAGTTGGGTTTCAGTGCCACCCCCATTTTTTTTTTTCTATTCTCACACTCCATAGTTCAGCCACAGTCCAGAGAGCCAGAGTGCTCTGGGCCACATATGCTCTGGTCAAAGCCTCGAGCTTTCACCGGCTGAATATGACTTATTAACCGCCGCCAATGAAGAGCCACAATACGACACGCCACTGGGGATCCTCCACAGCTCGTCCACGCCTCTTCCAAAGGTCACTGACCTCTCGGAAAGAACTGATCCAGTTTGACTTCTATTTGTCAGGGACTCTCACCCAGATGAGCACCTTTATGTAGTGAGGAGATGGCCGCGGCGTACAGACTTTGTGTGGGAATAGTAACAGGTAGGTTTCACTGTTGTTTTGTGCCTCTGGCTGAATCAGTGTTTACTTTCCCTTCTCGTTGGTTGTAATTAGAAGGCTGGGTGTATCATATTGGATTTTGGACGCCTCAGACAGACACACTAAAGTGATGTTTACACATAATCCTTATTCTAAACACATGCTTGTGGGGACAGTTTTCATACAGCATTGAGTGTCAAGGTTCACTGTCTATTGTTGACGCTGTTGGGAGACTTATTTAACATGCATGTGCTTTCAAACTATTGCAGTCAAATCAGGTTTAAAATACAATGCTTTCCCCTCTGAGAAATATTTATACTGTAATCCTCAGTACTGGTTAATGATTGAATAGAGAATCCACATACAAGCAATATATCCTCTGCGATTACTAATCGTCACATAGTCAGAGTGGCTGGGGCCATTATTATGGCATGTGTTCATGGCAGTAGGCGTTCTGTCGAGTCTCATGCGGCTCCTGTAAGAGGAACGTGGTCACAGATTGGGTGACATGTGTGCCAGGGGCGCGTATTTGTTGTGTGTGACCGGCTTTTGTTTATATGTGTTTGTGTTTCTGGCTGCAGCGCTGGCCTTATGCAAATACTGCCTGGCAGAGTGGAATGCCACCGAGGAGTCAGCCGGCAATCGAACTGTGCCCCGCTGTCATCACCATGGCGACGGAGACAACTGCACAGGTAGGCACGGGGACGGAGAGATCAGGGCCTCCATAAATGTTCGGTTGCTTTGGATTTGAGAGGTTTAATGGATGAATGGGTGCAGATGGGGCGGCATACACCCAAACACACCTTCGTCATGGACGTGGCAATGAAAAAGGAAAACACATGTAATCCGTTACAGATGAGTCATATCATTAAAAGAAAAAAAAAGACATGCAACCCCTTGGTGTTGCAGAGGCAGGGTCAAGTAATTCCGCTGATGAAATGTTGTAAATGATCTTTCAGGTTTGTCTTTCTTTGATGGATTAACTGAACCAGGGGAGATTAAATCAAATATTTAATGAGATTTGATCCCTGACTGGGGTCTTTAATAGCGCTATTGTGTTTTGAATGGAATTAGCTATGATCATAGAGTTGTTTGTAAGGAAAAACCTCACAGTTGAACAGATTTATGACACTAATATCGTATCGTATCGTATCGTATCATATCGTGTTGTACGTATTGTATCGTATTGCATCGTATCATATCGTATCGTATCGTATCGTATCATATCGTGTTGTACGTATTGTATCGTATTGTATCGTATCATATCGTATCGTATCGTATCGTATCGTATCGTATCGCATTGTATCGTATCGTATCGTATCGTATCCTATTGTATCGTATCGTATCGTGTAGTATCATATCATATCGTACCATAATGTATCGTATTGTGTCATATCATATCGTGGCAAAAAACGTTCAAAATAAGCTTCTTAATTTGAGTGAATGGTTCCACAGTTTTGGTACATGGCTCTGACCATGTTCATGCTTGTGTGCTAACCATTAGCCAGTTAGCTTAGCTGTGCAGAAAACATGGGCAATGTGTTGTTTTTGTACAGTCTATATGTCACTTAGTGAGCTTTAGAGGTGCTCAGTACATTTTCCTATGTTACCTATTTCTGATTCCAGTCTTATGCTAGGCTAACCAACTTTAGCTTCACAGCTTCCTAGTGAGTGGTATCAATTTTCTCATCTCGGCTAACCCTCAACTTGAACACAAATGTACTTCCCATCTGTCTGACAAACTATCTCATTAAACTCTGTAACTGGAGAGTTTTTCCCCCCATCCACCCCAAAGGTCATAACAGCTAGTCCCGTCTCATGTTTCACTTAACAAGTTGTAGTCGCTGTCACTGATGTCACCTGAATGGCAGTATTGTTTTACAAGCTCATTTTCAAAGATAATTTCATGGGAGTGTGTCGTAAAGATATCAGCGGAGGTTTAAGAAGTGCTGTGTGAAACTGGAGGTCAGGAGTTCAACATTATGGTCCGCTATCACTTGCTGTTTTCCAGGTGGGCATGTTTTAGTTTGTGTAATTGTGAGTACAGCTACAGAGAGGGAAGAGCATCTCAGGGATGCCTAGCAAATGTTAATAATTGAGACACGTGGCTAATTGACGACACCGGGCTTTTCCTGGCAGTGATCGCTAGGCTTCCTCTCAGGATCATATTGCAAACTGTTTATTTATAGATCAGGCCATGCCAGAAGGTGACGGTACATGTAAAAGAAGAAAGCTGACCGAATGTGTCACAGTTACAGAAATAGGCTTTTGGGGATATTTACATTCTTGGTGGGCTTTGATAATCGACACTCGTCGTTTTAGCAAATGATGAAGCTAAATCTTATCATGTTTTTGTTAAATAAGCACTAACTTGAATGAGAAACCATTGTGTTTTTCTGAGTTTAACCAAGTTGTTTCTATTTTTAATGGCGCAGTTGAGGGTGAATCAGGTATTCA
The DNA here is from genome assembly GCA_005024645.1 of Planiliza haematocheilus. Taxonomy (NCBI): domain Eukaryota; kingdom Metazoa; phylum Chordata; class Actinopteri; order Mugiliformes; family Mugilidae; genus Planiliza; species Planiliza haematocheilus. Next base: position 4,460,666 of record SRSE01001181.1, read on the forward strand.
GGTGTATGTGATTGCGTGCCAAAGACCAACAACATACTTTGCCCTTAATTCATTTGAAAGAAACGGTGAAAAAATACCTGCAGGCATCTAGCTTAGACTGACATTCTTTACCTCCTTTTAAAACCCTCTGTCTTTCAACCACAAGTGAGCACAGATGTTAATTTGTGAAGAATTGCTGGCAAAATACTTTAAGCCTTAAAAGTAGCTTAGCTTAGCATAGTGACTGGAAACAAAGGGAAACGGCTAGCCTAGCTCAGCCAAAGATGATCAAATACCCAAACAACGGCACTGTAGTAGTGACTTGTATTTCTTGGCCGGATGTAGTGATCTGTAGTGATCTGCTAATCAGCTTTATCATTGTTTTCAGTCGGGCTAAGAGGCTAAGCTAACTGACTGTAGTCGTTTATTGTTACAGTATAAAGTTGGGGGAAGTACATTCTCATTTAACTCTCATTTACCTCAGTTTCTCCATCAGACACAGCAGATACAGGACAGTGGAGTGGCCACTTCTCAGAATGTCCAGAGAAATTCTCCTACTACTGTGTCCACGGGGAATGTCGTTATGTAGAAGAACAAAAGGCGGCGTCATGCAGGTGAGAGACAGCTGCAGAGAGATGGTGACTGATGAATGCCCTGAGACTGATGCCGCTGTAAAGAAGACAGATCAGAGTACTGACAGCAGAAGAGACCCGAGTGGAGCAGCTTTCATTATTGGTCTACGATAGATTTTGAATGATTTGAAATAATTACAACAAAGGCCCCTTTTTCTTTTCTCCCCTTTGTCTTAGGTGCCTGCCTGGTTTCGATGGCCACAGGTGTGAATACGCACAGCTGGGCTGGCTGACAGGAGAGAGAGAACTAATCCTGATTTCCTGCATTATTGCAGGGCTTTTATTCATCATTTTCCTCATTGTTTTTGTCTGCATCTGTTCACAGTAAGCATTTGTGTGTGCATGTGTGTGTGTGTGTGTGTAGATGACCTAATACTCGCCTGATTTTAAGGACGTAAACCTGATCACCCTGGGTGGTATCTTGTTTGCAAAGTTAATAGTTAAACTCTTAAAGTATGAAATTTCTTGGGAATAGATAGACTGTGTTGTAAGCGACTGATAAAGGGTGTCCCAGCCCCCCTCCCCTGTTTAAAGAATTTCTTCCAGTTTCACACGGACGTCTTCCTATTCCTAAAAAAAAAAACCTTGATTCCTCGTGTCACATTATTCAGAAGTTAAGACACCACTTAGACGAGAGGTGAAATTTGAAGATTGTTAGTCGTCCGGGTTGTGATTTACCTAAAAAGAAAGCGAAAAAGGAGGGCGTGTGGATTTTTCCTGAAGAGGATTCGTCTCTCATTTAAGTGACCTCTTCAGTTCGGTTATTTTAGAAGTACCATGACCTCGATGACTAAGAATCCTCAGAGATGTCTTCAGAGATTGTTTCTGTGAGACATTTTTTCCTTTATTGGACACTTTCAGTAGACAGACTGAATGTGGAGAATGAAAGCAGGTGACAGATGCCGCAAGAGCATTTTTACCCACTAGCCTTTATGTTGAAAAAGAAACAGCAGCCAGTTGCTTTTGCTTGATGACTCGATCTAATTTTATCGTCTCACTTTTTGCAAGAACTTTCTGCTGCATTTAAAGTAGACGTTCTTGGCTCCCTTGTGTAACACGGTTGCTTTTCTCTCAGTCGTAGGTACAGATTGTGTTGGAGGAGGAGAAGGCGGAGGGAAGAACCCAGGAACGGGACGGAGAAGCTGAGAATGATGGACACCGGCGCGGCGCACGCCACCTCGACAACAGACACAGCAGAGCCCTCGCATACCAATTCTGTATGAGAACTATGCGCGAGCAAATCCACAAGGCTCAGAGTTGTTTACACCAGGGGGACAGGTGCTGGCTTTTGTATCACGTCGACGGCAGCAACCTATAGGAGGAGGTCCCTGTGCAGCACTCCCTCAAAGGACGGATAAAGTATTTCTGGATGAAGCGCGTACCTACTTTCAAAGAACGGCCTCATTTGAACCTTCAACCGCGTCTCAGAACAAAGGAGGCCTTCCTGGATTTATGATAAACACAACTTGGAGGAGAGTGTTCTGCAGCACGTGTGCTGGCACACATGACACTTTTATTTTTTCCAGCACCGTGGAGCAGCAGGTGATTTTCCTCGTTGCTGTGTTGGAAAAAAGGCTGTGAGAGCAGTTGGCAGCCGGTGATAACAGCTGATCAGGTTGACCAGTTCTTGGTCCGCGTGGGAGACACATGGACTCTTAAAGACAAGGGGAAAGGGACTGTGTGAAGACATGCCTCGTTCACTTTAGGGATCTCTCGTCATGTTAATAAACCACAGAGATTTTCTGTCTTCAATGATGTACAAGCAGCCACTGTTTCAGTATCTCTGCGTCCTTTATTCACAGCTGCTTTTGCTTTAGTGTCATTTGCTCAGTATTTCAGTATATGCGCCGTAATTATCAGTCCACAGAGACATCTCCACGCAAAACCTCACGCAGAATGTTGTTACTCACCGACGTTAGCAATGCAAGAAGAACCTTATGTTAAAGGTTGCAGGTCTGGACTCCAGGTTTGGAAGGAGGACAAGGAGAACTTGTGCTCCGGGGGCTTTTTTGATCTGTATATTTGGAGCCGAGTGGCCTCCGAGCTTCGGGAGCAGAACAGCCGAGCCTGTGTGTCGAGGCTCGGGCCGAGGTGAAAGTGCTCCACTGTCCGAGACACTTTCCAAGCTGTTTTTTTTTTATCTTTATTTTTAAATGTGTGTCTGTGTGCGTGTTAACTCTAAATGTAATACGAGGGGAGTTTAGGACAGAGCCATTTAAGTGTTTTTGCGTCACCCATCAATAAATACTTTCTCCTGTGATGTAATGAGTTCACAAGAACCGCAGGTGGAAAACCTGGCGTTATTTTCACATAATGCTGGGCTTACGTTTCCTTTCAGGTGATCACACTTTATGGTTTTACGGTGTTGTTGTGTTGCTATGCAGCGCGAGCCAACAAATACCAGAGTGAGAAAGTATCGTCCTCTTGCATAATGGCACTTAATCCAGCTGGCACAAAGGGAATCATCTTGTATCTGACTTTATCCCCGAGACCAACGGTGTTTCTATTTTTAAAGTAAATGAGCGGGATAGTTTGTTTTTTTAGATCAATACAATGGCTGCCAAACACAGACGTAGTAGGTGTGTTTAAATGCAGATGATAGCTTGATGGTAGCACCTGTTACCTGGCACGCAGGAGGAGGAGGAAGAGAAGGAGGAGGAGGAAGCAATCTAAAATCAATAGTTTGACATTTTGCAAAAACACTTTCCTCTGAATAAGATATGTGGTTGAGGTCTGGCCTGCAACTTTACCGACAGACATCAGAGACTCCAACATTTTGAATCCCTTAGAAAATCAGGGAACTGTTTCGCTCCAGGTCTCTTTAAATGTAGTCGTACTGGCTGGGTGACTTTTCCAATAATCGAGCCTTAGTTCATTTCACAGGAGCCTGACTGACCTGTGCTTGGCTTCTGTTTGCCCCCAAATGCCTGAAAAACTAATCTAATTGCAAAATTTATACTAAGGCAACTATGAAATTGGATGCTAGTGGTATCATTTTTCTCATTATTTCTTTATTAAAAAAAAGTTTTTATTACAGACAGCTGCATGTTTCGACTACTAACAACACCAAGTCTGTTCTCTGCTGCTTACAATGAGTGTTAGGATCTTTGACCTAATTTCAGGTGGCCTGTGCGCCCGCCTGTCTTCAGCACGGTGACAGCTGAGGAATGCCTGAGTTTCTATATGAGGGGTGTGTCTGCAATACTTGTGCCTGATAAGAGGGACAGATACCAACAACACTGCTGTAGATGTTTGATCTGGATTGGACGTGCAGTCAAATGTCTTTCATTAACAAAACAGCTTAAACGTCTCAGTTTCTTTGGTGCGAACATTCAACCCGGGGTGAAACGGGACCCGGGGCGGTTTTCACACAGACCTTCTGTTATTCTCTGGCATGTGTGCAAGCTGGGGACTGTGGCAGCTGTGCTCGCTCTTCCCTGCGCTCTTGTACATTTTATGCAGTTTGTGTGAAAGCCACTGGAGGTCAGCAGAACACAACAACAAGCCATACACCGATCAGGCGTAATATTATAACCACCTGACTAACAGTGTGCAGGTCTCCCTTGAGACTCTAAAACAGCTGTGACTCATCAGAAAATGGAGATGGGCCTTCTGAGGGTGTTGAAAGCAGGGGTCTCTGTGGATCATCCCACAGATACTTGATCAGTTTGGGATCTAGTGAATTTGGAGGCCAGGTCAACACCTTTTGGTTGTTCTTCATCCTTTTCTGAGTTGGTCCTAAACTGGTTTTGGGTGTCACTGTGTCAGGCTGCATCCTGCTGGGGATGTCTGCTGCTCCCATCAAGGAGTGTCATTGCTATGAGGTGTGGGTGCCTGGTCTGGTCTAGGTGGGTGCTACATGTCTAAGTAACATCCACATGAATGAATGCCAGGTCAAAATGTTTCCCTGCAGAACACTGAAAGGTGGTCAATGTTATATACACCACCTGTCAGTGGTTTCAATGTTGTGGCTGATCGGTGTATGTTAATACAAGAACGTTTGCATTTGATTTAGGTAAAATCTTGGTTTTATCTGATTCCAAATATCTACTTTTCCTGAAGTAAAACATCAGAATACTTCTCCCACTGCTAGATTTCACACATGCCTCCTTGTCACATGAGCTAGAATCATGTGTGCAGTGCTGCTGCTGTGATCAGTGCAGTGTGCTGGCGTTATTAAAGTTTCAACTGTATTTTGTCCACAAAAGGAAACTTTGGGCGAGCTTTTGTGAGGAGTCTAAATACGGTGAAGGTGAAGCATCTGTCAGTCTCCCTCTTTAAATTCATCCAGCTGCCACTTGAAGATATCCTCCAGAACTCTGAGGGTGAGTAAACCATTACTGGGATGTCAGGTTGGTATGATTGGAACAGATAGCGGCTGTGGTAGACATTTTATTTGTATTTTCTCAGTAAGTGCTGCAGAGGTGCACAGAGCATCTGATTAATATTAAGATGTTTTAATTTCATTATCAGCTCTAATCACTGATGAGACGTGGTTTTGCCCTCATGACTCTGCCGGTGTAATCCCTGCAAACAGCACATGATATTAAATTAACCTTACAAGATGACATTTTACAGACCCCTGCGTCTCCTTGAATTGTAACTGATGGTAGATCACAAATGTAATAACGCTGACAGCTTTACCCGAAGCATAACTGGAAATCTGACATAACAAAGCATGCAAAATAAAAAAAGGCATGAAATGATCTGCACAACAACGTACTGATCTTATCACTGCACAAGCTGCGTATGAGGTGTGACGTTGGAGCTAGGACGCAGTGTCAAAGCTGAAAGAGTTTTCTTGAAGATGTTTCACCACTAATCTAAGTAGCTTCTCTAGTCCTAAACTCACCTGTAATTAGAAGATGCTGTATAGGTTACATCAACAAGAGAATGCAACTGCATCACATCCAGGTGTATTACACACATGCTACGCTCTGCAGATTCTACCACATGATTATTTCATGAGATTTCTCTGCACAAAGAAGCATATATATATATATATATATATATATATATACACATGCTTCTTTGGTTCCCTTACTCTGGGTAATTTGGGCAGTCAGTCAAGCACACACTGTACTCAAAAGAAATGACAGAACACAAAAATAAATGTGACCTCTGCATCTGCACATGTATAACAAATGATTACCTCAATTAGCCGCCGCTGCTGCCGTGATTCATGAAGTGCTCGTGTAATTCATGTAGATTTTTGCGCCCACTCCTGATGGATATATGCAAATGATGATTACAAAACATTTGTAGGCTGATGAGAAACTGTGAATACTTAACATTAATACGACCTTTTTTTCTGCAAAGATTAACTTGTTGCCTGTAGCTCGCTACTTTCAATTCTTTTTCCTTGTGTCTTATATCACCAAGACGCCTCTAACCTTTGTGCAGACATAGCATGTCGATTCACAGATGAAGACTTTGTTTCTTTATGTAATAAAGGACAGCATGCGCCTGTTACTGTACGACAGTATGATTGATTTCATAGAGAAAGAGCCATGGCCTTGGCAAACTGATTAGTCCACTCTGGCCTTACGAAAAAGAGACAGTCAGATAGAAATCTCTTTGTTGTGTGAATTGAGTTGAATTCACACAATTAGCTTTGGTGTGCTTTAAATGACCTTCGTGGTCATGGAATAAAGTCTTCAGCACTCCAACAACTAGTGGGAATTTTAAAAGGACAGCTTCTTTAGCTGAGAGTGGTCAGAAATGACTGACACTACTCTTTTTTTCCCAAGTGAAGCCACCTAGTAAGGACTTTTTTCTGTAGTTTTCTTTTTAATTTTATAATTAGCCAGAGGAAAGTTCGGAAATTCCAACAGCAAGTAATGAGTTTCTCAGCCTCTGTGTCGTCTGGACACCAGCGGTTGTGAGGCATCTGTGTTCTCTCGACTTATCACCAGAAAGCCAGGCATTTTTCTTCCCAGGTTGTAACCACGAGGAGTTTCATTTGAATTCAGCTGTATGATCTAAGAAATGGTGAGCTGCTAATCTGCTTGCAAGTCTGCTGCTGGGTGACTTATATCATCAGTTGTTTGGTTCTCTCAGTCTCTGTGTTCCTCTACCATCATCAGTCTACATATTCCCCCGATTCGCATCTTCCCCCTGACCTTTTTCATCCCATTCCCTCAACTCTTTTTCATCCCTTTTCATCGCATCCCCTCTGAACCTCTGCATCTTATCACCCTTTTTATTTCATCCCCTTGACCCTTTTTCAACCCTTTTCATCCCATCCCCTCTACCTATTTTCATCCCATCCCCTTGAGCCCTTTCATCCTGTTTTAGCCCACTCCCCTTCGACCCTTCTAATCTTACGCCTTCAACCTTTTTAATCCCATCTCCTCAACCACTTTTCATCCCATCCCCTCTGACCCTTTGCATCTCATCACCTTCAGCCCTTTTTAATTCATCCCCTTGACCCCTTTTTCTTCCCTGTTCATCCCATCCCCTTGAGCCTTTTTATCATGTTTTAATTCATCCCCTTCTACCCTTCTAATCCCACCCTTTCAACCCTTTTAATACCATCTCCTCAACCCCTTTTCATCCCTTTTCATCCCACCCCCTTGGCCCGTTTTATCCCATTTTAACACATCCCCTTCGACCTTTCTAATCCTTCCATCCATTCCTTTAAATCATATTTCCTCTACCTCTTTTCATCCCATCCACTCAACCACTTTTCATCCCACACCCTTTGACCATTCTCATCCCTCCAACCATTCCTTTTACAACCTGTTTGCCAATAAACTTATTTGCATCGATTAAAGTGTGGCCTGTGTTTTACAAAGAGCATTAACAGTAACTACATGGTGTTGCTGTAACAAGCTGTTAATATTCAGTGCACTTTCCCAAAGTACAGATAATATCCAGGGGCATGTGGCCTCTCACATCTAACACCTCTGCCCAGTCTTCATGGCCTGCAGTTATTGACTCCTACCTGAATGAACAGTGCTCCAACCTGCCTACCTCTCAAATCCTCAAGCAGCCGTGTAACACCACCAGCTATATCTTGTATAGCTGATCCTCTCTTTTCTGTCTCTAGGCAGATAGGTCCCTCCACGTGAGCTGTATTCTGCTCAAGGGAGTTTTTCTTCGTTGCATTCAGGCTTGCTCTGGGGGTTTCAGACCGGGTTTCAAACCAGATGTTGTAAAGCCTCTTGAGACAATCTGTATTGGTATTGAAGCTACTGTATGTGAATAAAACTGAACTGAACTGAACTGAACTGAACTTGGACAGACCTCGGCTGGTGATAAGCATGTCTGAGTTTCCCTCTGAAACTTGTCACATTCAACAACCCTTTTTGTAAAGAAACTTTAGACTCGTTTCATAAGAGGATTTACTTCCAGTCAGCTCTGTTTTTCAAGCCAACTTAAACCAAATCCTCTGCTGCAAACACTTCTGCTCCGTTCTTGTCGTCATGAATCCAGAAATTACAGTCGACTATTCTAAATTTAGTGGGAGTATTACTTTGACCATGAGAGCAAATTAATTTTATTTTTAGTTTTACTTTTATTATTATTACATTTTTTTCTTTCATTTTCCTCTGGGTTTGTGATGTTTCCTCATATAAAGAGAAGAGATCTGAATATGTTCATATGACTTTCAGGGACTAATGATGGAGCCTTTTACACAGTGCCATCTGGAAATGGGTCAAGCCCCCCGCGACCGTCAACAGCGAAGTCTGTTATAGACAAGATGAATAGATGATGAGGCCATGTTCCACTAATTGCTAATGTGTCCTTATACTTTATCAGACACGTTAAAACTGAAGATCGTTACTGCTCGTAGCCTCACGGATCTTCTGCGATGGAAAGACACCCGAGGTTTGACACAGCGGAGACTGGGTAACACTTCACCGATGTATTATTTAAGTACCCACTTTTGTACGAATCACAACAAATGAACCCTCTGAAGACATCGCAGACCTTGTGAGATGGGGGGCTGCCTCGTTACAGAAGGCTGGGTTTGCGGCAGATCTCCTCTCACTACGTGATGTGCTTCAAAAAAAGGTTTACTGTAACAAAAGAACGATCAATAATGATGGGTCTCTCTCTCTCTTTCAATCCATGTTCTTGTTTGACTCATTGTGTACAATATATAGACTTCTATATGAACATCTTATAAAGACAATGTGTGTGTGTCTTTGTCTGACACATGAGTGCTGGTGCCTAAGATTTTGCATATTGTCTTTCCTTTAGATGCAGGATTGCGTCTACAGGATAATCTTCAGAAAATCAGTAACACTAAATTCTAAATCATATTGATAGATACTGCTTAACATGCAGCCAGGACATGTGTTGCTGTGACACGCAAGTCTGATTCCCTTTCTCCTTTTTCATTTGTGTGTGTATAAATGTGAAAAACACAAAACAAATGAATGTAGTTAACTTGGAGTGCATCCTCGCTGGAGCCTCCATTACCCACACGTCGTTTTGCGTTGATTTGCCAAATGGCTTCGTACAGACAACACAAAAAGTATCCATCATCTGGCACTGTGTTATGTCCCAGAACGAGGGCTGCCAACATTTTAAAAATTATGCAACAGCTTATTTCAGTAAATGCCTTTGAAAGGGTAAACCGGGTAAAAAAGGGTTTACATATGCAAACTTAAATCAGTTCATTTGGTTTAATGGGGTGTTTGTAAAATTTTAAAGACAACAGTTGCCACCAAAGTTGAGTTTGCTGTATTGCTGTTGGAAAAAAACGCCTCATGTTTTACCTTCCTCACCTCAATAGCAGTTTTGAGTCAATTGCGAAGGAGGTGGGGAACCACCGAGATGATCACATTGCTGCGATTTTACACTTGAATGAATGAAGACTCAGGTAGTGTTACAACTCTAAGATGGATCATGACAGACTGTTAAAAGTGAGTCATCTTCAAGTGCATTTTGAGGCTGGAGCTTTTTCTTTCTTACTTTTTATATTTCTCAGCCCATTCAACTTTACATGTTTGCTTTAAGAGCCTTTATCTTTCAGCTCGTGGAGCCAGCCGCGTGTGCGTCCTTGAAACCTCCATAGCAGGGAAAATTGTGAGCCAGTGATTTAATCATCTTGACAAGATATACAGTGTGTGATATTGATATAGATGGTCCTTCAATACCTGACGTTTATTAGGTTACTAGCTTGGTAGGCTGCATCATTAAACTGTAATGACACTTGTAAACCCCAGTGGTGTCATCTAGTTTAGGTACAGCCTTATGTCCACAGTCTTTATCTGCTCCTCACTTCCACCTTTTGAATTATTTCCTGTGGCAATAGAGGCTGCAGACCACGATTTACAGGAAGGGCTGGTATTTTATTGGTGCCTTATTCATACAAGCAAATTAGCCTCCAATGATCACGGGCTGTATAGCTGCTCTAAATTGTTAATTTCCATGTGTGTGTAGTTAAGAGAGATGAATCATGGGAATGGCGATGAGCAGGTGGGCCACTGGCAACCAATATCAATAGGAAGGATCCTTCATTGGAAGGAATGGAGGGCTGAATCCACAGTGGAGGGATCATAATTCATTTTGTGAATTGTTGCCAACAGTGTTTTATACGCAGTCAGTGCTGCCAACTCATTCACCCCCTCAGAAATAAACATATCAATTTTATTTCAGGTCGTTTTGTGTGGTTTGATAAAAATATATCTGAGCAAAGCTTTACAGTCGTTTAAATAAATGAGCACACACACATGAGCCACACAAACACACACACACTCTCTCTCTCTCTCTCTCTCTCTCTCTCTCTCTCTCTCTCTCTCTCTGGTGTCGCGTTGAAAAATCCCAAGCACTTCCCACAGATTCAATTATTTTTACAACCCACATCCCTTAAAAATACAGTCCACTGCTCCGTGGTTGTCTTTTTTTTTAACATTAAATTAGTTTTGTTTCACCTTCTGGCACCGTATCAGCACCAGGGACAGCGCCACATCGCGCACGAGCCGTGCGTCAAGACGCCTTTTTAACGCGTGGGGAGCTCAGAGAAAGAATCAGATCAACGTGACAGCCCGATGAGGAACTCTGTCTCCAAAACAGCGACATTTTTTGTCCTTTCTTTTCCCCACATTTCGACTCACGGAACACCTGCAACATGTAGGCGACTTATGTTTGCTGAAATGAAGGAATGAGGGATTTATAAGTATTTTTTTTTCTTTCCAAGAGGAGAAGAATGAATGACTTTAACAAACACCTTCAGGGATAAAAGTTAAAATGTCTGGAGAATTTACTGACACTAACTACGAGGAACCAGCAGATTTAGTCTACGCTGCATCCTTCAACTTCAGCTGTATTTTCAACTCGACCAACCGCTCCAGTGGAGACTTTATCCACCTGGCAGACTTTGGCAAAACTGATTATGTGGGAGATGGCGCAGCTGTCGTGAGGATTATCATCTCTGTCATTTACTCTCTGGTTTGCGCGCTGGGTCTGGTGGGGAACCTGCTGGTCTTGTACCTAATGAAGTCGAAGCAGGTGTGGAGAAAATCCTCCATCAACCTTTTCGTAACTAGTTTGGCCGTGACTGACTTCCAGTTCGTGCTGACTCTGCCGTTCTGGGCTGTGGAAAACGCGCTCGACTTCACGTGGCTTTTCGGCAAAGCCATGTGCAAGATAGTTTCATATGTGACAGCCATGAACATGTACGCCAGCGTGTTTTTCCTCACGGCTATGAGCGTGGCGCGGTACTGGTCCCTCGCCTCTGCGCTCAAAGGCAGGAGGCGGCGGACGCACTGCTGCTCCGCGCGGTGCATCACCGTTTTCATCTGGTTCGCCGCGGTCTCCGCCGCTCTGCCGCACGCAGTTTTCTCCACCACGGTGTCGGTCTCCAACGAGGACCTGTGCCTCGTCAAATTCCCGGAAAGCAACGGAACGGCGCAGCTTTACCTGGGACTCTATCACTCTCAGAAAGTGCTGCTGGGCTTTGTGGTGCCCCTGGGCATCATCTCAGCCTGCTACCTGCTCCTTTTGCGCTTCATCACCTCCAAGAACATCAACACCTCCAGCGCCAAACGACGCGCCAAAGTAACAAAGTCCGTCACCATCGTTGTCTTGTCCTTTTTCCTGTGCTGGCTGCCCAACCAGGCTCTGACAGCCTGGGGCATCCTCATCAAACTCAACGTGGTTCATTTCAGTTACGAGTATTACACTATGCAGGTGTACGTGTTCCCCGTGTCCGTGTGCCTGGCGCACTCCAACAGCTGCCTGAATCCCATCCTGTACTGCCTGATGAGGCGAGAGTTCAGAAAGGCGCTGAAAAAACTCTTCTGGCAGATGACTTCTCCGACCCTGACCACGATAAGACCGATCACTGCCACCACAAAGCCAGAGGTGGACGAGCAGGGGCAAGCCCTGGCCCCAGTCTGCGCGTCAGGAGAGCCCGCTGTGGTGTTTTATCCTCCGGGGGTTGCCATGTACAATGAGAGAGGAGATCTGCCGCAAAACAGCACTTAGTCTAAAAATTGATGTATTTTTACGCGTTTAAGTTAAATGCCACAGTTTCTGCCTCACAGGTGTAAAAAGGCTCAAGTTGGATCTGCATTTCTTACAAACCTGAAACAGAAACATACCTGTCAGAGATCAGTTAAGACAAGAAACAGCCTCATTTTATACCGACTGCTTTTACTAAAACACAAGGGCAACTCTATCTGTATATAAGAAAGAATCTTTTTAATGTGTTTGTCCAAAAGTAAAGTGCATCATGTGAAAACGCCAGATGTGCACAAGCTGGTCCCTCTGTTTGTTCAGGATGACATTCAGATTCGTACTCTTCTAAATGCCACAGCAATCTCAGGTGCCATGTTCCGACGAATGAATAAACAGCCTTGCAGTTGTTTCACAGTTTCACATTTAAAATAGTTGAACACTGAACGCTTTATTGTCACTGTACAACGCGTGTGTAACGGGATTATATGTGTCTGTTCAACTGATTAGTGGGATTTTGAACATTTTTAAACAGCCTAAATAAGCCAGTATTTGTGACTTTGCATGTTTTATGTATATGTATGCAGGAACCTTGCTATTTAAACAGCCATAATCTCAAAATCTTTTCATTCCCACTGAAACACAAGTGACTCAAAATGTTTACCATTACATACCAAGATGAGAATAACCTGTGCATCAGCATCATCATCACAACATCACAACCAGGCACAACATGGATTTCATATAATGCTTCTCTGACTCCTCTGACAACACAAGACATTATGTCTTCGTCATTAATGAAGAAATTAAAATCATTAAGTGAAATTAAGAGCATCTTTAAAAAAAAAAAAAAAAATCATGTATTTTCCACTGCTACAGATGGCAGCATTTAACTACAGTAAATCCTGTTATGTGAAGGAGCCCAGAGGGAATATCTCTTTTAATAAACCCAGAGCGAGTGAATCATAAAACGGGAACACAATTTAAAAGCAGTCAGGAGTCAGACGTGACAATTAACTGCTGTCAAATGACAGGCCCACCCCCACACAATCAGTGAACGTGTTAATACAAGTTTTCCAGAGTGAAACTCTACACTAATAGACAATTAACTGTCCAGATTTATTGAACAGTGTCAGGATTCAATTAGGCACTGAAATGATTACTCTCTTATTTCTATAACGATTAGTGAAACTCATTTGGTTAATAATCCCTCGTCCTCTTTCCGTTCTCTGTGAGACAAACCAGTGACACAGACAAGTGGAAAGAATACATTTCTACCTGACAGAGATAAGGTTTAAAGCTGGCACTAAATCAATCAACAACCCTAAAAGACAATTTCTTTGCACATGGCAGAAGGCTAATGTGATTTGAATCAAATGGCTAATGGCATTAGGTCCTGGGTATTAAATTAAATTAGTACACCAGAGCTGTCATGTGGGTGTTGAACCTGGCAGCCATGGTGCGAACACACATCGGTGTAACACACATGGTGGGCATGTAATCTGTTAGTAAAAAGACCTTTGAGGGAAGAAAAATAACTAAAATCCTAATTAAGAAATCAAATGTGTGTTTTGCATAAGTTGAACTAACGTCTCCGAGCGTTGGAGAAGAGCCTTTGATGTGTCGTGAACGTCTACGGAAGAGATCTTCAAAGATTTTCAGATGTTCTGTGGATGCTGTTTTGTGTGTGTGTGTGTGTGTGACATTAACATTTTTCAGTCATTAACGTAACATTTTTGATGTGCGATTCATGGTGACAAACACCTTGACAAAGTTGACAAAGGTTTTAATGGTAGTTTTGGATTTTGCAGATGCCCCCCCCCCCGTGAAAGTTCATGTCAGACAAGGGTGGAAAACAAGCTTTGAAGAGTCGGCAAGCTACTGATCTGTCTCCAGTTCTTACAACTGTATACATAAACAGCGATATAATGAGGAGTAAAGAAAGTTAACTGGAGTTTTTTACTGCCACCCATGGGGAGAAAAAAAATTAAATGGCTTAAAACAAATGTTGGCCTGAGATGCACTGGTCACTCCTACGTCTAAAGATATATTTTAAAGTTATGCAACAGTAATTTGAAATAGTAAATAGTTTGTTTGTCGTCCCGTCTATCCACCCCAAACTCCTCCATGGGTTCCTCTTTGCCTCATGTCATGATTTCGGCAGCCACAAGAGGGCACTGTCACAATGAAATATAACTGTATATGTTTTGGACGTTTTCTTTTCATTATTATTATTTTATACTGAAAGGACTGTCTTGATGGACATAAAATGAGACATGAATCAATGTCAAATAATCATCCGAGCTCCAACTTCAAGGTTCAACATCCAGTTGAAATAACAATCTGGAAAACACACCTTAGATTGGACACAAGACACGTAGATGCAGTATTGCAGTTGTGTTCGGAAATTCCTACTTGACTTCTTCTTGTCTCATGGGTTTTGAATTTGGATTTTGTTGCTGTGTTTTGTAACACGTTTGTGATCTTAGGGATCCATATAAATGTTATTTTGACGCCAAAGGACACACAACTTTGTCTGGTTTTAAACCCTTTTGAAATAAACCTACATCTTACATCCGCTTACAACCTCTTCTTACATCTTACATCTTACGACAACATGTCAAATTATCCACGAGTGGCTCCTCTGTAGCCTAAAGGCAGATGTCTGGTTGCATTTTGAATTTAATTCAAAGCCTTATTCAGAGACCTGCGGCGTCTGTGGAATCACACTCTGCAGCTTGTGGATCAGTGAAGGTTTCCCTCCTCTTGTTCGGTAGATTTACATGTTTGGCCAGTTTTACTGCTGTTGCCAGCAACTTATGTCTCATTAAAGTTAATTAGTAAGCTGTGCACTACTCGTTATGTGGACTTTTTTTTTATTTGGATGAGCCAAGTATCAGCAACAGACTGGTTCTTTATAATGAGCTTTAAAAATGGTAGTATACATTTTGATGAGGCAACGGTTAGCTAGGACTTAAAAGCTGTTCCAACAAGATAACCCTGAGTGACTTTTTACAATGGTGAAAAGACTTACAAGCGGACTAATTACCACAATGTTATCTCACTTAAGTTAATTAGCATGCTTTAGTGCTAGCATATTGATTTCATGCTATTTAGTTAACCCGAGCTAGGAGGCTAGTTAGGAGGCTAGCTAGGAGGTTAGCTTTTCCATTAGCCTAAATCATAAGCAGTTATTGCTCTATGCAAAAGTCAAAAACCTTAACCTGGGACACTTAAGGTTACCAATATATCTGACTAAAGTTGATTAGTTAGCTTTAGAAGTGTTAGCTTTTTGATTATAGGTGAGACAAAAGTTAGCTAGGAGGTTAGCTAGGAGCTTTTTCCAGTAGCCTAAATTACAAACAGTTGTAACTCTATAAAATCTTACTAGCGACTCCAAATATCTGTAATTATTAAGAGTATATAATATGTATTTAAGTTCATAGTAAATTTTTTAAGTATGAGTCGCTGACTGCAAATTAAGCATATTATCCAAAACAATGTCTTGGTGAGTCTTTTTGGTCTGCAGCGGCACAACACACAAAAAACTATGCTGCTGACAAATGTCATGACTGTCACTCAAATGGTTATTTAAGTAAAATGAAAGAAGCCACTCAGAGAGGATGTTTTAAGGACGTAATAAACAATCTTTATTTATTAAAACAATACATTTAAAATAATAAAAATAAAGCAGAATCATTCCACATATCTGATGAAAAGCGCAATGAATATGCAGCCCAACAGGGACATGGTCGAGGCTGAGAGGACCACCACAATTACACTTCCTGCCACGTTCACCAGAGCCCCGAGACCGGCGCCCACGATGATTTGAGCCAACTGGACCATGCAGGTGAGCGCCGCGCAGTCTATCCCGGTGCCTCGGGGAGTTTTATTGCTTCCTTGCAGCTTCAGTTTTTCCTGGAAGCAAAGAGGGCAGTTGTGTTGGTGACCAAAACAGAAGAACGGAAATGTCCTTGGCAAAAACCGATAAACAGCTGGGTAACGCTTTGAAAATATCAAGAGAAGCCCACTAATAACTATATGTTCAGTGTCAGCTCAACCATTTCATGCTGAATCTTATCACCCACTCACCAGATTTGATTTAATGAGGCATTGACTGGATGTGCTAAGTGTTTTTCCACCAACAGTGGATTTTTTGGTGGAAAAATCACAACTGATGATTTATAGATACGTTATTGACCTGTATGACAATGCTGCAGCAAAACTATAAGCGGCAAAAGACTCAACACTTTAATTTACGTAACTGAAGTTTAAACTGAGCATATTATTTTCCTCTAGATCTGCACACTTCACTGGTATGAATATAATGTGTTTTTTTTTTAAATGTGAGTGAGCTGGCAGTCAGTCTAACATTGGACTGGAAATGCTGCTTTCCAGATCACCCTCCACGATTATGGATCCAGTCACTACATTCATTTATAGTAAAATAAGAGACTGGAACTAATATTTGACGTATTGTAATTGCTTATTGATTATATATAGTAGTTTATGTGCAGGGCCCCTTGGAAACAGTGTTGACGCTAAGTAGATTATCCCGGTGTAATAAAGTAAACCAAGTTAAAGGGACGCTAAACCAATTTACATGAGAAGGTCAGTTTCAGTATTGACAAAGAGCGCTACTCATTATGTGAAGGGGATAATGAATAATGTATTTTGTAGCTCTGGCAGGGCGCCATCCAGGAATAATGATGGTTTAGATTTTAAAGATTCTGCCAAACACCCTGTGTTTACTTCACAAAGAGAGTCAGATGCTGATGGCATTATGGGCTTGAGTTTGACGCATGAAACATCCATCTATCTAAATCTTTCATTCGAGATATTTATGTAGCTGGAGCCTGGAACCCATCCAAGTCAGGAAAGACGGTTATTTTAACTATTTGCTATCGTTTGAAATATCGTTTCCAACAACCCCAACCCACCGTTGTGTCTTAATTTTCCCGTCTTTAGTCGTCACAGTGCGTGATTCTCTTTCTGCGATAGGGCTCTCAGTAATAAATGTTAATCTGTATTTACTTGTATGATTCCACACTTAAGTTGATGGATGGGACTAATTGACAGATGGTGGAGCCGTGCACAGCGAGGAGCTCGTTTGTCGAGACACTGTTATCGAGCAGAAATTCCAGCTCACTCCAGCGACATCTTGACTGCCATTTATTAATAGTTTTTCATTGCACCTTCCTCTCCATTACAGTATGTGCTGTTAAAGATTCGCACGGCAAGTTATTCATTTAGATGAATCAAAAATCGCATCCTGTACTGTTTACAATGTGTGTTTATGCACTAAATGTTCATAGGCAGCCTTTAAAACTGGCCATGAAGTGAGAGATAGATCTGTAACTGTGTTGCCAACATAAAGGAGTGGACTGACACTGTTTGTCTGCACACTGAAGAAGCCTCACAGCAGAAAAGGAACGCCGTGTCCTTTTTGTATTTGTGTGGGTCATTTGTTGTGCACAATGCGCCTGGAAGAATGCTTCTAGCGCCAGTACCTCCTCCTCACGTTGATACTCCGCGATCAGGTTGAATGGGATGGTGTAGAGCGTGCTGGACATGACGCCAAACACGCTGCAGAGGATGAGCGTGGCGATGACGTTGGGGAAGAGGCCAATCAGGCTGGTGCCCATGCCGAAAACAAAGTAGCCCATGAAGTACAATCCTTTCAGGCCGATGTATGGGAGGAGGAAGCGCTGCACGTCTGAAAACACACACACAAACACACACGTCATGGACAGCCCCAATTACCTGAGAATCAACAGACCGGCATGAGTTGTGTTGGCTCAGGGAAGATAGTAGATTACTAGTTTGGCTTTTATGGTCCACAGTGTGCATCGGGTTAGCCACAGCTGCCTGGTAAATTTAATTGGACCATCTTTTATTTCAAAGTGAAAAAAAAAAAAAAGGAGTAGAAAAAATGTAGTTCTCAGCCTCCAGACTACATGCAGCGGCAATTTCACACCATTCCAAGACTTCATTAGCTGGACACGCATTACTCTGCATGTAGCACATTATTCCCTTCTCTTTTACACATATCCCTATAGCTAATTTTTGGGGATTTAAGTGATAATAAGAAGCACATGCATCTCGCCTCTGGGAAAACACGTGTTTCACGTGTGCAGAACCCGCTAATGATTCACTGCAGCCTGTAGTCCCAACGCAAGAGACAGGGAAATGTTAATTGTCCACCGTTATCCGTTTCCTGGCACACACTTTTCAGGCTGTCATTCACCGCAGGAGCTAATGATGCCCGTGCAGGACACCATGAATGCAGAAACCCTCTTACGCCGTCTCCTTGTCAGTCGCGCAGTCACTTACACGAGTAGAGAGCGGAGGACACGGCGTTGATGCACAGTCCCCAGCAGCCAACCTCTACCCCTCGCTCATATGTGATGTAGGACGTAGAGTTGTGGTCTGCATATGGATTTCCCTTGTACACAATCTGCAAAGAAAAAGAGTATGAAGGCCGATTATTCACAGTAATAAATAGCCTATCAAATGCAGCCCACCTACTTACATATATGCCTTTATCTCGTCTTTCCAATAATGATCGTTTTCCCTTCCGCTTAACAGGGAGTCTGGTTTTATTTTTTTCTCTATCCCTGATAACAGTGCCTGTAATTTTAGATAACGTGTTTGTGTATCTGCGTTTTAATAAACCGAGGCCTTGAGAACCGTGTCACTGTGTGAAGTGCGTCCTCTGATCAGCATGCACGCTGCGCGACTATAAAGCATATTACGAGTGTCAGCAGAAAATTACACACAACAGCAGGCCCTCCTCTGTCATTAATCCCACACAACTAGGATTAATGGAGCTTGAATACAGATGTATACACTGCATTGTGTCATTTTATTTTTCACAATATGGCACATATGACATTGAGTGATATTTGGGCCTTTAGGAATGATTGTTTTCATCACTGTAGGTTTCTGGCTTCGATAAATCGTTCCAAAACAGTGCCCCTGTCCCGGTGGCAAAGCTCACCTCAGACTAAGGGAAAAAGAAAAGAAAGTGTAGCGTTTGTCGCCGTGCAAACACACACAAACCCGTACCTGTCCCATAAAATCCGTAAAGAAGAGCATATTGCAGAGGAAAGCGGTCCATCCCAGCAGGTGGCTGACACAGAGGTAGCGGTAATGGTTAGGCATGTTGACGACAGCTTTCACCAGCAACCTGAACGTCATCTTCTTCTGGGCCTGCAGATGTGCACAAACATAACATAGCATCAAACGGCGACAGCAGCGGCGACATGAAAGATTTATTCTCACAGAGCTCGTTTCTCCGCCGGCGTTAAATTTCCCACGACGCTTTTACGTGTATGTGGTAATAGTACAAAGAGAGTACGGTATAGAGACAATAGTTGAAGGATGAATGCAGTGATTTAAATCTCAGAGGACATACATTAAAGACATGGCAGAAGGCTCAGCGCTAGGAGATGAAAGAGAAGCAACGGTCTTAGGCACAATAAGCCTTTCTGTATGTGTAGTACTATTATTATAAGAGCACTTCAATCAAAGGATCCTTTTTTCCTTTATGAAAGACCAAAATTATGTTTGCTAAATAGTAAAAAAAAAAAAACAGGAGCCAGAAAACACGAGAATAAAGAATGAATGATCTGACTCTACGTCAGATCATTCACACCATTTGAGCATCTAGAGACTTTTAAAACAGCACCAGGACACTGAATCCTGCACAGCTGTTTAGATCAACAGTCAAGTTTAAGCATATTAGTGGCAGAGTGAGATTTCTTTAAAGGGGAACTACTGTTTTTTTACAACCTGGACCTTATTTCTGGCATAAAATACGATTGTTTACTACCATATAACTTTGGTGTCATTCTTTGACATTTGGATGATATTTACATCTGCGTATATCCATATAGTTGGAGCACCGAAACGCAGCCTCCAAATAACACATTACTTGACTAGAAACCTGTTTATTTCACCAATATTTTGTTATGATACGCTAATGCTATTCCCTGTTTAGTCAACAGGTTACCTGTTGTCATTATCTGGAGTCTGTAGATTGACCCACAGACCTCTGACCTGGATGATGTCATCTCTGAGCGCAGTGCGCAACAGTCGGCTTGTTTACCCACTGCAAAAAAACAAAATCTTACCAAGTTTATTTGTCTCATTTCTTGTCAAAATATCTCATTACACTTAATATAAGACACAGTTGCCTAAAGATACCATTTCAGCAAGACACAGGGACTTGTTTTAAGACAATACATCTTAATATAGAGACATTTTCACTAGTTTTTTTGCAAGCAAAAATTGCTTGAAAATAGGCAAAAATCTCCCAATGAAACTAGTGAAAATGGCTCTGTATTAAGGTGTATTGTCTTAAAACAAGTCCCTGTGTCTTGCTGAAATGTTACTCTTTAGGCAATTGTGTCTTATATTAAGTGTAATGAGATATTTTGACTAGAAATGAGACAAATATATTTGGTAAGATTTAGTTTTTTTGCAGTGCCTGTAATTTGCTACTGCTAGTTTTTTGCAACATGGCTGATTATTTTTCCGATTCTGAGATTGTTTGTACGTCGACCTTGTTTTACAATGGACAGCCTTACTGTTTTGAGCCAGAGTAAACGGATGAGGAGCTATTTGAAAGGAGGATGAGGAGGCAGAGAGAGGAACAGCTGGCCAAAGAACAACAAACCGTGAATTTTATCATATCATTATAACTCTGGACTCAACGGGGAACAGCATTAGCAAAATATTGGTGAAATTAACAAGTTTTGTGGCAGATATTGTGTTATTTAGAGGCTGTGTTTCAGTGCCCCAGTCACTCACATTATATGGATATACACAGATCTAAATATCTGACGAGCGACTCTGAATAATACTAAAGTTATATGGGTCGTATTTTATGCCAGAAATAAGGTCCAGGTTGCAAAAAACAGTAGCTCCCCTTTGAGTCGGATCTTTCTGGGCAATGTTCACACGATAAATCAGACGTTTGACCCATCAGAAGATTGATCAAGTCACTCACTGCAGCCCCTTGTTTGTAATCCAAAAATGACTGTGGCTCAAAGTTTCCACATTGCTCACTGCATATCCTCGCAGCAGTGGGAAAACGTGGCATTAGTTCTAAATGAACGTGTCAGAAGTCAAATTGTTATTCTGAGCAAAGAGGGCTGTTTTCTCAGTGTCAAATCGTGACTCGGCTGAAGGTTTCGGAGGGGCCGGCGCGTGCCTCGCTGAATGCTTAGTGAAAGCTGGGTAGGCTGTATCAATAAAAACACTCTAAACTACTTGTCATGACGGTGAAACAAGGCCACAATGCTTGAGGTGGACGACATCGCATCAGCTCCCATCAGATGATAGAAAAAGTCCTGTTTACCGATGAGTCACAGAGATTTGTGGCAGAAAGAGAAGAGTTTTGTGAATGCGTGTGCAGCCCACCGTGGAGCGTTATGCCGGGGGATGTTCAAACGTGAAGGCGCTCTGCTTTGGCGGAGACCGACACCCGCAACCAAATCGACTCGTGACCAAGTAGAAGCAGCAGCTGCATTCTTCGGAGACATAATAAACCATGTGCTCTGCATCTTTGTGGACTGTGTCGATAGTGCAGCAGAATAATGAGACCATAGACGCCCGTACGCTAGTTCTGCGTGATAATTGTGATTAAAAATGTGACACGCACAGCCCCCTCAGGAGAACTGTACAGGAGGGGAGAAGCTTTACGTGTGAAAACAACAACGACATATATATACTGTATATATAGGGGGTTCCAGCGAAGAAGAAGTCACTGAGGAGGGGGCTCTGAACCCGAAGTGACACTTTTTAACAGCTAGTACAAAGGATTTTGTGCAATTAAAACAAAATGTTCATGTATGGCCCTGTTACACTGACTGTGCATGCATTCGTTCATTAAATTTATGCATTTTCTGTAACTGCCTGTCCTCTGGAGAGTCACAGGGAGGCTGGAGCCTGTCCCAGCTGTCACCCTGGACAGGTCTCTGGTCTGTCGCAGGGCTAGAGACAGACTACCATTCACACCTACGCTGGGTTTAGCATCAACAATTAACCTAACAAGCATGTCTTTGGACGGTGGGGGCAATAGTACCTGGAGAGAACCCACGCAGACACAGGGAGAACATGCAAACTAAACCAGAGAGGCCCCAGTCGGCCGACGGATTCCAATTTGCATTATTGAATTTCCTCCACAGACACCAGCCTTAGCCTCAGTGAACAGCTGTGGAGGTGCTTGAAGACAGAGGAAGCCAAACACTACTGAAGAAGAAGCTCTTCTTAACACTCTCAAATCATATTAGGACAGTTCATTCACATTTTTTCCATCAATACTCATTGACCGCCTCATTGCATAATGCAGGAAATCTCTTCACGTGGAAGTTTTTAGTTCGAAAGGACTTGGCCGTGCTGCTGAATCTCTGAGTTTGCCACTTCAGAGCGTGCTCCAATTAGCCATTTCACCCTCAGCACAATCAATGTTCCCTCCGGCAGCTTCAGAGATGGGCAGCTCAGCTCTAATGACGACAGCTCTGGCCCGGTGCCATTTGTCTTCAGAAAAAGCGACATGGGTTTTCTTTTTACTGGCACTTATCTGAGAAGGTTACTACCACTGACCTTACTACCACAATAAAGACCAGGAAAAGGATAAGTGGGCGGATAAAAAGCAAATGCATCGGTGGGATTGTTTACCCTGCAGACTGCATACCTCCTTGTTTGGCTGCTTGGCGCTGGAGGTCACAGAGTTGGCTTCCCCCAGAGCAGAGAAAGACCTCGGCCTGAGGTCCGTGACGGTAGGAGACATGGGCTCCTCCATCAGCGTCCCGTAGCCATTGCTGTGGGACCCCAGCGGGCGGAGGACGCTGGAAGACGAGGAGTCATATGCGGACACGTCCTTGGTCAGGGGTTGCTCTGGGATGCTGAAGAGGTGCACGGTGAGGAAGATGCTCCAGGTCAGGGCCGAGAAGAAGTAGATGACCTGGTACTCGGAGCCCAGCAGCTGACCCAAGAGGGAATGACCCCAGTCCATAGCTCCCACCAGGTATCCACATGCTCCGCCTAGGCCTGCAGGACACGGAGGCAAAGATTAAAGCTAAAGTTGATGGATTCTGCTCAAACCATCGCTGAGAGATGCAAAGAAGAGATGCTGATTTTGTTTTTATTTATTTAAAGTCATGTTTAAGACCCTTTTTATTGCTCCTCAGCTGCTAAATGCTCTATCCTCTACCTCTGAATTTCATCTTCACTTCTTATATTAATATTTGACACATTCAAAAGGACAAAGAAAGGGAAAAGACAATAGTATTAACAAATAACACAACTTAAGCAGCTTTGAACTGAGGAGGAATAATCGCTGCTTCCTTTCCTTTAGCCTATCCAAAGTCAGATCTATAAGATGATACGTACTCAAGCTGTGGTTTCCAGCAATAAACAAACAATCTCAAGGTAAATGTTCATTTTTCCATCATAAAAATATACAGCTGTGTGAAAAACTGTTGTCCCGCTCCTGATTTCTTATTTTTTGCATGTTTGTCACACTTAAATCCTTCAGAGCAAAGAAATGTTTAAAATTAGACAAAGATAACACAAGTAAACACAAGATGCAGTTTTTAAATTAAGGTTTTTATTGTGTGAAAAAGTAATTGCCCCTTAAACCTAATAACCGCCTGGGCCACCCCTCGCGGCAACAACTGCAGTCATGCATGTGTGGAGTAATTTTGTTCCACTCATCTTCGCAAAATTGTTGTGATTCATGGTTTTTGAGCATAAACCGCCTTTTTAAGCTCATGCCGCAGCATCAGTAGGATTCAGGTCAAGAGTTGGGCCACTGCAAAGTCTTAATTTTGCTTTTTCTTCAGCCATTCAGATGTGGACTTGCTGGTGTGTTGTTTAATCATTGTCCTGCTGCAGAACCCAACTTTGCTTCATGGCTTGAGGTCACGAACAGATGGCCAGATGTTCTCCTTCAGGATTTTTTGGTAGATAGTAGAATTCATGGCTACATTTATCAGAGCAAGTCTTCCAGGACAGCCCCCAGGCCATCACACTCCCACTGTTGGATATTAAAGGGGTTATGTGAGGAAGTGCTCTTCTTCCATCATACCAGATATGGGGTTGTTTTCCGATTCGCTGCAGGCTCGCTCACGAGATAAGACGCACCACACTCTAATGTTTCACCTTGAAGAAATCAGTTCGAGCCGGGCTCGGCTACACACAGAAAACTAGAGTTACACGAAAGGCCACGCGCCACGTATTGTCTTCAGGAGGAGCCTAGTTAGAACAAAAACTCTGTATGCTTCATTCGGGCCGCCTTGTTTTCTACTAAGCTGAAGTCTCTGCGCTGACTCTGTACCTATTCTCCGCGTGCTGAATAAATTGTCAACTGGAGACAATTCATAGTCGGACTAACCTTTCCAATAGGTATAAAGATCCTGGGCTGAAGGAGAGCTGAAGGTTCCTCCTTTGACACCACCATACCGCCATATTTTACTGTTGTATGATCTTTTTCTGAAATGCAGTGTTACGTTTACGCCAAACGTAACGGGACGCACACCTTCCAAAAAGTTCAACGTCTGTCTCGTCAGTCCACACAGCATTTTCCCAAAAGTCTTGGGGGTCATCGAGATGTTTTGTCGCCAAACCTGAGACGAGCCGTTATGTTCTTTTTGCTCCGCCGCGCAGGCCTTTCTCATGGTGGAAACTAAAGTGAAGCCTGCAGTTCTTTGGATGTTGTTGTGGGGTCTTTTGTGACCTCTTGGATGAGTAATCGCTGCGCTCTTGGGGTAATTTTGGTCGGCTGGACACTCCTGGGAAGTTTCACCACTGTTCCATGCTTCCACCATTTGTGGATAATGGCTCTCCCCGTGGTTAGCTGGAGTCCTAAAGCTTTACAAGTGGCTTTTTAACCGCTCCCAGACTGAAAGATCTCAATTACTTTTCATTCACATTTGTTCCTGAATTTCTTTGGATCTCGGCATGGTGTCTAGCTTTTCAGGATCTCTTGGTTTTCTTCACCCTGTCAGGCAGGTCCTATTTAAGTGATTACTTGATCGAGAACAGGCGTGGCAGTAATCGGGCCTGGGTATGGCTAGAGAAATTGAACTCAAGCGTGATAAACCACAGTTAAGTTTTAGCTTTTTCACACAGGGCCATGTAGATTTGGATTTTTTTCCCCCCTTAATAATAAAAACCTTCATCCGAAAACTGCAATCTGTGTTTACTTTAAATTTGTTCAACGATCTGAAACACTGACAAAAGGTCCCAGCAGAGACTCCATGTCTTCTGCAAGCTCTGTGCCCTCTCCCCTCACCTTCTGTTATCATCCAACCCCATTGTACTGTTCATGCTGTCCACTACCAACAGGAACAAGCTCCAAGATCATTAACCAGCCCGCACCTAACCTCTCAGAACTCAGCCACAGAGCTGTCCACTATCCAATGACCCGGATCACCCCCTCAACCCACACTTCACACTGCTGCCATCTGGGCGCAGATACAGAACTCTAAAGTGGAGAAGGGCGCGCTTTAACAAGAGCTTTGTACCCTCCGCTATTATCTATTATCATGGCACTTCATAATCGGCCCCATTAAACCTTGTGCAGACCTAGAACTCCTGAGTGATATCATCTATCTATCTATCTATCTATCTATCTATCTATCTATCTATCTATCTATCTATCTATCTATCTATCTATCTATCTATCTATTGAAAACGAAACATGTGTTTGTCACCGAAGCTCTTAGCAGGTGTTTTACCCAAATGCAACTTAGTTTTCGTCATATGTAAAACTGGCTTAGTTTTGATTTCATCTTTTGACCTGCAACCTTCAAGAAACCCGATTCTGCCTGATCCCAGTCGTCCGCATTTATTATTTTCTCAGTGTAGTTTCTAACTAAATCCTGATTTGTTACGTTTTAAAGGTTTTTAGTAATATATAATTAGTATGCACTCTACATACGAACCAAAAGCACCAGATAGCAAAAAATAATGAGCTCTCTATAAATCTCTGTGAAGCTGATAAAGCTGCAGGTTCAGATAATAATTCTCCAGCGGGCAGGTCCATCACTCTGAGAAAGCCCGTTCACACTGTCAGGCGGTTTTCCTTTGACATGTTGTTGCCATAAAACGGCCCTCAGAAAGGTAATTGTCGTGTTCGTGCAGGAGTCAATGACCACAACGTGTTGCTTCGTTTGTCGCGTTTACTGAACTGCCCCACACCTTACATTTTACGACCTTGCCGTACATCACTGCTGAAAACCTTAAAGACACAGTAACCTGTCAATTGCAGTGCATAACCTACCAGAGTCCAACAGGACACTTTATGAAAACAAACTGCATGTTTTCAGACATAACATTTTCCCCCCCACCCCCCCAGGGAACAGAAACATAACATTCACCTCGCACCCCACCCCAATGTCAATGTCACCCTGTCACATAGTCCCCATGCCAGACAGGCGGGGCCCTCATTCTCTGAGGGCGTGCTGGCCCTGAAGCTGCGTCGAGTGGCGCTGGTGGGTCCCCTGCCGCTCGATTAGCTCCTGGCCGGGGCTGCCAACCTAGAGCTGCCGACGACAGAGGTGAGGCTGGTACAGTGGGGCTTGCAACTCTGTGCAGGCGGTTTGAGTGCCAACGAGTCCCGTTCTCCAGTCTGTAAGTGGCCGGCCCCACCTGCTTAGTCACCCGCAGGGGCTCTGACCAGTATGACTGCAGCTTATTTTGGCGGTGAAGGCGTTTGATCCTGACCCAATCCCCAGCCGAAAGTGAGGGGGTCTGCACTCTACGTGTGGCATCATACTTCTCTTTCATCCGAGCCTGCGAATGTTTCACCTGAGCTCTGGCTTTCTGGAGCCCTGGGCTCCCACGTGCAGGAGGTGGCTCAGCTCTCAAGCGGTCCAGTGGTTGCTTTAGTTCACGTCCAATCATTAGCAATGCAGGTGACACTCCAGTGGTGGAATGTTTGGATGCCCGGATGGTCAGGAGAGTTTGGTTGAGAGCGTCGCTGAAGGTCTTCCCCTCCTCCAGGCAGGCTCGGATACCATTCTTGAGAGTTTTATTCAGTCTTTCCACCCCTCCGTTAC
Organism: Planiliza haematocheilus; assembly: GCA_005024645.1. Taxonomy (NCBI): domain Eukaryota; kingdom Metazoa; phylum Chordata; class Actinopteri; order Mugiliformes; family Mugilidae; genus Planiliza; species Planiliza haematocheilus. The sequence continues at coordinate 4,487,760 of SRSE01001181.1, forward strand.
TCTCTGGGTGATACACTGCCGTCCTGATGTGCTTGATGGACCGCAGCGTGAGAAACTCTGCGAACTCCGCTGATGTGAATTGGGGCCCGTTATCCGTCGTGACCACACCCGGGAGGCCCCAGCGCCCAAACAGGTTGTCTAGGCGGTCGACGATGGAGTGCACGGTGATGGAGCTCAACTGGAAAACCTCTGGCCATTTCGAATGAAGATCGTGCACCACCAGCAGGTAACGGGCATGAGCAGGCGCCCCGTGAAGTTCACCGCAGATGTCGACCTGGATATGTTCCCAGGGTGAAGACGGCCAAGGGGTTGGGGTGAGAGGGGCTGTGGTGGGCTGGCCTGTTTTCCCACTCAGAAGGCAGCAGGCGCAGTTACGCACCAGCTCCTCAACGTCAGAGTCTATGTGGGGCCACCAAACTGTATCCCGGCAGCGCTGCTTTACCTTGACCACCCCAAGGTGCCCCTCATGTGCCATGTGTAGTACTCTGGACCTGAGAGTCTCTGGAACGACCGCACGGTGACCGCGAGCTAGGCACACAGCCCCCCAGCAGGAGAGCTCGTTGCGGAAGCGGTAGTAGGGAAGCAGCCTGTCATCCACTTTGGCAGGCCAGCCATCCCGGACGTAGGTGCGGAGAGTCGTGAGGGCCTCATCAGCAGCTGAGGCCTGCTGCAGCTCCGCCAGGGTGACTGCTGAGCTGAGGGGCCCGTGCAGGATGTGGACCCAGTCTTCCTCGCTCTCTGGGTCTGATGACACCCCACCCATCTCCTTCGTCACCGACACAGCCCTGGACAGGAGGTCGGCCACCGTGTTGGCCCGCCCAGGCACAAACTCCAGACTGAAGTTGTACTGGTTCAGCCTGTCAGCCCACCTTAGCAGTCTCATAGGCCTGTGCCCCGAGCCTTGGGTCGCCAGCAGTGCCGTCAGCGCTTGGTGGTCTGTGCGAATGGTGAAAGCCCTCCCGTATAAATAAACATGCCAGCGTTCGCAAGCCCACAGGCAGGCCAGAGCCTCCCTCTCCCCCACCGAATACTTCTGCTCCGCTGGGGTAAGTGCTCGTGAGGCGAAAGCTACCGGGCGTTCCACCCCGTCTTGAGTCTGGGAGAGGACAGCGCCCAGCGCCACCCCGGAAGCATCACAGGTGACCAAGGTGGGCGCAGTCAGGCTGAAATGGGTCAGTGTGGGCGGGGACGTGAGCTGCTGTTTGATGACGCGCACGGCCTCATGGCAGGCCGGGGTCCAGTCCCACGCCGCCTCCTTCCTGAGCAGCCGGCGCAAAGGAGCTGTTGAATCAGAGAAGCGTGGCATGAACCTGAGATAGTAGGCGGCCATCCCCAGGAATGAAGACAGCTGGGATGGAGACTGCGGATCTGGGAGGGACAGAATGGCTTCAGTGTGGGACATAATCGGGGTGATGCCCTCCTTCGAGAGCCTGAAGCCCAAGAACTCGACTTCCTCAGCCCCGAACATGCACTTTTCAGCGTTCAGTGTGACCCCATGCTGTTCGAAACGCTGAAAGACTTGCTGCAGGCGAGCATCATGCAGTGTGGTGGAGGGTGCATGCACGACCACGTCATCCAGGTAGATGGAGACACCCTGGATACCAGCCAGAATGAGTGACATTATCTTTTGAAAGCAGCTCGGGGCTGATGAGAGTCCAAATGCCATGCGTTTGAATCTGAAGACCCCCATGTGCGTGACAAACGCTGTAAGGTCCATGCTGGGTCGTGCCAGAGGAACCTGCAGATAGCCATTTCGTAGGTCCATCTTACTGAAGACAGTGGAGCCGTGGAAATGGCTAGTCAGTTCCTCAGCCGTGGGCAGGGGGTACTTGTCGGGGATGATGGCTTTGTTCACGTCTGTGAGGTCCACACAGAGTCGCAGTCCGCCCCCCTTTCTCTTAGCTATCACCAGGTTCGACACCCACGGCGAGGCGTTGACAGGCTCAATGACGTCTGCCCCCACCAAGCGCTGCAGCTCGGCTTCCACTGCATCACGGAGAGCCAGAGGAATGCGCCGTAGAGGCTGGATGACAGGGCGCACTGACTGGTCGACCGTAGGCTGGTGTACAAATCCTGTCATGCGGCCCAGCCCGTTGAACAGTTGTGGGTAGCGGTCAGGCCAGGAGGTGGCGACCTGCAGGACATGCTGGCCTCTAGCATCACTCACAGCAAAACCCAGGGCAAGGAACAAGTCTAGGCCCATAATGTTCGCTCCCCTCCGGGTGATGCAGAACTGGGTGTTAGGTGCACATTGTTGGTCATATCTGACGGGAAGGCAAACCACGCCCAGAGTGGAGATGGGAGAATGGCCGTAGCCCAACAGGGGTTCAACTGCTGCTCCCAGAGGCACCTGACTGAAGAAGCGGTCATAAGTGCATTTGTTCAGGATGGACACTTTGGCTCCCGTGTCCACGAGGAGCGGAATTAGAGCTGTGCCCACACGGCATGTGCAATGTTTGAGGGCAGGCCGTGAGGTCTGAACAGTGTTTATGGGGACAGCAGCAGTATCATGGGAAGCAGGGGAAGAGCGACAGCAGCGTGCAAAATGGTTCAACTTGCTGCAGTTGCGGCAACGTTTTCCCCGAGCAGGGCATGATTGATCTCTGGCAGCATGTTTAGAGGAGCCACAGTTGCTACAGCTCTTGGCCCCACTCTCTCTGGGCCCCCTGTCCACTCTCTGTACATCCAAACTGTCACTCACCCCGTCGTTTGAGTCTGCAGTCTCAGTATGATGAACTGACGGCGGTGATGACGTCATCGGGTCGCGCACCGCGCGGCCGAACTTGCGCGCCTCCGCTAGGGCCGTTTCCAACTGTTTTCCAATCACTACAGCATCTGCTAGTGTCATGGAGTCTGACTCTAATAAAAGTCTCTCCCTCAGTTGGTCGCATGACGTTTTCTCTATTAACTGGTCAACTACAAGTCCATCCTCCAAAGCCCCAAAGTCACAAAGCCTAGCCAGCTCACGTAAAGCTGACACGAAGTGGGCAACGGTCTCACCCGGCTTTTGGGTCCTCTGACGAAACTCGAAGCGGTACATCCGCCGGCTTTTCCCGGAGCTGAAGTGTGCCTTCAAAGCGGCCGTAGCTGTGGCGTACTTATCGTCCAATAAGGTGAGCGTGGCGAAGACTCGCTGTCCCTCCTGCCCGAGGCAATGGCGTAGGAGCGCACACTTCCTGGCCTCCGCTAGGTCCGTGTGTCCCAACGCCAGCAGATAATCCTCAAATGACCGCAGCCACCGATCCCAGGGAACAGCTGGGTCGCCGGGAACAGGTAGGAAAGGTGGAGGAGGCGGTAAGGCGAGTTCAGACATCCTCGTTCGCCAAATGTCGTGTTCGTGCAGGAGTCAATGACCACAACGTGTTGCTTCGTTTGTCGCGTTTACTGAACTGCCCCACACCTTACATTTTACGACCTTGCCGTACATCACTGCTGAAAACCTTAAAGACACAGTAACCTGTCAATTGCAGTGCATAACCTACCAGAGTCCAACAGGACACTTTATGAAAACAAACTGCATGTTTTCAGACATAACAGTAATAATCTGATATTATAGGCATCAAACAGTGTTGCATGGAGAAAAGGTGAGTGCACCCTGTACAACTATAATGTCTGAACGAGCAAACGCTGGGTTCGGTTTGAAACGGCATCTAAATGCACCTTAAAGAAAGGATGAGACATCCAGTGATTACAAACATTTACTGCAAACCCACATAGGCAGAGTCGTGGAACCTCATCCTCAGGGGTTTGCTGTTCTCAGTCTTATTGAAGCGTGTAGGGTTTTCATGCCAGAAGCTAAAGAGCTCTCTAAGGACTTCAGAACAACAACAACAACAAAAAAGATTTTAGAAACGGCACTGAAAAGGATCTGCAAATCATTAAAAATAAACCATTCCACTGGAAAGAAAAATCCTCAACAAGGCTGGTGGATTTCAAAAAAGTTTGTTCAGCGCTGGCCCACACAGAAAACTGAGCCAACGGAAATCTCTGCAGCTAACACCATGTAGCCTTTGGTTTCTGCATTAGAGTATGAAGGGGACTGGTCAAATTTGATCTGCATGACTGAGACCCAATACAGGAATAGATCATGCATACTGTACAGATGTTTGACCCCAGTATCTGCACAGATGTGTCGAGGAGGAGCACCATCTGCGACACATGGTGTCAGAAATTTTCTTGTGTTGCTTTGCACCTGGCTGTCATTGATCCAACTATGAATTCTGCACCCCGTCATCTTCCAGCTTGAAGACAAATGCAGAATTTGCATCGCAAAGCCGTCCCCCTGAGAGGTCGCAGCTGGACTGGAAGTGCACCTTTAACGGGATAATCATCCTATAAGCGAACGAGAAAATCCGCAAGGGAATTTGCTCGGAGAAAAAAAAAAAGAAGAAAAGAAAAGTGGAGGGTTATGGATTGGACGGTCAAAGCCCCATTTTGAATCCCGTTGGAATGGATTTGGAACGGGCAGGACATGAAAGAAGAAATTCAAACGTCTCGCAACCGAAGGGATTTTTCACGGGAGAGCGCTCAAAAATCTCAGCGCGCCGACGTCAAAAAGAATGGAGAATAGTAGTGGCGGTACTGGCATCTGAGGCCAAGGCAACGCTTATGGCTTTATCCACAAGAGAATAAAACCATTTTTTTGTTGAGTGAATGATAAGGAAGCTTTCTTTTTATATTGCTGTACGTCTTAATAAGAAAATAGTGTGCATAACACATTGTTTTTGATTAGATGACACTAGTTATTTTCTTTTTAACCTTCAGGGCTGCAGCTAGAATGTGCTACATATGTAGACAACACAATACAAGTAATTCAATAACCGCTTAATGACCACTGACAGGAGAAGTAAAGAACATTGACCATCTTGTAATAGTTCAGTGTTCTGCTGGGAAACTTCTAGACTTTGCATTCATTTGTGTGGACGTTACTTAGACATGTAGCAAACACCTAAACCAGACCAGGCACCCCCACCCCACCCCAGAGCAATGACACTCCTTTTTTAGCCTGACACAGGCACACACACAAAAACAGTTTAGGAACAACTAAAAAAAAAACCCCCAAAAAAACATGAAGAACAGCACCTGACCTCCAAATTCACTAGATCCCAAACTGATCAAGTAGGCCCCTCCCCTCACCCCATAGGACAAAAAGGCCCCCAGTACATCCTGTTTCCAGACACCACAGGACACCCTCAGAAGACCCATGTCCATCCTCTGATGAGTCACAACTGTCTTGGAGGCACAAGGGAGACCTACACAATATTAGCACGGTGGTCATAATGTTGTGGCTAATCGGTGTACGTCTCAGCTCTGACAGGCTGTAATTAACAACACAGCCTTCCCAAGAGGAGAGTTAATGACTAACCGGCTCGTTGGTGCGCAATTAGAGAAGCAAAGTACGTAGCTGCCTGCTTTGTATTGCGTTTAATGTCCGGTTGTACATTTGCAGCTGAAAGGCGACCGTTTTGTTTAGATTGCATCACCGCATTTCAAGGAGACGCTAATGGTTACTGGTTTCTAAAAGCTGATGCAGGAGGTGTAGGTTTGTTTACTGATGCTGTGATCATATGCCTCCATTGTGGAACACACACACACACAGCAGTGGATCTGGACCAGTGAACGTACAACAACAACAAAAATCCACTTGACAGACTGTCAGACTAACTGATTTATTCAATTCCTTTCTGAGAAGCTATAGTCTTCTGTCCCCTGTCCCCTCCGAACGGAAGCCATTTTTCAACATCTCAGTAACTGGCAGGTAAAGTAATAACCACTTCAGGAGCCACGTCAGCCCATGACTGGAAGATTGCCGCTTGTGTGTCAAAAGAAAATGCTCCTCTTTGGTTCTCTCGGTTCTTTCTGCCTCCTTGATATCAGCGTACCCCTGAAATTGCGGTGCACAGTGCAAATCAGAGGTGTCACCGTGGCCCCCGTGGACGCTCTAAAAAGTACACAAAGCAAGTTTTATACACCTGTAATGGCTTCACATTACAGCAGTAGAAAAGGGTTTTCTCTACGGCTTTGTTCTCCAAATGCATTTATGGAAATCACCTGAAAAACAGTCAGGACGCTTTGAAGTGAATGCTAATGTGAGTAGCCGACGCTAACACGCACTCCGATGTTTGGCTGGCAGAGTTTATTGGGTTAGTGAAGACATGGCTCGCCCGTGATAAACAACACTACGAGTCCACAAAGTCACTTGTGGTGGAATAGCTGTCACATATCATGTAGTTTTCACTCCGTGTAGTGAGGTGCAACTAAACGGTGATGTTGCCTCGATAAACTACATATTCAGAGCACAGAGGGAATAAAAAAACAGGTCTATACGCGCCTGTTAAATCAGCAGGTTTTTGAACTTTTGTACATTCGTTTTAATCACGCATTGCCACTGAACGCCAACGTGACACACTGGTCCTCTAACTGCATGTGAGTACCGGGTCGTATATGGATTTTCAGATGTTTCAGATAAAACTCTAAACTAACAACCTGTCGCTCAGAAGCGGAGAAACCACTTTCATGAGAGGAGGAACATCTTCGAGAGAAACTCATGCACCTTGAGGCTCTAATAGGTAAACACACTTCACGGCCAGAGTGTCACCCAGGTACTTTCAGACGCACACTCTGCCTAGAGATACGTATATATACAGAAATAGCAATGTAGCGACATCGTCCTCTTTGTGTTCCTACTGTGAGTTTGAGGACAATATTCTGTCTTGTTTTTTGCTCTGTTTTGGTCTCCACCAGCTCCTGTGGCAAAGACCCAGCAGCAACAAAAATACTTTTTTTAACATGTGCACGTTCATTTTGAAATTACAACTTATGCAGTGCGACTGAACACGTCCTCTAACGGACTAACTAATAAAAATCTATTATCCAACAACCTGTTATTTAGCAGAAGTCAAGAAGCCACTTGAATGAGAGGAGGAACATCTTGAAAAAACAAATATAGTTGCCTTTGTTTTAGATGCACGGCCTTGATGACTCAGACTCTAAATGGTCTAGCGTTTTGCCTCTCAAAGCACTTTGTAGTCACAGTGACACAAGCACACACACACACACACCAGTGCCACCGGGAGGAACTTGGGTTTCAGTGTCTCACTCAAGGACAGTTCGGCATTTGTGGCATGTGCCAGGGATCGAACCATTTATCCCACGGCTCTACCTACTGAGCCACAGCCGCTCTCTACATAGACTTATTTATGACATTTGGAGTCCTACTATGAATATAAAGACAATTTTCTGTATTTTTATTTTTTTTTTTCTTCTCTGTTTTGGTCTCCACCAGTTCCTACAGAAAATACCCCATCACATTTAACCCCTTGACGTGAAATCGCGACACACCACCTCCACTCAGACTGCAGCCGAGATAACGTATTCCTCCGGTGCCGGTTGGTGCACATTTAATACGTACCTAGGAACCTTTTTCAGTGCATTAGTTTCTCACAGGACCGGTCGGAGTGGGAACTACATCCGACTAATGCAAGCTAACGAATAGCATGTTCATTTGTAAATTAAACATTTAAAAGTTTTAAAGGTGAAAAGCTTGAGCTCTGATTCAAACTGGATTATAATAGTTGGTTTTAAAGGGTATAATGTGAATTTGTAATGTATTTGTACATATTGATTTTGTAATTTAAAAAAAATAAATGTTATACCATTTCTACCATTCATGCCTATTGTCTAATTTGCATTTTACTATAGACAAATTAACAATCTCCACTTGACTTAGCATTAGCTTGAAAGCAAAAATACAATTAATTGTTTAAAATTCAGACGTCAAGGGGTTAGATCGTCACTTCCACCTCTGTCTCTGGGTTTCACTGTGCCAACATTCACTAATTATCCCAAAAGGGTACGGCTGAGAGAGATGGGAACATTGCCAAGTTTGATTGTGGCACTGAACGAGACGTTCAAGGATGAGCAGAGCTATTATATAGCTCCTCCAAAGGTGTAAGCAGGAACACCTGTTGTTAAAATCATGGAAATCTGCTGAGACATTTCAGTCTGTTTGCAAGTCCGTCTTTGCCACCTGTTGCAGGCAAACTCAAATCTCGGTTTTTTAAGTTTCTTGTCTTTACAGGAGAAACTCGCTAAAGCTTTAGTGCAGACATAGAAAGGTGAACAACTCTTTCCTCCCCAGCCCTCGCATACCACCGGTGGCAGGGGCGTCTCGGGAGTCATGTGCCTGGCCTCTGTCTCCCTCAGCCCAGACCCATGACTACAGCACATGACTAGCTCAGGGCTGGATTACTGCCTGACTAGCATGCACACAGCACCCAGTGCCTGCTGACAGCTGAGCACACCACTGACGCACACACCCAAAAACATCATCTTACACCGAAGCAGCACCTGAAAGAGTATTTGCTTGATCCTGTATATTTTTATACATTATAAGCACATGGGGACTTTTTCTCTTTAGGAAGAGCCCTCTACTTGCAGAGTGTGATGGGAAAATGATAACAAAATGTGGAGTTTACTACAGCTGTGCTGTATTTTACAGGCAAACTATGTTATGTTTGTATTATCGTACTGTTAATTTATCATAAGTGGTTATAATATACTACATATGTGTTTTCTGCTGTTGCAAGTCCTACAGGGCAGCAAATGACTGACGATCTGTTCATATCTGTGCACAATCTGTTCAAAGAAAGGTTAAGCATTTCACTTCAAGAGGACATCCGAAATTTCACCTTGAAGTACAGGGGAAAAGTAGTAAATAATTACAATTTACCACCTGGAAGACTTTCAGCCTTCATGCTTTTGTGTAATCTACTAAACTGACTTGCCCTCTAAATGTGTCCATTAGTGGCACTCTTGAATTATCCAGGATCTTTACAAGCACTATGGTCTAGTTCACCTCATTCACCTTGTGGTCTTAAGTAACATCAAGGAGGAAATGGAAGTCTATAACAGAACAAACTCATTGTTAACAACACTCCACGCATCCAATATGTCTTTGAAAACTTTGCTTTTGTCGCTGGGTCTGCTGCGTCCACCTTAGACGACTCTCCACGTGTCAGACAGTACAAATGGAGAAGCACTTTGTGCGTTCGACCACAGGCCCGTGACCTGAAGATGAAGTGGGGATTGGTTAATCCATCAAGAGTCGCAGTCACAAACGTGTGACTGTGCCACTGTGGCTGAGGAGCTTTGGAAAGGCAACCAAGCGCCCACTCAGAAACCCCACTCGGCCGTGTCGCGCTATAACATGAAACAAGGCGTTTCAGACCCGAATGCACACAAATTCAACAAAGTAAAATGAAAACAGAGTGAGCTTTGCAATTTGCTACCCAAAGTGTATGCAGTAAAAACTTGTTTCATTAAAATTGATTTGTCTGTGTGCCAGAATGACTCATTGAGAGACGTGTTACATAAAGACTTTGTTTGCTCTTAGTTATCCTAAGCTGATACAATAAAAGTTTTATCGTATAATATGTGTTTGGAAACTTCTGAAAACCTGGACATGTTCTCCCATTTTCCTAGCTCCTTCGCAAAGTTAATTTCTAAACAACTTGTTCGGGGGTTTGGGTTTTCATTTCAGAGCTTACGTGGGTGGTGCCACCTGGAACTCACAGTTAGACCCAAGTTATTTTGAACAACATCCTTTAATTGCAGGTGAACATCTGCCCGTTGAGAGACCCTAGTCATGGGAGTTTCAGGTGGGCACCAATCACAGATAAAAACCTAAACCCTCCCCCATCAGTTATTTAGAACTGAAGAAGCCACTTGAATAACTCAAACAACTCTATTTGCCTTTGTTGTAGAGGTAGCATGTTAACACTCTTTATCAAACTATTGTCTTTTAACACATCTGGCAGTTACAGAGCGACGGTAATATTCATTCAGAGTCACTTCCTTTTTCCTCCGTTTTGGGCTCCACCACTTATATCCGTCTTTTTAGCTGCCAGATGTAGCTACTATAGCTCGACTATAGCTTGCCGCCTATTCTGTTTTTCTTCAGTTTGATGTTAGGCGAGGAGAATACAGTGGCTTTATCCGGGGGTTTTCTTTATGTCGGTCTAATCTGGTGTCGATACAAAAACATTTAAGATTGACCACAAACTTGATTTGCAGACTGAGAAAACCGAGCACAAGGCACAGAGGTGAAAATGAAAACATGTCGCTGGACCTGGCCATGAAAATCTCCGACACTGTATGGATTAAACAACAAACAAAGACTGACATTCATTACTGACCATTAGGGATCCTCGGGCTTTGTGCTATGCTATGCTTTAGTATCTCCAGCTGTTTCTTCATATCCACAATTTTCAAATTGATTGTTTTGGATGAATAAAAATGGAACACATCGAGGAAAGGTTAACTGAGGAGGTTCGGAGACACAAACGTGCATGAAATTTTGTCAAAAGTTTCAGTTGCCATTGTTGAAAGTGAAGCAGGAAGTATAAGGAATAATTAACTTGCACCGGTGTCGGCTACGTGTGTAGGTTACGGCGTCTAGTCCCTCAGAGGTATGCATATTTAAGAGAGTGGCCAGATGGCGTGACAAGTGGTTAGTCACAAGATGCTAGCTGTCTGCTAGTCACTCAGCTCAGACAGGCACCGGCAAGATGGCGCCGGCCGCAGCCACACGCTGAGCTTCAAAAACACTCCACGTGGCTTCCTCCATCTTTGAGAGGGATATAAATCTTTTCACGTAACCGTAAGAGAGCAAAGGACAGTTTTTCCTAATTGATCTTCTTAAGATAAATCCTCCTAACACACACCTTGTCCGCACACAAATCATGGAGACGTTCACACATCCTTCAGTACGTGCTGCTCCACCCACTCAGTCACACCAGGGGAAGATCCAGTTTAAATCAGACCTGCTGTACACCATCTGGTTGTGTCTGAGATGAGTTGCTCAGCTATCGCCGTGGAAACGCTCGCTAACTAAACAAACCATCTATGTATAGTCACAGTATTTATTATTTCATTACTATTATTCTTTATTGGGTGTTTTTTTGGTATTTGGGCTTACTGTACTGCTTTTTCCTACATGTATGTCTAATAGTGCTGTATGCGATGGAGATGTCAATTTCCATGCGGGAACCTCCCAAAGGGATAAATAAAGTTGTCTATCTATCAAACAGCTACCAAGGAAGGATTTGTGACAGGAACCAGCACAACGTCAATAAAAAAAAATAAGAGTTAGAAGAAGAACAACAACGTGTGTGAGTGTTTAGGTGCTCGTGTTTCATACCTGTGAGCAGAGCGTGGTAGTGCAGACCTCGCTCCTTATCTTGGTGTGAACACACATCAAACAGGTAGGCCTTGATGGGTCCGTCGATGAAGTCTGCAGCAAAGTCGAACAGCACGACTCCGAGCATCACCACTACGATCGCCCATGTGCTCCTTAATGACCTGTCACTGACTAGCGCTGCAGGAGAAAACAAAACCCTCCTCAGTAACAATAAATGAACTCCAGTGAGCTGGAACTGGATTTGATCTGATGCTAATTGCAGGAAAGAATCTCGGAGGAAAAAGCGAAATAAATACAATACACTGACGAATAAGTAATTACTGTCAGACCATCATGAGCAAAAGGAAGCATTAATTAGGGGTTTATGATCAAAATGACATTTATGAGTCTCCTACTTTTAAAGGAAGAAACAACTCAACAACTCCATAAAAACTGCGCAGCTGCCGAGAAAACATGACCTTTCTGTAACTCTCAAACAAAACCGTTTATAGCTGAAAGGACAGCTCTCACAGCTGTCAGGGTGAAGCTAAAGTCAGCAGCTAGGGTGATTATAGAAATGCAAACATTGTGTGACACGACTGCTGAGGTATTTACTACAACCCCTGAGAAACACGGAGAACTAATCGGCTTATCTGGCCGCACTGTCGCTCTTCACTTTCAACATAAAACATTCAATCATTCATTCATCTCCTGTAACCGCTTGTCCTGTGAAGGGTCGCGGTGGTGGCTGGAGCCTTTCCCAGCTGTCATGGAGGGCGAGAGGCGGATACAGAGGGACACGGCCGATTTAGAATCACCAATGAACCTAACGAGCGTGTCGTTGGATGGTTTGATGTTAAAAATGTGTTTTTCCTACGTGGCCGCTCTCACTCTCCGACAGAGCAATAGGAGTGGAGGTATTGGGAAGATGTTCAGCACGTCCCGAGGGGGTAAAAACACGACCGAATGTGACTTAACCCCTCGCTGATCCCGCCGACCATAAAGCAGCGCTGTCACACTCAAAACCGATTCACGGTCCGCTCAAGCGGCCGGTCTTCAAAGGAGATTCTCTTTCTCTCTTTTCCACACATACTGTACTATGTGGATCTTGTGACGCATCCCGGAGCGTCTAGGGTTGTGATCCCTATTTCCTTCTTTAAACTGCTCACACACGGAACGTTTTCTTTTTCTTTTATTTGCTGAAAATCTTTGAGGGAGCATAAACTGAAATAATTCAGCCTCTGGGTCTCTAGAACATCCTACAGATAAGAGAACCGTTCCAGGCATTTCATGTGAGCTATAATCACTGTATCAGAGTGAAAATAATCAAATCAGGTCATGAGCTTGAATTACACGTTTGACATTTTGGAAACTCTCCGGGGAGACTATTAAGGACAGCTGAACCTCTGCATATCTGAGAAAACATGAGCCCATAATGTCCTACAATGCGTCTGCTCCTCTGATTAAACATCTCGTCTGACTTAAAGCCCCAGAATATGGAGTCGCTTTTCAATATAACAAGATTACAGATATCACTGTTCCTCCCTCCCTCCTACTGTCTGGCTTCATCCGCTCTCTCTCCCATCCTCCCGCCCACCCCTCACCTGAGATGACAGCATCCCCGTTGAGGAAAAGGGAGATTCCCAGCAGCATGAGGATGCCCAGGACCAGGATGTAAGGCCTCCGCCGCCCCCACGTCGAGCGGCAGTAGTCGCTGGCCGAGCCGATGATGGGCTGGAGGAGGAAGCCCAGGATGGGGCTGATCAGCCACACCAAGCTGTACAGGCTGCGAGGCAGGCCCACGCTCAGCAGCACCGGCGTCACAAACGCTGCCTCCACGGCGTAGCAGAATTCCCTTCCGAACATGACCAGGCCGTGGAGGATGAGGCGGCCGCGCGAGCGCCTGGGGGGCTCCACGGCTCCGAAAACCGTGCTGTCCCCACTGTCCATGTAGATCTCTTTGGACTCGGAGCAGTCTGTCGAGTACTGGTGCAAAGAAGCGCTGATGTGTTTGCCGGGCTCGGGGAGCCCACAAGGCTGGGGCCTCGCCGACTGGTCTTCTGATAACAGGGTCATGGTGAAAGAGGGGGGAAAAGAGGGGTTAAAGGAGAAAGGGGGAATCGAAGGGGAGTGGAGAGGAGATTTTAGGTGAAACGAGACAAAGAGGGAGAGTGTGGTAGGTCCACTCTGAGCCAGGAAGGTGATAAATGGCCAAGCGCCAAATCCTCGCACTGGTGCTCGGCTTGAGCTAATCCTCTTCTCTATTGCATAGCTGAGCAGTGAGTCCAGCTTCCACACGGCTTTGCGTTACATGCGAGGGTCTGCCTCTTGATCTGAGTACAGAGGAGTGGAACTCAATGGAGAGGGAGGAGGAAACGAAGTGGGAGTATTTAAGGGAATGTCTTTGGAGTAGTAAAGGCCCGGGGCGGTTCATGAGAGTGTGTTGTGAGGGACTGCATGTGCTGTGAGTGTGTGATGTGTGAACAGGGTTCCATTGTTTCCAAAGGCACTAATGATTAGGCAGTAACTCCACACTGCTCCTTCAGACAGGAGGCTGTTGCCACAAGGTGTGATTGATTCAAAAGCTAATTGAAGTGGTTAATTTTAATCAAAATGACATATAAACTGGGGCGACACAGTGGTGTGGTGATTAGCACTGATGCTTTACAGCGAGAAAGTCAATGAGTATTGATGGAAGAAATGTGAATTTCACATTTCTTCCTCTTTACTGACCGCGTGTTAGAAAGAGCTTCTTCTTCAGTAGTGTTTGGCTTCCTCAGTCTTAAAGCACCTCCACAACCGTTCATTCCATGGGCCGACTGTGTCCTTTCTGTGTGGAGTCTGCATGTTCTCCCTGTGTCTGGGTTCTCTCCGGGTACCCTGGCTTCCTGCTACCGTCCAAAGACATGCTAATTAGGTTCATCTGTGATTCTAAATTAGCCGTAGGTGTGAGTGTGAATGGTTGTCTGTCTCTCTGTGTTAGCCCTGCGATGGGCTGGCAACCTGTCTAGGCTGTACCCCCACCTCTCACCCGATGACAGCTGGGATAGGTTCCAGTAGACCTTGCAACCCTTCATAGGAATAAGCGGTTACAGAAGATGATTGAATGAATGATTAATGAGGTGAAGAAAATAATTTTATCAACCATCTTGTGACAAACATCTTGTGGGAAACTTTTGGACCTGACATTCATTCATGTAGATGTTACTTAGACATGTAGCACCCACCTAGACCAGACCAGGCCCCACCCTATAACAATGACACTTCTTGATGGCAGCAGCCACACACAAAAACACATAAGGAACAACTAAAAAAAAACATGAAGAACGGCACAAGGTGGCCTCCAAATTCACTAGATCCCAAACTGATCAAGTATCTGTGGGATGATTCTCAACCCATAGGACCCAAAGACCCCCCCACTAACAACATTCAGTTCCCAGACACCACAGGTCACCCTCAGAAGGCCTTGGTCCATTCTCTGATGAGTCACATCCGTTTTGGAGACACAAGGGACACCTACACAATATTAGGAAGGTGGTCATAATGTTATGCCCGCCTCTTGCAACTTATCGCACGTATCATCAGATCAACACGTGCTGCTTCAATCTGAATGCATGTTTTTATTACCATTTGCCATAGGACATATGAGGTGATAATAACTAATGATGAAGCCGTCCCAGTTTCTGCCTCGACTCTATTCATTTTTCTCCTCAGCGTACTCGTGCTAATGTCTGACGAGCTCGCTGCTCTCGAGCTGAAGATATAATTTCGTGACCTCAAATTACCACTTGCACTTCACTGTGAACCTTTATACAGTCTGCACCAACCATTATCAAGCACGGTTTCCCTGAAAGGTCAATTCCGCATGTGCGTCTTTCTCAGAGTCAGCAGACCGACCCTGTAAATCACAAGGATTCAAACTCACGCAGTAAGTGTACGTGCACGTAACACACACACAAAACATTTTGTTGTTTTCCGTTCATTTTAAACTACTAAGCTTTCCGGCACGCTTTTTTTGTGTGTTTGTTTTTTTTCAGAGCGGTACGTGTCACACTTTTCATGCATGAGTGTTGTCCTGCTGTGCTCCTGGATAATAGTTCTGCACTTACATTCTAATGAATGCCTCTGTTTTAATCTTGAAGCACAAATCTGTGCGACCGTACGGCCCGGGGTGATGTTCCGCTTTCCATTCTAATTGGTGTGAAGAAAAAAAAATACCAGAGGAAATAACTCTCACCACTGAGAAGACAAACACAAAAAAGACTGAATGAACGATTGGCCCTGACCTTTCTCTAATGATGGAAAGTAAGTCATATAATTCTGAGTGTTTTAAACTTTGAATTATTCTACTCTGAAATCTATTGACTTTCTGGTTACGTTTCAGACTTTGATTTCAAAATTTAAAGCTAAAGCAGTGTGGAACGTTTATTCTTTATTCTAATAAAATCTAAACATCTGATGTACAACTGTCCTTCAGTCTCTTCTCTCTGTGCTCTCCAACTATTTCTTCTTCTTGAGACTGTGAATTCAAAGAGCCCTCGTGACCAATGTTCAGGCGTTTCATTAACATCCGATCTGATCCAGTCACTAGTGTGAACACACCCAGGACGCAATTGAGTGATCCGATCCTGGACCATATTTGGTGAGGTGGTTATCTGCGTTTTTATTTCCACACAGAGCTCAAAATTAAGATCGGGTCTCAAGCGCTGACTGGGGATGCACGTGGAGACACATTTTAATCGCAGGTGTGACCACGAGTACTTAAAGCTGTCCACTTGTGATCAGATTGCAGATCGGATAGACTTAGACTTAGATAAACTTCATTCATCCACAAGGGAAATTACTTGCTCACAGTTGCTTAGGCCTCGTCCAAACGTACCAAAACGATCTTTTCCCCCTCTGTTTTCCCTGGCATCGTTTCAAGAATATCTGCGTCCACACGGATCCTTCTTAACACGACTCAAAACACTACTTCATACTCCAAGCCTATAGGTGGCGCTGTTTCAGTTTCAGAAAGAGGCGGAGCATGCGCATAAAGCTTGAGCGCTGTTTACAAATCGACTTTAGAAGAAACCAAACTCAATGAAAAATTATATTTAGCCCTAGTAACCATAATAGGCTCAATATCTTCTCCAGCAGGAACACGAGCATGTAGTCCATCATTGTTGTTGAGGTGGAAGGCTGCTCGAGGGGTGTGGTGATGACATCATCGAAACGCACTTCTCCGTTTTCCCCTGTCCATACAAAAACGCAAGAGCTGCAGGACTGATGTGGACCATCGGCCAAAACGATGCAAAACATCTGCATTTACACCAAAAAGCGTTTCTGTGTGGACTGCCCCTTAGTTGTACATAAAAAAAAAACACTCTTAAGAACCTCAGATAAGAAAAATGTTAAATTTAACAAAACAGAAATAAAAAATAAGTCAAATAAAATCCAGTAAAATAAAATAAAAAATAGTATAAGCAAAAATTCGCATATTAGCTATATGCTAATGCAAATGTACAAGAAATAGAGAAGGAAGAATATAAATTATATATACAGGGTAAGGTGCAATAGTGTCCATTAACCTGAGTTGTTGTACAGCTGGACAGAAAATGGTATGAATGACATCCTGTAGCGTTCAGTGTGGGAGCGGAGCTGGATCAGTCTGTTGGAGAATGAGCTCAGCTGCCCCTCTATTGTCTGGTGTAGTCGATTTAATAAAAAATGTAAATAAAAAAGTCGTAATGAGTCCTTAGTTACTTTTGTAACCCCGGTTTCTACGCCATACTCCTATGCTGTAGTCTCTAAAACACAACGCTGTTGGAGCGCCAGATATAAATACAGAATACAGAGAAACGTACCTGCTGCTGATCAATTTAATTAACAGTGATTGATTTCTGTCCGGTAGCAGACCTTGGTCTTTGCACCCAGTTTTAAGTTTGGAAGAATTCATTTGTCAACCTCTGATTATAAAATTAGTGCATAAATAATAAATGTGTAACTAGAACAATATTTTAAGCACATTACTTTTTAATTTCGTTTTATATCCTCTGTGAATATATCTAGTATTCTGTTTTTTTTTCTTGCTCAAAACAAATCTTGACCAAAACCCACAACGAATCGATCCAGCGTAAAGCAGTTGTCTGCACGATAATGACATGAAGCATGTAATTTGTTTTGAATTGATTTTTCACACACCGTCCCTCTGCCGTAAATTCAGGTACTCGGTAGTGTATCAAATGCACAACTGTCCATCCAAAAATCAATTATCAAGGAGTTTGAGGCTCAGAGCTGTAGCCATGTTGCTGTTGCTTGTTCTTTTATGGGATTAACACAACGGACATACAGCCAGTTTTACTTTTCAGCATTTTTACACAGGAGTCACATCGTGGCTTCTTGGATCTGAGCACATCCTCTACTACTGCTTGTCACTCAGCTTAACATTAAACCCAGTGCAATCAACATGCTCACATTTAGACTTGTGATTAAACCAGCTAATGGTTTCATCAGCACAGACAGCAGGCAATTTCCTATTGCAAATTCTGCATCGGATAAATGGTCATGGTGCTAGCTACAAAAAAAACAGCCGAGGAAAGGTTCCTGCATGCCAAAGCTGAGGCTTGTCATATGCAATCACAGGCAATGGATGAGCTTCTGATTACAGAAAGTTTTGGCATTGGCCCTGTAAAGCTGCAGGATGCAAACAACAAACTATGCAATTTGTTGTCCTTATGGATTTGGCTGGACTGAGCTGTGTGTGGATGTTTGGATGCGTGAACTGCATGGTTATCAGATAATTACAAAAAAATATGGAGAGCAGTAAGCTGCAAACTGATATGAGAGAGGACCTGAATCTCACACTTTTGTTCTCGGAAACAGAGAAAAACGTTTTGCAAAACATCCGATTACAGCCTTGAAAATGAGACAATGACAAATGACTTCATACAATTACTCTGTCGTATTAGTTTTGTTGCCAGAAGAGTGCATTGTGAGTACACACATGTAAATGCATTATGCAGGTAAACAAGATAATGCACAGGCAACAACCATAAATTAGCTTTACAATAATGAGCTAACTAAATTATTAGCTAGGATGATGAGCGTTGAAGAAGGTAACGTGTGTGGGATATAAATTATGTCAGCCTGAAAAATGTTTAGAAACAAAATATGAAAGCACGTACTCAATATAATGTTTGCTTTGTTCATTTTTTGAGGTGCTCATATTACGTCATTATCACACAGGTTTAGGACGATGAGTCTGCAGCCAATAAGGAGCCGTCCACATGGAGACGCTTTTTGGTTTAAACGCAGATCCGTGTGGACGCAGATATTCTTGAAACGATGCCAGGGATCGTTTTGGTACGTGTGGACGAGGCCTAAGTCATGTGGTCCTGGGTTTATTAGGGACATACATGCATACATGATGGTCTTGAAGCAGGCCGTCCTGTGACATACCTCCAGTGAGGTATTGAAATGTCTATGAACATAGGAGACAGCTGATCAGCGTTTCATTTCAATGTGAATGGAGAGACAGAGCTGGCCCCAGGCGCTTTACAGGGGTTCTGTCTCTTGAAAAGACTGGTGACATCTCTCTCCGGGACGTAAAGAGTTGTCCTTGTAGCAGGGGAGAAGGCGGCCTGTGGGCTGGCCAGGTGTGTGTGAAGAAATCTTGACTCCTGCTGTGATGGGTGAAACTGTCCCATTGTCTTTCAGAGCAACGGTGAATGTCATTCTGCCTGCTGTCAAGTCATATGTGGAGCGGTGGTCTTAAGCTCATTATATTTCACACAATTTTTTATGTGTCACCCACTGCATTAATACCCTGCCATTATCATATTTGCTATTCCATTCTCATACCCTGTCTTCCCTTTGGTTTTGGGCTTTATGAGGGACGTGCCACCCCGCTGTGCATTCAGAGGAAGGAAGCGTGGGTTGCATAGGAAGCTGTGTCGGTCTTTCAGCTTCTGATATTTCTCCAGCGCCTCGGCTCGATCCTTGGCGCTTGGCTCATCCTTCCACTTTGTGGAATGTCCCTTTATGTCCTGTTTTGTCTCCTGTTTGGACAGATGAATATTTTTTTCCCCATTGTTCATGAACATATTGTGCTCATTGATATTTTAGACTGTAATTGACCCTACAGATTCATTAATATAGTTTCTCCTCTTTTGTAGCACAAAAGAAATTACATTCTCTTGTGTTTGTAATAGCATCACTCTAAATAGCTGTCATCAGTATAACACATGAGGCTCCCATCCTCCTCTCCTTGCTGGTAGTTTTTTTTCTGCTACAGCGTATCGGAGCTGGATTCAAAGGTCAGGCTGCAGTCTAACTCATTCATTTCTAAGACAGTTCTTTCTGGGCTGGGGATCTGTGTATAACCATCATCCTGAGGCTCCCCGGACACACGCATGGCATAGCTGATGGTGGGTTTGGCCGGAATATTCAGTCACAACACACTTGTCGTTTATAATTTACAGTGAGAATAAAAAAGGTTCACGTACCTGGTGCTGGTGCTCCTACTTGTGGTTTTGTGTGGGTAAGTAGTCCTGGGGAGAGATCAGATTCTGCTTCTGGAGAAGATCTCCATCGGCACAGGTGGAAAAGGCTTCTTTGACTGATAATATACCCAAGAAATAATATCTAACACTAAGAGTAATACACATACCCGGTGAAGTGTTTTTCAAGTAAATAAACAGTAGACAGTTACTCTTTCATACGCTTGTCATATTCACAGTGAGCCTAAACACTTACAAAGGTTAACACAATGCTGGTATTTTTTTGTCTGACAGCAAAGTGTTCACATTGTCACTGACAGTGTATGTTTACCTGTTGAAGCTCTGCAACATATCTGTCATGGTAGCTACTTCGTCTTTTATTTGTCCTGACGAGATTAGACAAAGTGTCTTTAATGATGTCCTTTGAGTGACGGTCCTTAAAAGTGCTCGCCAACAGAGGTGTCAAAAGTATTCAACTCCTTTACTCAAGTAAAAGTAAGAAAGTACAGGCTCTGAAATGTACTTAAGTAAAAAGGTAAGAATCATGGAATTACTTACTTGATCTGTGCGTTTGTGAGGATTGGCCCTAGACTTATTTAATATTGATGTATGTTATGATTGTTATGTGAGTTATTCTGTTTTTATCATGATTTGCATGATGTAAGCCTAAGCACGGTTGATTCAGAACCGAGAACAGAGCTGTTTGCCCTAACACTGACAGCGTCTGAAACCTATTGTTTTAAATGGCCAAACACGCACCAAAAGCGTTAAAGTCAGTCAGGGAGGATCAGAAAATAGGGCTCCCCCGAAAGCCACTTTGTAATTCGAACCCTGCACACACCACAGATTTAGCGTTTTCGTCCCCAGTACATAGAAAATATGCCGATAAGTGTCCTTAACATGCATAAGATGAAGGGTGATGCATACAGCGATCTCTTCTTGTGGTAAATGAGGTAAACAACACCTCATTTGAAGGCAGGAGCCATCTTTATTAAGTGTGTTTAGCTTGCTAACATATGCTAGCTGAGACTGATGGGAATATCAGATATTTGATTGTTTTGGTGGTTGAATCATCAAATTTACTGCAACAAAAAACAAAGTTACATAAGCAGAGAACATGAAGGTCTCATGGGAATAATCTAAGACCATTGTTTTGAGATTTTTCGGTCTCATTCAAAGATGCGTGCTGCTAGCATCGCTACACAATGTTTTGACAGCCCTGGGGTTGCGACCTTTCAGAAATGAAAATAAGGGACGCCCACCATGGCTTCTCTGGGCCATGACCACCAAGGGCCGACTCCGCTGTAGTAGTGGTATGTTTTATTTTGTGCTGGTGTTTTAAGTAGGCCTAAAGGGGTGATCAAGAAAGCAATTAGTCATATTTTAATTAAATTAAAAAGTACATTTTGATCAGAGGCCAAACCATTTTTGTGTTGGGGATGGGGGAGTTTCTTGACCACTATTTCAAGGACAATTAGGAAGAAAACAAATAAAAAGCTTTTATGTAACTCAAAATATTACGTATTTTTTTCCCACACAAATATTCATATTTCATCATTAGCATTTTTTTTAAATTTATTATTACATAATTTAATGCGGGCCCAGTTTTGACGCCACTGTCCTAAACAACCAATCAAACCACAGTACTGTAATAAAACAGAATATTCTGGCAAAACCACTGACCATTATTGTTAGATTTAGTGCTGATGTGTGTGTGTGTGACAGACATGTTTTTGGGCATTTATGAAAATATGGAACAAACTATTTCCAAATAGGGGACGATTCCGTATTTTACCGGACAGGTGGCAACCCTAGATAGCCCATTTCACAAACACCACCGAAGCTGCTCTTAAAATCCTTCTCATCATATTCCCTGGAGAGAAATGTAATGATTTTTTTTTGTTCTTCCATGTCTGAAGGTGTTCAATAATAGAAAAATCCAATTTTCCAATCGTATATCAGCTCATAAGGCAGCAGCTGCTCCTTTAAGCTGCTAAAGGTTATCATCACATCAGTGCAGCTCAAATTCAAAGCCTGAATGACATGTTGGCATTCTCATCGTTAAATAAAGGAATAGCTGAAGTCGCCGGTCCACTCATCCATCACGTTGTTCGTAACTGACATCAGCTGCTGTGCAGGGCCATATTATGAATGGATTAGTTCAACAGCTCTTATAATTACCTCGTCAAAAACCTGACTCACACTTGTAGTGTTTGAATGAACTCCAGTGTTATGAATGCATTCATGAATAATACAAAAAAAAAACAAGATCTCAACATTTATCTCATCTTTAAAACTGATAAGTGACCCCCCCAATTATTTTTGTTCATTAATTTGACTGACAGCGGACTTGCGGGTAGTTTACACTCAGTTCAGATACTTCAGACTTTAGACAACTATGACCTCTACCGGAGTGTGAACTCATATTTCCTGTGAAGAACATGATTAAGGAGCCAGAGCTTGGATGATAATGGAGCGCCCTTGCATTTGAAGAAAATCCTCAGGGACTCCTGTATCTGCAGCTGCATGGAAGTAAATGCAAATTTGAAGTGTGGATTGAGGGGGCTGATGATCAACGCCATGAGCGTGCGATGGATGTGTTGCTGAAAGTGTGAGAGGTCGGGGGTTGGCAGACCCCACCGGATGCAGTGTTGAACTTGTCTTGGAGACAACCGCATGACATCTTGCTTGCATCGCTCGTGAAATGAACACAGACCCCTTGCCTTTCCTGCATCTATTTACTGATCATGTCTCTTACATTTATTTTTCCCCCCCTCCAATCTCTGCCAATGTAATTTGCTATGTGCCAAGCAACTATATTGTGTCCTTCTTCCTACTCTGTCTACCTGCGGTCTGCTGTTAAGTAAACAGTGGACCCAGTGGATGAGGAGTGAGGCGGCGGTGAGGCAGTGCATTTTCCTGATAACCAGGTGCTGTCACACTGTAATGAATGCAGCTGAAATGTGTGAAGAGGCTTTTGGCAAGGTACCAGGCTACATCCAGATGCTGGCTGCAGGAGGAGGATGTGAGGAGCAGCAGCATCCTCCGTTCCTCACTTGGAAGGCAGGTAAACAGGCGAGGGTCCAGCTGTAGACAGATGTCCGGGATGCATTCAGGGACTCCTGAGAACTCCTTCATATAGACGGATGTGAAAGTAATGGAAATGCTTGGCAACCTTTGAGAAATGGGGATGATTTGTCTAGAAAGTGTTAAGAGGCAACCATAAACATACAAGTATTAATGAGTTAACTTCCTATAATGTCAGAGAATAATGCAGAGATCTCCCCTCCACCCAAACCATTCATCAGAACATGTAATCACGAGGCTGCTTTTGTGGTTACCAACGGCAGCACTCTGAGCTAATCAAGTGATAATGCATGTGATCCTTGGTGGGAGGCATCCCGCCCTCTTTCATTCTCTTTTCTCATCTCCTCACTTCCTCTCTTCAGCAGAAAAATAAAGGATTAATATATGAAATATTAGAAAATGCCTTAAAAAAAAATACAGAAAAAAAGGCAAAGAGTGAGTCATCACAGCTGAGATGAGATCACACTGGCATACATACACGTGTACTCAGTGGCTGATTCATAGTGTTTGTGAGCCTTCTTCTGTCACCAGACAGAACGACTGGACACCGAGACAAGCTGTTGATTAATTCATTTGTCAATTGACAGAAAATAAATCAACAGTTTTGATCATTTCAGGCACAGAAATGCCAAATATTAGCCGATATCTAAATTTTGAGTGACTGACTGCATTAGCCCTGCGATAGACTGGAGACATGTCCAAGGCTGTACCCCGCTTCTCATCCAATGGCGGCTGCGATAGGCTCCAGCCAATCCACGATTCTCCAGAGGACAAGCAGTTACAGAAAATGAACAAATGAATGATAAAATGTATTAATAGACTTACGGCTATCACATAAAAGCAGCAAACCAAATGTGCTGCTAGAATGCTAACAGTGTTAATAACCGCAGAAATTGCATTTTTATAATCCCACTTCAAAACACTCAAGTCTATAATCCACCTACTTACGATATAATAGGTTTTGTGGAGTTGGGAGATGAATAGAGACAGCTGTGTAGCTGGAGGGAAACTGAGAGAGGTGCAGCAACAAGGTTTCTCATACATATCGCAGCAGAAAGGCGTTTCCAGATGTCTCCTCTCCTGCATAAGCACAAAGACCGGCTGACGCTGGAAACGCAGCGGCCGTGCCAACAAAGACTGAGCGCGGCTCACATGAACAACATGAAGCAGGCTTTCTCTTTGACATCAGAAGCAGTCCAGCAGGGACATCAGCTCACTCCTGACAGAAACCTTGTGGGAGCATTTGCAGTCTGAAGAGGTGCAAGTCTCCCGATGCGGAAAAGAAGCTGTGATTCTCATACACGTGAAAAGACAAGGAGGGCAACAGGTGCTTTAAAATGAATGAATCACAATTTAAAAGACTCGGAGAAGAGGGCTAAAAAGATGAGGGGAGGAGGTTCCCTGCAGGTTGTTTATCTATAATCTGAGTTGAAGATTTAGCCAATGCTGAGTACAGGAAGATTATTATCCATCACACAGCAACAGGAGGGAGGAGCCTGATCATTCACAAATTTATTCTGCAGGATGACACGCAGCAAGTGACAAGAAGGAGAGAACAGAGCTCTGATCTAAATCATTCTCCAGGAATTTTTGTCATTTTCTTTCTCTAAAACGCGTGTAGTCTCTTTAATATGAAAGCCAGTTTGAAGTTCATTATAGTCAGGTGTGAGTCAGATGTTTTGAGTCACACCACACACATTCCTCACATACTTACGTGCCCTAAGGACTTACGCTACAGCAGACTGCACAATATTACATTCTTTAACGAGTGAAAGGCGGCCGGACAAAGCTGCCAACTGTGGTAAAAGTAGACGGAGGCAATGGCTCTGCTGTAAAGCATGGGAAAAGTGTTATGTAAAGACCAGTATGGCCATTACTGCATCTACAGGTTGCTTAGTGACAAGGCGATGACCATGATTCGCCCCCAAGGGATCATGGATCCATCTGGTACGTTACGACCAGTTTCCATTATTTCTTCAATAGGCAGGAGCTCTAAGAGAACCCAGTGAAGTGTCTCCATCTCGTCCCTGAAAAACACGTGCTGTTTTTCAAATTCTTTTTTTTTTTTTCCTTACGGAGCCGAGTGCCACAAATTCCTCCCCCCTCATTTCGGAGACAGACGGACTCAGTGCCGCTTAAAAGTATTTGCGCCCCTCAGTCTGCCTTTCTGCAAAAAAAAAAAATATGATTCAAAGCATTAGTGCACTGTCACACAAGCCCTGAAAGCAGACAAAGAGAACCCAGTCAAATAAATGAAACAGGAATATTATACTTGTGTATTTGTTTATTCAGGAAAATGACCCAATATTACATATCTGCGAGCTGTAAAAGTAAGGACACTTCTAGGATACCAGTTAAGGCCAAATTAGAGTCTATCTGTTTAGGAGTGTTTCTAGTGAGTGTAATGAGATGTTGTTCAGCCACAGCGACTTGTTTTTATGTGATTTATTACCGTCTGATGTGCACAACACACGTCTGTTGAGGTGTCTGATGAAGACACAGACACAGGAGCTTTGAAAAAGACCTGCTGTTGCTCATCAGGCTGGAAAAGCTTACGAAACCATCTCCAGAGAGGTTCCTCGAAATCCACAGCCAGACAGATTGTTTACTCAGGGTTAACTCCTCAGCAACTACAGGCCTCTCGCACATTGGATAATGTTTGCGTTCACGAATCCACCGTCAGGAGAACAACTCCTGCCTGTCGGCCGTTTGATAAACATCATGTGGACAAATCAGAAAAAGAAAATGTTTTGTGCACGGATGAATTGTTTCAATATGTTCTGTCATGTATGTATATGTGTATTTGTACCATCATCAGACTATCCATGTATGCTTTAGTCAGATGGATGCATCTATGACAGATGTTATCTCGTTTCTCTCTTATCCTCTGCTCTCTTTGTGTCTCTATTCAGCTGGCCTTAGGCAGATGGGTCTTAACATATGAGCTGGCTTCTGCTCAAGGTTTATTCCTGTTAAAGGGGAACTACAGTTTTTTTACAACCTGGACCTTATTTCTGGCATAAAATATGATAATTTAGTCACCCATATAACTTTGGTGTCATGTGTAGTTGTTCGGTAGATATTTAGATTTGCGTATATCCATATAGTGGGAGTGAATGGGGCACCGAAACACAGCCTCTAAATAACGCAAATCTTGTTATTTCACCAATAACAAGCCGACCGTCACGGGTGCACGGTGCTGAGAGATGATGATATCAGGCGACTAGCACCAGTGCAAGATAACAAAATACTGGTGAAAGTACTGCACCTCTTACCTTACAGTGCATGTCGTTATTTAAGAGGCTGCGTTTCGGTGCCCCAGTCACTCTCACTATATGGACATATGCAAATCTAAATATCTCCCGAATGACTACAAATGACACAAAAGTTATATGGGTGACTAAACGATCGTATTTTATGCCAGAAATAAGGTCCACGGTGTAAAAAAAACAGTAATTCCCCTTTAAAAAGAGTTTTTCCTTGCCACCGTCTTCTTCAGGCTTGCTCTGGGGGTTTCAGGACGGGTTTCGAGACCGGATGTTGTAATGCATCTTGAGAAAATCTGAACTGTTATTGACGTTATATTAATAAAACGCGGACTTGGTTTAAATGAGATGCTCGTCCCGTCCATGAAACATGGTCACGTCCTTGTTTGGGCCTATTTTATTGCATCTAAGCCAGGACGGCTTGTCATCACTGATGATTCAATGAATTATGAATTATACCATTAAATCCTAAAAGGAAATGTCAGGACATCTATATGTGAGCTGAATCTCAAAAGAATCTCAAAAGAAACTCGGTCATGAAACTGTTCAAGAAGAACAAAATTAATGTTTAGTCAAAAAGTCCAAGACATTAATCCAACAGAAATGTTGTGGAAGGACCTGAAGCAAACAGTTTATGCTGCGAAGCCCGCCAGCGTTTTAGATCTGAAGTCGTTCTGGACAGAGGAACGGGCTAAAATTTGTCAAAGTGGCCGTAGATGACAGATCAGCAGGAACTTTTAGTTCCTGTTGAAGGTGCACAAGGAGGTCTCACCAGATACTGAAAACACGTTTCACGTATTTTTGCAATTTGTTTAATTGGCTTCCCTTTGTCTACTTTCAGGACTTGTGTGAAATAAATTAACTTGACTCAGAATAACTACAAGTGTGAAATGTTTTTTCTTTGTGTGTGTTTTGAATAGGCTGACTGCAAACCCTTGCTCATTTCTGCTTTTGACAACCAACATGTAAACACTTTCTCAGTTGTATCCGTCGTGTCAATAGGATACCAAATAAATGAATAAAGAGGTTACTTCGGAACACAACTGCCTTTCCTTGTCGTGAAATTTTCGACTCTGTCTCGGGACGCTAGACCCGGTGGAATAAACCCCACCGACCGTCTGCTTTTACACTCACTGCAGTCTTCAGTTTCTCTCATTCGGCGGTCATTAAACATGTAGTCATAGTGAACACCCAGGAGGAAGGTATTTGCATTTTAAAAAAGGTTCACAAAGGGTTCTCCAAATGTTTTCTTTCGAAGCCAGCCGTTTAAACCCTGAGCAGCAACACTGGGCTTCGGCGAGTGATGCAATGACTACTGCAGAGTGAGACCATCTGAATAAATTATGCACAACGGTATCCATGAGTAAACAAATTAAAAATGCCAACTCGTCTGGTTTTTATCTTCATATTTTAGATGTGTTTTTAGGGGGTTATTTTCTCATTTAATGATTCTTGGCCTGTAATAAGCATTTAACCACGCTGGATTTATGTTTACAGGTTTACAGGAGACTCTTTATAGGAAAGTAAGACGCTTTACTGCAGGATTACTTGTGAATGCCTGTAATTATTAATGGTTGGACTTTAACTAATGTTTTAACCGATTAGCTACAAGCTTCACACGTACACTTTTTATTTTTTATCCTTGCTTTGTGATTGTTTAGTTTCATGTAGTCTTCCATGATGTTTGTTAATTTTATTATTTATTCTCTTGTTTTTCTCCAGTGCTGTGCCTGAACTTAAGTTCTTAAATTTGTTCCTTTTCGAGTGCCATGAAACCTTCTATAGCATTAATGTAATGTCCTTCTGGGAAACCTATGTTCTGGCATTTAAGTGGACGTTGCTTTGACGCGAGGGTGGTGTTCCTAGTATCTTGCAGCTCTACGCAGCAGGATACTAGAAACACCACCCTTGTCGAACCTCCTGGCCATCCACATAACGCAAAAGAAAATATGATTCAGCAGACCAGGCCACCATGATTCCTTTGCTCTGTGGCGCATCTAGACCAGACCAGGCACCCCCACCCCGTAACAATGACACTCCTTGATGGCAGCAGCCATCCCCAGCAGGAAGCAGCCTGATAAGTTTAGGAACAACTCAAAAAAACATGAAGAACAGCACAAGGTGTTGACCTGGCCTCCAAATTCATTAGATCTCAAACTGATCAAGTATCTGTGGGATGATCCACAGAGGCCCCTCCCCTCAACCCACAGGACCCAGACACCACAGGACACCCTCAGAAGGCCCATCTCCATCCTCTGATGAGTCACAACGGTTTTGGAGGCACAGGGAAAAACGTACACAATATTAGGAAGGTAATGTTATGCCTGATCGGCGCACACAGCAAAACTTGTGATTTTGTTTAATATATTTTTTTTCCCTGTTGTCTTGTTGTCGAAAGACGTTGAAAGACAGGCCTGCTCTGTGACCATCAATTTTAATGCCGCTTAATTCACTGTCAAATTGTTCGCAATCATTTACATAATGCCAGGATCGTGCCGTCACGCGGCGGAATTGCAAACTTCAATACATCTCATAAATAATAATCGGAACATTTGCCAAGGCCGGGCTCACGGGATAACAGAGGAATGACATCAGCTGTGATGTGATATTGGTTGCGCCTCTATACAACCACAAACACCACGAGATGCCACCATCACACATGACGCAGGATCATAACAGCCCAAGCACAAATGGCCTAAAGTTATAATATAATCAGATCCTTTTTTTTTTCCTCCAAACAGTATTTAACAATAAGTCCAAGATATGATTCATTAAAGTACCTGGAATCTGGATTAAAGACACACTCTGGATGAATAAATTTAGCTGTTTAAAAACATTTGGTCTTTTTGTAGGGTTAAAATTTCCTAACCCTAAAATGTTTCTCAGCTGTGATTGAGCGCAGAACCGTCTGAATTCCTTCAGGTTTTCGGATGCCAAATTTAAAAGCTCAGGTGGGAGAACCAAACAGCGAGGGGTCTGTTTAGTCAATATGTTTGGTGGTGCTGCTGCTGATCTTTAAACCTACGCACACAAATCTCTTTGGGCATGGATAAACTAGGTAAACCAGGATGCAGCCGCTGGAGTAAGCGCCAGAACTGCACCCAGGCACGAGGAGAGCGCAGAGCACGGCCTTTCATCTTGTTCAGTCGATAGTCCCCTTCAGTGGAAGCACACATCTAAACTCTAAGTTTCCCCCTGAAAGCATGCCTGGAGCAAATTCCTCTGGTGTAACAGGAGCAGTTCGTTTTCTCCATTTGAATGTGCAGCTTTTGAAAAGAGAAACACGTTCTATATTTTCTACTATCTCTTTTAATTAGATTCTTACACAGCTGTCTTAGATGTGAATTAAAAAGTTAATCAAACTGTTAATGCCTCAAATTTGTTCTGCACTTCACTTAGATTTTTGTCCAGATTAATTTTTAAAGTGTCCATATGGCACTTAATTATTGAACACTTAACACGTCCTCTTCCCCAGATATTAAAAAAACTGCTGGATTTTCAAATGAGCTTTTGACTTGTGATCTTCTACAAATTCGCTTTGATAGCATTGCACTCTATGACTCTGTCTGCCAGCATGTTCTTTATCTCTGCCGACGTGAAGCCGTACTCCCCTAGGACTTCAACTGTGTGCTCTCCGATAACGGGGTCTGCGGCAAGACAAGGCTCGGCGGGAGTCCGAGATAGAACCGGCGCTGGCCGGGGGCTTTCTTCCCCGCTGGAGTCCTTTATGAAAGAGCCTCTTTCCTGGTTGTGCGGATGTGAGCTCACCTGGTCGAAAGACAACACGGGCGTAACGCACGCATCAGTCCCGTCAAAAATTTTCAACCAATCCTCTCGTGTCTTCGAGGCAAAACGTTCTGTGAAGATCCGTCTAAGCTCCGGCCAATCACTGAAGCTCATCTGAGGAGGCAGGTCTCCAGCGTCCAGCTCTAAACCTGCAAAAAAATAAATGAATAAATAAAAAAAAGACAGACTTGCAGCCTTGGAGGAGAATGTATCCATGGCAAAATGATGTAAAATATAAATAAGTAATAATGTTGAGCATCTCAGAGTAGAAATCACCAATGTGTTGAGCTCGGCAGATCAAATCTTTCAAGTTTGTTGGTTGATTTGTTGATGATTGAAAGTGTTGCATCAAGTTACGAAAATTTCTGAGATACTTCAATATGCACGTCTTCCGCCTCCGAATACAGAATACAGAGCTCATGAGCACTATTTACGGCACATAGTAACTAATTTCAGGAAAATAAAGCCAACGGAAGCATACTGCTGCATTTCGATTGATTTGTGGGACATACGCTGTCAGGTAAGAGGTGAAGTACCGTGTATATTAGATAATTTTTTTGAGGGAGTGGAGAAATGTTGTATACAAGAAGGCTGACTTTTAATGCCAAGCAGTCACAAAAACTGTCTATGGACTTGATGAGCTTGGCACGTAGGGCTAGAATTAATTTAAAATGCACCCACAAACATAAAATAACCAGCAGGTCAGTTTGAATTATTGTGAGGAGTAATGAAACAGGGAGCGACCACAGTGAGCTATTAGATGAAGAGCTGCACACTCTCAGTTGCAGCTACGTCTCCAGATCAACCAGTACCGCAATGTTCCCACTTTCACAGGTTGATGCTGGGACTCGCTGGCTATCGTTGATAATGCTGGAAGTGAAGGCTGCTTTGGATTTATTTCACGTGGAAAACCATCCGCGCTACGAACCTTTCAGCAGCTGCTTGTAGAACTGTGGTTCTATGGCGCCCACAGCGACGTACTCTCCATCTGACGTCTGGTAGGTATCGTAGAAGGGCGCTCCACTGTCCAACATGTTCTCACCTCTGGGGCGATCCCACAAACCAACGCTACGAGATTTCCACACAAACGAACCCGTATATGCTGCTCCTTCCACCTAAGATGGTGAGAAAGGAAGAGTCGAGTCTTTATGTTCCTTTTAATGCATAAATTATAGTCTATTATGCCTAAATAAAGGACAAATTATTGCAAAACACAATGTTCTTGCTGAAAATACATGCATAATGTTTGTCTCTGTGAGTTATTGATTTATGCAATGAGAGTACAAATGTTCTCTGATTTCAAGTTCAAGGTTGACATAGGCCAAGTTTTTTTTTTATCAGTAGTAGTACATTTACTCTGTTAGGTCATCTAGGATCACGACTTTATTTTAACAACGTGAAATGTCAGAATGCGATAGGAGGAAGTTTTATTTCAGCTTTTATTTCTCTCATCACATTCCCAATGGGTCAAAAATGCATGTACACTCAATTGGTATTTGGCAGTAGTGTCTTTTAATTGTTAAACTTGGGTCAGATGTTTCAGGTAGCCTTCCACAGGCTCCTTACAGTGAGCTGGTGGAATTTTAGCCCACCGAGGCAATCTGCAGGCCTCCTTACTCCTGTGGTGACCATTCCTACGCCTCGGCTTTGTTGTCTTTTTGCCACAGCACTGAAACCGTCTCAGATCACACTGCACTCGGAACACCACACATTTGTGATCGAGCCTCAACTTGCCGGCTGTTATCTTGAGATGCGGCTTCCCTACATCCACTTAATCGTCCCTCGGCACGATGCCATCTGTTTTCTGAAGTGCACCAGTCCCTCCGGCAGTAAAGCAAACCCAAAGCAAGTTATTATGGCCAGTAACGGTTCAACTTTACTTTCACAGACCACAGGACATTATCTTTCCAAAAAGTAAGATCCTCATGTATTTTATGGCCGTTTTGCAGCAGTAACTTCTTCCTTGTTGAGCGGCCTTTCAGATTATGTTGATTAACGACTCATTTTTCACTGTAAAGATGGAGATATATTTGTACCTGTTCCCTGCAGTGTCCTCACAGGCTCTTTTGCTGCTGTTCTGCGATTGATCTGTACTTTTTGTACCTAAGTGCTGTCAAATCTTGGACACAGAACGTGTCTCCTTAGTGGTATTACGGCTTTGTGGCCCAGTGGTGTTAATACTTTATACTGTATGGTTGTACAGATGAACATAGAATTCGGAAATTGATCCCACGGATGAACCAGACTTAAAGAGGAACAACCCTTTTTTTATTTTTAACAAGATGGATCTTACTTCTGGTATAAAATCTGAAAAACTCTGGACCCAAAAAAAAATGGTAGTTACCCTTTAAGGAGGTCTTGGCTGATTTCCTTTGATTTTCCCAAGAAGTCGAACAAAAAAAACAAAAAAAAATTGGCCTTTGAATGCATCCACAGATACACTTCCAGTTGACTCAAATGCAGCCACGCCATTGTTTTACTGTCCACGGAGTGTACATAAACTTTTAAAGTACTGGAACTGCAATGTAGTGAATTACAGTGAAATAATCTATCCGTAAACAACTTTTGGACAAATTATTTGTGTCGTGCATAAAGAAGACGGCCTAACGAACTTGCCAAAACTACACTATTATTAAATCTGAAAAGTGATTAAAATTTTTTTTTTAATTACTTCACACTAAGTGTCAGCTTTGAATCCCCCTGCCCTCAGTATTTTAGTAATTAGGAGCTCATAATCCAATCCAATAAATGGTTTGGTCTCATGTGGTATGGATAGAATAGAGCTGAGCTGATTTTGCTGAACTAAATCATCTAATAATGGCAATATTTAACTTTAAAGAACAGTTAAGAACGATTAAGACATCGGCTAAGAAGCACGCAACACATAATTGGTTTCTGTGATTATAGGACATTGCGCGCAGACATATTTTTTCCTCATATTGGTTGAAAAATGGCCCATAACAAAATCCAAATGGCCTCAAAGTCTGAAAAGACTTGAGCTTGGCAACGTCAGGTTGAAGAAAATGTGCACGTATATATTTTTTTCCTTACAGTGTGGCAAAGGTTGACACGCAGACTCTTCCCAGAACAGAAGATTCAAGCCAAGTTGAAATGCCATGCTAGTGCAATAACCGGAAAATATGGCAATTACGGTCTGTGCAAAGGCTTGACAAAGGGTATTGTGTTGACATTTAATATATAAAGCACGGGCAGCCTTACAGCATATTAAAGTTTCCACAAGGTTTGACTGCTGCATAAAAATACAATTAAAATGTCACAGAAATGCACATGATAAACCTGATTAAATCCCTCTGCTATGATAGAAGCAGTCAACTTTTATCATATGGGAACATCTGCAGCAGTCTTCCAGCACATGTTGTGGATGCCCATTGTGACTTTTGTCACAGCTGATTGAGATCAATTCACCTGCTGTTCTCTTCAAATCGCAGAAAAGGAGACGGCAGCTCTGTCCCTGGTCATGGCTTCTGCACTTCCACAATTATTCTCATGCAGGAAACACCGGGACGGCGCTGTGAATGCGTTTTCTGATTTTATTGGTTTTTGGTCATGGAAAATGCCCTTCTGAATTACAAAGAAAGCGATTGGTTTGAGTGATTGACAACACTCGTTGCATTTCCTTGCTCATACCAGGCGTTGCAGCTGACCACCCACTGAAATAAAATCGATTGACTGCGGTTACAGCCGACGTGAAAGTTTTTTGAAGCTGGTGGAGAAATAATAGGATGACAGACAAGCTTTGTGTGTGTCAAGTTAAATCGATTATCTGGGCTTTCACTCCGCGTCCTACAGTCAATTACTGAACTCGCGTTTGTGTCCACCTGGTGAAAATAAGTCCAATATTGATATTTAATCATATTCTCTACCAACTCCAGAGGATGATGCCTTCACTACATTCACCAGCTAGTCGCCGCCTTGCCGTCTGATGCCAAGCGCCAAGTTCAAGAGCTTTTTTGTCCTGGTTTCCATTAACACTGCAGGTGTTGCGGTTTGAGTGTCACATTAACCTGTCACCTTCAGTACCCTGGACAGTGCCGCAGAGGAGCTGCGGAGAGGCCGCACGCTGAGTGCGTCTGCGCTCAGAGCTTATTAGGACCTGATGTGCGTCACCTGGGAGGAAAAAAAAAATGCCACTGAGAGAAAGCCACTCTCGCCACCCCCCAAACTTTTCCTTCTACCCTTTCCCCTGATTTTATAGTTGTTAAAGTATAGAAAATAAAGTAACTAATTTTTTTACCTGCAACTTCGACTCCTCCTATATCCGCACCTTACAGCAGGCAAAGCTGCCAAATAATGAACCAAAACTAGTTTTAAAGTGATGTGAGCTGTGATCATAACTTCGAGGCACCACTTTCACACCTGCCGCGGTTACACGGGCACTACTAATGATCAAAATAATAGCCCAGTCTGAACAACACCTACCACCTTCATCAGTACTGACTGGCCCGATCAGAAGGAATTTTCCACAGGGAAAAATCAGACCCTAATAACCACATACGCTCTGTTTGGAATGACAACTCCAGGGCCGTGCACAGAAATTTTGAGGGGCAGTTGCTCTGACCCTTTATGAAAATTTTAATTCGTTTAATAAAACTTGATGATTTGAGTTTGTTTGTTCTACTGACTTTGGTGCCCGAATGGAAGTGAATGAGGCTTTGTGATTATTTTTTATTTTATTTATTTTCATCTATGTGAAATTCTGTATCCATTGTACATTTGTTTTCCCCCTCAGAAGGGCAATGTGAGTCAAGGACATATGGGCAGTTGCCTGAGCAACCTGAGCAACCTCCCTGTGCACGTTCCTGGACAACTCTCTTTCTTTGCCCTACGTGGGGTAAACCATCATTCTATTGAGGAAATTTTCCTCTGCTGCTGGTGAAGAATGAAATAAAGACTTCTACCAGCCAATAAGGTTTTATTTTCTTTGCGAGCAGTCAAAGGTGAAGAAAGACCCCGAATGTGGGGAAGGCTAAAAATTTATACCCGAGGAACACCCCTCTAACGATTACCGGTATGACGATAAACCGTGGTAAAACTCCAGACGGTCAATAATACCGTTTCAAAATAATTAAATGAGTTCTGGCGAGAAACTAGATCTAATTTACCATTACACTTCAAAGGAGGAACAGAAAAACTGAGGTTTGAAAAGACGAACTAGGCCGGGATCAACGTGGGAAACAATTGCTGAAAACATGGCTCTACCTTCAATCCACGTTCACTTGGCAAGTTACCTTGGACGCTGTGATCGAGTCAAGTCTTCATATTGTCATTTAATACATGCTGTAAATACTTTTTGAACCCCATATAGCCTCTACATGTTTCCCCATGTGTGAATGCACCTGTAATTGCGTCTAATGGTGTCAGCCAGACAGATGGCCGCTTTAGTGTTTCCATTCAACTTGAATGACAAACATGTAACTCGGTGCATGTTCCAGGCGCCCACCCGTGACCATAACCCTTCAAAAGGATAAGCAGTTACAAACAGACGGATGAGTGGACATTTAATAACATGATCGAAAACACGCTGGCGATGCGAGATGTGGGTTAGAGAAAATTACACGCCCAGCGAGAATTGTTCACCCTGACGCGTCACTGTTGATATTTCTGAAGCAGATGCCGTGATCGACGGCTTGTCTGTCATTTCGTCTGGCTCCTGGGTTGACACTGATGATCACGACAACAACAAGGTTCCACCGGCAAACAAACCAGGTCACACCGCACGGTTTGACTACCGCACGATATGATCTGCCTCCGCTGAAATTCAGGTATAAATGTCAAGCCCTTAGGCACTTTTCCCCATTATAGCTGAGCAATGCAGCTCATAAAGTCGTGATGATAATACAGAGGGGGGAAAAATCTATTGTTGGGTAATTCTGCATTAAATTCACGCATGACTTTGACATATTTGTGCAATTATTTGCTAATTAACCGATGATTAATCAACAGTTATTTTGTAATTCAAATTAGCAAAAAGCCAAGCATTAAATAAACCATAAACCTATGGAGTGAGGATTTGCTCCAACCTTATGACTGCTAGTTAAAGCTACATTTTCCCGCGGAATAATGCATCATTTCTCACTACTTTCTGCCACTGCCACTGCCACAAAACAACTATTATTAAAGTAGGAAAATAAAGGGGAAGCTTAATCCACAGTCAAAATCTATTTTTGACAAATGTTAATAATATGGGGGTTGTTACTGTTTGACGCGTTTTTCTGAGATTGTGTTTACTCTGATTGCCGAGGCTCTTACCAGGCAATCTTACCGGATTAAAGAGAAAATAATCAATAAAACAGACACAACGCAGGCGGCGGTAAAGCTGAATGAACAGTGGCCACGCCTATTCAATCTAACCAAATACAACAGTTTGGCTTTGTGCTTTGTATCGAATTATACAAGAGGCGTTTGTAATGTTCTGCAAACAAGGCAAACAAAAAAAATAAAAAAAAACATTTCAAACTTCTTAAAAAGCAGAGCTGCTGTGCTGAATTTTAATAGTTTGTGCAGGTGTAGCGGATACCATGGGCAAACAGCGCACTGTTGGCATCCTAGGAGCAAGTCTCTGCACCCACATGCATATTTACATCATAGCCTCTGGGTGAAAGTCTTAAAAACATACCTCCACCACGACTCCACCAATCAATGTCAAAAAATACACCTCAGATGAGACATGCATATGTATTTATGACCTTATTCCTCCCACTTGCAAGACTGCCAGTGTGCAGAAACATGGAGAAGACGAATGAAAATATTAAACTGAACCAGAATCGGCAGATATAACTTGAGCTCCAAGGGAAAAGTGACGGCTCTTTCTCAGTGGAAAACCAGGTCGTGCAGATATGTGCAAAAGGAATACACGCCGGGATGAAATGAAAGAAAAGTGTAGGAGAAGCTGTGTCGTATTGTGTGATGATACACAGCTTTGGGAATAAGTTGAAGAGCCAAACCGGCGACACAGCTGCACACAAAAGAAACCGTCATTTTATTTATTTAATAAAAACCACAAGTACAACTAGTACCCAGCACAGTGTGTTCTTGTTAAACTCACAGAACACATTACAGGTCGACGTTTCACCGCTAAAACAAAGAGTTCAGTGCCTCCAGTGAGTGGAGGAGCTTAAATCCGACACCGTTCCCCCCTAAAACACCAACGATCCAAAACAGCAGCTGAGAGAACCTCCGCTGAGTCTCACGTTGTCCGCTGAGTCACTGCGATTTGTTTTATTTGCATCACTGTGCACTGACGACTGCAGCATGACAGGTTTTTGCAAACTGTGCCACGTCTCATAATTACTTTATGGAATAGGATGGCAGAGCAGGGCTTGAACCTCACACTGGTAAACCATGCTGTCTGCTGTGACTGGCGGTAAGCCCAGCAGGAGCAGGATTTCTCATTAATCAATGACCACTAAGCACTCTTTTCTTTTTTTAATATATTCAGTTTATAATTAGATTTTTTTTCCAAACTTTTTCAAAGTCATTGAGGAAAAAACACCCACACTACTGTTGCATATTTATAAAATAACTACAACAGCTAAGAGCAGGGAGCTGGAAACAAATGTATTATGGAAACTTTATGATATCATTTTTCAAGCCTGCCACAAAGGGACTAAAATTCGATATCTCTTAACCTGCTTTGTTTTAAAATCCGTCTCTCGTCCCTAGTGATATTTGCACAGAGCCGTCTACGATGCTTTAATCGATACGTTGCACATTAAGGGTCGCCGCGTACCGCAGCCACACAAATATCATGCAATTTTCATCCATTCATTCTAGGGACTTCCATCCACTCATTATCTGTGGCTCTGAGGTGGAAAGACTGGACACCTTCAAATACCTGGGAGTGACCATCTCAGTGGACCTGTCATGGACTCACCATCTGAACATCATCGTGAAGAAGTCCAGACAGCGTCTGTACCTCCTCAGACGCCTCAGAGACTTTAAGCTCCCTCTCAAGGTGCTCAGGAACTTTTACAACTACACCACCGAGAGAATATTGTGTGGAAGCATCACCACCTGGATGGGAACCCCCCTCCCCAACCTGCAGGACATTTACACCAAACGTTCGGGGTGACTGGGTTGTTTCCGGATCTTCTTGGCCTTTAACCTGCGACACTCTCTCTTCTCTCTCTACTGGCATCAGGCTGCCGTTTCCGATGCCTGAGGACAAAGACTGAGAGGCTGAAGAAGAGTCTTTACCCTCAAGCCAAATCCAACTGAGCCGTAACTGGACTTAAATATTACTGCACTTTATTCATGCATACTGCTGTTGTTCAGATCATGTTCTCATGGTATTTGGTAGCCATGGTTTGCTGCTGAGCGGGCCATACAAGCCAGCAGCGTTTAGTTAGGTATGTTTTACAATGTTTGAGGTATCCTCTTCTGCTCAATGGGCTTACAAGCCAGCAGCCTCTAGTTAGCCTAGGTAGAATATAGGTTATTGGTCATATTATATGACTGTAGGCTTGGTAGGGCCTCTTAGTCGAACAGGGCCTCTAAACGTGTTTTGCCTGGGATTTCGGCACAAGGGATTTAACATCTTGTCCTGTGTATTTCTAAATGTAGCTGCTAAATACTGTAAATTTATGTACATATACAACTACTCCCCTCAAGTCCACTACTGGCTGCAGGTACAACAACATTTCACTGTGCATTTTACTATGTATAACTGTGCATGTGACGAATAAAACCAACCAACCAACCAACCAACCAACCAACCAACAGCTGTAGTCGGAATTTTTCTTTCCTTATCTGGAGAAATTCTTAAAGTAATGGATTACTTTTTAAAAAAAATAACAAAGTTACTGATTACTTAACACACGAAACTAACACGTTACAAGTTACACAAATAAAGTAATTCGAGTACTCTACCCACAACACTGATCGCAGGGCTAACACAGAGAGACAACCATTCACACACCAATGAACCAATGAAGTGTTTGGACGGTGGGAGGAAGCCGGAGTACCCGGAGAGAACCCACACAGACACAGGAAGATCATGCAATATTTGGGATTCAAAGGAAATTAATGAGATGAGCCTAACCTAACCATATAATAAATAATGCAATACGTGAGATGCAGATGTTTAAATAAAATATAAGTGAAAAAAAATGGGAGAAAATTGGTGTAGCTCAGCAAGTTAAATACTTAATTTGCACAACTCATTGTAAATACTTCACAGAAAGTACACCGAAAGTGTCAAGTATGTTTTAAGTGTGACCTTTATAATGGGAGTTGTTTTATTGCAAATCTCAAGTGTTGAAGGAGCTCATTAGGGGGGTTCTGCTTCCAGCTCCATGGCGGCCGGTGAACATTAAGCACAGCAGGATTCAGAGACACTGCAGAGGGACGTCCAGCTGATTGTTTAACCCGCTAATCTGGATTTAAGGGTTTGCCACGGTGTAGTGCACCATCATCTGGCACGTTATAGTTTGGAGCATTTTACCAATTTAAAAGTTTACTTACATAACGCCGAGACGGAAGAAGGACATAAACTGCTTTGCTGCGACATTAATGCAGTCCTTTGCATATGTCTGCTGGAGTGCTTCAGTGAATGAGCCCTAACCTCGGCCTATGACACCGAGGCGGTTTCTGCAGTTTGCGCAAAGCGTCTTTCCTTTGCTTCAGGTTGGCGACATTAGCGCGAAAGAAGGTCAAGACGAGATCAAGCACGTCTTCATGCATATTTATGAAAAGATTCTTATAGGGGGACAGGCTTACCATGCTCGCATCAACGATCTGTCCTTTCCCTGACTTTGTCCTCTCCAGCAGCGCCAGGACTATCCCAAGGGCGCAAGTAAGACCCCCGCCTGCAAAGTCTGCCAACAGATTCAGCGGAGCGTAGGGTTTCTCTCCGCTGCGACCCAGCCGGGATAAAAGGCCTGTGACGGGAATAAAGAGACAAAGACTTCACACAAAATTATCTGAATCATTTCGTCCGGTTAGAAAATGTAAATCTGAACTGAACAAACCTAATACATGCAATGGCAAGTGAACACTACTCCTTTGAATATTATGTTAATTTAGTCCGACAGTCATTGCTTTTTTTTTTTTTTTTTTCTTTTAAACACGTATGTAACCTCAGCTCATGAATCTTTGTCCTTTTGCTTCTCTTGTTATCTAACAGATGTTACTAAAGACCTTGAACAAGTAAAGGGTGTCTAGTTAGAGAGACATTGTCAGAAGTCACATTTCCCACTTTCTCCTTTCCCTCTGCAGCCTGGAGTGCCAATTAAAGAGACATACCCAGTGAGGCAACGGTCTCCACGGACTAGTTTGGGTTGTAAGAGCTCTGTAACAAAGTAGTGAACGTGCTCAAGTGTCGCGCTCGCGAGGAAAATAATTCAAACGGTTTGTTGTCAAACAGATATTTGTGTTATCCATCACTCATCGCAGCATGGCTGTATCTGGGGACTGGGTACTGTAAACGCTGTATGCTATCGTCAACAAGTTAAAAAGTTCACACCAGCTGTGTTTTATATCTTTTCGTTGTACACATTGGCCACAATTTCTCGTGGTAAATTATAAGTGAAGACAGCATTGGCTACAGTGAACTCCTCGGCTCTCACATGAATAAAACATTAACGTTTGAATAGCTTCTTTTAAGTACGTATTTATTGAAATAACACAGCAAACAAATTGATTTAATAGTGCTGCTCATTAGAGGACGTACGGACAAAACAAGGCCAGTGAGGTAGCGCAGTGCTACGAGGGTTTGCTGACAATCCGAGCATCTATTAAACTAAAGAGATTTAGTCAGACTTTCTATTGGTTAAATATGTGTAAAAAAGGCTTCAAGCTGTGCACTTTGTAGCCGACAGCTGGTCGCCAGTCGGGCTTGGTATCGCTGCTGATATCCTTATCCGACACAATTCGATCATATCAGGTTCAGTTTCGATTCGGTATCAAGTCATTTATTTGAGATATTTCACTTTCAAAACCGTTTTACTTAGACGTGTAAGAGACATCGTCACAAAATGAACGTTGTAATTGGTTTTTAGAAGAGATTTCAGAGTGCTCTCAGAGTTGGAGCTCCTGTCATGTTTTGTACTCTTACAAAAGTCTTATTTTGTAGACGTGAATATAGGATCATTCACATCAAGATTACGTTCTACTTGTTTGAATGAAACAAGAAGAAAATTTAAATATTGCTAGCTTTCTTTGCCATGACCCCTCCATTCTCAATTGTGCTGCCTCAAACTTCAGATTAGTTCCACTTTTTTAATTTTGTGTTGTTCAACTATCATCGATACAATACAGCTTCAGTTCTTTAAAGGGGAACTACTGTTTTTTTACAACCTGGACCACTTTCCTGGGTAGTTTTTCGCAACACGGCTGAATATTTTTCTGATTCTGAGGTTGTGGACGAAGCATAGCAGTAGCAAATTACTGAAATGAACGAGTTTTGCGGCAGATTTAGAACGCACTATATGGATATACGCAGATCTAAATATCTCCCGACTGACTACAAATGACACAAAAGTTATATGGGTGAGTAAACGGTCATATTTTATGCCAGAAATAAGGTTCAGGCTGTAAAAAGCAGTAGTTCCCCTTTAAGATTCAATCGTCTCTTCCTGTGTTGACCCTTAAGGCTGCTTTCTACACACAGACTTTCCTTGAAGAATTGTGCTAATTACATAGCTTGTGACGCTGACCACTTGGTAGCTTTTAAAATTCCTCAGATGTTGTATTTTTATTAATTCCCCTTTTGTGCCCTCCTACTATGTCATATGGTGCTGGTCAGCTGAAGTTGGTCAGCGGCAGGCACCGACAGACGGACACACTCAAGGATGAATTCCCAGCACATGACATTACAGTAACGTGTTTTTTTTTCTTCCTGCATTTAGAACTAATTTTACAAAGGCTTACACTTTGTGTTTCAGCTGCCTATGTTTGACCTCACACCCGAATGTTAGAAGGAGACGCTGGCGTTGTAAAAGCAGTATTGCTGTCTCGACTTGCATCGATGTCATCAGCCCCTTTGTTCGGTCTGTGTTTTATGGCACACAGAGGCAAGGCTCTTTGTACGCTCTCAAACTCAGACTGAGCAGACTAACGAGCAGAGTGCCTGAGATGCGAGTGAAAATATTTCAATCCCCTAAACGACAAATTACGTAACTGACATCTGTGAAGATTCTCAGTTATCCAGGTCATGGTATGTCTAATATCATGAAGAAGGAGCCACTTGGATGAGTGGTGAAACATCTTCAAGTAAAACTCCAGTTGCCTTTGTTCTAGCGTTACTCTTTCAATGCAACTCAACAAAATTAAACCAACATCAGTCCTAAACCACTATACTGTATTTAAATGTGCTACCGGTAACAAGAAGGTGCATTTATTTTATTTTATTTTTTATGCACACAAAGGCACTTGAAATCAGGCAGCAAAGAAAACCTCTAATTTTGTTAGTTAATGAGCGCTGCATTACAATAATTTGGCATTTGAAGTTAGATAATTGACTGTGAGAGAGAGTTGGGAGTGCACCGCTGCGCAAAATGGATTTTAATTTCCAATCATGAAAGCTCCCACCTCATCTATTATAAGCGGAATCTGTTTTCATCTGGCCCGACCCGTTAATACCAATAAGGGCGGACTAAATAACATAAGCACACAATTTAAAAAAAAATTCTGTTACACAACACTAATTATCTCCCCCTGAAAATGACGGTGAAGTTGAATGAAAAGCTCTTTAAAAACAGTTTCACCGGTGCAGAACATGATAACCTTCACAGGCCTCCATTTACTAGTTTTGAAGCTAGTTTTCATGAACAAGCTGTTATCAATGAACAAATGAAAACCGGTGAAGGTTTCTCTAAAGCCCAAACCTTTCCAAGGTCATTAAAACTCCTGCTTCTCAGAACAGACATATCTTCCAGCGTCATTGTAAATACTTCAGTATTTGATTCGTTGTCGGCGTTTGTGCGTGATTACCCGACATGGCGAGGTAGTTGATGTCATGCCCAGCAGCTGAGGCGTAAAGCCCGCTCTGGCCGTAGCCCGTCAAGCGAGCGTAGATCAGACGAGGATTTTCCTTTAACAGCTCGTGTGGACCGAGGCCGAGCTTCTCCATCACACCTGAAGAAG
Organism: Planiliza haematocheilus; assembly: GCA_005024645.1. Taxonomy (NCBI): domain Eukaryota; kingdom Metazoa; phylum Chordata; class Actinopteri; order Mugiliformes; family Mugilidae; genus Planiliza; species Planiliza haematocheilus. Next base: position 4,530,662 of record SRSE01001181.1, read on the forward strand.
AAAGTCCATCTATAAATATATAAATAATTTCATCTGCTTTCTCAGGTTCTCCCCATGCGAGAACATTCAGGGCTGAAAAAACTGCAGTTCCTCAAACGGCCACTAGAGGCTGGTTCAAAAGTGAGAGAATCCCCATTGACCTCCATGATTACAATTTCCAACTTTATAGCATAAATAAACATGTTTAAAAACCAAAACAAAAAAAAATGCTTTTGGCCCCTGCAGCTAATTTAGCGATTCAGGTCAACTCACCTGTTTAATTATGTCTACAGTTAAATTAAATGGCATTAATGGCACCGTAGCTTTGAGTGAGAGGTGGGTGCCGCAGAGGGCTCACAGCGGTCTCAGGACCAGGGCGTCCTCTAGAGGGGACTGTGAGGTCCCACACAGAAAAACAGCAAGATCCGGAAGAGTCTTCCACTCTCCATAAGGGAGTGCCCCACATTGCAAACCTTCAAAACTCATCTCGAGCAGTGGCTGAAAGCAAATCAGTTATCTCTGACTTTTATCTTCTTAGTAATGTACTGCCTTGTGTTGTGATCTATTGTCCTATGTCTTATGTTTTTTTGGTTACCTGCCTAGGGACTGCCGATGCAAATTAGCATTGCTGCTATAATCCGGCATATTTACGTCTATTGCTATCTGAGTGGATGTTCATTAATGTGCGCTGTCCCTATTAAATAAATAAATAAATAAAAATCACATGGTACCGGCTGTAACCCACGTTCCTCAGCTCCATTCATAAGGCACATCTCTGCCGATGTATGACTCAGTCGGATGGAGCCGGGTGCTGCCTCAGGCACCGCACTGATCTTAAAACCCTCACCTCATCGATTAACAACATTCTTATCAAAAGTTTGGGGATTTATATAACGTTAAATGTTAAATTAAGATCATATGGTTGTACTTTTCATTTGATGACAAACTAGATATCACTATTAATTATTAAATTTATTATACAAGTATTGCACTTTAAGGCATTGTTGTATTAACAGTTTACACTTAATTCTTAAACCTCCTAATAAAAAAAAAACATATGAATTTGTGCATAGATTTGTTGGGCGTCTTGTGCTGCAGGTCTGACCTTTACGATAGGGCTCGAGGACGACATCAGACTGAACGCAGAGCTTCCTGAGCAAGGCCACGCCCTGCGCGGTCTTCAGGTTGATGGCCACAGATCGTTTGCCCCTCGCCTGCGTGTCCACACTCATGGAAACGTTGGTGCGGTTCACGCTGATCACCTTGGCTCCGAAGTCTGCCAGGATCATGCCACAGAAGGGCGCGGGGGCCAGGCCCGCCAGCTCGATGACTCTCACTCCAGCCAGCGCCATGGTGATAGGACTGCAGAGGAGAAACAGAGAAACACCTCTAGATACAACGCAGTCCAAGTCAACAGGTCAATTGAGGCTTTTACTTCACTAATATTTCAATTATCACAATTTTTATCACAAACAGGGGTTACTATGACTATAACATCTTAATGTAACTCTAATCGTTAAAATATCAAAGTACATACAGTATTTAAAATCCTTGTTTGTATAAAGAAGATCCTTATCTCCAAGAAAAATATACTCTCACATGTAAAGCTGTTTATCCAGACAAGTGCATGTTCAGTCAACCCTGTTACTGATGTAAAGACGAAAAGGTTTTAAATCAAAATTCAGAACTAACTGATAAATTATTTAGTATATGAAGCACATTTCTGAAAACCCAGCGCACAGATCTACAGGTCATGGGTCAGGAACCTCAACACATGGGAGTCAACTGATCATTAGAATAAATAGAAAACTATGATCTATGGTGAAAAAAAAAAATACTTTGAGTATATTTTGTAAAATAAATATAAGGTCCAGACATAAACACATACTGTACTTTCAAGCCATCAACCAGCCTTACATTGATAACAAGGTTGACTTAAATGTTATTGGCAGGCATCGCTAGCTGTGTGGAGAAGGTCACAACAGCACATGGTGTGAACTTCATAAGAGCCTTTGTTATTGTGCATTCAATATTTTTTATTATTATTTTGTAATGTATATTTTTGTGGTAACAGGGTTGACACGGTGAGTTTGTCGCTCTCATTCTTAAAAAAAAAATCCACCAAAAAAGGAGGACGCACGCAGCTTGATAAAAGGCAGATGAAACTACTTACTGGGAATTAATCAAATTGTGGATGACATTATTTCTGAAGGGGTGTTTTCATTAAAAGCAAAAGGGACAATGACAATACAGGGACATGACTAAATTGTTTTTTGGACGTTTTACGTATCTTAGAATGAAATCAGTCCATGATTTCAATTAATGAAATAAGACTTTAGACTTTTAATTAGTTTTTAATTTGACTGTTTTGGCAGCAACAGCTGGTAAGAGTTGGAAAGTACAACTGTGGGACAGGACAAAGTCATTTTTTTTGCAAAATGCTTCACACACACACACACACAAAACAAAATATTTTTAAACGCCTACGAACTAAAAACTATTTAATCTGAAATCATAACATATTTTATTTATTATTCAGATTTATTTAACAGTTTAGTTTCAAGGAATGGCAAATGGCAAGTTCCTTCAACCGCCCACATAGACAGAACACCTGTTCATTTATTTATTTAATTAATTAAAAAAAAATTAAAAAAAAAGGTATATATCCGTGATGATGTTAATTTTTGTGAAAAGACTTTTACAAGAGCGGAAGCACATATAAACGCACAGAGTGGGTGAGCTGCGGCATAACCCGTTTGATTAAGCTTATATTTGTTTACATTTTGGAAAATTAAGCAAGCCGAATTATCTATCAACGCTTTCGTGTTGCGGTTCACCACTAAGTGCACTCATAAATGTGAGTGAATTACTTTGAAACTGAAGAAGTCTTTACAGCTGCAGATTCTCGTGGTAGTTCTGAATGGCTCCAGCCCCTGCCTCATCAGCCCAGTGCTAAGACATTTAAACTTTAGACTTTGAGTCCAAGGTGGGACGACATACGTATCAAGCGGAGGCTAACAAGGTCAACAACAACACAAATGCTTGAAAGTGTGCACCATGCATGTGCCATTATCTCACATTATCTGATATTATATTGTTAAAAGGGTGTTTTATACAGCATCATTGTACAAATAACTGACATTTCGAGCAAACACGGGCTCAGTCGTTTTATATGTGGTGCTGTTATTAACGGCAACACACAGAAAACAAGTAGATTGCATGTTTATTCAACAGCTAAGAATTTAAATGTCATTAAGACACATTAAATACTTACTTTACAGACAAGTAGAGAGAACACGTCTGTTGAATCTAGGCAAAGTTCAGGGTACCCTCCTCCTCTTCTTCTTCTTCTGCTGCTTCTTCTGTTGTCGCTTCTTCTTCTTCTGGGGTTTACGGCAGTTGCTGCCCTCAGTGTCGCATTACCGCCACCTTCAGCTCAAGTCTCCCTACAGCACCCACACACTTTGAAGCAATTTTTCAAATACTGAATCCCAACTCTCAACCGTCTCATCCTGGTGATATTGACTGACAAGAGGAACATCGCATATATTCACATGACATAATGTGCATTGTCAACGTTAAATCCAATTCTCAGCGTTCTTGATACAGCTTCCGTTATGTCCTCCCTTCTGTTTTGGATTGAGTGTATTTGGGACCATTTATCTTTGTTATCCCAGCGCTGCTACCATTGCAGGTTGGCCTCCCGTGTGGTTTTGATAACGGGAAATTGATTTCAACAACTTCCCAACTTGTCATCTCCCTTGTTACCGGGGATACCATGAATTGATTTCATACACTGGCGCCTTATGCTCGCAAAGCGCTGACACAGAATCGCTAGAAATTCTTCCATGCGGCAACAGGATGCACGTTCTTGTACAGGTTGTTGCATGTTTCCAAATTACTTGACCCTTGATCTCTAAAAAAAAATCTGAATACTGATGAGTTTTTGACAGTTTTTAGTTTGGTTAACATTAAGTAAGTAAATAAGAGTTCCAGGTCGAACAAGCAACACCAGTTTGAGCTTCTGTCTCCTTTTGCCTGTTCTTCTGTCTGCAGCAGTCATTTTGTTAGATAACACTCTCTGTGCCCCGCCAGTAATCATCCAGTTGACCCAGTTATCGGCCACCAACTGGGTCCTTCAAAATCATTATGGCATTTAGCTCTTTCAACTTGAAGTGTACACACTGGAGAAGCTCTAACACACTCTCTTTTTATAATATCCAAGGTCTGCTGGCAAAGGTTTCGCTGCTGACAATACTTTTTTATTTATTTTTTATGTTATTAGTGCCATTAATTAATGAATTAATTTCCATTCAGTCAAATATGTTCCATTGCCTGTTTCCAATTCCCTTGGAGTCATACTTCATCCCACGCTTTATTTAACAGATTCTCCAGCTGCTTTCCACTTCACTGCGCTTTTACATGTTACATCTCATCAGGTGCTGTCTTTCCCGTTGTCATCCGGTGTCCTGCTCAGTTTGCCCACGATGAAAATGTCACCTTGCCCATCATTTTCCGCAAAGTGCCCCTACATTTTCAGATTCTGTTCTCTCTACGTGTTCCTTCCTCCTTCTTCAGACAGAAATAACACCCTTTTGTTATGTTGAGTGGCTTCATTGAACATAACAAAAGGGTATTATTTCTTTCTGCGGTCTCTTTTCGATCAATCACAACCAGATTCCTCCACTCCCTCCCCTGTAATGCTTGTTGTCCTCATCACTCCTGTCTGGGCTTGCTTGGACTGAAGTAAATTATAAGCTCTTTTGACGATGCCTCGTGTCTGTTTCTCACTCATCATGCTATAATAAAAACTTTTTCTTCATACAGACTTTGATGAACGAAATGGATTGTGATTTTAGCTTTTGTTATGCCTTCCTTTGTGTTGCCATCAAGTGTTTATTGATCTCTTTGTTCCAGATATTTCTCCCAATTAGCTCCTCCTCGAGTCACCTTCTGATGATGTTTGAAACAAATGTTCCCACATAATTCGTCTTTTTCAGTGTGTAATCAACACACTAAACAATGCTTCTATTATATTATTATAGTCTGCCCAGCTGCGGCTCCTGTCAGATCTCACATGGCGGGCGACCGTCGCTGCTGATGTATAAGGTGACCTGCTAAATGGGTAAACTGAAAGCAGGATGTCTAGACGTTGTCACATAGCACTGAACTGATGTTACTCGGGTGTCAATACCAGGTTACTCCTTGGGAATGTGGCAAAAAAAATAAACTCGTAGAGTGATGCAGCAGTACCGGGTTTTTATGGACTATAGAATCCGTGTCGGTGGAACACTGCATGCCACGTTGGACCAGGCACGCAATTTCTATCGCTGACAGTTAGCCTCACACTGTGGGTGAATGTGACCGAAGAGGAAAGGCATTCTTCTTATATTTCCATAAAAGCCTTCAACTTTTCCAAGTTAACAGACTATTTCCTTACAGCACTAGGTACACTCCTCCAACTTTCTTCTCTCAGCCCACATAACCAGACAGAGATTAAGGTTCAGTGGCAAGTTTACAAAACTACTTCGTATATTTGCTGAACATGACCCATGTTCATAATGCTGGGCAATAAAAAAAAAAGCCCTCTGGCCATCCTACAGCTGTAGCTATTTAGGTCAACGACAATCCACGTCCAATTCAGAGCACCAATCAGACCAGGGGTGTGTCTAACAGAGGTAATCCTGCCATGGACAATTTCTTAGCGCCCTCCCCTCCCCGAGCACTCAGGTTTTGTACCACTAGCAGTGATAACTCTAAACGTGGAATGTGTCTTAGGTCGTTTAACGAGTATAAAAACTATTTTGTTGTTCTTACGTCAGTGTGTTCTGTGTTAGTTTGTTTACTCGCGCTCTTCTCGGTTCTCTGCTCGTGCGCAGTATTCCAGGACCAATATGCACGCGCTCTATCGTGCACAGCTCTCCCCTGTGGGGAGAGGGGCTTGGGAGACCATTTTGTCCTTTAGCGGACAAGGGGGGAGGGACTGAGAAGTTGTCGATGTTCAAATTTTTGGGCTAAGTCCCGGATCTTCGGAATCTTGCCTACAATGTTCTGCTGGGAAATTTGTGCATCTGGTATTCATTCATGTGGATGTTACTTAGGCACGTAGCACCCACCTAGACCAGACCAATAAATTGTTGATGTCAACCCACACTTGCCATGTCTTGACTTTTAATACAATCGTTTCTGTATGGTGTAGCCTTCAGAACATCAAGGCTCCTTTCTGCGTTTGATCTGTTCTGATCTCATGCCTTGCATTCATCTCTCCTCGTCAACAGTTTCACCTCCCCCATGTTAGTGCCTACTTGTCTTCGCCACTCTATTTCCGTGGCCATGTAGCTTGGGCCAATGAAACACGTCAGGTGATTTCATGATTATTCTGTCACAGCTGCAACATGCAATTTCCTCCAATTCAGGCAAGAAGCTTCTCCCCTTGTCACGAACTGTACAATTCATCTCTGTCAGGTTCCTGCATATTAACAGTGACTGAACCCCTTACAATCCCTTACATATTCACACTATGCTCCCCACTCGTGTGCCAGTATTACATCCATTTCTGCCATCACGTTCTTCTCCTCATCTTCTCTTCCCTCACTTTTCAATCCGATGCCAGATGCTCAATCTCTCTCTCCCTTACAGCCATTTGTCTCTACAGCCATTTATCTTGTCACCTCTTCACGTTCAAGTCCACTCCTCCCATCTTTCTCAGTAAACCCCATGCTGTCATCTTATTCCCTGCTGTCAGTTTGCAGGAAACTCTGCAACTGGGCCACTGGACACTATGTCCCATAACACATGATCCTCTTGCCATTACGTATGTACATTATTGTCCTTCAGGAAATAAGGATGACCCTGCCCTGCTGGTCCCTGACAAATAACTCCTGGATGCATTGAGGTGTGTCCTCAATGCATCCTGTATGTGTTCAGACCTGTACTTAGGGCAGACCACTTGTGATCTTGTCAAGGTCTGAACTGATTTTTTTTTATTATTATTTGCAGTTTTTTTGGTTGTTTTTTGGTTAGTGTCATTTGATTCTTTTTTTCTCTATGTAAAGATCTTCTGTTATTATTGCGTATGGTATGCTGAGTGTCTGCACATTGGTGCTGCAATAAGGCAGACCAATCACGTAAAAGACAGGTGCACTGAAATTGCATTCGAGAAATCTGATCTGTGACCGTATTGAGAGGAGGTCTGGGTCGCATGTGTCCACATTCATCTGGCAGTGTGAACACAATGCCTCTTAAGGCACAACCTGCCATTGAAAGTGCTTCTCTGGCTGACCAGTGTGCGTCCAAGAATGACAGCAGTTTGCACCAGGGTCTCCTGACACCACAGTCTAATCACATGTAAACCACCATCTCGACTATACTAACCCACCTCTTCAGCTGCTTCATATCCCACTCCTTCCCTACCACGCTGCAGAAGAGAAAACCTTTGGAGAATCAGAGCCTCCTCCCCTTTTTCTAATGTTCAATATCCAGTTCATTAAATTTTTCATCTGCAGCCCCCTGAAAATCAAACCACTGCTCTGTAGAGGATTTAATTTGAAGGTAGCTCAGTCTCCAATGAGTAATGTCTTCACCCCTTCACCCCAACATTAATAATGTAGTTCAACACCTTCTGCATCCAACACGCCTATTTTCAGAGGCACAGTTCAACACACTGACTAGCTAATGATTTCTTTTATGTGGGGAAGTTGACCACTCTCAAACCTGCACATTTCATGATCCAGTAATGTCATTCATGAATATATGACAGGGAATATTTAAAAACTAGGCTGTTTTTTAATGAGCATATCATTGACAAATGAATGTAAGCCTTGAATAAAGAATATCAAAGTCCTTGTGGGTACTGAGAAAAACTGCAAGTTACCGTTATAATAACCGGTTGTCATGATTACGCAGCAGCAGGACCCAATTGCAAGACACTAAGGGGAGGCAGGAGCTGGCAATAAACAGAATTTAATGAAAAACTTACGCAAGAGTAACAAAAGAGGCTGCAGTAGAGAGGAGAAATCCAAGAACACTAAATCTCTCCAAAAAAAAAAAAAAAGGAAAGGACTGCGGACCATGCTGAGCAAACAGGGGTAACATCGCTGATGGCTAAAATAAAGGATAAGGATGTAGACTTAAACTTTGTTCATCCACAAGGGAAATTGCTTGGTCGCGGTAGCTTTGTTGCAAATGAAAAACACTCTTGAGAACCACAAGTAAAGAGAAAGATAAAATAAGATAAAAACAAAGTATAAATCTAGCAAAATATGTACGACGCACGTTAGCATTCAAATGTACAAAATTAACATATGAACAAATGTACAAGAAACAGACACAGAATATATTATATACAATGGAACAAGCATGGTTAAATATGGTTAATCACACACACACAAAGGCTGATGGAATAACAAGAGACAGGTGAGACCAACGAGGGGAGGAGCTTGCAGACAAAAGACACAAGGCGAGACAGGTGAGTGAAATCACAGAGGCGGGAACAGACAAGCAGGAAGTAAAGCCTAAATCCATCAAGAAAACTGATTACAACATAAAACAGCAAACACAAATTCAAACTTCGTAACCATCCCACCTGTTATAACTGCATGTTAGCCGTTAGCCTCAGCGACCTCTGGAAGCCAGAAGTTGCCTGGCAGCGGCCATTTAGATAGCAAGCATTTTATGTACTCGAATTATAATCGCGGCATCCAATTACAGACCCAAGCCACTGATCCCACTCATTTTATTTTACCCAAGCCTTTTACCCAAGGCTTGTCATTCCATTACTGCCATGTGTGGTCACTGTGACCTTCATCTAAACACACTTGCAAACCAAACATCTGCATACTTCAAGCTGATATTGCCATCGTGGCTGAACCTTGATATACTGCTGAAAAGGGCAAAGTGCTGAGGTCTGGGTAATAGTTTTTTCAATGCATGAAATGAAAACGAACACAGCCTACTGTATTGTTTGCAAGTTTAAAACCAAAGCTGATATTAAATCAGCACAATGCAACCGTGTCCCCTGTACATTTAGCAGTATTTAAGCTATGTGAGCAACAGTAAAACAGGATAAGCTCAACATCCTTGATATACGCAGTTTGTTTTCATCTTCATGTCACAAAAATGTCCGTGTGGATAAAGCTGAGATCATGCACCATATGGCTAAGCTCAATCTACATAAAGGAAATAGGTCTCAAATGAGCCTGTAATAGCTGATGAGCATGCGAGGTGCTGTGGCTTTCTTCCACTTTACGCTTCCTCCAGCTATGATCCACTCTCAGCGGTTGTTAGTCAGATAGCCCACACACTTCAAGGCACTTCTCTCAGATCAGAAATAGCGAGTCTTTGTTCCAAGTGGCCTCAGACCAAACCCTGTCACCAATTACTTTCTCACTTCAAACTGATCTTCTCGTGGCATTTAACAACATTTAAATTCTAATACAACAGAAATATCTAGAAAGTGGATGAAAGCAAAAAATAGCATCTGAACGATTTATAAAGTTGCTTTTGTCGTACTGTGTTTAGATACGGCTTTTAATTTTAATTTCTGGTATGTCTTTTTTAATTAGTTAAAACTGAATTCCTAGACGAGAACAAACAACTCATTAAATGCTTTGTTCTAAGATCCACAAGGAAAACACACACACACAAACACACAGTGTCTGTCTTATTCTTCAAAAATAATGACGACTTTTTAAAAAGCCGCAACGCTAACCGTGACGCATTTTCCATTTTATGTCAGAAAAAAAAAAAATACATAGAGCCTACTTTTTTTCTCCAACTTATTCTGACACAGCTGTTCCTTCAGGAAATGATGCGTTACAATGATGGAAAGTGCAAAAACTTCCTTTCGGTGCATCAGCAGATCTCGTGGAAGAGAGCCACACTCGCCGCAGGGCATGAGCCTGTTTAAAAAAAATGCTGTTACTGCAAAGAAATAAAATAGTCTTACCTCTGAGAATCCAGCGAGTGTCACAGGCAATTACATTTATCTCTTATGGAGAGTCCCTGTGGTGCAATTATACAGCATTTTCAGTAAATGTCCAGGGCGTTGTTTCAAAGCATTTCTTCAAAACCGTTTTTCCACATTTATTTTTGTTATATAAAAAAGATTGTGTCTGTACATCTTGGACTCAGCAGAAACCACTGTTTTGATGGCAGCAAGATGTCATCTCTTTATAACTCTGGTGAAACGCAGGAGGGATGTTCTTCCAGAGAGTAGAAAGGAGGAAAATTATATTTAGCCTTTACTTATTCCTCTGTTAAAGGACTTTTTTTTCAGTCATTAATAATTCAGATTAAGCCAATAATTTGATATGCAACTGTTGTCACACACATGGTTTTGGCAGAGAGTTAAAAGGCAAGCAGCTAGCTAAGCTAACGCGGCATAAAGAAAGAGGAAAACGGTTAGCCTAGCTTTGTTGGAAAGGCAGCAAAGTCCTCCTACCAGCAACTGCAAGTGAATAATTTAAATATATAAAAATAAAAATCTAATATTAAAGAGTTAGACTCATTTATAACAATTTCAGCTTGTAAGCTAAATATAAAGCTGGCTAACCTAGCTTAGCAGAAAGGATGAGAAAAACAAGGTAACAGCTAGCCTGATTTTCCAAAGGCGATAGCAACAGAAACTCTAACACTTAACAGATTAAATATTATAATATTTGGAGCCATGTTCAAAGCTTTACTTAATGTGAAGCCATTGCCAACAGCCAGCTAAGCTAGCTTAGCAAGAAGTATGAAAAGATAGAAGCAACAACTAGCCCAGTTGTGTTCAAATCCACATAAATCCACTTACCAGCAACTCTAAAGCTGAGTGAATTAAATACATAAAATATATTTTAAGAGATGATTGTTTTTGCGTATTAAATAGGCTTAACCCGAATTGTTAGTATCTTAAATTAGTTTTCTCATACAAGTCAATGGACAACTCTTACAAGTCGAAACGCAATTACAGATATCTTCAAATAGAGTTTTGACATTTTTTAATGCGACATGTGTTTCTGCAATGGAAATTTTCTTTCCATCCAAGTGAATAATGTGAAATTATGTCTGTGAAGTCATTTCCGGTATCTCACAAAATTTCCGTCAAGGTCAAGTGTATTTGTTAAATTGTCATTCTTACTACTCGTCATGTTATTGCAGATATCCAAAATGCAATTACAAATATTCAACTGAAACGTATTAAATTTATTTTATTTTTGTATGCGCGTCAGTGCTGACATGTCACCTGAAGATCGCCCCCAGAATTCAGTGACAGCTTCATTAATTTAAGACCAAAGTGAACAACACGCGGCCCAACAGATAAGAGACACTTTGAATGAGAATTCTAAAATACAATATGACTTGTCCTCATCACAAGGCCACAGTGATATTTGGACAACTCCAGAAAGTAAATATAATAATGTCGTTGGCTCAGGTGATGTATCTGAGCCTGTTTCATAATTCTCAACACCCACTCCATCAGGTCTGAAGGAACAGAAGTGAGGCGTAACAGTGCAACATCCATTTTAATAGTGGTACCACACAGCCTCGCTGCTGAAGATGCTACGCAGCCGAACACCTTTTTAATAAGGTGCGCCGTGTTTACCACCCTCGGCCTTTTCCAATTAGTGACAAATACAAAGTAGGAGTGGTGCTGCTGGGAAAGTCATTTAACAAAATATGCAAATCGGAAACACACATGTCAGCGCCCTGTAATTAACGACAAAATTAGCCCCGCAGTCCTGGAAAGCCTTTAATCGCGGCACTAGAGGAAAGCTAATATAAACATAAATGTCAGAAAATCTAAACATTCCTAGCAAAGGCCACCGGAGAAAAAATAAATGAAATTCACCAAGGTTGTAAGAATTTATCCTTTTGTAACCATGACATACTGTCCAGTATGGACTTAATTACACTTCTGTTGAAGCATGCTGCAAACATATGTATACAGGCAAATGGAGCAGCTGATGTTGTGATAACAAGCCCCGATGCAAGGTCTAATGTGAAGGTCACTTGTTTGTATGCTGAGATCAACTCTTGTGGCTCCTTTCTGTAGCGCATGTATAAGACCTATTGTCATGCATAAGAAAGCCTCACACCGGTCTATAATTTTATCTAGGACTGGACCTTTGTTAGGAAGCACATCTTGCCATCGCTAACACCTGTGCTTTCTGCTCCATGGCGAGTAAAAATGTGAGCTATGGGGGGGAAAAAAAAAACTCACGGCGACATGCTGGTTATGTTGCACATTGTGCAACATTTATATTTGTTTGTCTGACGCATATTGATCAGACTGAGCTTGTTGTTGCTGGCGTCAGGAAAGAAAAGCCTCCGACGGCAAATGTGCTGGTCCACCGGTGGAGCAGATACTTACAATAACTGAAATGTCAACTTTTATACAACCCAGATGGATGGCAATATAGACAGACATGAGGTTTATGCAAGATTTATGTGGATCGTTGCACAAATGCCAATTTATATTAAAGGTCTGGATATACACAGAAATGTTTTTTTTTGTTTTTTGTTTTTTGCCGATATGTTTGAAACAAGAACTGGAGGGTGCTGAGCTTCTTTGCAGAGATAATGTTGATTCAGGAAAGAGAAATCATCAATCCGTATTCAGCAGCCACACACAGATTAGCGAAAAAGCGAAGCCTTCTGCATTATATAAAAAGATGCTTTAAACGAGAAAAAAAAACATCTTATTAGCATGAATGTATCATCCTCCTTATGATCCAGATTCATAAGTTTAATTAATAGGTTCATGCTTGCATGCTTACATAAAGAGAATACCAGTGGGAGGAGTGGTATTATAGCTAATAACAGAGATCAGTGTGAGCTGCACTTATAGCTTCTGGACGGGTTGAGGTGACGTTTGCTTTCTAATGAGCTGCTGCACCTCCCTCCGTGACTCGGTGAGATCCTCAACAAGCTTCGATAAGCAGGAAGCAAATGAAATGACAGACGCTGACGTTACAGCGTGTATGAATGCTGCAGCTGGAGAGAGAAATCAGGCTTTGTGGGATAAATCTGTCCCTCAGGGGTTAATACATTTTGTTAAAAACGTACCTCTCCCCTGGTTCAACGTCTGAACCACCTTATTATGTGCTCTTGTGCGTTTTGAAGAGCAATGAGTGAGATTGTCTGTCAGCTACAGTTTCCAAGGTAATAACAGCAGTACCCAATTTAAAATGCACTTTAACAATATTTATTTATTTCAGGATGAACACACACACAAGAAAATGTCTTTTGCAGGTTTTGTGTAAAGCGTTAAATTTCACATCACATTCCATCTTGTCAGGTATTTTATTAGGATTGACAGGAGGTCGAGGGTTGGGGGTTTTAATTCAGAGTGCCATTTACATACCGCTGTCAGGTCAATGAGGAGTCACATATTATATCCTGAAGCTTTTTATACAGTAGCACATGCTGTTTTTTTACTTGAACTGCCATCAGTGTGTTGTGTAATGGACCTCTGGGGGTCAACAGAAGCTTTTAAATCGGGCATCTACTGAATCTGCCTGCCAGTCTCAAAGGAAACCACCCAGTTACAACTTTGTAAATACCTTGTATAACAGTTTATTTATTCCTATAACGAGGAACTGGTTGGAGGAGGACACGCACAACTCAGTACTCAGGGGGTGCACAGAGTCTTTTACTTCCAAAAGGCAAGCAAATAAAAAGTCCAAAACAGTAACGAGGAAAAAGTTCAAGCACAGAGGGAAAATACTCAAACAACACAGACATGGGAATAATGTCCAACTGGCAAAGGAGGAAGGAAATGCTGAGGCTACAGTAAATACAAAGGGAGACACAGGTGAAACATTTTGGGGCGGGGTAAACAATCAGAGGCAGCAACCACACAGGGGAAGTGAAGGCATCTGAAATGATCGAGACTTAGTGACATTAAACATTTGATTCCACAGAGGTCAGTGTGACAACCCCTGGCTTTTCTGTTCTTCTCCCACTTCTTCTTCTTTCTTTTTGTTTGGGCTACATCTTGGTCTATAAAACAGTTCAAACTTTGGGCTAAAAAAAACATTCCACATGAAGTGATCAATCGTAGAAGAAGCGTTATTGATTGCTCCGCAGCCAGGAGACACTGAGGATTCCCCTGGAGCGCAGAGGAGAACTTGCATCGAAGCAATAAGGCTGGATTATATCGAGGCAATGAGAACAAAGATCTTCAAGAAAAAGTCACTGGAGGATCACTGAGCGCTGGAAGAAGATCCTGGCTTCAAATCCCAAACACACGATGTATATTTCTAAATTATTCTGCAAAATAAAATTGCAACCCACCATTTGGCAGCTCATTTTAAGGGAGTTCTTGTTAATAATTATTCAATCTTGCTTCTAATTTCCATATTCACATGCCACGTATCCCACACGAAGCCTTGCTCATATCCCGTCACGTCGTAGCTGACAGTCTAAGTAACGTTCGTGAATATTTTCCAACTCAAATAATTTCGAGTGAAACAAGTAACATAAAAATATTGCTAAAAAAAAATACCTCTTCTTGCCTTAACCGTTAATTTGAAAAGAAAAGCTCACTACTGGTGCAGTGAATTTGTTGGAAAGTCATGTGGTGTGCATTGTATGTCAGTTGACTGTGTATCAGCCACTCCCATTGGTCAAATCACTTCAAAGTTGAGACGCTACAGAGATGCTAAAGAGGGCACACAAATACATGAGTAGCATTAGAGAAGAAATTAGATAAGAAAGTAGAGGATAGGTGCTTGGTGCGAGAGAGAAGAGAGTAGAGGACATGTGCTTGGTGCAACATCCCACAGCAGCCTAGGCCTATAGCAGCAGAGCTAAGCCATAGTTCAGTGTCACCTGATCCAGCCCTGAGTTTTATCAAAAAGGAATGTATGAATAGTAACAGAGAAGAAATTAGATGATAGGTGCTCGTGCGAGAGAGAAGAGGGTAGAGGACAGATGCACGGTGCAACATCCCCCAGCAGCCTAGGCCTATAGCAACAGAGTTAATCCATCACCTGAAGGCAGTTCAGCATCACCTGATCCAGCCCTAACAGTGAGCTTTATCAAAAAGGAGAGTCTAAAGCCTAACCTTAAAAGTAGAGAGAGTTTGCCTCCCAAACCCAAACCAGGAGCTGATTCCACAGGGGAGGGGCCTGACAGCTGAGGGCTTTACCTCCCCTTATGAAGTTTAAAACTCTTGGAAACACAAAGTAAACCTCCACTTTGAGATTGAAGTGATCTGTTGGGATGATGTGGTACTACTTTAGGATATGATGGAGCTAGGCCTTTAAGGGCACCAATGAAGAGAAGCTAAAACTGGAGTAACGTGATCGATCTTGTTAATTCCTGTCAATGTTCTGCTGCAGCCTTTTGATTCAACTGCAGACTTTTTAAAGAGCTACTGTTACAATGCCTAAACCCACAGTAAAGTGTGTCCTTTCGGCATATTGTCAGAGAAACACGATGGTGATACAGCATGTTATTAGACACTGGAAACTCCGCAGATGAAAAATGTACCAGAGCCTATTTAAGGAAGATGAAGACTTGGATTCTGAGAAGAGAACTAATCAGATCACTTCAGTGCCACTTCACTGCAAGTGTGTAGCACAAACTATAACAATGAATCACACAGGCACCAACAAAGGCTGATGAAGGCATCTGATACTTCAGCTGCATTGATCCCGCTCATTCAAATGCACAAGCAGTTTTCAGAGAAAAGCATGAAGGCCATAGTCAGAGGGAGTGAATGAAATGCCAGGTGATCGATGATAAAACAAATCTCCAATTTGTCCTGCATCCACTTCAGCTCAAAAATCAATAAATAAACAAAAAAACACTGGAGATGCCCCATCTGTTCATTCAAGCATGAACGTAAAACAGCGTGGGCTCTTTAGGCAGACGCAATGTTGCAATGACCACAAGTGCTTGGCTGCGTTATGCAATTACCACAATGGCCAATTGTGGGTTTGGCAGATGTCGAGAGTTTGCAGTGCAATAGTAACCGTGACAGTTCACACATATCAATCCACACTGAGAAAGGGAATGCATTTATAAAAAGACACACATTCCTTAAGCAATTTTCAACAGACAAAAACATATTATTGAGCGTCTGAGCGTAGTAGGTGTTTGCTCGTTAAGATCCAAGGTATGTATTTCCATTTGTTAGTCGCAGGGGGACGGTGGGTGGATGGGTTGGTGAATAGGTTAAATACAATTTCAATTCAATTGATAATTCAATTCAATTCAGTTTTATTTATATAGCGTCACTAACAATACAAATCATCTCAGGACGCTTTGCAAAACCCGGCCTGAAACCCCCACAGCAAGCCTGAAGGCGACGGGGGCAAGGAAAAACTCCCTTTTAACAGGAAGAAACCTTGAGCAGAACCCAGCTCATATGGAGGGACCCATCTGCCTTAAGGCCAGCCGAGTACAGAGAAAGAGAGAAGAGAACAACAAGTAAGGGGACACATATAGTAATAGCACAGAATTGACAAGTAGTAGATAGGAAGCTAGAGGGCAAGAGCTCTGTGCCAGAGAAAAGAAAGTGGAGGATGTGAGAGAGGAGAGAAGAAGGAGAACATGTGTTTGGTCCCCCAGCAGCCTAGGCCTATAGCAGCATAACTAAGGGGTGGTTTAGTCCAGCCCTAACTATAAGCTTGATCAAAAAGGAAAGTCTTAAGCCTGACCTTAAAAATAGAGAGAGTGTCTGCCTCCCGAACCCAAACTGGGATCTGGTTCCACAGGAGAGGAGCCTGATAGCTGAGGGCTTTACCTCCCATTCTACTTTTTGAAATTCTAGGAACCATAAGTAGGCCGGCACTTTCAGACCGAAGTGATCTGTTGGGATGATATGGTACAGTGAGGTCTTTAAGATATGATGGAGCTAGGCCTTTGAGGGCCTTGTATGTAAGGAGGAGGATTTAAAATTCTATTCTAGACTTTAAAGGGAGCCAGTGAAGAGAAGCTAAAACTGGAGTAATATGATCTCTCTTGCTAATTCCTGACAATGCTCTTGCTGCAAAATTTTGAATCAATTGGAGGCTTTTAAAAGAGCTATTTGGACAGCCAGACAGTAATGAATTACAGTAATCCAGTCTGGAAGACACAAATGCATGAACTAGTTTTTCAGCATCACTCTGAGACAGGATGTTCATAATTTTGATGATATCACGCAGGTGACAGAAGGCAGTCCTGGTTACTTGCTGCTTAATGTGACATTTAAAGGACATAAGAGAAGCAAAGAGAAGAGAAGTAAACGACACTGGAAATGTCTGGACCTGGCATTCATTTGTATCGATGTCACTTAGACATGTGCCACCCACCTAGACCAGACCAGGTAGCCCCAATTCATAGCAATGACACTCCTTGATGGGAGCAGCCATCCCCAGCAGCAGGATAGAGTCTGACACAGGCCCACACACAATAAAGCTTTAGGGACAAAAAATAAAAGAAGAACAGCACAAGGTGTTGACCTGACCTCCAAATTCACTAGATCCCAAGCTGATCAAGTGTCTGTGGGATGGTCCACTGACCTTCAGAAGGTCACGACTGTTTTAGAGGCACAAGGGAGACCCACACAATATTAGGTCATAATGTTATGCCTGATCGGTGAAATCTTTTATTGACTGCTAAAATAACCATAGGGACTTGTACTGTGTAAGTGTCATCAACTGACACAGGTTTATCAACAGTTAATTAGCTTTAACAGAAAGACAGCGATGCCAGCTCTGTGACAGGAATACATTTTAATAAATAAGGGTCACAAACTCGCTCTACACTCAATCGTGGTTATTGAGTCGGCTGTTAGAGCCAATTACTGTCATGTGTAGTGCAGTCCGCCCTGAAGCCAATAACACTTACAGTGTTGGCGTCTGAGAGACTCAACAATTGATCCAACTTTTTTTTTTCTTTTTTTTTTTTTAAGCTCCAGCAGGAAAACACGAAATGAGCAAAAGACACGACCGGTGCTGAAATATCACGTACCTGTGAACATGATCTTTCGTCCAAAAAGATTTAAAAGTGTATCTGTCACAGCTGAGTGCTAACAACAACACCTAGTGCCTGCATGGTAAAAGGGTTGCATTTGAAAAAAAAAATAAAAAGACGAGAGGTTTCCTGAGCTGAATGCAATTTCCTGAGAAATTTTCATCCAATTACACATAAATACCACCCGGGCAGATATAAGTGGGTGGACTTCTTTAAGGTAACATTTCGTTCCCCTTAACAATAACTGAAGATAAAGCGAGAACACGATGCATTGGCGCTTTTCTGTTTGCGAGGCAGGAGCAGCGAGGTCCTCAGGGCAAAGCCCACACAAAAACGACACTTGTCTAGAAGACTCCAAAAGATCTTGAAGTCATACCCTGCCCCGAGGTGAAGTTCTGCTGATGGGATGGTAGGAGGGAGAGTAAAGGATGCTGTAGAGCTCTGCTGCCCTCTGTTGGTTGTGCATAACAAACAGTGTTTTACAAATACATGAAAAACAGCAGCCACATTATCCTGTCGTTGCCATAGTGATCATCCCTCGTGCCCCCTTATGTGTTTTCCTGCAGAACATATACCCCTGGGTGTGCAGGTGAACTTCAAAGCTCGGCCATGTTGCGTGTCTGCGACGTGCTACTAAGTTAATTTTTAATGCTCGGATTGAACTTTGATGAAATGTTTTTGCCTGCAAAGGCGTGGAAAGTCTTTGGTTGCGTTTTTTAAAGGCACTTGCTTATCTTCAGAGCGAGGGGAAATTTGACATGGCACTCCAGTCATCAAAATGCTCCACCTTACAGAAGTTTGGTTCATTTTTTATTTATTTTTTTTGTTATCTTGACGCAGTCTGAAGAGAAACGATTCACCGTGACGTTGTTCTGACTTGAGGAGTCGTGGCTACGCTCGTTAGTTTGATGTTTGAGGAAAGTCAGCGCTCACAGCCAAAGCTGAATCATCAGTACATGAAAATCATCTGTGTATTCTGCATTTACATGTAACTATGAAAGTGACATTGGCAAATGAACCCCATGTAAGGTACTACAGATTACCTGGAATCTCATTTGCATAACGTAGTACTATATCGTTATTATCATGGCACAGGCTAATTCACGTAGCATATATTTGCTTGATATGAAGCAGTTTGTACAATCTGCTGTTTGACAAGGGGTTGTTAAAGGGGAACTACTGTTTTTTTACAACCTGGACCTTATTTCTGGCATAAAAAACAATCGTTAACTCACCCATATAACTTCTGTGTAATTTATATTCCTTTGGGAGATAATTAGATCAGCGTATATCCATATAGTGGGAGTGACTGGGGCACCGAAACACAGCCTCTAAATAACACATTATCTGACGCAAAACTTGTTCATTTCACTACGGTTCATCTACAACCCCAGTATCGAAAAAATATGCAACCATGCTAGCAGTAGCAAATTACAGGTAAACAGGCCGACCGTTGGGGGTGCGTGCGGGGGGTGCGTGACTTGGATGACATCATCCAAGTCAAAAGACATCACCCGGGGTCCGTAGGTCAATGATGATGATGATAACAGGTAACAGGTAAGGAATAGCACTAGCGTATCATAACAAAATATTGGTGAAATGAACAAGTTTTGCAGCAGATAATGTGTTATTTAGAGGCTGCGTTTCGGTGCCCCAGTCACTCCCACTATATGGATATACGCTGATCTAATTATCTCCCAAAGCAATACAGATTACACAAAAGTTATATTTATGCCAGAAATAATGTCCAGGTTGTAAAAAACAGTAGTTCCCCTTTAACGCTTTCCATTCAACTGTTCGCTTTAAATAATTAACTCATAAAATGCATGAATGTTTGCACACATTTCTTTTGTGAAATGGTCCTCTTGTTTAAACAACACAACAAACAACCCATTCATTAGCCTGTGGAGGTAAAGAGAGTAATTAACCCATGTTAAACGTTTCTGCAGTCAAGCCTGTTGCAGATTTAACAGTTTATATTTAATTATAAATGGACTACAGGTCTTTGCAGCATGCGTGTCCATGTACGCAGTCACACTCGTGCATTATGTTCTGTGATAGCAGTTTTGAACGGCCACAGGAGAAGAGAAAAGATATCCCCCGTAGATCAGGCCACGGATTGATGATGTGAGAAACACACACAAAAAAGCAGCAAAAATACTTTGAACCACAACAAATGCCAAAAGGGTTTAGAAAGATAAAATTTGACAAGACTGTGTAGTAGGAGTTCCAGCAGAGATCCTTGACCTTAGGATGAATGTGAACATGAAACTTGTTCAAGGTCTTCCGGAAAAGACTGGAGGCTGTTTAGAGCAGCAACAGATTATTTGTAGTTTTTGGGCCAAACTGGGACATTAATCGTATCAATACTTTCTGTTTAGATTTTTCATAATTAAATGCAAGAATGAACATTTTAAGTGCATTCTAATAAAATATCCAAAGCTTTAATTAAAGATTGTTAGTTTGACAGCTGCCACTTTGCTAAAGCTAGGCTAGTTAGCGTTTTGCATGGCTGGTGTTGTTTACTTTATCACCGTAACAGATACAGCTGTTTATATAGGGAGAAAGAGAAAAGGAGTGGGAGAGAGAGTTATTACTAAGAAGATGATGAATGAATTACATTTCTAAATACAGGAAACCGACAGGAAAAGTGATTATTAGCTTTCACCAGGTAACCACAAGTAGCTAGCATGAGGCCACTTCTGTTATATCTGTGTCTGTGTTTGGCTCTTACTGTAATTTTTTATTGTTAAATTATGTTACAGGTTCTGACTGAGTTCCAAAGGTTAAGTGGACGACTGACCCCGATACACTCCGAAAGTGCTCGGCACTGGAAAACATAATAAGGTCATCACTCCATGATGTCTCGTCATCTTCACAAACGCAGAAATAACAGGGCTACACAAGCCCTTGAATCCACTTAAAATTACAGCTACTTCACTCAAGTTTGACCAAAACAAAAAAAATGCACTGTGGATTAACAGCGGGCTATTCATCAGGGAAATGATTATGTCGGAGTGCAATGGTTGCTTCAGACGAGGACGTTAAATCACTGCGCAAACACGCAAATGCAATTATAGCTGCACCATGGCTTCTGTCAACATGAACTTTAGACGTCAAGGAAGACAGGAGATCTCTCACGCACAATAAATTTAATCTTAGCCTGTGCTATTTATGGTTCCTACTCATGAAAACCTCAATATATAATTGGAATTTATTGCATTTTGTTGGATCTGGAATGTCTCTTAATGATGAATTGCAGCGCGGGGCAAAGGTTGCGCCACACGAGGCTACGGGAATGTTTTAAGATAACTACATGTTTACAAAAACAGGTATTTACCTTTCCAGTATTAGAAGATTAAATGCACTCAGGAGGATTTTCTGCCCAGTGTTTATAAAGCTGAGGTCACAAATCACATCACGTCATGTCTTTCGGCAGGACAATAGGACTGCCGTCGGATTATTTAACTCCAGTCATAAGTCAAAAGACAATGAGAGGATGTCAGCTGTAGTCTGTGTTTCTTTACGTCCTCAAGAACCGCGTGGCGTAGCTCCCAAAGGATGGATAACAATAACTTCCTAAAATTCCTTCAGGTGATTTGCATATTGTCAGCAGCAAACCTTTTGTGTTTTAGTTAAAGCATAAACACAACAATGTAGAGTGTAATATTTCAGTGTGTATAAATTCTATAAATTAAAACTATTAATCGTTCCACCTCATGTACCAACATGTGTGTGATGACAAAAACTTCTTGAATCCATCTAAGGGTTGGGAATCTCTTCATCATAGTTTGACAAACTAGGGCCCCCAAACAGCATCTCGCTTAGGGTCCCCATGAAGCTAGAAACGGCCCTGATAGTGGTAATAGTAGCAGCTCTTTACTGAGGTCAAGTTCATATAAAATATCATTTATATGTTGTGAAGTGGTCTCTAACCTACCGTTTAACGAAAAATCTGACTGACTCTGCAACTCAGATGCAATTGTTTTTGAGAAATGCCCAATCATTTTGCCTTTTTGGACTTTTTTGCTTATCTGAGCTTCTTTATTTTATTTTATTTTATTTTATAGTATGAGATATCTAAAACATAACAGGATTTGTTTTTTCTTACTCCTGAAGACCAAGGTTTTCTTGAAATTGCCACCTGGAAAAACATTCCCAATTGTACTCAGAAGTAGCTGCACAACTTTAAGGACAAAGTTAACAACCTTAGGCTCTACGGATAAGTCATACTTGGGAGGATAAGCCTCCTACACAAACTGCTAACAAGGGTTAATTGAACTCGGCATGTGACTGTTAAACTAACCCAGATGTCGGTGAGACTGTAAAATCGGGAAGTGGTTATATTGCCTGAAACCGCGGTGAGTAACAGGCTAATAATTAACAAGGAAATCAATAAGCTGCACTTGAACTTAAATGACTCTCGTCAGTGTTTTACTTTAACAAGAGAGTGTTTAAGGGAACCACGTTTAAGAGAAGTGTATGGTGTGAAAATGGTGACAGAGGGCACATTTTAACATGGTAAACATGCAAATGAAGTTGACTTGTGGGAATTACAACGGGGCATATTAATGGGCGGCGTCAGGTGAGGGTTCAGCGGGGGGAAAGTTTCCACCCTACGGAGAGTTACACATCGTAAAACTCATGGCTTTGGGCCGGATGACTCATTTTGCTATCTGTGGAGTTACAGTGACAGCCCACAGTCCAAAAAAAAAAAGTTAAATTCAGTAGCTAAGAAATAAAAGCCATAAACTTAACTGTCAAACTTCTTCATGTCCTCAGACATTTGTTCAGTATTTACCTGCAACAAGAACTTCTGTTCAAATAAATTCAATTCTTGAAATTGTTGTTTTTATTTTAGCGTTTTATAGCAAATGTTTTTTCTGTGACGCTGTGAAAATGTAATTATTTTCTGTCTGGCGTAGGAGGCTGATGATGCACCGCGGTACTTCTGTATTTACCTCTTCACCCTGCCAATTTGCATCCATGACTGCAGGCTGAAGTGTTAAACTCCCTGTTTTTTTTAGCAACGTCAACTCTGAGTCATGTGCTGAATTTCACTGCTCAAACACGACATTTAAATTCCTCACTGAACCCGGGCAAACTGGAGGAATTACTCACGGTAATTGTATCACAGCTGTATTAACTTTAACCCGACAAGCTGAAAAAAAAATACTGACAATATGTTGCGCAAAATGCAGCTGCGGGAATAGTGACACATTGCGTGATATCCTGGAAATTAATGCATGGCTTCTCCTTCTTAAGAGTTTTCCACGAGGTGTAATGATGTGAGTCCTTACATGTTATAAACGGGGTATCTATTGTGTTTTTTGTGTGTTTTTTTTTCTTTCTGTTTTGTCGTTCGGAAAGAATATCCACCCCTGTGACACCGGCCGGGAGCTCAGGATGTGCCTCGGGAACCACAATAATCAAGTCCTGTGCCAGACAGGAAAACAGGGCACTGAGTCTAACTTACATTTACATCATTAAGTGGATTTTGTTTTCACATATATGCTTTTTAATACATCTTGTGACTTCCCAGTAAAACATATTTGCAGATATAATCAGATAATTGCATTTGCCCCTGCAGCATCACTCATATAGTTCACCTTTTTGTTTATATAGCGTTTAGACCATGCAGTTATACAAGTGGACATCTATTAAAGTTCCTATTAAGGTTGTACGTATACACCGATCAGCCACAACATTAAAACCACTGATAGGAGAAGAAAATAACATTGATTATCTTCTACAATGTTCTGCTGGGAAACTTTTGCACCTGGCATTCATTCATGAGGATGTTACTCAGACATGTAGCACCCACCCAGACCAGACCAGGCACTCCACCCCATAGCAATGACACTCCCTGATAGCAGCAGGATGCAGTCTGACACAGACACACACACAAAAACGATTTAGGAACAGCTAAACATAAAACCGCCATTCAAACAATTCACTAGATCCCAAACTGATCTGTGTCATGATCCGCAGAGATCCCTCCCCTCAACACGTAGGACCCAAAGGACCCCCATTAACAACACCACACCCTCAGAAGCGCCATTCATTCCAATATTAGGCGGGTGGTCATAATGTTATGACCGACCGGTGTACATACAATGGCTAAAGACGTTGTATGCGGCAGAAATTAATGGAGCTGTTGTTTTCCTGTGCAGCGAGTCAAAGTGTTCTCTGCACAGACTAATATTAAAATAGTTGTTTCCGTAATTGGTATCAGTTCTGATATGATCGTGTTATTGTTTTTAACGAGCGCACACGCAAAAACAATTGCCAGTGCGTGTTTAATTGGAAATACAGACAGTTTGTAACAATGGTGCAATAGGGCTGTCTCAGCACCATCTCAGCCAAGTTGCCACAAAGGTCGTCTGGTGAACATATTACCGAACACGGTGTACCAAATACTCCCAGAAATGGAATTTAATTGTCAACTTGTGCAGTAAGGAAGCTTAATCATCTTTAGCCCTACTAAGTTTTATGAAAAACAACCAAATATCTTTAAAGAGTCACATACTATGTATTGGTAGTATAAGTCTGTTAAAACGTCTCTTTTGTTTGTGGTGGACGGGGTGTTCTGGAGTGTCCCTCAATGTTTCCTGCCCTCTGTCCTAAAACTGTGTGAAAAAACATGGGGAAGTGAGATAAACATACATGCCGTGGCCAAGGACATGATACATCCTGTGCGGTGGACAGTAAGGATCTCAAAGGTCAACAGATATCCCGCATGTAGTGACCCTACCTTGACCAAAGATCACTTCCAATTTAAAGGTATGAAGCCCTGGCATGACAAATATGGCTTCTCCATTCGTAGAAGCATCAGCGCATCTACCTTCTGTTTATCACACCGCCTGCACGTTGGGATTATTTACATTACTTTGCAGCCATTGAGCTACGAACTCTTGCTGAAAGTTGCGTGCCAGTTGTGTTGTTGCGTGTCAGTCCGCCTGTCAGTTTCTTGGACAACACCTTGGAAAATGCACTCGAGCAGCTTGAATAACATAGATAAACAATGCTGAAATAAACTTCCAGAGGTCCCATCTCTGGCACAACTTTGTTCAACAGTTCCCACATGTCGTGTTTTCCTTGGGAATGTACCTCTCCAGCTCTGATAATGTGCATAGTCGGATGAGTCCCTTTTCCAAGAAAGGCTGATTTGCGATGCTTTGTCTGTCCCGTTACAGATGAGTCAAAACACACTGCTTATGAGAGCGGTTTGCATTCAACAGAGACGGAAGAATCAGGAATCGCGACACATGTCGGTGCACACTTTGTCTTCTTAGCGTTTTATTTTGTAGCACATATCTGGGATCTTGTAACACTTTCACCCAGAATTAATCCGCAGCATTTAGCCGTGCAGACTGTCTTTTAAGTCCGTCGCACTCCAGCTTTTTCTGTAGCTTGTCTGGTGAGATGAAAAGCCAGATCTTAGCTTGGAGCAATTACTTAGAGATAATCAGAACAGCAGCACAAGTGAGGACACTATGATCTGCAGTAACAGAAGTTGCATATTCATGGGCGTGATTCAGACACATTCTCATTTAGCAGGCATGGCACAACACACTTTGCAGCTATCAAACAGGCATTGTTTGATACAGGGATGTGCACAGGGATGCAGAATTTGACATAGGCCTAGATAAAAATAATAATAATAATAATCGCAAAGCCTCATTCACTTCCATTCGGGCAAACTCAGTTTACGCGACCGGCAGTGGCCCTAGTAGGAGCACGTCGAGGTTGTTGCATAGACAGTAAAAGATACGGTTGTCGAGTGAGAGGACTCAGCGTTGTCGGAGAAGGTGAGTTTGTGATGTATAACAAACGAACGATCATCATCATCAAGTTTTATTAAATGAATTAAAATCTTCGTAAATCCAGACTGAGTCGAGACTTTTGGTCCACCACTGAAATATCTAATAACTTAAGTATTTCCATTAGGTTTCGCACAGTTGTACGGTTGCCATTTATCAGGATATTACCTCCAGAGACTAGACTGTTTATGTTTGCTCTGAATTTGGGCATTTTTAAAACTGGGTACTATGGGGGTTGAAACAATATTTTGTCTTCTTGCATCATAAAATGTTTGATGATTGTCTTCCCACGCTCAGTGGGGAATAAAATAGCAGGTTACATGGAGGTAATTACTTGCATGTGAATCTGAAGAATCCTAAAATTACGTTTTAATTCCTTAATTACATATATACACCTATTTCTCAGGTTCTCTCCCTGTATTACAGTTTTTTTGAGTGTAAAAGAAAAAACCTGCCATATAAAACCATCTTTTCACAAAATCCTCCCCCGTGAGTGAACTATTCTTACCTCGGCCTCGCCCCCTTGATGCTCAGCTGTCCTGTGGGCTTAAATTAACGCGCACACCCTCGGCGAGAAGCCTGCCAAGAAATGTGTGTGTACACAACTCAACCTTGAAGTCAGATACAACAGGCAATAATAAATCAGAGAGCACAAACAGCTTTGTGCATCAGGACGTGCGTCGTATCACGTAAGGCCGAAGCTGTATTCTTTTTTTTTTTTCAACTACTCAGGGATTAATCAGAAAAAAATAATAATTTAAAGTTTAAAAAAGAGGTTAAAGCTCGTGTTGACATGTGTCGTTACATATCTGCGTGGATGACCCAGATGAAGAGTCGAAACACGTCGTCCTAATAAAGTTGTTCCATGCGCTGCAGATGCTGCTGGAGTCTTGACCTTTCGACAATGCCTCTTCCACCTCAGTGCACCTGGGTAGCAGGTGAAGTCGTGCCAGAAATATAATGTTTGTGAACTTTGAGGATAACATTTTATTCCTCAAGATAGAAGAAAACATCTACAACACAGAGAAATGACATCTACTGGTTAATTGTTGTTTCCCCTAAAACAGATTCACTTTATATTTTACGCCTTATTAGACTAAAACAAGGCGGAGGCCGTTTCACTCACGCAGCAACCTCGCTGACCCACGAGGTAAAAGAGGGGCGAAGAAGATCACAGACCTGAGAAGATGTCAACCCAGTTCAGTGCCCCCCGGCCGTAAATCTCTGACATCAACTCCACAGCATGTCAGCTGAGGTCACTGTGGCAGGGGTGCAGTCCTATTCCTGGAAAATTATCAGACGCCTGACAGCCCAATTTCTGAATCTAAACATTGTTGTGGAGCCTCTGATCCCCCTCACTAATGAGAGCTCTTTGGTGCTGAATATCTCTCAGATCAAAGAGCTGTGCTGTGGCAGATCTGACATCTGGTGATGCTGCACCCACCCACCCACCCACCCACTTTCTTTTTTTTTGTAACCTTCGAGAAACGAGGTAAAAGGGCAGGTGGGGGCCTTTTGATACCTGGGCGCAGACGTAGACAGAACTCTTTGCTGAGTAGAGAGCACAGGAAGGAGATCTAAAGCTTTAATAATCTAAAGGACATTTTAACGTTTCTCTGATCATCGTTGCGACTTCAGCGTGTTTGGCATGGCTGCTGGAGGAAGCTTAGCAATAAATTCCTAGCTAGTGTTGAGCTTTTTGCATAAACAACTCAAACAAAATGACTTTTTCTTATTAGGTTGTGGTGGCTACGGTATGTAACCACTGTCAAGAGACGACAGATCACATTTATGAACTGCACTGCAGTCATTAGGAGGCGGTTGGGGTGGATGGTGGGTGTACAAAGCACTCAACTCTCACACATTAGATCTCAGGTGGTAAAAACGCTATAAAAGTCACAACAATTAAGACATATTCTTCTACCTGATCAGAGATTCCAACTATTATCCTACCTGCCCTGGGACTGCAGATGGAAATTAGCTGTTTGCTAAGTGTATCTTCTCCCTTTTTTAGTGATCAATGTTGTTTGTGGCTGGCTGGGCCTTTCTGTGTGGAGTTTGCATGTTCTCCCTGTGTCTGCATGGTTCTCTCCGAGTACTCTGACTTCCTCCCAACGTCCATGACATGCTCATTAGGTTAATTGGTGATTCTAAATTGGTGTGAGTGCGAATGGTTAGCCCTGCAATGGACTGGCGACCTGTCCAGGGTGTAATCCCCTCGACCCTTAAGAGGAACAAGCGGTTACAGAAGATTAATGAATGAATGAATGAATGAATTCATTTTGTACACAGTCCCTGTAAGAAATAAACTAAATAAACTAAACTGTTAACGTGGACTTTGAATAAAACAATCCAATACGACATATCCAACAATATCCATCATCAAATTGTGCTTGAAATATAGTATAGTAAGAGTTTTTTGTCTAAATTTACTGAAAAAACTCAATTAATTCAACAAAAAACATGCTCAGTTCTGGTTCATTGATCTTTTCATACATTCATCTGATCAAAATTGTTGTTTTACCACCATCACTGTCTGAAACATGTTGCGTTTTTCTGTTCGAACGGGGTATTAAGCAATTACATCACAGCTGTCAATCCAATTCCTTTCACTAGATCCAGTCTGTTCTGACTGATGTGTTACCATGAGCTATTTTGGTTAAGATCAGGCTGTAATTCTGATCATTAGTGGAAAACCTGCTTCCACGGAAACGTAGCCATTGATCCTCTCACAATCACGTTTCCTTTCTAACACATTTGATGCTGCGACTGACTGACTGACTGAAATAAAGACAGATCTCACAAAACTTTATAAAGACTAATTGGATTTAACTTCCAGCAAAGTTTTCCCACGAATAACACGCCACTTATGTTTTCCACATTCTTCTCGGCTTCAGCACAAACATATGACAAACAGATGGCGCGCCATGTCCAATCAGGACTCCGTGTAATCTTTTGCAGGTTGCTCAGTTAACCCCGCGTCTCTCACACCGTCGTGTTCGAGAGATCCTGGGAGACGCACATTAGCTTTCAGTAAAGTCGGCCGCTGGAGAAAGTATTTCTGTTTCTGTAGCCTGTCTGATGAGATGAAAAGACACGTGTTGATGGTAGTCAAGACTACGAGAGTCGCCCCGAGGGCTAGGGAGGCAATTAAAAATAATCAGAAAAGTGGCACAAGTGGGGACGCTGTGATCTGATCTGAGACGCATTCTCAGTTACGAGACGTGGCAGAACCGCATGGTACAACAGACGGCTTTGTTTCATGGCCGCACTCGCTCGCGGCGTCGCTCTCGAGATGGAAATGTGAAGTCAAGACTGCTGGTCTACTATTTTTTAACCAGACGGAAATATGTAATATCTAATAACTATTGTCATGGGGGTTTCGCACAGGTTGTACGGTTGTTATGTATTAGGATTTTCAGAAATTCGAGACAAGAAACAGTGTTTGTTTTCTTAAAAAGTTCATATATGATGAGTGAGAATACCTCACTGTCCTCAGACACATTCAGTCACACACTGACATGTGTGTTTAAATAACTTCAGACAGATATCATTAAAACCACTGACAGGCGATGTGACCAGACCAGGCGGCCCCCACCCCATAGAAATGACACTTAGGAACAATTAAAACAAAAAACATGAAAAACAGCACAAGGTGTTGACTTTGCTTCCAAATTCCCTAGATCCCAAACTGACCAAGTATCCGTGGGATCCACAGAGACCCCCTCCCCTCAACCCTTAGGACCCAAAGGCCCTCGCTAACAACACTCTGTTGCCAGACACCACACACTGCTTTGGCAGCAAACAAGAGACCTACACACAATTTAAGGAAGGTGGTCATAATGTTATGCCTTTACGCTATAACCTCCCCATTGTTTCCTCACACAATAGCTATAGAAGGGAGCGTGCTATTGAAGCCGAATGCGCTGCTGATGGCATTTTCCTGTGTAACGTATGCTTGGTGTTTACGCATAACTGCTTCTAGGAAGATTAGGTTGCCGCAACCTATACAATGCAAACTACAGGGGGACAGGGTGAGACAATGGACAGCCTATTTATAAATTAAGGCCAGCAGATGAAAAAGGCTCTTGATTTTGTTCCTACTTTGAAGCTACTGTGTGTTTTGTCTGTGTTTGCATTTGCACCTGTTCACTGGCTATGTTATTTGCATTCTCAGAGCTGCTGTGGCTATAAGACAAAACAGACGGGTTTAGAACTAATAATGGTTTGTGATAAAGCCATGTGACCTTCGCGGCTGAAAACAGTGAATGAATAGAGTGAATTCAAGGCGTCTCCATTTGTTCCTGACAAACTGCTCTGTGGCAGGCTGCAGGTTTGTTACTGTATGAATGAAGAACAAGAAAGGTCACGTGAAGCATTAGCTCAGTGCAGAGTTCATCTTCATTGCAGATTGTGGGCAATGTTAGGCTCAGCTTAGATAGCTGAAATTTCTCAAACCGCCCACAGCGGTTAGGAGGTATCTGCCTGTAAGTCAATGTACGAGGTGAAGGTCAGTCCGTGCTCTGTGGACAGTGCATTAACGGTTAAAGCTGCTTTTAATAGCGGGTCAATACTGACATAACGGTAAAGTCAAATGTGTTTCTGCAGAACTGACCTTCCTGGAAAAAAGTCTGTTATTGTCGGCTTGAGTTTAAGAATAATTCTTCACCAGTAAGCTATTTTTCAGTGTTAAAACTCTGACACACCAAGCTGCCGTCAAAGCGCTACCGGCAACAGATGTTGGCTATGTATGGAGCAAAAAGTTGCACTTTAACACACCGCAAAAACTTCAGCCAATGGGCAGGCGGCACAAACGTTCTGCACCCACGTGGATGGAAATAACTCCCCATACCAACAGGTGGCTGCAGTCTGTATTTGTCATTTAAAAAGGAGAAACTTGAAGAGCTACTATTAACCGTGCAAGCTCACAGGACCGGCTTCTCCTGAATCGTGCTGCTCTACAGTTTAGTCGTTGTAGCTGATCTCGTTGCAGGGAACACAGTGACGCATTTGAATATTCGGATTAGATGAAGATGTAAAACTGGAAGAGCCTTCTCTGTGTGCAGCTCTGTTTGCTTTTATAACTCCCGTTTCTGTTCCCGTTCTCTAGCTCTCTAAACTGAACAACCAAAGTGTTGAATAGACTGAAAAGTGTCAGACTCTCACAGGCATGCCTGAAAACAACAAGAGGAAGACCGTCAGATTCGTTTGACGTGGCCCTTGCATTCTTCATAACATAAAAACATCCAGCGATGACCAAATTTTACTTAAAACATTTAGATGTAAGAGATTGTTGCCCCTCGTTTCTGACTCCTGAAGGCTTGCAAGTCTTCCCAAACAGAACAGAATCTGTAGATTTTGACCCCTCACCCTCACTTATATTGTCAGAAAATGACCTCTGCAGGGTCAGTGTGGACAAGAAGAACAATTACATCAAACTGAAACAACTTCGATGTAAGGCAGAGGTTTAAAAGCCACGATTCCAGCGTGTCAGGGCTTAAAGGAGCAGCGCTGATTAGTTACGTGTTCTTTCACCTTTTTTCTGACACTCGCAAAAAAAGCAGAAGTCGCAAAATATCTGGATGATTCAGTCCTTGTGACCTTATTACGTCGTAGTGATTGGTTACAGTTCGTGGGTTCGCTGTTTCCTGCAGCCATGTGATTATTTAGGAACCTGATGACTACACTTCCTATTTCTCCTTAGTATGGTTAACGTTGCATGATGAGAAGCGAGTGCTCTAAGTGGCCATTTAAATTATTGTTCTTCAATAGGCTGGTCAGTGATACATTTTCCTCAAGCAAGCTCTATGTCGCTCTGCATTGTTGTCTGCATCCTATATAGGGAACGTTTGAGCTTCTATCCGGGGGGGGGGGGGGGGGGTTATTTCAGGATGTGAAATAACACATCCTGAAACCATGCCATGAATAGGCCCTCTAGTATTTTTCTAATCTGGTTTGATAAGGGTTCTCTAATATCCATAGCCTTGCTTAAACATTTCTTGTCAGAATATGAGTCTGGCAGGATGACATTAGGATTTCCTTATGGGGTCATTTCATTTACATGGAGAATTCCTCTGCACTTGATTGGATCGTCCTACGGCCAGTTCTGTTGTGACTCATCAGAGAATGGACATGGACCTTCTGAGGGTGTCCTGTGGCAACATGATGTTGTTAGTGGATCCCACAGATCAGTTTGTGGTCACTATTTGTGTTTTTGTTTTTTTCATGTTTTTGAATCAGGCTGGAGATGCCTGCTGCCATCAAGGAGTGTCATTGCTATGGCGGGGTAGGGGTTCCTGGTCTGGTCTGGTCTGGTCCAGGTGGGTGCTACATGTCCACAGTAGCATCCACATGAATGAATGCCAGGTCCAAAAGTTTCCCAGCAGAACATTGTATTATCACAAGATGGCCAATGTTGTTTACTTCTCCTGTCAGTGGTTTTAATGTTGTGGCTAACCAGCGTTTATAACCATGAGCACTCAGGGCCCGTTTTTTTCTAAGTGAATCTTTTTAAAAGTTTGTTTTCTGAGACTGCAGACAAATAATTTACCTGGACCGTCGGTTTTGCCGACTGCATTAAGGAGCTATTAAGAATAATGCAGGAAATGTGCAATAACCATTAAAGAGCTCAGCTGCTAAATGCCTGTAATGCATATATGAATGTAGGTGAGTTTCTACTTGTGAGTGCATGACATCAGCTGCAGTGTGCACAGATGTATGTGTCACTTTAAGCAGTTAGCATAAAAGTTTTACGAGAGAGCTTCTGAGAGGCTCCAAGTAACTGGGAGCTGTTCTGCATAACTATTAACTTATAAAACGTTATATTTGCAGACTGTGATCTTTCACCACGTCTTCTTTAAACCTGTGCACTTGTACTAATGTCATCTGCTGTATTCCTGTTTCGTCCTATATTGTCTTTGTAGATATTGTTTTTGCAAAGTTGCTCTTTTAATAAATCTAATGTTACGTCTTATGCGTCTTATTATTGTGTTTGACTTGTTGGCCTGCAAGAAAAAAGTAAATCTCTTTGTGAGAAAAGAAACTCCTTCGTATCTTTTTGCATTGATCATGTACAAAAATAAAATTGTATCTTATATATCTTGGCTCACGTCACAGAATATCTGAAGACACTGGCGATTGTGACTGGTGCCTGTATCAGGAGTAACATGACCCTAATACTGAATTAACTGCACATTAACCTTGTGCATATCACTGAACTGAACCTGTATAACTCTAAAGCCCCGAGGACGCGTCTTAAGCTGCCAAAACAAACAATGAGAGTATATTTGAACTCCTGAATTTGGGAGTTTGAGATGCTAATTTTTCATTAATTAGGAGTATTATTAGTAGCTTTATATTGCACTTTAATCAGCCAAAGTACTCTGCTGTAGTTCTGCAGGATAGAAAGAAATGTTTTGCAAGTCTGTTAACAAGATAAGGCAAGATGAAATAAAATAAGAAAAGGGGTTGACATTAGGTGTTACAGCTGCAAGAAAAACACAAATGAGAGCTGTGTAAGCATCCTGAGTGTATACTGGTTAAGTACATACATACTCCAGTGGGAGTATTGTCCCAGTAGGAGTAGGAGTAAGTGTGCCGTCGTAGTTGTATACGGCTTAAAGTGCTTCCTCTTGCCCCTGTATAAATCTGATTTGCCTTTTATCACAGTGAAGGGCGTTTGATAGTGGGCTTTACAGCGACGGATATCCGTGGTGTGTAGGAGAAAGTGGAGCACAAGCCTCTGTGTTTATTTATTCTACTCTATTTTAGAATACACTTTTAATCCCGCGCTAATGATAGTAATTTTACATATTGAGCGTATTGAAAATAAACAAAACGTTATAGTAAGCACAAACAACTTCGCCTCTGTGTCTTTCAGTCATATGAGTCAGCTTAATGACTCAGCAGTGTGAGAGGAGTTTTGTCGTGTGTGTTTTTTTTTATTTTTTGATCAGTGTTGTAATCTTTCAGATACGGTTTAACCGCAGGCGGAAGCGCGTTCGCGGCGTCGCACACGCTCCCGACTCTCTGACAGTCGGTCATCCCCTCCTTACAGGCACACACCAGCCGCCTCAGCCAATCAGCGCCCTCCTCGTCCGCAGGGAGGGCTAAGACTTCACAGCCCGCTACAAATACTCCACGTTTTATTTCATGCGTCTATCGGCCTCGACCACCGCTTCTTTATCGGAAGAGCACGTTGGGGACACTGATAAACATCTATAAACCGTAATCATAAATGACAAGACTTCACAGCAACTCTCTGCTACTTGGAAACGTGGACAAACTCAAACACCTCGCCACCGTTACTTAGCTGCAGCTCTGACAACACTGCAGAAAGTTTTCTGCAACTTTTTTTCCCCCCCCAGCAAGATAAAAAAAACAAAAAAAACAAAAGAGAAATAGCAGCTGGGGGTGAGGTATCGCGGTGGGATCTCTTTTGTTTTAGTCTTTTTCCTGCAGTTTCATCCTTCCAGAGAGTCGCGGCTCTACGTTTTGCCGGTAGCACCTGCAAACATGACACGAAGGTCCTGCGCGGTGTACGTGGTCGGGATCATCTGCGCTCACCTGCTGGCCATTGGGCTCGGCTTGCTGGTGTTTCAGGTTTTCCGCACGTTCATGCACAACCGTCTCAAAAAGGTAAAGTCCTCCTTCTGTCTTTGACTCGTCATTGAGCACGCATGCATGTGGGGAGCAGTTTGAATGGGCTTTTTCAGTTTCATTTTTTTTTTCATCCTTTTGAATGGACTGTTGTGTTGCAGAGTCTGTTGAGAATGATAGCCCCATGGCTACTGTTTGCAAACTTCAGAGGATTAGGCTGAAAGCTCCCCATATCGCACCATATCTCCAGTGCATGCCAAGACAAGTCATCAGATCACACCAGAAACAACTGATGAGGGGTTATTTCCAGTATCAGCCCCATCAGCTCATCGATTAGTCTCTTAAATGCAAACTAACAATAGCTTAATGGTTGAAAAAAGTTGCTGATTACTTTTGTGGAAACCAGATAACTTGTTGCAGCTCTGCACTGGGATTTAAAATGTACAATTCATCAACTTAAAAGAAGAAGAGGTGTTGTCTCCACATTGCATCTTCCTCTTTGAGTTGTGTGTGTGTCACATTCTTAAAGGAGTGGCTCCGGTTAAGAAGCTCCAACTCATTGAGGTGAAGGAGGATGTGCTGTATACTATTAATGGGCTATTATGGTTTCAGTAGCTGCTACTAGTCACTCAGCGCTTTCCTTTCCCCACAGCTGAACTACTTTAGCCGCAGCTCCTGTTCCATTAGCACGCACTATGTTTAAAGACTTTGCTAGAAAGACTTCTTTATTTATTTATTTATTTAGTCCCCTACTAAAGAACCAAATAGTTTCTGCCTCCTGTGCATGTAATCATGACACGAGGTGGAAAATCAGCACTTTTGTGGAGAGTTTTGTCACCACCACTGCAAGGTTCCCCCAAGCCGACAGTCGGTTGTTTTCCAGAGTCTGGCCGTCTGTGTGAGAATCTGCTGCCCTTCTTATTGGAGGTTGGCCCTGCAGCAGTTTTTGGCTCTTCAAGGCAGTTCAGCGTGTTGAATCAGCAGCCAGGCAGAGATCTGTTCCATCTGTTTCATCTGCTTCTCCCCATCCGAGCATTATGATCCTCAAACATTTTCACAACGACACGGTCATCTACATTAAATAAACTGTAGAACCAGCTATCAGCCAAGTGTGAAACAGGTCTTTTGAACCGACGAATTCAGACTGCTGCCACCTGCTGATATAAAGAGTATGCGCCATTTCACCGTAATCTTTTACGTTTGACCCAGACAGAGGCGATGTGAGGTCAAAGTCGGCCTTCGCTGCCAGCAGTTCCAATGTGACCGGCTTTGATAACTTTTTGCTGACGTATATTACGCCGTATACGTCATGAAGTGTGGTGAGCGGCCCCTTTTTTTTCACCGATAACGAAAGCAGGCGTATGTCCCGTTTTCAGATAAACCAATGCATCGCGTCGTTCGGGTCCTGCGTGAAGGACGGTTGTGAATCTATGAGTCGCTAATGTTCTTAGCTGACAGGAAATGAATATTTAAACGTATGTAAACGTCCCAGGTGTCATGCACACAGCGCGTGTTTGATCCTCAGTGCCAGAGGTGGGGCAGTCAACCGACGGCAAATACAAATACACCGTGGACTCTGACAGCCTGGGCCTTTATTTACTCATTCAGGTGTGGTGGGCACAGTTTCACAAAGTCAAAGATTACCCTTCAGATTCACCGGTAACCTGGATTAGATCCACAGGAGTCAGGTCATTTGTTTCAAAAAGTCTATTATTGTTCTGGAAGTTCGAGATTAAAATAAGCTACCACTTACTTGTGGATCAACCGGTGATGTTAACATCATTTCAATTAGGGAAATCCTGAAGCTTTCAGATTTATTAAAGGTATACCATTGACTATGTCGTCATGCTGTGAGCCAAGATTGGTTGTCCATAGGTCGCATACCTGTGGAGGAACTTACTCTAGCTGGAAGCACCCAACTAGCCTCAACATGACGGGGTCTGTGAAGACTTATATGCAAATACAGACAAACAAGAGAGAACCTTTAACCTTTAAGATAATTTAAACTGAATCGAGTTTAAAGTTTTCTGCTGCCATACAGTCCGAGTAATCTTAAAAGCAACGGCCGTGCCAGCTCCTGCACATTAATAACCACTGGCTAGCTGAATAATACATGTTGGAGTAGCTCAGTGCAGCATTTGCGCCGTATAATCATGCAGGTTGATTTACCGTAAGCTTTTTCTTCCACTTCCTCCACAAAAAATGCAAAAAACAACATAAAAACAGATAAATACCAAAACAAATAAGCGTGGGAGTTACAGCCATATTAATATATAATTTATCAGTAATCCTGTGGTCCTTGTCGCTGTTCAGTCCTGAATTTCATCCATTTCTCTTCGAGTTGAGTTTATTCCAGTCTTAGGCGGTGTGTCATCCTTTCCATTGTGTAGATGTCATCTACAATCTGTGTCCATTAATCGTGTGTTGGGAGGTCTTCCTTTCCCCATTTCCTAGTAATAGCTTTTTTTACCGGCTATTAGTAATATTTTAACCAGGTACCTGCCCTTTGGTTGTATATTGTCTTCACAATTGTCTTCAAGTTACATAGATATAGTACTGTACAAGACATAGGGATAAACTTGGTAGCTTTAATTGTTAAATGTTCAAGATCAGAGATTTCCTTAGTTTCCACTATTAGAGACTGTGCAGGTCAATGAAACCTTCCGAGAGGGTTCATTTTACTTTGATAACAGTGCAGACATGCAGAGAGTACCGTTGGCGCACGGTCAGCATTATTACAAATCGCGCCTTGTTTCCATAACAGCAATCGGATAGATTTTCTCTGAGAAGTTTTGACTTCAAGAGGGCATAATTAACACAGCTCTCCAGTTTTGTTTAGCTTGTAATTTTGATAATTTCCTTCAGCTGGAGTTCTGTTTGAGCCAACACAACAGAATAAACGGAAAAAACAGGGTGGTTGCTGAAGAAAAAATCTTTCTCCCTGACTCTTGCTATGTACCATATTTACGTTTGTCTTTGAAACCGTCCTGTGGGATTCTACCCTTTTAAGTTTGGTTAGTAAATCTTTACATACTGGTTTATAGACCCATCACAAAAACACAATTAGCTTCACCTCTTGCCCCACACATAAGAAGAGCGTGCAGGGTTGTAACCAGGTCATTAAAATTGCTGAGGTCAAAGCAGCAGGGGGAGGTGGGGAGGATTGGTGACTAATGGTGGTATGGGTCTGTGTTTGGGGGAGGGTTGCTGTGCATTGGGGTTGTGCAAGGACTTGTTGGTTTGTTGATGGGTGTTGTCGAAGGAGGAATGTTTTCCTCTCCTTCAGCCCAGGTTCTTTATACCTATTGGAAAGGTTAGTCCAACTACGAATAGAGCACCCGACAATTTCTCTCCAATTCAACAATTTATTTGGCACGCAGAGAATTGGTACAGCATCAGCGCTGAGACTTCAACTTAGGCCCCGTCCACGCGTACGAAACAGTCTTTTTCCTATCCGTTTTCGCTGGTACGGTTTCAAAAAAATCTGCGTCCACACTTGATCCGTCTTTACACGACTGAAAACGCTACTTCATATCCCAGGTCTATAGGCGGCGCTGTTTCAGTTTCAGAAATTCACCAAAAACGGAGAGGAAGAGGTGGCGCATGCGCATGAAGCTTGAGCGCTGTTTACAAATCGTCTTTCGAAGAAACCAAAAGTTAGATTTTGCCCTAGTAACCATAACAGGCTCAATATGTTCTCCAGTAGTAACGCAAGCATGTAGTCCGCCATTGTTGTTGATTTTGTTATGAGACGTTTCGCGAGATATACGAGGTGGAAGACTGCTCGACGGGTGTGGCCATGGTGGCGATGATGGCGATGACGTCATCGTTTTCAGAAATCTCCGGATTCAACCGTCCAGACTGATCCGCGAGAAGTGCGTTTTCGAATTTATCCACCCTGGGACCCGGTTTCAAAAAAGTGCGTTTTCGGGCTATGCGTTTACGGGATTCATGTGGACGATAGGCCAAAACGAATAAAAACATCTGCGTTTACGAAAAAATGCGTTTTCGTGTGGATAGGGCCTTAACCACCTTAAGGGTAGAGAAGGGAAGCCCCTAACACAGTCTGCGCACAGGTTTTATTCTATCTGGGCTCCACCCGGAACCAATAGGAGGAGCGCGGCCTGTCGTGTATCAGTGGTTTTCTATGTGTGACTGAGGCCACACATAGAAAAGCATGGGACATCTCAGTATTAGGAGAACATGTTTAGAGAGTCCCACCAAGGTGCTTTGACCCTTGTGTCTTTAATTGCGTTGTTTAAATGTGTCATGCTGTTGCAGATTACAGCGTTCAAAAAGATTAAAGTAGGGATTGTGGCAACAGGAATTTGTATGTCCACACTGAGCAGGAAAGTTTAGATAAATTCATGCAAAGCGTATTTTCCTCCTGGTTAATAAAGGCTGTTGTATCCGCGTCAATTTGTCCCACGATTTCTAAACTTGTAAACCACGAGGCAATGTTTGAAGTTGTCTTGTCCACTCCTTCTCATATTGGGTTTTTATTACCAAACAACCACGCAGTAAACCAACAGATAGTTTTGAATTTTATTACCGGTTAAGCCTAGGTGTAGTCTACAAACTATGAGATCTGCTGCAGTGACCGCACTGACCTTGGATTGGGTGCAATCCTATTTAAATGAATGCTGAATGCTATGAACTAATTCCAAATGGGACAATGTTCAATACTTTTAAAATGAATTCACTGTGCGAGGTAGATCAAGATCCATTTTTGACTGAAGCTAAGTAAAAGTGTCGGCGTGACATGGACAGACCTCACCTCACGTGTTTTGTAGCCTGACAGTAAGATTTATTCCAGCTGTATCCCGTTACTGCCTTACCCCAGTTGCATCAGTGTGAAGGATCCCCTCCCATGGATCCCCTCCCAGCAGCAGACACTCTCTTTGTGTGCTAAGCCTCTTTCACACTGCTAGGTTTATTAGGAAACCTAGCAGGGTTGGCGTTGCCTCAGCTTCCAGCTTGTGAGCCAACCAGGGTCAGTGTGCAATGACCCCCCTGAAGAGGCGATGGTGAAAAATGTCTTGTCCCTGAATAGGAATTTGGTAATTTTGCATAGACTAGTCTAGACATATTGGCTAGCGGCCCCTTGTTGGTGGTCTTGTCGGCTTGCGTTAAAGTTTTAGCTTTGAGGTGAATGGTTTTAATATGAATTTATTGTAAAAGTGCTAATCTGGGTTAATGTGCTGTATGTTGTTGGAAATTAGGAACAACCCAACGGCCTAGTGGTTAATCAAAGTGAGAAACTTCCTGGTAGAGGAGCTTTTGCCAAACAAGTTCATGCAAATTTCAATTCAGGTGTCTGTGGAGACATTGCAGTCTGCAAGCAATGGTTTGCGGCAACAACGGAGATGGAGTATAGTGAAGTTTATGGCAGTTTGATGAATTCTTGACCATAAACAGCCGACTCTTGTGATTTTCACGTTACTGGTATTCTTCAAGAAGTGGGCGAGCTGTGTAAAGGTAAATATTGATCTTCCCAGTGACCTCATCTTTTTGTTATGTCTTTGCATTTCCTGCTCATGTTAAAGTGTTAGCCTCTGTGGCTTCCTGACGCCACTTTTGTGTGAGACTTTGCGAGTTTATGAGTTCAGTTTCAAAGCATTCAGTGGTAGAGTTGTGACCACAAAGCCTAAATGAGATAACTATTGTGTTTCGTTGTTGCCGAGCAATAAAGTCACAGATACATACATACAGTATGTCATACATATGGTGACAGTGTTTGTGTAATTATTATCTCCACCAGAAGGGGGAGACAAATAATCCGCACTGTATCTTTAAATCACCTAGACGACATCTTTGTGATGAATATTTCGTTCTGGACCCGTAGAAACCATAGACTGTATATAAATACGGACAACGCATCCCATTTTCCTTGCATTGGACAAACTGACGCTATTTTCCGGAGATACGGACGGCGCCATCTTGCTAGTTTGTAGCCAGAGTCGACGCAATGCGATCCGAGATATAGATAACCCACGCTTTGCATTTCCGTTTAATTAATACCACGTCCTGCTCTACCCAAACCAGGGAGAAGGAAGTGTTGGCATGGCAACTTGTAGTCACCTTGATGTCACAACTCGTTTCTATAGCATCAAATATTCATTCTAATCAGGCCTCTTCAGCGAGTTGGTATCCACTGGCGTTTAGGGTTCATGTTAAACTGAACTGACCTTTAATATCATTTTGATGTGCTCAATAACAGCAGGGCAGGACCACAATTGAGCCGTGCTTTGTGAGGTGTTGTGGCCACTAGCGAGGCAAACCCATTTAGGTTACGCAAAGCTTGTGTACCATGACTGGAGCATTTATTGAACAGCCTCCAGCTGCGCCCCGCGTTGTTCACATCTATTCATGTGAGTGTCTCGACATCAAAGCCCCGACTTTGTGTGTATTTGTGTATTCACCTGCTACATGTGTTTTCGTAGGGAGTGGTGTTAGGGTAGCGGTGGTAAGCGCTGAGATGAGAGGGTTCCCTGTTCCTGTTTTCCATGTATTTTCTACGCCGTGCTGGGAGGGTTACATATAAAAGAGGGACACAGAAAGACCACGCTCTCCCTTCCTCAATGTAAGGTGACAGCTTTATTGTTCTTGGCTACTCAGCTAAACTTTTGTCTCTGAGCAAGTAGAGAGGACCCCAAAGGAGGAGGGGGTTCATGTACTCCCCCAAAATAACGGCTCTGGGCTTATTTCATACTAAAGCGTTTGCACTATTAACAAGACTGACACAACTGGGTCAAAGTGAGATTTCCTCTCGCCTCCTTCTGTCTTCACTCTTTCCTTGCGTTTTCCAGTTTATCTCAGAGGCGACCTGCTGTGTATCAGCTCTTTTCTGGTCCACAGGCAGCGGCATTTGTAGTGAAAAAAACAGGATAGTCGCCCGTGTTCCACTTCCAGGGCCTCACAAGGCTCGGTCCTGAGGAATGCGGCTGAGATCATTAAGGTCCGAGTCCTGCGCAAACAGTAGGCATCCAGCTCTCGGCATCACATGATGTGTCAGCGTGCACCCCTCCCCCGAGTGCCCGTCGCCAGTGGCAACGGCCGACAATGGAGCCGTGGAAGGGTCTCGCCTCGGACCATTCATGTGAGCGGCCGATGCTCTTGTCTGACGCTGAGACAGCCGCCCTCCCCTCTCCCCCTTTCTCCCACGCGACCCCCCGTGGATGTTTTTGTTCTCCGGTTTGTTTTTAGTTTGAAACTCCAGATTCGAAACACGTGTTTACTGTGACCAAACTTTGCTCACACTGCAATGAAAATGCACAGTTGAAACGATTTACCAAGCAGGAATGTGTTGTACTGTATGTGCATTTCGCTCTTTGTACAGAGTCTGAGCGAACGACGCTGAGTTTTAAAACGCCGCTTTATGTCTCAACAGGAGATTGTTTTGGTGGAGGGCAGCCGTGTGTTCGAGTCGTGGAAGACCCCTCCCCCGCCAGTCTACATGGAGTATTTCTTCTTCAACATGACCAATGTGAAGGAGTTCCTCGAAGGGGCCAAGCCAGTGATCAAGCAGGTTGGACCCTACACGTACAGGTGGGCTTCAAGAGGAAACGCTTGTGAAGAGACGAGCAGTGTGTCTAACTTCTAACTGCACATTAGCCTCGGCTGACGTTGAAAAAAACGTTGTAAAATACGCATTCTGACACCACGCCTTGACTTTAGAGCTGGGGTCTTCAACGTTTTCTAGGCAGAGAACCCCCCAACCGATGGAGAGATGGAGCACGGGACCTCCTACTTATACATATGTGTATATAACCCTCGTGCTACCCTCCTGCATGCTCTCTATCTGTCTGTCCATTCACTTGGGGTCCCAGAGACCCCAAAGGTAGCACGAGGACATTTAAATTTATCAACCAAAACTTTCGTGACCCCCTGTAGAAGACCTCTGCTTTAGAAGATAATTTCCATGTGTGATTCAGAGGCCTCGTGTCCAAAACCCAAATTTGCATGCGTCGACTGGCTTCCCAAATTCAACAACACAAATAAAGTTGGCTTGCAGAGCAGAGAAACGTTTAAAACTAAAGTCGGGAATGCTGAAGTGTGACTAGTTTTTTGCTTCGCACTTCTGCTTCTGCTTTTTAACTGCTTCGTATACATTTTCTTGACAAATTGTCATGTCAACAAATATAAGACGGCACTGAAGATCAAGTAGTAAGCCATCGCCGTCGCTGTCGCAGCCCTGTCCCGTCCAGGAGCCTGGCCCTGTCGTGTGGATTTGTCATTTTAAATCGAACCGCTTAAATAAATATCAAGGTTCAGTGCTAAAGCACCAAAAATGTTACAACAGCCACAGTGCATGTCGAGATAATCTAGCCCTGCCACTTAGCCTATATTTAACTTCTGGGGTTACCTAATCTCAGAAGGATGTGTTCAACCCGTCGGGTCAAGTTGTGTAAAGAATCCAATGTTAACCGAGTTTTTAACCGACACCCACTTGCACCACAGATGTGGTTATTATTATTATTTTTAAAGCTGATCACCATCTGTTCCATTGTGTTGTGCACAGGGAGTACAGGTATAAGGACAACGTGAGCATGATAGAAAATGGAACAATGGTGTCGGCGTACAACACAAAAAGCTTTGTGTTCCTGCCGGAGAAGTCTGTGGGCGACCCGACTGAGGATAACATCACCACTGTCAACATCCCCGCTTGGGTGAGTCGTGAACTGAATGTCTTAGATAACTATGGGAAAGTGGAAATCCAAGTGGGGGGGAAGTGGACTGTGTGTACTGTGACATGCGTGCCGGCCTTTTTTGCACTTTGTTAAGTGTTTCCTCAGTGCACCACCCACTAATGTATCCATCTTTCCCTCGCCCTAACCCCGTCGCCAGGCCGTAATGAACAAGGTGAAAGGGAGCTTCTTCAGGTCCACCATGGTGTCCGTCTGGATGAACTCCCTCAAGCTCGGGCCCTTCACCACTCGCACTGTGCACGAGCTGCTCTGGGGCTACGAAGACGCGCTTCTTGCTCGCATCGCTCCCACCAACCCCGACGTGGAGAAGATCTTTGGCCTCATGTACAAGGCACG
The DNA here is from genome assembly GCA_005024645.1 of Planiliza haematocheilus. NCBI lineage: Eukaryota > Metazoa > Chordata > Actinopteri > Mugiliformes > Mugilidae > Planiliza > Planiliza haematocheilus. Next base: position 4,574,055 of record SRSE01001181.1, read on the forward strand.
TACAGCCTCGGATTTAGACGACGGAAGATTTGTTAAAAAGGGGGAAAAGGAAAAAAAAACATTTTAAATGACTTGAATGTTTGTTTGATTTAGAAAAATGGAAGTAATGACGGGGAGTTTGTCTACCACACTGGAGAGCAGGACTACATGGACTATGGCCAGATCAGGACATGGAAAGGTCAAAGGTACACAGACTGTCTTTCTGTCTTCATCCACGGTGATGAAACTTTATTGGGCAACCTTTGCATTAACAAAATCTGCTCAAACGAGCTTTTTTCTTTTCGCCAATAAAAGAAAACCACTGGTGTTGGCCTGCTGGTGTTGACTGTTGCCCTCAGCCAAGAGCACGAAGCACGACATCCAGATAATTTACACTGCCTTAAAAACATTTTGTTGTTGATCTTTCATATCGTATTTTATTGTTTCTGTTCTCCTGGAATCTCTAATTACCCTTGTACTCACGGGAAGACGCATTTTTTTTTTTTCAGCGGCTTTCAGATAAAAACATGTTTGATCATCAAAACATGCCATTGTAATTTACTGTTATTAAGATGGAGACGATAATCCTGTTGACATTGGATGAAGGGGTTTTGAAAGCAGCCTATATTGTTTTGTGTTTTCTTCTCTTAGGCGGGCAGAATGCGTTTTGGATTAAACATGATGCTTTTTTTAAGAAGAAAAAAAAACTCACATTGGTGTAATTTTAAAGAGAAGTGAAACCGGTTTGTTTCTTTTTTCTTTTAAATATGCAGCGAGCTGACTTTCTGGAGGTCCAACTACAGCAACAGCATCAGAGGATCCGATGGGAGCGCGTTCCATCCCCTGCTGGAGAAGAACGAACGCATTTACATCTTCACTCCAGACCTGTGCAGGTACAGTTCAGCACCACGCTGCTTTCCTTTTTTTTCGTGCGAACGCCAGCATTGAGCTCAGCGCCGAGTTCAATTACAGCTCGGTTTCCTGAGAAATTCCTGCAGCGTTCAGACACTTCCCCCCAAACCATGCATCACTGAGCTTGCGCACACTTGTGTAGTCATGCCATCAGTTAAATTACCCCCATTTGGAGTTTTGTTACAGTCAGGTTCTCTCGCTGCTGCTGCTGCGGGGATTTGCATCGACCCTAGTTTTACCTGAGAATGGCCCGGCTATGATTTGTCACCCATTTCTGTCGCACAACGACCTGGCAGACTCGGGTGGTGGCTTTCATATCTGGTATGGAAATAATGTCCAGAGGCTTCGGATCCCGTGGATTGTTGTCATAACATCCCGATCACTCGCAAACAGCCCTGCAGGTGACCTCCCGTCCAGTGTTGACTTTGCCTCTCACACTGCGAGGGCTTTTTTTTGCGAGAGGTTTTTCCAGAAAACACTTAGAGAAGGATGTCGGTTTAATGCAGCTTAATGATGATGGACGACTGGTGAAGGGAGCGAGGGAGAAAAATATCTCATGGCTGTTGACAAGAATTGATGTGGGCTAAGCACGAGACTCATCGCTGTAATCTATCCTCCTCTTTCGTTCGTATCGGTAATTTAGAAATTCCTCAAGGAAAGTCTCTATAGCACTCAGCCGCAACATTAAAACCACCAAACTGTGAAGACACCCGAGCATTGTTGCGGACTAAGCATCCCCATAGCATCGGCAAGGGATTCCTAGCATCCCAAATAAACACTTCCAGCCATCCATCCATAGACCGGGACACCGTCTTCATATTTATGGCGGGGAAGGACAGCATTATGTGAATGTGAAACAGAGAGAAACCCATTTTATGTTTGTTGCCATGACCTCCGCTAATGCTTGCTGAAAATCAGCGGAGGGCCATCCAGACTTCTTACAATCAGGATGTGTTTATCGAGCGCTTGGCGACTTAGTAAGATTGCCACTTGCTCACCGACTAATGAGCAGTTCCTCCAGGGCTTGATAAGCACTGTTTGCTGCAAAATACAAGTGCTCTGCTCTTAGCCTTTATGACGACAAGAGATTCTAATTTAGAAAACAACCTTGACCTTAAAAGTCAGAGGCTGCTCCGTCTTTTGTTGAGCGTGGAAAGAATCTGCTGGAGTAGTGCGGGTTTACCTTTGACTCTGATTGGAAGCGTGTCAAAAACCCCTACCCCAAATATTTACAACACTTTCACCTACTTATTCGTTGCCTGACTAGCGTCGTCAGGGGCCGTCCGTGCTACTGTGACTAAAGGGAAGGCTCCCTCCCTGTTTCCTGTACTTTTTTATTCTAATGTCTAGAGGAAATGTTCTCTTAAGTCATCCATGTTCCCCTTTGGCACACAAGCCCATGTAAGATTAGCTCAACTGCGCTTTGTGTTGAAACCATTAAGCCGTATCTCTGGGAGTGATCTGCGGGTTAAAAACACACTAGTTGAATTCCCATCTGACGACACAGTGACCCTTTGGTCCAGTAGCTGACAGCTGAGACGCAGAAGCCTCAAGATTTTGATGAATTGCACACAGCTGTAATTGTTCAAATACCGTCGCCCCTTTTTGCAGGACAAGCTTTTCCTTGACAAGAAGTTTAAAAACTTTAATAAGAAGAACAAGGTGGAGGCTTACACCCTACTGTAGTGTAGAAACACACAACACTTTTTACTTGGCTTCTCCCACAAGGGTCAAGGGAAAGGTCCGGACAGTATTGTTGCACGATTGGTGGGCTGCATCGCTAAGGGCCGCATTCTCCCGGCCAGTTGGCAGGCGCTCTATGGAGGGCTTTGTTCTCTCTGAGAGTCGTCGGGATTCCCTCGACAGGGCAAGAACAGCCGATGCGCAGACCAAGGATGAACCGTCGACAATAACAGGATTCTCTTGGAAGCTGTAAAAACACAAAAAGCATTAAAGCGGGAAAAAAGATTTGCGATTCCTCCGCTCCCAGTGCAAAGCTGGAAGGTCAGCACCACAATGCGACGCTATTCTGCCCCACCGTGTTTAGAATTAAAGAAGCACAATGGTATGCGTCAGTATAAATCAAACGGGTCCTTCCCAGAAAGTCTGTTCTCAAAGTTTACTCAAGAGGCTCAAAGCTCGAAGGACAGATTTGCAGTGTTTTAAAACAATAGCTTAGTTTTTCTTGCTGTAATCAATCCGCCTGTTCCTATTGGCCGTTTAAAAATCACCTCATAATGTCCCAGACCAGTTCCGCTCTACTACTTTAATTTTAAAAGATATCCACTTGATTTAATTGGAGCAGATCAAATAAACTTGGTTTTATGCTTTCGTAGTTCAACGTTTTTTAATGTGTCACGTGAATCGTCGCTCCACAGGACCATCTACATGGAGTTCGAGAAGGACGTGGAGGTGAAAGGAATCCCGGCCTACCGCTTCACGCCGCCGCGCTCCGTTTTGGCCAGCAAGGAGGAGAACCCGGACAACGAGGGCTTCTGCGTCACCCCGCAGGAGTGCCTGGGAACGGGCCTCCTCAAAGTCAGCCCCTGTCGGAAAGGTGACGCGCCTCTCTCAGACTGGTTTTTACTTTCATTTTTCCACCCAACTTTCAACCTCCAGGCCTATAAAAGTCGCAGAAGTGCTTGTATTTTCTTTTGCACTATCACCAGTCTTGCTAATACCCCCTAAACGACCCCATGTGACACAGCTCTCCGGCTCTCTCTCCACACCTCTGACTCATGGTCAGATGGCGACCATGAGTTGCCCAGTAACTGAGGGGTGGGGTTGGCTGGTGGAGTGTGTGTGTGTGTGTGTGTGTAGAGGGGTTGGTTTGAGGGCAGTAAGCTCTGTCACCTGATTCTGCCCTTGAATGTGACCAGGCGTTACCTTGTAGAGCGTGTTTACAGCCCAGTCGTTCCTCTCATTTAGTGGAAATTACTACTTTGTTTTTTATTTCAGTGTCGGCGTGCAAAGATTTGTAACTTATTTTAATTTTGTCCCAGTTCCTGGCGTCCCGGTTGCATTGTTGTTTCAAGGTAAAGGTCAGACAGATTTGAGAAGCCTGCTCTAACACAGATTCGTACAAATGATGTGTTTGCAAAGAAAAAACAAAAAACAAGGCACCGGTGAGTTTAGTTTAACCTCCAGCAGAGCTGAGGGTTGCGTTAATGTGCATTTGTGCTCCGGTGACCTTGCAGGTTGTCATGTGAACAGCCTCTCAGGTGACCGTGGGTGGAGAAGGAAAACTGTCACCTCTGGCCCACTTCATCAGCACCTCTAACTGTGCCGCCATCTGACTCTGTTGTTGCTGCTGAGGCGCGCGGGGGCTCTCGCTGAGCGGGGGCCGCTTTTTTTGTTTTCCCTGAGATGCGGATGTCCAGAATTTGATAATGCACAAGGACGTAACCTCAATGAAAATGTGTCACTAAGCTGGACACGGGCGATACTGTAGGAATTCAATGACTCTCTTGAACAATGCGAGGAAGGAACTCAGCAAGACTAACATGATTCTTTATCTGGATCTATGTTGCCGTCTTTAATTAATTGGTGTACCTGCGCTGTTTATTTATGTTGGGAAAGTTGACCTTGTATAACACTGTGTGTCCGGCGACAGAGCACAGATTACATCTCGCCCCGTTCTCCAAATGTATTGATGTGTCCTAAAAAGATAAGACATCAAACAGAAGGAAAAGGGACATTAAAATGCAATTTACTATGCCAACACTGTGTTTACCAACAAATGCCATTGTCTCTCTCGGTCACCTGACAGCCTCTTTGCGTGGAAGCCAGCGCACTTGGATTCGTCATCATTTAAATTTACACTTGTACGCAGCTTCTGTCCATCCGTGTTTGGAAGGGGACGCCAGGATCTAATATGACTAAAATAGACGCAGCATTGTTTCGGCGTGTGGTGTCAGATTTGAGATGCTGTGAAGAGTTTCTAGCCAAGGTCTGGTGACTTTCTGATTTATGGCTTCCACTAAAAGAAATTGTATTTCGAGTGTTTTTCATCCGTGAAACCTGTTTTTGAGGGTGAAATTAAGAAAAATAATACCCCAGGGGTTAAAGGGAAACTCCAGCAAAACACGGGCCTTATTTCTGGCATAAAATACGGTCGTTTACTCACCCATATAACTTTTGGGTATTTCGTATTCCTTTGGGAGATAATTAGAGCGTGAAACTCGTTCATTTCACCAATATTTTGTTATCTTATGCTAGTGCTATTCCCCGTTGAGTCCGGAGTTATCTGCTACCATAATCTGTAGATTGACCTACAGACTGTAGATTGACCTACACACCCCAGATGATGTCTTCTGACCTGGACGATGTCATCTCTGAGCGCCACGCACACGATAACAGCTAACTCCAGACTCAACGGGGAATAGCACTAGCGTACGATAACAAAATATTTCGTTGCGATACTAGGTTATTTAGAGGCTGCGTGCCCCATTCACTCCCACTATATAGCTATACGCTGATCTAATTACCTCCCAAAAGAATATGAATTACACAAAAGTTATATAGGTGAGTAAACGACCGTACATATTTTATACCAGAAATAAGGTCCAGGTTGTAAAAACAGTAGTTACCCTTTAAGGCATTCACGTTGGCTGCGTCATGCGATCGTAAGTATGTTTACATTTTGAAACTCTCCAATTAGTGAATAATAAATGAGTTATTTGGGCGGATTTCAAAGCGGCGGCTTGTCAAGGAGGCACTCGGATGCTCAAGAGCCGCCTCTTGAATTCACTTTCCGGGCCTCACGCTTCATCCTCTCCACTCTCAGGTGCCCCGGTCGTTGCCTCCTTTCCTCATTTCTACCTGGCAGACTCCAAATACGCGGCCGCCTTCGAAGGCTTGTCCCCCGAGAGGTCTCACCACCAGACGTACCTGGACCTCAACCCGGTAAGCCAGCGGGGCCCGCACTTCGTATTTCAGGCTCGCGCTTTTAGTGGTGGTCGCCATCCACTTTTGCCGTCTGATTTGGAAACATGTTGAAGCGTGTGAAGGAGTAGAAGCCGTGCTGCTTTTAAGATGTGCTGCTACACAGCCTAGTGGCCAGATGTTGCAATGGCAGGTGTAATTAATGACCTTGTAAGACAGCTTACATTATTATTATGTGTATAATTTTGCTCACAGACAACTGGAGTGATTGTACGTGCAAACAAAAGAGCGCAGGTTAACGTCTTGCTCACCAGGATCACTGGATTCCCGTGAGTATCTGTATTCAGACACAGACTAAACACTTCACATAACTGGTTTATTTATATCGCTAGTGTTTATGACGGCTTCTTTTTCTTTTCTTTTTTTTTTTACTGACAGGATAACTAAAGCCTTTAATGAAACCGTCTTTCCTGTAATGTTCATCAACGAGGTAAGAAACTTTTCTTTTAAGGCATGCGCTCGTCGTTGAGTGTTAGGGGGAAAAAATGAAAACAACTGCTCTCAAGAAGTAGCTGTTTTTGGGCAGGAAATAGTCCAGGTCCACAGCTTCACCCTCTCCCCAAAAAAGGACATTTTTGGACTCTGAATGCCATTCTTGGTTGGAATCTGGTGCCAAGTGCAGAGCGCACGGTTCCAACTTAAAAGGGGGCTTGCTGAAATGAGGCAGAATGAAAGCTGTTGGTATTTTGGTGGGAAATATGTCGTTGCAGCCAAGAATAGATGCAGCAGAATTGCCGCCAATCTCCTTACGCTTTGAGGATTTTATCAAACTAAACGCTAAACCCCACCATTTCCAATCTCAAGATAAGTTATCACTACAATGTCTTTCCTCCTGCTGATCCGTCTCTGAATACAGAGTGTGGTGATTGACGACGCGTCCGCGGCCAAAGTGCACAAGCTGCTCACGATTGTCAACTTGGTGTCCAACTTCCCGCTCATCATCATGGGGCTCGGCGGCATCCTGCTCGTCGTCTTCATCATCCTCCTAGTCCGGGCCCGCAAGCAAAAGGTAACGCCGCCCCTCCTTGCCTCCCCTCCCCCCTCCAGCCTGGCTACTCACGGTTTTGCTTGTGCCTGATGGGTAATTGCATCAATCGTTCAGTTAACCTAACTCGCTCGCTAATGGCACCATGCATGTCTTTGCAGAATGAAGTTAAGCGCATTGTGTTTTCCAAGGCTCTCTATGCTGTAAGTGTTTATGGTTATTTTTGCATGCTTTGATTTGTCCTCTGTCTTTAATCGCCGGTTGAACCACTTTCACCCCACTTTAAAGTAATTCTCCTGTTTTACGTTGAACTTCTTGTTGGTTTTAACCCTTTAACATATTGTGCGTATGCTAAATGTTGCGTTATGGTTCTGTAAACAAAGAAAGACGCTTCTTTATCTTGAATCTGTCTCTCCAGACGTCTGCCGAAGAGGACACCTCTTACTCTCCGGTCAGTGAGAAGGAAAAGGACGACCCGCAAAATGGAACGTACATCGGTCTGACACCTAAAGGCGACCCACAGGCTTGAGGACGGGGGCGAAGACGGGGCTTTGCTTGGTCGGGTGGGTGGTTGAGGGGTAAATGAGTGGGGAAGGGGGTGGGCGAGTTTATAGTTTCAAACATGGTGTACTATATATTGTTAGTTTTAATCGTTGAAGAGCTACCTAAGAGCTAAAGTGTGTTCCCAGAGAAAGGTGTCCTTGGAAAAACAAACAAAAAAAAACACTTCTTACTGCCTACCAGTTGCTGATAATGTCATATTATTGACGGCTGGCTGTGGGTTTCTAGCAACTACAGACAGAGAGTGCACTTTGCAGTGTTTCTAAAACAAACACACCATTTAAATCTGACACGCGGGACGCATCGCTTCATCGTGTGTTTTGGCTGGACTGGATTCCTGTGTTGATTTGAACTTTTGGGTTCTTTCACGAGCAGGGAGATGAAAATCCCATGGTTTGTTTGTTTTTTTTGTTTTCATCATTCGTCACTCTCAGGGGGGCTTTCCTTAGAAGCAGGGAGAGAGAAGGATAAGTCTTTTTGAAGACGTTTTGTTCAGTATTACGATGTCTCATTTGTCCTAAATGTAAAGTTACAAAACATTTCCATGGCTCATTCTTATTATTATTTTTTCTTTTCATGCACTGTATTTAGAGGGATACTTGTGCACATCATGTTTGTATATACAGTATACATACATACATTCCTCTCAGTGTATGACGGGGATGGATACCAGACAAACCGCTGTATATTTTGGATACTTTAATTTTTGTAAAGTAAAACTTCCATAGTTTCTTTTTTTTTCTTTTTTTTTGTAAATGTAGAAATGTTTTAATGAAGATCATCTCAAGTTAGAGCATCACAAATATATTTTAATGAGCAAAACCTTTCTCATCTAAACCGCCGGATAGAGCAGGTTTTTTTTTGTTTTGTGCTTGAACACCATGATTCATACAGTGCTGAATTCATGTGCCTACAGTATTTGTGCCTTGAATAACCGCTTCTACTAACTGACAGCGCCATATCATTATGCCAAGTGTCTTAGATGCCGTGCCTTAAAAGGATAAATGTTACTGGATTTCTTGCCGTATCAACACGTCTACTCTCAAGTGCATATTTGTTTTTCATCCAACTATCAAACCAGAAACTGAGCGTTTGTATTGTTTTTGTACTGCTAGTGGACTCATGTGAAAATGCACTGTGAAAATGCTCTGTGAGAATGTTGCGTTTCAGGTGCCATACATAAAATGTTCTGCTGAATTGTTCAATTTAAACTGTGATGAGTTTTTTTCTTTTTATCGTTTCATAGATTTCTGAGTTATATCTCGCCATATCATTTCAAGCACTGTGATAATCTGCAATGAATATATCAGACGATAGTGGAGGGGCTCTTTCCTCCTTCATTTGATTTTACTATCTGATGCTTACTTCAATCCAATTCTGCACAATGAGACCTGATGAAATGTAGTAATGAATTCTATAAGAGAAATGGCGAATGTGTAGATTTAATTTCTGATGACGACGAAATACAGTATTACAGGAAAGAGCATAAGTTATTTTGCCACGCTGACAAAAACCAAACAAGAAGCACCACATGGACAGTACACTGGGCTACGCTGTGCCATACTTTGATTACAGGTTGTTTCTGAAATGATTGTTTCTGCTAAAGCCACATATTCTTCTAATTGTTGGCCTGTTATGAAATGTTGAGTGTTGATAATTTTGCTGTTGCTCTGTACACAAAAATAAAAAGTAGTTTGAGTACATATGTCCTCCTTTCTGATTTTTATCCAAAATCCAAAATCTGAAATTATTGAACTTGTTTTTGAGAAATTATTGCACATTTTCACATGCGAAGTTATTGCAACTTGCACATATGAAATTATTGCACATTATGAGGAGCAATGCATGAATTATTGCACAACATTTAGAAGGTTTTCAATCAGTGAATTTATTTCTGAACATCAATTAACCAGCTCAAAATCCTACTGACCCCAACGGAGTTTGTAGTTTCTAGATTGCACTAAATTAACTGTAAATGCTACAATATTGAATAACAGAGATAGTTTGAAGCAAAACCCACTAATGGAATCTGATTTGTAATTTTCTTTTATGGTTTATATAAAATGTTATTCAGTCTAACTCAATCCTGCACTATAGCGACGTTTGTGTTTTTGCCAGAGGATGTTTACATGTCTGCATGTCTGAATCCCGCTGTAGCGCTCTGTTCTGGACACCAGGGGGCGATACTGCGCAGGCGTGTTTCTGCTGCTCTCAATACGTCGAAGAAGAAGACCGGCGGTGACAGCAGTCAACATGGCGTTCAGTTTTGGCGGAGCCACGAGTAACCCAGCAGCAAGTATGGATATTTATGTTCATTTTATCTTTTAGAAAAAAAAATAATAGTGTTGCAAATGTGCTTTTTATATAGTGTCGAAATAATGTCAATTCTGGGCTTGTACGTGACTGATAAATATAAACGGTCAGCTGATGCTAACCCCTAACTGCCGTAACGTTACTCTCCTGACGGTTTGACCATCTACCGGCGGCTAACAATAAATTTAATGTGAACCCCTGTACAGCATTCTATATTTAATACATGTGAGTAGTTAATTATAGACATGTTACAGATATGTGGCCACTCGTCTTAGCTATAAAATAGGCTCAAGGGAAGCAGGGTTCAGTTCATAGTTAGCAACGTACGATGCACCTCGTTAGCTAGCCGGCTAGTTTGTAGTCCCCCACAAATTAGTGTGTGTCCTCGAGAGCTAACGTTACTTCTGAATTTATTTTCAAATTCAGCTGTAACTTTACTGCCATGATACCCAACTCTTACCGCGTGATCTGTGTTCTTGTGAAGGCACGTCCGGGTTTTCTTTTGGTTCATTCGGTGCTAAGACCACAGCGGCGCCGGCATTTGGCTTCGGCACCGCAGCCACCACCACCACCACCGCCTCATCCGGATTCGGCAGTAAGTCCGAAGCTCCGATCCTCAACGACCGGAGCTCCTCTCCTTACTCATGTTACAGCAGCATCTCGCTGAAGAGACTTGTCTATTTTAGTGAAGTTGGCCCTTGCCTGGGACTGTCCGATCCACCAGAGTGTGTTGACCTTTACTGTTAACCAGACTTGTATTTTCCATATCAACTGCGAATGGTGAACTCCACAACCGTCATGAAGCCAAGGTTTAGTGCAGGACACAAATATTAAAATGCGTTTGTTTTCACTAGTGTGTCTATTGAACTGTCTTGTAAGTATTAAAATGATCTAGCTGCATGTTATGATAAAGAGCAGCTGATTTCTAAATTGGGAGTCATCTAGGGGCTTCTCTTACTCAGTGGTAAGACTGTGCTAAATGAGAATAAGTCATTTTGGATGAAGTTATTTCCAACTGTCTTTGGGTTTTATTTAAGGCTATTCTATGTGGTGTTTTTGTCTGGAAGGATGCTCACATGTTGAGTTGTTGATGAGCTATATATACAAAAAAAACCAAAAAAAAAACTCAGCTTGGCTTGCACTTGAGTTTAAGTGTTTATTTTGAACGTTTGTGCACACTGCAGACCACGAGCACCCCTCAAGAGTCTACCCAACAACATCTGACCCTTGTCAGAGTTGTTCAGATCCATCCACTTGCCTATTTTTCCTGCTTCACACACAACTTTGAGGACAAAATGTTCACTTGCCCCCAGATATATCCCACCCACTGACAGGTGTCATGATAGCCTGATAATCCTGTCCTGTCCTGTCAGTGGTCCTAATGTTATGGCTAATCAGTATATTGTTTACCTTTTCTATGTGTCTTTTAAACCTAACTCCTAACAGCCCGTTTGGTTTGTGCTCTGTCTTCATAGCTCTTACAGCCCCTGGTTTTGGGGCAACCACCACCACTGCAGCTGCACCAGCCACGGGATTTAGTTTTGGCTCCACCAACACTGGTAAGACACATATTTTGTGTTGTCACTTTAGAATGGCCTCTTTTAAGGCATTTGAAGACTGTCTGTTACAGTTTAAAACAACAACAAAAAAACCATTAGGTCATTTAACTCCTCCATGTCATTCTCTCTTTCTCGCTGCCTGCCTGCTTTGGCTGCAGGATTTGGGGGGCTAGGAGCTGGAAACACCACGGCTGGTGGGTTTAGTTTTGGGGGGTTTGGTTTAAATGCCAACCCGCCAGCAGTCAGCTTTAATGTGGGGTGCTTTGGTACGGCAACCACCACTGGCACTGTTTTCAATTTTGGCAATAGCCTGGCTAGCACAGGTAGATGACCTTTGTGATTCAGTTCTGCTTTGTGTCTGTACACACACATTTTCACCCATTTCTACCCCTCATCAATGTGGTGCAGTGATTTGTTTCATCTCACCTGGTCTCAGCGCGGCTGTTTCCATTTGCATGAAGAGACAAAATGTTGAATTACGCACTCATCTCATTTGATTGCTGTGGAAACTCAGTGCATTTTCACCTCTATGCAAGACAGGTGCTAAATGGAAGTAGTTATTATGTTTTAAAATCATAAAAATCATGATTTTGCTCTTTTGGATGTCATATTCATTCTTTCATTCACTCACTTCTTTTTGCGTCACCTTTGTTTTGTCACATTTCGTCATGATTCGCTTTGTTTCTCAGGCGCGTTCGGCGGCTTCGGGACAACAACAACAACTGCTGCAGCGCCAGGGTCCACGTTTAGCTTTGCTGCGCCCTCCAACGCCGCAGGTCAGTCACAGAGCTGCCTTCAGACTTTTAAACAAACCATTATTTTTCAGTCGATTAATCTGCCACCATAACAATTAATCTTACAATACGATGTTAAAGATACTGTTTAATAAACACTTTAAATTGTCCTCAGTTGTGCTGTAACACTGCCTCGTACCGCCACAAGATGTCTCCCTCACTCTGCCATACATCCTTCCTCTGTGCTGCGACTGGCATACGGCAGCATCAATATACTTCAGATTTTCTCACTGTGTTGGCACGTAATTGTTTTCGTTTCAGGAAGCCTCTTTAGTAACACACAGAACAAAGGGTTTGGGTTCTCTACTGGGCTCGGCACTGGGACCACCGCTGGGACTTCAGGGTTTGGAACTGGATTAGGAACAACTAGCCTGGGTGGGTTTGGAGGCTTCAATATCCAACCGACCCAGCAGCAGCAAGGTGAGATCTTGTGTCTCTAAATTGTATTATGTTGTATATAAATGCAGAACATTAAAGCTGACATCTGTCACATTTATTGTGGTTTGACTCGGCCTTTACTGGACTCATTCCACTTCACACAGGCCCAGTAATATAGTATAGTTGTTAGTCACATGTTATTTACACAAGATCTGAGTCCAGTGATGTTTTCAGGAGTGTTAAATGTTTATATATACTTAGAGAGCATCTTAAAACCCAAACAAAGTAGTCTGCAAGTAGCCTAAGATACAGTAGAAGGTTGCAGTTACAGTGCATTGAACCAAACAACATCACACAGTCTGACCTGTGATCTCAACTCTCCTTCCCTGAACAGGAGGCTTCTTTGGACAGCAGGCTCAGCAGCAGGGCCAGGCTCAGCCCACCCAGCTTTACCAGCAGGTCACCGCTCTCTCGGCTCCCACCTTGCTGGGAGATGAGCGTGACTCCATCCTCGCCAAATGGAACCAACTGCAGGCGTACTGGGGCACAGGGAAGGGCTACTACAGCAACAACAACCCACCTGTGGACTTCACCCAGGAGAACCCGTTCTGCAGGTTCAAGGTAATCCTGGATATTTCAGCAGATTTGAATACTTGATTGATTTGACTTTGAATATTATACAGTAGTCACCTGTGTCTTGTGGTTTCCAGGCGGTGGGCTATAGCTGCGTCCCAGTGAGTAAAGATGAGGACGGTTTGGTGGTTTTGGTTTTCAACAAAAAGGAAGCTGATGTGAGGGCTCAGCAGCAACAGTTGGTGGAGTCCCTTCACAAGGTCCTGGGAAGCAACCAGACACTCACTGTCAATGTGGACGGTGTCAAGGCTCTGCCGAATGACCAGTAAGTTTCTGTAATGACGTCTAACACACACACTAATGCCTCCCAGAGCAGTAACGTGAAGTAAATCTTGGGTTATCTCGTTCAGGACGGAGGTGATCGTTTACGTGGTGGAGCGTTCTCCTAATGGCACATCCAAGAGGATCCCAGCGTCTACTCTCTTCAGCTATCTGGAGCAGGCAAACGTTAAGGTCCAGCTCACGCAGATTGGCGTGGTCATGTCGGTCACGCGCACAGAGCTGTCCCCAGCACAGCTCAAACATCTGCTGCAGAATGCTCCTGCAGGTAAATGCTTGATCGTGTTGCCCTCTTTCAGTCTTCTCGCTGTCAGAATGTGAGTTGGTTGTTTTTAAACAGTTGCTAAAATGTTGTCTCACCTCACCAGGAGTGGATCCCATCATTTGGGAGCAGGCGAAGGTCGACAACCCTGACCCAGAGAAGTAAGTTAACAACATCTGTTGAAGACTCTCAGCAAAGGCTGCTGCATTAATAATGTTGGTAGCGGGAGACTAGTTGCTGATGGTTTCATTCCCTCGGATTTAAAATGCCATATAAGAGCAGTATGCATCTGATGCCTGGCCTTGACTGAAATAATGGCTACTTAACCAGATCCCAGAGTTTATCCAGTACCCCGAGCCATAATTCACAACATGTTGAACCTCACATTGACATTTCTTAGTCTGTGGCTGTTATCATAGTTTTTTCTTCTTAAAACTGCTGCTCATCTTTTTGTATGAAAGCTAATTATTTTCCTTTTTTGCCTCCAGATTAATCCCAGTGCCCATGGTGGGTTTCAAGGAGCTGCTCCGTAGGCTGCAGATCCAGGAGCAGATGACTAAACAGCACCAGACCAGAGTGGATGTAAGTGAATACAGTTGCTCTTTCTAGTTTTAAATCTCTAAATGTGACTGGATTTGAACATCATTTTATTAACGAATCAGACTTTGTGGTATCGAGGACGACACACACTGGTCTCCAATTGAGCTATTAGTGGTAGTGTCTGAATTTAGAAGGGCTTGTATTTACTTATTTGGCTTTTTATTGAATTGATCTGGAGTGAGGGAGGTTGCTTGACCTGCAGAGTATGAACTTTTCAGGACACGTGTTTAACCAGGTGAGCTATCGGGGCATCCCTAGAGGGTTTTTAAAAAATGACTGGCTTGTATATGTTAAAGTCAGAGGTGAACCCATTCAGTTGGCTTAGATGTGAGGATATTTAAAAGACTGAACAGCTGAGACAGTTTATTTGCAAATATATATTTTAAACTAGACTATAGGAACAGTTGCCAGGTACAACCACACCCTGTGTCCTTTCTTATGTCTTTAAATAAGACAATAATGTACATTATGTCCAAGAAGTAAAGAAAGGAGAATCTCTAGACACGTTAACAACGTACTTCATCTCGTTTTCCACCCGTGGACTTTCAGATTATCTCCAGTGACATCAGTGAACTGCAGAAGAACCAGGCGACCACGGTGGCCAAGATCGCCCAGTACAAGAGGAAGCTGATGGATCTCTCTCACAGAGTACTCCAGGTATCTACCTCTCCTTCCAAAATCCCGTTTTAGACATTGATATTAGTCTTTAACAATGGTAGGTTTATTGAAATGGCAAGTTAATGTTGATTTAATATCTCAATTAGCACACTGGACACTTTAACTTGAAACTTTTGCTTCCAGTTTTAAAATAGTCTTATTATTTATTATAAATAAAAGACTATTATTTATAGTGTGCCTTAGAGGCAGTGCTGAAAGGTTTATTTAATCCCAGATATGCTCAACTTTCCATATAATAAATCCCTAACAGTCCTAGTGTGTTTGAATAAACTCAAAGCTTCCACTGGCGAAGCAGCAATGCTGTATTTTCCACCCAGGATTTAGCTTAGTTCGGTGAAATGCACTTAGGGTTCTAGTGAAGTAAACTGTGCTACTGCGGCACCATCTGTTATTTAATCCCATTTGAATGAATGCCCTGGCAGTGTCAGCAGATTTCTTTTATTTGTCACTGATTCTTCCATATGTATCCCTCCCCCTCCTCTGTTTTCCTGGAAGGTCTTGATCAAACAAGAGATCCAGAGGAAAAGCGGCTACGCTATCCAAGTGGATGAGGAGCATCTCAGGGTGCAGCTGGACACCATTCAGTCAGAACTCAATGCCCCCACACAGTTCAAGGCAAGTGTGTCGAGTACGCGCTGAATACAGTGAATTCTCTGTGTGTATTTATCAGCTGTTGTGAGATTAAACTCCTACTTAACACAAAGCTTTTATTGTATGTTTAACGGGATCCGTGCCGTCTTCGTTCTTCCAGGGTCGCTTGAATGAATTAATGTCCCAAATCCGGATGCAGAATCACTTCGGAGCCGTGAGATCAGAAGAGCGCTACAGTGTTGACGCAGACCTTCTCAGAGAAATCAAACAGGTGAGGGTCGCTATAGTCACACTGGAGGATGTATCCTGCCCCAGAGTCATTTTAATAGACTCAGCACAGCGGCCTGTTGGGACACCATTTCCATATCAGTGAAGTAACTTGACGTTATCTAACCTTTACTTTGTATCATCATGTTGGCTTATGCAGCTGCAGGTGCATTTCCTCCGGCTTGTTTTTGACAGCCAGAGGAAGCAGAGGCACCACTAATCTGCATTTTAGGCATTTTTCACATAGTTCAAATGCCCAAATGAAACAGTTTATCCATGCATGTTGCAAACGATGTGTAACCTGGTGATAACAGTAGTTTCTGCACAGAGCACAATATTGGAAAAACGTCTTCTAACTATTGGCTGAGATAACAGGGATTTCCAGAGTTGAGAAAGATGTTTTTACTATCCTGTCCTAAAAGTTGGATCAAATCTGTGTCGTTCTGAGAATCTTAAACACATCCCCAGACATTTGAATCATTTGAATTTTTGGCTCTAACGATCCTGACACCGTTTTCTCGTCTCTAAATCTTTTCAGCACTTGAAACAGCAGCAGGATGGCCTAAGTCATTTGATCAGCGTCATTAAGGACGACTTGGAGGACATCAAACTCGTAGAGCACGGCCTGAGCGACAGTGGACACATGAGAGGAGGCATCCTGAGCTGATTCCGCCCCATCAAACACAGTGTCATTCCTCAAGACAGTGGCATGCCACTCAGCCGGACCCCAGACCGGACGACACCTCCTTTTTATCACGGCGTTTGAATAATCTTCTGTTCCTGTTAGCTTTGATCACAGCCCATCTATTGGAACATACTTCAAATATACTTAAAAAGATCAGTTTGGGGTTCTGTGTACTTTCTTTATCAACGTTTGGCAGGTCTATTATTTGCCTCACTCTCTATGCCAGCGAAACAGTGACTGGTTAATCTGTGCTTTCTCAACTGATACACTCAGCTCAATGGAAAGACTCCACATTGTCTAATAATAGCTGGCTTCCCATATGTCAAATCAGATTATGGACTATGAACTGGCATGTAAACAAGTCGTGGGATTGAGCGATGGAAAGCTTTGTAAATACATCTTTGTATATCTTTTTTTATGCTGTTAGGACTTTAATAAATGTCATTTAAATTCCAAACGCATCTCTTTATAATCTCATTCTTTACAAAATACTCTAAACAATACTTAGATTTATATTCATGTTTGTGTAAACAGTGTTTGTGTGTGTGTGTTTTGCTCTGAACATGTTGCATACATTCATTCACAGTTACTTTGGGTCTAAAATTACACATCCTCTGTTTAGCTCTTCATACTGGCCCTTTCCAACATCATCATCATCATCAAAGTAGAGCTTGAGTTGATGGGATTTATGTCCTGGATTCACATGCCTGTGAGGATGAAAGACTTGATTGACAGTTGAATTAATAGCTGCCAGATTATGTCCCCTCATGCAACTAGGGTCACACAGATCATATACGTACTTCCATATGCACCGATCAGGCATAACATGACTAATTCCTAATATTGTGTAGGTCTACCTTGTGCCTCTGAGAATGGACATGGGCCTTCTTAGTGTGTCCTGTGGTGTCTGGCAACAGTTAGTGGGGCCTTTGGGTCCTATGAGTTGAAGGGAGGGGCCTCTGTGGATCATCCCACAGACACTTGATCAGTTTGGGATCTAGTGATTTTGGAGGCCAGGTCAACACCTTGTGCTGTTCTTCTTGGTCTGGTCTAGGTTGGTGCTACATGTCTAAGTAACATCCATGTGAGTAAATGCGTTTTGCTCAAGGGCATTTCAGCCATAGATGTTGAAGGAAAAGCGCTAATCAGTCATTTCACCCGCAGACATTTTCTTCCATTAGTCCAGGGATTCAGAGCAAACATCCTAAACTTGTTCTCCAACCACTTGGCCACATCTCATAAAAGGAAAAGACAACATTAAATGTGCTCGACGTTTTTATTCACTGAACAGGTGATTGTTAAGTTACACGCAGTTTTAAAAATACAAAAGTATAGAAGGTAAAAAAAGGAGCCGTAAACCTAAGAGGTAGAATACGTCTGTTTCCTCTGAGTAAGTTGAACCTACCCAGGTCATATGGTCACGGACTAGGCGGACATGTCTACTCAAGACGTTGCTTGGTATGCTCATTGTGCAGGCGATCGTCTAGAATAGTGCAGTTGTCATGTGTCTGAGTGCGCGGAGAGGTCCACCAGGCGAAAAGCCTCCATGAACTCGTTGATGTCGATGCTGCCGTCCTTGTTGAAGTCGATGCTCTGCGCCAGGTCGGCAATGGCGTCGTCGCTGATCTCCGTCTTGAGGTGAGAGCTCAGGAGCTTCCAGGTCTGACGAAACTCCTCGAAGGAGATCAAGCCTGGATATCGAAACTGGGGTCAAGTGGCGGTCATGTTTAAAGCGGGAAAACCAACTAGACTAAGCTTGGCGTAGAGACAGGGAGGAGGAGAGGGATCTGACCTGAGTGGTCTGTGTCAATGATTCGGAAGATGGTCTCCAGGTTGGAGTGGTTTTTGTACATAGTCTCCAGGATACTTGTATCTGAGACCTGTCAGGAGAGAAGCCACACAGGTATGTAAAATAACAGTAAACAGCTGTCTGAGAAAGAGGGGGAGTACATCAGAAAAGAAATAAAAGAATACCTCTAGCTTGGGCTCAGTGATGGAAAGCTCCCGTATCCACTGCTGGTAGTCCACCATGCCGTGCTTGGTGCTGCTCACGAGCTGAGAACGAAGCACCCTCCAAGGCAGACCCAGCTTCAGTACGCTCTCTGTGGCACTGGCCCAGTTTCTTAGAGAGATCATCCCTGAGACAGACACGGCAAAAATACAGTTGTATCCCAGAAAAACTGAAATCAGGGACTTATAGTGTTTCCGGCAGTATTTTAGAAACTCTCCAAGTTCAGTTATCTTTGTTTCAGCTTCTTTTTGGACAGACTACAACCTGGATAACTGAAAACCTTCACAGACTTACAGAGCAGGTGTTTTCCTTCGCTGATTACCTGTGTTATTGGGATCAAACTCCTGGAAGGCCCTGATGAGATCTGACTTGTGCACAAACAGCTGCTCCCTGAGAGCTCGCAGAGCAGATCTCTCTGTCCACCCAACACTGAGAAATAAACCACAGATTAACATGCAAAGCTTTTCCTGGAGATGTAATTGGACACAGATCTGAATGATTTTAAAGTGTGTACCTTTGCCTCAGGGTGAGATCAATGCACGCCCTGCTGGCCTGATACTGAATGAAGTGAGGGACCAGATCAGAGCCCATTCTGATATAGGCTCCTCTGTTGCTGCCCACCTCGTAGTAGTTTGACGCTGAAAAAATAGTCAGCACCTGCATGAAACGGCAGAAATCTGGTTAACTTCTGTAACGTATCTTGCATATCACCTTCTAAATTGTCCCTCTTTGCTCGCCTGGCGGTTGTGGCAGAACTCGTAGCCGTCCTGTTTGCACTCGTGCGAGCGGATGAGGAGCTGGAGGTTGTGTCTTCCCAGAACCTCCTCAGTGACATCAGGTCCCCAGTAGCAGCCTCCGCCCCGCACCTCGTTGGGAGTGCAGCCATTTTGGGGCATAGGGTCGCTCCACAACAGGTCCACTATCTGAGGGAGTAAAGCAATCACTGAAAAATATCTGACTGGAAATGGCAAGGCTCAATATGTGCATTAGACTGCATAGCACTTACTTGCTTCCACTCTTGTTCATTTGTTTCCGTTGCTTCTCCCGACTCTGGGTCCGAGTCAGAGTCTGACTTGTTCATTTCTCCATAGGACTGGTCAAACCCTGCCAGCCTGCGCCTCCTCTTCAGCTCGTCTTCCACTGACCAGCTCGGCTGACTGCCGCTGATGGGCAGGTTGTGGAGCGAGCGGCGCGGGAGGTCGTACTTCTGAGCCCGGGCCGAGCCGTGGTGAGTCAGAGAATACACTCGACGGCGGCCTTCCTCCGGTCCACCGGCGTCTCCGTTCCTGCTGCTCAGAGTCTTGCTGCCGTTGGCTGCTTGATTTGTCATCTTAGGAGGCCTGAGGGCCGACACATACTGCACACATTCAAAGATATATTAGATACACACATGGATCCTACAAAGAGCTTGAATTACACTCATTTAACTGATGATGGAGGTCTTTCTTACTTTGTGTCTGTCCACTCTTTCTATCACATTGAGGTCTGTCGTGTCTGAAATTCCCCCGTGCACAATCAGCACCTTGTTATCGATCACTGTGGCCAGCGGCAGCCAGCTGAAGATCTTTTGGAGAAGTTTTAGGATCTTCTTGCCGTGCACCTGCAAAACAAGTCAACAAGTTTACCATGACTTACATGTATTTAGATTAGATGCTGTTTCCCTGGCTTTACATCTGGCCCTTGACAAACCTGGCATCCCACAACACTTATTGAGGGGAAGCTTAGCCTCCTGGGTCTTGAACTTCCTCACAAAGACACCAAAGTCAGTCCAGATGGGCGGCAAACATTCATCCACCACCACCAGAATCATTGGAGACTCCCTATGTAGGCCCTACAGTGCATCAACAATACTCCGCAATGCCCCCACAGGCCCCCTCCTGTCTATGACAGATTTCTCTCGCGTCATTTTTGCCTGAGACCAACAGAACAATGGTCGGCCTCATCAGCGATGACAACAAAACACCCTACAGAGAAGACGTCATACAAGAACCTCTCTCTTAAACAAACATAGGAAATAAAAAGAGATTGCTATTGACATAATGTTTGCATCAAATTCCTGGGAGGTCCACATCGTGGAGGGCCTTCTCCTGCACCACAAACACCACAGTGATCACTATAAAAGCGTAGAAACAACGCTCTTTCCCAGGGAGGCTAAGGAGGACCAGTATTCAACCCATCCTCCACCTATAGAGAGGAACCTCTCAGCTGCATCATGCTCTTTACATGTAATTTACACCATTAAAATGGCACTAAGACATTAATGTATCGATAAATATTAGCTACAGAAGCTAGTACATTTCTTTTAATGCAAGACTTACCTTGTATTTTCCCAAAACTTCTTTATTGAAACCATATCTACAGAAAACACATGATTAATCAGAGGCTGTGTAATTATACTGAGACTAAACTGGCAGAGTGAGATATTAAACAGGAGTTTGAGACAAAGAGTCTTGCCTCAAGTTGACAATGTAGTCCTCGTGGTTGCCTCTGTTCAGGTGGACGTCGTTGGGGTAGACCAGCAGGAACCCGAACAGGATGAGCAGAATCTCTAAAGAGCTTTTGCCGCGATCCACAAAGTCTCCGTTGAAGACGTACGGTTTCTCAGACGACGGCAGTCCGTTCTGGTTCAGGTCAAGGTGTTAATAAAAGTAAAACGGCCTGTCTGACACTGTGAGGATGTGTGTGTTGTGAATACCTTGTAGAATATCAGCAGCAGATCTTCAAGGTGCCCATGCAAGTCTCCTGGGAAAGAATAAGTAATGTATTTGTGACTGTGCTGAGTTTTTTTTAAGGGACATTAAAAGGTTCTAGGAGAGAGAAATCTCAGAAATGTTTGCTGTTGCGTACCACATATTGTAATCTCCTTGGTGTGGCAGACGGAGACGTGATTGATGTTTGGAAGAATTCTTAGAAGTCTCCACGTTTCTCCAAGAATCTGCAGAACATACCGAGCGTGAAGCTGCTACCGGGGAAAAAGCACGTATGAATTAGCTGAGAGCTGAAGAAAAAGGCAAGCAACATCTGCCCTTTAGTGTCCTCCATGTGCAGGAGTACTTACTTGTTTGTGCTTAAAAGCCTCCACCAGCTTCGACACCCCGCAGAAGGTCATGGGGAAGGTCAGATGGGGCCCGGCGTAGCTGTCGGGGACCTCAATGCTCTTGTAGCAGAAATACCTTTCCCATTCGGCGTCACGGCAGATTTCGTTCTCACGAAAGATGTGAGATATTAGGTTTCCTTCATTGGAGGCGGAGAGGGGAAGAAAGGGAAGTGGATCAGAGCAGTAAGGGAAAACCACTTTACGTTTCTCAGCAGGGAGCAGACTCAGTTAGCTCAGATAAGCTCACTGTCAGTAATCTAATGAAACCTACAAGTCGGCGAGTTAAAGGGTTTGTGTTGAGAGTCAGTGTCTTACTTTCACTGCTGGCTGGGGTGAAGTGGTCCATCAGGAAGCCAAAGAAATTGTACAGCTGCAGGAAGGAAAAAGAGATTAGTTCAACGTTACAAAAAAACACAAATGAAGGAGAATAAGAGTCTTTTGGCATGCTAATGTGAACGTGATCAGTTTTTGCAGGTTTAAGGGTAGTGACACACCAAGGGTCGTAACCCTAACCCTAACCCTAACCCTAGGGCTTTTCTAGCTTCCTAGCCTCCCAGCTTCTGAATGAAGAACACAGACTACTGCCACCTGCTGATGTGAAGAGTTATTTCCTTTCACCGAAGCGCAGACTGTGTGTGCATTTGACTATTGACAGTAGCCTTTGCAGTGTGTTCAAGTACAGACACATGTCGACCTTCGTTGCCAGTGGTTCTTAGGCGTGTCTGTACCTTAAAGCCACAAATGCCTCAGTCTGTGTTTTGTGTATACTCTGCACACTGGGTTGGGGTTGTTGTTGACTAGGGCTGTCAAAACGAACTTCGCTATTCGAATACAATTCGAATTTTAAAAAAAAGGAGAACATTCGAGTGCGGAAACTAACGTTCGAACTTTTTTTTTTTTTTTTTAGCAAATTTGATTGACAAGTCAAGAATTACATTTAACTTTTGCCTAGCAACGACGCAAATCAAAGTCAACGTCGTGCGTCGTGACGTTCGGCATTGTATGCTTTCAAGATGGCGGGGAGCAGCGCGCCAGCAGACACAGAGCTGGAAAGCATAACTCCTGAAAACTTAAAAAGCGCCGTGTGGAAAAATTTTGGATTTCCATCGAGAAACGGGAAGTTTAATTTATTTACTTTATCCATGTGTTAATAGCGGAGCGGTAAGAAAATCGCCTGCTTGTCTTTTCATGAAGAGTTGTCTTTTTGAGACTTAAAATAGCAGTGTGTGTGTATTTGAATGATTTAACATCAGCTTCTTCATTAAACATCATTGCTTGAATATTTCTGGCGTTATATCTTACCTATTTATATAAGTTTTGTATTGATTTGGTAAAACTTGTTTTTTTGGTTATTTGGTTGAAGCGCCCTCTAGTGGACGCAGGACGTAGGCCTAATAATGAGATGGTATCGGTGTATATAATGATATAATTAAAAAAAACATTAAAATATTCGAATATTATTCGAATATTCAACATAAGAAGCATTAGAAATTCGAATATGATTTGAGGGGAAGATTGACAGCCCTATTGTTGACTAAATTAATCAAGGGAGAGACATTTTCCTTGTCTGTTCTAGCAACTTCTACAACCTTTTAACATGACGAGCGTGCTAAAAGCCAAGTTTCGATCGAGAAAGTCCATAAAGATGACAATGTCAGGATTCATGGGCCTCAGATTGTGAAAGAGTGGTTCAGGAAGCATGAGACATCATTTTCACACATGGATTAGCAACCACAGAGTCCAGACCTTAACCCCATTGAGAATCTTTGGGATGTGCTGGAGAAGGCTTTGTGCAGTGGTCAGACTCTCCCATCATCAATACAAGATGACCGGGGGGACCCTCTGGGGACCATAAACCTTTTCAAGTAGTTCCTCCAGCATTTCATTTTAAATCAAGACCAAGCACTGCAGATCACCGTGTCGTGGCTAAATAAATTCCAGAAGATTATTGAATGTTGATTCTGTTTAACTTCACCTTGATCTGATCTTGCTCTCCTGCATATTCAATCGACTGGAAGATGTTCCACGTGTACCTGCGCCTCATCTCCAGCCGCGCGACGTACTGCCGGTACCAGCGCTGGATCAACAGAGCCGCTCTGATCGCTGAAGACCGGGAGGGCAAAACAGAGTAAGCGTTAAGGCCGTCTTCCACCAGCCATCCTTCGTTTGCTGCGTCTGATCTAAACTGAAAGACTCACCGGTGGCAGCTTCACAGCGTGCATGAAAATGTGAGTTTTAAAAGTTAGCGAAGTTGAAGACAAGCTTTAATGGTTAAAAATGTGGTGTAATAAAGTAAAATTACCTGGTACTGAGATGCTCACTGAAAAGAGAAAAGACACAGATGTTGTAGCATAGCAGTAAAAAAAAAAAGAAGCGTTTCTTTTTCCTATAATAATTTTAATCAAGGCCGCACCTCTGTCACATTTCTTTGGCTGTGCTTCTGACTTTCCCATGCTGCATCCCATGACCCTTGTGTTTTTACTGTCAGAGACAAAGATACTTTCAAGTTGCGAGAGAAATCTGACCTTGTGTTCTGCAACCCTGCATAAAACACCCCAAAATACAAAATTACACATTTCACCTCTTCACTTCACACATGATATTGCAAAGCTATAGATAGAGTGAGAGGTTGTAAGAGGAACAATCAATCACAGCCCTAAAAGAAGCAAACAAAAAAACTCTATCAGAGTAAACCTACCTGGTTACATCAACCTTTCTTTCAGCAACTCCCTTCACTCCTTCAACATCTGTGTGGTTTATCTCTCAAACGTTCCCATTTCCCAGGCGCAGCAGTGGCAGCAGCAGCAGCAGCAGCACGGTAGCTTCAGAGCTGAAAACGTTTTCTCAGCCATCACCTGAACACGAGAGCCAAGCGTCTCGGACGGGCTCCTGTGATCCCTTAATCAAAACAAGATGCAAAGTGGATTAGGATTAACCCTCACTACAGCTGGCATCTACGCTGAATAAACAGATGAGGGCTCTGATAAAGGGCAGCAAGTGTTTCGAAAGGAGGGTGTGTTGGTCTCATGTCTGGGATCTGTGTCGCCATTGCGGCTCATACGACGGCGATTAACGCCAGTACTATATCTCTGTTGACATTTTGGACTCATTTAATCAGCAAATATAGGTATATATATTTACCGCGTTAAGCCTCACTTTTTAGATGCTTTTGTCCTAGTGTAGTGATAAAGTAATAATGTAGGGAGCCATTGAATATTTTACATTACACCGATACCCTCAGCACACAAGGGTCTTATCAGCTACAAACTGTGAAAATATATATATATATATATATTTTTTTTTACTTTTTGTTCTTTTCATTAATCACCTCATGACCCCTCTGAGTTTTCTTGTGACCCTTTGGAGGGGCCTGAACCTTAGGCTGGGAACCACTGCACTGACCTAAATCCAGTTACTATATATGAAGTAGAGAAACTAGGAGTAACATGCTAATGTGTTGACAGTATTAATTCAAGTTAATCAGCCACAGGAACTATTCTGCCCCATAGTTACAACGCATTGCCAGTTCATTAGGTACACTTGGCCGCACAGTCCTGCACTGAACAGCTGTTGAATCGGCCGTGTTTTCATTCTGGAGGCTGTGGTTTGTGCTACAATTAAACTGTATTGTGTTGCTCGGACACCTGTTTTTATTATTTTGAGAACCCAATTTTAGGCAAGGCTAAGTAACAGAAAGTGCACCGCCGAACTACATCCTCCAAACCTGATCATTAGAGTTGAATTGCCAGCTTTCTTAAACATAAATAAAATGTTTTAACAGCCATAACAGGAGAACTGGCACAGGACGTTTATGTTAGACTGCAATTTCGCCAGTGTACCTAATGAAGTGGCGATTTTTACATTTAGCTGCTTGTTGGCATGTTTTCATAATTATTTTTTTTTAGCCATTCAGCCGTGTTTGGACATTGTGTCAACATTTCAACATTAAAGTCTGTACAAAAGTAACATCTGCTGCCAGATTATTGGATTGCTCTACATTGTTGCGGCTACTTTAGTTTTTTAATAACGCTGAATACCATCTGCAGCTCGCAATTTTATCACGCCGTTCTGTACCTTCACTCCATGATAATATTTTCTCGTATTATGTGATTTTTTTTCTCACAGGTGGTGATAATGTATCTTCCCTGCTTTGCTACATCACATGCCGTGCTGTCTTTCCTGTTCCTCTTGAGATTAAAACACACACAGTTGCTGTATATAAAGGAAAAAAACTAGGAGTTTTACTTGAATATTTACTGGAATTGTGGTATTTGTAGTATTTTTACCTGGTAAAATGTACATTAGTATATTATACTGCTGTGCACCAATTTATTGCTATATACACTGATCAGTCATAACATTAAAACCACTGACAGGGGAAGTAAATAACATTGACCTTCTTGTGACAACACAGTGTTCTGCTGGGAAACGTTTGCACCTGCCATTGATTCATGTGGATGTTACTTAGACATGCAGCACCCACCTAGACCAGACCAGGCACCAGCCCACCCCATAGCAATGACACTCCTTGATGGCAGCAGCAATCCCCAGCAGGATGCAGCCTGACAGACACGCACACAAAAACAGTTTAGGAACAACAAAAAAAAAAAAAAAAAATTCACTAGATCTCAAACTGATCAAGTATCTGTGGGATGATCGACAGAGGCCCCTCCCCCCAACCCATAGGACCCATAGGTCCCCCACTAACAACATCCTGTTGCCAGACACCACAGGTCACCCTCAGAAGGCCCATGTCCATTCTCTGATAAGTCACAACTGTTTCGGAGACCTGCACAATATTAGGAAGGTGGTCATAATGTTAAGCCTGATCGGTGTATTACATTCTTGTGTTTCTGTGTGTCTGTTATTTAGCCTTGCCCACTGACAGTGTGGTTTTCAAAATATTAGAAATATTTGTTAGTACAACACAGACCAATACGATAGTACCACAAAATGAAAACACAGCTGAATCAACAGCTATCTGAAGTTGACAGGCATAACCTTCATGAAGATTTAGTGCAAGACCGTCAGTCTTTATGTTTGTTTTCATTGGTACCCAAGAAACTGGCAAGTGTGTGTACATAAATACTGCATGCACAGATCTGCAGGTCTCTGGTGCATCTTGATATTAATTTGCAAAGCTGCAAAATAAAGCTCTGCAGGTCTTGTTCGAGCTTGCTCAAAAATTCCTTTGGGTTTTCATGCGTGCCCAGATGTACTCTATATACGTGCGCCGTAAGCCTATGTTCATTATTCTCGGCTCCTTTCCACCTCTCGTACCAGAATGTTTTTCCTCGACTCTTTCTTTCTTACCTCTGCCGGATCATCCCCCTTGTACTCTTTCACACAGAACAAGGGACAAGACAACATTGTTAAGTATCTCAAGGCCAAGTTGGGGTACAAGAAGATAAAAAGCCAGGTTCCCAGGCCCGCGTGCAGCATTGCTTTCTTGTTACGCCTATCTCCTCCTCCAACCAGACGTACAGGACCAGCCGTTGATCGCCAGTCAGACCACCAGACCACCAGTCAGACTCAAACGTTGTTCATCTGCAGCTTGACTGTCCTGCTCTTCTCTGCCACCATGTCCCTTGCGTTCATTATCATGACGATGCTTCTGGGCACTTCAATGGTGATTGCATTTGTTTTGCATCCATCGAAAGAAGAACCTGCAGCCTCCGCCAATTTGATTTCCCACCACAGGTCAGTATCTGTACATCGTATTTGTCCTGTTTTTAAAAGCGTCATCTTCCTTGATTTGTGGACAGACCGTGTTGGGAAAAGCTGCTAATGTCTTTATTTCTTGTCGTAATAGTAGAATAAACACAGTAAACATGATCGCTCATGCTGTTTCTATAGATTTTCTATGTGTTTCTGTTAGCTATGTTGTATTTGAATGCAATGTATATGTTCAGGTCCATCAGGAAGGATCTCCTCAAGGCTCTCAACATGCAGACTGAGCCACGGCTTCCTGCCGGCGGGCTGGACGGCGTCAGAGAGCAGTGGAAGAGAACCTACAGCGCCATTTTCCCCGGAGCCAGCCAACGTAAGTGGCATCTAAAATTCAACACGTGTTTTCCAGCGCGAAACTATTCTAAACTGTGACAGTACGGTCCCAGTCAAAGTTTACAGTGTCTTTTCTTGTTTCATGTTCCAGCTGTCTCCGACTACTCCCAATCTCCCGACAGTGGGGACAAAACATGCTGTTTCATGGCCTCAGAGGTCTTCATGAAAGGTGCAGACACATGTGCATGTGTTTATATGTACTCTATAAATAATATGCATCTTTTTAAATGAAGTTTATTTTTATCTGCCAGATCTGGGCTGGGACAGCTGGGTGATCCATCCGTTGAGCCTAACCATCGGTCAGTGTGCCCTCTGCAACTCTGCTGTGAACACTGGGCAGTGTCAATCATCCCACTCCGCCGACCAGAATCCTAACTCGCAGGTATATTATATATATTAATATTAACTGGGAGAAAAAATGCAGTTTAAAAACGCTTTAGTCTGTGTACTATGACTCTCCACCAGCGTGCCTGAGTTTCAGTTTACCTTGGTGTGCTCTGTAGGTGAACACCTGCCAGCAGATAAACTTGTTTTCTCCTTTTCGCTGCCAACATCAGCGTCCTTTGCCAAACGCAAGCCTCTGCACTGCACTGGGGAATTAATAAAGAAAGAAAAAAACAACATTTTACTATTTACAACTGTTGCCAAGTGTAGACAAGTTTATAGTTATTGAAAGTAGATGCCTAAAAAGGACACAGTCGAGTAATCTGTGGATAGGTTGTGCAGGTTCATGCAAGTTTGTGCATAAACGTGCACACTTTTATTAATCTGTCAAAACAAATCACGAGCACACCTTGAGATAAATCCTTTATTGATGCCGTAGTAGGGAAAAGTGCAGCGTTACAGCAGCAGAGGGGACCAGTGCAAAACGGTACAAAAGTGTGAAAATATATTTATCTATTGGCAGCACCTTTTACAAACTACAGCTGCATCTTTTAAAATATAGCTTATCTGGTCTCTGTTTTGTGTGCAACACAACAACAGGTGCTTGCATTCTTATTGGGCAGTGTCTCACTCCTCCACTGTTTGTCTTCCTCCCCAGGACCAGGTGCCGTGCTGTCAGCCCACCTCCCAGGAAACAGTGCCCATCATCTACATGGATGACTCCGGCTCTGTTGTCATCTCCTCCGTGCCGCTGACCCGCAGCTGTGGCTTGGGACCTGCCAACATCCAGCCGCCCATTGAAGAGTAGGATGTTTCAGAGCCCTATGTGCTTTGTGCTTAGAGATGCCTAAAATAATCATCACATGCAGGCCAGACTTCTTGTACGAGCATGTGTGTTGCTTTTGTAGATTGTCTCCTTTATCTCAGATTCTTGCAGTGTGTGTTCAGCTCTGATCGTGGGAACCAAACTCTCTACAGGCTCAGTTTTGCACTCCTTGTACTCTGCAGAAATAATACAAAAGCAAACAGAGTCAGTCAACGGTGAAACTGTCAATAAATGGTTTCAAAGTGCTTCCCGATGCAATCTACATTTATGTGTTGAGTTAACAGTCGAGCTCAGGTCAAATCCAAGAATTTTTCTTGCACTGACTATGCCACTGGGAATAGTTAAGTTCAACTGACACTTGGGTAATAAATGCTCCCAGTTCATCTTTATATAGATCACATGAGCGCTATTTATAAGAGCTAACTGTTACTGAGTGTTCCCTCCAAAAATGTGAAACTATTGAGAGCCAAATCCTGCCATACGCCAGTTGTCTCTTCTCTGGTGTGTGAACCGGCCATTTCCTTTTATGGAAAAGAATTT
This sequence comes from Planiliza haematocheilus, assembly GCA_005024645.1. Classification (NCBI taxonomy): domain Eukaryota; kingdom Metazoa; phylum Chordata; class Actinopteri; order Mugiliformes; family Mugilidae; genus Planiliza; species Planiliza haematocheilus. The sequence goes on from SRSE01001181.1 coordinate 4,603,396, forward strand.
AATCTGAGTCGGCAAACTGCGGGAGGAGTAATAAGACAAAACCAAAGCTTGGTATCACTTTCTCCTGGAACATCTGTGCTGTGATTTTCCATGGAATTCCAGCGGCCGCGCCACGCCAGGCCAAAGCACGATAAAATACTGTCTTCTACAAATGATTAAGCCCAATCACAGTGCGGTTTAAAATTAATCAGTTTGGAATAAATTAACAGAAGTCACTGCACTTTTGCCGCTCTCACCTGTCAGGTTAATGCAAAATACAAATTGGCGCGTGCAAAACAGGAGAAATATGGAACGATTTAAAACATATAACCCAAGAAAAATGTGATTTAAAACTTCAGACAAACAAACAAAAAAAATCTTGCTTGATTATTTTACTTTCAAATCTGTGTTTCAGTCTCTGCTGTAGTGTTTTTTCTGTGTAATGTGTTTAATGTACCACATTTAGTTTGATTCACATGATACGATCTGAATGCTTTAACATTTAAAACAGTTCATGTTTTCTACATATATATACGCACACAGTATACGTCGTGACAGTTCTCATCCGTGTTTTTTTATTTCTATTTTTGTTAATTGTTCTGTTATATACTCACTCACGTTACAAATACCTCACCATCCACTTCTCACAAGTGCATTGCTTCTTAATCACAGTATCATATCAGTTTGATTAATGCATGAAGATGTTGCTGTGCTGATGACACTGCTTTCACATCATAGCAACTTGTACCACCGTTTATTACTCTCAAATATTTCAATAAAGATGATTAAAACCAATGTTTTGCTCCCAGCACATTATTTTGTAATAAAACCTTCCACATGCCAGCCTCTCTGGAGGTTCTTCCGGCCAGGCAGTTGCATGCTAAGTCCAGAGGGAGGGAAATATCAGATGAAGAAATGTTGGCACTCTACTCCAGGAAACCAGGCACTGGTGAGGGAAAGAGGAACATGCTGCGCACTTCTGAGCAGCCTTCATCGTTTTCAGTTGCTGTGCATGAATTTGCATTCAAGGCTCTTATAAATCGTTTTGTTTCTGCAGTGGAATACTAACTTTATGATTCTCAGTTTGTGATCTGGGAAGATTACAAATAGCTCAAAGTTGCAGTCAGTTTTGTTTTTTGTTGGCACGGGACACAATGCCAGGGTATATCTGTGTGTGTGTGTCTATCGGCATACTGTCCCATCTAATGCTGGCTGCTGGGGCAGTAGAGTGTTCAGAGAAAGAAATGCTGCTGAAGCCAATTCCCAAGACGGTGGCACAGCCATCGGACTGTTTAATGGAGTGCACTGGGATGACGTACATCAAAAAATTGCAACTTCAGGACAATCGTAACATTCGTCTTAAAGACTCCACAGAAGGTAAGGAGCCTCAGAGTGACATAGTGAACGTTTGGCTAAAGCTGTGTTCTAAAAATAATACCTGGGCTAAATGCTGAGGTGTCAGACTGCCCTATATCAGTGTTATGTTGCACACAGAATGATCTGTGCACGGGCCTTCATAAACTAGTTTCTTTTCCCAGGAGACCTAGGGGAATACTGCTGGTCCACTGACCTCAAGTGCACCATTGGAGAGAGCTTCGAGCATGCCTACGTGGTGTTGCCTGTGGATCTATCTGCAGCTGGATACGAGCAGCTGGAAGTCAAAGCCTCCGGGCCCGCTGCCACCTCACTGAACTTACACGACAGCCCCAGCACCGTCGCAGACAGCTGCGGCCTCCGTTACGATGCCACGCAGCACTTCAGCACGACACCGAACACGGGGTCGTCATTCTGCGTTCAGGTGGTCTCCCAGGAGGACGCCCTGGGGGACAAACATCTTAGATGTCCTCCTTATCTGGTCACCTTCTGGCAGAGAAATCCGAATCAGTCCAGCCAACAAGGAGGTGGATAAAATGGAAGTACTCAGCATTATTAAAACTTAAAGTAAACATTAAGTAAAACTACTTTCACCATAAAAGCCCTGCATTGAAATGTTGCTTAAGTCTGTAAATATAGACACTGAATGTAGAAAAACTGGCTCTTATATAAACTATATCACTAGATTATTACTCATGCATTCATGTGTAAGCAGCCTTTTATTCTTGTAGCTGGTCGAGGTGGAGCTCAGTTTAACAATTTTATATAAGGCTGCAGCAAATAATCATCTTCATTATAGATGGATTACCAGGGAGAAAAGCTGATCGCAGATATGCTACGTGACGTATTTGCAATGCTTCATAGTCCAAATAGTCCTAATTCTCACTTCAAAGGACTTGGAATGCTTTTTCTTTGTTGTTATTTGTGTTAACACCGTGGACGGCATTTCTAAATGAAATGGATATGTTTTACAAACTGTGAGCAGTTTAACTTATAATAGACAAGATGCTTCACATGTTCTCAGCGTGTTTTGTGTGCCAAGGTTTAAAATCCTGAAGGAGCTGGAGACTGAAGCAAACACGTAAATGTAGTGGAGCAGATGTTAAAAAAATAAAAATAAATAATAATAATAATAATAATAAAGATGCGGGCATGCATGCAGGCAGTGAGGATGATTTAATGTGCTTTTATAAAGATGTTACTTTACCTGTCGTTGGTCCTGATTGGATCATAATCATTAATTGTTTTTATCATTAATTAAGATGTTAGGAAAGATCAGTTGTTGTCGCTTATATACATTCCTCAAACTCATTTGGATTTATTCTGTATGGTTCTTTGCAAAGTGAGCAGGGCTGGAACTCATAACGGATATTTCTAATTCAAAACATAAACACCGTGGACATTGTGATGCATATCCTTTTTGTTAACATTAATTTAATCATTTTATAATCTGCCTTTGGATTTGCTTTGTGTGACGTTGAAGCTTTCAGTCGTCTGGGCCTTTAACGACATTTGACCACTTGCATGCCAATCCAGATTTGTTCAAAGACAAAGAAAGCTACTAGATATTATCTCTGCTGTGCTCAGTTTAGTCAAGGCGACGGGAATAATGAAAAATTGTCTCCGTTAAATGAACAATGCTCTGATGTCGATGGCTGTAAGTGTTTGTGGTAATAGGAAAATTATTAAAGGTTTATTTTCTCATCTTTATTGTGCTTGTGTGTTTTGACTATTTTGGATTTGTTGAAAGATAACGTTGTGACAACAGGTCCTGTTAAGGGTCAGCTGTCATCGGGCGAGAGGCGGGGTACACCCTGGACAGGTCACAGGGCCAGGTCGAAACCAAAAACAGGATAAGCATGCACTTGCAAACATATATGTTTGGACAAGTAACCACAATTATATATACAGTCTGCATCCAGCATGTGTTTTGGTTATTTTAATTCGTCTGAAGTCCAGATTCTACCTGTCGTTGGTTGTAATACTGCAAAACAAACAATCTAGTGCCACCTACTGGATATCAGGTAAACTAACTAAAAAACACAACTTTGTCCTTTTTGCCATAGAACCACTGGATGGCAGGCTTGTTACATGCTAGTATGTGTCTGTGCCATGTAAACTGTGAAATGCAAAAATCGTTTGAAAAATGCACAAATCAGACTTCAAGTGTTTGTGTATCTTTGCCATGTTTTTTCAACGCTTGTCAGGAGAAACTAAAACATTTTAGATGTTCTGCAGACGTGACTAAGGAGTGCTTGCTGCACACTATTTTAATATGACTTTGTGACAGCTTCAACTTCTTGTCGGTTTTGAGCCTTGTCTTAAACTGATTCTCAGGTACCTCTTAATTAAAATTAAACTTTTTCAGACCGTCTGCAGATGCTCCAGCTGCTAGTATCCATGCTTTGTGTATGTTAAGGGATGGGGGACTATGAAATGCACAGTTTATGTGAGGCTAGTCAAATCATAAGTCATAACTTCTGATGTTATAGTGTTTTCTTGCTCAGCTGCAGCAAACAACAAGAGAAGTTGGACATTTTGAAGTGGAAAGCTCTATTTTTGAAGAGGACTGAGCAAGATAAACATACATCAGTGCTTCTGTGGACACCTAGACTTGGAATATTAAGCCATTAAGAGCTGAATGATTAGACAGGATCCTATTTGCTGTAACAATAACTTAAATTCTGGTACGAATATATTTCATCCTGCCGTATGCCAGTAATACTAAAGCCTCTGTTGGCAGGTGACCATTATCAGCATTACCACAACAACAGGGCCTGCTTGGCCCATGCCTGCATTAAGACATTCACGTGTCTCTCTCTGTCCACTCACCAAGAAACACACAGCTTGACTTTTCAACTCTGTGATGCCTGTGTTCGTTCTTGTAAAAATAAAAACTTGGAAACCTTCAGGAGACATCAGGGCTGTAAACCAATTTTGGCTCTGCGTCATCCAATCCGAACTCAGCCACCAGGACTGTCACTAAGGTGTTAGAGTGAGTCAGAACTACATCAGTATTTTTGGTCGGTACTCTTCCGATCAGTCCGTCTGCTTTCTAGCTGCTCTAATAACAAAAAGATGTGACATAAAACGTACATGTTCATATCAGTGTTTGAATTTGAACTGTGTTGCATTGTGTTTATGTTTACAGAGATGTTTAACTCACAGTACGGCTATTTCCTTCTGCAAAAGATATGATAAAATAGAACTTTATTACTCATGGAGGAAATTCTCATGCCTGAGGATGTTTAAAGAGCTGATAACACTATATTTTTATAAACAGCGGTGCACATAAGCGAAAAATACTGTTTGTAAAAGCAACCAATGCCTAAAGGAGAAGACTGGATGAGTTAGTAAAAACATATCATATAACTCTGTCAGGTAGTAGTACAAAACAAACAGCCAATTGTGCCTAAAAAGAAAGCAATTAATAGTTTATTTGTTAGTATTTTAGGCTAAATTCTCAGGTTTTGATTCATTTAATTTATCTTCAATGTTATATTATATGTCTCTACTGCTGATCTGTCTTTATTTTAGGTGATAAATCTATTTTTTTTCGGTCTTCCAGGTGAACATGCTTCAGCCTCAAACTCATAATATCATGTGGTAAAATATATAAACACAGGTGGCTGTACCATGTCTGTCTCGCAGGGGTCATACTGCAAAGTTTAGGCAAACCTTGGCGAAAGAGAAAAAAATAGTAAATAATTTAACTCCTAACTAACTCATTTGCTATATTTACACTTAAAACAGTGACACGTCTGCTTTGTAAATATTTTTTTACATAAATATGAGTGTATAAATCAGAGGGGTTGGTCCCCGGATGGCTGAGTAGAGTAGAACAATCCAGAGACAGAGTGGTCAACCCAAAACACGTTAGCAGACAACTAACAAACATCGGCGCAGTGACAGTCCTTTTAAAACTTACACATTATCTCCACCGGTAAACAATGTGACCGAGTGAGGGGGACACCTCGTTGAGGACTGCGAGAGACACATGACAACTAACTTTGCTTGTTATGAGAGTCGCACCATGGCATCGCAGCCGAGGTAGGTGGACGCAGCCGCGGCTAGTTAGCTGCTAGCAGCTGGGCGCTAGCTTCACGAGCCCGACCGTTGAACTAATTAGCTGGGTACGGGGAGCCTGCCCACTGGCATCGCTTCAGAGGCTTCTTAAAGTAAAGTTTTTGGTTAAAACTATGTGAAAGTGGCATAAATAAGTGTGTACGTGTTTTTTAAATTATGTATAATTATTGTCAAAGTGATTGACAGGCGTGCAGGTTTTTTTAAAAAGCTCGATAAGCTGTTCGAGGAAGGAGTGGAATCAGCTGGAAACGGCAGGTTGGTGTGATTTTTACCAGCTGGTCAACGGAGCTGCTGTGTTTACACCCAGCTTATTTTAAAAGAAAGTTGTTGTTTTGTTTTGTTTTTTAACATGATTAAATAGATAAAGTCACGCCTACTGACACGGATTACAAAACCTCAGCCGTCATGTTTGACAAACTTAGATTTAGCTGATTAAACAGCATTGATTTGGTTTTATTTAACTTTATATTGTTTTTTATTAACTTAAAAAGCCAGAATAGGTTGACAAAGAAGAAATCCTCCAGTTTGAAACATCAAAATATAACCTGAGCATTACTAATAGTATAAACAATACAATGGCCTCGACTTCCTTTGTAAGTTAAAAGCTAAATATTGTGAATATATATATATATTAAAAGGCTCCTATAGCAGGAGTTTACTACAATAATGCAGCTAATACATTGAATAGAAGGTCATTTATAGGCATGAAAGGCAAAATAAGTAATTAATAAGGTATTTAATCGCATTAACCACATAATGGTCCATGTTAACGGCAATTCATTGCACACTAATTGCAGGTTTCTGTTTATTATTATAAGTGTAAAATCTTATCCAGGTTTCTAATGCTTTTGTTGTGCTGTCTGCTAGCTTTATGCAAAACAGTGACAAATACTGCACATAATACTTTCCAGAATAATAAATAAAACTATGCTGCATCTAGATCGCAAATTATCCCCCGTGGTCTGTCTTCACTGGAGGGGAGATGGGGCTAATTGCATCAGCTGTGCGGGTGGCCAGGAAGGGCTATTTGAGAGTGTGTTGACATTGACAGTAAATACAAACAACTTTGTTCTTGAGAACCGTCCAGCAAGGCTTTGGAGCTGAACTTGTAGTCCCATTTCTTTGTCCCATTTTTGCTGGAGGAGGTTTGTTTCTGCTCACCATCCTCAGCGTTGCTGCTGCATTGAAAGCATTGATTTCCCAAACTATGGGATGACTAATGGTCAAGTGCGTGGGTGTGTTAATCATGCATCAAAAAAAGTGAGTGACATTAACGGGAATTCATGTAAACGCCTTGGCGCATTTGACAGCACAAATAAAAGTAGAATATTAATAAAAAGATGGATGTTGTTCCAGCATTTCATTTCATTAATCAATAAGCATTTAATCTAATTTTCCAGTCTTTGGGTCATATTTTGATTTGTAAACAATGTGTGATGAGTCATGAAAGTGATACACCCACCAAGTGTGCACAGAAGTCTCCCGTCAGTTTTGTGAAACAGATAAGAGGACTCCCTGTGCTTTACATGCTCTATAATAAAGTCAAAACCTCTTTCCGTAAAGCAACTACTTATCTTGCCGAGACTAATTCTTTGAACTGCTTCTTTCTTAGAGCTCGTTCTTAGTTAGTTTCTTCTTGTCTGGGGGAAGAAATGTTAACCTTAAAATGAACAAAACAACAAGTTTGATTACAGCAGTAATTGGCTTACTATTTATAAATAGAACGCATCCTAGAGCATCCCTAAAATACATAGCTCACCCCCTCACAGTTTGTCTCTTTGTGTCTAGTGGTCCTTGAGGTGTCATGTCATTGTCTCAGAGGAGAACCAGCTGCACTGAACCAGGATTATTCCTGCATCTTCTCTCTGTAATAGCACAATGTGCTTGTTTCTTGTGGTTGTTTTGGTTGTTAGATTTGTTGCTGTGCTGAAATTTGGCTTGCATTCACAGTAGATGCTTAAACCCAGTGGAGCTTTTGCTCCTTTGTATATGCACAAAAAATGAGAATATAGTTTTACCTGTCCAAAAAAGGTTTAAAAAGACAACTTGGACTTGTTGTTCTACAAGTCCAGTTATCCTTTTAAACCCTTTTTGGACATACCATGACCTGGACGACCGAGAACCTTCAGACATAGTTTTACTTGATGGAAACTTAACCTTGACTTTGCTTTCTTGGCTCCACAACAGTTGTAAAGGCTTCTTGTATGTTTAAAAATGTGTCAGACCTTTGACAGGATAATTTAAAGAATATCATATTCTACAACACATTGCTGTCTGTCCTTCAGTAGGCTATGTGCGTGCATCTGATTTTAGTCCTCTGATTGTGCCTTGTCAGGATCTGCAAGATTATCCCGTAAATGTGCGTCTCTTTGAAATAAGCAGGGAGAGTGCATATAAAAATGGACATAGCTGCACTGAGAAGTGATTCCTTGATTCTGGTCATATTGGTTCTTTAATTTTTGGACCAGATGGATGTGAGAGAGGAGCTGGGGTGGAGCAAGGGGTGGTGGGTCCGACTGAAAACTCAAAAGACGGCTTGTCAGTCACTCCAGACTAGACTTATCAATCAAACCAGGCACAACCCCAAACATAACTGTTTGAAGCACCAAACTGAAAACAAAGATGTCGGTTTGAATAATTTCAATTAAATGGTTAGAAGTTAACCCAGTTTCACTAATTATAAACAAGACTCATCAATAATTAAACCTTTGATGTTGTTCTCTGTCATATTTTCTATTTATTTATGTGCATACTTGAGCCCGTTCACCAGACGATCGTCAACACATGCAATCGTCACCAATCCTGCTTGTTTTTGTTGGACTTGTGTGTGATTATCCCTGGGCAATATTGATGGTACGGCCCTGCGACTGGGCAGTGCCAGTTTTTGCTATTCTAGGACTTTGGCCAGCCTCTCTGCTACATTAATGAGTGAGTGCTCATCTGTTTGGCTTAGTCCCAAATCTTTGCAGCTCCACTTGTTGCCATGGAAGCATCCCACTGGGGCTGCTGTCAGTGAGGGCTATCAGGCTTGCATTTTGGGAAGAAAACATTACAATTTCAAAATGTAGAGTGGTTTACTTTGGTTTACTTTGATATATTTGAGGTAATAAGATGGGCCTGAGCACATGGGTACCACTGTTACATGATATAATTTACTATATAAATAGCAAATATGCTCTATTTATTATTGGTAAAATATCAAGACAAATATTATAATTATGCATTAGATGCGTGAATGGCCTGTATGTCGTCTTTGGGGACTAGAAAGAACAGATGTGAATGTTGTAGTCAATCCTCATGGCGGTTGCGAGTCTAATTACACTTGTCTGTTGATGTGATAGATGCCACCTTCTCCCACTAGACACTGCTGCTCTGCCCCTTGGGTAGATAAGTCACTGATAAGAGGCCATAAAGGTGCAGTCTCTAAAATTTCTGGTGTCTTTCGCCAAAGTGGGGTAATTTTAAAGATCAGTCACTTTCATGACATTTATAGTTCTGGGGTTTATAAGTAAAAAAAAAATAAAAATAATAATAATAAAAAATCGGAAATGGTACAATATTCTGTTGTCCAGCAACATGTCTCCATAGTTTGATGGTGAGATTTTGTTTTTTTTCTCTGCCTGGTTAAAGTGGAGACGGTGTAAGAGCAGGGTTCATTCTTGTTCTTTGTAATGTTCCACAGTGTATACAATGAAGAGAGGAACCTTCTTCGCATTCGAGCATGGGAACAGAGGAACCAAGAAGCTAGCCAAGCCAAAGAACTCAACCCTGAGAATGTGCCACTCTTTAAAAAACCGTACAAGGTAAGAACTCCAATAACAGGAGTGAAATGCTCCAAGCGTTAACACTTATTGTGCTTACATGCACGTAACATGAAGCTTTATCATGACTAAAGATTAGATTATTTTACATGTAGTATAAATTCCGACCAGTCTGCATTCCCCAACCACTCTCTGTAACTAAGATATATAATTCTTGAAGCTTTCTGTATGAACCCAGGCCTTTAAGGTCGGTGAAACTCTAGCTGCTTGAAAGGATTATTGCAGCGAGCACATGATAAAAGCTGAAGGTGAGTCACATGTGGTTGTAAAGGTCTACAGCCTTTCCGAACGGGAAAGGTTGTAGACCTTTAGAATTTACCGACCAAATAAAACAGAAATTGGAAATAGTGTAGTATTTTGAAAGGTTGACACATTCCTGTACGTTGTCAGTACCTGTATCTGGCGTCACTGAAGCTTTAAATCTACAGTGACTTCTGATCGTGTGTTTGTTTGGTGACTAAACATGTCTTGGTTCAGTTTAAAGTCGTTATGTTTATACACTGTGATCTCAGTCATGTGTTAACATATTAAATGTGACTTTTTGTAGACAAACAAATGGGATGAGCTCTCCAATCGAATCCAGAGTATGCTGGGGAGTTACGAAGATGTGAATAATCCCTGTCCCATTTCCAACGAGGCTTTACCGGCGCCTACTTATGCAACCTTCCCACAGCTGGATCAGGGTCAGCCAAACACAGATAAATTAACCAAACCTCCATTCCACAACCAGGCCCTTTACACACACAGCCAGAAAGGGCCGTCTAGTTACAGTTACTCCTCTCAGCCCATGTTGACGTCCACTGCTCCTTCTTCACCAAACCACCATGGACATACATCAGCTGTCTCAAAACCGTCTTTGAACAACAGTCGGGGCAGTGAGATCAGCCACTTGGAACTTCAACAAAAGACGAGTGCAGTCCTCTCAGTCAGGGAACCTGTCAGCACTGCCCAAGAAATGCTCCCTCAGTCTCCTGATGTTAAGCCGCTACCCTTCCTTCATTCCAGTGACCATATTAACATTGACACAGACACTAAGGACACTTCAGATGGACATCAACTCCGAGGGTCCACAGATCACCCCGCTGATTCTACCAGCACAATGGAAGAATCCACATTGAACATTAAGCAGTCTCCAAAAGATGCATTCACGCCTCAAGTCAACAAGACAAGCTCGCTACCATCCCAGACCTTTCCTCTGTTGTTGTCGTCTAAGCAGGCCAACGTAGTCATGACCCAGAAGCCTACAGCGTATGTGCGGCCCATGGATGGTCAAGACCAGATGGTCAGCGAGTCACCTGAGCTTAAGCCGTCACCAGAGCCATACGCACCGCTGCCAGAGTTGATCATCAAATCTAAGCCAGAAAAAAACAAGACAATACCTCAAATTTTGGAGGTTAGTTTTAATTTTTTTTATCTTAGATTTTAGACTGATTATCGTACTAAAGATTGTCAGGAGGCGATGACTCCATACAAATGCGTAATGTACTTTTTACCAAGGTTGAATGGTCTTGAGAGGATTGTGCACGTACTGGTCTTTACAAAAGTTCTGATGTTTTGGCTTAACTGTTCAAGCCTTGGAAAATCTTGTACTTTCTTTGTTTTGGAGAATTGGGCTGAACTCCAATTCAACTCTTCTGTTCTCTGCCACACATAAACATACACCCATCCCTTGCACCTGCAGCACTCCCCACCTCCCCCATACCCTCCTGCAGCTGCACAGCAGCGCAGAATAGGCTGCTGTTTTTACTGCTGGGACTAATCCAGTGCATGATAGCAAGGCAGTTACTTGTTGCCCCCATTTCTTACCAACACTTCACTTCTCAGTAGGTTTAGAAATGTCCTCCTTCCAAGTTGTGTAGAGTTGGCTCTCATATTGGGCTCTACTGCGTAGCTGAGAGAAATAATAACATGTTTTCTCCATTACGAAGCAATATAAATTATTATGAGCCAGAGAGAATGCATCTTTCTGCACATAAAGCAGAGACAAATCGAGCATTTACATTACAGCTAGGGGCTAAACCACAAGCTTTTTCTAAAATATATCGGCTAGTATTTACACATATTTTCTGTGAGCGCAGTCTAATCCACCATGCCTTTTGGAGCATGTCTTACCCACGTGCAGCTTCATGTATGTGTGTATGTGACCTCAGCTGCCTCTGATAAATTCACCCCTGGGCTCGGCAGAACAATAAATGAGCTTTGTCACCAACTTGCATAACTGCTCTGGGGGCCCATTCAGTCTGACCTTATCTCAAACACTGTCCATTGAGAAGGAAAAACTGAAAGAGAGGCTTGAAAACAAACAGAAATGTAGCCCGTTGACTCATTCACACACACAGGGTTTATCTAATGTTGAGGTTGACCTATGCTGCTGCCTGATACGGCGTATTGTGTCACTTGTCTGGTGTTTTGAGGCTTTAGTTTGCCGTGTGCATGATTAAGTTTTTATCAGGAATGTGTAGCATACAATGCAATCTGTTTGCACACACGGGGAGTAATGTTTTTAAGATTATCCGACGGGATCCTCCTCTCTGTAGGGAAACTTCTTTTTAGTACTCGCAGGTCTGTAACACGAAGATGAATATGGTTGTTAATAATAGTTGCCAAAAAAATGTCTCATTATCTACATGTTTTAAGATAAGTTACATCTCATGCATTAAGGACTTTTATGTGTTTTTAGTTTTTCAGTGCACAAGAGGGAGAGATGGATGTGAAATGCAGAAGACAGATTTATTAACCTTTAAAGCTTTTCTCCTATATCCTATTGTGCTGTCAGACGGCCTATGGTAATTATTGTTTTTCTCTCTATAGAAGAGGACGGAGGAGGCTCAGTGTGTGGAGGACATCTTAAGGGTAAGTCTGGTTTCTTACATTCTCATTTACTGTACAAACACAAACACAGTTCAAGCACAAGCATTAACTGAGTCACAGCATTAATGAGTCATTTTACACAAAACATGATAAATGTCAAACCTCAAATACAATATGTGCATCTACAGAACGGCAACTGATCCGAACCAGTTAGTGTTTTCATATGAGGTTACTGAGATGAATTTAATTTCCTCCCACTGTAGGATAAGCAAAGGATTATCTTATCTTAACTCAAGTATTGTCGAATGCATAGCTAAAACTGAGGCAACTTAACTCGTTCATTTTTCTTTAAGACATTTCACCACATATCCACATGGCGAAGAACTAACAAGCCACTTGGTGAAACCTCAAACAAGTCCTGTTGCTTTTGTTTTAGCTGTGCCAAGACGTGGTCGCACTGACAGTCTTTGAAACTATAGAGCTTTAAACATATTTGCACAGCAGGTCTCCTCCTTAAGCAGCATTTTTGAACCCCTATGATCAGAGTCTTTAATGAGGACAAGATGTAAATTATTGAAATCATAGAAGTTTTCTTTGATGACATGTTGGAGTTTATCCCATTCCAATAAGTGCTTTCACCTTGTAATCCAACCACTTAACCTGGTTCCTCTTTTCATATCCTGTTGTCGCTGAACTAGATTTGGATGCTTTTTTTTTTTTTTTTTTTTTGGTCTGTATTTGTTTTTTCATCAAACATGTTTCTAGTTGCTCAATGATTATATGAAGTTAGGCAACTGCTGATAAGCTGACTTCTCTTTCCAATGTCTGCTGCTCTCTGTGTATGGTATTCTCTTTATCAGTACTATTCTTCTTTTGTGTATTTATATTTGTTCATGCACCTTACTCTTATCCTTAAGATGCTGGGCTGAGATCCTGGCACATTGTTTAGTTGCCAACACATGTTTTGTCATTTGGAAGTGTTGTTAAGACAACTACTGAAGAAATGTGTTAAAAATTGTGTGTAAAACTTACGTTGTACTCATGTGAATGAGTGGGACATGTTTCATAGCTAGGCTCTACCATCTCACTATCACAAATCACACTTTGTTTCACTTCACAGGAAATGACTCACTCGTGGCCCCCTCTCCTGACGGCTTTACCCACACCTAGCACCAATGAAACCTCCAAGTCCAAGAGATTAAAGGTCGACAAATATGCTGATTGTATGCTCACTGCTTGCGTGTCTAAAGAGAAGGGAACATTTAGTACTGCTGAACATTCATCTGCTTTATCAAAAGCAGTTGCCGGTTTAGTGTAAAGGCAGACATAAAAAAAAGTCCTGATATAAATAAAAACAGAAGTGTGACTCTTACTAAAAAAATATATGTTTGTTTCTCTTTCTCAGCAGGAAGCAGAGGATGTGTCTTCATACGCAGGAAAAAGTGGGTAACAAGGGAAGGAAGCAACCTACAATAGTTGGAAATGTTTTACTGTATCTTGGAAAAATCTAAATTAAATGCAAACCAGTTGGAGTCCCTTATTTCCGGCGTTGATAGTGGTGGCAGGCAGATTAATCTGTTATTATAAGCTGTGTAGATAAAATCAGTGGTTTAGTCGTCACAAAGCTGATGTTATTCCTCTTAAACATCTTCTGTTTTAAAGCAGCACATCTGCTCGTCCCTGATCTGGCCACAAAATACCAGATAAAACCCAGCAATTTTATCTGAAATTAGCCCCAGCTAAGAAAAAGAGAGCAGGAATAATCTTACTGTTCTCTTTTACTAATGTTTCAGTATGTCTATTACTCCTTAATTTCCAGTGGCTCTTTGTTTTTATCGTTAATCATCAGGTTATTTTTTCATGAACTGAATAATTGCAGTCTATAAAAATATCTGGCCAACCATTAGCTTGTTTTCACTGCACTTGTTTCTACTTGTTATTTTTCACCTCATGCAGTGAACCCAGGAAGCCAAGATGAGAAAACCCTGCAATAAAAATGTTGTCAGTCAGCCTAAGAAAAGGCAAACTGAGGGGGTGTATTAAAAATGCCTTCAGAGGTAAACCTAAACGGGCCGTTAAGCAAAACTAGTGTTTCATGGCTTTAATGGTTACTAGAAGTCCAGTGAATACAAGAGTAATTGTCTATTAATCGAATTACTTTCATATCATATGATTCTGCCTGACCAGCGTTCATACTGCAGGTTTTAAACTCTTCTACACTATGTAAGCTTTCATCTATAAAGTTATCGCTATTCGGTCAGGTGTCAGGATTAATCTACATGTGAGGATTTTGTACAGTTTTGTTGGATTAATGTTTATTTTCCGTGTCGTTTCTCTCCAGAAAGCCACGACTTTTCTTCTGGAGATTCATCCCGTCTCAACCAGCAAATCTCCTCATTGTAAGTGAGTTGGCTTTTTTTTTTTTTTTTTTTGAAGTTCATAATTTCACAAAATATGGCCAAACAGCTACTGAACAAGAAGAGCTGATTTCATTTTGCCTTGATATACATTTTCAATCTTCCGCTCGCAATCAGCTGGTGTGATGTGTGAATGTTACTTGGTCAGAAAACCCTGCAAATATATTATAACATTATAACAACTAATCATCAGCTTATTTTCTTGACGAAGTGAATAGTCACAGTCTATGAAGTCTCAGAAAATGGTAAAAACAAAAAAGCAGAAGAAGAATTTAAAAAAATGCATAATTCCCCACAGTGAAGTGGATCCAAGTGATCAAATAAAACCTTTTCTTTTGGGGGGGGGATTATTACATTGCGAACTGATATATCTAAGTGAAATTCAATAAAACTGTGATGGTTGTGGGTTACAGTTCATTTGAAGCGGCACATACCAGTGAGGTAGATGCTACGAGCTCCAGCGACTCAGAGAGTAGCTCAGGATCAGAGTCGGATAGCGAAAGCACCATTGAGGAGCAACCTCAACCTTCAGTGGATCACTCGGTTAAAACTGAGGTAATTTGTTTGTTCTGTGTTTGTACATGTACAGGATAAATTAACATCTCTGCTTGCTAAAATCCCTGTGTCTTTTTATAGCCTGATTCTCCAGCAGTGAGCCACGGTGACTGGCAGCTGGGAAACTGGATCAGGTCCAGCCAACAAAACTCTGAAGGTCAAGGCAGTGCACATGTCTCCGAGAGCCTTGCACACAAGCGGCTACTGCCCACTCAAGGCCCCGAGCGCCCAAGTGTGGAGGTGGTTGACCCGACTGCGCAGTCTAAGCTTCAGATTTCTTCTCACCAAAAAGAAAACCTTGCCATTACCCAGGAGTTCACCGAAAGCCCTCAGGACAACAGTTCCCAGCACAGTAGCCAAAAATCCCTCTCTGCTGGTGTGAAAAGCTCTTCGCGGAAATCCTCAAAATCAGTGGAGGCAGGTTGCGCAGATCACACTGAAGCAGCAGTCAGTGTGAAATGTGAGGAGGTTGCAAGAATCCAAACAAAAGAGCCGTGTTTCACAGATAGACCAAAGGTTAAGACAAATGTAGGACATTGTAAGAAAAGCAAAGAGAGGAGTGACTCTAAAAAAGACAGTAAAAGGACTAAATCACTCGAAAAGCAGAAAAATAAATCAGAACCTGAGCCTGAAGTTGCACTCGTCTTGTATGGGCACTGTCCTTTATGTGGTGTGCGTTATCCAAACCTCTGCTCCTGCCCCACCAAAAGTCCTGCTCAGATCGACCAGCTGTCTCCTGCCCCGCCAGTCAGAATCAGTTGTAGCAAACCTAAGGCAGAGACAGTCTGCCAAAGGGGCAACAAAATCACTCACAAAACAACCCACAAGCACTTAAAGCAGTCTGGGCATACAGCCAAAGTTTCGCAGGAGATCCACAAGCCTCCTAAATCCCTGCTGGTGAAGATAGATCTAAGTCTGCTCTCAAGAGTTCCCAAAACTTCCAGCGTTCATCAAGGGATTCCCAGCAAGGCAAAGAGATCAGCGCTGGTTATAGAGCAAGACGGAGCGGGCAGCGACGCTCTTATAACACAGAAACGCTCCAAAACCAGCAGAAAGAGCATACCTCAAAATGTGAGTAATATTCTAGTAAGCATTAATTTAACATTAGGAAAGTAAACTTCTAATTATAATGTGTCATCTGTCTCTTTTAGGTTGAAGCAGACAATAAAACTCTTCCCAGGAAGAAACAGAAGCTGGAAACGAATACCTCATCAACTCATGTTTCTATGAAACTGGAGTAGGTCACCTAAATCAAGGGCATCTTGTTTTATCAAGGATGAGATTTAATAATTTAAATTAGACTTTCATTTCATAGTGTGTGTGTGTGTGTGTGTGTGTGTAGAGTCAGTCTGATCTCATAACCTCTGTCTCCTCTCGTCGCCTACAGAAGTTCCAGCAATCCAGCAGAGGCACCAGAGCAGAAGATGGCCAAGAAAAATCCTGCAGCAGCCAAAGATAAAGCTAAAGACTCAAAGTTACAAAAAGGCTGTTCAGGAAAGACTCAGGGGTCCAGTAAGGAGGCAGCGAAGAGCGGGGACTCCCACAAGCACAAGAGGACCGGTGGAAAACAAACAGAGCGTCTACGCCATGAAAAGGTACCTAGGCAGGAATATATTATTGAATTATAACAACCAGAGCAGTTCAAAATGATCTGCCTTGTGATCCCAGCAGAAACCCTCAAAGAGCAGCCTTGCTGTCGCATCGTCTTCACAGCCCACCAGGGAGGCTTTAACCAGCAGGCCCCTGCTACCATTGGAAGAAAGGTAAGGTTGAGAAGTTGTAATTTTCACGTAAGCCCGTCCTGTAGCTTTGTCAGTTTTTGCATGGTCAAAGAAAACTCACAAATACAGTTGTGAAACTCTAGCCACATATATTTAAAAGAAAAGGAAAAAGGTGTTTTTCAATGCAGCAGCAAAACCTTTGACAATGAGGCTTGTTGTTCGTTGGTACTTCTCTGTCCACTTAAAGATTTCAGTCCCGTCTCACCTGTGCTTACACCTGGCCGTGCTTAACTTGTAATCTAAACCCATTGATCCTGAAGTTACACATACACTACAGCAAGGTGAATGAGTTAATGGAGGTCAGATTAGCAACAAAACGTTCTTAAAATCACATATCTGTTGAGTTAATGGTTTTTATTTCATTGTCTCTATCAACTTCAGGCAATATCCAGTGAAGCATTACATAAAAGAGGCCAAAAGACTGAAGCACAAAGCAGATGCGGAGGTAACTCTCTCTTCTAATGTCCTGCAGTCTGCGCAGCAGTACAAGTTACTAATAACCCAACTGCATTTGTTTCCCCCTCCCTCTCTATAGTCAGATAAGCTCAGTAAAGCTTTCAATTACCTGGATGCGGCCATGTTCTTCGTCGAGAGTGGCATCGCCATGGAAAAAGATCCACAGATCTCAATGTCATCCTACACCATGTTTGCAGAAACGGTGGAACTCCTTAAGTAAGAAGCCACTTTATCGTGGATTGATTGCCCTTTACTAAATTAAAAGCAGACTTCAAGCTACAACATTATTATTATTTTGTTTTCTATATGATTGCTGTATTCTCCACCCGCAGGTTTGTACTGAAACTTAAAAACACAACGGATCCCTCTGCTCCACCTCCAGAAAAGGACTTTTTAGCTTTATGGTAAGGTGTAGATGAAGATTTGTGTGGGTTTTGTCACTCATTAGATCCTTATTGGACACACTGGATCCTGCTTTTATGCCATTTATTTATCTTGATGAAGAGACGTAGTATGTTATTGAATTACACTACAATATACTGAAAAGGTGTTGACATTTATTTGTCCTAGTTAGTTGGTGATAGTGTTGATAGAGTAGTAGTAGTTAAATGTGTTGTATCATTTATTTTATGTCTTTTTCTTGCTTCAATAAAATGCACATTTAGAGGAAACCTTTATTTTAATTGACTTAAGAAAAAAAACATAGTCAAGGTTAGCTCTATATAATTGTTTTATGTATTTTATTTATTTCTCTGTTGCCTTCTCCTTTAATTACTGTTTCATATATTCTATTTTATCACATGGCTCATGTACCCACATGACATTTGTTGTTTCATAAATGACTCCAACAACCGTTATGCATCATTAGGGACATTTTTGTCCAAGTTTTCCTCTTCTTCTGGCCGTTACTTTGGCTGACAAAGTTTGAGAAGAAAAACCCTGATATTGAAGAATTAATGATTATATTGTGTCATGGCTGTGAAATTAAAAAAGAATGGGAGTCAATGGGACATTTCTGTCCACTAATGACTCAAGAGGGTAGTACATTTTTAATCTGATGCTACACAAAAACTAATAACGCATTCAAGCTGATATTTTAGATAAATTTGGTCATATCCAAGACTGATTTGAACAAAAAATAAAATAAATGTCAGAGCCTTCCCATTATTAATTTGGAAAATGACGGAAATTTGGAAATACTTTTTTTTTGTGTGTATTTTCTTTTTCATAACAAACAACGGTGACTTTAAGTAATCAAACTGGCATTTAAAGGATTAAAATATTCAGAATGATTTATTTTTTTGGTAGTTTTGTAAAGTTCTGAAGTGATTTAAGTGATTTATAAAGAAAAAATCAGATTTATTTTGTTATAGCAGTTTTTTGGAAGTGGACATTTTTGTCCTAACGACTCAAGAGGGTAGTAAATGAAACTGATGCCTCAGCGTTAAATATACAGCAATTACACACAGGATAACTTTACAGAATGTGATGAGCTTCTGTTTCTCTAATCAGTCGTGTAACATCTCTTTGTGTCTTGTAGTTTGAAGTGCCAGTCTATCCTGCAGATGGCCATGTTTCACCCCAAACACAAAACTGCACTAAAGTATTCAAAGCTCCTGTCTGATCACTTTAATGTAAGTATTTAAGGTATTAACCATCATCAGCAATGGCCGCTGTTGTTAAACATATGTATACGTTACTGTCAGATTTGTTTTGCTTATTGATTTTTTTTTCTACCCTAACTCTGCTCAGGCAACACACAATCCCCCTGTCTGCACGTCAAAGTAAGTCATCTACCGCCTACACTGCACTCAGCTCTCACAGCTGTAGCACATTCTCTTAAGTCCTCTTTATTTTTCTCCTTTAGAGCTGGAGACAACCCGTCCCCCAGAATGCTGTCTCCAGCCAGCACGTCCACCAGCTCAGGTCCCGGCTCCAACCACAGTGGCAGCGGACTGGCTGGAGGATCCGTCGGCGCCACCGTTGCGATTCCTCAGGCTGTTGAACAAGTGGCCTTCACCTACGTCAACATTACTACGTTATTCTTGAGCGCTCACGACATCTGGGAGCAGGCGGAGGAGCTGGCACAGAGAGGCAGCGGTAAGAATGAACGGAAAAAATGCGGCAGCTGGAATGACTTTTCTGAAAAGATGCTATGCTGATATTTCTCTTGTTTGTTTCAGGTATGCTAGCAGAGCTGGACTCAGTCATGGGCCCGCTGAGTTTAACTTCAACCATGAGCTCTATGGTCCGCTACACAAGACAAGGCGTTCACTGGCTGAGGCTCGACAGCCGGAAACTATGATACTGGAAACCCTTCACACTGCCTCACCTTCACTTCAACCCCGGTCCCAAGCTGAACTGTCCCTCAGGCTCGTGTCGTTTTCTGTGTTTTGCATGGACATTACATCAACAAGGTAGATTCAGATGTTATTATTCTATTTGTTCATAAGGCCAGGGGTTTTTTTTGAATTTCCCTAGAACAATTCTTCAGTTTCTCCCTGGCACGTTAAAACATGGACGCGTGGTGTCATCCCTCCATGTCTCACTGTTTATCAGAGGATGCCATGAAATCATTTTTCAAACAGGGGCAAACTTTACCATATTTGGATTGAGGCACATTGAGTGCTATTTGGCGGCTTTATCATTCAGTCATGTGTTTGTGATACAGATCTTATTTATTATTCTTATTATCACATCTTCTGTTGTTACTATTGTGACCTTTGATCAGGCAGCAATTATGGAAACAAGCAGCACTTAGATCATGTTTAGTGTGGATTTTATTTCATTTCTCTAGGAACTAAACTCTCCCTATTTCAGTCTGGAAGGTCACTTTATTCTGACATGAGAGTTTGGGTGTTCATGTCACACATGGCTGAAGTATTAAAACCTTTCATGCTTATCTTGACTGTGTGGGGGATAAATCAAATGTGCAAATTGGCTAAAATAACGTCCGTAAAGTGCCAGATGGTAAAACTAAATCATCATTTAATTTATTCATTTTAGCTACGTCTGTGGTGGAATCTGCACTTCAGTTTTTCCAGGGTGTCAGATCGACAGAGCCAGACTGTTAAATAGAGAAATCTTGATGAATGGGGACACGTTAAAGTGATAAATTATGAATTAAGATGAGAGGCAGAGTAGGAAAGGGTTTCTTGTTGTTGTTTTTTTAAATATCTATAAATTCAGGGGACATATCTGTACAGTTCAAACAGTCTCAGACTCTCTAAGAAGACGGTCACTGTGTCTCAGGTTAGTTTTGGAGTGGCTGACAGGTGACTCATGTTTCTGGCGTGCAGACAGTTTTAGGATGATGGCTTTTGATCAGAGCCGTGGTTTGTCCGACTGAAGCAGACTTTAGAGAAGATTGTGCCTTCGTTCAAACGGAAACTATACGACAGTAGAGTCGAACCAAAACAGTGCTCACTTTAAAAGTTCTTCCTTTTTCTCTGGTAATTATTCCTCCGCTTGATACGGACTGTAAAGTGTTTGAGGCTCAAAATCCACAGTGCTTCATCAGCAAAAATATTTCTGCAAACATTCATCATTTACTCCTGGTCTGTAAGTGGTCTTTACATTTTAACACCAGGTGTAAATGCATTTGATCCAGTCTGTAGCTGGCTAACACTGTTAGCTAATTGGGCCGGTTCATTTCCCTCGCTTCATGCACGGCAATGCAACAACCTTTAGCTTTTTTTTTTTCCTCCAGCTAGCATCTGCAGCTAACAGCAAGAGGTAAGACCCTCAACATAAAGAAAACAATGTGAACTAGTATTAACATGCGCGTAAACACAAGTTTTCTTCCTGAGACAAAGGAGAGAGACTTGAAGCTAAACTAAAACACAAAACGAGCTCTGTGGATTTTGTCCCCTCCCAACTCTTCTCAAGTCACCTTCTCTTGTCTGTCAATGAATGCGAGGAACGATTACAGAGAGCAGTGTATGTAGAATAAAAAAACAAAACAAAAAAAACAAATGGGAACCTTTTTTAACCAAAGATGTGTCAGAAACGGGGGGGGAGGGGCACTTTGACATGCTTGTCTTTCCAGACGTAGAGTGGTGGACGTAGCGGTTCACATTATGTTTGTCGGTTTGATTTACCTTTCAAGTATAGCGGGGCCGTCGCAGTCGTTTAACAGAGGTGAAGCTACAGTAGTCTTCCCTTTAAGTTTTTTTTTGCACTAGTAATCTGAATTCTTGCACGCGTTTCCCCACGACTAAATCTGCGGGAGTAGTTGAGCGAATGGCCAAAGTATAGCTTGCTAAAATATACCGTTTTGAAGTATTTTGTATTTAATTTAGTCATTGTACAGAAGACCATGTTCCCAAGACCAGCATTTACTCTTATTTACTGTAAGTTTGACTTTAAGTAACGAAGCGTTTTTGATGGCTCCAGAATTGAATTGTTGGTTATCACAAGTTCTTATTTATATATATATCAGTATGAAATCGTGATGCACAGAGAGAGAGAGAGGGGGGAGTAGACTAGTGGCGTGTTTAAATGGAAGTTTTCACCTGTTAATTCAGTCGGTGTGTCAGTGCAATTACATGCTAAATAAAAGGGCTTACCAAGGATCACAGAGTGCTCCTGACTTTATTTTCTCACGTAAATGATAAAGTGATATTTTTTTAAGTAAGGAGCGAGCACACTGGTGCCGTGGAATTTGGGATTATTTTTACGTATCGACAAACACAACAAAAACAATGAGTTTCTAACTGCAATATCTGGCATTCATTAAATCTCCTCTGTGTTTATGTGGCTTTATGTTCAAAAAGGCTTTGAGGAGATGTTTTTTTTTCTTCCCTCAGTTAATTTGAAATATGCAAAAAAATAAAAAATGTGTTGCAGTGTACAGACATGAATAAACACTGGAAACTTATTTACTGTCGTTTACTTTTATTTATCTCAAAGAAAAGATTTACACAGTTTGATATTTGGCGGTAAAAGATCGTCTGTATTAGTCACAAAATTTCATCTATCAATACTTGTTTTTATTATACATTCAGCAGCCATCTTTTTTTTTTTATCCCTCTAACATCTTCGTTGTGGTGGTGTGTCTAATATTTTCCACCACCATTTTAAATGACAAATATAAAACTTCACAGCTACAGTGATTTACTGTAAAAAAAAAAAAAGCATCCACGTCGACGTACTGTACAAAAACTTGATGATTATGTGTCCGGTTCTCCGAAGTTGGGGTTGTCGAACGCAGGCTGCAACAGAGGAACGACACGACTTCTTATTTATATCCGTACAAAGTTTACTTGGCCGTGTCGGGGGACGATACTTACCACATCAACTTTATTGGATGTCCGTGATGGCATGCTCAGGCTGCTCAGTTTATATCCACGCACTTTGAACACGTAGTAGAGCGCTCCGAGTATTAAGCAGACGCACACAATGGCTCCGATGACGGCGCCGGCTATCACCCCTCCGTCTGTAAATACACAGAGGACATGGACGTTTTAATTTAACACCAAACTTATGTAGAAGTGTAATAGTTAACTTGAAAATTAGCTGCAAACGCTGGAAGAATGACAAGAAGATACTGCAAGCATGCTAACATCCTCATGTTAAGTAAAAAGCTTGCTAACCTTAGTGCAGCTGAGGCTGATGGGAATTTGATTAATTTAGCATAAAAGTACTTAAACAACAGAAGGTGACAGCTTCAGTAAATACATTTGAGTGGCTTAGGCTTCCTGGTTTTATTCATGTAGCATGTGTTACCAAAATTTAACCTTTGTTAGTGATGGTGAAGTTTATTCATTCATTTCCTGTAGCTGCCTGTCCTCTGTAGCTGCCTGTCCTCTGTAGCTGCCTGTCCTCTGTAGCTGCCTGTCCTCTGTAGCTGCCTGTCCTCTGTAGCTGCAGTCTGTCCCAGCTGTCACTGGGTAAGAGGCGGGGTCCACCCCAGACAGGTTACCAGTCAGATTTATCATTTGGAGGCAATGAATATCCCCAAACTCCCACCAGGACCGGCTGGGATTTGGTTCTAGTCTGTTGTGTGCATTCATAGCCCGACAAGAGCACCGCCATTTTCATATTGTTCTCCATTGCACTTCTGATGCCATGTATAATCTGCACAAGCTTTTTGTTTCCAAAAACTGATCCGATGTTCTTTGCCGTTCCTGTATCCGACTTCTTGCCGGCTCAGTTGTTGGCCTAGCTGCAGAGAGGCTTCTTAAAAGTGGTGGGACACTTTATTTACATTGCCTCAGTACCAATGCTAATGGTCTCAAAGCGAAAATGCACCTGGTAGTAGATGAGATACTTCCATTGGGACTCAATCAGCGGACAGACAGACTGACTGACTTTAAAACAAACCTGTAAGAATGCCGGTGTGGTAAATCACGCGGTGCCATCAGGCCTAAAGGTAACCCACTGTATTCTAAGGAATTATCGTGTTTGCCACTTACGGTTTACACCTGGATCATCAGTCGGGAAAATTGGGTTTTTGCCATCATCTGTTGCGAAAACTGAAAGACACATGGACACAGAGAACCTGTTAATCAAGTCTTTAAAAAAAAAGCCGTGAAAACGTCCTCCACCATCTAAACACGATTCTTACACTTGCGGTGGCGGCAAGCGAATCCCCTCTTCTCCAGGCAGTTGTTGTCGTTCCAGCGCCCGTCGTGGTACATCTCCACGCATTTCTCCTCGCCTATCTGTCCGGGCTGAAAGGCTGTGTTGGGCTCGCCGGGAGCCCAGTTGAGGAATTCCACGGGCGTCTTGTCTGTCCATCCCCAGCCGTCTGGAAACCCAAACATGTAAGCTTCTAACATGTAGGTGCAAATCTTTCAAAGGTTTGTCTTTAATTTGAACTCACAGTTGTTGTCCCGCGTCAGGCCGATCCAGATGTGGTGATATTTGGTGTAATTGAGGTTCCTGATGAACTCCAGCTCCGCTCTGCTGTGAATGGACACCAGCTCCGTGTTGCCCGCCTGGCAGTAGTGTCGGGCGTCC
This sequence comes from Planiliza haematocheilus, assembly GCA_005024645.1. Lineage (NCBI taxonomy): Eukaryota > Metazoa > Chordata > Actinopteri > Mugiliformes > Mugilidae > Planiliza > Planiliza haematocheilus. The sequence continues at coordinate 4,627,639 of SRSE01001181.1, forward strand.
GGCCAAGAGAAGCCCTGCTTACCGTTGTACACGTAGTAACAGTAGCGGCCGTAGGGGACCGCGAATGGCAAACACTTCCCGTCTTCAGGAGCTGGAGTCGGTGGCGGTTTCTCTGAAAGACGACGTAAGTCATATATTAGTCTAGAAATCTTACCTTTTTGTTTTTTTGTTGTATAACGTAATGAGTCCTTAAAGGGCAACTACCGTTTCTTACAACCTGGACCTTATTTCTGACATAAAATACATTTGTTTACTCGTCCATATAACTTCTGTATCATTTGTAATCCTCTGAGAGATATTTATATCAGCATATATCCATATAGTGGGAGTGAATGGGGCACCGAAACACAGCCTCTAAATAACAATATCTGTCGTGAACTCATTCATTTCACAATATTTTGTTTTGATACACTAGTGCTATTCCCCGTTGAGTCCAGAGTTACCTCTTATCATCATCATCTGGGGCATCTTGGTCAATCTACAGACCCCAGATGATGTCTTCTGACCTAGATGATGTCATCTCTGAGCGCCGCGCACACCTGCAACGGTCGGCTAACTTTTAATTACCTGTAATTTTCTACTGCTAGTTTTTTGCAACATGGCTGAATACTTTCCTGATTCTGAGGTTGTGGACGAACCATAGCGGTAGCAAATTACAGGTAAACAAGCTGACTGAGATAATGCGTTATCTAGAGGCTGTGTTTCGGTGCCCCATTCACTCCCACTATATGGATCTACGCTGATCTAAATATCTCCCGAGGGACTACAAATTACACAAAAGTTATATGGTTGAGTAAATGATGTATTTTATGTCAGAAATAAGGTCCAGGTTGTAAAAAAAGAGTAGTTCCCCTTTAATGGTCTAAGAGAAAGACCATCATTTGAGTTATTTATACCTGAGGAGATCTTGCAGATGTAGGGTTTAGCCTGGTCACACTTGGTGTCGTTCCAGGTCCCGTGGAAAAAGATGGACGCGTGCATGCTCACACAGCCCTCATCCTCGATGTTAGAGGGCTCTCCTGGTCCCCACTGTGTGAACAGCACCGGCCAGCCGTCTATCCACCTGTAGAAACCGTCGTCCTGCACGAACCCCAAACCATCACAGAGAGACAGAAGACACTTTTTATCAAACACCAGAAAGTCTTCTTCATTTGCAGATATTTAAGGTTGACTGTTGTGTGACACCTCTTCCAGTACCTTACGCCTGAGTCCGATCCACGCGTCGGCTTTTCCCTGCAGGACCGCTCCAGCTACGAAGGCCTGGTCGTAGCTCATGTCGATGCTGGCCAGGTTACCGCCCTCCTTCTGGCAGGCTGCCTGAGCCGCGTCCCAGGTCGCCGGCTCCTCCACCAGCTTGTAGCAGTTCAGGTACCAGGAGACGTAGCCATCAGGGCAGGGGTTATGTGTTTGGGGAGGGTCGATTGTGCTTGCTGATGTGAACAGACGGAGAAGAGTTCCAGATGTTAAATTTATTTTTATTCGAGCAGAAGGAGTAACCACCAGAGCGCTGACTGACATTTCTTCCTGGAGCAGACGAAGCTTTGCTCGTTGTGACAGGCGTCGTCGTTCCATTTGCCGCTCGACACGACGCTGTGAGTCAAGGCCACGCAGTGTTCCTGTTGAGCAGAACATTTAGAACTGAATGAGTTCTCCAACTACAAAGCTTCACAACAAAAACTCAGTAGCCTCCTCACCGTTCCTCCCACATTGTTGGGCTCTTTGTCATTCCAGTTGGTGTACAGCACCGGGCTGACGCCGTCGCTCCAGGCGTACTGATTCTCAATCAGGAGATCTGTGAGGCCGATCCACGTGGGGTACTCCAGGTCCTTCAGGTAACTAGTCACAAAGTCTAGAGGAGGAAGAAGAGGTTAAGAATAAAGCGAGCAGCCTTCCTGAAGTAGAAAACTCCTGAGGTAACCGCTCTCTGCTGGGCTTACCGTTCTCGTACTGATCATCAATAACGGCCAGGTCTCCTCCCTGATCTCTGCACCAGCTCCGAGCATCAGACCAGTTGGCTTTGATGTCGTTGTTCTTCCCTTTGAACATGAAGCACTTGTCCTTAAAACGCATCCAACCTGCGAGAAAAGAGGGAAGGAAGATAAACAACAACCCAGATACCAATATATAAAATAATACAGTTCATTTATTCAGAGAATTAAACTGTTTGCTAAAGCAGATGATTGACAACATTACCTGTTTTAATAGTAACTTCAATTTGCATTTTATCAATGAACTAACATGTGGATAGTTAACATTTAGCACAACCTTAGATAATGTGTAACCCTTCAAAAAGAGTCTTTAATATATATTTCTGATTGTAAAATGATCAAAGTAATCACCTGAAACAGCTAAGGACTGTAAAGTGAGAGATTACGGACAGTGGAGTAAATATTCTGGGTTTGTTTCTGGACTGTTTTGCAGATTAATCCCTTGTCCAGCTATTCTGCTTCCATGGGATTTGCTGACATTTATAATCACGGAGTATAATTTAAATCAGGGCTGACAAAGGTAACACTTTGATGCAAATTGAGTTATAAACTGAGCAGCTGACTTGATAAATATCCCTTCCCTGCACATTTAAAACACCCATTTGCACGATAACTACGAAAAGCCACGGCATTAATTACGATTAAACACTCGACTCCTGATGTAGCCGTATATCTGGAGCGTCTGTCACCTTCAGGGCAGTATCCCTCCCAGGGCTGCGTGGGTGGTGGAGGGGTGTGGCTGTCTCCGGGGAACTTCTTGCAGACGTATCCCGCTCCAGCCCGACCGCAGTTGGCATCGTTCCATCCACCTTAACAAGCCAGAGTTCACCGTCAGCACTGGGGGAGCCGTTTGGTAAATGTGCACACTTTAATTGTCAGACGGTCGTCGTACCATGTAACCTGTTCATCTGAACACACTGTTCCTCCCCGTTGGCGTTGTTGGGCTCACCTGGACCCCAGTGGGTGTAGGTCACGGGGGACTGGTCGACCCACCTGAGCAGACCGGAGCCGTGGAGTATTTTAAAAGTCAGTTATTATGAGAATGAACAAGCTGCTGACTTTATTTTAGCTTAATTTGCATTTTTCTCGTCTATTGATACGTTTCTAATTCCGTCCTCACCGCACTCTGTCAACCTTTGCCTCAGACTGACTAATTACTATACGTGAAATCTTCTCTGGGGTTTTCAGTTTCACATCGGCTCAGATATACATTACACCTACATGTATTGTCCGCTTGCAATGCCGAACACCCTCATTCCTATCCAGGCTGAAGCAACCTGTCCTGTCCCCACCTGGAAACACGGCAAAACATTAAAAAAAAAAACAATTTTCTGCAGCGACTCGGCTCTGAAGAAGTCAAAGAAAGCCCGACGTACCATGCTGTTGACGTACGCCTGTTCGTCTCTGCTGAGGATGGACACGAGCCTGGCCTTCTCGGTGTAGCAGCGTCTCATCGCCGTGTGGAAGTCCACGATGTCGGTGTCGTTGTAGTAGTAGCAGATGTCGTTGTTCTTCCTCCAGCCGGGGTTGGAGCCGCAGTCAGGAGCTGAATACATTTAGCCGTTATTTAACTTTTCTTAGCGTGTGTCCAGCTGTCCCTCGCCCCAAACAAACCCCCCCTACCTGGGACAGGAGACGGGGGCTCTGGTGGCTGGATGGGATTCTTTCCTTTAGCGATCCTGCATATCCAGTCCTGATGAGCGTCGCAGTTGAGATCGTTCCACCAGGAGAGGGTGCCGTTGGCGTTGCTCACCATCTCCACGCAGTCCTCGCGGTCGTCGTGGTTGTTGGGCTCCCCGGGGCCCCAGTTGGTGTGGGACACGGGTGTGCCGTCGCTCCAGGAGTAACCTAACGCGCGGGAGAAGTCGTTTAGTTTGTGGTATTTGTTCGGGGGCGCCGTTTAGCGTTTCACACACCCACCTCCTTCTGTGGGATTGTGCTTGAGGCCGATCCACTTGCTGGTGCCTTTTGTGTACAGAGACAGAAACTCTTCCTCCTCCTGACTGTGGATGCTGGCCAGACTAGCCCCTCTGGCGATGCAGTCCTCGGAAGCTGTTTCCCAGCTCTTCTTCATCGACCAGTCCACGTTGTGGAAGAGCTGCAATAAATCAGTAAAAAATCAACCCGGGAGCTAATGACTCCAAGAGAGAATCAATCCTAGCTCTGGATGTTTATCTTTATTATTATTACCCTGTAACAGTGCCTGAAGTGAGGCAGGGCCGTCCAGCCGGTGGCACAGCCCTGGGACGGCGGCGGAGTGGGAGCCTTGGTGGGCGGGCTGATGTCAGGCCTGGGCTTTTCACAGAAGAAGGCGTACTTCTCCGAGCACTGCTTGTCGTCCCAGAAACCGCCGGCCTGACCCGTCGTCATGGCCACACACGTGCCATCGCCGCTATCTGGACACAAACAAGAAACGGTTTTCCGGCTGACGTGCTGGATCTGTTCTCCTCCCCAGCTCGTGTCAGCGTTAGGTCAGTACCTGGCTGGTTCCTGTCCCAGTGAGTGAAGGTGAGGGGCAAGCCGTTGTCCCAGATGTAGTCCACGCCGCCGCTGGTCCCGCCGTGCGCTCGCAAGCCCAGCCACCACATGCCTTTCTTTCCTGACAGCACCACGGTGAAGTGCGCCTGCTCGTAGCTGCAGCGAAACGAGGTTATTAAAAATCTGCCGGTGATGCAGTATGATTCAGGATTTGAAGTCTAAGGAGAGAAGTAGGAGGTATTCTCTGAAGACATGATGTAGGACTGATAGCGTATGTGACAATAGGAGGATAAAAATGGGTAAATACTGCAAGAACTGAGCCACTCGGTGAGATTATACTCAGCATGAACTCTGAAATCGCTCAGATAACTGTACCGATGTGACTCACATGTCTCCGATGTGCAGCAAGGTGGCTTCCTTCTCTTTACAGAAGTCTTTAGCATCAGACCAGCTCATGGTCGTCTCTACCGCCCAGTAGCAGGAGTAGCCGTACGCATCCCAGCCCTGGCACACAACAGAGGTCATCTCTAAATTCACCGTTCCTCAATATATCAACAGCATCATGATATTATTATTATTATTATTATAATACCTCAGAACAACCGTAATGTGTGGGGATTACAGAGGGCACTGGGTAGTGTGCTTTGGGCGCTTTGCATATGTAGGTGTTGAGTTCTGCGCAGGACTGATCGTTCCATCGACCCGTCTGGAATAAAAAATAACATTAGTCTTCTTATCTCGACAATAAAACTAAATATATATATTATTTCATTTTAAATGTTCACCTGGTATAACATCTCAACACAGTCCTCGCTGAACCCCTCGTGGTTGTTTGGTTCCCCGGGAGCCCAGTAGGTGAAGGTCACCATGTGATTATTAGACCAGCTGAACATACCGGGGATGACCAGGTCGTTCAAACCAGTCCACACATCGTTGGTGGCTGTAAATGCACGCCAAGGGAGGGGGGGGGGGGTTAAACCTGCACACGGTTCCTAAACCATCTCTAAACCACCTACGTATCTGATTTCATACCCATGTAGAGGTAGCTCTCCACCCAGCTCTGCTCTGCCATCGAGGCGATGGACAGGAGTTCGGCGCCCAGGCCCCTGCAGACGCTCTGAGCATCATGCCACGTCTTCCTGTCGCCAAAAGGCTTGTAGCAGAAGTCTCCAAACTCGTACCAGTCGAGTCCCGAACATCTCAACTCTGCACGAAAGAGTAGGAGGATGAGTCAGAGCAGTCGTCATGAACGGGAACAGAATGACGCACCAGAGGAAAGAGACAACAAACGTGTCTGAACTCACCCCCATCTGCAAAGGTGAAAGACACCTCATAGTTTCCATTAAATCTGTAGAGATTAAAACCAGCGATGAGCCTCTGAACTGTTGTATTGTTGCACAGAAAAGCAGATAAAGAAATAAATCTAAGCTCACTCTGTGGATGTGATCCCGTTCCTGGTGGAGCCGGTGTAGAAGTCCTGTCCTTCGGTTTTCAGCAGAGTGCAGTCTCCTCCATTCTCGTTCAGGACCACTCCGGCGTGGATGGCCGCCGCACAGATGTTTGAGTCCTGTTCAGAAAGACAGACGAGGATCCTGTACTGTCACATTCATTTTATTTCAGTCGTGACTCAGATTAGACGCTATGCTGACGTACCCCGCGATACACCGTGGTGCCGTACACCGTGTAGCCCTCATTGGCGCAGTTTGCCGGGCAGTGGACGCTAAAAGAGACGTAGCAGAAGGTTGTGATGCACGAGCAGCAGTACGCCACTATGTGTGTGTGTGTAAAAAGCTTCTGGTTTCAACTCACGTCAGTTTATCGGTGGCAGAGCTTAAGCTGAACTTGGTGCCGCACGTAATCGCATCTGTCGAAACAGTTCTTATTAATCATCAACAGCTTTTTGAATCTGTTTAAATGTTTGCTCATTGAAAATGGTTTCTTTACAATCAGGTGCGCATCCCAAGACTTCTAAGCGAAGGCCTGCTTCGCCGTTGTACTCCACCGGAAGGATGCGGATGAACTGAGCCGACACAGGTGTACCCAGCAGCTGAGTGTCGGGGGTGTCTCTGTCCATTGCGCCTACAAAAAACTGCAAAATACAAGTTTATTAATAATATTTAAACCAAGAATCTGTCCCATGTCGGGCTACAAACCGAGGAGGCTCACTTACGTCTCCATCGGCTGTGTAGTCCGTCCAGGTTGCTCCAGTCTTACTGTGCTGGAGCTTAAATTTGGTGATCCAGTGGTCGTTCTGAGGACAACCCTGGATGACGATCCCGGTGACTTTCTTGACCTGGCCTAAATTCACCTGAAACCAGCTCGAGGTAGCTGGAAGATAAGTAAATATTAAAATATCAGCGGTGCCAAACGAAAGCTTTTTATTTTCCGTGCGCCGCTGTAGGGTTTGCACGTACGGTTTCCTGAAGGCATCCAGCAGGAGTTTCCATTCAGACGGCCCTGGTTGGGAGTGAAGGAGGGGAGGGAGGAGGAAGCAGCGAGCTGGGGGTCCGGGATGGTCCCGTTCTCGACACCCAGGCCGTGCAGACACACTGCGGGGATAAAAAAAAAAAAGAAAAGCTGTGATTGCACCACTTTATGACAACTTTGAGAAGCGCGGAGTAACAACGGAGAGGAAGAGCTCACCTTTCTGCTCGCAGCTGTAGACGATCTCAAGGTATTTAGAAACAGTGGGACAGGAGTCCTCGTCCACGTGGGCGTACGCGAAGCAGTAAGGACGGTTGTCGCACATCTTTCTGTATTTAGGAAGGATGCCTTGCACGTTGCAGCTGCCTAGAGAACAGTAAGAAAAAGACGGTTAAAAGCACATATACACTGATCAGGCATAACATTATGACCACCTTCCTAATACTGTATAGGTCTCCAGAACAGGTGGGACTCATCAGTGACTGGACATGGTCCTAACAGAATGCTGTTAGTGGGGGCCTTTGAGGGGAGGGGGCTCTGTGGATCATCCCACAGATACATGATCAGTTTAGGATTTAGTGACTTTGGAGGCCAGGTCAACACCTTGTGCTGGTCTTTATGTTTTTTTGAGTTGTTCCTAAACTTGTGTCAGGCTGCCATCAAGGAGTGTCATAGCTATGGGGTGGGGGTGCCTGGTCTGGTCTAGGTGGGTGCTACACGTCTAAGTAACATCCACATGAATGAATGCCGAGTCCAGAAGCTTCCCAGCAGAACACTGAATTGTCGCACGATGGTCAATGTGATTAACTTCTCCTGTCAGTGGTCATAATGTTATGTCTGATAGGTGTATATTAGTATAGTATCGTATAAACCCAGTCAAAAGTGATGAGAAACTACAGAGAAGCATTTTATGAGCAGTTCATCCAGTGTTTTCTACCTCCTGATGCTTCCGGGTGTGGACAGATTTCATCGTCCTTCCGTCCGTAGAAAGCAGACTGGATGTTAATTACACTTTCTTGTGGACAGTGGAGGACGGCGGTGGAGTCCTGACACACCAGCGCTGTCAAGAAACCTGAAAATAAAAAAAATAAAAAAACACACCGACAGTGAGGGCGTTGCTTTTTGATGTTATTTGTAGATAAATGGTTAACAGGTGTAATCGTTACCATCGTGAGGTGGAGGAGGCTCAGGTGTGATTCCTGAAAGAGGAAAACATTGATCAACGCTAAATATTGTTTTCATTCTTCATTTTGCAGGTGTCAGAGAGAATTCAAGCGGGATTTCTCACCTCTCCGCTTGCAGATGTATCCTCTTTTGATCTCACAGTTTTCGTCATTCCAGTAGCCGTTGTTAACAGCTATGGACAGGCAGTCTTCACCAAAGTAGTTGTCAGGGTTACCTGAAAGGACACACGCACAAGAGCACAAATATTTTTTTTAGTTTTCTCTCCCCACAACATGAATCTTGAAAATTGTAAGAAATCACGCAGCATATTTGGCATTAAATGATTAACCTGCACTCCAGCGGATGTATCTGAACGGAGAGCCGTCTGTCCACTCCCAGCCGCCTTCGGTGATGGAGTCGTGGCCGCCCATCCACAGAGTGATCCCAGTGGAACTCTGCTGGACCAAACCTGAGAGGGAGCGAGAAAACGAAAGCAGAGGGGAGTCAAGATTACAAAGAAGAGAGACACACACAAAAACATCCAGGGATTAATCAGCTCGCAGCAACGGTGATGTCCTGGAAAACACCTAAGACACCCAGTTACTAAACGGAATAATTAACAGACTTATCCAAACAAAATGCACCACAGAACGCCACTCTCACACTCAGCTGCAAACTGTGAATACTTTGTGCAATATTTAGTTTTAATTCATCTTACATGTTCTGTTTGTGTTTGACTCTATCTCCATGCAACTGTCAGTTTATAAGATGTTATATAGGAAAAGAAACTCGTTGGCGCCCACTAGTGGCTGGTGGTAGTATGACACCGTGCCAACAGTCTTTAAAGCAGCAACGGACTGAAAAGTAATTAAACTTCACATGCGAAAACATCCAGATAATTAAATTTAGACATAATTAAATCCAATACATTTTTGAGATTAAAGTGTCACGTGTCAATAAATACTCTAAAAGAAAAGAAGTGGTAGAAGTCAAACCTTGTACGAAGGCCTGCTCAAAGGGGTCGGTGATACTAATGAGATCTCCGCCCTGGTTGATACAGTCAGCCCGGGCCTCTGCCCACGTCCTCAAGGACAGGTAGTTAAACAGGTAGCAATAGTCGTTGAAAGGGTCCGCCGCCCAAGAACCACATTTCTCGTTCCACCCTGTAACAAAGAGATTTAACAGTTCACACATACTCGTATTTGAATAAACACAACCTGATCTCGATCAGAGCAGAAGCACGGACCTGGTCCAGACGTCGGCGGCTGAGGTGGAGGTCCTTGTCCCTTGGCTGTGTAGAGACGAGACGGACACAGTGTGAATATACACCAGGAGGGATATGAATAGACGTGCTAATAATGAGTGCATTGCACCTTTTTTGCAGATGTAGTCCTTGGTGGAGGTGCACAAGTTGTCATCGATTTTCCCAGCTTCCACATGACTCATTCCTCTGAGGAGCACGCAGTCCTCGTTGTCCTGCCAGTTGTCTGGCTGGTTGTGAGCCCACAGCAGGAGGTCCTGGGATCCAGAGAGAACGGAGTGAGATGTTTGTTTTACATTGTTCTGATCATCTTGGTAGTCAAATGTGAAAATAGGAGCACGTGAGAAATGTTTTCACACTCACTGCAGGTGTTCCATCAGTGTACACAAACGTGTTTTCTGCGTTGATGTCATTCAAACCAATCCAGCCTTCCTCTGGCATGTGAGCTACACAAAACAAGATCAACAGCAGACAAGAACACCACAGCAACTTAAATGTGAAGCTATTTATTTACAGTGATGTTTTTTAATAACCGTGTGCGCTGCTCACCGGTCAGGAAACTCAGCTCTTCCTGTGAGTGGAAGCTAACCAGGTGACCCTGCTCTTTGACACAGCGAGCCTCGGCGTCGTGCCAGTTTTTCACGTCCTCCGCCTCGAAAAAATAGCAGAAGTTCCCGTACAACAAATATCCAGCATCACAGTGGGAGTCTGAAAAGAAGGAGATTGTTATTAACAAAGCCGCGACTACATAGCATGAGAGGAGGGAACGTGGTGTCTGACCGACCGGGAGGTGACGGGGGCTTCGGGTTCTGTCCACCGGTCATTTCACAAATGTAACCCAGGCTCTTGAAGCAGTTGGTTGTTTCCCATTTGCCCTCATAGTTGCCTGGGTGAGAGAATAAATCCTGAATAAATGCTGAAAACATGTGAGCAGATTGCGGTTACGTCCAGAGTGAAAGGGTGCAGGTCCTACCGGTGTAGATCTGCCCACAGTCCCAGGTGCCTTCGCTGTTTTTGGGGAAACCAGGACCATAGTTTGAAAACTTAATGGCGGTTTTATCCACCCATTTAAAATCCCCATCCTGGTACATATCTGACAACGGAAGAAAAGGGAGAAATCAGAGAAAAGAGTCAGGTTTATTTTACATCACGAGACGGCTGTTTGGTGATGAGGGTCAGCGGGTACCTGATAAACCGATCCAGACGTCAGGAATGTCCACTTGGTGAAAGTCAGGGAGAATCCCATTTATGAAGAACTGCTCTTCTTGACTGTGGAGGAGGAACAAGACAAACACAACGGATAAGATAATCCTGTGTGTGAATAAACCGTAAAGACTGTGTAATTCTGACTGAGCAGAGGCCACAAGAGGCACTTAATGACACTTAACCGTCTCTAAAAGGAAGAGTTCAGTGTCTCAAACAAAATTACATGAGTGCCTTTTATTTTTATTTTGGCAGGGATATACAGGAAAACTAAATATAATGGACATATGGACAAATGTAAGTAAGATTAAATAAAGTATTAGCGAATACATTTAATTTATAGTTGATTTTCAGTCTAACTTTGCTAGTTAGCACGTTAAAAAACAAGGGAGAGATGCTTTCAGGAGCACAAGGAAAAACAACGCAAACACAACGTTGTTTGAAACATATTTCCGCTTCGTTATGAGACCATGGCGGAGTAAATTAGACACTGGCTGGGTGCCATAGTCGTAGCTACTAGTAGTACTAGTTTTCTCATTAAAAAGTGCTAGTGTTCTCATTGAATATGGTGAACCAGAAAAATTGTACCCAAAACAATGACAGCTGACATTTTAGCTGACAGTTGACATTTTTAGTGGTTATAATGTTTATGCTGTTATCACCAGCTTAGTCTACAGTGCACATGGGGCTAACGTATCACACAAGTTTAAGACATGGCACAGCACTCCTACACTCTCATTTATACCCCTAACATAAATTACTTTAATGTCAGCCACCATGATCTGCGGCCCAAAACAACATTTACACATTCGTCTTGTGGTTTTCCTTCATCCCTACTTGTTTAAAATGAGCAGGTGAGCCCCCCTGTCAGCACACGCGGTAAAGGCTTCGTGCCAGGTGGTCAAGAAGTTGATGTTGCTGACGATCCAGTAACAACTGCCGTTGAAGCTCCGCCATCCAGGAGCACAGATGGCTGGAGGAGAGAAAATAAGAAGGCAAACGTTTTACTTTCACAAAGATGACCTCGACTTGAGCAAGAAACGTTCCCAAAAAACAACAACAATCCGGCTTACTGTTCAGAGGACGTTGACACATGTAAGGACGCTCGTATCTGCACTGGTGGGACCGCCACTGTCCAAAAGCACTTGATGTGTCCCTGATTATTGCAGCACATGAGCCAGCCTGAGCGTCACTGCCAGAGAACACAAGTTTAAAAACCCACGGTTCATCAGAATACTGTTAAAAGCTTTAAACACGTCTTAAAGTCTTACGGAGTAGGTTCATTTTCAGCCCAGTTTCTGTACGACGACGGCTGAGAGTCGGCCCAGGCGAAGTCCGTGTTCCCCGCTTCAACTTGACATGAGATCTTGTTGCATTTCTGGAGAGACGCAGCGCATTGTGACATCACAGACTCAAAAACAAAGTGATCTCCTCATCAACACACTACGTCCATCTCACCAGAGTGGAAAGCCCAATCCAGGTGTCGAGATGCGTTTGATCCTGCGTTCCCGTCACATAGTTGTTTTCTTCCAGATTCATAATGGTGGCCAGGTCTCCACCCTCCTGCACACAGTCGTGCCGGGCTGCGGCCCAGCTCTTCCTGGTGTCCGACTTAAGCTTGTAGCAGTTGGAGCCGTACTGCCTCCAGCCGCTGGCTAAGTCACAGTGTGGACCAGGGTTTGCTGGGGAGCAGGAAAGGAAATGGGTTGGACTAATTTGATGAAACATCTGGGTCTGGGTCTATAGTCAAATGATGAATTTGGTGAAAAGAAACAAAGCACCAGCAAAAACACACAATATATATATAGACATGGATTTAAATGATGCAGTTTTCATTTTAAAAATACTGCCATATGTTTTTATTTTTAAAAGCAGTTTAGGAGTAGTTTAGGAAAGGGTGTGAATAATTAAACTCAAACCCATGATCTAGAAAGACTAAACAGAGTTTGATGTATGCAAAACTGATATGAGATTAGATCCACCTTTCATGACCTCCTGTGGGTTTTGCATGAAATCAAAATATCAGAAATATGAGGATTATTGACCACCACTTAAAGTTTTGCAGAGAATAAGACTAATTAGCAGCAGAAAAGGCTTTACACGACTTGTTTTCTTACGATTGACGTGCTTGCAAATATATCTCCACTCGTTGTTGCAGTTTTCGTCGTTCCAGTGTCCAGAGCTGGCTCCTACCACCTGACCACAGTCCTCCCCGGGCTCATCGCCCCAGTTATCAGGCTGGCCCTGCATCCAGAATCTGAAACAGAACAACACTTTCAGACATGCAGCAGCTATCCTGTTAAACCCCGTCATTAAAACCAGTATTACGTACGATAGGTATTCTATGAAAGGACTCCCATCGCTCCACTCATAGACTCCTTCTGTTACCCGGTCGTTCAGGCCGATCCAGTAGGCGTCCGTGCCGATTTGCGTCCTCACCCATAACTAGAAAACAAAAACAAAAAACAAAAAATTAAAAACCATCATGAACCCAGTCTGAGAAAACTGACCATCACGTGTCTCACCCTCTCACGAATGTCCTGAATGCTCATCAGGCTGCTGTTCTGGCCAAGACAAAAGGCGTTCGCATCCAGCCACGACTTTTTGTCTGTCGAAAAGAAGTAACATGTGTCCTCATACTCCCTCCAGCCCGGTTGACACTGGCTCTGAGCTGAAAATATAGAGACAGAACACATCCAGGCGTCACAAATGCAACCTTCCTCTTTTACTGGTCCCGTTGTTGTTATTGTCATATTAGTCAACCCTGAAAATGCAGTGCTCCTTCAGCTTATCTGCTCTGCAAAGGCTTGTTGGGGCTGCAACCTGAATAGCTACATCATGAGATTTTACTGATAATGCATTTATAAGAGACATTTTAGAGCATCACACTGCTCATGTGGCTCTGGTTTGCACAAATTTCTCTCAAGACTCTTATTTCCAGGCTGAAGCCCAAAGCTCGCAGCCTATTTGCATAAGGACCAATTTTACGAGGCATTTGTCACTTCAAAGTTTGACTCTGCAGCAACTCCCTACTCGCTCCAAACACAATAAAGTACTCTGATTACTTTATGTGCCTGATAAGTAGCAGAAGCTGCGCAGCTGATGTGGAGCTTCTCCAACTGCTGAATCATTTTTGAGCGCTCATCAGTCATAAAAGTCCCATGACAGTCCGTCCAAACCCGAGCGCCTCGCACCAATCCTCGGGTAAATGTTTGACGTTAACTGCCCCACGGACAATATGGAATCACATGTTTTGACCACAAAACCCCAAAGTGCAAAGTGTTTATGAAGCTTTTAAACCCTAACAGTCGCCTCTCTCTGCCTGGAGCAAATTGTTGCTATGGGCAGAGTCAGTAAGTGTGAAACATTAGGTATTTAATTTTGCTACCTGCACATTTATACACTTCTGTGGATGTACCCAGACATTAGATATTTCAGAATACCAGATATATATTACAATATAATGTCAGTTATTGAGGAAAATACTAACTTTCGGTAAAAAGAAAGTTTAGTAGATTAGTAAATAAACAAATGATGAGCAGAGTCAGAGCACAGTTTGAAATGGTTCTTTTAAATATAGTTTAACAATGTACACATGTTTTCCTGATAATTAAACTTTATATTTAGATCTCTATTCAAAGAAAATCTGGTCTAAATGACCCCCTGTCCATAGATTTGCATATTGTGCACTTGGCACAGACTTTTTCCAACCAATCAATGTTCTTCTACTATTAATGATCAAGTATTTGATAATTTAATCTGTCTCAGTGCTCTCCAGGATTTGCACGGTAAAATAAATAATGTAAAAAACACATAAATCCACTAATACAACCAAAAAGACTTACCACAGCCAAGAAGGGCAGCAAAGCTGAGCAGCTTCAGAAGCATTCTTAATCTTCTGTCCATACTTTACTTTTCTGTTTTCTCTTCTCAAGGTGTCTTTCTGAACATCCTAGTAGCTTTTAGCTCTTCTCCAAACTCCCCCGAGTCTGGCTATGAAATGTGTGCGTGCGTGTCTGTGTGCGATGAGCTCCAGCTCCAAGATGCTCTGAGCATCTCTGTCTTTGGTTCGCCTCTTTTCAGCATTCGTCCCGGGTCCAAAGACTGAAAGCTGTAAAACACACAGATGACAAACACTTGACCTGCTGACCATTTTCTGCATCTAAACCCGTCTGCAATGTAAAAGAAGGGTCAGAGAAATGTCAGAGATTCAAAATCTGAAGGACCTGGATTACATATTAAATAATAACTACCAGTAATGAACACAGACTTTACTAATTTAAAACATTTTACAAGAAATACATGGATAGAACATGCTGTCACTGGTTAATTATAGACATTTTCTCCTTTATATAACCTGTTTTAAGTCTTTTCTTTAGTGTTAATTATTGCTAAAATATGTCTTAAATCAAAGCCCTGTGTTTGGTTTTGATTGCTGCACAAATAAAATATACTTACCCGATCAAAGCAATAAAAACTTTTTACATTTTCCACTTTCCAGGAAATAACAATGTCTGAAATAGGCAGAAATTTAACACATAACCATCACACTAAACAACAAGCACAGTAGTGGGTTCATTATATGCTTCTTGAATATCACAACATTTCTGCATATGAGCACAAACTTGTCTGAGCATTTGAGGCTTTAAATAACAGTCTCATAACACCTCACATCTAACACACTGAAACCACAAAGTCCAGAAGCTTGGTTTACAACAACCACATGTCGACCGACAATAAACTTATATTCTCTGCCCCCAACTGTTTAACTTTTAACTTTTTAACGCCTTTTAATGGGACATTACAAAACGATAAATTTGATTTCAAACGTGTGTTTGTATTGCCCAGAAGACATTTTCGACTCACATGTGCATTAAAAGTATGAGTTGTTGTTTTTGTTTTGTGTGTGTGAATCATAATTTTATGAACTGAGGTGAAGGAATCCGGTGAAGTTTACACATAACTTTATTGTACCAATGTATACCAATAAAAGCACAAGATGGAAGCAGTCAAAAGAGGAAGAACAACACAAAGGTTTACACATCAAAATGTACAAAAAAAAAAAAAAAAGACTTGCTCGCTAACGGAGCTGGCTTCAGTTTCGTTGTAAAAATCGTATCATACCAGTCGAACACGAACTGTGCCATAGTATCTTTCTTGTAAAAACAGTATTTTTTTTTTTAAGTTTTGAATATGGCAGAAACAGTCACGTGTTAAATAAACATCTTAAAACTCATAACGACATGAAATTCTTCATTTAGGACAAAAATATACTCAATAAACTTCACATCTATTCTATGAAAATAGTGCACAGCAACGGATTAGATAGCAAGGAATAATACCAAAGATACGCCTATTTTATTATTATAATTATTATTATTATAATACAAAAGTGTTCATATATTAAAATATAACAGAACAGTCTCATACGCATCTGGAAACACTTGCTGACAGTCCAGCTATCGCCTACTTGAATTTGAAAATCTTTCAGTTTCACTAGATTTCTGTACAATAAATGTAAAACTGGCAAAGAACAGACGAGGCGCACCGTATTGCTCTGATTGCTCCTCAGCTACAGGCGGCGACACCTTCCTCAGACGTGAGGTCGAGGCAAACCCGTCGACTCGGGCGTTTAGCAGGCGGTTGAAACGGATTTGCATTTGCGGCGGCGGCGAGCGGCTTATTCGCGTTTGGCACCGGCGACGGTTTGTCACCTCCCGAGACGACGACCGATTTGTTCACTTAAACAATTATTCGAACACTCTCTATAACTCTCATGTAAATGCTTTGATTTCACCTGGAATAACACTGCAGGAACACGTTCAACGTAGGAAAATATTTGCATCTTAACATCTGCATTCCAGATGTGGTAATGGTTACCTGCACGGGCTGGCGCTGGATCCAGTTTGAATGTCTTCAGTTTACTGATTTGTCAACATCAACTCAAACAACAAAAACAACCCCGTATTGAAGCCAGCTTTCATACTGGCCCGCTATAAAGTCTTTACTTAGCCTAGTAGTTCTAAATCCAAACTCTCCTCTTAGTCACGAGGGGTTTGTATTTAACACGACTATTTTTCCCTTAAAAAAAGTCAAAATTATGTCAAAGCATACGAGAAAATACAGTACAAAATACTACATAAATGATTGCAAATAACACCAGCAGGAGTGGAGACACATGTCATTTTGTCCGAGAAGACTTCAGATTTGTCAAATGTCCATTTCAAGTCAGAGAAGTCTTCCTAATATTCCTCAGGTCCTGTGAGCAACCAACCACAGGTTGCTGGGTGAAATCACCGTGTGCTTTTTCTTTTTTTAGTTTTGTGTCGTGTGCTTGTGCAGTGAGCAGATCTGACCGCCACCCAGCAGTCAGTCACCTGGTAGTCCGTGGAGCGGCCGTCACATGCAGTTGACCACGTTGCTGGAGCCCTGGCCGACGTCTCTGATCTGGCTGACGTGAGACGAACAGACGGCAACTCCAGCTCCGGCCCGGCAGTGAGACACTGAGCCGACCAGCTCCCACCTGAAGAGCAAGGACGTAGAAATTAAAAAAGAAGTTATTCGTCTGTATGTGTCTGAACAAACAGCTTATGTGCATTTTTATTTGCAAACCCATCGTCTCTGTTCCTGGATACACCTGAAACACTCCTTCCTCTCCTCCTCACCTGTTCATTCGCGGCTCGAAGGCCTCCACCGTGTTCAGGTAAATGTTTCCGTTGTGTCCCCCGACTGCAAACACTCGTCCCATGACGGTGGCGACCCCGACTCCGCCACGAGGAGTGGTGAGCTCAGACACGTACTCCCAGCGGTGCATTCGTGGGTCGAAGCGCTCCACGGAGCTCAGCGGGGAGTTGTCATCAAAACCACCTTTAGAAAATGCAATTAAATGAATAAATAAAAACAGATCAGGGTTGTTCAAACACTAAAAATAAGGATAAAGACTAATAAATTAAATGATCGTCATCTTATCTTGTCTTATAAAAATCTCATCCTTACGCTCTGTCAATCAGTTACTAAACATGAACTACTGTATATGGCTCCAAATAAAGTCATCCGGTTTGTCCACGGGGTCAAATACAGAGAGATGTACGTCACAGGTGAAATCTCAGTCCTCTCACCTACTACGTAGAGGCAGCCGTTGAGTTTGCTGACTCCGTTTCCAGCCCGCCGCTGGCCCATCTCGCTGACCTCCGTCCACTTGTTGAGGTGCGGATTAAACCTCTCCACGCTGGACAGTGAAGCCACGCCGTCGTTGCCTCCCACTGCGTAAACAAAACTCTAACAAGGAGAGGGAATATAATCAGTGAAGTCATCACATAGTAGAGATTAATTATCGGCTTTTTGCTTCATTTTTTTTTTTTTTTTTTACCCCTAATGCCACAGATCCAACTCCTCCTCTGGGCGTGTTCATCGGAGCCACGGCTCTCCAGCAGTCACACTCGATGTCATACCGCTCCACGTCGTTGAAGCAGGAGTTGTCATCCAGACCTCCGATGGCATATATAGGACCGCCAAGAGCTGCCAAGGCTATTCCCCTCCTGAAAAACACACCCTTGATTAAAGCTGATATACTTGTAACAACATTGTAAGAGATGTTGAAGTGTTTGCCACTAATTTGCTTAATTTGCCCTCACCATAGTCTCTTAACAGGATCTCTCCCCACTACTTAGACGATTCAACGTACAGTCAGAGTATAAAACCTGCGTCCTGTTCACTTGATCCAGACTTTCACTAAATACGTTTATATCCGTCTACCTTTTAGTGTTCATAGAGGCTTTCATCATCCACTTGTTGGTGAGCGGGTCGAACATCTCCATGTTGCCCAAGTGTTCGTTGCCATCATGGCCCCCAACAGCGTAAACTTTCCCTGAGGAAACCAACATTAAACAGAAGGTGAGCAGTTTTTGTGGTTGAGCGAGGAGACCAACAATAATAACAAGTCTAGCCCAAACCCAGCCTGTCGCCACACTGTACACCAATCAGGCATAACATTATGACCACCTTCCTAATATCGTATAGGTCTACCTCATGCCTCCAAAATAGTTGTGACGATTAAGAGAATAGACATGGGTCTTCTGACGGTGTCCTGTGGTGTCTAGCAACAGGATGTTGTTAGTGGGGGTCTTTGGGTCCTATGAGTTGAGGGGAGGGGCCTCTGTGGATCATCCCACAGATACTTGAACAGTTTGGGATCTAGTGAATTTGGAGGCCAGGTCAACACCTTGTGCTGAGATGTTCCTAAACTGTTTTTTTTGTATGTGTGTCCGTGTCAGGCTGCATCCTGCTGGGGACGGCTGCTGCCATCAAGGAGTGTCAGTGCTATGGGATGGGGGTGCCTGGTCTGGTCTAGGTGGGTGCTACATGTCTAGGTAACATCCACATAATGCCAGGTCCTAAAGTTTCCAAGCAGAACAGTCAATGTTATTTACTTCTCCTGTCAGTGGTCATAATGTTATGCCTGATAGGTGTATATCCGTATAGTTAATTTGATCTCAGCCAAAGACCCCGGTCAAAAGTAATGAGAAACTACAGAGGAGCATTTTATGAGCAGTTCATCCATTTCATTTGGTTGTAATGTTGTGGCTGATTGTGTATTTTATGACCTTTAGCGATACTGAAATAAAAACAACTTACCTCCAACAGAGATCACGCCCACATGGCGTCGTCTGCTGTTCATTTCAGGACCAAAGAACCAGCTGTTCTTGGTGATGGAGTAGCATTCGATGCTGCGGAACGGGTCGCCCGAACCACCCCGGCCGCCCACGCAGAACAAAACCCCTGAGGAAGAAGAAGAAGAGGAGATCGGCACGTTGAGAGAAGATGTCATGCTTCATGGCCACAGAACTTCAGAATTATTGTTTTGGTAAATTTACTTTAGCGTGAGATTGAGGTCCCAATTTTCATGGCACCAACCAGAACAAGAAGCGCTCTGACAGTTTGGTAATATCCTGACCTTAAAATGCACAGAGCACATGACGCACAGGTCGGAGGTTACAGTAACTCAGTGTTTGCTTATTATTATTTCAATGGTGTGGCTGCCTATGGTGTGAAATATGGCAGATGGCTGCATTCAAGTAAAAAGATTTATGAACATTTTATCATTTATCTCTAACATACCATCGTCCTTTGAGATATTTGTTTCCTATGCTGAGCTGTTGTTGCTGCTACAACTGTTTAATAAGCGTAAATTTATGAACATCACACCCTCTGGTTTATATTCAACTAGACCCATCCCTTTTAATTGTTGCTCTGCTGCACATACATTAACCCAAACAGCAGGAGCGCTTTAAGCTGACCACAGAGACAGTTTACCTATCGACCTAACACTTTGCACTTTAAGTAGGGCACCGTTACAAAACATGAACATGCAGAAAGCCTTTCAGGGTTTATAGAAGTAGTTGTGCGCTTCTGGGATGATAAGAAACAACTGCTGAATAGTGAGAAACACCACAATATGAGCTCTACCTGCAGTGTGTTTCCGAGGTACGGTGCGGACTGAATACTCAAAGTCCGGAACAACCTTGTTGCTGTGGTGCAGGTGGTAGTTCCTGGCTTCGTCCATCAGGTCACGGCAACTCAGGTTACCTTTGATCATCTCGTCCTTTGCAACAGTTCCAGTCAGGAACTCCACCGGGAGTAGAGGGAGGCGTACCTGCAGGAGAGTCATGCAATGTTAAATGGTTCGCAAAAAGATGTGAAGGAGATATGCATCGACATTTTGGTAAATAGTAAACTAGACTGTTATGCCAAACTTTGCAAGTTCACAACACAAGTAGACACTGCTAATAAACATAGCACATTCACTTCAGCCAGACCAAACGTTTGCAGGTGCAAAAAAACACATTCTCTGACCTGAGACATAATCTGGTCCAGCCAGGCTTCGTGGTGCTGTGGGTTTGCTTTCAGCCATTTCACTGCTGCATTGTACACCTGTGTCTCTGAGTGGATGTTGAGCTCGCTGGAGGACAATAACGTGCGCAGGTGTTGGGGTGACACACAAGTGAAGTCCTCGCACTCCACTACCTCGTTGAAGTGCTCGCAAGCGTAGCGGTCAGCCATGTCCATCAGGTCCACGCGATTGTGGCTCTCGGCAAAGGTCCGAACCGCCAAACAGTTGGTGGGGTGAAAGTGGGCCTTCATGTACTCGCAGCAGGCTCTCGCCACCAACTCAACCTGACAATTAAACAATTACGATATGTAAAGTTGGGACCCTGAAAAGGAAAAAGATTTCTGTATTTGTGTTTCTCTACCTGAAGGATGCAGGCAGCATAAAGCAGAGGCTGGACATTGTCCACAGTTAAGGTGAGTTTGGAGGAGTAAGCAAAGTGCACCAGGTCCTGGATGGCGTCACCATCAAAGTCCTTGATCTCTATCAGTTCCTGCTTGGCCTCCGACATCTCTGACAGGAACATGGCTCTGCAGGAAGAAACAGACTCACTCAGACAAGACAAAACCACTTTGATGAAAAAATGCTTAAGGGTCACAGGTTTCTAGGGTAATACATTCATTACACAGACGTTCATGCAGCTGCACAATGCAGACACTATTCAAAGATGTTAAGTAATCTTTCCTTGGCAATAACACAAAGAACCCAGCTCCTTTAAATCGTGATGGAAGTTTAGGGCAGAACATACCTGAAGTACGGTATAACACAAGCCAGTACTAGTTTGTGACATGGTATCATTCTGCTGCCAACCTACAAACACAAAGACAAAATATATGACCTAGGAACAAGAAACAAGGCACACGTGTATATATATTTAGCTCATGTTTGCATCTATTCAGAGACAGACAATAAAACAACCAAATAAAAAAATAAAAAATAGAACACGTTCTCTGTAAAAGTCCACCCCACCCTTACTGAAAGACTAAAAGAAAGATCAGCCGATACCAAAGCAAAGACAAACAAATCCCTCTTTGTATTCGAGTTCACACAGAGGGACCAACCTTCAGTGTGACGTCACAGAGTTCCCCCACTTCGTAGAAATGTCTCAGGGAGTTATGGAAGTCCTTCCAGGCTTCATGAGCCTCAAAGACGAACGACCCGTCAGGCTCACATTCTGCTTTCGGTGTCTTGTTTGCAGGCCGCTTCTCCTTGGACTTCTGCTGCTTGGCATGGTCTGGCACCACGTCCCCTGGTGCCATAGCGGGTTACAGGAAACAACACCTACAAGAGAGACGAGAGGGAACGGGACTTTATGTCAAATGTTTTCTTACAGTTTGTAGGGGTAGTTTTGATTTCTAAATCTAAATATATGAACGGATTCAAGTATTTTTGTTCTCCAACAAATGATATCTTGTTCTTGTTAATGTAGTCAGCACAGCAGAATATCTGAATGCAATACTGATGTCACTGATGAAAAACTGAGGAACTGAAAATACTGAAAATAATTACACCGCCCAGTTTGGCCCAGAATTATTACATACAGAAACTGCAACTAGCATAAACAACTTCCCACCCGTAGCAATAAAAGGCCAAATTTTAAATTCCCCCGACTCATTTGAGAAAAATTAGCAGTCAACTAGTGCAACTTAATGTAAATACCATTCTACGAGCTTCAGCAGAGGTAACAAAGGGGTAATAGTGGCAAGTTTGGTCAGCGTCACTTTCAGCAAAGATCGGAGAGAAGTGCGAAGAAATAGGACAAACCATTTCCTCCATGCAAACACATCAAGTACCGAGCCGATCAAAGTCATAAACAAATCCTACCTACTGAAGAATCAGGATGAAAAAATGTCCGCAAGCTGATATGTTTCTAGCTTAGAAGACAGAAACAGAGAGCAGACAGCTCCACCTTACAGATGATGCAGTGTCTCTCTTTTAAGCTATGCCTTTGACACTGAATAGACTCAGTGTATCGCCCCCTCATCACTAGTCCGCTCAGCTATAAGAGCACAAAACATCAAGTCCCATCATATGCACTGGTGATCAAAAGACGCCCTCTCTCTCTCTCTCTCTCTCTCTGTTCCTCTTTGTTGGCTTCGTCTTTGAGACTGTTCCGCTTCATGTCAGTAAAATTCCCTTCATTCAAAAACAGCTGGGACACTTTAATGGCCTCAACATCCTCACACTATGCTTTATTATTCATAAGGAGCAAGTGGAGTTAGATGGTCAATAATTTAACGGTCTAGATGTATTACACAACAATAACATCCTAGTTTTTTTTTGTGCATCTGTATGCGACTCCCATCAAACAGCTACACACAAAAGAGTACAGAAGAGGGTTATGCACTGCAGAGGACCTACTGTGTCATGTCAGATTACTTCACCTACTTCAAAGAGCACAAAGCAACCAGAGCACTGAGCTTCCAGGGTTTTAGTATTGTGATAGTAATTACACAACTGCTGAACTCGCTTTCTGCAAACCACCATTTAGGCAACTGAGGTGATTATACAGTCATGTGCAGTATCCAATATCCACACCAAACAGCCACTACATTAAACCCACCAGCCTGTTAAATGATATCCTCATTGCAATGCAACGTTCTTCTGGGAAACCCGCGTCCTGTGATTTATTTAGATGTTACTTTGATACTACCACCACCTCCGCTTTGTTGCAAATCAAGCACAGCCTCGCGGCGAGGACAAAGGTGGCATTCCTTGCATCCTGGTGTCATGCGTTTGTCCTCACAAACGACACATACACACACACCCAGCAATCCAAACAATGTAAAAGAAAATCACCTTTGACAGGTGCAGACATCTGCAGACTGGGAACTAAAGCTGAGCATGAGCTGCAGCTCTGGAGATGCTTTGACACAGATATGTCTAACCATCATTACTTAGCCCTTGTCAATGTCGCTCCAATCCTTCCACTTGCCCATTTGTTCATCTTATTTTAATATACAGGTACCATAATAACAAAATAATGAGTATTATTCAGTTCAGGTCATAATGTTGTGGCATAAATACAGTCTTGCTATTTCCTCCTAACAAATCTAACTAGGTCTCTCTGACCATAGCATGTCCAAAACTTTAAATTCACACAGGTTAAAAAGTACAACCAACACATGTGGTTCAGTCTTTACCATTAGCAACGGCTGTAACGGTTCCTAAATAATAAAAGTAAACTAGCTAGCTCAGGTTTAAATCACGTACCTGGCTGTTTAGCGTTAAACACCAGATAGCACTTCTAAAAGTCATTCAAGACTAAGCCTTGACGTGGCGATGATTTTATGGGAGTCAAGGTGTAGTTGGGATTTATTGCAGCTAGCTTAAAACCGTGCCAAATAAAACCTTAAACAACAAACATTGAACCGCACGTCAACAGTTTGTAAAGCGTCGGGAGCTTGGTTTCCAAGCGAGCACAGTTACGAGCTACTTTCCACAGCGTTAACGATATTTCTACTCCACATGCTCCTCTGTGTTTTGGGAAAACATGCTAAATGAAACGACTGTACTAAAACAGTGAATCCAGCTAGCTAGGCTAACAGTACATTAATGGTTAGCTTGTTTGCTAACAGCGGCTAGCATCCGCATGACAGCTACCGTTACCTGGCAGAAAACCGGCAAGAAAAAGCATAAATTTAGCGTAAATGAAAAACGTAGAATGGCACAAATGACCACTGAACTTTACATAACCGTCGCGTTAAGAGAAATGTATTGAATTTAAATACCTCATGTCGCAGGAAGAACTAAAATGCCGGCTTCATTGAGTGGAATGTTTGGCTTTGGCACGTTTGTTGTGATTCCCGGTGCTTCATGGGAAATGTAGTTTTGAGGCAGCTGAACAAATGAAAAGCATTTTCTGGCTAATTAAACCGTATTAAAGCCGATTAAAGGCGATTAACATAATAATTAAACACCTCTATTTGTAAATAATCCCTACTGTATGTTAATACATCCCCAAAACAATGAAAGAACTACTGATCACCTTTAGAGATTATATTAGACGTTTTAAGAACATCAAAGTTGATATGATCTATCACTTAAAATTTACTTCCAACTGGTTAAAAGTAATGAAATAATCACAAAGGTTGTGTGGTCACAAATGTCAGAGAGACTAGTTAAGCAGAGTTATGGCACACACACACAAAAAAAAGAAGTATCACATTAAACAGAACTGGGTTTCAGGTGTGACTAAACAGAATATATAACCACTGGCATGTTCAAAATAAGGCCCTAAACTAGAAGGCAACATGCAAAGTAAGGAAATGTTGGACTGTAAGTACAATCATTACATAACTATATTGTGCAGTAAAGTCTCACATGAAATTACACATTAACACAACACCTATGCGCCCTGATTGAGTTCCTTGCACCGCTTATCAGGGTCGGAAATACGGGGTGTGAACTGACCTTACACTTATACAAGAGGAGAAATTACCAAACCTAAATAAGTAGAGAAAAAAAAGCACTCAAGACACAGTAAATGCTGTTTTATTTGCTGTTATGTAAATACTTAACTGTCAAAAGAGGCAATCAAAACCCCTTTGACTCACTGATAATATAATTCAAAATTCATTTTTACACTAATAAGATCAAGCCTGATCCACAGAGGCCCCTCCCTTCAGCCTCATTCGCAATAACAAACAGTTGTACCTAATAAAAAAAAGTGAAATAAAAACACACATTTAATGTAAAACACATTTGTAGAAGAATCTGTTTATTCCAGAGCAAAGTTCACACACTGACAGAAATCCATTGACACAGGATGTACACGATTATTTGACAAAAGTTCGGCTTTGCGACGACCACCTGACAGGACAGCCAGCAGGGTAACCAACGCGACGTAACAGCAGGGCGTCCTACTTGTGCTTCCTCTTTTTCAGGAGGGCGTCCCGCAAAGCGATCTAGATAAGGAACGCATACAGTGTTATATGTTAAGCAGTTAATTTAATCAGTGAATCGAAACGCGATCAGCGAGGCGTGAGTTACCTGTTTCTCCCTGAAGGAGCGTTTGCCTTTAGTCCTGACGTTCTGACTGTGCCTCATCATCATGAAGTTCTTCGTCCTCTTCTTCTCCTTGTTGCTGGTGCTGGCGTGCGGGTTCAGCTTGGTCCTCCTCTTGACGAAGTCCTTGCGGTCCGTGCGTCCCGCCTGTAAAATTAAACGCAGCAGAGGTCCAAAGACAAAACACATGAGTTAAAAAGTCATCAGCTTGAAAACCCCCATCTATTCTTACACCGTTAGCGTCACATTTACCATTGCCGTTGCCAGTCGTGTTTCCTTGTCTGCTTTTGGTTTCTTATGCAGTTTCTCGATGTTTCTCAAGGTCAGCACCTCCCGTCTGAGACATTTGGAGAAAGATAAATCAGTAAATCAACACCCCAAATAAATAAAGTTTGACTCCAGGTTTAAATTGTGCCCTCACTCGTTGTCGCTCTCGTCGTCAAGGTCCACAACTTTCCTCTTCTGCGCCTTCCCCGGCGCGGCGCTGACCTCCTTGGCCATCTGGACCAGACGGATCTTCTTGAAGTCGTCTTGCGTGAGGAGCCTGCTGCCGCTGACCGCCGCCGCCTTCGCTTTTCTCTCTTCTAGCGGTATGCTCTGAAGCTTCTCCACCTGCCCAACACAATGGCGCACGTTTAAATGAACGCTCAACACATCTACGGTTTATTTTTTTTCTTCAATTCTCACCACTTCTCCCGCGTCTTCGTCGGACGAGTGGTGAACGTCCACCCACTCCCCATCCTCGTCGTCGTCGCTAATGCTGGCACTCTCCCAGCCCTCTGTCACATGAAACAACATGCTGTATATTAATCATACATATATTTAAACTACATGTACATACACAGAAAGCATAAAATCCTACAGGTCCTACAACACAAAAGCAGCTGACCTTCATCCTCCTCTCCCTCTTTCTGCTCCTCGTCCAGGACCTCGGCTCCAGGGATGTAGTCTTTAGCCTCGAGCTCTCCGTAATCTTTGATCTTGGCCTCTGCTGACGCTTCAGTGGGTCTCCCCTGGACAACAAGGGTGGTTTACGATTACAGAGATGAATGAATATTTAATATGCTGCTGATTTACGTGTAAATTCTTGCGTTTGCTTTTTTTAGTTTATCTCCACTGCTCTCCTCTAATGTAGGAAAGAAAACTAACTTAGTACTGTATTTAACGTCGTAATGAGATTCGCTCTTGTCATGTCATGTCTTTGTCTATTTTCCCCTCATTCTTTTGCAAAATCTGCTGTGAAGTCTTAAGGTTTGAGTTTTTAAGTGCAGAGCAATTCACGGTGAGCTCACCCTGTCCTTCTTGTGCAGCATGTGCGGATCCAGATTCCTAAACAGCTGGATCAGAGCTCTGGCGGACATCATGACATCTGAAACAAAAGCAAAGCACGTGGCGTGAATATGAGCACGAGCTCAAACTAAAGCACACCTGGTAAACCTCTGGTGGTGCAAAGTCAGGACGTCAGAATGGGGACACAGCTCACACCATCAAAAAGCTCAAAACCGTCAGAATTGACAGCACATAGGGGGATCATTTCTAAATCTCACGCCGTCCCCGGATGAACAGAATCACCAAAAAAAATAAAAATAAACCATCCCTTACTTTTGTCTTTGTGAGTCTTGTACCGGGCCAGGTCCTGGAGCAGATCTTCAGTGATGGAGAGCGGACAGCGGGCTGCCACCTCCTTGATGGCATTGATACTGAAACACAACATGATTAGGTAATTATCAGAAAGAGCAAAACAAGACAGAAAGAAAAGTTTATAGTTGGCCTTTTAATTGGTCTGCTGACAACCAATCAGAGGGCTACTAGACGAACGATAGCGATGCCAGACTCTATTCCCATAGGAAAATATAAAAATGTTGACATGTCCTTACCCCACAGTCATAACTTCTCCAGAGTTCCTGTCCGTCACAAAGTTGTTGGCAATGGTCATGATCACAGGATTGATGATCTGTAAGCATCAAAAGGATAAACATTACAACTAAGACTATAAAAACTGGATGTTAGACTACTGTGTTATATAAGTATTAGCTTATCCACCTTTACACACATATAAACTTAAGTGACATGAGCCCATTCTTAATCCACAGGGTTTAACGTGACGTCGGCCCACCCTTTGCAGCTATAACAGCTTCAGCTCTTCTGTGAAGGCTTTCCACGCGGTTTAGGAGTGTGCTTATGGGAATTTCTGACCATTCTGATGTTGGACGAGAAGGCCTGGCTCACAGTCTTCACTCGAATTCATCCCAAAGGTGTTCAATAGGGTTGAGGTCAGTACTCTGTGCAGACCTGACCAGTTCTTCCACACCAAACTCTCTCATCCATGTCTTTATGGACCTCGCTTTGTGCACTGGTGCGCAGTCATGTTGGAACAGGAAGGGGACATCCCCAGACCGTTCCCACAAAGTTGGGAGCATGGAATTGTCAACACCATAACACCTGTCAAATCCAGATTCGTCCATCAGATTGCCAGATGGAGAAGCTTGATTCGTCACTCCAGAGAACACGTCTCCACTCCTCTAGAGTCCAGTGCTTTACACCACTACGTCCAATGCTGATGCATGGTTTGGATGCAGCTGCTTGGCCATGGAAACCCATTCCATGAAGCCCTCTACACACTGTTCTTGAGCTAATCTGAAGGCCACATGAAGTTTGGAGGTCTGTAGCGGTTGACTCTGCAGAAAGATGGCGACCTCTGCTCACCATGCACCTTAGCATCCGCTGACCTCTGCTCTATCATGTTACATACCACACTGGGATTCACTGAGCTCCTAAGAGCGACTCATTCTTTCACAAATGTTTGTAGAAGCAGTATGCATGCCTAGGTGCTTGGTTTTATACACCTGCGGCCATGGAAATGATGGGTGAGTGAATTATTTTGGCAATACAGTGTAGGTGAATTCATCTGTAGCGTACCTCAGGGGGGACTAGTTGATGGGAGGCCTGAGCAGCACACAGGAGAATCTTCGTCACCTCTGTAGAGACAGTAAACAGATAATGGTCAGATAATGTCTCATCAACAGCTTTTTTTACTTATTCTGTATTATTGTTTTTTACCTCTCTGATGGGGCTGAAGAAACCTCTGGACGAAGGGATAGAAATTGAAGAGGAAGAGCTGCAGACGGAAATGAACAATGAGTACGTACGCTCGCTGTGAATACAAAGAAGACTCCCAATCCTTGATCAGCCACCAACCTCGTGGATTCCAACCAGTCTGGATATGAGCTCCATCATCATGATCTTCACCTCGAAGCGCTCTTTGCAGACTTCCAGCTGCTTCAAGAGTTTCTCAGAGAATTCTTAAAAAAAGAGACATGTGACGGTTTACGGCAAAATGCAGCACAGACGACGTCAGAGACGAACTGTGTGCTGCAGAGCGGCGGGTCTCTACCTTGAGGATCGTGAATCAGGTGGATTGCGGAGAAATTGAACACTTCCGCCTTCTTCTTTTTCTTGTGTTTCTGTCCAGAGAACGAGGAACGAGTTAAAACACTGAACGTGCGCGTGAAATAAAAAACAAACATAACCTCTGCAGACGTTACGACGGCGATACCTTCAGGACTTTCATAGCCTTTTCCATCTTCTTCTTGTTTTTGGTGGACTTCTTGCCGGTGGAGTATCTCACCATCAGGTCTCGCGCCGACGGACCCTCTTTCTACGAATAACACGGATTCTTAAGTGAAGCTGCACGAAAATAAAACCAACCTGCATTCTTCACTGCATCAAACTTGCCTCTGATTCAGAATCACTGTCATTTTTCTCATCTTCATCTGTGCCCAGGAAGAATTTAAGACCTGCAACAAGGATCTAAACCCGGAGAGGAGAGAGAGATGCTGAATATGTATAGTTTATTTTACATTTATTCAATGCATTAAAGAAAAAAAAAATGGGACAAACATACCTTTGTCACCTTGGAGAAGCACGCTGTTGTAATGACATTGACTGTTTTGGCGTCATTCCTGTGACGTGAACAAAAAAAAAAAAAAACGCAATCAGATCAAAGTTACAAGAAGGATTATCTTCCCTGCAAATCGTGTTTCATTCTCAACCCACCATATGTTCCTTTTGTACAGCTCCACCATCACGTCTAAGGAGATCTTTGCCGCCGTGGGATTGCTGTCCCTCAGCATGGTGTACATGAAGTTCTGCAGCACCTGAAGAGCACAGCATTCAACACGGGAGAGTGAGCGGTGCGCACGCCGAGCCGCGTTACAGGCCGTCAAGCGCGAGGTCACGCGTGCGTACTTACCGTGTTGACCTTGTTGTTTTTGTGCTTCGCGTTGATGTTTTTGACGTCTGCCACGATGTGCGTGTAGAGTGTCTGAGGAGAGAGACGTGTCATGCCATGTGAGAAATCAAGCAAAGAACAGGACATTATGAAAGCAAATAAACCGACTTTTCCTTCCTTGTACCACTTTTTTTTTTGCATACTAGGAAGTACACAGTCCCCACAGTTTTGGAGATGTTATGCAACCATTGCGATTTGTCCTAAAGTTGCTCAAATCCTACCACGTAGCCATTTTTCCCACTTCTAACAATAACTTTGAGGATAAAATGTTCACTGACTGCCTAACATATCCAACCGACCGGCAGGAAAACTAGAGCCAACAGGCTTTTTTCTCTCAAAAGATGAACACATATAATAATAATACACCATGAATCCTAACTTTCCGAACAAAGACACACTGCCCCGTGATCAGATTGTTGTTGGCGCGAACGAACAGACAACTGAAGCTCTAACCTTCCTGAGCAGTTTGTCGTGACATCGCAGCAGCTCGAAGAAGAGCTCCAGGAGGCCTGTGGGGTCGATCAGATCTTTATTCCTCAGAAGAATCAGTGCTTTGCAGAAGGTCTGACAAAGACGAGGGGAAACAAACACATTTCAAGTCGTCTGAAAGCAACGAGCTCATGACATGATGTGAATACACACACAGATATACTCACCATCCGTAGGTCCGGGTCTAGGAGTGTGTGGTAACTCAATAACAGCTCAGACAGCTCTTTGGGATAGGTGGTCAGATACTGCAGGTAGCAGTGAGCAACCTAAAGAACGGGAATGGTTACTTGTGTCCAGCATGTCACACCTGACGCATCACTGTGCACAACAGCCTTGCTTGCTTACCTGAGCGAGAAACATAACAAGATCTGACAGCTCCTTGTTGGGTTTGTCAGGCTGCAGTTTGAAGATCTGCACATTGGACTGAAAGTGTCGGTACTGCTGGAGGAACTACCAAAAGCACAAGAACAACCATGAGTAAAATATCACAGCAGCATCCTGACAGTTCAGGCAGGAGCAACAAGACTACCGGCTAACAACTTTAGCAACGCGAGCTAACAACACCTACCTCATCTACGTAAGACTGCGGATCTCTTTTTATGAGATTCTGAAGTTGCGGCAAGTTGTTTGGCAACTTGTTGTTTTGTCGCCCGGACATGGCTGCAGGTGATCCTGGCGATGTGTTGTGAAAAAATAATGAAAAACTGTACTTTTTCACAAGGCAAGCGTGGCCACTGTGTACGCTGCCATTTAATTTGCAAGGGGAGGACCTGACGTCATCTCCGGTCGCATCGTCGTCACTTCCGCATTGTCACTAAAACGCAGAAGGAGACCGCTGTGTTTATTTGCTGCAGCGTTTGGTGTATGAATTACAAAAACGTATCAAATAACACTCGACTCACTTATTGTGTACTTGTAGTTTTACACTTACCAAATTTGGTCGCGTTAACGCGGTGGCAGGGGTATCGTTGCATAGACTGACGAGCTAACATGCTAACAATATCCCTTATTTTTGATTGAGGGGCTAACATGCTAACTGAACGCTGCTAGCAATAGTTAGCCTGAGCCAGTTGTCAAACTAATAAAGTCAAAAGTAATGCTGCTCATACATTATTGGGGAAAAACGTAACACAAATTGGTAAATTTGCCAATTTTCATTCAAGAAAATAAATAGTAAATAGCGGTTTCCTCTACATACACTGAAAAGTAAATAAAAAATTGACATTATGTCAGTGTAAAATAACCTAAAATGTACTTTTCACCACTGGAATCTATGTTTTGTATTTCACTTTGCTTTTACCGCTTTAAAACAGCTGCACGATAAGCACCAGCCAAATGAGATTATAATAAATTTACACATTTCAGTTAAAGACATGGTTGACATAGGGAAGTTTCTCATTTCTAGATCTATGTATAGCATTGTACACGTCAACAAATCAAGCCTTCAAGTAACCAGTCAAAAAATAAATGCTATCCAGTATATTGAGCAATATTTGCTGAGGTTATCTGTACAAAGTAAAGAAACATGTTTGAACACATGGTCATTACTCCAGAGTAAGCAAAATAAGCTGTGTGTCGGGGAAGCAGGTGCAAGAGCAAAGATCAGTCAGTGACACTGCTGTATTAAGTAGACCAGTGGCACATATCAATCCCAGAACCACAGCAAAAGACCTTGTTAAGACACAGAAGGAAACCGGTATCGCCATAACCCAAGAGGCTCAGCAAGTAAGATCTCATTGCTTCAAAACATTCATAAAAAGAAAGACTGTGGGTTGCAGCTGCACACGGAGACAAAGCTCCATTCTGTAGAAATGTCCTGTGGTCTGAGAAACAAAATCTAATGGAAATCGTTATCGTCATCCCAACAGTGGAGCATGGGGGTGGCAGCGTCACATCCTGGAGCTGCTTTGTTGCAGGAGGGACTTCAGAAAATAGACGGCATCACGAGGAAGATCGGATGAATACGGCAAAAAAAAAAACTCAAGACACAAGCCAGGAAGTCAAAGCTTAGCCACAAATTGGTCTTGCAAGTAGACAATGGTAAAACACACAGTGGCTGGAGGACAACAAAGCTGAGGGATGGGCGCAGCTGTCTCAAAGCTCTGACCTCAAAGCTCTGACCTCAACACCCAGTTACATTGATGGGTATTTACTTTGAATAACTATATACTTACAGACATGGAGCACCTGGAAAATATTATAGATCATTTGCAGTAAATACAGCGAAGTTTTCATTGTGCAGTTGTTGTAGAGCCTCTGAAGTCGTTTTGAAGTTGATCATTTGTGGCGTTATAGTGGATAATGTTTGGTCTCTAGGAGCCAAAATGTCAAGGTAACACTTAGTTGGCAGCTTCAACACAGATTCAGCATCATTAAGTAATTGTAGTTACGCAACTCCAGCTTTTCTGACTCAAACTTTTCACTGGCGGTTCTACATGTTTCTACAAGTGTGAACATAGCCCAAGCAATAGGTCAAGATTTTCTTATTTTTCTTTCTTCAAATGAATTTTTCCACTACACAACATTTAAAATGTATCCAGTTTAATTTTCAGGAGATGAATATGTACACTTTTAATATCATCATTTATCTCAGGCAGCGAGCGGTTACTGTATAATAGATTTACATAGCAAATACTGACATAGTATTCTGTCAAGACATGTTCCAGCATCAAAATAGGCTTCAAAAATACATAATATTATTCCACGTAAAATATGTAACCATTGATCATTTCAGAATTATTTTAGAATATCCAAAAAAATATTAGTGTCTCTTGTAGGTGACAATAAGAAATACAATCAGCAGTTCTCGTAAATGAATTAAAAAGAGTAGCAGCCAGAGAGAGAGAACTCAAAAAGCAAACATAAAAATATAAACGTCTTTAAAAGATTTACTCTCGAGGAACCGAATATTTAAAAAATATGTAGTGTAATTTGGCAATTTCTGCCTGTGTCAACTCTCATTTTTGTTAAGCGCTTGGGAAAGAGCCAGCCAGCCTCTGCACGACAGCGACAGTGGTTTCTACTATCCTGAGATGTTTTCATCCGCTTGAAGGCATCTGAGGACGTAGAGGATCACTTGATAGCAGAAAATATACTGGTCCTGAAAAGACAAAGAGGAAATATGTGAGACAAAGGGATGTATCATCAAAACATTTGAGTTATTTTACACTAAAAAGCAGAATTACCTCTGTCTGGACCATTCCCTGTCTCTGAAGTCTCATATTTCTTACGACATCTGAAATATCAAACTACAGAAAAAAGAGATAATAAGAACAAAAACTGTCTTGTAAACAGTTGACAAGATAAACAAGAACTTACTAAGTACTTACATCTGCGTCTTTACTGATGAGCCCCAGGACCACGTCTATACAGATGAGGGTCCCTGAGCGGCCGATGCCTGCACTGCAGTGTGTGATTATGGGTCCGGACCGATGGACGTGCCTCATGTAGGAGATAAATGTGAGCAGCTGATCGGGCTGTGAGGGCGTCCCGTGGTCGGGCCATCCGGTGTAGTTGAGGTGAGTTACAAGCTGGACTTCATTAGTCTGGAAACAAGAAAACTCTCATGTTAATGTGTATGTTAAACGTTTTATAAAAGCTTATATTAAGGTAAAAAGAAGGGAAAATAATTCACCTGGACGTCTTTGACCTCGATGTGTCGGATAACAAAGTTGTCCAGGTATTGGTCTTCCACCAGCGTTATCTGCAACCTGTCGTCTACCATCTCTGCTGTCCTCGGTGTGTCTGGCCAGTACCGCTGACACTTCACTTTGCCTCCCTCTACTTCCTGGGTCATCATAGCGATCACGTTGGACTTCTGCTCCCACACCATCTGCCAAAAGTCTCCCAGAGTGGTGGGTAAGGGTCCCTGACAGGCGATGTACAAGAAGCTCTCATCCTTCACTGGCATCTTTATGAAGTTGGCGTTGATGTAGCCTCCGTCTTTGCCGAGCAACACGCGGGTTGTGTCAACTACAAAAGATTCAAACCGTATCCAAAATGTTAGTATTTTGTTCCTGTTATGATATAATATACACATAAGAGACTGTAGCTTTACTTACATGGAACAATATTCTTGTAGCGGTTCTTCTTCTTGTTCTCCTTCGTCTGACCGATTAAACAGTCGTCCAGAGGCTGGAGGTTCTGAAGATTCTGCCAGGGAGAGAAAAAAAAAACAGATGTTCATGAAAATCTAATGTAACACATGTGGCTTTTAAATGGGATCAGGTTTACTGTGTTCACGACAAGAGTCCATAAAAACGTCCCCCTGTTGGCGTATTCTCAGTCTCAGAGGTGGAAACTTTCTGAAAGCTTTGATGCGTCTGCTGATGTTTTCAGAAACGGTGGAAGTGGATGCTAATATATGTTGTAACTCAGTCATGTGGATTTATTTTTGTAATTTTATACGACTGAAGCACATGTTAATATTCCCAGCAGCCTCATAATTTAACTGTGTCTTTTCAGATTATACTCCTGTTATGTTCTGCATTGTTAGCCTCTGTGGGCTCTAGACAACAACAGTTGGCTAGCAGATGTGCTCTCATCACTTCCGGCTCATGTTAGAACTTGAAGGACAAGTATTTCATGTACACAGCTTCCCATGTCGTAACCACGAGCTCGCAAGCTCCCTTTGAAGGCAGCGACGGTTCATTCAAAGCCACAGACGTTCAAAGGGCCTCACCTCAAACTCCTGCAGCGGCACTTTCTGCTCCAGGAGCCCCCTCATCATGCGGACCACGGTGTTGAGCTTTGCTCCCGTGTACTGGCCGTCAGGGACAACTCTGACGAGGGGCAAAGTGGTCAGCTCGTCCTCTGTGATGATCGGCCCGCCTGGATATTATGACAATCATGTCACATACATTATAAAGTATAAACATGCTTGTTTTTAATATATCTAAACCTAACAAGACTGAAACAAAGAAGGAACATTTGCACGATCAGGCATAACATTATGACCACCTTCCTAATATTGTGTAGGTCTCTCTTGTGCCTAGACATGGGCCTTGTGAGGGTGTCCTGTGGTACTGGGCAACAGAATATTGTTATTGGTTGCCTTTGAGGGGAGGGGCTTCTGTGGATCATCCCACAGATACTTGATCAGTTTGGGATCTAGTGAATTTGGAGGCCAGGTCAACACCTTCTGCTGTTCTTCATCTTTTTTGAGTTGTTCCACCAGCATTTTTAAGGCTACAACCATCCTGGGGTGGGGGTGCCTGGTCTGGTCTGGTCTGGTCTAGGTGGGTGCTACATGTCTAAGTAACATCCACATGAATGAATGTCAGGTCCAAAAGTTTCCCAGGAGAACACTGAATTGTCACAAGCTGGTCAATGTTATTTAATTCTCCCGTCAGTGGTCATAATGTTATGCTACAAACACATCCTCTTCACTGCTCTCACCATCATCCCTTCTAACATCAAAAAGACAGAACATCTTTATAAAATCAGTCCTACCATCCTTTGATTTTGAGTTCATATTTTCAATGGGCAGTTCATCACTTCCCCAGGTGATCTCGTCTTCCTCCGGCTGCCCAGCGCTCATCTGCAGGTAGCTGCTGATTCAACATGAACAGGCATAAGTATACAATGTCATAATAATCTTAATTAAACATATTTTTATACAAAAAGCAAAATCATACTTTTCATTCCTTGGATCATCAACACTCTCCTCTTGCCATGTCACTTTCCGGGAACTCTAATTAAGTAAAATAAAAAATTGTAATTAATACAAATTCATCAGAAGAAGAGTATGATATAAGCAGCTAGATATAAAGCTGGTATGTTGCTGTATAAATGTGTCTGGATGTTTGATTTGTACCTCAGGAGAGTCTTCAGGTAAAGAAGAGCCATCACAGTCTGTGTCCTCTGAAAGCTCTGCACTCTGCTCTCCTTTCTGCTCTAGTGGATCATCTTCATAGTCTGGGAAACACAACAGTATTGTCTAGTTTTCAGAGTGAATCTTACAGAGACTTCCAGTCCATTATCTGCCCTGAATGTCATACCTATTGGCGGTATCTCAGGGAAGCTGCCAGATTTCATCTCGGTACACGGTTTAGTCTTCACCCCGCTGTCCTCACTCAAATCTGAAAGTAACACGGATGAAAACGGTCACATTTTTAGCAAAACAATTACGAGCATTTGTCAGAAACAGCATCACAGAAACTCGATGTTTAGGGCGTCTGCTTATACCCGTGTTCCCATTGCACTTGTCGGAGTTGATAGGCAGATAGGCCAGGTACGTGCTGGGACTCTGGTCTGGTGGTCTGGATACGATGAGCCGTACCAGGCCTTTAGCTTTACGGATGGTGGTGACAGCTTTAGTGTGGGACACGCCCGTCATCAGATCTTCATTCACCTAAAAGGAAAAGAAAGGGAGTCATGATCAAAACCCTTGAAAGGGCAGTGAGTCACAGCACATTACAAAAAGACCAGTCACCAGCATCTCCCCTTTAATATGACTTTATATTCTGTGCACCAGTAGTTGAACAGTACTTACTTTAAGCAGCCTATCTCCTACTTGTAGCTGGCCTGAGGACTCTGCTACTCCTCCCGGTGTGATGGACTTAACAAAGATCCCCCTCTCGCCTCCAATCACAGAGAAACCCAGACCTCCAGCCACTGGCTTCTCCAGCTCCAGCTTTATGATCTCCTCCTGGATTTTTATCAAATAAGATATGTGTAATTGCATACCATTTGTCATTCATAGGTTTAGCGATAAGAACTTGCTGCTGAGAAGAGTTTTATTCGTCATGCAAATTAATCTTTGCATGAGCAAAACGTTTCAGCTGTTTCTTATCTGTACACCACAGATAAAAAACTAAAAATAAAAGAATTTAGTGGGAGGAGATTAAAATATGTTTCTTAACCAACCTCTAAAGGACAAAGTGCTGCAAGACCCTCTGTGTCTCTTGAATCGTCTCTTTTAAGGAACCCTTAAAACAGAAAACAATGATACAGTTATATGATGAATAAAAGACACAATCAAAATGTCTTTCAGGTGTAAAACGTACCATTCATGCTGGGTGAAACCTTCGGGGCAATGTTGTTGTTGAGAAATGAGACACTTTTCTGTTCTGGAAAAACAGGCCTTCCATCCCTGTGCATGAAGACATTATGTTTAAATTATGAAAACTACACTAAAAAAGTTACTGTGATGTCACTGAGATAAGGTACACATCATGGTTTCTACAGGTTAAAATAATAACAGCTATAGGATAATACCTCGTGGCCTTGAGCATGAGGTTGTCGAGGGAAAGCTCCAGCAGTCTCGTGCTCTCGCTCAGAGTCAGGTCCTGAGTGGGAGCCCCATTAATGTAGTGGATTAAGTCAAGTGGTTTCAGGCTTCCATCCTTAGAGGCCAGTGAACCTGGCAGGATGTCTTTCACAAATAAGACCCCATACACACTGTCACTGCCCCCGTCTAGGACCAAACCTAAGGACAGAACAAAGAGTTCATTTGACGTGAAGTGCTAATTTCTAATCGAATTATCTTCTCAGCGAGGGCCGCTTCTTACCCAGTGGTTGTTGGTCGCTCTTGAAACAAATGTCAGGCAGCAGATGGGCTTCTATAGGGGGTTTGGGAACTTCCAGGACCCTCCCTACTACCAGGTCAACCATGCGAGGGGCAGCACGCACAAGATCGACCACCTCAGTGTGACCCATGTTGCTCACATCTGTGTTGTTAACCTACAGATAGAAAACAGACCAAGTCATTATAGATTTAAACGAGTGGTTTAACAATATAACGATAAATGCAGTCTCAGAGCCAAAGTCTTTATGTAAGCTAAGCTAAGCTAATATAATGCTAGCTCCACAAGAGTGTTAACAAAAATTAAACTATTTATGAGACCAAGTGGGTAAAACGAATGAAATGAATGTACAGAGGCATAAAATTAATTAGTACCGTGATCATCCGGTCCCCGGGCCTGAGCCTCCCGTCTCCTTTTGCTGGATCCTGGATGATGTCGTGGATGTAGCATCCATGATCATTACCTTTGGTGAGGGTGAAGCCAAGGCTGCCTTTTTCTGACTTCATCAAGGAGATGTTCAGCTCTACTTCCTAACAACAAAGAACCATCATTAGAGAAACAACTTCAGATCCACATTTAGTAGAATTCCATCTCAGAAACTTTTAGATTACAAACGTTCCTTCCCACAAGCTCCCCTTCCTTACCGGGACTAAGTCCTCCACATCCTGCCCGTTGCCTGAAGCAGTGAGGTTTAAGGGCAAAGGGAGCGGAGGAGGGAGGGGGTCTGGGCTTGGGGCAGAGTGGGAGGGCATCATAGACCGGTTGGATGACTGTAGTTCAGCTGCCACAGGTGATGAAGGACACCTATTAAACATTGACAGATGAAAGGTTATTTGACAGATACACTAATAATGACAGTATAGATTGTTATTTTGTTATCAATCATACCTGTTGCTAAGGTCTGATCTCGTCACTGACAAATTCGGGGGAAAAAAAGCTGAGTGGATGGTGTCGTCCAGTTGTCCACTGCTGCCGTAGCGTCCCAGTCCCAGGTTGCTGCTAGGGGTCTGATAAACACTCTGATCCCACGACTGCCTGCTGTGCTCCTGAGGGCTTGGGCTGAAGGCTTCTTCCACTTCTTCATCCCCATCGGTGCTGTCGCTGTAGCTGTTCTGTCGGCCGGGGGTTTTGAGCATAAGCCTCTCCAGGGCCTCTTCCACGGGGCCCTGTCTCTTGGAGCCTTCTGTGACGGAGCCGGAGCCAATCCTGCTTGAGTTCATGCTGGGCTCTGAAACGGTCACTGGCTCCTTTCTGGGCGAGGGCACGGGTGTCTGAGCAGAGGCAAATTATATAGTTAAAGTTCGAAAGCCAAAAAGCATTGAAAGATAAGGAAGTAATTATTTATTTGCTCACCAAAGCTGAAGTGTCCATTTCAGGAAGATTTCCATGTTCAGGTCGACAGAGGAGCAAAGTCACCTCCTGTCCTGTCCCTCGCAAAGCAGATATGACTTCCTGTGTGCACAAAGGTAGGAGAAACACTCAGTACCAAACGAATTAGGGTATTACACAACTATCTTTCTATTTAAATCACACAATGACACAAGAGAAATTTTACATACATGCTGTGAGAGTCCTTTGAGGGGCGTTTGATTGACCCGCAAGATGACGTCCCCCACGTTGATACGGCCGCTTTCTGCAGCTGGCTGACCAGGAAACAGTTTCTTAACACGCACCATGCTGGAGCCGGGGGGTTCGTCGGGGATGTTGTCCTCTCGACTAAAACTGAAGCCCAACCCTGAAGTGTTCTTGAGCAGGAGCACCTCGAACACATTATCTGCGGGGACAAAGACGCATTATTTGTAATAACCGCCAGTGTGTGCTGAATATCTAGATGTGTACAGATAACCTGTCCAGGGAGGAGACTTTCTACCTACACTTAGTATAATGTAACAGTCAAAGGAGTTTAAATTGAAGTAAAGGAGTCTTTAATCCCATATTAATTATACTATAAATTAAAATCATATCTTAAACTTGCATGTTTTAATAAACAACTTCAAGAACAGAGAAATATCTGTGTCCAAACATATCAACCAGAGTGTACATCCAAAGTAGATTAAGTATGTTTATCTGAAAATACAATCGTAGATATGACTATAATATAAAGAGTCACTGTGTATTTAGTACGTCTTCCAAAGAAAGAGCCGCTCGGTTAACATCAAATATTCACACATAGATACGAGATGTTTTCTGTAGGCCACACTTTCTTCCTGATGCAAATAATACTTTCAAATAAATCACAGCTTACCTATGAATACAAATGCTTAAAGGAAGAGGCAGATACTAGTAGGTGTGGTGGCTACTCATCACAGAGCAGTCACACAAAACAACCAGTTCTAGGAAAGCGCTGTACGTCCTGACCTAACCACCTCCTCAGCTTTGATACAGGCTGCTCGTTCTCTTTCTAATGACATTACCAGCAGTAAATTAATCGGCTTTAGAGGACACACAAAGGTCTCAGTGTAATGCTGCTGAAGAAAATATGATTGAATTAGTCATTGTAATGTGTCTCCTTTCATTTTAATAGTTGTGGATATTCCCGTATTCCTGCCGTAGGGAAGCACAGTGGTGTGGTGGTTAGCAGAAGGTTCTCTCCGGGCACTCTGGCTTCCTCCCACTGTCCAAAGACATGCTCATTAGGTTAATTGGTGATTTTAAAATGCATGTGAGTGTGAATGGTTGTCTGTGTTAGCCCCGTGATAGACTGGTGACCTGCCCAGGGTGTACCCCGCCTCCCCACCCCTCTGCGACCCTTCACAGGGTCACAGAAGATGTCAGAGGGTCTAATCTGGCCCGTGGGAAGACATTTTACAATAAAAGTAACTGTTCTTCCAAGGGTTCAAACAGATTTAGTAAGAGTTGCATTTCTTTTTCTTTAGAAATGTCCAGTTGTTCATTAAATGTAAACATTTTCATAATCTTTGTGCTAAAACAAAGGGAAACATTTGTTATTTATAGATAAACGCGCCATCGTGTTATTGGTCCGGCCCCCTTGACATCAAACTGGGCTGTATGTGGCCCCTGAACTAAAACAAGTCTGACATCCCTGCTCTAAGAGGTAAAGACACACACAGTGCTTAAGGATTCATATTACTGAGCCATGCGGCCTCCTCACCTGGTGTGACAAAGCTGTACTCTGGTTTTTCTTTGACCTCGGGGGGCTGCTTCTTGTTCTTGGTTTGATCCGTGTCACCGGCCGCAGACGGCGGTGTGAACTGAGGTGTGACCGGAGCGTGGATGCTCTCTGCAGGTGGGTGACCCTTCTCCAGCAACAAGTGCACTACCTGAGGCACGCGGGAAAGGATCGACTTAGAGTTAAGAGGCCATCTGGTGGCAGCTAAACAGCTCGTCTGCAAGGCAATCGCGGCAAATGTCACCCCTCACCTGTCCGGTGTCTCTGAGAACGTCCACAGCCTGCTGATGAGTTGCTCCCTCCAGACTCTTCCCGTTCACGGCCACCACGCGATCACCTGAACAACACAGAGAACGGTTAAGTCTAAAAAGAGAAAATATGTTTCTGATTTCAGTTTCTGTTTCATGTAATGTGGTCTGTTACCTTTCTGTATCCTTCCATCTAGCTCAGCAGCACCTTTTGGAATAATGGCTTTTACGTAGATGCCACCGTGCCGAACAGTTGTGTTAATCCCTCCCTAGGAAATGAACACAACTCTTAGCCTGATCGCCCAAAGAGAAAATACTTAACCGTGTTTTATTTATTATGGAGGTTAATTATGGGAGGTGTGGAGGGTTTTTCTTTTCAAGTATAACTGCCAAATGATAAATTCTTTTATTTATGGCTCAAGAAATTACATTTTAACACATCACAATAAACTTTAAAGACCCAAGTGTATGTGTTGGAAGTCTGTGGCTCTTCTTATCATAACATCAAGGTTTAGTTGATGATATGATCAGCACACATAGCCATCATTAAAAAGCAATAAAGCATTTATCATTTTACAATTATGATTTATTTGTAAATGAAAAAAAAATCCTCCACAATCATGACATGAATACTCTGGAGTTAAATCTAAATGAGATAAGTATTTGATGTCAATATGAATATCGTGGTCTTAAATAGTGGTTAATGTGCGTTTAATGATAACATCAGTGTTTAAATTACTATTACAACATAATACTCAATCATTATTCCAATGACACATTTAAGACGGAAGTCTAAAGACATCCAGTTGTTTGTTATTGAGTGTTATTGAGCCTAGGATGTAAATGAGCCCATGCCAATCAATGTACAAAATCCCTGAGAGACAAATTATGTTAGTGGCACTCCAGTAAATTACTCTGAGTCCCTCTACATCAGCAGCAGGAACGTACCACAGAAAACTCACTGAGCACTCATACAGTTTACGGTTCTTACTGTAAAAGCGCTAAAAGAAATACTGTGCGACTTTATTTTATTTTTTAAAAATCAAGGATTAAATTTAAAAAAAAAAAATAAAGTCCACATGCAAAGGAGTTAGTTGGACAACATCACCACAAGTTTCCAACACACAGCGTAAAGAAAAGCAAACCAAACCACATTTATACACGACCCAAAACGACAGTGAAATGATGATTGGGGAAAGGGGCAAAACAAAAAGAGGGTGAAAACCTTGCCGAACAGTACCGTGACACTTATGCCCAGGCTGCTGTCTTTTTTGGACAGCTCAATGTCAAATAGCTCTCCAGGACGGAGACTATTGACCCCTGGGGCATTACCATTTAAATTTTCCATGATGTGTTCCTGCAAACAGAGAACATGGCATTGAAGGTGAATTATCACAAGCTGGAACGTGCAGAAAGACAAACGAGTGAAGGGAGAGTAAAGAAGACGAATGCAGAGAAAACGAACACAGTACATTCAAAGAATATCATGCGTGATCATGCATATCGGCGTAGAGGTATAAACAGCTTGACACTGACATTGGAAATACAATGACAGGCAAAGGTTATATACACAACAGTTAGTTACGCCAAGCATCTGGCAGGTA
Source organism: Planiliza haematocheilus (assembly GCA_005024645.1). Lineage (NCBI taxonomy): Eukaryota > Metazoa > Chordata > Actinopteri > Mugiliformes > Mugilidae > Planiliza > Planiliza haematocheilus. The sequence continues at coordinate 4,670,338 of SRSE01001181.1, forward strand.
ATAAGTGATGCTTGTTTATGGAAGAATTTACGTAAGAACCATTCCTTCATTTTGTGTATCTTAATTCCCCTGGGTAGACAACTAGACTGATGGGCAGCGTTAAGAAGCAAATAATGAATTTACACCAATAACTCATAAACACAAAGACTGCACCTTTTTGGGTTTCGGTTTCTCTGGACTACTGGAATATTTTCCTTCATCGCCGTCTGAATCGGGCCAGTCACAACGCTCAGAAACTTTTGGAGCTTCTGAGACTTTAGCTTTTCTGGTTTTGGGTGGTAGAGCTGGTGGCGAAGGCTCCAGACCCACATTTGGTTCTGGTCTGGGATGTTGTGCAACGGATGCAGCTGTGGCAGCAGCTGTGGCTCTTTCTAGGCACTGCTGAACTCCGTTAGCAGGGGGTTGGCTGATTTTACCGACACTGTTTGTCCTAGACTCCTGAGAACTCAGGCTGGTATGCTGCTGCACCGGGGAGGAGGCAGATGATGGTGTGCCAGTGCTGTTGAGAGGGGGGCTTGGACTTTCTGTTCCTGCATGCTCTTCGGACGAGGTATCAAAGTCTAGTTCTCGTTTCTTAGCAGGGCTGAGCGACTTTAACGAAGACGGGGCCTGGAAGGGAACAAAGCCTGAAGGAGAATCTGTCAAAACAAGGAAAACAAACACTTGTATTAGTCTATAAATGTAGGTCCTGGACTCAGTAAATCAAGACACTAAAGCATGACATTCACACATTGCTCTAAAATATTACGCTCCTAGTTACCTTTGTAGAGCCTCTCTTTGGGCTGCGACACCACCAGGGTAACGTCATCTGGAGCATTTTGAAGGATATCGATGGTCTTGGCGTGAGAGAGCCCTTCTAGCTTTACGTCATTCACAGAGATCAGACGGTCACCTGAATCGACATTACAGCTGTCACTCACCGGGACGACAATCAACCACCATCACCGCAGACAACATTAATACACTATAGGAGGTTGACACTTTGCCTACCAGGTTTGAGGCAGCCGTTGACATCAGCAGGGCCACCAGGAGTGATGGAGCTAATGATGGTGCCAAGGTCTTTACGACCAGAGATCTCCCCTCCTACAACCTGAAACCCTAGATCAGACACACAAGCAAAAACATATAAACACTTGTATGTTAAAGTTGCTGTTTATAGATATTTTATTAGGTATTTTATCAAAATGCCTCCTCACCCAGTCCATATTTCACATCTTTCTTCAGGTTTACAGTTGTGATTTCTCTCTCAGGAGACGGCAGAGCGATGAGTTTCTTCTTAAGCGAATCTGCCCGAACACAAATGTACAGGACTAAATACATGACATGTCCTCTGTCTTTTCGGGCCGATGCGTATCATGTTGTAATTTTGGCAAACAGAGGTTAAACAGTAGGCGTTTATTAGAGCATTAATATACACACTGTCGGTATTAATCAGTCCACGGAGACACACAGTGTTGCTGAAAGGCTCCCGCTTCAACATTGTTGACTAATGGGTCTGAAAGGACTGACTAAGCTCGGATGAAAGAGAGGGACTTCAGTGCCAAGCGCAATTAAACAGTGGGACAGAGGCCAAAGTTGAGGTCCACATGAAGGCAGCTCTAAGAGGACAGAGACTCAAATCTGCATTATGTGATTCAGATTTTTATTACTGGTTGTATATCATGTCTTTGCTAAGTTATTGTGAGTTTACGGTTAAAAGGATTGAAGTGGAGTGATGGTAGAGAGCAGACACATATTTCCTTCATTTTGACGTTATGGTGTATATGAAGCAAAGACAAACGGTGTGCATGCATCAGCGTAACAGGGGGTCACAAACTTCCATACATACCGTTAACAGACGCTGGGGACGACAGTGCTCCAGAGGAACTGTGCATACTGACACCTGGGAACAGAACATGCACAGTCGTACTTTGGCTTTGTACATAATACCCCCTTTGTGACCAAACAGAAAATAAACCTAGATCTACTAACTGCTTTTCCCCTGAAAAATCACTAAAACCCAGATAAACGCTGATACATGTCTCTCGTGCATGACAAGGATTAAAGTCTGTCATTGAACAAGCAAAAAAAATGTAAAAAGGATTAAAAACAAATCTCATCTCATCTTTAAACATCATTATACGGGGCTGACTTTGTCCGTGCATGATAACGTTTCTTCACATCAGGACACATAGAGATCTGAATGGTTGTATTTTTTATAAAAGCCATGGTTCCAATCCAATGAAAGAACTGCAAAGGCAGCAGGAATAAACAAACCGAAGAGACCAAATAAACAAAGTATTCAAACAAACAAATGGTGCATTTTAATTTGTTTGTGCTTGTGTAACTAGATCTCGTTCGTTGCAGTAACTGCTTATCTCCAGAACATAACATGTTCACCATAATGACTTGATTCGCTACCGTTAGTAAGAACTGTGATTATGTTCAAAAACTGTTGACTTGAGATGTTTATGTTTTCAATTCTTTCATTACCTCAAGCTGAAGCTGCTCTTTAAACAGCTGGTATAAAGTGATAAGTCCTGTACTACCCTGAGTCTGTACCAGATTTAGCACCAGATACAGTTACATAGATGTTTTAGATTTGCATTTCTCTATGGTTCATCAGTACCAGCCTAAACATTAAGTATCCTTACCTTCTACATATGCTTGGCCAGACTCCTCCACAGAAGAAGAGTCGGATTCTTTCGTGGACTGGTTGAGGCTCCAGGCCGGGCTGCCGTGGGACGTCATACCAAATGATCTGAGAAGGTGAAAGCAAAACAAGATTAGCCTGAAGTGGCAACACGAAGGGAAGAAAGGTAATGGAAAAAAAAAAAACTGCTGCATTAAACACACTCTTTCACTTTGGTTCTGTTGTTTTTTCTATCCACACGGAACTTAAAATCACATATGTCGAGTGCAAAGATGACAGGAGGGGGAGCAGCTAGAAGAAAACAGGTTGGTTGCTAATTAAAAAGTAATGTGAAGTGGAAGGCACAATCTCACAAAAACACAGAGCTCGTGTGCACCCATTCACACCCAGAGACCCCCCCCAGAGGATCAATTAGAGGCCGGAGATAAGAGTTCTCTGTGTCTCTCTAGAGAAGGCAGAGGTATCGTCCCAGTAACAAGTCCTCACTTAGTAACCTTAGTCTGTCCTGAAGTGAGTCTGCACAGTCGGACACTGAAGACTTTACAGAGGATCTACATAATAACACAGGACCTCATTTCCTTAAAAGCTTTTTCTTGTTTTAACATTTCACTTTTCTCAACTCACTTGTCCTGCTGGCGTAGCACAGAGTCTGTGTCGGAGCTGGCTCGCTGATGTTGCTGGTGGGAGGGCATTTGGCTGCCCTGACTTAGTCTGTTCTGTGACTGGCCATGATAAGTTACCGCCATCCGGTGCTCGGGAGACTCCGGCATCTGCGCGAGGTTGTGGTGGGATCGGCTCATCATCCGCGGATTAGAAAGGAAGGCTGCCGGATTGAAACCCGGAAAGCGAAGCTCGTCTTGGACTAATATTGAGCCAGAAGGCGCCTTGTTGAGGGCCACCTCCGAGTATGAGATCCTCTTCAGGTGGTCTGGGTTGGAGCGGGTTGACAAGCTGGGAGCAAGGCTGCCTGAGCTCACTGCCCTTCCTGCTGAATCTCCACTCCGAGACTCAACGGAATACTGCAAATTGCTGAATGGGCTGTTCTCTGATTAACAGAAACATGAAAGGCAGAAAATGAGTTTTGATCTTGGTTGTTAGCGTTGACATTAGGATGAGGCTAATGCAATGGTTTACCTAGGTCCTGCAGCTCCTGGTTGTTTTGTCGGGCCTTCATCTGCAGGTGGAACTTGTGCTGATCAGAGCACAGCTGCAGCAGATACTGACACGTCTTGTTGCTGTCTGTCTGAAACAGGTGCTTGATCCCATCTGAAGTGTTCTGAAGGCAAATCTTCTTTTTCTGCAGGACCAAGTTAAACATTTAGGTGAAAAGGAGACTAAACTAGCATACAAACATGCACTCACTCTAGAGTGGCCTTCTTTCAGTCTAATAAGAAATAAGCAGGTGCGTACTGTAAAGGAAATCTTCTTGGTCTCCCTCCAGGGGAACCTTAGCACCGGGGTACGATTTCCATTAAGGACTTCAAAGATGAGCACGCCCTTGGAGTAGACACCCAACATGATGCCAGTCTGAGATCTCTTCTCAGGAAGTACCCGATGGAAATGGACTCCATATTCCGTCAGCCTCTGGCACACCTTTAAGACAAAGCAAACCAAGAATATTAAGTACGCAGATGGGACGGATTCAAATATGATAGGGGAATTTTATAGGTTTAATGATCCAGTTAGAAAGCACAGATTTTTATGTTATTGCTTAAAATATTCTTTGATTATTCATTTTGAAGACAAAATAAAATGTAGCAGAAATAGATTTCCTTTTTGAAGTTGACATTTAACTTTTTGTTTGCTGTCAAACACCCTCAAATGTATAATTTCTTCGGGCTTAGTTACCACTCTGGGGTTAAATGTCGCTCATGTTTGTCACAAAATAAACTGTCAATTACCACAAAACAAATATCAAGAGTACTGCACTCACTCGCCAGTTTATTAGTTGCTCTGCTGAAAATAAATATATTCTAATATCAGAGAGAGAGAGAGTTGTTGAGAAAGAATCATAAAGTTAATTTACAATCTTTCGTATGTGGTTTGATCATAACCTGAACATTATAACAGTCATGAAGGGGGATTCAGTGCAGGACTCTTTTATTAGGATGCATTTGTTTTTACTTGTGCACCTTCTAAACTGTGTATTTGCCTCTTACTAACCTTGAGGAACTCCAACTCTGCCTCAGAGTCTGATGCTCCGTAGTAGTTGTTGTGAAGCTTGGGCAGCTCCTCCTTGATGGTCGTCTGGTCCACCTTGTCCAAGACGGACATTGGCAGGTAGTGTTCCAGTCTGAAATAGGTCTTCCCATGGAGCTGAGCAAAACAGATTGATTTAATTCGTCATTTCATCATATTTCAGCTCAAATGGGACAGATAGGGGTCCCATTTACACACATGCAGAGGAAGAAGGGAGATTCTCACCTCAGGGTGGTAGTCACTGTATTCTGCTTGCAATGCCAACGACGCCAGCAGTATGGCATTTTCTGTGTTACAGCGCACCCTTTCATCCAAGATATCCTTCCTCATCTGCAGGTAGTACTGATGTTTGGTCATAGCATGCCTGTTAAAACGCAGGCACAGACCAGTTTATTTATTTATTTTTTAATCTTAAACACGATAGGACTATACACAGGCAATAATAATTTGTAATAATAAAACAGATTTTTTTTTCATTTTCAGCTACTTTTATAAAAAAAAAGTATACTTACTGTATGAGGTTGACATCATCAAAGAAGAACTTGATGCGTAAAAATAGGTTAAAAGGCGTGTCAGATTTCCTCTTCTTAGGCTCCTCCTTCCATCCCTCAGGGGCCACTTTGGACAATTTGGCATCAAGATCAACGAAGAAAAACTCGTTTTCTGTGTGTGATTATTTTTAGAAAGACAAGGAAAGAACATTAGAATCTGTATGAAATCTCCATAAAATCGACATACGGGTATCATTTTAAACCTTCAGCTAAAGACTGTCTATAAAATACATTCTCGGCAATTTTAAAAGTGTTTCATGATAAAAACTGTTCCTTAAATTCCTTAAATATTTAATGTGAGCAAGTGAACCAGCAATTTGTAACTGCGATAACAAATAAAAACTATACACACTCATTATTAGTATGAATAAAAGGCTGACGCTACACTCGGCTCACACACACACACACACACCTCAAACCACATACCAGCGTACATACCTCTGTGGTATGCAAGGCCGAAGAGATGGTGCTCTACGAGCCCGATGTGGGCTACCACCATATCAAGAACATCTTTGCACACCGCCTTGATGTCACAGCTCAGCTCCAGCTTTTGGCCGTTCAGCAGCACCACGCACACCTTCCTCTGCACTTCTTCCGCCTTCCCGCGTTTCTTGTGTGATGGAAGAAAGACGACAGAATGGTGGTTTATAAGTGGGAAAACGCAGTGGCTTAAAGTGGCTCATAAATATATGTCCTCACCATTATTGAAGAAGGAACGGCTAAGGCAACGGCGGGCTCGTTGGCCATCTTCACAAACTCAGGTCCGTGAAAGAGCTGTAATTGGTGTGAACATAAGTCATTTATTTAGTATTTTTATTATTTACTTGCTGATCAATTATGTAAAAACACGACCGGCAGTGAAAACACTTCCTTCCTTCCACACCTCAGAACATTAACAAACGTCACATTAGTTTTAAAACCTGCTGTGTTTATGACACATGTATCTTGTGATTTCAGTGCTGTGCACACACAAACTCCCTTCCTGTTCTTCCACCTCTTCACTGAAAGTGGAAGGCCCAGATTCCTTTTGTAGAGTTCAAACCCAGCACAACCTAAATTACATCAATCTAAAAGTACCACAGATATGCATCTCACTCGTGCAAGTATAATTAATATCAGATAAGCTAAAATAATACACAGCATTAGAGATTTACTGCATACATCAGCAGCTTTGTTGCTATGTGTTAAAACATTTGTGATAATAGGTGGGATAAATCAGAAGATACGCAAAAAAAATCCCACATCTCCCACAAACCCACATATCGGTAATTACCATAGCGAGGCTGAAATGAATTATGCATTCCAGTCAGCAGAACCTCTAGTGAGCACAGCATCAACAACTTAAAATTTATACATGCATCATCAACTATTACAATATAAACAAGCTTCAGGCCAGAGATAGTCAGGGAGTTCCCACTGCAGCGCGAATGCTGAAATAATTTCATTAAATCGCTTTCTTGAGTGTATCATGTGTGTGTTTATGTAAGATATAGTGATAAAGGAAGCTTTTGTAAGAGAAACAAAGCCCTGCAAAAACACCTTCCAGCACAACTTTGAATCTGTTAAGTGCACAAACCCTGGCTTTGCGGAGCGGTACAGATGAGGCGTAGAGAGGGTCCTGAATGTCGAGCATGGAAGGGTGAGGTGGGCCCAAGGGGTCGTCTGTGGGGTAGAGGTTGACCCTGGACAGCCTGCTGGCCAGGTGGGCCTGGAGACGCTGCACCTCCTCCTCCTGCCTCTGGAGGAGCAACTCCGCTCCAACCAAACCTTCATCAGCGCCCCCCTCACTTTGCCTGCAGGACAAAAGAGAAGAAGGGGGAGGGAGTCAGGACAGTTTAATGCAGACAACAAACGGAAAGGAAACAACTGCAGAAGTTTGTTGTTTGACAAATTTGATTTGACACGATTTCTTGTTTTTCATTTACAGAAAGATTTAGAACAAAAAATACTAGCTGATGTTTCCTTTTAGCATTCTGGGGAAAAGAGCTCTGTGCAGTGTGACAGATTGAAAACACTTTTTTCTTTTTTTTTCCCCCCCTGTGAGCAGGCGTAGAAACAGAGGTCTGTAATGCCAGAGATTAGAGAGATAGAGCACGCTGAATGTGGATGTCACATTAGATGACCTCACTAGTGAAGCATGGGCTGACCCTGCTGTGCTACACCAGCTGTGTGTGTGGCCCAGAGGACCAAACAGAGCGGCTTCATCTGTGGCTTCCCTGTTGCGTGGATGGTTTTTAGGATGGGGAGGTGGAAAAAAATAAGCCAACGCATACAAACATGTCTATTCCAGGTGTCCGTGCTCATTTGAATATGGGCAGGCATCATTTCCTGCTAAAACTCAATCATCAGATGAATTATTAAATCATGTCCACAAATGCCACATCCTTGCAGCCAGAAGCAGACAGCTGGTTCAGTCAGTACAGTCTTCATAATCTGCTTAATCTGGCCCCAGATAATACCACACATCAGTTAATCTATGAATCTATGGCATGGTTTTAATGTGACTTACTGCTACTCTAAGTATAATGGTTTAACAATGTCTGTTTTGAAGAATTAAACGGGCTTGAGAAGGAGTTGACAGGTTTTTTAAAAAGGGTCTGAAGGGTCGATAACAAAACCCCTAATGGATTAACTGACACGCAGCTCCAGGGTGCGTTACTGTACCTGTGTCTCTGTGAGTTGTGACCCGACAGCGAGAGGGCATCGTGTTCGGATGTAAGTGCCAGCTGAGAGCCAAACCTTTTCACTTCTCCAGGTTTCTTAGCTGGAAGAGATGTGGACATATGAGCTGCACAAATGAACACAAAGGACTCAATTTTGTTTTCACACGGGCACAATCAAACACACCCACACTCTTCTGCAGATGTACTTGCATGAACATGTCAGAGCAGTAGCTGCAGAATACTGAAGTCAGCAAATCCACATCACAAACAGGATCTCTACTGTCCTGCACTGAAACTAGGTGTAAAAGGCCAAGTGCGAGGCGGTACTAAAATATAACCAGCTTTCTTTTGTCTTATGACTCATTGAATTTCTCTCTTTGGTTTGGAACACGTTTAGAATTTTTCAGCCCCCTTTTCCAGATGAAACTGGAACTTTCTCAACAAGAATGTCTAAACTCTTCACAGCATTGTCAAACTTTGGTGAAGCAACCTGTGGAGACAGTGTTCAATGGAGCATTAGGTCAGCTTTTATTTTAATATTTCAGATAGTAGGGATGTCGTAAGAGAGACATAGTGTTGCATCTAAACCGAACTTACTGGTTTCTTAGAGCTTTCTACCTATGTGCTGACAGTTTTATGTAAAATATTCCTGATGAATCACAGTACATGCACATGATACTGAAATCTTGTCTATAGTTATTGCACAATTTCCTTTTAAATGGGCTTGTTAGCTTATGTAAAACAACACTGCAATCGACATGATCGAATTCCACCGGCAAAGCCAGTCAAGCGAGCGGCAACAGCTGATTTGAATGATACCTGGAAGCAGGTAACTCCCACATCTGCTTCTGTGCATCTTCAGTTCATGTCAGAGCAGTAGAGCGCATGGTTTCAAGTCTACAAAGAGTACCCTCTGTGATATGATCATAAGACGGTTCTGGCTAAGAGCAGGGCAGAGTCAGACAGCAGTGGAGACAAAGACCATTTGTTTTCATAACAGAAAGCAGAGGGCTCTCATTTAAATTCACTCATCCTTGCAGGTGTGTATCAGTTGTTAATTAGATAATAACTACAAAAACAAGCAGAGCTACATTTATAGTTTTAGTCACTGTGTAGTTAACCTATTCACTTACTTACACATTAACCCAGAAGTTCATTTTCAGTTGCACCTAACTAAGAGGGGTTATATGTGTACAGCACCTGCCACCTCTTGCTAACCTGTTTGCCATCATGTTAAACGGTACGTTATTCAGTATGTGGCTTCATGAAATCTGTTACCTTGTCTGTAGTCTGGATCAGAGGAAGCCACTGAGGGGCTTTCACTGGATGAACTGTAATCACTGTGGTACCTCTGGTGGGTGTGGACTGGGTCTGGGAACAGAGAGAAAGAGTTTCATTAAAAGGCCTTTCAAACGCCTCAAGATATAACTTTCATGCTCATGTTAAGCTGTTTATTTTTCAGTGTGACACAACACAGGACTTTTTTTTTATATAGGACATGACCAACATATGATCTGACAAGCTACTGTTTTCTTTTACGGGGATTTTTTTTCCAAACCTGACTGACATGGACTCTGCCAATGAGACACACAAAGCAGGTATTAGTCATGCTGTTGGTAAACAGTCCCTATGAAAGGCACATGTAACTACACAGGAAGGCACAAGTGAATGCAGACATGCTGCTGACAGGATAGAGGGCGTAATCTTTTTGTCTTGCCTGACTGGGTGAACCACAGCAAGTACAGACCAGCTCACCGCAGCCATTTACTCCTCTCAAAGAAGGATTCATTAACACAATAACAAACTAAAACGAGGTGGCAACAGGAAAACATAAACAATACCGAGTTAAGTCTGAACCCTAACCTGATGTGTCACGGGTTTATTTGCCTAACACACAGAACTTGAAAGTCCTGCTCGTCAGTTTCAGCAACATAACTTGAATGAATGGCATTCCCCCGTCACTGCTCAGGCATTTTACCTCGCAGTTTCACAGGGCAACAGGCTCCTCTTTGTAATGATGTCTGGCATTTGTAAACATCTTAAGTAAAAAGTAATGTGGCTCAGTAACAACTACTGTGTTACGAGGAAGGAGGACTGGTCAGACTGTGGCCCAGAATAGCTTTTCATGAGTCACGGGTTCCGTTGACACAGTGCCATCACGAAGTTACAGAGAGGCAACTTACCATCTTAGATTTACCCATGCAGGTAAACATACTTCTTTACAGGCTATTTAAGAACTGTTACTGTAATAGAGCAATATTTAATTGCAATCTTGCCTGGAAAAAACATTAACCCTAAGGTGAGTGTTTTGGAGGTTTGAAAAACAGACTGAAAAGACGGGAAGTTATTCCAGCTGACACTGGACGAGAGGGAGGGTTCACCCCTAATAGTTCACTAGTAAATCCCGGCAACTTAGTTAACCTTTGCGTTTTTGGACTGTGGAGAAGCTGGAGCTCCTGCAGCACTCACAATAGCATAAAATGTTTTATAGTAGCTGATGGGAGTAACCCTTATCCATCTACAAAGTTTTCATTAGAGTGAAATTCTAATAAGGCTGAGGGTGAAATTAACACATTCAAGCCCTGGACCTTTAATTATGAACCTTTACACTTAACATTAATGGGTGGAGCTTAATGGTGGGATTTTATTGATAGCAGATAACTCACTCCCAGTTTGACTTGACATTCATTGTTATTGTTCACTTGCCAGCAAAACAACAAAAAATCAATCAGAGCTTCATTCAAGTTACTTTTTGTGACAGTACTTTTCCCTCAGGGACTCATTTCAAATAAACCAAGCAGGTCTAATACAAGGACTCTTCCCAGTACTTTACGGTGTCATTTGACCTCTCATGCGTGTTTGTTTTTTCCCTCTCTGTGACTTCTTGCAGAACCATCACTTTTGCATGAGCTTTCCATGAGTACGCAAACAGCTTCTATAGGCTGTGGCCTTTCGGATGCTCAAGCTGAGAGAAGACACAAACTCGCACTCTGAGGTTATTTAAACGTTGGTGGTTCCCACAGAGAAAGACGAAGCCTTCTTAGAAGAACCTCGCACTAACAATACTTTCTATTTTCACACAGTTTCAGAACTTTTATAGCGCTTGTTTTAGTGTGAAGAGGAAATGAGACCGGTAGTCGATTTAAAGGGATCAGAAATAAACTGAATGTTAAAAGCTGGAGGCAACAAAGTGTTATATAATTTGAATTTGTAGGTTGTTCCTATACAAACGCCTTCCCTTCCCTTCTGTCCAAGCTGGACCCGCTGCAGCCCAAAGCCACATGACTCACTGCCAAGTGCCGGAAAAGTCCAATAATGTTAGGAATTCCCTCATCCGCTATGCATGACTCCAATTACAGCCTGTAGGTCTGCAAGGAAAGCTTCTGCTCACTGAAGACTGAAGCACCTTGGCACCAGAAAGCAGGAGGGAGTGGTTGTCTATGCACTGTATGAGATGAGAGGGACGCCAGGTACAAACATGCCCATGCACACGCAGGCATGCACACGAACAACGTTTAGTGCTGTAATACACAGTCAATTAATTACAATTTGCTAAAGCACACACACACACAGAAGGCAGAGAAACGGTGTGAAAGTCTGTGAAACCTGAGACCACGGCTGTGCCATCACTTTCCTGCAGAAAAGAACAGAAGGAAGTGAGAGGAAAAAGAAAGAAGGAGAAGTCTGCCAAGTGAGACTTCCACAAGGCCCTGTGAATGCTTAATAAGGAATCACTCATACTATAATGATATGGCTCTGTGATGGAATACAAATATATATTGGCTCAGCCTTCATAGTCTTCCTCAGTCAGCGCTGATGGCAGTGAATAATCTTTTGCATCAGCACTGCGTCTAACATCAATCGTCATTTAACATAATAAGATGCTACTAACGCAAACAAAGTTATGAAAACCAGAAACAAACTAAATGCACTGGAACTTTTTCTTTCATGGACTTAATAATTGGCATGTGCACGGTTTACTTTTACAAAGCCGATTCCAGCACACCCTCGCTAATACCATAGCTCACCAACACCTTTTACAGCAATTAATTATCAGTGTTTTAATTCCTGATTTGAGTATTTTCTCCGACTATTCCTTCCAGAGCAGTTCGTGTGTGGAGATGTTTTTAGTCTGCTTTAGGGCACAATGTGTTTAAAATTGCAAGCTGGAAGCGCTTTGATATCTTTTTATAGTCTCGCCCTGTTTTGTAGGCATCAATTAGCTTTATTTTCACATCCTCAGTGGGTTGCTTGGAGGAGTCTATAGTTGCTGGCGTTAACGAGAGGCATGAAGAGTTAGAAAATTCATCAGCGTTGGAATTATCATTGGAAGGAAAACCTTACTGGCAATTACCTAGACTCTTTCTGGATGCAGCATTGTTGTGCTTCATGTCAAGCTGCATCACAATGGATAGGATTGCAGTTGACACTATTTAAAGCAGGTTTAAAAGAATCTGTATTTCCTGACTCACTGTTATAAGACTATTATTCACCCTCTGATCTCGTAAAGAGCAAGTAAATATAGTCTTTGTTGGGGCGTTTTAAACTCTTACTCTGGCTTGGTGATGGATACTGAGACGTTTATTATTTCAAAATTCTACATTTTGCTTGAGAAGCGTGTAGCTATAGTGGACTGAATTTGGTAGATGTTTGGTCATGCGTAAAATTTAAAAGAAATAGAAGAAATTCCCGCTTATAACCTTCCCAAACAACACTGAAATTAGAGGATTGGGACCTAATGAGATGATGAAGTTCTGAGGTTTTTACAGGTAGATGGGTGACAATAAACACTCTGCTAGGATCCTCTCTTCACACCTACGTCACATGAAATGCCTTCATGATAATCATTTTAAGGAAAAGGAGAGGAGAAGAAAGGAAGGCAGGATTTGCTGGGGATGAAAAACCTCAGGAGAGGAAAAGAATGCTTGGTTGGTGGCTCGGTCAGCATTAAAAATAGCTGCCAGAAAAGCGCGGAGGCTGGATGGTGGATGGTGGGGAGTATGGAAGAAAAGCAAGTGGAGGAAAGGAAACAAGAGGTAGAAGGCAGTGGTTTGTTGCATGAAACTAGTCAAACCTCATGCTCCTCAACTGTCCCCAGTTGGCCAGCAGATCCACACAGCCACATGTGACTTGTTGTATAAAACTAGCTTGCCTATAGAGACTTTACTGAGAATTCAGTAAGCTCCTGAGGGAAACTTAAAGCTCTTGGGCCTGACTACCGGGGTGTTATACAATTCTGTTGTGTGTGCTCGGTCTAAGCATGTGATTATACAAAGATTGTTTATTCAGCCTGTAGCACCCTGAGAGTTATTAACTATTCTGCATGTATGTGTGCATGTTTACATCTATATGTAAAAAAGAAGAGACAGGGACGCGTGTGACAGTTAGCAGCAGGCTAGAATTAGGCTAGCCTGTAATTAGAATCAGTCACTTGGAACCCTCTGTACCAGTGACTCATAGGTTCTGTCTAAACACTGCTGCCCAGCCACCAGCGATGATACTTCATTCAAGGCAGCAGCCAGCTCCCATCCCACATGGTAGTTACAGACAGACACAAAACCTGCAACTAGACCGAGTGTCTGGTTGCTCACATCGCCCCAATGCTGTCACATTTTCACCTCTCGGATCAGGACAGCTGATGGCTCCCTGCATCACACAGAATGAAGTCCTTTTACATCCGACACAGCTGTGACAGCGCAGCCCTCTGCACACATTACACCAATGTTAGATCTATACCCACTACATGTTCTGACAAGTGCTGGGTTTAGAGACACGCATTACAAAATACTGAGGCAAGTTTAAGCTTTGATGTGTCACCAAAATCCCATTATCCTGTAACACAGGTGAGTGATTTGCCTAAAATGTTGCAATGACGAAAAAGGGTGGAGTTAAAAGAGCTCAGTTTCAACAACGCTAACAAAACAGTCTGAGTTTCAGACTTCCAGGGTGATAGGAGGAGTGAAGTGGGTCATACCATCACATCAGTGCTAAATGCCAGGAAAGACCAAAATAGTAAAGATTTTTTTTTTGTGTGTGTTGACAACTTGAATGTGAAGATCAATCACACAATGTCATGTGCACAGTGAGAGTCAAACAAAACCTTTTACCACCTTGACTTACATGCTTGCTGTCTCTGAAATGCTTTGTAAGTTTCACAAGGAATTTCTCCAACATAAACACAAGACATTTTAAAACTTGACAACACTGATAACTACTCCACTACACAGTACTGTGGGGTTTCAAACAGCTTACTCACCATCCACTGCATGTTTTAGCACTTGAAGTTTCCTCTGTCTTTCCTTGAACCTGTCGTAGGCTCCAGTGAGGCCCGATCCTATCGACATGGCTGAGTTGTGATGTGGCTTCCTACTCTTCAGTCCACCAAAGTCAGAGAAGCGAGTATCCCTCTCCCTGGAAGCCCGCAAGGGCGATTTGTGCCTGCCTATAGAGTGGATACTCAGGGCGTTGCTGCCTCTCCGTGCATCCTCCAAAGCGCCAAAACGAAGAGCCTCTGGGTCAATGCAAGCCAAATCCACAGAAGAAGCCCAGGTCTTCTTGACCTGACTTGGCCCTACGTCCCCACTGTAGAAAAGTAAAGACCTACGGTCCAGTTCCACGGGCCGGCCTTTTTGCTGGGGGAGAGCGGCGTGCACATAGGGATAGGAGCGCTGGTGCTGGAGTGACGGCGGTTTGGGGTAGAGTTCTGTGGGGGATTCAGACTGGGAATATTGCAGAGCTGCACTGTCATCCCGCCTCAACATGTCCTGCATCGACAGCGAGCCCATGGAACGACTGAGGCCCCGGTTAAGAGACGTTTGTTCCTGAGTCCTGGCTCTGTAGCGCTCCAGAACCCTGGGGGCGGCACTCCTCCCTGAAAACAAGAGCGAATCGAAACTATTATCAAACCACAGAACCAACTTAAGATCCAGTACACTAAAACTAACTAAGTATACAGGTCATTCTCGTCACCATCGCTTCACTCAGTACAGAAAGTGGTATTAACTATGAGTAGCACCAAAAGAAAGTTGCTGTTAGAAAGACTCTAGGACGGGTGGAAACGTAAGAGCCATTAGGGGTATTTAAAAATGAATTATTTAAGTAAACTAAACCCACAACAGCCTAAGGAATGACAAGTGTTACAATTTCCTACTATTCCTTAGACAACTAGTATATTTACAAAGTAGCAATAGAACACACTGTACCACAATTTCTGCCACAAGCATCCAGTCAAACATAACTGAGTACTCCTTAAAACAGAATGATGAATACTGCTTTCTCTGACTGTCCATACATTTCTAATTTGCTATTCCACATGCTGTGTATGAACCTGCCAATGATGGCTCTTGTTTTAAAGAGAAAAAGGTGAACAGAGGGCAAACATGTGCACGAACAAGAGCAAAAACAAGAGGAAGAAATGCAGAAGTGAGAGAACAGGAGGAGACATTAAGTCCTGTGAAAATGTGCTATGTGTTGGTTTAATCTAGAAAGCATATGCTTGGGAGAGACATCAAAGACAGTCAGACCGTCTTCCAGGAACTCATGGAAGCACACAAGAGCCAGACTCGAGAGAAAAATTGGAAAAAGAAATGTTTTTTCAGCAGGATGCTTTCTTATTTTTCACTGGGGGCTTGAGTTCAACTCATCTAATACTGGCTGTGATCAATCACAAGGCTAGAATATTTACTTTCCATGCATTTTTCAGCTGATATTACTTTTATTACTGCTGTCTAACAGATCATACTAGAGAAATAGTGACATGATGTGTCAACTATAAAATACACAGACCTCTCTGAGCAGCAATTACCACTTGAAACCAGAGGGATACAGGAGGCAGAGTGCTGCTCCTTGAGAAGAAAGACACTTAAGAACTGAGTAATACTCTTTGCATGTACTTTCCCTAAGGCTGGCTGGAGCTCAACTGAGGAAACAAAGCTCTGATACAAACAGCAGACCAGCAGCTTCACTGGTGACTCCAAAATATGCATCTGTAATCAATGCCATGCCGGGCTTACATAATCGGGACGACGGCCACGTTTGTGCTCCGCTATCCTTTCCATGGCCTGGAAAAATGCCGGAGTTCTCTTAGAAACCACTGGGAAGATTTGGTCATATTTTCCTGAATTAACTCCGAATTGAGGTTATAGTGTGTTGTTCCTCATCTACTTTCCCACATACTCGGAAAGTGAGCATGTAAGTGATGAATGGCTTGTCAACCAGGGCTGGCGTTTACATCAGATTCTCTCTACATGGACGCAACAGAAACGTACACTATGCAAAGACGACAATCCAACCACACACGCTGTTAAGCGCTCTGTTATTAGGCGGGGACGACCGTAGCCTAATATGCTGTTGGTCCTTTTTATGGCACCAAAACCGTTCCAAACCATCGAGGTATGTACTCCACAAAACCTCTGGAGGTGTCCTGTGGTATCTGGCTCAAGAGCATTAGCAGTGAATCCTTAAAGACCTGTAAATTAGGAGGCGGTTTGGAAACACGCCACAAGCTTTACTGTCTCAGGTGCTCGAACCAAGCTGGCTGTCCTAAAGATGTGTCTGTTGTCAAAGTCACCCAGGTCATCGCACCTGCCCCTTTCTCCCACATTGAACACAATGGCTACAATAACGGATTCTCAACAAAGCCTCCTTATTTAGAAGCCAATTATTTCTTCTGTTGAGAGATGCTGAATCACTCACAAAAAGAGCAGAGGAAACACAGATAATACAAACTTGTGTGGCCAAACTCCTACCAGTTTTAAGCCGTACAGCAAGCAGACAATGTGGTTCATCTTACCTGAGGGCAAACCTTTTCCCCTCAACCTCTCCCGAATCTCCTTACTACGCTCCGGGAGAGACTCCCGATCAGTCAGCAGACCATCCAGCTGACAAAAAAAAAAAAAAAAAAAAACGGGCAGGGTGGAAGTAATGGGAGTAAGAAAAACAAAGAGCGAGGGTTAACAAAACATTGAGGCAGCAATCCACCTTGAAATCATGCTCTATCAGCAATTAACTTAGCCAGGGAAAGGTTTACAGAGAATATAAATGTGAAAAAATAAACACGAATGTTGTGTTTGAATTAAATAATTAGAATTTATACCTGGGAAAGGCTGCCCAGTACCAGCCGGACCAGCTTTCTGATGTAAGAGAAGGGAGGGTCACAGGTGGAGTTTCTGATGTGTTTGCTGCAGATGTCCAGCACCGTGCGCAACGACATTCGGCTCAATGTAACATCATCACACATGTTGAGGAGGAGGCTGTTCAGGTGCTCACCCAACTTCATGGGCTGCAGAGGCATGACAAGAGAATTATTTACTGTTAAAAGCTTGATTATGTGACGTAAAATATCTACCTGGACATACATACAAAGCATGTAAACTAGTTTTTACCTATACTAGTGGCAAGGCTGTAGGGAAGTCATTTGGTTCAAAGCTTTGGTTTTGGATATATCACCAATGTTGCTGGACGGACTTTTTTCATACACATGGGTAAAATAATGAACCTTTGGGTAACTAAAATCTCGGAGTTTAAAGTGGAAGCAGAGGCATGTCTACAGATAACATCACCATGAGCCCGGACAGACAAGAAGACACCTGTGATAATCATCTCTTCTTTCTGAGGACAGGGAAATAAGTTTCAAGTTTCACAAGGTGGTTTATTGTTAAGCTATACTAAGAACCGCATTTGTTGTGTCAATGATAATAATGTGTAAATCAAAACAATGAAATGTGGCACTTTGAGTTCATCACAAACACTGACGTGTCGTTGCTGGGTAAGAACATGGCATTACCAGTGAGAGTGGAAGGAGCCTGAGCCCTTCAGTCAAGACAAATGGATGGCTTGAGCGACGAGTGTGACTCATGATGTCTCTAAACAGTGGGCGGTACTTTCTCACAAACTTGAACAAACTGTGCAGATAAGTGATTTACACCTGACTGACTGTTGTTGAGATGAGAGCACACGGTGAACCAGATCGTGTCCGCATTCAGACGCATTCCAGAGCACATTTACACCTCTGACATTTTCTTATCTTGATGAAATACCCTGGTATAGGTTGAAAAGGCCAATTTCACTAACACTGTGTTTCATGTGTATGTGTTTATAAGGCATTAGGTTGGAAAATAGCATGAAACACGTACAGTATGTTATATTTTGTGACTGCTGTCTGCTTTGATATTGTTCTCAGTGTCATTGTGCCAGTGTGACAGGTTTAATATGCTGAACAGAAATTAACATGGTTTAAACAGTTGAACCTTGGGTGTGACTAATACAATGCTCAGGTGTTTGTGTTGAGGATTTACCTGACTTTGAGGGATTTCATAGTCTGCTCCCCAGAATAAGGTCATCCCCAGAGAGTACATGTGCATCTGTGAAACAGGACTTTAATTCAGTCTTGGTTCATTTACAAAGATCATCTTCACCTTTTCATTTAGAAAATATAATCACTGACCCTAAATAAATAAGTCAAACTGACAAGACAGAGAGACGGACTAAAGCTCAGCGACTGTTGGGAGTGTAATAAAGGTTGATGTTTTTTTTTTGGAAAGGAAAAACACAGGGGCTTTCTGACTAAATCCAAAAACATTTTTCCATTTTCCTCTCCTTAATACTCTCCACTCATTGCTTTGGAGAGAAATTACTTCCCCTGAATGTTGGGCTTGGTAGAGGAAAGAATAATTTAGGGATTGCCAAAGAATGCGACATAGCCTTCAAGGTCTTTTAGGAACAGATCTCCGGGTCCAGAATTTAAAGACACACTAACACTTCCAGAAAATGTGGAAACTTAAAAGCTGTTGATTAAAAGCAAAAGTTACCACTCCATTTGTTGAGAAAGCAAAAGGAAAACCATGGCACTTGCAGCTGACGTATATTTACCCACAGCCTGATAATGAAGGAAACAGATTACACTTTCTACACTGAAATAACTCAGCTAGGGAGACGGGCTCAGGGCTGGAAAACTGACTCAGCACAAAACGGTGTTGAGGTCTGTGGGGCTGTGCCAGAGACGGGAATCCAGTCATGCAAGCTTTCAGCTTTTCTACCAGAGGGGGCAGAGTCAAAAAGGGGGAGGCGTGGTGATTCTGTGCACTGCAGGAGACGATACAGTTTCTTACAGCTTTGGTTCTGAACGCTGCAAATTCACATACAGTATGTGGTGTCCTGATTGGCTTTCTAAATGCACTCTTTGACACACAATCTTTCAAAACTGGTAACTGTTATGACTACAGGATCCAAAAATTATAAATAAAATAAAAGGCGCATTAGATGATGCAAGACAAAACTGTGGAAATTCATCAGGAGCAGTAATCTGACAAGGACAAAAATAGCTACTCCTCCTCCTTTGCCTCACACTTAGTAATTTCAGCTAGCTGCACACACCGGTGTTTTCGGTATAGGTTTCTGTTGAGTTTTTTATCTACAATTCAATGTATTCCACTCTTCAACATGAGGTGATAGCGTGACAAGAAACAAGAATAGGGCAAAGAAGGAAACGACGACTTGAATATTGAAAAAACAAAGTTAAAACAAAGGAAAGTGGACTTGATGAGTTTTCTCGAAGACGTCACACCACCCATCCAAGTGGCTTCTTTAGTTCACAAGGGTTAGTGAGTTCAGGTTAAACAAGTTAGGTTACAAAAGAAAACTTCAGACCTGAAAAAGTGACTTGGATGAGAGGTGAAACACCTTCAAGAAGACTCAGACAAGTCCAGCTCTATTTGTTCTAGCCTTGCTTTCTGGACACGCTATGCTGTAATCATGAGTATTAAAATACAATTTGAGAAAAGGTAATAAAAAACATGTCTAGACTAAACAATTTGTACGGTTCTGTCACCATGCATGGTGTCTTAATGGTTTATACCTTCTCTATGTCCGAGATGGAATCCAAGGAACCCCCCTCCAGGACCTCTGGAGCTGTGAAAGCCCTTAAATCTTGTTGTGTGACATACTCGTCTGTGAATGAGATGTTGCCAGAGGGCATGAGCAGGAGGGACCACGGGGAGATAATGAAGCCCATGGCTGCAGGGTCTGCAGATGGAAACAGACAATTCAACACTTAGATACAGGATCAGGAAAACAGGAAGACAAGTATAGTATACTGGATATCTTTAATGAAATTCAAACAAACACATTGCTAAAGCTTTAAAACTCAGCACTAGGATTTAATGTAAGTATTTGCAGTAACACTAGATATATCCCACCACAGTGGATGTTTCTTGCTAAGGCTTTGGCGTTTATGGAAATTCAAGATGATTGAAGTAAACAAAAACACATGTTGCTTTCTTAGCCTGCAAGAAAATAGCTGTTGAGGCATGGAAGCAGAAAGGAATGGCTACACAGCGTAATTCTCTTTTCCTGCAAAGCCACAGTCAGCGCGATGGTTAGAGAGCGCTTTAAAAATATACAAAGGAATGTTTGAGCAGCGCTGCAAAATTCTTTTCTTTGACTGATACTGAGAGAAGCAAAGAGACGAACAGAGGAGCTCGATTTGAGGCACCAAATATCTACTTTCAAAAGCTGGAATTTGCTAAGTAAATATAGGTTTCCTGTTTAAAACCCAACATACGACCATTTGGAGATCTTACTCAAAAGTAGACTGGGATACTACGTGTATGCCACATGAGGCCTTTTGTCTGGATAAGCAATCGCAGAGCTGAGCAGAAGTGCATGACTCAGCCCGAGATAAATTCGTTTGGATAGAAAATGAATCAACCGCTTCAATCAACTGCAGATATAATAGCAGAGGAGGAACTGACTGTTCAGCATACAAGAACTACATTTCTAAACATGGCTTAAGCATGCCTCATTTGATTCCCCAGTGACTTCCAAGGACAGCAAATTGTACAACTGTAAGGTCTTTATCCCATAACAATGTAGTCTGTCAGTTTCATAAGCTGCTATCTGAGCTTTTGGAAGCACGGAATAATCCTGAACTACTATACTAAGAGGCTCTTCTGTACTAAAAGCCTCTACAATCAAATTATATGTTTACAATACAAACTGTACTGTAGGGCGCCACGCGTTAAACTCCTTGGTAAACAGCCCATTAGCCACAAACTGTATGAAGAGTGATTGAGGTGCAGAAAACTATATAAGCAGAAGTATAATCTTAAATATCTTAACCCATTAACATGTTGAGGAATTCTTTTACAAATCATAAATATTCTTACATGACTCAAACAAATCATCCTTATACAAACTCAGTAGCCACTACTGTATACACATGAGACCAAATCTGCGCTGGTAGTTTGACAATGTGAGGACATTCACCCAAAGACGTTTGCTTTTTTTCTTGGTTTTATTATTGTTAAGCATAAACCAGAAACAACCTTAAATGTTCATAACTGCAGACTTGTCGCAGTTTGTACCCTCTGCATTATTAATCCACTCTCGTGGCAAACAGACTTCCTTACATAGCTCAGTGACTGTATAATAGCTGGGTCCGACATCTGCTATTCAACTTTTAGCTTCACTCAGCAGTCTAAAACTGTACACATGAGAGGCCACAATTTACTCAGTATAGCTGCACTGCTACATGTTGGTAAAGGGAAAAGAAGGAGGTGTTAACCATCACAATCACTGCAGCACAATGCCATGTATAGACAAAAACACTCCAAGTATCCAGCCTTGTATTATGTCCTTAATCATTTCTGAACTTCTCTGAAGCCTTAATCAGTAAAATACTGTACTGGAGAGTTTGTGCAATTGACTTGTCGTAAATGTAACCTCAGCACGAAATAAATATTCGCAAGCCGCACTGATAAGAGAGAATTTCTTCTGCATGCCAGAAGTGTCTGAGCAGAAACCAGCAAGAAAACCTGGGAGTTAAAATCAAGCCGGTTTATGCAGAAACACACACGAGCAGATCTTGGTTACCGCTTCATGGAAATTTGCACGTCCAGTGGTGAACAATTTAGATGATACAACGGTCAGTGTAATCAGGTGCACAGGAGATTTGCAGTGGACAAGGACCCACCCAAACAAGAGGGTAATGTGGTGCCTGTTGACTCACATCCTGCCCAACTGTCCCCAGAGTTCAACCTCCCTTAGTCACTCGATGTTTTCTTAAGTCACAAAAACTCCCCTATCGTATATCTCTTCAAGGGCAAACCGCACACATTACCAAGCATAACTGAGTCACAAAAATGATTAAAACACAAGAAACCAAGCCGTGCTACCAGGGAGTGATGCCAAGGCACTGTGCAATAAGCTGACAACTAAACGGCTGCACTGATTCAATGTTGTTTTACCGACAGCAACTATTCTAAGAAAGATTTAAATCAGTGGGAAAACATAAGGTGCTGTAGGTGCTTATTTGTTTCTTTGATTTACACTGCAAGGCATAACACATTAACAAATTATTTCAGAGAATGAACGTGGGTGAGCGCATCAATTCACCAATATAGTATGAACTGGCAATAAATCTGCACACCGGAAGATGCTTAGTCAACAAATTTACATAAAAGGAATCAATGTAGACACTATCTTATTAGCTTGAAAATGCTTTATTCTGCATGTTCCTACCTTTGTGGAAAAGTTCTTGGAGGCTCTCTGCACTCTGGCTGAGCACCGCCCAGACCTCCTCCTCCAGGAGCGGACCTCCTCGGACCTCCAAGGCTTCTGCCAGAGACACATGCATCTTCCCTGCACAAGAAGATAAAAAGAACAATGTGAGATCTGATTTACATGAAAGGATCATCTATAACAAACACATATTTATAGAGAAATAAGTCAATGGCCAATGAACAATGGCCACCAGCTCCCCTGTTGATGGTACATGAAGCAAACCTCTGGCGCTTGTGGAACATATGCTTCTATTGTAGTCATAGCAATTTATATTTTTTGTATTTTATAAACATTTTTGTGGTGAATGTTGTGCTAGTAATTAAAGCATTTAACTGAAAATAAAAATTGTTCTTTTTACTTTAGTTGTCCTGAGTGACCTGGCTTCTGTTAAAGGAAATATCAGAATCCAACACAAGAACCTAAAGCATAGATGCAGTTAATTCTGACATTTTGTCCAGTTTCCTGTCCGTGGGGAAACTCCACATTACTGTCTTATCATACTCTGCCGCCGAGGAGGTATCACAAGATATGACAAGACTTGATGCAAACCTGCCCATATGGTCAAACAAATGCTTTATTTGAGTTACATTTAACATCGTAGCAGTTTACTACTCTGGGACTCGCAGAGTTCATACAGTAGCTTTGTATTGAAATGGACACTAATCTCGAAAATCAAAATGACACGTTTTAGGTGTGCCTTTAAAGCTGCTTCCAGTGTACGCACAAGTACTATTGTATGCCGATTATGTTGTAAAAACTATAAACGGCTCAAGCTCATCGTTTATATTAACTTGTGGCCATCCCAGAAATGCTAAGCTAGAGTGTCATTTACACCAATGTCCCATAACACTACATCTACAGTGCTTAACACAGATTTAGGCTACACACATGCCAAAACCCACCGTGCCTAATATGGAAACTTTGAATCACTCTTGACTTACAGGACACCAGATCTGTTTTGGGGTTTTCGCCTTCTTTTTTTCAGCTGTAACTGTCTACAAACAAGATTAATGACACAAATTAAGTGAAGTTAAGAGTCGGCCTTATAGAAGACTGAATGAGCAATGTGACACATCCTCTCTCGTGCCAAAGTCTCTTTCCAGATTCCAGCTTTGTGTGCTGCAATGACAGTCTAATCTCCCTCAATCTGGCAATGACATGATACCAATGTGAGCAAAACAGGAAGCTCCAGTTTTACAGACTATTCAAGCACACCAGAAACTCTAAGCACATAGGGTACATTTATACCTTTAAAGATGAAAACACTATGCGTTATGGTCAGGTGTGTAGGTGGACAGTGACATTTCTCCGGTATACAAAGAAAATATATGTTAAAGCAAACTACGCAATAAAATGTTGCACGCACTGTTGTACAACTATGCAAATGTCTACGGCAATGCAAAAGATACAGAAAGAACAGTGTGTTCATTAAACGCGTCTCTCGTGTTCTCTTTTGAGAACTGTAGCACCTGCTTATGGTTCTGCATCAGAATCTCTGGTGACCGCAAATATCAAAAGCTAAATTTAGCCAAATTTAACGGCAATCCATCCAACTGGTGTAGACAGATTTCCGTCCAGACCAAAGTGGTAGAGCGACCACTGCCATCCCCTAAAAAGAGGATACAAGAGGAGGCGATGCACAATTTTGTTGCGTTTGGCATTATGAGCTAAATATATGCATATTGCCAATCCATGCACTCTTGTATAAACTGGGTCAGCAGCCTCATTAGAGTTTTATTTCTGATAGTATTATGTGAAACAACGTCCTTCCTATGAATCTGGGTTTGGAGAAGACAGTTAATGAGTAAGCATGTCGCAGGCCCAAATGTTTATGCAGGAATGCAGGTTAGCTATTCTAGTCAATGGGAGGCGTGAGGTTTGAGGCCAAGTGGGATACTACCCATCTTGCTCATTACCCATGAGAATGGGGAGAGTGGGTGCTGTGAAGACTGATTGTTTTGCGGCCCTTGTTATTTCAACAGAGACCTACAGTGGAATGTTTTTTATCCGCACTGAGGCTGCCGTGCGGGCCAGCTCCTCGCTCATTGGACTATGGTCCTGCTCATTATTGAGGGTGCTTAGGAGGCAGCGGGCCAAAACAGCGAGAGCAGACAGCCTTCGCCACTTCAGCACCTCATTCTTTTTTTTTTCTATTTTTTCAAACAGTGGGGATGTTTGTTCCCATGTATTTCCATGTATTCCCACACCATAGCTAGTAGGGACCCCCTAAACAAGGATTAGCGAGGCTGCTGTTGCTAAGTGTTTGAAAGTCTTGGCCACGGTCACAAGGATTTTAAAGAAAATAATCTTGGAAACGTGATAGCCTTCTTTCCTCTGCACTTAGGTGAAGCCTTTCCTTTCCTCCCACCTTCCTGTCTGTGACACGGCTACAACCCATGAAGTGGATTTAAAAACAATCCAGAGCAAAACTGTATTTCAGTTGAAAAAAAAAGAATGTATACGCATAAATTTAGTTTCTGATGCTTTCATGGCCCTTCTCACTGGAACAAAAAGCGGCCTCTTTGAAACTTATGTTTTACCCTCTTCACCAGGATAGCTGCACTTTCATCGAAATCGGTCTTAAAAACACAAGATTCCACTTCAATTTCCAAAAGTATAACTCATAATATAAGATATGAGAAGGAATTTGTTCATATCCTCCAAACATCAGAACTGCGGTCTCAGCTGGCAAACACATTTGGAACAGAAGCCGGTGCGAAGGGGCACTCTGCGCCAGCATTGAGGTGAAAATCTTTCTGTAGTAATTCATGCCAGGAAAATTCAACAACAAACTCTGAGTGAACCTCTATTCCCAGAATTATACTGTATAAAACAGCCTGCAACTACATGATTCAAATTCAAAACACACATAGTGCATTTAGACTTTGAAGAGGTCCCTGATCGGGATATCTTTCAGCCAACATGCCTGATGATGTAAGTCTTAAAATGTATATAGCAAACCAAACAATCTGAAGCGTATAAACAATAATTTGATAATATTTGCCAGATTACTTTCCTGCAAAGCTTTTTTTTTGCACCTGATTTCTTACTAAAGTTTCTTGTGAAGAACAATGTAGTGGGAATGGACCAAAAACAGTGACTCGCCACAGTAAAAGGGAAACCTCAATAGTTTGTTTTCATTATTCATAACTTAATCACAATGTACGCAGTTAGCTGGAACACTTTTCCAGATTACTTCCCGAGAACAAGAAATTAGGGTTTTGTTAGACCCCTAGCAATTACAGCAATGCACCAGTTATGGGCTGATCTGATGAGGAATGTGTACAAACCTGAGAAATGTTTTGGTATTTAAAGCTACAGCTACCATCCCTGTATATATAATAATACTGGAAAACCGTTGTTAGTGACAATCTGCCTTTTAATGATCTATACCTTAAAGATTGTGCAGTGACTGAAATTCACAGCACTTAATCACAAAATATGACACTAACGGTCGGTTATAGTCCTGTATAACAAATATGCATGACTGAATGCTTTTGAAAAACATACTTTGTCTGTTGATTCCAGTTATGTGAATCATTTTCTGATGTTTTGAACTTGTGTAGTCTATTTTTCACTCCTACAGTTACGGTTCGGTCTCGCCACTCGCGGATGTTTTGTTTTGCAGCACAGTCAGAACCAGCGAGAAGGCAAGCAATGACTATTTTGTTGATTATCAGCCCAGCTCTGGACCAGCAGCCCTCACTTCTCATTTTGGTCTCGACCTCATCCGCTCCATTTCTGTTAATCACAGGGTTGCTATGAGTACCGTGACATGCAGAGCATGGTTTTTTTTTGCGAAACCTCACAGCAACCCCCACCTCTCTTCCCAACAAAACCCGACCCACTGACAACACTCACCCGACAGTTCATTAGGTACACTAGTGAAAGCGAATGCCTTCTAATATAGCAGTCCTGCACTAAATCTTAGCTTCACGAAGGTAATCGCATCCGGCATTTCTTTAAGGTAGCTGCTCATTCAACTCTTGTTTTTATTTTGGAGGCTGCGGTTTGTAGTTGTTGCTGTTATTTTGACAATCCCATTTTAGTCAGTGTAGAATAACAGCAATGACTGTGTTAAATTCAAGTGGTGTTTAACAGCACCACAAAATGACAATACAGTTGAATAACCACCTTTCTGTGTTTCAACTTAAACTGACCATTATAACAGTCATAAGGGGGGATTTAGTGCAGGAATGTAGTGAGAATGCATAATTGTGCCTAATGTTTTGGCAAGTGAGTGCATTTTTCCTTGGGTTTGATGCTCACATTACCTTCATAGCAATCACTTTAGATGGGAGTCTAGTTTAGTCCCGCATCCTTCACTTCATTAGTCTACATTTTGATCTTTGACTCTGAGTTAACTTTACTACTTTTCAATGGTAATGAAGGGGGAGGGGGTACAAGCTGCCTTCTTACTACCCCCATAAAACCTTCAGCCTGTAGGAGCCTCAAAAAAAAAAAAAAGTCTTTGTTGAGCTTACCATATATGCTAATGTGTTGTGCATGGTGGCAAATTATCTCAAAATTATGCTAACGGTGCAGGTGGGTGAACTTGTAAGCGGCCAGCTAGCTGGATACCTGTTATTTTAGTAGCTGCGTCTCCTCCCTCCCAAACTTAAAATACAGCTAGCGGTGTGGTTAAACCACAGACGCTCCATGTCAGACACCAGCCGGGGCATTATCGCTGTGACAATAACAAAACACAAAGTCTAAACTAGTTAGACATAAACTAACGGTAAGTAGCTAGCTAGCATCCTTGTCAACTGTTTCTTCTTTATTGTAGGAGGAGGGGGTAACGCATCCATCGCTAAAGTTAACAAAGCACGATAAAGTTTATTTACGCCACTTTTTCAATTGCTTTAATTTAAACTTACCGGGCAAGAAGAGCTAGAAAATCACTTGGGAGAATAATGTTCGTTCTCCGGGGAGGCTATGAGTGCACACACAACCGGACGCCATCCCATCCACAAAGCAACATCTTGGATAGTAGTTGACTATGCGGCGAGGCAGGCAGGCAGGCAACAGGTTTACCTTTCCATTCACATATAAAATCCTCAACAAGGCAGCTATAGTTTCCCAAGGAGCCGCAGTTAAATAACAATATTAATAATTAAAAGAAATGACCCAACTTCTCCTTCGGAAGAGGAAAAAAAAAATGCGCAGAAGTCGCGTCTGGTAGCCACTAAACACTATTTCGCTCTCTACCAGCGAAGCCCAGTTACCATTACTGTGGAGGAGCGGAATAACCCCTCCCTAAACCCAGCTAGCGTGGGCTGACTGGGAGTAACCAGACACCTTTACTATGGCCGTCCATTGGCTCTCTGCTACGGGGGGGGGGACACCGTCGTTTAGCCGTTTCCACAGCAACGCACACAACCGGGAGTAAGACGCACAACTTGGTTTAATAAATGTTCTCTAAATAGCTTCCCAACTGTTGCACAGACCAGAAATCACCTAATAAATCCCCAAATAATTATTTATATAAAATGTATTAACTTTTAATAAAGTCAAACTGTGAACTGGGCAAGTTTTGCTACTGTAAAGGCGAGTTTTTACTTAAATAAATAAAAATAAATAAATAAATAAATAAACTTGAATAGTATTACGTGTACAAGTGTACACGTAATACTATTCACATTACCAATTTAATAGGATGTTTATTTATTTTCCCCCTAAGAAAATTAAAAAAAATTAGCCTTTATTTCCCACAACTTCAAAATGATTCAAATCTTAGCAGCCAGGAAGCAATTCACCCCTGAGTACTTCCTTCCTATTGCGCACATCAAAGCTTGTTTATGGCCCACTTTGCGCCATCTAGTGCTGTCAAGTCGTCATTACACGCTGCCACAGACAAATGGAGGCTCGGGGTGGAGAGGCTATCTCTGCCTGCCTGTGCCTGTCACTGTGCCAAAAGGCATGAATATTATCACCAGTCGTGATCTGCGGTGATAAGACTCTACTACTGGGCTGACACTGTTTTGTGTTTACTTTTTTATCTCTCATGGTATGTCCTTTAAACAGCACGCTGCTGCAACACTGTAAATTCCCCACTGTGGGATGCATAAAAGGAATATTTTTTATCTTGTGTTATCTTATGTAATATTAATTTAGCTGCACCAAAAGTTTCAGATCATGTTTGGTTTTTTTAGCCACTGCAAGATTACAGGTTCAAGCTGCACACGGGGACAAAAATCTTACTTTTTGGGGGCATCATGAAGAAGTAAGAGACATAAACCGGTAAATTGGTTTTCCAAATGGAGGGTGATCCAAGCATAAGAGTGGCTTAAGAACAAAAAAACTAAGGATATTGGATTGGTCAAATCATAAAATTTGTAGGCCACGTGTGAGACAAACAAACCTGACAGGAGGTACGGTCTAAACCTCAGGTGATTTATGTTAAGAAGCTTGTAAAATGCAATTCTATCAAACACTACCTGGCGTATTCAAAAGAGGACCCTGCAGATAGCAGATCTTGCCTCAATAAAAAAGCATCAATTGCCACATCGGTTCCAGTTTATGGCATTTCCAGTGAAATGAGTGGGAGGCTAAGGTGAATCATTTGGTGACTGTAGGCCTTTGTGTGTGAACTCTCCTCACACTAACAGGGAATGCTTGAATGTGCAGCGAATGCATTACATTTGTAACGGTGCCTTTAAGTTACTGGTTTCATTTTTCTGTTGCCTGCCTCGACTCACTAACCTTTAATCTTTGGACGTTACCTGAGGCAGAGGCGCCCCACCAGGAGACAGACTCTGGATGTCTCCTGCAGTGTAACCGGGGAGTTTTAAAATTTGGACTCCTTCTTCCTTGTTCTGTTTCTCTCAGCACCATCCTTAATACCTCTTCACCTGGCGCTGGTCTGAGCCCTCGGGGCAATTTTCTCTAAAACCTTGAAAGACTGGATATGCCTGTCATGGTAATCTTGGATATGTGGGGCACTGTTAAGTCGGAGGCATACGGGGTTTTTTGCCTATCAAGCTTAGCCTTCGGGTCCAGCTGGAGAGCATTAAGAACTTTCCTGGAGCTCTTTTACACCAACTTTGAAATTAGGTCTGTGTCGAGTTAAAATAAAAGCTTGCCATGCCTGTTGGTTAATATTTGCAGCTCCACTGGTTCCGCATGTATTCCCAAAACCGTACCTTAAATGCTCAGATCAGTCTAAACTTGGACCATAACGATTTTGGTTATAAAGTGCCTCGTTCCAGCAGCCTTCGCACTTCAGACTGATGAATTCTCACATTTTAAATAAGCTCATTATACCGGTCACGGTCTTTTACCAGCTTTTCAAGTGGTTTATTTCAGCGGGGAATAATTTGGCAAGAGTTTGGAATAAAACCTCAACCTCTGCCTCCAATTCACTGTCTGGTTTACTTGTGAAGCTGCTTCATTAGCATTTAGCTCTCCTGAGGTGTTACATTTACTCCGTACTCTTTTGTCTACGGCCCTATTCTGTTCAGTCTCCTCTTCGCTTGCCGCTTTTAACGAAATTAGCAACTGGCTGATGAAGAAAGACGGATTACTTTTTCTCCCTGAATAAACAAATCTGGCTTTCTGATATGCAGTTTAGGTTTTAGCATTTTAGTTGATGATGATAAAGAAGATTAAGTTAATAATGCTGCTTTATTGACGCTAAGTTAAATAGCAATGAAAGTTATTATATGTGACATCCGATGATCAGGCATAACATTATGACCACTGACAGGAGAAGTAAATATCATGTTCTGCTGGGAAACGTTTGGAGCCGGCGTGTAGTACCCTCCTAGACCGGACCAGGCACCTCTACCCCATAGCAACGACACTCCTTGATGGCACACACACACACACACACACACACACACACACACACACAAAAAATGGTTTAAGAAAAAAACATGACAACACCACAAGGCCTGGCCTCCAAATTCACTACATCCCAAATTGATCAAGTATCTGAGGGATGATCCACAGAGGCCCCACCCCCCTCAACCCATAGGAACCAAAGCCCCCCCCCCCCCCCCCCCCCCCCAACAACATCCTGTTGCCACCACAGGACACCCTCACTGTGTGCCATAAATAAACTTCTCTGTGCATATACACCAAAATGAGGGAGGGATGAGTTTTTATTATTATTATTATTATTATTATTATTATTTGTCTTTAAATAATATATATTGGCTATAATGATGTCGGATGGACGTGAGGGGGAGGCTCCATGTTACCACTGATCCGCGTGATCTCGCTGGCGGGACGGTATCAGAGAGATGCTCCCATATACACGCCCCTCCCATCCGGAGAGACAGACTCCATGTGATCCCTCTCCTTCTTTCTCTCCCCTCTCTCCTCTCTCTCTCTCTCTCTCTCTGCTCAGGCTCTTTGACGTCAGCCGTGCTCCTGTTCGGTTGCCATGGCAACATATTTCCCTACACTCTCCCCCTCCTCCCTCTCCTCTCCTCCTCTCCTCTCCTCCCTCCCTCCCTCTCTCTCTCTCTGCTCTGGTAGGTCCACAATGGTACAGCCAGCATCTTGCAGCACAATGGTTGCAAGGTGGTGAGTTGAGGGAGAGTGATTCAGCATCAGCAGACCTCGGTTCCGTCCACCTCTGCTTTATTTCTATTCTCTCATCGCATTTCTCCATTTATAGGTTATTTTTTTTCCTTTCCAATTCATATTGCTCCCCTTTCGCCATCTTTATGAACGTTTCCACTGAGACTTCAACGCGCAATGGCAACGTTTCCCGTCGGGATGTTTTGAAAAGGACTGACTCCGGACTGGGATCGTCATCAGCTGGCACGGAATGGTAAGGCAGGCCCGGGACCGGGGGTTTTGTTGAGTGTGGATGTGCGATGCTTTGGCCCTTCAGCTGCCTGGAGGGTGGAGTGATGAATATTGATCGGAAGGGAAGGTTAATGAAGTCCACTGGTGGGAAAGGGGGCAGCGATTAAAAATACTCCATATTAACGCACTGGTGGCCGTTGTTTTGTAACAACAAGCAGCTCTGAGCCTGGTGCGGGGTTTCATTATGGCGTTAGTCCTGACCTGACGAAATGTTGTCCATCCGCTCTCCATCTGCATCCATCCTGACATCCTGCGAACGCCTAAAAAACTCACCACTACCCTGCCACTAAATGCTCATCAGTAATAAGCTGACATCCAGGCTGCTGCTGCGTTTAATCGTGCATTTATTTCTGCCATCCACCCTCACTCTTGGCTGCTGGGAAGCACGTTATGCATATTTGATTAGGAGTGCAGAAGTGGTGCAAATGGATGATGGGAGAATGATGCTTTTTCAAAACACAAGCCTCGCACAGCCTACTGTAGGCCTACATGCAGGGTTTGCCCCCCCTCTCCCCTCCCTCAGAAGAAGAAGTCAGCTGCGCACCTTGTGCATTATGCAGACCATCAGTACTTCACCACAGATACATGGCACCGGCCTCAGATCCGTCATAAGTGATAGAAAACGTCAGTGGTGATGTATGGATTCATATGTGTGTTTTTTAAAAAAAAAACAATCTTAGGCGTGGTTTGGTTTCTGCTGCTGTAAGTGTTTGTGGTGTATATCAAGAGAAAGTTGAAGACATTCCTGGAGGCTTTGTGATTGAAACTTGAAGTG
This sequence comes from Planiliza haematocheilus, assembly GCA_005024645.1. Lineage (NCBI taxonomy): Eukaryota > Metazoa > Chordata > Actinopteri > Mugiliformes > Mugilidae > Planiliza > Planiliza haematocheilus. The sequence goes on from SRSE01001181.1 coordinate 4,702,534, forward strand.
ATCATAATGCAGAGGGGACGGGGTGTTTTTCATCCTGTGCAGGACGCCCCGGATTAAAAGAGATGAAGCTACAGAGGAAGGTAATTTCTCTAAAGCAGCTTTGTTTTGGGCATCCGTACGCACCTCAGTGGCTCGATGTAAAGACACTTCATTGGACTGTAAACCCACCTGACCTATTACACTGATTGCACATGCAAGCAGAGGTGTTATGGAAGCTTAAATTTGAGCTTTCCGTTCCGTTTAGCTTCTACGTTTGTATGTTTTGGTTCCAGGTATCTCCTCGTTCGGTGCGTGACCGGTGTCATGGACAGTCACGGCCGGTGTTGTGCTGTCAGGGAGACTTTAAGGTTTTTAAAGGTGTCACAACAAACTCTCCGTGCTCAAGACAGAATAGAGAGATTGGGAGAGAGAGGTTTTTAGCGCTGTGACCTTGGGTGCTGAATAATTCAGGAGCAGGCTCCCATGCCTGTGAAAGTGCTGCAGGGAACAGGCTTAACAATTAAACAAAGCTTTTTTTTTTTCTGGGTGCTTCTGCAGCAGCTTTGGAAAATTACATCTCTCTCTCTCTTGATAAATAAGCAGGACCCTGTCTTTACAGTCGTCATTACTTTCCCGGTGAATGCCAAAAGTCCAGAAATGACTTGTGGACGTACAGCCACTGCAGGTTTACTCTAAGTGATAAATAATGACATTGATTTCTGGGGAGGTAGCTTGTTTTTTCCAGTGGAAAATGATCAGTGGAAATCAGACCGCTTGTAATTTAACCCCATTATGGTTTGCAATCTTTGGAGCATCAGTACACTAATCCTCTCTTATGTAATTATTTAAGGCGATGTATTACCACCAGATAATAGCTGGATTGCGGGCATGATTCATCAGCAAATTAAGGAACGTCCCGATGATCATTTGCTTTGTGGGAAAATACCATGAAAGGGTTTTCCACCAAGAGGAGGCCCGTCCAGCCTCGTTTTGTCAGTCTGCATTTGAAATGTAATCAGTTTGGTGCAGGATAGCCGGTTTAAAGGTTTATAGAAAAAGTTGAAAACAAAAAAAACAGACACTTCACTGGCTTTAGTAGTAATTTGTCATGTTTCTTTTAATTATTTTGAAAGGTTAAAATCTCCATTAGAAGATGATGGATTAATGGGAAACATGGCTGCTGTGGATCACTGTGTCTTGTTATGAGTCCATCCCTCCTCATGCAACAGCGGCAGCTCAAACATTAACGTGCACGAAAAAAGAAAATAGTCTGGTTAAGACAGACGCCGCGCTAGAAGAGTAAATGTGTCGTACTTAGAAATGCGCTGAGGCGAAATATCAGATGTTACCGTAACATTAGATAACAACCGCTTGAGCACGCCGTTCACATTGGGCGCCGTCACTTTGTTGTGTTTCTACAAAACTCGGTTCCTGCTGCAGGACACTTTATCCCCCCTCCGCCCCGGCCCCCGGGCTGCACTATTGCTTACCACCACGGACAAAACAGAGTCCGCAGAGTGAGATGCACAGTTACATAATTGGATTTGATCTGACAAATATGCAGCTTTTATTTGCTCCCGCCGGATAGCTGAGAGCGCGGCTTTAAGCTGCGTTAGATTCGGTCCCAATCTCCTCTCAGCGGTCGATGTGGAGAAGAGAATTAAGAGGTCAGACGCTGGAGCAACTCAGGGGTCGTCAAATCGGGACAAATGACAACGGTTTTAATCTTTGTTAAGTTTCTCCAAACACTGATATCGTGGCGTTGTTGCGACAGAAATCCACAGTTTGTAATGACGATGCACATATGAGTGACTTGTGCAAGATCAGATTCTGCACCAGCGCTTATTTCAAGTATTATCCGTAACCATGGCATCTGTGTTTCTTTGATGAAATCTTGCATTTTCCTCGTCTCACGTGGACCATTCAGGAGGTTGTTTTTTATAGAAGGCACTGTGGTTTCATCAGTGTGCTCCAGCCTTGCCCTCCACCTCTCTCTTTCTCTCTCTCTCTCTCTGCTGAATGTGTTTTGTAAGGAAAGCTTTAAATCACCTAAATGTGCTCAGCACCTGTCAGAGATGTACATGCCGTTACCATGCAGCTAATCACAAAACTGCAGCGTGCGCAGGTCTTCCTGGAGCATATTTTCTGTTTACTTAAAGCGATTCAAGCGATGTACGAGGAGGGACGACAAATGAGAGCAGAGACGGAGGGGACAAACATATTTCAGCTGCGAAGAAACAGATCAATAGAAGCCGCTGGACGCTGGGATTCTCACGGCCCGCGCTGTGGATGAGCTCTGGAGTCGGCGCTGTCTTGTTTTCCTGGCCGAGCCTGCGGTTTGAAGTGCTTCCCTTCCCCTCCCCTGAGCCCAAACGGGGAGGCTGTACTGCGTTTGGCTCGGGCTGCACAGGAAAGGCAAGGCAACGCTGCATACTGCAGGAGAGGCTGAGGCTGCTGAACCAAGCACTCACAATGGAGCTCCGAGGGAGGGGGAGGGGAGACGGCAGGAGCAGGAGCAGCAGAAGCAGCGAGGCTGGGAGCCTGGGAGCAGGAATGGTGGGAGCGAGGGAGGGACAAAAGAGACGCAGGGAAGGGGAAGCGCAGGCAGTCATCAGGGTTGAGGTTGGAGGGAAGAATGAAGACTGGTGGAGAAAATGCGAAGGTGTGCATTGTGTGGCATTCAGATAATGTGCAGCTTTCAGGGTTCTGACTCAGAGAGAAAGAACGGATATAAGAGCAGACAATACTGGAACGGCACATTGTGCTTTATTGTCACTCCTTGTCGTAGTAAATGAACCTGACATAAAACACTCTCAGCTTACATCCTATACGACTACACTAAACAATCATCACAACACTCAAGAGTATCTTTTATTATTATAATCTTTATTTAACAAGGGAAGTCTCATTGAGATTATAAAAGTAGCAGCACAGTGAACCAGGTTGCAGAAAAGGATTGCAGACACATATACACACTGATCAGGCCAAACATTATGACCACCTTCCTAATATTGTGCAGGTCGCCCTTGTGCCTCCAAAGCTGTTGTGACTCATCAGAGAATGGACATGGTCCTTCTGTGGGGGGTCCTGTGGTGTCTGGCAACACAATGTTGGGTCTTATAAGGGAAGGGGCCAATGTGGATCATCCTGCAGATACTTGATGAGTTTGGGATCTAGTGAATGTGGAGGCCAGGTCAACACCTTGTGCCGTTCCTAAAGTATTTTTGTGGCTACATCCTGCTGGGGATGGCTGCTGCCTGGTCTGGTCTATCCACACCAATAAATGCCAGAAAGGTCTCCCAGAAGAACATTAGATTGTCACAAGTTGTCAGTGGTTATAATGTTGTGGCTGGTCGGTGTATACATGTATGACGGTTTACATTAAAATGAAAAGTATACTATGCAAATGTGTGCCAAGCCAGGTTAAAAACCATCTGTGAAATGCAAACTAAAAGCAGTGGTGACGCTCACATGCCACGTTAATGTTCCAGGTTCTACCTGCTGTAAACCTATTTCTACAAATGTGCTCAAAACATTGACAAAACATTTTACCACAGGCGGTGCAGTGGAATGGTGGTTAGCACTGATGACTCACAGCAAGACGGTTCGGGGTTTGAATCTTTCAGTGTGGAGTTTGCATGTTCTCCCTGTGTCTGCGTGGGTTCTCTCCAGGTACTCCGACTTCCTCCCATCGCCAAAGACATGCTGGTTAGGTTAACTGGTGATAATGAATTGGCCGTAGGTGTGAGTGTGAATGGTTGTCTGTCCAAAGTGTACCCTGCCTCTTTTTCCGATTACATCTGGGACAAGCTCCTGATTAAGGAAATGACCCCAACATTCAGAATACATTAACACAGTCGCATACAGTATTATGTTAGCAAAACTCGGACACAGTCTTAAAAGTAAACTTTACTAATGATCAGCATAGGCAGACTCCAAGTATAGAATAAAATTATGTCCCAACATCTCACTTGATATATTACTCCAGAAAATATGTTCTTAATGAGTTTACGGCCTCGGTGGTTCCAAACCTTCTCCAGTGCTGCATGATGTTCATTTAATGAATCTAATTGTCTAATGGTGTAATTTAGAGTGAATTGGATGCTAGGCTGTGGCTAAAATCATATGTCCATTATACAGTGTCCCCTCATTCCTCTAGCTCCTCCACCTTGTCCAAATATGGTCGTGTTAGGATTAGCTCTGCTGATGTTATACCGTCTGCAATTAGGATTTTATCTTCACTGTTTTGTGTAATTCTGTGAAATATTTTCTTGTCGAACTTAACTATTCCATACGTAACCATTAAAGCTCAGTCGTTCCACATACGTGTGCCGGTGAGACAGCCGGCGCACTTTTATTTTTATCACAGCGATCGCTTGAAATGTCACAGCAGGAAAAAACACGAGTATAACAAATAACTCAACTGCATCCAATATCTTTTACCAGTTGCACGCTGTCTCAGTGTTATGACTTCCTATGTTACATAAATGATATTAATCATATCTGTATTTTTTTGTTTTTTACATACCTAGCGTGAAAGTCTGTTGACAATGGCCACTGATAAAAGCCGAACATCCCAAATAAAAGTGTGTTCGCCATTTTCTTTCTTTCCAGCTTTCGGCCTCTTTGCTACTGCGGCATTAACAGAATAATGTTCAGACAGTGATTACAGGCAGATGAGTGGGAGAAACCGTCATCCTCTGAGCCTTAATGGGCCCTTAGTCACAGCAGATATTTTCGCTTGTCACAGTGAGAAAAGGGCGAAACTAACTTGCGAACCATGAAGCGACAGCGGACCGACGTGCAGCATCAGCACCAGGGAACTGGATAATCTGAAGGGAACGCTGCTGTTTTTTAATGCTGGCAGTTATCTCCTGTTAACTTCTCGCTACGTCAAGCCAAAATGCTCGTCTGGAAAATGGACAGACATCAGAGATTTCTGGTAAAAAGAAACAGCACCAACTAAATTTAGTTATAAAAAAAAAAAAAAAAAGATCCTCACACATTTCATATCTTGTTTCGCTCAGCAACACATTTAGGCTCTTGCACCCGTCTTGTAGTCACCTGGATAGACTACAAGACTGGTGGGCGTGATTATTTTATGATTATAATATGTGAAAAAAAAATCTTATTTGTAACAATAACAGATTAGAGGAGCCCCGTAAAGGTGCTTGAGATACCAAAGGTCAGTTTTAATAGTTGTTTTCTCAGCCATCCTATAAGAGCCTAATAAGAATCCTTTTCTGCGACATGTGTGCGATAAACTAGCAGATAGCAGATAGTGCCAGGATTAAGAACTACTGCTGTGCAGTGGGACTCTGCCTCCTACGTATGCAGAAGGATCACTGGTTGGCCTGAGGCATTGTTGTGCCCGTGGGGACAGATGCAGCAGAATGATCCAAATAACAAGGACGAGCCACAACTGCAGAGCACAAAGCATGCACCAGCACCAGCACCAGCACCAGCAGGACATTAATGGTCAGTTGTATCCATTATATGCATTAGCCCACTGCAGATCATGTAAACCTCCTTCCTCTTCTTATGAACTGCCCGTGTCTTAAGGCTCTTCTAGAGTTTTGCGGGACATAGACGGCGTAACCTACAGTTAACCTACATTGGGGAAACCAAACGCATGTACCAACAGCTCATCAGGAAACAATACAGCGGTCTACCTATTTGTCCTGAGGGACAAAGGACACTCCTTTGAAGATAACAACATTCAAATCTTAGCCTAAAGGAAGTCATCTGTGTCAGATTGGAAAAATCATGAGATGTAATCTGACATCAGTTTACAAAACAGTCTTAACCTCTGTCCCCAACAGGTTTCAACCCCATTCACACCTTGTGACTTGAGACTCTGACCGATAATGGGTCGTTAGCGCACCATTCATAAGGAAAGAGGTGGAGTTTCCTATTTCAACCTCAAACTCTCCACCAGTCCCTTAGAAGTGAAGAAGCTACTCAGATGAGTGATGAAACATCTTCTCAAAAACGCCAAGTTCCCTTTCTTAAATGCTTTTTGGATAACCTACACCCGTAGCCTGCACCGGTCCAAGCCATTTATACTTGTGCGCTCGTCAGTCTCGTTCCCTCTGTAACGACGTCACCCAAACACTAGTCAGCGCTGTGTCTTTTTTGCAACAACGGCGACTGAATCTTTCACCAAAATGTCACCGAAGATGAGTCACACAAACGTCCATATCTCCGGACCTCCTCAGTTAACCTTTCCTCCATGTGTTCCATCTTCATTGATCCAAAAACAATCAATTCGAAAGTTGTGGAGATGGAGAAGCAGCTGGGAATACTAAAGCGGAAACACGCTGCTACCAAGTGGACCAGTCACAGCTCTTGAGATCAGCAGTAGCTTACATTTCTGGGGATGATGCCGCAGCTTCAGCATCATTTTGACGCAAAAGTCTAAACCACTTATTAGCGCATTAATATGTTTCTTTAGCTGTTTTCTCTTAATAACTGTTGTGTAATCAGTGCTGTGTTTGCATGAGAGACTTTAGCTTGTGTCAGTCTATGTGTGACACCAAAATGTGTGCACTGGACGAGATATTTCACACCTTTAAATATGTCGTTTGTTCTCAGTAGAGAACAATAGCTAATAGTTTAGAAAGATCACTGTCAGACTAGCTGCTTAAATAAGAATCAGAACTGTGTAATTTCTGTGTGTGTTTCCTTTAAATCTGCATCCTTAAGCTTAATCTAAACGTGGCACGACGATTACACGCTCCTGGCCTGAGCTTGATGTGTGCCTGCTAGCTTGACTCGCTGCTCTCCTGCATGAAATCGCTCCGACTTCAGGCTCTGAATTGAGTTCAAACTGGAAAGTGCACCATCAGGCATCAACAGTCAGCTCCAGCAGACAGACGAGACATGACGGCGCAACTAAAACTTGCCACGGCGTGTCAATTTGATACATTTTATCCTTTACATCTCACGGCGCCGTTTCTCCCTGATGCAACGCTTAGCAACACTCAGAAAGTAAGAGTCGTGTAGTAGAGGGGGTAGGCCTTTAAAATGTTGTGCTCATATCATAGAAAAGTTAACTTGTGGATGACTTATGTTGCTCTTTACCTCTTTACTTGTCCTGATACGTGCACTAAACTCATTTGCAAAATAGCTTAAAATGCTAATATTAAGTGTGCCATCAACGCTAGTTCACAAACAGTTTTTTTTTCTGCTGCCAAGGTGCATTTATAACACTCCGGCTAATGGCTTCTCCTTTTAACAGCCAGCTGACCTCTTCCGGTAACCCACAGTCAATCACAGCCTACATTCCAGCGGTGCAAGATTGCAGCTGAGATGCGGTTTCAGACATATGCATTTACTGGAAATCAAGGGGAATTAAACGTCCTCTATGTACTGTATTCGCGCTAATGTGCTGCAAAAAAAAACAAAACAGCCTTATCCCGTGGCTTCCCCAGCCTCTCAATGAGCTGCTGTTGCCTTGCACCAGACGAGACACATTGTAGTGAGAATGATATATGGGGCGTTTTAAGGAATGCTGCTGAGTCTGAGCCTCAGCTACAACCCGGAGCCGCATTTCAAACCCGTGACGACTATCAGCACAATCCGGTCGAGAGCCTTGAACAAACAAGCGCAGAATGTGCTGCGTTTTGCTTGTCTTCAGGAAGAGAAGAAAAACACACATTAATTTAACTGGCAATGACACGGCAGTCGAACACTGTCTTACTCATCGTGTTAAACGTTTAAAAGAATAATAGCTTGCGCTTCGCGCGCGCCGGTGAAGCTATTTTCACCTTACATTGCCTCTTACAGCGTGTTTGTTTTACTCCAACGTTTGCTCATCTTCCAGACCACTCATGTTTGTCCGGGGAAATAAATTATTGTCCACCACACAGTCACACTCAGAAATGATCCAGGAGGTGTTTGAACTATTATACTGCCGCAAAACAAACATTTTCGCCCATGCGGGATTTAATATCTTATGAACACAGATGGCCGAAGATTAGCGCCAACACAGATACAGCAAGCCTGGTGTCAGCGTTGACCCGTCGGATTAATATCAAATATTGCATGTGTGGGGTAATGCAAAGCCTGTGATGTCAGTCAAGTCACACATACAGATGCGCTGTGGCATTGCTATAACGGCCTGAGGGATGCTAGATCTGGTCCGATCTTTACGTTGTTTGACATATTTTATTGTTTGCTCCCTTATTTAATGGCATGCATTGGTTCACGCATGCACCATGAGAACAGCAGGAATGTCCGGCGCCATTAGAGGCCCGGTGCATCAAACCCATGCATTTATATTCAGAAAGATGAGGACACCTCCAAACTGTTTGAAGACATTTGGTTTCGTACACTTTGTAGTCTTTTCTTTTTCTATTATTTTAACGCCCTCATTAACGCAGCGTCTCGGCGTATATGCGGGAGACGTGATCATTAGCGCTGCTGGAGCTTCATTACCTGGCAAACCCTTGAAGCCAGAGTGACTGTGGGCGAGAGCTGCAGCCCGCCTCGCTCCTGCTAAATGTGGGAGCCGCTCCGAGCTTTCTCTTCTTTGTGTGCCACTCGTGCAATGTTTTGAGCTTCCGACAAAAAAAAAAAAAAATGACGGACCAGAAAATTGGTAACTTTTTAACGTTTAAATTTGAGCCATTAGCTGCTCTTTCAAAGTAAAAGCCTCCCAGCTGTGCCAAAATATTATTTCTAACAGTACTTGGGTCTTTGAAAGCGTACTTTCTGTATTTGAAGAGGTTCTTGTGAAGCTTTAAACTGCTAAACTGTATAAACGGTATAAAGTTCAACTGTATATGGTTCAGATTAGTACATACAATCTCAAACAGGATGACAGAGGAAAGGTAGATTATTTTACTAGTGACTGCACAACTTTAGATGAATTAGTAGTGATAAAATTTTTATTCCTGCAAACAGTAGCTATTTAGTGAGAATATATTGTATATGTACATGAACATTTCTATTATTAGATACTAGTGAAATAGGTGAAATAGGTTTGTTGATTTTTACGCTAGATGAAAGATTTAACACTGTAACATTCATTCATTCATTCATTTCCTGTAACTGCGTGTCCTCTGGAGGGTCGCAGGGGGACTGTCCCAGCTGTCATCGGAGAGAGACAGACAATCATTCACAATCACACCTACGGTTTATTTAGAATCCCCAATTAACCTAACGAGCATGTCTTTGGTCGATGGAGGGAGGTCGGAGTACCTGGAAAGAACCCACGCAGACAGAGGGAGAACATGCAAACTCCACGATGGATTCAAACCCAGAATGTTATCTAATCACAGTCTTTTTCTATATATCAAACAAACTGGCAAATCTGGCAATTTCTTGGACAACGTCTGGCTAGCCTTTCCTCTCTGTTTATGGTCTTAATGCTAAGCTAATTAGCATCATATTGAACAGACATGGGACTGATGTAGGTGTGTTTCCTAAAGCAATGGGCTTATGCAATGAAATAAGTAAATAACAGAAGTACAAATATTTTTGAAACAGTGTTATGAAGACAGCGTCATCTGCATATACTATCACATTGTCTTTCACTCCTGGTTCAAACAGCCTACGCAGGTGGCCTACGCTTTTGTACGGCATTGTTTTGTAATTACTCTGCTAAATCTCCGGTCTGCTCCCAGTCAGCTGTGTTGAGGTCCTCTGTGTGCTTCCAACACCGACGGTGGGGAGTGGATGACTCATATTGTAGGTGAAGTTAATAACCTGCTGAAAATGCAGTTTCCGTTACTTTTACTGACGTCACACCGCAAAAAAAAGTAGATGGCATGTGGGAGGCAAAGGGAGGTTGAATTTTCTGTGCTCTGTGTCTGGCCTCAATGAACCATGAAATACAGCCTGGACCAGTTACTGTTGTTGCAATCTGTGTTCATGTGACGCGTAGTTCAATTTATGGATAGATGCACGTCAGGGTACAGTGTATGGTACAGATACCATGGCATAGATCAGACACAGAAGCATATATCTAGCTTTAATTTTTCAGTACAAAGACATTGATCGTGCTGCCTTGTGCTCCAGTATTGATTCAACATATTGGTCCGTTTCATATGTATAGATCGGAGCGTTGTTTTGTCTCACTGTTATTGAGAAGGATGAGGACAGAGTAGAGGGTGCGCACAAAGAGAGTAAGTGTTTTTTTGTCCCTAATAAATTAAACGCCCCCTAATGTATATTATTCCCCGTGATGGTCGTTGCAGGTGACTTTGAATGAATCCAGATGTGCGCATGTGTTCGCCTCATGTTCATTTTCCCATCACGCACTGTATATGTGAGAACTCACAGCGCACATATTGTAAATTGCTCATGTTCAAACCACATGTGCGGCCACTCACCGTGACTCTGGCTCTCTCCTCTGCTTGTGTCTTCCAGGTATTTATGAGCAGACATTTCTTATATAACTGCAGCCAACCAGTCCTGGATGTAAAGATAGCCTTTTGTCAGGTGTGTGTTCCTTACAGGTAAAAAAGGTACAGTATTGATTCACTTCCGTTTCCCCCTTCATTGCTCTGTATGCTATTGTTGTGTTTATGTGTGTTCAGTAGTAATCTGTGTTCAGAAATGTTAGCAAAGCCGTTTGATTAGCTTTACCTTATCGTTTTTTTTTACTCCAACATTTCATCTGATTTTCTACAAGTTCAATAAACCGCAAGTGTTTATCTATAACCGAGAGATCCCTGCCAAAGAGAAAGCAGTGAAGTGTCATCACGACAGAAGCTTATTCGCTTTTGTGCTCTCCACTTCCTACAGTGTAAATGCAAATCTTGTTTGAGGATGTAATTTCATAAACTGCAACGTCTGGATCTCCTGTCTGAGTGTGTGCTTTGCTGCAGGCTGTTCCGCTGTAGCTCTCCTTTGCATTAGACGTTTGCGTCACACGTGCGCGCCTAGCTGGCTGCTCAGTAGCCGCCGCCATAGGTACTCCTGACCGTGCATTGAAGTAATCAGATCACGGGTTTGAATGATTTCAGTTACATCACCTATATTAATGCCTGTGGCTGCCGGAGGGTTTCAAAACTTGCACATTTAACCCGCTTTGTTTAGGTTTTTGAGTTGCGTTGTGATTACGGAGTCTGTAATTAACTGATTTTTTTGTTTGACTGCTCCTCCCAAGTAATTGCGGCCTGATTACTGCGTGCACATTGGTGAAAGAATAATGTCCTCAGTCGAGGAAAGACATTAGTGGCGCTGATGTCATTACACGGCTATAAAAGCGGTTACGCTTCCATATGGAAATAGTTTAAACTTGTTTGTTGCGTCGTCCTTACGCCGCTTCCCTATTAATGGATGCTTTGTTTGCTGTGAATACTACCAACACACTGTAAACCCATACGTACTGTCAGTTGATTGGTTTACTTGTTAACTCCAGGTTGACAATTCTACATAAAATCAATAATGTTGTGTTGATCGCTTGTCTAATCTTCAGTGTGGCTAACTCTCCTGTTTTCCTAAACTGCAGGGTTTTGGAAAACAAGTGGATGTGTCATATATTGCCAAGCATTACAACATGAGCAAAAGCAAAGTGGACAACCAGTTCTACAGCGTGGAAGTGGGAGACTCCACCTTCACAGTTTTAAAACGTTTCCAGAATTTAAAGCCCATTGGCTCCGGAGCTCAGGGAATTGTGTGGTAAGTGCTTTTTCGTTTTATGTCCCGTTTTTATGTCACATCAAGCTGTTTGATGCGCTTTTGTGCAATATTTAACGTGGGATCGTCTTATTTAGCGGTTGTTCGTTGGGTTTTCTGTTGTTTACTGCTGCGGCAGAGCGTTAAGAATGAATATCTGCTTCTTGTTTTCTGTATTTAGGGGTGATAATTTGGCAACAGTCAACACTGGTGTGGGTTGATTAGGTCTGGTCCATCACATCACTGAAGGCACATCTTGTTGCCAGGCAAAATGGAAGAAATGTGGTGATGCAAAATGATGAAAAGTATAAGCTCATAGGTGAAAAGGAAAAAGGATATGTCAATATTTGTATCATTTCCTGTGTGTATTTTGAGATTTTGGAGTAAATTATTAAAAAATGGCATTAACCGCTAATAAATCAGAATAATAGTTCTCCTTCCATTCTGAAAAGTCTGAAAGTGAGCTTATGTTTGATATAATGATCAGCTGAGAGCATACACTAGATATGTTGGCGTTTTGGCAACAAAGCTAAATAATAAATGAGAGTAAACCAAAAAACTACTGTTTTTTTACAACCTGGGCCTTATTTCTGCCATAAAATACGATCGTTTACTCACCCATATAACTTTTGTGTCATTTGTAGTCAATCAGGAGATATTTAGATCAGCGTATATCCATACAGTGGGAGTGACAGGGGCACCGAAACGCAGCCTTCTCAATAACGTATTATTAAACTTGTTCATTTCACCAATATTTTGCTATTTTTTTGGCTGAATATTTTTCGATTTTGAGGTTGTGGACGAAAAATAGCAGTAGCAAATTACAGGTAAACAAGCCAAAGGTTGTGGGTGCGTGGGGCGCTCAGAGATGACATCACCCAGGTCAGAAGGCATCATCTGGGGTCTGTAGGTCAATCTACAGACCCCAGATGATGATAACAGGTAACTCTGGACTCAACGGGGAACAGCTTAGCGTACATTAACAAAATATTAGTGAAATTAATAAGTTTGACGCCAGATAATGTGTTATTTAGAGGCTGTGTTTGGGTGCCCCAGTCACTCCCATTATATGGATATATACACAGATCTAAATATCCGACTGACTACAAATGACACAAAAGTTAAATGGGTGAGTAAACTATTGTATTTTATGTCAGAAATAAGCTGCCTATCCTATTGCTGTCCCTTTGCAGGACTGTGTTGTAGTACTGTGGCTTGTGTTTCTAAATATGACAGCTACTGAAATCTTAGAAAATATACGTATTAAAAAAAGACATTCACTGGAAGAATCAGGATCATCATTCTGCTGCAGTTGTGGAAGATATGGGTTCATATGTTTTCCTACAGCACAGCTTTTATTTAGATCATGGATGTATGGGCTACAAGAGCCAAACAGGACGGACACTTATGTGAATCCCTAATCCAGATTGCAGAGCTCGTATTCATTGTAATTCACCTCATGCCTGCCCTGTCAGAATGCAGAGGGACGACTGCCAAGGCTCCACTTAAAGGAATGCATCTTACAGTCTTCCGATCCATGGGCTACATTTATGTTAATGCCGTGTCACCGCGGTGATATACCCGTCTCAGACACCCTCGGGACGCGCCAAGTTGACGTGCTTTATGCCGGTGTCCGAAGATTCACCGGCTCTCGACACTCCTGCCCCCGACTCGCCCTCTCTCATTGTCCTTCCTTTGCTTCCCATGAACCCCAGTCCTTCTTCCCCCCACCCCCATTCCAAAGCAATTTTGTGCCTTTGCAAAGGAGGCTTGGGCAGGCTGTAACGGCTAGCGCTGGGGTTGTGCCCGTTTGAAGGATATTGTATAGAGATGGATGGCAGAGAGTGCAAATCTAATTGAACCTTCTCTGCTGCGCGCTGCTTGGCTGTGCCCACAGCTGCCGTCTGGTCATATGGCGGGGGGTATTACCAACTCAAACCACATAAAACCCCAAAGACTCATTTGATATCCTGCTGATTATGGAGCTCAAATGGGACGCAGCGTTTAGATGTTAACAAACACACACTACAAGACCCGTGCGTTGGTCCTGGAAGAATGGTCTAGCCGTGATACGATGATGATAATAGTGATTAAAGTGACTGCTTATTGAGCGTTATCTTCAGCATCATCCTCAACAGATTGACATAATCACATTTGCATAAACATCTGTCTGATTCTGCACAGACAGTCGAATTCGCTCAGACATGCGCTCACAGCGGCTAACCGCATCAGACGATACGCACACAAGCAGACATAGATTAGCAAGAGATTATCAGTAAAAACCACCACAAGTACATATTCTGCTTTACTTATGCAACATCGCAGTAAAAACTCACTCGCTCGCTCGCCCCCAGTCATCCCAATCTGCGCACGTCCCTGCCCCCGTGACTCCTGCGCTCGGCCGGGATGATCGCCCAGAAGCATCTCAGGCAGGAGGGGATGAAGGCTTTAAGTAGTTTAGCTGTTCATGACATCATCTTTCGCTCGGCTCTGAAAGTGATGACTGGTTCAAATCCCCACTGGATCAATGCTTTCACGGAGGCCCCCTGCCGTTTCCATGGCCACACACCGTCCCCGGGCCTGCAGTCTCCGCAGAGCTGCATCCAGCATCCAGCCGCCATCCTGTGAGCGGCACGCAGACGCCTTGAAACTCAATTTGCAGCGTCTTGTTTTTGGAGTTTAAGGCAAAATGCGACATGTTTATGGCTGCTTTTCCTGCACGGCTGGCTGACTGGCAGCGGATATAAATCGACGCAGGAGGAGCTGAAATCCCAGAGGTTTGGGATTGTGTTGAGTCAGCACGCTGCCGTAACGGGCCACCCAAATAGTTTGAGCATCAATATTTAAAGCAATATTTTTGGAATCTATTCATATTACAAAACATTTCTTATTAATAATTGATATTAAATGGGAGAAATCAGTGTTTATATTTTAAGATTTGGGGTAATTTTTGGTGCTTTCAAAGAAAACAGCCTCTTTATAATCTGCAAATCTACATGTGCAGTATTAAAACAATAGTCTGTTTCCTTGGAGACGCTCCTTTGCTTTTCTGACTCTCACCGATTCAGATGCGCTTAAAGGAGTACTGAGTTTACTCTGTGTTTCTGTTTCTCTGTGTCCTGCAGTGCGGGCTATGACGCCATCCTGGACAGAAATGTGGCCATCAAGAAGCTGAGCAGACCCTTCCAGAACCAGACCCACGCCAAGAGGGCATACCGGGAGCTGGTGCTCATGAAATGCGTCAATCACAAAAACGTAAGCGACTCAGCCGCCAGGTGACAGAGGCGGGAATGTGAGGAAAATGCGTTTCAGAATGAAGCATGCTTTCAAACGGCTCCCCAGTCCGCATCTAACTACAGCATTTCCGGCTCCTTTGCTACCAAAACGCAGGCGAGCCGAGTGTAATGCTGGGGCCGTGCTAAATTCCTTGCCTCCAGAAATGAAAAGAATCTAGCAGGAGAGTGAAACAGAGGGCGCGATGTAATCACAGGCGTCGCAGTTTGTGCTCCTCTGCCTATTTTTCCCGTCTTGCACATTAATCCGCACTATTTTGTCCATGGCCATGGCCGTTACCAAACGTTGCGTCCTCAGTCCATTGTCGTGTCCACTGTCTCTCATTTTTAACGCTGACCCTCTCCTCTCTTTCAGATTATCAGTTTATTAAATGTCTTCACGCCACAGAAATCATTAGAGGAATTCCAGGATGTGTAAGTAAACCCCTTTTTTTATTTTTTTATATTTTTGCATAATGACGTTTTCATGAAAAAATATGAAGTTAGCTCATGTGAGAGTAAAAGGAGGGGTCAGATTTTATTATGCATTATGTGATCATCGCTCCTCCATCTGCGAGGCTGGAGTGTAGCCGGAGAAAGTACTCTAGGTGTAATCGGAGGCTGCTGGAGGTATCCTGTTCTCGTGCTGAATGATAAATGAGCGCGTGTTCACTTTTAGAACAATCTCTTGGCAAACAGCACTGCCGGGGGATTTGTGCGTCTTTGTGTCAAAGTTTTTTTTTGTTTTGTTTTTTTATTCAGCTTGAAGGTGCAGAAGGGTTTCGAATTATTTTGGCAGGAAAAGTTGAAGCCTGTCAACCGCTCGCACGTCGTTAAACTCAATCTTTCTCAGGTACCTAGTGATGGAGCTGATGGATGCCAACTTGTGCCAGGTGATTCAGATGGAGCTCGACCACGAGAGAATGTCCTACCTGCTCTACCAGATGCTGTGTGGCATCAAGCATCTGCACTCGGCCGGCATCATTCACAGGGTGAGGAGAGGGAGGATGCCAGGTTTTAACTGCTGCGTTTGGTTTGTGTTGTACGCTGTGAAATCTGCGCCCTAAGGTCAGTTTTAGGCGTTTTAATTAGGCACCACCTCTTGGTCACCATTTAGATGTTCCCAACCCAGCTGTCTCAAGTCGAACAAAAACCTGCAAGGCTCTAAAATGCCCCGAGGCCTTTGTAAGACCGTGTCTATTTCCATTTCCATCAGACTCTTCTGGGTGATCGAGGGTCTTGTATGGTAGGAAATGGGCGCTAGGGTTTTTCCTCCGTAGGTCAACAGACTGAAGCCTGTGCCTTTTTACACCCACTACAAGCCGAACAGTCAAGAGAGACGTCCCATAAAATAGCCAGTTGTCATTTTTAGACCTTGGTGTTTATTGAGTTTTAGAGGTGCTTGTAGGTTAATTTTGTTATCTTCACACAGAGCCGTGCTTTGTCCTTCTATCATGGTCTTTGAGTTGAGCCAAGCTAAAAGACTTGAGGCTGTAGATCTAAAGGACAGAGGTGGCTTTAATCTACTAGTTTAGCTGCAAACTTTCCCAAAGATGTTGAATTATTCATCTAAATATAAATCTGACTAACTCTACTGACTGCATCAGAGTGGACCTATCTAAACCTAGCTAAAACGAGACAGATAAGTCAAACGCCAGCTAACGTTACTGTCCATCCAAACTGCATGAATATAGCCTCACGTTGATCTTTCTCTCCTCCCCAGGATCTCAAACCAAGCAATATAGTTGTGAAGTCAGACTGCACCCTGAAGATCCTGGACTTTGGCCTCGCCCGGACCGCAGGCACCAGCTTCATGATGACCCCTTACGTTGTGACTAGATACTACAGAGCCCCAGAGGTCATCCTGGGAATGGGATACAAAGAGAACGGTGAGAGCGAGCGACGATTTAATGCTTGCTTGGGTCAGATTTTTAGTCACGTTTAAAGAAGTCTGTTTATTTTGTGCTTTCTTCATCAGTGTCACGGTCAACTTATAGAAACCTACCGGTGCATGTGTAGTTTTTTTACAACCTGAAATGTATTTCTGGCTTAAAATACAGTAGTTTACTCACCCATATAACTTCTGTGTCATTTGGAGATGATATTTAGGTTTGCGTATATCCGTGTAGTGGGAGTGAATGGGACACCGAAACTGCCGTGAAACTTGCCAATTTCACCAATATTTTGTTATGATACGCTAGTGCTATTCCCCGTTGAGTCCGGAGTTACCTGTTATCTATTAGTGTGTTATCAGCTGTTCCTCTCTCTGCCTCCGCATCCTCCTTTCAATGAGCTCCTCATCCGTATACTCTGGCTCAAAACGGTAAGGACATCCATCATAAACAAAGTCGTCGTCCACAACCTCAGAATCGGAAAAATACTCAGCCATGCTGCGAAAAACTAGCAGTAGCAAATTACAAGTAAACAAATCGACCGTTGCAGGTGCGCAAGGCGATCAGAGATGACATCATACAGGTCAGAGGTTAGCAAGTCAATCTACAGACCCCAGATGATTGTAATAGATAACTCTGAACTCAACAGGGAATAGCACTAGCGTATCTTAAGAAAATATTGGTGAAATTAGCAAGTTTCACGGCAGATTATGTGTTATTTAGAGGCTGCGTTTCGGTGCCCCAGTCACTCCCACTATATGGATATACGTGAATGTAAATATCATCCGAACGAGTAAGTTAAATTAAATCATATTTTATGCCAGAAATAAGGTCCAGGTGAAATTAAGGACTTTTGCAGCAGATAATGCATTATTTAAATGCTGCGTTTCGGTGCCCCATTCACTTCCACTATATGGATATACACAGATCATATTCTCCAAATGACACCAAATTCATATCGGTGAGCAAACGATCATATTTTATGCCAGAAATAAGGTCCAGGTTGTAAAAAAACAGTAATTCAGTAAAGATAAAGTTATTGTACTTTAGTGCGCAGTGTAAAACCTTTTCAACACTTCTTGTTGAGCTGCTAGACTGATTAAAGTGTTGGTGGTATGAGTCACAGACTAAAAGCCCCCGGAACATCAACACATGTGCTGTGAGTGGCAGCCTGGCTATGACTCATTAGCCAAATTCTTCCCAAGAATGGACGCTCGTGGGCTCCACTGGCTTTGAATTGCCTGACACAAGCCTTTTCTTTTCTTTCGTCTTCTTCTGTTCACTGTCTGTATGTCATACTAATTTATGCAACATGCCTCCTCGCTGATTATTTCTCTCCCTCTCTCTCTCTCTCGCTCAATAACAGCTGCTTCCTTATCGCTGTCGCCTCACAGTGGGTCTCACTAACCTTTACTCCCCCTCCCCTTCTTTTTTCTTCTGCTCCCTCTGCCTCTCACCTCTATGCGTGCAGTGGATATTTGGTCGGTGGGGTGCATTATGGGAGAAATGGTGCGCCACAAAATCCTTTTCCCTGGCCGGGACTGTATCCTTCTTAACACTCAGAAGAATGATCTGATGGTAACTCTGGTTGAATTGTTGTTATGTGTGCTGACAATCAATCATCAGTGAAAATGTTCTTTATTTTAATTATTGCCCTTCAATTTAAACTTCTTGGTCACTTTTGGTGCTGCAGATACCAGACCTGATGTTTGCTGCGTGTCACCGAGGTGAACTAAACCACGCCTAGCTGGCTTCATAACACATGTTTGTACCTGTCCCAACTTTTAACCCTTTTCACAGTAACATCCGGAGCTTTATTCAACCTTATCATCGTAATATCGTCTCTGAATATTTAAGAGTGTGCCGTTTGGAGTGTTTTTAGATCGCGGGGGCGGGGGTCAGTTGCACCCTACGGAGGAAAGGATGCCTCTTTTCATTTCACCGGGGAGGATAAATATTCCCCATGCTGCGTCCGTGCACATGTGCGCACACGTGAAGAGCATCCCGCCATCTGAGAGCGCCTCCATGTGTGAGTCAGACGGAGTTATTAAGCATTCGGTAATGAATGATTAATATGTTCCCTTTGAGCATCTGTTAATAGCAGCTAATCCGAACTCATTTGGCAGTGTGAGGGAAGTTCAAAGGTTAGCGGTGTAGCCTGTTAGCATATTAGCGTTTAATTAAAAAAAAAAGAAAGAGCTATGACGCTAAGACAATAAAAAAGTAATTGCTAACATGCCTCAGCATCTGGGAAGTCAAAGCCTGATATACAGTAAATTCTAAGCGGCGTAGATTTCTTTTGTGTGTTTTGCTAGGCGACGTGCTGCCACATTAAGACGGACTGTTGTCTATTTTGAGTTAATCCCATGTACCTGCTGCTGTCATGCCTCATCCGTAGCTGGAAATAGTTCCTGTTGATGGACTGACATGCTTCTTCTTATGTCAGGTTGTGTGAATGCGGCTTGCAGATCCAGCTCCCACCTTGAAGTTTTAAACCTATAAGCGCGTGGCTGTAAAACTGTGCGCAGTTTCTTGTTGAAGGTTCGGCTTCTTGCAACTTCCCTTCTAAATATGCACCAATATGTAGATCACTGACGGACCAGAAAAAAACAAGGGCCGTCTCCTTCTGCTGCAAGCATTCCTGTGTGCAGAGATTAATAGCAATCTCACACGCTTGAGAGCTACATCTAATTTGTTGCGGCCACACACTCGTAGGGGGGACATGCGGGTCGCTGCACGGTGCATACTTTTGGTCTTATAGGCCATAACGGGACTACAGATTTGGCAGCAATCACCGCCTGTGTGTCTGAAGGTGCTTGTGTTAATTCTCCCCTCCGTACAGCCCTGAACATGCGGCCCCCTGAAAGATTAATGCTCTGGAAAACTAGAAAACGCCGCAATGAGCTCAGCAGTATCGCTCTCCCTCTCCGTCTCTCGCTCTCGCATGAAATCCTTATCATCTAATTCTCCGTCCTTTCATGCTGTAGATCGATGAAGTTTAGTCACGCGCACTTCTGTTAATCTCCTGCTCGTGGATCAGTTCTGGACGGGTACCTTGTTCTCGGCGATCTTAATGCACCTCATTTCAGCCTGAAGTATTGACCTTGCTGAAGTTATCTGCACCTTCAAGTGTCTGTCAAAAGATGATTTAGAGCCGTGTTGTTTTTTTGTTTTTTTCCTGCAGGGACAGGTCACAGCACAGTGGACTTTGCTGGTTGTCCCACGATGGATTAGTGCAGCAGCGTGCCAAATATGTAGTTATGGATGGCGAGGAAGCTGGAGGTGTATTTTGATGTTGTGTAGGCTGGGAAAAACTCACAGGGATTAGTTTATGGTGTGTCGAGACAGGATTTAATTCTCTAGAGAAAGTGGTAGTGATTTGAACATTTCCTGTTCCGTAGTTACGACACTGGTGCACCTTTAGCTTTCATATTGTGGCATGCTGCAACAACAGCAAGCATGGAGCTGTGCAGAGTGGTGTTGAGTCCATGATGGAAAAGTTGCAAGCAATTTTTCTTCAAGGTGTTGTTGCTAAGATGGCCAAGGTGCACTCAACAGTTTGGTTTTCGACGATCAGCTCAGGTAGCAATAAGTATACCACCTAAGTGGTTGCTGTTTATCAGTCCAGCAGCTAGTTAAGGCAACTGTTCATTAATAAAAATAAACTGATTCACTTCATCACGTAGATTTCGTTTTAGCTGACACCAGAATAAATAAAGCAGTGGCACCGGAGCTCATTACGCGCAATGAATTAACCCGTTTTCAATTAAACCATTGCACTAATTAGACCATAACTTCAACCTGAGTCACTATTAGAATTGCATTACTAATTTTACTCATCTGTCTTTCAAAGCCATAAACCAGTTACCTTCTTATTGAATGCAGATGTTCCTGACCCCGCTGCATTTCATAGGAGCGTCTTAATCGCTAGCTAACGGGCTGTTCCACACTTAAATATCACTGGGTAGCCAAACTGCACGGCGGTTTCTGCAGTTTGAAAACTAATCTTGATATGGGGACCTATGGGAACGATTTGCAGCTTTATCAAAATTGCCCAAAGGCGGAGTCCAGCAGTTCTCCATGTACCAAGGCTTTGGCTGCGATAAGACTAAACTGAGGCGATCTTTAACAGTGACAGCTACCGAACACTGTTGTTGAACGTGGTAGAAAGAATTCCCTACTGGCTTTGAATCTGAATCTACAGAGAAAAACAGAGCTCAAGTGGAGTTACATTCATCAGGAATGAACCTGACACTGTGTGTGTGTTTGTGACCCCAGTGGACATGTGGTCAGTCGGCTGCATCTTTGGAGAGGTGATAAGAGGGACAGTGCTGTTCCCTGGGACTGACCGTATCCTTCCAACCTTCAGCCACTACCTCACTCCCGGTGCACGTAGCAGCATTTTGTTGAGACCAACAGCTCTCTTCTGTTGTACGGTGCCCCGTTTGAAAAGGGGGAGTAACTCCAAACTCAGCAGAGGATCATGGTTTTTGGCAACGAAACGCCACACTGTCTGAGTGAATCCAACTATTTGGTAAAGAGCCACGGATAAGAGCTTTAGCGGATGAAAAAAAAAAAATGTTTCAAAGGGCACTGGGTGGATCATGGCCAATGTGCAAGAGAGAAGGCGGAGGAGAGGCGTTCCAGCAAAATAAAGTAATAGGGACTCTTTGGTGACCCTGGCAGCTCATTGACACTCAGAGTGAGAACAAGGGGAGATAAGGGGGTGGGTTTGAGAGTGTGGTAAGAGATATAATAACTTGTCGTGAAAAGTTTTCCACACACACAAACACGGACTCATCATCTCATCAGGAGGTTCATTGTCAAGCACAGTGAAACGATTCCTTTTCAAGTTTCAGCAAACCAATTCGTACAAATTAAAAATTTAAAACAATTTGTTGCACAAAAAATAATTTTCATAATTTAATAAGTGTTGCTTATTGAGCTTGAAGGCTTTCCATTTCTAATGCATGCTTTTTTTGGGGGGGGCAAGTGGGATAAAGGTGTTTTTGAGATTAGAATTATCTATTAACGGGGCTTGTGTCCTATATGAAATCCATTACACCGCACCAGGGTGTTACCTGAGTGGACACCGAGGCTTGAAGGATGACAGGATGCTACGTAGTCCAGGTGTGTTTGCCTTAATCTTGACCTGCCACACCAGATATTGACCAGTGGAACAAGGTGATCGAGCAGCTGGGCACGCCCTCACCGGACTTCATGAAGAAGCTTCAACCCACGGTGAGGAACTACGTGGAGAACCGGCCAAAGTACGCGGGCCTCACCTTTCCCAAGCTCTTCCCCGACTGCCTTTTCCCCGCTGACTCTGAGCACAACAAACTCAAAGGTGAGAACCCGTGGGTGGACTTAGATGTGCTAGTCATTTCCAGTGAGAGAATTGAGAATTATGCGCCGTAATCTCTGTTAACTCCTTGTCCTTTAAAGTTGTGTAATATCTTTAATTTAAACATCCTGCTTCTCTGCTTGCAGCCATGTTTCTGTTAACTAATCTCAACATAACAACAGTGCTAAGATGACAGTGTGACTATGACGCAGCTCCTATAATCACGAGTTAATCACATCCAATACTTGCAAAAGTAATTATATTTACGTTAGCTGTAGCTGTGACGCTGCTAATTTGCAGGATGTTTACATGCCAACCACAGACAGTATAAAGATGGACTGAGGAACAGCTCTTCGAAACTGAAGCCAAAGAAAGTAGAGCTCCCCTTGGTGGCTGGCTGCAGTATAGGTCAGAAGCTCCACCCCCTCCGTGTTAGTGGGTGGGACTGGGGCCAAACTAAAACGCTAAAATACACGTCAAATATTTATTTCAAGGATGGTGTCCGTCATCTTAGATAACTAACATAATGCTGATGGATGTTCAAATGTCATTTTAATTAATTAATAAGTTATTTGACGGTATAGAAACAGGATGTTACATAATGGCGACCCACTAGCTGCCATGCCAACCGCTCTGTAAAGCGGTTCCCATGGGACCATGAGAGTTGTTTAAAAAAAAATAAAAAATAAAAATAAGTACATTGTATGATCCAATATTTCATTGTAAGTAGTGGAGGTAGAGCAGAGAATAGTATTAATTAAACGAAAATGCAAGTAAGTCTGAGGTAAGTGTGGTCAATATCACAGCTCTGCGTGGCTCTATTCTCGGCCCGTACTGTGCAGACTCTGGCCCCAAAACTCGCAAGATGGCGCCGCCTGTACCCCCGGGGAAATGGTGTCAGTTTGGAGGAAGTGATGACGCATTGTCCATATTTATATACAGGCTATGATGCCAACACTCAGCATGGCAGACTTGTTAATCAGAGCAATGGTGGCTTTTTGGCCTCCTCATTAAACTGATGTCAAAGAGAAAGGCTTAATAGATGCAAGAAAGATTATTTGTGACTGAGGTCAGGTGGATGGATGAAAGAGAGAGTGACGAGGATGGTCGGGGGCTGAGAAATGAGACAAACACTTTTTTTTATAGTAAGTTCCTCGTGTCATGTTTTACCTGACGCCATTCACATCTCGTCTCCTCTCTCAGCTGAGCAGCGAAGAGAAGACAATCCTTCCTACAAGATACAACAAAATGTACTTTTCCTGTTTCCCCTCTGCTACATCAGAGCTCTCAATTCTCATGAATCAGTTCTGTATTCGAGCCGCTCCCTGCCGGATTAACAGTGCTGAAGGAGAGAGAGATGGAGATGGCGTGAGATCGGGGCTTCTGTTTTGTATGTTTTGTAGTGTGACAGGTAGGAAACTGAGTCAGACACGAGAGAGACATCCTCTGGGCTTTGGTTATTCTGAACTGGAGGAGGAGGAGGAGGAGGGAGGAGGAGACGGTGAGCACAGCAGGATCGAGAGGATGAAAGAGGATAAGGATAACGAACGGTGGAAGGGGGAGAGATGCATTCAGGAGCTATTTTATAGATTAAAAACATTTTCTTATTGATGCTCAGGCAGGGTTGCACCCAGCTTTCCTTCTTCATTTCCGTCCCCCCTCTCTCTCTCTCTCTCTCCACGGTTCGGCTTCTTTCTGCTGCTGCAGAGCTATTTATAGCGAAGGTCAGTGTGTGTAGGAGACGGATGGCGTGTGTGGTTTAAGGGTTCTCGATTTCAGATCAGTCCGAGAGGGCCTGAGGGCGGAGAGGCTGGCCAGCTGAGTGACTGGTGATGAATTTTGGAGATGTTTCAGAACGTGCATTTTGAAAGAGAAGAAGCCAGCTCTCACGCTGACAGAATCAGCCTGTGACAAAAAGCGCAAAGACCTATTTTCTCCTCAGCAGTGGATATATGGGACAAGGCAGAATTTTAATGAAAAAATCAGTCGACTGATGTTATTTATAACAGTTAAAGTACGGATTCAGAGTCTTGTTTTGTCCATAATATGTTAAAAGAAAAGGAGAATATTGAGTTGTCGATACCAGAGAGCGGTTGACATCTGATTTTTTGGCTAATCTATTTAGCTTTACATGCCTGTAATGGACACAAGATCAAAATAAAACCATACCACTGCGTAAAACTGCAACTATTCTGCTGCTTTTGTTAATTATTCTCTCAAATCCCTCAATCTCTTCACACTCTTCCTCCACAGCGAGCCAGGCCAGAGACCTGCTGTCTAAGATGCTGATCATCGACCCCGCCAAACGGATATCGGTGGACGAGGCCTTACAGCACCCCTACATTAACGTGTGGTACGATCCAGCCGAGGTGGAGGCGGTGAGTAGGCCGCCGCCGGGTGTATTGATCCCGAGAGCTGTCCTGTCTGTCTGCGTCTCGATTGGTCAGCTGTGTTTACTGACCACTGACTCATTTTATGTATTTATTTATTTGACATAAACAGCTGTAGTAGTTTTGAACCGATGTATTCTGAAAACGCTGGGTCAGCTGCATTTAGACTTGTGTTTTATATTTAATTTTTAGTTGGCATCTCATTTTCATTTTTACCTCACCGTTTACTGTTTTGCTTTTTTAGTTCAAATCTTTTTTTCAGTACTTAGTTTTTCTAGTGAATTCGGCTCAGTGCATCGTCCCGTCTCTTTTTTTTTTTTTTTTTCTCTTAAAGCAAGAGTGGTGGTGTCTCTGGTTTGATTTGGTGAAGTCTAACGTCTTCATCGGCGCCTCATTAGCACGAGGTGACGGCGAGATCGGGAAAAAAAAAAAAAGCCATCTGCAGCTCGATGATAAATAAACTCGTACAGATACCACTTGCAGCAATACTCTAACGAGTGCATGACCAGCTGATGAATTTCAGGGCTACTCTCTCTTTCGACTTATCCCCGCTGGTTGATGGCAGCGTTTTTTACACACGCCTTCCATTGTAGCTGTTTATTAGACGATTTCATGACTGTGCACTTGTCTAGCTGTCCACCTGTTGTTGGTTTTACTGATGATACTGTTGTTAGAGTTGATGTAGTGTGTGTAATATGGCTGTGAATGGCATCTCAACACATGTTCTGCTGTTTTCCCCTTCTCTAATGTCATCTCATGCTGATGAAGGCCAGAGATCTCATCCAAATATCCATGGTAAATAACAACCGCCCTGCATCGAAGTGATCCGTTCAGTGTAGACTCAATGAAAGAAGATATTTGGACGCTTTTGGTCCGGCAATGTCAATCCTTGAGGAGACCCTCCTGAAATGAAAACAGGCAGTAGCTGTGAATGTCACTCAAATTACATCTGTATGTCCATTTTCATTGAGAAAATCACAATTTTTGTTTATGCAATGACGTTAAGGACTCTATATAAGCTGTATCTGGTATCAGCAAAGCGGCAAAGCACTAGTTCTGAACTAGATGCATGTCATAAATGAGATTTTAGGAGGAATTTGCCACTTTTTTAATAATCATATAGCGTTAAACTTTGCACATGCTGTACTTAGTACTCCTAATGCACAACTGAACATCAATCAAGACACATTTTCTTGCAGTACGCACCAATCATGATCATTTTTAAGACGATAAGACGCATCTATCAGGTGAAAAAGGTGCAGATACTGTATCCATACGACTGCATGTAAACCATCTTAGAGAAGCAGTATCTACCTGACACGAGGAAATCCAATTCCACGAATCCTCCTTTGATGACAGCACCTCACTCCCACGTCATGTATAAATGGACGGTCTGTCGTGCTGCGGCCGCTCACTGCTGACCTCTTACGAGTTATAAACGGAGAGGTTTACGGGTGGTCCCGTCGCCCGCACTCGCAGAGAGCGGCAGAGTTATGGCGTCGGAGTCAGGGGCAGAATCACTGCATGGGTGGCAAGAAGGGCGGACCGGATGCCTGGCTGCATATTTGTGTCCCGGAAGATGAAATGACAGTCCGATATGTGAGAAGGATGTGGACACTTTAAATGTTTTCTTACCTCACCGTCTGTCACTGACTGTAAAGGTCTGAAGTATTTTCCTTTAATGTACGTGCGTAGAAGTGGGGAGAAAAAATGAATTACTGACTATTTCATGTGATAAAGTATAGTCTTTAATTTACGTCTCTTCCTTTTCGTCATAATCCACATCCACAAACTGCATGTTGTTGTTTTTTACATGTTAAAACTATGCAGATACTTTGGTGTGGTTTCACGTGCAGATATTTTTTCATCCCCATGTTTTTTCATTTTTTTACAAATTTATTAATAATTTAATCTGACACACTGTAATATAAACATATTGCATTAACTTGTTGTCGACCGGGTGCTATCAGCTGATTTGTTACCAAAATGGAGTGTGCTTTCTGCCCTTTAGCCTCCACCTCAGATCTACGACAAGCAGTTGGATGAAAGAGAACACTCCATTGATGAATGGAAAGGTGAGTACTGTTCACCTTAACCGAAGAAAAATAAAAACGGAAACGTGTGCAGTAAATCTTCCCTTGATCGTCGCCGTTGCTGATTGTATTTTGCATATTTCTGCCGCTCTGTGTGTGTCTAATCGAGCCGTCTCTGTGCGCTTCGGCAGAACTAATCTACAAAGAGGTGATGAACTTTGAGGAGAGAACGAAGAATGGCGTTGTGAAGGGACAACCTTCACCTTCAGGTACTCTCAGTGCATAACCCTAATCGATCTGTAAGTGAATTTACTATAACCTTACTGGAGTCCCCCCCATCCCTTTTTGTAAATAGAGCAACCCATTGTGCTGTTGACCATGTGTCTCTGTCCCTTGCATCTCAACTTAAATGTCGTTTAGTATATTTGCAAAATGATATTACTGTGAGCTAAGAAGTAAAGCAATTTCCTATTATTCCTATATTTTATTGCAAATGCTGCCCTTTTTATGAATGTGTATGTGTATATGTTTGACATATCATGATATAAGGTTTGGGGTCTTTGGGGTCCATCACAGGAAATGTCAGTCTTCAGATGCAGCTGACATTTTATCTTAGTCTCTTTGAGGACAGTAAGTGTTGTTCTCATGATCTGCCCCAGGGTGGCAGTGTTGAGTCATGTTATCACACTGACCAGGAAAGCCATGAGGAAAAACGGCTTATTGCTAGAGACAGCAGCCATCTGCTGATGAGGAGAGGTACCGGCTTTACGTGTGAAGGGAAACAAATTCACACCTGCACAATGAAATAATTCTCTCTGCCAGTGTCTTTCAAACCATGAACAAACCGATCAATGTGAAACCTTCCTCTTGCGGAGAGCTTCAGTCAGCCCTTTTCAGCTGATCCAAAAACAACAGCTGAAAGAAAATGTGGCGCGTTTGATCCCACAAAAAAGCATCCTCGCATCCCCTCCTCGCTCTGCCTTTCTGCAAATTCACGACCTCCGTCTTTCTTCCTCTTTCCATCCACTTGCAATTAAACGGATGAGCTGGCCTGTTGCATCTGATGCTGAGCGTATCAGACGCAGTGCAGGAGCTGCAGACGGCAGTGTTTTGCTGCAGCAGGAGAACAGAAGGGCTGAGAGTACGCAGTCGGAACCAGGATGAGCGAGTGTGTGTGTGTGACTGTAACACCTTCAAGGCTGTTAATGGGGATTTTATCACTACAGTTCTACAGTATTTGTTTGTAGGACACTGTCTATATAATCTATATAATAATCTAAATTACTGCATGCAAACATGAAACATAAAACCAGAGCCTTTCCTAAGACTAGAATTATGACTTAATTTTATGTTTAACAGAGCTTTGTCCATATAAAAGATTTAAAGTTGTGCTTTAATTGCATCAGAAACCCTTAACGGTTTATTTCTGATGATGTCAACCCAGTAGTGCAGCGACTGCTAATTCCGCTTTTCCTCTCAGTTCTGCGTTTGTGTGTTCCCGCTGGTCTCCATTAAGCAATTACATCTCACGGAAAACAGACACGAACGGCAGATTCACAATTTGCGTGTACTCTTCATGCATAAATCATTGCGCTCAAACTGTTCCCAGCACTGACTCCGTTTCCAAATCTTGTTTTCGTGCTGACAATGGGGAAAATATCCTCATGAACGTGTACAATCAGGGAGAATGGTGCATGCTGATAGACGGAAAGGATTCTCAGGTTTTTTGTACAGTTCCTGGGCTGCATTTGCTGTAAAGAGCTTAAGATATTAGAGTTAATTTGATGTATTGTTGATATTTAATGAGCAATTGGTGAATATGTGTGTGAATGGTTGGTTGTCTCTCTGTGATAGACTGGTGGCCTGTCCAGGGTCTGCCTCGCCCTTTGCCAAATGCCAGCTGGGATGGGCGCCGGCCTCTTGCAGCCCTCTCTGGGATAAGTGGTGATGGATAATGGAGGAATAATGGATGGTTCATTGTTAGATTGAATCAAGAGTTCTTTGATAAGGCCTCAAAAAGGCTTACTGCCTGTAATTTAAAAAATAACAGAAAAATAAGAGAACTGGGTTAAAGACTTAACTAAAAAAGTAACTTTATTGATAAGAGTATAACTTAAAACACGTGTTGCAGACGTGTCCTAAAATAGTATGAGTCTATAATGACATGTAAATGGATTCTTTGTTTGCCTTATGTCTGCTGACCACCAGCCAAAGGGCTCCTACCCTTCACCGAGTCCTGTCACTTCCCACAGAAAGCAAAATGAAAACCGGCAGACTTAGCATTGCAGCTAATAGTTTAGATTCTTTTAAAACATACAAGTTGACAAGAGATAAAAACTGAAAAAAGGTGAAAAGGCTAGTTTTTCTCATGTTTGCCAGTGTTAGCACTTTGCCAATGCTAGCCGTTTTCCCCACGTCTACCAAAGTTAGCACTTTGCTAATGTTAGCCGTTTATCCCATGTCTGCCAAAGTTAGCACTTTGCTAATGTTAGCCGTTTTTCCCATGTCTGCCAATGTTAGCACTTTGCTAATGTTAGCCGTTTTTCCCATGTCTGCCAATGTTAGCACTTTGCTAAAGTTAGCCGTTTTTCCCATGTCTGCAAATGTTAGCACTTTGCTAATGTTAGCTAATATATTCACTATGCTATGGGAATATATATGTACCTGCACATTGCTGTTGTTTTTCTAATCAGAAACCGTGACATAGGAAGTCAGGACATCAGAAACCCGGCTGTAGTGCAGCCCTCAACAATCTTTCCTGTGGAACCCATTGCACCCAAATCTTAATTACCTCCTTTGTCTCATTACAGACACACTGTGATTGTGATGATTGTGATTAATGTCGTCTCTATCTCATGGAAACCAGCAGTAACTTGTATTTCTCTGTGTGTGTGGTGCATACTTGTGAAATATCTCCTCTGTCTGTATCTGCTCCGGCCTTCACCAGGACTCCTTTACGTTGTAACCCCCTGCCGCTGTTTATTCCCTTAGCACAGGTGCAGCCGTGAACAGCAGCGAGAGCCTCCCTCCCTCCTCCTCCATCAACGACATCTCCTCCATGTCCACCGACCAGACCCTGGCCTCAGACACTGACAGCAGCCTGGAGACTTCTGCAGGACCCCTGGGGTGTTGCAGGTGACTAGCGGCCTGCCTGCGCAACCCCATGTTCTTCCGAAGGTGAAGGACCCGACTGAAACGTCCAACGTGAAAAATACGTAAAAAGAAAAGAAAAAAAAGAAGAAGAAGAGAATAGGAGTAAAGATCAAAATTAATATATTAAGAACAAAAAATGTGAGTTATGGAAACAAACACAGAATCTGAAATGAAGAAATCTAAAGCCTGTGCATTGTCATTCAACAACAGCAGTGGTATTTAAACTGAAGTAAATGAGCTGATATGTTAATGATCCTCTAGTTGCTTTGCTTATATTACCCCCACATATCTTGTATATGGCATCCAAACAAAAACGACCAATTGCTTAGACTTGCATCTCCTGTAAAGTGCATATTGGCTGGCTGCTGGTCACTCAACCCCTTACAGAAGCATTTACGCTCCGATCATTGTGGCAAGGTGGCTAAATACACTTCACCCCCACCCCCGCCCTTACCCTGTTCAACTCTAATTTAACTCCACTGCTGTAATTTGACCTCTGAGCTTCGTCTGAGATGCCCCCACCCATCCCAAATGTAAGGTTGCCTGATTTGTGTGTTTTTATGTGGTAATTCTGCAGGGATATGTAGTCGTTCTCACCCAGAGCGGCGCCCGCCCTCCCCCCACTTTCCCTCCCCCTTCCCTTCCCTGAGCTACTTGTAAATATTGTAATTCTGTACAGCTGAAGGGCAGACGGAGTGGGACTGACGGCCAGTACACTGGGAGTTGCTCTCTGACTCGCGCACCTTGCCACATCACCGCTTTCCACCTCAGTTGCCCCCGCCTATCGCTGTAGTCCTGCATGGTTAGATTTAAACAATGCTAATCTCACTGTATGCTAAAAATGAGTCTGTATAGAGACTTTTGTTTATATACGATGTAAATTAACTCAACTCCAGACATAGGGAGGAGGAGGAGGTCTGGTCACAGTGGGACGTGTGGGTGAGTGTGTGTTTGTGTGTTGGTGAACCACAGGCAGTTAAAGGGTCGGCGTGCTCAGATTTAAACGATTTCGATTGTTCTCAGACTTCTTAAGATGACTTTTAAGAAGCCTGCCGTGCGTGTAAAGGCCCTTTCCGTGGCAGCGTGCGTCGACCGGTCCCTCCAACACAACAAAACACAACACAACACGGGCTTTGCAACAGCCCTGCATGCCACTGTGTACCAGTAACTCCTCACAGGCACAGGAGGTGGGCGTGTTTCACTGTGGCGTAACCACAAACAGACTATTCCTATTTATTTGACTCTTCGAAAACAGAGATCTCTTTTAGAGCGAGACACAAGAAGTAGGAAGTCTAAAGGCGTGCGACGAGTGTTAACTACGTAGCAATAACTTGTTTTCTCATCTCACTACACGCACGCAAAAAAACATCTGACATAGAACCGGACAGAGGCAGCCCATCAGCTACGTGGACAGCATGATTTATATACACGATTTATTTTGGTTAGATGGAGTCTGAATATGGCAAGTGCCTTTTGGAATGAAGCATTGCAGGTGCAGAAGTGATATGAATATTTTTATTTTTATTTTTTTAGTGTTTTCTCCTCTGCTTCTTCTTGTTCTGCCTTAAAAACTACCCCCACTGTTATCCTTCAACAGTTTGACTCAAACAAAAATTTAAATATCCACATTTTCATTTGATATTGCTCTCTATTTCTCCTGCAAAGAAAATCCGAGCCAGATTTTCTTTGTCGATTTTCAATTTTCGACATTTTGCACCTTTTCTTTCTAACATTTAACTGACACAAAGTAAGTTCGTCTGTGCGCCTAATCTTCTGTGACTCTCCCGTTGTAGTATTTTAACCTAACCGCGCTTTCTGCTGCCAGAAACACTGGCAGTCCACTGCTGTCAGCTGCGGCTTTCTTTAATGTTTTAGACGAAACTGAATCTAACCTGAAGCCAAGCACGTAACCCGTAAGTGTTTTCTTTATGTGTTATTAGTTAAAAAAGGTAGTTTTCTTTCAGCTTTGATGGGTCTACAGACAAAGGCCTGTTGTTGCTGGGTTTAAAAAACTAAATTAGGCTAATTAGTCTCCAAAATAAATTAGCTACATTAAAGCATACAAAAAACTGTTTTTAGATGAAGGACACACTTAATGAGACACACAAGGAATTTCACACATAGTTAAGGACAGTGCACACAAGACAAGGAAAAGTAAACATTATTCATTCATTCATTTTCTGTAACCGCTTGTCCTGAGGGTTAGGGTCGGGAGGGGGGGGCTGGAGCCTGTCCCAGCTGTCACTGGGCGAGAGGTGGGGGTACACCCCGGACAGGTCACCAGTCTATCTCAGGGCTAAGACAGACAACCATTCACACGCACACTTACAGCTAATTTAGCATGTCTTTGGACGGTGGGAGGAGAGAACCCACGCAGACACAGGGAGAACATGCAAACTCCACACAGAAAGGCCTCAGATGGAACCGTCTTGCAGTAAACGTTATATAAATACAAAAAATAGCAATTTAAATACAAAAGTAGATATATATATATATGTATGTAGTCTACCGGAAGCAGGCTTGGAGAACGGTTCAGATCTGAGCCTGACGTTGAGGAGGTTTATTTCTTATCATGTCATTCAACAGTTCAACCTTGTGTCTCCAGTTATAGCTGCTGCAGAGATTCTTTCTTTGCGTCTACATACAGTCTCTCTCTCACACACACGCGCCTCCTAAATTACTTAGCAAAAAAGCTACATGGTTAACACTCTCCCTGCCTGTGACTTGTGTGCAGCGAACCACACACAGACTAACAGCACCTCCGCGGAGCTAAGAGGGTGGCTGAGGTTGGCGTCTCCAGAATAAGCTACGGCTAGCTTGGCTTTCTGTTCAGGGTCTGGCCAGGGCAATCTTTCAAACAACAAAACAGGGTGCAACTTTGAAATTCTTTGTGTTTCAGAATTGTATTATTTTTTTTCCGACGGGGTCTGAAGCGTTTCACTCGGCCCCTAC
Source organism: Planiliza haematocheilus (assembly GCA_005024645.1). Taxonomy (NCBI): domain Eukaryota; kingdom Metazoa; phylum Chordata; class Actinopteri; order Mugiliformes; family Mugilidae; genus Planiliza; species Planiliza haematocheilus. The sequence continues at coordinate 4,735,177 of SRSE01001181.1, forward strand.
ACCACAAACACACACACAAGTACTGTTGGCGTTTTTTCTACAGGGGCATTTTAAACCATCCCAATACTGGAGTTTCTGTATCTTCACATGCTTTACTGACACATGTTAATGTCTTTTCTTTTTCTGAATGTTGGATCTTTTTATATCCCTCCAGACAATAAGTAATTGTGATTTTAAAACAAAAAGGTGCTTGTTAGGGGGCACCTTATGTAAAAAAAAAAAAGGAAGCATCAGCTGGGTGGTCAGCACTGAATGTAGAAGTGAATGATTTCAGAGTTAGGCGCGTCGTCGCTGCTCTGCTCATCGGTGTGTGTGACTTTAAACCAACCAGCATTCAACACTAACTGTATGTGAGGTTGAATCGAAAGAGGTGATCTGGTGTCTGGACAAGTTATTTTCCAGCCGTCATGTTTTTTTTTTTTTCTTTCAATTAAATCAAATTTATTTTATGTGCGATTGCTTTTGAGAATGTCGGTGAAGAGTTGGTAGTTGATGACGTGTGTGTTCGTGTTCAGCCACACTAAGCGTTGAATTAGAAATGTGTCAATTGTCATAACTGTTAATTATTATTATTTTTTTGTCTTAAAACGATATATTTTGAGTTCAGGGTCAGTACAAATCACGTCCGTTAGCCATTTATTTGTAATCTCAAAATGACTGACTTGTCATTCAGCCATAATAATATTGCCAGTATGAAGAAAATAATTCCATCCAAGACGTTAGGACACATCTCGTACTCGGCTGTGCCAGCATCAAACTCTTTGGACTCAGCACACGTGAATCCCCGACTTATTGATTTTCACTTTTCACTGTAAATAAAAACAATCCAACGACGCAATAAACTCTTTATTGCACTCAGACAGGGAGGCAAGCTACTGCAAGGGTCAGGCAGGGGATGCTAAAACGTTTCGAGTCTTAAATGTGGAACTCTGCAACGATGAAACCCTGTATAGCTCATCTGAATCAGGTGACGTTGTTCTTCGGTTCTTTTCTGATTCCTTCTCTCTCTCTTTCTCTCTCTCTCTCTCTCTCTCTCTCTCTCTCTCGTTTCTTTTTACTCCGTGCTGTTTTAAAAATGAATCATTCGTTTGACATTGTCAGGTTGAGAAACAAAAACATTATAAAAAAGTAAAACAAAAAAAAAAGAGAAAAGAAATTGTATCTGTTTCACGCTGATCTCAAAAAGCTTCAGGCTCTAGCGTTTCAAAGTAAAGTCAAAAAACAAATGCAGAAGAAAATGAAAAAAAAATAATTTACTGAAAGCTGTTACTGTAAACACGACATTTTAAAGGAACTGTGTATGTAAAAATAGTATATGTATGTGATTGAAAATAAACAAAACCTTTGATCTTGGACATTCCCGTGGACGTTTTTTCTTTTACTTGAAGTGAATGTGTTGGATTTAACTTGACATAGTTTGCTTTTGTGATTGTGTTTGTTTTTTCTTTTGCCACCTACGTCTGTTAACCTCTCCTTCCATGTGCGTCCATGTGCTCCTCCCTCCATCAGTCTAACCTCTCGTTTTCCCACCAGCCGTTTTCTTTGTAGTCTTATGTTTTGTTTGTCTGTTTCCCCCGGATGTTTCACCACCTGCCTCTTTTCTTCCTTGTTTCCAGGGATGTTCCTCCACCTGTTTTCCTGCCTTTTACACTGCAAAAACCAAATCTTACCAAGTATATTTGTCTCATTTCTAGTCAAAATACACTTAATATAAGACACGATTGCTTAAAGAGTAACATTTCAGAAAGACACAGAGACTTGTTTTAAGACAATGCATCTTAATACAGAGTTTCACTACTTTCATTGGCAGCTTTTTTTTGCCTTTTTGAAAAAGGCAAAAAAAAGCTGCCAATGGAACTAGAACCTATTCCACATGATTTTGCATATTGTTTAAACATAGTCTTGATTTTTCAGTGTATCTCTGAAACTATGAAACTATTATTGACATTAGTTTTAATAATTTTATACTCCTGACAGGACTTTATAATAAATAGAAAACAGTACACAATGTTCAACTCAGGATTCAGCTTTATTGATTTTGTCCAACAGTGTTAGAAGTTTTTCCAACTTTACAGACATTAGCAATATTCTGAACAGGTTAACGTCGAAATGGGTCGAAACCCAGACCAATGCACTGGATTCTTGACCAGCGTATTATATTCAGCCGTTGATTCTCCTGAGTGGCACATTTATTTATTTAAAAGAAAAAGATTTATTGTCCCAATTACTTATCACATTGAGTATAATTAGACTGAGTCAGGCTTCAACCCTTCTACATGACCGCTCTGACTTATTTCAGTTACAGACGGTATCAAATGCCCTGGACTGTCCAAAAAGCTCAAACCTTCAAACCTTTTAATTTCAAAAATAACAAAGTAATAACACTTGTTATTTTACCTCATCAACTAGTTGGTTTGCTTAATATTTAAGGTTTGTCACCTCAATATCTGTCACAGTGAATCTCAGAAAAAAACGACTACATTTACTTGATTAAAGGAGAGATATTTGAGATACTTGTGTTCTAAAACAGTAACAATAACATGCAAAACCATCACCACATTTCCCACATGTCTTTAAAAAACTGATTACATGTTACCTAACTACCTTTTTAGTTACCTAATATTCACCTCAACTAATAATAATGTTAACTGATGATTAGTGATTATGTATGAAGCATTAGAGGCGTTTTACTCATTAACAAATACAACAACATGCTCTGAAACATAATTATGATGAAATATGAATATGAATATGGTGATTATACGGTATATTTTCTCAAAGTCTTTTACAGTGACATAATGTTCTGCTGCTTTGGAAAAACAAACAAACAAACAAACAAAAAAGCAAAAAACAATGAATATTTACACCAGTGAGTCTACACTTCATGACCATTCACTGTTGGAGCAAACTGATATCCTGTCAGGGTCTGGATGTATCAGACAACAGGTCAACACATGGTTGGTGCAGTCACCGTGGTGGATGTGGGATCAATCTTCAGGTATAAAGAACTGAACAACAGTCCAGGACCAGATGGTTCTGTCTGGACGACTTGATTAGAACCTCTTGAGGCTTGAGGGATGGTCCCAGTCAGCAGTGGTGCATGGCAGCTGATTGACACCGAGACTCTACTGCACCACAGGTCAAAAGTTTTTTTTTTTGGAAATATGAGTGTCTAAACTAGACCCTGGAGTCAAAAAAGGGTGTCACCTGGTCTAAAGAGTCATGTGGACAACAGGATAGGTAATGACATCTAGATGTAGTTTGGGAAGAAGTCTGCTAGAGTCCAGATCCAGTATCAATAGAGAGTATCTTGTAGCACCAGAAAACCTTTAAACATCGATTAAGTCGATATGCAAAAACTCAGAGTGAATTTGTTTTTGGTTAACTTTGTGGTTCCAGGTGTTTTCTACTGTTCTTACTGAGCTGGACACAGGACAGCATAGTTGGGACTCTCATCAATGTAGAGCCCAGGGTAAAGAGGCTCAGTGAATGTGCGTGGCTTGAAGGAGTAGATGACACTGAGTGTGTTAGACATGACTTCATAAATGCACAAATGACCAGCAGGCCAGTCTAGAAACACTCCAATCTTTTTGCTTCCGGGACATAGCTTAATGTCATTCCACGGTTTACCATTATGCCATGCTCTATAACAATTCTGTGGACTGACACCAAAATACCAAGACAGATCATTGTATCCGAACTTATTCTCTGGACCATTTCCTTTCCGTGTGATTCTGTTGTATGTGACAGCTACACCAATAGAAGTACCCTCACTCAGCTCTACCTCCCAGTAATGGCGATCACGCAGCCCTTCTCTACACAAAACCTGAGGCACCGTATCAAACCTTTGTGGGTGATCGGGATATGTCTGCTTTTTTTCATATATCACCTTCTTGTTGCTCTCAGACAAAGTGAGCCAGTTGTTTGCTGTGTCTGGGTCGAGGGTGAGGTCGCAGTAGTCTGTTGGAGAGAACATGACAATAATCTCTTATCAATTCACTCTGGTTGACTCACATATATATATATATATATGTGAGTCATATATATATATATATATATAAACTAATTGACAATAAGATACTTACACCACATTAGATCCTGTTTGTCTGTTACAGCTTTGGGTTCAGGAATATCTGGCTTTGAAAAATCCTCCGTGATCAGGATGCCATCCTTGTAATGGTACATGGTCGCTCCTTGGAACTTCTCATTGGGTACAGCTGCAACTAGGAAATGAAATCTGCTGCTGCTACTCAGTTCTTTGACAGTTTTAGAGAATTCGGTGGCTTTCTGTCTCATCTTGGTCAACACTTCATCTGAGAAGAACCACTTGTCTCGTGTAGGCGTAGGTGTAGTGTCTGTTTTGGATTCATGGCTCTGCAGATAGTCGGCCATCTGGTCCATGAAGGGGTCATCAGTTTCCAGAGAGGTGAAAACAAAGCAGAGAACATCACCTGCAGCCAGAACCTCCCGGCCAAAATCTGACTCGTTCGGGGAAATCTTTGTTCCTTTCATAATTTCTACACAGAAATTGACAACATTGATTTCTTTCTCTGCATTGTCAAGCCACTTGTCTAGGTTCTCCTGGCTGAACGGTGACTTCTTCTGGTTGTCAAAGAGTTCTTCCAGAGAACTACCATCTTCTGTACCTGCACGGATGGAAGGAAACTTCTTCTGCATGGCCTGTTTGAGTGTTTTTGTATAATCTTCACAGAGGTCTTTGAATTTGCTCAGTTTTTTGTGGATGGGTGGAAATTGCTTTACCACTTCGTCATCCAGAGCATCATTGCATCTCATTTCTATCTCCCCGATGCTTTCTAGAGCATTCTCAGCTTTCCTCAGTAACACAACGCAAATCTCTCCTTCACACTCAGGAGCGTGTAGCTCCAGACTCTTCAGCGGTGTCAGCCAGACTTTGACAGGAACCGTTTTTTCTTCCTTTTGGTGAAGTAGCTGTGGAAGTTGCTCGTACGTTTTCACTGCCTCTTCAAATGTCGCAGGGTTGCTTTCTAGAATAAAGTCGCCGTGGAATGTGCAAGAGAATTTTTCTGTAATTTTTTTTTCTTCATCAGTCAACTGGATTTTAGCTTTTGCCTCAAAATCAACTGATGGGATCTTCTTTATCGCAACTTCCATGCTGCCCTGGATGTCCTGAACGCTGCTGTTGTCCAACTTCTCGCTGTCAAACACAAAGAAAGCATTTGCCCCATAAAGGATGCCAGTGACAACATGAGTTGCAGAGCACTTCTTAGTCACATCTTTTATTTGCATGTTCTCGGCTTCAAGATGATCCAGCCGGTCAAATGAAGTTGTAGCCTTGTACTGAAGTGTCACTCTGCTCTGTTTCTTGAATTTCTTCTTGTTATTCAGATAACTGGCAGATCCTCCAACTTCAATCAGCCCACACAGGAAACTGGCCTTCAGAGAGGTTTGAATATCCAGCAGATTCGACTTGGAGTCGATGGAGTCTGATGTCGTAATGTGATATTCACAGGTGATGTGAGGCTGCCTTTTTCTGTTCTTCTCAATAGTTTCTCCATCCCATAGTGTGAAATCTGTAGAACATTAAGCAGGAGATTAAAGGTTCATTGAAATCATTTGATTTACAATAAAATATTTGTTATGGACACTTGACATCGCATATTTTGACATTTGAAACTATTTTCACTAAACCAAACAGTCATGTTTTTATGTTCAAATAAAAGTTTCCATTTGTAGTGATTGTGTCATTGGTTTTAAACTTAATTTCAAGTGGCATTAAAAAAGTCTTAAATTTAACTTGCATTAAGCTGTAGCCAGTGTTGTGCCTGAACGCGTTCAATGAACGAAAGTTCATGAATTCGTTCATATTTTGATGAACTAAGAACTGAACCGTTCGTATTTCCGATTGAGGAACTTTATTGCGAACGCGTTCATTCTGACGTCTGTGAACGGCGTTGATACACGTTCTATTTTCGTTCAAAACTATGCCACATTGCCAGTGCGCCTTAAATTCTCATTCAAAAGGTGTAGAATTGCTGTCTGTGGTGTTACAGTGGGCAGTGACAGTAATTTTGACAAATAGCTCGCAGCAATGTATTGGAGGTAAAATAAAATGTAAAAAGAACTAAAAGGGAACTATTTAGTTTATATTTGAAATCACGAACGAACAAGTTAATTTTAAAGATTGTGAACTATGAACTATGATCAGATCTAGAGTTTGTACAATGACCAAAGATTTGAATTTCATAAAGTTCTTACTGAGCCGTATGACAGTCTTCGTGTTGCTTAATACTTCAAGGACTGAACAATTAGTTTAATGGTCACTTTATAAACTACTACTACTAGTAGTAGTTATACCTTCAAGATACAAAAACTGCCAAAATCTCTCCAAGTAAATACAAACAGGAAATTTCTAAACTGCAGTCTCTTTCATTTTTAAAAACAATCAGTATCTGTTTGTGCAAATGTGGATCTGCCACAATAGGTCACATCTCACCTGTGAACAGTTTATCATTCCGGGCGTCGTACAGCATCCCTAGTGCGAAAGGTCGACCCAGAGCAGCCACATGTCCACTTGAGTCCATGTCTCCAACCTGAGTTAGAAGAAAGTCAGTCAGTCATTTTCTAAACCCGTTTAATCCTGTTAGGGGTCACGGGGGTCTGCTGGAGCCTATCCCAGCTGTCATCGGGCGAGAGGCAGGGGTACACCCTGGACAGGTCGCCAGTCCATCGCAGGGCCAACACAGAGACAGACAACCATTCACACTCACATTCACACCTACGGGCAATTTAGAATCATCAATTAACCTAATGAGCATGTCTTTGGATGGTGGGAGGAAGCCGGAGTACACGGAGAGAACCCACGCAGACACAGGGAGAACATGCAAACTCCGCACAGAAAGGCCAGCTGGCCCATGGATTCGAACCGGTGACCTTCTTGCTGTGCCGCCCTTAGAAGAAAGTATCACGTATAAAACCAAACACTTTCTAAATTAGACTCCTATCAAGTATCAGCACATTCAACAAGACAGAAACTGACTGGCTTTTAGTGTAAAAAAAATCTATTACAAATCAAGTGTCTGTTTGTCCAGTTTTTCATTACCTGGTGGAGGTTTGTAGTTCAGTTGTCTGAAAGTCTTCTTGACTCGTAAGTAAAGCTTCCAGACTGCAGCTTTATCATGTTAAAAACTCCACCCCCTGTCTGAAGGAATACCTTCAATTGTATCATGCCTTTAGATCCTTTTTATTGAGACTATTTTCTTATACAACAGTCCTGCAACTGTACTGACAAAGACAAATAGAATAACTAAAAATATTGGCACATGTACATTATAGGCAGCCAGGTAGAAGCTGATTGATCAGTTACTTGTGACAGTATGACCATTACCACTGTGTTCCAGTAAAAGTGCAACTCAATAAAAGAGGGGTTGAACTGTTCAACAGACCATAGATATGATATGAACTGTTTGCCTGCACTTGCTGTTTCAACATGTGTAAACAATCTTGTCAGGGCATGAAAATACCTGGGAATACCTGATATTTCCAGTTAGCCATGCTATGTCCTCTGCAGCTTCCTTGTCTGAGGCTTTAACATATCATTAACACTAGACGTCTCTGCCATTTGGATCCATCTGAACCATTATCTGAGGTAATAAATGAGAAGCAAAGCAAAACCCTGGTGTGATCTGATGCCGTCACTTTATTTGCTGTCTCTTTCTGACTGTGAATGTTTTGTACATATTTTAATTTTAAGAGTAGCCTGTTTGACATCACTGTTAGAGACTAAAAATAAAGTCTTGTGATTGTGTGGTTGAGGGTATATAGATAATAATCAAATAAGATCACCATAAGATGGCCATAGTACTTTAGCTGATGGATACTACCCAATCCTAATGAAACTTACGTATATCATGCCAAGTTTTTTGAAATTTGCGGTGTAGGGAGCGCTACAATCACTACATGTTTAGATTTCACGAACCGTCACAGTAAACTGCTTCAAATCTGACAATAATAATCTGTGGAAGACCACTTACAAGCCCACCTAGTTTCATGCAATATGGTCTATAGGGGGCGCCACTGGTGACGTGTAAATATCTGAGTCTTATCTCCAACTCAGTGGGCAGACCCAGCTTTCCCTTAGTCACACTTGACCTGTTATCAGGTCTTTTCCCACTTGCTTCAGCTGATGACTCCCCCTAAAGGCAGACTGAGGCAATGGCATCTGAATGATCTGAATGCAATTCCAACCTGAATGAAGCATGGACCCCTTTAAGATGGCTTAGGATTCTTATGGCCACACATTCTTTCATCTTAATTATTTTTTTATTATTATTATTATTTTGGTTGAAGTATGTGTCTCCTCCCACATAAGTCACAGCCATCTCTCATTTTTCCATCAGTCCATTGAACATATATAATTATTCTCTCCCTTTGACTTTAGTCTCTACCTCTAGTTCCACCTTCCTCCTTTAGTGTTTCTATGGATGTTCATCCGCCTGTTTTCTTGCATTTTGTGGTATCTCCTTGTATCGTTTTATTTATTTTTTGTTTTATTTTTCTGTTACCATTTTCCATATTATTTTGTTGATTTTCTTTATTCCTGACAGCCATTCATTGCCACTATCACTGGCACTGTCCTTACTGGACTATCCTGTAGGTCATTTTAATCACACACTGAACTTGAGCTCCACATAAAACGCCAACCATTCCTCACTTAATAGAAATGATCTGCACAATATATATCAAAGAATCATTAAAAAAAAACATTAATTCATTCACCTGCTTAGTCCTGTTGGTCATAGGAGTCTGCTGGAGCCTACCCTAGCTGTCATCGGGCAAGAGACGGGATACACCCTGGACAGGTTGCCAGTCCATCGCAGGTCCAACATAGAGACAGACAACCATTCACACTCACATGCACACCTACGGCCAATTAAGAATCACCAATTAACCTAATGAGCATGTCTTTGGGTGGTGGGAGGAAGCCGGAGTACCCGTAGAGAACCCAATATACCCAAAATAATTAAATCCGCATTAATAGTTCAGTTATAGCCAGTGAAGCATGATATCCAATTTAGTGGACACATGCACATTGCAGTTGCCTACCAACACAAATTCAGTGCTTTTACCTGCAGATCTTCTTTTACTGTAAGGCTTGGAAAGCTACACTGCATGGCGAAAAAAAAAAAGTCACCACCAAAAGCAAAAGGTCATACACTCTAATATTTCGTTGGAGAGTCTTTAGCTTTGATTACAGCACACTTCTGCAATGTCACAAGATTTATTTCAAACATTGTTGCATTAATTCTTCACCAAGATCTTGTACTGATGATGGGAAAGTCTCACCACTGTGCAAAGCCCTCTTTATTGCCGGGATTTCCAGCCATGTTGGTTTTTGATCTCTGGGTGGCTTGAATATGGGACCAATTATGTGTCCCAACACAAGAAAACACAAGAAAAAGAATAATAACAAAAGAGAGACTCACATGAAAATGTATCTTTATTCATATTAAGTCATATTTTTTTTTAAAGTTCCTTTGTGTATCAAGTATCATGTCATGAAAATATTCCACTATCCCAGTCCTCTCCGTCTTGCCCTTCGTCCATAATCTGCTCTTTTGTGTGGAATTCACAGAACGAGGTGACACTGTCAGCTTGGCCTAAGCCTATTATTTCCCGGCAAAATGAGAAGCGCAGGTTTCCCCCTCCCTCCTTCGGTTGTTCAGGCACTTTTCACCCCCCGCCCCCGTCCGCGTGCACATTCCAGATATCCTGCAATGACCAGCAGCAGGTTTAAATGGGACCTGATCTCCAGAGGAGAAGTAGCCAGTGGCAGGCAAGTGTGCACACACTTTTTTTTTTTTAGACTTCTTATGTCCTCAGACCTGTCCCGTTTTGTACCCATTAGCAAATCTGCATTGCGCGTAGACATTTGGTTTAAGGCGACATAAATACTCTTCATCAATATACAGTCATTATACAGATATTCTACACGGAACCTTGTGGCCTCATGCACCATCATGCACACACCACTTGCTACTGAATCTTGCAGCCGGGCCGATAATGTCCTCAGTGTTGACAAACTTAATGCTCCAATGCCCTTTTTTCACAGTTATGACCCACAAATGCAGCTCTGTGTTGGTACTTCTTTGCAGCCGATTGCAGTTCTGCGCTAGCTTAGAACGGAAAAGCAGCTGTGGGGAAATTGTCAGACGAACGATTGGAGGGTTGTTGTCTTTTTTAAAATGGCGACTCCTCTACTTAATCTAATATTCCCAATAGCATCGATGATAACAGCTACGCGGGGTGAGACTACAATTTGTCACTTGAAAATATATATATATATATATACTGTATATCAGGAATTTATGCCAATGAGTCCAATGGATTTTTACAAGCTAAGAAACATTCAATCAGCTTAAAACGTGCCATCTGAACGCCAGTCAAACCACAGTGCAGACTAACAAGTAGTGTCTACGATTAACTACAAAATATTTACAGTACAGGCTCGTTTTTTTCTTTTTTGGTCATGGGTAAATGTAACAGCACAAAAGCACAGGCACATATACAGCATACTCTCCAAGTTGAACGGTACGCACACCAATGGACAGGACATTCAGTACCAACTTGCGGAGGCTAAACAAACACGTAAGTGCAAGGAAAAAAAATCTTAATACAAAATATCACACGTCGATAACTTTGCCTTAAATATCAGATAAACATTTTAAGCATTACTTTAAATTCTCTTGAACACGTGACTGTGTTTTTCTGCATTGTTTCCCCACTATGTACACGAGCAGACACAGGATTACACTGACAAGATGTTTTTGGTTAGATGTTAAAAGTGAATAAAAGCAGGGAGGAGTTTGGCATGGTCCTGTTTCTTATCAGGTCCAAGGTTGGTATTATGTTTTTATTTTTCATCTTTTACATTTTACCTTCCTTGCTATCTACCTAAACGTAACGTAGAGTAGTGGTAGTACCGTCTGTCATCATACACCGTGGAGTAATGTCCCTTTTCTTGTCTTCGCAGACTGATGAATGAGCACCAACAGTTTGAGTAGGCCGGACAGTGTTCATGAGTAGTTTAAATAAAGCTATATACAGATAATGTCGCTCTGGCATCACTCCAGGTGATGTCTACATTTACACTGGTGACTTACACAGCTCCTATTTATTAAATTAAACCACGCCTTTAAACCCTGCGCCGTCATTTCCCAATATGCCTCCTTCAATCAGCAGCCAAAGATGTTCACATCATGTAGTAAACCGTTTCCAGTCTTCACCGGCATTTCAGCCCGCTCTCTCAGCCTCCCCCTTCACTGGATCCAGATGGGGTTGTTGCGGTCCGGTCGGCGGGGGTCGGCGGCCGTCGCGTTGCCAGTGGCAGTGAGGTCACTAAATGTGGAGAAAAACTGCTCCATCTCTTTCTGCAGCATCTGGTTTCGCCGCTCAGCGTCGTCCTTGGCCCGCTCGGCGTTGCGCAGCTTGATCTCCGCCATGGTGTACTTCTTCCTCTCCTGGTCCAGCTCCTCGTGGAGGTTCACCATTTCTGCCTCCAGCTCCAGGTTACGCTGCTCCAAGCTGCAAAGGAGGTTGAAACAAGATTATGAAAATGGATAGTAGCGCCTGCAGTGAACTGGCAATGTCCCATCTGAGAGCATAAAACAAGCTGGTAACAGCTGCAGTTCATTTTCATTTTCTTTAATGACCCATAATAAATTACACGCAGCAGCCTGAGTCACTGTGGAGAGACGGACTGTGTACCGGAGGGAAACTTCTTTCAAGAGTTAGCCAGTCGTCTATTAGCTTAGCGTCCAAACATAGTACAGCGCTAATGTTTATGAAATACATTTTTTTTTTTTAATTACTAAATGAGAAATCTTCCATTACAACAAATTTACACCGAGATCCTAAAGTATTAAATATATATATACCATATATATGGTAACGTTAGCTTGCTAACTGATGCTAGTTTTAAGTTGAGTGCTGAAGATGTTATACAAAATTTCACTGGCTTCTTTACATCTGTTGTAGGAGAAGTTCTCTATTCTAATATAAATTAACTCTGAATGCCAATCTATGGAATACAGTGGAGTCGATATCGAGACTTTAGCCTCACCACCTTAACGGTAGAAAGGAGAAGCCCCGTAAGCATCAGGTTGATTTCTTATATACCTGCTCTTGACTACCTCGGGCAAGGAAGGAGTACATCCTGCTATGGAAGAATACTGGGTATAGGTTTCCTGTTCTATGTACATGCAAAAATTAGACAATTGAGGCGATATCGTGCTATTGCCGTTCCTGTTTTATGATCTCTGGAAGGGATCTTACACAATTGTGTTGGTACAATATCATTACAGAAAAACAACTTCTGTTTAGGTCAAGGTTTAACAGCTGTGTGCTTCCTCTTTCCAATTCCTCAAACGCGAGGTCATGTCCCCTCGTGAGGTCATAAATTAACCTCAGTTCTGTTAGCATAAATGGATATGCCACGTTTACTTGTCTTAGAAACCCATATACATACAACGTTAGACTCTACAAGCTAATACATTCTTGTGTTTAATGGTTTCACCATTAAACACAAGAAGCACAGACTTCCCCAAAGTATTACCACCCTTGACTTTGGTCCTAAGGTGTCCACAGACCCAATTTAGATGTCAGCTGGATGCAACACTTCTGGCCAATAATCAAATATCTTATCAATACTACAAACCTACCTCTTTATCCTGGACTCATACTCAGTCTTCTGCTTGTGCATCTCCTGCTTAAGGCTGGCCACTAGACTGTGCAGGGCACTGTGGCTGCCAGGTCCATTGCCAACGGTGAAACCATCACTATTATCACTACTGCTGGTGCCTCGACTGCTCCTCCCTGCTCCATCGCCACCTCCTTCTCCGTTGCTGTTTCTTCCCTCTGCCACTCCTCCTCCTCCTCCTCCAGCAGACTGGGGAGGCTCATTATCCTGTGCTGGTCCGTCCAAGTCTTCATAGTGGCCTCCGTAGAAGTCCTGCTCTGGGCAGGTAGTGGTGGAGGAGCGGCAGGAGGTGGAGTTGTCAGGAAGAGAGATTTCACAGGAGGACGTGGACCAGGTGGCGCTGTCCACGCTCTGCTTGTCCTCACAGCTGGTGTTCAGACACGTGTTGGTTATCTGGTTGGTTATCTGCTGCAGGTTCTGATGGTTTAATTGTACATTATCATATGTTGACAGGCGATTCTGATTGGCTGTTTGATCCCCGTTGGAGCAGTCGCGTGTTTTGTTGCTCTCCCGCAACATGACACAGCCGTTTGGTACCCATAGACTATTGCGGCTGTTCAGACTCCCCGTGACCATGTCGGTGCCAGAAATACCCATGCGCACGATGCCAGCCCCGTTCCCCGCAGTGCTGTTTCCACTCGTCACGCCACTGGTGCCCATTTTTGTGCCCGAGCCTTTGAGTGTTCCACTACGACGCACCGGTAAACTCCCGCCTCCTGTCAGAGTCTGGCTCTTTTCCAGATTGGGATCTGAAGACGGCGAGGAGCTGAAGGAACCGTTTGTAACAATCCCGCTGCCTTTACTGAAGGCCGGGTTCTTCTTCACAGTCAGCGGGGGGCTGCGGGTGATGTCGAAGCGTCCCACGACACCGTTGCGAGGGCTCGCTGATCGCGGGGAGCCCGAGTTGTCGACTTGTTGGCGGTGCGACGGAGACTCGGGGGCTTCCCAGACGCACTGCCGCGTCACCTGCGTGTTGTTGTTCTCTGCATTCTGAGACACTGTAGTGATGGCGGAGGTAGTAGTAGTGGCTTGTCGCCGTGGCAGTTCAATGTTGTTGTTGACAAGCTCGAGGCTTGTGGGGCTGTCCTCATCTCGAGGGAATAACACGTCGTGGCGGCCGATCAGAACTGCCATGAGCTGCTGGACCAGAACAGTACCTGATAAAATGAGACGACACGTCATTATCTGCATTTTTAAACCGTTATTCATTACAACAAATTACTGTAAATGAAGACTTGAATGCTGACCTTCCATAATTGCTACTGGATCCTCGATTTTTGGCCTCAGGATATTTGGCCCAAAGACCGTAGCCAAGTTCTGGACGCTCATTTTATTCACTCCTGAATATGACTGGACTTCGTCGAGAAATCTAGGAAAAAGAAAAACGTCAGCTTTATAACGGCCGCAATTTCATACCGCATCCGCTTCGACTGTTCAATCAATACCTGCAGATGTACTTGAGGAGGTTGTAGTTCACTGGAGGTAGACTTTCCACAAGCTTTCTCAGCTCCTTCATACCCTGCAGATACAACATGCTTTCAAGTATTTCAATCAATAATTCACAGCCCAATGAGAAACCAAATCAGTGGAAAAAGGGGGAAAACCCAGCCTGCAACAGCTGGAGAGTTATAGGTGTTGGCAAGATGAACATGCAGAGAGAAAAAACACACACCACCTGTGTCTGCGGCAATAACCACAACCCATAGAACTGTATGATTGTGGGCCGCATATATGAGCCCCGTTAAAGGATTTTTACGAAAATAAGGATTTATATTTTATAGACCAAAACAAGGTGATTAAAATACCCATCTTTTTCATATAAAAACAATTAGTATTGCCAGAAGAAGCATTTTTTTAATATAAATCTTCATATAATCTTTCAATTTTACAAATATGTACCGTCTTTAGAGGAAAGCCTGAGTGCGAAACATTAATCAAATGAAACAAATATTAACCAATATGACCATTTATATGCTGTTTACATTTATGCACCACTGAATCTCAAGCAGTTTCTGCAGGATCACGCAGGATTACCTGTGTGCAAACCTTAACTGGTAAAGTTAAGTTTCTTTCCATGAAAAATGAGATTTCTTTTTGTATTATTCTGTTCCATTTTTACTTCAAAGTCCCAGAAGCTTAAAAAGCAGAGAAGCTCTCACCTGCACTACAACATATTTCTGAACTTACGGGTAGGAACACATCATGCGCACACACACACACAAAAGCCGCAGACTTGGGTTTTCAAATGGCGAAGGTGTTTTGGACGCTGTGAGGAAGCAAAAGACTGCTTGTTGACCGCGCCTCATGACAGCACAACAGAGTCACTGTGTGAGAAACAGCGGAGCGTGGATGACTGGGAGGCAAGACGCCACATTTATTCGCTCACAACAGGACTTGGGGACTTTCCGCGCCAACTTTTGTTGACATACATATAAAGTGAGTTTAAAATGATGTACGCCTGGGGATAAAACGTGTGAAAGGCAATTTGTAGTCAGGTACGAGGGGGAAAAGGGAAGTCATCATGTCTTCTTTCTTACCATTTCATCATCTTTGCCGAGGAGCTTGGCACAGGCCAGGAACTCATCATACTTTTGGAAGGGGATGACGGGCTCCGGCAGCTCTCTGAGATACAGCTTCAGCAGAGACGCTACCGTGTGCACGTCCGTGTTACTGGTGAGGGAGACGATACAAAACAGAAAGATGGCCAAGTTTAATGAGTAGAGGAAAATGCGAATGAAGCCTCTTACAGGAAAAGTATTGTAGGGAATGTGAACAGTTCAATTTATGCGTCCTCACAAAAACATTCATCATGATATTTATGAGGCATAACATTATGACCACCTTCCTAATATGGTGTAGGTCTCCCTTGTGCTTCCAAAACAATTGTGACTCATTAGAAAATGGACATGGGCCTTCTGAGGGGCCTATGGGTTGAGGGGTGTCATTGCTATGGGATGGAGGCCCCTGGTCTGGTCTAGGTGGGTGCTACATGCCTAGGTAACATCCACACAAATGCCAGGTCCAAAAGTTTCCCAGCAGAACATTGGATTGTCACGAGATGATCAGTGTTATTTCCTTCTCCTGTCAGTGGTTTTAATGTTGTGGCTGATCGGTGTAACATAACAACAAGCTAGCATCTTTATAGATCACTAATTAACAACATAACTAACAATCAATTTGGATTTAATGCAGGTAGAACAGCTTTCGCTTCATTTTCTTCTTTTCTTCCTGTAAAGGCCCAATGTGTAGGCTTTAGTGACATCTAGTGGTGAGGTTGCACATTACAACCTACTAAATACCACTCACTATAAAAGCGTGTATAAGAACCCATGGACGCTTAATTTAATTTAAATAAAATTTTGCTGGGACATGAGGCAAAATATAGAAAGGTAGAAAAACAATAGAAACACAAGGGCAGTTCAGATTATCTGCAAAATAAAAAAGCCAACAGCAGGATTTCCACTGTCTGGCTTACAGGCAGTAATGAGCCAACATGGGGCAGCTGGTGAAGCAGGTAGGCAGTAACCAGGGCTAACGAGGGAACCAGCGAGATGAAGCACTGTTAGGCACACAAACTCAGACACGGGTGGGTGCAGTTGTCGCACAGCTATGGCAGAATTAGTGCCCAAATGTGTCACTGGGAAGCTGACACAATCGGGGCACTTCCGACTGTGAATTTGTATCCCGTGTTTCTAGGAGACGGCGGGAGGTTGACGTACAGCCATGTTTCCTGACAGTCCTGTCCAGGTTTTACTACCGGTCATCAAAGAAGAGGGTGAGGGGTGGTGAAAGAGAATACAGAGATTACAGTGGAGGGGGTGGTATACCGTCACGTATTTCTCCGTCAACGTGAGTTATGGGTAAAGAGCCGTGGCACTAAATAACTGGGTTCAGTGTCACACACTACATAACACCAAGGCAGACCGTGACCTCCCTCTTGTTGAACACACTATTGGCTAAACTCTGACACACTAATTTGCAGCAATCAATCTTGGCACCGGTTGGTGACAAAGCAAGCTTCTGCTAGCTGATAGTAGCTTGCACTTCTTGTCTGCTATGACTTTTTTGGG
Source organism: Planiliza haematocheilus (assembly GCA_005024645.1). Classification (NCBI taxonomy): domain Eukaryota; kingdom Metazoa; phylum Chordata; class Actinopteri; order Mugiliformes; family Mugilidae; genus Planiliza; species Planiliza haematocheilus. The sequence goes on from SRSE01001181.1 coordinate 4,751,983, forward strand.
GCCTAAAATGTGTGTACTCGTATTTATGGATATAGGAATGGAAAAAGCATTTGTACTTCTTTTTGTACTGATGCATGGATCTTCTTCCACCTACCTTTCTGTAGATAAAGTTTGTGTTTGATAAAATGTAGGGATAGATTTCAATTTACTGAATGCCAAACATATTCAACTGTTCCAAGCTGAAAGTGTTTCCTGAATTTAGTCTACAAAGCATTGCAATGTACAGAAATCCAACCAGCCAGTGTGCTCGTGTTTTTTGTTTCCTTACCAATCAAAAGAAGGTTTCTCTCCACAATCAAAGGCATCCTGCAGCTCTTTGACCAGGTTGGCCTGTCCTGGCAGCCTGAATAGGCCCTCTTCCCGGAGGCCCCACTGCCGAATGAAATCCACACACTGCTCCACCAGCATAGGGGCCAGCTTGTTCCCAAAGCGGCGTTCATAGCGCACGGTCTCCTCCAACTTCTGACCGAAGATCCCTTTGAGACAAAGGTTTCGTGTAGGTATGAGTGACAATAAAAGCAAATTGAACAAGAAATCTGTTTTTATCCCTGAGATATTAGGCCTTTATACAGTTCAATGCCCTGAAAGAAGCACTTTTAAACATTTCAGAACATCAACATACCGTCTACCGCTTAAAGTAACATCAAAGAGAGCGATTAAATCAACTGAAAGAGATTCATGATAAGGATGTCCAGTCAGTCCAAGCAAAAAAAAGGCGCACACCCACAAAGCCTCGGCCTGATGATAAAACTTCCTGCCGAGCACCCTCTCGCCTTTTGTCCGAGGCGGACACCGCAAAAAAAAAGAGACGGCTCTCCATTTGCAGCCGTCTCATGTGGACGCAACACAAGAGGGGATTAAGGCGGCCTTCCTGAGAGATTTGGATCTGCATACTTTTCCGGTCTCCAGACATAGACAGAGGCTGCTCATAGACAAGCGTACACGTGGTACGACAAGGTACTGTACGGTGGCTGACCTGGGCTGAGCTCGCCGGGCTCCTCGTGCTCCGGACGCATCAGGCAGTAGCTTAAAAACACTCGCACCATGTGGCTGAAATATTCTCATTTCACTTCTGTACAAAGAATATTTAAGTAAGCTAATGGTAACAATATCAGGGTGTGTTGTCGTACTCACCTCTCTTGAAAATGACACAACTCGCAAGCTTCCGGAAGAAACGCCTATTAATAAATTTGTGATAAGATAACATACCAGAGGTGCAGAATTTAAAGTGCCTGCAGTGTGGCATTTTCCAAAAACCGGCTTCCGCCTTTGCAGCTATGACAGCAATCCAAATAACTAAGCTGGAATACGGAGGATGCATCAGTTTTGTAGCAGGTCAGTCAGACTGTTTTCATTTCCATCCTTCATAAAACGGTCTTTGTTGAAAACAGAGCAGAAGCCTGGAGTCGCTCTAGGGACTTTTCTATTTCAGTCTATTACAGAAATCTGAATAAGACGAAACAGTAAACAGTCAGAAAATCCCAAGAAGCATCTGTCCGTCCGCTTTTCTAAATTTTAGACCGATCAGAGTGAAATTTAGATGAGTAGAGCTCCACCGCAGTGAAGAACGATTAATATCCTCATGTATCGCGACGCGCATCAGAGAACAAACGGGAACAAAAAAGTAGCCGGACGAAAACGAGGTCATCCCTCCAGACGTTGTGGTCATGAGTCTGGGAATGTTTTCCAGGGTCACATGTAACTCTGTGTGTGTGGACCGGCTTATGTAGGCCGCGTGTGTTTGCATGGTTGCATGTTCTCTGTTCCCCCACTGACTGTGGTCTGGGTTTTACCACAACCTGAAGGCTGCAGGACACGCGAGTGACACCCCCCACTCTGCAAGCACTCAAGCGTCCCCTTCAAACACAAACCTGCTGCACACACTCCAGCACACTGAGGGACGGAGGTCTTTCCAAAGTTTTCCCATTCCAGGCTTTCCTCTTTCTTGTCTTTGAGTTGTTTTCCTGTTGCATGAATGTTCCTCAGATATGATCCAATGCTGATATTGGATCCTATGGGTTAAAGGGAGGGGCCTCTGTGGATCATCCCACAGATACTTGATCAGTTTAGGATCTAGTGAATTTGGAGGCCAGGTCAACACCTTTTGCTGTTTTTTTAGTTGTTCCTAAAGCGTTTTTGTGTGTGTGTCTGTGTCAGGCTGCATCCTGCTGAGTGTCATTGCTATGGGGTGGGGGTGCCTGGTCTGGTCTAGGTGGGTGCTACATGTCTAAGAAACATCCACATGAACAAATGCCTTTTCCAAAAGTTTCCTAGCAGAAGATTGAACTGTCACAAGATGGTCAATGTTATTTATTTCTCTTGTCAGTGGTCATAATGTTGTGGCTGTACAACTTGTAAATCCACTGGAAAGTGTCTCCACTGACTGTCTTCTCAAAAACAACTTTTAAGGACACAACCACGACTCCACCGAAGTAACATCAACATGCGTAGTATCTTCTATCAGTAGTCATAATGTTAATAATGTTATGCCTGATTGGTCTTGCTGATGCATTAAGAATAAAGTTACAGCTTCCATGACGATAATTGCTTTTAGGCTAAAAAGACAGAAAAATCATAATGACATGACACAGTTTGACCAAATAAGGAAATTATAACTAAACGCACACACTACTCTCTTTAGCTGTAACACTGTTGAATTAACAGAGCAGAATTAACTGTAAATTAGGACAGAAGCTGATTTCCAGATTGAAACGGATGTATTCACCAATGTAAAATGAGCAGATGATAAAAAAGTCCAAACCAACAAACAGAACATCTCTGCACGGCTGAACTGCTGTGAGGAAATGACTGTAATGATCACCAATATCACTGAACGTCACTGCAGCCAGACATCAGGCAAAAACAGATGAAATCAGCCAAGCAGAGGACACCGCCTGGAAATGTACTGTAGGACCTATTCACTCAATAGCAGCAATAACAAGGCTGTCAAACTGCAAATATACATCTTATACAACTGGTAGTTACCATGAAATAAATCTCCCAAGATCCAGATGGAGAAGCCACAGCTGCACATTTCTCAAAGGTCTGACTTTCACTCTCTGTCTTGTCCAAATGTTTGTTCAGTCTGGTCGGTAATTAACGCTACATCATAGCAGCAGGCAGCACGACATGACAGCAAAGCGTCCGAGAGCTTGGTTTCGGGAGCCGTCTCCCCCGTCTGTCGCTGCCTGAACGGAACTTTTCGGCACACTTCAGAAGAGATGATCGGCCAATCAGAGCTCAGTCGGTGTCTGCTGCCGCTGCAAAATGTGAAAGGTTCGAATATGTGTGTGTGGGTGAGACAGAGAAAGCCCAGCTCCGCTCCGACATAGAGCCACCTTTCCTGTGGCATCTTTGACAAATGGCTCGTCCTTTTGAAGAGCAGTCAACTGCAATAGACATCAAACTCCCTGCACTGAAAACAGAGGGGCCGGCTCGGCCCTCGTCTATTCACGTCGTCACCGGGATCCGCCCGGACTGCCCGTCTGCTTGCACAAACGTTGCGCTTGTGGCCCGCTCGTACACAATGTAGGCCAATGTCTGCCAGGGCAGTCAATAACGAGCCACAGCGGCGCAGCGGGGGACTCGATAACCAGCACAACAAAGTCAGGAATGATTTCATGAGAACAATTACAGCGTTGTGAACTATTTGGTGACTACTATGCTGCAGTTTTTGTTTGATTTCTTTCGTTAAAAGCATGAAGAGTGCAAAGGCAATCATGCAGGATGACGACAAGCCAAGAGAGTGGCGATTCAAGCTTTGGATTTCACATTATTTTTAAAATATGCAAAGCTTGCCGCACGTCTTGCAGTTGCAGGAGCCTAACCCTGTCTGTTGGAGGCCTCTTACAGAGGTCTTAACACATTGCCACTGCTGTCGTTTAAATTATGCAGCCCTCAGGGGCCACTTACTGGCCTTCCTTGCCTGTTAACAAGCTGCACAGAATCAATACAAAAACGTGTCCATCCTTCAGCCTCAACTCACGAACCATAAAGAGGGCATAAGAGTTTCATTAAAATCCACAGATTATTCAAACAGCTATAGCTCTGTGGGTGCTCACCTCCTCCAAAAGGTGCCCAGATGACCCTCCGGATCGTCTTCACCCAATCCTCCATGTCATTCTGGGTGCTGGCCATAAGAAGGTAGGTCTCATGGTTGGCTGTCATCCGCTCTCTGTCTCCCCCTGTTCAAATAAAAGACGGAGAAACGGTTAGGTGACTGTAACACCCTTTACAAAAGTAGTCAGGGAAGATATGATCTTAAAATAACAGAAAATCAATACGACATCAGCATTTCTGTTCGTCTGACGTCTTTATCAAATCGCAATGAACAACTTTCAGCTAACCGCTGTTTTGATTTTAACATAGGCTAATTTAAGCATAGGCTAGTTTTAAAACATTTAAATTATGCCCACATAGAAAATACGCAATCATGTATGAATCAAGCAGCATCTTAAAGCATTAAAAATTAACCCAACGTGGAACGGCCAAAGATTGCAGTTCCACAAATGGCCACTTGAGGGCTTGGCTTCAAAAGTGAGTCAATCCCCATAAACACCTATTATAAAAGATCTAACGTTACAAAACTTCTTAATCTGGTGTCTACAGTTAAATATATCATTCTTGACGATTCTAGTGAGTTGAATTATTGCATAACTCGCCTGTTTTATTATATTAAGGCTGTTGATTAAGGGTGCAGATATTATTATTGCTCGTGCACTTTCCAAGTAGCTGGCAGTTAGGTGGAGCCAAGATGGCGACAGCCGGTGCCACCCACGCTGAGATTCAAAACCAGCCTACAGGAATCCTATAGGTCACGCAGCGGAGGGTATGGCGATCTTTATATGCAATCAATGGTATGTATATGGAAAGAGCACGATCACAGGAGACCTCAGGTTTCCACATGACACTTGCTCCATACTGGATCGTAATTATAGCTTCCGAACGACTTGTGCTGCCATAAAATCCTGAAACTTTACGATGAGCGCAGAAGATGGATGTGAAAACAGCGTTTAAATGTCTCTGGACAGGTCATTCTGCACTTCCATGTAAGCAGCACATGTAAGTGAAACGCTGAGTGAAGAGGCAACTTTAAAACAAATGGCTTTAAAAGCAATAATTCACCCAAACCCAACACGACCACGATGTGTCTGTACACACATCAGCCGCGGTCATAAATCAAAAGAAATGTTTCTATGTCAGGGGCACCAGCAGCGCGTGCTCCATTACAGACACTGTATCCCGATTCGACCTGTGGATAATGGCCACAAGCACTCTGTTTCTCTGTTGTCATGTGATACTGGACAGACTGGAGTGGAGGGTCTGGACCTGTTTCACATAACGAATCGGACTGCAGGGATCACCATGGCAACAAAACCATCTCCACAGCTCCACTCCAGCTCTATGAAGATGACAAAAAAAAAACGGACAAACAGACGGGGATTGGTGGCATTTTGCAGCGATGCACCTGGTCTATTATCAGAGGCGATGGGCTTTTGAAAGACAAACAGAGTGTCACCTCAACAGTTGAATTATTTATGACTCTGACCACCAGGGATCCTGCCCCATCGATCGTATCCCGGGATGAGATATTGCATCTAAAAACTATTTATAGACAGGGAGACAACATGACGGGTCTTAACGACTTCTGGTTTAAACGAGTCTGAACTCTGAGTGAACATGTCAGTGTTTTACAATTTTGAATGACAGCGAGTGAGGCGCTTTATTTGGCAAGAAGCACAGATCAGAATAACAATGATTGAGTAATTGGCGGTCGGAGCGAGGGGTCAGAGAGAGAGTGAGAGAGACCAACGTTTATATTTGGAGACATACTTTGACAGCGAGATTGATGCTCCCTGTCAGTCTTGATGAGATCTCATTAGCAGGCAGCAGATGCCGGCGTTTGTCTTGGGCAACATTCAACAGTGTCCACGTCTTGTCTCTAAACGCTACCGGATCCATTCAAAAACACACACTGTGACAATAATGAAGCTGCAGTCGACGCAGCCAGCGTGCCTCAGTCTCAGCACGACATCTCTAAAAAGAAGAGCAGGGAATAATTTAAATCTTCAGAAGTCTTTATTTTACTCCTGTGCAGAATAAATCAGTGTGTAATATGCATCATTTTTTTTGAGCAAAAACATAAAATATTATCTAGTTTAGAATTTTCTAGGCTAATCTCTTGGTTGGACAATGCAGTCCATCTTAAATTGTACACATCTTGGATACTGAGAGATTGCAACAGGTGCTTTTTCTGCAAGTTACTTTGACTTAATTCATATTTAATTGAGGATATTTGCATAATAATTAGCTGCAGGGCATATTTTTCAATATCTGTGGTATCCATACCTGCACTTTTAAAACTAACCAAATGTAGACTGTGCTATTATTTTGTAACACAAAGCAGCTATGTTCACGAATAATGACACACAATATTGATCATCCAGGTTAAAGTACATCCAAAGAAATACCAAAACAAAGTCAACAGGACTTGTTTGTGTCTTCTAGAAGACATTTCTTCGGGTCTAATCGACTGGTGGGGAGGGCATCCATTGTGCAGAAACAGGATGCCACAAAGTTAATCTGAACAACATCCTCTGACCCAACAGATACTTCAGGAGGCTCAGGTCTTGGAAATAAAACGTATGGCTTCCAAATATCATTGCAGCATCTGTGTGTTTGTGCATCATCCAATAGACAGACTCACACTGAAAGGGTCTGGTGCAAGCTTGCAAACCAGATGCAACATTCAAAACACTAAAGTGTGGATCCATATCCTGATCTGCATCCAGGAAGCGGGTCTCTCTTTTAGTCTGCAGCTCCCTGCTCCTAATCCAGCCATTAGTCACCACCCGCTATTGATTGTCCTCAGAGCTCCTATTAATTAATTACACCTCGCGTAGGAGAGACATTTCATTAACTTTATCACGCCCCCTCCTATCCGCTGTTAGCCTTGGAGACATCATTAAATGTATGTGCGCACATCTGCATTAAACTCCGTTCAACTATTATTCGTCATTAAAACACAAACAAGGAGGCGCAGCGTCAGCTCTCAGTGGCAACAATTACCTCCATCAGTTCATATTCCGTCAGCATGCACAGCAGAGTTTCAGTCATAATAGATCATTCGGCAAGTAAACAGTAAAGAAACGACGCACCGACCGGTAAATCTGCAGCTCACTTGTGCTCGCACATGGGAGTGTTTCCTCAGCCGGTGTAGAAGCTCCGACGCTCCAAAAAACACTTTGTTTTCCGAGCTCCGATTTTAATTCAGCCCTCCTCTGCGCAACAACCTCGACTCAAAGGCTGATGATGGAAAAAAATCCCCAGTGCATTTAATTCAAAGGGAGGGAGAGCACACATCGATGTGTTAGTGTATCTAGACCGTGAGAGACAGGCACCACCAGGGCCGTACGAAGCTTTTTCTGGGGTCCGACCCAAATGAGGCCCCCTCAACTTTAACACTAAGCTTATTTAGTGTTAGTGTTTATTGCACTTGTCTTCAGAAATGGCTCTCAAATATGTATGTATGTATATATATATATAATATATATATATATATATATTTTTTTAAAGAAATGCAGAAATGCGTCTTGAAGTTTTTGGTAAAAGTCACTCAAGCTGCAGAAAACTGCATTTGTTGGGGACTATGTTCAGCTGTGGATTAATACACTTCTGTTGCACAACTATATATGGTCAATGAAGTACATGAAGGTGTGACTAATGTTTTTTAATATACAGTATATAATATTTTAGTGGAGCTCTGGGGCATTGTAGAACAAGCCACATATTAATTAAGCTTTAGTTACAGACGATATTCTTTAGTAGCTGCCCCACCTGCCAACATTTAGATTTCAAATATGATGTTTCAAGATCCCAGGCAAAACACATTTAGAGACAAAAACAACAACCAGCAGGCTAGCAGCCAGCTGGCCAGCTACCAACCAAAAAGAAGATATCAGATAACTGGCCTAGTCAACGGCAGCATGCAGTATGTCATCTCAAACCTACAGTCAGTGCATTACGTAATATGAGTAAATGCTGCTGGCTTGTGCAGCCCGCTCAGCAGCTGAAAAAGTTCTAATAAATAATTAAATCAAAGTTTAAAAAAAAATAATAATAAAAATAATAAGACAAAAGCTGCAGTTCGCCAAATGGCCACTTGAGGCTGCCCCCATAAGCGAGTCGATCCCTGTAGAAATAGTACTACACGACCTGATTAAACCGTTTTGGTCTCTATAAGATCACAATTGTTCGTTTATGTGTAAATTCTTCAAAACAATGTCGAGGACCATGCAGAATTAGATGAGGACACAGAACAAAACAACAAGCCTTAAAATGTGGGAGCTGGGATTTACAGAGATGACTAACAAACGAGACCAGAAGAAGTCATCAGTATTACCACATTACACACAGCGGGGCAATTGCTACTTGAAAAAATAATTACGACAGTGACATATTGCCAGATTTTCTGATGCTTGAAAGAAACAGATGTGATCTCAATCTCAATCAGGGAAGTCTTTTGCCTCTTAAGCCACAAATGACAGCTCAGAACCATCGAATCACAGCAGGTGCAGCGTGATTTCTGCGGTGATTCATGAGGCCGTGCGGTGGAAACTTCCAGCATTTGTTCATATCTGCTGTGAATTATTCCATTTGTTTCATCATTGAGAAATCACCACACATTTCAGTAGGATTCTTGGGATGCTTTCTGCGAGCTGCCCGTGTGCAGTTACACATTTGTTCAAGGTGTCATGTTACGCAAACCGAACAACTGATGACTCCTAACTGCTGATGTGAATCTGTCATTTCTCACAGTTACTCACAGTGGCCACAGTTTGTCCCGCTAGAGTTTCTCAATCGCAAACATCTCCACCCCGTCATCTTTGTTTGCCTTCGTTGTCATGCAAAGTAACTGTAATTCCCCCGGCGTCCCTGTGACTTCCATTGTCCGCCTTTAAAATCAATCACCCTGTCCATTACGTGCATGGACAGACAGTATTTCCTGTTGGTTGTGAAGCTGTTAAACAAGCGTGCAACAGGATTATACAGCATACCACGGGCATTACAGCACACTTCTGTTCCTCCTGACATTTCCTGTTGATGCTCAGTTTTCTTCCACAGTGACCGAGCTGGCCTCTTGTTTTTTGTTTTTTAAAGATGGGAGGGATGTTACGCTCACTTAGCACACTGACAATTTTAACTATTTAGAGCGCACGTGCTAAGTGTTTAAAGATTCCTGTTTGGCCCTTTCACAAGCACACAAGCACGGTGATGAGTCTGCATTGTCACTTGACGTGTAAAAGGTCAACCGCTGATTTGACTGAGATAATCTGAGAAAACGAAAACCTACGACTTTCACAGCCGTAAAGATTTTAAAGAATCATTAACAACAGCAAGATAAGAACTTTTAGCTCAAATATCGTCTTCTTGCCTGTGGGTAGCTTCTCCACATCCGTCCTCTAAACTAAAACGACCCCAGCAACCTCCTTCTTGACCGATTCTTTAATGGCTGTAGTTAAGCTGCCTGCGAGTAATATTCTCGTCCATACAACTCTCAGACCGCTTGTGCAGCGACTGCCACTGCGTCTTAAAAAAAAACTCTCAATCATCACTTTATAAATGAGATCAATCGTAGCAGGAGTTCGGCGGCAGAGACAGTCGAGGATCTTCACGTATAGGAGCGACTGTACCTGAAGAGACAACCGTGGCAGCTGTCACAATTCCCCTGATTCGCCGCGCTCCGGCACACTGCTCCAAAGTTTTAAAAACTCGGTGGTGAATAATCGGCTTTACAGAGGCATGCAGACTTGTTCTTGAGAAGACAGCTCGCAATAAAAGGCGCAGAGATTAAGATTCCCCATTCACACTGGGACTTCATTATGAGAGGTTTCAGCTGTTATTCTTTTGACAATACTCTCTGCAGCGGAGCACCTACTAGAATGACAACTTAGTTTATATCAGCTTTCCTTTCATACAGAAATTTTAGACTGAGTCATTTGTTAGCTTAACCAAACTAGAGGAATATTACAGTCAACCTTGAAACTGCACAAAACACAGGAAAGTCATTGCTAAATGTAACTGTGTGCGTTCCACTTGTTCACGTCTGGCATCGCACTCGCACCGAATTATTTCACCTTTTGCGGAATGTGTAGTCGCGCTCTGTGTCTACGTCACGTCATAATTGCTGTCTAAGTTGGCGCGAGTGCAAACCGCCACCAACTGTTCATTCCAGTTGTGACCGCCGGCTTTAATAAGCGACCAAACCCAGCTGCAGACTTAGTCTTTGACTAATGGCTCAAAACAGGTGGGCGACAACAAAGGATCCCACTGTGCTGTAATTGCCCGCAAATACCTGGAGCCTTGGTATGCTTCAGTCTGACCGGTACCTCTGTAGGAAGCCCTGTAAAACCACACAGAGTGCATCCACTCTATGGCACGTACACCAAATTTGGTGCAGATGAACTGCAGTAGGAGTTCTTGTCACTTACACCACCTGCTCCCAGACGTTAGCACTATGAGAGGATTTAAAATGCACGTACATATGAACATATATTTGCTGTCTTTTTGTTCCTCCGCCATCATATTTGTGAGCTAAAAACACAACCGTTAGACAGTTGGCTTAGCTTAGCATGCAGCTTGGTTAGGAAATCGTCCATCGGTTAAACTAAAACTGTTGATATGACACATTTATGACACATTTTTGTATGGATTTAGCAAACACAGAATAATAAAACAGAATAAAACTGAGCTTACTGGTACCTCTTTCCCCATCTTTGTGCTAAGCCGAGCAAGGCATCCGCTGGTTGCAACTCCATATTTAACGGAAAGATAATAAGCACATTGCAAAATTGCATATTTCTATTTCCCAAAATGTTGAAATATCCCTTTGAGGAGGGCTTAACGGTACGTTCCCCTGCTTTTAAAGGAGTTAAACGATGCATCAAGGTATTCAGCGTATGAAGGGTACAACCCCAGACATGGTTAGCTTGGATTTCGAACGCCATCAGCTGTTCAAGGGTTAAAAATGACCTAAAATATTCAGTACACACCAAGGGGGAATACATTTTATTGAAGACTTGTTGTGAAACTGTTAAGTTCTTCCAGACTTTGATTGTGCTGCTTGCCAAGTGGAGGAAGCAGCTGCTGGCGACCCAGAAAACAATGAACTGCACTGTAACTACCTTATTCAGCTTTAGATGACAAAAATATGTGTTATAGTTCTCCCAGTGAGCATGTCTACACACACACACACACACACACAGACACACAAAGAATAAATGAACACACCAGTGTCTGTTCTTTCTTGTCTGCAGGAGACCTCTTGTTTGCATGCAAGCAGGGGCAAGTTGAGATTCAATAATGTGTCTAATGATAGTCTTCTCAGAAGTCCACGCATCATAAATACCTCCAACATAACAGGAAGTCGGCCACCGAGCGTCTGGCCACGCCGCACAGCGCGAGCGTCTGTCCATTCATTTGTGATAAGAGAGGAAACAAAAGCCACCAACATGTTCCTTTACATCTTTTGTTTACAGATGATGGCAGCCTTACAGAGTCTATATTTCACTCATTACCACCTCCAGATGATCTAATCCCTTCGCAAAGTCCAGCTGTTACAACAAAGCCGCTCGCACTTCAGAGAAAAACATCAATTATTTTGTAGAGAGACGTGCGTTTAAAGCTTTCAAAAGGCTCAAAACAGCCAAATAACGCATTGATTATCGTTACCTTGACGTGAGGACAGTAACTCAGATAATCCATACTGTGGTAAACTATGAATCGCCTGGTGAACTACCTCCATGCCTCGTTCAAACTCCTGCCGTAGTTGTCCAGAAAGGAGGCTTCCTGAGTGGGCTGCAGAGTCCCGGCTGCCTGGGTTAACGTGGGGACAGGAGTTCCTGACTGGAGGAGCGGCTGCGCTAGCTTTTGGCCTGACTCAGAATGAGTGAGTGAGCACAGCTGAGAGGGTGTGAAAGAGAAAGGGGAAGGAGGGGAGGGAGGTGAGGTTTGAAGAGGGGGTTGGTGAGTCCACATACACTCACACACACACACATATATGCACTCCACAACACTGTAATGGGAACAATAGGTAGATCTCTCTGAAGGATCTGGTTTGAAAAGGCCCCCGGGTTGACACAGGGCACGACCCCATGAGCAAACATGAAATCTCCCATTCACACTGCGCTGCTTTGTTCCCATCTTCAGCTGTTAATAATGACGTCACCTGACCTTTTTATTGTGGAATCACAATCAACCTGAATATGACGACGCAGAGAGTGCACGCATGATTTTCCATTTTGTCAGTCGCATAATATTTAGTTTTATTACCAACTTGTGCTTTGTATCAGTAGATGCCGTAAAGACTTTTACAAGTAAAACTAAAGTAGTGAAATTAATGACCACCACGCTAAAGAGTAAATAATTTGAGTTTAAGAAAGTTTATGTATTGAATTCTTTAATCTTTTAAGACTTTGGGTACTCTGGCTGGAGGGGAGGGGCCTCTGTGGATCATTGCACGGATACTTGATCAGTTCGGGATCTAGTGATTTTTGAGTTGTTCCTATACCTGTCAGGCTGCATCTTGCTGGGGCTGCCATCAAGGAGTGTCATTGCTATGGGGTGGGGGTGCCTGGTCTGGTCTAGGTGGGTGCTACATGTCCAAGTAGCATCCACACTGATGCCAGGTCCAGGTCCCAGCAGAACATTGAAGCTCAAGATGGTCAATGTTATTTACTTCTTCTGTCAGTGGTCATAATGTTATGCCTGATTGGTGTATAACCTCTAGAGATCCAAAACCAATGCTTATGCTGAAGCTCCTCCCTCTGAATATGTTCCCATGTATCTACATAATGGGTGTCCCATATCCCTTGACCCCCAGCGGGGTATCAATGGCTCATTCTCTTCCTGGTGTCATGGTGGTCCTCGACTGTCAATACACATAATCTCAAGACATGCAGCACAACATTAGCCTCCACCTGAGTCCCTGAAGACGCTGTCTGGTGGGGAACACAGGCTCCATAGAGTTACCGTGGCTATCCATTACCATCTGATGCTGAATGAGTAACGTAGTGAATAGGAGTGGGGAGGTCAAAGGGGACAGGGATTGTTTGGACCCTCTGTTCCTCTACAGGTGCCCATAGGGAGGCAGGTAATCGTGGCACCGAAAAAATTGAGAAAAATTGCCACATTAACTCTAAATCCTTTGTATTAGTGGGTGCAGAAAGGACAACGTGATATCTTGACTACCTGCACACACACAAGATTAACCGCAACCATCCGGGAAGTCTGCAGCAGAGGTAATTAACTTCTATCTATATTTTGACGAAAACTGTATTCCTCTGTTCTCCTGCTTTATGAAACGGCCCCACCAGCCCAGCGCAGCTGTTGAGTAGTATGAGTGAGCGGGGTTTTAATGAGCGGTGATGAGGACGAAAAGGGAAGCAACGGGTGCACCCGTTCAGGGAGGTCAGAGGGCTGTCAGAGAGCCAAGTGTCTCTCTTCTGATTTCATGCCAACTAAATAAAGAGCTATGTCTGTGTGTCCTGCCAAGGCTGCTGTAAATATACCATTATGTAAGGGGAATCAATTTCAGCTTTAGAAAAAGGAAACACGGCTCAGGGAAGACTTAAAGCCCACAGCTTGGAACAACAGTCAGCACAAAAATCATAGTGACTTGTACAGTCGGTTGTGGCATTTTAGCAGTTGATTACATTTGCACGGTGGCTTTGGCTTGGCGTAGTTTCATCTGTCTATTTGTGTACATATACATCAGTTTAACAATGAGAAATATACACCGATCAGACATAACATTATGACCACTGACAGGTGAAGTGAATAACACTGACCATCTTGTGACAATACAGCGGTCTGCTGCTAAACTTTTAGACCTGGTATTCATTCATGTGGATGTTACTTAGACATGTAGCACCCACCTAGACCAGACCAGGCACCCCCACCCCATAGCAATGACACTACTTGATGACAGCAGCCATCCCCAGCAGGATGCAGCCTGACACAGACACACACACAAAACAGGGGGTTGACCTAGCCTCCAAATACACTAAACCCCAATTTGATCAAGTATCTGTGGGATGCACTGGAACAAGAGCGACCGTCAGACGCCACAGGTCATAATGTTATGGCTGATCGTGCATGTTCTATTTCCTAAACTTGCTGTTCACAATTCACTGAAATGAGAAGGAAATGTGACTCAAACAAGCTAGAATAAATTGTGTTTTGTAGCGTATGTGCAAACACGTGTGGAAAGACCAGAAACATCCCTCAGCATGTGTCTTGGTTATAAAATGATTAAAGTCAAAAACGACGCATGAATCCCAAATTGTATTTACAAATGCTCTCAGCCATCGCCAAGAAACCACAATCATTCTGTGAAGCATATTTATGTCTGTGGCAACGAGCAGTAAACTGGGGGAGATTAATGCTCCAAACATCTTTAGGCCATGCGAGACGACACTTTGAGGTTTGCTAAAATACCAAAATCCTCACAAGTGAACCTTTAAGAGCTGTGACGACTTCAGCGACTACTGACTGGGGGATTAATATAACATTAAAATGTTAAGGAGTGTTGAGTTTTGGTGAGGGCTGGCAGCTGTTGTCACTTGAACACTTGCACGCAATGCCGGGAGGCTGAGACGCTGCATTAGCTGTGCAAGCACACTGATACGAGAGGAAGCTTCTGGAAAGCTGCAGCCCGGAGAGTCAACCTGACACCACTTTTTAACGCACCTTTATCCTCGCGTGATCACCCGAGAATTTAAGCTTTGTGTGCATCGTCCCGCAACGCTTCAAAGCAAACGGTTACGCTCTGCGCCGGGGGTTGACACGATGAGTATCCGTGCTATGCGTGTACGCATTCAGTGTGTCAGCATGAAACATGTGCGCATTCTCGCGGTTGTGTAAACGTTTCTCACGATGACAGATCACCAATTCGGCGAGCGTGTCGTGCACAAGCGGCCGCGTCCGAATGGATTGCCAGGAACTCGCTGCCGCGCACTCTGCGATCCCAAACAAATGATCTCCCAGGACGTCTGTCAGACATCTTTTAAAAGTATTCAGATTTACTCGCAGGACGTTGCTTAGCTTCACGCCCACACAAGTGTTTGAATGAAGTGAATTATGAGAATGGAGGACGACATGTTTTAGATATTACAATGCACCTGATTTCAAAAAGGCAACAGGCAATAATGTTGAAGAAAACACACAAAGACAAACTTCCTGGTATCTCAACTAAGTGCACCTCCCTTTATCCACTACAGAGAATGAAACAAGGGGTTGACTTGACAAAGTACCTGTTGCACCACTCAGTAATACCTTCTAATATCACCTTTCAGCACCAATGAGGGCTTCAGGGTGGATGCACACCTGCACTCCCTGCAGTCAAAATTGTCGGGTTGGGTCATCCCGGCCTTTGGGAAAGCCCTTTGAACCTTTCAGACGGGGGTGGGATGGGAGGGGGGGCTGTAGTAACCTGACTTGTTCTTTATTTTGACTAATGGAGGCAGAGCAGCAGTGCTGACTTCCCCTACGAGGACCAAAGTAAGCTGCCAACAAAAGAGTCTGCGCGATTCCAAAACCAGATGTTAGCTCTGGCGTGTGAGCTCCAGCGCTAAAAAATCCACGATTTCCATCCACCTGAAGTCAGTCCACTGTAAAATGAATTCACATGGCCACAAGCATTAATCAGTGTTTTCATTTGCTAGATTGCTTCAGGAGATTGAACGGCCTGTCACTGACCTGTCGTTATTTTGATAAGAAGAAGGGATAAATCTGATACGCATCAATCATCTCCCCCCTGTGAGTCACCACTACATATTTCTCTTTGGTGACTGATGAAGTGGAACATGAACCATGAGGATTAATAAGACAGCTTTTGTTCCAAAAATAGGAGACGTGCTTCCAAAGGAGAAGCATCTGTACGGCAGTCGACGCCCATCCAGCTTTAACTTGATTTTTGGCCACTGCAGCAGTGCTGTGTGTGCTACCGCTCCTCGTTGTTTTCTCTGACAAATCCGGCCAAAGCGCTGCCGGGCAATGAACCCCCCCCCCCCAAACCCCGAGAGAGCTGCAGTGGGGAGGGAAGCTGGGTGAAAGAGAAAAGATTGGTGGTGATCTAAGTGGGGAGACAGAGAAATGCTGATGATGAGGTTCGCTCTGGGTGTGTGTGTGTGTTTGAGTAAGCGCCGCCGGACTTTTGCTGATGCCGTTTTCCCTCGGTTCTTCTGGTCCGAGCCTGAGCTAAGCTGAAATGCAGCTTTTATTAGAGCTGCTACTGAGTTAACGCGAATGCATGTTGTGGTAATCTGTCTGGATTGTCAGACTTTGTAAGTCACCAAAAAAGAAGCGGCCCATATTTGGACTTGTCTCGTCCAGTCCCGTCTCGTCTTTTCCCTCTTATCTCTGCACATTTTTTATTCATTTATTTTTTTATCTCAGTCATCAATATATATATATATATATATATAGTGTTTTAACTGTGTCACTTTGTGATTCTATTTTGTACTTGCTGTTGCCTATCTTGGCCTTGACTCCCTTGAAAAAGAGATTCCCAATCTGGTTGAATGAAAAAATAAAACCCGAGGTGATGTCTCCAAATTGCCTGGAAGACACTTAAACTAGATTTCAACATTGCACTGAGGTTTTCCTAAAAGCTGATCGTCCAGAGCTGACAGCTTGTATGCGCCTCCTTACGATGAAGACATAAACGTCATACACTAACATGCCATTGCAGCTTCACAGTATGCAGAATTATTATCTTGTCTTTCAGGTTTCTTGGCTTGTAAAGTAATTGCTTTCTGCCCTGCACTCTAATCAGTGTGGACTTCATCTAAGAAAAATTCACTCTTCAGCTCTCACTTTCCAAGTTCTGGTCTGCTTCTTATCACCGCATACACAGACTGGCTTTAGCCAGCAATCAAATACGTTCAAAAAGTGACCCAGTTGAAAATTTTTCAGCTAAAGTGAAGCTTTAACAGTTAAGCAAATTTGCTCTGAGATTATGACAGCATACTAAATTATCAGTAACTCTTTTCTTTTTCTCTTCATTCTTACGCATTCATTCACACATTTCTTTCCTCCTACGCTCTTCCCTTCCCGCTCCAAAATGTCTGCGCGACACAATATTTCTTCTGCAGGCTTCCTCTCTCATCTGTTGCTTTAGCTTTTTTCGCACGGGAACATCTTTACTGGGATGGATTTACACACCGGCTGGGAGCTATGAATTCAGGAGTCTGTTCTGTTATCTGCCTCGAGCAGCCAGCAGAGTGAAATCTGAACCAGCTATGGGAATGCTCTTTTAGTAAAGGTGATTTTTCTTCCTCTGGCGAGAGCTTCATGTCTCTTGCACACAACCTGGATGACATTCAAGTCACATATAATGTTTGGAGGCATGCGGTTAGGCTAACTGATGTATTTTAAGAGTGCTGGATTGTAATGTACACTGTACGCTGGATTGGACAAAACCATGATTGTAAGAAGAAGTAGTTTAACTTTTCCTTTCATTTGTCATTTGTAGTCACATGTAGAGAAACACAAAAAGAAACTGATGATGTGTTGTGTTCTGATGAGATCCTGTCTGGCAACAATGAGGTGAATTAAACTCATTCTGTGTCCGTTATGACAAGTTGCACCAGTAAATCTCCAGGACCCATAGAGCTATAGTGTATGGATGCTAGCGTCTGTAGCGTGACTGCATTCTGAGCTAAATGCTAGCATGCTAACATGCAGCTGGAGGCTTGTTCCAATTATATGGGGAATTACCGTTTTTTACAACTTGGACCTTATTTGTGGCATAACATATGATCATTTACTCACCTATATAACTTTGGTGGCGCTTTGGAGTCGTTCATACAACATTTAGATCCAGTGGAGCGCTGCTTATATCCATATAGTGTAAGTGACTGGGGCACCGAAACGCATCCTCTACCAATATTTTGTTATGATACGCTAGTGCTATTCCCCGTTGAGTCCGGAGTTACCTGTCGTCTATACGCGGACGTACAGCAGTTTGTTATTCTTTGTCCATCTGTTCCTCTCTCCGCATCCTCCTTTCAATGAGCTCCTCATCCGTATACTCTGGCTCTAAACGGTAAGGACGTCCAACATAAACAACATCGTCGTCCACAACCTCAGAATCGGAAAAATATTCAGCCATGTTGCAAAAAACTAGTAGTAGCAAATTACAGGTAAACAAGCCGACCGTCACGGGTGCGCGCAACGCTCAGAGATGACATCATCCAGGTAGGTAGTTAGTAGGTCAATCTACAGACCACGGATGATGATGACAGGTAACTCACAACTCAACGGGGAATAGCACTAGCTATCATAATAAAATATTGGTGATATGAATGAGTTTGGTGGCAGATAATGTGTTATTTAGAGGCTTGTTTCGGTGCCCCAGTCACTCCCACTACATGGATATAAGCGGCGCTCTGCTGGATCTAAATATCTTCGGAAATGACACCAAAGTTATATGGGTGAGTAAACGATCGTATTGTAAGCCAGAAATAAGATCCAGGTTGTAAAAAAGAAATGGTACTTCTCCTTTAAGCTTAGAATTACCAAAGTTATTACAGTTCACCCTGAGGGAGACACGAGTTTCATAGACCTCCATCCCATAGGTTGCTGACACATCTCACCCAAAACCACAAATGTGAACAATGACAGTGACGGATCACCAAAGTCAATAGAATTCATCCTCTGGGGACCATGCAAACTTCACTTCACTCAATCTAATAGTGGCTGAGACATCCTTGATCAAACATCTGGACCCAATGACCAATAAACCATCAAGCTGACACTGTCATCTCTAGAGAAATGCCGATGTCATCAATGAAAAATGTCATTCCTTCCACAAAAAGCTTCCACGAAACATTGCTATTGATCTTCTTGCACATGAAGTGAATGATTGTGTCGGAAATTGTTACGTTGTTAGTCACAAAGCGTATCCGCAGATGTCAGTGCAGCGGACAAGTGGAAAGGAAGTTTTGGCAAAGGCAGGAAAATTAGGAATGCAAGCATCGTTAACTTCACGTATAAAATAACAGCTGTGTTACTCGTGCGCTATACGAAGCGTATCCTGTAAAATCCTCAACATGACACACTGAGTAATTTGCAACTCATCTGCAAGTTGCTTTGTGACTCAAGGCAAGCAAAGCCGCGTGAGAAATCCTTCCACTCGTTCCCCTCGGTTGCAATGGAAACTATAAGCAGTGGGAAGTCTAATAATATCTCCGCTGTTGGAAAGTAGCAGCCCGAACGTGTTAGTATTCATTCTGCTAAGAGACACACCTGGGTTGGAGTTAAGATCCATGGGGTGCAGACGAAGACGTGCCCCCTTCTCAGCTGAAGGTTGAGGGAGCAAAAGCCAGGCTCTCGCTGCTGACCGCCGGCCCCCAAGTGCCACTTCTTCATCTGTTCTTGTTCTGTGCCACAGATAGATTTATCTCCTTCTGTTTCTGCTAAAACACACTCCACTGCACTTCCTACTCTCCCCCTCCTTCCTCCGCCTCTCCTCCACCTCATATAACTCTTTCGCCTACAACTTCATTTTTCAAAGTCGAAGGCCGGTCAATGTGACACACCGATCAGCAAGCATTTCGGCGAGGTCAGGCTAAGGCTAATCTGTCTGCCTCTCAGGAACCCTGTCCCCTACGTGCAGTGTACCTCTAGTCAAAGGAGCTGAAAGAGCAGAGGAAGCATATTTCTGAGGCGCGCACGGGAGAAATGTAGGACAGAGAGTGGCGAGTGAAACGGCGAGCCGAAGGCAAGATGGTGTGTCTGCTCTCCTCTGAAGGAAGTGAGACGGGTGGGGTGGGGTGGGAGCTCGTGGTGTAGGGAGGTGGGGTGCGTCGTAAATCAAGGAGCCCTCCCCAAAGTGGGGACCTGTAAATCTGGTGAACGAGGAGTGGGCACTCGGCCAAATGACTCATCCACAGTGCTCTATAAATACTGCCGTGCAGGGTCGGCAAGGCTGCTGCTACTGGTGGCCAAGAAACCCTGAGACTCCGGGGTTTCTCCCTCTGGAAGGGAGGTCTTTAATAATCTTTTATTTTTGCCCGGACTTATAGGTGAACCACACGTCACCGACTTCCATTAAATCGCAAACAGCTCCCCTTTGAACATAGCCCTGGAATGTGATTACATTTAACACTACCTGTGGGATTGTGGACTTGTGGGGAAACATCTAAATATTTATCCAGGGAGAAATCAGTTTACATACCAGCGGTCTGGACGTTAAATTCAAGCGTCCTCGACATACTGTAACAGTTGAGCATTAACCTCCTTCAGTGGAGGGACGAATGAGTACTGGCCAACACGATACATGTAAGGGCAGAGGTTGTGGATAGGGGTCAGAGTGGGAGGTTGATAGAGGGGATTGGTATGTGACATGTCAAATACTGACCCCCTCAATAAGGCTCTTATGTAAGCATCTGTGCTTCCTGTCCTGTTCTTCTCTATGGCCCGGCCTGGACATTCCTCGCTGCCGCTGCAGACTCTCACAGACAGGAATAATGACGCACAGAAACAAGGCAGGAAGAAGAAGAAGGTCTAAAGCGTAAGTGAATGAATACGAAATGGTTGGATGTGCTGACTTTGTACCTTTTTTCAAGAGTTCAAGAAGAAAAAGCATTTTTTCTTTGCGTTCTTATTCCCAACACCTCGTGCACTTGTATTTGCTGTCCTTCACAGCTCAGATAGAAAACCCCATTTGCTTCCACAAGCTGCTAGTTTATCATCTTTCTCTGTGTCTGACAGCTTTGTCGGGAGCTAATGAAGGATGCGCCATTAAGCGAAACACCTCTCGTGCAGAATATAAAACAAAAAAGTGCAGCGGGCGGCGCCGCGCGTCCGCTCATCCCACACGTTGCGCACTTATTGCCGCTGCCTTTTCCCATTTAGCACTTGATCAATCTCGGCTTTGTGAAAAATGGACTCATCATTCCCCTTGTATCGTTGAGCCGCCGTACGAGCTCCCACGGGCTCGGTTCCTGCCGCTGCACTCTGCGCCGTTAAAGGGAAATTTATAAGTGTGACCAACGATCAGGCTGCAGCTGAAGATATTGACAACAAATAAAACCATAAATCACAAGCTGTTCAAATTCAATGAACTAAACCATTATTTTACTTTCTCATAGTATTTTGAGTTTTTTTTTAGTCACAGTGCTAAGCCACCCTGCAAAACCCCCTCTGACCAGTCTTTATGCTAAGCTAACTGCTGCTAGCTGTAGCCTCGCGTTTAATAGTCACAATGTTCGTGTAACTTTGAGCAAGAGGAGGAATAAGAGTCCTGAGTGAGGCCAGGTTCATTTATGTTTTTCTTCCCTCAGCTAGCTACGATAAAGTATTCCTGAACAACCACTGACACGTCCCTTTAAAAAAGTCCCACAAAGGAATAACATGTTGTGCAAAGGCCTAGTGCACGTTCTACCTTAATGTCACTGAACTGAATGCTTTTCCCTAAAGAGAAGTTTGTTAAAATCCCACAGCTATGTGGACTAATGGTACACTGGACCACTAAACAGCCCTGACAACCCAAACTCCCGCAACACCTCCTGGGGAGTTACCTTGGAGGACCTGGTCAGCGACCTTTCCCTAATCCACATCAGTCATGTGAAGTGAGGATTTGCAAGCTCCAACCCCACTTTCAACTACGAGAGAGCAAAACAGTCGATATATTTCTGCCTGGAGAACCGGCAAGACTTTTAAATCCATCTGACAGTCAGCCAGAGTTTCCTTTCCAGCACCTTGTCACAGGCTTTCATGGGAAAGGAATTGTAATCTGTTTGAACACACTGTTCAGGCTTCAAAATGTTCTGCTTCCACCAGCAGCCAATACAAAGAATATGATCCTAAAGTCTAGGTGGCACTGAAAAGTTTTCTCAGTCATGCTTTTGCCTTGATATTAATGAGTTTCCTGAGCATCTCAGAGTATCTCCCAAGGACGTTTCTGGAGTCATTTTTCTTTAAACTTTTCTCTAAAAATCTTCTCAAACCGCCTCTTAAGCTATACTTCACCAGTCAATGCAAGCATTTCCCAGGCCCTGCACTGAGAAATGCTTTTTTGGGGTCGCTGAATGAAGTTTTCTGGAATTCAATAAGGAAAATCTAAAAATCCTTCTCAACTGCCTCCATCTGTTTCCTGCCGAAAACTTTTGCTTTGGCAACCGGGCAGCTGCAGCTTTCAGGGTTTAAGAGAGCCTAATATTTTAAACTGACAGCAGCCTTCTCCACTTTGAGCCACTATCAGATTTTGAGCTCCCATTAGCTAGTCCTACATAAAATAAAAGGTGTTTGAGCAAACGGGCCAAAGGCTCAAACGGCGCTAATGTGTTCCTGCCAGTTTACGAGAACTTCACAGCACATAGTCAAAGGTGTATTGTACCACTACGTGCTGTTGTTTACATTTTCGTTGGCGTAGCTGGATGAAAAGTTGAAAGATCACAAACCTTAAATAAACTGTGTACCAAATTTAATGACTTCCTTTCACTGAGACTTCTTCCAGGACATAAATGCCACACAGTGGTGCCAAATACATCGTCTACAGAGTATGAATGTCTGTAGCTTCGTGGCTCTGAATGACCTGCAGACAGACTCGCACTGCAAAGTACAATAATTATCCCATTAAATGTTTTAATGGAGCCAGAGCCTTCAGACTCACATTTCAACTCTCATATCAGGCTACAGATGCTTCATCTTTTCAGGCTCAGCACTGACACTATCTCCAACATAAACATCCTCCCCTGAGATCCCCACCCTGGGGAGACGGGCACTAATGAGGCATTTGAAAAGAACTGCTTTAATGGCGGATGTTACACTAGAGGAGGAAACTCTTCAGATATCTAATTGTGGATTTGTGACATGAAGGAACTCCAAACTAGCTGATAGCATGAGCTAACTGTGTGAAAGACGGTACTATTGTGTTCGCTAAAGGTGGGAGAATGTCCCTTTTTAAATTAAAAACAATTTAAATTCTGCTTTTCGTAATATTAAATCCAACATTAAGCAGCTCAAACGTTTTTAGAGCTCACTTCGCGTGCCATATGTATCCTGCATCTTCACGATGGTGAGTGCTAGAGGTCATAAACTCCAGATATCAAGAGAAGAACAAAACAAGATGTGGCCCTTGGAAGTAGACGGGGAAAACAATTCAACTGCAGCGACCGCCGGGCCACCTCTCCTCCAGGAGGCCGTACGCTGCTGTGTCACACACAGCAGGTTATCGAATTCATGCGCGCTGGGAAAGCGGGGATGTGCCCGAACACGCCCACACACGTCTAAACATCCACCGAGGAAGGCAAGTTCAGTTTCCGACCTTTCTGAAAATGTCACATCACAAAGCGAATCCCTGGGAGAAAAGGGACGCCGAGAAACATCTCAGAGTCTCCGAGCGGAGGCGTGCAAATGAAGTTAGCCGACACTTTTATATTCAATCTTTTCTGCCGCACTAATATCCATAAAATCAATTTCAGTGCCTTTCCCTCTTAATGCATGCCGTGATACTTTTGCTCGTATCCCACCCTCCCTGGATTTATGATGCATTAGAAGCGGTGTGTGTGTGTATGGTGCGCGCTACACATCTGACTGATAATTAAATCAATATATCAGAACATGGGGCTTGAAATGCTGCGTGTCAGATTCATTTGATCAAACTTGTGGATTAACATATGTGTTCTAGGCATGACAGTGAAGTGTGCGTGGGAGGTGCTTTGTTGGTGTTGGCTGGAGGAGTAATTTTGTTTTCAGGAGCTTTTTGATTTATAGAAACAGGCTCTCTCTCAGAGCGCTGCGTGTCATTTGGCAGCGAGGCCTGGAGTGAATTAATTATATTTATCTATATATGCTTCATACCTTCTTCTATTGGTCAATTTATCTTCATCATATTTTTGTGTTTATATGTTATTTATCTTATTCATATATTATTTTATAATGTTTTTCCCTTGTGCACCTTGTCGAGTTCATGTCTTGCAAGGACTAAAAAGTGTATATATTGATTATATCCATAAAAGATCATGGTATTAACTAAAGTATTTCTGCTTGTTGTTCCTTTGCATTGCAGAGGAAATTAAAGATTTAAACCCTTTTTGTAGTCAAACCGGTGGCTTCTGTTCAAATCGTGCCTTTAAATGGCACAACAAATAGAGTATGATACTGAGTTAGTATTTTAAACACGCCATGAACACCATTGTGGGGGGAGGAGCCTTGTGCTGTTCCTCATGTTTTTTAAGTTGTTCCTAAACCGTTCTTGTGTGTGTGCCTGTGTCAGGCTGCATCCTGTGGGGTTGGGGTGCCTGGTCTGGTCTAGGTGGGTTCTACGTGTCTAAGTAACATCCACATGAATGAATGCCAGGTCTAACAGTTTTCCAGCAGAACATTGTATTGTCACAAGATTGTCAGTGTTATTCACTTCTCCTGTCAGTGGTTTTAATGTTGTGGCTGATCAGGGGGCACACACATTTGCACACGTACCGCCGGTGCAAGCGCCAGAAGTTATCCATGACTGATGTGACATGGGGGCCTTTTTGAAAACCACCTGCGTACATCTTGACACTGAAACGTCGGCACGACAGATTAATACGCTTTCTCAATTACTCCACCGGGGCTCCCTTAACTTTAAACACTGTTGCCTGGAGGGTAATATTCTCAGCATGTCATATTTCTTACCATCAGCGAACACGTGGAATAATTGGTTAGTTAATCAAAGACCTCTGCAGCTGCTTTTTTTATTTAAATTCCTCCATCCATCATTCAATCATCAACTGCAGGTGCTTATAGTCCACACGCCAGCTTATAAATTACCTCTGGCTTCCTCATGGTGAAAAGCACAGCGGTCTGTGGTCTTAAAATTGCGCGTCTGTCGTCAGCCTCCGGTATTAACCTGACATTCAGTCATTACTATTTAATGGGGTTTTTATTAAAAAAACTGTCATATAGGTTTAGGGATTAGGATGTTATCCCGATAAAGCACATTCCACCGTGACACACCATATTTGCGATTCTCATTAACCAGATATAAGGATAATAATAAATAGTAATTTTTAAACACCCTTTACCTTCTGTCTGGGAATAAGATGCTCACTTTAGTGACATATAACACTAATAAAGTACTCCAGAGGGTATACAGCTACACATCACACAAGGATTTAAGTGGTATTCCCACATGCAATAAACTAAAAATCACGTTTAAAAGATACATGTAATAATACCAGACTGTAAGAAAAAAAAAGTTCCCTGACCAAATTTCAAGTTACTTAATCATTGCTGGGAGTGTTGCTGCATATTAAAATGGCATTTCTTCATTAAAGTGATTAAATGTCCGGCAGTATAATGCAAAACCAGGACACGTTTCACTAAAACTTAAACTTTAAATTTTGTTGCACATGTCAAGCGTGGAACAGAACAACATAGCATGATGCAAAACTCACCAAGAAGAAGCAACACAATCTTAAAACATTGCTTTCTTTTATGAGAATATATAAAAAGGGAACTACTAAAATAAAATGTTATTTTCTTTGCTTTCTTAATTTGCAAAATGCAAAGCAAGATCTTCTGATAACCAGTGTTGTAATGGCCTACAAAACCACATGAGGGCACTATAACCTTTATTTAGAAATGTAGGCTTCACTGCAGCACTTAATAAATGCCAAGATGTTACTTTAGTCGCTGATACTGGAAGAAAAGTAAATCCTTCTGCGTTTGTTTATATGTATTGTACCTTGACTTGAGTCCATCCACAGAAACAGAAATGACTCCGAGGTTCATTTATGAATGAAGGGATGTAACCTCTAAGGACTCGCAGGGAAACATTCCCACAATCCAGCCTGGCTGGCGACCCCAGCCATGCTACCAGAGTGGGAGAAACAGAGCCAAAGACTGAGCCTGGGGCAAAGAGTGACATACTGAGCTCATACTGCAGCCAAAGTCTTGTCTTTATTGGAGCTTGGGGAAAGACGAGCACACTGTTTCTCCATCAAAAACCCAGCGGGGAGTGCTTCCTGTGTTGATTCTTGTTTTATGGCATGATTAATCACAGTTGGACGACGGGGAGTGACTTTTAGCAACAGGTATTTATTCAGCTTAAGCATCTATAAGAAATTTGCCATTTTGTCTAGATTCATAATTTGCTTTTGGCACGCTGTGGTGTATTGTTCACAGGTCTGTCATACCGTGCACCTCTTTTATGCTGATACCTGGCAGTCTTGGGGAGGATTCGGCAA
This sequence comes from Planiliza haematocheilus, assembly GCA_005024645.1. Classification (NCBI taxonomy): domain Eukaryota; kingdom Metazoa; phylum Chordata; class Actinopteri; order Mugiliformes; family Mugilidae; genus Planiliza; species Planiliza haematocheilus. The sequence goes on from SRSE01001181.1 coordinate 4,778,217, forward strand.
CATCAGATAACACTGCACAATGAGCCATAGCAGCAGGATGTTCTGAAAGTATTCCAGATATATGGACTCAGAAATATCTTGTTTTTATTCTGACAGTGCTTCCTGTCTATGAGAGTTGCTCCTTAGAAGCAACTTTTCCTATGATCCCTCAGGAAGTATAAGTTTGGAGGAGTCAGGCAAAGTCATCCCAAATCTGTATGCTTTCAAAATGTCCAAATCCAGTGCAGATTAGTTTTATTCATCTAATGCCAAAAAACACAAAATCTGAGACATATTTATGCATTTGTGTTGATATCCCTCTTCCCCTTAGCTCAGGCACATGTGTACTCGCTTGTTGTAACATGCCTGTGTAATGGAAGACAATGCGGCTGCTGATTGAAGTCTTGGTTTTGCACAAGCGAAACAAAAGCCCCAGTGTCATACAGCCGTGATTCTAGTCTAAATATTGTTTGCAGTGTGGTGAGTTCACCTCGCAAGCCCGCCCCTCGCCTGCTCACCTCGGCAGGTTTTAACACACATCAACCAGATGTGGAAAGAGACAAAGGCAAGGCAGCTGGGAACAAGAGGGAAGAGCAGAAGAGATCATCTGAGAGTTCTCGTCACAGGTGTCCTCTGAACTGTTTTGCAACTTTTTTTTTCAGTCACTGAGCGAGTAAAACTTTCCAGAAACCCTAAGAATACAGATATAGTTGTTAACCAGAGAGCAGAATGTACCCTGTCTGTGCAGATGTCCCGATGCTGCTGGCAGCCACCCGATACTCCACTTGTGTTTAAACCTCATCACCCTCGTTACAAGACAACGGACATCTCTGTACAAGTCTGACTTCCACCCCTTTTCCCGCGCAACCCCTCCTGTCACTTAACGTCCCTCTGCCAGAGACTGTCCATGGTGTGTTCGAACGGCCACATTTAGACCAGTGGAATAAATGCGTTGTGTTTTCCTTTCATTTGCTCTCTCTGAGACCTCTTTATTGGCGGCCTCATAACAAGCAATGTTCTTGTTTTCCACCAGTGTGAGCGCGTAATGGATGATGCAGAGTGGGGAAAACAGTTTAGTAGTAATAGTGGTGCTTTAAAGGATGCTAAAACTCTCTCGTCTGGTGAATCTTAATTGAAAGGTTCTTGTGGACATATGAGGAGTCCTATTTCAATCCAAATGTTTTAGTCTGTGTGAGTTATATAAATGCATCTCAGGATATTTTTAAGAAGAGGGATTAATATGGATACTGAGGACACTGCAGTGGAAGAAGGGCCTGCAAGTAAATAGGAGAAATCATGTGTGTATTAAACCATAAGTATTACAGCTATACGCTGTACAGTTACACTTGATCTCGGTCTCATGCGTCAAATACAAAGCTAGCAAACGGCAAACTAGGCTTGGAAACAGGAGCTGTGCTGGATTTAAAGCCAGATAAAAACATATTATATTTACTCTCTCAATTATATGTAATGAGTGTAAACATTCATTCATGTTATAGAGTTGCTCATACTACGTACCACTAGGGGTGGACTTTGTTAGCTTTGGACAGAACCAAGCTAGCACCTCACACCAGACTGTTTCCAGTGTCTAGATGCTAAGCTAGCTAGTAGTTTAGCTGCTAGTTATGTAGTTGGTAGTTACTACAGCCTGCAACAGTCATTGTCTTACAAAAGATATATTTATACATTTCCAATGCTGACAGATCCTCAGTAGAAGCCTGGTGTGAAAATGTTAGCTTGTGATAGCTAACGTTAGCTTACACAACTGACAGATCACTGTCTTTTTAGACTCTTCAGTATTTGTGATGTTGTAAAAAAAACTGCAACACACATACAAAACAGTACCATTTACAGTAAGGTGATCTACATTTTCCACTTCTGCTTCAGGTTTTGCAAAACGAAACTCTTAATTTACTTTGTCTATATGTATTTTATATATTAGCATTTTCTCTAAAAATAAAAAAGATATGAAAGTTGGAACAACACAAAATTATGGTTAATAAAGTAATGACAGACTTGCTAGTAACAAAGCTTTGAAGATGAATTTATTAATTAGCAAGTTTGGGCATCCTGACTGTTTAGGGCAATCACTGCAAAGTTTTGAACTTGAACACAACACAAACATTTTATGACTGGGAAGGAAAGGAAGGAAGGAAAGAAGGAAAAGATGTCATAGTTTATCCTACAGTTTATCTCGCCTCTTGTATTCTAATCTATCAGATTTCAGTTTATCAGCGTGGGTCAAACTGTACTGGTTTGTACTGTACCATCACTGATATGCATAATACACCAGTGTCACCATTTCACTGATTTAGTTACCTCCAAAACTGGCACATTGTGTAGAAACCACCTTTTTTTCCTCAGCTGTACCAAAACAAAACTGCTTCCTGAAGCCCGAGAGACATTCAACCACATTCACCAACACAATGAGAAAAGACACAATAAACGGTTTCATAAAAACCTCAGTTTCCAACGCAGATAACAAATATACTCTCAAAGCATCACATCATTTCTTGTGGAACTATTATTGTGTTATGACTGCTACTGCAGGAAGAGGGAATTTAAAATTTCCTCTACGCTCTTTCAGATTTTTTTAATTCTTTTTTTTTTTTTTTATTTGGTACAGTCCTGTCCCATGGGAATAAATGAACAGAAAGAAACTGTTTTATGTGTTGAAGACTGGGAAATCCTGAGTCCTATGAGTCAGTGGAAACTGAAAATTTGTCAATAGACCACACACTTTTTCCGGAGGAAAAGAAAAAAACTGAAAAAAACTGAAATCTGTCAGTGAGGCATGTGATCATTCAAAGTCTTACTACAAACTGCAGGTTGCACAGGGACACAACTGATGCCACTTGTCATAGTGGAACATTGATACTCTTTGTCCCAGATGTCAGCAGTCCTCAGCAGCTTTAAATAACATGCTGCGGTCATGTATTTCCCTAAATAACATAAGCTGCAAAATTGTAAGTACGCACAGTATCTGTGACCTGCAGTAGTCCACAAAACATCATGAAAGGGCTGTTCTAAAAAACTTGGGTGTATCTTAACAGAAATATGTGGAATAAAAAAGGAGAAGTGAAAACACCAAGTTTTGCTTCTGAAACTTCCCTTTTGTTCCTTTGACAACATGAGTTATCTTTTACACTTACAGTCCATTTAGTAATTTTCTACTGGACAATTGTGAAAATTCAGACCAAAATTTACTTTTCAGTTCATGGGGTTCATGCTTTTTCCTGCAGTAGCTGACATGTGTGTTAGGAGACACACATCCCGTCTCAACAAGTGTCAAGCTCAGGCCTGCTCCCTCACTGAAAGTAAACAGACTCAAAAATAGCATAAAAATACCTAAAATCTGATGTGTTTAGATGCTTCTTCTTTGCTGTTGGTACATCAACATGCAGCACAGTGAAAAACAATGTCTAAACAAAACTACTGGGGAGCGTTGTTGCTCTCATAACATAACCACCTCCAGTCATATTAACCATCAGCTGACAAGTTGACATTTGACAGAAGTTTATATGTCAGGCTTGGTGATGCTATATCCTCCTGACCACCTCCTGCATGTGGCACCCCTCAGGGCTCTCTTCTCGGGCCAAACCAATTCTCTCTCATGCACCCTATTCTCAGGAAGTACTGCATCTCATTCCATTGTTATGTAGATGATATACAGCTTTATCTGCCTTTGAAACTAAAAGATGCTACCTCATTAAGACCACTGCTGGACTGTCTTAAGGCAAGTAAAACCTACCTCTGACCTGTGGCTCCTTCCTTGGTGATTCCATGCATTCAGTATTATCATAAAAAGATTGGTGAGATAACGGACAGTAAGTGCTTGACTCCATTTTCTTTCACTGCTTTTCGTCTTCGACTTTGGAAAGTTTATGCAAGTTTTCATCTTCAGTAATCTTGACTCTTTAATGCCTTGTATGCTGGTATTACCCAGACCTCTCCGTTTGGAGTTGGTGCACTCCAACTATGAAACAAGAATACGCAAGCAATACACTTTCCCCCCTGCACTGGGCTCTGATCGTCCATGAATTTATCTAAGCAGGAAACTGTCCATTCACATGTCTGGAAACAGCAACCAAAGAAAAAAAAAAACACCATCAAGCAAAACCAGAATCAGAAACATCTGGATTGCTATCGCCACTTGCGCAAATAACTTTCCTGTCTGTTGTCTGACTTTTTAGCCACAAATGTTAAATTGAACTTGTACCGCTATTTGTTCTGGTCACAAATCAAGAAGGTCTCTTGATGTTTCGGTTTCCTCTGAGAGAAACTCAATTGGATACACACCAGGGAAAAGATGAATACAAATAAAAGCTGAGTGGCTGTTGCACACATCCTGTGTTTCCTACTGGGCTTTAGACGGATCAAGAGGCACTGTTGATGCTACTGTATCTTTTAACAGCTGTGTCTGTGTCTCCCCAGTGTGCATTTGTGTTTTAAATATCCATACACTCGCATTCTTGGCATTGCTCTGCGATGGGAAAATACTTCACTTTTCCTTTGTGCTTTATTTGTTTCCACACAGTCACTCTGAATGTGTGTGCATGCGTTTGTCTCAACTCTTGACAGCGAGACAGTACCCAGACAACAAATTGCGTCGGGCCGACGTCGGGGCGAGGGTTCCTGCCCGACATAAAGTGCGTCGGCGCGACGTCTTATGGAGATCGGTAGCTAATCGGCACGACGTCGGGAAGACGTCGGCATTAGAGTTATCGCCGACCGTTCGCCAACCGTTCGCCGACGTAAACCAAATGATCGCCGACCGTTCGCCGACGTAAACCCGATGTAATTATGACCTATGCGGCACGATCCCACTAGAGCGGCGAAAACCATTCGGTCACCTCGCTCCCATTGATTTAACACTGGAACAGCTGATTTTCGGCTGCATCGCTGGAAACGCCACAGCATGCTTTAAAATCAGCCCTTCCAAAGTTAAGTCAAAGGGAGCGAAGCGTCTGAATGGTTTTCGCCGCTCTAGTAGGATCCCACCGTTATATTAGGTCTTATTGATTTGTTTAGGCTAGCTGCTGTCAGATTGTGTTCAAAGGACACAAGTTTCCTACTGTATCAACAACACTCAATAACAGTTTATGTTTTGTATTAATTATAAAAATTCTTCCCGAACAATTTGACGGTGGCTGCGCAGTCTGCAGCCGCTTCCTTATTTTTGAGTTGCCAGGTTTTATTACAAAAAAAGTTTAAATTGAAAGTAAGTGACTGTTTATGTGTAGAGTGTATTTCATACACAATCTGACAACCTGGGAAATGCCTGTCTAACATGGTCTTGCAAATTAGGCTACAGGAGATTTCCGGGAGAAATTACAAAACAGGAGGGCACTGGGAGATGACTGTGAACATTTATTTTTACATCGTCTTGCAAAAGTAGTATCAAAACATTTATTTTAACACATTCACACAAGTGGGGATGGCGCTCGATTTTTTTTTTGATTGTAATAAGCAGATGACACATTTCTGAGCGTGACTTAACTAAATCAATGTCAAAACATACAAACGAAGCATTCTGGTGCATTCTGACAAAATAATAAAGACACAAGTTAACATTCTCTCCCTGTGTCTGAGGCCCTATGTGTGTTTGTGAGAAAGTGAGAGAGAGAGACAGAGAGAGGGAATGTGACTCTAAAATGAGTGTGTTACGGCCAATTGTGTTGGTAACTTCACTCATAAATCTACAGTCAAATATGATATAATACCAATATAATATGTGCACATATCAATATTTTATGTGTGGTTGTTTAAGACACACTGAAGGCATGATGCCACCATAGGTTTCAGTCCAGTTCCTGCCTTTGCTGCCCTCCATTCCTGTCCCTGCTCAGCCGCAGCCAGTCGAGATGACAGGGGAACACTGTCACCTCAGTGGAGTTTTGTTGGGCAGGATCTTTTAACACGGCACCTAAACAAAAAAATAAATAAAGCAACAGAGGGAAAAAATAAGACAGTAGCATGAACGTCTATATCTTTGATTGATTGTTTCTTTAAAGACAATTCAGAAGTCAGAGCATTTTACAAAAGAAACTTAAAAAAACTTAAGACAATTGGTTGAGAATAGTGTGAGGACAGTATATAAATGAGAACAACTGATATAAATACAGACACCACATATGGGTTGAATAGGGACAGAATGTTGCTTCAACACATTGTAGAACTTACTCAGGAGTATATGATGAATAGGCCTTGATTTAAGGCCTGTCTTCTGTCCCCTACCGCACCAGTTCAGCTGGGTTGAAAGATGTTGATGAAATATCTTTGGACAGGTTCTCCAGACTGTTTCTTGTAGATTCTTGCCACCAGACAATGACAGTTTAGTTACCTGTAAAGTAAAAGATAAAGCTGACTAACCCCATTTCACAACCTGCTGTATTACATTGTATTTGAAGCACTGCTCTCCCATGCCCACATCCATGGCTTAAGTGCCCTTGATTCCACGACCCCAGGGAATCGGCGAGGTGAGATGCGGGGGGTCGCTGTAAAGCTCGCGGCCGTAGCCGGCGAGACACTTTTCGCCCCGAACACTTCCAGGCCGAACGAGCCGGTCGCGGCGCACCGCCACGGAGGAGAAGCGTCCGGCGGGGGCCGGCGGACGCCAGGGAGAGGTCCCGCTGAGGGGATCCTCCCACACCGTGCCGCCGAAACCCTGACCCGCCGAGATGGTTGTATTAATAGCTCCGGCCGCTATTAGAGACCGGCCTTTATTTACCGGCCAATGTTGGAAACCCGGCCGCTTATGGAATACAGGCCAATATTACGATTTACGTATGCTTTTTAACGAAAGTTTCATTCAGGTGCATTCACAAAAACACCCCAGGATGCATTTTGGCCAGAGTTATGCTTGAAGTTCTGCTTTAGTTTAAACTGAACGTAAATGCCAAATATGTAACCACTGGTCCCTCAGATTCAAAAGAAGTGCCGAACTTCACCTCTGCTAGCATGACTCTGCCTGCTATGGCCAACGAAATGGCAAGCTAATTATGCTAACGTTAACGCTAGCTAGCTACCTACCTAACGTTTGCTGAAAACACACCCCGTTAAAGCATTTTCTAACCACAACAGGCGTCATAGAATACAATATCTGATTAAAAACACTTCTACAGTTAGTTTACTTACGTGTTATCCTCTAAGTTATCCATATACAGTATGTAAGTTAGCAGCTAACGTAACCAGATAACTTGAGAAACATATTGTGTAAACGCTAACCGTTAACGTTAACCTTAACATTACTATCTCCAAAAAGTTATCCTAAACCGGATTAGTCTATGCATTCTACCAAATATCATATCATATCATCATATAAATTGTAGCATACGGATTTTACACAAGCTCAACATACCTTCGTCCTTACAGCCGTCGCTGGATGTTGCTGGAGATAAAGTGCCAACAGCACTTTTGGAAGGGGAAAAAAAGAAAGGAAAAAAAGCGGGATCGGCAAAATGCTTCCTCGCCGCTCCTCCGCCGATCTACGGAGTGCGCATGCATGTTGGAGTTGCATTGACTCATCCCGCCGATGGTTTGCCGACCTAAACTGACAGCTGTATTTGGCGTGCAGGGGAAAAAACCTCCTGCCGACCTTTTGCCGCTGGTGCCCTCCAATTGCCGACGTCGGCCCGACGTAACGTGTTGTCTGGGTAGCTTAAAGGTTGTCATCAATATAGCAAACACCAGGATTGCTCAATTTGACTGTTTTATATTTAGAAGTGAGTTGGAAGTGGTTTCGCAACATACTGTACAACTTAATTTTCTCCTCCTGAAATTTACGGTGTTGCACTTTACCTTGTAAGTGTTTGTTTTCTAGGGTCTGATGAGTATATGCTGTGAACTCAAGCCTGTCCAAAGCCCAGTCTAAAGCCCATCATTTTATATGGGAACAAAACTACAGATGTTATAACAGCAACCTCTAAGAAACAGCAGGCCAACAAACGGTTAAAGGCAATTGTTCACTTCAACCAAAGTTATTTTCCACCTCGTGCTTTTGTTCCCTCTGCTGCCCGGCCAACACTGCCATCATCGTTCTGTCAAGACCAAAGTGGTTAAATTGCTTAAATCTTATCCTACCTGGAATGACCTCGAAAAGAAATTTCCCCCCTTCATCTCCGCTGGTTGGATGTTCTGTAACTCTGTTTCCAGGTAAGAAAATGGCTCCCTGTGAAGAGTAAAGAACAGACAGATCAGAAGCTTCATTTTGGCACCACGATGAAGAGTTGAAATATTAAAGGTGACATTAAAACTAGTATTTGCTGTTTTTTTTTTGTGGTCTGAAAAGTTTAAAGCTGCACAATTTATCCTGTTCCAGTGTAACAACAGCCCTCCTGAGCTCAGCAGCTTTCAGCGCTCATATATTATCATAGAAAACTGACATGTTTTTACATTGTCGTTGATGGCAACATCTCTCCCCGGGGAGGCATGTCCACATGATGGCTGTTATATATACTGTTAAAATGCGGTGAAGTGGCAGCATTATAGAAAATCACCGTCTCTCTGCTCTCACCTATATCCACAATGATGCATTATCCTTGTGACACTAAAGGCCAGAGATTTTCTGCAGGGAGCATCAACTTCCTCTTGCAGTGTCGAACACATAACAACTTCACAATCAGATGCTGGATCACCGCCATGTGTACATTTATATATTTGTCGTTTAAGCCAAGCTAGCGGTTCATGTTCGTCCGTTGCGAGCTGCACAACCAAAACAGTCCCGTTAACATTTTGTTAGCTGTTTTTTTATTGAATTGGAAGGAGTAGAGGCTATTGACTTGGTTGCAGATCTTCTTAGAAAAACATTTTCACAGTGTACGTTGAAGGAAAAGCTTGACATTGTTAAGGAGAAGCCTAGCTAGCTAGCTAGCTAGCCTGACTCAGCTGGGGAAATGGTGTATCTGGCACTATCAGGGGCAGGAACTATGAGAGCTACCCCATGTGGCGTTGGGGCTGTAATGAGAGAAGACTTTTTGAATTGTCCTAAGTGAGTTTCTTGCTTTAGTAATGACATTTAGTAAGTGTCTACGATGCAACATCCTGTTTTATTGTATATCTGTTCATTGCTGATGGTTTCTATAGCAGTGGCGTCATAACGATCGTATCAAGAGGTGTTTTGTATTAGACTTGACTTTTAGTGAGAACCTGCACAAAATGTGCTGCACCCTGTGTAAACCAAGTGTTTGCATATTTAGTCCTGTTATAATGATAGCGTAGTTATATGAAGTTGAGAATAATGATTATATAGTTTAATATTCCTCACAGATTTCACTTAGCTAGCAAATACTTGGTCCACGGGTTATTGCGACAGAATTGGATGACTTTTCTCTTGATTAACAACCTGGACCTCAGCGCCACAGCGCAGCATCTGACCGTCATTAGTGCGACCTCTATCCGGGTTAATGCTAATGCAGACAAGATGTGCATAGGTGACACTGTCAGTATCAAGGACGTGTGCGCATTAAGAGCATCTGAGGGGGATTCTGGTTCCTTCCTGCTGTGAGACAGAGAGAGAGAGCCCTCTTTAATGAGCCATAACTGTGACAATCAGGAAGTGGAAACCCTACCTGAGGCCCCAGATGAAGTGCTTTAAAGGAAGCCGTAAAGATGGGACAGACACGCTCCACAGTGGAGGAGCGGGGAGGGAAAGAGTTCATTTGATGTGGCTGTTAGCTGGAGAATCTGCTTAGCTTCAATATCTCAGACGTTTTTTCTTTCTTGAGTACGGATCTTTTCATCGTGCACGTGGTATTGATTCCAGGGAAACTGAATATGACTTATACGAACTGTGTGCATGTAAGAGGCAGATTTTATATATGTGCGTTCTTAAAAAAGAACAAAGTGGCCTGTGTAGTCCTTCTATACTGTAAAACCACAACACCACAGATATTCCTCTCTTCTGTTTTAAGCCACACTTTCCATACATCCTCCCTGGTGGCCTGTTGTTTGCTACAGACAAACCAAACCACAGGCAGAGTAATATTTACCCAACAAAGTACATTAGCCTGGCCCAACCCAAGATGGTGGGCTTTTTGTTTTTGTGTTTTTTTGCATTCTTACTTTGTCGTTAAGCAGGATGAGGTCATTTCTGGAGTCGGTGTAATGACACAAACCCCAATTTTCTTTTATTCTCAAACAAAAAGCCACAAACACACACACTCACATATATATGGGACTCGAGAGGCTCGGTGAAATCTGTACGGGAAAGGCGACAGCAGGAGGCTCAGGCTTGCACGCAGCAGTCCAGCCTGTCAGGGGCCTGTTTCTAAGGCTGCGTCCAACAGTATGCTCCAGACGAAATCAAATTAGCTGTGTGTTTTCAACAGGCTGCAAACAAATACCAGAATACCGAGTGTAACTCTGTGGCTTACACGTAAGAGTTAAGTCCGTTTTTCTTTTCAGTTCTAACATCTAACCTCTGTGATTTCCCGGCAGCTGTAGGGTCCTCACTGCACCCTGCAGCTTTACGTGTTTCGTTAATTAACTCTTGGATTGGAGAGGCTTTCAGAAGTGGCACCAGCATGGACATCGAGCAATTTTAACCAGGAAGGAAATATCTGCGTGTTTAGATGCCACACTATGTTCATCACAGACTTCCAATCTCAGAAATTTAGCAGATAAGAGGCAGTGGGTGTGAAAATCGAAATAATGAGCTGAAAGGTGTCAAAAGGCTTTGCGTAGCTGATGGAAACTGCAGCGGCGGGTGATAATACCCAAGTTGTCAAATGAAACGGATGAACGTGCGGAAAGCCAGGGCACGCAAAATAAAAAGCTGAGGAATTAATTGTCTGCGGGGAGATCGATTTCAGATTGCAAACCGATAAATGCTTACACTGAAGTCAATCAGGCTCAAGTTATTTGTGTAACAGGTAATTTAAGCGCCCATTAAAACCTGGGCTCATTGATCAGCTGTCTTTTTAGCCCTTAATTACTGTTCTCCAGCCTCGGTGACCTTTCAGACGCGGGAACGCAAACCCAACCGGGTGCCTGGAGACGCATGGTATGCATTTGTATATATATACGTCTATTCTTGCCTCCTTCTGAGCCTCTGTTTTTGACTGTATAAAACCTATGAGACATTTTCAGCTGCACCGGAGACTTATTAATGGTTGTCCAGCTTTGACGGCTCCACTGAGTTTCGCTAATCCAATAAATGTTATCATTATTCCGCAGTCATAAAACAGGCATTTCTGGTCCTGTGCCATGTTCAAAAGCCGCTGTAAAATACTCCACAGCTGTGACTGCACAGTCTCCATCAAAAATATTAATATTCCAGTCAACAGTAAAGGGGTGGAATAAATAGGGCTCTTCATCATAAATTTTTACTCACTTGGAGGATTAACCGTGGGTGAAGTTAGAGATGATAAATCAGGTAACAATGAAATTAACAACAAAGGAATAAAAGAAAATGGGAAAATTAGCAAACTACGCTGCAACCGTTTAACGGGCTATGCGAGTGGTTTTCTGGGAATTGTCTCGAGCCAAGTAGGAAAAGTCTGCCGCAATTTAGAAACAAAAAGGACAAGTTAAATCATCTCTTTATGCAAAACTTGCGACAGAGCTTTTGAAGACGGACATTACGGACAAGCATGGTGTGGAGCGTTCTTCTTTGGTTTTCCGTATAAACCGTAAGATCCTTAAATTCACACGTAACCCTACAGTGGTTTCTCTGAGATGGCATCTGATGTTACATAATACAAAGCGAAAACTGCGCCCCACAGCCTCAGAGCTGAAAAGTCAAACAGAAATCATTTTCAATTGACCTCTTTAATTTTACGAGACATTTAAAATATCGAAGCATTAGAAAACATATAGGATGAGACGATCTAGTCTTGAGGGTGCATAGCCCTCTTCACGTAGATAAAAAAATATAACGCTCCGAGGTGTCTTTATATTACAAAATCAATCAATGCACAGAACCACTGACTAACCAATGTTTTCCTCCGCAGTGCAGACTGACTCAAAGTCTTTGCTTAACCTTATTAAATAAGTAATGCTTTTATATAACCGTATTAAAGACAGAGCACTACTTTGACTTTATGTGCTTTATGGATTTATCTTCCTCCGAGCCCTAAAAAGACACACATTACAAGGACATACTACTGATCAAAGTGAATGCTGAGTAGCCTTTGGGTTTAAGTTTCTTTTTTTTCTTTTACAAAAAGACGAATCTCGATTTTTGTTTAGAGAATCACTGATTTGTCACCATTTCTGAGTGAGGCAACACAACCAAGCCACAGACTCAACCCCACCAATTAAAAGTATGTTTATTTATGTGTTTGCATGCAAAACTTTAAAGCAGTGGCATGTTGGTTAGGGTTCTCTCCCACCGTCCAAAGACATGCTCCTTAGGTTAACTGGTGATTCTAAATTGGCTGTAGATGTGAGTGTGAATGGTTGTCTCTCTAGACTGGCGACCTGTCCTGGGTGTACCCCGCCTCTTGCCCAGTGACAGCTGGGATAGGCTCCAGAAATCCCTGCTCTCCTAGTTCCAGCAAATCCACACCGAATGACTAAACCACGCAGTCAGTAGATATATTCACCTGCTCGCCAAGTGTTTTCCTGCGAAGTTAATTTTGCAGCAACAGTTCATCTGAACTTTACGACATAATCAGATGCACCGACAGCAGAACAGAGAAGCTACAGTATAATCCTGCTCATCAAGCATTCCCCAGCTGCGCTCTTTGTCCCGTTTGAGATCAATATCCAAGCATTAAATAGTAATTATGAAAAAACTGCAGTACTTTTCTAAATCAGTCCACAAGAGCAAATTGGTCTGCAGTTTAGAAATGACTGAAGGGAACAGATATGTTAAAAATAGATATAGCAAAGCAGACAGCCTGGAGTCTTGCATGATAAGCTTCCCCATGTCTTGAAGATAACTGGCTGCTAGTAAGTAAAAATGTAAATGAATAAAGTCTTCATATACAATGAGGTGATCTATTATTAATTAATTCAGCTGCTATACTAAAGCAAATAAATAAGGCAGACTTAAACAAGGCCAGAAATCTAGACTACAGGTCTGATTTATTTAACTTTTAACCAAATCAAAGACACCTTTATCATTAGGTACCTAGAAGGACAGATAATAAACGTACAGGCATGTACAAAATGTTCGGCCACCTCTTGACAATCGGCCACCATGATATCTTTTAGATTCAGTTTCATTAAAGAGAGGAGGATTTCTTCCTCTGGAGACCACACAGGGAACCAATCGTTATCGGGTCATTGACCATTGCTGTGTGCTGAGATTTATAGCTTTAATAATAATAATAAAAAAAACAATCTGTAGTATTTATATGGTTTAGTGTTTTGTATCAATACCTGTGCTATGGCATCAAAATCCATTTTATGGGTATAAGATATTAAGGTCACATTTTAGGTTGAATCCTCTTTGCCATACTTTAGATTTCCCACATGTAACATATCCTTACATTTCTATATTATAGTGTAGATGTATTTAATATCTGTGTCCTGCATTTGGAATTAAGGGTGAGCCGTCTTACTAAAAATGGATTCAGGGTTTTGTCTAACCCCAGGCATTTTGATTTATTCAAAGTGTACCAAAAAAAATGAAGATGACTAGAAATGACATCAAATTACAAAAACAATAGGAAACCATTTTTTCCTCAGTGTGCTATCAGGGTATCTGTGCAGCAAATCGAGTTGGTCCTGTGATTTTAAAGTCTCCCAACAGTCCAAAATGAACGTCAACAATCAGGTCAGAGTTAAAACAAACAGAATACCAGAAAGAAAATGAAACCGTCCAAACAAGAAGAAATCTTTTGTGTGCTTCTGATGCCTGGTTTTCCTCTCGGACCTCCCATGGGGGGTCTTAGAGGACATAGTGGAGTGGATTGTATGCCATAAACTGATACCACCAATACACATCCTCATTCACTTCTGTCTCCGAACGGGGACCGACTGAACAGTGACCTTCAGATAAAGTGGAATCGGCATCCGGTCGCTTCAAATGTCTGAGTTTGATCGTCCATATTTGCGAATTTTCTCGGCTTTGCATGACTTACTAGCAGGCAACAGGTTCACCTTGTGCCAGAAAAAAAGTTAAGCCTGGATTTTAATGACACTTAATAAGGGTAACATTTGAATCTTCAGCAGCATTGAATGCTCTGCTATGTTCAGCAGCTTGTTGCCAACTTTGACGTTTCATACGACGAGTCATACAAATTCTTGCATCTCCGAATCACCTCAATTAACCTTTCCTCGATGTGTTCCTATCTTTATTAAACCAACCAATCAGTTCGAAAATTGCGGGGATGGAGAAACAGCCAGAAATACTAAAGTGGAAACACGCTACTGCTAGGCAGACTAATCACAGCTCTTGCAGTCTGCGTATCTGGGGAGGTGCATTGCTACGGTGTTAGGGTCTGGGCTGCCACCTAGCTACAGCATCAATTGATGCAGAAGCCTAAACTACCTATAAGTAACCTTTAATGATCTGCACATTCATAAATTTCACATTAGCATCCAGTTACCCTCTCAGGGCTCGGAGACAATCCTGATCAATTGTTAGCACAGAGAAACACAAAAACCCAACTTGCAGGAACTTGTTGCAAGTCCAGCGAGAGTTAATTGACTTTTCCCCCCATCAGTGCAGAGTCTATTAGACATGCAGTCACCGTGCGGGAGTCGAAGGAAACAGTCTTTGTACTTAGTGTGGGTTCTAGGGATCCTGGCAGCCAGAACTGTCTTCTGTTAATGATGAATTCCTTTCATGCTCCAGTGAGTTTCCCCTGCTACAGAAAATACCTGTTCATTTGCCCAACAAGTGTAATAATGTCAGCAATACCAGGGGAGGCAGTCGTCCCGCGTGTAGACTCTTTAATATATATGTTGTATCTGCGACTTGATCCATGCAAGAGAGTGTCCGTAATTTGCCGTTCTCGATCCTCAGACGGTCAAACGCGATGCGAGTCAGATCACGTCTCAATGTGGCGCCGCTCACTGGAACCTTGACACTTTTATAGGGTTTTTATTCTCCTGTGATTGCACTATATATATAAATAAATAAAAGAAAACTGTAGCTGTGTTAGTCAATGTCAAAAAGTGGCTGCAGACTCGCTGCTTTCATCAAACCGGCCTCGAAGCAGAGACACAAACTTGCCGAATGAATAATGCCAGAAACCGCAGTGGCATTTTATTTACTCCTGTTAAATGCCAAGGTCAAGCGGTTTTCCAGTCGAGCGAGGAAAACAGAAGACTTCAGAGCACTGCTGCACTCTTGCATTATTGATTTTATGTAATCTCCAATTAAAGCCAGCTACTTTTCATTTTCTCTGAGGTCAGATGAGCCCACCCCACACCCTCCACACTCTATGAATATTAATTTACCGGCTTGTACGGCGTTCTGCGGCCGGAATCATAATATCCGAGTTAAATTTTAAAACAGTGCATCGCTTCAGTGTATTTCATTCACAATTCTCTCATTCATTCATTCATAATGATGCCTCCCTTAGTGCGCTGGCATACAGATACAATGCTAAGTGGTTTAAATTACAATAATCATACCGTTTCACCAACTGTATGAATGCTGCCTTTGTTTGTGCCTCGGAGAGATGAAATCTGACGATGTGTGTGCGCATCTGAGAATGTGAGTGAGTACATGCATGCTTGTGCGTGCATACATCTCCATGGACGAGTAAGGGCAGGCAGATGGCATGTTGACGCTAAGCCTACACGTGCTGTGCCCTACGCATGCTTCTCGGCGACCCTTCACCTCCATATGACTCCCATTCCTCGGATTCCACACGTTGCTCAGAGAGGTTTGGCCCAGCTGCGTGGGACCTGACACGGCCGCCTGCACCGACAATAATAATAATAATAAGCTTTCTCGAATGGCCTCGTCTTGTTTCTGGATATCAGATGATACTCGAGCACAACTGGCTTATGCAACGCGAAAACAAAGCAAACAAAAGTGGACACGGCGGCGGCGGCGGCATCACAAACCCCTCAAACCTTCGCTGTAAAACTTAAGATCCCCGCGTCGTCTCATTACAGCCAGTTACTTTATTTTCTTTCTTCTGGTGTGTCTGAAATCGCTCCCTCCGCTCAGTCCGAGTTCATTGCCTTCTCTGTCTACTTTATTGGACCTAGAGTGTCAGTAAGAACACCCACAACAGTGGTTTTTTGATATCCGTTGTTCCTATTAGCAGGACTTTGTCAGCACTTTCAAAATAACTCATTGCCGCCATTATGAAAGTTCTGCCACCGGTGTTGCTCGTAACACCGGAGCCATTTATCACCTCGCTCCACAGTTGGCCTCAGCTCTAAGGAGTCTAATAGCGTTTCCATTCTTTTGGCTGAATCCAACTTTTCCCCTCTACCTTAAAATCATGACCAAAAACAGCATGTTTCTCCTTGTCTTCAGGTTGCATAAATATGAAAGTTTTAGCGAGACAAAATGTCTGGATGAATGAAATGAAGGTAAATAACTGAAGTTCAGGAACAAGGCCACGCCTCAAACGCCCTATTACCCGCACCTGTCTATAAAGGCGCATCCACCCCACCCCAATCTGTTCTCTCTTCTCCTTTACAATAACTGAGTTTACATGTTCTTTAAGTGTCCTGGTTTTGAGGCTTATACCGGCTTTGAGCATATCCGGGATATGGTTTTTACATGGAACACAGAGAAACCCGGTTATTCATATCCATGATAAATACCAGAAACCCGTTTTCTGACCCCTGCATCCTATCTGCGCATGCGTGTGTTACGTCTTTTGTTTACAACAGATTGCGCGGCATACATGCTCCAGTATCCCGGCTTCTATCGGAGTACTCCAGGTGGCAAAACTTGGGTTTCTTGAAACCGGGAAATGGGCATAACCCGGTTTCTGAATTCGGGATATGGCGTTTACATGCACAAACAAAAAACCGGGATACTAAAGACCATGTAATCTGAGTTATTCTCTTTGCAGGAACCAGGGGTGGGGGGCTTCTTTGAATGTCAAGAGGCATGGTATTATTAGTGAAAAGATGATAATATATCAGTATCATGTTCGTTATGTATTTATACTGCACCTAAGAGAAGAAATAAGCAGCTTTAGGGAAGAATCAAATGAAGGTTTTATATTCCCGACCCTCCACCCTGACCTCCTCTCTGAGACAGAGAAAGGTCACATCTGATTTCTGAACTCTGTTTGAATACTAGACTTTTTAATTTCACTGTTCCCATGTACGTAAGTAAGTCATTTAACAGGTCACTTCATATTGTAATTATAATTAACATACCTATTACAGCAACAACATCATAAAAAAATAAAAAAATGCCTTGAATGTATTCCAATAAAAACGTCTGATTAAACGTCGGATGACTGTTCCCGTCTAATCAGTCAGCGCTGATTTGTTTGTGTCCGCGTTTCCATAGGCAACAGAGAAAGGCAGATGTTGTTGTTCCTACGGAGGAAGCAGCAATTAGGCTAATCCGACAGGTAACAAATGGAAACGTCACAGCGTGTGAGAGAGTTAATTAATAACTGAGCTAAATATGTCTTCGCCCCCCCCCATGCGTCATGGAGTTCACGGCTCGGCACAAGGAGATTTCACTTCACTCCGCTGCACAGGGTCTACGAGTTCTGAGAGACGTGAGATTCGGTGGTGTCTTGCGAGCAGTTTCAGGCCGTGCTCCGTCTCCTCTTCGCCCTACTTGTGTCTGACACTTTAGTCTAGTCCTCCAGTATTCTGTTGGGTGCTGTGTCTTGTTGTTGTACTTGTGCTCCTCTGTGCCGCGTTGCTTTGGAGGTCACGGCGCTTAAAGGAATTTGAACGCACTCCTCCGTGCCTGGCCTAGTTTTATTTAAACTTCCTATTCTCTGCTAAAAAAAATAATAATAATAATAGAAAATAAAGGAGCCGTTTTAGGTATCTGATATTTATCATGGCTTTGTTTCAGAAGTAGGGCACGAAAGAAAAGCTGCAAACCACAGATGAGTGAAACGTTCCTCAGGTAGCTAAAGTTGTTCATAACTAACTTCTCAAGGAAGATAAATATAAATAGCTAAAGATGTTTCAGGGCGACAAACAGTTTGCTGTCATTTCCTCTTAACTAACCGCTCGCAGCAACAAGAAATAAAGCAAAACACTCCTCAAAACAAAAAGACCACCTTCCATTTTAAACGCACTGCTCAGGAAGCAGAGATTCCCAGAAATAGCAGTGATGAATATCTCTTCTCCTTGCATCTGGCCCGCGGCCCACCTCCAGGTCTGGAGTTTCAACCTTCAGAGACTTCGGCTGCTGATGTGGCTTGGGTTTGGCCGAGCCGCGTACGCTGGGAAATCAGCCAGACGGAGAAGTGTGGGCAGATGAGCGGTATAAAGATTTCTATTGTGCACCAGTGTTCAAGTTTCCCCAGGAAAGAGAGGAGATTGTTTTGAGTGGAATGGATATTTGAAAGGGATGTGGCGCTTTGTTTGTTTCTTCAGACGGAGACCGGAGCGTCTGGTGTGAAATAAACGTCTTCAGATAATTAAAAAAGCTCAGCGGTGAATTCGAGTGTGGTTGCGTGTGGCGTGTTTACGAGCCCGGGCGACGGACCCTCCCCTCTCGATACTCCCAGCCTTGAAATTGGAGATTTTCGGGAAGAGTTCATGAATTGTGAGATGTTTGCTGATGCTTTTAGAGTCGTATCAAGTTTTACTTTACAGCATTCAAAGCTTTTTGTGTGCGTGACTTTCAGTGTCACAGTGACTAGCTGCATTCGTAGGCAGAAAATCAGGATGATACTGTTTACTGACACAAAACCTAGATAGAATATGAACAACAGATGATAAACTACTTGTGAACAGACTCTTATCTTATGCTGATGAATTAGTATCTAGTGATATGCTCCTATTATCCAGTATTCATGCTAAGCTAAGCTAGTTACAGTCTCTCTCTTGCTGCTAACCTTCTTACCTTCCTCTTGGTAAGAAATCAAACAAGTTTAACTGCTCCTTTCATATCACTTGTAATCTGTTTTCAGGTGTCTCCCTGTCCCACACTGGCCTGAGGCAACAAACAGATCCCCTTTCTCCGAAATTCAGATTTCACTTTATCGGCAAAGTCAGTTTGACTGCAACCGAGGGCAGTTTGTTAAATGCGGCATGCAGCGCCCTTCTGAACTGAGATTTCTGCTTTGTAATGAGAATCCAGAGTCTGTCTTCTGCTGCCTCTTTGCTCAGTCCGTACACATGCTCGGTAAAGAGGGGCTGCCTGGAAACAGCAACGGTAGAGATGGCCTCATTGTCTGTATTACTCACTGTCTCCTCTCCTTTCAGGATAGCCTGCTTGTCTCTCGGCTTCAGCGGAAAGGGGAAAAAAAAAGTTTGACTTAAACAGTCAAAACAACCTGAGCCATCTGAATTAGAGGTGGAGCTTGTTATCTTTCTAGGTCCTACAGTTAGATGTATCTGCAGGTGTCGATTACGCTAGGCTGGCACTCAGCGTACGGAGACAGACAAAACAAAAGCAAAGGGAGAAACATCTTGACTTGTTTGACACCACCCAGATGTTTTTTTTTTTGCATCCCCTATAGCCTGTGCTACTTTTAGTTTTTCTGTATTTGAGGCTTATGTGTTTTGCATTTGGAAATATTGTTTTGTTTTTCCCTTAAAGATAAGTAATGAGACAAGGCTCTTTGAGCGTTTGAGGATTAAGTTAATTTGTTCTCTCATTACTTTGTGGCCATGTTTTCACGGAAACCAAAAAATAAAAATGATTGAAAATTCATGAATGCTAAATGAATAAGTGATTTGCAGGATATTAAAGATCATCAAGGTTATTCACTTTTCAGCATTTAATCGCCCGAATTTCACCACTATGAACAGTCCCTGTCAGTATTTAATTCTCCTGCCTATCTGGAAGCACCAGTTTCATGCTGGCATGATGCTGTTTCATGTTTGCCTTGTAGCATGAAGAAAATACAGATTCTATCAGGTAAAATGTTTAAAAAGGTGCAATGCTTTCAAACTGATCTCTGGAACTGATCCAGATGCACATGGGCATCCAAGTCAAAGAATGGTTTTTATCTGCATGTTATTCCTTTTGTTCTGTCTCAGCATGCAAGAATACTACATTGCATACGTTTGGCGTCCTCCCTCAGGCAGTGAGTTGAATTACATAAACACTCTTGATGCATATGTTACGTACACCCATCAGGCATAACATTATGACCACCTTCCTAATATTGTGTAGGTCTCCCTTGTGCCTCCAAAACAGTTGTGACTCATCAGAGAATGGACATGGTCCTTCTGAGGGTGTCCTGTGGTGTCTGGCAGCAGGACGTTGTTAGTGGGGGGTCTTTGGGTCCTATGAGTTGAGGGGATCATCCCACAGATACTTGATCAGTTTGGGATCTAGTGAATTTGGAGGCCAGGTCAACACCTTGTGCTGTTCCTAAAGCGTTTTTGTGTGTGTTCCTGTGTCATGCTCCTACTGGCGATGGCTGCTGCCATCAAGGAGTGTCATTGCTATGGGGTGGGGGTACCTGGTCTGGTCTAGGAGGGTGCTACATGTCTAAGTAACATCCACATGAATGAATGTCAGGTCTGAAAGTTTCCCAGCAGATGTCATGAGATGGTCAATTTTATTTACTTCTCCTGTCAGTGGTCATAATGTTATGCCTGATCGGTGTTTGTGTACAATCTACGATCCCTCATTGTTGAGAAAAGCTTGTGTCCGTATGAAGACGTCACCACAGACAAACACATTCACAGCTTCATTGTGTGAACATGTTTGGCTAATGCAGGAATATAATGGTCATTCATTTATATTCAGAAGCCCTGCACTATACTCTCAAGAGGTAAACATTTCAAAATATTTCAGACTAATTTGTTAGTTGGAGTCACACCAATTTGTCAGCTCAGTCAGCTCAGAGCAGATAAATGGATTTGTTTATTCAGCTGACAGAAGCCTAAATGAGCTGTGCGAGGATGTATCCCAAACCCAGTGATTAGTCAGTGAAATCTGATCTGCGTGTGACGCCATCGTTTGAAAAATCGGCGTGTAAATCTCTCAGTCCATTCGCGGCCTTACCAGGGCTTTGGTCTCCTCCTCGTCTTTGTAGTAGTAGAGCTGATCCCCTCGCAGGACAAACCAGCGACTGTGCCAAGTCTTGACAAACCCTCCTTGCTTCCTGAGCCACCCACACCTGACGACATTCAGCCTCTGAACCTCGGTGCCGGCCTGACCTCCGCCGCGCTGGGGACTGCTGTGGGACACGCACTGGTCGTCCATTACGGCAACGCCGGTCTGCAAATGAGCAAAAGAGCGTTAATCTGTTTTGCCCGACAGGAGCTGTAAATTCCATGCAGACCAAACACCGCCAATATTTCTGCAAGATTTCCACCGACAGAGAAAGGAAAATGTTATTAATTGTAGACACCACAGTCAAATGGCAGCAGCACGTCTGTTCAGTGTTCTGGAAATCTCATTCTGGTTCATTTCTGAGTAATTTCATTATCTCTCTTTTTCTAATTTCTCATCAGCTATCTCATGAACTATCTGCACTACAAGAGACCAGAAGAGGTGTATAAATAGCGATGCTTTTTCTTTGAATGTCTCTTTCTAGGCAACCCTTAACAAGCCATGTTTTGCTGTTGTGGAGCTTGGGGCTGTCAGACAGAGCAGAGTGTTGCAAGGAGACAAAGGGAGAAGTGGAAATGTGGGAGGAGGAATTCATAAGTCCACAGACCAAACCTCAAATCTCTTTTCTTGTGTCACCCACCTACATACAGTATGTCGGCCTGCTGGGCTCCTTCTTGTCTCAGTTAGAGTCTCTGTGCCTCCCTTTTAAGATTTTACATGGAAGGATGCTTTTTGTTTAAGGAAAATCTTGCGTTTGTACTATATGTATGTGTATGTTTTGATTAAAGCAGCTAAAACCAGACTGTTAATGTTAGGAACTTGTCTGTCCACATGTCTATAGGTCACCACTGAAAAAAATAAAAAAAATCGTTATGTAGCTCAGCAGTGAACAAGGCACCGGTGGAGCAAGGGCAGTAAAACCTTCTCTTGTCATGTGGAGACAGTAAGAGTTGTGAGCGCATGTTAATGCACAAGCATGTTCCCGCCTCTTGTCCTCTGCAACCTTTCGGTAGATTCTCAACAATTCTTCTGCAGACATTCGTGATACATAAACAATCAGCTGAGCATGATGGCACATGGCAAACATGCTACTAGCATCAACAATTGTCACGATGAGCATTTTAGCACGCTGTCTTTAGCATGTCAACAAGCTGCCACTGTACTAAATGCTAAGGAATCGTTTATACCTCTAGTTCTTTGCAGTCAGTATGGGATATTTTTAGCCAAACAGCCCCAATTCCCCCATTTTCAAAGTTATTAAATCCATCTGTCAGGCAGTCCTCATCATCTCCAACCACCATCTAGCTATCTACATCCAAATATCTCTCCAATGAACCCACAATCAAGACAATCTGCCTCCACTCTGACGTCGTAATTGCGTATTGGAACACAAACGTCAACTCAGACATGTTCTTAAATGATTTGTCTTACTCAAAGGGCAGGCTCCGTCAAGGTACAGACAAACTTAACTTCCAACAATGAAGGCCAACACGACGCCTTTGTTGCACTTGGAAAGCCCACGTCTGGCTCATGTACCTTCTGTGCCTGTGTGAAAGGAAATAATTCTTCTTACCAGCAGGTATGAAAATGTACCAAAAGGGGAAGTGGAGGTCCAACTAGGAAGTTAGAAAGAGCTACATGGCAGTGTAAAGGGCTGGCCTTTTTTGATTCCTTTTGATCAGTTAGATTATCATGTCGTTGTCGTCACATTGTTTAGTTCTAACCTTTGTGATTCTCTTCTCGCGGCGCACTGGTTTGCTGACTAGCTGTAGATTCACAATGCTAACAAGGCTGAAAGACAGGTGGCAATGGTGCAGAGCACACCACAAAAACTCGAGCAACTGATGCCTGCATATATCCCAACAGCGGCAAATCGCTTGGTGCATCATGCAATGATCCTTGAACCCTTTGGATCCTTCAAACAACTGGGGTATACTTCACCGTAACGTTACATATCCATATATAGGCAAATGTGAATAATGTGTCTGGCTGCTCCTAAAACCTTTACGCATGTCAGCACCTACAGTATATACTCAAAAAAGACAAGTACACAGTATTTCTTCCATATAAACACGTGAAGCTCACTCGGCGACATATTGTGCGCTGAGACTGCTGCTGTCAGCTCTAAGCCTTGCCATGTTATCGGTGGCTCTCGCTGTGCTTGGCTTGGTGGATGTCCAGCCAGCCCACAGGCCCCAGATGAGGACCAGATGCAGCCCAGCAGTGATCCAGGCGGCGGTGGAACAAGTGCAGCAGGGCTTCTCCTGGTGAGCTGAAAACTTTCTCCGTCGCTACGTGAGCGCGTGTTCATGCTCGAACATGCTCGCTCCTCTGCATTCCCCTAAGAAAATAGCTGTTTTTCACAGCGCTGTGGTGGCTGTAACCTACTTATTATCTTTTATCCATCTCAACTTCAGCTTGGCTCCATTTTCATGCAAGATCCACGTGGGAAAAGGGGTAGGTCAGTTCTTTCTAGGAAAAATCCCTCACTGAATGTGATCTGTAAGCACACAATGGACACACACACAAACACGGTTGATACACTCATATTTTGATGGAGGTAGCCGTTGTGTTAAGACTGTGGTGCCACACGGCCTCACAATTTCATGCCTACTGACCGGGCCATAGTGAACAGCACTGCTGGGACCGGCCTGGTGTGCGTATCACACACTGTAAACAACTCAATGCTTCATGTGAATAACTTCTGGCTGACAGTGGAAACATTATTTTAAATTTACATCACACTGTGGTTCTGGTATAAAGGTGATAAACTGCCACAGAAAAAGCATAGAGGGCAAAGTCATTACTAAATCTATAAATTACCAGACTGGAATCAAAATAGTTCTCTGGCCCATGCAGGAGCATAACCTTGATGAATTACAACCTTTGGAAAGTGTAATTGTTATATTCCCACTAAAAGCCAATTTGTAGATTATGTGGAACAAATCACACAGAGTCATATAAATGCTGTGCATAAAACAGCTTGAATGGACTAGTCGACTAATCGCCAGGGACGTGACAATAACAACGCCTCGGAGAAGACAGGTGAGGAGCTCAGTCAGTCAAAACTAACAGCGGTTCATCAAGTGTGTGGACATCTTTCACTAAACATGGAGCCCATTCTACCGTGACATGCAGAATATGTAAATCAGTCCTGAAATACAACAGCTGCAATGCACGCTTATCTCAAAAGACACACGCTAACACGCTAGCAGAGGAGCGCTCCATGTCCTGTCATTGAATCTCATTGTCTAAGTTATTAGACCTTTAGCTGCTTTATGCATTTTTTATCCCGGCTACATCATCCTGTCTTATAAAACGCTGTGAAGTGCTATTAAACGTTATTGACGGTGCTGATTTATATAAGCTATATGCAGGGTGCAGTAATGATAAGCTCATGTGTTTAAGTTCAGTTCTGTTTTATTAGTTGACACTGTTGCTGTTGTTGACAGTAGCCCTGTTCAAGGCTCAATTACTTTGCAGAAAAGCCTCCATAGCTTCTATTTACTCTATGTATGCTGGTCAAGAATATAGACTTCACTGCTGCAAAGAGACGATTCATGCATCTCTGCATGATGTATGAAGAAATAATATCTGCATCATCACTTTTAATGTATCCAGTCATTTATTTTAAAGTCTGCAAACTCCCGTCAGGTGCCTTTAGTTTTTAATTAGTAAATGTAAACATGTTGACATGATAAAACTAATATCGTGTGAACATGGGCGAATATCAGTGTGTCAATATTAGCTCCTCCCCCTCCATCTGCTGCTGTTTTAACCTTTAAGATTAGCGAGCAAATTGCAAATAGCAAAGTGTCCTGAAAGCTAACACCAGTTCACCTGTAATCTAAACACGTTGCATATGTATATTCATTCATTTTCTTGTAACAGCTTGTCCTCTGGAGGGACACGGCAGTGAGATGTGTCACATTGGTTTTTAGTTGTTTCACATAAGCTGCGTTTTCGAAACCGAGCTAAGTTCTCATATGATTCATCTCTGTTTATTTTTAAACCTGCTGCTTTAACAGGGTTGCCTGGATTTTTAGATTATGTCTGTATAATGAATCATGACAATTACACTGTGTGTGTATTTAAGACTTTGAGCCAGCTAGCAAAGCAAATACTCTTTATGTGCTCTAGACAGATTCAACCCAACAGGGGGGCTAAAAGTAAAAATGTCTGACCTGTTTTCCAAACCCAGATTTTCTAAGTAGCCGCTCTCTTTTTTTCGCAGACACCTCCCCGATGACACCAGGTGTGGTTCAGAGAACCTTTTGCAAAGTCTCCTGCAAAGAGCACACATAACTGCCGGGCTGTTGTGTCCATTCAGCACATCGAAAACAGCCTCTCAAAGGCGTATCCTGTGTCCCTGAAAAACACCTGTGTGTGTGTGTGTGTGTGTGTGTGTATAGATGCAAGCGCTCGTGTGTTTGTCTCCGTCCCCTGAGCCTCTGTCTCCAAAATAAGCAGTGCAACTAGATAGGTAATATTAATGATTTTCTGTCCTCGATGCACAACGACGAGAAGGCTGGGAAAGCTGCACGGAAAACATCGAAACACTATACCCGCTCAAAGCAGCCTGAAATATGAGCGCTTTCATGAAATGCTAGCTTGAATAGTGATAATAATAATCTATCCTGTAAAGGAACATATGCAAATAGATTTTACATTTCAAACTTGACATTGCTCAACGTGAATCCTATTTTTCCTGCTTCAGTGTGATCTCTGGAATAGTAAATTCAGAATATGACGTGGCATTTTGTCGCCCAAATGACCATCTGTTCATGCATATGAAACTGACTTGCAAGACTTCTGTCATCGGCAGGTCGAGGAACTATCTTGAGTTTGAGCATGTCCCCGAATTTTCTCACAGCGAGCCTGAGAACTTTGACCGTGCTAAGCCAAAGTCAGTGGGAAGAGACGCGCTGACCTCGAGGATAAACAACAACAGCTCAGCATACGGCGCAGACAGCCACACACACACATGCACACACGCGCACGCAGTGTTCGGGAAGGACGACACAAAGATAGCTACAAAATCAGCCCTCTGAGGTTTTGTGGCATGCGCTGCAATTTCTTAGCAGGGTGCAACATATCTGTGGCTCCGAGGCCGTCGACCGAACCAAAATGTATAAGTTCAAAGTCTGCGAGTCAAAGTGACAAGAGGGGAAGGGACTGACTTCTCCTGTGAGGAGAGCAAATCTTTCAAACAATCATTAGTGTTTGTTTCTATTTGAGCGCAGGGGCATTAGTAGATGTCCTCCGTCTATCTGTGTCCATCAGTAATGGATACGGAGCCCTCTCAGTTTCACTTTGTTGTTTTGGAAATTTGGTGCATCTGTCAGTGAAGTAATGAAATACAGCAACTGGATGTGCTTTGAGTGACGACAGAGCAGCCGGGCAAATGCTGAATTGTACAATAGGTCAGCTTAGCCGCTAACAAGAGGGTCTCTGTGTTTAGTTTCAGTTTAAAATACTTCTGCATACGCATGTTTGAGCGTAAATGACGTCATGTCTATTGTGTGTTGACCGCTACGCCGCGGAAATAGGGAGATCTGGAGGTCTAAAAGAAAAGAATCGAAAGAGACGGTAAAATCTCTGAAATGCGATAGCGCAGATCTTCTTCTCTGCACAGTCTCGCAGCATCAGTTGCTCGCTGGGTTTGCGCTGCTTGCACAGACTGTTTGTTCCCCATATGGGAACGTATTGAGGCTGCAGGCGCACAAAAAAGACTGAGCTGCTGAGTTTGACACGTCTTTGTTTGAATTGAGCTGGTTTTGGAAAGGAGGAAAGGAGATTGAGGCCTCGCTTCACGGTGCAGCTCGTCCTTTGGGAAATTAAAGTATTTTCTGAGGTAAAAAAAAACCAAAGTAACAGCAACAGAGTTTAAGACGTGGTGTATATGGTCTGCAGAAACTCACTCCTTTGCTTATTGGGACTTAAGCTGCGCATCTACTAAAAAGTTAAAAGGAATTTATTTATGACATCAGGAAGTGGTCGGTCACAACGGCAAGAGCAAAGAGCTCTGCTGAGAGAAAACTGGACCCAACAAACTGCTGCCTTTTCCACCACGTGGTTGCTGTAAAGCGTCTAGGGCTGAGCATTGATGTGCAACACGTGACATGACTTCACAGCTTTTAAACAGACCATTTTCTCACCACCATCTACTGATACTTGTAAAGCTTCCTGAAACCTGCTTTACACCTGCTTTACTCCGCTCGATAAATTATCATCCCGTTAAATGTGTTTCACGCTGACGTCAGCACAAAGCCTTAAGTGTCTTATTTCAAAAAACATCTCAAATCAGGCTTTGCTGTCAAGGGCATTTCCAAGGCAGGCGATTATCCCGGCCCAGATTTCACACGGAGGAGGAGGATGCGCTAGCCGTGATGTTTTATTGTAACGGCAAGCTTTGTGGCACAACAGTGGCTTAATGCTTAGCTTGAAGCAGATAAACTATGCTACTGTCCTTACCATAACTTATCTTATATAGTGGTCTTGAAAAGGACAGAAATTAGACCTCCATCCTCTTCAAATACAGTCTGTGGCTCTTAATTAAATCCCACGCACCTACTTTCTGCATATGCAGAAACACAAAGCTCGACCCACCTGCCATGGTCACGGTTGCTAAGTTACGACCGGACTAACCGATCACTGCTTTGTGTGCAGTTTAAATGACCAGCGAGCCTCCGAGGACTTTGAACACGTCACGTTTTTTCATATCCGAGGTTTATCAATGATACCCGGCCACGCACGCTTGCTCGATGAGTCGCTGATGAGCAGCAGGCGCTAATTCCTCATCCGTGTGGGCATGTGGCACACACTGCCGTTACCATCTGTCCGTCATCGGGCCTCAGCTTTTGCATTTTCAGCAACTGTTGTTCTCCACGTTGACCCCGCCGCTTGCCAGTGATCCCCACGTGCCAACTTTCCTTGGATGATGCAAAGGTCAACGGTGCGTGTAATGTGAATGTCACTATGGAGGGTGAAAACAGAGCTTCCTTTTAGCCTCATGTTCGGACTAATAATACCGGACTGTTGTAATCTGCCTGTCACATGTGAGTCAGCACATTTTACAGGTAGCGGTGGTGTTTGTTGTTTTTTTTTTAACGCCTGTGCTTTCTGAGCAACAATCAAAGCAATGTTTATAAGTCCGTGTTCCTGTTTTTAGGTAGGCGCTAGCTGTGCTAACAGCGCAAAACACCACAAAACATGCAAGAGAGGAAACATGAACTTCACATTGCCAGTCAGTGCTGTCAACCCTTTAAATATCCCCTAAGCAGCCTTCCCCCTTTAAAGCCGGCGCAGCAGGGCCTCCGTGACCCACATGTGTTAAAGACAAATATAACCCTTGCTTGCCAAAAGCTGCTGCTACCTAAACAGCGGCCCGTCTCTGTTAGACTCCTGTTAGAAAGACACAGAGGTGAGAGGAGGCCATGCCGCTCGCTGTGCTGCGGCTGCGTTAATCGTTGGAGAGGATGTGAAAGAGGAAGGGCTTCGGAGCCAGTCACAGATGGAAGCACTCACACACGTGAAAAAAATAAAGATCCACTGCTCCGTCCAACACACACATATACATAAAAGTGAAGTCTGTCATGATTTAATCCAGGACGGGGGTCGCGGGGAGGTCGAGATCTGAGAAGCCATCCCTCATCGTGGGATAAGTGCGATCAGTCACTACCCGCACCGTGAGTCATGAATGGGCGCATGGAAGCAGGAAGAGAGGAAAAGAGGTGAGAGGGGATAATGTAGAGCAAACACAGAAAAGCTCGATTCTTGGAGATAAACATTCTCGCCGCTCCTGTTGCTGAAGTCCCCAATAAACTCCCAGTATGAACCAACGTGATGAGTCAGCATCTGTTTTGTCTACGCGACGATTTACACGCCATATGTGGCAGGCTTAATCCCCTAAAACGTCAGGCCTTTTGCTATGATACACTCATTACACCCTCACTGGCATCATCATCCCCCCCTCTCCCTTTTCCAAATTTCCTCCGTGCCATGTGTCACAGTTTGTCTGGGAACTGAGCAGCAGCTCTGTTGAGAGACGAGGATGAAGACTTGACTCACTCCGCATGCGTTTGACACTCTGTTACAAGCGAATAAATGATACTGTTGATGTGGACATAAACTATGACGCTGTGCGAGATGGCACGAGGTGACGGGGCAAATGGAAAACTGTGCTCGGTGATGTTTTCCCCTCAAAGGCGAGAGGAGAAGTTGACTCTGCTTTTTAACCTTCAGAAATGTCACTCAAAGCTGCTGCGCCAAGGAAGAAAATAAAAATGCCGACCTGTCAGTTTTAGCATGGATTAAACAACCAGGGTAAATAATAAGCCTCAGGTATGCAAGTGTATTTCTCCAAAAAAAAAAACAACCCAAATGCTTCTTTTGCTGATCTCAACTCCAGGTTTGCTGCGGTCTCAGTCGTCCCTGCCTCCACCCCTTCCCTTCCTCTCCCAATAAAGAGATATCACAGACCTGGGAACAGTCGAGTGCAGCAGCTGACACGGGGAACCTGATCCCCGGGCTTTCCAGCGGCACAGCCTGAGCGCCGCAGACATTCCTCCTGGCACACGAGGGTCGTCATCCCCGCCTGTGCCTCGGCCCGTGCCCCGTTTGCTTTCACATCACCCTTTTCCATCAGCACGGCAGGTGGAGGGGGGGAACACGAGTCGTGGAGGAGTCTTTTCTTATATCATCACTGATGCTCTTTCCATTTTGTCTTTACACATCCAGTGCATTAATCCAGACACAGTTGAGTTTTGGTGCGTATGACCTGCACGCAGGAAATCAGGAAGTTTTGGAGGGAACACGCCTCACCATCTGTTTGTAGCGCACCACGAAAGGCAAAACCATCCAGCCCAATGCTCTAATGCTCTGCTGATTTTAGCCACATGAGTGAAACCCATCTGAAAGGCGCAGAAGGCCGATGCTTCACAGCTGTCCGACACTTGTTGCCGTAATAACTGACATGGATTTGCTATACATATGTATGCGCAGGCTATCAGTGCGGCTAATACGTGTCAGATAGCAATTAAAGCTTTTAGCCGCTTTCACGTTATGTGTCTCACATTCCCAGAGGGCCCATCCAGGTGGGAGGCACGTGCACATCAGCTGAAGGTCGTGCGCTTATTTCCCCGCGGTGCATCTTCGCTCCAGCCTCAACATGACACCGGCTGCTCTCATGCGGATGAGCTGTGTTCCTAGCCTGACACGTCGGTCGTATATATCACATTAATGAACCACTGACCAGTGATTAAATCCATTAGAAAGTGGAAGTTTATGCTGGAGGATAACGGCAGGAAAAGCACTTGCGCAATATCTCACAGGTCATTGATCAGTAAGTTGACGCTCGCTCTGCTGGTGATCAGGGGTCACGTGGTTAAAAGGAAATGAAACAGAAGCAGATAACAAACTCTCAACATCAGATACAGCTGAGGGAAACCAGTGAAAGTGAAAGTTTTTGGTAATTAGTAAGTAACCTTTATGCAACCTCTGTTTCTAATATTAGAAACCACATCAAAAAGAAATGAACATATAAGGATTGAACGTATAATCACACGATGGGGAAGTGGACACAGCTGTCTGATATTTAATGACACTGCTGCATCAAACTTTGACTTCTCTAGTGATTCCAGATACCAGTAGACTCCAAGAACCTAGATTACATGTTGAAGTAAAGAGCCACCTGCCTGGTACCTTTTTTTTTTTCACCTATAGCCGTGTACTGCCATGCCAGAAGACGTGACGTTACCTGCTGCTGCAGTTTTGTGTGAATTTCAACTCCAGGAATACCTGCCTAAAATTACCAGTTATATAACCATGACCTGCCAGTCAGCCCCTTGCCTCTTGGACAATTTGCCTACAGCATCTTTCTTTATTCATATTACATGTCAGTGTGTGAGGAGGTGTTGCCACGAACACCCTGATTAAAACTGCACAAATCTCACCCAGACTCACACTCACCTCTCAAACAAACAGCCCTGTCGAATCCCTCGGCCTCTGACGTCCTGTGATGCACAGACTCTCGTGTCCAATCCAGTGACAGGTAATCAATCAGCAAACGACCGTAATCCTGCGCTGAGACGAGCTCGAGTTGTACTCCCGCTCAGCTGCGGCTGCTGTTGCTCGCTCTCCCGGGCTGACTCAGAGAGTGCAGAGCGGATCGAGTTAGCCGAGGGCTGAGACGTTGAGCTGTTAAAAAACTTTTCCCCCTGACTGCTCACACCATCTGCATGCTGAGAAAGACTGTGGACGGGAAGGGCTGTCGCGGTCTCAGCACGGTCTCACACGGGGCACCATTATAGATGAAGTCCGCCCAGACACATGCCACACGCTCTCTCACACACAAACACACACACACACACACTCTCTCTCTCTCTTTCTCTGTCAGCACTGCAGTCTATGCAGCCCTAACTCTTCCAGTCATCCCGGCCGGTGAGACGCTCACACTCAGTCTGAGAAGACTGTGTGTGAATGTTGGTTACAGAGAGGAGGTGGAGGGAGGGGAGAAGGAGGGGAAAAAAAGTGTGTGTGTGTGAGAGAGAGAGAGAAAGAGAGGGAGGGAGACCGTGTTTGAGGAAGTCTCAAGCCAAGAGCAGTGCAGCTGACTTTCTCTTTTATTTCAGATTTCAGGCAATTTTCAAACTCTGGCGGCGATCCTCTCGTCTCGAAGCATCTACGGCGAGGAACAGAAATCCTAACTTTCCATACATCATCATGCGTGGCTCCGGTTTTAAGGTGTCTTCAAGATGACATACACTAATGACTGCGAGCAGGCTCCTCAGCAAACATTTATTCAGTCTCTCTGTTCTCACTCTGGTGCAAGGCCAGCTGTATACACACCGGCGGAAAGTGCATCCCGTTTGTTTAGGGGTGGTCTGAAAGTTTTTTTTTTATTTCAAAGTGTTCTTGGGAAAAAAAAGAGCATTTTGTGTGTACTATACAAAAATCTGAATAAACTGTGATGACATCTCGTGGAGTAAATTCCTGGGCGATCACTGTGTCTCACATTTAGTCACTTTATCGTAAGAAATTATTTCAAAATAACTAATAAAAATATATATATTTAAAGAAATACATCCTAAAGTATATGTAAAATTAGATCAGTGTAAGAATAAATATATAATATGCTGAAATAGTCATTATGCAGTCTGCAGTTTATAATATAACCACGGGACAGATCTTAATCTATCCCTGGCACATGTCAACCCTGAGCCTGCAAAATGTGCTCATTACTAACGAGGAGGAAAATTCCAATCTACGTAGGAGGTGGCTGCCGTGTCAACAATAATTACTTCCTCAAAATCCAATCAGCTGGTCGAGAATTGGATTATTTCCAAGCTGGCGTACAGTGCGTGATATACTGTCGTGGGCTCCCAGAGCGGCTGCCTGAGCGGAGTTGATGGAGGTGTTTCGGTGAGGGTGGAGGAGGTGAAGATCCTGGAGGGCTTTATTGAGGTGTTGAAGGGTCAAGTGAGGGGTCAGACTGAACGCATTACCTGTGTTTGATCTATCGGCAGAGTCTGTAGGAGAGGGATGTCCTCGTCAGCTTCGTCTTAAGAACGAGCAGCAGAGCGGGCTGACTGTGGTATCGCCTCACGTCACAGCCAGCAGCCAGCGAGCATATACACCGATCAGGCGTAACATTATGATCAGCTTCCTAATATTGTGCATGTAGGTCACTCTTGTGCCTCCAAAACAGTTGTGACTAGGGATGTCCGATAATATCGGCCGATAATATCGGAGGGCCGATATCTTTTTACACCAAAATAAAAAGATATCGGCCCTCCGATATTATCGGCCGGTATTGAGTTAAAAATGTAATATCGGGAATTATCGGTATCAGGTTTTTATAACCGATATTTGTTCTGTAGGCTTCAGCATTTCTGAGTCTGCATGAACACAACATGGGACGTTAACAGGGGCGTGCTTGATGATGTATAACAACAACAACACGCTAGTCTTGTAGGTTGCTAACCGTGGCTAACAAGCTAGCTCGCCCGGTGTATGAGATGTCTGTAGTTTGGAAGTATTTCCAAGTGTCACCTACTAACAGTAAAGCCAATATCGAGCATCCCTAGTTGTGACTCATCAGAGAATGAACATTAACCTTCTGAGGGTGTCCTGTGGTGTCTGGCAGCAGGATTGTTAGTGGGGGAATTTGAGGGGAGGGGCCTCTGAAGATCATCCCACAGGTACTTGATCAGTTTTGGATGAATTTTTAAATGAATAATTAATGTGTCCAGTTTGAAGCCATGCTTTCTTCCTGATTCCTTTGTCCAGTAGTCAGCCAAAAATGATGCATTGCTGTGAAATTTGGTACAATGTGACGGCATTGTTCGGGAGCGTTCAGCCGCGCTGTAACTTTTGCTCAAGGCCACTTAGTGTGACTCAGACTCAGTTCCATTTTAATAAAATAATGGCGAAAAGGAATATTGGGTCATTTATCATGATCTTTTTATTTAGTGCAATAAGGTTTATATCCAACACTCAGAAGTGAGTTCTTTCCTCCCAGTTAAATAAAATCACTCCAAAGAAGATTAGTTTTCTAGGTGTTATGAAGCGTCCCTGAAGATTAAAAAAAAGTAATAAATAAAAAATAGAAATTATATCAAATGCCGAGAACAAACAACAGTAAGCTCTGAGCCATCTGTCCTCAGCCATCCTTCGGCATGCTTTATTGCATTTGCGGGACGAGGAATGCCGAACATGAAGCGCTGTGACCTTGTGACGTAAGGAGTGGCCGTCTGTAAACAAACTGGAGCTGCATCTACTCCCGTGAGATAACGTGGGAGGCCTCGTCTGATAGAGAGCGAGATTAGAGTGGTTGAATCTTCATAGATGAAGCCTCTGGGAATTACATTTTTCCTCAATGGGTTCTGCTGTTCTCATGGCCTTGGACGGTCGGTGACTTCTGGACAGATAATGAAAAAATCTCCAGAGGCCCATTGCAGACATGAAGCCTGTCCTGGTGCACTGGGAGGACACTCATTGAATTTTCTTCATATTGCAGCGTTAATATGTAGTATATATATATAAAAAAGCGGTAGACAGCTGTCAGTGTCTCTGCAGCGAGTAAGTGCATGACAGTGGTTGACAGGTGTCTGTCAGCATGTTCCTGTATGCATCATGACACACAAGGAGCAGAGAGAGGTGACTGAATTCTTGATTTGTATTTAAATGTTTAGTTTGGTTAAATTGTCCTGCATATCAGTTAAAACTCAATAGAGAGGGCAAATCGAATAGTTAAATTAGGAGACTGCAGCTTTCCATTTTAAAACAGTTGTCTGTAACAAAAAAGGCCGTGGACGTTAAAGAAGCTCCTTAGATGCAGAAACAATCAAGTCTGAAACCTGCTGTACACACAGAGCAGACAGGCAAAAACAGTATTATAAAGGAACAGAGCTAAAACAGAGTAAATCCTCTACTTAAATTTATCAAAGAGACACAAACATGACTTAAAATGAATGCCAGTATAACTGTTAATCAGTTTAATTTCAGTTTATTTCTACTGTCCCCTAGTGGCCAATATAAGTTATTGCCGATTTAGCTAAATAAAAGGAGTCATGTTGTTCTATTAGTATCTCATCCTTTTCACAATATAATAAGTATTAAAAAAAAAAAAATGAAAAAAAAAATACAAATATTTTACTCTGTTAAGGTCAGGTTAATATGTAACACATATTTATTTAGTCTCCTTGCCTCAGTAGAGTAGTAACCACACACAATGGTCACACACAGACCCAGACCCTAAGATGTTCACATGATTGGGGTTATTTGTGTACACATACACTCATATGTCTTTCTTACAAGTATTTTTCAGACCCTGGGGCACGTTTCTCTTTTTCTGCTTACATGAAACTGAAAAATACAGCTTATCTAGGTCACAATAAAAGCTCAAACAAAAGAAAAAACTTCACATGAACTATCTATAACTAGCTTCATATGGACCTAGTGATAATTATTCAGCCTTTATTGAGAGACAGGAGTTCAAGGCTTCCTCCACGATGACCTCCCAGGCTCCTCATGGTGCAACATTGCTCTCTACTGGCGAATTTCTAAAACCAATAAATGTAAACCAGCTTATTTATAGCTGTTTCTCTTCACCTTTATGTTCATAGTCAATGCTATTAAATTCATATGAGGATTATAAAGTACAATGGCATAAATTAAAAATAGGAAAAGTCACAGAGTGTTGCTCAGTGAAACACCGCCAAGCAAAATGAATGGTGCATTGTTAAAATGATAAAATAAATAATCAACTATGTGATACAATACCATCAAAGAGCCACCAGAGGTCCATGTGTGTCACCAAAAAAAACAACGTATTATAAAGACTTATTCTGGACTAAATCACTGCATTACTTAAACTAACTAATTACATTAGTTCATTTTAGAGCTATAAAAGCACATTTTATTATTTATATATCATTAATTTAGTTTGAAATCACCTCCTTGAAGTGAGACTTGCATAACAACTGCACAAAATTAACAAGCTTAAATTGTTGTGCATTTAAATAAACTGTCCTTTAACACACATATGAGACCCAGCCTCCTTTTTTTAATTAATCTGGTCTTGCTTAACATTTGTGAGGCCCATGACTTTCTCACCAACACAATAATGCTGTCATTTATAAAATGTAAAATGTAAAAAAAAAATGTGTTTTTCTTCAGGTCTGTTCATGTACATTCATGACGGGGTTCATATATTGTTTTGTTACCTTTACGACACTTTGCATAAAATATCTGAAAGATAAAAACACAGTTTAATTAGACGCAGTTTGAGGTTTGTCTCATGAGGACGTGATCCCTTGTCTCAAACATGCTGTCACACATGGCTATTTTCTCTCTTAAAAGTGTATTAAATCAGGACGCGGTGGTATCGGTATTAATGATGCTAGATGAATCTGACAGGCAAATGGAAAAAAAGAGTATAATGGAATAATTAGGAGCCTGCACATGACGAGAGTCTTTGACATTTACTCAAAGCCCGGACACATCCGTTGGCTGTCCGCTTAAACTAACTCTCTGCATTTCTGAGGTGAGACATTAAAGCTGTCGGAGGAAAAAAATAAATAAATAAATCCTCCTCGGGTCTTTGAGGAAAAGACAATTCCTGCAGGAGCCAGAAATCTGTCAAGGGTCGCCAAGGTCAAGGCTCCGACCTCTTGTTTTGCTCCTGCCACTTCAGCGCGCGGCGTTTCTGAGAACCGCAAGACAAGAAGAGGCTGAGACGGCTAGATTAAAAGAACCAAACTGCTCGTTAATCAAACTCAATTCAAGTCATCTGAATAGACTGGGGCCTTATTTTGGTATCTGCAATCAATGCAATCAATGGCGTCGGTTCATTTCCTCCTACGCCTCCTACGTGTTTGCGTGTTGTCTCCAATTAGCCCCGTCATTCTACAGCTACGATAAACAACCTGTAGAGGCAGGGCCAGACTGTAAATACCAGAACATCTATTTGCAGTAAATCAGTGTTATTTACTACTCCATTCACGCACCTTTGTTTCTGCAGAGGCGGCAGTGACGTGCTCGGGGAGTCAGATAAAGGGTATTTCTCACCAACGCTTTCCTGTTATTTTCCAGGGTCCTTTGTTTGGTGGCGGGACCTCGGCCGGTCGGTTCTCAGGGGAATGAGAGGAACATTCGAGCCAGAGCACTCACGAACTCCCCAGGTCCTCATGCGCAGACTGCTCCCATACCTGTCTGCATCCCCGTGTATGTGTGTGTGTGTTTGTGTGTGTTTGTCACCTTGTCCTTGGCTTGAGGAGGTAAATCCCAGCAAAGTCTTTTTCTTGGAACTTCGTCTTTTATGTTTTTATTTTTCTCTAGACATAATTGTAGATGTGTGGACAGAATATATTTATAGAGTAACCCTTTGTTTCTTTCACATTTATCTGATCTAAGTACATTAAAGTTGCAGCCGCTTCAAATACACCAGTCAAACTTGTTCATTTGGTGCCAAGCCTTCATTTAAATAACGGCGGCAGTGTCTTCTCCTAACTCCCAGCAGCAAGAGGACGCAGTGGTGTGTCCCTTTATAAATTCCAAGCTCTCGGTTTGTCACTTGGAGAAAAAAACAGAGCCTTGCTTTTAAATTCCTGTCCCGAGCAGACACAACAACAACAGGAAGAAGGGCCATTTTCACAGGTGTCAGGAAGCACAGGAAATAAACAAGCTGGATGCTGGAAAACATTCTTGTCAGAGTCAGAGGTGAGGCTAATAAGAGATATTTTTGGCTCGCAGGGGAAGAATTATTGTGAAATTGCGCCCAAGATGCTTGATACATATATATTTTTAATCACAGTTTGATGCTGGATTATAAAGGGATGCAGGGGAATAGCACCCTCCTCCTGCCATGCTGCCTTGGATCTTTATCCTTTAAAACACACTGAATATTTGACCGAATATGTATCATATAAGCATATTCATTCATTTTTTCTACTGGCTGCTTTATATTTAATTTAAACCAGAAGAGTGGGATTTGCAGGTTCAGATAATCTATTACAGAAGCTTTTATCATCAAATTCTTACTTCAATTATGTTGTTCTTTTAGGATTTTGGTCAAATCTGCAGGTTTAAAACATAATGCAATTTTCTTTTTTATGTCTTTATGAGAACATAAATCATAATTAGAAATAGGGTAAAATATTAAAAATAAAAATAAGAGTCTCCTGGTTAGATCTGTCTAATTCAAGACCTAAAAGTTTCAAGAAGTAAATGTTGCATATTTTACGTGCACTTCTCGACAAAGTAGTCTCTTAAAATTTAAATAATGTTATGGCTTTTCTCTCCACGAGATAATTTAAGATCAGGTAAGCTGAGAGTAGTTTCCTGGGTATATCTGCACAGACCAAGAGACTTACTTCTCCAAATCAGCTTCCACTGTGATAGCGTCATTGCTCTTATTTCTCTTCTTTCTTTCTTTTTTTCTGCTCTATAAAAATATTTTTCCATGACTTAGAGATGTTTTCTGCCATTTGTGGAAAGTAAGTAGGCCGTTCCGCAATTCCAGAGTCAAGGATGTCTGCGATGTTCTCAGCAATGAAAGCCACCTCTGCTCCTGTTTTTGAATATATCATGTCATATTGTCATGGGAAACGCGGCTGACAAGAATTCCTCCTGCTAAAAAAAGACCTGCTTCTCTCCAGACCTCTTTGCGTTTCTGCACCAAATATTAGCCCCTTATTCCCTGTCCCAGAAACAAATATCAACATTTTCTGTCTGTGTGCCGCTGGAAGTGTGACTGAGCCTTCTCGGGAATTTTCCCATCATGGAGCTGTATCATTATAGCAGCACAAAGAATGCTCAGAGAATTAGAAGAAAGATTGTTATGAGGTTAAAAATGCCTTTAATTCCAGCGCTGTATCTAGTTGATTGTCGCCCCAAGGATTCGGGATAGATAGAGACAGTTCATGACTATAAACTGAAGCATACAGCCAAGACGATGCTGAACAAGTGGTGCCATGACCTTTTAATGCATTGCAGTTGCTTTTAAATACACTGCTGTGGCCAAGAAAGGTCAGTTATGAGATATGGGGGCTTTTGATCAAATATTTATGGGCATTTATTGCCCACATGTACGATTCTGCTTTATTTATGTAGCGTCAAAATTGTCTTTAGACCCTCTAGAGTCTGACCCAAGCAGATAAGTTCATGCATGCGTCATATATGCATGATTCAAATAAGAGTACGTGACACTAGGTGATGCATGGTACATGGGACACTGATAATGGATAAAAAAGAAACATGGATAGAGCCAGTTTTATCATCTGAAGAATAGATTTATGTTAAATTACACCGTTACTTTACTCAGTGCAACTTCATTTAATGGATGAAGGCAATCAAAAGAGTCAGTGATAACTTTGGTTTAATTGCAACAGCATTCTTTACAATGGCTGGTGTGTACATTATATCGTCCGTGTCGGCTTCTCATACATCCACAGTACAATCAAAACTAAAATACTTCAATAAAAACTATTGCTGTAGACTTTGGAAATAAACGCAGGGTACATTCTGCTGAATTTCCACAAGAATCGTTTATGAAGGCACACAAATTAACACTGAAGATCGCGGGGTAACGACTACAAGACCGTTTAATGTATTTATCCTCAAAGCTGACAAAGAACAGAGATAATAGGAAAAGAGAATAACTGCATATTTCATTAGAAAAGATGACGTGCCAAACGAAACAAACAGAACCTCCAAATGGGGTTTAAAAAAAAACAAGAGTTTCTCATCCCTTAACATAATAAAATATATCTTTCAGTTCATTTATAAGTTAATGCTACATTTACACTGAACAGATTCAGCCTTGTCAGCACTTGTCAGCGAGGGTTGAGCCGCTTCGGAGCCGTGGATCTGTTTGTGTGCTGGGCAGTGTTCTGGGAAGCGCTGACTTCTCCAGAGCCCACCTCGCCCCCTGAGAATGCAAGAGAGAAGGAATGCATTTATCATTCAGTTTTTGCAAGCGTGCATTCTCACAAACGATATGCCTTCTCAGAACTTGATGTAAACCACTTGGTGATACATTCGACTCCTTATACCCCAATAGTACAAAAGGTTTGAAGGTGGGAGAACAACCTTTATTGGAAAAGGTTTTATGTTTTTTTGTTTACCTGCTTGTGGCTCAGTCTTGAGCTTGCTGGCAATCTTGGCAAAGAAGGTGAGGTTGAGACAAGCTCCAGTCTCCCTGTCACAAATGGCTCCTTTGCAGTTGCACGCCTTACGGCACTCAATCCCATAGGTTCCATAGTGGCAGTCTGTGAAGGAAGAGATTTTAATTTGTAACCAAGAGAAAAAAAAAACTGCAAGTGCGTGTGATATTGCTGCAGTATAGATGCTTGGATGTCTGGGATAGTCAAGTTAAATAATCAATTCATAACTGGATCTGGAAACCTAGAGCCTCTAAAAACCATCCAACTGTGCTATTTATTAAAATAATTCATAAACTCTGGGCTAAATGATGGTAATAACATGAAGGGATGTTGAATTTGCTGCAGCACACCATCTCTGTATTCAAAATGCAGCATGCACAAATAGCAGGAAGATCTTAAAAAATAAATAACCTGTTCAATCTGAATATACCTTTGCAAATCCCATATTCGTCTCCATAATCGTCCTCGTCCTTGTAGAACTCGCAGAATAACCCCGGTCCGCACTTCACCCCGTGCATCCCCGACACCGTGCGGTAACAGTGCTCCCCTCTGCCGGCCGCGCAGACCTGGCAACAGCCGCAGTCATCCAGGACCGTCCGTGCGCACCGCTGCGTCCCGCCACACCGCTCCGGGTTGCATCTGTCCGGGCAGTTCACCGCGTATTTCACACTGGCGCCCCACGCCTCAGCATCATGCACCACCAGAGAGGACAGCACTGTGATGAGCAGAAAAGACATCACTGGGTGAAAAGTCCGGAGAGCTTGAGGAAGGCTGCGGTCTGTTTTAGATGAGCGGTCTGGGGAAGAGACGAGAAGAGGAGCGGAGCACCTCTGTGAAGACTTGAGTGAAGTGACCTGTGGTTCATCAGGTTGCACGGTTATCAGCGATGAACAACTTTGTTTTGCACATGGCTTGCCCTCGTCAGTTTCCTCATTCCGGTGTTGTCGTCCTTTTTTTTGTCAGTCAGTCCCCCTTTTAGAAATCCGGCTTGGAAGTGGGATTAACTGCGGACCGCCATCCAGGAATTGAAATCCGTGTGACCTGATGTCATAAGTTATCTTTGGTTTGTTTTGTTTTTGTCTGAGTGACGAGAACCCCCAAACCTCCGATTGCATCAGGTCTGTCGTGACTGTGCCACTGTGGAAGAATTCAGATCAATGTTAGTTTAACACAGCAGAAACTGGATTTTGGAAATTAGTCTTTTTAGATCTTATGCAGAAAAAAAGCATAGGGCCTATTTTAATTGTTAGCAGTAAGAAAGGCTCACTCATGTCTCATTTTAAAGAAAATGGCCCAATTTATTGGTAATAGGCTGCTAGAAAAATATTATTATTGCGCAAATACGTTGTAGAAAATCACCAGATGTTAGAGAGACACACTAAAAAATGGTCAAAGCACAAAGTCAGAATCAAGCAGCAGGGGCTTACATGTGAGTTTAGGGGAAATTGCAGTCCAAAATAGTCTGCATCCTGTATTTCCCATAATGCAACACCACAACACACGTTAACATACGCTGAACCATACCTACCTGAGTAATATTGTGTTTGCCTCCTACAAAGTTTAGGTAAATGGGGATATGGATGCCTGAGGCCTTCTGACGGTGTCCTATTGTGTCTGGCAGGGCATCAATAGTCTTTGGGACCTGTGGGTTAAGTGGAGGTGTGTCTGCATCCCACAGATACTTGATCAATTTGCATCAACAACTTGCATTATTTTTTTTATGTGTCATGTCTGAGCTGTTCTTAAGCAGTTTGTATGATGTGGAAGGCCACATTGTCCTGGTGGGAACGTCTACTGCCATTAGGGAGTGCTGTTGCTATGGGGTGGGGGTGCCATGTCTGCAACAATGTTTAGGTGGGCATTAAATAATACCTACATGAATACCAGGACCAGATTTCTCAGCAGAACACTGCATTGCAACAAGATTGTTCATGTTATTCCCTTTGGCTGACATTGGGTTCAGTGTTGTGGCTGATCGATGTATATGTTCTTTACATCCTGTATAGTAAAAGCTATGTATTTTAATATGTTAATATGTAAACAAAGCCCTGAATTAATAAATAATCAAAATAATATTTTATAAAAGTATAAAAATAGAAGAAAAATAAAAGATAAATTAATTAAAACTCGATGTTATGAATACCCCGAGACACATGGGGGCGCTAAGAGGTTACGCCAGAGCTGGTCGTCGCCGGTGATTAAAACCGCCGAAGAAGAAGCTGAAAGCGGAGACGGCTGATGATATTTGCGTCCAAGGGAGACCTCACTGGGACGGGGCAGGTAGCGCAAACCGCTTATCGGCCGGGGCTTTTACTGTCAAGGTAACTCACACGCCCGTCGTCTGTTATCTAATTTTACAATAGCTCGGTTAAAACGTAACTGACAGCGGCGTCAAGGAGCCGCGGGTGGTGTTTTGCTGCTGCTGAGGGCTGTCAGCGAAGCAGGGGCTTGGTCGGCTTTTGACAAGCCACGGAGCAGACTAGCAACTGCACTGCAGCCAGCGTTAGCTCAGCTGTCACCGCATGATGCAGAATAATGTTACCGGTGTTTGTCAATGACACGGCCGAGGTTGAAAGATTTCATTGTTTATGTTTCGGCGTCGCAGGGAAGGACACCGCGCGACAGCTGAGACGTAAACCGTGTCAACGTACGCAAAATGCTAGCTTTAAACGGGATAATGTCGTTAGTTTTAAATTAATTTGAGCTCCATGTCTGTTTGTCATTTTAAATAGAAGCTAAATATAATTAAGCTCCTGCGTGGCATTTTCTAATTCATATGAGAAGAAATGTCCATCCGTTATCCACAGCGAATTAATGCTTATTGTGGTCAGGGTTGTCCTGGCAACATCAGCCCAAACGTCCCATTATTGACCCAGCAACTTCCTCCAGCTCTGTCTGGATGACATTCAAGCCTTATCTAATAAAATAAGGAATACCTCCAGCCGGTCCTGAGTCAGGCTTGGGGGTCTCAAGAGTGGAGCAATCAGAAACTGTAAAAGGAGTTTGCTTTATCCCTCTTATGCAGATTGCTGTGGTGCAAATAAATAATCCACAATCTTACTAATAATACCACTTCCTGGTAGATCACGTGAAAGCTAGAAATTTTACTCTTTTTGCTTGGTGCTTCCACTTCAATCTGATATATTTTGGATGGTTAGTTGGACAAAACAAAAGCAATTTGTGATGACAAAAATAATTGTTAGTTGTGATCTTTAGTAGTTCACTTATAGTGTTTTTTTGTGTGTGTATGAATATATTTTGTTTGATCCTGAGCCTCTATGTTTTTATTTTATTTTAACAGATAATTGGACATGGTTCAGTTTGTTTATTTTACTTTACTGCCGGTGATCTGCAGTGTGCGTTTCTGTGTGTTTACTTTACATAAACCTGGCTACCTGGATAAAAAAAAGGAGGGCCAATCTCACAGCGTTTATATCCCGCAATGCCAGATATTTTAAAGCGGTGATGATTGCATTGCTGGTGGTTTCCTGTCTGAACATAGTGCCCACTGCTATATCAATGCTCGCTGTTATTTTTGGCCAGAGTGGAAACCATATAGCCCCACAGGCCTCAGGCACTGCGAGAGAGATGAGGCTCTGTGACTGTGGACCGTGCTCACATGTTTAGCAGTCTGTAACCCGGCATTCTCACTCTCATACTGGTTCGTATTTTGGTGCAAGTTAAAAAAAAAAAAGTCTCAGCCAAATATGGCTGTATGATGGTTAATTTCTGCTTTTTGTTTTATATTTAGATTGATGCAAACACACTGGGGTCACAGCAACACAAAAAGAAAATGCATTTGTAGTGAAGCTGTTGAATTAACTCTATTAATACAAAAAAATATGTCTTTCTATCACTAGCTCATTTGGTTTTAAATCTACTGTGTGTTAAACAATATTTTAGCATGTGTTATGAGAACGTCATTCAGCTAATATTGTCATAAAAAAGATCGCCTGTGCTATGAATGTTGACCTCCACATTGTGACTGTCACATTTTAACCTCTTCTATGACCTCCTCATCATTAACGTCTAATTACCCTACGTCTGATTATCTAAATTGCGGCAATATTTCCACCTAACAGCAGCAAACTTATTTGGTTGGAAGGCCGAGAAAGGTGGAGATTAAGGGTTTAGGTGTGGCTTCTTTGCATGCGACTGAATGGCGGCGCGCCGGGTGATCAGCTTGGAGATAATGACTGAGAGGGAAAATGTGGATGAATTAAATTAAACGATATATTGCATTATCTTTTTAGTGTATAGCATAGTACCTTTGAGACAACAGCCCCCTCATTAGTGTGGGTGTGCTGCTTAAGCAGTTATCATGGGGTGAGCTGGCCTATTTCAATGATACCCACTGGGCCTGTGGCAATAGCCTAGATGTACTGTATGCTGGAAATGTGCCAACGCTAAGGAGAAACCTGACACCTTCACGCTGAATTTACTTGGCAGCAAATCACATTAGAACATTGGTTTTCAGCGGCAAATGTTTCCTGCGAATTTATGACACAGATGGAAGTGCCATTTCATTTTGTTAATCAAATGTGAGGGAGTGCTATGCCGCACCGAGTCCCTGTTTTAATTGTTCTTCCTTCTAATTTTTTAGGTGTACATACGAGCGTAGATAATGCTCAGACATGGTGCCTTGTCAAACCCATGTGTTGCTGAAGTGGCAGGAGCACTTCAATAGCTCCTGGGCGGCAGAAGACAGTGTGCAGACAGCCAGGAGGCATGGTGCTGCTGTGCTCTACAACAAGCTCCTTCACAACAAGGAAGTGGTGACTTTGGCCCAGCCTGTTCAAGAACTTGTCGGCCCGCGCCTACCTGACTTCGAGTGCGAGTCCAGTGCATCGGCGGAGAAGGAGGAGTACCTGTCATCGCTGCTTCACAGTCAACGATGGCTTGCTCACCGCATGCTGACGCAGACCTCCTACACCCTGGGCCTCCACCGCAGGCTTTTAGTTCTGCAGAGGATCTACTACGCACTTCACAGCAAATACCATGACAAATTCCGCGTGCAGCTGCCCTCTCAGTCCACAGACA
Source organism: Planiliza haematocheilus (assembly GCA_005024645.1). NCBI lineage: Eukaryota > Metazoa > Chordata > Actinopteri > Mugiliformes > Mugilidae > Planiliza > Planiliza haematocheilus. Next base: position 4,822,983 of record SRSE01001181.1, read on the forward strand.
GTGGCACTGAATGTGGGCAAATCGAGCCGGCCTCAGAACCTTGCCTGCCGGGGGGAGCATCTAAAATCAAGTCAGGTACAGATGTTCTGATAGAAATGGGGGTGAGGACGGGTTTGAGTCTGCTCTTCTCGTTGCTGCAGCAGAACTGGAGATACGCAGCATCTGTGCACCCAGAGTCTGTGCTTTGCAATGACGTGCTTGCCACGGCCTCCTCTGTCCTGGCGTCGCTGCCACCACTTTCTCTGGCTAACGAGAATAAGATCCCATCAGTTGGTCTGGACTGCCTGGCGCAGGTGGCTGAGTTCCTTAAGAAGACATCAGTGAGCAGTGGGAGTGGTGGCGCGGACCCGACCGGCAGGAGGCTAGCGCTGGAGCTGCTGCTCGGCCTTGCCATGCAGAGAGGCTCCCTGAAGTTTCTGCTGGAGTGGGTGGAGGTAGCCTTAGCTGCTTCCATGTCCTCCTCCACCTCTGCACTGTCTTCCTCCTCCTCACTGAGCTCACAGCAGTCCGCTGGTGTGGGCTTTGATGTCGTCCATCAAACTCTTCTCCAAATGAGGCAATATTCGGTAGGTCACTGTTTCTTCATATTCGGACCTCCCTGTGTGATATGTTGAATACCCCACCACGTGTCTTTGCTCTGCCTTACCCTGGTCATGTACTTTATTGTGCATAAATGATGTATTTGCAGTGACAGCTGTGGTTGTTTAAGGTCTTTAAATGTGGTTATCTTTTATGAACATACTGATAAGAATGTCCATTTAAAGCTTGGACTGATGCATTAGTGTTCTGCTAATCTTTAAGACTGACTTCGTCTTCCAGTCTAATGAGCTAAAGATGTCTGTTGCCAACAGCCTCATTATACTGTACATGTTATGTATCGAGTATCATGTCGCTTGTGCTTTTCATAATGTATATTGATTTTACCTGAGAGCCACATTCAATAAATGAGCAACAGACTAAACGGAGGGATCACACAAGTTGAAACACAACTTAGATTTGTGAGGGGGAAAACAAACAATTCTTCTCCCTTGGCTTCATTTGTTGCTTCATCATGCTGTGGCATGTCGCCGTTACTGGAGAAGACAGAAGCTTTTCTTGTAAATAATTGTTAGCAGAAATGGCACACTTTAAATTAAAAACCCTCCAAGCTGAAGGATTAAGGTGCATGCTCTTTTCCCAGGGTTTCCGAGGGGAAGCTGTCAATACTCAGGTGCTTAAGAAGGACGCAGATGGACTCTGTCGACTCTCCCAGGCAGCTCTCTCCTTGTTTGAAGAGGTGAGGCAGAGCTTAGCGACATGCATATTGACAGTATTAAGTTCTTTCCGGTGACCAGATTTAAGGACCTCACGCTCTTCTGTTTCGACAGATTTGTAACCTTGCGTCCTACTGCCTGTGCTCCTGCAGCACGGATGCGGCTGCTCCTGGCACGGAGAGTGACACAGTCATGGTGTATGTGTGGGGCAGCAACAGCAGCCATCAGCTGGCAGAGGGAACGCTGGAGAAAATCCTGCTGCCAAAACTGACGCAGGGCTTCAGTGATGCTCAAATGGTATGGCTAGCTATTGGTGTCTCATTGTAAAACTATTTTTCATCACTATTCACTCTCTACACATGTAAACCCAAAGGAAACACATCTCATCCTATAATGTCCTTCTTTTAGATTGAGGCAGGACAGTACTGCACCTTCTCAGTGTCTGCGGATGGTTCAGTGAAAGCATGTGGAAAAGGCAGTTATGGCCGACTGGGCCTAGGGGACTCCAACAACCAGTCCATGCCCAAGAAACTTGTGCTGGAGCCACATAGGAACATGAAGAAAGTGTCCTCCTCCAAGGGCTCTGATGGTCACACTTTGGCTATCACTGTAGAGGGAGAGGTGAGAATTTCACCTGACTACGAGATTGGATTTTTGACTGTTCTGTAAATGTTTAGTGGCATTAAACCTACGGCAGCATGTTTCAATTAATTTTATTTGGTAGATACAATGCAGAACTGTGTTCGCTGTGTCATAAAACTTTATAAATACTTTCAGGTGTTCAGCTGGGGTGATGGAGAATATGGAAAACTGGGCCATGGCAACAGCGCTACACAGAAATACCCCAAAATTATCCAAGGACCACTGTTAGGAAAAGTAAGCCTGCAGGAGATGCAGCTTGTGGGAAACGTAACAGTGGTGATATATTTTGTTTATGAATACACTTTTCACTTATAACATCATCTCTCACAGGTTGTCGTTTGTGTGTCTGCTGGCTACAGACACAGTGCTGCTGTGACTAATGATGGAGAGCTTTACACGTGGGGAGAAGGAGACTTTGGCAGACTTGGTACTCACCTTATTTCTGAGTTGCTTGATCTTGTCTCAGTTTTTTCTTTTTTTGCATTAAAGAAACAACCTCTGTTGCCCCGTGTTTCTACCTGCCTCAGGTCACAGCGACAGCCAGAGTCGAAACGTGCCCACACTGGTGAAGGACATCAGTGGTGTTGGGCAGGTGGCCTGTGGGAGCTCCCACACCATTGCTGTGGCACAGGATGGACGCACTGTGTGGTCCTTCGGTGGAGGGGACAATGGTGAGTCGACAGATTACATAGAGCTTGACTTAAATACATAATGGGTGATTTCTGTGAACTGGTGGAAGTCTCACTTAAAGTTTCTCTTGAATAATCCTTTTCATCCTCTCGTAAAAGAAATGTCTTGAGCTAGTGTTTTTACTAATGCAATTTCTGGGATATGACTCATCCATGCAGGTAAACTAGGTCATGGAGACACCAATCGCGTGTATCGCCCAAAGGTCATAGAGGCCCTGCATGGGTTCATCATCAGGAAAGTGTGTGCTGGCAGCCAGTCATCTCTGGCTCTTACCTCTGCAGGACAGGTAAGATGCAAGGCTGCGAGTAAGACATTGAGTCTGAAGGTCAAAACTGGCTAGCATCAAATTACTAGAGTCATGTAAGATGAGGTGATACTTGTTGTTTTTACACTCATGAACAATGCTGTTCTGTTGGAAAAAAATGCAGTCATAAATATCTAGATCTCCACCCATGTATAACTAAGTTTAACTCTAAATTGTCTTTGGTGAAAGCTTTTATTTTGGAGGAGCATAGTAGCATTACTCTACCACATACCATTGTCATTCTCCACAAGGTTAATTCATATGTTTCGGGTTTTTTTGTGGTATTTCTTTTAGGTGTTTGCATGGGGCTGTGGCTCGTGTTTAGGATGTGGCTCCTCTGAAACGACCTCTCTGAGGCCCAGGTTCATAGAGGACCTGAGTATAACCAAGATCATTGATATCTCATGTGGAGACAGCCACTGTCTGGCTCTGTCCCATGGTAAGAAACTGTCAGTGGTTAACAGTCGCATTTGAAGGAGTTGAAAAATGTCTTCTGGTTACAACTCCTGGTTTTCTCCTGTCATCAGAGAATGAAGTGTATGCTTGGGGAAACAACACTATGGGCCAGTGCGGGCAAGGTCACACTTCTACCCCTATTACCAAACCCAAAAAAGTGCTCGGTTTAGAGGGCGTCTCCATCCAGCAAATCACTGCTGGCACGTCTCACAGTCTGGCCTGGACTGCAGTTCCAACTGACAGGTAAAGCCTCAATCTCAAATGCATATATTCAACAAGCACAATTTATTAATATTGATTTATAATGTCTTCGATTCCTTGGATTGTGGAAGATATTATGTTCTTATATAATGTACACACACGTCATTCTAAAAGACGTCTTATTAGTCCTGACACAGTTGTGTTTCTTTTTCCAGGCAGCTGGTGGCATGGCACAGGCCCTTCTGTGTCGACTTGGAGGAGAGTACATTTGCGTACTTACGCAACTTCCTAGAAAGCTACTGTGATGGCATCAGTAACGACACACCTCCTGCTCCATTCTTGTCTAAAAGGTATGACATTACCTCACACCTGCATGCAGTTACCATAACATACTCACGTTCTTTACTTATACCTTGACACACTTTCCCTACTGTTCACCTAACCGACACTCGTTACGCTCTTTGCATCTGTTCCTCAGGGACCACCATCATTTTCTTTTGCTGTGCATGAAGCTGCTGTCCATCCACTTGTCCTTGGCCCATGCGGGTGGCACTGGTGCTATGGTTTTGGGTGCTCAGGGCAGGCCCCTGAGAAACCTGCTCTTCAGGCTCATAGACACCAACATGCCAGAGTCCATACAACAAGTAAACCAACTAACTAATTTTCCTAATATACTTATACTTAAGATAATAGATGAGCTAAAAACAATGTGATAGTTGTTATAAATCTGTTGCTTGTTGTAAAAATGTGCAGGGTAGGAACTTTAAAAAGGGGAAATCCATTATTAGCTGGATGAGAGCATATTGTGGGATGGTCCTGGTCTATCAGAGGTCCAAAGAGGGACGCACCATGAATGTGTGATAGTGTAGCTGGGAGACGTCTTAGTTGCAGTGGCTTGCAACCTGGGACCACAAGTTCATCTTCAGAGGTCTTGTGGAGTCAGTGCCTCAGCTTGTCCCAGCTGTTTGGGCAGCCACAGCAAATTTACAACCCATCTCACCAATTGTGAGATGGCATAATGTTATTCATTGCTATTGATCCCATGTGTCCCGTGTCCGTGTCGTGCTGACATTGTTTTTCATCCTCAGGCTGTTCTGAACACGCTGTCTATTGGTGCATCCCTGCTGCTGCCTCCACTCAGGGAAAGAACAGAACTGCTCCTCTCCCTCCTCCCTCAGGGCCCTCAGAGTTTGAATGTTCTTTCTAAAGGACAGGTATGTAGCATGCTATATTAGCAGTGCTGCTCGTATTAGTTCTTCTACATTCCCCATCCAAAATATGGTCTATATAAAAATGTTAATTGCAGGACACAATCTATTTATGCTATGTTTTGTTGGCTGCTTCTCTTTCCTGCTTGTAACTGTGATAGTGATCCAGACAGTTGGATTGAGAACGAACCAATAGACAGAGCTAGAACATCCCAGTGCAAGCTTGAACGAGTGTTGCTAGGCAATATCTGTTGAAGACCGTGTGAGAGCGTTGCTGTGAAAACATGTAACTGTGAAATCGTCATTACCTTCTCCTTTTCTTTGTGTCTCTTTCAAAGCGTCTGCAGTTAGATATGGTCCTCAGCAGCCTTCAGGACCAGAGCCATGTAGCTTCTCTGCTGGGCTACAGCAATTTTGGGGAGGTGACAGCCCTGGGACCTCCGCTGACGCCTGCCATGTCAGTGCGGGCACACTCGTCGTCCAGCTCCGTCGAGGCCTATGACCCTCTGCACTTAGCAGAGGTGCTGCTGAGAACCCTGCTGCTTAGCATAGGCTTTTACACGGTACGAAACAAGAGACCACATGTGAGGTGAACGGGAACAGATTTACAGTTTGTGACATATCTAGTGCTTTCCTTTTCTTTGGCTAATCGGGTTGTTTTTAGAATTTCTGTTAAGTAATTAGTTATTGGAGCAACTGTACGGCCGTAATGGTATAAATCGGGGGAAATAAAACGATTAAAAAAGCAGTTAATTCTAATAAAACAACACGTTATAAAGCAGAGCAACTTGGAAGAAATATGTATCCTATGAATTTTACAAAAGTCTTCTAACTTGGGATAAAAAATATAACGACAGATACATTTTCCTGTGCCCTAATGCCGACATTTAACACAGATCAAATCTTTATCGGTCACCATTTCCCTCTGTGTAAAATAGTGGCATATATGAAATGAATGTCAGAGCTTTTATTTTGAAACTTTGGGTTAGTTGGTCCTTGATAAGTAATTCTTGTTACAGTTACAGTTGATTTGTGTTTTATTATTTCTGGAGTTTGTGGATGTTTTGCATTTGTTGGTGTTTAATTAGTATTCTCATCCCTCTGCATGCTTCCTCTCGCTTTCATTCATAAAGGAGCAACAGTTTGGGGAACTGGAGAAAAATAGTGACAAGCAACTATGTGCTGATCAGCAGGGACAAACTGATCCTCCCTCTCAATTCCACCAGCTGCTGTCTGGACTGCACAAACACCTGCTCGCCCATTGCTACATCCATCCCAGCCCCGAGGTAAACCAAAAAACGTGCTGAACATAATGGAAAATGTGCAGTACAGCAGCAAACGTCAACGCCTCACTTGCAAATGTTCCTGTGTACATAGTAATCTTATATTGACATATGTTTAAACGTTGTATTATACTCCCAGGACTTTAGTGTCATAGTTACCCTTATGTTAACAATTTCGTCTGCCCTGTAGGACGACAGCAGCGTAACACTGCTTCGGGAGCATCTTTATCTGATGCTTCCCTGCGCTGCTGAGACTCTCAGAAGATCGACCAAACTGTTGAAGGAGAGTTCCCCAGATAAACAAATGACTAAAAAGCTGCACAGTAAGAATCATAACTTATTATTAAGTAAGATAATACTACACTTATATTCGCAAAATACAAATAATTTTTTGACAAATTGAACGGTAGTTAAAAAATTAGTACAGGAAATACATAAATGCATATTTGGTCGAGTTCTGTAGCCCGATACTTGTGCGTTTATTTGATGACAGGTGCCTGTTTATGTGTTCTTTCCTCATCACACTTATTTTTATCAGTCATTCTAACCCCCACTCTCTCGTCTCACCCTCTGTGCCAGTGGTGTTGTACAATTCAGTGGCTGGCAGCCTGCTGTGCCAGGTAATGTACTCCCTGCTGCTGCTGCCTCTGGGCACTGTCCAGCCTCTCCTCAGCCATTTACTGGCCTTGTTGGAGCACCTCAACGATTTCAACAGGCTGTTGCCAGAGACAGTCCTGCTGGAGGAACAGGAGCTAGGAGTGGAGGCTCAGAAAAGCTGCTCAGGTCAGTTCAGTGGTCCTGGGATTGGTATTAATCAGCTGTTAAAGTTATGGCAGAAGATGTAAAAACTAAAAATATCTTTGTATAGATAAAAGTGAAGAAAACGCAAGCCAGCAGCAGGAAGAGTGCAGATGGGTATGGCTGTTGGATCTCGAGCGGTCTGTGGCCTTGGCAGTGGGCCGCTGCCTTGGCGGCATGCTGCAGGGCCCACCACTCTCTCTGCAGGAGAAATCGTCAGAGATCTGGCTATCAAATGTCCTCCTACGAAACGGTCTTGAGATGGACTTCGAACAGCTGGGTAGGAAAACATACTGTCTGCTGTCAAAGCTTTCCAAATGTGCAAGTGTTTCTGAAATAGATACCAACTGGATGTGGAAACAAATAATTACATCTTATTGTGATAGGCCACAGATCCTATTATTGTCCAACTGAGTAAAATGTAATAATAGCCTGTATTAACGGTTTGTCCCATAGACTCCAGCATGACATGGCTGACTGAAGTAGTGCTGCTGGGTAGTACTGATACCAGACTAGGAGAGCTGAGTCTGACAGAGGAAACCAGGACTTTACTGGAACTTGCTCTGGGATCCTCTAGAGGACTTGCAGGCAGCCTGTGGTGGAAGATGGAGGAGTACGCTCACAGCAAAGGTAGTCTGATTTGCATGTACCTGTTTACGCTCATGCTTGATTTTGAACATTTGTTTTTGAAGTAGAAATCTAATAACAGACACCTATCTTTAAAATTAAATCCCACTTTATAGCTTTGTTGTAATTCAGCTGTATTGTTTGCTGTGAGAGCAGAATGGGACAGTGGAGGCTCTTCAGGAGATTGTCTGCTGCAGATTGTCTGTCGCTGCAGTCTGGCTGCTCTGCTGAAACACACTGGACTCCACAATGAGGCCTTTTGTCCCGACAAGTCAGTAACACAAACGGATATTTACTGGAACACTTAAGGCTGCTAATACACTCTGAAAGGATTAGCTTAAGTGTCTCGTGTTTGTTTAAATTCTACTTTTTTCTGAATTTTGTGGAACTATGCTAATTTTCTGCTCCATTTATCCTCACTGCTGAGACAGGTACGAGCCATGTGAGATGCTGTTTGAGGTCTATGAAACGGTTTATAAAATCAGAAGCACTCTGTTGGCCCTTAAAAACTCTCCAAGGATGTCACAGGTGCAAGCAGCTAACAAACAGGTAAGACTACTAAAAATACAGCTATGTAACCCAGTCAGACACAACATTATGACCACTGACAGGAGAAGTGAATAACATTGATCTTCTTGTGACAATACAATGTTCTGCTGAGAAACCTTTGGACCTGGCATTCATGTGGATGTTTCTTAGACATGTTACCACCCTCCTAGACCAGACCAGGCAAACTCATCCCATAGCAATGACACATTCCCAGCAGGATGCAACCTGTCACAAGTTTGGGAACAACTCAATAAGACATGAAAAAAAGCACAAGGTGTTGACCTGGCCTCCAAATTCACTAGATCCCAAACTGATCATCCACAGAGGCCCCTCCCCTCAACCCATAGGACCCAAAGGCCCCTACTAACAACATTTTGTTCCCAGACACCACAGGACACCCTCAGAAGGTCCATGTCCATTCTCTGATGAGTCACAACTGTTTTGGAGGCACAAGGGAGACCTACACAATGTTAGGAAGGTTGTCATAATGTTATGCCTGCTTGGTGTACAAACAAGTTTGAGTAATTGCAGACTGATGATTAATAAACAATCTGTAAATAATATATACATTTTGTAGTTTCCATATTATTTTAAATTTTAAATTGCTCAGTTTTTGCTTAATTTATTTTTCAACTGTACTAAAAGGACATAATCTGGTAAATCTGCTTAATTGGATTTAACATATTTCTTGGCATTTGCAGATGTCTCAGTCTCCCCAAAGTCCTGACGTAGACAGGGAAGAGCCGTGCTCCTCAGTGGAGCAGGTAGGAAAGGATCCTGAGCAGCAATCGGGGGGCCACTGTAGCCGGGAGGTGCAGGTGTCTCCGACTCCAACAGCAAACCACAACCAGGAAGAGGTTGCAGATGAGGATAGATTTGGCAGCAGTCGTATGTACCTGTCAGGTTAGAAAGGCATATTTTTTTATTCATGCCTTTACCTCATTGTCCGACAGATGATCTGAGATAAAAAAATAAATAAAATACACTGTCACAAATAATTTTCCTGTCTCTGCAGAAGTCTTAGAATCCTTCATGGCCACCCGGGAAGCCATGCAGGTACAGCAGAACGTGACGGTCTACGAGTCGTTCGGCACTTCCAACCTCCCCAGCAGCATGGAGAGCCCCGTCAGCCCAGAGAGAGAGACGGAGCCCAAGCAGCAGTGGGAGAGGCACAGGGAATCCGAGGAAAGCTTGTCATTCCCTGCGGCCTGCCATCTGGTGGTGTCCCGGTGTCTCTTCCTCCTGCTGGGGGTCAGGCCTGCTTGGGTGGAACCTAGCGAAAGGGAGAATAGTCAAGCTGTGACCACTGGGGCGAGGTAGCGTTTGTGTTATTGGTTTGTTTGGTTTATTGCACTTTGCTTTTGCACTAACGCTCCCCGTCGTCTCACTTTCAGGAAGTCGTCATCAGAATCCTTTAACATGACTGTTAATGGACGAAAACAAGTAAGCGTTATGCTGCACCAAAGTTTCATCAGCAAGTTTGATTCCGGTTACATGTGATATTAATGTAGTGCTCTTGGCTTTTTTTTAGCCTGACCAGTCCAAAAACTACTCTGGATCTTCTAAGAATAAAATGGGTAAGAGGAAAATCTGCTTTGGTCTCACCGGATAGTGTTTCTGTGCCGAGCTGCTGGGAAGGGATAGTAACACGATACACATAGGGAATTTCATACTAAAGAAACTCAGATTGCTGAAGCCACATTTTTTTTGTTCTGCCTTGGTATGCATTTTTGCACAAAACAAGATATACTGTTATCCCATTGGGAAGGAATGAGCAGTATGTATAGGAGGAATGATCACAGCTAATGAAGCCGGTTTCTGTGTTCACATGGGCACTTGCCCTTTGTTCGAAGACAGAGCTGAACTTCCTAAAAAAAAGTAAATACAGATGAAAAAAAGGAAATTCCCTCTTCATTTGTTTCTTTCTTGAAAGATTAAACAGAGACAACAGTGACCTTTATTTTATCGTGTTCATCTCTCTGCTCCAGGCCTACCTCTGTGCTCTTTGGGGATCATGAAAGATGCTTGGGATCGCCTGCGGCAGTGCATCAGCCCGACCGCCACCATGTCCCACTACAGCAACAACACTTTGCCCATCCTTAACCAGGTGTTCCACTTCGTCTGCGGGAGCCTGGTCCACTTATCGTCCCCCTCACCGACGCTGCCGGGCGGACAGAGTTGTAGTCAGGCAGATCCCAAGGCCATTACATTTGCCATACTGCAGCAGCAGCAGCGTGCTGAGGTAATTGTGATTTTTCCCTTGTATTTAGTTTTTGTACTAGTTTTTTACATTTTATAATTTCGGATGTAGTCAGTCACATAGGCCCATAAATGCAGTAGAAACTACAAGAAACTACTTTGTTATGACTTGGATTTATAGTATTCTCATTGTTCTGTTGTCGTCATGCATCGTTGTGATTGGCTCAGTAGTACCAAAGCTATGAGACAAAAGCTGTGATTGGTTAAGAGAGATTTAATCAAACATCACACCCAAGGGCTTACGTTTAGCTTACTGCTACTTTAACACGAACCACATGTTCTGTGACTAAATTTCAAGGTCTTAACTTGCATATGAACTGTCTTCTGTTATGACCAGATGCGTCTGGAGGCCTTGTGTCAGATGTCAGCCTTCTTGTCCAAGATGGAGGAAAAAAGCAGTGGGTCCACCGTGTCTCCTGCGCTGTTGCAGTCTGTCCAGCTCCAGTTCCTCTCTGGATGCTTCGCCTTGGGAACACAAATCATTGGCTCGCACTCCGGCGCTAATTATGAGACTCAGCATTACATGGTACAGCTCATAATCATACTGTCACAATGTTTGTGCAGAGTAAAGATGCAAAGGAGGAATTAATATCTAGTTCAGTCCAGATGGAGAGAGAAGAGAGATTGGATATTAAGCTATTTTTAAAATGTCTTTTCTTTTGTAAAATGTTTCTTTCCGGTCTTTTTCCATCTCAATTCAGTGTGGCACGCATTCAGCTTCTATAGATACGCAACGAGAGCTGCAATCTGCAGCCCATACCTTTTACCAGCAGGTGGTTCGTGTCCTCAAACAGAGGGTCCTGTTGGAAAGAGAACATCCAGGTCCTCATTGTTGTGTTTTATATCTCTTAACCATACTATGCTTTCATTTGAACAGAACTGTATTGCTCCTTACTGCTTGTTATTGATTGTGCACACTGGGTCTCTGTCACACTCAGGTTCATGCCAGCACCTCCTACTGGCCACAATGTTTGCACTGAATTTTTGTTACCAACCAGTGGACCTGGTGCTTATCATCAAATGTGGCATCCTGGAAATCCTTTCCACACTAACCAACAACAGCTGTGCGCTCATAAACCAAGGCTGGTTTGCAGCCTCAACATCTGGATCCATGTTACTAAGCGGGGCAGTCAGGCTAGCTTGTGCCCGCCTGCTTCAGATACTGACTGTAGCTGCAAGGTGAGAGTGAAGACACTGTAAACAGCGAAGACTGAGACTATTAATATTACCTTTACTGTTGTTACATTTCCATGACCGAGTGTCTTTGTGCTCTCAGCTCCTGTGAGGACTTGCTGCCTCTTGAAGTGTCCCACGCTCTAATGGAAGTGATGTGTGAGCAGCTCCAAAACATCCTCTACAACTTCCACCAACAACAGACAGGAGAGAGAGGAACAGCAGACAAAGCAGACCAGGACTCCAGCAAGAGCACAAATTTAGCTGGTGTGGCAAATTTAGATTTGTCAATGCAGTGTAATCGTAGAGCACAAAGAGACTCTTTAATGAATAGATTTGATACTTTGAAAGCTGTTTCATATGAGCTAGTCCATTTCCCCTTTCTTTTGTCGTTTGTTGTAGGAGTGGAAAGCAGCAAAGTGGTAGAATCTCAGCTCGCAGATTTCTTGGTGTTTCTGAGGCGTGTGCTGTCATTAAGAGTGATGAAAAGACTTTCTACGTTTGTCAAATGGATCGATCCACTTATGGCCATTATTTCACACAAGTGCTCTTTAGGTAAGACAATGTCAAAACAAGCAATTATTAAAGGAAGTATTGATTTTAAGAGCAGAACCGTTTCCTTTTAATTCATAACCTCCAACCTCTTCTTTGTAGGATCTACACGCTTCCAGAACCTCCGCACTAAGCTCTTGGCCTTCCACGTGTTAGAGCGACTGTTACCTGCTTGTTCTGAGCCAGTTCAGATTGAACAGGTATGGTGTAAAAAGCCACCAAGAAGCTCAAGTAGACATTAATACATTTATCTTGAAAATTATACGCTGTCATGGAGTTATTTCTTTTTCTTTTTCTCTGTTTTCTTGTAGATTGTGAAACAACTCTTTCAGCTCTTGTCTGTTTATATGTGGGAGGAACCACTTGCTGAGAAGAGCCACGACGAGACAGCTGAGAAAAACACAGAGGTAATACAGTACTGTTACATTAATAATACTATGGGCTGCATTAGTCATGCTCTGCACTTTAAGGGCTAATGCACTTCTTTCTGCTCTCTACCTCTTTCTATATAAAACTGTTAGAAGCATCTTCCCATATGCCCTGCACAAGGCTTTACTCACACTGCTGCTCACTTTACAGCATGATCAGCATTAGCTAGCTAAAAAACAAAAAAAAAAGAGTAAAAGGGTCATTTAATCTGCGTGTGACGTTGTTTTCCCCCTTACCTTGTGTCCATTATTTTGCAGAATTAATCACAGCGCATGCAGTGCACAGTATAAATGAGTAACTTACAGCCAGCCACGAGCAAAAATAGCAATGGAATGTAATAATCCGAGAGAAAACGCAGCGTTCATGGAGAAGTGAGGTGCAATCCTGGCAGTGATGACGCCAAAAGCAGCAGGGCTACTTGATGAAACAGATGGGCCAGTAATCTGTGGACGGGTGGGATGGAAAGTGGTAGAGGACGGAAACGTACAAACAAATGATATCAAACTAATACATCTTGAAAATATATCAACTGAATATAAAAAGCCAATAAAATCCAGTAAATTGCAGTTTTCTAATCTTACTATTGAACGTTTATACAGCTAAACTGCATTTGTAAATGTGTCTTTATTGACTGAAGCAGCTGCATTTTTTTCATTACATTTTTTTTATTACATTATGTGGTTCTTAAATGTGTCTCCAACACATTGCTTTGCAGAATCCTGGCAGCTACGATGAATGTATTCCTATTGGAGATTTTTCCTTTGACCCGAACAAACTAATCTGCTGCTCTCTGGAGAGTGGAAACGTCCTCGCCCATGGTTCGGGAGGGAAAGGCTACGGCTTGGCCACCACTGCTATTACCTCTGGCTGTTTCATATGGAAGGTAAAGACTAGTCACACTCACGTAGTTCTTCATTTTAATTGTTTAGTGTTCAGATTTTAACACAACCCAACATGTATCCGACTTCTCTCTTCAGTTCTACATTACCAAAGAGAACAGAGGCAATGAGGGCACGTGTATTGGTGTTTCACGCTGGCCTGTTAGAGATCACAACCACCACACTACCACCGACATGTGGCTGTATCGCGCTTATAGCGGCAACCTGTACCACGGAGGGGAACTGGTCCGAACACTTCCCTCGTTTACCCAGGGTGACACCATCACCTGCATCCTGGACATGGAGGCTCATACCGTATCATTTGCAAAAAATGACAAGGTTTGATCAGATATTTCCAGTCTGTATTCAAGGGTGTTACTCAGACTGGCTGATGTGTTACTATTTCATTTTTGCCTGTTTTTATTTAACTTTTAGGAACCAAAATTGGCATTTGAAAGTGTGGTTGCCTCTGAGCTGTACCCCTGTGTCTTGTTCTACAGCAGCAATCCTGGGGAGAAGGTACTTCATATACTTACCGTTTAACTCACAGTTAATATACTATGCTAGTATAACTAGAAAATCCCTGTGAATAACATTAAGTTAGAGGACATTTCTAAACTAAAAGAGATGGATACACCAGAGACCCTTGTCGGTTTGTATTTCCACAGGTGGCGCTGCGTGACCTCCAGATGAGAGGCATGCCCAGCAATCTGCTTCCTGGCGAGCCCCTCTGCAGCCCTCGGACCACCGTGCTGCTGGAGTCAACGGTGCAGCTCCTGCGTAGGCTCCATCAGTGTGACCAGTGGTCCCCACACATTAACCAGCACATTCATGCCCAACTGGAGCTCATCGGTCCCCTCCTGAGAGAGGAGTCGTCAGGAAGCTTCAATCCAGGTCTGACACACACTTAAGACCAGCATATTTTCTTTTGTAAAGAGAACTTGCTTAAGTTTTAATAATTTATAAGAGTTAAATAGCACTGGAAACTGTGGAAAAGAGCAGCTATAAATAGTGAGGAAAGCGATTGAGATCTGTAATTCATTTCCGAACACATTTGCAGCCAGAAAATTAAGTTTGCTGAGCTCTGCAAGCATCTATTTTGCCTGAACTGTTTCACAAACCCTAAGCATTTTAGAAAGCTAGAGAGGAGGAGACGCACCCAACTCCCACGGCCAACAAGAAAAGCTATGGCTTGTGGATCACATCTTAACTACTTCAGCCCCTCTGGCATCCTTTCATTATAAAGCTTTTTTCTCAATTTAAACTTTTATGTAGAGATGTAGAGATCCAAACACTGAGGCTACTGGTGCTATGTCTTACCGGCTAGCTTGGCAGTGTGTAATCACTCACATTTTAAACCTACAAAAACTACTCTGTGAATTTATTATTACAAATGCACTGATGCGCAGGATTTTCAGTATTCTTAAATCCCTAAATACGCAGCTACAGTGGACCAATGAAATGAACAGCTGTGACAAAGAACAGACAGAACAAACATCTGGTCACTGTTGGTTAGATGTAGAGTTTTGGCAAAAATCGAGTGTAATAAATACAACCAGTAGTCTTCTTAAAAAACACTTTTTCTGATTTAATTTTACTCTTTGTTTGATTCTGTCCCCCATTCTCTAACAGGCTTCAGTTCCACACACACCGAGAGAGAAGAGAATGAACGAGACAAAGACCTAGTTGGCGATGACGCAAGGGAATTTCAGGCCCATCGTCGGTCCCTGTCAGAAGTCAAGCTGGCCGCTCTCTGCACTGAAGTGTGGCCCGTACTGGCTGTAATTGGAGGCGTGGACAGCGGCCTCCGTGCTGGAGGTCAGTGCCTGCACAAGCCCAGTGGGCGCAGGGCTATTCTGCTTGGGGTCTTGAAAGAAGGAAGCTCTCTGGCCAAGCTTCAGTGGGAGGAGGCGGACCTCTCTGTCAGGTATTACAAAAATATAGTCATACGCCCACTAGCTCATGATTAAACGTCTTAAATTATGATTCTCATTAACTTCCATTAAACAACTCTTATATTTTTCTTGTCTTGGTCCAGCATGTGTATTACTCTAATTCCTTTGTGTTAGTGTTTATTTTTTCATTCTCTCTGTAATGTGTCTAACATTTTACTTTACTTTCATCATTTACCCTCCTGATCTTACTTTCTTCTTCCTTCTTCCTCTTCATTCTTAAATCCATTAATCCCTGTTGAATCCGTCCTGGTGTCACTCCATGCTGTATCTGTGGGTTCTTCCCGTCCTTCCCAATAACTAAGCTCCATGAATTCTTGGTCACCCAGCGACACGCCGATCATCTCACTGGAGCCCTGTGACATATGCTGCTGTGATGTCTCCCGCCTCGGAGGGCTCAAACCGACGGTGTTGTTAGATCTGATTTATTTGATGGGGCTGCTGGAGGAGCAGGGGTGGCTGGGGGCTCATCCGCCTCCGAGGAGGAAATACTCTGAGGAGAACATGAAAGAGGGTGAGACACAGTGCTGTCTGGACGAAGATGCATCAGATGATGTAAGAAGGCTGACAGAAGATGAAAGGAAAAAGATTAAAGATCAGAAGGTTGAGGCAGATCCTTTCCCTTCATCGTCCTCAACCAAAGATGCCGCAAAGATCGAGGAGTTGACCTGTTTAGCCCAGCCTCCCCAAACATCCCAAACCTCCAAACTGGATGCCTTTGCACTTGAACTGAGAGCTGTTAGAGTCTCATACCTTCTCATCGGAGGTTTAAAATCTCTCACTGTCATTTTTAGCTGCGAGAAGCTGTCAGATTTGCTCCTGGTGCCCAAACACGACAGCTCAGTGAGCCCCCTTTCCAGACCCAACTCTGAGCAGGCTAAGGCAAGCTGTAAACAATGGGATGAAAGCGCCGAGCTGCAGTCAGTGCTGCAATATGTCGTACAAAGCATGGTAAAGTGGGCTGTCAGGCCCTGTCCCATCAAACAGACTGTGTCCCTTATCGATTTGGAGAGAGCTCAAGTCATGATATACAAAGGAGCTCTAAACCAACTGCAGGAGGACAAAGAACGCAAAGGTATGTGGATGTATGCAGTTATTTTAATTATGTCTTAAACTTTGACTCTTCTTAGTCCTTAATTATTTATATATTTAGCCTTATTGAAAACACTATTATAAACACTCGAACTAGTCGTATTTACACACTCTGAACTTGAACTTCTAACCTTCATCACCACCTTTTCCTTGCAGAGTCAGGCCACCACTCGTCTTCTCAGCCCATTTCAAAGTCCTCCAGCTCTGTGTCCTTGTACTCAGCAGGGTCCGAAGGAACTGCCATCTTTGGCCAATCAAACAGAGCCTCTGCCTCTTCCTCTAATACCGACTTGGCATCCTCTCTGCCCACAAACCTGCAGGCAGACGGTCTTGATAATTTCAACCCTTTCCTCCCAATCAGCCTCCTCCAGTAAGTATACAACAGGCTTATCTCAAAGTTAACGTAGTTCATGTAGTAGGTTCATTTTATTGTCAAAAACCGAGGCAGAGTGATGAGCCACTTTATCCGTTCTCATGTTGTTACTGATCACTATAGACCTGTATCTTTTGGCAGCAGCAGCTATTCTGAAGTCCAGGGAATGGGTGAGTTAGGATGTACTGTACATGGCAAAAAGAGTGAAAGACTTTGCCTGCACCGTCTTTAACCTAGGCTGCAGCTCTGCCTGCTTGTTGTTCTTCTAACCCAGCTGTAGTTATTTCTGCATTCAAGAGGCAAGCAATCAAACAGCTATGTAATAAACTTAAAAATAAAATCAAAAGCCTAGGGAGGAGGTTTGGTTGTTCTGACGGGAACACCAAGAAATTCTTCACCAGAGATCACCAGTCTCTGCAGTATCTTTTCTGAAAGTGTCTCGATACCACACCAACTAATAATGGGCTTCAGGAAAATGTTGAGATTAATATAAGTCATGTATAACGATACGTGCTTAGTTTACTGTGGTTTGTAGGCATCCCAAAGCAATAAATCAGGCTAAATAAAGGCCACCCACATGCCTGGTCCGGCCAGAATTTCAAACTGTCAGCGTAGCACTGCTATCCGTTGTGTTATTACTGTACATACTTATCTTCACCTCCTCTAGGCACATGGTGCTAACTCGTTTCCCTACGCTTACGGGCCTGGTTAGCACCCCCCCTTTGCTGCACCCTTGCTTCAGCCTGGCCAGCTCTGCTTCTTGTGATGCCTTCACAGAACAGCAGACTAGCTTCATGGAACCTGGTCCCTGCAGCACACAGGCCAGAAGCAGCTTGGGTAAGAATAAGCACAGAAACAGTAATGGGGGAAGAGCTGTTGGAAGTCAACACACAAGACTACGCAGATACTTAAAAAAATCTCTATATATATTACAAAGCTACAGATAAACAGTTTTAAAGGGAATAGCTTTGCTAGTCGTTTCAGTTCTGCAGGTCAGTCCAGCGTTTAACAACCATTTTTGCCCTTGCTGGTTTCTCACTGATACATGCCTTTAATGTGATTTATAAAGGAAGTTAATTATGCCCTGTATTATAGTAAAAGAAGCAAAGTAGATCGATGGTGACACAGTGGGAACTGTCTGTCTTCTGCATGGTCTTAAATGTTCAGCCACTGGTCACAGCAGATCCGCTGCTCAAAACAGCATGTGTTTTGCTCTGCTACTGGAAAGCTATTAAAATTAAGATATGCATGCATACACTCACATGCTTGAATGGCACCTTTTCTCATCATCGTCAGTTATGTTGATGTTATTTTTGAACAATTTCAGAAAGTGCATTGGACTAAAGGTGTCCTCTCTGGGTCTTGTACAGAGTACAGTTGGATCAGAGTGTCGTTGAGTTGTAGGTTTACTGTTAAAGGTTAAAAAGTGTTCAGGAGAGACTTTTCATTCTCCGAACTAAGAAAGGGAGCATCAGCAAAATAATTTAAATGTGACAAATTATTTTTGAAGCTGCTATATTCCACAACAGTGCACATTTCAAAATGGAGCCGTGGGCTTGTTTTGTTTTCTGTTTTTTGTGTACTTTTACTTTTCTCCTCAACCACCAGAACGGACACAAATGTTTGTCACCAGTCGGTTGCTAGAAATGGGATTCACTATGAGACATATCTACTGGGCCATGGAGGCTGCAGGTACTGCTTTGTGTAGTGTGTGTATGTGTGAGTGATGCCACAAAATCTTTTGCTTCGTGTGCTTTATATTTTAAACATCTGTCCTCCATTGTGTGTTGCACAAAGAAAAAAATGTAGTTTTTCTATAATAAATGCATTTTCCTTGATGGAAAATGTATTAGTTTTAGGATGCTGTTTATCAAAGTGGACATAAACAGGTATCTCCAAAATGTAGAGCAGAATGTGTGTTTTATTTGTTGTTTTTCTGCCTTAAAACAGTCTCTCAGTGACTCGCTCCGATTCTCCCCACCTCTCCTGGGCAGCTCTGTACAGATTCCTACAACAGTACTTTTTCAAATAGTTTCTTTGCCATTTAATTACATTCTCACTACAACCTTACCGCATGTTAACACCGAACCAATTGAGAAGTACGGTGCACATAATATATGTGTTGTGAGCATGTAAACAGGTGAAAAAAAAAAGCTTTTCACGTTGCAGAAAGATTCATTGTCACGTGTTATCGCCACCTTTTTACATCTAAAGTTTAGACTCTCCTTCCCAGTCACAAGTTACACTAAACCTTTCTGCAAAGTGGATTTAAAAACAGATGTTCCAGTCTGATGGGGATGTGTGCTATGAATTAGCAGTGCAGTCCTCCATGATGCATCTTTTCATCTGAACTCTGACTGTACAACTCCTCTGTGGTCACAACACAGATGTAGCAGGTGACTTGGACTCTCAGACCATCGAGGTTTTGGCCAGCTGGATGCTAGAGCACCCCTTCACCGAGGAGCAGCAGGCAGTGGAGTCACAGAGACCAGAGGGCGCTCCTGAAACCCCGTCCCCAGATGGGCCCGAGACGGTGCAATGTCCCGAGCGTCCCACCAGTCAAGCCAATGAAAGGTATACGAATACTTTGAAGCTGAGAAGGTCAGCTATTATTATTTGTATGGATACGATTCCTACACTGATGGATTGAGTTATTTTGTTTACAGCCTATTGCCAGGACTCGACTGGATAGAGAGGGAGAACTTCTTAGATGTCCATCTCACTAGAAACAGACCGCCTCCAGCACGACGGCGCCGATCAGGCCCAACTCAGAGGACGTCCTTCCGAAGGGCAGGTCAGAGTTACGGCATTATGATAATAACTACTAAACATGAACAACAATATTATGCTCCAAACCCAGCTGTTGGTGAAAGTAAACCCTTTCAACAAATATAATTTTTTTCCAGACTTGCCATCACCCAGCCCCCTCCCTCAGCTGTACCAACAGCACACATCGGTTGGTGATTGGCCAGAGCAGTTTCATCCCTTCTCTGCTGAGGAGGAGACAGAGTTGGGCTACATGGATGACCCGTACCACGAAGAAACGTACGAGGACCTGCTCACTCCTTCATTCTTCAGCTTGGAGAGAGACACACTTCAGATAGTGGAGGTGACACAGATACACACATCACAAAACATGGATCAAATCTAATCTGATTGCTTTAATAAATAAATCATGAATTGATATTCAAAACTACATTTAAGTTTAAACCTCTGAACTTTATGAACAGTTACTTGCAGTCCTGATATAATATCTATTTATGATGCTTTTTTTAGGCTGGAGAAGAACACAGTCAGATGGTGAAATGTGAACTTTGCAACACCCTCACCTTGCAATTTAACAATCACATAAAGCGGCGACACCCAGGCTGTGGGCAGAGCGCCGCCCGTAAGGGCTACGACAGCACCGGGGCCTACGTGGACGTCTGGTTCAAAGGGGAATGTGGCTCCAACTTCCCCTTCTACCTTCTCTGCAGCTCCTGCAGGGAAAAGTATCTGGCCGCAAACGTGAGCGACCCGAACTCCAAATATGAAAGGTACTACCTGCAGATAGGACTGATCCATGCATTATACTACACATACTAGGTGAGAGAGAAATTCTCTGCTTCATCACTGTGTCATCCTCTTGCTTCAGGATAAAAGGTCTGACATCTGACTTGATTGGTCAAATGGACAGCACTTCAGATGGTAGGGAAGGGCCACTTTCACTCTGGAGATCATTTATAATGCGTTTGTATTGAGTGGTTTTATAATATGAATGGTGCTTCTGTTTACACAGATGACTGGGAAATGAGCCACCAAGATGAGTACGACACAGACAAACTGACAGGACAGGAGGATTTTGGACTCCTGCTGAGACCACTGGGCCTGACTGAAAAGAAGCTGGTACCAGACCCCATAGTCTTTACTGAACCAGATCCACTCGGAGCCCTGGTTTACAGCTCAGCTAGTCCTACAAGAGCCACAACCAAAGGTATTACTTTTTGTGTAGAATTTCAGAAGATCACACATATTCAAATTGTCTTTTGTTTCCATACAAAAGCGTATATAAAAGAATAGACATAAAATAGCATCTTTAAAAGTCTGGACAGTATAAAAACTTGAATGCACCTGTGAAGTATACTCTTGTCTTTTTCCAGATGCATTCCTGCCCTGACCCTAGCCATCAAACCAAGCACATACAAACCATAATTTAAATTCCATATCTACACCAGTAAATAATAAATTCCTGGACAGATTCAGAGAATGAGGTCACAGTTACTCAGCGGCTATCTGTCTTCCTGTTCTTGTTGCACTGAATGATTCTGTGATTTTTCTTTTTCCCTCTGATCATAGTTTAGCACACTTGACACTTGTAACACACACCCACATTCCCTCTGTGCTCGCTGGCAGCAGGAGTATCCAACCCTAGTTAAACTCCCTGCAGCATAATGATTCATTTATCATGGCTGGGACATCATAGCAGCTCATACGCATTCATTTCACCGGATCCGGTGACGTCTTTGCGTTCACACCAGATGAATGTTATGTGGCTTTTCAAAAACACTGTATCCTGTAATTAATAAATGCTTCGTTATATGTGTTTTAGGGAACGCCCTTGTTGAGCAGAAGACTTCCCTGAGCCTTGGACAGCAGGCGGTGTCACTGAGAGACTCTCATGACAGGCTAAAAGCTTTAAGAAGAGTCACATCCACAGCCCAGATTCTGCTAGCATACAGCATGGTGATGAGAGCACTGTCTCAGACTGCCTCAAGGTATCCATGAGCGGAACATCACTCTCATGTAATATCTACTGAATACATTTTTAACAAGTGACTTCAAGAATCTTTTCTGTTTTCCTCCCTCCAGTGCTTCATTGTGCAGTCAGTCTAACGGACTGGAGTCTTTGGGTCTAGCAGACATCCGCATACTGGTTCGTTTGATGACTTTAGCGGCCGCCGGCAGAGCTCACACCTGTGTGGACAGCCAGTCGGGTGTGAAGGGACTGGCGACAGAACGAAACAACTCCACCTGTCTCAGCTTTCTTACCTCAGCCATTGGCAGCGTGGTGTCTCACAGCCCTACAGCTTACAGACAGCTAGTGGAGATATGCACCCAGGTCAGTGTCAGTCCAGTCATTAACACTAGAGTGTAACATCTGGTTAAAGGTTGTTCACTTATACTTGATTCAGACGAGTTATTTTGGTAATTATAAAAGATCAAACTAAGGTCTAGGGAAATTATTCAGGCATTGCCAGAGTGGATCTCAAACTCTGGAGAATAATTCTTAAAGCTGAATATCTTCTTAATATTCATGTCTCTAGGACCTAATGGCAGCAGCTACAGGGGTGAACATAGGGGCCATCAGTGACCCACAGCAGAGAAGTTGTCTGACAGTTGCAACACAGGGAGCCCTGCAGCAGAGGGACTACCATGACCAGACGCCCCCGACGTTCCTGGTCACACAAAGTCTGGTGTCCCTGCTCACTGAAAAGAGCGTTCACTGTCACAGCCCAGACAGAAATGAACACGAGGCTAATGGTGAGAGAGAGTGCGATACATTTAATTAGATGTGTTATCTGTAATGATTCATTACAGTGTTATTCATAGTACCTCTCCTCTGCATATGCGTCCGTTTGACCCAGATGCAGGAAACCAAGGGGCGTCGTCTTCATCTTCATCCTTGCCTCCTTCCCCGTTACCGCACCTGAGCGCCAGAGTGGGCCCTCTGGAGCTGGCAAATGCATTGGCAGCATGTGTCCTGTCCGCCAGGCTGACCAGCAAACACCGCCAGTGGGCAGCACAGCAGCTGGTGCAGGCGTTGGCCGCCACAGGAAGGGCCAGTCCTCATCGGCCCCAAACGTACAGTGACCTGGCTGGTGACTTGCGAAAATGTCCTCTCAAGAGACTAGAAGGACATTACAACAAGGTATTATTGACTTTTCTATTCCTGGGCAACACTATATGCTTTGTTTTCAATGAAATGTTAAGACAGGGCTTCCATTACTTACACTACGTAATGTACATGGACAATATTTCTTCAGCCTGACTGAAATCATAGGGACTCCAACTTGACTGTTTACATGGATACTTATTAAAATGTTAAGATATGTGAGTGTGCATGCCTCAAAACATCAATCACCAATATTACATTCAGACATGCTCAAAGCTCAGAAACAGACATGCATAGGAAGAAAGTATTCATTTAAATGGTTATTAAGAACTAATATTTTCCTGTCCCATTAGTTTATAAGTGTTTAAACTGTCCCTCTCAGTCCGGTTGAAGAGTGTCTCCAGTCTGACTATTTGCTGTGTAGATGTTGTTTTTGTTCTGATTAAGCTATAATCCTGATTAACAAAGAACTTTAAACACACCATTACTTTGCACTAAGTAAGTAGTAGAGGATTATTTCAGTGGTACTGAGTCAGTGGTTAGTGAATCCTGAAGAAAGTACTAAAAAGTACTAAATTTTCTGATAATTTCTGTTCTCTAGGTGGCCAGCTGTTCCTGGAGCAGTGAGCAGAGTCTGCTGGCTACATGCTCCCAGGACAAGGTTGTGCAGCTATGGAGCATCAGCCAGAACACTGTGGAGTTACAGACCACCTTCTCTTGTATCACCAGGTTAGACGTGAACATTTCTTCATCTACTAATAAAATAAGTTTCTGGATTGCAAACTGGCATTGTTCATAGACTCAATATTTGTTTCCGTTTGATGCTTTCCAGTAAGACGGACAGATCAAGCAGTGAGAGGGCTGGCAGGTGTCATCACATGTCTCCTGTGTACTGGAGTACAGGGGGAAACTTTTTGGCTGCCCCTGAGAACAAACACATCAACATCATGAACATAAGAGGTGAATCTATTTGTTTCACTTTACTTACTACTTCTTAGAAAATATAAAAACGGAACTAGTTATTCCACTGCAGCATAAAAAAATACATCCACAGCATCACAGGATCTATGGGCTGGAAATTATTGTAAATGCTACTAAGCTCCTGAAATAAACTCAAGCTTAATTATCGAAAAAGAATCTCTAAAGATTATTTTATTGTTATTACACTGAGCACTTAATAAAGCTGCTCATCCAAACAAGTTTTAAGAAACATACAAATGTAAAGCCACTTTTTGATCACAGCTACACAACCAAAACAAAAAACATTAGCAAAACAGTAATTTCTACAGACAGCTGACTTGTTATTGTCGCTTTCCAGGATCCATCTGTCACGTGGAGGCCCAAAGTTCTCGGGTCACGGCTCTTTGCTGGGCTCAGACCTTCAGCCTGTGGGTGCTCGACCAGCTAGCGGCCTGTAAGAACCGATCTGCCGAGAGCCTGCTGGTGGGACGGCTGGATGGCACCCTCTGCTGGCTGCAGGTCACAATGCAGGAAACAGAGCTGGTGGTGAAGAGCACTGAACTCACCCACTGCTACAGGAAAGAAGGTGAAGCGAGTGCAAGGCTTATTTATCTAAATATTATATGATGTAAAAGCCGATTTCGGTATAGTTAAAATAAAGCTAGACCCAGAGAAGGATTAGCTTAGTTTATCCTATAGTCTGGTAGCTTGCCAGACTCTGTTATCTAGCTGGCTCCAGTCCCCCTCTTAATGCTAAGTTAAGCTTATCACTTGTTAGCTCTGATTTCATTTACCTCACAGACACAATTATATACGTCTTCAGCTAAAAATCCCCACATACAGGTGACTTTATAAAAAAAAAACTTGAATTTTATCTCTCTGATCTTCTCTAGCGCCCCAGTGTGTAGCCTGGCACAGTGAGGACAAGCCTTTTGCTGTAGGCTACCCCAGTGGGAAGATCCTTCTGGCCACAACTGAGACCTATGAGAACGAGCAGCCTGTAGTGCTGTCTCTCTTTCAGGTTCGTCATCCACACTCATTATATTATGTAGACTTATCTGGATATACATACAACTACAATGTTTTTTTCACCCATGTTATGCTCGCTAACTGCTCCCCTCTCCATCCCCTTTCTGCAGGACAGTGTGAGTTCCCTAAAATGGGACCCCACAGGACACTTGCTCCTCTGTTTGGGGAGGTCAGAGGTAGTGAAGATTTTGGGACAGTCTGGGGCCACCTGGGTGACCCTCCACTCCCTCTTCCACACCAGCACTGTTAACATTGCAGAGTGGTGCCCACTTGCTGGCAGAGCACCCGATCCCAGGCTCATGATGGCTGTGTGAGTTTATTTAATTTCTTCTTCATCCTCTCTATCTGAATATTTTGCCTCTTTATTTGCAAGTAATATCTGAACATGATTTTATATATTACTATTCATTTGTTTTTCTTACTTTATTCTCTGTTTTATAGAGGTTGTCAAAATGGCTCCGTGCATGTCTGGACACTACCACAGGGGGGCACCATTGTATCTTCGCCCAACATGTTGAACAGCTCCCAGGATAAAAGCACTGAGGTCAAGGTCAGTTTGGATCTGCTGCTGGGACTCTCTGTGCAGCCTTGGTGCTGCTACTATCTTGAACCTTACCTATTACCAGGGTAGTAATCCTGTCGTCTAAAACCATCCGTCTCTTTTTCATTTTACAGCAGGATAGTGCAAAGTGTGCATTCGTGCTTCATGGCCACATTGCAGCGGTGAAGTCCCTTTCCTTTTGCTCCAGTGGATTGGCGCTGGTTTCTGGAGGGATCGGGGGACTCCTCAACATCTGGTCCCTACAGGTCAGAAAATAAGTCCCCACTGCTGCTGCTGCTGCTGCTGCTGCTGCTGCTAGTTCTTCAACTAAAGACAGTGCTTCATTTAAATCTCTCAACAAACAACATTACTGTTTGTGATAATGAAGCAATTTCTAATAGTATTCTGTTGAAACACGTCTCAGAGTTTTAATCTGCCTACTTCTCTCTGCTTCTTCCAGGATGGTTCAGTGTTACAAACTGTCACAGGCTTGGGCTCAGTTGTCAACACTACCTGGATACCAAACTTAGGTGTAGCTGCCTGCTTTGGGAGGTCAAAGGTAATGTGGATCACTGAAACCATAAATTTAGCCAGAGCATCAGTTCTTCACCGTGCTACTTTGTTAAAACAGCCGTTCTCTCATTCCCCAGGACGTTTTGTTGATCTGCTGCACCCCTGACTGGATCAGTCAAAATCACGTGCTAGCTTCCTGTCGCATGGTCCTCAGAAGCCAGAACATCTTGGGTCTTAATCGTGCACCTTGTTTGGCCGTGTTCCTGGAGAGGCTGCCGTTGTTGCTGCAGGAGCAATACAGCTACGAGCGGGTCATTCCTCTGTCTAGTTGTTCAAGTTGTTTCCAAGCTGTGGACCTCAGCAGAGACCTGATTCTGAATGCTTTCTCTTAATGCAGACCCATGTTGCAGCAGGTGACCAGCTTGTCCACAGTGCCTTCCTGCAGAGCCTGGCCTCCTTAGCTGTTGGTTTGTCCTTGGAGAAACATCTGTGCTGTTACCCACGCCCCCCACACCACATCTGTCCTGATGCTCACTCCTGCCCGTCAGAGTGGAGCTGGCTGGTCACTTATGCCACTACTGTCCGCAGCGCCGAGGCTATTGCCAGCGGGACTGCCTTCCCAGAATCCTTCATTGCTGCAGAGTTTCCGGAGGTGCAAGACTCTGAAATTATCAAAGCACTGGTGAGTGGCGACGGTTCTCTTTGTGCTTTTGCTGCTATCATATAACAGAAATCTGAGCAGCCTGAAATGTACAAGTTTCTCCAGTTTTGGCATCTTCCATTTTGTCTTGTAGGACAATAGTAAGTGGAGCTTCAGGATGGATGAACAGCTAATGTCATGGGCCACCAGCAGACCAGAGGTATTGCTATGTTCATCTGCTTTAAATATCATTTTAAAGCAAACGATACATGAACAATAACTAGAGACTACTGCTTTGTTTCTTAGGATTGGCAACAAGGAGGAAAGAGTGAAGTGTATCTGTGGGGGAACGGACGTTTCGGACAGCTGGCAGGAGTGGGAACTAACCTCATGATGCCGACACTGGCATCTTCTCTGTTACAGACACAACAGGTTGCAACTTCTCCACTCAGGTGGACACACGCTTTGTTCTCTGTTGCTCCCGTTTTCTTACGTTGCTGCTGTTTTTGGTGTTTTCGTTGTCATTCAGGTCGTGTGCGGTCAGAACTGCACCTTTCTACTCCAGTCCAATGGGACTGTACTGGCTGTAGGGGAAGGGCAATATGGCCGACTGGGCCAGGGGAATTCTGACGATCTCTACGTGCCCACTGTTATCTCTGCTTTTCAAGGTACAGTAACCATTCAGGGTGGAGGAACACAGGTCCGCTTTTGGATGTTGTGGACACGTTTCAGCTAATAGCTTCTATAAACAGCCGTTTTGTTTTTGGGGCAGGTTATGTGGTGACACAGTTGGTGACGTCCTGTGGGTCAGATGGACACTCGATGGCTCTGACTGAGACCGGGGAGGTATTCAGCTGGGGAGATGGAGATTTTGGAAAACTGGGCCACGGCAACAGTGAAAGACAGAGGAGACCCAAACAGATCGAGGCCTTACAAGGAGAAGAGGTCGTCCAGGTAAAGATAAACTCCTCGTGATGATTTGTAACACCTAAAAAGGTTATATTGCACAATTTTTGAGATTTATATAAGGGAGTCATATGGATATATCCTAATATAAAGTGGCAACCCAGTCTTGAGTCCATAGTCTATAATTATGTGTATTGTTTTACTGTTTTAAAACACAAACACTGCATTTCAAGAGCGTTAGACAGAGACACCTCCGTTTAATGCTGTACAGATAATACCTTGCTTCATCTTTCCAGCTCGCTTGTGGCTTTCGTCACTCCGCCGTAGTTACAGCAGATGGGAAATTGTTCACCTTTGGCAGTGGAGAGTCTGGACGTCTGGGTCAAAGGTCAACATCCAACAAGATGCTGCCTGAAAGGGTTGCTGCACTGGAGGGATATCATGTTGGGCAGGTAAGAAATAAGTAGACAGATGTTGGTGCGTCCTCCTCACTGCAAAAAGAAAATAAATGAAAACTAACTCGGTTACATTTTTTCCAGGTATCATGTGGTCTCAACCACACTTTAGTGCTCTCTCTGGATGGCTCGGTTGTGTGGGCGTTTGGGGATGGGGATTATGGCAAACTGGGAACCGGTTCCTCCACAGCCAAATACTACCCTCAGGTAAATTCTCCCTGGCGGACATTAAGTCATTTATTTATTTAGAGCTTCCACTATATTGGACTTGTAGATGAAATGTA
The DNA here is from genome assembly GCA_005024645.1 of Planiliza haematocheilus. Taxonomy (NCBI): domain Eukaryota; kingdom Metazoa; phylum Chordata; class Actinopteri; order Mugiliformes; family Mugilidae; genus Planiliza; species Planiliza haematocheilus. Next base: position 4,850,902 of record SRSE01001181.1, read on the forward strand.
AATATATGTCGTTCCTATTTATAGAAAGTGGAATCACTTTGCAACAAGGGAATCAAGAAGGTCTGCTGTGGGACTCAGTTCTCTGTGGCCTTGGCCTGTGATGGACATGTCTACACATTTGGACAAGGTACAGTTTACTGCAAAAGTCGATTGTGTTGTGGAAAGTGGACAATTGAAAAAAAATTATATACACTAATCAATTTACTTTTTAAAAGATTGAATTGTGTAAATTGTGTTAATATCAGCACTTTTAATCTTTCATACAAGGAGTCACTTAACATATTTAGTAATTTAGAAATTAAAACAAAATTCTACTCGTGTCCTTCTGACGACTAACCACTCGATATGATGACAAATAATGTTGGTTTGTTTTGCTGGTCCCTCAGAGCGTCTGATTGGCCTGCCCGACTCCATGCTGAAGAATAAATCCTGCCCTCAGGTTGTTCCATCCCTGGAAGGGCTGTTTATAGAAGACATCGCTGTGGGCTGTGAACACGTGCTCGCCTTGACTTCCACTGGAGACGTCTACGCCTGGGGCTGCAACAGTGAGGGACAGGTAACTGGTTGTTAGAAAATACACACTCAGGCAGCATTATGTTGCAGTGCACATCTGAGGCTCTCATACGACTGCCCTGTTGTATTGTTTTTTTTTAGCTTGGCCTCGGCCACTCCAACCTTGTGAAGGAGCCCACGCTCATAACAGCCCTCCAGGGCAAAAACATCAGACAGATCTCTGCTGGCCGCTGTCACAGTTCAGCATGGACAACCCCGTCTACCTCGATGAAAAACTCAGGTACACACACAGTCCTGTGGTAACCGTGCACACACACAAATACTCTCTGATCCATGAAAGGGAATCCACCTGGGACTCCATATGTTACCTTCATCTGCAGGTGGCTCTGGAAATTTCCAGATAGGCCTTCCACAGTCTGTCCCTCCCCAGTACAACACTCTGAAAGACTGCAGCCCTGATGTCCTCAGCATGCGCCTCAGGGTCCTCTACCACTTCTCTGATCTCATGTACAAATCCTGGAGGCTGCTCAATATGGATGCCAAGAATTCGGTAACTTTAATCCTATGTCTGCCCTTTAAATATGTCAAAAGAACAAATCTTAGGAAAATATAACAGTATTCCTTCCAGTATTTTTACACCTGTGACTCGTCTATGATGCCTCATTCATTTCTTGTTATTCTATTTCCCTTCTTTTTTCTTTTTTTTTTTAAATCTCTGTTCAGGTGTCCACTTCACGCTATAGTTCAGGGACAGCAGCCATCATCCGGGGCGAGCTCAGAGGCCTTCTATCACCCAAGGTCAATACTCTTCCTCTTGTGCGCACCATCGGCAGAACAATGACCCAGGGCAAAACGTATGGGCCACAGATCACTGTGAAACGGATTTCCACAAGGTAAGGATGACCATGAAACTCAGTCTGCCTTGTCTCCTTCTCATGTCCATTAAAACACTGGCATCCTCCTCCACGTGTTCCCACAGAGGGCGTTCGAGCAAACCCATCTTTGTGCAGATCGCGAAGCAGGTCGTGAGCCTGAACCCTCTGGAGCTGCGTCTACCATCACGAGCCTGGAAGGTCAAGCTGGTCGGAGAGGGCGCAGACGATGCCGGAGGAGTGTTTGATGATACCATCACGGAGATGTGTCAGGTAGAATGAAAACCGCACACGTCTAAAAGCTTCACAGATGGCTAATAATGCTGTCTGTGCTTTATGAAATCTGACACTTGTGTCTGCACCAGGAGCTGCAGTCTGGTGTGGTGGATCTTCTGATTCATACTCCCAACAGCTTTGCAGATGTGGGCAGCAACACAGACAGGTGCACATCTTTCTTCGTCCTAGGGTGATATAACAGAACATCCAGTCGTCAGAACTGATCTTTACCTCCGTCACTGGCTGTTCACAGGTTCCTGCTGAATCCGGCGGCTCACTCAGAGGATCACATGGTCCAGTTTCGCTTCTTGGGTATCCTCATGGCCGTGGCCATCCGCACCAAAAAACCTCTGGACTTACATCTGGCTCCTTGGGTGTGGAAACAGCTTTGCTCAATGCCACTGGGAGGGGCTGACCTGGAGGAGGTGGACCTGCTCACCCACCGCACCCTTCAAGGCATCCTTCACCTAGAAAACAGTGGGATCACAGAGGAGAACTTCCACGTGGTACGACACAGTGTGGCTTAGCGCAAAATAGTCTTCAAAATCTCACAAGCTCTTTATTTACTAACCCCTCACTTCATTTTCTGCGTCTCTCTGAAGATGATCCCACTGGATTCGTTCATGGCCCACAGTGCAGATGGCAGGCTGGTGCCCGTGGTCCCTGGAGGTCAAAACATATCCCTAACCTTTACCAACCGCACTGAATATGTGGAGAGAGCTCTGGAACACAGACTGCATGAGATGGACTCACAGGTTTGAAGGGTTAAAATAATGATTTGGGGATATTTAACAAATCTGTCAAATAATTATCAGCATATAGATGAACTAAAAGGTATTCATACTACTATACAACTGACTTCTTCAGGATACACTGAGGTCCTAAATTCATTCAATGCGTCAATAGCTGTATTGAACCACTGCCTTTGTTCGGCTCTACACCGTCACCTTGTTAGATGTAAAGTGCCTCGAGATAAAGAGGCTGGTGGCACTAACTCTCCCCTCCCTCGGGTGTCATTAAGTCTTAACAGAAGAGGAGGACGTAACCGTGGCGAATGATGCAGAAACAGTGATAAAAATGACATTTCTGTTAGTTTCACCAGCTGTTTCTGCACAGGTGAATGGAAGCCATTATGCAAAATGACCGCACTTTATTTAATTAATAAGCCATGCATTTGAAAAGGTTTCACGGAGGAGTAGAATGAGGCAGCGATTTTAATTTCTGAGCAGCTTTTAACTAAATTTTCCAGTTTTTCTTTCTGATAAGTGAAAGTCTAATTTGACTCTGTGATAGTAAATTTAGTTCTGGAAACATAAAATGTTTTTTAAATCACCACTCCTGGATCACACAGGCATCATTATTGTGTACAAACAGACTTTGGTGTGGTTTTCCCTCTTTTGTACAGACATGTGAAACCCTGCTTCCACGTTTAAACACCTACCAGTTTCCATTAGTGCACAGCCCGTTTGTTGTCATCCCGTCCTCAGAAGTATCAAAGCTGAGCTTGTCCTGTTATGTCCAGGTGGCAGCAGTCAGAGAGGGCATGTCCACCATCATCCCCGTGCCCCTCCTCTCCCTGCTGACGGCGCAGCAGCTGGAGCAGCTGGTCTGCGGCCTGCCGGAGGTCTCGGTGGAGATGCTGAAGAAGCTGGTGCGCTACCGTGATATCACCGAGAGCCACCAGCTCATTGGCTGGTTGTGGCAGAGCTTGGAGGAGTTCACCAATGAGGAGCGAGTGCTTTTCCTACGGTTCGTCTGTGGCAGGTCCAGGCTGCCCACCAACCCGGCAGACATCTCACAGAAGTTTCAAATCATCAAGGTGGACAGGGTAAGGTCATGGCAACTAAAGTTACATGAACTAATAGTATTATAATATTAAACGTTATGTTTTCTTTACTGCTTCCCTCCAGCCCATCAACGGACTCCCGACTGCTCAGACCTGCTTCTTCCTGCTACGCCTGCCCCCGTACACGAGCCAGGCCATCCTCGCCGAGCGTCTGCGTTACTCCATCCACAACTGCCCCTCCATCGACATGGACAACTACATGCTGACCCACAACACCGACCCGGCAGACAGCTCCGACACAGAGGACTGAAGCGGGACACCTGCAGACAAGCGGACGATGAATGTATCTTCTCCGATGCCATGCACATTATGCACTGAACACAGATTTCTATTCGCCAAACTTGTATGTTAGCGTACTGTTTATATGTTGGTTTATTTAAAGACGCGTGTTGTAATTATTGCAGTGCTTACTCTGAATCAGAACCACTACAGGGACACTACAGGATAGAGATTTTTAAAACAATATGGGTGAATAAGCCACAATAAAGGAGTTCATGTGCCTGTTTGTTTGAAAATATGTAATAATTCAATGAGCTATCCCACATACTCTAGGAAGTACTATTGTAAAATAAAGAGTGTTTAAATAAGGACTTTGGTGGATTCACTTTTCAGAAAAGGGTCAACGTACATCACAAAACTATAGAACTACACAAACTGAGATTATAAATTAAGTTGCAAATTCTTGCCTGTCGTAGCAGTATATGAGAGTATGCATATATCGATAAGCCACAACATTAAAACCACTGACAGGAAAAGTACATAACATTGACCATCTTGTGACAATAGTGTTCTGCTGGGAAACTTTTGAACCTGTCATTCATTTATGTGGATGTTACTTAGACATGTAGCACCCACCTAGACCAGACCAGGCACCCCCACCCCATAGCAATGACACTCTTTGATGGCAGCAGGATGCAGCCTGACACAGACACACACACAAAAACAGTTTAGGAACAACTAAAGAAAAACACAAAGAACAGCACAAGGTGTTGACCTGGCCTCCACATTCACTAGATACCAATACAGTATCTGTGGGATGATCCACAGAGGCCCCTCCCCTCAACCCATAGGACCCAAAGGCCCTGAAGAGCTGTTTTAGACGCATAATTTGAACAATATTAGGAAGGTGGTTGTAATGTTATGCCTGATTGGTGTAAATAGGAACCTAATGCGTCCCATGTCTCCACTTGGAATGACAAGTCTATTTGACTATGTGGAGGATTTGTTTCTCATATTTTATGTGTGCTCTGATCAAACAAACTAAAAATGAGCAGAACACAGTCCGCCAGCCTTTCCTGCAGAAGAATTCTTCTCAGACGTAAAGAAAAGTCTATATTTAAAACTGAAACCTAGTAAGAAATGTTTCTGGTTTATTCTGTTTGCCTCTAAAAATTCTGTTTATCTGGTGTTAATTAGATAAAGAATTCATCAGGAGAGTGTGGGCACGGATTGATTTGGTCTAAAGTGGCCTGGGATTATAAAACGAGCTCACAGCTTCAAATCATTGCACAAATAAGAAGATATCAGATTGCAATATTTGGTAATAGAGAGGAAAAAACGGTTAGTAACACACTAGTGGGAAAATATTGTTGCTCTGTTGTAGGACTGCATCGTTTCTCACAAAAAAAGCAGTTATTTTTTAAAGCCTCTCTTAACATGCATTTGCTATCAAACGTCCTCATGACAGAGAAACGACACAGAAAGCAACAACCTCCCTATTTTACAAAAAGAGATCTTAATTCAATCCCCCCGGGTCTAATGTTGTCCTGAGTCAGCACAGCTGGCGTGTCTGCAATTTGTCTGTGCTAGTGAGAGGTGCGTCTGCTGTGACCTTATTACCCATCTGTTTCCTTGTGTGCTGTGTGGCCACTAAGGCAGAATTCAGCCTGCCGTCAGCAGCCCCGCAGCTGAGAGGGGAGGGTTTCTCACGAGAAGCCTGGCCAGGTATAAATATAACATCCATCTATCAACCTAACATGTACACATATTTGGAAAGGCCAAGGTGGGGGTGGGGGACTTTGTTTCAAATATTTGGTGCAGCTCTTCTCTACAGGGGATTTCTGCCGTGAAGCAGGTGTGGATGTAAGTATACTGTATTAAGACCCTGTATGTAGACCATGGGTCATTTAGGGGAAACACAAGCACACTAAGTTGTAATGTAGGTAGACCCGCAAAAATACAACCATGAAGTAAATCATCCTGGCTGGAATTACATGCTCAGACAATGCTCAAATCAAATGCAGACCTCCTCGCCAAAAAGGGATTATCGGAATCTGAAAGGTACGTCTAGACTGGTGTTGATTATTATATCTTACAGCGTAGAATGAAAGGGACAAAGAAAAGGATAGCTGGATGACAACACATGTTCAAACATATGGCCCGCGGGCAAAAGACGACCGACTAGAGGGGCTAATCTGGCCCGCAGCATTAATTTAGAAAGTGCAAAAACTACATAGAAGACGGCAATTGATCCACAGATGCCCCTCCCCTCAATCCCTTTCATGACAACCTCAGAAGGCTGAGGGTGTCCTGTTTTGGAGGCACAAGGGAGACCTGCACAATGTTAGGCAGGTGGTCATAATGTTACGCCTGATCGGTGTATGTGTAAGGCCAGCTTTAATTGTCAATTATGACCATGCAGTAGTTCCTACTTCCACTAGAGGGCAGTGTGAACGCTGCAGTTTACCACCGTAATGAGCAAGTTCAAGAGAGCATTGAGAATAAGCAGAGATCATTGTCAGCACACACACGCACACACACACACACACACACACACACACACACACACACACACACACACACACACACACAAAGATCCTGTACAGCTGATGATGCAGATCGCTGTCAGCTCATCTCTGTCGCTCTGTTTCTCCTGATCAGCTGATTTGATCAGTACAAAATGATGACAACATAGTGGATAATAAACAGTTTGTGGTCAAATTACGACAAACGTTACAAACCAGAGCAGCGCTGACACATGCATCCCTACGGGCCCGCGGCGCTCCAGTTATGATCGAATAAAAGGGTTTTTCCAGCAGCCATGAGTGCAGTTGGCCTTACTTTGCATCGTGCCATTTCTTAGAAAAGAGCTTGCCTGTCACAGTTCTTAACTAGGCCACCTGTACGTTTGTTTCAGTCCAGGTGCATTTCAAAGAAAATATTTTTACCTCAGTCACACGGATATCTTCTAGCTACTCCACATTTGTTCTCAAATATCAAAAATCACAGACATGTGGGAAACAAGACTGCAGGATTTCATATTATATTAAATTATATTAAAGTTAGTTTACTCTGTCTATTCAGTATGAGATTAAAGACACTCCAGTATAAGGCACACTTGCTCCAGTCAGGCATAATATTATGACCACTGATAGAAGAACTAAAGAACATTAACCATCTTGTGACAATACAATATTCTGTTTGGGAAACTGTGGGGAAACCCACCTAGACCAGACCAGGCACCCCCACCCCATAGCAATGACACTCCTTGATGGCAGCAGCCATCCCCAGCAGGATGCATGCTTTAGGAACATTTCAAAAAAGCATGAAGAACAGCACAAGGTGTTGACCTGGCCTCCAAATTCACTAGATCCCAAACTGCCCAAGTATCTGTGGGATGATCCACAGAGGCCCCTCCCCTCAACCAATAGGACCCAAAGGCCCTGACTAAAAACATTTTGTTGCCAGACACCACAGGACACCCTCAGAAGGCCCATGTCCATTCTCTGATGAGTCACAGCCATTTTGGAGGCACAAGGAAGACCTAGACAATATTAGACAGGTCATAATGTTATGCCGGATCAGTATATGTACCATTAGAAATGCTGATTTTCAGCTATTTTTAGGTGATAGATGTACATAAATTGTGAAGTATTAAGTAAATTGTGGATAGTAATGATACAAAGCTATAAAAGTCAAGGTAAAACAATACAAAATCACAATGAAAGCAACAGTAACAGTCCTATTTAAGGAGAATTGAAAAGATTACAGTGATTCTGTGGCTGAGCCTTGGCGGTCTGTTTGTACATATCACGCATTGTGTTTACTGTGACTGTGCTTTGTTTTGAGGTTTCCATTCGTAGTAAAACATTTTTTTTTTCATGGCTCTGGAGGATGAAGCAGGTCTCTCCATTCTGAATTTTTAATTAGTCAAAGGAGGGTGTGACCTACATAGTCTCGCTGAGGCAAAACAGGAATGTGACTGGTCACCTGATCCCCTACCTACACCTTCCCCTCCTGATCAAAAATCAGAGAAGCTCATTTCATCTAGGCGGTGAATGGATGACGGCCGCGGTGAAAAAACAAGGGCACTTGGATGCAGGTCAATGAATCGCTGAGGTAACGTGGCAATGGGATGTGTGCCTGGGCAGCAAAAGGGCTTGTTTGAGTATGCTGGCTGGCACCCTCTCTTCTCTTATTACAGGACCGGACAGGCAGTGTGTGACCAACGACGCAACCTCAGAGACACCTAAGACTCTGGTACGGTTTCAGCCAGTGATGTGATAGCCAGGTTGTTGTGATATGTGCCAGACAGGTAACAGGACGTGCTAATTTATAGTTTGACAAATAAGTTGCTTAAAGACACCTTGGTAGCCTAGCTAGCAAGCTAATGAGCAGAGAAAGGTGTGATGAAAGGATGAGGCTGCTGAGAGTAGCAACATTTTTCTCATACATAAAATTATGTAGAAAGCTTTATATGGCTAAATTATAATATATTGACTTACTATCAACATTCACTATCTCTGAAAACATAAGCTAACTGAATATCCACCCCAAATGAGTAACCATTTAAAGGCAGCATATGAAGCTAGAGCTAGCATGAAGTTAGCTTAGCTTAGCTTAAAGACTGGAAGCAGGGGGAAACAGCTAATCTTAGTTTGACCAAACAAAAACAGGCCTAAAAGTGCATTCAGACTTAAAGCTTAATTAATTTATGACCATTGAACCATTTGATGGTCACAAACAACCAGGGTACAAACTACACAGTTGCATCCTAGCTAGCAACAGGCGTAGCAACCATATTTTGCTTCTTTTAAAGGCAACTGGTCAACTCATGAAATGCTTGGCGTTCAAGTAAGTTCAAGGTAAGTTCTGCCTTAAGTTATAAAAACACAACCGTGTCTAGAAACCACAGAGACGAACAAGTTAGTCAGCTAACAGCAAGTTACCTTTTCAGCAGTGTTGTCCCATATAGCTGACAGCTTCCTGCCCAAAAGCAACCACCAACATGTACACAAAACCACCCAAAATACTGGATTTTGTCTAGTACTTGTGCCTCTCACCCTAAGATAGCAGGGATAGGCTCCAGCAGACCCCGCAACCCCTCACAGGACAAGTGATTTACAGAAGATGAATGAATCAATGTTTAGTACTTGGACTTTAATTACACTAGTGTAAAAAACAAAGGATATAAATCATTCAGCAACAAACCACAGCAGCCAACCACTACAACAACTTACAGCTGGCTACAGTGCCTTATTTTATTTTATTTTATTTTTATCCCAGATGTTCATATTTCTAGCTTTAGTGTTTAACCATAGGTCTTAGTAATGCAATTTCAATTAACTATATGTGCTGCACATATGCCAGAATTGACAATAAGGCAGACTTTGACGAAGCCATTAGATGACGTCATGTCTGACTTCACTGATTCATCTCTACTCTGTAGAAAGCACATTTGGTGCGTTCATGCACACACAAATGTTGTCTTGGGAAGAGAAAATTAACGCCTTCTGGTTTCAATTCACATCATCACAGCATTAAAAAGTAATTAAAAAAATGATCCCAAACCAGACCAAACTGCGTTCAACTGCCCAACTCTATTATTACCCACAAAATACAATTCAAAACTGCCCCATTGGGCGTGAAACCAACCAATCTGGCAACACTGCTTTCCAGTAGGAAACACAAGGTCATAGTGAATGGATGAGGCCCTTGAGAATATGAACAGGCCTTCAGTAAATTTTGAATTCACATTACAGAAATAGTACAAGTGAATTGTTAACTAATTAAAATGTAGTTTTCTTGATAATTTTGCAAAATGCTTGAGGAAAATGTTGATGACCTTGTCTTCTTATGGGTGGTACGTCACCCGGGCATTGGCTTGGTTTGCATTTGCCTCAGTGGCTTCTAGATCGACAGCATGTAGTGGTGTCCTCAAGATTTACGGTTGATGTGTTGCTATATTAACACCAAGCATTTCATGTGCACAATTTTTCTTATCATAAGAGATAAATTAGAAGATTAACACATCACTTTACACAGTTGTTAATATGGACACAAGCCACCTCAAAGGATTTCTGTTTCTACCAGTTTCCTTCAGTCTTTCATATTTCGTCCTCTCAGAACAGCTATATGTAAATGTTCATGTGAGTTTGCATTAACTTGGTCAAATTTGTATCTCATCACCTCTAACATTTTTACTTTGAGGCTTTTCGTGGCTTTGATGGAAAAGAATGAATAATAATAAATTCCACAGCATGATCCCGTCACTATAACCCCAATTCATTTGTTACTTTATGTAATTTATTGTGTTTTAAGTTTGTATGGCAACCACACCCCTCCCCAAAACGGCACGACCAGCTCAAATAATTCCTTTTCCCAACAGCCACTCTTTTAAAGAGGCACATTAAAAAGTACTGCCTTACTGTTTCAGATTGAGCAGGTGACACTGCCATGATAGCAACCTTTTACCACCGTGCTCTTTAATTGCGGTTCCCCTCGAATGCTCCGTGAAGTGAAAACCTAAGGTGTGCCATGGGATTTAAGAAGGGATTTAAGTGGCTCTAGGTGGGGACCTAGTGAGACTGCTCCGATTAATAATGCAACAGCGTCTGAAGGGGCAACACAATCTCCTCATCCTACTGGCCCTTTCTGGAATGATTCAAAAGAGGATTCTTAAACGCTCGTATCGGGTGTAGATGTTTAATTTATCAAGTCAGTTACGTTGTGGTCATTGTAAGTTTTGGTTTACAAGCAGCTCTAGGGATGGACATTTTGGTGAGGCTACCATTTTGGTCATGAAGGATTGCTTAATTATGAAATAAATGGATTTGCCCAAGTTGCTAGGCATCTTTATGGTTCCATAAGGGTAATACAGCATGTTTTCCTCTTTAAATATTTAAATATCCCAGCAACTATTGCATGGATTGGTGTGCAATTTGGTACAGCCATCCAAGAGCTATTTGAGATTAATTACAAACACTCTCATGATCTGCAGTGTTTAATCTAGGAACATCATCAGGTCAATGTTTTAAATAAGAAAACACTTAGCGTGACTAGCACTTTGTTTTAGTTACAGTAATTAAAGTTAGCATGCCAATACACTAAAATAAACTAGTGAACAATATCTCACCTGTTTCATGTAATCCTGTTTTATTTTGGTTTGAGTTTGACATTGGAGGAGACTCATCTCTCCCATTTCTCAGGCACTTTGTGATTGTTCAGACGACAAAAACCCATCTGTGAGATATTGCAATGTTTCTTCATTTATTCATTCATTCATTTTCTGTAAACGCTTGTCCTCTGGAAGGTCATGGGGGAGCTGGCGCCTATCCCAGCTGTCACTGGGCAAGAGGCGGAGTACACCCCGGACAGGTCGCCAGTCTATCGCAGGGCTGCAATGTTTCTTAATTTATTTTCTTAATGGGAGTCAATGCGAATCAACATGTAACACACGATGCGTTATTTTTCTCTATTTATCCTGAGCGTTCTTAGATAAACCTGAATGCATCATCTCGTATATCACTCATTACCATTACTTCTGCCACAATCTGATTTCCTCATGTGGGTCATCGGACAAATAATCTATCTAAAGAGAGATGTTCCCATAGGCCGCCACTTTGGCCCTTGTAACATGGAGGCAGTTGCAACAACACCAGATGTCAATTCGCATGGATTTAACTTCGGACCATTAACTTGATTCTTTTGAAACATGATTTTAATAAGACTGCATTGTTTTGCTAAGATTAAAGAGAACTCATTGTTATAGAGAAGGACTCATAAGCATGCAGCAAACCCAGTTGGATCTTTCTGACTATATTACAATCAAGGACTTTCTCTTCAAAGCTGTTTTCATCAGACACCTAAAAGACAGAAGCTGCTCCTCTGTGATTGAGCAGCAATTTGACGACCCTGTAGCAGTGAAGGGTCAATCAGCAACCTATGCTGTCTCACCATTCTCTAACAAAAGTCCAAAAACGCCTGCATGCACATTCAAAATACCATCTGAACGAACCTTTTCATTTAAATCCGTGTTATGATACACCATCTCTGCCGAATGTCTGTGGAGCCAGAACTCCAGTTGTCCACAGTTAATATCTCTTGCTTACAAACGATGCACAGCAGTGTCCATCCATCCTTTGGCTTAGAGACAATTCATCATCAATGGACGGGGCTTTACCCCCCGTGGCTGGCAACACGCATCAGCTGCTTACAGCCAAAGCTGGCCGGCCGCCTCCAGAGGTTGGAAGCCAATACTAAACAACAGAGCTTCCATTTTCAATGAGCTGTTACGCAACAACATCTGGACGAAAGACCTCGCAGGAACCGGAATCTCTCTCAGCGACCTCTCCCCCTCTCTATCTTTTTATTTGCTAATGATGTTGAAATCATTTTGTATTCTCAGTAATCATCAACATCTGGTGACTGCCATCTGGTAATGCTGTTGTCCGACGGGCTTTACGGAGGTTATTGGTCAAGAAAAAAAAAGGTTTCAGCTGAGCTATGCCCAAACACAGGAGGTGAAATATGGACAAATCTCTTTCCATTTCCTTATTTATTAATGTTTTAACATGCCACAGGATGTTATCTGGTTAGCTTTAAGTCCCTCCAATATATATATTTTTTTCTGGGACAGCACGACCCAATAAATCTCCAACATAACCACAAATCTAATCCTATGTTCACATACTGTAGGGTCAGGACACAGAGATGATGACATAGACAAAAGGGACCTAGTTAAGCTCCCCGAGAGCTTAAAATACTGAACAAAGTAGGCCTGTATCATACAGTATAAACTTGGCACCTGGGATAAGGCGTGTACAGCACAGACCCCCAAACAATATGTTACAAATTACCAGGGATGTCTTTACACACTCATCTGTCAAAGGGGCCCTCACCGGACTAATCTACAGGGTAGCAGGGTAGACCAAAACAGCTGTGTGACAACCTTTCAAATGATTCATATTCCTTTATAATGTACACCACCAAAGATGCTTGTTTTTCTTCTGTCTCTGTGGAGATGTTGCTTTGTATGCCAGCTGCCCCAAAAACATACGTTATCAAAAATCTGCTCATCACGACGTTGGCAGAGTTCTTTTTAAGATGCCAAACAAGAGTAATAATAAGTCTAAAATAGAACTGAGAATGATGAAAATGATCAAAATACATGCAAAAATAAATAAATAAATCAGGTGATATATATTCTCAGGAATGAACAGTGCACAAGAAATGAATATCAAAGGATCTCACAGGGGGAAGACAGAAAATACTGCAGGGATACTACTGGAGATGTAAGACATAAAGAACGATACTAATGCTGCACAAATAAATGCTCTGCCTTTTCAACGCTGTGCATCTCAAAAACCAACAATTTCCCCACATGTAGTAAAGAAAATCCAATGGTAATAAATTTCAACTGCCAGTTCAATCACTGCAGCCTTTTTTGTGTCCGGATACTTTTATGTAACCAGAATATACCTGAACACCTTGGATATATTCTCAATGATCACACTCTACGAGGCGAAATGAATTTGTCCTCTGGCCTGGACGTCCATTGTTTGCCAAATCTGCTAATGGGTTAATGAAAAGCTGAAAAAGAGACTTCTCCCCCCGTACACAATAATATCTCAGGCGAATGGATGGGTCTCCAGTGAATAACGCTGGACGCCGTATCGGGGCATTAGCCTGAAGAGCAGGAAAGAGCAATGATGGTCAAGAGGGCTTGAGATGAGCTGGAAATGCACTCAAATGTGGTGTTAATACTGCCCAACAGTACCTGCACTAATATGTGTGTGTGCAGAATAGAGATGTGCTTGAAACACATCTGAGAGAGGTGGGCGAAGCAAGCTACAACCAAATGTTCAAATCCAGTAGCTTCCTTAGAGTTCAGAGGGCTGGAATAATAAATACCAGCCAGACATAAACCTTGGATGGTATACTGGATTATTATTATTGCGTGAGAATATCCAGGCAGGGATTGGAAATCAATTGGTGATCACAGCTGAATAATTCCACTTTACCACTCCAGATATACTCTGCACACTCTCTCGCTATCTACATACAGTGTATGTTGGCTATCCATGAAAATACAATTTATTAACCTGACCTACATAAAAGTCTTTGTATACAGTTGTGCTGACATCAAAGCCGTGAAGATTATATTTTAAGCAGGGACTGTGATTTATCTTCAGCTGCTTGGTTAACTGCAGTATTAATCATGCAGCCAACTGTGCCTCGTGTATAATCTAAAATCTGCAAATGCAACCACCTCATACTGGGCCTGTGACGCTCATGTTTATATTGAGCAAAAGAAAGAAAGAAAAAATAAAAAAAAAACATGCATGACTGATGGTATTACTTCAGTTTGCCATGCATGTTACTGGAAATGCTCAAGGCGAGGAGTATATAAGGCTGTAAAGCATTCGGGACACTCGGTCATATAAAGCTGCGCGCTTAGCACTGCAGACCGGGCCCGGCTCAGATGGATTGTCCTTTCTTTGCACTTGAGGTGTCGGCGATCAAATCTTATCCTGCAGTGCTGGTGTGAGTGTTGTGGGCACCGTTCTACCATTACACTCAAAGTGTCAGGTGCCCTGGGTGCACTTGTAAACACATCCCGGTTCGCAGACAGCGAGAAGTGGCACTGCGAAACCCAAGAGCTTCAACCAACCTTTCCAGAAGGATCCCCAACGATTCCACTCACACAGTATCCCTACCTAGAAAGAGTAATTTAAATAGTGGTGCACTGTGCTAATGATAAAATCTCACACTCTGCAGTATCGTAGTGAATACAAGGAGCTACTGGACAAATGCATTAAAAAATATGTGCAAATGCATGCACGTTTCCAGTCGAACAAAGGTCCAGCAAGAAAACTCTCATGCCCGCTGGCAAATCCGCCTATAGTGAGTATATAAGAAATGCATGTACATGAATAAAATCAAATCAATATTTTAAGATAAGCTAATACATTTGTGTTCAAAATTGGCATCAATTACATGAAAAACGAAGAACTCTATGAACGTCTCTCTGGAAAAACCCTGGAATCACCACATAGCGTATTAATAGCATAACATGAAAAAAAAGGAATCGCATAATGAGATGGAACAAGGGGAATGGTGCACAGCTGACCTCCTAGGATAGCGATGCCAGCAGAGAGCAAGGGGGGTGGACTGATAGCTGGGCCAGCTGTTCACCACGTGTTACGCTGCCTATGTTATCAGTATGACAATGGAGTCGGACGGTAAAGGGGATTTCAGTTAGCCACAAAAGCAGGAGGCAGGATGTACAGCAGAAACAGCAGGCAAAAACAAAAGCTACGCAGACTGAAAGTGACGGCTGACAGCGAATGAACCTGTGTGTGCACGTGTGCCCTGCTGGTGTTGATTCGCATGCATGTGTATGTTTCTAACAAGCTTCTCTCCCTCGCTGGCATCTTCAATTAAGGTAATGTTTGGGCTTATCAATCATAATATACTGTAGCTCATTCCCTGTGTGGCGGACCGTCAGTCACGTGTCCCACACAGCTGTTGTTTGCTGCGGCGTTTTGCAGAACATTAGGGTGCATTTATGGTCACTTTGCATCGCACTAAACGCACCTCAGTCTAATAAAACACTGCGACACAGGCATAGAAAAGCACGTGTCACCTTCCTTGATAAGTGACTCTTCACACTGACCTTCTATTGAACCATCTTCTAGGCCGAGTAACAAGGGCGGGAAAGAGGTGGGGGCCCTTTGGTCTGATGTCCATGAAGGTGAAAAGGTGGACAATCCATCAGTGACTGTATGTTCTGGCTCCGAAGGCTCATTTTCTTGAAAGCCTCCTCATGGTTATAACATCAGTCAGTGGCCGAGCGCCGCCAGCTTCCCGCTGCTGCTGATATACACTGACAGTTTGTATTCACTCACCGGGAGCCTTTCTCTATTAATTGATAGCTGGTAGTCAGTACGGGATACAGCTGCACGGCAAAAGGTTTTTGCCACATGGGATGCAGGAGTGTGCGATGTAAGTAGGGACTGACTCTTAAGGGAGGAAATTAAAGAAAATCTACGTTATCGCCACCGTTTACAATCCAGTGTTTGTGCTCTTGTTTTTTTTTTTAGACCATGGTTGACCACCAACTACTACAGGAAACTACTCCAGGTGAAACACGAACTAGCTAAACTTTACAAGCGCAAGCTAGCAAAGATAGATTGAAAGTCAGCTGTTTGCTATAAATTTGTTTTATTTGCTTGCTTACTGTATTTAATCTTAGACACATTTATCTGCAGAATGCCACATCTCAACAGACTTTTTTCCAATTAGGGTTTTAAGAAAGTTTACCACCAAAACCAAACCTGAGCATGAACCATCCCTGAAGAGATCAACGGCTACAGATCAGATACATCGTTGGCCAGTTTGGGCCTTGACTCTCACCCTAAAGCCATCCAGATTAATTATCAAAATGGCAGTTGCTTTATACCATTGAACAGATTAGAGTGCTTTTCCTAACCTATCCAGTGTTATCATCAGAATGACAGCTTTGTTTCCATGCCGGGTAAAAGTTAGCAGACACTGATGAGACACTAGAAGCAGATATACAGTATATTCCTGTTATAATTAGTCAAATGCTACACGTTTAAGTTTAATATTCCTCCAGATATCTACATAATGGATATAGAAACATTTTAAAAAAAGAAGGAAATCTTTCTCTTTACTGGTATTATTAGTGAAAGAAAGATTATCAAGGTGATCCAATATATCAGAGGCTTAAAAATCCACAGAAAAACCCCAGACAGCTCTAAAGAAATCACAGAAACAGATTGATAATCACACTGGAATCATCTTTCAATTGCAAACTCAATATTTACATATCAATGGTTTTGTATGCATCCTGTGAGACTCTATCGGTATATTTTGCTCTGCCAGATGTTCCTCTACCTTGGCTTTCCGCCACCGTGAGCTGCCCAGGTAGCACATAGTCAACTCGAATTAGCTTGACGGCCCAGAGGTACTGCAGAGTTTTATCAACAATGGTTAGCACAAACCAATATTTACACAGTGACTTCCCTGTTGCTGGGTGGTGCGTGCATGCATGCAAAAGCAGCTTGGATTGATATTTTTCACAAAAGTAAAATGCTTAAAATATACATTCATGTGGTTTCTTTGCATGCAAACCTATGCTGAATCCTTCACATCACATTTTGGGATAACTGTAGACGACTAAACAGGCTAAAGTGGTGGCTGTTGCTAGAATGCTGCAGCAAGATTATTAGTGAAACAAACCTAATGAACAGAGCAGAGGCAGAATATTTTTTTTACATGAATAAATTAGAGCAAAGCAAACTAAATTACAGGCACGCATAAATAAACACCAGAGCAGCGGTGTGGTATTTATCCAGGCTTTCAGCTCACACTGCACACAGGCTCATATATCACTGTGTTCGCATAATTGATTTCTATCGTGTCGTACGTGAGGAAAATGTTTTAGATTTGTGCTCTTTGACGGATGCGATGATGAATTAAATTAGAAACGTGTACGCCAATCCAGCAATAAAAAATGTAATATATTCTAGCTGATTTTTTTTTTTTTTTTTTTACACTTTGCCTCATTCTTCTCATTCAATCCTGTCTGCCTCAGGATGAATGTTTTTTTATTATTATTTGACTGCTCAATTTAGCGCTGACCGGATACTCGCAAAGCAAATTACATATTAGCAAAACTAGGACAATAAAAATTGTAAACAACAACTTGCTAAACATCAGTATCCTGAACCACAGACTGTATAAAGATGTACGCTCCTTAAAAGTGAAGCCAAAGCAAGTAGAGCTCCCCCTGGTGGCTGGCTGCAGTATAGGTCATAAGCTCCACCCCCTCCATTGTTTGTGGATAGGACTTGCACCAAAGTAAAAGTACAAAAGTACACGTCAAATAAATATTTTTTCAAGTATGGTTTCTGTCATTTTAGGTAGTTAACATAATGTTGATGAATATTCAAGTGTCAATTTTTTGAATGAGACAGGATGTGACATAATGACGACTACTAGTTGCCATGCCGACCGCTTTGTAAATCTGCCGTGAGAGACAAACAGGTACAGTGTGTAATCCAACATTTCTTTGTGACTGATGGAGGTAGATTAAATAAATATACAGTAAAATGACCAATGGAAGGAAGTGGTGACACATGGTCCATAGTTATATACAGTCTATGTACTGAACTGATGGGACCATGGACCGAGCAGCAAAGGTGGCTGCGGATAATTTAACTGCACATGGTGAATCTATCTGATGACGACCTTCTGTGAATAAATCAACTACAGCCAAGATTAAAATTATGCCGTGCACACCTTCAGTGCAGTAAAAACGGTTACTCTGATTCACGACATGACAGTAAATGAGACATTAAAAACAGCACTTAAGTGTGGCAAAAACACACCCGGTAAATGATGAGATATTTAACGACGGGATAAATCAAGAGCAGCGCTTAAAAAGAAGTCAAAACAAGTCAGTATAACATCCAAGGCAAAGCAAGCATCTGCATTTCGGAAGACAAACACGGGCAGGATGATAGAGGAGACTAATAACTGTTCATTCCTCGTCAGGTCGTCTGGGGAAATGGGAGCGACTGGGGACAGAGAAGACACCTCAAGCTAATGCTCGAAGCTAGCAGAGTCAAGCTGAGGTGTTGCTGGTTAAATGTTGGTCCTACTGATGTCAGGGCCGATGAGCTAAGTGAGTCATTAGTGATAGATTCATTAGCTCGAGATCGAAGTGGGGCACCTTGCCATTGTGAGCTACTTAATTATTTATGAGATGAGCTCAAAGAACTTAAACCTGGATTTAAAGCTTTGTCCTGGGCCTCTTTTTGACCTAATGAACAAACAAAAGACAAAGAAGCCAAGTAAGGCATGGTCACATTCATATATACACTCATCAGGCATAACATTACACTAATATTTTATAGACCAAATAAAAGGGCACTAAATACTTTAACTGAAACTGCATTCATGCTACAGTTATGGATAAATCTAAAGACTGAAGAGCTTGTGGTACATTCATCAACTAAAATAACGCATGTGCAGAAATGTGCCAACATCGTTTACAACTCGTTTTCTCAAATTTCCCCCCGAGCAGATTTAGTTAAAACGAGTCTGAACCAACACCCAGGCATTAATAACACCACTTACAGTGACTGATTCAGTTCCCAGGTCCTGCTGCTTGTGCACGCTGTTCCACTGGCACCGCTTACTTTGTCATTTCGACCGATTGTCACCGTTACTCACACTGCGGCTCTTCTGTTTCTACTCTGACGTGCCATAGTACATTGTATGAGGAGTTCCTGTTAAACGTGTGTAATGTAAGCTGCTGGTACGATAGAGAAGTGCTCATGGAGAATCGCTACAGAACTGTCAGGCTGTATTTTCAGAAGGAGCTATTGATTTGAGAGTCTCATGTGGACTATCTGATTGTGTTCGGCTTAATTGCTTCATTATGCGCCGCTTTGTTTATCTGCCCTTTGAGCCAGGCGCCATGATATGTTGTATTAACCGCAACCAAGCGCTCACTGTTAACTAAAGCGCTTTTGTATTTTTCGTAGACATAAATACGTTACAGTATATTAAATTAAGACGATAAAAAAGCCTCACTCGTCTCCCATTTTGGAGCAACTGCATCAGTAGCAGAGCAAACAAGACGCCGCTGCTTCGCCATAGTGAATTATGACTACGAATTAATTTTGTTTCATTTGTTCCCTGCCTCAGATGGCGTCGAGAAACAGTCATATTCTTATTACCGCAAGCTGGCTGTGTGCTTTTCAGTTGACTTGTGTGGATTTTGCTCGCTGTAAAACAAAATTACAAGAACATTACAAATTGTTCCACCTGCGTGTGATTTTTAAAAATACCCATAAAGGGTGCTGCTGGTGCGCTGAATTAGGTGGAAGTGGATTGCCGCAGCTGTCCAAACCTATGCAATATTTATAGCGTTCTCTGACTCTACCACAAAGTGAGATAAGAACCCCCTGTCACAGCCATACTGTCAAAGGTGCCTTAATGTTTAATTGACCATTGGGAATCAGGTTTTGTCAAGTGTGCGGTGTCCGTTTTAAACCGCCTCTCCTGATTGAACATGTCTTTTTTGTTTGCGAGTAGTTCATCTCGTTTCTTCACAGCTTGTCTGTGATGGATGAAGGCTAGAAAGGCGGCCACAGTGTTTTGTTTTTCTTACATATACACTGTTGAAGTTGTGACAAAAACATGAAGAACAGCACAAGGTGTTGACCTGGCCTCCAAATTCACTAGATCCCAAACTGATCCAGTATCTGTGGGATGATCCACATAGACCCCTCCCCTCAAAAGCCCCCATTAAGAACTTTCTGTTGCCAGACACCACAGGACACCCTGTCCATTTTCTGATGAGTCACAAGTGACCAGACAGTACAGTGGTCCCTCGTTTATCGTGGGAGTTACGTTCTAAAAATAACCCGCAATAGGCGAAATCCGTGAAGTATTCAGCTTTATTTTTTTTATATATAAATGTTTTAAGGTTGCAAAACCCCTCACTACACACTTTATACATTTTTCTCAATAACATGCAAACATGCCGCACTTCAGTCACACAGCCAGCGATCAAAGATACTGTACATGTAAATTTGGCAAGCTGAGCGCATTCTGTACTGGACAAGAGACACCGTACGGAGGAGATTGATTGACAATGGTTTACATTCCCTGAGCCAATCAGGACACAGAAAACAATGCGCTGTAAAAAAAAAAAAAAAAAAAAAGCATGCAACTAAAAAAATCTGCGAAACTGCGAAAGGTGAACCATGTTATAGCGAGGGACTACTGTATTAGGAAGGTGGTCATAATGTTATGCCTTATCAACGTATGCTGCAAATGCATATTGCTAACTTGTTGAGTTCAAGCTTATCAAGGCAAAGTGCAGTTAAAGAACTACATCCAATAATGTATACATCTTCCTCGTCAGTCTTTCAGCTGGGTACAGTTTGATCACTAACTGCATGTCTAACCCAATTTTAAAGGGTTTCCAAGCCAGTTGCCGGCTGTTCCGTTCATTTTAGCAAACCCAGCTCTATACAAGTTTGTGGCTCCTCCTAGCTTCCTAGCCTCCCTGCTAATAGCTGCTCTTCCTGGTTCCCCTCTTAAATGATGAATACAGATTACTGCCATCAGCCGGTATGAAGAGTGATTTCCTTTCATGCAGATGCAGAACATATGTGCCAGCTGGTTCTCTTCGCCAAGTGCAGAAACCGTCAACGTGATGTTATGTTCCAGCTGGTCTTCACCGCCGGTACTACTTTGATATCATTTTAGTGTGTCCGAGCCTTAACACTGGGAACGCCACTAAAACAAATTCTCCTGCATCTCAGAGAAACACAGCTCCTCTTTCTTCCTCTTTACAGACCCTAAACATCATGATGTTTTTCCTGGCTGGTTTGGCAGAGCTAACAGAAGGCATCTAGGGATTAAACACTGATTTAGAGGATGAATTCAAGACAAGAAAGTTCAGAGATAAGGAGATTTTATCACGGTGAAGCAACCCTTACCCCGTCTTAACCTCGCTGACCTGGGCACCTTTAGCCTTGTTACAACACTGTGATCTGCTTTTCAATGCAGCACCTTTAGGCGTACGTTTGTGTACTCTTGGGATGTCTTGAAATTCAGCTCACACACGTTTGACACTCTGCATGCCTATAAAACATATAATCAAGCCTGCCTCTATTCCAAGGTGAGGGGACTTGAGTGGAACTGCAGGGGACCTCCGTCTTTTGGGAGATTTAACCTTGCTGCGCCGCTGAGGCAGCAGACCAAAACACCAGGAAGCCTCACCGCCACGGCAGAATGAGGGGAAAAAAAAAAATATCTAGAGAGGGCTGAGTGATGTTTTTGAGAAGGACAGATGAAGAGGTAACGGGAGGATAAAAAGCGGGAGGGGTGAGAGGAGGCTAAAGTGTCACTGTTAAATATACGGGATGACAGGGAGGCTCAGCGTTTAGACAGGAAAAAGAGACAGCCAGACAGACGATGGGTGAGGGGTGAGGGGAGGGGGCGACGTCACAGGTTACGTATTGCGCTGCGTTCTGCAGAGTAACCCTTCGCTTCATTCCTGCAACCTTGGACGGAAGAGCACGTCGCATCCTCTTACCCTAAAACGTTCAAAATTCATCTAAAGTAATTCTCTCCTCTTGTTCCCTGCCCCAAATGCGCACAAAACATGAACACACACAAACACAGACACACTTGTCTGTCTGCAGCTGGCTGTGGTCTGCGCTGTCTGGTGGCTGGAGTACTTCAGATCACCGTGGATTACTATGGGATTTTCCCAACAGCCTCTAAAATCTCTGGCTTTCAACATTTAGGCGATTTGACTTTTTGGAGCCATAATTAACTTTTAGATTCCTCTCCTACTCAGCCAGCTGTGACGCAGCTATTGTTTTGTCCTGGGGTTTCAACTTTCTCACAGAAGGTCAGACGTGTAGTCGCACACTTCTGATACGATGAGGTTTAAAAACTGATGCGGAGTATTTTATTTAGCGAAAAAACAACACACTGACCTTACAAAAACTAAATATAGATTTTGTTAAATCGTGCCAAATCATAAAAATAAATGAGATGGAGTTAAATTTAGGCGCAGACTTGGAGGTTTTCCAGCAGCGTCCACCAGTCCTATCCACTGTGAGATAAAACCAGTGCAAGAGACAGACGCCGCAGAGAGTAAAGACAGACACTAACACACACAGTACTAGAGCACATCCTGAAAGTACTGACGCAGACAGACAGAGAAAAAGGCAGCGCAAAGATATTCCCAGAAGCTTCTTCGTCTTTTATCTATTAAAAGCAAAAGAAGAGGCACTTTTAGTCCTAGACTGCAAACAGCGGGGGGCTGGTCATTTAACACTGACAACATAAATGCTTCTGGTTTTTTGTTTTTTTGGGGTTTTTTTTTTTTGGTTCTGCAATTTCTGAACAGATTGTTTCCTTAGACTTGGAGAGAGGTGAAAAATACTCCCTTTCCTGGAAGATACCAGGAAAAAAAAACTTAAAGTGTGTTGGTACCAGCCCAAGCAATAAGTGGTGCATTAGCAAAAGCACTCTGAAGCCAAGGAGGTCAATGTAGGTGATGTTTAAACATGTGTTTGGGATCATTTTTAGATTCAATTAATCTTGCAATATGTTGTAACATGCAAATGAAATAGTCGTTTCCTTAACTTCTCCCTGTGAAAAACGCACCAATGCTGCAGCGTTTGTAAGTTGAGTCAGGTTTACTCCATTATTCAAGCAGGTAAGCATAAGACGCTACCACACACACACACGTGCATACCGATAAACTCTTTGCTCAGCAAGGCCCGGGGAGGCTCGTTCCTCCACGACTGGTCTGGGAGACGCCACCCATCAAGGGATCAACGGACGTCAGTAAATCCATTACTAAAAATACTTGCCAATCCTTTGGGATTACTACGCTTAGCAAGTGGACACTGTGTATGCCACAAATCTGGAATTAGGCAGTGAAAGGCTGTCAGTGGTGCATCAACACCTGATCCACTGTCTAGGCATATGTGTTCCCGGGGCAAAGGTGTCTGTAACTGTGTCACTTCGGCTGACGTGCAACATATATTACACTGAACTATTCATGAGAAGGTTAGAAAATAAATAAACTAACACTGAGGTAATGATGACGGTGTGAGCTGAAGCTTTATCACTTGGGTACCATTACTTTTAGAACTGATGCGTAATGCAGTGAACTGGGACCAGATGCCATGACTGTGACATACTACAAGCTGGAGGCGAGGAAGTAAACAAAACACGTCTCATAAGAAACTTACAATAATACTCAGTACATAAATCACTTCCTGAAGATAATCAGGATCAGGTTACTCAGGCTTTTGTCTGAAGAAAAGCTGGTTAGCGTCCAGGTTTGACAGTTCAGTACGGTATTAGAAGAAACCCTTTGTCACCTGAGCTGGGCTTGCAACAACTCGTCAACTTAAATTTGTTTGGAATATGTCGATGCGTCGCAAGGTATATTGAAAAAGCCTTTGTCCAAGCATCAAAATTGAGGAAAGTGCACACTTACTAAAATTGAACCTGCTCAGATTAAAGCATCCATGAACAAGACAGGAAGCAGCCACATTTCGCTGAACTTTAAACATTTTACATACATTAAGGTGCATGTAAATGTCAGTAATATTAATACAAAAATTATATATATATATAAAATAGTAAAAGACTGACAGGAATAATTGTCACAATACGATATAGTATGATATGATACAATGTGATACGATACAGTACAATGCTATACAGTACGATACGATACAGTACCATACGATACGATACAGTACCATACAATACGATACGATGCAGTACGATACGATACGATACAGTATGATACAATACAGTACGATACGATACAGTACCATACAACACGATACTATATGATGTGATACGATACAGTATGCTACAATACCATACAACATGTTGTGATACAGTACGATACAATATGATGTGATACGATACAGTAGGATACAATCCGATATGATACGATACGATACAAATGATACTTTTAAAGGCTTTAAATACTGGGACAAATGGGAGATCACAAATAGATACTGGATATTTGATATAAATAATATTTTAAATGTTAAACTGACAGTGACAGAGCAGCAGCAGTGTTCAAAATCACAAACCGTGGAATACATGTGCATGCGTTAAAACAAGAGCCAGGAAAAACTGGTGACTGTGATTTAGATGAAACATGAAAAGCGATGAAAGAGAACACAAGAAAAAAATAAATAAAATGGAAAATAAAAACTAAGCTAATAAAGTGATCTGCTCTGCAAAGGTTTCCATTTCTGATCAAATACTGTCCTCACGGGGAGCAGCTGGGGTTTATTCTAAACATTCATGAGACATGACAGCGTGCCATTTTACATTCATTTTAACACCGCGATGGTTTCCATCACCAGCGTCTCACTGACTGAGCTTCCTAATGCTCTCATTTGTTTATACATGTCGGTTTGCTGATTAAGTCAACCTTGGCCTCAGCTGGTCCCTCTCCAATACCTCAGCCTCATCCCTGAGGTCCACGATACCATGATAGCCTCAACTGGAGGCAGACCAAAGCTTGCAATCCTATTACAACACTACCATCTTCCCAACCCCAACCGTGCTTTAATTAAAGCAGTCAGTCATGGGACAGGAGTCCAAAGAGGACAAGTGAATTAGTAGTCACGCCTGGGCCGGGAGGTGGAAGATTTGTATTTTTTAATTTGTGTCGGTTATTGATCTCACTCTCTCACCCTCTCACAGATGTTTCAGTGCCTAGATCCAAACTGTACTATGGCATTAAAAAAACTGAGATAAGTCTTTTGTTTTAATGTCTACTTTAAATCTTTCCTTGGAACGTGGCAAACAGAAACAACACCCATGTACCCGGCTATACATTGAATGACTTGCAGAAAATGAAAATGGTCCTTTGTAACACAATGCTGCCATCCTTTAGCTGGCTGATGCTATTTGTGGCATAGGCATTGGCAGTGTGGGGTAATGTATTGTTTCATGTCCAGATGAGGTATTGACTGTAAGTAGAGATGACTGGATGTAATCTTAGACGCACAATGCAATTTCAGAAAGGCCACCGAGACCATGCGAAGAAACGAGGAACACATTTTTATGTTTTTGCCAAACAGAAAGCAGAATAACTAGGTCCTGCATCTTCTGTATTACACTAAACAGCAGGATTAAATCCCACTGGGATCATCTTTAACTTATATGTAGCTTAAACTGCAACATGTTTAAGTTTTTAATGTAAATTTGCGAACATGGCTCAAAATCTCAGCACTCAGAACTCTTCGTATTTTTCATCATGCATATATGAAAACATAAATAAACACACATAATTCAGAAATCTAATTAATTACATTTTCACTTCACTCACTGCTTAACTGACTCGCTGTCATTTCTCCGGCGGAGTTATGCTACAGATTTAGATGCATCACGATGCTGTGAATGAATGATGAGATTTGGCCAAACCAGGTTTGCCCCATATGAGACGCGTTCCTCTGTGACGCACGTTCTCCACCGGCTAAACTTATTTGTGTTCTATTTATTCTCCCACTCGTGAATGGGCCATCTGGGATTTGCTCTTGTTCAATATCAGTATTACTTTAAGCCATAAATCTTATGCAACATTTTTTTTTTCTTCTCCCTACCCTCCCTGTGCCATAAACCGTGGAGCTGAAGTTACACAAGCGTTGTGTAGAGGAAACAGTTGGCATGCCAACTAATCCAACCCAAAACCAGCTGAGAGAGGAAACGCACAAAAAAATAAGGGATGTCTGTTTCAATTACGATAACATTTGGATCATTACATAATAATCCGCGACCAAACATGCAAAATATCTGAGCTAATGTCCTCTCTGGGGACGTAGGAAGCCAGCTGTCCAGCCATGAAAACACTGGCCGCGATGGTTCAGTGTTGGTATGTGATTCTACACGATGGGAAACAGTAATCCTGCATTAATATAAAATATAAGGTGATCACAAATGGACCAATGTTCATTAATAATTTATTTATTGAAAATAAAATCAACCAAGAGGAAAAGTTTGAGTCACAATAAAATAAAAGTTCTGTCTTCCTGCAGCAGTGCATAGGATATAGCAACACCACGACCAAATCTTACTCAGATATCAAAAGTTCTTAGTGGTGTTTAAGACATTTTCATTTATTGGATTGTTATGATTGCTGCATAAATGGTAAAGTCACATTTTAGTCTGTTAAGTTGGTGCTTATTTTACTATTTTTTTTAACGCTATCTGTGCTGTTGGACTGAATCTTTACAGTAAGAATCTAATCTATCGTATTCTAGTTTACAAGCAGATCACAAGTCTTACATTTATATAATAAGCACCATCAGTAGAGTAGTGGTAGGTTTTAGAAGACGCTATGCAGCCATTGGCGGCATCGGATCAGAAAATATACAGGCAACATGTTCCTTTAATTTAATCAGGAGGAGTTGCTGATGCTGCATATGTGTCACACTAAAGTCTAAAGACTTTTTCAAAGCTTCTACACCATGCCTGGAAAAAATTAAATTAAATTACACAAATCAGCAGAGTGATGCTGAAGCCTTGAGAAAATATATTGATCCAATAACAACTGGAAGTGGCTGATAAAACAGAGGCTACCTTTGTTGTGCAATGTAGAGAAACAGCTATATGAGAATGGATTTTTTTCACATACCTTGAACGTTATACAGTCTGTGAGGCAGTGGAAAGTGAAAGTTCTTTACCCTGCAATAATAGTAAGTAATAGTCTGCTTTTAATGTACAGTCAGTGCTACTGTCACAAGCTAGCCAGTGTTTCTTTTCTTTTGAGCTACAAACGTTATACGGCACGGAGGTGGCAGCATTGGGGTGTCCCCTGCAGGAAACAAAAGTAATAAATAAATAAATCATAGCAGTGATGTTCATACTGCATGTCCACAGCAGATGGGTTTCATGCGACACGTTGTACTACAGCGATGCCGTCAGGAGGCAGGCGGCTCTCCCTGCTCTCCCTCTCCCTCCGTCTGCTCCTCTTCACCCAGCGCCCAAACTCATTTTCATTATCTATCACTCTGCCAGTTCATTTTTAAGATCAGTCAATGAATCACTTGTTCGGCGAGACGTCAGAAGAACCGTGATTTACACAGATGCATTTGTATTGATTTCTATATTGAATTGCTTCTAAACTTGATTTTTTTTCTTTTTAGCTGATGAACTAACTAATTATTTTAAGTCTAAAGCCTCTCAGTGCAAATCATAGCTTGCTCTGAGACAACACTCTGCCAATTCATCATAAACATGCATGTGCAATACATGTGCAACTGCCTCATAATGTCTGATCTTAGCCAGCAGACTATTTCTACTTTAGTTGATCATTTTTACACTTTTGTTTTGCACATTTTGGTGCAGATCCTGCATCTCCACTCTGCTGTTATAACACTTCAAATTGTCCAACTTTGGGATCAATCTCATTGTATCTTATCTATAATAAGGATTGCTTCCCCATAGTTTAATTTTATTGGACATTTATTTTCATTTCAATTTTCCCTTTGTTCCCTTTCTCCTAATTCAAAATTACAAATGCCTTCTCAAACATGATTCCTGAAGAAGGCAATTTGCTGCTTTGCCAAACTTGGTGGATTGCTGAAAACGTATTTTGATTAGCTGCTACCTCATGTCACGCGCCCTAAAGACGTCCTAAAGACGTCCCCTGACTTTAAATGCAGCAAGCATTGACGGCTGTCATTTTGTATGCATAAGCCCGGGGCTGCGATGCAAACAAGTGCATCTAAAGCGGAGCACGGCGCACGCTAAATGTTGGATCACGTCTGCAACACCTTAAAGGGTGCGATATCCACAAGATGTTCAACTAGTTTTCTCGTATGACCGGTGGCACAAAACATGATCGCTGCAATCTGTTTCGCCGCCTAGGCTTCTATTATAACTCCTCAGTGGGAAACAAACCTGCTGCCAGCCGAGCCACGGGACGCACGCATGCTGAATTAATTGATAAAGAAAATACTGCCTTCATTAACTACCTGTGCATTCTGCTTTGCTGCTGTAATATATTGCGAAAGTGCTGACAGAGGAAGAGAAAGAGAGAGAGAGAGAGAGAGGGGAAGGGAGAGAGGGAAAGAGAGAGAGAGAGGGAGACGGAGGGGAGACGGAGGGGAGTATCGTGAGCCACATTATGTAAATAAGGTGCAGGAGCATGTGCCAGTTAAACCGCAGTGCCGTGCGAAGTGAGATGAGGCACAGGCTTTGGACGGCAGAAGCCGGGGCCGTCGGTAGATGGCGGTAACCCAAGAAACCTGATCCACCGGGCTCTCGGGCACTCTGTCTCAGTTTGCAGCACTCGGCGTTGAAGGCAGAGGAGCTGAACAGTTTGAAGGACATCAAAAGAAACAGGAGAGCCGACGGCGGGTCCTCTCGAGTTTTGCGCGCAGCCCTCCCGAGCCGGAGACGTTCCGCCTTGTCACAGAGAAAAACGGGACAACTAAGAACACCATGGAAGACAAATCTAATTCGTTCTCCAGCAACAAGGAGGAGAAGGCGGATGGGAATAATGTTTTTCAGAGGCAAGACTCGATACAGAAAAATAACACGGGGGACAAAAAGGACCACGGCAACTCAGTGGGCTTCAAGGGGGAGCGGGAAGAGGCCATGGTCGGCTTTGACGATCTGGAGGGGGCGGCCAGGCAACATGGTTTTATGCAGAGGCAATTTGGGGCCATGATGCAGCCCGGAGTCAATAAGTTCTCCTTGCGTATGTTCGGCAGTCAGAAAGCCGTGGAGAAAGAGCAAGAAAGGGTTCAAACGGCCGGATACTGGATCATTCACCCATATAGCGATTTTAGGTAAGGGCTGGAATAGACACCTGCTCACCCCCCTTCCCTTTCCTTCTTTCTTTTTTTTTTTTTACCCACCCCTCCCGTCACCCTAAGGTCTGCAAGCTACAGCCTGCACTTTCACACATATCGCTCCGTCATGGGCGCACACTCGCATCCTGCCCCAAAGCGCATACGCTAATCTACCTCTGTATTATAGGCAATCACGCTTCCGACGTGTGAGGGCTCCTCTTGTCAAAACGTGCCCAGCGAGCGCGTCTCATTGCGGCACTGGCGTTTCTTTCATCCGAAAAAGGGGGGCTGCGTTAAGGCTAAAGGTGTTATCAGAGAAATGTCCTTGGAAAAGGGCTGGTGAATGTCATGATTTGAAAGCGCACGCAGAGCTCGGGGTTTCGGATCGCACCTCCACGCCAGCAGCACAGTGTCCAGGTCCTCATTGCGACATAATTCCGCTCGTGTACGGGGGACCGAGCTGTACCTGGACACAACGTGACAATGCCATTGCACCATCAGGGTTGTAAACATTTCATTGTAGGCGGCGGTAACACGACGGGCCTGTGTGTGTGTGTGTGTGTGTGCGTTAAAAAAAAAAAAAAAAAATGCACAGAATGCGGTAAAATCATGCAGGGAAACGGTTAACGGAGAAAATGGCCGTGTTTTGAATTAATTAGTGAAAGCTGATATATGAATCAAATCGTGGAGTTTGGAGCACTTGCAGAACTAATGCATGGGAGGTGCATTTGTGAAGCAGCCCTGATGAGGAAATGTGATGGAATGTGTTTGTTTGAGAGGAGCTGCAGAAGGAGCGTGCCACACTTCCTTCCTTGGCACCCACTAAATGCCACAGTGACATCATATATTGATATTTATTTTGTCTTTGGCTCGTCATTCTCTCATCTGCACCGGCTTACTGGCCCACTGCCTCCAAGAGTGAGGCTGCAAAGTGGAAATGGCATATTTTTTTTCTTTCTTCCCTAAACTGCTTTGTGAAAGATGCACAAGCTGTCGGTTAATATTATTAGTCGCTGGAGCCAACAGAGAAGAGCCTGCTCAGTTGTAGTTCACAAAAACGCTGCCTGTAATTTGCTTAGCGGCTCTAACACAGTGCGTTTAAATGGTAAACACGGTGAGGTCAGTGCAGGCAGGGCTGGTTTCTCACTAGCTGCCTGTTTACAGTTCACCACTTAACCAATTAAGCGTCATCATCTGGCTCGGTCTCTGAACCAGCGTCCCCTGGCACAGCTTGATGGTGACAATCATCCCCCGTTTTCCATATCAACGTGCCGGGGCACGTTGTTCCCTTCCCACAGAGCTGTCCGTGGTCCTGAACTTAGAGCAGGCCTGAGGATGCAGCACTCCGTATCTGAAACGCCGCTGCTGATTTCAGAGCCGCTGCAGCCTGCAAACTAAAAAAAAAAAAAGTGAGGACTCTGCAGCTTTGCATTGCTTATACTGATATATATGTTTGTATTGATTGTAATGCAACACGGAGGTCACATGATGGATCTAAATTGTGCAAACATCCATGCAATTTTCTATATAATTCCACATGATCTAGCTGGGATATCTTTGAGTCATGTACACAATGCACACACACGCACAGACACACAATGATAGTGGGCTAAAGGATAAACGCAACCTAACAGTCTATGAGCTTAGCAGACTATGAAAACAGCTACGTAAGAGGACCGACCCCTTCCTAAAGATGGCCAAAAGAGAAATGCACACCTTTCACCTAATCTAGAAATTCATCCGTCATACGGGCTGTGTTTGCCGTACGCGTTTTGTTCAGAGTGGGCGTCATTCCAGTGGAGGAGCGCGCGGGGGGGGGAACACTCCATAGCATCGATATCCCTGCCCAAGGTTAATTACCCGTGACGTTTTCCAAAAGGGTGGCTTTTCAGAGGAAGTTCTTGTCCTCTAGGCCGTCACAAAGACACAGCCCTTCTCCACCCCTGAGATTGCCACTTTGTCAAAAAGTGGTACTGTGAAGTAATATATTCCTGGTTCTTCTCGCTACCTGTCATGCTGCTGCATAAATGATGGAGCATGCGAGGGTGCTCTTTGGTCAGCAGGTCTCCCCGTGCCTTTCCTCTTTTTCTAATCGTCTCGCTACAGAAGCCTGCATTTACAATTGTTAAATGACTTTTTATTGTGCCAACAACGTCCGTGCGGTGTGGTCAGAGCTCGTAAAACCCAAACGCCGTATGGCCTTTTAATGAAGAGCCTTACGTAAGTACAGCCCATGAATGACACCACTATTCACACGGGCTTTATATTGCTATGTGGGGAGCGTTTGAAACTCAATATCCGACATATTCTTTGTACACAGTGGCTGCTTAAAGATTAATGGCAGGTTAGTAATATTCATTATTCATAGATTTTTAGAGAGGCCTCGTGCGTGGACTCGTACCCCTCCAGTTATGCTAAGGAGAGGCCATTGTCATAGTCTAACAGACTCTCAGAGGCGTTTTCTGTTGGAGTCGGTTTGAAGGAGGGAGGATGTTGCTGCTTTCTGGTTGTTATTCAAAGTAACATCTCATCATATTTAAGATCTCTGTTTTTTTTTTTGCACCCAGTCATTTTCCACCTCTACTGCGCAGACGAATAGGGCCAATTGTGTGTTATGGCAATCCCTCCTGGTCATTTTATAATAAATACAACCAAAAATTATATAAAAACGTCCTAAATAGTTTAGTTCAGTGACTGTTTTGCATTACATAAACATAGTGATGCTACTTTACTATTCGTATAAATAATTAAAGACATAAGGACTGGATAAAGATTCAATACACCTCAGCCATCGTAAACAAATGTATATATAAGAAATGTAAGCATGCTTTATTAAATCTATCAGTCACACATGGTTTTTACATCCCTTTATCTACTGCAGATTCTACATCTTTGTCGTCACAACATGTCACGTTACTCGTCACGTTACTCGTCACGTTGCAGACTGCATAGGGCCAGGTTGTGCTGAGTAAGATCGTGCGGGCTTCCCTCTGTTGCTTGGCAGGATTGGTCTGGCATTGATTATGATGGATCACTTGTTGTAGGGAGGAAACCTACAAAGACGAAATGTGCCGGCTTCATCCCAGGCAGGATTGTTCTGACAGTGATTCCCTTGCCTCGACTGGATCAATAGCAAGATCCTGTTTTAGGAAGAATATATTTCCGGTTTCTCTTTTGTTTTTTTTTCCCCACATGCGAGGCGAGTACATCTGCCAGACGCAACCACTGCAGGGTTACCGCCGCCGTGCCCGGGAACAGTCCTCCACTTTAATCAATGAGAACAGCAGCTTGTCTGTGTTTACGAATCAAAGCTAAACGCGGGATCAAAAATGATTAGCACAGAGTGCACAGTTCCTCTGGGTGTGAGCACATAGCTGGGACAGGGGGGGCGAGCCTATGGGCTGGAATCGGAGGGGAGAGTACACAGGGCACGGCAAGACCGCCGCTGGAGCTCAGCCGGGACACTGAATGCACCATTAGCGTTGGGAGCTTCGGTTCCAGTTGCAGCTAACACGCTCTGCTACTGGTTTAGCTGGGGATAGGGGTAATGGAGCAAGAGCTTATTAATGTAATGTAGCAAGAGAGGTTCTGCAAAAAGGCACGCGACTGCTTCAAATTTACTTTAAACCTATGACCGCCACTAAAAATGTTGTGTTAATATGTTCTTTCTAACGTAGAGTATTTTGAGGTCTTTTTAAGTCAAGGAGAAAAAAACGTAATGTTTTATTCATTAGATAAGTGGGTGTCTTCGAGGTCATGTTCCGTATAAATACCACCTACTAAAGTCACGATAAAAATAGAAGTAAGCGAGAGATGTGGGCACTACGTGGGATCTCAACGCAGCCTGTTTGATGATTTAAACATGAGTGGAAAACATCCAATGTTTCCATTACGGTTATTTAACAAACGCCGATATTAAATTCTTCATAAAGTTTCTGACGGGGGGGAAAAACATGATCGTGGATCGTGGCGATATGTTTTGCACACAGAACCGTGAATTAAAATGATTAGTTTTTGTTATTTGAAGTCAGGCACAGCTGTGTTTGCCACAGGTAGATGCAATGGCGGCAGCCTCTTGTTGAACATGTACTGTATATATTTCACGGTTGCACATTATCCCTGCAGGTCAGCGGAAGTCGCATTAGCGGGGGGAAAGGTTAA
Source organism: Planiliza haematocheilus (assembly GCA_005024645.1). NCBI lineage: Eukaryota > Metazoa > Chordata > Actinopteri > Mugiliformes > Mugilidae > Planiliza > Planiliza haematocheilus. Next base: position 4,884,195 of record SRSE01001181.1, read on the forward strand.
CAACAGCGCAACTGAGGAGCCAGCTGTGCTTGTATATTCCACCGGTTAAGCTATGGTTTACGATGCGCGTGTGGCATTAGCCCGTGTGATCCTCATGCTCATAGTCGTGCGTGCGTACGCTGACAACGCAGAGACTTGAGCGGGACCAGAGGCTTCAGAAAAACCCATCATGTACCGTTCTTAAGCATCCACTCCACGGGCCTCGCATTAATACGTACCTGCTGGTGTAAAAATACCTGCAAGCGGACATTACGAAACACCTAGAAGACCAGCGTTTAGTTGAAGTTGAGGACAATTATCGGATACATGATCTGCGGGTATTTATAAAGCCAAGGCCCGGGCTTAATTTATTCAAACAGATCCATTACTGCGTGGCCAGTCTGCCAGCCAGACAGGCAGCCTGCCAGACAACCAGTCCATTTCCACCTTCAGCCTCAGCGTCGGACGGGCAGCAAGGCAGAGCAGAGGCAGGCGGTCAGAACGCAGCGGGGATGGCGTCAGTGGAGAGTTTTTAGAATGAGATAGGATTCCTGAAAGCATCTATTTTCATTCACGGCTGCTTGGCCTTTACTGGGGCCCGGGACGCTTTGACGCTGAATCAATTCTGAGTTTAACCCTTAATTTCAATCCACCTCTCCCCTACTACGGCGCTAGCTTCTCGATAAATAACCAAGCACAACCGTTTTCCTGCTTTGCCTTTCTGATCTGTGTGTGTTGCTCTGCAGGTTCTACTGGGACTTGATAATGCTCATCATGATGATGGGGAATCTAATCATCATTCCTGTGGGAATAACCTTCTTCTCAGAGCAGACCACCACGACCTGGCTGGTCTTCAACGTGGCGTCGGACACCATCTTCCTGGTGGACCTGGTCATGAACTTCAGGACGGGGATCGTCAACGAGGAGAGCTCCGAGATCATCCTCGACCCCAAGATCATCAAGATGAATTACCTGAAGAGCTGGTTCGTGGTGGACTTCCTCTCCTCCATTCCAGTGGATTATATCTTTTTAATAGTGGAGAAAGGCTTTGACTCGGAGGTATATAAAACCGCTCGTGCTCTGCGAATCGTCCGCTTCACCAAGATCCTCAGCCTCCTGCGTCTGTTGAGACTGTCCCGGCTCATCAGATACATACATCAATGGGAGGAGGTGGGTATATGTATATATGTGTTAGACGCAGAGCGCACCGCACCGATCTGTGACAATCCAGAGTGAGTCATGGCGCATATTTTGTTTATATGTCAGTGCTGCGTGCCGGCTCTTCTCCTAGCCGGATGCGTTCGCCAGCGGTGCGGCAACAAACTTGAAAGGTTACTGCACGGATTTAATTGTGCACGTATAAATCTAATAGGTGCTGTCAATCACCACCGGAAGCAAAAGGCTTATCTGTGGATAACAAGTGGCAATGTCAGCTCATTGATGGGTGATGTTAAATCAAAAATTGCATCGTAAGTATGTAGGTGTAGATATAAATATAATGCCCTTTATAAAATTTGAGCCCGCACGGACGACTTTCTTAATTTCCCTGGTCATTCTAGATGAGTCTAGTGGATTTCGTGTAAATATCACAAGGTTACAGCCCACTGGACATAACCGAGAGTGATACATTATTACCCACAGTTGAGTCACTGCCCTTCCTGACTCAGACTATTTAACCAAGCTCCAGCGTCCTCCTCCTTCTCCTTCTCCTTCTTCTTCTCGTGGAAATGATTTCATTACACACAGGCTGATGAAAACATCGCCCAGCTCCGTATCACGACGGAAACATTTCAGCCGCTTCAGATTCCTGCCGTGTCTTGATTTGGCTTAGTTAAAATGTAAATAGGTGAACACAGCACAACAGCGTCGCTCTCATCCCAGACGTCCTTGGAACACGGCGCCCCGTCCCTCCCTCCTCGTTGCCGCCGCTGTTATCCCCGCCGTCTGCCGTCTACGGCAAATTGTGTTGGTGTCAGGGCTCAACCTGAGCTTCTTTGGTTTATATATCAAGCAGCAAAGGGGAGATAATGCGCTGCACACAGGTGGGCAATCAGTGCTTCGCTCCTCTAAGCTTTAGCTCTTATGGACGCATTAATGAGCCGAACAGTATCGAGACAGATTTTGGTGTAAACAGTGCAACTGCACAATGCATCCCATCCCCAGCCCCCACGTTATGGATCAGTGAACATTTATGGTGCGGGAAAAGATCATCTAGTCCCAATGAGGCAGCTGACTTTTCCAGTGGAAGCTTATATTTCTCTGTCAGTGTATATTTTAAACCGTTTCCACGTTGTTGCATAATGCGGCATTTGAAAAACAGAAGCATTGTTTACGCCCCAGTGAAACGTTCTTCTGTCCGCACCGAATGTGGTTTCCGGTTTTCGGGACTCGCCGGCCACACACCACGGATCACATTTAAAAAAATAAAAAATAAACGAGCGGCGCAGAGTGGACGGCAGTGGCTTTGGTGTAATTATCTCCATGTGCACACCATGTGGGAAGCTGATTATGAAATTCAAATAGGCCAGTGTAATGTGTGGCTCTCACGTTAGCAGAGTCGCACGCAGCGGCAGGACATCACAGTATGGGCCGGGTTAGAGGAGCAAATAGACTGCGCCGCAAGGTTAATGAAAATCTGCAGCGAGCATGCAGGCAGACGGTACGTGCAGAATTTAGGGATGTGTCATAACACGGCCCCGCTCTGCTCTCACTTCGTCTCTCCCACGTCATCCTCCCTTTGCCTCCAATCGCCTTCCTGCTTATCAAACTCTGGCTCCTTCTTCCCCTCCCACCCTCCCCTCTTCCCTCCCCTCCCCCCTGCATGCTTTTTCTCACCCTCTCACTTTCACGGCATGTCATCCGCTTTTAGCACTTTGTCGCTCTTTGGACATCGCCGTGTCCAACCTCGGTGAACTTAAAAAACACGCATCGTCTGGCGTGCTTGTTTAATATAGCCGTCTAGGTGTAACCGCATTAAATGGACACACTGAATAATGAACAAGAGCAAATCAGACACATCCACAGGAGACGTGAGAGGGAAGAAAAGGCACTCGGTGGAAGAATTCCAAGCTGTCGTAACATGTTACGTGTAGGATGCAGGATTAGAGCCGTAATGGGGGGACAAATGTAGTCTCCTTCCATCATAATGGCTCTCAAGCAGTGAACCATCATTACATCAGCCTTGGGATGGACTCAGTTAGTTAGTCAGACACTCAGCTCCTACAATAAGTCATCCTCCAGCCTGCTGCATGTCCTTTCGTCATTCCTTCATCTGTCGTGTGCTCCCTGCCCCCCCCCCCTCTTCACTTTGTCACCATCCCTTCCCTCCATCTGCGGAGCAAAGTAGGCTGTTATTTCATCAGTGCAGGGCTGGACAGTCAGAACTGGGCTAAGTTCAGATTTGTTGTTTTGTCAGCGCCCTTCATGGATTCTAATGGGGCGCCCATTAAAGGTCTGCAGCAGAGAGAGAGAGAGAGAGAGAAGCTGCAAATGATTATGGATGTTTAGCGTCGCGCAATCCTTTAAACGTCACGCCAGCAGACTTTTCCTACTTAGCTCGGTGGATATGGGAGGTTTTGGTCTGCAGAGCTGCGGATGTGAATGCTCTGCTGTCATTTGGTAAATGTATTGTGCTCGTTTCAACTTGTGTTTTAAGTATTATGACAGTAAACTAACCGATGCATCCTTTTTAAAGTCTCTGCAAAAAGGTTAACGTAGTGCAATTACAATTTCTGCTTATAAACAGTACGAGAAAAGCCCAGTCTGCTCTCACTGGTCAGCTCCAGTGGCCTCGGAAGGCCAGACCTTAACCCGGCGGTGCTGCTTGTGAAGGAGAGACGCAGGTGGAGGGAGCAATGTGAAAATTCGAGAAACTAAATCAGTACACGCCCCTAAGTGCGGAGTGAGTCATCAACATTTGAGGATGAATCATCACCAGTGTCTTCCAGGACATCACACAGTCCAATACAAATTCCATTTAGAGTATCTACAACAGCTTATTTGTTATACGCTGGCATTTATTATGTAAAGACACTAAGTTTTAGTGTCATGATTAGATTTCATGTCACTGTAATAATGGCAAACAATAACCCATGAGTAAAAAATCCCTTTACTAGAACTGATGGCAACATTTAGAATGAAACTTGTGATATTTTGCCGTTCATGTCGCGTCCCTGTGCAGACTGAATCCCCTGCTTTCCTGGTGTTTGTGATACTGGATGAAACAGTTTCCATGCGTGTTTGTTCGATCCATCATTCCTGTGTTTGTTCGCACATAATTACTGCAATGTGCAGTGCTCAGGGAAATGATAGCAGGCAGTGTGAAGGTCAGTTAGAGGAGTAAATACGCCGTGTCCTCAAACACGACAATTTAAGCAAACAGCCGTCAAACGGAAGCTGCCGCGTTGGTTACACATCTGAAAATAACTCCGGTTGGTTCGGAAACTTAAATATTTCAAGTTACACCAGCGTGTTGTCCCTGCTTGTGCGGCTCGGTTTATTGATTTGTCATTTAGGGAAAAGGTTTTACAGCAGCACTAATGCGCTGTAGTGTTCCCGTGTTAGATGTGAATTATTGTTTGAGCCGGCCCCGTCAATGTTGTCTTATCAACAATGCATCAAACGGCGGCGTAATGTGAAAAGGGTTGATCATTATCGACGGCAGTACCCTCAGCTCCTTTTGGTCTTGGTTCACTCTCGCTGTTCTTATCTAGCCAGCAGCTGTTTCACAAAGCGAATCTGATAAACCCCGTGCATGCTACCCGGCATCAAACAGCGGAGCAGATAAAGTTAGGGAGTAGCCAGTGAACTGATCGCTACACGCCATCTCTCAATAGTTTACTAAATATAGCGCAGCATTTTTTAGCATTTACAAATTGTGATTGTGATTAGCTGTCTGGATGTAATAAGAGAGCTGGGTATGTGGTCAATCGTGGTATTACAACAATAAAAACCTTTTCTTTTTTCCATGGCTAAACCGTTTAGGCGCCAAGGCCAGCCACCTGTCACTCTTGCTCAAAGCAGACACGCCTTTAATTATGCATAACTTACAGCCCTGATATAAGCACTACGTATGAGTTATGTTAAGTTCACCCTCCCCAGGTGTCATAAATAAGAAAACAGAGCAGAGCTTTTAAACATTTAGTTCTACGGAGATCGACTCGCTTTCAGAGCCTCAAGTGGTCGCCCGTGGAACTGCAGCGTGTGGCAGCTTTAATTTCTCAGGAGGGTTGAGCTTGTTTGGCTCACGGTGATCGTATTGTAGCAGTTAGCAGCTAAAGAGCCAGATGTGTCCTTCAGTAGCTGATGGAAATTAGAACAAAGCCAAAAGTAGATTATTAAATTGGTTAATACGCCTGAACATCTGAAATCTACTGCTCAATGTTTTCCTCCAAAATAAAACAAAAACCCTAGTCATAGGTTCTTTCATCTCACCTATAGTGGCTCAACAAGCAACCATACGTAATAGCTGAGTATTTAAGAATTCACCGAAATAATGAGAACAGTTTTAGGGGGCATTTTCCGCCCTTTCATCTTTAATTTCACCAGCATTTTCAGATCTTTCAAGGGCATTGTTGCCCCCTGCTCCTGTTCATTTCTAACCCTTATTGCTCCTCTTATTATTTCATGCCCTCACAGACACAGAGCTAATTATCCCAGTGACCTTAAAGTCACATCGTTGTTTTTGTTTTTTTCCCCCCTTCCAACTTACATCGTTACCTTTAGATGTGTGCTCACGTTGTTGGGGGATCACAATGACTCACGTCGCCAGGAATAGATTCATACGCCGCGTGCATTCACTGCAGATTTGGGTTCATTGTGTTTAATGAAAAGTGCAAAAAGCAGACTGAGGGGATAACATTTTTAAACTGCTGCATAAAATCCCCAGAGCTCCCAGTGCCACATCTGGCTCATCACAGCCACCAGGCCTCCCGCCAGATCCCAGCTCAAGCAGGAGGGCTCAGGTTGGGCTTGTGGCAGCGTACCATCCCCTACGGGCGGCGCTACCCTTTCCGAGGCCGCAGGCGGAATTTGTCTGTTACTACACTGAGGGTGACATTGTCAGCGGAGTAAACATGATATTTAGCGCACTGCATTTACCAGCACACGGTATTAATTAACTTACTCAATGCAAATAATGACATATAATCAATACTACGGTTTGGCTCTGTGCTTATTATGAGAGAAAGGTGGATCGACTCTGAGAATTAGTGTGCATATGATGCACAAAAAGATTAAAATGCATAGCATGACACCTGAAATATGCCTGAAGTAGAATTATTTAGTACACAAATACTACTTTAGCAGCATACATGCTATTTATAAGCATGCTTGAGTTTGGCTTTTCTGCCGAAATTGTCCAATTCTTATTTTCCCCGATACCGATATATGCAGTCTTTTTACACCAAAATTGTTAGGTAACAACATAACATATCACCTATTATGGAATTAACACATTATGCCTCATTTTATTGCGATGTCTCACTGGATGCAAACATAAATGCAACATGGCTTTTCAAATGTAAACACTGTCTGTGCAAAATAAGTTACAGAAAAAAGTTTTTAGAGAGAAAATTTTCCCTCAAACAACACTACAGACAATATCAAAACAAGGAAGACAAATGCAGCGTATAACTCTGCATGATTCTTCTTGAGGTGGGAGATCAAATGTGATGCATTAAAGGAAGACGCCTTGTTTCCTCCTCTCATAACCACCTTTGCTTTGCAGTCATTGCAAATCGCAAATTTAGTATGTGACACTTGGAAATACTTCCAAACCACGGACATCTCATACACCGGGCGAGCTAGCTTGTTAGCCACGGTTAGCGACCTAGAGACTAGCGTGTTGTTGTTGTTATACGTCATCAAGCATGTGCCTGTTAACGTCCCATGATGCGTACATGCAGACTCGGAAATGCTGAAGGCTACAGAACAAAGATCGGTTATAAAAACCCGATACCGATAATTCCCGATATTACATTTTTAACTCAATATTGGAGGACTGATATTATCGGACATCCCTAGCTATTTATTACTGTAAAGTCCCTTGCTGGAAACTGCACTGCTACCATCACTACCACCTTTCCTTTTTCTAATACGCTCTTTTTTAAATTCCTGAACAGCCACACTGACGAAACATTCGGTTTTCTGTCATTGCCTTCCCCACTTTTAACTTTCTTTTTATGCCGGTGATGAAACCGTGTCATCATGTCATCACCAAGCTGGTTTGCAGAACAGAAATGCACTCAAACATAACTATTGAGGGGGCTCTGCCAATCACATACACTGCATGCTGCATATTCTTAAATGGGCATGAGGTGGAGGAGTCCTTTAATCTGAGGTTTATTTTATGATAACAGGCCTGCAGTGATAACTATATTCAGCTTTTAAAAAGAAAAATTAAGTGAATGTTCGCGAGGAGGCATTTAGCAGCTGCTTGTAGGAAGTGGCATCTATGGAGGCCCTTGTGTGCCACTCCACTTTGTCAGCATCAGACTCATGAGGCTGTCGCGCAAAAGTACAACTTGTTTCTGTGAACGCCGCCGTGACAGAGTGTCGCTTATCGAGATCATATCGTGCTTTTACTTCCCAGCTAATAACAGTTACCTCGTATTATTAGCGACACTTCAAACGCAAACAACGCCGAACTGTCTCGGTTACCGAAAGCGGCTCCGTCTTTTCTCGCCGCCTGCGTTTTACATGAGGGGATGCAGTAGTATGCGCCGGCAGCTGAGTGCAGAACACGATGCAAGCGACCTGTTTAATTAGAGTCCGCCTGTAGGGACCGGCCGTTGTGAGCAAAGGTGCTTGATTCGCGGTTGGTAAAGTGATCTGAAAGGGGGAAAATGTGAGCCAGCTGACCTGAGTATCCAGTTCACTGCGTGGGAGCCGAAGAGGAGACTTTAACTACATTACACTGGCTAAATATGGTCTCCACTGAAATAGCCCGTACTGTTGTGTGACAGTGCGACAGCAGACCTTTTTTTTTTTGTCTTCCTACCCCTCCATTTTTAGACGCGGTCTGTCAACAGACAGATGATGATGATGATGATGTTTGTCAGTCTTTTTCTCCATTGTCTTATGGATTTTCATTTAATCACTTTGGAAAAGGGCAAAAACGCAACGGCTCAGTTTTGTGACAGATGTTATGGCTGATGTACGGTTCAGTTATCTGTAGCTCACGTCAAATAATAAGGGATGTATCGAAGATTTTTCGCCCGAAAACCCGAAAATGCATTTTCGGTCGAAAATTGCTGCGGTTGTTGCTTGCATCATCACAACATCCTGTTTCAATCGTGTTTTTCGGCGATACATTTTCGGTTTTTGGACAAAAAAAAAATCTGACTTTTATCGCTGAAACAACAACTGCAGCAAAATTTTGCCCGAAAGTGGATTTTCGTTTTTTGTCCGAAATTTTTCGGCGCACCCTTACTACTAATGCACAGTACAATGCATCAAATCAAATACTGGCTTTACATGTACAGCTCTGGGAAAAAATAAGAGACCACTGCCACAAATGTTTCTTAAATCAGCATCTTTTCATCTATGGCAGCCAGTCTATTCCAGTGTTCAATTCCAACACAAGCCAAATCTTATTTTATGAGGAAGATTATAAAAAACACTGCTGTGATTAAAGGTTGATATTATCCCACCTGTAATCATTTCTAAACTCTTCCTAAGTTAAAATATCAGTGTTGTGTTGTTTAAGAAATGAATATAAACATGTTTTCTTTGCATTATTCGAGGCCTGAAAACACTTGACCAGTTGTCATTTTCTGCCAATAAATGCTCTAAATAACAATATTTTAATTTAAAATTTGAGAGAAATGTTGTCAGCGCTTTATAGAATGAAAATAATATAAATATAAATGACAAAACCAGCAAAACTGCTTCCTGAGGACTGGTTTTGAAGCTCAATGTGGGTGACACCGTCTGTCGCCATCTTGGCAGAACCCGACTCCTGTTAACTAATGGCTAATTCAACAATGAGCGCGGAGCTTAGGGAGACATATGATGCCTAGGCTAACAGCTAGCAACTATGAGGTCACCCATTCAGCGTAACCACGTCTGTTTTTTTTGTGCAAAAAGCTGCAAACGTGTTTATTTCTGTTATAAACTTGAGCATTTTTACATGGACGTCTATGGGGACTGATCAGTTTGGAGCCATTTTTTTTTTTGGCATCTTTGCCTCGGCCTGATTATTTAGGCCTTAATGTTGCCTCTTATATAAAACTTAACTATCTTCTTAAAATACTTTCAATTTCAAGAACTCTTTTCTGCAACAATTAGTCAATTGAAGATCAGTCAGTGTTTCCTAAATAACTCATTTATTTATCTGTCAGTAAGCCAGTCGATTAATCAGTTACTGTTACAGAACTAGCAACTGGGACTACCTACTTTAGTGATGATGTAAGTTAATTAAGGCAAAGTACAGACTCTGTGAGGTGAAGAAAGGAAGTCACGATGAAGCCTTTGTACTCTGCAATTTTGCCCCCTCAGCAACAGATAGTTCGGTGCCAAAGCAGATTAGCGGACCTGGGTTTACGGAGTCACGTGGACTCGATTCACCTGTCTTTGGACGGGCGATGCCAAGCGCTCAGCGCCTTGAGGGCTGCAGCCTCATGCAGGGGACACAGGTGCATAATCACACGCAGACATACACAGAAGGTGTGCTGAGTCATGTTTGAGATTAAAAGAGAGAGCAGAGAGAGAGAGAAAGGAAAAACAAAGAGAGCGAGCCAGTGGCGATTTTTTTTTCCCCCTTTGCGGATCACACGGCAACAACAGCAACGCCAGAGCTACGTATTGTGCAGACCCTCTTATGATTTATAATTACAGACTGTAAGATAATGCTAAATGAAGAGAAATTCAAATGTGATGCATTTTTTTAACCCGCATCTACTGTGCATGCAGCTTATCAGCAACCGCAGTGCTCAATCTTAAACAAAGACAACACAAATCTATAAAGAATTATTCTTTCTGTGTTTTTCTGCGATAAACCATTTATCACAGAGATCAGTAAAATGGCATTTATAGGAGGATAATTAAAAGGAGCATGGCCTCATTACCATGTTCTCTCAAATGCCATTTAGTTGCAGGACACACATATGCTCGTACTGAGGAGCAGGACTGCGATCAGCTGCAGGAGCCTCCTTAAAAGGACTGTGCTGGAGCAGAGCCGTGGGCCGGTGGCTGCATACAACCGTTTCCCCCCGATCAGTGATGTGATGTGATGTGAGAGGGCGAAGATTGTCGTGGGACTGTGTCATGTCTACAGTATGTGTTCTTGTGTTTGAGCGTGCGCATCTGGATATTACATATCCTGTGGCCTGGGGGTGGCACATAGCAGCTTGGCAGCACAACTGACAACTTGCATGGCTAAAATGCTATGTATGTTCACGCAGAGTGTTGATGTCGATACATGGGCTCACTGCAGCAAAGACATTAAATCAATCTGGGAAAAAAAAGCACAGCTACTTAAAGTTGCTCCTCGGAAAGTTGAACAACCTGGAAACATGTTTCATCTTTGGAGCAGGTGTGAGTTAGCCCAGATTTTGTGTTGCTGTTGCAAGAAGCACACGTAGCTGAGGCTGCACAGCTGACTGTTTATATTTAATGTCCCAAGTAGAAGAATAGGGGACATTATTTTTCAAAGCGCACACAATTGTCTCAGCTCTGTTGAGGGTATGTTGAGGGCACGGAGGGGAAACGAGGCTTTTTGAACGGCGGTTTCAGATAAATTCCGCGCCTGGAGACGTGGATGTCATTTATCAAACAGAGGAGGCAGCAGCCTGTAAGCCGTTTGTGTGTCACGGGTGAAGTAAAGGAGGATATATATACGTCTGGTTGATAGGGCGCTGCAGATTATATGAAGGTTAATGAATCCAGTCCTAAGATTCTCCAACACGCAGCAGCTTTGATGAACTTCATGATCAAACCTCCTTTTTTTGACAGCCCATTTCTAGCAAGCGTATGGATTCAGTTACACAGGAGTCTTGGGAACGTCAATCGCATTTATGCAGCTCAGATCTAAGCGTCTGCTGTAGCATGGACTGTTTTAAATGCCTTGCTGCTTCTCCTCGTTCTTGAAATCCAAAGGCTATTTGAGAATCTGGATTATTATGGTTTTATGTATTTTCAGGCTGTTTTATTTAGCTTGTTTTATTGGTTTGTTTTTTGCAAATTAAATGCTAGTTAGTTACCGCGTGCATAAATCTGACATGTGCGAGCATGTGCAAGTATAAGCGTGCATCATTTGCGTATATTTCATGCATGCACATGCAAAATAATGTCACTGCTTGCATATTTTTTTTTAAACAAATCCATCTGGTAATAAACCAACATGAACACATTGCTAATTAGCATGCGACACACAAATGCAGTGTGAATGACCAGCACACATTTCCAGCTCATATTTAATAAATATGTTAATTGTTAATACGAATGAATAAAGACAAAACACGCTGACATGGAGCACGGTCAGTTAATTTAGGCGATCCTGAGCAATCAGATGTCAGTGCAACTTACGTGAGTCTTTACAATGTTCACGGCCGTCCACTTGTGTTTAGAAAACAGGGCCCAAAATGCATTCAGCACACAGTAAGAGCAAATCACTCTTGCAACACTCTGAGGTGATCAAGGTTGTTTGTGTTTGCTGTGTGACGGTGTTTGTTTGGGACGTGAGAGGCGTTCAGGAGCGTTCGCTCAAGACACACGTTGGAGATGCACTGTACTCAGAGCTGTCCACTTGTGATTGGATTACCCGAGACACAAGTTAACGCTGGGTGTGAACTGGGCCTCAGACGGGGAATTAAATATCTACAAGCAGTGACACAAACGAACGAAAAAAATCCCACCATCAATAAGATCCATTGCCCGTGCTGCAGACGAGCATCCATACTTGGATAGACACATTACATATGCATGTGCAGAGGCACTACTTCTGACGCCTGTGGAGCAGTGACTCTTCTTTATGTATTTCTGCATTTTTCATCAGTGCTCAGGCTCCACGGTGGCGTGTGTGCATGCCTCACTGCGTTTAGTTCGGCAAGGCTAACAGGCTAACAGATTAGCATTTTCATGTTTACAACGACCCGTTTGCTTTCTATTTTAATTCAGCTTTGACTTTCTGACAAGACGTGCCATGTGAATTGTTATGTTTTCGCTACCGGGGGATGCGGCAAAGACATTTAACGCATTGGTGGCGTGAACAGATTTGGGCGCCCCACCCTACGCGAGGTAGCGCAGAGCATGACGGTGGGATGTCGGAGGCGAAGCAGACCTTTGTTGTGTTGCGCGCGTGTGGGAGCTGCAGCCTGCAGGCGGCCATAGAGCTCAGTCATGTGTCTTTATGTGTGAAAATCTGACTGTCACACATTTGACATTTTGTGAGGAGGGAGACCTCTCCCTGTTTAAATGAGAGACACCAATGAGCTCAGGAAACGTGCACATGCAGGGGAAATTGCGTTTCTCCACTGATATTAATGGGAAAATAAATTTAGTTTAACAAACTAGCAAGTCTCACTTTTCATGGAGTACAGTTCCTTCTTTTTTAGCTGCAGTCTGCAGTTCATTTTCCTTGAAACACACACACACTGAGACCCAACAAGCAAGTAAAGTCGCACACAATACCCTAATGGACTCCTCCAGTCCAATTTTATCAAGGAAACAAAACTGAAGGACAATGCTTTCTCCCCCCTCTCTCTCCCTCTCTCTCATCCCGTCTGTGTTGTTGTCGTCTCTGTTTTAAGACACGGCCTTCTGAGGATGAACATAATGTGCCTTGAACTGTGTTCCTGCTTGGCTGACTGAGGGAAGCTCGCTCTTGCCCTACAGGGTGGAAAATCCCAGACTCCGCAGCCTGAAAGAACAAGTTTCCCTCCTCGCTCCCTGCAGATTTAACCCATTTCCCCTTGCCAAGCCACTCAGCGATCCTTCTGTTTCTAGTTGGTCTTGTTAACCGCGGTAGAGAGTGATAATTGCTTGACCATATGGTTTAGAGTACAGTGTTAATTGTCAGACTCGTGATGTTAAAGGAGAGGGAAAATTACAGCCCCGAACCCACTGTGGCTGCGCTTCGTCTGCAGCCAAATGGACGGCTAAACACGCCGCCACCGGTGTGTTATTATACTAAAAATTCTTGTTAAATTGATAAAAGAGTGGACCGAGAGAGGGTTACTCTTTGCGTATCAAATAGTGAATATCAAACACGCACTCAAACGACAAAAGTGTGCCTTCTATAGCTTCATAAATAGAACAGCAGGAGGGAGAGGGAGGGGCGGGAGAAAGCGTTGAAGTGAGACATGATAAAAATAGTCTAGATACGTTGAATAAAACAATGCATAGTTTAACAGCGGATTGCACAAAGTGTTGGATGTGCAAGTGAAGCTTTCAGGTTAGCCAAATCCACAGGAAAAGGGCATTTCTTTTTAAAATGCTTATTTGTTTTCCCACTTAAAAAAAAACATTAGTCACACGCAAAGACATATAGCACATAGAGGCGCAATCATACAATATGCTTACGCCGTTACTCCGCTGTCACATGAGATGCCACACATGTAAACAGGCCTACGGCAACAACTGCTTTACAGGTCACTTCATGCTGTCATCGTAAGTATAATACATAAAACATTGTGTAGTCCTCCACCAGGAGTACCTCTCTCTCTCTCCCTCTGTTCAACTCTTACTGTCGCTGTCAGTCCGTCTCTCGGTTTGACGCAGGATATATACAGACATGTCTAGGCGGTAAAGACAGTAAGGGAGACGGGGAGACGGAGAGGCTGCGACACGGAGAGGAAGGAACCGAGGAAAAGATAGGGAGTAGTCTGGACAGGAGGCGGAGGCTTGTTCACGGAAAGAGAAAAGACAAAACACATGGGTCCACCATTTGGATTCAGAATATTAATATAGTTAATAGCACAACAGTTTCAGTAGTTGAATTAATTCAACATCTGCGTCCTCTCTCAGCAAATTTTTCTTATTTTTAGCCTAATCCGTGTAATTAAACTTAAGGTATTATTGCATACTTAGTTTCATTCTTCAGATTTGTAGTAAAGTAAATAAAATAGTCAGATTTCCTCTTGTGTCCGTCACAGAGGGATACCCCCCGCCGTGACTCATGCTTCCCTCTGCTCTGGTGTGCAGAGTACAGTAAGCAGACAGATGACAGATATGGTCCTGGTAGGGGGGTTTAAGCGATAAGTGTGGAGATTAGCCTAATCTCAGTTATTTCTGTCGGCCGGACTGTTGTCGGTGGTTGCTATGTGTGCGCCGTGTGTAGGAGGGGAGATATGCTGCATGGGAGTCACAGTGGAGGAGGAGATTCCTGATGCTCGGCGGCGAGGGAGGGGGGGGCTCATAATCGAGCAGCGTGGACTCTTGCAAACTGTTCCCCTCGTGAATCATTTTGTCAATAAAACCTGTTCCCAGAGTCGTACATCATTTTCACACGTCCGAAGCATAAAGACGGGCAGATAATCTTTGCATCTGAGGAGCCGCGACAGCAGAAGTTTAGACATTTCTTTATGGAAAACAACTCGATTGATGATCATCAATCAGCTAATTGAATAATTGAGTGATCGCGGCAGGTCTGTGCGTGATTGACTGAGTCTGCATGAGGCGTATAATGATCCCGTGGCTGTTTAGAGCGCCACCATTCATAGCAGACATCCCGTAATGATGCCTCGTGCTAATTAATTAATTAGTAACCAGCGAAGCGTTCAGGGTTCTCCTTCTTCCACTTCCCAAGAGTTAATGTTGTGGTGGATGGATCTAGTGAAGCACCCTGTGTCCATCTGTCACGGCGACGTTGTGCTCGTCTGTGGGAATCGAAATATCTCGTATCTCGTACGGAGGCATCATTAAACCACATGAGAGAGGCAGTATTGTGTATAAATATCAGCCACAACATTAAAACCACTGACAGGAGACGATGCGGTGTTCTGCTGGGAAACTGGGACCTGGCATTTATTCATGTGGATGTTACTCAGACATGTAGCACCCACCTAGACCAGACCAGCCACCAGGCATGAAAACGTGGAAAAAGATATCTGTGTGCTGATCCACCGAGGCCCCTCCCCTCAACCCATAGGACCCAAAGGCCCCCCACTAACAACATTTAGTTGCCAGACACCACAGGACACCCTCAGAAGGCCCATGTCCATTCTCTGATGAGTCACAACTGTTTTGGAGGCACAAGGGAGACCTACACAATACTAGGAAGGTGGTCATAATGTTATACCTGATCGGTGTATATCCATGTGTGGCTGCAGGACAGATAGGATTAAGCAGCACAACAGCTAATATAGTAAGAGATAAGCAACTAGGCAATGTAGTGTTGCTCCACTGATTGATTACATTGCTGCTTTACGTCTACAGCTGTACACACGTTAGGAAGAAAATGCTATTAGAGCCGTCGTAAGTTGAGCTTCAAACGTCAAATCGAATATGGATGATTCACCCGGGCCTTAAAAACCGTGCCCCCGGCGAGGCACGTCTGAAAGGGTGTGACCTCGCTCTGCGCCGTTAATAGGAAGGGTCCATCTTGCTGATGTTTACATGAGCACAGCAGGTCACCCTGTGCAATCCAGTCAAATCCCTCCTGCACTCACATGGGCGCTAATCTTCCCTGACTGCCTTCTTAGCGCAGCCGCGACTCAGAGGCCACAACGCTCTCCCGGTCCTCTCTTTCAGACCTCCATAACCAAATCTCGCCGTGTTTGCATGTCTGCTTTCTTTCTCCCTCTCTCACGTCGTACTTTTCCCCTTTTTTCTTTCCTGCTTTACTTCCCTCTGTCTTTCCTGCATCACCCTTGATTTTCTTTTTTCTTTCTCGCTGCTAAAATCCGTTCAGTTTGTAGTCTCGCTTCAAGGTTTTTATTAAAGCAGGTGTACTTGATGTTTTTAAAACGCAATGCAAATAATTACAATGCGACTATATGAAAATAGTCTTAGATCATATGTCAGTGCTGTGTTCATGACTCTTTACGCTGCACCCAAGAGGCCAGAAAAGCCATTTAGGAGGCGATTAGTCGCCTGATATTGACTGATACTCTTATTACTACGCATGTTTTCTACATATTTGACACAACATATTGTAGAGATGGATGGATGCTCCTCCATCTTTGTCTCCTTTCCCCGTTCCCTCCATCAGCCCTCCGCCGTAGACCGACCAACTGGGGGACGCTGATTTAATTCCTGAAATGACGCTGTCAAACTGTCAGCGGACCCCCATAACTAGACATGTTCACGGGTCACGTGGGAGAACAGCTGCTCTCCGGGGGAGCTGGCATGATTTTGGACAGTACGTCGGCGCAACAAGTTCATAAATGCACAGGAGCCGCGCTGTGAGCTCCGGCTCGTGTTCGGAGAGTTGCATGATTTGCTCGAGCCGATGTTATTTTGTTACCGCTGCTCATGTTACAGGTACAAATCGATAGAGCATTCATCCGTAAATACATTTACTCGTTCGCCTGATTCTCTCGGCGCAAAGAGACGGCTTTTATAATCCTTGAAATACATTTCTGGAGCAATATGAATAAATTAATGGCATACATTAACTGCATACATTAATCCCTTCAGACTCCAAGAACAGTGTCTGTATAATTACAGTTAAAAGAAGGCTTAGAGGACTGTGAGTCACAATATAAGAAGAGGGCCAGGATTCTTATATAAGGCTTCAGCTTAATAATTTCTGCCCTAAAGCCAACGGCAACGCAAAACTCTCACACAACCCACCCATCATAAACGTGGTCCCTGTGGCTGTGGGAGCCTCTGCCCCACAGGATGCTGCCGCTGCCAATGCTGCTCTGAACGGTGGAGCAAAGATTAAGGCAGAACAGAAGTGTTGAGGTTATCGCGCTCACACGACCAAAATAGACGCAGAGCGGGTGAGACAGCGGGCACAGCAGCGAGGCCCGCGGTGCAGTCTGATGTGCTCGGGGGAAGAACAAGAGAATAACGCTGACGGACACAGAAAGGACGGAAGACAGAGCAGATGAACGTCGCTCCCAGAGGAGAGGGTGTTTTCTCCCCCCCCCCCCGTGATCGAGACGAGAGCTGACGGATGCTGGTTACCAGTGCGGCGGAGAACACCAAAACCCTACAGTTCATCCTTTTTCTTCTGAGCTCCTACACGTCCCCTTGTGATATTAGCATCTCTTCAGCAGGTTTAGTTGATGCTAAAGCGTCTGCTGAGGTCACGAGGCCGCCTTCGCACGTTTGCAGCTTAAGTTTAAAGCGTTGCAGGAGAAATTAAGAAAATTTTCTGACTCTAAGCTCAGTTATTTTCTAAGAGGGCAGAACGTGCTTTAGCTGCAAACGTCCGCATGTGCAGTCATTACTACAGCTCCATTGTGTGCGCCTTGTTAGTGCCTCAGTGAAAAAACAGATTTGATTCTCTCTGCGTGAAATGCTGTTGCTACTCTGAGGCTTTGTGTGGGATGAGTCGTGTCTCCAGGCCTGAGACTGTTCTTCGTAATCTTTTGTCTTCTCGCTGATAGTTTAGAGATGCAGGGCCGCTGCGTCGCCACTCTCACGTCGTAGCCGGGAAAGGGTTCTGCGAGTTCTCATGCAGAAAAATCTAATTACAAAACGGAGAGAAGTTTCAACTGCTCAAACGCCGCAATCCATTACACCGGTAAATATAATCACAACAACACAGGCCTTCTGCGTGTACTTGACAAGCACCAGCTTTTCCAACACATCGGACGCGTTCCCATAGGAGTCGACGGCGTAACTGCGTACGTACGCAGAGCCACGTGGGAATGAGGCGTGAGGCACCGACAGTCCAGATGTCGTGCCATATTTTGTGACCCATGAGAGGCAAGACATGTGCATATGTATACACACAGGAGATACACCGATCAGCCACGATTAAACACAGACAGCAGAAGTAAATTACATCTTGTGACAAGTCAATGTTCTGCTTTCATTCGTGTGGATTAGACATGTAGCATCCACCCAGACCAGATCAGGCACCCCCACACCATAGCAGTGACAAAATAAGAAGCATGAAAGAACAGCACAAGGTGTTGAACTGGCCTCCCAAACTGATCGAGTATCTGTGGGAGGATCCACAACTCATGTTGCCAGACACCACAGGACACCCTCAGAAGGCCCATGTCCATTCTCTGATGAGTCACAACTATTTTTGGAGACACAAGGGAGACCTAGACAATATTAGGAAGGTGGTCATAATGTTTTAAAACCAATCTCGTAATGGAGGGATCTGAGTCGTACTCTGCTATTTTCTACTTTTCACTCCTCTTCATGAATTAATGTTAACTAGCACTTGTGTTAGCTTTCCATACAAAACATTATTAAGCACTGTAGTGGATTTAATTACACGGCTCTACCCTCTTGAAATCATACCACTGATTACAAATAGATGGGACCATAATAATCCAACAGTGCATAACTCTGACAGGGGCCATTGTGCATTATGATCAGTTTTATTTTCATGTGCATGCTACTCTTCAACGGAAAGCACGCTTTGCACGACGTGAAGAAACAATGATCTCTACTTTAAAGTGTTCATCGCTGCATTAATAGATCACTACCCGCGTAAATATCCCATTGATCACTACCTGCCTTTTTAATTAAGTCTCTGGCCGCAAATTACTGCTAGGCCTCATTACCTAATGTACTGCCTCCGTGCTCCGGCTTTTTAATGCAGACGGTGTTTCTGCAGATGTGATTTGGCAGCTACATGCACAACGTCGCTCCAAAAGGCTCCTCTTCTCTCCTCCACTCGTGCAGTCTGGTCTGTTCTCGTCTGTATTATAAACAGATCTGCAAGACCGTACAGCGTCTCTGAGCGCACACCATGTTGCCCCGGAGCTCTTAAATAATGTCAACTCTGTTCATGTTTATTTATTGCCGAACTATACGTTAACATGATTACGCACTGCACATTATAGCCACATGAATTATAATTACTTCCAGCAGGCTGCTTTCTTCTGGAGGAGAGAATGACATAATCAATGTGTTTCTGGGTGGAATAGTCCACATTTAGCTTCATGTGTTGGTGCCTTTTTTTAGTGCAGTTTCTTTTTTTAAATAGCTAATAACTTTTTTTTAGCATATTGGAAAAAAAAATATAGCACTGAAAAAAAACAACTTGCAAAGTCCTAGTGAATTCTCGCTACATGATATGATTTTTCACGTCCAAGTTCAACTGTAATTTCGTGATTAAGCGAAACCAAAAGTGATCCAAGAGGAGATTTGGAAGACGGTGTTAAGCGGGAGAATTCCAGATTTTCCTGGAAGCAGTTTTGTTATCCTTCAATGTAATAGCCAGTGGTGGATTTAATCCCCTCAAATTAGTCCCATGCTAATCCTCGCTAACCTCAAACAGAGGTCACTCGTGTCCAATTTGAAGATGCATAAAGAACGCTGTGTAACGGCGCGACCGAGGCCCGGCAGCTCGGCGGAGAGTGATTCTCCTGCGTGCTCTTTTCTCTGCACGTCGGATTTAAAATATCCTACAGCGCGTGCATCCACCTGACGGGCTGCAGCCGTGTTAGCGCTTTAAAAGTTGAAGTGTTAGGTCGCCTCTTTGATTTTCATTGACTCTGCATTATAGCTGGCACCGATTGACGTTCTCTACAGGAGTGTATTTGTGTATGTAAATATTTAAAACCTGCCAGGTTGGGACCGTCTCATGTCCTCCTCTCTACCGGGCCAGGCTCCACCATGGAGCCATGCAGCACCATGTGACTTTGTGTCGCTATCATACCACATCTTGGCTGTTTGTCTCCACTGCATTATAGGATTATACTGACCTACGCCCCAGTCAAATTTAAGCTTGATGCACTTAAATCTAAGCCTATATTTTTGCCAAATCCAGCCTGAGAGCTCTCTGTCAGTTGCACCTTTCCCTGTGCTGGTGCAGTTTAGAAAAACTTCATAATGGCTGCACACTGAAGGTTATCCTGTACGATCCTCTGACCTGACCACTGAGCTACACCCGGAGCCTCGTCCATTAGGAACCCTATTAATAAACAGCTACCTCGTGGCAACCAGACGGTTCACAGCGATGCCCCTGAAACATAAACCCAAACAAACTCCACATCGTGCTAACGAGTTTCTACATCTCCCCCTCCTTCCTGGTTTCTGTGACTCAGCGTGAGCCAAAGCTCGCTACAAAGTTAGTTATAAAACCTCTCTGCCCTTCACACACATCACCCCATCACCTGCTCCCTCATTTTTCAGACATCTTTTTGACTATGCATTAGTTTTAAGGAGGAAAGTGCAGACGGGGAGTCGACTCTTTTCTGTTCCTGCCTGCTGTGGATCATTTGCAATTCAAAGCGAGGCCAAAGCGCTACTTTCCGTTTTACCGTCTGGTTTTGCAGTGTGTACCTTTGGAGGCACTTTAGTTTATTTCTCCCTGTCTTTGTTTTTGGCTTTTGTTCTTTCCTAGCATGACATTAAACTGCAGATATAGGCAGAAGAAGAGATACTAGGTGCACCAAGACAGCTGTCCTGTAAGCTAGTGGCTAATTTTAGCCTTTCAGGGCAGTGCACCGTATCTCCCTGCGGACGAGCTGAACCATAGAGGGATCTGAGCATCAGCTCAGGCTCTTGTTCTCTCCTCTGTTCTGTCTGTGGACACTGTCCTTTGTGCCGAAAGGTTACAGGACAGTCACAATAGAATTGGGGTGGAGAGATGAGGATTCAAAGAGCTTTTAAAAACACCTGGGGTTTCGTGGGGTGTTTAACGGCAGAGGTTGCAGACAAATGGAGAAAAATAAATAAATATATAAATAAATGGTATAATTATATCAGAGTACATATCAGCACAGCATGAAGTCCAGCTCAGATTTGAATCTGTGAGAATAGGAAGCATCCTCGGAAATTTTACAAATTCTCAGGTATGCAAACCACAAAATCAAAACAGAACGGAGGAGAAAAAGAAAAGGCAGACGACGGTAAAATGAATATTAGACTGGGACATAAATATAGCAGAGTACGATCGTAGCGTAAAAGTATAATAAAAAGTATAATAATAATAAAGTATCTTTATTAATAGACCACAACATATGCGCAAATAATCTATATAGAATTGAAACTGTACATATACTGGAAAAACTTCCTTTATAAGTTCACCATTTCTAAAAATAAATAAATTTATGATGACACGGTGAACCAATTAAATCGTCATTGCATTTATGATAAGTAGAATGGGGTAATTAACCCAAGATGGAAAGCAGTCAACTTAAAAATAGATATTAATTACCTGAAAATCACAATCTTTCAATTCAACAAACTGGTAAATGAGGCAGCTTTATTATGCGAAACGGACCAATCAATGACCACCTTTCTCCACATAACTCTTTGAGCCTCAGTATGTGGAAGATTATGGAATAACTAACCTGGAAACAAGTCATTTGCGTCTAATGCTAATGAGGAGCTCTGAATGGGCGCCACAGCCAACCGGCCGTGAGTCAGTTCTCCTCAGCCAGATCTAATGTAAATGAAACCGCTCCTCGCTGCTGCAGATACGCTTGCTCACCCGGCTGATGACTTTCTATTCTGGAGCCGCTTAAACACCATTGCACCTGCAGTTATACGTGTCCCACCTCATGACATTTAAGCACACTCACTGGCTAATTATTCCAGAGGTCTGCACTCTCGTCATCGTTCACCTCACTCGCTCGGGGGGGGGGGGGGTTACCTGCGCCGGTCCTGCGCGTTTCCTCCGCTGGTCAGTTTGTTTTGGAAAGCAGCCACGTTGAATTATGAACCCGCTCGACATCTGTGGGCGCACACGAGCCATCGGCTTCGAAGGTGACTTTATAAATTTATGAGCGTTTTTGTTATCTCTGAAATACATGTGACGTTCCAGACACGCCCTGCCTTGAGTTTTAACGTACGAATGTTGCAACAAACGAGATGCTGATGATGTCTAACGGAGGTCTCTGTCTCCCCCTTCCTTCTTCTGTCTTTCTCATTGACAGATTTTCCATATGACCTATGACCTGGCTAGTGCAGTGGTAAGAATATTTAATTTAATAGGGATGATGCTGCTTCTGTGTCACTGGGATGGCTGTCTCCAGTATCTGGTGCCTCTCCTCCAAGACTTCCCCCCTGACTGCTGGGTGTCCCTAAACGGTATGGTTGTAAGTATAACACATTCTTCTCTTTGTTTGTTATTTTGAGTACGATATACTGTATAAGCTGCACAATTCTCTTAGTTTCTCTTAGTACCTGCACTTGCCAAGCTTCCCATGACGGTAACACATGAAGTTTAGGCATCAGGTTTCCAATTTCTGTTGATTTTTGCAGAGTTATCCTCCTCATCTATGTCCTCATATTGCAGCAGCAGCAGCAGCATTAGTTAGTCCCAGTGCTATAACACAGTTTGACAAATTCTTAAAGGATGCATTTAAATGATTAAATGGGATGAAAACACGTTTGGAATGAGTCCAATATTAAGCAGCAGCAGTGCTACAGTCAGCTACTGCTCACTAGGCTGAAGTGTAATCAAGCAGGGCATTTGTCCACGGATCGGTTTTGCCAGTATCTTATATAAACACTCCCAGGACAGATCCAACTCTGTTAGTGCTTATAGGTGCTGTCACAACCACCCTGAACTAACGCTGCAGATTTTCACATCTGCCCAACTTTGCCCAAGTCTTCTGGGACTGTTAATCTGCCTATTATCTAATTTAAGACAACGCTCAGTACGAAAATAATAATAAGGACATGAGCTTTGTTTGGAAGGTTTGTGGGTAAGCCTCATTTAACAGAATCGAGCATGTGGGCACACAAAGCCGGCGCCAAAGCGCTAAAGACAGACAGCGCCAACCGACCACGAGCAGTCCACGGTTTGTGTTATTTTTTTTGACAGGAGGGAACAAGATCTGTTATTTTATGTCAGGGCTCATAGTTGCATGAATAAAACACATGGAAAGCGCGCAGACAGCTGGACTCACTGGATTGGAAATGTAACTGGTCCACGTTAGACGGACAACTGAAAAACAAGCTGCTGCGGCGGCTTTAGTTCGTGGCCTTTTTAAAAAGCATCCCCTGTATTTTTTTGAGGGGGTGAGTTTTTCTTGGACAGAGTGTTCTGTGTAGCTTCCCTCCTGCCTCCCTTTCTCTTGAGTTGGGGTCAAATGGAGCATGGCTGCTCCCCTCAGAGCGATGTGGTCGTGCAGAAAGTGTGTACAAGCCTCCGGGGTACCACTGATTCTAAATGCTTGTCCGTGGAACTCTTCTGCCTTCTCATCTCCCGCTCTATATGTGCTCCACATGCACGCTCACCGCTCAGAGGCATCAGACCGGAGGTGCAAATGTCAGCTCTCCTCAGCATCACCACTCAGTCTTATCTTTACTTTGAGGCAGTGAGTTGCCCAAGTGAGTTAAATACCAGCTAACATGTGTTATTCATCCAAATAGACTGTTTGTGTTTGCACTAAAAGAATTTGCAGTCGTGCAATTTCCCACGTAACCGTCAACACTTCATCCCCGCTAATGGTTAGATGATGTAAACAAAACAGCTCCTTTACGATTCTGTTCGCTTCTCTTTCATCAGCAGTTTTAACAGTGACACTTAATGACGAACAGCTCCTTGCATTTGTGCTGCGTGTTGTCGCTCTTGCTCAGAATGAGTCGGATACATCCCTTCCCCCCATCTTCTATGCAAATCAATATGAAAGGGAAGTCGGGTAAAAGGCTAATTTGCTGCCCCCCGTGTGGCAGGATCATTTGCACCGAGCCGTAGCTGCAGACTGCAAAGGAGTCCCGAAATAAAGACGCCGTGATTGACTAATCTAAACTGTAATAAGAGGAAACCGTAGCTGCACCAGACACTTAAAGAATAACTAACTAATCCCGGCACCTTCATGACTTCTTACACTGATGAACGAGGATTACCTTAGAAAAGGAAGATAATCTATCTTCTACCATTTATAAATTCAGTTCACTTTATTTATCAGTCAGTCATGCGCCAAACAAACAAGCCAAACTTTATCTTGTTCCAGCTTTAAGGATTTAAGGATTTGTTGTTTCCTGTCACTATGAGTATTTCATTTTATTTGGACTACAGACTACAACCTTGTGTTTCTTCATATTTTAAGCCACTGACAACTTCACGAATCAAACATTTTGTCAGAATCACTGCAAAGTCATGAATCGATAAATATATAGATACATTTTTAAGTAAAATTTGCTTTTGCAAAAGCTTCCTAAGCACATAAAAATTAGGCTTTTAGACTTTAGATAAATAGACTCAAAATAAAAAATAAAAACATAGATCACCGCCCTTTATTCAGGTACGGTTGCATTTAATTGTTTCCGATTTTTTTATATCTGCAGGAACGCCATTACATTCCTTGCTTCATCTAGAAATTTTCTTTTAATCTGTGGACGACGGAGCATTAAGTCGTCACCGATACTGAGGTTTATTTCCATCTATGCATCAAGCCGAAAACAATGAAACGTGAGACAGTAGAAAGAGCAGTAAAAGAAGCCAGGTGATTAATATTTTTGGGTTACGAATGTCAGCTGGTAAAGTTTAAAAAATATATATATTTACAACATTATATCGGCCTTTTTCCAACTGATACCGAACATTATTTTTACTTAGAACGCCACTAACGAACCAATTTAAGAGAAATTCAGCCCTACATCAGACATACTGGGGACAGGATCTCTGTAAATGCCAGTGGTACTTCAGGGTATCGGCTCGCGAGCAGCCGGCGTACTGTTCCTGACTGTGATGTGCTAGAATGAGCAATTTGTGGAATCTTTTCCCCGTGGATCTCTGCAGAAGCAGGGGCCCGTGTGCTCACTGCAGTCTGGCAAATCCAAAGTGATAAGGCCAGCCCACATGTGGGATCCCTCTTCTGACACCATCACAGTGCATTAGCCTTCATAAGCTAAACATCTTGATAAGATACCGCTCCCCTCTGCTTGCTGCACAAATAAACAAACAAAAAAACACAATGCGATTGTTTGTCCTGTCTGTGAGGAGACACGCTGTCAGTTAAACGTTGAAATTAAAAGCCTCAGAGCTGCGTCTGTTCAAGAATGAGGACTTTAAAATCAGACTGCTTTTTCTTTTCTGTTGTCTGCTCTGTACTTTCTGTCCCCAGCTGTGTGCAGAAGAGTGAGGCCAGCGAGAACTGCAGATACTGCTGAGTGGTGCAGCGCATGGTGTAGGGCTGTTATCGTCTTGACTAATGGCCTGAGAGTAGCTTCTTACTCTTTAGAGGCTGCATTTACTTAATCACCAGACAAGATAATGCCGCTGTCACTGTGCTGGCTCAGGTTAGAGGCTGATGTGTCGTTGCGTTGGTGCTGCGTGTACAAGCATTGCAGAGGTGGAGCATGTGTGTTTCGCGAGCGCACGCTTCCTTATGTGAAGAGACAGACAGCTGAGCAGCAGCCCGCTGAGGATTCATGTCTCAGGGAGACGTAGAGACAGCCTGATACTGTAGGTGGACACAGACAAAGAGAGAGGCCTGGCTAACCTTGCATAACGACCCTTCAGCATCAGTCACCCTTCCTGGCTCCTTTTGTCCCTGGACCACCCACTACATTCCCATCTATTTCTTCACAACCTCCTGAATGAGTCACTTCCAACAGCCTAGCTCCGTCCTGAGTTTATGAATTAATCAGACTTCCCTTCCCTCAGCACTTCCCTAAACAAGAACGTGCATTGGTTAATCTCTGTAAAATGCACGTCTACTTTTATCCGGATGTTAACAGCTTGTTTTTTATGGTTCTCTTGCTTTAGTATTTGACATGGATAAGGTTTGATTAATTGAAACCGATGTCTTAGCTATTCGCCGATAACAGGAGGTTTAATCAATGTGGTCTACCACAACTGAGTTGCTTATTTACTTACAACCTCACGGACAAACCGACATAACAACTGCATGGAAAGCAAAAGAGACCTCTGCAAAAAATTTAAAAAAATAAAGAGAAAACCAGGAAGAACCATATATAAGGACTGCTACAGGCAAGACACAAACAAAACAAACAAACAAACAAAAACATATGAGCCAACGAGAACTGCAACCTCCACACCGAGTGTTTCTCCTGCCAGCTTACAGTTCAGTGCTCGTGCAGGCCTGCAGACCCCTTCGCTTCCTCCGTTGCCTTCAAAGACTGTTGTGCCTTCTGTGCACTCCCAGGGAGAACAGCTTGTAGTTTGATTACGTAATTGTATAAATGAATATTGTGCATCGCGAGCGGGGACAGCTTGTCTGGTTTTAGAGAGTTACGTGAATGAATAATTAAATCTATCAGATGTTTTGCGCATTTAGCGGATTTCTTTGTAGGTCTGGAAACCTCAAAGACAGGGGAGGAGTTACCCGAAACAAAAAAAGGGGAATATATGAAGTATATTTGTGAAATATATTATTAAAATACATCCTTCAGTTACCACATGTAGGGTCATGGGGGTAAAGCCTTCCCTATCTGGCTGCCAGCCCATGCTAGGGCTTACACAGAGACAACCACACACACTCACATGTGAGCCTAAAGACAATTTAGAATAACCAATTAACCTTTGCACTGTGAGGATGGGAAGTTTGAACCCGGAACATTTCTTGCTGTGAGGCACTGCCGAGCTACACATGCACAAAAAAAGCAAAGTCATACTTTACTCAGTGGGTATTCACTTTCAAAAGAAAGTACAAGGACGCAAAGAGGCCTTCAGGCTCCAGGCAAGAAATCCTGTGCCACTTTTTAACATCATGCTTGGGACACGAAGGCAACAAACTCCAGGAGCAGGCGTCCCGTGCATTTGGTACATCACCTCTGCAACTATGTCCTATGCTGCAAAAAAAACCCAGAATCATTTTGTGCATCAAACTCTTTCCCAGGTCATTAATAGATAAACTGAATGTCCTTAGTTGACGCTGCAGTGAAACTAGTTTAAATATTAAATCAATGTGCATCTGTGGGAATACAAATGAGAAACTACACATATTTTTATTCGCCCTACGAGCACTAAGTGTTGCAGAGAGGTCAAAGTCCCGTTCTTTGCAGCAGTGAATTACATCCTGTTAGTTTCATAGTTTGTCACAATAAACAACAACCGACGCCTCTGGGTCACAACACCGGCCACCGGTGAATCAGCGACTGTCTTGCCGGTCACATAACCAGTAATGTCTTGTGTGAGGGAACTGTTGGACTCACAGATTTGTGACTAATGACTCAAAATGCTGTCAAGTTCTTAAATGTACAAGTTATAGAAACTATGAATTTGCTGATATTTGAAGAACAGGATGAATAATAAGGTCTGTGAATTCACTTTAGTGCTGAAAGACTAAATTGTTTTGTTGCATCCAGAGCTTAATTAGATTTAGAATAACTCTCTGGATGCCTTGGATAAATTTGAAGTGTTAATGAAACTGTTAAAATCAATGGGGATTGTAGGATTCAGGAGAAAACATTACTGAAAAGAGTGCAATGAGTCACTGTTCCCCAAAGAAAGCTGTACAGGTTAAATCAATCTTCCAGTCGGGGAGATTTATGGCTCTGATCGCTTTTCATGTAGGGGAGAAAAATACAAGTTTACATCTGTCCATTGATTACTACTCCTGTATTAAGTAGCTGTGGCTGCCTGCTGTAATCCTAATGCTCTGCTGCTATGAGTCACACCGTCAAGGCAGCGAAACTGTAAGCAATCAAACACAAGAAACAACAGAGAGCGAAGAACAGGGATGTGAAAATCTGCCACGCTGCGGTTCTCGCTTGTGTTTTTGTTGCGTTCAACCGAGAGCTCTAGTCAAATGCATTTCGCAAACACTGCTTTTATAATAAAAACTGCCAGACGTCAAACGAAAAAGACACAAGGTGGACTCTTTGCTCCTGTCCTGAATTCGTATGTTGCTAGATTAGCTAAACAACAGACAAGTAGCTAATAGCTATAGCGTGCATAGCAACCTGTAGACTTAGTTCGCATTAAAACCTGTAGTTGGGACTTTTTGGGAAACGTGAAATCATCTACAGTTGGCACATGTTTGAAAAACCTGAAGAAATACTGATAAATAATAACTGAAAACTCGTTAGCATGGTTGCTAACGTTAGCTGCCCCCACATAGTAAGTTGTCTAGGTAACGGTAGCATAGGAAGTCAGGACTTAACAAACAATAGAAACCCTCTGGTCGTTGGTCAGCACACTAACGAGAAGTTCCAACAAACAAAGGAGGAATTGCTTCTACCAGATTGCTGAACTGGTTAGCGTTAGCTTCGCCTTAGATTTACATGACTTTCCAGTTGTTCTTACATACGACACATGTATTTAGAGTCATTATAATAATTACCTTCAATTGGCTGCATAACCTACACTTCCTCCAGCATACAACATTTATCAAACGTCGACATCTTTCACAAATTAGCCTCTTAATGTCACTTTACGGAAAAAAATACAGAAGTAGTCTTTACCCTGGAATAATGTGGGAGCCATTTATGATTCTTTCATGAAACAGAGCCACTAAGTGAGTCAGATAAAACAGTAGCGCCGCCGTATAATTAAAGTGATCTGGACTATATTAGCATATTATTTATAAAAAGCATTCCCACACAGACTACCTTCGGATAAATCAGAGCACTGGTCAGTAATTTGTGAATGCAGCAAATCAAGCTAAGATCAAATGAAGGTGAGGAAAATAATAAATAAGAATAATAGCGTCTACGGTGAATACACTGTACATGTAGTCGTGGTTATCACTGCTATAATTTCAGAGGAAACGCAGGGAAGTCTGCTCTCTAGCTGTCTGAATTACCTCACGTTACCTTGATGCTACTTGTTTGGACACTTAAATTATATAATTTGACCATACGTGAATCAATAACTCCCATGATGCCTTGTGCCTTTACTCCTTTGTTATTGTTTTGATTGAGCAGAAATAAAATACCAGACATTTTTAAGCAGGCGGGTGGATGGTGACGTCACCCCCCCCAAAAAATAAAAATAGCTGCTGCATCCTTTGGTATGAACACAAACAAGTATCAGATTTAGAAATGTGACATACACACAGTGCAGCCCCAGTGTGATATCCATCCCCGAGCCCTTCCTGACACACACACGAGGACAAAGAGCAAAAGGTGCAGTGAGTCACTCCAGCTTGACTGATATCATCTGACAAAACTATGTTTTTCTGCTTTTCCATGCATGCAAATGTGTCAACACAAACACCCTGTGCGGTGCTGCTCAGCACACAGTCGCCCACCAACTCAACCACACATGCTAAATGTGCACATGTGACACGACATCAAAAGGCCCCTGACCTCACAAATGGTACTTGGACCAGTTGCATGGCTGAGTGCATTTGCTCCGTGTAAATAGATGACTCGGTGTGTGTGTTATATGCGACAGTGAAATATTTTTTGAATCTATTTACTTTATTTGAAAAGAAACTGGACTCTAAGAGTTATTAAAATGGGACGTCTAATTATCACAACTCTTCGAATCAGTCTCTGGAAGACACAGCTAATCAGCATGAAGATGAGAAATGATGATTCATCAAGGGCAAATGATTAGCTGTACATTTACTCGTTTACTGAATCCCAGCTGATGAACAGCATGGAGTCAAGCAGAACGGGGAACGCCGTGACAAGACAGACGTGATGAGATGCGCTATATAATCACGCTGAACTATGCCAGCTGATGGAACGTGCAGGGATTATCTACATTGTCCAGAGCTTTCATATTCCTTTCATTATGGAGGAGACGGGTATTCTGTTCAAAGCACTTCCTCAGCACTTCTACTTCTTTTTTTTCTTTTTTTACGAGAGGTGACGCTCTCGGCGGAGTCAGCAACTTGGCTGCGACTACAAGGCCTGGCTGTCGCTTTGTCTCCAGATAGGAACATACTGGCTTTCACAGATACAGCCTCGGCGGCCTTGCCCACTAGAAACTTTGCACATCTCCGGGGAAAAGTCACACTTTCACATTTGACATGTACTGTGTTAATGAGCCATCTATGGGGACGGCTTGCTTTTGGATTCAACCTCGAGTGCATTAGCTTAATTTTCCAGCTCTGCACGCTTCCGCTTGGTATAATCATGTAAAAAGTCTTGTTAGCACGGTAACCACCAGCTCTATTTTGGCCACATCCAGCTATGCAAACAAGACAGTGGCACGGACCGCCTGTTTTCCCTTAGGCGTCGAAACAGCAATCAGACTTTCAGAAATTTTGACGGAAGGCCAGAGCCGTTCTAGCAAAGCCTTAGGATCAATACTGACCTCCTGCAGTATGGACCCTCTAACTGTGCAGAGTAAATCAGTGCCTTTGTCAAAAACAGTTATAGAAGCTATCTTGAGTTCCCTTCTGCTTGGCTGCTTCCTCCCAGTGTCTGATCAGGTTCTTTTCAACCAACTTTGTCTGAATAATGACGAGTCGACAGTGAATTACCTCTAATATTCCCAGCTGCACGCGTTATTGGATAATAGGGGACTCATGAACCCCTACTCCAGATATGATTGAGTGGTTAAAAGGCAAACGAGACGAGAACACATACAGAGAACTATTAACAAAATGAGCCTCAGCCGGTGAAACCTGCTCAGAGAGCAGCTACACAGAGAGGAAGACAGTCCTCCAGGTGCCCCTTGCTGTGAGTGATGCCCTGGGCTCTATGTGAAATGATGACTTGTGTTAATGATGAAAGTTTCTCTTAAACGTGAACCGCTTCCCACCCTTTGGTGAGAGCAGAAAAACAAAAGGTAGAAAGTTCATTCGCTCAGTGTGGACACTAGGCTCAGAGGCATGGAGAATGCGTTGGCAGGATGTTTGGTTGAGTTCAGTGATCCATCAAAGGAAAGCCAGCCTTTCCATTCTGCCTTCTGGAGAGCCTTTCCTCTCTGCCTTGCCTTGCAGTAAATCCCCCCAAACCTCTCTCTCTCTGTCTCCCTGTGTCTCTCCATCCCTCTCCATCTCTTCCTCCCCCCTTGCAGAACGTTTCCTGGGGTAAGCAGTACTCTTATGCCCTCTTCAAAGCCATGAGCCACATGCTGTGCATCGGGTACGGTGCCCGGGCGCCCGTCAGCATGTCCGACCTGTGGATCACCATGCTGAGTATGATTGTAGGCGCTACGTGCTACGCTATGTTCGTGGGCCATGCGACAGCTCTAATCCAATCACTGGACTCCTCGCGCAGGCAGTACCAAGAGAAGGTAAGAATCGATGTGCAACTCCTAAATGTATTGTAGTTTAAAGGTGATTAATGCTAAAAGCATTAGGGTGGTATTAAAGTGGAGGGGTTTGCTTGTTCTGACTGTAGAGAATCCTGTTCATTGGAGTTAGGTCTTCATTCAATGACTCTGTAAACCAGTGGCTTCACTGATCACAAGATCCTGGACGATGACAAGGAAAGAGGATTTCCTCTCTCCTCAAAGCAGATCACTTAAGGCCAGCGGGGTCAAGGAGGTCCATGACATGACCAGCCACTTCACTGCCTACACGCTGCCAGTGAACACATTTTATAATTTCTTTCCCGTTCATTTCAGCGACAATTACATAATCATTTTTTATTTATTTATTTATCTATTTTTTTCTCTCCACGTGGAAAGTGATTATCCAGCGTTTCAACTGAGCCACCATCTGTGATCCCGCTGAGGGGCCTGGGCAATTCCCAGAACACCCGGCCATGACTGATGCGCTTTGTGTTCGCACGCAAGAGCCCCCTCAAACTTCGCATGTGGCTCCTGCAGGACTCTGTGTGTTGTAGTGCAGGAAATCATATCAGACAGTGTATGTCTTGATGCACTTGGTTTTAATTAAAATGAACAGCTGACATTTAATCTTATGCCGCAGAAAAAAATTACGTAAACTTGGACTGATACACCAACAAAGTAGAGAGAATATTTAAATGCAGTTAACGGTTTGTAAAAGGAAATATTGACAGTAAGTCAAGCAAAAGATTGATTAACAGAAATTGTTACTTAGTGCTAATCGAATAGTTCGGTGCCTTGAAATACTTGCACCTAACATGGGGCTTGAACCCACAACCCAGAAATTAAGAGGCTTTTTTTATGCTGCTAAAATAAGCAAGAGATCCAGGTTACAATTACCAGCTGTTCTTGTTTTTCAATTCTTTTGTGTGTAAACTAGGGGTGCATGATAATTATCGGCCCTATAATTTCGGCCGGATATCTGGAAATTATGACGTCTTTCTGTTAAGTCCAATATCATAGCGAACATAAACGTCTATCAAAGTGGGAACATGGAAATTCCTTCACCACTTGAATGCAGCACAACGTGCATACGTTTATAAACAAACAACATGACGGGTGGTGGTGTGGGACTTTTTCAAAGTTTCCGAGGATGACATTTCTCTGGGTGTTTGTTATAAATGTTTAAAGAAAGTGGCACGAGATGTAAATATAAGCACCAGCTTTAATACCTCGAATGTGAAAAGTCATTTGAAACACAGCCATCGATTCGACGGGGTTTTGAAGTGCTGTCGTCTACTGCAGCGGCGTGCCTACAGGGCGGCCATCTTGGAACAGAGCCATCTTCTGTCAGAAGCTAGTCTGCTGATAACATTAAGTAAAATTTGTATTTGGGTAGTAAAACCATATTTTCTTTTATCATAGCTATGATAACGTGTGACGTTTTTAACAGATCAATACGTTTGGAAATCAGTTCAAAATTCAGCGAATACTTCTACTTTGAGATTGAGGAGTACCTCTTTCCTTCGTATGTTCATGCACCGCTGCCTCTGCTAGCCCTGAGCCAAGATGGCGGCGCTTTAGGCACGTCCCTCCACATTCGATGCAGTGTCTATGTATATATGTCTATGGTTTTGAAGGCATATGAGGACGCCAGCGCAGCTAAAGAAGGTAGCAAGCTAGCCGTAAAGAAGACACCTGGACTTGTACCCATTGGTACATATGTTATCGGTTATTGTTTTTTTTTAAAAAAGTAATCGTGCATCCCTAGTGTAAACTGTCAGAAAACACTGAAAGACATTTGACTTAAAAGGATAAAACCTCAAAACATACACTTAACTATCAGAAAGGACAAGGAATAACAGCTAATCGCCACATTTCATTCGCTGGAGCCAGTGAAGGTTGAGCGTGTTTTTCCTTTAAATTATCACATTCATCAGTTTTTCTATTAACCGACTAATGAAGCAATTGTCCAAAATGTTCAGCTCTGCAGTAATTTGAAAGATGAACAGAACAAACTGTTAGTTACAACCCTGTGTTGTTTATCCAGGCGTACACACACAAACATGCACTTGCACAAAGCCAGGAGGGGACCGATACCCAAAGTGCACATCATTCATCCCGCGGCGGGCCGCAGCCATAACTCTTATCAGAGCATCGACTCAGTCACCTTGGCAGTGGCTATAACAGGACATGCTAAAATACCAGTTCATTAATTTACACCTTGCTTATAAAAGCATTTAGCTGTTTTCAATTTAGTCAAGTGTGATGGTCTGACCTTGCCAGCTGCTCCCATGGTCAGTGCAATCTAGAAACACCAGCCCTCTGTGCTTTTTGGCACGCCGTTGCAAAGCTGTCTCAAACAGAAGCACAAACATGTCGTTATGACTGCACACTCTAAATTGTGAGCCTTTGTGACATAACATAAGGGCGTCATTATCACACAAAGCCACGTGAAGCACACAAACTTAAAAAGGCTTAATCATGAAAATGGTAAAAGAGATCAGGGATCTGCTAAAGATCTCAGTACGATTGAGTATTCAAATTATTCATCATCTGACATTTGTCACTCTAATCATCAACACGTCTGTGCTGTTCACAGATGAAGTCAATGCACTCCAGTATCTAGACGAACTGATGCAAATAAGATAGAAGAGGCATCATTTTATGATTGATCCTAAACAGCCAGATGCACGTCACAGCACATTCCAACGAAAATTACAAACAGAAGGTCGCCCACAGCAAACAAGAGAGCCGCTCGACGCCGTCTGAATTAGTGGCATGCCTCTTGCTCAGTTTGTGATGTACATCTGCTTCACGGCAAATATGCTTAATCTGCATCCCGTTTTATCCTTTCAACATCCCTCCAGGAGCCGAACTGACAGCTCTGAGGCCGCGAATGCCGCGCTACGTTGCTAACAGAGCCCCAGTGTGTAGCCAGATTCAGCCACGGGCTGATTTGCTGCATGGCTGTGCATATCAGTGGGGCAGGCTGAGCAGCAGCAGGGATGGGTTCAGGGTGCTGAGCCTCTAGTCATTACATCTATCACTGCCACAGCTGGGGGGGGGTTGGAAACACGGATGGGGAGATGGATGTGGGTGTGAGGTTACAAGTTATCCAAGTCCAGGGGTTGTTTATTACAAGGACATGATGAGGAAGAAGGAGGAAACGCAATCAGCCGTGTCCGTAGAACCCACTCAAATCACTGCTCTTAATGCACTTGTAGCATATTTTTTTTTATATTCTTGATTATAACAGCGAAAAAAGGGGAAAAATGGAATGTGATTAGAGGCCATCGTTTGAGAAGGTGGAAGGAAGGCGCGGTGAGCAAAAAGCTACCGAGAGGAGAGGAATCAGAGAAATCACGAGAGGAGGAGAGGAAAGGAAATGAGGGTGTAAAGTATGCATGATATGAAGACGTGCCTGCTGTGATGCCCCGGTGCTGAATCACTGCGAGAGTACAGCTGTGTGCCACTCAGCAGCAGGAGAGTTATAATTTAAAGCGCGATGAAGCTGCTCCACATTTCACCTCCATAGTTTGGGGTCTAACGTAAAGCAAGTTATCTGTCCTGAGATACGGTACGGGCATAAAATAAATCTGTAGCTGTAAAATAATACAAATTCGACTGCATTTGAATGCATCATGGGCCGTCTAATCAGTTTCTGCTCATTCTCATACACTTCTACCTTGGCGCACATTCCCCAACAAGTGGCTTCCCCAACTTTTGGCATCGTGTGCCACATGTTAAAGATCATAGAGCGTGCATTTGAATGGCATGTAAGATAACAGCGTGGCCCAGGATGGATCATGCCAACGAGAACTCCCCATGCGTGCGCTCAGCAAAAGAAAGAAGTGGGTTAATTTCTTGCCAAGTGACACATCCCACAGTGTAGGTCTGACTATTTCCAGAGAAAGGGACGAATGGAGGGGATGATCTAAATGGCTCAAATACAAAATAATTGGATGATAGCTAAACGATAAAATTACAAATTAGGGTTTATGGATGAGTCATTAGGAAGCCTGGATTTGTGCCGTGACTCTGTGCCCCCTCCTTGACCACCAGAGTGGTCTGGTCCAGCCTCCATCTTCAGCTGTGTGAACTCAAAATAAATCAATTTCCCGCAAACAAAACCTTGGTCCCTTATCACCTTTCTGCAGCCGGGAGAGGAATCAATGAAGGAGGCATTGTGGCTCGAGTGTCTTCTCCCTCACTGACAAATTTCATTTCGGGATGCTGCCTGCATCTCGGGGGGCCAAAGAGCCCGCACCGGACTGGGCGACCAACCTCACAGCTGCCACTGGCTCTTAACTACTGCTTTACTATGATTACCAGGGGCATTACTGTGGTGGTTTTTTTTTATTTAGGTGTCAGGGCTGTGGAGCGGAAAGGAAGATAGTGTTCACTGCCCTGTCTGGGGTGAAATCTGCAGGGAAACGGGCTGATCAAAATAGATGAGCTGAAGCATCTTTCCTTCTCCTTTGAGTCAATACTCGACTTCAGGTTAATGTGGCCTGAATTTAAACTCCCGCTAAGGCTGAATTAATTACCGGAAGCGGGACGCGTCTTACATCTTTGTTAGTGGCAGCGCTGCAGGAGCGGAAAAGAGCTACGTCCAGCCACAGTATGCAGTAAGAAAATGCACAAGGATGAAATTAATAGCAACTCTTTGGCACGTCCCTATCTATAGTATCTGAAGTAAGTGTAACAAATACATTAACAGCTGTATATAGTGCATATTTGTATAGTGAAGCAGTTCCCTGGTGCTTTATATTTTAAGTAGAACAAGCGAGTCAGGAAATCCCTTCAGCGTCATTTTGGCTTCTGAGCAAACACTAATAATTAATAGTGTCCTTGTAGTACACAAGTATTATGAAGAAGTGATCCAGATAATTATCTGTACCATCTGGTTCTGTGCAGCTCCTCCTCCTCCAGTGCATCTCTCCAGGATACCGGGTATACCTTGCTAGTTCACATCAGATCATAGCCGGGCTGCCCATTAGGACCGGGCTTTCTGCATGGGTGAGATAATCAGAACTGCTACCTTGGCCTGACACAGCCCAGGGCCTGTACTCGTTCTTACTTTCCTTCACCACCTGCCTCGCTCGTTCTGCCTCTCCCTCTCGCCGACGCACAGAACCAGGACATGGCACTGTGACTATGTGAGAGCACGCCTTGTCCTCAATACCGCAAATATGCACCCGGCGAACGCTTTTGTGCAGCGTTTGCTGTTTATTTAAGGGTGCGCCGAGTACACAACAGACCGTTCTACACTGGCGTATGTTTCATGTTTTAAATGATGTTCTTCCCGTATCTGCTTCCTTTGCCTCTTTCCAGTACAAACAAGTGGAGCAATACATGTCCTTCCACAAGCTTCCAGCAGACATGCGGCAGAAAATCCACGACTACTACGAACACCGCTACCAGGGAAAAATCTTTGATGAGGATAACATCCTGAGTGAACTCAATGACCCACTCAAAGAGGTAAGACAGCTCCTCTTGAAAATTAATGTCAGCATTTCAGAAGCTCCTCGCCGTGGTAGCATTAATAAATCTTCAGTTTCCATGTGAAGGGTTTATTTTTAGAACAGGTAAAAAAATAAAAAAATACGCACACAAAGAAGTTCCTGACAGCTTTTTTTTCTCCTGAAGATGAGCAGCGAATCTTGATTTGGCAACTTTAAATGTGCCGTACCTGAATCTGAGATACCTGCCATCTTCTCTTAGGAGGTCAGGTAAAAAAAAACTAAACAGATTCTCCTCAACATCCTGACTGAACCCAGGCCCGAGCGTCTGACAAGATATGAAACTATTCTGTACAGATACATTACCGTCACCTGTGATTAACCCCCGCAAGCTCCGGGAGCTGCTGTTTTATTTATAATATTTACAAGTCTGATGCGTCTACGCTGCCGCACAGGTCCGGGATCAACTGACTGAAGTGTATCCGCAAGGAGAGTTGACGAGAAGCAACACTGAAGTTTGCAGTGGAGTCAGGGATCAGATTTTTGGAGTTCTTGGCTGACCTTCTCGTATCGGCACATTACATGGGTAATTACGCAAAGGGACGCGGGGAAGAGGAGAGGGACGAAAAGTGAAGCAAGCACGGGGCTCGTGAGCATCTCTCTCATGTAGCCCCATTAAGTCACCTTGCAGGGTTGAACGCTGCGGCGCTGGGAGCTGCTGCGCGCTTGCAGGCGATTCGAGGGATGACTCACGACACACAGAAAGCCCTGAAGGTTAAGTTCACTGTTCGGCCTTTCTACCAAATTAGATTCCTGAACTGGTTATGTTCAGGAATCTGGGGTTTTTCTTCAGAGGTATTATAATCTAGGATGCAGTGGGTGCGTGCGCAATAAAATCTGCATCCAGACAGTGCTGCACAACAAAGGCTATTCCCATGGGACTGACCAGAGAAAGAAAAACCAGAGCAAAAACAGGATATATGGAACGCTTTAGACGCTCCTTGATTCCTTAAAAAGCTTGTAATCAAGGAAATTTGAACAGCTACAATTTAGTTAACAGATTTACAATGTTAAAGCAAGCATGTGAACGTTAATTGAAACTAAATGAGATCATGCTGATTTTATTGCTAAAGCTAATGTGCCTCTGAAGTCAGATAAACGTCCGTCGTCGGCGTCTTTCTAATCGGGTGGCGGCTACTTCTGCGTCGGTCCCCTCCAAAGTCAGCCCTGTTTATACCCCGTGTCTAAAAATGAAGGTCTTTATCTGATCGTTTGTCACAGAAGTAGGTCACTTTAGGGCGATACGACAGGAGCGTGTGTGTGTGGCCATCCGAAATATGAAATATGACGCAGCTCAGAACCTGCTCAGAAAAGTGCAGCGCAGGGAAACTGGATTTAAAGCAGCTGTAGTTGTATTTATTGGCCTTTTCACTCCAGATCTGGCTTTTAAAATTTCCCCCTAACCTCTATACTATATGTATTTTATGTCTATATGTAAGCTATGGCACAAATACAGACTTTGGCACAGGGTTAAAGGGTATATATGTCAACATTGCTTTGTGAGGCTTGCCCCAATTGGCTTCTGAAGTAAAGTGGCCATTAGTTTTGTTTGAGAGACGATGAGAGAGAGTGAGAGAGAGAGAGTGAGAGCAGGGCTTTCCCTCAGTCAGAAGTCATTTAACAGAGCCGTAAAGCAGACTAATGCCGGCAGAGCCAGGCATATTTCAGGTAGACAGACTAATACCCCGAGTCGGGCTGATTGCCGCCGAGCACCGGCCCGACGTGATCCGGCACAATCTTTCAGGTCAATGCGGGATCAGAGTCAGCCCCGCTTTGAGGCACTCAGACTAGCTGGAGAATCCAGAATCAGCGAAAGTGTACTCGTTACTGATTTTGGCACGTCATTTATCACAAGTCTTGCAGAAGTCCGTCAAAAAAAACCAAAATGGCACAGCTTTGCTCCTGGCTGCCGGTAAATCAGACTGAAACAGCATCGAGCCTGATAATATTTAGAGAATAATTATAAAATAATACATTGCTGCGTTGCAGGAGTTAACATCTCTTCTCAGCTCAGGTATCGGCGTATTCTTTATATATAGATTTCTCCATTTCATCGCCCGCAAATCTTTTCCAAAACTCGCCTGCTGCTTCAGATTTATTTTGCAGGGCTATAAAAGTCAACTTGCTTAGGACAGGCAATCGATCACATTGAACACTTGTTGCTGTGCAAAAGCTTCGGGTATGAACCTCTTAAAGAATCTAACCTTTGCTACGTTCAAGGGTATTTTTAGCTCCTAAGAAGCATCGCATTGATAAGCTGTGGTATCAGAAAACACAATGCACAGGGCCAACGAGCCAACATGAACACTACCATAAGAAAGAGCTGCCTGTTTCTTATGTTAGAGGATTTACTCTTCAATAGCCACAATACTAGCCAATAACAATTACTAAAAAAAACTAAGACTTGTTATGTGATAATTGACTATATTGGGCAAGTTTAACATTTCTTTTAGTTGACTTTACCATGATAACATGCAAAATGCATAATTAATTTAAATAGATCGTAGCTAATCAGCTGAACTATGCAAACAGCCAGACTGTTCTGCTGTTCCACGTGTCCCTCGCCGCCCCTCTTCCCTCTTATTCTCTGCCGTATGACAAATCTTTAAATAGGCAAAGATTGTTTCCCCATGAGGAATCCCGGCTGGGCATGAAAACTGCTTACTATCTAATTCATTAGTTCTGGTGCGTGATTGGGGTCAGAGCCCCCGCTGCATTCGCTGACGCCGGCATCTGAGGTTGAGCTAATATATCTTCGCGTTGCCCGCGTCTAGCTAGCAAGCCGCGCGGAAATTGGTTATCGTAACGCCAGCGCCCTGTTGTCACTGGAGGAGCGTTATCCCTCATGCGGGGGTCAACAGCGCAGCCCTGCCAAATGCCCCAGCTTTCCATCTGCACGGCAACAAAGATGTGTGGGTAAACAGACAACAAGCTCCTAATCTCCTGCTGGGTCTGAGGGGACAGGATGAGAACGGAGAGATGGCCTGCAGCCGGCACCGGAGAGCAAACTCATCAGGATCTGAGTCATGTGCCAAAAAGTTTCTCCTCAGGAGAGACGGGATGTGCTTTAGAAGTATTAGGGACAAAGCGGCAATATGCATCCAAATTCATTTTTGTTTGCAGATAGCCGTCGCAGCCCCTGGAAGATGAGAGGTGGTGGTTTGCGTTTCTAACCGATGCTCGTATTTCAGATTTATGTGGAGTTATTTATAGCCTCCCCCTCTCATCGACACGTCTCTGTTTTCTTTCCTCCGCCAGGAAATCGTCAACTTCAACTGCCGCAAGCTCGTGGCCACCATGCCTCTGTTTGCCAACGCCGACCCCAACTTTGTGACGGGGATGCTGAGCAAGTTGAAGTTCGAGGTTTTCCAGCCAAACGACTACATCATCAGGGAAGGCACGGTCGGGAAGAAGATGTACTTCATTCAGCACGGTGTTGCGAGTGTCATCACCAAATTCAACAAGGAGATGAAGCTGACGGATGGATCCTACTTTGGAGGTATGAATCTGGAAAATTTAACTGTAAAGATCCAGATATTTTTGCTTTTCATAGTTTTTAAATTAAAATATGCAAACGCGAATGATATATGGTGGAACACGCCACTCAAGAGTCACACATGCATTCACACCGAGTCCTGAGACGAGCCTGAGGCCTTGCGTTTGATGCCGTTTGAAGTTGAATTATTGTAAATGTGGATTCTCATTAACCAGCGTTGGACGCCAGTCAGCTTCCGTCGTTACATAACCTCTCATCTGGTTGCTGGAGTCGGCCAAGGCGTGGATCAGGCATCCCTCAGGACACAGAGGTCCCTCCCCCACTCTCACCCTCACACACACACACACACATATAGACTCTTCTCCTCCCCCTCTATACGTCACATTAACTTGGCACTAACCGAGAGCGGCTACTGTTTCAAATCAAGAGCAGTTCCCTCATCACGTTCTCCGCTTTGATTCTCTCTCCTCTCGGCACGGTTCCCGTTCTCCCTCCAAAACACTACAGATATCATTAATGTTTTAAACGTCAAATGTAAATTCACCGCGCGTTGTTTACTGTCGACAAAATCCTCAGGCAGACGTAGTGTGTCTGTCTGCGTGTGTGAAAGCAAAGAAAAGCTTCCTATTTTAGAGGTTCTTGCATATTTTATCTCCCGAGTCCATCCCAACTGTGGAAGGAGGCTGAGGAAGCTAAGAATACCTTCACTTTGGTTTGTCTCTGGCATGAAGTTCGTGTCTCAAAGGCGAGCTCAGGAAGGCGGCGAATCAAAAGAGAGTCCTCTGCTTGTTCAAACCACGGGACTAATGTCGCGTGCACCCTCTTATCGTGCAACACCAAAACAAGAAGAAGAGGAGGTCAGCAGCACATCTCCTTCAAGCTCTGCATCCTCCAGGGCGTTAGCAGTTACTGTCTCCAGTCGGAGCACAGCAATTAAGGTTGGAAGCTCTGACTAAGCTGATGAGTGATAACATTATGCTATAAAAATTCATCATAATGCAATTATTTTAGTTTTAGCTTCCACAAAGGCATTTTCATCATTTGTGGATTAAGAGATTAACTGTCAAGAAAATAACACATTTATACAGAGGTTGTCTTATCACATTGAAGATTCCGGTGATTCTGTTTACCTAGCTGAACTTTTATTTCTTATTTTCCTACCTTCTAGGCGCCAACCAGTGTTAAGGGTTTTAACAGCCGAGTGAAAAATAAACTCACTGCAGGGGACCGGTTGAGATTAGAAGCCAACGCTGTTTGAATCTGCAGAAATGCACTCATCCCCGTCATAGCCTGGGGCGTGCACAGAGATAAAGTAAAAATGTTCTTTTGGTAAGTTTAGGAAAAGGTTTATCTAACCAGAATATTAGACTCCATGTAAACATGTGGTTTTCAGTGAAAGGGGAAAACGTGCAGAGAGCATGAGGGACAAGGTGCATGGCGGATGTTCCAACTTAATGAATCAATTAATCTTTTAATTAAAATCTGCGTACGCCCACATTATCTGTCCAACATATAAAAGGTTGCACTGTTCATTTCGTTGTGTTCTGTCGGTGCCCGCCACCTGCTGTTGCCTTCTGCCCTGCTGCTGGTATTTTTACCCGGCATTAGTGGATGAGCCCCGAGTTGGTAGCAGCTGGCTGTGCCAGGCACCTCACTCTCCCCTCTTTTCTAAGATGATTCACACTCTCCTTACAACCAGGCCAAACCGTGGCTAGAATGAGAAATCAGTGAGGCAGGCAGAGACAGAAGCAGAGGGAGGAACAAAACTGAGCCCAGCCACAGGAAACTATTAGCATAGTAATGAGCAGGACATCTATGAGGACAGTAGGTCACAAAGCACCTCCAACCACGGTCAATGCCACACCTGCATGCTGAAAAGGTATCATAGTAATCGCTCCAGGGCCTGGTTGAATGGGATTACATATTGGTAGCACACAGCTCTGCAGTGAAGTCATTGTGAGGCAGAGGAACTAATAGAGTATAATGTTAGGACAATGACAGACAGCAGATGAAAATCCCTATTGGGCTTGAATGTCTTAGTCATGTGGGCCTCCTTCTCCTCAGTCCCAGTCATACACTGAGAGAGAGAGAGAGAGAGAGAGAGAGAGAGAGAGAGAGAGAGAGAGAGAGAGAGAGAGAGAGAGAGAGAGAGAGAGAGAGGGGTGGGGGGGGGGGGGGATGAGCTGGTTGCCATGAGAGTACGTGACACATGAAGTGATGGCAAATTATCCAGAATGCTCCGGGGGTCAGCGGTGATGCTTGGTGACAAGGCAACAGACACGTGTCAAACCAGATCATGGGAAGTGTTAACAGGTCCTTGACTTACACACACAAGCACACCTTGAAATACACCAGCATACGCCAAGGTTTACCTTCCAGGAGCTTAATGGTCTGGTTATTTCAGCCTTTACTGGATGGTTTTACAACCTGCCAGGAACGGAAGAGGCTTTCTATGGACGTATGTGAACATAAAAAAAATATGAGTGTAGCTGAATGTTTTGATGCCGACATAAAGACGTGGAATATGGTGCAAGAGTATGAAAACAGGCTAAAAATACAGATTGTCCCGCTTTCTGCTATGACGCTTTCATGTTTCTCTACTGCTGGTAAAAAAAAAGTCAAAACATAAAGTCAAAGCATAAATAGTTTGTTAGCTTGGGTCGCATTCAAGAAGGTAAACCCAGCGTCATCCGACTTAAATCGACTTAAAGTCACGACTGAGCAGCCCTGTTTGAACTCAATCCAAATTTTATGCAATGGCAGGTGGTAATTTGGGAGGTATTATCTTCAGCTCTATCGCTCAGCTCCACTTCTCCACAGTTCACCATCACGCAAGCATATTGACAGAACACTCATTCGCCGTCTCTCCATCGCCCCGTTAGTGAAATCGCACGAAACAGGTTTTTCTTGCCCCCTCTCTTATTTTCCTCGGCGCGTCTGCCTGTGCTCAGAGAGGTACCACTTAAAGGGAGCTTTTTTCCGTTCTAACGGCACTAACACCTTATTCACACCCACAGCTTGAGCGCGCCGCTCGCACATCTCGCACACCCCGTGCTCTATTTTCACGACAGCTCGTGGCGGAGCCGAGAAAAGATCGCACCATAACAAGTTAACATTTAACGATTTAATGAGGACTGAAGTTGTGGAGGAGGCCGGACAAGGAGTGCAAATGCGGAGGCGGAGGTTGAGCGGCGTTAAAGGAGAAGGGAGAAGGATCGCGCGATCAATGAATGGGGCGGGAGGTTAGATGGAATTGTACGCTTTCTGCCTCGTTCAGGCGCTTTGAATGTCAGATGTTACCAGCACATGTCACCTAGAAGAGAAAAGATATTCATTGCTGCTGCTGGCTAAGAAAAATGCTGGAATCCATGCAGTTACACAGAGCTGTGCTAAACCATTTAAAATACCTCTACATATTTACTTTAAAATGATTTTAACTTGTATTTGTGTACTGTTGTATTGCTACTTTTTATCTTGTTAAAGGGGAACTACTATAAAATACGGCGGTTTACTCACCCATATAACTTTGGTGTTATTTGTAGTCGTTCTCGAGCGCTAGTCGGCTTGTTTAACTGTAATTCGCAAATTACAGGTAAACAAGGTCAATCTACAGACCCTGGATGATGACGACAGGTAACTCTGGACTCAAAGGGGAATAACACTAGCGTATCATAACAAAATATTGGTGAAATGAACGAGTTTCGTGGCAGATAATGCGTTATTTAGAGGCTGCGTTTCAGTGCCCCATTCACTCCCACTATATGGATGTAAATATCCGACGAAGGGCTACAAATGACACAAACGTATATGAGTGAGTAAAGCGCCGTATTTTATGCCAGAAATAAAGTGCAGGTTTTTAAAAAAAAAACAGCAGTTCCTCTTTAAACTGTCGATAATGTTTTAATCATCGGTGTGAAAGCAGATTCTTTAACAGTGATCTTATAATTCTTACAAATTGTTTTCACCTCCGCGTACTTGAATGTCGCAGTGAGGTGTCGAATTTGTAAACTGTACCTGAGAAATGTTAGTATGTATAGTGAACTTCTTATTGAATCTTAGAGGTAGGCAGCTCATCTGTAAAGAACATTGGTTCTGCGTTATGGGAA
The DNA here is from genome assembly GCA_005024645.1 of Planiliza haematocheilus. Classification (NCBI taxonomy): domain Eukaryota; kingdom Metazoa; phylum Chordata; class Actinopteri; order Mugiliformes; family Mugilidae; genus Planiliza; species Planiliza haematocheilus. The sequence continues at coordinate 4,928,433 of SRSE01001181.1, forward strand.
GGTGTGACAGGGGCTACGAGGTTCATTTGTGCGTATTGATCCACAGAAAAATAGAAATATTAGAAAATAAGAAATCATATCTCTGTTTTGTTGAGCATTACACTCGAGAACTGCTGCAGTGCGTTGGTGCTATACGACGCTGGTTCTTTTTTTTCCTTCCTATATTGTGTCATGAGACTATTAGCCCGCTACAGGATGATGAATTATCTTAGGATAATGCAAGTGACAGCTCTGCTGATGAGCTCCTCAAGTTATTTACATTCACATCTACTGCTGTGCCCTTTTATGCTCAAGGTTCATCTCTGTGATAATCCACACTGTAATTACTGGGATGATTTCCTTTACGTCCCTCTGTGCTCTCCACTCCCGTTCCTCTATGCTGTCCGGTATTTTTATTATTATTTTCTTTAATTCTTTGTTTTCCCGTCTGTGTTGCAGAGATCTGTCTGCTCACCAAGGGCAGACGAACGGCGAGCGTGCGTGCAGACACCTACTGTCGACTCTTCTCTCTCTCCGTTGACCACTTTAATGAGGTGCTAGAAGAGTACCCCATGATGCGACGTGCTTTTGAAACGGTTGCCATAGATCGACTGGACCGCATCGGTAAGACCTTCATCTACCTGTCCTGTCCGATTGGTCGAATCTCTTGCTTGTCATCGTGCCTTGTTGTCTTGTCTTTATCAGTATTTGTTTGCCTCCCTATTTCACAAAAGCATTGTGTCTGCCATCTTGTGCTGCATGACCTGTATGCTATCTTTTTTTTTAATTTTTTTAATTTTTTACTTTAGTCTCTTGTCTTAACTCACATTAAAGAAAATGTTGCTGTAACCAGCATTAATCCTTCTAAAGAACCAAAGTAGCGTTTTGTGGTTGGATTAACTGGAAGGCAGTGCATGTCGCTGTCCGGGAGGGAGTCAGGTCGCCCCCTCGTTGGTTTGGTGTTGACCCCCCCACTGGATGCCAGCGAGTGGATGGAAGCTAACCTCACATGCATGTGTGTCTGGCCCTCTTTCCACTCATCTGCACTCCTGGGTATGAGCAGCACCCCGTCCAATATCAGAGTTCTCCAAATCAACCAGACACAAACCCCACCAAAAGAAAACAGCGGCAGGCGGCAAGAAAGCTGTCGCATCAGGTCCAGCCCGGTTTACTGAAGCGGGACCTTGTATTGGTTGATTAAATAATTCTTTTATCATCAACAGAAATGTTTAAAGAGGAAATCGAACATGACAGATAAGACTTGAAATAATGATAATAATTCAGATACCTGCAGACTTGGTAGAATTTAAAAAGGGGCACATGTATGTAACACAAACAGGGCAATAATTGGTTGTTTGACCCTAATGTCGCACATTCTCCCTGTCCTTTTTGTAAATGTGTTCAGTCTGCTATAATATGATGTATTACTTTTAAATTAAAAAAAAAAAAAACCCTGACAGAACTTATACACCATGTTTGATGTAGAGTTTTAATTTAATTTTCATTTAATGTGAAGTAGGAAGCGAAAGTAGGACGAACGTGGCTGAAATTTCTCGAAGATGTTTCACCTCTCATCCAAAAGACTGGCGGGAGTCCTGTCCTTTACAATCTCTTGTATGGTTGTTGGGGTGAGATCTTAAAATTTGTGTCTGGGACTTCAAATGGTCATAATAATCCTCATTAAACGCTAAATATCTGTGAAGATCCTCAGTCATTCGGATCGTGCTTCAGGTATTTTGAAGAGGTTTCTCTTCTTATCTGAAAGGCTTCTTTGTCTCTAAACCAAGAGTTTTTAACCTCTTGTGGAGTCGTCGTTGGTGCCGTTTACCCTATTGTTGACCACAGCAATATGGTAATGATGCAGCTCAGTGCATCAAGGAACGCAAAGAGCTGTACATCGGGGAAACAGGTAACAGAAGAAAGTAACTTCTCAAGTCGGGACTACAAACTGTTCAAGCTGGGTTTTACAGCAGTCTGTTTAGAAACAAAGAAGCTTTTTAGATGAGAGGTTACTTTAACACTACAACATACGATGACCCGATTGAATAAAGGCTGTTATATACTCTGAGGGAAGCTAGAGGTTTGTTCTCCTAGCCCTCGTTTCGGAGTTCTCGCAGCTTGTTCTTGACACATTAACTGGGCAGAACTTTTTTTTCGTGTAGGGCCTGACAACCATTCTGTGATTGGTCAGAAAATGGAAGTGGGTGTTGTCAATGCAGAAAAGGGAAATGCTAACGGTTGCTCTGTTAGCTCCCAGATGCTAATATTTGCAGTGTGACCGCTAATCGACATCGTGCATGCTTAATGAATGGCGCGATCCGACGTACACAGTCGTCAAAACGACTGGCCAACATACGAAAATAATAAGTGCCTCTTGTCACCCATCTCCCACAATGCTTAGCGCGTGCGACATATGCTGCAGTGGGAGGGGCCCATGAGGATTTCACGGAGTTCGCACTTCTGTTACCTGACTAGAACGAACTTTGTTCTTGTTCTCTTGTTCTCGAGAACAAAGTTCTTGCTTCTCGCGGAGAATGTAACAAGCTTAAGAATCTTCTCAGACGTTTAGTGTATACACTGTAAGCGAGGATTATTTTGACCAGTTGATGTATTTTACTAACAGATATTGCAGTATGACCCAAAGTTGGCTAATCTCACTAGGAATATTTACAGTGAACTCTACTCTGTCTATTTCGTTACTACACCACAGTAAAGTATTTAAGGCCTACTAGAAATGTTTTAATTCCTTATGTGCAAAGGATTATTACTGAGATAGGCTTGAAATGATAAAGCCTTACTGCTCCAGATTTTCTTTTGAGGCATCTAAAGATTTTGGTGCATTTATAGATTGATTATATGGTAATAATAATACAAAATAAGCCATAATGTTTGCTGATTTGTTTCCGTATCATATTAACCAGAAAACACTATCGCCTGTAGAAAACTAAGGATGAATTTGCATAATGATTGTGCCAATGTCGTCTCATATCAGTGGTTCCAGCTTGCAGTCTGTATCTACTTTTCTGTCGGTTTTAGTTGTTTCTGTTATTTTTTTTCTTTGCCATGGCTTTGTGTTTGTGTATTATTTTGCCCCAGACAGGCACATCAATATTTGCAAATTGCTTTGTAATCCAAGTGGTGACTCAACATTGAAATACTGTAGAGTCCAAATCAATCAGAATCCGACAACAGATGCGTGTCGCCCACCGAGACACGGTCTCCTCAGAATTACGTTCATATACAACTATGTTTGGAACAGTTTGTATTTGTAGTATTTTAGCTTTTCAGTGCAACAAGGTCTACTCAGGCCAGCTAAAACATGCCTAAAATGTAGTTAACGAAAACTAGCTTGTTTTCAGGGAGCTTATAATTCACAATAAGACTGATTCCTAGTTTGATACACAAACTTTAATCTCAGGCTATGAGCTACAAATTCATCCACACAGACTCCAGCATCCACACGTTTATGTCTAACTACTTTCTACCAAGCAGCAACCTCCAGGGCTGAGAAATGAGGCCAATATTTAAGCGCCAAAAACTGTAGTTCCTCAAATGACCACTTGAGGCTCAGTCCCCGACGTTAAATCTCCAACTTTACAGAAGAAATACATACGGCAACATCATGCTAAAGAAAATGTCTCATCTCTATAGATACATTATATTTTTATTCCAGCTATCATTTAAATTATATTATATAGTTTACAGTTTAATCATATAGTTAAGGGCGGGGCTTCTTTGAGTGACAGGTGGGCGCCCTCCGAGGTTGCTAGCCATCTGCCTCGGCTTCACCCACCCACGTTTGCCAGCTTCATGCTTCACTTCTCGCCATTTTTGAATTAGTCCTGATTTAGTCAGGCCCTGGCAAGATGGCGACTCCTAATGCTACCAACATTGAGCTTCAAAACTTCTCCTCAGAAAACCTATGGGAAGGTTCATCCACCTTTATATAAAGTAGAGTCAAAGGTTTTAGCAAAGTGAAGCCACGCTGACAACTCCTTTGATAAGGTGTCAGCTAATTTGGAGCAGACATCTAGTTAACCTTCAGAAAGGGTGAAATAAGTTTGGCAACTGCGAGTGCTACCAATACTGAGCTTCAAAAATGCTTCAGAAATCCTGTGGTTGATATCACAGGCTTCATCTATCTTTTTATACAGCCTGTGTTTTCTATATTTGAAACATCTTTTGTGATTTAGTTGCATGTGAACGTAATTCACAGGGGGCAAGGTTGGATTTATTTGGGGAATAGCACACTATTTATAGTAATTAAAATGTCCTTTGGTGAAGTGTATGTTTCACTGTGCCCTTCACAACATACTGTATGCCCTTTGACCTAACCAATCCTAATCTACATTTGCCCTTTTTCACTAAGTTAGCTTTTCACTAAGTGTTGGAAAATGATAGCTGCCCACTCTCTCAGAGTGGTGTAGGTTCAATCCATCCTTTCAGACTAACCATGAATGGGGGTTTTGTCTCATACGAGGGAAAATACTTTGTCATGATCCGTGCTGGTTGTATCGTTTCTATATTTGAACTGCATTTGGTTACATGCTTGTCTTGCTCTAAAAAAAAACGAAAGAAAAAAGTAACCATGCTTTGAAACCAATAACGTGTTGCACATTTGACATTATTTTTTATCTATCTAAAAATTATTTGACCAGGAGTCCGTCTTGAGACGAGCACATCTCGTTTTCAAGAGTGTCCTGGCCGACGAGTAGGCATCAGGTAAACACTTTATTCCAATTCCAGTACTCGAACAGGGGCAAATTGACCTATTAGGGCTTGCTAAATGGATCCGGTCTCAAATTCATCCTCCAAGAGTTTGACCTCTTGCTGAAGGCTACACTGACTGTTTAATTCCTGCATCAGTGACACATAACTCACCCACACTAGTCCAGATGTTTTGATGGACACATTCAAAATGTCAACAACTGAGACAATCAACGAAACAAAAAGATCTCATCCAGTGTCACATGCCATGTTTATTTTGAAACAGAGTCTTCCACAGAATAATCGACTGGATTATGAACACATACTCAGCTCTGTTGGTGTGACATTTTTAATCTTTGAATTTTTTGTTCAAAGTGCATTCACAAGTAAAGTCATGTCTGCAGATTAGTAAAACCTTTACTAATGCAATGCCACACACAGTTTTTGTCACATGCCGAGGTCTCATTTCATTATTTATTCATGTTTTCACCAAGGGAAAGAGTTTGTTTCTGATTGTCTGACTTGAAATATGAAGTCTGTCTTTTGTGTAAATAATTTTGGAAACTGACAGCAATCATAAGAAATGCAGTTTCTACTGGTTCTACAGTCTACTGGCTTACAAATTTAAGTGTAAACCCTAAACTATTTTAGCTGTCCCTTCTAAAACACACTCTTTGAGTGAAAAAAAAAAAAACATATTTGTTTTCTATACAGGTTACAAGTCAGAATGAAGAACGTGTAACGTAAAGCCATGAATGTGTCTGAACCATGGACTTGTTTAAAATGAGTGGACGTAGCCTCCAGGTCTGGAAAGTGAAGCTAATTGTATACAGCAGGAACTTTCTTACGATTCTTAGTACCCCTTTTTGTAGTCCGCACTATTGCAGCCGAGAATTGTACGTAGGATCGTACGTCCGATGTTTTACATTAAGGTTTAGTTACAACTTCTGTACACAAGAGGAACATTTGGACAAGTTACTGTAGACTTGAGGGATTACACGTTAGTGTACTGTACATTGATTGGTCAGCACATGATATAAACACCAAACTAAATGCAAACTTGTATTTTTTTCTTTTCTTGGAATGCACAAAATACAAACAAATACCCCTTTTGGATGCTCAGATTATATTTTCACATACCTTAAGGCTTTTATCGGGACTTCATATTCCTGAAACCATTAACTTCAAAGGCTAAAGCTAAAAAAGTGTCTTAAACCCGCATTCTTTTACCAGCAGGGACTGGAAAAAGTCTATAAGAATGTATTCATGTATTTTAATAGTCTATTTTTCCAGTGTTCAGTATAGATTTGTATTTGTGCTGTAAATATGATTATATTCAGAGTAAATGCACGATAAAGCAAGGTTTTTTTAGGGCGTGGCTACCTCATGATTAATAAGTCGCTTCCATAAGTGCATAAGTCCATACGTTTTTTCCATTTAAATGCAGTCAGCTTTAGCTCCAAAATCCAAGATGGCGGCAGACTACACACCAACCTCAAGGCTTCAAAATTAACTTCACAAACCAATGGGCAAAGACACGGTCGCTACGTCCACTTCTTTTATGCTGTCTATGGTCCGAACTTGTCTTTTAAAAACTTGTGTTGTTTTTTGTTTTTTAAAAGTAATGCACTCCTCATTATTTATATGGTGTTTGTTAACATCATACTGTTGTTGGGATTTTATTTATTTTTTTGTTTGGTTGTTGTGTTGGTTGATTATTTTCAGTTTTACAATGATTATGTTCAGATTTGGGTAAATAATGGTAAATCCAGTTCATTTAAAGTTTTGTTTTGTTTTGGGGGGAAAAAAGATACCTTTCTTTACCCATGAGTTTTGGCTTTTGTTGTTGTTACTCTTGTTTTTTTCTTTTTGTTTGTAAGGTGTACCATTTATACAATCTTTTTATCCAAGTTTCTATCTTGACTTGCAGTAGTAGTGAACAGCTGAACATTAAACTAGTGTAGTATAACCTATTGTAAGCTGTGTATACTTCTAAATTCTACCAGTGTTCACTGAAGAGACCTTCAGTTTTTTATATGAAGTCATGATGCAGCCTAGGAAAGCACCAGATTTCAAGAAGTTGGTAAAGTGAAATGATTAGCTTCCCCAAAATAACTTCAATGTATATACAGCTCTAAAGGTCAGATAAACTTCTTGCCAAGTGTTTCTTTTGCACACACTTCCTGTCAAACCAGCAACCGCTCTGACATACATATATGTGTTGTCCTTCCAACCTCCAGAGATTAATCCTGCGACCTTTAAAAGTGCAATGAAACGAGCCTTGTAAGTTAACAGTAGTCTCATAGTCAGTATGTGGTGCCCGTTTTAGCTCTTAACTCCCCGAACCCTGTAGCGTTTGTTGCAGTCGACGTCAAACCGAGGGCTTGACTCCGAGAGAGATGCGGCAAAAACTGACATTAATCCATTTTCAGCAACCACAGCAGCGATAGTTCTGTCTTATAGTTGAATGCATGGCTTACCGACAGCCTTGAGGAGGAAGCCAGGCCAGCCCAGCCAGCGCCGCTAAATGGTAAACTCTGTGCAGAAATCCTCTACCCCTCAAGGACAGGGCTTAATGATTGATTGACTGAGGCTAAAGCCTTCAGCACACTAAAAGTCCGCTCCATCTTCTTTACCGACAACACTTCACAGCTCGTCGATACACAAGGTCAACAGTAATTACAGGAAACGCATCCTCTAAAGACATTCGGACATGGTCACTCAAAGTAAATATGTTAAATAGATCTTTATTGTCGCCGTCAAACGCGGAGGCCGTTTCGACAAAAGATCAGTTTCAAGACATCTTTCATGCCATCATTGCCACTAAACATTTTACTACAGTTAAGCTCCCATCACTGCAGAAGGTGGTTGATGTTAAAGAAAAAAAAAAGCCATCTGTGAAGCGTTTATTACCAACGCTCCATGACTCGCAACAGTCTGGGAAAGAGTTTCCCTTTGGCTCACAATGTTGTTCATAGTGCACAACTGGGGTACTTTTTAAAAACCAGTTGCTTAGAGTATTATAGGAATAGTGTATTCATTAATTTTGGCAAACACTGAGTCAAACATAAGTGTATTTTGAAGATTTGAAAATAAATCTCAAGAGAATCCCATAAAAGGATAAGAGAATCACAGTTTAGTGATATTTATATTTGCTATCCATCTCCAGTTAAGGTTGTACATTAAAGTAAAGATCTTTATTTTACTTTGTGGAAGTACTTCAAAAACATATTAGCTGTCCTTGTATTGTGTTGTAGCTGAATTGTCAGTGTGACTTAGAGCTTAGACTTAAGACATTTTAGTCTTCCTTCCAAAAAACTGTCCAGTAATGTGATGTGTGGGTACAACTCATAAGTATTCTTCTGTTTCACTGTCCACATCAGCACATTCACAGTCTATGCTATCACGTCACACTTTTCAGTAATCTTTGTCTCCTTTTGTGTCCTTCACTCCTATCAAACTGTGTATTTCCCATAATCATTACCATTAAATGTCCTTCATGTTTTTTTATTCAGTATAACAGTGCATAGAGGACATGAAAAGATGCAGCTTGTAAGATTGAAATCAGTGGAGCCAATTTAACAGATTTTAGAAGATGAAGTTCCTTTGGAAGAGAAAAAAAAAGGTGCATGTGCTAAACATATAAGCTGCATCTTTATTGTCCCGTTTCCTGCCCTTTTCCTGTGGTGTAGTCTAACCAAACTTTGCCATGGCTGTATGTGTTCACCTCTCTCGACTGCGTCCCAACAGGGAAGAAGAACTCCTTACTGCTGCAGAAGTTCCAGAAGGATCTGAACGCCGGCGTTTTCAACACGCAGGAGAACGAGATATTGAAGCAGATTATCCGTCAGGACAGGGAGATGGTGATGATGGTGGACCGCAAGCAGTCGGTCACCGGGATGAACTCAACACCAATGTCAGGAAACTCCATCATTAACTCACCGGCTCAAGCGCCCTTCACTGCCTTCGGCACCAACCAGCTCCAGCAGTCCTCTGTTCCCCTGACCTACAGTGCTTCGGCTATTGCCAATGCCTCTGCTGCCCGCATGCTGCCAGCTGCTGCCGCCGCTGCTGCCGCTGCAGCACAGGGGATTTACCCAGCTCCTAGTCTTTCCCACGGCAACCTCAATTCCTCCTTAACCAACCCACAGCAGCAAGGCGCAATCATGTCGCCCTGCTCCTTCACGGCTGCCATGTGTAGTCCGCCCGTGCAGACCCCTCTGGCTAGCCGGAGCTTCCAGTACGGCTCTCCCACAGCCTCCCAGCTGTCACTTATCCAGCAGCCCATTTCCCAGCCATCTCTACCCACACAGCAACAGCTTGCTCAGCAGCCTGCTGTCTCAGCTGCATCCTCTGCAGCGCAGCAGCAGCAGCAACAACAACAGCAGCAGCAGCAGCAGCCGTCACCTCAGCAGCAGCAGGTCCCTTCACCTCAGCGAGGAGACATACACAAGAGCACACAGGCTCTTCAGTCAGGCAGCTTGAGTCGAGATGTCCGACACTTATCGGCCTCCCAACCATCACTGCCACATGACACATCTCTGGGGCCCAGAGTGCATCCGGCCTCAGGAGACTCTCTGGCCTCCTTTGTGCCACCAACAGCGGCGGCAATCCAGGGAATGAATCTACAGAGTGGCATCCGCACCACAGTGCCCCAGCGGGTCAATTTGTTCCGCCAGATGTCGTCAGGAGCGTTGCCCCCGGTGCGCTCAGCTGCAGCGGCGGCGGCGGCGGCAGCAGTTGCAGCAGCATCCTCATCCTCAGCCCAGCACAGGGAATCCCCCGGATCTAGGAGAGATTCTGTCCTGAGCAGTACAGAGACTGAGCAAGACAAAATGCGTTTTGCGTCAAATTTATGATCCCGTTTTCCCCTTTCCCTTTCTTTTTTTAAACATGTTTGAATTCATTTTTAAAAAGAATGGAGATAGAACAAAAGAGGTAAAAATGAGGGACTTCAGCATTTTTTGTTTTTCTCCAATTTTCTTCTAAAGTAACCTCATAGAAATCCTGTATATATAAGCCCTTGTATTATATTTTAGACAATTTTGTCTCCCTAAACTTAAGAATGTATATTATACAGATACATCTCTCTTTTCTTTTACACCATATATATGTATATGGTTGAATGGGTGCGTGAGCGTGCGTGTGTGATGCGTGCATGTGTGTAAAAAGGAAAAAAGAAAAAAATCCAACTACAATATTGGCAATGGCAATTTAAAACTGTAGTATAAACATGAGTCTTCCTTTCTGAGAAATATAAAGAATTATATATCATGTATGAGGTTTTTTATTTTTATTTTCTCTTTTTGCTTTCTTTTTTTTAAACTGGTATGCATTGTGGATACTGACAATGAGTTTTTTTTTTTTTTTTTTTTTTAAACCAGAGGAGGAGGAAAATTATCTTCTCCTATTAAGCAGCTTTAGGCACCACTGTGGAACAACAAATGCAAGCGACTCTCGGCGAATAATCTCAAAAAGCACACGCCCTCACAAAAAAAAACAAAAAAAAAATCTCCAACAAATTTACCGAAGCCTCGTTTCAGAACTCGACACAAATACTGTAACCAAGTATTACGTTGCTCCCGGCAACGAAAACACAGTCCGCTGAGCCGCTGTGGTACCCGCAGAGGCTCGCATACAAACCACGACAGTGTTATGGGTCCAAAAGGGAATAGACAATAGAAATGCTGCTTTCGTTGTTTTTATTTTTTGAGGAAAAAATGGCACGTGGAGGCAGATGTGGATGGATGCTGTTGTTTTTTTTTTTTTTCTATTTCTGATTTCAGATGGCTGAGATGTTACGTAATGTTGCTTAAAAAAAAATTCTGTGTATATTTATAATATTTATAAACTAAAGATTATCACCATTATGCAATAGACTGTGACATAAAGATTACCTATATGTGTGCTGTAAATAGTTTTGTAGATCTAGTATTTACAGATACTGTGTGGTGCATTCTCTATCATAACAATGTCTTACTTCTATCAGGAACCTGGATATCATCTATATGCGACAAAAGGTTACGTGACAAAATACACTTGTTTCATAAGGGATAAAGAAACCTTAATGCAATAGCTAGCACTACGTGATGCTGAGAGACGTCTGATTGAAGGACATTTATAATTCCTCGTATTGGTCCTAGTATGCTTCAGCGTCATGATATTGAAATCAATCTTTTCCTCACTTCCCACAACTCCGCAGGGTCATTTTACAAATGATTCTTGAGAACTGTATGGCTTTAAGGTGGACATTTCGCATACTATATGTTTTAGGTAAAACACATCACGTGTGCAGTCACTGAAGCGTGCAGAGGGACCAAATTTAATCAGCAGATTTTGTGGACAACGATTTTTCTGTATTTTCCAGATGAATTTGAAAAAAGGGCAGCACAGTGGCGAGATGGTTCACAGCGTCCCGGATTCTTATCCATTTCCTTTCTGTGTGGAGTTTGCATGTTCTCCCTGTGTCTGCGTGGCTTCTCTCCGGGTACTCCGGCTTCCTCCCACCATCCAAAGACGTGCTAGTTAGGTTAACTGGTGATTCTAAATTGGCCATAGGTGTGAGTGTGAATGGTTGTCTGTCTCTGTGTTAGCCTTGAGATAGACTGGAGACCTGTCCAGGGTGTACCCCACCTCTCGCCCGATGACAGCTGGGACAGGCTCCAGCAGACGCCGCGACCCTTAACAGGAATAAGCGGTTACAGAAGACGAATGAAAATAACGCATTTCAAATGGCCTCCATGCCTGCACCGACTCGAAAGGCAAACTGGTTGTCTTCTAGAACCTGACAAAAGCTCAGCTCAGGAGACTGCAGTGCGGTAGTCGTACTAGTCTGGGGTTCGCGTTTCATCCTACATCGCTCCTTTCTCTCCCTTTAACTCCAAGCAACACAAACCTTTGGGCAGGTTCGAGAAAAGATCATGATCCGGCTCAAAACATGCTTTTTAAAAACAGATGGTGCAGGCTGGAAAGTTACAAGCAACTGACGCACTATCAACGTCAAACTGTGTCACAAAAAGAAAAAAAATAATAATAATAATTTCCTGCCCAAGGACATGAATCACTTGCATTTCATTCTCTGACTATTTCATTTAATCCCACGAGGCTGGACTGGACGTTTCCACCAGGAGGTGTTTTTGAGCAAGTGAGGAAAAAAGGGGAAGGCTGGGTTGCATTAAGGTTTCTGTCTCATGTAAATCCATTGTGTGGGCTTAGGTACTTTAGACTGACCTGGATTTTTTAGGCGAGGAGGTAAGGTCAAACAAGAACACTGTGACTCTGTAAAAAATGGATAAGAGAATATGATAATCTTAAAAATCTGATGACTACAGTGAGTCGTGGCTTACGGGTCCTTTCCCTGCATTTACAGAACATTGTGCTCAGGGCCTTGACAAAGCAGTCCGCTCTCAGTTGCGCAGGACATCTGTGAAGAGTCGCAGTTTTCACGGCGCCAAACATCCCATCAGTTCAAAGCGCCTAAGCCCGTTGCGATACCGTTTTTAAAAGATTAACCAGTCTTCACTACAGATTGTGTCGATAGTGTACCAATACAGTCAACCCACCAAGTGTCATGAAAGCATGCGCTGTCACAAATACTTAAAAAAAAAAGAAAAAAGAAAAAAAAGATACTATCTCAAAGATGTTAAATGTAATGTTAGATTATGTTTTTGTTCATCGTCTGTCTGCCTAGATGTTATCTGTGCGTGAACAGAAGCATTGACTTTTCACATGGACATTCTGAAGTATTTGTGCCTAAACTATAGCCATGTTCCATCCTTTGTTACGAGAGCGGGAGCTCGGCGCGTACGACGGGGGAAGGGAGCGGGGGAGGGGAAGAGGGGGGCGGGGCCACTTCTGCACACGACCGCGCATTCATACTTACTATACTCTTATGTGTTCTATGTCTCAGTGTTTTTAGACGAGAAAGGAGCAAGCAATGATGACGGCCAAATGTCTCAGTTTATCCGATCGGTCTCTTTACTTACAATGTGAACTTCTAGAGGCAGGATTTTCTAACATTCTCAGTCAAGCTATATAGAATATTTAAAGAGGTCATGTACAGTTTAAAAAAATAAATAAATAAACACATAAATGAAATAAAAGTGCAGCCTTTAGACATCCATACCATCACGCTCGATGAGACATTGTACAAATTCGGAGCACCTTTATACCTTTCTTTGTAGCTAGCCGCTGATGTTTGGGGTTGACTATTGATGCGTGGACGGAAACTGGCCAAAGCGAAACATTCTGAGTCATTGTCTTTGTTTTTGAATTGCACTTTCTGATTTCCTAATAAAAGAAGAAGAAAAATAATAAAAGGTACGGCTTCTTTCAGCTAGGATAGATGTTTAGCGAGTTAGCGAGGGAGCGTTATCCCCGAGAATTTGCGCTGCCCTGATCCTGTTTGAGGTTCTAAATGAGGAGGGGGAGATGTTCCATTTACAACGAAGAGCGCTTAATCGTGAATATGCCATAGTGTATAGGAACTAGTACACAGTCAAGACGGATAGCAGCACTGTTGGTTTGTGCTGTTTTTGATACTTGCCTTTGGAGGGAGAGCTTCCCAACTATGTGCTTTTTTCACTATACCAATCGCAACTAACATTCTGGAATGGGCATTAATGGTGATGTATAACACAAACTAACGAGCTTACATATTAGCAGTATAGAGACTCAACAAACCAGCACATATATTTGTATATTTCTTTGTTGTTTTGTTGGTTTGAGGGGAAACTAGAGATACAAAAAGAACTGAGAACGCCCAGAGAGGACAAACCGAGTGCTTCTTTGGTTTGGATGAACACAGGTTTCATATGTTTACTGATGATGTGCGCCGTGGAGAGAGGGGCAGAAGCGTCATTGAGCTGCTCGGTCCTCTTAAACCCCACTCACATGGTCATTGTTCAGCTCATTCATGTAATCCAAGGCTTAGAGGAAAAAGAAGTGTCGGAAACTTAACGTGGACGAAAGAAGAAAGATAAATGTAAACTTTCTTACAACAATATGCAGACAAACAGTGTTTGTCAAAAAATCTTTTTGATTTTTTTTTTTGTTTATTTTGTTTGTAAATAATAAACCTTGAAAATATAGAAAATAAACAACATATTGTCATTTAAAACCAGCGTGCGTTGTTGTATTGTCGAGCGGTGCGTTTCCAGATGCAGGCTGAGCTTTTTAACTTATTTACATTTCAGTCAAAGGAGAGGATGGAGGAATGTTTTCAGAGATGACGTAGTGACAGGCGGGTGGGTGGGGGCGCGGGGGGTCATACTATTTGCAGGGATAGTGCCTGTCAGCACTTAACGGGCAACGGGAAAAATCCGTCTTTGTGCGCAGCAGGGATTTCCATTCATTACCTACAAATCCAGCAGCTATCGGTCAGAAGGTCATCATGAAAAGGAGATTTTTCAGAGTGTATTCACAGGAAACGACGGCTAGATGACGACAAAGCAATAAGTGGACTGACAGATGACTAATCTGCAAATATTCTCACAGGAGAAGAAATAACATGAAAAACAAACACGTGCCGCGTCCAGATTCTCAAGTACTGGACTATGCTGAGTGTTTGGTTGTTCATTTTAACCAAAAACATTAACCTCAGGGGCTAAATCATGAAGCCAACACAGAGGTGCCATCACAGTTCCTCAAATACCCTCTAAGGTTGGCTCCAAAAGTAAATCAATCTCCATAATTGCTGCAGAAATAAACCAGCCTGGAAGATAAAATGGTTTCGGGCTTTTTAGTTAATTTCCTCATTCATGAGAACTTTACAGTTGAAGGACCACTGACAGGAGACATGAAAAATATTACCGTCCTGTAACAATTCAATGTTCTGCTGGGAAACTTTTGGACCTAGCATTCATGTGGATGTTATTTAGACATGTACCCACCTAGACCAGACCAGGTGCCCCCAACCCATTGCAATGACACTCCTTGATGGCAGCAGCCATCCCCAGCAGGATGCAGCCACAATAAACTGTTAAAGACAACAACTCAACAACTCAAAAAAACTTGAGGAACAGCACAAGGTGTTGACTTGGCCTCCAAATTCACTAGATCCCAAATTGATCAAGTGTCTGTGGGATGATCCACAGAGGACAAAAGCCCCCCACTAACCATTCTGTTGCCAGACACCACAGGACACCCTCAGAAGGACCATGTCCATTCTCTGACGAGTCACAACTGTTTTGGAGGCACAAGGGAGACCTAGACAATATTAGGAAGGTGTAAATAAGGGTAGTGGCAGGTAGCTGTTGGCTCAGGTCACTAGCCATGATCTCAGCTCCACCTCTTTGCCCAATTTTGAGTTAGATGGAGTTGGGCACTGATTTGGCAAGTCCCAAAATATGAAAACTCAAGTACTCCTGCCAAAGCTTTATGAAAGTAAAATCTGGGATTATTCAGCGGCTGAAACTTTGGTCATTCAAGTGCACAATGTTCAACTAATCAAACGGCCGTCCAGGGAGCTACAGCCGTGATGAATTTGAAGACCTTTTTCAATATTTGCTGACATTTTAGAAACAACCTGAAAGACCGATTAATCAAAAAAAAAAAAAAATTAATATTTTCAAATATAATAATGGAACAAAGTCTTCATGTGCAGCCCTGATGTCCACACATTAATAAACATGTGCAGCTCTGAACACGTCGCACCACAACGCCGCGTTCTTTCCTCACTCGCAATTTCTAAACGGCTGAGCGTCAAATTGCAGAGGGGGTTTGCGAGAGAGACAGCTCACCAGAGGTTACACCAGGGTGAGGCACAATTCACCGGATCTGTAGCTCCATTATCATCATTATATGTGAGTAATTGTGTTCAGGGCTAACTCTTCTGTGAACTGCGGCAACAAAAATCTGTATAGAGCCACAAAGGAGCACGTTTACCTGACCAGAGCCATTATATTTTCTGTAATAATAATAATAATATAAATTCAATTTGTTTACTCTTCTGTGGTCAGTCTATAGTCTGTGTAATGTTTATGAAGTGGAGAGGAGGCAAGTTACATAAGATTTGACCCTATAGGTTTAACTCAAGCCCTACTTACTATCTCTTCTTTACACCTACTCCTACAAGCCTCCACATAGCAGCATAGCACACACTGTACAGTACTGTTGCTTGGCAGGTCTTCCTAAAACCGCGTTACCAAACAAGAACAAATCACATCCATCCATCTTCCAGTCAGCTGTTTGAACTGTTCTTGTTTCTAATGAGATTAATGAAAAGTCTGATTAGCGTTAAACACTAGTGACGGGACTGTAGTTTAACACATATGATACATGAACTGCTCAAGATGTTGACCTGGCCTCCAGATTCACTAGATCCCAAACTGATAAAGTATCTGTGGGATGATCCACAGAGGCCCCTCCCCTCAGCTCATACGACCCAAAGGACACTACAGGACACCCTCAGAAGACCCACGTCCATTCTCTGATGAAAACTGTTTTGGAGGCACAAGAGAGACCTACACAATATTAGGACAACATTGTTCTTACATTCACAAAAACTAAAACTGTATTTTGTGGCGTGTTGAACTATGGGCACGGGTGACAGGCATCCCACGATCCCAACAAAATGGACAGAGAGAGCACTCTGATTGGCCAATCAGTTTAGAAGACAAATGTAATTGGCAAAAGTAAACACTTTAAATCTTTATGTATTCCAAATATTTAGCTTTTAGCCTGCCAGCTAATATGAGGCATCTCTTTCAACTGGGCGGGGAGCAGAACCATGTCGAAGTGCCAAAGGCTATTTGCTGTAGTCTTTGCGGTGTGTTCAAGTGCAGCTTTTTGGCCCAGACACAGAGTTGAGCAATGATGCCTGATCTGCACTCTTTATTTTCTTTTATTAGTAAAAAAGCAAGATGGTTATTGGCCGTCTCCTTGGATAAGACCATAATTATCACAGTAATTATAATATAATTGTGTGTGTTATTCATTTTAACTGTGATAATTATAATAATGATCTGAAATTAGTCCTTGTCAATTCATGGCCATTAACCGTCAACTATTTCTAATACAACACGTGAGGCAATAAAATAATTATTTTAATATTTAAAGGTGTAGGGGGGAAAAAGTGCCCAACAGAAGTTACTGCTGCCAGCTTTCTCCGTTTGTTTTTCAGCTAATCCGCGCCTTGCTCTTCTCTTTTCCATATGTGATGTCTAACCAGGCTGTAATGAATACATTAGTAGGTCTAACTCCCAGCTTGCGCCTGTCAACGAAGCTAAAACAAAATGTCTGTCATCCCGTTTTTTCTTTGTCACTTCTTTCCGCTCCCTGTCAGCAGTGTATGTTCACAGTTAGGATTAGCTGGAGTTAGCCGCTTTGAAATAATACGTCTAAAATAATCATACAGATTTAAGCTCGGCCCTCTGTGATCCGGCAGTAACTCATGGTTGACAAATATGATAGCTAGCTTGGGTTTCATCTCTCGGATAGCAGTTCTTAGTTGGACATCATAAGAAAAAAAGATAGCGTTGATGTCAAGACGCTACAGTTTGTGGTACTCTATTATGTTTACGTGTGCATGCCTTGGAGATTTATTCAGTCGGGTGGAGATTGAGTTCTTCGCATGAAGCCATCTCTGTAGCAATTCTGTGAACTTGCAGTTTGATTATTACACTGAGAGGGAGCACGTGCCTTCTCCTTGGCATGACCATGAAATGACTTGTGACCTACAACTAAATATACTTCTGTCCTTTAGATTGATGTTATCCAGTAGATTAAATTTATTTAGGGCTGCACATGTTTGATTTAACCTGCAGCACTGGGGTCAACATCCATGTAAGTTAAATTATACCAAGGACGGCGAGGTACGGCGAGGTACGGCGAGGTACGCCACGGAGCGGACGCTGGCTGCGGCTTTTTTACTGGTAACCAGCGGCCCTGAGAGTTAGTTTAGAATAACATAAACACAGGGAGAGTTCTTCTGAAGCAGCAGGAATTAAAAATGTAATTACTTTCTCGTTTAGATAATGGGTGCATATAGCTCAAGAGGTGATAACTTGTGATTTATTTGACAACATTTCGACGTTTATCAAGAGCTTAATGAGACACTCTGCTTACACAGCACCATGGAAATGTGTCTGCTAGATGTTTAGATCTACTCCTATGCATATATAACATATAACAGGGCTTCACCTACTGTTTTCCTCCTGAAACCTTTGAACTCCAGTTGGTGCACGAAAGCATGAAAAGCATATTTGGACCACATGATGTTTACTTCAGTGATTTGATGCAAAACTGTTATTAAATAGCTCCTCACAACAAATTAACACATTCTGGCAATTTCTCAACAGCACTTCCACGTTTCATTCATTAAAGTTGTGATGCAGCTAACAGCTAGCTGACAATTTATTCATTTCATTTCTATATATTTTTGTCTTTTTCACTGGTCCCTTATTTCTCTGCATTTAATACATCCATCCATTCTTTCAGTCAACACTGTGTACAGACTAGTTACAGTCCTCCTGAGATCTTTAGCGACCCTCCTTAGAGGAGCCACAATCATTGGTTTGGGAACCATGGCTATAATAACAAATCTTGTCAAATATAAATATAAATATAAACTCTAGACATGTTTCCAGTGTTGCTAAATAAAGACAAACTGTGAGCTAGCTGCGTGTCCATCAACTGGTTTGAAGCAGATAGACCAGGCTAGGCTGCATAGTGTCGTCACAAGGTGGCAGTATAGGCGAAGTGGCGCACGGCTGTAGTAAATGAAGAAGAAGTGCGCCGTTGTGCGCTTGTGAGAGACAAGTGACAAATCTTTTTCTAAAGTTTGGGTGGGGCTAACTTAGATCGGCCATGTTTCACGCATGACGTTAGCAACGTTAGCAAAGTTGTGTTTCAACATTTTTGTCATCTTTCCAAGTTGCTTGGATTTAGAGAGGCATTCACATGAATTACCCAATGTTCAGATTATTCAGACATCACATAAATGCACTAAAAGACACAAAATGATTCTAGTGCACTATACCGTATGCCAAGTCCAGACTTAAATGCTAACTATGTGAGAACCCAGCACACACAGTGCAATACTTCATTACATAAACACAGCTAATATGCTACATTTTTATATAAGGCATATTATCTTTTGATGCTGCAACAATATCTTTGTAATATCACAAATACAGAAGTATAATCAAGATAAAGCAGTAACGGTCATGATGCTAATCGTTACTGTACTGCTGTGCATTTGGTTTTCTGTGACTTTGGCACTAGTTAAATATAATGTTATAAACCACCAGATGCTCTCCATTTATCCTTGTCTGACACTGTGCTCATGTAATCAATTACCGCGTGCACATCAACGCCACAAACAGGTAACCCCCTCCAGTTTTCACCCTCTGTGTCGCCGTGATTGGATTTCATCAGGCCGGGCCGAATCAATGTGAGCTTTAATTCCTTCCCTCCGTTGCATTTCATTTTTAGCAATCACCTCAAGGCATTCCTAGCATTAAGAAACGAGTGATTGTCCTCACGCACAGCAAGGTTATACCCACTAGGAGACAATCGCAGTAATCCACAAGGGTTTTTTTTTTTTTTTTGGAGGAGTTCTGATTTGAGATTCATTTTGGACTTGTCTTTAGGCGTCACCTAATTATTCTTGTGTCCCACGGTCACCTGCCTGCGTGCAAGCACAGACGAGGTGCACATTGTCCTGGGCCGCTGGGTGAGAGCTTCCTGGGAGCCAAAACAGGGGGCTGATTACAATGCAAGAGCCGACCCGCTGCTGTTTGGCCTCTTCCTCTGCTGCTTTGTCTCTGTCTCCATCTGCCCACCCTGTTTGGCTAAAGCTCACACACACACACACACACACCAGCCAGTCTCTTTATTTATATGCACTTTTTTCTTTGCTCTCTGGCATAAATGTCAGCGGGAGGAAAAACGAGATAAAACATGAAATAAGCTTTGCATAATGAGAGTAAACATGTGGAAATACGTCTGACCTTAAAGTTCATTACGTCTTAAATCTAAGTAGGAGTACCACTTCTTTTTTTCTCTTAACACTGATTTGGTTAAAAGAAAAATGAAAAGATTTAGACTTGGCTAAAGTCAGATAAACCCCTTGAACAATTTACATAAACAAATATGGACAGCAAAATGTCAGAGTTTACGCTCCGCGGTGGAAATCAGGAGTCATCACGTCACACATAAGAGGACGCAGCAGGGGTAGGACCTGAGCTCAATATGGAAGTCTGCAGCAACAGAAAAGTCAATCGAGATTAGCTCAGTGAGGCGTCTGTCTGCTCCTCACGGGAGGCCGTTCTCAATAGGGGGGCAGCTGTTCGGCCATGCAGAAATGAAAATTTGGAGAGTTTTAGTCCAGATCTCGGCTCGTGTTTGGAAACCTCTAGGCTGATATTGGAATTTTTAAAAAACACAAAATATATTCTGAGTGTCCTTTAACAGATTAAGATGATCCCAACAACCAACGCACAACAGCAACAGTAGCTTCATACCGTAACGCCGTAACATAACCCCGGCCAGTGTAACTCAGTATGATCAGTGGCTGAAATAAATGTTCCGTTTCATTTTCCTGGGACAGATTCATCTTATACCTGCAGCTCTTCTTATTCTCTTGCCGTAATCTCCTCAGTTTCTGAAAACATCCGCAGCCTCCGTCGGCCTGCCCTGCCGTTGCACAAACACATCTGAACAAGGCGTGACCTCTTGACACGCTCGTAACCTCCACTCTTCAACCGAACTATCCTTTAATCCACAGTGTTCCACGGCTTAGTGGGGATACTGTTTGTGCTGAACAGAACGATATCAGATTTAGATTAAAGGATTATTAGATTAATTAGACGCATACTTTTACGTACGCCACCGAGCTCTGGTACATGTTGGATATGGGAGAAGTGGGCAGGAGTGCTGCCTTCTTCTCCGTCTGCTGACACGTCTGCTTCCCAGAACAGCCTCGAATTTACATATATCTGATGACTTTGTGCCACGGAGTCTTTGGTAAAATTAGGTTTTGTTTCATGGCAGCTGTGGATTATTTTATTGAGATGGTTAAAGGATTATATATTTCACATTTTTATTATTTTACCCTGGAAAGTTTCCAGCTAAAGCGAGGACAAAAACCAAAACCTTTAGCCTGCACTGACCCTTTTGGATGAAACTGACACAATAGCTCTAACTACTCCTGTTTTTTTTACAACCTGGACCTTATTTCTGGCATAAAATATGATCGTTTACTCACCCATATAACTTTGTGTGATTTGTATTGGTTCGGGAGATAATTAGATCAGCGTATATCCATATAGTGGGAGTGACTGGGGCACCGAAACGCAGCCTCTAAATAACACATTATCTGCCGCGAAACTTGTTCATTTCAACAATATTTTGTTATGATACGCTAATGCTATTCCACATTGAGTCTGGAGTTACCTGTTATCATTCAGCTTTGTTGGAAAAAACTATCAGTAGCAAATTACAGGTGAACAAGTCGACCGTCGTGGGTCGGCGCGGCGCTCAGAGATGACATCATCCAGGTCAGAAGACATCAGAACAGGTAACTTCGGACTCAACGGGGAATAGCGCTAACATACGATAACAAAGTATTAGTGAAATTAACTAGTTTCATAGCTCTAATTACCTCCTAAACCAATACAAATCACACAAAAGTTATATGGGTGAGTAAACGATCAGATTTTATGCCAGAAATAAGGTCCAGGCTGTAAAAAATAATAGGTCCCCCTTTAATTACATTTACATTTTATCATTTAGTCCAAAGTCGGTAAATCTGCCACAGCATGGATTTCTAAACACGTTTTGGTTTGAGCATACACACAATGGAACTCCACTACACCTGACCAAACAGACGCACACCCTCAAAATTATGCACTGACTACGCTCCACACAAGGCTGCCATCCATAAGAGGTGACAGCGGGGTCGGTAAAAGAGTTGATAAAGCGCGTGGTAGTTTGCCGCGCCAACATGCACGTCAGCAAGACAAAACATCGCAGGAGAGCGGTGGATGGGGGCGTCTGATTTGAGGCTGAAAAATAGATGCCATGCGTGATCTGAAACCGGTTTGGCTATAAATCATCCGGCACAGAGCAGCCCGTAGGAGAAATAATTGCGGACGGGCTGATGGAGGCGCCGTCTCCCCGGGGCTTGGAAGAAGGTGTGCATGACAGCTGACATTGGTTGAAACATGGCGCACACGTTACAGACTAACATGCAGACTGGGCTGCGGTAGCTTGTTCTGGACACATGCTTCAAACCTCGGCTGTTAAGTCAGGAAGTTGTTATCCTCCTTTCTTGGATCAGTGCTCATATATTTTATTTTAGTTGAAGAAGCAATACAACTATACCAAATAAAACTAAAGTAAAAGTACATGTTTTGCAGAATGGCTCCTTTTTCAATCATATAGGATTATATTATACATTTAGATGCATGAAATTGTCACTGAAATGCTGCAGCTTCATATGTTTTAACCCACTTTTGGTCATTAAATTGTGACGTACCATACATGAATGTGTACAGCCACACAAGCCAAGACCAAAGGGATAAGAAAACTACAATGTTCTTTTAAATAAAACACGACACAAACACAAATACCATCATGTTTTCTATGTTTTCAAGTGGCTAAAGTACTAGCACCATCTCAATGAGCCAACTCCTAATATTACAATAGTGGATTGTTATTGGAATTGTGTTAAAGTTTGTGGTAATGGTGCATGAAATGTGGAGTAATAGTAATTATAGGAAAAGGCAAACACCAATAACCTGCAAATAATTTGTAGTTGATGATTAAACATTTGTTTTTAATTGACTGAATAACTTTGCAGGAACTCAAAGACAGCAAGGAGCTTCTTCCCTCCATATAACAAGAGACTTTTTCCGTCTCTCCCCACTTCTGTGTGGTACCCAGATGTTCACTGAGCCACTTTAACCTTTTACAACCTTGGCATCACATAGTGTTTAACCTCAGATATGGCTGCTGCTGGGCGTCTGTGCTGACCTCATGGTAAGAGGTTAGAGGCTTCTTGTTATGTTGTGAAGCGTGCATACACTGCCACACCTGCACCTGCACACACATGCGCACCATATACACCGATCAGCCACAACATTAAAACCACAGACAGGAGAAGTGAATAACATTGATCATCTTGTGACAGCAAAATGTTCTGCTGGGATACTTTTGTGTGGATGTTACTTAGACATGTAGCACCAACCTAGACCAGGCCAGGCACCACCATCCCATAGCAATGACACTGACACAGGGAAACACACACAAAAAATGCTTCAGGAACAACTAAAAAAACATTAAGAACAGCACAAGGTGTTGATCTGGCCTCCAAATTCACTAGATCCCAAACTGATCAAGTATCTGTGGGATGATCCACAGAGGCCCCTCCCTGCAGAAGGCCCATGTCCATTCTCTGATGAGTCACAACTGTTTTGGAGGCACAAAGGAGACCTACACAATATGTATACTGTATATATATCATCCATCTCTATAGTTATATATACAGAGAGAGAGAGAGAGAAAACTGTATTTGTATCTCCCCGAGCAAATGCCTTCATATCTACGGCATTTGCAAAATCATTTTGAGGAGACAGCTTGCCTGGGAAAGACGTTCACAGATATGAAAGACAGACATGAGGTAAAATTAAATGTCTCTTCAGCTACAGGTCCTTAATGTTTCTGATTCAGCTTTGGCTTCACCGCTCATACGCCTGCTGATGAACTGTCAGTAGATGGTGTTCTCCTTCACACAGCTACACTTGGAGGACTTTGCTTGCCCATTCCTTCATCTCTGGTCTCCTTCCTTGTCCTCCCTATAGCCCCCAAATCCACTGCCAACAGAGTCAAAGGGGGAATAATAATAACAGAGTGCACGCAAAGTCAAGAATGCCTCATAAATGCGACTGGATGTTTTGATGGCGAGGCCCGACAGATCCTTTGCGGAGATGAAATAATGCGAGTTTATTTGAAAATAACGGGAAAGAAAAGTATGCAGCTCCTAGTGGGACTGAGAAGAAGGCAGCCGTGCAGACCGGGTCCATTTATTCTACAACAATACACAACTAAATTAGAAATCCCCCAACATCTAGGCAAACTGAAGTATCAACACGAGAGGACTAAAATGATTAGAAAGCCAGATTTGTCTCGAGCCAATTGAGTTTCACAGTCTACAGATGATAGCTGTACAAACTGCTGACTGACTGCGGGAAGAACGACACCTGAGACGTTATTTATTGAAAAAGTTGACTTGGCAGCCGTTCCAGTGATCATTTACGTTCATTTGCCTTCACAAACACAATTAAAACATCATCTTCTTTCAGGCTTTGGCACAAACTGCATTTGATATATTTTTAAACATATCAAATACTCGCGTCTCTCATCCGAATCCCCCTCGTCTGAATGACTCTTGCCTTAGATCACACAGCCACGCAGCGGGCGTCCTCTTAAAGGGTCTCGCTCTGCAGATTATCTTATAACCGCATCAAGGACAACATGCACGATCCCCTCACCAGATCCACTCTTCCGCTCTCCAACATTAATCTGTCTGAACAAGCCAGGATTAATACTTTCCCAGAAATGGCAGCCTACGATATGAACAAGTGGAGGGACAAAGGGAAACCTGACCTGCCGCGGATCAGCCGGTCGGGGGCCTGGTACGCGTCAGACATGGCTGACAAGCGAGAATGAGTCGGTCCCGCACTGCACAGATCTACAAGATATAATATGTTTTATTCCTGTTCTCTAAGGGAACATGGAGATCTTTATATTGCTTATGTTTCAATAAACCTAATTTAGAGATCAGGATTGAGAACAAAGTTACAGAAAACTAGTTAAAAAGTTTATATTTATGATGCAGTGGAAATGAGTGGAAATGAATATGGATACAGGTCATGCAAACAGCATATTATTAACAGGATTATTTTTTTTAATCAGGACATGTGGGATATTCTGTTATAAGTTGGGTTTTAGGAGAGAGCATACAGCTCATGGGGTAAATGGTTTTATTCTTATATGGTGTTTTTTTTAATCTATTGGTACTCAAAGGACATTACAGTCACAGTCACACATCTACCCTCACACCAGCACACACACATTCACACACCAGTCCTCCCAGTGTGTCTTGCACTTCCGCATTTGGTCCACACACTGGGGATCAAACCGCTAACCTTCTCGTTCGAGAACAGCCCGTTCTAGCTGCTGAGCCATTGCATACACAGTGTATAAAAACCAAAGGAGACGACAATGTATAGAGATCAGCTAGCCAACAGTCTGCAAGGCTGGGGTCGACAGGCGTGCCCAAAGCACACATACCTTATCAAAAGGAGAAACAACCACTACATGAAAACATCATGGAAAACTTGATGGTCAACAGGTTTTGTTTTGATATGCAATATAATCACAGCTAGCTAAAGGAATCAAAAAGGGAAACTGTGCTACTTGCATTGGCGGACAAGTCCACCTCCCGTGCATAATCTAAAAATAGGGAGCCAAAAGCACTAATGCCTCACAGCAAGAAGGTCACCGGTACGAATCCATGGGCATGTTGGCTTTTATGTGTGGAGTTTGCATGTTCTCCCTGTGTCTGCGTGGGTTCTCTCCGGGTACTCCGGCTTCCTCCCACCATCCAAAGACATGCTCATTAGGTTAATTGGGGATTCTAAATTACCCGTAGGTGTGCATGTGAGTGTGAATGTTGGCCCTGCGGACTGGCGACCTGTCCGGGGTGTACCCCTCTCGCCCGATGACAGCTGGGATAGGCTCCAGCAGACCCCCGTGACCCCTAACAGGACTAAACAGGTATAGAAAATGACTGCCTGAATGACTGCAAGCAACAACCACAGCAATTTTCGGTGCATCCCCAGTAGAAAAGATTGTAATGGTTGCAGAGGGGAATAGTGTTAAAATATCCACCTTTATAAGCCATGTTAACAGCCTATTATGAATATTATTTTTCACAATAAAGGGGAAAAAAGTAATAATCTGTGAATGTGAGCATAGCCTGTAAATATCAGAATCTCGCCCTTCCTTCTCCAGACAGAAAAACTTCTCTACAATCAGTCCCTACAATCTACAACATCTAAAAGTATTACTGCATCATTTCAAAAGACAGTGTCCCGACACGTTCCACCACTGCGCCAGACTGAGGGGCATCACGCGGTGCAATTAGCTCCAATGTCCCAGACGTTGCTGCGATGTGACACACAACACGCGCCGCTCTCCCCGTCAGGAGTCTCTGCATCGTCAGTAATTTTGCAGCGTAATGAGGTTCCACTTAACTGTGGAGAGGATATGTGTAATAATTAATTTCTGGATTCGTCATTAGAGTGACGGAGCACCACACGCACACACACACACACACACACACACACACACACACACACTGAGGAGGTTACTGACAATTTCAGAAGATGAATGGTCATTCTGATTAGATTGCCAAAGTGGTAATCAGTTCACACTGTGTGGATTATAAGGACTGTGTTATATTAGAGAACTTTTCTGTGTGCACTGCAAACTAAATAAGAGCATGAAAATGTGACGGTGCACACATCACTTTGTGCCTTGATCTTCTTGCATACACAGTATATAACAGATTCACTGGAGTTTAATGTCTCAGTTATGACTTCCCAGTGTACACTGTGGTTGCTCATCACAATTCATCACTACTTCTAAAGCAGTTTAGTTACTATCTACTGCATAACCACTCCGCACAAACCCTCTAACGGCCGACACTAAATATAAGACATCCACCTTAGTTGAAAGGGCAATCTAATAAAAAAAAAACTCAAATGTCACAAAAAACAGGATTGGTTTGAGGCTTCACATGAACACAGGTGACAGACAGACTGAACAGCACATTGATATAAGGCAATAAAGCACACAATTGGTGCAATAGAGATGTGTTGACCAATAAAACTCATGCTTTAAAGTGAAACTAATGACTGTGAATGTTAAGTGCATGTATAAACCACAGCTACTGCACCTAAAGTCTCTGAACAAGACTCCCAGCTTGCATCAAACCACCAAAAATCCCCTTAAAACGATGACAACATGGGAATATGCCACAAAAACTATAAGAAACGCAATCCCCTGCGATCACTGAAGGTGAAATTACTTCTGTATGGAACTAATTCACAATAAACAGTGCAAATAAAAGCAGAAACGTGCAGCCAAGCAAGCAAGCAAGCAAGCAAACAAGCAAACAAACAGCAGACCTGCAGCACTCCAGCTCACATGCACGTTTTCACAAGCAGGAAGTAACCGAAGTAAACAGCGTCCTACCTTCAAGAAGCAGGGATCGAAACAGCGATTCAAAACAATCCTTTGGAAAGTCGCTGGAGGCCGAAGATGAAGCCGGAGCTTTACACCTGAAGTAGAGAAGTTTCATTGTCCACCGTTCACCTGGAGCTGGGAGGAAAAACACGTGGGAGGGAAAACAGCA
Organism: Planiliza haematocheilus; assembly: GCA_005024645.1. Taxonomy (NCBI): domain Eukaryota; kingdom Metazoa; phylum Chordata; class Actinopteri; order Mugiliformes; family Mugilidae; genus Planiliza; species Planiliza haematocheilus. The sequence continues at coordinate 4,955,542 of SRSE01001181.1, forward strand.
ACAACAACAACATCCGCGGAATTAATGTGTCCATCCGCTTCGTGATGATTGTTAGCAGGTGAGTTTTCTCATCATGAAACATCAGTTAAAAGAGTTGTCCTGCAGGTTAGCATCCGGTTAGCAACATAGCATCAGCAGTGCAGCAGCAACAAGTAGCTACCAGCTGCTGCAGCAACACATCTGCCTTATTTTTTTTTATTTAATAGTTTAGATTTTATATATACATATATTTACAGGTGTTTATTATATAGGCTCCCTGTCAGTATAATGCATTTGTTATTGAAGGACTTATTATCCAGCATTAATTTAAGTCATCTGTCACAAATGTGTCGAGATTGTTGATCTATTTCTTTTTTGGTGTCAAACTAAAATCAACACAAAATAATAATGGGGCATGTAAATTATACAGACTGCAGCTAAACCCTCTCAAAACTGTGGCGATGACAGTGGACTTCAACAAGAGCCCCCCATCACCCCCTCCTCTCACAGTCCTCAACAGGACAGTCCCTGCAGTAGACTCATTCAGGTTCCTAGGGTCCACAATCTCACTGGACCCCAAGTCCCCCCCACACACACTGTACGAAAGAAGGCCTCTGGAGCTGCTGATCATTTTCTACACTGCAATAATCCGGTCTGTCCTGACCACGTCCGTCACGGTCTGGTCTGGCGCTGCCACCAGACGCGACGGGGACAGTCAGGTCTGCAGAGAAGATTAGCGTTACAGAGCAGTGGACGCCAAAACCGCCCGCCACAAAGACAGTTCATTGATGACGCTCTGATGAACTCTGAGCAGTGAGAGTGTGAGACCATCCACATGAACAACAATAACTCTGCATTAATTGTTTATACTCACTGCACAAACTCCTGGATTGTTGTATATGTCGGCTCTTATTATTTTTTGTACAAGAGTGTCATATTTCATGTATGTGCACACATACATGGCCAGTAAAGCTGATTCTGATTCTGGATGGGCGTCTGCGGACGACCTGATAGACTGGGAGACACAGAGTGAGCACAGAGGTCAGCTTTTATATCCTGGAAGCTTATTTTCTGTCTGTAGTTGAAGGATTCATTTCATTTCATTTCATTTTCTGTAACCGCTCGTCCTCTGGAGGGTTGCGGGGCGACTGCAGCCCGTCCCAGCTCATTGGGCGGGACATGGACAGGTTGGGAGACCAGCACAGGCTTAAAACAAAGACATGCACACCTACGGACAATGTTAGGACTGTCTTTGGACTGTGGGAGGAAGTCAGAGCCCAGACCTCAGCCTTCTTGGCGTCATTGTTTGTCCAGCCAAAAATAGTGGAGTGTAATGCAACACCATATTTTTCTTAAGAAGAACTAGATGTATTTAGATTTAATCCTTCTGTTGGTATCTGTTGAGTTTAGACCGGTGCATCCTCACAACGCCACGTTCAGTGTGTAATTCCTGGCTGAAATAAATCTATCTTTACGTGTGATGTTTACACTTCACTTTACCGGGATGTGCATTTGGCTCCAATGCGGGGAAAAAGCAAATTACACAGGATTACGTAATTGCCCCACGGATCATGACATTGTGTGGGTTATATCATCTGTTTACAAAGGAAAAGAGCAGCCGGTTGTTTAGACCTTTCGGATCTTTTCTGTCGGAGTATCGCTCACAACGTTTAACAGCTGCGGTGGCGACGCCCGTGTCTGAGCGTGAATGAAGTGAATGTCATGTGAAAGGTCATATTATTTTGCTGATCCGCTAAGGAACATTTTTGTGTGTGTACATGTTTAATGCATGATTTACGTGCATTTCTTCTTCTTTCCTGGTCATGTCTCTTTTAAACAAACAATATTTTTGGACATTTTGCTCCATGAGCTGCCTATTTCCATGCAGATGGCTGTGCCATTATGTTAGAGAAATGACGCTGCTTTGGAATTGAATTGGAAATGTGAGCACTTTGTTCCTGCTTATAAATGCCTAGTGTGGCCATGGCTGCTCGGTGTGTGCGTGTGTGTGTGTGGGAACGACTGCGTTTGCAGGGACATTGCGGTTATGAATTTGGTTCCATTTTGTTCCACAGCGGACTCAGATCCTGGTCATTCGGTGTCAGTTAGTCATCACTAAAGTAAACTGTAATCTGGTCAGTTGGAGGGCAAATGGATGTCAGAGGTTTCCCTCTGCAGAGTCCTCTTCCCATCCTAGACTCCACGGACATGTGACACCTTAAGCCTCCTGCGTAACAGTAAATAATCCAGCCATCGTTAAACCCAACCAGATTAAAGCAAATCCCTTATGAATTGACTTTTTGTTGTAGTTTCCATAACCATATTAATGATAATATTATGATTCGCCCCTCGTTTTCTCTTCTGCGTATCACCGGGACAAGAATGTGAGCAGATTGCCGAGGGCTGCCGCACACAGAGCAGGACCCAGGGCGTCTCACCTCAGAGAAACTGTGCACGGACGGGACTCATGCTGAGTGGCATCGCGTGCTCACATGTACGAAATATGTATTTGCAATTTAATGGATTAAGGAGCGAATGACCTCTGCAGCCCGTTAAGTCTAAGCTGCCGAATCCTGAACCGTCTGTTAGACGACATAAGCTTTTATTTTATTTTTTTCCCCCGCAAATAAAATAGGAAAGGGATCTGATGTAATTCTATTATGGTGCTGCTATGGCTGTGAGTTCCTGTGCTAGTGCTATTATTACTGGTGCATCTGCTATTTCTTATGTCATGAATACAGCTGCTATGTACCGTCTTTCCTGGAATAATTAACTCCCTCTGATGTTAATAATGTTTTTTTTGCATCCTCCAAATGCACCGGGGTCTTCAGTGACTCCGGAGCAGCCGCAGATGACAGACCAGATATTAAAAAGGTTCTGATGAGCGGCCTGAAGTATATGTGTGATATTATATTAATAAGTTGCTTTAAAGGAAACTTCTTTATTCCCAGGTCCTTGGGGAGTTCAGACTCCAGGCTGAGCTGCAGAAAGTCACTGCTGCAGAGAGAGAGAGAGAGAGAGAAAGGTGCGTTGCACATACGCTGTGTTATAATGCGGGGTCTGCAGTTCATTGATACTGTGTGTGGGAGGAACAGTGGGCTGTTGTTGTTTGCACCGTCTCCTCCGGCTTTACATCGGCATGCACATAAAATCAATTGATGCGTTTAACGTTGCATTTATTTTCAAAAGGCTTTCCAAAGTAGAGATTTCCTCCTCAGATAACTCCTCTTTATTTCTCTTCCAGGATGTCAGACACGTCTTAAACTGTCTCCCTCCACGTCTTAAGTCAGCAGATTAATTTCCTCTTCTGTGACACTCGCATATTGTGCAGTTTACTCGGCTCCTTCCGCGGCAGATGTCTCCTGTAATCCCGATTATAATCTGGTTTTAAGGACGGACCAGTGGAGTTTTTTTTTTTTTTTTTTTTTTCTTTTTCCAAAATTAGTATTGTCATTGTTTTAAGTAGTTGACATGTGGGGCATATTTTGCATAGATTCAGCCCTAGATTCAGAGAAGATTTTCATCCTTCCCTCAGACACCCTAAACTGAACCCTGACAGCTGTTAGGGACACTGAACTACTCCAACGAATAACCAGCGGTATGTGTCGATTGTTTTTCTTCCCAGAAAATCCTTTTTTATTTTATTTTTAAGTTAATAATTTGTAATTTGTATAGAAACAACGTGAATGTATTGTTTCTTTCTTTGCTCAGAGGCTGTAATCTTGTTTATTTTAACATTTGTGAATCTACGTATGCCCAGCTCAGTCAGATTATAATCTTTAAAAAGTATCCTTATGCTTTTTTTTTTTTTTTTTTTTTTTTATTCAACTCATAAATGCTCCATAAAGTAAGGCCCCACGAGGGACGTGAAAGCCTTTAAGCTCAAAACATAAGCACGTCAAAACGTTAATACGTACATCCCACCGCACAAAAAAAAAAAAAAAAAAAAAAATCCATCTGCATAACCTGATATCACCCGCACGTTGCAGGACCTGCCCTCGCTGCCCTCGGACAGAAGCTATGTGATAATCAAATGGGAGGAAGCGTTACATCACAGAACGAATGGGCATGTACAGATGTGGCGGAAAAAGTAGCCAAGCAGACACTTATGATCAGCCCCAAGTAATAATGCAGCGGGCACACTGAGTGGCCATGTGGCTGTTACGCAGTCGGCCGGGGCCGTATCAGCAAAGTTGCATCATTGAGAACCAGAAAGTGTATTAAACCGCAGCAAATGCATTTAAAAAAGACGTTTTAAGTTTTAAATGGATCCTTTTTTTTTTTTAATGGATTAACTATTTCCTGCTTTATATACCAAACGGTTCTTAACTTAGCAAACATGCTGCTCCAAAACCCTAAACCCCTGAGCCCTCGGTTCTGCGTCGCCATCCATCCCCCCACCCCGTCCATTCAGATGGAACCAAGCGTGTCCCGATGATTTACGTAGCCGACACGTGGCGGCCATTAATCAGGTGGTGGAGATAAGACCAGCGGTTGAGGGTGAATGCAGGTGGAGATGAAAACTCATTGTATTCCTCTCTCCCTTTACAGACCATTCGTCATATTGATTCGGTTGATTTCCATAACAAAGGGTTCAGGTGGTGCCCCCCTGTATTGTGTGTTTGCATTCATTCATTCTGTGCACAGTCATGTTGCTCTGGAAAGTTTCTCTGTGCCGGTCCTGATGCTAGAGGAGGGGAGCTATTTGTGGATGCGTGTTTGGCTTTTTCATCCCAGAGGTTTACCGGGCTTCTGGACATACGCTGTGTCCCCGGCCTCACGTGACCTGAACACACTGAGCTGTCCACAGAGGACAAATTGGGCGATTAGTAGCAGACAAGGACGCTAAACTTTAATTTACTGCATTATTCAACATGTTTTTTCTCCCCCTTGTTGAGAATCACCTGAGCACTGCGCTGATCTACGTCGGCGGTTTGCTTTGTCATATTAATACGTAAGGGTTTTAAGAGTTTAATGATGTTTGTTAAGTTAAATAGCCTGACTAGTTTTTCTCTGAGGTGGCTCGACAAAAAACGATGTTTGTGGGCTTCTAATGGAACTTTGTTTAAATCACATGTGAAAGAGAGGCAAAAAATAGTGAACACAATGCCGTTCGGTTATAAAATGAAGCAGTAAAACCACATATAAAGTGTTTTCCTCATCTCCTGTAGCCTTGTAGCTCACAGTCGGGCGCTAGTGGACGTTCCAGGCTCTTGTTGCCTAGGTAACCCTCCCCTCGTACATTGCCCACCTCAAATGACTCCCAAGTGGAAAAAAGCTGAACATAAAAACATTGCTAGTTCGCCGATCTCTACACGAAAACACCATCAACGCTGTTGTTGCTCCATCTGGGTTCGGGATGGTGAGTTTGTGGGTGGAACCGAAGGTGTCGATGGTGTTTCCCTTGTGGCTCCAAAGCAGTTGTGACTCATCAGAAAATGGACGTGGGCCTTCTGAGGGTGTCCTGTGGTGTCTGGTAACGTAATGTTGTTAGTGGGGGGGCTTTTGGGTGCTGTGGGTTGAGGGGAGGGGCCTCTGTGGATCATCTTGCAGAGGAATTTGGAGGCCAGGTCTAGGTTGATGATGGTACAGTAACATCCACGTGAAATGTCAGGTCCAAAAGTTTCCCAGCAGAACATTGGATTGTCACAGGATGGTCATGATGTTATTTAGTTTACCTGTCAGTGGTTTTAATGTTGTGGCAGATTGATGTACTCCACATCACATACATAAAAGCTTGAACTTACAGCACACACACGTGAAATTCCTTACAGGCGGCATGGTCAATGTTTGTTGTAACTTCATATGTGATTAACCTGCTAAAACTTTTGTTTTTTAATTTAATTACAGGTATTAATTTACACATTTTAGGATGTGCCTTTATGCCTGTCGTCCTTTACCAGTCCTGGGCACAGCCTGTGAGGAGGCAGTGGAGGACAGAATATCATTAACTCTAAACGTAATGGCCCAAAATTCCACAGACAATATTAGATTCGAGATTAAAGTGATTTGGCACTTTGCCAGCCCGAAAATATTGGCCTGAAATGCAGAGGGAGCTAACTAAATCAAATGTTTTGTTCCATCAAGCTGGCTACAGAGATAAAAGAAGCAGTGCATCATCTAACCCTCTATTTGCCCGGCAGTTAAATCGCAAAGGGTCGTGGGTTTGTGAACTCTGTCCACCAGCTGAATCCTCATCAGTCTCTCACATGCTTTTACAGCAAATGAAGTTAATGCCCCCGGTCTGAAATGACTTAGCTCCTTGAGAGGCATTTCCTTCTCCTCCCTCTCTGTTTCTCTGTTTACAGCTCAGGGATAGTATCCTGGCTTTTGCACAAAATTATTAACAAAAACAGGTTTGCAGCGATCAGCGGTCGTCATTATGAGCAGGATGGAGATGCTTCATCATGACCCGTCTGTAAACACTAACTGCTGGTGAAGCTGAAGCCGCCTGAGGTCTTTTGAGGCCTCGTTTTGCTTTTGACTCCAGCAGGTCGTCTATTTCCCATTTTTCCCTTGTAACAGACGTGCACGCGACATAACTCAGAGCCTGTTCTGTCTCCCGTTACTGGCTTGCTCAGCAAAATATCCTGCCTCATCTGGTGCACAGAACAATAACCATTTTGTTCTGTGTCATCTTAAAATTGGAGGGAATGGACAAATAGGACATAAAGCTGTTATGATGAAGAAGATTTGTTCATTTATTTATTTATTTTTTATAAACTGCTTGCACTCAGGTATTTTCCCAGCTGATTTTGTGTGGCTCAGGTTATATAATGCCTCCTTCTTGTGACATTTTAACAATAAAGTAACTTTAATCGTAGACCTGTAACCACCCAACTTTAAGTTGTAATTCAAACAGTGATGGTCAGACATTAAATAAACAAGATACACTAGCTAAGAAGCTATGATTCATACATTAAAAATTAAAGCCATAGACAATACAACACCATTCATTCCAGCAGCCATTTGAATGTTACTTAGACCTATACCACCCACCTAGACCAGAGCAGGCACTCCCACCCCTTAGCTATGACACTCCTTGATGGCAGTCCCAGCAAGATGCAGCCTGACAGGTTTAGGAAAAGCTCAAAAAACATGAACTTGGCCTCCTAATTCACTACATGCCAAACTGATCAAGTATCTGTGGGATGATGAACCACAGAGGCCCCTCCCCTCCACTCGTAGAAAGAGCTACTAAGTGTTTTCATTGTTGTAATCTTTTATTTTATCAAATCTCTCAATATTTCTCAGCTTCTTTAAGATTCATACATTCATAGTCATAGTTTATCCTCCGTATCTGTGCAGACTCTGTAAAGATTCTCTAGTATCATGCTTATCGTGCTGACGCGCTCACTCTCACTTCCTTTGCTGAATAAGACTTGAGTAAACAAAAACTGATGCACCAGAAGCAGACGTACCATCTGATCCATTCTTTACTGTCTGAAACTTTTACAGCATTTCAACCTATGACAGTCAGTGTTGCCAGATCAGGTGGATCGACACCCAGTTAGATGGCTTTGAATTTCATTTTGCTGGTAAGAATAAAGGCTGGTTTGGGATTATTTTTTGTTTGTATTATTACTTTTAATGCTGATTTGAAATGAATTTATTTTCTCTTCCCAAGACTGAATGTTTGTGTGCTTGTGTCAAGTACAAAATATTCATCTAATAGTTTGGTCAGAGATGTAGGGTTTTTTTTTTCAGTAGTATTTGTTAATGTAGCCTTGTACCGCTCACCTCAAGCAGAAACAAACAGTGGGAAGGTGAGGTATGATTAGTTTTTTCATTTTCAAACATCCGGCACCCTTAATGCATTTTATCAAATACATTACAGCTCTGTGGAACCACTAAAAGGATTTATACACTTGTAATGCTGTAAAAATCTGCTACAGCCTCTTAATTTTCCTGCATTTCATTGTTTTTCACAATACATTTTGCTATATGTCACTTTTATTTATTTTTTTGTGTGTGGAGTCGGTTTTCCATAGTATGCAGACGTCCCCTATCGCAGTGCAGAAAATAATAGAATGAAAGAAGCTCCATGCCTTTTGTCCCTCGGTGCCATAAGTCAATTCGATGCTAAATTGAATTTTGATGAACAGATAAAAAGAAAGGAGGTCTTTTTTTTTCGTGCTGACACCGTGGAAACCATTCATGCATTCTTCTCTTAACCGTTGATTTACTGTCTCGATCAATCTCCTGCGGGGCTCTTTGTTGCAGCAGCAGCTAGACCTGATATGGAAGCAAAGCACCTCTCAACTAGTTTTTAGTTTGACCTTTTTTTTATCCTGCGTCTGGTCTCGTTCTAGCAAATGCTATGAAGGACTGGGAAGAGCAAATCTTTCTGCGCCGTCAGTGCTTGCCACGTGCCCCACCCTGTTCCTTTCCCGTCACGTTCTGAATCTCAAGTTTGTCGCCACCATCCTCTGTCCTTGAGCCTCACTCTCGGGTGATTGAATTAGCAGGATGACATGTGCGGGCACAACGACCAATTTATCTCAAAAGTTAACGGTTCTCCAGTCGACCGGCGCTATTTGCTAATCAGCTTTGCGCAGAGCCTAGAACGTGCCCCAGACGACCACCCCGCCAGAATAAAGAGGAGCCTCTGTACTTTTTATCCTGTCCGAGCAAGGAAACAGCTCTGTGGTGATGAGACAGCAGTGTCAGATCGTCATTAATTTATCTCTTATATGGTTGTACGACTTATTCTGCTTGATACTTAATCTCTTGTGTAGCTGAATGGCATCTAATTGTGTGCAGGGAGGAGGAAAATCTATTTCGCCGCTTAAAAATTCCATTACATTTTCTGGTCCTTCTCACAAATTTCACCTGAATTATTACTATCCTATACCGAGCAAAGCAAATCATGCCACTGAAAAAGTCATTAATAAATGATAAACCAGCAGCTGTGAGTGTCAGTATTATGCAATCACCCTCGACTCCTGTGTGTGTGTGAGAAGAAGGGAATAGAGGGAGCGATGACTTGGCTGAAAAGCGTTCCAAGAAGCCGGCGACAAGGCTTCTCCAGACTTATCCATATTGATGCCGCATTTACCCCCAACTCCACCTCCCCTGATTGACCTGGAACTTACTGTTTAATGCATTATTGAAAAGGACTGAGGCCCTCAGGTGTTCTGGACAGTATACAGGCTATGAGAAGAGTTTGATATTTTATGCTTCAGCAATGTCCAGGAAATGCACATATCCACTGCCTAACGCTCGCACTTTTAGAGGGTACTCAATCAGGAGGAATGCCGGGAGTGTAAAAAACACTCAAGTGAAACGCGATGTTCGGCGCGGCTCTGTGAGAATTACGTGTTGCGTGTGAAAATGGTTTCAGAAATGTTGCTGATAAAAAATCAAGTAACAGCCACTTGGTTAACCAAGAGTGAGGTAAAATATCGGTTGTGTGTCGTGCCGAGGAGTCGGTGTTAGCCCACTGTGGAAATGACTGTAATGTATGCATGTCAGAGGGTTGTACATACAGTCGATTCAGGTCGTTTTGCGTTCCTTGCTGCGGGACTATTAAGGCTGAGTCTAGTCATTATGCTCCAGTTGTTTTTGCTGACTTCAACTATAGGCATGTTTAAAATTGCCTGTGTTTGTCTGCTTTTAGTTTGCTTCATGAATAAATACTTCATAATTTAATGTCAGTTTCCTATACTAAATACTTTAAACTAGTACCCTTTTTATGTGCTAATAGCATCACTACATTCATTGAGGCTGAAATATCAACCAACAGCCATTGGATGTTATTGTATTTGTGCACATATTCGTGATGCCCATAGGATGAAAACCAACGACTTTGGTGATGTCCCGACTTTTGCTCTATCACCACCAGAGGGTCATTTTTCATCAGCGGATGGATTTAAGGTTTATGGCTCCCATGGACAGTCAACCCTAATGACTTTAGTGGTCGTGACAAACATTTATTTTTTTTCGTTTCCAAAGGCAAAGAAGAGAAGCTTGAACCAAACTCGGCTTAGTCCAGGAGCCTGTTGACGTTGCAACAGAAAATGCTGCAAAGCAACAAGCAACATTTGGTATGCATAGGTTTTAATCTATAAATAGGTGACTAGTCAGAATATCTTTCAAGAAGCCAAATGCATGCAGGATTCAGGATCAGGTTAATGATTATGCTTCTATAACAGCAGAACATTAAAAATAACCCTTTTCCTTCAGTTTCTCACTTTAATCTGGACTGAGGCCACATGTCATAACTGATTAAGGACAAATTGCTGCAAATTGAATGCTTATGAGAGCAGCTGCAGAGAAATCAGCAGGTCCCGGTTAGAGCTTTATATGTGTTGCGGTCATATGGGGACAGCACATAAAGGCTTTAATTTGAACTCAGGCCCATATGTTGTTATTTATTTCATACCAGATACAAATACTGTAGTTAGATTTGTTATGTAACTGGCGCAGTGCATTTGAGGATACTCCCGACTTGAACCCCTGCAGCATTTGTCCTGATTGAGAGCGTCCCGAGACTGTGACACAGCTGGGCAGGGACCCACACATTATGAGAAATGTTGAGCCGTGGCCACCGCCAACACACCCGCCGTCTTTTCTGTTTACTTCTCCACCAACTGTTGCCACTGTACTGGCATTTAAAATCTATGACTAACCAATCGTTGACATTCCTCCAGGGTAAATCAATCAAAACAAGAAAGCTGTAAAAAGCCTCGGCCCACCGCGAACAATGATTGACAACTTGGCCCGGGCTGACGTGAAATACAATTAGCCGATGCAGTCGTCAGGTGACCTCTCAGACAGGTCGAATCACACTGCGTAGCGCTACTCTGCATGAGCTGTAGTGTTTTTGTTGGACCAAATGAGAAGCAGGAACAATAATACCTAACAAGGATGTGTGACTGAGTAGTTGTAACGTGCAAACCAGTTATAAGCTTCTGGCAATAATTATAATATCAGGGGTTTGCAGGTGTTATTGATGCAAGCTGCCAGTCAGCTGTCGAGGTTATCTACAGACTGCAGGTTCTCTACTCCAGCGGTCAAGTAAGGTCTTTTCTCTCCTTCTCTGATTTCTCTCACAACTATCTGACCGTTTCATGGATACAGATTTTGCAAAGGATCTCAGTGCAAGCTGATCTGCAATACACTGTATGGCTCTGTAGCATTTTAAAGGCGGGATAGGCGGCACTCAGAAAATGAAGACTAATATGAAGTTGCTCTAATATTTGTCAGACCTTTGGCAATGAAAGTAGTTGTTGGCGAGCATCCATACAACCATTAGCCTGTCAAAGTATAGCAGAACAACAGAGGAAAAGTGGCCCGCTATATGTTGTTGATCCAATCCAGCAACAAAACAAGTCTTGCTTGTAGACATCTTAGCTTACGAGGACGGTGTTGCCTTATTTCTTAAATATTAAAAAGAAGGGGGATTGTTTTCATGCATTAGGGGATACCGCGTCACAGGGATGGGGCTTGAAACAGAAGCATTTATTCTGGAGGGAATATAAAGTGATGCAACGTGAGTCAGTGTCTGTCTGGGCTGAAAATGAGAGAAACCTGGGATTGGGAAGAAATGAGTTTATGAGACAGCTCAAATGTGGTAGAGCCCAGACTGTAAAGAAAAAAAAAAAAATTAAGATTACATAAAATAAGATCAATGCTGCCTTTTAATGGGACTTGTGGTCTAGGCAGTCATCTGCACGTAGGAGCCACTTAGGCTAACCGTTTAGCAAGCTAAACAGCAGTTAGCATAATGTGGTAGCAGCAATGGAGTAATGATAGAACGAGACCGAACGATAAAACGAATGTTTTCTGTCATGTCTTTTCATCATGTCTTTCTTGGATTTTCTGTTTACTGTATTTTGTTAAGTCTTGGTTTTTTCATAGTCATGGCTTAGTGTTTAGGTTTTCTGCTTCCTGTTTTATTGTGTTAAGGTCTGAACTTCCTGTTTTGTTACCCCATGTTTTCTTTTGATTAGCTCATTGGTTTCACCTTGTCCCTTGATCTACTTCACTTGTGTCTCGTCACCCCTGTTCCTCATGTGTATATATAGCCCTGCCTCCCTCTTTGTTGCGTCATACTGCTTGTCCGCCATGTCCACGGTCCATGTTAAGTGTTTCATGCCATGTTGTGTTTTTTGGATTTGCTGCCCTCTCAGCAGCACCCTTGGTTTTTGTAAAAAAAAATTATTATTATTATTTTTTTGCCTACTCCTGCCTCTTGAAGTCCAGCATCTGGGTCCGTACTCCCAATACCTGCTACCCTTTTTGACGGCAAGGCTGTTGGGAATATCAAGACGGTTACTTAGATATATTATAACATTACAAAGGAAAGGGCAGTCATGGACATTTCTGGTATGCACAAGTTAAACACAATCCCATCTGAAGGCACCAGAGATATCTGTTCCTAATTTTGATGGATTATTATTGTTGCATTCGGACACCCAAACTACTTGCTTTACAAGCTATTGTGCACACATTCTCAGTAAAGCATGCATCCACACGGAGAATGCAACCTCACCGGCTGTACACAGTAAGTAGATGTGATGATCCCCTACAGTAGGAAAATCAATGGTAACATCACACACAGCTTGAAGACAAGACAGACAGGGTGGTAACACATCTGGAGGCAGTACCTTCACCTTTGTGTTTACGGCTTGCCAAGAATGATCACTCTGGCGGCGAGAGGTGCACCTCTGTGTGTGCGCAGGTCAACCTTAAAGCTAGAGCCTCACAAATCAAACCAGTCCAGCGTGTTCTCCAGAAACTACCAGAGAAACCACAGACGAAAAATCACAGCAACAAATGGGATAATAACTTCTCGTCTGAAATGTGTGGCGAGGTGAGCCGGGTGCCGAGGCCTGATGCTGCAGAGCAGATTTTAATGATGGTGACCAATGTTACCAAACGGTTTTCATCCAGATCAGGTACATAAAGATTTTTTATAGATTATTCTGTTTATGTGCAGTGTGTGTCATTAAATATGGCATAATTCAATATAGCAAGAAACTTTACCATAGATGACATATTTGGAAAATCCTTAATGAATGACTGTACATGTTGCATCAGTATTAAGGGCCTGCTGGAGAAAAATAATCCTTTTTATTCACATTTCTCCCGCATGGATTGCCACAGTCCAGCCATCTGCTCCCTGGCTCTTCATTTCAGTGCTTCCAAACCAAGCAATACAAAGCACACCCTTCGCGTCGAAAGCAATGAAACCATCCACCTGACATGGGAACTGCCAACAGTCCTGTCAGTCATTTTGCTGAAAAAATAATCAAATCACCAATGCACTTCACTTATAAAAAGGTTTTTTGTTTTATTTTGTGCAGTGGAAACAGACCAGTGCCGTGCCTTTATTGACAAGTATCCCATAGAGCGATTAAGATGCAAGGATTATTTCAAGGAGGGTTACAGTGGACTGTACATGTGTCTGTGTGCATGTAAGAGTTGGTGGTAAAAATGAGCCATGGGACCCAGAGGAGGGGGAGAGATGTAACAGCGAGGAGGGGCGGTGAAATGTGGCCGTTTCAAGGACACTGCACTGAGGTTATATTTATCGATTGCAGCTCCACTGAGGGCACACATGAAGTAACATGTACTGAAGCCGAAGTAAATTCCAATCTCTCCGTAATTGCTACTGCAGTTGTTTTTTTGTTTTTTAGGGAGGTAGTAATCAACGGTGGGGAAATGCTTTAAATCGGCTTAGTCCAGATTTTGTCTGTGTTCTTACGGAGTCTGTAAGATTGAGCTTGTCAGACAAACCAATAGAAATAAATACAATGCCTTTTGTTTTGTTACTGAAGTGACGTTCTTTTGGGCTCGGACGCGCATCACGCCCCTGCTCAGCTCCATGTGGAGACTGCTTTTTCCACGATCCCTTCCGTGTGGATGGGCATGTTTACAGCAGCGAGACTCCCTTGCACAGCACATCTCTTTACACCTTGCGTGACTCACCACTGAACAGCTGGTGCAAGTGAAGGAAGAGAAGGAGGGAGAGTCACCGTGACATGTGGAGGGAGAAATCGCTCTCGCCCAGACGACAGGAAGAAAACTCTATATTAACCTGCTGCCGTAGCAGTGGGCAGCACAGCAGCCAAGGCTGTGCTGCCCACTGGTCCTGCTTTGCCTTCTTGATTAGGTAACTATATATCAGCTACACATGATATGTAGTGGAAAACAAATATCTCAAACACCTCAGATCTATTTGATGCTTTTGTTTCTTGGTATTTTTCCACGGTATGTTTTTCACTTTGGATGTGATTATAGGCTTGCAGATACAGACTGTGGATTTACTTTAACACTGACAGAAATGTCCTCACAAACATTTAAAGAGTTTAAATGTAGCTAAGAGCGTCCTCCACATTTCTCCTCACCTAACATTGTCCAAAACATCAGAATTTAATCACATCTTTCCCGCTTACAGGACTCTGAAGCCAGCTCCTTGCACTCCCTGCTCAATTGTAGATCAAGTAGGTGCCATATGTTGAAAAGGAAGAACGCTGCGTGATTATAATGATGGAACAGATGCTTTCCGTTCAAGGGTGAACATCAGCCGGAAGTCCCGTGAACACCACTGTGAAAGCAGCAGCAACTGTTGGCATCGAGAAGCCACAGAGGCTAACAGTTTAGCAAGATAGCAAACGGGCGACGGGCAGAAAATTAGTAAGAAAACTGTGTTTTAATGACATCTTTCTTGTGCTTTAGCCAATCCTACCCATCCCACCTAGCCAAGGCCACGCCTCCCCTTCTCAACAACATGTGACCATCAACCTCCTGTTGGAGTTACTAAGAGATCTAACTGAAAACCGGACAATAAATGGCACTTCATTCCTTAAGAGCTTTTATAACAGAAAATGCAAAGTAAATCTACTAAGGATAGCTGTGTTGAGGCCTAGTTGTTAGTAAGATACACGCTACATCAAAAGGAACAATTTTGAGATCGAAACAGGTAAAGCGCTTATTCACTGCTGCAGCATATAGAGAGAAGCTGAAGCTAAAATATTGACTAAAGAGGCGCCTTGTGATGCTGTGTATTAAAGCTTCGCAAACAATGCGCTGAAAAAAAAAAAAAGCTTGTGGGAGGCAGAGTGACCTTGAGACTAAACACAACCCTCGGAGGAGAAAGTCACAGGTTTGATTCATGTGACGGCGACTGCGTCACTGGCATCTTTCAAAATGTGAAAGAATTCCTCTTCATTCTCCTCAAGTGAGACTTTTGTTCCCGAGGAGTGCATGAACGATGCTGGTGATGCAGGCTGTTAATATTTCTAGTGAGCTCAAACTTGCTGTGGCTCTCTCCCTCGGTCCCGTCTGGGCATGTGCAGAGAAGCACTGCAGTGCTGCACTGTGGGGAGAGAGACAGACAGAGAGAGAGAGAGACAGAGAGAGAGAGAGGAGTTTTGACAGTGGGGAGCTCATACCCTGCAATATTCTTATTGTCATCCCATGTTTGAGAGAGTATTTAGAGGATAAAAGACAGTATATGTGTATAGTCCTCTGCTGGAGCCCTGAATTATGAAGAATCCATTAAGCATGAGAGGGGTTAACGTCAATGTCAGCATCCAACAAAGCACCAAATCACTTTTCTTGGCACATGGTCTAATTGCACACCTCTTCATTGTGCAGGAGCGTGTCTCTTTACAGATTTTCTCCAGCCAAACAACAACACAGAGTCTGTTTTTTCCACCTTTCTCCAGTTCAACTCGGGGATTTTTCAGCCTCAAGGACAGCATCCTAATCAAGAGAAACAACCCGCCTGTCCTTTTCAGAAACAGTTTTGTTCTCTCTGATTGTTTGCTCCCACGCGAAACCTCTGCCAACTGTGTCCTGTTTCTGTTGTTTTTTCCCTGCTTTACTTCAGTTTGGGTCAATTTGTTCTCTTGCAGGTACTATCTGTGCCCAGGCAATGAAGACGGAGTAAGAGTTTCACTTGGATGGGGCGTTGTTAGGTAAGAAACAAAATAAGTTACTGAGAATGGATTTTACAGCCACATGATCACGGATTTAAACAGAGATTAAGGCTAAATAAAAGAAATCAAGAGCAAAGTTAAACCAGGTGAAATACACATTCCTGGACACAGAAGCCTCATTGTAAAGCGTTTATTTTAAAGTGACAACAAAGTACTAAACTAGTATTAAGTGGAACAAAGTAAAGGATAAAAATGCTTCCTCTGTTGTTCTGTGTTTTTTTTTTTTTTTTCTAGAAACTGATGACCTGGCTGAAGATAATTATTACATATCTCTGAGGCAGATAATGTTATGAGTGAGGTTATTAGCCCTGTAGCTTTGATACAGTATCAGGCTGCAGCATTAATTGGCTACGTGTGCTTCTGCAGGCATGATCTTTCTCTGCCTCTCGGGCTGCTGAGGCATCAAAACAGGTGGAACATAAATGGCACAGCATGTGCACCTCAGAGTCGTGACGCACCCTGGTATTTCTAAAAGCTGTCATCCATTTTGTGGGCAATGATGACGATAGTGGCGAAAGGGGGTGGGGGTGGGGGCTGGGGCGGGATCTCTTGGTTGAAAGGGCCATCAAGTGGTCGGGAACTGAACTGCACCTTCAGAGGGGTCTGTTGAAATGAAGCCAGCAGACCGGTGAAACACTGCTTTCCCTTGAACTGAAATGGTCACGGCTGAGCGGACCCTTTGAAGCCGGCTGCTAAATGATACAGGCAGAGGTACCTACCAGTCTCCAATAGACAAAAACTTTATTATCGTAAGAACCATTTTGTTGAATTTCTCCTGACATTCTGACTATTGTCACGTCCCTAATACCCTGAATAATGTTAAATCATACCTGCCTGACCTCACAGATAGAAAAGCTGCCATAGTGGCTGTAAGCGACACCGCAGTCCTCCTGTTTCACCGGGATATCCTTTACAGACTCCTCAGTGACTCCGCTACCCAACTCCCTGTAATGGCACACTGCATTCCTGAGAAACTGAAGAACTCTTGAGTTCTGCAGGTGCCAGCGAACACTGTTTGTGCTCAGATAAGGCCCGTCGACGAAGGTCACATCGAGGTCAAGGTCTTTCGGAACTAAAGTCAGCAGTGTCACGAGTCTAGGATTTCTCCTACAGCCTCTTAGATCACTTAACCCAAAGCATGGGCAGGATGGAGAGATGAGCTTAATTTAGCAGAGGGAGCATCAGTGCAACAGCTTAATAGTAAAAATATATATAATAAAACCATATTGGAACCAGTTTTGTTCATACAATTGTCCATTTTTCTCCTGCAGTGCTTTCCTTGTTACACTTCATTCACAAACTCCGCTATTCTCTTTCAACCTGCTGCTCAGCTCTGTTTGTGATGACTTAGCGGATGTAAATCCCCAATGTTCTGACACAGTGAATTAGTACGGCAATTTGTTTTGCACTACACACATTTCCTCTCGGTTTCTGCAAGTGCAGGGTAATGAGATGCATGAACTGTGAGTTCAGTAGATCTGAGCAAACAACACTAGTTTGTTGGGATAAAACAAATAGCCAAGTAGCCCACCTTGTAAATGTTTGTTATTAACATCATTTACTTCATTATATTAACTTTTTAGAAAGTAAATCCAGAACAACTTCTCAGTAGTTTTTAGGAAATAACCTGCTTTTAATTATCTTGCAGTAAAGTGTTTATCTGGATGGATGGATGGATGGATGGATGGATTATAGTCATTGTATTCCTTAAACCTTATGTAATCATGTTTGTCCTGCAGGGCCTCACAAACTCTGCTATTCTCTTTCAACCTGCTGCTTAGCTTCGTTTCTGATGACTTGGCGGATGTAAGCCCCCTGTGTTCCGACACAGTAAATTAGTACAGTAATTTGTTTTGCACTACATTCATTTCCTCGTGGTTTCTGCAAGTAGAGTTTCTAATGAGTAGCATGAAATGTGACTGACTTAATAAAACAAACACCACTAACTTATTTGACTAATTAGAAAATCATTTGGCAAATAGTAAAATAAATGAAAACAGGTGCAAGTCAAATTACTTTTGAACACTATTCAAGTGGATATGATAAAGTAACATTTATCTAACATAATCTCTAAATACATTAGGATTTATTTTGAACAAACTTCAGGTGTTTTTTATGAGCATAACCTCAAACATGCAGTAGAGAGAGAGAGAGAGAGAGAGATTGCACATATTTATGTTGTTGAACAAATGTCACAAATGTTGCACTCTTTATATAACTTTGCCTAGTTTAACTTGTCTTAGCTTAGCTTGTCTTAGCTTAGCTTATCTACTCAGCTAACAGTGTAATGCGGATGTGCAATGAATTTTGACTTTATTAAAGTTTAAGAAGCAGCTGAGTACTGATGAGCAATATTACATTATACAGAAAGGTGCTTCTCTTACTTAATCTGCGCTCATTAATATAAAGGGAGAGGATAAAATAATAAGAGCAATTCAGCCTGCACAAACGCTCACTAGATCATTGAGTACACTCGAATGTATTCTATTATAACTGTCCTGCACTAGATCTTAGCTTAATGGAGGTTAATGGTATTCAGCAGTTGTTTAAAAATCACTGAGGGTGATGTTAATTCAAATGTGTTTTCAGTTCACTGTTGAACTGCATTGTGAGTTGCACCAACACATGTTTCTGTTATTCAGTGGGCTAAATAACAGGAAGACTTTTGTGACAGCTACATCCTCCAAAATAATAATAAAGTTGAATTGCCTTTTGTCTTATGCTGCAGTCACGAAGGGGGGATTTAGTGCAGGGCTGATATATATATATATATATATATATAGCAGAATATATTAATTAGCACGGGTGTACCTAATGTTTTGGCCGGTGAGGTTACTGCAGATTACGAAGGTGTCATTTTATTCACGGCCGCACGGTGGCAGCAAAGCTCGTGTCGCACAAGGCGCGTCCGACTACAACCACTACGACTCCTCCGAGCGCGTGTCCGTGTAAATGTGCGTGCGCGTGCCGCTTGAATGAGCGTTAAACTCTCTAACGGTTCTTTTTTCCAGCTCAGTTTACAACGTTTCACGGAGGAGGTGTCCACGAGGTCTGTCTGTGTGCTTTAAACTCCTTGTCTCATTTCATTTTTAATTATTGATGAGTTTAAAATATTCGGTTACTAAGCTAGCTAAACTACAAAGGCAGAAGTTTAAGGTAGTTTCTCTTCTTTTTTTTTTGACAACTTAAGTTATACTCATCATAGTCGATATGTTGTCATAAACTCGGAGTAAGTGGGAGGGTCTGTCTGTCTCTCTGTGTGTGTGTCTGTGTGGGTGCTACACCACTTAACGTGACTGTGAAGTTATATCTGCGGGGAGATAATCATTACAAGTGTGGACTATCGACAGGAGCCGGGGTGACTGGACCGATGAGATGCTGCTAAAACGCAACAGGAGCCCTCTTCTGCTCACCGTCACCTGCATGTACTTCTCAGGGGGTCTGCTGTGGTCCTACCAAGAGGAGGATGCCAGTGACGGGTAAACTTGACAGGAGAGGACTCGCTGCTGCTTGCTTTCAAAGCAACTTTACATGCTTTATTTGATTCAGAAATGTTTGCTTCACAGAGAGAAGTGCAACGAAAATAACGTTTCGACCACAAAGTACCCCTGCGTGAAGTCTACCGGGGAGGTCACGACGTGTTACAGGTACAGCAGCAGAGTGACTGACGTGGATGGGTGATGTGGTAATATAAAGATTGTGACTGCCACTGAGAGGGGCTCCACATGATGCTGAGCTGGACATGTGTCACTTATTCATAGCAGCAAGTCAGTGCAAATAAAACTGCAATATAAACGTAACTTGGCACAGCTCTGCTATTATCGCATGACTCATGACAGTTTTGAAACAAAAATCAAAAGGCTGTTAAACATCATCTTTGGTTCTTGTGTCACATCAATGTGGTTTAGTTATCAGAAAAATCAACTGTGGTTGATTCATGCTGAGAAACATCTAAACATCTTAAAATATGGATCTATTTGTTGAAATGAATGGACTGGATAGAGTTAAAGGTGACTTCTCCTCTTATTCATTATCTTATCGGATCTTAGCGATCCTTCTATCCAGATTGGCCTGTTATGCTCTGATGCTGCCTCTAATCGTGACAGTTCACAGACGCAGTGGACACAGCATTGCGCCCGCAGCAGAACTCCTGTCAGAGGCCACGGATTAAGTTGTTAGACCCTAATCTGTCTTCGTTGCATGTGTCTGCCTCGCAGGCATCATGAGAAAAGACTTGTAAATGCTGACTTTAAAGTGCTGCCGCTCATTCAGCACTCAAATATCTACTAATTGTATCAAGACTTACGTGACTGACACATGCACTGTGCGACAAATAGTGCAGATTTACAAGCAGGTCGCCCACAAAGTCAAATAATTTGATTAAAAGAGCTGGAAACGTACACTCACCAGCCGCTTCTTTAGGTACACTAGTGAAAACAAAACTAAAATAACAGCCCTGCACTAAATCCTTCTTCGTGATCGTTAATGAAACATTGTTAGAAAGGTTATAATTCAACTGTATGATGATGAAGTTCATGGTGCTCTGTTGAATTTAACTGTGCTTCCGTTATTTAACCCAGCCAATTGACTATAATGGGTTTGGCAAAATAATAGAAAACTCTAATGGTGAACATTTAACTTTCATGAAGCTGAGATTTAATTCAGGACTGTTATATTAGAAAGTATTCGTTTTCATTAGTATACCTAATGAATTGGCAAGTGAGTGTATTTAATTTTCCTTGAATGTGTCGCTCTAAATTTAAGCACATTCTCACAGAGGACGTTGCTGTTCTGAAGATTGGGACACAAAGTTGTAAAACTTATTTATGGAACTAATTCCAAACATTTTGTCAATGATCTTGATTTATAGCAGATCTGTTTCGGTATATCCTTTTATGAAATAAAGATATGACAGCTTGTGGGATATTTCCTCTGAGAAGTCTTTCAAACGTAGGCTGCAAATGGTTTCATTTTTGCATCACTTGACAAACTGCTGGCCCTGGTTCAAGCTCACAGTGACATCCTGTTTGATGTTCCAATCTCAAACACACTCTTAACATAATGATGTTGGTTTATGGTTATTGGCTGCAGCCGCAGTTGTTTCCCACAATGTTTATTTAAAGAAGAAAAACTGTTTCAGCGCAGAGCCAAGATAATGTTTCCTGGGTGCATTTCAGTTCACCTGCACAGCGCGAGCCGACGACTGCACGTCAGCCCTGAATGGTCAGCGGAGACGTTTTATTGAAGCGCCAAAGAAATTGTACAATAACTGGCATTTGGTAGTCTGAATGCAGATTATCTATACTGCATTTATCTCAAAATGCAGACACATACCAGTGCTATTATGCCTTGGCATGACTAAGATGTTCTTCAAAGGGAACAAAGTTGGCAAGATTCAATTGCCAAAGGAAAGTATAGGTTTGTGGCATTCATTAGGCGATCTGTAAAATATCAGGGCGCCTGCACATCTCGGAATAGTTTGTCGTCACGACAATTTGCGTAAATGTAGTTGTTAGATGGGCATCAGTCTACCACTAAAGCTTACAATGCAAATGGTGTGAGCAACCTTTCATTGCAGTGTTGATATTATTATTGGCTCGCAGTAAAGATGTTTAACTTTTTCATGTGCAGTTTATTTAAAAGATCCATCACCATGAATTTGGAGTTTTTGGAAACATTTGATAAACTTGACAGCAAACACGCCCATTTTGGTCATGGCATGCCACTGTGTGCACAAGTTAATACTCATTCTGGGAGCATTTATCATATTGGGAAAACAGCACCCGAGGAGACACGGGAGACCCTGAGAGCATATGTCACCATACAAGAGAAGGACCAGACTTTCAGAGAACATATCTGTCTCTGTGCCAGTGCAGGCGCAGTTTTCAGTTGTTTGGCATGCAGATTGTCATATTTCAACTGCTTTAAGGGCTCGGTGTGCTAGGATTCCACTTATATATTCCTACATTTTCAGTTTTATAGGTCGTGGGATTTAATATGCTTGGCTCATAATAAGATGTGAAAAGCAATGCAAGCGCTTTTGTTCCAGAAGTTTCACTTAAATCACAAATGCCTGTGATTGCGACATAAATGCTTTGCTAAAAGCCAGAGAAGGGCTTGATTGAAATGATAAGCTGTGAGCTGTTTGTCCCAATTTGGCAACATCTTCACTGGTCACGGCTGTGGTGCTTTTGCAATGTATCGCCCGGAGATCAGTTCATAATCAGTACTGCCAGTAGAATGACTTATCTCAGGAAAAAAAAGTTTGTTTCTGTTGATGGCTATCTTTTCTTTGTTGGCTTGCCTGGTGGTCATGGCTGACGATGCTAACTATGCTGTTTTTCTTATAGTTTATTGTTTCTCAAACCACAGTTACTGCTGCAGAAAACATGAACCCCTCTGAAGCTGTGTCCAGAGATTTTTCCTTCTGTGGCTTGTGTCACAAAGCTGGATTACTAAATTAGCTGAACGACAGAGTAGAGTATTTTATATCAATGGAGATTTTAAGGCCTTCCAGGTTTTACTTAGCAGTTATCCAGCTAACTTGGCAATCCAGCTTAGTGAGACAGACCCCCCGGGGTAAATATACCTGGCAGCAGCTCTTAGCAAACTGCAAATGAAGCTTTCACATACTATTCTAGGCTGAGTCACGGAGCTGGACTTTTTTATGTTGTTTAATTATACTCATTAAATTTCATACAGTCAAGCTGTAGACATTTTTTTCCACTGCTGAGATTAAGTATCACATCTGACAATCCAAGATGAGAGCCAGATACATTGTGATAAGCATTGAAAGGATCGAGACACATTAATAATCTTTGTTTATAACTCTTCTTAGGTGACAAGAGGCTACATGAAACAGTGATTACATTGGCTTGATTTATTGTGTATACAAGGGCGGCCTTACCTACCCTGTAAAGGAAATGCTTTTCTGGAGAAGAAGCAGAGCGCAGGCAGACTGAGCCTCTACTTTCCACTCTACTGCTGTTACACATAATTGATGTGTGGCATGTGTAAATTGTTGCTTTGTTATTTTTCCAAATAATTCTTGTGGTACTAAGCGTTTTGTTGTGTTCTCCCCCACTTTCTTTTCTGCCTCCTCCTCCTCCTCCTCCTCCTCCTCCTCCACTCTGGAATTCAAGGGAAATCTGGGGTTTATACAGTAACTTAACTGGGGATAACATTTCTTCATCTTCCCTTTGAGACATGGTAGTGATGACACATACACTTGGCTGATCCAAACAGCATTGTTTGTGTCCTGTAAATATCCTCAATCATTTCCACTGACCTGCTCTGGAGTTTGTTCAGTTGTCCTTTAAGTGTACTTATTCCATTAACTCTGGGTATTTTCTCGATTTAAAAGATTTTGAAATTTGTCAAAATGAATTAGAAAGACTTTCCATTTACTGTACAACCAGTAATGGGTTTATGTTGTAATTTCCAGTTGGATTCAGACACGGTGACTACTGCTCGCTTCCAGTGAACTGATCACTTCAGTGTTATTATTCAGCTTGGCGACGGGGCCCAAAGTCTCTCTAGTTTCCTTTGTTTTCAGATCTGTTTTTCACATCACATTTAAATGTATTCTGCACCTTGGAATAATCCTCTCAGTTGGACTTCTGTTCTCTGCCCCAGTTCAAATAGCTTTCAACACACTCTGGGGTTCTTCCTTGCCATATTGTCGTCCCTCCAGTGATCGTAGCTCCATGAAGTATATGTTGTGGCACATCTTGAGGAATTCAGCAGGCCCCCGGTTATATTGTGCTTTGTCCTTTTGGGCTACTACATTTCTGATGCTACTATAAATATTCTGGCCTGAAAAACAGAATGAGCCTAAATTTATGGACAACATGTGTGAATCATCTTTTAGAAGAATTTCACGGTGGAAAAACATGTAATTCATGATGTTACAAAGTGAAAGTCAACCCAGCCACTGGCAAACATCCACTATTGTAAACTATATTTATGTAATAGGCTCGAGTCCTTAAAATACTTGCCATACTTACATTTCCCAATACTATGCATGTCTGTTGATACTGAGGTGAAAATAAACAGTACACTGATACTATTTGATGTCAGTGATTGCACAATGATTAAGAGAATGGAAACCCTCTGCTGGAAAAATGATGACGGAGATGGAAAATATTACTGTTTGAAACACTCTCAGTCTCAGACCATCCCATAGATGTGTTATTTATTACTTGCTAACCACAGTTATCAAATGCCTTACGCGTATTACTGGATATGCATCAGAGAAGGAGTTTATAGACTTGATCAGTGTACATGTCGAGTCTTTTTTACTTTTTTATAGCCATCACCAGTGCAATTCCTGTTTTGAATGGAGCTCTATAGCAAACCATTTTCTTTCATTGGTTTCCAGTTAATGGTTCCCAAAACAATAGAGACTCAATAAAATATTTTAAGATTTGGGTTAAACCCCTAATAAGTTTTGAGGTATGAAATCAGTATATGCTATTGAAGTTTAACATCTGCATCATAATAAAAGAAATATGTTGCCTGAGGTGTAAGCATGAAATAAGTCCAGGCTGTTTCTCAACAGGCCTGTGTGTAAAACAAGAATTTACCGGAATTAACCTCAGTAGATGGAGAATGAGATAACACGCGCCAATCACAAATGCCTGAAATGACTGCGCGATGAGAGTACTTGGCGCCGTCTCCCTGCATAGTGATGTGCTGAGTAATAAGAGAAAGGCATTATTTTCACCTTTTAGTGTCGCTCTCTTATTAAACTACAGTAAATCCTTGCCAGTAAATCCAAAGCACGGAATACATGTGCTGAAACCACTGACACCACTATAAGGCTGTGGTGAGATATTTCACATAATCCTAAACTATATCGCTAAAGCGATACATAACAGCTGTCAAAGAAAAAGACATTAACATCTGTTTTCTATCAATACTCAGAAAGAGGATATGAAGCCTTAATAGAAGTATTACAGAGAGTGTTCTGTGGACTTGACATGAACATTTGGTTTTGCTCTTCAGTGACAGCTCCCACACAGTTGAACATTAAAAGACACAGAGGAGGAGGTCGGCTGCCATGTTCAGCTAATGATCCCAGCCTGATTTAAATGCTTTTGTGAATCAAGCGAGGAAATGTATAAAGATGTCTCCTGAAATACCAATAATTAATTATTTATTCATTTTGGTTATTTTAATCTTTGGTTGACTTTGCAGGGTTAGGGTCAAATATGATCTTTTAGTGAATTCTGCCAAAGAGTTCAATTCAATGTGTCGACAGAGGTGAATGTTCCTTTTTCCCCTCGCTTCTTCCAAACAACTATCCAGAATGAAGTATAAGCATCTGATCTGGCGCCTTTATCAGCAGAACAACAGCTTGTAAATGCAATTCAGAAACTACTAATACAAAAAAATACATTTTAGGTTCGTGTTTAAGAGTGTTCTGGCCCAGACATGATGTGGTTAGGAGATAATCATGGCTTAGGGTTGTGGTTAAGGTTAGAAAAACATGTTGGTTTAGGTTGAAACGACTTCTTTGTTACGGTTAGGGAATATTGATGTTGTAATAACAATAATAACCACTTGATTAAGGTCAGATTTTGATCATGGCTGTAGATATCAGTAATCAGTGTTCATTATAAGTGAGAAAAAGGAGCCAAAGAGGGGTCTTCTCTTACAGAGTCATAATTCCTACACCTGTGTCAACCAGGGTCACATGGAATTGTTTAAATACAATTTCATGTCATGTTTTTCATGTAATTTTAAGGTTAGAAATGGTTAGGGTCAGGACTCTGACACCAGGCTGCAGTGTCACCTCGGCGTGTCAGACAACAGCATGAACGAATGGACATATTTCATACCTTTGCCTTTGTCTACTGTAAAGGCCCAGAAAGACCAGGTTCAAATTATAAAGCTTCATCCACAAACATCAAATGGTACTTATGCTTTTCTGGTTTAACTGTGAGTCAGTTGCTTCTTTGCTTTTGAGTTGCTCTGATTCTGATGGGCACCAATAACAACCCAAATGTTTGAAGCGTGGTGCTTTCACTTCCTGTCGTGTCGTTTACCTCAAAGCTGTTCTAAATTTAGTGTATGTATTGAGCATGTTTAGCCTCAGTAGTTTTCAGTGTTTCCTTAGTAACAGCAATACATCAAATCAATGAGTCGGTTGTTGTTTAAATGGGAAAGTGCAACAATTGGGTTATTGTGTCCATGGCTCTGTTATCTGGCTGCTGTTGTTCATTTACAGTTCTGATGAATTATCTCCTTGTGGGCCCATATGCATGTCCTACTTTAGTAAATGCTCTTGCGCAGGTGGGACTGTTTGCACCTGTATACTGTATGCACTTCTGGGCTTATAGACCCCTTTGTAAATACATCATTAGTTAGGAAAGGCTGTACTCATCATGGAGTTTCTTATGTTGCTGTGCTGCACTGCAGCAGGAACCGCATGCTTTCAGTGTTCAGTGAATGGGATTCGACTCATTCAATAAATCAGTTAACTAGTGAGTTTTTCCATCAACTTCATTTGTGGTTTTGGCATATTTTTCATCAGTTACCACATCTGTTTTAGTCGATTTTCATTGTCCCATAGAAACATTATTTAAAAATTCATACCACATTAATGTGTGTCACTGTAATGGTGTCACACTTTGCGCCACATTGTGAATAATATTGTTCAATAAGTAGAGCCAGTTGGCTGTGAGTAACTTCTGGACGTCCTATCCTGTTTTAACGTTTAACTGTAAATGTGCTGTTGGAACTTTCTCACAGTCTGTGTGTCTAACCGAGTTGTAAGTGGAAGATGATGGAGGCGGATTCTTTCAAGTTTGCTTCCCAGTCGTTATACATCTTTGCTCCCATAGGGGTGATATTTTCCAAAGCATTTTAAAGTATACTTTTAATGTTATATTCAGTTTTATTTAATGTAGATTGAATGATTTTCAATCATACTCTTGACAGCTGTTGGTCTGACATGCCCTATTTGGAAGCGGATGAGTCCCCATCTCGTTCCTTAACACTGAGGTCAATACAGTTGAGTGTAAGTTATCATGTTGAGAGCAGGGGAGGACATGTTAGTGTTAAGGAGCATACTTTAGTGACAGATGTGAAGCACAAACAGCAGCAAACATCCTCTTTCTTATTTCTTTGGTGCATGAATTAAAATGTAATGTCACAAGCGTAACTGTTAAAGTTAACCACTTCAGCATGTCAACCATCAGAACATCTAATCATTTTATATGGTCAAATATCATTAAGCTTTCACTTAAAAATAGGGAAATCAAAGGCGTCCTTTTGTTTTCTTTGCTTTCTTTCATTTTTCTCCTTTTCAACATTTTCTGCATTACTGGACAGCCAGTAATTTGATTTGGTTTCTTACATGCATTTTGCCATCTGTTTCCATTTGAAAGCAGACTGTAATACAAAACATGCCTTTACCGGAAAGATCAAGACTTCAAATGCTTTCTAATGTGTCTTAAAGCTTCACGTTTTTGAGAATAGGGTGACAATTGTGAAGAATTTTGACATATTGTAAACAGTTCAGTTACGTCAACAATATGTTGTAATTGCCAGGTTTAAAATATAATAAGGACATCTTCCTCTATCAAAGAGCACAGCTGAAAATCTACCAGGACATTTGCCCAACTATGTTTTTCCTATACTGTGTTTCAAATCAAGGTTACAGAATTGGCCACTGTTTCCACTTATGAAGGAGTGTTTTGGTATTCACGAAATGTTCTTAAATATATGTTTTTAATACACTAAATGGTAGTGCGTACATTTAATGTTTTGTGATGATTTATCTGGTGATCTCTGAGACCTTGTGTGGTCTGTTTCACATTCAGCTTCAGGTCACAGGCACTTTTTCCTTCTCTAAACCATGCATCAACAACTTTTTTTTTTTGTCTTGATATTTTGGTTTCTTAAAAGAAACTCTTGTTTCTTTTGGCTGATGCTCCTTCACCCATCTGTTTCTTTCTGTGGAGAACTGTAGTGTGGTCACGCTTCGGTCATGCTTTGGTTTTGCAATGGTTAAGGGATGTGGTGATAAGTACACCACAGACTGTGGTTTTTCTGCTTCCATGCATCTGCTCTGGAAATCCAAGACTGTGCTCTAGTTTTATCCATAAAAAAAAAAAATGTATTACAAATAATACTAGTGCTGCACTTTGCATAAAAACAATATTTGTACACCCATTCCAGTGAAACTACTTGACAAGTTAATCAACTAATTAAAATCAATTGGCAGTGTGTTTCAACGTGATGTCGTTTTTTTTTTTTTTTCCTAGTTAATTGTTATTCATCACTGGGTCTGAAGTTATTCTCCCATTAGTGAATATAATAACCTGCTAATTTGTCTGTCCAGAAGGACTGCAGCTATGTCCCGCCTGCACCAGTGAACACACATTCATATACCAGTCATGTGAAATTGTAAACAGCTGGAACATTCAATGTTAATAACACAGTTTTGAAGAACGAGTTCAGGTTTGGTGGTTTTTAAGCAGCACAGATGTTTCCCCTTCCATTGAGAATTTTGCTGCTGAATTTCAGTATTTCTGAGTCACTTATGATTCTGTTTAACGATATTCACCACTATCACCAACATCAGTGTATGACAAGGGCGCATTATGCCGAAGTTGTAGTGCCGCATTATGCTAGTCTGCTTAAATTAGTCTGACATCTATCTTCCTCCTTACCTCACCCTCCTCCCTGTATTCAGAGGAGGGTCTGCTTTATTTGTAAGGACATGAGCACATTGCGTTACATTGCAGTTTAAATTATAATGTGAGTGGTGGCTAATTTTTATGTGTATTCCCTGGATGCAATATAATATTTCACTACGGCTTTAAAATAACAGAAAAACCACAAAACCCCAAGTGGGCATACAGTATGTCACATACCACAGTTACTCACTGCATGTCATGAGAATATATATATGAAACACAATACCAAATATTTCACATCTACACAATTACAGGACAAAGCTTTTTTACATTTATTCTGGTCACCCGGTTACAGTTTAGAGTTAAATAGATAAAATGTTCTCTTAGATATATATAGTTGTTTACGTGCCCCAAAACCTCAATCAGAATATAGTTTACTAGTCACTTTACCTGATGTTTACATGCAAGCATGCACACAAAGAAGCTAGAGACAAACAGTCACATTGCAGGTTATTAGGCACTAAAAGAATTGCCTTAAGGTTTATGGCACACCTCTTTATCCTACTGAAAATTTGGAACAATTCGAGAACTAAGGCGGTTAAATGACTTGTGCTAGTGTCCAGTAAGCACAACAAGTACCTATGGTAATATCCTGATGTATAGAAGGTGTAAAGACAAAAAATGTTACAGTACATGTGTAGACTGAAGAGATGAACAGAAAGAATGACGTGGCCAATGAGAGCAATGCCACATGCATGGCTGTAAATAGCATGTACTGGAGGTCAAATGACAAAACATGAACATTGGAGTCATAGTTTGTGAGGATTTTGAATTATTCAATAAATAAACTGTATTGACTCTCTCATGTACTGACTTGGAGCCCGATGCCATGTGCCTTACTGTAAAGAGATTACTGAATGACACTAGAGCACCTTTTCATTGTACAGTATTTCTTGTTAAAACATCAAGAGGAGGTAATGACACAGTAGGCCAAGGAAAGAACATCTGCTTTTGACATCAAAATCTTTATGAGTTTTGTCGACCTTCATTTCTACAGTGGGATGAAAGATATTCCCCTTTAATGTGTCATAAACTACTATTGATTTTAGGTCACCTTTCAGGAGGGCAGGTCTTCGGGGACCACTTTTCTTAAAATACATTTTTCATCCATTTTTTTTGGATCATTTACATAGTATGGCTATTTGTATAACGGTGTTTATTTTTCAGAAGATTTTTCCACACTGTTAACGCAATGAGCTGTTAAATCTGTGAATAATAACAAAGGAATTAAATTACTAATAATCCCTTCTGGATTCTTTTAGCATATCCCCAAAGTGGAATTTACATGCTTTCATAGAAACCACACTGTTTGAAGGGGATTGGTAATATCTGGCCAGCATCCAGCAGAATGGTTTGAGTTAGAACCACATGGAAGTGCCAGTGAGGGTTAACTATAACAGGCCGCAGACAGCCGTGCTCTGTATAATTTCCTGAGGTGTCGGCATCGCACACTGGCTGCACTTGTCTTCATCTTAAGAGAAAGTTTATATAAATGAAAAGAGGAGTTTCTAAACACAAAAGCGGAAAGACGTCCTTATTATGGGAATTAGTCAGAAAGTTATTGATTCTGTTATTGTCAAGTGGTAGCTGAACGATGGTCGGTGCTTTGCCGCAGTTAGCCTAACTGAAAAAAATGTTCTGTTGAATATATTTTAAATATATGACACTTGCATATGCCAACACAGCAGGAGTGCTACACATAGTGTAGCTATAGACGGTAAAGTGATAGCTGAGCTGATGTAGACAGGACTACTTTTACAGTATTTTAACAGTATGTTACTCCATATGGCTGCATATTGTTAAGGCAGACAGAACACCTACAGGTACAATCACTCACTGTTGGGTTTTTTTGACCAAATTATATTCGCGGTGGGTTAATTTGTTAAGGATACGGTTTATATAAAGCACTACAGATTATATGATTTAGTAGTTCCCAAACAAAACTGGTGAACAAGTCAAAGTCAGTTCTCTGTTGGTCAAAAAGCCCTACTGGATGTGAAACAGTCTTACAGAAAAGAAAAACAAAAGACTTTTTCTTGGGGGGATATTCAGTTGTTTTGAAGTTGTAGTTCAATATTTAGAGAAATATGCATATTTGAGTCATTTCAGAAGATGCTACTTTCATAGATGTCCAATTTTCTGTATGAACAAGAAATGAACAGTCTGCCTGAGGTGTTTTTACAAATGGTTTTTGTATAGACAAGTTCTTCCCTTTTTCCAGTCTATATTATTACCTCAAAGGCCTGCTGGCTGTAGCCTCATACTTGAATATGCGGACATGAAATAGATATCAATCTTCTTATTGAACTCCCTGCCAGAATGTGAATATGTGTACTTCTCAAAATGTTGAGCTTTTCCTCTAAAAGTGTATTAACCACAATGACAGACTTTTGTAAAATTAACAGCAACGTGTTGTTTTGCCACACACTTTGAGAGCACATTTTCCTTGTTTTTTTTTCCTATAACATTTACCGGGCCTTGCTGTTACCATTGTGTCACGAGAGAGAAAATGAAAACAAAACGGCCAGAATTAAAAGCAGAGTTTTAAATTAGTTACATTAAATTAAGCGATGCATTTGCACAAATTCAAACCAGACTGCTTGCTTGTTTTAAAATGAGAGGCCTCACCAAGGTACCAGATCTGTGCGGCTCTCGCAGACTGCAAGCATGGAGTTCAAACAGTCATTAACCAATAGGTTATGTTAATGTACCATGCCAGTGATCAAATGGGGCACCATTACTTCTCTGAGCAGACATAGAGTATATGCACTCACCCTGGATACAGACAGAAAACGCATTGCAAAGAGCAGTTCATTTCAAATGGAAGAGAGATGATTTCCTCAAGAAGATATTTCTCATGTAAAAGACCCAAATCTAGCCCTTGCAATTTCGTTTGTTGCTTGCTCTCTACATTTTATTTATCACATTACTGTGCCCACTGGCATTTAATGAAAAGTTGCAGTACATGCACGATTCAACACTCCCCATAAGCTCTATATTGTGCAGAAAGTTTCTGAATTTTCTGAATCTACTGTTCTCATCTATATACAGCCACATGACTACATGCAATGTTCAATGGGTCACTTGTAGAGATCGCTTGTGAGATATATGCTAATGTGATACACTGTTTGCTTGTTTTGAATTCTTTCCTGCCTCCTAGTGGCCAAAAATGAATTAATGCACCTTTAAAAAGAAATGAAAAAGCAAATGACTGTATAGGCTTTCAGGTGTATATTAACTATGTCTATGTAACTAATTTGCATGGGTATAATTAGTAGTTTTGTGCATTCTTATAAGTGTAGTGTATTAGTAATGTTCGGCAAGAACCACTTCTGCACATCTGTCTTCTAAGTAAAATTCCAGAAATGATTTATTTTATTCATGTAGCGGTGCATGAACCTCTTAGACAGCTGAGTTATTTTTTGGACACAGAAGCCCATGAAATGTCCTTTTATTCTCTACGGGGATTTATGTTGCTAAGTGTTTTGGGTTTATTGCTGTTGTCTATAATGGCCTGCTTCCACCAGACAGATATCAGCATGTGGACAAGCATATTTTTCCAACGTACTTTATGGCATCGCTGAACAATTGTCCATAATTGCATTATAATTATTGATAATAGTGGGACATAATATAACATAGCTGTAACAACAACAACACATTTATAACAGGAATGAGTGAACTGTGACTAAGAGTCTGGTCCTGTACAGAAACTTGTATTTTAAAGCAGTAATTCCTTAAATTTTCTGACTGTATTATTTTTGCAGAATAAGTGACCTTTCAATAGTTGTTTTGATTTCTCTGTGTGGTGGTTTGGAAAAACACAAAGGTATCCAGGCATTCACAAGACGATGAAGTTTTTTATGTGTTCCAATAAAATTTATTTCCTCCGTGGATTGTTTTTTTGGATATAGCACTGGCAGACTGAACTGTCCCTCTTAATGTACTATAGTCTCGTCTACCTCTGGAATCACTGATGCGTTGCTCCACTTTATCTCCTGTTTGTTTTGACGACTGGTGTGTGCTTACAGAAATACGCATTTTGATGTGCTGGTGCTTTATTTCTAACTGATATAATGTGAATTAGGTTTGAATATCCAGACCAGGGGGTCTTACAAACGGCAGAGCATCTTTGTATTCCTTGAGGGAGTATGATGTTTTTATCTGTGTGTTTGCATTAGCGTGGATGGGTTTGGCTGCATTTGTTTTTTTGAGCACAACACTCTGAGGAGTGGAGGAGTATCCACATGGCCTATAAAAAGCTAGACAGATGTCTTTGTTTAATCTAAAGTTTCTCTTCTTGATGTCAAAGTGGATTTTTTTTCTTCTACGCTGATATTTTTTTCTTTGACATTGTTCATCAGCCAGAAAGACTGATTCTGATGTTCGAGTTTAACTTGATGGTTTTCGTTGCAATTGTTAAACTATGCAATGGTTTATATGGAACTAAAAATAAAGCAAATATATTCATGTTATCCCAGCTGGAGGAGAATCAGCAATTCTGCTCATTATCCATCAATCTGATTATTTTTGTGTTTTTTCTGTCACTTTTTTCAGTCCATAAAGTCACATTTTGTTTTGTCTGACCAATGCTCCAAAACTAGAATAGTTTGCAGACGAGTATGAGGCTCTGCTCTTTTCTTTTTATTTAGCTGTGCAGCTTTCATAAGAACTAGCATGTATCAGGATAAAACATCTAGAAGGTATTTGCAGAACAACGGCCAAACATCTGCTGTAACTGTAACTTTGCTGTAAAAGTTGAGCTCAAATGTAAGGTCAAATACAGATCACACACTGTGAACAACTCTGAAAGAAGAGGAAAGGAATCACTTCAGCTTTTTCCTGCTCTGGGTTCACCTTCCGTAAAGGTCACTTGTAGTAACTAAACAGCCTCTAAAGACTTTCTGATAGCGGCAGAGTATTGTAGCTGCTAAGATGATCCAAATAATTTAATGTTAAATAGCAGACATTTTATCTCACTCAACAGGCATGACCTAGAACATTCCTCAGAACGACGGTCATTAACAGTTCCCCTCTGTAACATTAATATTGACAATACCTGCCATAATCTTCTATGTCATTATCTCCGACTGCTCACTTGCCAGAATTATTACTTTCTTTGTGACACAGCAGGCAATAATTTACTAAGCTCTGGTTTTCTTCAAGATAAGTATTAAGCATGGTGAGGGTTATGCTGGTTGCACAAGATCATCAGTTTGATAAATCTTTGACACAAAAGTAGAATTTCTACATAACCACCAATAAATTACTGATATCTGAACCTTTCTGACTTTATTTCTGGAAGATTTTTTAAAAGATTTGGAGAAACAATTACTACATGTGGATAAGGTGTTGAGATTGGAGGCTGGCAAGGAAGGAACTGCTGCAACAAGACGCTTAATAAAAGAATTTGGGCGGCAGACGATTTGACAGATTGCTTTGTGCAAACACTGAATGGGTTGTGATGGCATTGCAGGTTTGGACAATAGTAACTGTATAAAGCTCATACCAAATATTTGGCGGTGTAAGCAGGAGTCAGTGTTGTATTTACAGTAGTGGCATGGCATATAGGAAGCTGATGGCTCGTGATGTTTAATGTAACAATGAAAGTGGAGACTGAGAACGAAGAGTTTAAAGTCGTTGAGAGGAATGTGTGGAATTTGACTCCTGAAACAACACATGGGAATGTTTGCAAAAACAATATTAAAAGCCAAGGTAGTATAAAGAGCAACAAGGTAATTGCTGTTTTGTTTAGGCAACTAAACTAATGATTTGATAATAGCAATAATAATGATTAAACACATGTTACAGGGAATAAAATTGCCAATCTGCAACAAGAAACTATGCCAGTTTTATGGCAATCACAGTTTATCGCGCCATCACCTCCTGGAGATTTTGAAGTAACTCACTCCTATGACTGCATAGATACGCAAACACAGTTGTTTCACTCGCTTTAGAAATTCAACTAGAAGTGCCTTTTTTTTCTTGTGAGGAGGTAACTTTAATAGAGCCAAGTTAAGAAAGACAAAAAGGAGGATGTCTGCGCTCTGGAGGACTTTGAAACGAGACTGTGCAAGGTCAACAAACCTTTCAGCCAAGAAGCCACTGATTAATGGTTCTCACAATTTCCCAATACCCACATTTAATTCCCTGTTATTTTATGTATACTCTAATGGAAACCTTTGCTTAAAAGTCCCGGAGAAATAGATGAGCTAATTAGTATAATTTGAGGGAAACTAAAAAAGACATAGCATAGAGTAGAAACTTTATACTTACACCACAGATGCCGAGTATGGAGATGTTTAGTTTAGATTTAGTTGCACGCTTACATATTAGTGGTTAAAATGCAAAGTTTTTTAGCTTCTGATATTCATCATGGATATCATGACGCACAGAGACCTCTTAAGATCACTGATTTAGTCTGAACAACTCTCCAAAACTATAAAACTCTGTGTCTTCTATGCCCCACTCTCCCTGTTTAGCGTGATCAGACAAATGTGGGTGTCCTCTCTGCTCGGACAAAACATCTTCTCTCGTGTGGAATGCAGACATGTTATTGTATATCACTGCCAGCAATGCTAGACAAATAAGCCTCCACTGAGCAGACCGCACGTGTTGTCTCACAGCTGTGTGCTTGTGTGTGCGATACCCAAGTTTGGTTATTGTTATCCCTGTTAGTGAGAAGAGCATGCTTGGACATGACGAAGAGCATATATCTGAGTCTTCCTCATCCTTCTGCACATTTTGCTTGTGTGATGTAGTGCATTTAATTACAAGACAAAGCCAGGACAAGCTGGTCCGCCATGTTGGTTCAGGGAAGGGCCTTTGTTTATAAGGTAATTAGAGTGCTTATGGTTCATCCCGGGTAACAGAGGTCAGGCTACTCTATGTCTACATTTCAAGGGGCCCCTGTAAAATGATACGCATCACTGGCAAAATGAAATAACCTCAAGGTGAAAAAAGGCACAGGTGGCAAAACAAACAAAATTGTCTGTGATGTCCGAATCACTCTGAACAAGTGCAGGGCTCATAGTCTTGTGTGTCTGAAATCAAATGTCAATCACAGGGTGCTGGTAGAGTGTGTGTGTGCGGGCTTGTGGCTCTGCAAACTCATTGATATTCTTGTAGAAAAGTGTCATGAAGGCTTTGGGGAAATCTTTCCCCCTTGTTCTCTCGCTCATGAATATGAATTAAATCCACATGTGTTTTGAATTTGTTTGCTGATTTGCATGAAGTACAAGAGCAAACAAGAAGCTTGCACAGGATTGTATTCTTAGCTGTTGTTATAGAAGGTGCTCCGTGCGTCATAACTCACTGGGATTTTGTTTTGTGTGCTGAATATCATCAGGCATTTCATCTCTAATTGCCACAGTATAATTTCTGTCTTTGTCCCAAGTGTGGAGTGGGAGATAGGAGCTGAGGTGGATTGCTCAATAGCTTTCAGGGATTCAGGGCCAGATATCGTCTCTGAACACGTAGCCAGAGCTATTTGGAAAGAATTAAAAGAATTTCGATATCAGCATTAATGAACGGAGTTCACAGGAAGTTTCACACTGTTCATATATGCTATACTTATAAAAACAAAGTTAATTCTCCATTATGGTAAACACCGCTACTTTATCCCAGGTGGCTTCAACAGTTCCCGTTTTGGACTACAGAGATTATTCACGCTCTAAATCACAACCACAACATGACAAAAATGGACCATAATGTCATTCTTCTGACTGGACAATTAACATTCATACAAACTAAAACTACTATCAACTGCAGAGCACCTACTACACTGTATCTGGAGAATGTTATTTTCATGAATCAGTAGTTGATCTCTGAGACCTCCCATGACAGATTTTCCACCTCCAGGACATAAATTCTGGAGATTATAGATTATTGCTTTCGTGCACTGACCTTCACCTAAGTATCCATCACACCGTGTCTTTACTGGCAATGTTGTTTTAACTCGTGGACAGGTCATGTCATTATCGTCTTGTTTCTCTCTCGGTTTGACAGTCTTCAAGGCCACATGTGTCAAAATATAAAAGGTTAACAAAGGGACATGATAGAAATTTTAAATTAAATCGATTTATCTAAATGGAAAATGCATGATGAAAAATGAACAGCTTTGGATCTGGGTTCCCTGGGATGCTGTTGCCTCTTTCATGATCTTTTGGAGACGGACATAGATGTTTGTTTTCTCACGATTGTTCAGCTAACACTGGTTATTTTGCTAAGCTGCTTATTTACTATAAGTGCCTCCTGTACTTCATGGGGATGTTATTGTGACATGAAATATTGGGTCACACAGGAAACTATCCTAAAATCAACTATCTCATTCCAAGATCTAGCATCTCCCACCAACAAACTCCACAACATACTGCATAGTTTACAATGATACAACTATAAAGGGTGTTACTAACCTTGAAAAACTACCTTAAAGCCTTTTAATAAGAGTGAGAGTTTATAATCCCAGTAGCAGCTTGGTAAATTTGGAGTTGGTCTACAAGACTTTAGGCAGATTTGTCACTCCTCTTTACAATCAGCGGAAAATCAGTCCGGTTTCTCTGGTAATATGTGCACAAACTCAACTGTAAAACCGCTTGAGCCACTGGCAGAAGCATTGGTACTTCCCTAAACAATATTAATTTTGTTTAAGATTTAGGATGACTGTAGTGGGTTGATCTTTTTGGCAGTTGACAAACCAGCTTGTAGACACATTACCACCACCTACAAGATTGGAGTGTGGTTTAGCAGATTTACAGCTGACTGTTGTACATCAGTCTGCATTTTGTGTGCATCCTTTACCCTGCGAGACCATGTGTGATGTGAATTCAGTGCTCCATGTCCTGGCATGCTAATCTACGTAGCATCCTGTAAGTTTCCTCTTAAGTCTATGATGCAACATGATTTCAGAATGAGTCAGGATTTTCAAACTACAGTGTGAGCCCAGCGTCAGGTTGCTCGATCCTCAGACACACACACAGTTCAGCCAGATGCTGACATGTTCCTACTAACATGTTAACAGGATGTTTAACATGTATAATATATACCACGTTAACTATCTTACATAGCCATGCCAACAAAGTACAGCTGAAGCTAGGAGTGTGTTAATGGCTAATGGCATGAATTCATACATATATGCAGTACTACGTGGCATGCTCTCAAATCATCAAGGGCCTCCAGAGTGGTTTCTTTCCTACAATACCCACAGCTGCTGCAGGAGCTGAGGTGTAGAGTGTCAGTAAAGACTTAAAATGTGATAGCTGCAGGTTAATATTCTTCGGTGAGAAAAGTCCTTGTGGCCCCTTTTCAGGTAGTAAATGTGCAGTGGAGTGAGAGAATGACTGCTTGGTTTCTGCATTTCCTGTACCCATCAAAATGACTGTAAAAACAGTGGACTGTAGAGGGTAGATCTCATGGGAATGCTGTGGTGCAGAGTCTGTGATTTACTTTGTTTTACTGGGATTATAGATGGTCCATTTGATCCATAAATAAAACTGGACGTCACTAGTGGAAACTCTTACTGTGATAAGATGTAATATGATAAATTGAAATTAAGAAATCCTTGGTTTCACATTTGTTGTAATACACAGTCATCCTGCTCAAAGGTTAATCACTATTTTCTTGTGATTCTTCTCATGTGCATCTGTTTTTACTAAGATGAAGCGCTTAATGCTTTTCCTTTATAGCCACTATGAGATTTGTTTTATTTAATTTAAGTAAACTTAGACTCTTACTCTTGTGTCCTGTTAGACAACCAGGCTGAGTGCAGGGGTCATATTAGTTAACATTTTTGTCAATAAATTGAATCAGTTGTGCTTTAATGCTGGTGAGAAACAGATTGAGAACTTCCATTATCTAAAACATCCAGGGAATACCCCTATCATTATAACTGCTTCTGAAACAAAGCTGTAAAGCATTACGGCGTAATCGTTTTTCAGTGCCTCCATCAAAGGCTTTGTTGCTATGACTTCATGGTGTGATTGGATTGTTTTATCATCTCCTCTTTGAAGCTAACACATGGTAGCACTTTTCCTTAGAGCTAAGTGTAAGCAAGGAATGATAATACCTTATGATGACGTGTCTCGTGTCATGATAAAATATTGCAGAAGATGCATGGACATGTATTAAGAAAACTTAACGTTGACATAGAAGGTGTAAATGGAAAGCTCCCTGTTTAGTTGCTAGTAATTATTATTTCATTTTGTGCACTATATATAAAATTTGTGACAGAAATGTGTTGGAGATCAAACGTTGACTCTGCAATGAGGGATTCAGAAGCCAAAGTTTTAAAGAGATATGGGAAACAGTAGACAGGCCGCATAGTCAACTCAGTGGGGGATTTGAAGTGTAATTCAGAGGATTGTCATCAGACATGAAGGAACATGCAACAACGGGCCAGACACAGCGATGAGACTTGCAGACAGAAGCTTGTGTGTGAGTGTACTCTGGCAACATTGTGAAGATTTCCCACAAACGCAACTGCAAAACCAGAGCAAATCTGATAATACACTATCTTATTCTAACATGTCAGAAAAGATAGGACTTATTATATGAATGTTAAAGCATTATGAATTTACCTTCTTATGTCCATGTCTATTTAATATTTCTTACAGAAAGAAATGCTGCAAAGGCTTCAAATTTGTTTTGGGCCAGTGCATTCCTGAAGGTAAGAAAAAATGAATGTCTCTCTTGTGGTTTTGTGTTGATTTTGGAAAACCTGACTTCATGTCTCATCAGGTCTTTAGTACCATAATAAATAATAATATTTCACTTGACTTTCTCTTATTGCCTGTTTTGAGTTAAACACT
The DNA here is from genome assembly GCA_005024645.1 of Planiliza haematocheilus. NCBI lineage: Eukaryota > Metazoa > Chordata > Actinopteri > Mugiliformes > Mugilidae > Planiliza > Planiliza haematocheilus. The sequence continues at coordinate 4,994,983 of SRSE01001181.1, forward strand.
GTGATGGATGTGAGATTACGCTTTTTGTTTTCCTTTGTTTACATTGATGAGTTTTGCTTCTACAGACTATGACGTGTGCACTGGCGCCCCCTGTGAGCAGCAGTGCACTGACCATTTTGGTCGAGTGGTGTGCACCTGTTACCCCGGCTACCGCTACGACCGTGAGCGCCACAGAAACAGAGAGAAGCCCTACTGCCTCGGTGAGACCTTCCAACATTTCATCTGTAAAAATCCTGTTCTAAAATAAGGAGATGCTTAACATTCCTTAGATTTGTTATGAGTAAAAAGTTCAGTTTTGACTTTCTGTTGCTCAGCAGTTTTTCAGGACAGGTTGTCAAATTATTGCACAGAATGCAACATTGGCTTAGTGTCTTTATTCCCAAAACTCAGTCTGGCAAAATGCCTGTAAAAATATTACAGCAGTCAGATTGAATAATGTGCAGCTGGATGTTAAACTTGACTGCCTTTACTGGTTTTAAAACATCCTGTGTACAAAAAAGCTAAATTTTCATGTTTTTTTGCATGTTACTGGGTATATGCTTGTTATAGTAGGTTAATGGGATCATCTGTCAATTTTCTCTTCACTGCATCATACAGACATTGATGAATGTGCAGACAAAAACACGAGCGCCTGCTCTCAGACCTGCATCAACTCAGTGGGGAGCTACAGGTGTGAGTGTGAGAAAGGCTATTTCCTGGAGGAAGATGGCAAAACATGCACCAAGGGGGAGAGAGGTGAGAGTATGTTATTGCTGACATTTTCTCTTTCGTTTGAGGGCACATCACATCTGACCGTGATGTGAAGCTGACCACACATTGTTATTCCTGCGTGTGTGTGTGTTTGAGAGATTGAAAGGGAGGAGTGGGGGTACTGCAAACATAGACACCTGGTAGTCATTAGACATCCCTGCCCCTTGTGCATGTAAGTTCTGTCTCCCAAACATACTGCTGCCCCTGTGACTCCTGGTCTTCTCCGATTTGCTGGATGCACTTGAGGAAAACATCACAAATGATCCAGGCGATATAAACCATTTTCCTTTTTCTTTTTTTGCCCCAGATTCAGTTGCCAACGAAGCGGTGAGGGGCTGCAGATTTGCTACTTCCTCCCATGAGTTTATCTTCCATTACCTACTATAACATTTCAGGAGAAGCAGGAGAGTGAAACTGTGGCGCATATAATCATGTTCCCGGTTTATGTCCTGCTGATTTGTAACATATTGGGGAAAATAGTGTCCAGACATTCACCTATCCATTACATATTTCTTGTGTTTGAGTTGGACTCTTTCAACCAGGGGAGGAAGTGAGTCCTGTGCTTTTCGAGTTGTTTTCTTGCTGTTAGATTGTTTATTGATTTAATGTCAGTGTTCTAGTGGGTGGCAAATCACCAACAAAGGATGTACGTGTCACACTCATGTTTGAGTGTGAAAATCTGTTAGAAAACTGTTGTATGAACTGAAGAGGAGATTTTAGTTGTGCACTTCAATCTACCATTGAAGGTGCACAAAGCTATTACATGTACAATAATGTTATAGGATGTGACCATATTTTAAACAATTTTGAATTACATGTTACTTAAGCAACTTAAGACAAACTTGACCCCCAAACTAGGCCACATATTCAGAACAGGGAGTCTCTCCTTTCCTTTTTTGCTGACAGTTTTCTGGTAACTTGCGTGACCCAAACATGTTTCCCATTTCCCAGCAGTACATCTCTTTGAGAAGTCCGATAACGTCATGAATGCTGGAACTTGCTCAGCCACGTGTGATGATTTCCACCAGATCAAGATGTCTGTTCTCCAGCTTAAACAGAAGGTAAAGGCCACAGAACGATAACGGAAAGCATATACCGGTCAGCCACAACATTATAACCACTGACAAGATAAGTAAATAACATTGACCATCTTGTGGTAATACAATGTTCTGCATGGAAACTCATGTGGATGTTACTTAGACATGTAGCACCCACCTAGACCAGACCAGGCAGCCCCACCCTGTAGCAATGACGCTCCTTGATGGAAGCAGCCATCCCCAGATGGAAGCAGCCTGACACAGACACATACACAACATGAAGAACAGCACAAGGTGTTAACTTTACACAGAGGCCCTTCCCCTCAACCCATAGGACCCAAAGGCCCCCACTAAGAACATTGCGTTACCAGACACCTAAGGACGCCCTCAGAAGGCCCATGTCCATTCTCTGATGAGGCACAACTGTTTTGAAGACACAAGGGAGACCTACACAATATCAGAAAGGTGGTCATAATGTTATGCCTGATCGATGGTTGACCACAAAGAGGCCCAGAGGAGCATTAAACATTTCTTCCAGATAAAGATGAATTCAGTAACTACTTCTCCCCTTTATCAGTAGCTAAAGGTTTCAGTTTATAGGCGTTTATATCTGACAGCATATCAGAAACAACAGCAGACAGGTTTTTACAGTGCTCTTGGGAAACATAATTGCTCTTTATTCCCTAATAAAAAAAATGGACTGAAACAACTTCCTCTATGTATAGCTGGTAGATTTCTTTGTCCATAAGTGTGTACTGATGTGAAACTCAGCAGTGGATTTACATTTCCCTCTGTGTAATTGCAGGCGTCTGAACCTATCTCAGCCACTGTCTGTCAACAGTGGCATTCAACACCCTCCACTGTAACTCATGATATATTACTTCCAGCTGTGTGGTCTAGGTGCTCCCATAGCCGTACTGTATATACTAAGAAAACAAAATGAAAATACTGTATTTGCTGCTCACTGTATGTTTTTACAGTATATGAATAAGTATTTTTCCATTCTCCATATCACAGACATTTTAAAGTGTGAAATTAGGAACACCCTTCAGTTCAAACACCTGTTCCCAAGGTCACGGGCTACAGTCTTGCATAATTCTTACTGATCAGCAGGTGAACCTCAACCTTGCTCAGTGTGTGTGGGTGTGTGTGTGTGAGTGGACATATGCTTCTTCGCCCTGCATGAATTCTGATTTGCAGTTCTCTTGGGCATAGCGAGGTCTTTCACGTGTCTCCCACAGGGATTGTCAGATCCACATGATGTTATACAAAGATCAAAGATAACTTTTCCTGAGGATGCCACTTAGCATACAGAGCAGGAACTCTCCTGGTCATGCTGAATAATGCAGAGGGGTTGCCTGGCCTTCCATCTGGCTGAGTGTGGAGCAGATAGAAGATCAGCTTTCATCTTTGACAGGGTGTACTGCTTTAGCATAATCTTACTTGATGTTGGCTCTCCAGTGTTTAGTTTTCCTGTCCTGTTGTGACCCTGCAGACCTTTATGAATCACAGTATGTAACACCATTTTAAGGAATTTAACGGGAAAAGGCAGATTTTAGTCCTGTATTTGGTGTATAATTATTTTTTGCCATTTAACTATTTTCTGTTTTTTGGTCACACTTGCTTTCAGATGGCTGTGCTGTCAAATAGTGCTGACGTCCCTGAGCAGATGACGAGTGAGAAAACCTTGACATCTCCTATATTTTTACCAGGGCCTCCAGGTTCCCCTGGACCTCCAGGTAAGCTGACTAGGGCACAAGTATAACTGCTGAGTCATAGTCTGCTGAGCCCTAGGTTCTGCATAGACCTGCTTTTAAGAATCAACAGCCACACAGTATCATACTTAGGCACAGATGAACCTAGATATGAATACTAATGTTGGGTTCCTAACACACTGACAGTGCTAACACGTTGACGTAGTGTGTGTCAGCACGCTGATATTTGATTATTACTAATTAAAGACAAAGCACAGAGACTGACAGTATTTGTCTGTAAATCAAAGTATTGAACAAACTGAACTGACATTGGTGCTAAATGATAGGTTAGGAGAACATGAATATTGTATCTATAAACTATCCTCTAGTGGTCATTATACTCAAAACCACAAATGTCAACCTGGCAGCTCTACTAAAGGAATACAAGAGAAATACAAGAAAATCACAAAGAGCATTGCATAAATACCATTAGCTGTTTGGGACTACTTCAGTTATCTTGTCCACATTGTTTTAGGTGATCCAGGACCACAGGGCCCTCCGGGACTTACAGGACTTTTGGGGCCACCTGGCCCGCCTGGCCCCAGGGGATTAATGGGACCTGTTGGGCCCACACCAGACCTGTACCACATCAAACGAGGGCCCCGAGGACCTGTGGTGAGTTCATATATACCTGTTTTTTAATCATTATAAATCAATTACAAATATAATTATGAATCACCTTTCTGCTGACAGTAAAAACTAGGGTTGTACCGATCCGATCACGTGACTCGGAAATCGGGGCCGATCACGCAACTGAAGACTCGATCGGGACTCGGACGTTACGACCCGATCAGAGATCGGTTTTATATATATTTATTTGGTCATTATTTGTATTAGATTGTTGATATATGGGCTATTGGTGATTAAAAAAAATAAAAAATAAAATGAGTATTTACTACCACCGTTTACGGCATGCGCATGTGCATTAGACCAGCATGCTAGTTTGTTTTGAAGCGGAGTGGCGAGTTGTGGCGCACCATGTCTGCTGTGTGGAAGTATTTTAAAGTATGTGAGGAGAACGATGCAGTCGCAAACTGTCAAATTTGCAAAGTTGGAATATCGAGGGGTGGTAAGGACAAAGCGTCGTTTAATACCACAAACTTAATTCGGCACTAAAAAAACAAACACAGAGTATCGGATCGGGACTCGGTATCGGCAGATACTCAAAAGTCAAAGGACTCGGACTCGGATCGGGGGCAAAAAACCCTGATCGGAGCATCCCTAGTAAAAACTCTGGTTGTACATGTTCACAGCAAATATAGAATAGATAATTTACCATTTCATGTACAAATGTTCTGTCCTAACTATGACCTCTCAATAAGTTGCTATACTTTTCCTTTATTTTCTTTTGAATCACAGTTGTGCTTAGTGTCACAAGGTAGAATAGTTAAATCAGTATGAAAAGCAGTAAAACCTGCATATTCTCCTTTTTTTCTTTTTTTATTGTACTGCGGATTTTATGGGGCTCTGGTTTTCACTAACGAAAAATTATTCAGATAATTTAGTAATCCTGCATCGTGAGACAGGCCCCCAGAGAAACACACAATACATCCCATCTGCACCCCTCATAAAGACCCAAATTTCTGCAAAGTGAAAAAGGACGACACATGGTAATGGCAGCAGAGAGGACGGAATCCATTTACAGCTTTAGTTGTTTTCTTTGGCTCCCTGTGTTATTGTGCAGCACTCGGTCTTGCCTGCGAATGTAAACCCTGCGTCATATTGTGTGGGATCGGAATCAAGAATGTGCAGGATGTGGCCATCAAGACATATTTCTACTTTTTAAAGCTTTTCCATTTATGTAATCTTGTTATTGGCAAATCTGACTATCAGCACTTGTAATCTGTTATACCATAAACTGCATTAAGTGAAACTGAGGAGCCCAGGGCCATGTTTTTACAGTAGAAAGCGGTCTATTGCTTCACGTGTGTGTTTTAATTCATACTCTTTGCATGTTGGTATGGTCTGACTAAGAGGGAGTTGTCCTCTCTTCTCTTAGATTGTAAGCACAGTTATGAGGTTTGGCCACCAGGTCACATGTGTTTGACTGCATGTCAGAGTTTCAGAGCTGATGAATGTGTGACTCAGAGGTAATGATCTGAATATTGGCACTACTCCCTAGGCGGTCTTGTCACACTCCTTAAAAGATAATTATCCCAAGAAGCAGATCAAAGCGCTCTCTACTATTGATCTGAAGTCCCTCAGAAATGGCCCGGAGGCCAGCACCAAGATAATCTTGCTTCATCTCCCTAGGTGGAGCAGGATGTAGATGACAGTTTTGTATTTAGGAGGAGTTTGGATAAATTGTTTTCCTGTATAACTGAGTTGAGCATTAACACATTTTTGTGTGGGTGCAAGGCCAGGAGGCATCAACAAGTTGGTTATACATACTGTATGTTGGCAGGCTAGCACAGAGACAAACTTGTTTAGAGAGTAAAAGAAAACTGACTCAAATATGTATTAAACAATGTACACATATGAAGTATTGTTTTTATTTAACAGGGTCCGCCAGGAGCACCAGGAAAAGATGGAATAAAGGTGAGGTCAGATGTCATTTTCTTACTCAATCAAGTTTTTTTTCTGTGTATTTTTAAGATATAACTTTCCTGTAAGAGGCAGATACTCTAGACAAGACTTGAGCTGTGTAGCACATTGCCCTGGAGGCAGCAGGCGTAACTGGCAGTATAAGCTTTACTCTTGGAAAGGTAAGAAGTAAACGTTGTTGCATAAACTGCCAACGTACCAACTAAATAGACTTGCCAGAAACTGTGTCTGTCAAAAGGCAACCCTCAATAGCTTAATTAGTTGTCACCTTCTCCAGATGTGAAGTGAAACAAACAATATATGTGCCAGGATAGCTGCAAATCCTCAGCTGGATGGTGCACAGGCTGAGTTTGTCACTTCAGAAGTGAGGATGACTTAACCGCAAGTTGCTACAAGTTCAGAGAGCAAAACTACGAGTGTGCCAAATGGCAGTTTGCACAGTTTTATGTACACTGAAACTTAATTTGGTGCATACTTAGCCATGTGTACGTTCATATAATTTGTTTAAAATATGAAATGATTTGTCTCACCAAGGAAACAGATTTCTTCAGCATCCTGAGTAAGAACTGGCCCAGTTCACAAAGCCATCTCCTTGTCAGTAGCTAGAATATTAAGTTGCAGCCCAGTCACTTCTTCCTGACCTCTAGTGTGAAGACTCTGGGTATTACAGTTGTCTGATATCATGGATTTTGTGCCTTTAGACTGTCCTGCTGGAAGAGGTGACCATTTTTCAAAGGACTAACTGGAAGTTTTTTTTCCTCCTTTGCCTCCTTGGGAAGCCTAAGGCAAAGAGTTTAAAGGAGACTCCAGCAGGTGGTTAAGACTCAGATTAAGGAGACACAATGCTTGTTGATGCATATTTCACATTTTTTGCATTAAACCGTGGACAGAGAATCAAAGAGCAGCCAGGTCAGAAGAAAACACTGACATCTTGTCCTTTTGATCTTGTCAGACTTCTGCAGTGAGTTTGAATCACTTGCAGCTGAGTTAGTCCACTCTCATTTAGTACTCATGACACAAATGAGTTTCAAGAGCTGTTGAACTGTTGTTTTCAGCAGTTCAATTTGAAATCATTTTCATTATCTGAGACTGTTGCTGATCAAATATTTAGTCACAAAACAAAAGCCTGTCAGTTTTTGAGATGACCCTCATCAGTGATAAGTACGGCAGGTCAGTGGTGCAGTGAGTGAAGGGATGTTTCTTTACTTTCAGTGGGAAGCTGAAGCTTCCTGATCCTGCAGGATGTCAGAATCAATTTAGACAGAGCAGGCAGCCGAGGTCGTTCAGGCAGGTTGTATCCAGCCAACTTTGAAACATTATCAGGCCTAACAGTGACGTGATTAGATAAGAGGTTTTGATGATACCTCCGTTTCAAGCTTTAAAATTTGCAGACATGAGGTATTAAGGCATAAAACATTCATTAAAAGATATTGTACTGCAGCTCACATACTCAAAGCGCTGTTTGCTCAGCTTGTGGACTGAATGCATGGAACGACTTAGGTGCATGTGCCCCTTTGACACAATACCTTGGTATTCTCTCAGTACAGCTCGGATGTTTGTGTGGATAGATTGGAGGGTGGTAGTAATCTGTCTCACTGAGTAACAAATCCAAACCATCTGCCAAAACACTCACAGCCTCAGTGTGACCCTGGGCCTGACTAACAACCACAGTAGTCAAGATCAATGTGTATATGCATCTGTAAATAACAGGCTGCCATGACACCTGACAGCGCATCTAACAGTGTTGAGTGTGTTGTACAGAGTCTCTTGAGGAAACAGTTCAGCATTTAAAGAACTTTTTTGTCTTGAATAAGTTTATATCCACCAAAGTTAGACTGATACAGTGTTTGTGCAATAACTACACTTAGCTTAGCATTGGATGCATGAGAAACAGCTAGTCTGCCTCTTTCAGTTTAAAAATATGCCCACAAGCACCACTAACATTTGTACTGAGTCCAGCTACAAATTGTGGTTTCATGGGAAGTTATATCCTGGAACTGTTTCTCTGGCTCAGTGAGTGCTATAGCTGTACCACCACTTGTGTATCCGAGTGGGATTAAGTAAATTAGATGCAAAATATTATTTGTGAGATTTAGATGTTACGGTTTTGTGTATTAGTCAACTTTACATAGAGCTGTTCCCACCTGATTCTTGTTTTTGTGCTAAAAGCTAATAAGCAGCAGTACAACATGACACACAAACAATAAAGTGACGTTGTTCTCTCAGTAAAAACACACAGAAGCCAGTCACCAAAAGCATTAACTAGCCATGGTAATAATATAAAGGAGAATTTTCCAGAGCACGTGTTTCTTTAAACTATGTTCCCTGTTTAATCCATGAGGTATTTGTGGTTACTCTCATCCTGAGCTCAGTTTTCTCTGCCTTCTTCACACTCCTTCGTAAAGTTCCCTAAGCAGAAAATAATGAATTTTTCTCATGCTTTTTTCCCCTCCGTTGTAATTCATCTTAACTAAATATTTGCTTTTGTTTCCCCAGGGGGATAGAGGAGCTCCTGGGCCTGCTGGACCACCAGTAAGACTATGACTATCTATACTGATGCCCCACTACTCTTAATGTGTAGCTATTAGCCAGAACAATACAGTTAAACTAGGCGTACTATGGACGTTAAACCAATAGACGCAGACTAAATAGTATTATATACTAAATAGTAAGCATTAGTAAGCTTACCCCATTAGCAAATTATGAGAAAAGGTCCAGTGGCTAGACCATTGATCATGGATCCCTGCCGTGATCAACTCAGCGATTACTGAGTAAATTCAGGGCAGCAGAAGAAATGCCTTTGGATTCTATAAAAGGGAGTTTCATATTAATTACATTTCCATTAATAATTAATAAGATAAAAATCTAAATATTTGATAAATCTCTCTTTTTTTGACCTAACCCCCAGGGCCCTCCAGGCTCTTTTGATTTCCTGCTACTGCTGATGGCAGACATCCGTAACGACATCGCTGACCTGCAGAGCAAAGTGTACGGTCGATCGATCCAATCTCCAGATGAGGACTTTCCCGAGGTCCCCGACAGCTGGAGAGATGCCCAGGATGGCGGCGTGGATACGGGCTCAGGCGAGGTCTATAAGGAAACTCCACCTCGAACAGGCGGAGGGTCCAAGAGGAACAGGAAGAGGAAACCGGCACGAGAGAGAACAGACTGAACAGACTGTGTATGTATGTATGAAGAGGGTGGATTTAAATATTTTATGTCAGGTGTAAATATTAAAGAGGTTTGCCTTTTTATTTAACTGATCTAAAAAAAAAAAGGACGTACTGTATGCCGCTTGATCACAGATGTTTATTTTTATATGGTATATTATGTGTGAGTATTTTTTAACATAAATGAGTAGACTGCGCCGATGCATGTCTCTGCACACACAGCACATTAAACAAGTCTCTCATGAAAGCCTTTTGTTCTCATTATTTTATGATATCATTCTTTCTCACGTAAACCGTAACCAGGAGTGAGCCAGCTAATATCCAAACAACTCGGCTGACGTAAGCTGCAGAGAATTCACAAGTGGTAATAAAGCAGCATGAATGCTCGACTGGAGCGTTTGAAATTAGTGCTCTAATGCAATCTATAATGCACCGCGCTGTAATTTTCAGTTGCCACGGCAACGAGGTGACGATTAAAGGGAAGGAAAGCTTGAACTGATCCGTGAATTGGTCTCACTTTGTAATTACTCTTATAGTCACGCCTATTGATAAGCAGCAGTAGCAGCAGTAGTAGTATTTTTGGAACCTAGACAGTTAAATATTGCATATGAGAAAATAAAAGTGTTGTTGTTACAGTAAATCAGTCCTGTACAATCAGTTAAGTCTACTGAAGCTCATTTTCATTTCTTGGAAATCTTGTGTGCGGCCAGAAATGATTGTTCACGAGTGCGTTTTCCTATCGTTGACACGTTTGGACTCTTTTTCTCCACCAGAGGGAGACATTCCCACAGCCAATGCTCCAAAGCGCTCACTTTACAAGATGTTTAGTCAGTCAAGAATTTTTGAATTCATTTATGGACTCCCAAGCAGAGGACAAGAAGACAGTATCGTTTTAACATTGTAACTATTATAACTAAGTGTCATAGTGTAGCATCAAGGCACTGACTTCTGTAAAAGAAGACAAATAAGTAAAAGTCTGAGGCATAGAGAAGCTTAATTAAATATATAATGTGCTTATACACATTGCCAAACAGGAGATAAATTGTATGTGGATGATTGTATCCGTGCTAAAGCCAAATTACTAATTAAAAGTGGAATATGTGTAAACAGGCAGAGAAAAGCAGCAAAACAGACGTCAGTGTCGCCTCCTGTATCTATCTATTTCAGGATACAGTTCATCTTTAATGTGTTTATTTTAAATCTTGTTGTGTTTGAAATTGAAACGATAACTATGCTTGCCCTTTTAAGATATATTTTTAGAAGTATGCTTAGAAATGCTGTTCTAACTCAGTTTATTTGAGAACATCAATCGGTTTATATAGCGTAACATAACTCTAGTTGCTGCTATTATTGTTTGATGAAGTCATTGCTGGAAGAGACTGGACTTGCTTGGATGGCTTTAGGTGAGACTGAGGTTTTGACGTTGGCCTTCCAGCTGGGTTTTGGACGTGTCACAGGCTCTTCAATGCATAAACTCTGTTGTTCACCCTTTTTTGGTTGGCCCTTGTGCCTGGTGCTCATAACTTTTTTTTTTTTCCACTCTGTCTTTATTTGGAAGAAGTGAAGTTGCCGTTATAGTGTTGGGAGCTTGACCAAAACAAGGTGATGTCATCTTTGTTTTCATCAATAACAAGACTATGCAGAAAAAGTACAAAAATCTGGTCTGAGGCGTTAATATCGCTGTGTTTCCAAGTTCTCCATCAGCAGACTGAAGTGGATCATCACAGCTGTTACGTGAGTATGGGAGCATCATGTCTCTACATTAAACCACATCAACAGCTGACACTTCTTTGTTACTATTTAACTATGGTTTATTATTTTTATAACTCACTGTTGCATAATATACTGAAGTACCAAGTCCTAAACCAAGCAAAATGATAAATATGTCATGAATGGTTCTTAGGTTTTTTGTTTCACATTCTGTCTCTGACTGGGGAACAAGCCAGTTTTATATTTTAAATCACCACCAGATGTGTCAGAGGGACGAAAAGATGCCAGGACTGGGTAAGAAGGGACACCATGCTAATGTCCTCGTAGACCGCCATGGGTGATGAGCTATCGAGACCAAAATAGTAGTTAGCTGTACGGAAGCCAAAATGGACAATTAGCAGAAACTGAAGTTGTTAACTTCTAATCTTCTGCATTATCAAGGTGTTTGAACTGAACCTGCATGTAACAAGGGCTGTGTAACTCGTATTTTTAGGCCATGAACTTATCAGTCATGCCTTTTAGCCTCCATCTATTTTTCATTGATGTGTTTTTTTGACTTCTTTTAGCAGCCCACATTAGAAATTTCCTTACCAGGTTGTTCATCTAACTTTTTTATTGTAATTTTTCAGATCAAATTGATAAAATTAAGTTCTGTTTGTGATAATACATGTTTATACACGATACATACTGCTGACTTTACTAATAATAGAGGTCGAATATAACATACAATGCGGCTGCTTCCAGTGTCTGACTGAGTCCACTAGGTGGCAGTAATTAGTCATTATACTTTGACTACAGCTTTTGAGTGACACACAGCACACAGTTCCTAGTGAACTCATTAAACTTTGGATTGTAGTCCAGCACATGAAGGTAACCCAGATACAGACATGAATAAAGCTTTGAGGGAATATTCTCTCAGCTGGATGACTTTTCTCGTTTATTTTGAGACTCATTGTCCCAACACTATGATAAATCATCGATATCTTTCCTCTCAAAGATGAATTCGTTATTAACTATTTTGTTCTTGAAGGCAACTAAATTCACTTTACAGTAACTTATAGCAGAATAAAATCCACAGTATTCGATGCCTACATTAGAGTTGTCATAATTATCAATGATATCACTCTCTATCATCATCATTTGTGCCAGTCACAGAAAAACAATAACAGACTTTTTTTCAGCACTCAGCAGGACGCCACCTTCATTAAACTACACATCACTGTTTACTATACACCATCCCTCCCACTTTCAGAGAACAGTGCATGTCATGATTCGCCTTTGATTAAAGAGCGACCGATATTAAAGTGCTTTGCACATCCTTTTAACGAGCTGGGGTCATCTCATCCAGGAAAAGACAGAAAGAAAAAACTTGGCAATATATTTCTTCAATATCCCCTCTGGAAGCAATTAATCACCGTCATCATACAAGGACAGGCCTTGAAAAAGATTTCAAATATTTGCTGAAGTGTCCCCTTGTTCCCAATTATATCTCTCTGCTAGTCCCTCCTCATTATTTAGAACTACCCACAAAAAGATGCAATGCTGAATGGGGACACATACAGCACCCCCTCCCCTCCCTCAAAAGAAAATGTTTAATAGCAAATGAATGAGAGAGTTAGTGTGCTGTAATACACGCCTTAATGAGGTAATTTTATTAGTAGTGGCTGCCCAGAACTGTTGGAAACAGATGGAGGAAACAAACAGAGTAGAGAAAATTAGTGCTACCCAATTCATTAATTAATGCATTAGTATGGGCAGCAAATTAACTGCCCCAAAAATCTTCTATTCAGTGCAGATTATGAGGAGAAAAAAACACATTGTTGCCCTTCAACGTAATTACAAGACAGTGCAAATTCAATTCTAATGAGGCGAAAGGCACCCCCTTAACATACATCCCCTATTTCCCCCTCTAAAAGGGCTTGCTCTTGTTGAGGCCTAAGTTTAAGGAAGTATTGAGAGTGAAGGAGACAATAATGAGAGATCGGCCTGGGACTAAGTGCTTTATACGCTGCAAACAGGTAGAGAGGATTGAATGGCTCTCTTTCTGGGACTCCTGGGGGGCCTGTCTTCCCAGCACAACAACACTTGGCCCTGAGAAAAGGGTCCACTGAGGAGCCTGGGGAGTGAATGGACCTGTGCCGTAGTGGGTCAAACTCAATGGCCACAAGTTCTTCAGTGATTAAAAACTGTGTTGTGCCGGCCCGGGGGCTCCACACATGTACACAAACACACACACACCTATGAACGGGCACACACAAAAAACACACATAGCCAGCCCTCGCCCTTCCACCTCTCCCTCTCATTGAGTTATCTTTACTCAGGCTTTGTCTCCTCTAATTGGAGCTGATGAGTGACTAATTGGTAGCTTTTTTACAACACCCAGTACTTAAGCGATGGCAAGCCGAGGGAGGCAGCATGAGCAGAGTTAATGAGAGGCTTTGCACAAATAAAAGCTTTAAAATGGGCCTGTTTCACAGAATGGGAGAAAAGGAAAGTTGAGGATATCTTTTGTGTCCCCCACATCTTTCACTTATGTGCAGGTATCTAAAAAGAAGAGGGAGTGGTGGAGGGCGCCCAGTGGTTGCTGAAACGTTGAGCACTTGTGCGCATAAAGGGATCTGTTCTGTATTGTTCGGGGCCCATCGTTTAGTGTGTCTGTTAATAATGAGAAAGGGCTGCTCCTCAAATGAATGTGGCAAAGTCCTTAGTGGACAATAAGTGCCCTCTCTTCCCTGGACCACACTGGACTGTGTTGAAGCAATCTGAAATAAAGGTTTAGTCCTTTCGGCATTGTTCTGGGTGAGTATGTGGCCTGTGTGCACAGAACTGAGCCAAGAAATAAAACGGCAGCAAAGCCCGTGTGGAGTAAGCAGTAATCGTTGTGGATTATCTCAAATGATCAAGAATCTGACTGGATGAAGCTTCTCTGTCCCACACTATGTTCATGTTAATTGTGTGTACGTTTACAGGTGTACTGCAGTGAAACCAGGCTCACTGGAGGGTAATTTAAACATAAAAATCATCCTCCTCTGAGGGAAGTTTGGCATCATGGTGGTAAGAGCCCAGCGGGCTCAACCACAGGACATTTCCTCAGCATGCTGTCACCCCAGCAGACTTTCAGTTCACTTGGTAATGGAGGGCTTTGTGCTTTTCAGGTATGAATAAACACAGTGAAGCAACAGCCTTCGTTTAACTCAGCCACTGTGACACACCAGGAGGTGACAAGCCACTCTCCCTTTCCCCCTAATGTGACATGGGTAATACAAACACCTTTAGATGACCAAATCCCCTAGGGGACAACACAATAGGTATTTGTTTTATCTGTTAAAGCCAGTTTAGGATTGCTAAATCTCAAGAAGTAACGTCCTACAATACACAGATAAAGGTAAATAAAAAAAATAACAGTCAGCTCAAACCCTGTTCACGCTGACACTAGAGGCTCCAGTGAATACAGGACAGAGCAAAACTCACGTCAACTTCCAGTCACTTCCAGGATTACATTTACTACAGCATCGTATAATTCACTGGCCAAATATTTGTGCTGACTCATGTGATAGGCTATTCACAGTTTCAGTGACCCATTAACATCCTACAGGTTGCAATTGTCCACCTCTAAATGGATCCATTAGCATTGCTATTGTTATTCAAATCCTACATTTCCCAACAAAGAGTGTGGTTTAACTCTCTAATGAGGACTTCCTCAGACAAAGGACAGAGGCCTCTATTTTCTCTGCTCCCTAAATCCGCTGCTAGATTTCATGATAATTCTGCTCACTCATCACCACTCTAGTTTGTTTTCTGAGGCTTGTTTGGGGCTTTTGTGGTGTGTTTTAAGACTTTGCTTCCCCATTTCATAGTCCCGTTCTTTACAGGATTTACTCATTGATGCAACATCAGAAATATTTCAACAAATGTCAATAAGAGTGATCTTTTCCCAATGCTTTCCCCGTATGGCTGCACGCCCCAAAGCGCCTCTGACAGACATAAGTATGTGTACAAGCTGCATGTCAAGTTCACAGCATTACATGAAACCGGTTTGACGAGAATTGGCAACGCAACATTCCTGTCATGGGCTGGATTTTATTATTGTGATAATGGAGAGAGGAGTCAGTCTTTCCTAATGACAGGAATTATCACAAATCATTTTTGGGATTGTTTGTTTTTCCATATTTCTTTTTATTTAATGTGTAATGTTTGTATCAACAGTGGCACACCATTAGAGAAAATAATTGCTCTTCTATCCTTTGAGTCTTATCTGTCTTTTGGTTACAACAATAGAAGATTGTCACGATTTCACAGATGTTATTTAGCGTTAAAATAAGTTGAAACAAAAATTACAGCTCTGCGCCAATAAGAAAGCAACCGAAGTGAGGAAGGGGATAGATTAGGCAACAGTTTTTGGCTGGGTTCAAACTTTATCTGTTCATCAGTGCATTTAAAAAACTAGAAACTTCCAATGTCTCCGCTGTGGTTTTGTAACGACGGCAAAATGATCAATGGTTCTCTTAAAATCAACAAGCTGCCTCTGTTCGTGTATGTTGCATGATTAAATAAGCCTCCTCACATGTGCAGCTCAATTGCCATTTGCTAAACATTTGTCTAAATAGATAAAATCCCCAGATTAGTGTCGCCACAATAGCTTGTTTTGTTCTGGGGTTTGTTCCTGAACCCGTAATCAACAGTGACGCTGCACCTCCACAAGCAATAGGAGGAAGGCAGGTGAAAGTAAATAGAAAGCCAATAGCACATAATTGTGTCATCTCCCATCTCCCACTGAGGCTTTCAGGCAGCAGTGAAAGCTCTTGCAGCCACCACCTAACCTTTCACTGACCCTTCGCTGGCTCCAGAACAACACAGGCAGTTCATCAACCAAAAGGACCAAAGGACTAAAATCACATTTTTTGGGCTGTTACAACTTATTCTGCTAATATTAACACTTAAGGATAAAACTCAAGAGGAAATTGGCAGATAGTTTTGAATGTTAACTTAAACGCATCACATAAAATGCCCTTAAATTAGTATTTTAGGTGTAATAATGACAAGTAGTAGCTTCTAAATTACTACCAATACCATATCTTTTGGCTTTTCTGTAAACTATGTATTGCTGTATCTCATTATTACTCGAGTATCCAGCTGAATCAGGCCTGTTGAGGCAGCGTGTTGACTATCTGACTAAATTAAAATATGTTAATTTACCATTCATGTCCACCATTTCTGAAATATCAGACACCACATCACAAATTGTGAATTCTGACTTATCCAAAAACATCCATAGACCAGGTTGTGAATACCACAAGAAGCCCTGATTCATTTGGAGTTCATTCGCACACGAGCACAATAAACGGGACATAATGTAAATGCAGCTTTATCCTACTTCTATGGTCATTGTTTTAAGTAATACCTGGGATTTTTCTGCTAAGACAAGTTACTTCTTGAGATTTAACTATCATATTCTATATTTATACTTCCTTTTTCTATATTTATACTTTTTTTTTTTTTTACTATGGCTTGAAACGGGACCAGAGAAACTGATTTCGTTCCTTCCCATGTACCAACATGTGTTGTAATGACAATAAAGAATCTTTGAATCCTTGAATCCTTAAACAGTTTGCCATGAAAAATGTCCTACTGCAAATTTACTAAAGAGTCCAGCCATGGCTCAATAAGCCTGGACTATTTCTAAATGTATAATGTGTTCACATGTTGCATAACCCTAAACAAACATATAGTATTGTAGTCCTGCACAGGATTGATTATTATGGGTTAAATAATGAAGTTGCCATGTGCTTAATAGTACCATGGAGGTCAAGCACAATGCACAGAACATAGGAGATAATGGATCAATAGCTATTAGCATAATAGCTTTTTAGTTTACCCTAGAGGCTGCTAATATGTAAACTGACCATAGCATACTAAACACTAAAATCAATAGTCTTGCAAGTGTGACTGTATGAAGGAGATGAAGGTTATCTTAAATATTCGAAATACACTTGACATAGAGTCTATCCCAGCTGTCATCAGGCGAGAACTACTATGATATATCATGCATTATTTTGTTTGTATCTTCTCTCCTTTACATACACATATTTACTTCCAGACTGAATATTCACCCACACAACATAGCATACCGTTACACACAATCACCCCCACGCACACACACAGTGTGTACACACATACATAACCATCTATGTTTTGTAGATGTTCTGTGCCAGTTGATTTGCCCTTGTCTCTTCCTGTAAGCGCTTTGGTTGATTGTCCTCAATAACATATACAATACAGAGTTATTCAATAATTAGGAGTGTAACTGCTTTGATTGACAGTTTGGGGTTTAACCGAGGTCATCAGCTGCCAGTCTGGGGTGTCACCAACCCGCCTCAGCTCCACTCAGTCTTCAATTAAACAAGAGTTATAGACTATCAGATATATAATTTCATCCAGTCAAAACAAACTAAAAAATAAATAAATAATCCAACAACGTCAAACTATACAGCTTTTAGGTCCTTTGTGCATTTCCTGGTTGCTACTACGCTCTTGACATTTTTGTAGAGGCTTTTTTATTCTTTTACTCTAAGGCACTCTTACTGTATCGCATTTATTTATGTACTGGAGGATCCTTTTTTCTATGTCTCTTAATACAGTCTATGATACAGAGAAGGAGGGAGGAAGGGGGAGGGAGTTAAGGACAGGACTCAGGAATCGACCAATGAGAAAACGCCCTGTTGGCCCTACAGGCTTCCCGTCATGCTCGTGGACTCAGCGCTACGTCAGCAGTGATACAGAAACATGGCGGTGTCCATAGCCCTCCGCCGGGCTGCTAACCCTCGACTCTTCATTTTAACTTTTCTCACCACGTTAATATTCCACCAAAGCGTCGCCGACATTTCCACAGGTGCGCCGGCGACAGATGAGTCCCCTCACCGCCGCTTTGAGTACAAATACAGCTTCAAAGGACCCCACCTGTCTCAGGCTGACGGCAGTATCCCCTTCTGGATCCATACTGGAAGTAAGTTTGTCTCCAGCTGTCAACATCACAGAGCCGCTGCTCATCCAATGCATCGAATGGCTAACGTCAAACCATAAAAACTCAAAATGTCACGAAGACGGCTGAGGTGGGTTGTGTGTGCAGTTTTGAAACTGACGCGTTTCCGCTCAGGTTGTTCAGAAGAAGTGACAGCGCTTTGCTTTGTTCATTCAGAAGTGCACTAAGAAATGCTCGGATTTTAGCGACCAGCCGTAGTAATATATTCAGTGTTTTTAAAAACATTGCATTAAAGGCACTGATTGAGTCTGTGCAGACACACATAGCTGCAGTATTGAACTCTCCTCTTGCAAAAAAAATGGGCCTTTGGATTCTTGCATCACACAGTGAGTTGTCCAGTTGCTGATATGAGCGTTCAGGGAGAGCAGCATGAGATTACAGTACCCTGACAATCAAGCAGCATTGATTTAGGCCTGTTAGAATCATTATGTTCATTTGTGGTCAGTCTGCAGACTAATGTCTCAATGGTCTATCCTTTGCAAGTTCTAAGAGTTAAAAAATCACATCAGTAGATGACAGTGTAGATTAGAGACAGAGGGAACAGTGATGCAAGTGCCAGGAGTCAAACAGAGACACTGTGACCACAGTTGTTTGTTTTGACTAACTGCTCCAACCCCCTAGTTATTCAGTTTACTTTCACACATGGGAACGACTGGCAGCAAATCCTCCCAATTTAAAACCAGAACAAGGTAATGTTTAACAAGCTTGGATGCAAAAATCCTGTCTATAACCCAAGTTACAGTGACGAATAGAATACTTGCGGAAAAAACACACAAACGCATCTCTTAAACTTTGTGATCAATTTGTTACGTCACTTAACTCACTCGCTGTCCTCTCCCGTCCAGATGCCATCCCAAGTGCAGACCAGGTGCGCATTACGCCATCCCTCAGGAGTCAGAGGGGCTCTGTGTGGACAAAAAACAAAGTCAGCTTCGAGCACTGGGAGGCCGAGGTGACCTTCAGAGTATCTGGAAGAGGCAGAATGGGAGCAGATGGTTTGGTAAGAAGGGGTCAAACTCTGCTGTTGGTTGGTTTTGTAGCCAAGAGAGTCCAGTGCCCTTTTTTGGGGATACAGGGGGATTTAGTATTAACCCACCCGGGCCTTCGTTATGATGATATGCATATCTGCTGCTGCAGCCTTATGATATGTTAGAGGAGATCAAAGAAACACGTGTCTCAGTTCTTAGAAACTTGTTTCCAACTACATTTCTGTAACTTATGAAGGAGTTACAGAAAATACCATGTGTTTATCACACAGTTAGCTGAACATGGCCATTCAGGTAAGTTCCCCATGTCTGCTTCTTAACCATTTGTATAAATATTAATTCTTGAACTGTCATGTAGAAATGGAAATCAGTACAGAACGACTGGTCATCTTCATATTCTCCACACTATAGTTGTTTAGATGTCACGTTCAGTTACAGGAATTAATGGGCTTATAATAGCAAAGTCCTGCAATCCACTCCTAAACTCATTAACGTTAATATGTGCGTATGTGAAGAATATTCTGTGGATTGTCTTGGAACTTACCTTTTTCTACAACAGTTCAATAAATACATGCCATGTCACACTGAGCAGGGCTACTTAAATGTGGAGAACACTGCGTTTGAAGGGAGGGTGTACATTGTGTTTCATACCCACGGGGTGAAATGACAGGCCGTTTGTCAACAGACAAAATAACTGTAGAGAACAGTTCAAACATGTGAAGTTTGCTTATAACAGCATGCAGAAGAGGAGACGGCCTAGTGATGACTAAGGCTGCAGCAATAGATGGGCCAAAGCAGCATATCTGCAGGGATGAACGTATTACACATGCATCTGTGTTTATGTCAGCTGAGAAGTATTTAAGTCATTTAAAAATATACAGTTTGTCCATCAGAGTGAGCTCAGATAAGTTTAAAGTGTAAAATGTCTCTGTCAGTGTGGATTACGGCTTCATTATGGCTACTATGGCTAATTATACAACCAACACTGTCCACAAATATGGCTACAGCTTTGTTTATTAAAGGGTGATAAACCAAACACGCGTGTAATCATTTTTCTTGTCTAACAGGCCGTGTGGTTCACCAGCGTACAAGGTCTTGATGGTCCGGTGTACGGAGCTGCTGATCAGTGGAATGGATTTGGTGTCTTCTTTGACTCGTTTGACAATGATGGAAAGGTTAGTGAGTCTGAGGATTCTTTACATTGTGTACATGTTTTTAAAAATGCCAGGTACTGAGAATCTCCTCTAAATGCTGACCTATGGTATTACAGTGGTGTCTGTTTGCATGGATAGTGAAGCATTATGGGAATTCAGCCAATGTGGAGGCTACATTGATGAGATTGCTTGCAGTCCTCCAACGTTACTCTCGGGTGATCACGTTATGTGTAGTTTGAATTCTGATTGGTTAAAAGGTTCAATGCTTCAATCAGGAAGGGAACAGCTACAGCAGAGTTTGCAAACAAGTGTAAATGAGAGTAGCACACAAAATGGCAACATATTAAAAGTAGAAACTTTTGTGGGTGAAAAATGAAACCAGTGCAAAGGTGCTCAAAAAAAATCTGCACTTCCACGAATGGCCACTTGAGGCAGGCTCAACAAAGTGAGTTAATCCCCATTGACAAAACGCTCTATTGGTCATTGGTCTATTACAGCAGAAATAGATCTGTAGCTAAATTTCCCTAACAGCTACACGGCAGTGATTACTGATATAACTTACTCATTTAAATTATATCAAGTTTTAAAGTTATTATTCACAATTAACGGTGTTGATTTGTCAGAATCGGCTGAAAACTCCACACACGAGCTTCTTCTTTATTTGCACGCGCACAGGATTGTTTTGTTTTTTAATATGATTACCTAAAAGGCCACCTCCCGTCTTCAGATGACAAAAGGATTAATGTGATTCTTTGTTTTTTTCATCCCAGAAAAACAACCCGGCTATAATAGTTGTGGGGAACAATGGAAAACTTGTTTATGACCACCAAAAGTAAGTAAACATTTCTTTCGCTCTCCTCTGACGTCACCCCCAACTCAAATTTGAACAACTTAAAGAAGATTAGGAAATATGATTATATTTGCTTGGAAAGTAAATAATCCTCCATTTTTCCTAATCTCCCCCGGGCGAGTGAAAGCTTTAAATCACTTTTTCAGTGCCATTTCAGTTTGTCTTAGAATTCATGGGTTTTACTGCCCCGCTAAATAAGTGTTTACAAAAACATACACGGGCATTAATGTGATTCACTTATCTAATAAACTTGTGTTTTCTCCATTCTTGAACAATGTTTGTGTAGTATGTGTAGATGTAACAGGTGTATGTTTGCCTTAAAATCTTGTTTTCATCCAGTGACGGCAGCACACAAGCCCTCGGTACGTGTTTACGAGACTTCCGCAACAAACCCTATCCTGTCAGAGCCAAAATAACGTACTACAAGCAGACACTGACGGTAGGAGACAACAAAAACACAAGCATTTTCTTATCTTATATTATATCTTATATATTTGTTGATGTTTTATTTATTTTATTTTTTTGATTGAATCAGTCATCAGTACTTTGGTTATTCTTCCTCAGGTCCTGATCAACAATGGTTTCACTCCAGACAAAGACGACTACGAGTTCTGCACAAAGGTGGACAACATGATCATTCCTAGCGATGGCTTCTTTGGTATTTCGGCTGCCACCGGTGGTTTAGCAGGTATTATTAGTTAGCTGTGTTAAAATCTCTGACTAGTTTTCTAGGTCCAGATAAACACGTTTGGATCTGACGCAAGATTGAAATTTTTGGTATTTTTCTTCTGCTGAGAAAAGAAGGATTGTAATAATATTATGTGGTAGTTAGTAATAATTTCCTCTATTTTTTCCAGTTACGTTAGCCTTTCTCTTAAAAACATAGACAGTTTTCATTGCACCATGTTTTTATTATCTTTGAGAAGGTATTATTACCACATTGCGTTATCACATTGTCATAATATAATCAATCAGTGTAGTATTTAAATGTGGATGGTTTTCTAATTCAGAATGTTTTTCCTCCGTCAGATGACCACGATGTTTTGTCCTTCTTGTTATTCAGACTCACAGAGCCAGGCCAGCAGCCGGTAACTACATTTTCCTAGAGCTCCTAAAACCTTTTCCAATCCTGTGTGTGTCATTTACTTTTCTCTAGTTGTGTGGGTGTGCGCATGCATGTGTGTGTGTGCTCTATATAGCCTAAGCACAGCCTCTATTGAATTCACAGAGGTTTTTTTTTTTTTTGTCTTTCCCATTGAAGCCTCCAGTCGATTCTGAGATTCCTAAAGAAGAGAAGGACAAGTACCAGGAGGAATTTCAGAACTTCCAGCAAGAGCTTGATAAAAAGAAAGAGGAGTTTCAGAAAGAGCACCCAGACGTTCAAGGAGAGCCAAGTTAGTTTCTTGAATAAAAATGCCGGGTGTAAAAAAAAGCCCCATAAAACTATGAAATCACTTTTATAGAAATTCTGGGATGTTAGAATATTTGAAAAAAAAAGTCCAAACATTACTTTTACAATACATCACAAAAGGTCTGTAGGTTTAATTTTTTTTTAATCTTGAATATTTGTATCCTCTCCAGTTGAGGATTTGTATGAGACCGTAAACGACAGGGAGATCCGTCAGGTGTTTGAAGGCCAGAACCGGATCCATCTGGAAATCAAACAGCTCCACCGCCAGCTCGCTATGATTCTGGATGAGCAGCGTCGATATGTCGCCGCTATCACGGACGAGGTTGCCAAGAAGGGGACGAATGTTGAGTCAGGGCAGGTGAGTACGTCATCAGTGACGCACTCAAACAAGAAGCAAGGGATGTAGTGTTAAGGGCCACAAATAACCTCATATTGTGTGGGCTTTGGTATTGCATTTTACATTTAGAAATGCATGTTTAATGTTTTTCAAAATATATTTGGATTATAAAAGACTGGTATAAACTTGATGAAACAAATGAATAATATTTTGTCATGATTAGGAAACACGTGAGTTTCTGTGTGTTCATATGACAGATAATCAGAGCTAAGAAACCTGTATTATAACGACTTTATCAGACACCAACAATATAGTGTTCAACCTTCAGACCATTGTACTGTATTTCCCTCTTAGGTGGATTCATCCGGTCAACAGCTGGGCTCAGTCCTAGCAACACAACAGGAGGTTCTCAGAAATCTGAACGAGCTAAAGTAAGTGACAACACTGTTGTTGTTGCAGATTGTTTCTTCTTGAAAAACTAGCTGTTGTTTTTCCAACAAGCATAAAGAGAGAGCCGTGATACTTGAGGAAAACAAGGGAAATCCTGCCGGTTAAATCCCTCAAATCATATTTAATCTCAGGATGCATTGGCAGCAACATCACAGGTGTCTGCCAGCCTGATAATCCAGCTGCTGTGACAGCTTCCTCCACAGTGCCTGATGAGAGGCACGTGCACACACAGGCTCACCACTAAATGGGATAATCGTCACTGTGCATGGACCCTTCCTCTAAACCTTTTCTTTTATTGTAGATGTGTTAAAGTAAAATACATTTTAGGAGTTTCATTATTGTATAATACAGAATTGAAGCTAAAGAAGGACTTCTTTACAATTTTGTAACTTGTGTGGGCTTGGTACAACCAGCTATGCCAGAATGTGATCCACAACCACCATCAAGTGGTGTTCCAGTTACAGAATGACAATACTGTGTCCCACAGTCTGTCCCCTGACGTCAAAAATGTCAAGTTCGACGTTTGCATTGTTGGTATTGATAAACCGACCATTTGGGAAACTGTGATTGCACAAGAAAGTCAAATTTTTAGATATACTGTCTCTATGAATAAGACTTGGGCCCTTTCTGATACATATACTATAATTAGTAGTGATAGGTGTAGTAATATCAATCTGTAAATACCTTTTTTAACTATAAAAATGGTTTCCTTTGCCACTCTCAGATGACCAAGCACACACATTTTTAATGTTAAGATAATGCAGCTTAAGTCTGTGACTAAAGTCTAAAATGACCGTTTAGTGTTGGATCCTACAGTAAGTAAGCCTGATTAGGTATACACAATGTAATTTCTGACTCATAGAGCTTGTATTTAGTCAGATAAGATGCTTGTGGGCACGCGGCAGATTAAAAAAACGAAACCCTACTTCTAGATTAGTGACTTTTTTCACGTTCACATATAATAAATGTCTGATTTATCTAACTAGTTTCACTAGTTTGTCAACCTCCAGCTCTGTCATTAATTGTGTATAAAATTAAAGTCTTGGCTTATTAATTTGTTTAAGGACTTCGCTGCAGTTCTTGTAGCTGCCATGCGAGTGTGTCTTAATTTCAACACACCATCTGCATAAAAAATTAATCAGAATCACAAGATATTAAAGATTTTATTTTATGTAACATTAATCTCTTAGCCTCGTGTATCATAAAAGAATCAAGCTGTTTGTATGCCCTAAATCCAACAGGACATTGGTCCTCAAAAGATTTTGCATACATGATTTTCTTTATTGTATTGTTGACCCCAAACTGACACGAGCCTAGACGCCCACGTGCAACCTCTTAGTTCTCCAAGTGAATTAAATCTTATAGTGAGGAGGTGATAATTGAGTTTCTGGGATGATTTTAAGAAAGCATGTTAGCAGAGGAGCTGTTGATTGCCACAGTAAATATGTTCAGACACTGGCAAAAGGCTGCAGCTGCTCAGTCTAATGTGCTAATGTGAGCGACTGATCTGTATTACTTTGTAGATTAAGTCCTCAGTTTATCCTGACCCGTCTTTTAACACAGAGTTTATGATAAGACTTCATCTCAGACCCTAAACATACAAAGAAGGCTTTCGGCTCATAAATGGGTCACTTGTAGTGAATGAAGATTAGACGTAGGGTTTAATAAACGCTCACTTACTTTCTCAAGGGAGATTTTTTTTTTTCCCCTCTCTGTGAAACAAATTAGATTTTGTTTATATGTCATCCCTGTTTCAGACCTTGGCCATGTGGCCGAGCAAGAAAAGGCCACATCTTAGCACCATTTTGTCCTTATCCGATTAGTAGTCTTTAAATACATCTGTCATACAAAAGCAAAACATGGTTTCCCTCCAAATGATTTCTTGTCACAATCATCCCTCCCAAGAGTCTTCTACGTACTCTGCTGGAGCTCTGCTTATTTGTCAATTCACTTTTTTTTCTTCTTAATCGTCTTAGATGTGTTTAAGATGATAAGAGAAACATATTGCTTTTTCCCTGTCAGTAATCATCTTTAAGAAATTTAATTTTGCTGAGAAATGTGATCCAGGCTTAGACGTATTCGTTCTCTTCTGCGAGTGATTTACACAGTAATTTCATTTACTGGTGAAATTGAAAGTGGACGTACAGATTGGGATTTCACATTCAGTAACTGTTGAGGCATAGCAATTGTATATTTTGAGGTCTGTTGTGGGTGTTGAAGATCTGTTGAAGACCCCTAATACCGCACTATTTCAGTAGGAAACCATTATGTTTCTCTAAGCCATTAATACCCTAAAGAGCACTCTAAAAACCCAAAAGTGTTTTCATTCATGTAAAGAAGAGATACATAAGCAGCATCAAGTCTTAAAGGGCTTATAACTAGTGGACCACCTCAGTATAGAAGATACTAACTTAGAGGATACTAGCAATGACTTCCACTTCTCTTTTCCTCTTCTTTACCTCCACGACACTTCCAGAAAGGGAATCTGTTGCAAAAAGTCACCCATTAAGGCTGTTTTAATAAAAAATATTAGATTTTTTTTTTTTATTAACATTTTTTTTTGTTTAGACGCGCAACCACAATAAGCTAAACATGGTTGACCTTTGAAATTTTCTCTGCAAGCAGTCAGAACAGAGTTTAAAAAAAAACCGATGCTCCAAAAAATACCACGAACCAGTAAAAATTAAAGAAACCAAGTAAAGTAAACTGGGACCTGGATTCACAGAACTAAAGTCTGCGGTCACAAATCTCAAATTGCGATTCATGTGAGGGTGACAAGTGAAAGGTCAACATATTCGAGCTAGACGGCACAGTAAAATACTGAGACAATGCTTAAGAACGCAGGGCAGCCAGTTAGCAATTTCACTAATGGTCACTACAACATTTTAGCTGTGGTATTACTAGTGATATCATTGGTGTAAATCTTAGTCGAGAAGTAATAAGTACAAAGTACATTAAAGAACTGTCAAAATATATTTCAGGTCATGCCTCAATTGGTGTTTTTAACAGCGTAATAACAAAATGATGCAGAGACTCCAGCTCACCACAATAAATGTTTACCACAATGTAAGCCCCCGTATAGGCTATGAGATTTGCTTTGCGTAGATCTGTTGCAGGAGTATAAAACAAGCTTTATTATTATTCTTTAAGTCTCCTCTGACCCTCATGGAAAGATGTACCTTGTGGCTTTGAACTGCATCACTTTTCTCTTCTAAAGCTTCTTAACTTCACGCTCCAATATAGTGCAGCACATTCGGAGTGTTTCCAGCCATCAAGTGCTTTGTTAAAAATTTTCAATCAACATTTTAATTTCATCTTTAGCCCCATAGCTAGCCTCTTATAGATTTCATAATCCCGATAGTGCTCCCCTGTTTCTTAACCTACTGTACTTGTAATCTGTTGTAAGAACATGTTTTTATCGGGGATTAATTTAGCAATCATGACCTCTTTTATCAGATGGTAATTTTCTGTTTTTTGAACTTTGAGAACATGTAGCCTCCAGCGAATAGGGATTAAGAGATTAATTTTGGACACTTTATATTACTGTAAATAAACAATACCACATAGCATATTTTGTGTGCATCTTGATTCCCAACATGTATTTACTCAATGGTTTCTGCTTTTTGCGGGATTAAGGGTCACAATAAAGTGTTTCTACAGAGACGGTTTGGACTCTGGTCTGTGAACTCTGTGACACCTGGTGTGTCTTCTCTTTGTCTCTGCAGAAACTCCTTTCATGAGTCGCTGAAACAGATTGGCTCTGCCCAACATCAGGGTAATGCCGGTGGACTGGGGACGTATGAGACTATTCAGCACTTCAACGACATCAAGGAACATCTCCACACAGTCAAAAGAGATGTGGAGCACTTGGTCCAGCGTAACGCTCAGGTAGATTGGGGTCTCACATCAAGCAGTTTATAGCAGAGATTATTATTAGTTTGACTGAATCTGTTATGTTTGTTTTTATGCACAGAATCCTTCTGAAAAGGTCGTGAAGTGCCCTGAAGTGCCTCCCATGCCCTCCTGTTTATCCACGGTTCATTTTGCAATCTTTGTCGTCATCCAATCAGTCCTGTTCTTCTGCTACATCATGTACAAGTAAGACACAGTTTGTTTTGTTTATCCTGCTGGTGCAATTTAATGACCAATTGTCTAATCTTTGTGTCTCTACTTTTTTTTTTCTTCTCGTAGAAGTCAACAAGAAGCAGCGGCAAAGAAATTCTTTTGATGAAATGCGTTTATAAAACAAGCCTGTGTGAACGAGGGAATGTCAATTTTTCGTAATTTTTTTTGTTTCTGATTAGATTATTTTCAGATTGTAAGTTATTGTACTTGAAAATAATTGGTTTTGTTGAGGAAGTTTGTTTTAATTAACTGAAGATTTTTAATTTGATCATGAAAGTGTGTATGAATGCCAGCGTGAAACTTGTTGTTCTGGATTTCCAACAAGATGTAACATGTTCCTTTCAGTATTTCTGGCTGGTCAGGTCCATTAGATTTTGTTTTCAAAAGCTGAAATCTGCCACAGTGCTATTTCACAAAAGGAAGTGACAACAAATGAACCTGTGTTTTTGAAATGTGCAATTTTGTATAAAGTACTACAAAAATGCTGGTGATGGCAACCCAGACATCGGATTCCGGCCTCTGTTTATATGTTTTCAGTCAAACATGTCAAAATCTGACATATCCTCTATCTGAACTATTTACTTAAACAGTAAATACAAATTACTCTGATCTCTGCTTTTTGTTTGATTACCTGAGAAACATGCCACTCATAATGCATCTTTTTCAGATTACATATTCATGTTACATGACATAACATACATAATTGCACCTCTTATTTAAAAGCCACACCGAAGGCAAATGGCAGCTGTTTAATATAGTCATTTATTATTCTTTGTTGTCTGTAGTTATACATGACACACCTTACATTTATAAGCGGTCTATAGACATTTTATAGACGGAGTGTGTTAATATGACTACGTTTATAAGAACAGATGAAAGTGTTTTTTCCTGTATTTCTAAACCCCTATCTTTTGAATCACTTATAAGTGATGGACTGACAAATTAGCATGCCACAGATGCATAAATACACATACATGGAGCCTTACAATGTGTTATAGAGCTTTTATTAACTACAACATAGTTAGTGTGTTCTATACTGTGTTGTAAAGATAACAAGCTTGTAAAAGTTTAAGCGTTGGTGTCACTGCACTGCTGCCTGCACTACTAATCCACTGATAACATTAACCTGGCTTTACAACAATATTAGTCTTGGTAGCAGGTCCATGACACTGTACCATATTTTTACAGTGGCTGAGCTGATTATGTTAACATGCTAACATTGATTTAACACATGCTACGGCTAAAGCTAAGCGATTTATTGTTGTTTTTGCATTCATAAGGTTACTTGAAATACTTATGGCTTTTGAAAACCAAATCGTTTTACATACATATTCATCCTGATAAGGACATAAACGTCCCAAATTTCATGGCAATCAAATTTCACTATAAAACCCTAAATGTCAGGCTCATGAAGTCAGTGTAGAAAAAGTCAAAGGACTCCCAGTTCGTCTTCTGGGAACAATGAATGTCTATAAAATACACTGGTATCGAAGTACTGGAGTACAATGAAATGAAAGCAGTTAGCTGGACATCTCTATTAAGTGAATAAGATAATTATGTGACCTGCATACAGGAAGTATTGGCATGACTTATTGGTTGTGTCCTGTGGATATGCAGATGTAGCTAAAGTTTACAGAGAAAATTGAAGTTGACCATGTTTGAATCTCTTGGGTGCTTAAGATGTGTATAGCTCAGTCCTGCAGCCCAATGTGGCAAATATAAGGTGGAGTAGATCATTTCTAAAATCATAGATTTAACAAGAGGCCTAATATATTTCCTTATCTAGTGGCATACCCTTACAGAGCCCTGTAGCCCCCTTCATGAAAAGAGAACAATTGAAAAGTAGCAAAAATAAACATTTTAAGACTTGTTTGTTTGCAGACAGTCACCTTGGATATTTTTGATTGCTCAAAAACATAATCTACAGGTTCCTCACCAAGCTAGATAGGGTGGAGTGATTGTGGTTAACTGAAATGGGAGTTGTCTCCTCCCCATCTCTCATCCTCCTATCAATCATCCTCCCACTGAACAATAGCTCTGTATGACGGATGGCTTCACGGGGATAAACAAGACTGTAATCCCACTGCTCTCCCTCTACTCTGCTTGGTCTCAGCAGTATAAGCTGCGCACGGGGCGGTCCGTACTTCACTAATATGATTAAGCAGCAGTGGGCGGAAGCACACATGTGTAGTCACAAACTGATTCACGTCTCCAAAAGTTTTTTATGATATGTTCTGCTCCAAGTTTTGCCAAGAACATGCACAAAGAGTTAAAGTGACACAAAGATGATATTTACAAAGGTCTGCATGATTTAGAAATGGAGAGAAAACAGGCCATCTGCCTCTTAGCATAGCGGAGTAGGAAGGATTAAATCCAGATTATGGCTGAGGCAAAACGTGTGTATGTGTGTGTGTGTATGTGTCTGTTGCTTGTCGTCAGTGTGTCCTTGGCTCTATGGACAAGCAGCAGGTTAGCTAGAGAGCTACCACTGGATTTGACGGCTATAGGAAGCCACAGCGAAGGGCGCCATAAGAGAAGCAGCATCATTTTCATCTACAAAAACATCCTCGTCCTTGCAGATTAGACAACTCAAGATGGCTTTCTTGATCAAGAGCATGATTGGGAACCCCCTCTCAGGAATAGGTCTTGGTGGTGGAGGTGACAAAGAAGAGGAGGCCACCCCCTCAGATCCAGCCAAAGCGGCAGGGATGACACGAGAGGAGTATGAAGAGTACCAAAAACAGGTGGTGGAGGAAAAGTAAGTAGCAACACCGACAGTACTCCATTTTGAATTGGTGCCATGGGCCCATTGAGAACAGTATGGCTGCAGAGTGCACACACTGACCTTGACAAGCTGTTTTCTGCCCCATCATGTTTTTCTCTATTTTCCCTCTTATTTTATCACTTATTTTTCAAATCTAAACTGAACTAAAAGTACCAGCTAATATTTATTTTGTTTTTTTATCTATTTATGTTTACAATCAATAAACTGCGCTTCTGACAGATGTATCTGTCGCTGAAGGTCACACCAGAGCCACCATCATAGTAGATCCTGTTTTCCACAATATTCTCCACAGTAATCCACCGAAGCTACATGTCATGCTGAGCCTGGATCGATAATCTGTCATCTGTTTCTTTTTGTCTTGTTCTAAATCATTCATTTATTGCTATTATTATCATTTGCTTATCGCTTTGTAAAGGATCCATTTTAATGCATTCCTCGCTATCATTTACACACTGAAGCATATTACTGTCAGTCAAATCTGTATTTCTAATATTGACATTTCAACAAAAGTAATTTAAATGATGCAGTATCATGAATTCATCCTAAATTAAATAAATGAGTGAAATATTTACTTTTTAATCTGTAAAAATCTGAACTTTTGACTTTTGTGAGGCAGAGTAGCTTCAAGCAGATCTGTCAGGCTGTGTTGCATAACAAGATTAATCCTGCCTCTCTACTCCCCTGTATTTAAAGACTTAATTTGTTTGTTTTAAAAGATGACATTGATGAATGATATTTACATGAGTGTGTGTTTCTTTTGATTTATTCAGTTCAGCAAAAATGTATTATCTGGCCTTTGATTTAGATTAATAAGAGAGAACAGGAAAGATGCTCCTTCTACAAACGCTCCAATGGGCTGTACAATCTGGCCATAAAGAACATTTTAAGTGTTTTTGTATTTTTTATTTTTATTTTTCAAAACTTCAACACACTGTTGTTGTTATTGCTGTTTCACTACAGTTCGAGTTGCAGTGTCTTGGCTTAATATCAAATCTGCTTGACTCAGTCTGCCCTAATAATCCCATCTTTAATTGGCTAAGGGAAAGTATGTGTGCCCCCAGTGCAGGAATGCACCTGCTTTCACATACTGTAACTGAGAGGACAGTAATCAGTGATGATGTTTACAGTAGAGAGTTGCCTTTGATCGTTTGGAATCAAGATTCAAATACTGAAACATGTTTGATCATAAGAAAGGTTAAATTAACCTAGCTGCAACTTGATTTGTGGATGTAACTCTGTTGTACCTGAAATTAAACACTGTATATATGCAAACATGAAAACATCAATATGGATGTTCACAATACAGCTTTGTGTGTTAATTACAATTATTAGCAGAACAGAACATACTGAGAACCCATACGTGAAATGCATTTTTTGTACAGCATTTAGAAAAAGTTGAGGATGTTGTGATGACTTTGATCAGCTGCAGATTGAGCCTCTGAATATAAATCAGGTTGGGTGAAGGTTCAGTAAAAGATAAACAGAATGAAACACTGGTAAGAAACTGTTTTTCATAAACACCGTAATGCAAAGAGGAAAAATACATCTTCACAGGAGCAACTGTAATTTGCAGTACTGTGCTTCAGGAAAAATACAGATTTAAATCAGCATTAATGCGATTGTTTTTTTGTTTTGCTTTTTTTTACTAATATATAATCTTTGTCTGTCCAGGATGGAGAGAGATGCAGATTTCTTGCACAAGAAGGCAGAAAGGGCAACGCTGAGGGTGTGCCTGCGAGACAAATACAGACTGCCTAAGGTAAATAATAATATAGTTGTAGTTTATTCAGTTCTGTTCATTAATAAACTCTGTTTTACAAAGACATAATTTTATAATGGTTTGTCATCAAGGTAGCACTTTATTTTAAAACTCTACATTTAGGCGTTTAGCATTTATAAGCTGTATGCAATCATTTAATAAATAAAGTTGGAGACATTATGAAGGGTGTAATAATGAAACTCTTAATTAAAAATTCCCCTATGATTGCAGTACAGCCACAAAAGGGGTTAAACTTGGTCACAGAAATTTCTATCTGCTTACAACTACATTATATTTACTATTTAAATCATATCACTGTCTCTGTTATTAGTCATATAATAAAGACGGCTAATTTAATTGGCAGTACGGGTTGTACCCACCAATGGCAGAAGAAAGCTCCCTGTCTGCGCAGGTAGAAATAGCTGCTTCATGGTTAGTGGAGGTTATCGTGATCTAACAGCAGGACTTGGCAGCTGTGACTCGGGCAACAGGAGGCGGAAGCCATGCCAACAGATTAGTGAGAAAGACCAACGTCCTGGAGACGTTAGCCTACGCATCCCACATTGCACCTTGAGTCTTACAAAGCCAAATGCCACAGAGCAGGTGTCCTGGGCTCATTAGGAAGCACCAGTCAGGTTGAACTGGCTCTTAGAGACGATAGAATCTACTTTAGTGGGTGGAAACTGAGCAATTCAAGGATTTTAAAGAATGGACGGAGCGACAAAGGTATGTACGGACTTCATTTAAGCCGTTTAAAGAAGGCTAGTAGATATATTTCTGGCCCTACAAATTATTCTACTGGTGAACTACAAAACTAATCAAGCTGCACGTTGTTATGCTGAAATAGAAAAGTCTGTGGAGAGACGACCTTGTCTGCATGTGGATTTTCTTGCATCCTCTATCTTTTTCTTCTGTGTTGTTGTTTTAAACAATGGCTGCATTTGTTTTCACAGCTTTTCTTTTAAATTGAAAAAAGCCCATACACTGCGGGGGTAACTGCCGGCAGCAACACATACAGTATAAATCTAATTATTTCCCTCATAATGATGTTCACATTGTAAGTCACTCTGAAAGGAAAGTGACAAACAAATAACAAAGGCCAAAGTGTCTCCATTAGAGCAGGAATCTGCATTTTAAATTGATTTTCAGTAACAATAAAACCGCAAAAGGGATCCCATTATGTTCTTTTATATGAATGGGTAGATGGTTGAGAACTCATATACAAGCTAACAGTGTGAAAAAAAATATATATATATATATTGAACAAGTGTGGTGTTGTTCATCTTATGGAATTAGGGTCTCGTGCAACACTATGGAAGATATCTTTAGACTATCGTTGGGATTGGAAGAGGAAAGGCTAAAGCAGGTCCGAGATAATCCCACAGATTGAAGTTTAAAGTAGTCACAGTACTGTGCCTATTGCATGACCATTCCTGATATTAAGTGATTAGATTTGGTTTGTCGAAAAGGCTTTAAATTTAGCTTTTCTATGATGCAATGGCACAAAAATTGTGGCTGTGTGGATAATGAAGTCAGAGGAAAGTCGTATCTGCTTCACAAATGTTCAGAAATCACAGGCCGCGAGAATATCCTCGAGTGCAGTTACTTGAACGTGGATTAGGACTGATCACAGAGTCCATCTGCAGTATTTTCTCACTGCGTTATTTGCATTATTATTGTCTTATCACTTTTATTCAGACCCAAACAGATTAAGCATAAGTATTAAATAAAAGTTTTGAACATGTAAAATCAAAGGAAGTAAACACGATTAATCAACCATCTTTAGCTATAGCCTGGCTCCAGAGTTGATTCTAATCAAAATACGAGTAATTTTATTATGGCACGTGTTTCAACTGATACAGTGAGAAAAAAATGTCTCTCCACACAACTGGATAATCCTGCAACTAATCAGAGCCACTTTGTTATAAACTATGAGTGTTTAACAATATGTGTTCCTGTCTGAACTCAGGTTAGCTTCCAGGTTAGTGTAGCAGTGGAACCCGGAAACCAGGCAGTCAAGCTACACATTAATCCTGTAAAAAGCCTTTAAGTTGTTTACATTCAAAAAGGCACAGTCTCTGTCTCAGTCATGTCAACAACAACATATTGTTCGCCTTTTTGGTACTAGAGTTTGTAGATGTGGCCAGATACAGCACTGACTGAATCTTTTTAAAACACGTTTAACCAATAGTGTAAAAAAGAAAGCATCATCATGTTCAGCCATCTAAAAAGTGAGAGATTTTTATCTGGGAAGATTCTGACATGAAGAAATATATGAGAATATATGAAGAAATATATATATATATATGAGCTGATTTAGGTTATTCTTTATATTGGACCTTCAACTGCCTGATTTATTTTGGCACTTTGTAGGTGTAGAAACTGATTTCCTTTGCCTTAATATCAGTAATCAGATGAATTCACCCCAATCTACTGTCATACAGCTATACGTGTATGGGCTCTAACCTCATTTTCTTTCCTATGTTGTCATCTGCAGAGCGAGCAGGACGAGAACATGCTCGAGATGGCCGGGGACGACGTGGACGTGCCAGAGGAGCTGCTCAAGATGGTGGATGAGGACGCCACGGAGGAGGAGAGCAAGGAGTCCCTCATGGGCCAGATTCAAGACTTGCAGAACATGGACATGAACCAGCTGAAGGAGAAGGCCTCGGCCACTGTCACCGAGCTGAAGAGCAAAGCAGAGGAGAAGTGCTCCGTCATGTGAATGGTTGTATGTGTTCGAAGACGAGAAGACGAGAAAATTCAATTTCCACCACTTTCTGGGAATCTGCACATCAAGCTGTGGTAAAATGTCTGGGATTCAGTCACACTGTAAAATGCAAATCATATTTATCTAATGCAAAACAAGTCTGGCTTCATCAGTGTGTTATTACTACTACCAGTCTGTATCTACTGTAACATTTCCCTGCTATTACTAAATATAAAACTTATCACTGCAATAAAATGCATTAAATCATGGCCAGCAGGGTGCCCTATCTCTCCCACGTTATTGTTTTTTGTTTTCTTTATTTTAGATGATGATGTGAAAAAGTGAGTTTCCCTGAAACATACCCACAAAGTTTTTTTATGGTCCACAGGCCACAATAATCTTTAAAATTCCAATTGTTTATGATAAAATGTTCAAATTTTTCCTCTATCTGCCACAAGATGAGACGATTAAGTCAAATAAATTACGATGTCAAAACTTTCTTATAGAGTACAAATCCTGTCTGAGTATTTCAACTGTCCTTTTGCTTCCATTGTTATTCTAGATTTCTTTTGTATGTGGTGTTTGAGTTAGCTTCTTTTTTCTTTTTTCTTTTTTTGGTGTTACTTCAAAGCGGGTCATCTTCACAAGTTTAAAGACAAACACAGTTTAAAGGTAATAAAAACTGTTGAGCCTGAAATATTTGCAGAGACATTTGCAGATTTGCACAAATCCTAATTTTAAAATACCGACTGAAATGAAAACAATGTACATAAACACTGACGATATATATGGAAACAGACAAATGTATTGTTCAAATAAAGATGTATATTAAATACAAGCAATGTGTTGATTTGTGAAAATATATCCTTTAAGGTGATGGTTCTTCCTCCGTGCCAGTCATATCTTTCCTAGTTTTGGAAAAAGACACCGTACCATAAATGTTTGCATGGGGCTTTATGTTCAGATTTCAAATCCTTAGTGGCTTGAAATGGTCAGTCACATACAAATTCTGCTGTACTGCCATTAAATATTTAAGATTAAGACACAATTAATCCTATTTACCTGACTCTGGGTTAGTGCACTAAGTAAAGAAATTGATCTTAATTTAATTGAGCATTATCCACACAGTTTGTAATGATTAAGCTGAACGGAATAGGGGTGGGGGACGGAGAGCTACAACCTTCAGAGTTTCACATGAACCCAAGTTTAAACGGCTGTGGATTTGTAAAGTCTGGAGATTAAATCTAATAGGATCAGAGCAGCCAAGGTTGTCAGCCTGTGCCCTCTCTCTCTCCCTCTCGCTCCCTCTGTCTCTCTACCCAGATCAGAATATCAGAGGACAAACTAACTTATTCCAGTGCTAAATACATGATTTTTTGACTTTATACAGTTGTTTTCTGTTTACCTCTTGTTTATAAAACTGCAAAAACTAATGACACAGTTTATCTACAAGTTAAAATATTGATTCTTATTCAGGATTAGGGTACACAAGAAAAACACTAAAAAAAATCAATATAAACTGTTGAAATGCAGTGAATAAACAGTGACTTAGGTTTCCTTAAAGCTATAGTGAATGGCTGAAGTAAATAACTTAAATAGATTAGGGCATTAATAATCAAAAACCGTTAAAATAACTGTAATGTACTGTAAATAGTTAGCTAAAAGTAGTGGTTAATAGTTTAGTGATGAGTAACAGATTAGCAGTTGAAATGGCTAGCTAAAAGTTTCAGATATGTTTATAATAGCTCCAAGTAATGGATAAATGAAATAGCTAGCCTGGTGTAACAGGTAAAATGTTGAAATAGCTAGCTAAAAGTAACAAATAAACTGTTAAAACAGTTAGCTAAAAGCAACAGATAAACAGTTCGTATGTAGGTAAAGAATAAATGAAATAGCTTACCCGGTATAATGAATAAACCGTTGCTAGCTAAAAGTAGCACATGCACCGTTAACATACTTAGCTAAAATGAAGGGATAAACCGTTACAACAATTAACCAAAATTAAGGGATAACTCGTAAAAATAGTTAGAAACTGTTGAAACAGCTAAAAGTAATATGTATCCGATAAACAGCTAAACGAGTTAACCGAAAGTAATGGCTATAAACGTTTAAAACGGTTAGCTAAAAGTCATTGCCAACAGGTGGGAAGAGTTAGCTGAACGTAAATGAACAGTTAAAATAAATAACAGCTTAAAAATTGCTTAAAACAATGAAGTAGCTTGCTAGTAACGTAAAGTACATTTGCACGAATAAGATTTTAGGGTTACCTTTGGATAGAGACAGGACAGGTGTTTGCACTGATTTGCCTCTGATGAATTTTTATGCTAAGCTAAACTACCTCATACTATACAGACGTGAGCAAGTATTTTATCAGCAAGAAAAACAAATTATTATTTAACTATTCCTTTTGAGTTTTGGCTACTAATTTAAAAATACTTTATTTATTTATTATTATATTGATTAATTTTAAATTTTATTACTGAAAAGCTTGATCCAATTTCACCACAAACACTTAACTAAAAAAAGTTTGAGAAACCTTTGTCTCAATGCGTTAACCTTAAGAGTCTTTCACCACTGTCTCTGCATTAGCAGTGACACTTTAGGTTACCACTAATGCAGATCACCACTAATGGTGGTCATTCAAGCTGTGTGCAGTCAGATGTCAAGCTAAGCTAATGAGAAATTAACTGAACATTTAGCTTTTGCCACAGGTAACATTGGGTCTGACACTACTGACCTCATTGACCTAAAAAGAAAAAAAAAACAATACAAAACAAGGGCCTATTTCTCTTCAATCCAGTCTCAGCCATATCTTTAGTGTTTATTTTGATGAGTTAAAAGCATCAAAAAAGATGTTTTCACATTGTTACTGGTAGGTATTTATCACAAGTTCCCCTTGTCACAACACACACACAAGAAAACCATTTCAGATAAGGTTTTGCATACACTTGCTTTCTTACTTTTTTTTTACGTTAAATTCAGTTGGATCTCTGCATGCCCTCCCTCCTCCTCTCTTGGGCAAACAAAGGATAAGGTCACCTTCTTTAATTAGGAAAAGCTAAATAGTTTTAGGGGTTTTAACTCTTTTGAGTAAAATAATGTAATCCCCTTAAGCAGGATTACCACACTGCTGCCAATCTTTGTTTGGTGTTAAGTGGCTATAGCTCAGAATTGTTATTTGTTTATTTATTTATTGGCCTTTGTTACCCTCTTTGACTCCACACCAATAAGGAAATAAATAAATAAAAATGTGGTTTATGGATGTAAATAAATTAATTAATCTATTTTTATGAGCCCATTAAAGTAACTATACTTTTATTCAACATGTGCTATGAAGAGCACAGCCTTCCTTTTACAGTAGGTCAATAATTCTTCAGCTGAAGTCTATTCATTTTGGCAACAATATCTTGACGCTTTGATTAAATATTAAGCTGCCATCTTGCAATCTCTGTCCTCACCCGAAATCTTGTAATTATGATTTTGTTGTACCTTAATCTGCGGGCCTAATCTTCCTCTCTTTTTTTTCTGTTTTTTTTTTTTTTTTCTCCTCAGACTGACATGAACATGACATCTGGAGGAGTGGAAAGATGGTTTTAAGATTTATGTAAGTAGGTTTAGAGCCAGCACGGACTGATGCACTTGAGATGGGGAGGAGTTAGGGAGGGTGTGGGAGGCTGGTGCCTGTTTGGGCGCACAGATACCCCCTAAAATCCAGCAGGACGTCCCTTCTCTGACGTGCGGCGGGGGTGCCGCATGAGCAGGGGGTCTTACTGCAGGCACTACTTTAAAAGCCGCCTCGGAAGATGCTCCATAACCATTGCGCAAGAGACTGACCGGCACGGACAAGTTTCCCCAACATCCTTTTTAGTCTGGATCATCGTTTAGCTTCAACTTTACAAATTAAAAGTCCTGAGAAGAACTCGGAAGAACTCATCGGAGTGTGTGTATTTGATTTTATTTTTTTCTTTCTTTTCTCTGGACTTTACCAACCAATGTGGCTTCTTGGATCAGCTTCCCAAGTGATGATGATGGATGAGCGCATGTCTCCCTCCGCACGCTCCGTCCAGAGCCCGGGGAACAACCCGTCCACAGTCCACAGCATAGAGGCCATACTGGGATTTAAAGAGGACACCCTCTTCCACAAATCGTCCCCCTACAGCATGACAGGGAAAAATTTGGTTAAAGATGCAGAGCGCAGTGGGGATGCACTTGTTACCCAAATGAAGAAAAATCACTACTCGGAGAGTTGTGACAGTAAGTGTTGAGTCAATTTTCAGTAAATATCAAAGCCAGTTTAAGACTTGTTAAGTTTTTATTTGATACTTTTACTTTGTTTCCTTCAAAAATAACTTTCTTATTTGCTTCTTCTTTAAATATATATATATATATATATATTGGGGGAAAAGTGTAGCCTGTCCTCACTCTGCATCTTCTCCTCCTGCAGTTGTGTGTTGTGGCAGCAGCATCGGGGAATCCTCCGTGTGCCCGGACTCACCGGACAGAGACGGCAAACTGTCCGACGACGAGAACCACAAGAAGAAACACCGTAGGAACCGGACCACGTTCACCACCTTCCAGCTCCACGAGCTGGAGAGGGCCTTCGAGAAGTCCCACTACCCGGACGTGTACAGCAGAGAGGAGCTGGCCCTGAAGGTCAACCTGCCGGAGGTCCGAGTGCAGGTACGTGTCCCCACCAAAAAACGTATTTATTTTTATTAGATCAGGGTTAGTTTATCCTGTATGACAAACATAATGATGCTTTCTCATGTGCATTCATTTTGTGCATCATCTCCTAACAAAACAGAGACATAAAAAAAGGGAAAAAAGTAATATTACAAATTTTGAAACACAGATTGTACTTTTAATTTATTTTAGAAATTTTAGAAATTTTATTTTAGAAAGAAAAGTAGAAGAAAAATGCAACCTTATTTATTTGTAAGGATTTTTTTTAAAAACGGATTTATTTGTAAACGATATATAAATCTATGTATATAATATATATAAACTTAGATCTTTAATATTGGGGATAACTATTATCTTTATTGAAGTCTCTTATAATTGACTGAAGTTTATATAAAATGCTTAAATAATAATAATCTTAGTTTAATAATGTCTTTATTTTTCTAAACTTTAAAAAATGTCCATAGAGTGTTATATTTTACACATTTAAAGGCTTTCGTTTTAAAGCTTATTGTCTTATTGTGATGGATTTCTTTCTTTCTGAAAGCCAAACTTACTTTTGCTGGGAATAAATATTAAACTGAACTTAAGTTAAATGAAAATTTAACAGAATCCTTCTTTCTTTTAAGGTGTGGTTCCAAAACCGGCGGGCCAAGTGGCGTCGGCAGGAGAAGCTGGAGGTGAGCTCCATCAAGCTCCAGGACACCTCCTCCTCCTCTCTGCTCTCCTTCGCCTGCTCTCCCGCCAGCTCCCTGGGCTCCGGTCTGCAGCTGGACCCCTGGCTCTCCGGCCCGATCACCTCCTCCACCTCCCTGCAGTCACTCCCAGGCTTCATCACCAGCTCGCAAGGCCTCCCGGGCACTTACACCCCTTCTCCTCCCCCTTCCATGCCGTCCTCCTTGCCGGCGTCCTTCCTCGGCTCCCCAGCCCTGGGACACAGCTCTCACCTGCCCCATATCAGTTCTATGTGCCCCCCACCCCAGGCATACCAGTGCTCAGCTGATCCAAGGAACTCCAGTATTGCCTCACTGAGGATGAAGGCCAAGGAACACATTCAGTCTATCGGCAAGTCGTGGTGATACTGAGTGGAGTAAAAAATGGACACCAAGAGCCAACACGCATCTTGCTGAATCTTTTGAAAAGCTGACTGCATTCATAATGACGGGATGGTAAAACTACGGATGTCTGTGTGAGCTCCTGTCGCCCTGCAGGATCTGAGACATCATCGTAGGTGACTTTCAGGAAAGATGTGACACTAACGGTGAACTTTCTGTAAAAATGGTGTTTTTCTTCTCCTTTATCTTCTCTGCAAACAGTTTGTACCGTAAAATTTTACATTCAGTCATCCCGGAACCCGTTTTTATCCAGTGATATATTACCAGTATGGCAAATTCAAACTCCATTGGAAACCCTTTCTAGTAAATGGAGCTGTATACATTTAGATTTACTCCAACTTCTTGTATCAGACATGATTATTTTCTCTATACAATAAACTGTTTGTGTAGAAATCTATCAACAAATGTGTGAGTACCATAGTTTTCCTTGAGAATTTGCCACATGTGGGACATTAGATTTGACAGTGATGCGTGGCGGAATGAAAGCAGGATGGAAACTCATATGATTATGTCAAGATTAACTAAATAACTACAGTGCAAGAGAAAATATTATATTCCCTCTACATATATTTCATTCTGCAGACAAAATCCCTGCACGTCTTAAAATTGAATTTTAAAAATAGCACCCCTTAGTGGTGGAAAATAAGAAACAACGTACAACAAGGTATTTGGATTTTTACATTGGTATAAATCTATTTTAAAATTTCCATACAAGCATTTCCTCTCCAAGGACCCTGAGTAAACATGGTGGCTGTGTTATAAAGAAAAAGGCTTAAACTCTCAGACTTCCTCTCTGCGTTTTCAGAGAATGCTTTTCTCAACCCACTTATTTCCTCCTCATTAACTCCTGTAAACTTTATCCCATTCGCTCCTGGGATTAGACCCATAATGGGGGTGAAAGTGGCTTGTACCTCCATTGTTCGCCGATCATCCGTGACAAATGAGTAAAGAGAGACTGCAGTGAAAACTTTCCTTTGGCTTTAAGAGAAAGATGTGTGCCACCAAATTGTTTCAATTAGCATTTCCTATTCTGTGCAACCCCTGAGGGCTAATAATACCCTGCTCACCGCTTACCCATCATTCCTAAAGAGACAGTCAGTGGCGTGTGTTTATTTGTTTGGGTGTTTGTGTAATGAGCAAGGGCATTATTAAACTATTAACTGGTCTGATTTCAGTATTTAATTGTGATGAGCAGGTTAAGATACTAAGCATATGAGAGCTAAAAAAAAGAAAACAAAAACAAACCCCACATGCTCTTAAATCTGCTGTGGTTTGGCGCCATCTAGTGTTATAAACGAGTTTCTACACAAAAACAAAAACGTGACAACAAAAGGTCATGTGTTGTGTGCAAAGCATGATTCGACATCAACAATGCAGTTATCACAATGTTGAATTTATTTCAGGTTCCCAGCGTATGTATCACAACCTTCAGTAATCAAAATACCACATGATAGAGAATTTGAAATGACTGATAAAATAATGGTTTGGTTTATACGGCAGGAAAAAATATATATATATTGTGTGGATATGTGATTACAGAGCACACAACAATGCTGACAAACAGAACTTGGTCTTGCATTCAGGTGGAGTCAGTGTCTTGCAGTTTCAAAGCCCGAAGGACCCAGTCTGACATCTACAGAGCAGTGAAAATTATTATTTTTTTAGCATTTGCAAAATAACTGATAGAAAGCGAGGTATATTAAAAAAATATATATATCCACACACTGACCTCTCTCGGATTTTTTCCTCTGTCCTCTTGTCTCCAGCCGCTGTGGAGCCTG
This sequence comes from Planiliza haematocheilus, assembly GCA_005024645.1. Classification (NCBI taxonomy): domain Eukaryota; kingdom Metazoa; phylum Chordata; class Actinopteri; order Mugiliformes; family Mugilidae; genus Planiliza; species Planiliza haematocheilus. Next base: position 5,037,130 of record SRSE01001181.1, read on the forward strand.
TCTTTAGTTTGTAGCACCGTCTGTTTCTGTTTCTTTGGTTGCACCAGAGCCTCCATCAGGTGCTCGTATCGATCCAGCCCCGTGAGCCTGGCTGTTTCTGAGGGTGTGAGGTAGTCAGGGTTTGCCTCCTGCATCTCAGGGAGACTCTCAATACTCTTCTTTCCCATCAAATGACCTGTGACACAACGGGATGCGTTGACCTTCCAGTAATAAATCTTCAAGCTACGGTTTGATTTGACCAAAACCTGGCATGATGTGTAACTGCACAGTAATTTTAATCACATTTTGCAGTGTATTCAGCTGAACTGCAAATGTTTTTTAATGTGCTGCAATGACATAAAATGCATGTCAGTGATTATTATTATAGATTAATATAATTACTGTTAAAAGCAAATAATTTCAAACCCTTGAAAATATTAAATATTATCTGTTGTTCTCTGCATGGATACATCAGATAAATATATATATAAATAAATATTCTACATATTTTTTTAAAAATGTAAAGTTTCTCTTACCTACTGCCCAGTGATTGCCTCTTGGGTACATTTTTCCACCTACTGCTGCAGGACTCTCTAAGCAGTGCAACATACAGGGCACTGCAGCCAGAATAATAAAAACTGGCCACACTGGTCTGCAAGTCCATGAGTAGCATAAACACATTCCGCCCATGTTATCAGAGAAAATGCCAGATCTAAACAGCGAAAAAAGAAGAGTAATAATCCTCAAGTTGCACCTAATGAGCTCGACTTAACTTTAGAAAATCTCCACCATAGTCGACTTTTATTTGGTGTGAACCGATGCGCCCCAGTTGCAGACTTGTTGAAGTTACACTCCCGATGCCTTTGATGGAAATGACTAATGATCAAAGTTAAATGCCCCTCCTGACACAGCTGCACGTCAGCGGCGGGGTTTAAAAGTACCACGGCGGGGCACAGAAATCAAAAAGAGATGATGGCAAATTATCATCTATAGTCTGTAATTACTGGTCGCCACTGTTTGCCCAGAGATTGCAGGGTGATTGCAGGAGGTGTCAACGTCATTTCTCGATGATGAATTTCTGAGCCTAATTGCTTCCGTCTCAACGAGCCTGTGGGTAAAAGCACACTGCACAAGAAGCAGCAGTAGTAGTAGTACTAATAGTATTTTTTTTCTCTAAAATATAGTGGAGAAGAGGTTGATTAAAACTGGAATCAAAATAATAATAATAAAAAAACTTAAAGATTAACCCACCTATTAATTTAATTCCTCTATCATGGTCTGTTTTACAATTGATTTTTTATTTTATTTCTTTGAAAATAAAAGGGTCGATATTGCCATATATGTTGTTGCCCTAGTTCCTTTATTTAAAATCTCATGCCTACATTAACCACAATGCACTGGGCCAGCTAGATGTTAGGTGCAGGTGTGTCGTTGGTAGGCGTTTGATCATTTGCCTTCTGTACGATCAACAACATAAAACATCCCATAATAATTTCTATAATTTCAATTTAATTTTGCAAAGCTGCTTCTTCTTCAAATGGTTTTGGACATTTGGGGACTGTGGTGCTTTAGCGCCCCCTTCTGTTTCGCGTAGATCAGTTACGAAATACTACGGTATATTCTCCTAAAGCTATCTCTCATGTCACTATAATAAACTATGCTGCACACATGGAGCTAGGAGGTGGTGGTAAAACGTTTGAGAAATTATACACACTTATCAGGCATAACATTATGAACACCTTCTTAATATTGCCTCCAAAACAGTTGTGACTCGTCAGAGAATGGACATGGGCCTTCTGAGGGTGTCCTGTGGTGTCTGGGTCCTCTGGGTTGAGATGAGGGTCCTCTGTGGATCATTTGGAGGCCAGGTCAAGACCTTGTGCTCTTCTTCATGTTGTTGTTGTTTTTTAGTTGTTTCTAAACCATTTTTGGTGTGTGTGCCTGTGTCAGGCTGCATCCTGCTGCCATCAAGTAGTGTCATTGCTATGGGGTGTGGGTGCCTGGTCTGGTCTAGGTGGGTGCTACATGTCTAAGTAACCTCCTAAACTTTGAAAGCCAGGTCAAAAAGTTTCCCACGAGAACACTGAATTGTCACAAGATGGTCAATGTTATTCACTTCTCCTATCGGTGGTTTTAATGTTGTGGCTGATGGCTGTATTTATGCATTCATCTGGGTAATGTCTTGTCTATGATCATTTTTTTTAAACCCCTGACACGCTATTTTAAGTTTCTCATCTTGTAATGCTCTACATGTATTAGATGCTTTAGTATATATACAATATATATTTTTTGTGCAGTAGCAGTTTGTAAAACTATCTGAAATGCTCACAGTCATTTCCAGGTCCTTAGTAACTGCTTGCTATTTTTATACGTCTTCACTATTCACGAGCTTGAATGGACACTTTTGCTTAACCTTTAGCCTACTTATTCTACATTAAGTTGCCCACTTGTTAGCTTGCTAGCTGTTAGCCTCTGTGTTTCCTAGACACCAGCAGTTGCCTAGCAGCAGAATTCTCACAACTTCCTGCAGATGTTACCACTTGAATGGCAGGCAGTTTGTATGTGGTTACGCATGACTTAGGAAGTAAGCAAAGCCAAACTTTCCGAGGCTCAGCTGAGCAATACAACAAACCCTTTAGTTTTAGATTTATATTCTAATATCGATAGTTTATGTCTGTGTTTCATTCTTTTATCTTTTAACCGTGATATCTGCGCTGTCGCGCCCTCTTACAGTCATGCGGTTTTTCTAAACATTGCAGTGAGCAAAGGAAGAAAAAAAAAGTCAAACAACACGCTACAACAGTTTTTGCTTTAGACAACACCTGTTCTTTACTCAGAATTTGACAATACAGCATATGTCATCTTGTTAAGCACAGTCCACATCATTTATTGGCACTGATTATTACAGAACATTTCTGCCTCTGGAAAGGTCAACAGCAGTGTGAATTAAACAGTCCTCAAAGAGCGTGAACCCCGTGTGAAATTCTCATACTTGACTGATCCCTTTCACGACCGTATTGACACACCGATTGCCGGGGGGGAAAGAATAGACAAGGACAGATAAGGAGTCTACGCAGGTAAGTAACATTTAGTGCTGAAAAGGTTGAGGGCTTCCTCTGGGTACTCTCGGGTCGCAACCCCAAACACATCGCAGCAGGAGTCGCAACATATCATGTCCTCGTCTAAGGGTGACCTTAACAAAAGGGGATGAGTCACCTATGTTCAAAGGGCAGCAACAGGTAGGACACAGTGCAGAGTGCCATCTGAAATCTACTTTATAGGAAACAAAAAGATCCGGTAGCGAGGAAATGTCTTGAAAAAACGTTAAAAACTAGAAATATATTAATATACCTCTGAAATACAAGGTCTAGTCCAGATTTTTTTCAGTTAATTGTAATATTACACCGTGAAGGTACAAACCTGGGGTTCCCGCATATTCACTGAGAGGCTAAAATAACTAAGAGCCACTCATGTCTGATTGCCCGCACTGGAGACCACTTTATTTTTATTTTCAGAGGTGATTAATTACAACGAGAGCGCAGTTTGCCACGTCATTTGTCCTGCTCAAGGCCGTAATTATAAGTTCTGAACTTTGACTGTGTTGCTACTCAAAAAACTGTAAAACTCTCCTTCAGTCTTTCTTGGAGTGAAAACAGCAGATGGCAGTGTGGGGTGAACATGCTGCCCTTAAATGTTGAGCCATGTGTTGTGATGAAGCCTAATTCCTGTAAATTTATCACTTATAACGTGGAACAACCAAACAGCATTTGAAAGCATAAAAAAAACACTTATTTTATTGATATTTAATCATCTATATGTTATTTTTCCATCTTTATTCAACGTTAATTATTCACATTAGCACATGATATAGCAGTTGTACGTTTCTCCAGAATAATTTATGTAAAAATAATGAATAATATTAAGCTAAAACATCTAGTTTTGAGCAGGGAAATAATTGTGTTTTCATCCATCATACTGTTCATTCTTTTCAAACGTCACATGACACATTAAGTGGTGTCATGACTGTAATAATAATACTGTCTTTATGAAAAGAAAGGAAAAGGAGAGAGACATTAAGGGAGGCCTTTCAGCCGGAGAAGTGTCAGTTAATGTGCCATTATGAGGTCTTGGTTACTGGACGCACAGAGATGGACAGGATATTATTTTATTGTTTGCAAATGGGCTGAGGCTGAGTGTCCTTGTGCTTCCCTTTAACAAGACATACCCACTGTTTTCTATATATTGTATTATATTTTTATATCTTACATTTTTTTGTTTTGGGCATTTCGCAGTATTTTATCCACGTTTTCTTTTAATATTTGGTAGATTTGACCAAAAGTTTGGCTCAGTTTCTACATACTGATCCACCCAAAAAGCAGCGGCATCAATGGGGTTAAATTTGTGATCTACCAGAGGGAGCTTAAGATAAAACTGAAGGCTTAGAGGATGATGACATTTTTTTATTTCTCATTTATTTGCCATTTTCTTGTAAAATGCACCAAACATTGACCTCTTTCTTGCAGTGACGGGATGCCTCGTGGGAATGGTTCACAACAACTGGTTGTAATGGCATTTGAGGAAAAGACGGACACTCATCTACATGCTATATACAATGATATAGCATGATTGTAAAAACTAAACAAATCGAGAGTGAAATCCAAACCGGGGTGACATTTTCCACCCTTCAAAGTGAAGTGATTTTATCGAGCAGGAAATCCCTGGAATGAGGAAAAAAAAATAAAAAAAAGAGCCTGCCAGCTTTCAGCAGCTCCTCTTAGGCCCGGCATGAATGGAGGCAACGTGACGTCATGTGACTTTGTCTGTGTTAGGGGTGGGGAGCGACCTCAGCCTCCTCTCCTGCACTGAATCTGTCAGTAGTGTGTGGAGAGGCAGCACGAGGGCCTTTGTGTCATCATGTCAACTCCTGCTACCTTTGCAGTGTGTGAAACACATTTGTGTTGTGTCTGAAGAATAAAATCTGGCACGGTCCTTTGCATAATCCAGGTTCATTTGCGCTGCAGCACTGGGCAGGTCTGCCAGATGTATCCAGGACTGGTAGCAGGCCAAAGAGAGTCAGTGTTGCTCTTCTGAAAGCCTCTCTCTGCAGTCTCCCAGGTAGGTTATGAAATATTTGATATTTTTATATTGTATAACTCGTGCTGTAACGCGATATCATCTTTCCATCAGCTTGTTATTTGTGTAAGCCTGTTTCTGTGTGGGTATGTTACTGTGTGGGCTTCAAGGATAATCAGATCAGGACAAATTTGGTCATGTTTGAAGATGAAAACTAGTTTATCGTCATCACATGTGAGTAAATTGTCTTCACTATCTTCACTATATGTTTTATGTCAGAAGAAGCCATCTTGCTTTGCACAGCGTTTGTGCTGTTATATACCCTAAAGTGACCTTGACATACATATCCTGAGGACAGACAAATGGGCCTAAACAGAGGCCTATGTGTAACATATGCTTACGTCATTGAAGAAATGTGCAGGATCAAGATCAGATCATATGTGGCATAGGCCTCAGATATGAACACAGTGTGCAGATACTAGCCCGTATTATACACCTCTCCTGCTCATTTCCTTTTCCTCCATTTCCTCTTTGTCTCCCCCACCTCCCTCTGTCTCCGTCTCCCTTTCTCTCTCTCTCTCTTTCTCTCTCCTTTCTCTGCACCAGCTGCTGCTGCTCCAGAACCAGAGTGGAGAGTCCCCCCTCATCCCCCCCACCGCCACCCCGCCTCCCCTGCACAGACAGAGACAAAAGGCCTGATTCGCCTGCTGAACACTGCCCTCTTTCTCCGTCCATCCCTTCATGCACAGCCGTGGAGGAGGCGGCGGCGGCGGAGGCAGTGGTGGGGGCTTCGGGAGAAATCGAGGCCTGGACTGGGACTAAAATCCAGGGCTGACCCCAGTGGAGGAGAGTGGGAAGAGGGGGGAAGGGAGGGGGAGGAGGAGGAGGAGGAGGAGGATGGAGGCGGGAATGGTTGAGTGAAGGCAAGTGCCGAGGCCTCTGCAAGGAAGACTTATCCCCCTGAATACAAACCTGACAAGGGTATGCCACGTTTAAATCTATATATGCATGCAAGTGCATGTTTATGTGTGTCTCTGTGGGGGCGTACGGGGGCGGACAGTGGTGGCATGGGGAGGGAGGTGGCCTGTGTTTGCACATGTCAGACTGCTGTCTTCTGTTTACACTCTTTGCTACAGAGACGGGTGAAATGCTGTCAGGGGCTACATGTAGGTTTTTAGTTTTCAAAGAGACCACAGTCGTGTGTGGAGTGAAAGGACAGAGGGATAGGATTCAGAAACAGGCCAAGGTATCAGTCTGAGCCTCAGATACCATCATGATCTCTTCTTAGTTCATCCATTGTTCTTATTATTATTTTCACTTTCTAACCTCACGGAAATAAATATTCTTCTGTTTATAAGTGTCATTTTTTTTGTTTTGTTGTGTTATTTTCTGTTTGGAACCTGTGCACTACTTCATTGTTTACATCTGTGGCCTAATTTCTAGACGCTGCATGTGACCAGACTGCTTTCCCCACCAGTGGATAAAATATTTCCACTTGTATGTGTCAGTATGCACCTAGTTCAGAGAGGATTTCTGCAGCTCTTCTTAGCAGTAGTGCAGCTTCTGCCTGTGTGTCTCTGAGGCCGTGCTGCAGCACAGGGCTTTATGTTTGGTGACCGGAACCAGCTGAAACCGGTTTGAGGCAGACGGAGGGCTGACAGGAACAATGCCGTCTCTGTGCTCCACTGGGATAGAGATAGCCGAGGCTGCTCCATGGCAGCCCTCCTCGGCTCAGCCCCTGGCCACCGTGGCACAGGCCCTGCCACCGCTGCCGCTCGCTTCTGGCTGGATGTCGGAGTGCTATGCAGCGTGGCTCGCCGCGAGGGGAGCAGGGAGATCTGGGAAGAGATGAGGGCAGGGGGACGTGGCTGGCTGGCTGTCTATGAATCTGCAGCACACACACACACACTCTCTCACACACACACAGGAGCATGATCTATCTGTCTGTTAATATGTCTCTGTACTGCTAGAGGTGCAGAGAATGACTAAGGACAATCCATACCAGGACCACCACCTCTCACCAGATCCCTGGCTGTAACCTGACTCTGTATTCGGGGCCTTTTGCGTGGTTGGGAAGAAACAAGACTTTTTTTTTTTTTTCAGGCAGGGTGGGGTGGATGTCTTTTGTGGGTTAGTAGTGTTGTGACTCTATTTGTTGCAGGATGGAAGGGAGGAAGGAAAGAAGGTTTGGCTAGTGGCTGGAAAGGGACGGAGGCAAGAGGGTGAGGAGTTGCTGATTCACTTGCATGCTTCCACCATTTTTTCACAAACACTTTACTGAGGTTGCAGTAGTCTTTTACATCGTGTATTGATTTCATGTGCTAAAGTGCATGTGTATTAAACTGCTGCCGCTGCTGAGGGAGCTTCTGCGTTGTGTATTTGTCATATTAGTCTGCATTTAATCTCCATTTCTGTTCCATGTCAGGCTGCTCTGACTGTCATGGCTGTGACTAGCTGTTCTCTCCACCAGGCCTTTCTCTCTCCCCTGCTGCAGCCTCACACAGCTCAGCAGCCATTTTTTTCCCCCCTCTCACTGCATTTGTCGTCCTCTCTCTCCCCTCTCTGTCCATATCATGTCTCCTTCTCTTATGTCATATGTTTTGCGTCGGCCTTGAGTTTGCAGCTATCCAATCATCTGGGCCGAATTAAGGATTTATTTATTTATTTATTTATTTATTGTTTTCTGAAACCTAAGCTGAGGCAGTGAGCTATTGGTCTGTGTGTGTGTGCAGATGTGGCTGTCATGCATTTGGATCAAAGAGCAGCACTGGTGTAGCAGCACGTACTAACAGAGCAGCTCCATGACTGTGGCTTTTGCCCCAGACAATAAAGACAATGATAATCCACATTCTCTCCATCCTTACAGGTCATACACACACTTCACATTTCATGCAGCTAACATGATGTTTGCTGATCTACTATTAGCTATCTTCTGATGCAGAAAGTACAGTAATGGCAATAATGTTTTAATAAAATAGACCTTGTAGCCTGCAATATTTTCCGGATTATAAATCAGAAAATATGGATTCATTAAGTCTACATTACTCTGATGTAGAAAGGGATTAGTGGTACCGCCTTGCCACGATGCATCAGCAGCATTTCGAGAAAAGTATTATTTCATTACCTGGTGTTTTTCTCTCTGAAGTAGGTCAGTGACCCTTCCTGGTCTAAATGTGGCAGTTAGATAAGATAAGATAAGATAAGATAAGATAAGATAAGATAAGATAAGATAAGATAAGATAAGACAGGACTTTATTCATCCCCGTGGGGAAATTGGGGCGTTATCGCACATACGTAGATAATGTATGTCATTTCTTCAAGTGAGCATGCTTTGATTTGAAGAGGGAGAAGGAGAAGAGAGAGCTAAATGTAACACCAAGCATTAGAAAGCAGTGACTAATTCATGGTTAAGGTGGTATTTTAGAAGTTGTACTCTAAGGGGACACTGGCACGCCATGTGGAGACAATGAAACCACAAAACTAAAGTTTTATTGCGGAGAGAACAGCTACTCCTCTAAATCCCCTAAAAGTTTAGCCACTATTAAACAATTAAGAACTATTTGTTTCCAATGGTGGTGCATCTGTTTGGATTGCAGTCGAGCGCTATTAATATTTTATACTGGCCGTGAGTGTACCAACCTCCAACAATAAACCCAGCTTTGAAGGACTGTTGTGTTTGTTACCTCACTAACACTGGCCGTTTTATTCCTTCTTTTATCATCAGCAATGTGTGTACAGATTTCCGCATTGTTGCCTTTATGTCTCAGTATCGTACTCCTTGAGATAAAAAACAAGCTAAAACACTTTGAACAGAATGAAATCTTAATGAAGGCAAAACTGAAAAATGTGCTTCCAGCTTGGCGAGCATTACATGGAGATCTTCAAAATATCTTGTGCGACAAACATTCATTCATTCATTCCCCAACAATAATCCACTTTCCACTGTGGAAGGTGTGAGCAATTGTTCTCTGCAAAGGGTTAAGAGGTCAGCTTCACACATAAGACATCTGAATATGAAGCATCAGGTCACCAGGCATCAACCTTTTGTGTAAGACTGCATGAAAAAGCTGACGGCCAAAAGGGTTACCGAGACCTACATAATTAATACTTTTTTGTTTTATTTGTGTTTCCCAGGCGATCTCCTCACTGGAACAGGAGCAGGAACATGGGAGATATGAAGACGCCAGACTTTGATGACCTGCTAGCGGCCTTCGACATCCCCGACATGGTGGATCCTAAAGCCGCGATTGAATCTGGCCACCAAGACGACCATGATGGACAACCCAAGCAGCCCACTAGCAGGGCAGCGACCAACAAAGACGAGGCCCACAATCCATCAACAGCACATGACGTTGGGGTTAGCGTCATTGTTAAGAACATCCGAAGCATAGACGCTAGTGAACATTGCGGAACTGTATCAGAGAAGGATGGGCCTGTCCACTGCCATCGCCTCTCTCATTCTGTTGGGAATGGACTTCACAATGGCTTCCTGCCTATAATACCACCTGGTATTCATTACAGCAAGAATGGATGGAAAGCTTGCAGAGAAGAAGGACAGAAAATGAACAACCAGTCATCTACCTTCAATCAGTTTAGCCCAATCTCTAGTGCTGAAGAGTTTGATGATGATGATAAAATTGAGGTGGATGACCCCATGGATAAGCAGGGAAGTCAGACTTTCTTTAAGCCTAAGAGAGAGGACCATAGTCCTAAATCTACTGTAGTGGATTGTGTATCTAAACACAGAACAAAAAGAGGTCAAAAACCTGATCAAAACAACAACGACAATGACACTGTCACTGGTTGTAAGCCCAACAATACGTCTCAAACAACTTTGCATGAGGAGGAACTCAAGGACACTGTCCTCAAGGCTCAAATTAAAGAGTTCATGGAACCTGGGGAGTCATCAAGACTTGCAAATGTGTCCAGCATCCCACTGGTAACAGCTAAGTCCTCTGCAAAGCTTTCTTCTTGTATAGCAGCTATAGCAGCCCTCAGTGCCAAAAAGGCCAGCGTGACAGATTTGGGTGGTTCGGACTCTCCAGCAACACAAAAAGAATCCATCCAGACGAGTGAAAGTCCCAGAGCTCCAGAGAAGGAACCAGAGTCAGCCTTCGAGTCCCTAAAGAGGCCGCCAGCAAGACAGCCGGACAGCCCATCTAGCGTCACCAGTGAAGGCAGCAGCAAAGGTTCCCCGGCTTCATCGACAGACACCACCCCAGTCATCCCAAAGGTTAGGATCAAAACAATCAAAACCTCATCTGGACAAATCAAACGAACTGTCACACGAGTCCTCCCAGAGTTTGATCCTGAAGGTCAGAAAAAGGGAGAGACTAACCCGACAGTCATGGCCACCAGTGCAATATTCTCATCAGCCATGAGGCCCTCTCTGCCAGCGACAGTAGTGGCCACCACAGGAGGTCCTTCTATCGAAATAACCAAGCAAATGACTATTAAACCAGTGGCGACAGCTTTTCTGCCAGTGTCAGCAGTCAAGACGGCTGGTTCCCAAGTTATCAACCTAAAGCTGGCGAACAACACAACAGTCAAAGCAACGGTCATCCCTGCTGCATCAGTGCAAAGCGCCAGCAGTGCCATCTTGAAAGCTGCTAACGCCATCCAGCAACAGACTGTCATGGTACCTGCCTCCAGCCTGGCAAATGCCAAACTTGTGCCAAAGACAGTCCATCTTACTAACCTCAATCTTCTGCCTCAGACAGTAACCTCTGCTGCCTGTGATCTACAGAAGGTTCTGTCCTCCTCCAAACAGTCCCAGCATCAACAATCTCAAGTCAAGCAGCAGATGATTCTTGCTGGCCAGGCCTCAAAGAAAGTCTCTAGGGTTCAAGTTTTCACAAGCTCTCAAAGCTCTGTGGTGGATGCCTTCAATAAAGTCCTGAGTAGCATGAACCCTGTGCCTGTGTACGTCCCAAACCTCTCTCCGCCAACGTCAGCCTGTATCGCTCTACCATCACGTGGCTACAAGTGCCTGGAGTGTGGAGACTCATTTGCGCTTGAGAAGAGCCTGACACAGCACTACGAACGTCGCAGTGTGCGGATCGAGGTCACCTGCAACCACTGTGCCAAAAGTCTGGTGTTCTACAACAAATGCAGCCTCCTGTCTCATGCTAGGGGCCACAAGGACAAAGGGGTAGTCATGCAGTGCTCGCACCTAATCCTAAAGCCCATCCCTGCAGACCAGATGATCAGTGCATCCATTTTACCAGGACCGCCGAATGCAAACAGCAGCACCTCAACCTCCACCTCTCAAGCAAAGACACCCACAGGTCAAATCCAACGGAAGGTTTCAGGTGGTGAGTCCAAAACTGCAGTGATCTCAGCCCCTTGCAGTGCTCCTCTTGTTGCAGCCATGCCATTGGAGGATGATGCATCAAAGCTCTGCAGGCACAGTTTGAAATGCTTGGAGTGCAACGAAATGTTCCAGGATGACAGCTCGCTAGCCATGCACTATCAACAAGCGCTGGAGTCCAATGGTCAGGTGTGTGCATGTGTAAACCGCTATGCAGCTAGGGCTAAGTTACTTCAGGCAAATCTGGTCATTCGTACAAAAGTTAAATAAAAGTATTAAGACTTCTCTCCCTCTTCTTATTTGTCCTTTAGAAAACATGCACTATTTGCCAAATGCTTCTCCCGAATCAGTGCAGCTTTCTGTCACACCAGAGAATCCACCAGCACAAGTCTCCTTACATCTGCCCTGAATGTGGAGCCAGCTGCCGCTCCGTCCACTTCCAGTCGCACGTCACCAAGAACTGTTTGCATTACACACGGAGAGTCGGCTACCGGTTAGTCTGTCGCTTTTAGTTTTTATGTTGAGATATAGATTATGAAGCTTGAGATCATGTTCATTTAACTTTAATCTACAAACTATGAGATGGTTTTGGAAAATCTGAATCAAACACACAGTCATGATGTTCTCTAAGTGGCCAAACCCTGCCTTAAATGTCTCTCGTTGTCGCTTGTCTTGCAAACCTCCACTCATAGTGTCATTTTAATTTCAGTAATTATCACATTATGTCTGCTACAGCTTGACAATCCCAAATGTCTGATACAAAACTTTTTTGGGAAAGAGTCACCCAAAAAGCAATGCATTCATTTGATCAATTATGGCCCAATTATAACCTCATAGTCTATCAAATTGCTTTGAAACGAGCACCACGTCTTGAAATTTTAAATCGCCTTTGTTACAATACGCTATCCCGTTTCTGTTTACGTCAGAAAAACTTTTACGCGCTTATACGTCATTTCAGATTTGAATTTTGAATTTCGAAGCTGGGCTTCATGCACAAAAGCAAAGAATCCCTCCAGACAAAATTATTAACACAAGTCCATATACGTTCTTATAATATTGGAAAGAGTTAAAGGTTAAAGATTAACACTGTAACCTAACTTGTACCTAGTGTGAACAGCTCGTTAGCTTAGCGTAGCAACTAGCTTGGCTATGGCCAACATTAAAAATAATTAAAAAAACTCTCACCTACACAATAAAATACAACCTGTTAACTTGTACTTGTAGGGACATTTGTTTTCCTTCTAATGGAGCCAGGCTAGCTGTTTCCCCATGCTTCTGGTCCATGTGGCTAGCTAAGCTAACAATCCCCTGAGGCTAGAATGATACACAACAGATTTTTGATAAAACAAGTCAGTGACTTGTATTTTAAATTTAGTAAACAAACTCCCTCACTCAGTGAAATGGGCTAGCTTGATTTTGAATCAACTAAATGTTATTTAATTCTGACTTTTCCTCCCTCTGTATCCATAATTTCTGTCCCTAGCTGTATCCACTGCAGCGTCATCTTTGCCGATCTTGCGACTCTGAAGTCCCACATCCAGAGTACGCACTGCGAGGTCTTCTATAAATGTCCTCTCTGTCCCATGGCCTTCAAGTCTGCACCTGGAACACACTCGCATGTGTACACACAGCACCCAGGAGTGAAGGCAGCAGAGCCCAAGTAGGTTTTCAGATGCTGCTTCTGCTTTTTTTTCATCCGCGAATGCCTGAAATAAAACAAGGTGTTTCAGCTGACAGCCACACGCATCCACGTGATCCTTTTTTTTGCACGCTGCAATGTAATTCCCGGGTCCAATTCACTTTTCTGTGGAAAATCGCGCTTGCTGCTTCATCTGTGGCAGGATGTATAGGTTTTAGATGCGGAGGCTTAGCATGGGATTGTTTTTTTCCACATGACAACCTTCCACTGACTAACATCATTAGCGGGACTGATGATACGGGTGCTGGGAAGCAGCTGTCCTTGCACCAAAGTGCTGTTTATTCCACGACTGAAGCTGAATGTGTCAGATGATGCTCACAAAACCAAATAATGTCTGTATGTTTATTGAAAACTTAATCTAAAATCAGCATTAAGAAAATACAACTGAATGTTTAGCAGATTTACCGAGATTACCAAGTCTTTTACACCATTAACTCTTTCCTCTGTCTTTCAGGGTGATCTATAAATGCTCCATGTGTGATACAGTGTTCACTCTGCAGTCTCTACTCTACGCACACTTTGACCAGCACGTCGTTAATCATAAAGTGTCAGTGTTCAAATGTCCCGACTGTTCAATGCACTATGCACAGAAACAGCTCATGTTGGATCATATCAAGGTAGAGAAAAAGAAAATATTGCTTATGTTTTATCAGATCTTCTAGATATAACTGTGCAAATGTGGTTCTTTTCCAGTCCATCCACGGGACCCTGAAGACCATAGAGGGTCCACCGAACTTGGGTATCAACCTTCCTCTCAGCACAAAGCCCACCAATTCCAACAGCGCCAACAGCCCCCCGAGAAATATCAACAAAGACGGAGGAAGTGTCAAGGGTCAAGACAAGGGAGAAAAGAAGCCTTCACCGTCACCGCTGAAGAAATCCAACTGTTCAGCAGATTTGAAGAGCCCTGCTAGCTCTGGATACAAATGTGGAGATTGCGGCGGCCTCTTTAGTTCCAGGGAGTTGTTTGTGGGGCACGTGAGGCGAGAACATGGCAAGGTGAATGTTTGAAACCACACTCAGTACTGGCAATGTTGGGACATGTTGCCAATGGCCTGTTCAATGGTGGTTCAGCTAAAGATAGACCAATAGGACCAAAGAGGCCTGTGTAACCCTGTGTCAAGCAGTTTGATTGGTTGATTCAAATTCTGTCATGAGGCATATTTGTAAGAAAGCAAACATAAACTTACTGCATGCAAGTAGAAACACATGTGAAAATGTCCCAAGTCCACCCCCAAAGCCTGGAGAAGCACAACTCTTACTTTTGGTGTTGCTAAATGTTAGACAGTCTTATAATGATAAGACATAAGACATAATCTTGGACATCTCCCCTTGCAGATACTGAAGAAGCACCCGTGTCGACAGTGTGACAAGTCTTTCAGCTCATCCCACAGTCTCTGCAGACACAACCGTCTCAAACATAAGGGTCTGAGGAAGGCCTACACTTGCCCGTGAGTACACCCAAAAATACACGCAAACTGTATGTCTGCAAATAAGAGAAAACTAAATGTTCACGTCAATCCGTGGAGGAGTTATAATTGCTATTTTGTTGTACTTTGACAGGCACTGCCCAGCTCTAAGTCAGCCCTTTACTAAAAGAGTGCTGCTGGATCAGCACATTAAGCTGATGCATGGCGTTAAAGACGCCGAAGGAAAGACTGTTAACCCTGAAAATGTGGAGGCTTCATCTGAGAAGGAAATGGTACTGTGAAGCAAATTTCCAAAGACAAGCCTCCTTTTTTACCTTCATGTTTCTCCTCCCCGTCCTTAGCTAACTCAACCTCTTTTGCAGAGCCTGAGCCCCAAAAGGAAGGCAGAAGAGGCTGAGGGGTCTCCAGGTTTGAACCCCAGGGGATCCGACTCGCAGCCGTTGAAGAGACTCAAGGTGAACATCCTCAAAGTTCACAAGTGCGCCGGGTGCGGCTTCGCCACCGAAGACATCTCCGCTTTCCACGAGCACATTCCCCAGCACAAGACCGACGGCTCCTCCTACCAGTGTCAGGAGTGCGGCCTGTGCTACACCTCCCACCGCTCGCTGGCCCGACACCTCTTCATCGTCCATCGGCTGAAGGAGCCGCAGGGCCTGGCTCGATACAACGGGCGGGGCAAGGAGGACGAGGAGAGTCAGAGGGAGAACCAGCTGACGTCACGGACGAGAACGACGACGGCACGCCGAGCACCAAATGCAAAGTGTGCGGGAAGATGTTTGAAACGGAGGGACATCTGAACACTCACATGAGGACGCACGGGATGGCGTTCATCAGGTCGAAGAGACTGAGCAAGGTCGAAAAATAAGAGAAAGAGACTTTAAAGCGTTCCATGAAAAGCAACACAGTTCCCTAAACCTACAGTACCTCCGTTGGCTGTAGCTATGCTGTAGATGTACGAACGTAAACACACACAAATATGTAATACACAACAAAGCCACTTTATGTGTCTTTCAGTAAATTGAGAAAAATAGTTTTTTTTACTCATATAGACGTTTCTATAGGCCTTGAATTGAGTTGAGCCTCTTATCGTAAACACTTTCCATTGTCGTGTTCTCACTAGAAAATGTATGAATATGTTGTTGTAATGGGATTAATCCTCATACAGGCAGCAGTGTTCTCAATGTCGATGCTGCTAACGTCCGACGAATGTCCGGTTGATAAATATATAGAGAGCTGTGGGAGCTACGCGTTTCCCCCGGTGTACAGGTTTGTTGCACCTCAATTTCGACTTATTTTAGGTTTTCTAAAAATAAGACCCTCAGCTCTGGTCTCGTTATACGCCCAGAAACAATTGATCCCAAATGAAATCTCCGCAATAAGTTTGAGCTAAAGTAAAAAAAAAAAAAAAAGTAAGATTTCAGGACAATCAGCTGAAGAAGACGCCTTTCCCCCCAGCTTCATTTCCACACCGCCTTATTAATGTTAACGTCATTTACATATCACCTACGGAACAATATATAGCAGAAGTATTTAAAAAGAGTTCAAGATGACTATGTCAAACATTATTCTATCTTTTAAAGACAAAACATATGGGCCAAATTTGCTTTTTAAAAAGTATTTTGTAAAGGATTGTGAATCTTTTTTATGTTTTCATTCCTGTCTTAATATACTATAAAAATGGCAGCTCTTTCAGATCACAAGTCACTTAAAAGTATTTATATACCTGAGTATTTAAAATATACAAAGTGCTTTTTCTGAGCAGCATATTAGCCGTTATAGCACAACAGCAATACGGTTGTAATAAACCTGTATGACATCCATATATCAACATAATCGTTTCAGTTTCCTGCTTTTTACATTTTTGTCTTTGGGATAATGTGGAACAATCATGATGAATGTTCACTGACAGACATTACACTGGGGAAAACTTGTACGAATGTAAACTTTGCTGTAAATCTGAATCGGTGGGGGGAGACGCCACGTTCGATTAAACACCATCTCAAGATTGTTTTTTTTCCATTGCTTTCTTTGTTCTGAGCTTTTCCAGAAGACGTCCACCGGTTTGTTTTATTTATTTTGTTTCCCCTACGACGATGATACGACTTTAAGTGTCTTGCTGCATGTGAGAAGCAGTCTGTGACTTGTCCGTTGATTAGAGGGTGTCTTGCTGCTGCTGCTGCCGCCGTTTTTAGACATTTCTGATGCCTGTGTACAAAGTTCTTTCATGTCAATAAATGATGAAAACTGTCAGGAGGAAGATCTGATGGCGACTGCACACGAGACATCAGCTCTTCCCTGTGGAAACAGATCAGAAATCAAGTCATGATTATTAACAGCATCCCAGAAGACAAATGCTGTTTCCTAATAAGACCTGCTTTATGCAGATTAGAGTAATTTCACAGGTTGGTTTAAATACTTTTTCAGTTTCCTGTAGCATTAAAGCTGCACCTATCCAAACAATCAATCAAATGGCGTTTTGTAATCTGAGAAGGGAACAAAAATATTCACAGTATGCTCCAGTTTCCCTTTGCTCTTAAGGTTTAGCATATTACAGCTCATGATTTGGTTCAATTTCAGCCTTTTTTTAACAGCTGTTTAAATCATACTATTGTTTGGAGTCCACTGTGCATAAATGGGATTTGTGCAGACATAAATCTGCTTGAACTGAGAAGAAGAAGAAGAAGAAGAAGAAGAAGAAGAAGAAGAAGAAGAAGAAGAAGAAAAAGAAGAAGAAGAAGAGGGAATTCTCTGACTCGTCAAAGCTGTCCCAAAATCGTCCAACAAGTTTTCTGAGTATCTGTTAGGGAATAAATAAATAAAAGCTAAATAAATAAAGTTGATAATGACTGAGGCGGCTGATTAGCACTGATGCCCCACAGCATGAAGGTTCTGGGTTTGAATCCAGTCCGACTGGGGCCTTTCTGTGTGGAGTTTGCATGTTCTTAACTGGTGAATCTGTAGATGTGAGTGTGAATGGTTGTCTGTCTCTCTGTGTTAGCCCTGAGATAGACTGGAGACGTGTCCAGCAGTGCGTACCCCACCTCTCGCCCAGTGACAGCTGGGATATGCTCCAGCACCGCCCGCGACCCTTCACAGGAACAAGCGGTAATAGAAGATGAATGAATGAACGACACCTGGCACCTGAGTCGGCATAATCTGTGTATCCTGGCGCTGTTTTTGAAACACTGCTCCATTTTAGCCTCACAGGGTGACACTGCTTTGAGTGTTATTTACTTACCGAACCACCCATTGAACTCAAAATGATATGTTAGAAGAAGGACTTGGTAGATCTAGTTGCATGTGTTTACTCTCTGAGAGTGACTTTAAAGATTATAATCTGACTCGACTGCTGCAACCTGTCAGTGTTGCTCATGTTTTTAGGACAATGTCCCCCTCTAGTGGTCGATCTGTGGTCATGTGGCATGTCGTCCATTTTTCAGAAATTACATCTTGATGGTGTTTTAGTTGAGGCTGATTTCAAAATGCGGCAACTCTGGACTTTGTGCATCCTGCATCACTTCTTAGATGGATGCTTAATGAATGCAAATGCTATGAAGGCTATGAAGGTTTTCAGTCATGCATGTCGTAGAATATCCACAAAACAAAGCTGAAGCAAAGGTGACTGGACTTGTTGGGTTTCTTGAGAGCATTTTGCTGCTCATCCAAGTAGCTTTTTCAGGTACTAAATGCTGAAACTGGTGGGGAGATTAAGTGTAGACCATCAAATGTTGTGCAATGGTATAAAATGTAAGGAGTAATTTCCTTTTTTCCAAAAATTACAAGCACATCGAAAGGGATTAAGATCATCCAGCCACTCTTTTTTATGTACTATAGACAGTCAAATCATTCTAATTCTAAATCTTATTCCACAAAATACAGTTGGACATATTGTGAAACACTCATTTGGCTTTCAAAGAAATATAACCCCTTTGCCTGTCACTATCCCTAGGCTTCCACTTTAATTATGTTGCGGATGTACAAGGCCTGGATCTTTCTGTAAGCCCCTCATCCTCTTTCATGTAACCAAATCCTGTTCACACCTGATATAGAAAACCAGGGGAAAAGCAATAAAGCGGGTTTTCAATTCAGCCGTGAACGATGAATTTCACGCCTCCCTCTGGATGAAGATGTGCCCCCTCCTATGTTATTTAAACACCTTCTCTTTACTAAAAAGGCGCAGTCGGCTCTAAAAATGGCCCCGAGTTCGCTGGTGTTCCTTCTGTTCGTTAGGGGTGTCGTCTCGGCGGAGACGACAGAGGCCTCGGCCGCGTCCCAGAGATGTATGAAGGATACCGACACTTTTCTGTGGGACATTAACCACGACAAGCCAAAGGAATATGCTGTTCAGAGTGAGTGTTGTTGTCTTTTTGCTTTATCAGACTATGGTAGTGGCAGTTATGGCTCATTTATCATTTTAATGAGGGCGCGTTCAGAATGGTCTACCCAGGAAAGTTTATACCAAGTCTATGCATTAGACTTGGATGTATGAGGTGAAACTGAAGGCTTCATTTATTGTAATTTGTTGGTTATTTCAGACTGAAGCTTAATATAGGATGTGGGTGGGAAGGGAGGGGGGAGACAAGTGACACTTGAAACCTGATTAGCGCACATACGTTATGTAAAATGCAAGATGCATTAAACTTTGTGCAGTAAAACTTGAAACGATAGCATCTTAAATGTCTATTAGCGTGATTCATTAAGACACTTTTGCAGGGGCTCTACATATAGCAATCGTAAGTGTGACAATTTCAAGACATATTTTTAACTGTTTCATCTTTTATATTTCGCAGGAAAGTCGTTTAATAGGCACAGAAAGCATAAATGCACAATTAGCAGATGATGCCCTGGAGATGGCGTTTAAATCAGCTCTCGTTTTGTTTCTCTGTGTGCCGCCAGTGTACGACGCATTTGGAAAGATGGGTAGCAACATCAAAGGAGGCAACGCCAACCGGCCCGGCCTGCTGCAGCAGTGCCGCTCGGCCCACGGCCCCAGCTTCTCTGGACAGTACTGCCAGGTGTTCCTTAGGCAGGTAACAGCGACGGCAACAACCATTAATCATAACCGTTACATATCCGATGACAGCCGTGGTGTAGTCTATTTTTTTCCGGTGGGTATAGCAATCCTCACAGAGCAGCAGCTGCTCCAAGATGGCCCCAAACAAGAACGACCACGCATATTAATGCATTATATTCAAAAACTGGGCTTGTAGAGTTTTTTGAGAAGACGTTTCACCGCTCATCCAAGTTGCTTCTTCAGTTCTAGGAAACTGGTGATTGGTTCGTGTTGGAACTGGCTCTCTAGCCAGTTCATCAGGAAACGATTTAGCAGCCCACGTACACCTGAGGAACGAAGGACACTCCTTTGAAGATAACAACATCCAAATCTTAGCCAGAGAAGACTGATGGTTTGAAAGAGGAATAAAGGAAGCCATCTATGTCAGATTAGAAAAAAAAAAAGCCCTGAGATTTAACCCGCCATCTATTTACAATACAGAATTATCTTCTGTCCCCAAGAAGCTTCAGGCCTGTTCACACCTTGACACTGGAGCCTCTGATGGACAAAGGTTGTTAGAGCACAGTTCATAAGGAAAGAGGACAGGGACAAAACAGCCCCTCCTCTTCAACGACAGACAAGTATCCAACCGTTAATGGAAATTAGCTGCACTGGTTTGCGGTTTGTTTACACAACAAGCAAGTTTAAGTAAAAGTTTGAAGTCTCCTAGAACTGAAGAAGCTACTCAGATGAGTTTTGAAACGTTTTTTAAACCCCCTTTTTGGATGCACCATGACCTAGATGACCTGGATGACCGAGAACCTTAACAGACATGAAGTATGCATCCACACATACATAGCTGAGATCATGAAAGCCTGGTCGTGTATTATCTAAATATAAATGAGCTGTGAGCAGCACAAGATGTGTAGCAGCTATCAACAGCTGGACTTTAATTAACCACTGAACAGCCAGTGACTAGACAAATAAGTTTCAAATAAAGAAAAATGAATGAATGAATAAACAACAACATACACATATAAAGTTTAAGCATTCAAGTGCAAAAAATAGTGCAACGGTAGATTTCTCATCCACAACACACACCCGGAAGCCCCTATTTGGATCGATCCGCCCACCACTAACCTGTGGTCCAAAAGTGCGCTCTTAATAAAAGAGAGGGTGAATTTATAAACGGGAAAGTGGTTATAAGGAATTTCAGGACCTTTTCCAGCAGCAGGTGTCACGTAGACCACATCACTGCAGTGACAGGAAGCAGATTGTAATCAACTTGTTTTTATGGCTGCAGGGAACAGTCCAGTACTTTGTGGGTATTTGTGTGCCTGATTCGTGCCAGGAGGAGGAGGTGCAAACACTGGTGCTTCACGGTCAGTGACTTTGAAACCTGTTTGCTCTGGATTTGAAATGTCATTCTGGTTTATGTGACTTCTCTTTGTTCTTGTGATTTAAAACAGACAGACTTCAGTTTAATCAGATGTCTCTCATTCCTCCACTGCCTGCCATCCTGGTCAACGACTCCACCCAGGAGATGATCATGAGTCACTGTATGTCAGGCGACCCCGACGCCGCCACCTCCCTTATCATCTGTCTGTCAGTACACGATCGGGCTCAGTTCACCTCATTGTGCGCGTGCGTGCTTGTGCTCGTAAACTGAGCCCTTTATATCCTGCAGGTTTGCCTGCTGCGTGATGGTGGCGCCTCCTCTGGTGGCCACCCTGTTAACAGCTATATTGAAGTGGCAGCGGAACAGGGAGGTCAGTCCCACGGAGGAGTCGACCCGCTTGAACTCCGGCCTCAACCTTTACGGCTCGTCAGGCGGCGAAATTCATAACAGCATCCCAGAAGAAAATAGTACGTGCATGTTGATATGACGTGTATTAATCTTGAATAATCTTGATTTTGTTGATAATCAGTCTTTTTAAATATTGTCTTCATTAGACAGCAGACCTGAGCCAGTGTGTCATCCATCTGGGTCCGAATGCCTCCAGGCGTTATCCCTGCAGACCACCATGCAGGGGGTCTTGAGCACCTCCCCGTCCGTCCCAGGAGGAGGTTACTCCTCCCTGAACGGCATCCGCGTTCTCAGCCTGTTATGGATCATATGCGGCCACTCTGCACAGTTTCCTGTAATCAACACCTTGGGTACGACATGAAACAAGCAATCCGCACGTCACCTAAATATTCTTTCGCTTCATTGTTTCGGTATCTCTGTTGCAGATAACTACAAAGACTGGAAGAAAACTGTTGAAAGCAGCCCTCTGTATGTGCTCACCATCGGCGGGCCTGTGTTTCTGGCTGTGGATACTTTCTTGTTGCTGGGGTGAGAATGAGAAGAAAATAATTTATCACGCGTGAGTTTTTAAGTTGCTAGTTTCTGTGTGTGTCGTGTTTCAGGGGTCTGCTCAGCGCCAGGTCCCTGCTGGGCTCCATCGACAAGGCAGAAGGCAAACTGAGCACCAGATTGGTTGCAAACTATCTATTTAAGAGAATCAAAAGGTACAATTATAAGTATTATTGTTCTCTACGTGTGTGGCTACATAAATGTGAATTCTCCTCATCTGCTCGTGTTCCTTCTCTGCAGGATTCAGCCGTTGCATTTGTTCATCATGTGCCTAACCATCGGCCTCGTCTCTTCAGTCCACTGGGGGCCGTACTGGTTCCCGTTTGCAGACACAATGATGGACTGTAAGGCCTACTGGTGGGCTAATTTACTGCTGATTAGCAATCTCCTCCCTGTCCACGAGATAGTAGGTTTAATTTAGACCAACACGCTGCATTTTAAAGTCAGATTACGCGCTTTATTCTTAACATTTAATCTCCTAATCTCTCTTCAGTGTATTCCTTGGACGTGGTACTTGTCTCTGGACTTCCAGTGTTACGCCACCACTCCTCTCTTGGTTTATTTTTACAGGCTGTACGTCTGCACCTTTTTTTTTTAAATGTGATTCTGAAATATCGTTAAAAGCCGACATGCCTCTACATCGGCCGTTGTATTTTTCCATCAGGCACAGAGGCGTGTTCGCGGCTGTGGCGGCAGGCCTTCTGCTGATGACCACGGTGGCCAGTGCAGTCATAACGGCACTCATGCACCTACCGGTATTTCAGCCATCGACAATGTAAGACAATCTAGAGGTAGTGCAAAAAGCTGAGGAACTAAAATATGAAATATTATAGGTGAAAAACAAATGATTTCATTAAATTTGCTTTATTATTTTTTTGCAGGACATCCGAGAATTATGTTTTATATTACTATGTGAAACCCTACACAAGATATGGGCCGTTTCTGATAGGCATCTTGACTGGAATATACCTGACAACAAAGAAAGCTCAGTTGTTAAAGCAAAAGGTGAGAGAAAATCCGATTATGCGGAGAGGCATCTCTGCAAGAATCCTTCTTATTTTGCTTCTGAGACCATTAATTGTAATGCCACTTATGTGCTGTCCTGTCTCTTGTTGCTGGTCCAGTGGCAGGCAGTGCTCGGTTGGTTCTGCTGCCTGTCACTCATGGCTGCTTTGGTTGGACTGGCCTACATCCTCAGGGAAACCCCAACCTACCCTTCTCTGCCACACGCCCTCTATCAGGGGCTGCACCGACTGCTCTGGGCGCTGGCCGTGACCTGGATCATACTGGCCTGTGAGGAGGGCTACGGAGGTAAACCTAAAGTTGGGGATGAACAAATCTGCTCTGCAGGAAAAAAAGAGTTTCATAAGACCAGTCTCCTTATGGAAGACATATAATTTGTGTTTTCTTTGCTTCTCCAGGATTCATCAACAGCCTCTTGTCACAGAGTTTCTGGGTCCCTCTTTCCAACATCAGTTTTGCCTGCTATCTGTGTCACCCCGTCTTCATCATCCTCTACATTGGCTTGCAAGAAACCCCAATCCACTACACGGACATCAATTTCGTAAGTGTTGTGCATTTCATTTTATTCAGAGCGTTTGACCCTCCTCTTCATCTTGTCGTGTCTTCATCTGCCTCCTTCAGATGTACCTGTTCCTTGGGCACCTGGTGCTGACGCTGGTGGCAAGCTACGTGCTTACCGTCTTAGTGGAGAGGCCCTACCTCCTCCTAAAATGGAGACACTTTAAAATTTAACCCAATCCACGGAAGGAAATAAAGAAAATGTTATGAAGACGCTTTGTCCTATATTTTGTTTGTGGTTTGTTCTTTTACTTTCATTTACTGTTTTTGTC
The DNA here is from genome assembly GCA_005024645.1 of Planiliza haematocheilus. Classification (NCBI taxonomy): domain Eukaryota; kingdom Metazoa; phylum Chordata; class Actinopteri; order Mugiliformes; family Mugilidae; genus Planiliza; species Planiliza haematocheilus. The sequence goes on from SRSE01001181.1 coordinate 5,060,823, forward strand.
AGTGATATACCAATGAGGATTGTTTTTTTCCTGAGACTGAGTATTTCTTATTCACATTGGTTTGCTGAGGTTACTATTTTATTATCTGATAATTTACCACGTGTTCAAACAGAAAACATGTTGCAGATCCGACATTTTCATATTACCTCATATCACGTTCAGTGTTGCCATGTAAGATGTATTTTTTGTTTCATAATAACACTTTTTAGGAAGTGTTCTGCACATAATGTGTCTGTATTCATTGCTCATTAACCTTTCAAAAGGCCAAAAGATGGACCCTGTCTGTCTTTTGCAGTTGTGCACGTTGCTCCGCGGCTGCAAAAGTAATCATCAGAGTATTTGTGGTTGAATCTACAATGCTATAAATTGCTTTATTCGTAGCTGTTCTGCTCTTTAATGCTCCTTTTCTGCTGTGCTGTTTGTCAGATAAGACCACCAGTGCAATAAATCAAAGGTGATCCAGCTTGTAGATGCAGCAGCGCTCGGCTAATGCAACCAGATACATTTCATCAAGGCAATGGGAACATTTATTTATAAAAGAAAAGGAAAACCCAACAATCACCTTTTTTTGCGTGCTCAATAAGTGTTTTTGTTTTAACAGTGCAAAGAAATCGAGTTGGTTTAAGATAAATGGTTTCACATGTAAAATAATGTGTCATCTGCATATAAGGAGTTGCAGGTTTGCCGTGGGAATTACTCTCTCCACCCCTGTGAGAGACCGAGCTGGCCAAAGCTTGAGAATACCCATGTGGTTTAAAGAAAAAAGGGTTTTATTCGCACAAGAATGCAAAAAGAAGTAATTTACAAAAAATGAATCAAGGTTCTGGGCACATAAAATAAGTCAAATTAAGCGAACAACTGAAAAAACAGAACAGACAGACACTAAAATGAACTGAACAAACAGACCGAACACAATGAAGACAATGGGGAACATATATAGTGGCTGATCAGACCACATAGACACACTAGGGGGAATCGAGAAACACTACACTAACCACTAACACCTAACAAAAAACAACAACAAAAAAAACAACAGAATATTCTTCTCTAAACATTAACAAAGATATATATACTAAGAAGAACTAAGAAGAATGAACCAATAAAACCAAGGCAGGTACTTACTTACTCCTCTTCGCCCCCAATGGGGCATAAGGCTTCAACGAGCTCTCTCCACTGGATTCGCAGCATGTTGGGCCTCTCCCCATGACAAATTCATCTGATCCAGCTCTTGCGTCACAGTTGTGCGCCAGGTGGTTTTGGGTCTGCCAGGTTTTCTCTTCCCTGCTGGTGTCCAATTTAGGGCGACCTTTGGGATACGGTTTTGCTCCATCCTCAGCCCATGACCTAGCTATCTCAGACGGCAGGTAAAAGTCCCAAAGACAAAAGTTCAAATTCCACTCCACAGTGTTTAGATGACATGTATGACTATGTCGTGTTACTCTTCCGTCCCATCACAACGTGAGGCGTGTCCAAACAATTTGATTGACCCGATCTACTGGAGTACAATCAGTTCCAACGGAGCAACTCCAGGCAAACTTATACTATAAGACATTTGTTGATGGGCTTCCAGGTAGGGAAAACACAAGGAATGCAATTAATGGCGGTACAAAGGCAATCTTTTAGCAAAAGGCTAAACTAAAGAGGCAGAAAAACAAAGCTGACACCAACAAGTATAGAGCAGGAAATCAGGTTGTACTTACAGATCCCTTTTTAAGCCATTCAAAAGTACTCTACTTTCAATTTTGCTCCCTTTGAAGATCATTTCATGCAGCTTACTCATACATTATATTACATCCTTCTCCTTCTATTAACAGCTCTGGTGTAAGACAGTCATTTACAAATGACTTCGCTGCACTTTCCATCACAGTGAGTCAGAATTTACAAGTGGCTCTGACTCAGATGACGAGATCATAATAAAGGTTTTCAGTTTCTTATGACGCAGAAGCGCCACGCGCCTGTGTTTCCATCCCCGTACTCCCCGTACGGCCGGAGCTTTATCGAGTGGCATTTAAAGCTCAGGGTTTTAGTCACTGTTGGAAATGTTTCTGTTCAAAAATACATCCACTGTTTAAGGCATCCGGGTTATGGGGATCGTGATTCATTATTGTAGGCTCTCAAAGGGCAACATTGTTCAGCTGACTGAAACGTGGTCGTGACGCACACGTCTTGCGAAAGCGTCCCGTCCTGGGAGTTTTGGGAAGGAAAGCCAACGCCAGGCCGAAGCAGTCTGTGTAACAACATGGTGTAAAAATATATCTTTGGTAAGACGACACCTCTCTCTCTCCATGACTACAGGACTCCACGAGGCCAAGTCCACTCCACAGCCTCTCAAAAAAACACATATCTTTAAAAAAATGTTGACAAAGATGCATCCTTTTGGAGAAAGATCCAATCTTAAACACTAGCAGATCAAGAAGGACTGAGTTTGGTTGACAGAATAATACGTAGGATTGGTTTTTGCATGCTTTAAATCACAGTACTGATTACTTGTTGCCCAACAGCCATGGCAACCCATCAGCTGTTCCTCATGTTCCTTTGGAGGAGTAATGAAACTGCTCACATGCACAAATATGCAGCAGCGTCACAACGAGTCCTAACTTATTAAAATTTACAGCCAAGAGTTGCTTAGTGATTCAATGAATGTAACACTCAGTGACCATGTCCAAAAATATTTCCTCCACGCCTCAGTGGAGCGAGAATGTACCTCGGCAACAGGTGTCAGGATAAGAGTGTTAAATAATGGCACAAAAAGAGTAAAAACAACGTGACGTAACGACTTTAACGGTTTGTTTCCTCATCCGCTCATTCATAAATCCTGTCACTGACTTCCACACACACACAAACTAACAATAGTCACACATTGTTTTGCCAGCTGGACGGGGATCAGTGTTCTCAGAGAACTAGCAGCTAAAGATAGTCGCAAGGAATATATTTTATTTATTTACTTAAATAAAAAAATAGACTCGTAGCCAAGGCGTTTCATTGCGGAGGGTCACCGTGGCCAGAGAAGTATTTACAGCGTGCTGATTTTAAAGCAGTAAAACGCCCCGCTCCTGTCACCTGTCACAGGAGGAACAATGATGTAACAGCCATTAATTGCGCCGTTATAAAACTGTCCTTGACTTAAAAATAGGAACGTGACATGAACACGAAGATGTTTTTGGTCTTGAGCTAAAATCTCTCAAATAATCAAAGTGGCTTTTCAGGAGTCACAACATGCGCGTCGTTAAAACAGAATAAAGATACAGACTGGACTCGAACCATCTCACCAACCCACCTTTTGAGAGGTTTAGTCAAGTTTGAGCTCAAAAACATGAAGGAACAATTTAGGAAAATATATTAAATTGTTTAATGAGATATTTGAATATAAAATATAGAAAACAGAAAGGCTGGAAATGGGGAAAGCATTCATCTTACACCGCAATTGTCTTTACAGCCTTAATAACGTCATCTTATTTGTTTCTTTACTTTAAAATCTATTAAATAAATAAAGTGTGAAATTACATATGTGCTTTTACAGGTGAGTCATTGGACTGACTGCAGGCTTTTGTATTATATTCAGTGTAGAGACATGAGAAACATGTTTTTTTTTATTCCTTTGTTCATGTTTTGAATTTTGTTCATGTTTCATATTTTCCAGTTTCCTGTTTTATTTTGTTAAGTTCTTGTTTTCCTGTCTTGTGTCCCTTCCTGCCTTTGTGATTGTCTTCCCCGTCTTGATTGGTTTCACCTGTTTCTTGTCACCTTCCTGTCCTGTTATTTCCCACCTTGTAATTATCCTGATTGTTTTCACCTGTGTCTCCTCTGCCCTTGTGTCTGTGCGTGTGTGTATATATAGTCCTGATTTTTCCTTCGTCCTCTGTTGCGTCTTACTGTTTCCTACTGTTTCTCTGTGCTCCCGGTGTTTTTGGTCTCCAGTCTTGTGACGTTGCGTTTTTGTCTTTTTGAAAGTTTAGATTTTTTTGGTACTCCTGTCATCTCAGCAGTGCTTTGTGTTTCCTTTTTGTTTTTATTAAATTCACTTTTTGCCTCAGTCCTACCTCACCTTAAAAAATCCAAGACAAAACAATTGCTTTAAACCCTTCACACATAAAATTTTGCAATAAATAAAAACACGTTAGGCCATTTGAATTATTGGAAACTGGCCTCCCAATTCTGTAATTTGGGACTGGCTTCTGCTCTTTACTTGTCAGATGAATAAACTGAGTAATCACTGAGCTACCCGACTACCAATCACTGAGCTCAAGGCCTCGTTGGAGCGTTACAGCCGTGACAACAGACTAGTTAGACGGCTGTTAGTGTCGCCAGATATATGGCCTCTTAAGTCACAGGTGCACTGTTAACACATAGAGACAGAGATTTTGGTAATTTTATCAAATGAGTACAGCAAGAATATACTATAGCATTTAGCTGTAGCTGTTTTGTGTGTTTTTTCTTTTTTATTTATTCAGTAATCTGCACTTAAAGGGGATTTACTGTTTTTTACAACCTGGACCTTATTTCTGGCATAAAATACGGTTGTTAACTCACCCATATAACTTTGGTGTCGTTGTGAGTTGATAGATATCCATATAATGGAGGATGGGGCACCGAAACGTGGCCTCTAAATAATGCATTATCTGCCACGAAACTCGTTCATTTCACCAATATTTTGTTAGGATACGCTAGTGCTATTCCCTGTTGAGTCCGGAGTTACCTGTTATCTATTTGTGGACCTAAATATGTCCAGAACGACTCCAAATGACTTATACGGGTGAGTAAAAGATCGTATTTTACGCCAGAAATAAGGTCTGGGTTGTTAAAAAATGGTAATTCCCCTTTAATGAAAGTAAGGAGTGTTTTTTTTGTTTTTTTGTTTTTTTACGCAAATCAACACATTCAGTGTGTTTTTTCCTCTTTTCTGTAACATAATTTAATATTATACTATATAGGCTTGTTTCAAAGAGCTGGGGAAATAAAAAAACTCATAACTCATACAAATAAATACACAAAAACACCTTTCCCTTTATGCAAAACATCTAATTGTGACAACATTGCTATTCAAATGAGCTTAAATAAAGCTTACTTATTACTTTTCCCTCTAGTCAAGATTCAACATCTCTCTTGAATTAAAGACAAAACCGGTCTGAGAAGTAGGCCAACAGCCTGTAAATATAGATATAGAGTGTTAAATGTTCAAGATCGGCACATGTCTGCAAGATCAGGTAACCGACTTTGTACTAGCGGGGGACAACATCTAAAGATAGACTCTCACCCCCAGACCGCCAGCACTGCCTGAACTCGCAGTCAAGTCCTACATCATAGGTCTATGTCCTCCTCCACACGGCTATGAAAAGGGTACGTACCGCATGCACGGCTGGAAATCCCCTTCTCTGGCTAGACAACTGTTTTAATGCCTTTTATTGGTCGTGATTCACGTGTTGGGCGGTTTAGGGGATTTGTTTGGGGTTTTCTTTGGGATTGCTGCCATTGCTTCATCTGCAGTGCTGATAGGTTTACACACTCTGTTGGTCTGCTGCATGATTCACATGGCACACTTGGTTAAGCAGCAGGCAGTGCTCCTTAAAGTAATCTACAAATACGGTGACAACTCTATATCAATCTGTAACTGATCATTATTCAAGACTATGACAAAAATGACTTATTGGCTGCTCCTTGAAGCAAGTCGATCACATGGAGAGAGCTTTAAAGATACACCAGGCTTCTTTTGAGGAGGGGGAGGATGGATCTATTTTGGCACAGAGCGTCCAGATGAAATCAAATTACATTTTATTGCTCTCAGGTGCTGACAGCTTTATTGTTTTATTTTTTGCGCCTGGCACAGGTGCGTTAGATTAAGCCTCGTATAATGCACCAGTCATCAAGATTGATTTGAATTAAAGTAAAGTTTGATATACGGAGAGATCTGCACATCGTTATGAAACCCAAACGTGGACCCTGCGCACTTCTGCGATCGTCCTGCCTGAAACTTTGACGTGATTCAGGAGAGAATTATTCACAAAAATTAAGATGTGAATGGTATTTATATCCCACGTGTTTGTCACTATCTGTAGTAAACACCTGATGGCTCGGCTAGGTGCCCTTCAACTGGAGCAGGAATGCGACAAATGCAGGTCACGGGTGAAGATGTGCCGGTATTTTTCCAGTGTCTGTGCCACCGGCTCCCTTCCTGCAATCTTGTATATCAACGTGTGCATGTTCTGAAGCCTTTGCATTCAACACTTCACATCAGAGCTCTCTGCCTGCACTGCTTTAAGGAACGCGGCTGTGGTTTTACATGCAGACGTGATCAAAATGAAAGGTTTCTGAGGAGAAATATGCAGATACGTTCTTGATATAAAGTGGATAATTACTTGAGAAGTGTGTGAGTTTGAAGCATGAGATTCATGAATGTGTAGGGCTTCACCTGTAGCACAGACTACACCACCGTCCCTGTAGTTTCATAGATGTCAAGCATCAGATTAGCATTTATCTGGAACTGTAGATTCTCTTTAAATGGTACTACACAGGTCTCATGCATCACACCGTCTTTATACTTTATTTTTGATTTAAGTGGAAACATGCAGACCTGTTCTAGCACATTATATAGCGTATATATATCTCTAATATTTATATCCGGTAAACAGGATCTGGATAATAATATGTGTGAAGAAACTGCAGTCCATATTTTACCACCTCTGCTTTGCAGCCGTGCAAAACAATAAGACACAGGAGAGCGTGGTCGTCGGCTGGCAGCAATACAACGACCAGACAGCAGACATTTTTATCAGCTGCTAAGTAATAACAGTGGGAAGGTTTCCTGTTGATAAGGTGCCTCTTAAAATAGACGCAACGCTACACAGAGCGGGCCACCTCCTGCAGTTTAGATAAACATGTCACACAGACTGACAGCTAGAGGGAGACGGTGGGCTTCAATTCAAACACGTCAATGAGGCAAATTCACACACGAGGCTCAAGTCAGAGGTCACGCCGACTTTTCTAGTTTTGCAGGTTTGAATGAATTAACTTAATGTGTCGCTTTGCAGGTTGTGGAGATAAAAACACGAGGATGTAGTTGCAATTTGGGGAGAAGTGATGCCGGGAAACGCAGGCACGAAAAACTATGTCACTGTGCACAAGACTTCATCCCAAAAACCTGAGGTCGGTGCTGCACAGCCGGAGTCGGATTTGTGAGAAATCTCCGGAGCGGAGCTAGCATCCTGATGGATCTGTCACTGCTTTGCACAGAAGACCAAAGACGGTCACCGCCGCCAGTTCTCGCAGACACTCAAACTGAGGACTGTGTTTCTCTGTCGCACAGTCCCACGGTAAACATGCCGTCTGCACACGAAGCAGGAACAGAGGCTGTGTCTGTTCTGTCAGACAAATCAACTCTAAAACTCTCTCAGGAAAACGGCGCAGACACTTTGACAGCTTCTCCATCCAGCTCTGACACGCAGCAGTGTTTTTCGGTTTGCTCAGAGCCTTCACCAGAGGATGATGATTTCAGGCTACGTTGCTGCTCTGACTCATCACAATCTATGTTACCTCCTTTACCTCATCTGTCTCATGACTTTGCTTCACCCCAATCTGAAACTTTAGGGTTTTACATTAAACAAGAGTCACCACTTTCATTTTATTTGATGCAAGAGAAAGGTATACCTGAATCTTTTGGGGCAGTGTCATCCCCATCCGAGGGTTCGACTGAGCCGTCCGTCTCGGAGGATTTCTTCAGCCCTGCACACGGTCAAGCCACTTCTTTATTAAGGTCGTTATCACCTCAGTCAGATAGTTTAGACAGTGACACAGTTGTGGCGCCTATGTCAGACCTTTATATCTTTGAAAGCGAGACACAGGACTTCATCCTGAGCTCAGCCGTTGATCCTCACGGGATCGAATGTCCTGGATACCGGCCGTTATCACGGACAGAGGTGGAAAAGGTGAGCTTTGATGCACATGCCCTGATGTGTGATTCAGCGGACATCGTGACATGGTGTCATCACGGATCTAACGAGCAACGAGCTACAGAGATGTATGAGTCAGACGTGAGCCAACGCGCCGCGCTAAGGCCACCTGCTGCGGATGCCTGGGAGGTGGACTTTGTGAGGGTAAATGATGTCAGGCGAGGGAAAGCAGAGGTCGCCGGTTTAAACGCGCAGCTACAGCGCAGCGACAGCCCCGTCGAACTCTGGCTGGACGCTTGCCAGTATCTGGCGGTTGAGGACACAAAAGGTTGGGATGTTTTGGACAAGACAGGTAACTCTGGCATGCAAGGAGGGCTCTCCACTACCAGTGACTTATCTTTCCCCCCAGGAGAGAAGCAAGTGTCAGATTACAACCCTCATGGTAGCGAGGGGATTGGCTGGTCTAACGATGACACCAGAAATTGGGGGCCACCAGTTGAGAGGTGGTCATCAGTGGACAGCTGGGCTAGCGCACTCTCAGACTGGACTGGGATCATCGAGGCTCCACCAGAGGACATCACAGCAGCCTTCGCGGAGATAGGCGCCGAGATAGATGCTTTGACGCAGGCGCTAGCGGAGGTAAACACTCACATAGAGACTGAGAAAGAAGCAGCCATGGGTGTCCAGGACCAGCCCTTAAAGGCGCAAAGCATCACAGAGAGCTCCATCCGCTCGGGCCAGAGCTGTGTCTCTTCGTGTCTTGAAACTAAACTCCATGAAAGAAAGGGCTCACAGAGTGTCAGATCCCTGTGTGATTCAGCAACCGTATCACAAAAAGAGAAGCAGGCAGAAGAGTTGCAGAGCTGCCGGGCTGAATGCTCTCCCGGCGGATACGGTGGGAATGTGGCAGCTTTCACGTTGACGGCTGGATCTACATCTTCTGCTGATTTGGACCTTTCTCAGTTTGTCGATTATTCCCAGATGCTGGAGTCGGACATTTTCTTCAGCTGCGAGGAAGATCCAGTTATATTGAACATAATAGAGGACACAGATTTGGATGCGCCTGGAGAGAAGATACATGAGCAGGTGAGATGCGCCTGACAGGTGAAAGTTACTGCACGGCATGCTTTTTAATCCACACTAATGACACATATACCTGCCAATGTACACTCTCTCATTCACTCAAGTATGTGGAAGAGAGAGAGAGAGAGACAACAGTGGAAAGATTCACCTTCCACGCTGGAGAAAACAGCAGTAACCTTTGCATCGCTGGCCAGCGGACAAATCAGTCACAGGCTTTGGAAACACAGCTAGAACGTTAAGAGACATTCCAGCCCGTGTCCTTGTCATTGTCATCATACCTCCAGTATTGATGGCCGGCCACGAGGTGCGCCCGAAATCCACGCATGTCACCACACACGAGACTCGCAGGTATTGTCGGCTCGCTTTGGACCCAAGCCACTCGGTTTGCGCCCGAGGAATTGCAAACCCAGCCTCAGTTCTGTATTATTGGATAAGTCGCTTTGGCCCGGAGACTGACAGCTGCGTGTGCTTGAGGAAACAGGAGTGCCTGAGAGGAAAACTTCAGATGGACAGAAATGGCATCTAATAATAGCCGCGGAGTTCAATGATAATAGCATGCATCCGTGGCGTGTCAGGGCGGAGGGGTGAGAGGAGAGCACAGCTGAGGGCTGAAACACGACCCCTCCCTCCTTCGATCTCTCTCTCTCTCTCTCTCTCTCTCTTCCTGTGCGCCCTTTAACACACCCATTCCCACCGCATCTCCTTTAAAAACCCAGGATCAGGACGCTGACAGGTCCTTGGGCCCAGGAGACTGCATTTGATTGGCTTAGGTGGGGAAAAACGTAGCTGGATCTTCTGACACTGAAGGTTTCAGTTGCATGTAGGACATATACAGTGTGGGATTGGATACAGAAGCATGGTGTTTCACAAACGTCTTCTTTGTGGCTCTATAAAAAGGTATGTGAGCGGCGTAATTATAACACATTGGGTGCAGGATGAGCCTTTAATGACATTACTTGCTACTGAATCTTAAGGCAGCATTATCTAGAGTCTCGATAGAAGCCTTTATGTCATAGAAATATATGTTTTTTCGTCAACTTAAATTATTATTTGCTTTTATTAACAGCCCATTGGAGATGGACTCAAAGTGACAGATGATCACAGCATCCAGCAGCTGGGCTTCGAGGCCGCCGTGCAGGACCCTAAATGTTTAGAGCCCTCTGCGGATGGTCCTGAATCGACAGCAGATTTCCTCACAGCACAAACTCCGACAAATGTACCAGGGGCGGACACGCACCCGGGCCTGCATATCGACACGCTCACGCCGTCTGACACTTTAACAGACCTCGATGAAGCACGTCAGGTGGGGCCACAGTTGGAGAGTCCAGAGTTTATTATGCCCTTAGCTCCCCTCGGCTTCGGCTCCTCCCTTGTCTGCCGGACAAACAACCGCTTGGAAGTCGATCAGACTCGCGCCTTTCAAAGGTCTTTCAATGACAACAGAGAGCTCACCACTTGTGATCGCGTACAACGCTGCGACCTCTGGCCAACCCAGGATGGAATTACTGCCAAACCATCTCCGGAGGGCGATGAGGAGTTGATTCATGAAAAGCAGAACACAACAAACACCGCTCAGAAATCTCCACTGGACTCGCGCCCTACTGACACAGCCAAGTGCTTTTACACTGCGAGGAAGACAGTAACTGAGGAGATTAATGACCTACAAAGCATAACTTTTTTCCCTGCAGATCATTTCGTCATCTCTGAGGAGAAGCGAGTCGCATACGTCACTTTAGATTTAAATGACCCATTTCTTTCCAGGGCTCCAAAACCCATCGTCAAAGCTGTACAATCTGAGAAGATGCCTCACAAAACTCGCTCCAAAAAGGATAAATCTTCCGGTCACCATCACGGTGCACAGGCTTCCAAAAAGCAGGAGAGCGTATGCCACCATGTCACCACGCAGCAGACATGCAAAGGGCAAGAAACTCATCCTGCTGCAGGAGAAAATCACACCGCTGAGAGCACGCCAGCTGGGCTTGAGGCCAAGGAGGCTAAATTGGTGATTGAGACCGTTGTGGCGGCTGAGAAGAGCGCTGGCAAGCCGCACGGCAAAAAGAAAAAGAAGCACGGTCAGAACGCAGCATCAGGGATCGGTGTGGGCGAGCATGAAGCGGAGAATGGAGCAAAACCCAAGACTGCAAAAGGAAGGATTGATATGTTTGAGGCCAAGCTGGACGCTAAAACTGGGAAACCTCAGAAGGGCGTTGACCAGTCAGAGGAGACTGAGAAAAAGTCCCAGCAATCAGAGACTAAAACATCCCAAGGGGAACAACCTCCGCTTCACACGGATCATAAAGACCGCGTGCCGAACAGCTTCGCGTCTCCTCTGAATGACGACGTGGTTAAAAGGCGCCGCCTGTCAGAAGATAAGTTTGGGAAGCTCGTCAGCGTTCTGGAGGCTAAACTACCAAAGTCAGACGTCTCAGCCAAAGCAAAGGGAAGCGAGCCGAAGGCCGACGTCGGAGGGACTCGTAAGAAGGCCTACAGCGACGTGGTCAAACAGAAAATCCCACCCAAAGAAGGTGAGGCCACGCAGCTCTGTTCTCCTTCGTCATAGCATGTGAACAGACACCTCACTGATAAAAGTGCGCGATCATTTCTGCAGACCCCAAGGTGGTGCAGCCCATCCAGGCGGCCTCGGTGAGCGGAGACCCCCAGAGTCTGTGCCTGTGGTGCCAGTTTGCTGCCGTTTTTTCCGACTACACCATGACCTGGAGTAGAGACGGCACGGTCCTGTCTGAGATCAAGAGAAGGTATTCGGTCTCATTGGACTTCCCACTCTGGCAGCTACATGCACCTGCATTTAGTCTACATTACCCTGGAAGATTAGCGGGCAGTAATGTGCAGAATAAGACATCAGAAGAGTAGGAGGAAATCTGTCATGCAGCGCTTTGCAGGGATAAAGTATAGTTTGACCTTTTACAGCTTTCAGCAGCTGCTGTTGTGCAACCCTCAGTTTGTTGCTACCCTTTCTGCAAAATGAGGATATAGTTTCTGAAGGTAATGATTCACTATGTCTCATCAAATGATGCACATGGCCTGGATTTTGAGATATTTAGTCTTTGAGAAAGCTTCTTAAGGGATACTAAGTCGTTTCTCATTATTTCAAGTCATTGTTTTGAAATTTTTGAGGAAGTGGAGATGTCAGCTCCCACAGAGAGGTGATCTTGAACTGTATCTCCAGGTCTGACGGCTGCGATGAGCAGATTTTAGTTTCGTGACGCTTTACCTTTCTCTGAAGTGCAGGGGACGAGAGCAGAGTGTCTCTGACCATCAACAACGCCTCTAACAAACACCTGGGCAAGTACCAGTGTCGCCTCAGTAGCTCACATGGGTCCGTTACCCTGGACTACCTGCTCACATACGAAGGTAACACTATTATTAAAGAGAAAGAAAGTCTACAGACTGGACTGCTGATTTAAAACCATTCTTCTTTTTGTTCACAGTTCTCAGTGAGATCGTCATCCCTCCGTCTACAAAGACTGTTTTATGTGAGTTGCTTTCTAGGAACGCGCTTTTATTACTTTACACAGCTGAGCTATAAAAACAGGCGCTAAACACCACATCTGCCTGCATCGTTCATTTTTTTTTTCTTTCTCCCCCAGCCGCTCCGGTGGAGGTGAGCAGCGAAGAGGAGGACGTCCACTGCTCCAGCCTGATGTTCAAAGAAAACTTCCTGACAGATCAGTACTTTGGCGAGAACCACCCCGCCAGCATCGTCACAGAGAAGGTCCACTTCGGGGAAGGGATGCACCGGCGGGCTTTCAGGACCAAGCTGCAGGCGGGTCAGATACCCCTGCTGCTGCCGGGACACTCCTGCGTGCTCAAAGTGCACAACTCAATCAGCTACGGGACCAAGAACAACGACGAGCTCGTCCAGAAGAACTTCACCTTGGCTGTAGAGGTATGTCGATAGGCCCAGTAGTGTTCAGCAATACACAGGACAAAATCCCAGGCAAAACATGTATAGAGGCCCTGTTCGACTAAGAGGCCCTACCAAACCTACAGTCATGTGATATGACAATTAACCTATATTCTACATAAACTAAGTAAAAGCTGCTGGCTTGTAAGCCCACTGAGCAGCAGAGGATACTTCAAACATTTTAAAACATACCACACTAAACGCTGCTGGCTTGTATGGCCCGCTCAGCAGCTAACCATGGCTACCAAGCAACATGAAAGCAACAGGAACCTGACCTACACAACAACAGTGGGCACCTTCTTTCACCAATGTTTGGTTAAGTTAGGCCCACGACACCTCGAGAACACTTAACAGTGACCCCCCTCCACACCACCACTGCACAACCCTGTCTTCCTCGCCAATCAATGTCTATTAACAGCTAATATAGCAACTAATGACCACGAGCCAAACAAACAAAACTACCATAATTCGCCCCGTTGATGCGGGCTGGAAATATAACCGAGGTATCAGTCTTGACAGTGCAGTTATTTAATGAATCCATGAGACTTTTTTTGAATCTGTGGCGTTCATGCAAAGACACAACAGGCAAACAGCAGCCAGTCAAATTAAAAATGTGTTTATTATTCACATTAATGCAAATATATGTTTAAAGGTGGGATTATTTAGCTAATACACGTGCATGTGCATGCATTTCCAGAGTCTGTTTTTTGAACAAGATAAGAGAGAACCATGTGAGTAAATATATTAAGGGTACAAAAACATTTAAGGACTGCACCAAATAGAGTAACTTACGATAAATTTGTGAAATGTGTGCACTGAGAAAAGAACAAAATAACATTTTTCTTTAATAAATAAGAAAACGTGGTTCATGTGTGACCTACAAAAAGAATAAAGGGAAACAATGATGCTTTAATAAAGGTTTTTATGAGCTGTCTTCTATAAAATCTGCACTAGATTCCTATAGATGCCTTCATGTCGTGTGTAGAGAAGCTATAATACAAAAAGTAAGACCTCTAATTCTTTTTCTTTCGTCCTGCAGGAGTGTCAGGTCCAGAACACAGCAAGAGAGTACATCAAAGAATGCACTGCTGCAGCCCAGTCTGTCGAAGCCTTCGGAGACGTCCCAGAGTGAGTCATTAACAAACTCACCAGCTCGTGCATTCATAATCTCTGAGTTGACACTAGTCTGACATATTAAATGATTAACATTATCATTATTTCACGCCTCCACCAGGATAATTCCCATCTACCTGGTTCACCGTCCGTCCAATGACATCCCCTACGCCACGCTGGAAGAGGAGCTCATCGGAGACTTTGTCAAGTATTCGGTGAAGGACGGCAAGGAGATCAACCTGTTGAGACGCGACTCGGAAGCGGGACAGAAATGCTGCGCCTTCCAGCACTGGGTCTACCACAGGACCGAGGGGAACCTGCTGGTCACTGACATGCAAGGTTGGTATTTTTTACCTGTAGATTAGCGTGTTTAAATCACAATCTAGATTACTAAATATAGTTTGCTTTTAGGAGTGGGCATGAGGCTTACTGATGTGGGAATAGCCACCTGTAAGAAAGGGTGAGTATTTTTTGAGACCGAAAAAAAAAAAAAAGACAAAGCAAATTAGTAGATTCACACTAGATGATGTGTTGGATATTTATTTCTTTTGCAGATACAAGGGATTCAAAGGAAACTGCGCCACGTCCTTCATCGACCAGTTCAAAGCTTTGCATCAGTGCAACATGTACTGCGAGATCCTGGGCCTCAAATCCCTGCAGCCCAAACCCAAAAAGGCCGCGCCCAAACCCAAAGCCCAGCCGTCCGCTGCACCCAAGAAGAAAACATTTGGGCCAACGGTGAAGGGCAAGACATAATAGGAGGAGGATCCTGGACAGTGGGTTTCATTGTTAATTAATTGATTGGCTTCACTTTCTTTGGATGCCGAGGGGAATTAGAAGACATTTAGATTTAGTTTGCAGCGGGCCTGATCGTCAAAGACACTTTTGGACGCTACTGTTACATAAGCAGGAGGCGTTTATTTGACCTTTTCTTTGTCCCGTGCTGAACGTTTATTCTTTCAGCGAGGAGCTTTTGTATTTATCGTTTTTATTTCGCCAGCGGAAACTGGATTTTTAAGGAGAATAATGATGAGAGTGATGATCTGCAGCGATGAACCGTGACGTCTTAGACGGACTGACTGATTGATTGATTGATTTTTCTCTACAGGCGTTTTCTTTTCTACTTCTGTGGCGTCTTCAAACCACCCGTCCATTAAATTAATGGACTTTTTAATTAGAGGGAATGTCTCTGAGGTAGCTCGTGTGAGTGGGTGCTTTTTGGGTGCAAAGGTATCTCGTGAACATATATCCAGCTCAGCGTTACATCGTTTAATTTGTTCATTGTAGAGAAGCTGCTGTGTTTATATCCTGGACGTATAACACAAAGGCATTTGTACGCATAAAGCTCGTTTAAAGTCTGCTTTTGAGCGTCTTCTTGATTTGTAATGATATGCTCTGAGCGTTTATGTCTGTTTTAAGGATCTACACTGGTTTTAAAATCTTCTATATTCACCGTACGCAGGCACATGAAAGTGAATCTATGCGTCTTAACCTGACATCACGTTGTGACATGATCTCAGCAGCATTGCAGCTAGTCTCAAATTGTCTCCACAGCCGATAAGCTCCTTTGTCCTGCTGTCTCTGACCCAAATTGCTGACATGGCGTGCAACCTGGCGCCAAGTGCAAACGCACACCTCAGATCTTTGCCGCTAAAGAGCTAAAGCTAACAGCGACACACTGACTGACTGCCTGTGTTTACCTCGTGATTGAAGACATTTATGATATGCCAACACCACAAGTTGTTTAATTAACATCCACTCTACAGCGAGAGACAGACACCAGCACTCTTTATTAGCGGCACGCACAAACCAAACAAAACCTGTTTTTGTCTCTACTCACATGCGAAGGTCTCCGGCAGCAAATTGGCGCCTCGAACGCAAAAAGTAAGTGGGTCACACTCAACATTGAACAACATGTCTATTTCCATCCCCGTCCTCTCGCGCGCCGGTGTAAGGTGTCCCGCGGCCGCCGCCCGCCACGTGACACACGGCGCCACGTGTTCGCTCTCCGCGGCGCGAGCGAGGAGAAGATTTCAAACAGCTGGGACTCGAAACCAGGAAGTGATGGAGCAGCCCACAGCGAGGTCCTTTTCACACTGTAGCTATTTAGTGTGATAATGGCGTTTGATAGACAGGAAACAAACACCATTGTCACACTCCACAGCTCTGGAGGACAATGGTTGCTGTAGAAGGCGTGCAGGCAAAGCAAACCGGCGGATGGACGAACCTGAAGACACACAAAAAAAACACAACAAATTGAATCAGAAAGGATTTATTGTTAAGCAACGAGAAACAAAAGCACTTTATGCAGTTTATGTTTCGATTAAATGAAAAAAAACAAAAAACGCAGATAACCACGGAAAAAAGAGGCACAGAGTAAATATTCGAGGCTTATCCAAGGTGTCCAAAGTCCGGACATTTTTTTTCCTACCGACTGTGGGGACGACTGCAGCTGTGTGCACATGTGTGTGTGAATGATTGTGTGAAAAAATGTGCGACCTGCAACCAACAGTTCTGCCTCAAGTTTTGCAAAAATGTAAAGTAAAAATTAAAGCTGCTTATTAAGTACATGTTGCACATGCTTGGATGCATTTTCATTCATTAGTTCTTGGTGCTTTGGATCTTAAGAGCTAAAAATGTACATAGTTCATTAATTACTCGCTTTTTAAGTTAAACTCTGTTGTAATTTTATTAAGTATAAGTCAGAGGATGATACAAACTCACCTGGACTTTCTGAGTTCTTTCCAGCTTCATTCATTCCCCTCTGCCTTCCCGCCGTCCGCTCCTTCCTTCCTTCTCAGACCATTATCATGTCTTTTTTTAGTGCCAGTTTAAGTCCAGTGGTGCATCCGGCAGCCGCACGCTCACGAGGCGATCAGCGTCGCATTTGGGCTTGGTGCCGTCCCGTCCAAGTCTTTATGTAGACAGAGCAGGGTTTGGACAAACAGCCAGTTGCACATTAGTGATAAGCTACGGGGGAAGTATTGATCGACCCTGACCAGAGGTAGAGGGTGAAGGGTGGAGGAGGGGGAGACCAGGAAAAAAAAAAAAGAAAAAAGAACCTGCCCCGCTCAGGGCCTTGATATACTGAAAGTCACTGTGACTAATATGAACGTGTTATTAGGCGTTAACGCGTGCAGTTTGGTGGCGATGATGAGAAGTGGTCGTAAAATGATATTTTTGTTGGTGTGAACATGCAAGAATGGGAATTTGCCAGTTTTGATTGCTTTAATTTCACAGCATTAGTGCAATTTATTGTAATTAGCGTACAGTTTTTGTCCTTTTGTCGACAACAATATCACTCAAGTACCCAAATCTTAGATAATGCTCTTAAATTTCAGTTAAATCCTGGCACTACTGCAAGCTACAGTAAAGATGAAATGTTTAAAGTAATCAAGACAGATATTTACACTTTTTTCCAGTTAATATATATATTAACAGCAACTTTAGAAGTTATGAGACAGTGTCGATCTCTGGTTGAGGCTGTTTAAATAAAAATAACATACGTTCTGTCAACTCTAAGAAACACTGAAACCTGTAAATCGTCTTTTAAAGCAGTTTACTCTCATCCACTTTTTGCTCACGTCAGCCTTGCATTAGGGACACAGCTGTGACATAACACCAAACAAAGGTGTTACGATTGCAAGATATGCAAGATTCATTTTTTACAGCAGTCCTGTGTATTTATTTATTTTGAGAGGGTGGAATATTTTAGAAGGTGAATCCAGAGATGAGTTGGCTCTCAGTTTGTTTGTGACCAGATCCAGGGTAGGACGGGCTTGATAAAATGTCCCAGGACTGGCTTTTATTTGCACGTCCTTGGAGCTGATAACTCTTGAGATTGCTTGTGTGAATGAACTGGGGTCCCTTCACCACCACACCGCGTGGACAGACACAGACGCACCAGAACGAGAGACACGGAGAGTTGTAAAGCTCATACGGTCGTCCACCGCAGACTCAGTTAGACTCTGAAAGATGCACGTGGAAGGAAGCTGGGGCCAGCTTTAAAGAATCTACTCTAAACGTGGTCCTCAGAAGACGCGTCACTACAGCTGTGAAAGAAATAAACTGATGCAAGTAAAACCAAAATGAACCTGAGGATTTTCTGTAATGTTTAATACAAACAATGGTGAATAATAAATTTAGGTAAAGTCTGATTAACGACGTTAAAAGCACACATAGCTGTCAAGTATAATTATTTAAGCATGGCACATAATGGCGTCCTTCAGAGTAGTCTACTAGAATTTAACATTACTTAAAATTATAGATGCAACTTATTCCCTTAGTCGCTTGTGAAGCTGCCCTGAACTGTGCAGAACTTCATTTAATTATGCAGCAATTTAAGAATTTAACAGCTTAATAGGGTTTTCCTATTCTGTAGAGGAGGCTTGTCTGCAGTAACAGACCAATTTGTAAGACATTCATGTAAGCAAGTAAACGCTAGAGCAATGGGTGATCTTAAGTAGAGTTTGGTAGCGTTCAGGTAAATGTCTGGTTCGACTTTCCCATGCGAGGGAAGGCGACAGAAGTCTGGGCGCAATGAATGTGAACAACGCCGTCTGAGAAGTTTCAATTTTATTTGACTGGAGTTTAATGAACCACGGAGAGTTGCAGAAACTGGTGGAATCGTTAACAAAAATGATATTTTTTTCCCCTCAATTATAAAAAAAAAGGAAAGATAAAAAAAGACTAATCTGCACCAAGTCAGTTTGAGAGGTGGGAAGGAAGAAACATAAGGGAGGAAAAAGAACAGAGAAATAAAAACAGACAATACTAAAGGGCGTGAAGTCTCAGCTTCACGTGTGTTTCTACCTTAGCAGCAGATTTACAGACTATTAATATTGCACCAGGTAAGTGCTCTGAATGAAAAAAAATAAAGAATCACATTCAAGTAAATGACGAGACACAACAACAGGCGGCATGACCTCAGAGTGATCTATAAAGTGCCCTTTAGGTTCAATGGTGTTAGAAAAAGGAGAAAGAACATAAAAAAGAAAACACAATTTTTTTTCCTTTGTAAGAAACGTGCTGTTTTATATTCAGTGGCAATCACAGCTTTTCTCTCAAACACCCGCACACACACACACACACACACGCGCGCAGACACGCACACAGCTTCATCTTAGTGTCGTTGATCAGTAATACTTCTGTTAAATGTAATACATACATATATTTATATATCATGAAAGAACTTAAAATGCTTTTTTTTCTTTTCATCCAAGAACATTTTACAGCATTATGAACAGCAACAGGCATGAGGATATTAATATAATCATGACGTCTCAGAGAAACTAACCCCCGGGTTGTTGTTTTTTTTCCCTCCCCCGCCCCCGACCTCGATTACAAATGAATATGTAGTCAAAGCAAACACAAGGTACAGTTTCATGCTGTTTTCACTACAATAAAAAAAAGAAAAAACATTTTATTCAACACATTTGCCAACACTGTAACAAATGATTAATCATTTTTCCCAGACTAGCCAAATTTGCACTTCACACACCATGTCATATA
The DNA here is from genome assembly GCA_005024645.1 of Planiliza haematocheilus. Classification (NCBI taxonomy): domain Eukaryota; kingdom Metazoa; phylum Chordata; class Actinopteri; order Mugiliformes; family Mugilidae; genus Planiliza; species Planiliza haematocheilus. The sequence continues at coordinate 5,080,338 of SRSE01001181.1, forward strand.
TAGTTACTAAAGTAGTAAAGAACATTGTTCATCAGTACAAATACACTGAGTACTTTCCTGCAAGAGTTATACCAATGATTAAAAGAAAATCTGTTCCATGATGACAAAAAAAAAACTATTAAAAAAATCGTCTGTGAGGATTATTCCACCCCTCCCCCAACTTCTTGAATCCTTACCAGTAGCTAAAAAAGAAACTGTATTCAACAAAAGGCTGCAGCGGCGGTGGTAATCTGATCACACGAGGCTCTAAGGAGGGGTGTGGCCGACTTCCTGAAATGTGATTGGCTAGAATTCCTAAGGTAATCTGGTGTTGGTCTAAGGATTTGAGAGAGTTGTGATCGTAGTGCCATTGCAGTTTCTTAGAGAAGTAGTGCATGTAGGAGCCAGATTAAGGCCATGCTAAGGACCCTTCCGGTGAAGGGTGCTCGAATACTGTGCTATAGCGTATATCGAGGAGCTATTGAAATGCATTGGTGTTTTCCAGCAATGTAGATTTTTACAGGACGAGGGGAGACGGGGAAAGAAAGAGTGGATCAGGGGCCAGCTCCTGTCATTCATTGCTCATTCCTGTAGATAATAGATTTCAGCATTCAAAACAGTGCAACGCTCCCTTTCATCCCCCAGCACCTTGAAGGAGGGACCTACCCACACGGAAAAGATATAAAGACGTAGGCATATTGGCTCGACGGGTCGCTGTACAGTCTCAAACCACCGTGTTGTAGAGGTGGCTCACGGTCGGGTACAACATGCTTGCACAGAACTGCTACGGCAGCTGGTTTGACGTCCCTGTGGCTTTTTGTTTTAGTGTTGGGTGGTTGGATGCAGTCGGTCAGACGCCGCTTTAGTCGACTCCCTCGAAGCCCTGTGCGTTCTCCACGGCCATGAGGAGCTTCTCCCTCAGATCCTCAAACGATTCGTAGGTGGGCAGATCCAAGCGGTTGAAACTGGAAAGAAAGATGTTAGTTTAACAAAATATCAAAAAGGCAAAAGTACAGTTAAAAGTAATTCATTGTCGGGTATTGGCTTTGGACATGTCTGTGTGTTATATGTTGGTCAGTCAGTCCACTTTGGTTCAAAACATCTTTGTGATTACTTTTTCAGAAGAAAATATTTCTGATTGGGTTTTTGTTGTGATTATAAGTGGAATGCTAGTATCTATGTAGATGCAGAAACTGTAAGCACGTTAGCATGCCGACGTTAGCATGCTGTTAAGCGTCACATGCTAGCATGGCTGTTGCCTCTCAGTCTTGCTCAGAGTGTGTGCTTGTGTGTGTGTGTGTTTGTGCAGCAGTGACATACCATGTGTGAGCTCTTGGCAGCTTTTCTGGTGTTCCCCACTGCTCGATCGTGAACAGCTGAGGACCATTAGAACCTGCCACAAAGGAAAAAACAGTAATTAAGTTAGCAGTGTTGAGATGACGTAGACACGCTTATTTCAGAACACAAATTCAACCACTGGAGCACCACAGAAGATTCAGTCACTGTTTGTGATCTTAGGAGAAGGGAGGGGGGGCCTTTTTGGGTCGTTCCTGCATTTTAGTGAATATAAATGCTAAGATTTTTAACCATATAAGGCTTTAACTGTACACACAGATCCCATGTAGAAAATATCTTGAACTGAGGTTTGATCGCGTTGTTTTTATTAAGATGGACGTAACATTTCTAAGAGGATCCAAAAAGACCTCTCATCCGAGTTGATTCTTCCGTTCTGGGGGACGTTTGAGGTTTGAATAGGAATCTTTAACTGAGGCTTGCTTGTTTGTGTAAATAATCATAAACAGATGCAGTTAATTTCCATTAAAAGTAGGTGGTTCCTGTAGTGTGCAAGTTTCCTCGAGGTCCTCTCATACTACCGCACTAATTGAAGGGTGATGCTCCCAAAGTGCGTTGCAATATATCTGTGAGGGTTCTCAAGTCATCCAGGTCATGGTGTATACAAAAAGGACATACCGTTTTGGATATACCATGATCTGGATGACTGAGAACCTTCACCGACATTTCTAAGTAGAATTAATGAAGTAAAAGCCTCAAATACAATAACAGTTGATCAGTTTTTGGAACAGATGCTAATCCTTGTATGGTTTGTAAAAAGTAAGTAAAGGAAACTTGAAGTAATCCGTTCAGGTCGCGTACCGTAAAGCTCAGCAAAGCCGTTCATGGGCACTCGTGACGTTCCCGTAACAAACTGGAGGAGTCGGATTCTCTTTTCAGCATCCATCAACAGGACAACCTGATGAGAGGGGGTAAATAAAGTCACTTATTAACAAATTGTTTACATCAAAAGATTAAAAACACAATTTAAATTTGTTTCTTTCCCATAATCTCTACTCAACAAAATAGCCAATCTAGCCTGTGTATGTATGTGCGTGTGTGCGTACTTGTATGACTACCTTCGTGAGGACTAAGTGTAAAACGGTAAATGTGAGGACACATTCAGTCGTCATTTTCTAACAGATATCCAAAAGGTTTGAGCACTTGGACTCGGGTCTAGGGCACAGGACTGTTGTAGTTTTAACTGCATTTAGTTGGGATGGTTAAGCTCTAGGTATGAAACTATGTCAGCTATATAAAACCCCCCAAAACAAGTGGCAGCAAGAATTCAAACCGGCTGCTTGGGCAACACATCGAATCAGATGACACGACACTGCTTTTTGTGAGCGTGGCTGTGTACACATGCACAGATGTGTGTGTGTGTGTTTGAGTGTATTTGATGTGTGCGAGTGTGTTAACGCTCAAGTCAAGACAGATGATAACCAGGCGAGGTACAACTTTAGGCTCTTTCATCAGAGCAAACAAGCTTGTTCTTCCAAACAGACTTTGATCTTCAAAAGCGAGGCCAGTAAACCGGTTGCAGGTCGGACGGACAGGAGTGATGACTGCAACCGGCTTTTATTATGACATATTCAGCTACCACGACTAATATCGTAGGTCGCATTTCTTTGTTGCACGTAGATATGAGTCTGTAGGTGGATATGTTACAGACGTACCTTCCAGAACCACTGTATAACAGGATGGTTGGGACAGTAGCCGTTCTTGTAAACAGTGTGTTGTCTCCAGTCGTTGACGTCAACGTCACCCAGACCACACATGAGCAGCTACGCACAGGCAGAGGGGGAAGGGTAAAGAGAAAGAAAGCATTTTAGCCAGTGCTTCATTTTATCTCAAACAGCATCTCATACATTAAACACTACAATTAAATGCAACTATAATTTTTACTACTTTTATTTATACTGATAAATCTGTTTTCTAGAGAGAAGATAATACATTTAATGTTATAAAACCCTAAAAAACAAATACTTGCAGAAGAAGTCATGGTATTGTAAAGTTTTTGTATTTCACTTAAAATATTTAAAAGTTGCTGCAGATCAGTGTTGTGTCCGTACCTCCAGTTCATTTTCATCAAAGATCTTGATCAGATCTATTTGAATGAGTTCAGTGAAGCCCTGAAATTAAACAAAATAAAACATGAGAACAAACAGCTTATGAAAGGACAATCCAAGCAACTCAATATTCATAATATTAAGTTTTGAAAGCATGATCAATAAAGAGATATGCACAAAGGTTAGAAGAGTAATTTACTAAGGGACACAATGCCCCCAAGTGGAAACTGCAGTACTGCACGTAAATACCTCCAGGAAGGCGTTCATCTGCTTCTGGACCCGGTTGACAAACCTCCACTGGATGACCAGGCTGGATAAGAAAACGTAGTTATTATCAAGTACTTGATTATGCATATTTATACATATTTAAATATTTAAACAGTTAAATTATGAAAGAAAACTGCATAATTTATAGGCCTTACTCTATGTATTCCTTCTTGTTCTCATTAGTGACCACCATGTCGGAGCCGCTGGGCTTCAGGTCGACCTGGTACGTCTGAGAAGGAACGGTCAGGATACGGTAATTACTTCACTGCAGTCAAAACTGAGATTTTAAATCACCGTAGGTGACTCTGAAGTGTGCACACCTGTCCGAAGTTGTCCTCGTCAATACAAAACCTCAAATCCAGCTCAGTGGGATCGTTCTCCAGAATCCACTTTAGAGAGTTGTAGTATTCGCTGTCCTGCGTGGACATTAGACGGAGAGAAAATCAGACACATTTTTGCACATTTTTAAGGTTTCATTATCAGTTTTGTAAAAACTTAGTGAACACTGAATCATTCCAATCAAATAATTAGCAAATCATGTTAAAAGTTAGAAAGCCCAGTGACAGAAATGTTCAGAGTGAGATCTTACCACAGACTCCATGTCTTTAAGAGAAATCTGTTTTCCCAGCATCATCTTGTAGAACGGTCGGATGAAAAAACCTAGCCAAACAGATGAAAACTTGTAGTTTGCTACTTGGTTTTAATATAAAGCGTGCATCCAGCACTGAGCAGCTTACCATCCAGTAGTTTTCCATGAAAAACGGCCATTCCTGCTACACGTCCGATGAACTTGAAGTAAGAGAGGTGATCCTCATTGCACAGGCCAGAGTTGGGATTGATCTGGAGAGTGTAGTTGTCCCTGGATGGACGTATGACAAGAGCATAGATCAGATAGTAGCACCAATGTAAAGGCAGTGAGAATCTCCTACATAAAGCAGACACTTAAGCCGACCTTTGGTGGTTAAGATATGCTTTGCTGATGACCTCTACTTATCTGGCTCTCCAAACCCATTCAACCTCAGTTAAAAAGAAAAAGAAAGCAACTCTTTGAGTCTTGACAGATGATCAATACATGCGCTGACCACCATAGCAAAGCTAATCTAGGGAGGCTCCAAAAAAATGTGTACCACTCAAGATTTGGGTGAATTGAAATCGAACTAAACCTGTGTTTGTTGATGAGGGAAAGTAAGCGGACTGCTGTTACGTTGGCATTAAGACGACGGTTTATGTTAAATTAGTTACGGTTCATGGGTCTGTTTTCATCATGTGGTGACTGCATGTACAGTATTTTAGCGACCTAATGTGCTCAGTACATACTTGTATCCACATATTGCTAAGTGTTCAGACTACAGTAGTAGTGCATTTCAGTGGTTACTAGCCTCATTAATGTGTGTTATCAGTTCATGTAATTTAATTTTAACACAATGGTAGCCTAAAAAAGTTGAGCAGCTGACCTAAAAGACCCTCTGAGGAGTCATTTGCCAATATATTACAGCAAGTCATTTTGGCCTAGCACCATTGTTTGCTGGTAATTTGCGTTTGTTATGTTACACTCTTCAGCAGTTCCAGCCCCTTGACTAAATATGCTCAGTTTTTAATGCCAAGAATTTATCATTACAACGGCTTTTCATTTCAACCGTTTGACGTTTTAATCACACCACTATTTTTCATTAAGTGTTAATTTCCCTGGCACAGATGAGAGACAGAAATGAGTCACTGTGTAATGATAACGGTGCCAAGAATATGAACAAAGCACATGACACTATTGTTATGCTGACGTGTCCACTATGCGGGAAACGTTCGCTTCAGGATGGCTTTTTGAATATGAGGAAAAGTTAATCAAAGTAAAAGGAAACTTTGAAAGTCTCATGGGGAAAACGACACCTGTTGAAAAAGTCACATGAGGAAAGACGAATGTTTCCATGGCCCAAAATACAAAGAACGGTCCCTTTACTACTCCGGCTTTGCGTAACACAATGTCCAGTATTCAGTGTCACATCCTGTTAACTGTCTCAAGGGTTTAAACTTCTCTTCTTTTGTCAAGAGGCAACTTCTGTACATTTAAAGCAAGCACACACAAATACAGAGACATGAACTCACGTGGCTGAGTATTCAAACAGGCCATAGTAAGGATTGAACATCTCCTTAGATAAGAGGAAGAACCACTCTCTGGCCACACCGCCGTAGTCCAATCCCTTTTCCGATTCAAACTCGATCCATAGCCGTGCCTTCAGAACGTCTGGCCTCTTTAGGGACATGATCCGACGGTACGACTCTTCAAAGATGTTGTTCCTGTGAAGCTTCATCTCGAAGCGGTTCGGGATGTCAGCCTGGAAAAGGTTCACAAAGTGATTCATCTGCTAGATAGAGACTAAATTAAATGGAATTTTATTTGCTTAGGCTTGACCTGAATACAAAGACAAGAAATAGATCTAGACAAGATTATTACTAAATTACTGATTCAGATCTCAACATGCAGAAACATCTATTTGAGAAACAGATGTAGCTTTAAAGCTGATAAACAGGACGTAGCACAAGACTGAATGCTCTGTTTAAGCCAAAAATCAGTGCAACAATCGATCTTTTTTTCCAGTGACTGTTGTTATTGTTCACCCAAGATTAAATTCCAGCATTAAAAAAAAAAAAAAACTAACAGTAATTTGCAATTTTGTACCTACTGCAATAAGCCTTAATTAGAAAGAAATGCAAACAATTGCCAAGACATTAGGCTCAGTCACGCAGCGTCAGGACAGCGAGCAGATGTAAGCAATCAAAATAGAAATTAGACTGCTTTCTCGTGCATTAAGCTCTGCAATCGTTTTTCAAAAAGTTTCCCCGCAAGAAATTGGAGACTCGGAACAAAAAATGACTTCTTACCGGCTTCTTTAATTTCTTCCTGAAGTAGTCATATTTCTGCTTGAACTCTCTGGAGTAGGGAACAGCCTGGAGAGAAAAACGCACAGAAGTGAAAAACCGACCAGTCTATAAATATTGGGCTTATTAAAACACAGAGATGTACGTAGAGTTTAACATGGGGCGGCGAGCTGACGATGAAGAGAGAGCAAAATCTGAAGTGGTACAAAGTGATTTATCTTGGCCAGAGGCTAGTGACAGACAGAACTGCTATGTCAAAGGAAGGAGCTGTTGTTTCCATGTAGCGACACCGCTGTGACTCTCTAAACAAGTGGGGCAATAAGAGGAAAATACTCACAGGTCCTGTGATAGCTGGGCTCTGTAGGCGAGGGTCCTCCCACTGCGTGTTCTTTGTGTCTGGATGGAAAAAGCACAGTGAAATATAATTTCCAGCTCCTTAAATTGGACAAATGTCAAACAAAACAAGTATTCTCAAGATGCCTTCTTTAGCGCTTAAAGCTTTTGTGAACAGTTAATCAAATAAAATCACACATAAATGGAATAAATACCAGTTGCAGGGGTAGTAATAGAAATATTCCTGTATTTAATTTCTTGCTTCCACTACAGACACATCCGTCCAATAAGCCGAGTTCTTACATGGTACATGTTGCCATGCATTTAACCGAGGGTGGGAAACAATCGGACTTTACAACTCTCCTAGTGATTTGGACCAGAGAGTTTGGTGTAATCACCAAAAACAAGCATGGTAGAGATAGAAAGTCGTCTTACTGTGGTCAATGTAGAAGGTGCGTCCGTCTGTGTGAACTCTTTCTTCCCATCCAGGCTGAAAAATGAACAAAAGAGAAGAAGGGTGAGGGAGCCGCTTGAGAGCGCCACTAAACAGGCCGTGCTCAAATAGTAATTTAAATCCGTCCATTTATTTTAACTGTTTTTTTTCTTCGTGTTTAATTGAACTTGACTGACCAATCAAATGGTCCAAACACTGACACATCCCAGCATCGCAGGCGACTCAAGCTCAATCAAACACCACAAAGGAAATGAAAGGATTTATTTATTTTATTTTTTTATTTTTTATTTATTTGAGGCAGGTCTGACACATCAGCCAGGCAGGGATATACGACCACAACATGAAGGTTAATCACCACTACTAGTTCAAACCGGTATACCACACCGTGACACAGTGACCAATCAGGACAGTGTCACAGGCCACACACACACACACACACTCGTTTGGCACCAGCAACCAAGCAATTAAAAAAAAAAAAATTGCTGTCGATCGAGAGGAACGGGGTGGGGAAAGGGACAGAGTCTGACAATTCATCAAACAGGGCGTAGCTACAGCATGTACCGTATATAGTTTCTAAGTGTGCTGCAGCTGCATGAGTGGAGGCTGAAAAGCAGCATGCAGCTTACAGCCAGTTCCTTCCTCTGACATACATGTACGGCTCCTTTTGATTCTTTTGAAACCTCCCTCCTTATTTCAATCCCTTTCTGCCCTTTATTCACCCCATTTCCTCCATCAGTCCTTTATGTTCCCTCTCCTTCTGTCTCCAAAAGTTGCCTACGGCTTCTCGCCTTGTTCCACCTCTCGTCTAACTGCGCCTCAGACTCTGACACCGATACACAGACGTGGAGCAGTCTGAGGAGGAGTCCCGGGAGAATAATGGGGAGCTCCAAATGTAAATCATTAACAGAAGGGGTAGTGGTAGTGGTGGTGGTGGTGCAGGGAGGACGCACACAGAGAGAGGAAGTGGGGTAATATACTAAAAAAAAAGGGAGAGGCACAATCCATCCATGCCGGTTATAAGAGAGAAAAGAGAGAGAAGGAGAGAGAAAACAAAAAAAAAACAAAAAGGAAAACGCAAGGCTGTCTGCAGGCATTTGACCAGACCAGACTGGACCAGACAGGTAGGCAGGCAGGCAGAGGGAGGGAGGCACCAACCAACCTCCTCTGGTAGGTGCTGCCAAACAGACATGGCCAGGTGTAGAAGAAGTAGCATACATTAGATCCATCAGAACGAAGAGAAAAGAGAAAGAGGGAGAGAGAGAGAGATCACACACACATGCACACACCACACAAGCCCGAGAGGTGTTCAAACCCACGGAGCTTTGATTATTAAAACATCGAGCTACGGTCATGTTAGGCTCACTTGAAGTTCAGATACACAATAACACAGGTGACTTAGTCTTCACCTCCTAATTAGGCTTTATTACAGATCCCTGTTACAGTTTCCATTTTATCCGTTAGGTCTTATTACACAATCTTTAGCTAAGTAAACAGATTACCCTGTTAGAGTGGTTTAAAAACACGAACACATTGATAACTGTAAACCAACTTAAGAAATAGTTGTGATTTATGAGGTTGTTATGAGTGCCGGGCCAAATGTTAAATAAGTCGTTTGTCTAATTGTGACAGTACTCACAGGAAGAGGACCAAGGTCACCGGGCTCCATTGAGTTCTTATTCCTCATATGGACTGGATATTTCAATCTGGGATCCTCCTGGTTGTCGGCAGCAAACGGCAGGAAGAGAAGAAGAACAATTTAGAAGAAATAACAAAACCTAATATGTCATTGTTTGGTTCAAGGATAAATGTGTCTCTTCAATACAGCAATGAGAAACTTCTTAAAGTTTAGTTTGTCTGAAGAGCCCAATGTAATGCCGAATGTCCCGCCACCAGATGTCACTAAAAGATCCTTTAAGACCGGGACTAACCACTGCCCTAGATTTTTATTACTAGGCTACTCCAAATGTCAAATAATTGACCAGCCTGCGACCACAGTGTCCTCGGCTCACCCAGGTAGTGTTTCTGCTGTTGTGGTCGATGAAGAAGGGCCGTCCATTCGGGGCTATTCTCATCTCCCAGCCTGGAGGCAGGAAGCTCTGCTGCGTCTTGTGCTGAGACTTCGGGGAGCTGTAAGGGGACGGCTGGGGAGACTGCGGATTCGAGAGTGTGTCCTTCACAGCCCTCCGCACCTGGATGTTGTTGGCTCCCTGGAAGCAGAACGGAAAGTTTATTTAAAAAAGTAGAAAAAAGAAAAAGTAGAGGAGGAGGAAGAGGACAGATGTGAATGCACTGAATATGGATAACTAACACAATAACAGACAGATGATAACTTTATTTTGTGCTAAAAAAAAAATCTTATCACCATCGTCTATCACACAGTTCAACACTAAAGGGAGTGTTATTATTAGAGGGTGATATCCAATTTACATCCATGCTTTATATTCCATCAACCTGTTAATAAAATATTGAGAGAAGCCACAGTGGGCTCAGGTTAGAGAAGCACATCTGGGTCTGTAAGGTAACTGGAATGATGTGTATGAAAGGATGGGTTAAATCTAAAAAAACAATGAACCCATGACTAACAAAAGATAATAAACTTGATGAATTCATGAAAAATAAACAATAAACCCTCCAAATCTATCTTACAAGCTTCTAAAGCAACCGCAAAGTTGTCCAGACTAAGGACCGTTCCCACCCAGCATTACGTTTTTTAGCAGTAATTATCACCGACTGATCTGATCTTCTAACAGCAGAACAGGCCGCATTAATTAGTCACAGACCTCCCACCTCCTTTTTAAGTTGTAATTACATTCTGCTGTGAGCGTTTTCCACTTCCGCAATGCCTCGTTAATACGCACACACTTTACTTTAATTAAACCCCCTTCAGGTCTGTTCCCTCGGTGGTAGCAAGTGCAGCCGCTAAAAGCAGTGGAAGGTCAAAAAGAGACCGTCCAGGTCTTAATTAGTTTGTGGTGTGTTTGCAGCTGTGCCGTGTAACTCACATTCAAGGATAAAATAATATTTAGCGCAGGGAATGAATGTGTATTTCCTCATTTTTGCTTGACTTGGCAATAGTTCTAGGACCTATTTGCATAAGTGACCTGGAGTGACATGTGATGTCTGATTATTAAACTACCTGACAAATAAGTAAGAGACTGGCTTCATGAAAAGTATAATATTGGGAACACACCAGTTACACTGAGGACACGTGCAGCTGCTTCCTTAAGATTTATTTTGGCAAAAAACGTATTTAAAACTGTATGCCTCACAACATCTGACAAAATAATTGCCATTTGCTTCTGTGGCTGCCTTTGCATTGCATGAATGGCCCCTGTACTTTATTATATTTAGCTTCCCAGATCAATATAATTGATTTTAACGTCCCCCAGGTTCGTTTTAGCGAGTCAGAGCAATCATCTGGGATCAGTTTGAATGACTAATTCATTCAGCTTTAACCAAATTTTCCATCTTGGATTCACCACGGCGGGTTTCATCTTATTATTTGTTTAAAACACGGCCGAATGAAATGCTGACCGCGCCGAGAGATCACGGTTCACGACAAACCCAGACGATTTCATTTGACTAATCATCCATTAACTGCAATAGTGCTCGGTCATCAGCTCATTATTCATTGATGAGAGGAAAGAAAGGGCAAGAAAGAAAATCTTCATCAATGGAGAGATGGAAATAAGAGATTAGAAGGAAGGGTCGGCCGAACAATGTGATTTACTTCACCATGAGGTTGGCAAGGAGAGAAAAGCAGCATCAAAGGAGCGTTAACCTAAAAAGGGGGAGAGATTACAGATGGGAGAGTGAAACTGAAGTGATGGACAGATTGAAGGTGACGACTCGGTCACTTTGGACTGCATGAAAAGAAAGTGTGGGGGGGGGGGGTTGGAGGAGAAAGAGGACAGAAATAGGTCGTCCTAAGGCGGTGAAAATAGGGAAAGGATATGGGTATGATGGAGCGGGACAGGTAAAGGTGGACAATTCTCACCTCCATGGGGGTGGAAAGGGTGACAGTAGGGGAGCTGAGGCTACGAGGTCGTCGGACTTGGGGCTCATGGAGGTGGTTGTTGGAGGCATTGGAAGAGGAAGAGGGGGTGGATGCGGGTGGCAGGGCCGATGCTCCCCCTGACGCTGCTGCTGCTGCTGCTGCTGCAGAGGTGCTGGCTCCGTCCTCAGTCAGCTGTCGGCGAGAACAGCACTTTTGAGGTTAAGTGGGGTGGGAATAAAGCAAGCAAAGCTTCGTCTCATCATGAGCCATGCTGTCAAAGATGCTCGGCTGCACCGGGAATGGTCAGGATGCAAGCTTTTCTCTCGGGAAATGTGTTCCTAAAACCTTAGAAGCGAGGGCCGCTCAGACCCGTGAAGAAAACAAATCGATGGCAGTTTAAATACACGTAATAAAAGCACGCGTCCAGGTAGAAAACGAGTTAAGTATAATGCTACCTTCAAGTGGGACTCGGAGTTTGTGGATACAACATGTCGTGCACACAAAATGCTTGGCGTTCAAGTGGTAACATCAGCCGTAAGTTGCGAGAACGCCGCTGCTACGCAACTGTTGGCGTGGAGAAACCACAAGGCTAACAGTTCAGCAGGCTAATGAGCAGCTAACTTAATGTAGGAAATGCAAACGGCATAATGGAAGGATGAGGCCACTGGGAAGATCAGCATTTTGCATAATTATAAAGAAAATGCCGTAATCTAAAATTACAATATATTAACTTACCACAGTTTCATGTGAACAGAGTGAAGACAACCCCATTTGAAGGCAGCATTAATTAATTATTTGCTAGTCCTAGTGGCAGGCACAATAGGTAAAGCCACACTTACAATGGACTCAACTATATAAATAATATAGCAGCATCCTTTTCTTCTAAGTAACAACACAAACAGATGAGAATCAGAGAAGACTGTGCGATGATGAACAGGTACAATGCGGCCAGCGGGAGGAGGGGAGGGGGAGGGGGATAAAAAGCAAATGAAAGCGTGGATTTCGAAGAGGAGAGACGTGAGCATCAAACATACACCCAGTCCCATGTAGCAGTCTCCTCATGAGCTCAGGGGAGTGGCCTCATTTGAAGACAGAAAAGACAGGGGAAGACAAGAGGAAAGTCAGGGTCGAAATGGGGTTTGAAAGGGGAGAACGGCGGCTGCAGTCCCATGCCAGGGTTTAGAAAGGTGTGACCAATGCAGAGTCGCACTTCACCCTAATATCAAACAAAACGCTAGATGAGAAGAGAAGGAAGACACACAATAAAGTTGGGCAGAGTAGGAAACGTCACAAAGACAGAAAAGTAAACCGCCGGTGTTTCAAAACCGCGTCTCTTTCAGGTCATTCTTTAAAGCTACACAGAGGAGAAACAGTGAAGGGGGAGGTAGAGGAACAGGGGAGGAGGGGGGGTAGAGAAGAAGAGGTCCGACACACACAGGACAAGGCCGGGACAAGGGCCGAGGTAACGTTGAGTCCCATGCATAGCCTCCAGCCAGCCTCGACAGCCAGCCTTCAGACCTGCTGTACCTGCACAATTGGCCTAGTCCAAGTAGTGGTGCGGTTGTTATGGTTGACGTAATAAGTTCTCCCCTTGGCGTCCTTCCTCTCCTCCCATCCAGGGGGCAGGCCGGGCGTGGTCAAGGAGTAAGCAGTCGCCGAGGGAGACTGACCGGGTGTAGAGAGAGAGCAAAAGCAAAGAAAGCTAATCAGTACAGGCTAATGAGCTCAAAGACACGTGGAGAGGGGATCTTTAAATAATCTAAAAAGCTGCTGCTGGGAAAGAAGCAGATATAAACTGTTTTATTTTATTTTATTTTAGTAAAGTCAAGTTTAGAACCAGCCGACATATCCCAGTATTTTCTAGCGGCAACAGAAAGTCTCGATAATGTTTTCCCATTTTAGCTGCACAGCATGGTGACAGGAATATTTCAGTCAAAGGAGGAGTAGGCAAGTGTGTACTGTGTCAACATTCACACACAAAACCCAAAGCAAAAACACTGAAAGACTTGGTAGATCATTGCTTCTTTCCTGGGTGAACTATTAACCATTTGTTTCATGTGACAGTTTCACATTTAAAAAGTCAACCAAGTGATCACAACACAACCTGGTAGCATTTTTTAGACACAACAATCGAACATGGGACACTTTTTATAACGCGTCTCTGTGGCTTCTTATCAATGGTATCGCTTATTCTCGACTCAGGTGTCTATTAGATGGAAAGTTTTTGATCAAACGGCAACAGACACTTGGACAAACACGTACCACAGCACACCACAGATGACTGCTGGTATAAAAGTAACGTGAATGCAGTAAGATAAGTTATTTAGCTAGCTACGGCTGCACCTGGCACCGCTCGCCGATCATCAGAAATGATGTGCGTGTTTGCTTTTGCCGAGAATTCTTTGTATAATTTGTGTCATTGGTGACTTGTTGGGTAGGAACATGACAGAATAACGGCAAAAAAAAAAAAAAAAATCGGGGACCATACAGCAGTGAAAGGACCTTATATGGTTTTCTACCTAAGTAGAGGTCAACATGGAAGTCAATAACTCGTCAGGTGACACATTCAGCCCATCCTACATGGTGTCTGGGAGCTAAAAGGTGCATTACTCATTGGGTTTATACTGTACATAAACTGAGGTATTACCATAGTCTCCTCACCACCTGAGACAGTTTGAGCTCTTGTTCTTCTGGTCTGGGAATTCTGCTGATAGTAGACAACAATGGAAGACGGTCTTTAGTTCACATTTTTTTTGTTTTCACAGCACATGGTGGAAGTAAAGGGGGCATGTTTTCGGGCAGTAGCGAGAAGCCGAGTGAGGAGAAACAACTCAACGGACACAGTGGGGATATTCATTCTTAAGAGGTGAGGTGAGGAGTGCAGGAAAGAGAGGTGATTCTTTTGAGCATGGGCCAGGGTGAGAAAGTGCAGCGGCTGTGATTATTTATAAAAAAATGGATATGAGGACAGGGCAAGAAAGACTGCTGTTGTGATCGGATGATTTGATCGTGCTGGTGGAAACATCTTGGAAAGTAAGTCAACTTTAGCATTAGGAGGAGAAATCAACAGTCTGAACGTTTTCACGTCAAAGGGGAAGACACGGAAAAGTGAATTTTGCGAGTTTACTCAGAGCGGTGATTTGAATCCCGAGCCAATGCTTGTCGCTTAACGTCAGCTCGGAGATGAAAACATTATGCTTCAAGACACAAGTCAGAGGAAAAAGCAAGAGGATGTTAGAGGAGTGACGTGATTTACTGGGCTGAAGTTTGCGGAAGGAGTCTCGGTGTCAAAAAAAAAAAAAAAAATGATTGAATGTGGAAAAAATGACAAAGCAAAAAAAATGACATTATCGTTTTAGTTCAGCGGTTTTCACGATGATATGTACTGCTTCTTGTTAATCCTGTTTTAAACTACATAACCTGGAAAATAGTAACCTGAACAGCTACCAGCTCTGTGACTACAGTTAAATAGTGACCTCCACTCTTACAAAAATCCATGTCACCTTTAGTGATTTTTTTGTCACAATTTCATTTTTTATTTTTTATTTTTAAATAATGTCTAAGTCCCTGCTGCCTAAAAACTATTTTATAATTAACACAACTATTAACAGAAAAATGTCCTATTCAATACTTTGCTGCTGAGTTTTAATTTTTAACACCCTCTCTATCCAAAGACAGTCACACACTTGCCTCTTTAAAGCAGCACCAGTCCACCTACATATACAACTACTCATGACAACCACAGGAAAATATTAACCACAGGATAAAAAGCAACCAAATGCCGGCTGATAGCTTCTTAACCGCCGCCCAGTCCCGAGAGACTCGCCATTCACCCGTCAGCACCTGCACTTTCCCTCTTTTTGCCAACGACAGACCTCACTACTGTGACTCAGACGCATGACAACCCTCTGATTCAGACGACAGTTTGCTGAGCTGAATCTCCACTGATGCTATGACTCAGGAGGACTTTATGGGGGATGCTTGAACTGACGTCCTGCTGTCTTTCATCCTACCACCCTGACAAGCCAGCGAACATTTCAGCGCGATACATCGAACACAGCGAAATGTGAAATCGCACAGAGCAGTAATGTGAGAGGAGGAAGAAGTGTGGTAATCCTACAGAGACAAAAAAAAGTATGTTAGGTAGAGGAAGGTGTAAACTTGAAGGAGGGAGAAAATAGAAGGTGAGGAGGTGGCAATGCTTAGTATGAACAGGTGGATATTTTCAATGCGAGGAGGAAAAAGGTAGGTGCACGGCACATATGCACTGAGACATGCAAACACAGAGGAGACAACAATGCCAACTGGCTGGGGTAAAACGGGAAGGAGGTAAAAGAACAGGACGAGGAGAAATCAGGGATTTAGAGATATGTACCATAAGAGGAGGAGCCTGGGCCTGGTCGCTGACGCCGTCCGTCATGCTTGAGGAACGGAGACGGTTTGACAGCTGGCCCTGTTTAAAGTAAGAGAGTAAAAACTTTCTTTTTTTGCTTTAGTCGTGGACAACTTAACTTCAAAGATTTTAAATATGGAGTGCTTTAGGATTTGACTAAGGAAAAGTACAGTGTCCAAGTCTCACCAGAGCAGAGCTAGGGCCTGGGACTTCACCATTAGTGTCAGGGGTTAGTGACAGCCGCAGATTTAAATCTTCAGAAAACTCCTGGGTGACGGGCGTCGCCGGGTGCTGCGGTGTCAAGACGGCGGAGGTGCCAGGCAGAGACTGGGCTATGCTGTCGATAGGTTCCTCCTCAGTGATGAGCTCCCAAGACTGGAGAAACAGCAGTGAGAAGAGACGATGGTTTATTGACTTCATTAATAGAAGCCGCTAGAAGTGGCTATGTATGCCTAAGTTCATCTCTCTCACATTATCAATGTCCCTGGGCTCCAGGTGTTCGTTCTCTAGGTCTTCACTGATGTGGCGCCTCGAACGGAAAACGCGGTGAGCTTCCTGGTGGATTTGCCGTTGTTGATTGTCACTCTCAGTCTCTGAAATCACATCTCTGAGAGAAGAAGTGACATCGTTAATCGAATGGCAGTATAAAATGACAGGTAACATGCAAATACATCTTTGTGCTAAACTAAGCAGCTGTTGTATGAAGCTTCATATTTAGCATACAGTCATGAGACTTGGTCAAACGACCTCATTGAAAAAAGGGAAAACATATATATTTTGCAAAGAAAAGAGTGCATAAAGTTCATATTTTGGTTTACTAGTGTACTATGGTGGTTTCCCAGAGAGGAAAAAAAAATCAGAAATACAGATCATACAGATGTTTACCCAGTGGTTTATGAGCTCTGTGCACTCGTACACCTACACAGTGTCTGGGAGCTATGTAATAAAATGCATACTTGCCGAAATGAAACTATACTTTAAAACCAAAAACATGAGATAGCAGTCGTACACGTTGGAGGGTCGTTTCCACTGCGTGCTGCGGTTGTTGTGGTTGACGTAGTAGGTGCGTCCCAGGTTGTCCACCTTTTCTTCCCAGCCTGAAGGCAAAGGGGGCAGCAGCTGCTGAGGTCGCTGGGAGCCCGAGTCTGCAGACTCATCCCAACCCTGAAAGAGAAAGTCAAAATTTTCTGACTCACTAGTAGCTCGGGCTAAAGATGTGGCTGCTCACATGTTTCTGACTGCCGTCTGTCTGGGATATTTCTGGCCACAATATACGTATGAGCTAATATTTGGGCATTAATATCACAGCCAATATTGATCAACGTGAACTCCCTCTAAGGATGGGTAAGCAGAGAAGGAATCCACAACAAAGACGACGCATTTCCATTTAGATTTTCTTTTTTTAAGTCCAGACAGATTTTTATTTTTTTTTGCAGTGAGTAGATGAAGTGTAGGGAGGTTAGCCAAGTCGCATTTGGGTTTTTGTACTCAGGTTGCTAAATGTCACATTATCTGTGAAGGCTTTTACTTTCTTGAAAAAAATCTAACACTTATGGTTCTCTCCAGCACTCTTTCAACATCCACAAGAAACCGACACTTGAGCGCACAGACGCATGCAGAAACACACATTAAAGTAAAAGAGGAAAAGTTCCTATTTCTCCAAATAACAGGCCGCATTGTAAATGGTTTTTCCAGACCCTGACCTGAAAAAGACTTTTGCCAGACTCTGGCAGCGCGGGATGCTTCTCAAATTCTCAGAATAAAGAATAAGAAGAAGACTCATCCTTTTTTTGTTTTTTATTTTTTTTGCCTTTCCTCACTCTCTGTAAAGACGTCTCTCTCTCTCTCTCTCTCTCTCTCTCTCTCTCTCTCTCTCTCTCTATGTTGTCTTTCTGTGGAAGGAAGAAATAAAACTGAAATCTGGTTTTGGCGTCAGGTTAATATGAAAAACACAGTCAAAAGAATGCCTTAGGTAATGCTAATTCAGCGGGTTTAACTAACATAACAACAACAGCGGCCAAAACCTTACCTCAGCTTCCTCCCTCATCTCTCCAGCCTCCTCCTCGTGTCCTCCTTGCTTGGGCAGATAGGCCATCTTCAAGCGCAGGTAACCCTTCACCCTGGACTTGTGACTAAAAGAACAACATCTGCTTGAAACGCTTTGAAATGCTGGGTAGTTTCCAAACTGCCTATTAGTCCCAGATGGCAGTTCAGTGTTGAACTCACAGTTTCATGTACTTACTGCTAATATGACCAGAGTCTTAAATGGTCAATGATCATTTGTGTAACCTTTGAAAATACTGACCTTCTCGGTCGCAAGAGGAAGTCTTTAAAAGTGTAGGGCCGCTCCATAGCAGGGTCCTCTGTCTGCAAATTAAGAGGAGATTTGTTGACAGAATTCAAGTGAACACAAAAGCAAATGGGCACGTCAGGCGCTATCAAAATATCACAGTCACCAGTGTACAGCATGGCTACAACCCTCTGGACAGCCACCCCGGGATCATTATGCAACGGCGAGCTTCTCCCGTTACATATTGAACGGCAGAAAGGGTCTTTTGTAATTCCCAGCAATCTCACGCTGCTCTCTGGCTGGGTGAAACCAGTCCACGCTGGACGCTCACCAAATACTACTCCGTGAGATACCAGTTGTCATATCAAAAGCTAGAATCTAAAATGTTAGAAAGTTTAGATGTGAGGAAGCGGCTGGAACCGAGCGCTAATCGACACTATTGAGAAATGAACCAAAATAAATGTTTATAATAAATGTGCTGCTCTTATTTCAAAAAAAGGAGTATGGAGTGAGTTGGCACCTAATTTCATCCCGTATGGTGCAAGCGGCAACGTCCGGGACCTGCCAAAAACAGCAGTCCCTCAAATGACCGTTTCAGGCTGAGCCAATCCACAGACCTCAATGTTAAAACATCTGACTTTAGAACAGAAATAAACATGTTTATAACCTGGTAGAAAAACAGTTTTGACGTCCATAACCAATTTACTGTACAGCGGGATGAATTTGGACATAGCTAACCTTTTAAAAGATAAAGATGATTATGAGAATTAAATTATACCAGGGTTTAAAGTTTGTGCTTCGAGTGAGAGGTGACTAACATCACTGAGCTTTAATCCATCTTTATGCACCGTCAATGAAACACGAAACTGTGTTTGGAAGTCCAAAAAAAGACGAATGCAGCTAAAAAGTCAGGTCTGATGTGGCTGCACGGTAGTCATCATTCATGAGAAGTGGAAGAAGACGATCTACGAGAAGCAAGTCCATGACTAAAGCACAACCCAGTAACTATAAGGCTAACATTCCTGCAACATGTTGTCACGCTTAAAATGAATCATAATGCGCACATATGACATACATTGCACGCATTTACACAAGCACTTTTCAGCATTAGCTGCACCGGGGTTTTTTTCCTGCAGGCTTCGCCACTCAACATGACTCAGCTGTAGTTTTTATCTGCTAATAATTTTCTGGGCCTATGGGACCCCAAAAGGTCATTAATAATTAACCCCAACAACTTTTCCTAATAGGCTTTTAAGGTTGACAACTTCAGAACAGATCCACGAGCAGTCTGACAGCACACTTCTACACGGAGCAGCGGTGCCGCCCGCGCCTTCAGAATGATCCATACGTCTATTTATTTTTATATTTTTGCTTTTCAAGTGTAAAAACTCGCACTGATTTTGTATATTGTTGTTTCCAAAGGCTGTTATCGTGCAGGGTTTCACACTTTCCAAATACACGCGAGTGTGTGTGTGTGTGTGAATCCGCCGAGCGTAGATTTTTCCGTTGGTAATTCTGAGGGTTGCCCGCCCTCAGGACAGCCGCTCTGTTTACATTCTAGACGGCCTGCTTTCTATTTCAAACAAGGGGAGTGCTGTTTGATCACAACAAAACGCTACTTGTGCGGCAAGCACTTTCTCACACTCAAGACGGGCACACGGGAAACACACACACTGACCTTCAGGCGCAGCAAAACTGGAGATAAGAAACAGCTGAGTATTCAAAACAGTGTTAAAGCCAGTCAGTCAGTCAGTCAGTCAGTCAGTCCACGCACACAGATTTAAATAACTCACCGGCAAATGACTGAGAGGAACATCAACTTGTCCCAGGAAATCATCTCTAGTCTAGGGGGAGAACAAAGACAAGATTACCGTAAGCAGCTTAATTTTCAAAGTTTGTTTTGTTTGTTTGTTTTTTTAAGCCGAAAATGATCCAGCAGGGGTAGTGAAGGGGAAAACCACAACGTCGGCATAAATTACCTGGTGCACCAACACGTCCAGTAGCATTTTTGTGTGTGTTTGTCACAGACGAAGAGAAAGACAAAATGATTTTCATTTCATGGCCAGACCCAAAAATAAAAACACCAGCCTTATTTCTGAACACCTGAGGAGATCTCTAATGGTCGCGCTGAATTAAAGCGCAATTGAGCAATTTCGACTGCACTTTACCGAGACCGTCACGTATTTGTCATGATTTTTCATGGCTAATCAAGTAGCAGGACTATTGTTATTCTCTGCCAATCAGTTCAGATTTCCACCAGCGTCCAGACAAAAGGCTCAGTGTGGGATTTTATTTATGGACGGGCCCTTCATAGGAATCACGTCATAGGAGAAAAACCTGTGAAAACCAGCAAGGAAAAATAACATCCACTGCCACCAGAGAGAAGCCAAGTCAATTAGACAAAGGGAAAGAAGGATAGATGTGACAGCAGGGAAGAACCGGGGGAAGGTTTGTGCTTCTGATTTAAGAGACCCATAGATTTTGTCCACGATGGAGAAATGATTACCTGTCCGATATGGAAAAGCCCATTCTTGGAAGTAGCCTGTGTGTGGGACACAACTTATTTAGACAACAGGCATAAACTATCAACGGTGAGTAATTGCGGACACAGATTTGACAGGGAAGGTGGGTTGAAACAATGCGTTGTACGTCTGTGGTTGAGCCTAACTTGGTTTGTGGGAGATGTTTTGTTTCAAAAACGGAGAAAAATTTCAATCAGCTGTCAGTTGAGGAAGCTTTTTCAATAAAAGAGCAATGCTGAAGTCGGCTTTTGAAGACTGATCTTTCTTTCTATAAGCCTGACTGTACAAAAACTAAAAATCCTCAACATTAAGAGATCTGTAAAAGCACTGGTGTCTTAAAACGCATGAAGTTATGGAAACAATTTCAGCTGCACTCAAAGTGTGGGTAAGCCGTGTCCTGCATGTATTTTATTTGACACAGAAATTTAATAATATTGTGTGGTTCTCTCTTTAACTCTGAGTCAGCAAAGAAGAAGAGCTTTATAATGAATGTATTAAAACGTCTGCTTCACTTCTGAGTGCTTCCTGAAATCTCATCAAAGGTAGTTTTGCCAGAACAAGCGTGGCTGGTGATCTCCAGCTTGTGCAGTTTTGTTGCTCCCGTACACAGAGGTCACAAATGAGTCACATAAAAACACTGGGTTATTAATGCACGGGCACGTACACAGACACCTGTGTAACCTCTCATACGCTCACGTATACTGAAACTCAGACACACATGTTGAAGTATTCCTTCTGGGAAAAGCACGAGTCACTACTGACTACATAACTAGAGTATCCGCTTTCATTTCCCAAACCGATTAGACAATTAATTTACTGCTAGCGTAAGTCTTCAGCACTTTAAAACTGTTAGTCATATGCTTTTTCTGCGCTAGGAGGAACAAAAGAAACCCGGACCAAAGCATGAGGGCAGCAGTATCCTGTTACAGCCTTTCACATGTGAATCTGCGATAAAACCCTCTAACTGGGTTTTATTTATCAAGATCATAACCACTAATGTTGCAATGACGGCCCACTGCGGACATTTAATCTTGACCCTTCACTTCCAAGATATGAAACTGTTTCAGTGTCACACAGGACACCCTGCTGCTTTTTTATGTCTTTGACCACAACAAGCATTTTAAGCTTTGGGTATGTGTATTCAGAGGATATAATTGCAGAGTCATGAAAGGGTCACATTTGAGCCTGCAGCTGCCTCGCAGGACCGGGTTTCACTGTGAGAGGGAGTATGCCACGAATGATCAAGAGGAGGAGGAGGAGGGACAAAGAAAAGCAGCTCCGGGCCGATGAGGGACTGCACTCTGACTAGATCAAAAAAATAAAACTCCCAACAGGTTCACCCAGATCACTTCTCATATATCTCAAGCTTCATGCAGCTAGTTTTGGTTTTAGACAGCTGCCACAACATGAACGTCGAAAAAGGAAACCAAATTTTTCCCAGGAAACGTGCCCCTGTAACTAGGAAAGATAATGTTTTTTTGTTTATGGAAAGAGATGTTGTCATTCAACAGGTTCAGCTCCCATGTACTGGATCTGAACAAATAGAACATATCAACATGTCTCGATAACAGATAAGTGAGAAATACATGTTTTCTAGTCCTTTAAAGCTTTAGGAAAGCAGATTAAAGGATAAGATCTAGTGATACATAGTGCAGCTGAATAGATCTGCTAAGAATCTACAACAAGAAGTGGCAACAGAGTGTTTACGGTGTAGGGCAACCTGGACCGAGTCCAGGCTTGCACTGAGGTGTGAAAAGGCCGTCTCACCTACTCAACAGTCTCCATGCTGACACGACTGAATCACGATGCCGTGCAACTCCGAGAGATCAGAGCTGACAGAGAAAAGCCTTTCACAACAATAGCAATATGAATCCTTCTCACATTCTACCGGTCCAAAATAAACGGACAATGCTGCCTCAGGTAAATATAGCCGGCCAAGTGGCCTGCAGGAGCGCGTTGTGAATGACAACTGAGGGGTGTTACAGCGGGGCTGTAACAAGGGCACGGCACGGTGGCATAGCTGTCTGCAGCTAGTCTGTCTGGCACACGCAAATACACACTGGTGTTATCCCATGCCTGGCTTTAATAAGGGGGGGCACTCCAACGCCGGTCGACCAGTTGGGGAAGACCTGTCATTATGGTCTAAA
The DNA here is from genome assembly GCA_005024645.1 of Planiliza haematocheilus. NCBI lineage: Eukaryota > Metazoa > Chordata > Actinopteri > Mugiliformes > Mugilidae > Planiliza > Planiliza haematocheilus. Next base: position 5,102,995 of record SRSE01001181.1, read on the forward strand.
TGAGGATTTCCTCGCTGCACGAGGAACTGGATCCTCTGGAGGCACACAACCCTGCGTGTCTTAAATATGGAGGAAATGCATAATGTGAATTGAAAGCGCTGTCAAAAATACAAAAATAATTACGCCACACAATTATGTATATAATATTAAAAGTGTCCCGTGGAGTTTTCTAGCAGCAAAGCATATAATTACATTCAATTACCAAAATACACACAGATCTTGCATAGATTTCCTTGCACTGAATCATCTGACCACCCGTTTTTTGAAAATGCTTTAAAACCTACATTGTTTACACCAATTCAAACTTTGGAATAATGTGAAACGATTGCCAGGAGTCGTCTGCATACAAGTCCATAAATGCAAACCTCAATCAGACTGTTTAAAAATGATTCTTTGGGTGACTTGTCTTGACTCTGACTTGACTGAAGGTTGCATATATACACTGAACAGAGTAAACAGAGGCCATAAGCCACGATTTATTCATTTTATGGGACTGCACGCCAACTACTAGATTAAACGTTCAGTCAAACAAATAAAAAAAAAAAAGAATTTGAGCTGAGCAGATTATTTCTGTTTCTATTTAGGACAGTCCCTCCTGAAATGTAAACTATACCGCTAAATGTCACTTAGAGTTAGTCCAACAACAGAACTGGGGAAAAGTCAAGTATCTGAAGAGCTTTAAGAAGACTGTGAACAGTAAATTAGATAATATGAGGCAATGATTATAAAATTCAACCCTTAGATCCGTTTTGCCTCCGAGTTATACATGAGAACAGACATCAAAAACGTCTGATCGTCGATTGGTCTGCAACGACATCTTAGGTTTTAATCACTCCTAGAGCAGCTGCAACGATACGGATCCATACCAGCCCAGAACCAGAGAAGACACGCCGCCTGCCTGCTCTCGTAATCAACAACCACGCTCGAAACGGACTAAAGATAGAAACAGCCAGCTCTTAAAGAACACCGTCTGCCGCTGAGGGTGTTATCAAAACGTAAGCGCCGCACGTCTGTGAAACAGAAGGCAACAAGTGCAGTGGGACAAATTATCCAGCCATCCACGCGCCTGTTCATGTTTTCCCTTTCGTAATCGGATTGGCCGATGTGTGTAAAACGTTAAATGCCTGTGGTTGGGAGTGAAAGAAAGCCAGTGTGTGTGATTTAGCTCAGCGACTGTGCTTTTCACTTCCCAGAATGTTACCACCCTCTTCCTGCACTGCACAGATCTGTCCTCATCTGGGCTGGATTCGGTGAGGAAAAATAAGCTAAATGCGAGCAAACTTCAAAGTAGAGCCGCAGATCTAGCTCGCGTAGGTTAATTTCACTCCTACTGCCTCCCATTGTTTTGCCCACTATACACAGAAACTACACTGCTGCCGTATATATTCAGCTAAATGTTGTACGAGCAAGATCCATTCATCATTTCCGGATTTTCCATTCATTGCCAGGTGTTTCATTTCTTTAGCAGTGAAAACTTCTTTCCTAGTAGAAACCTTTTCCATTTTAGAGGCAGACTACAGCTCACTAAACTTCACAGAGAATCTTTACCTTATTTGTTGCAGAGTCATTGCCAAGGCTGATATCCTGATCTCCACCTCCGCCCGGGGTAAAATATATCCTGAAATGCGGCTGCCTTCTAGGTGTTTCCCCACTGATTTTAAAAGTACAGCCATTCATTTGGTTTCTGGCTTCTGTCTCCACATCTGTTTGATTCTCCTCTATTATCTGGCCGTCTGCCCCGGTTGTCTGATGTTTGTTGTCCAGCAACAGCCTCTGATGAGACGAGCTCCTCTGCAGTCGAATTCTCGGGTAACGCACCGCGCGGCCACCCCTTGAGCTGCCGCGGCCGACGTCCGTGCCTCCTTCCGGTGATGCGGCAACCTGTTGTCCGCCCTGGCTCTGAGCCTGGCTCTGATTTTGCTGGAGCTGAAACACAAGTCTCTGGGTTGCACCGTTAACGCCGTCGCCCTGGTCGAGGCTCTGCTGCTGGACGGACCAGCCAGCACCGCCGTAAGGCAGAATTCTGAAATGCTGGACATCAGAGCCATCCGAGTTCCTACGGATACAAATGGCACCAACACTGACACCGGGTTGGCCTCTGCTATACGTAGTGTGGCCGCTGGAACCGATGCTAAACACTCTGCGTTTGGGTAGGTTCGGCTCCGCCAGAAAAGGCTGCGTGTTTGAAGAATCTGGGCTGTAGTATGGAGGTGGCGGCGGTAGCAGAAAATCTGCTTGTGCTTCAGCGTACGCCGGCGCAGGTCCTGGAGGTGTATAACAAGGCGGCGGGACATCATCAGCATGGCCACTGGTATCTCCATTACTTGACGCACTGGAGCGCTGGAGGGAGATGTGCATGGATGAACTCTTGGTGGGACGTGGCTCAGTGTAGGGGGCGAGCTGGGGTATGAACATGGAGGAGCTGCGTTTAAGCGAAGGCTCCGAGCGCAGTCCGAAACCTGATGTTACAGGCTGCTCAGAAAACTCCAGAGAAGGCCTCGATACCAGCTGGGGAGCCGCAACCACGTCACTGTCTCCTTGCTGCTCCTCAGAGTCTCCTTCCAGTATCTCCGGGGCTGTGTTACTGCGGCCCGAGCCAAAGTACAAACGCAGACGTTGTGCCATTTTCACCTCACAGCTCCCGTTCCCTCTCACTTTCTCTCTGACTGGCTGTCGGTTCTCTCCTCCTGTCTCAGTCTCCTAGTGTCGCCCACTTCTCCTTTGGCTGGCTAGATGACTGATCCCCTTTTTTTCCTTCCATAGCCCCCCCTTCCCTTTCCCCCTCCCACCCTCTCCGAGTCTCTTCCACAACTTTCCTTCCCACAGTAAGCTGTACAGAGAAAAGAAGGGAGGCAAAACTAACATCCACCGCTGAGAGCTTCACACTACACACTCAAAGGAGAGGCAGCGTGTGGGCTGAAGAGGGGAAGGGGAAGGGGGAAAACAAAAAAAGAAAAAAAAAGAAAGGAGGAACTCTGTAAGTCTTAGCACTAGCAAGCGCTAGCGACAGACAGCAGAAATAGCCTAAGCCGAGTGACAGCCAGCATTCCTGACATGATTGGATAAGAGCGCCCGGCGCTCCTGGTTTCCGAGGTGACAGTGGGCTGCCTGTCAGTCATGTGACCACAGCACAAATGGCCCCACCACCTCCCGTTACAACCTACACCGCCCTCAAGAGCCAACTGGTCCCCCAGCTACGGCCAAGCTTCTTTCTTACCCTTCCCACTCCCTCAACTCCTCATCGCTCATCAATGTCCATGCTTCTGTTCCACATACGTCTTAATTTAGACTAACAAGAGCCATTAAATATCTTTAAGAGAAAATCTGATTAAACATAGATGACAAATTTTGCCCTTTAACTTCCTGTATCTGGGAACAGGAAGCACAAAGAAGCTGCTGCTAAAAAAGGACAGCAGACAGCAAAGAGGAGAATATCTGACAGATTGCAGCTTTGATACGGCAAACAGCACAGTCCTCTCTGGGAGAAAATATGTCTACTTGAAACAGAATAGACATACACAGTCTCCCAAACGCAGCCAAAGACTTAACTGGCTGGTGGTTTTATAGGTCATTCCGTCAGCATCCAAAATCCGCCCAAGATACAACTCAGCTGTGATGCTACTCTCCAGCGCTGAATGAAATCAGGCACACACCATCACTAGATGCTTAGCCACTTGTAATAAGTGGTTTTACACAAAGCAGAACATTCATGAGAGGACGCTTTATACGGTTTAACAGCAACGTGATTCACTAATGTATCAGCATGTGCAAGAGAGGGGTTTAGGCCACTCTGCCCTGAAGCCAGAGTCAGTGGAGGAGCTGTTCGCCTCCATGCGCAGAGCTGACAAAGCCTCGGTCATAATTTGGCATTTGACACATTCAGCTTCTGTGACTGGGTCGACTCCATGCTTCAGCCTAAAGTGCATCGCTTTATCCGTTCCGTAAAGCAAGCTGCAACAAGCCACTCCTGATGCATCACACTGACAACGGGGCACGGAGGAGACGAGCAACACCGAGTGCAGAAAATACAAAAGGAGGTGATTGTAGTACAAGAAGAAACCGTGGCTTGGCAGCGAGCAACATTTTGTGATGACACACGGCCTACAGTGTTAGGCACAGTCAATAAATGTGTGCGTGCGAGATGTTATGGAGAATGTTCTGTATAACAGAAACAAAATGCCAATGTGTGGTCCAATGGCAGCAAGCCCAGCAAATGACATAACATGCATGCTTCAAACTAGACACTACTGTAGTGTAGGCCTTTTCAACCTTATCCTTTAGCATACAGTCAGTCTTATATATAGTTCTCCCACTTTACACACTGTACATTGCAGGCACTAAGATTAGATGGCATTTACTGTATCCGGGGAATTCTGTAGGTTTATTTAAGTACACACATCTACTGTACATGCTGCACTTCATCTGACAAATAAACCATAAATGAATGGATGCAAAAGACCAAACAGCCCCTCCATGAAATACAGCCCAATGGTGGAGGAGCTACCCTGGCATGCACCTAGAGACAGAGAGCACCTCCTCAGACATATAAGGAGATGACCGTGCTTGAGGCAGCCTGTGCTGTACTTTCTAGTGTCATCCTCTTCTATACTACAGAGAGCTCCCACTGTATCAGAGCCAACATTCCCCTATGCAGGGGCGTGTGGACCACGTACCAGAACGAGCTTTGATTTTTATCAGATGTGAATTATGCATATTAAAGCTTAATCTCAAAATCGCGCCGTCTCCCCTTCAATAAATTTTCACGAAAGCTGCAGATGTGCTGTTAAAAAAAAAAAAAGTGGGATCTTTAAAACCACCCACGACGGCCCTCCATGCACAAAAGCCCTAAACCCGTGAGGTCCAGACATGATGTGTTTTCTTCATCCGAGATAACCAAATATGATGGTCCGTACCAGGTTTTTGTTTTATAAAACATCAAACTAAAGAGCGTGACGCCAGAGTCGGAGACAGGAGGAACACATAACACACACACAGGGAAGCCCTTTGCGTATTCCACATGTTTTCCAAGATGTCAACACCAACCGAGAACAGTTCACCGAGGAGAAAGTGTGCACGCATGTGTAAATTAACAAAGTGGTTATCAGCACCTACTTCTGCTTTTTTTTTTTTTTTATTCATTGCTGCAACACCTGACATTGTGAAAAACACTTAATCTAGTTGTCATGGCAACCGAGGGCTTACAACAGGTTTAATTTCGCAAGTCAAGGGAAGCAGTGTTCCTGTCTGGTGGTGGTGGTGGTGGTGGTGGGGGGGGGTCTGAGAAATTTGACATAAGAGGAATGTTGTTAGTTTACTACAATCCTAAAACAAGAGCAGACAAGCGGCGCGCTGAACAGCGCACGAGAAAATTGGGAAGATGCAGGGGTGCAGATGAAGTCAATTCAAGTTCTCTAAAAAAGGATGCACAGCTACTCCAGGATAAAACAGCGTAATCGGTTTTAAAATCACTGCGGCACATTATGTTTTATTAGCATAATTGAGACTAAAACTAAAAAAAGTTGTGCTATTGGAAAGCCCATTATCCCCACAAGAAGACAGTTTAGACTACATGAAGTAAATTGAGTTGATTTGAACAGGGTCAACTAAATTAATAAAACTGAACTAATGAGGACTGGTGTAAGAGATTGTGAAGTGTGAGTCTTACCAATCTGTTTTCATCAAACACCTCAAAGAGTAGCCTGTGATTCTGAGGGCACACCTGTGTCGGCAACACAACAACAAGGAGATGGTTAGTGGTCGTCTCTGCAGCCAGCGTACACACTTTGCACGCCTGCTTTTGCGTCACAATAATTCACAGCTAGAAGATGGCGATGCTTTTAAGCGCTGTAATGTAAGACTAATTCTTTTCAAAATAACCAGTGAGTCGTTATCATACGTATGCGGCTTAGCTCGTAAACTCCGATAAGGTCTGTTTGATTAGCGGAGGCGGAGGAGGAGGTGGCACTCGGCTCTGACTTAAACTGTAGTCAAAGATTAAGTTGCAGTGAAGGAATCAGTGGAGAAATCTGAACTCACTCTGAAGAAGAACTCTTCGTTCCATTTGGGGTTGAGGGTCTGAAACACAAAGCATTAACACCTCTGTATTAATGCACAGTGAAAACAGAGCAGATGTATGAAATCTATCCAAGTCACAGTAAGAGAAGAGAGACCAAGTGAGAAATTAGGCTGTGTCTAGTGCGTCAATGATCCTCTTATGTTGCTGGAGGAAGTTTCTAGCAAACCGCATGTCCCAGTGATTGGCATTAGCCTCTAGATTAGGAGCCACACGGATTTTCACCCACTCTCCGGATGGATCAGCTAAGCAGATCGTCTCCCCTCGACTCTCTCCTCATGCCTCACGCATTTGATGTTTTACGGACTGAGAACTAGGTGGCACCTCTCATGAAAATTCCTCCCGCGACTGAAATTACTTAAACACTCGAATGTAAATGAAGCCTTAATTTCGCAGGTCGCTCCCGGTTATTAAACGCAAGATTTTACAGCAGCGATAAAGTAACGTCCCTGCTAAAACAGCTGCTGAGATGGCACAATCAAATGAACCCGCTGCACTTTGGCGATTTATTACACGACAGTAAAAACACGCACAAATAAGAGAACTTGTTGTATTCTGACGTTGACTGATGTTGGATTGGCTCGGACACGCTTTCCGTCATTTGTCCCGTCATTCTGCCACAAGCCAAACTCTTAGCTCCAACGACAAAGATGCCATCAAAGGTGTCCCACTTAAAGGCACGTGAAGCCCACAGAACAGCCGAGCGGTGATGCTTCTTTTTCTGCTCCACATAGCAGTGCTTTGTCAGCTATTTTTATCCCATAAAGCAACCATGGCCACTGGCAGCATATGTCTGCCTGCATGGAGGCCTGAGCTGCCCGACTCCAACAGAGGGTTTCGCTGGCAGCTACTGTACTTGTAGCTAACCATACCTACATGGCAACCAGGACCAGAAAACAGGCATACGCAGAGGTTGGTCATTACACGCTGCCTTTCCGCAAAGCCCAAAGCCTGGAAGTCGGTTTAAAGCAGTTCAGTAGAGCGGTATAGATTTCATTTAAACCTGGAGCCTTCCACAGTGATTGAAGTTTTTATGGGGTTTTGTTCACAATTACAGCCCCCTTTGAAATTCAAATATTTCCTGAGTGGGGTTTAGATAAGCAGAACGTAATAGCTCCCTCTGCTGTGAACACATTTCCTCCCCAAAATAGGCCACTAGGGGAAAAGTGCTTGGTCAATGTCTCCCTCTAGACTCTCCCGAACAGAAAGGGGAAGCACTGAATTCTTGTGCCTTCCTGTTGGCTCTCTCTCTCTCTCTCTCTCTATCAGGACTGCTTTGATTTGTAGAAAAAGGCGGCTGTGTTCGCGGGGTGCTATTACGACGAGGATCGGGTGATCTCAAACCTGTGACCTAAAAAGGCAGCGAACAAAGCCGCAATTAAGAGGCGGGGAAGCATACGTGCGGCGCAGGTGTGGGAGGAGATTACCGAGCGCGGAGTGGCCAATCTGATACGATACAAAGGCGCAAGAGGTCATTAGTGGCGAGAGCGTACGAGGCAAAGGTCTCATGAGGAGCGGAATGCTTCAGTAGCAGGTGTATGCATCAAAGCCACTGTTTTAGCTTAAGACTTACCTTTTTAATGGTTTTTGTTTGGACTAAGGCGAGCTCTCTGTTCTCATCCGCAACATAGAGGGAAAGTTTGACATAAGGATCACTGCAAAAACAAAACAGATGCCGTTAATCTTTGGCTAAAAGAAAGTTAGCGAGCACACATTTAGTAACAGCGTATCAAAATTCATATCTAGTGGGACACAAATTTTTAAAGTGAGAGTTTAGACAAAATGTTAGAGCCATTAGAGGCAATATGTCATACAGCAGAACGAACGAGGACTAAATCTAAGGCTCTGACTGAACATGAAGATGTTACACTCTGTGCTATAATAAGTCTTAAATGGGAATTATAGATGCTCATCTAGACGAACAAAACACAGGCCTGGCCTGTCTCACTGTATGCTCCTTCCAATCTAACATCAAATTAACTGCGGGCACAGGTGCCAGAGCCTATATTGTTAGGCTACACTCTAACCCTCCGCTCTCTTCCAAGTCTGAAATCTGAGTCTGGCCAGCAGATAAAAACTGCTTGCATTTGGATTCTGCGAGATAAGACCATAACGTCTTATTGACAAGGGCTGCTAAAAATAGAAACAGCGAAACATTTTGAGTTGAGCAGCGCAAAAAAAAAAAAAAAAAGCAGAGTGTTTGTGGCTGAGCTGTGTTTAAAAAAAAAAAAAAAAAAAAAAAAACCAAAAGGCTTATTTGAAGGTGCTGACGGGGTAGAAATCTCTGATGGGTTCAGGACAGAGAGGCAGAGCAAGACCAGCAGGTAAGACGAGGTGTAGTTTCAGGTTTTAGCTTACAAACTCTCACTTTGAGGAAATGAATATATTAAATAAAACTAAGAGCATCTGATATTCTGGACTGATTATTCAACTAGGATATAAATTAATTTGTCTGTAGCACATAAGGCAACTGACACAATTCACCATTTTGTAATTAAAAAAAATAATTTTACATAAAAAAAGCAAAATATCAAATTAAAGTTGTTGTTTTTTTTGCTTACTACCAAGGAGGTGCTGATCATTTTTCATTGATCAACAGTTATTCAACAAATTTTTACTCAGTTTAAACAGCTCAAACTTTTATTTCTTTATCCTTTTCCACTTCCTTATTGCATATTCTGAAATAACTCCTATCAGTACACATGAAAGCAATATAGCTGGTGTAATTCTCTAGTGTGGATCTAAAGCAGGAAGCTACAGAATACACAAAGAAACTCATAATCTAATTCTTCAAGTGGCTGGACATAAATCAACTCTAAAAAAAAAAATTTGGAAGAGGGAGGAGAAGAAATTTTTAAACGAGCTTCTGGTGCAAATTTAACACAATGGAAGGAAGCAAAGCAACAGCTGTGTTTTACCCAACTGGTAACTTCTCCTAAAATGCATTGACTGTTTGTTGGTAATTACACTTTTCTGTCATTGCTGTTTGTGATTCAGCATCTTCCTGTCAGGAAGCAGAACGCTGCAAAGAAAACTACAGTTGAAGCTTTATTCATAAAAAGTAAATACATAAACAAACTACCTCACAGTCACATGAGGAACTCAGTTCTGTTATTTCATTTATCAGCCCCTTCAATGTCGTGTAATTTATCGCTGTTGGCTGCTCATAAACGTGTTATCTCATCAATATGTAACCTGGTTTATAATCCACACGGTTATGTTCAGGTTAACAGGTTTCAGACTGTTCTCGTAACTAGAGTGCACGTATTGCTGCCAGATATCTGCGAGAATGTGAAAATGAGCATGTTATCAGTGGCGCTAACGTACATGTTAGCTGTTTTCCGCAGCCAAAGATATGGAACGTGAATGACCTGTCGCTGCAGCTTCTGTTGACATTTCACTGAAGTGATGACGCTTCCTTCACACGCAATCAGTGTAAATGTAGCTCCTAACGATGAAATGTAACATGATTGCTGCAAGTAATAATCAGATCAGCGCTATGCCGACCTGCTGTTTTGTGTTGAGATGACCGTTTTAAGCATGACCGATTCATAGCTTATGTTCCGGTACAGTCGCCGCCTCGGGCCAAGGCAGAAACAGAATTGAATGCCCGAGTGTCCAGCAATAACCACTTGTGGTTGCAGAAGCCGCGGCCACCATTGTTCGACCAAAAATGACACAGTTTGAGGTTTGAAAGCGGATTTGAAATGCATTTCCGTCCATTTATGAATGTGTTTAAATCTGATTTGCAATTACCACTTTCCACTGGACTTTTTGCCATCCAGCCTCGGCCCAAACATCAATCCAACTCCAGTACAGAAATAGATAAAATCTGATTTAGCCTGTCAGCTACAAAGCAGCCGTGTATTCATTTGAAGGAAGCAGTTGAGAGGGAGCAAAGGAAAGGGCAGGAGGATGATAGATACATCTTAGAAAACCGAGCTGTGGACGGACCCCAAGCGAAAGTGCTGTTGCTTGATTTGCTAATTAACATCTCCAGGAACCCCACTGCCTCCAATTGTGCGTTTGGGTGATGTGCTGTGACTAAACAAAAAACAATGAGGCTACTGTATCTCGGCTGCACTGAGACGTCTTCTTGTCTTCTCTCCATTAATGAAAACCCCACTCAGGGAGGGAGACAGGCAGGCGACTTTCGGTCAACCCAAGATAAAGCATACCACAGGCTCAAACTGCGGCTGCTCGATTGCTTGCAAATTCTTTGATTTTTTTATCAATATAGACGTGACGCAGCAGCAGCAGGGGCGTGTTTGGAGCAAAAAGGGAGAAAGGAACAAGTGAGGAACTGTTTGAGCATCTTATGAGGTGACAGACTGCCAAGACAGCACTGTCTCCCGTGGTAGCCAACTACGCATCGAGACCTCATTCAGCGTTTCTTCATTACAGTCCAGCTTTCTCCTGAGCCAGCCTGAGCTGTCCTGCCAGCAGGGCATCAGGATGCTAACACACACACTCTGGCATGTGAGCAGCGTTCGCACAGTGCTAAACATGCCACGATGTCTGCGTTCTAAAAGCTCAGAGACAATGCATTAATATAACCGACAGCAGGCCTGTGTTGATTTCCATCACACATCAACTGTGTGAAACATTTTTCCCCCCTTTGATGACATCTTTCATAAAGGTTTTGTCACGTCTTGTGTATATATGCTCAGACTTTGTGCAGAAGCTGCCGTTTAGTGTATGTCTGTTCTCAGAAATCCCCAAGGGGCTATTAGTCTTGCACAGAGACCTGCTCAAGATATTTAACAAGATATTTGTTCTAGCTTTCCACGTGTTAATATTTGCTACTGTCATTTGTTTGAGAAAGTAATCAGCAGATGAATGGGGATGCAAACAGTCTTTAGTTGCAGCACTACTATTCCCGTCCATCTAACTAGATATTTTGCTCATTGTGCACTTAAATGCTTGGGACTAACTGCACAGCACGATGTAAGACTTTAGAGTTTGACATTGAAAAGAATGGCGCAATTTTCATAGATAAGAAGGTACCGTATAAGAATTTATAAGAATACTTCCATCCAGCACAATAAAAAAATGATAGCAGGTGGAAGGAGAGATAGCTAGCCGCTTCGCGTATGACCATGATCTAGCACTGCAAGTACAAAGTTTTGGGTAATTAAAATTTAAGGGGCAGAGATCACATTGCTCAGCAGTAAAACAAAAGGAATATAAAAACCAAACAAAAACCTGAAATACAACTCCACCAGAGGATAGAGTTTAATGTGTTATAAAACGCACGTCAAGAGTGGGTTATGCTTCCCAGAATCACACGTGGGAGTGGGTCATAAAAAATGCGAGAGGTTGACATCAGTGTGTTGTCACATGTGAGAAAGTATGCTGCCTGTATAATTATTAATAGCATGACTCTTTGATGTGGAAAAACTATAATAGAGGCGGGTTATGAGAGGGGGAGGAAAGGCTAGTAGGTAATCATTGATTAACACATTGAGTTCAAGGTCTGTGTAACTAGAAAGAATGAAATGAAAATGCAAAACACTGCGCTGTCCAAGTTGGAAAAGACAAGCTAAATGAGATCCTCGAAGTTAAGGCGCAGGATGGCAAAAAGCAATGCTGTAGGTTAAGCACCCTCACTTGCAATTAGGTTTGATTTTCTCATGTTTCTCACTGTTACAGACTAATATGTCTTAAATATTGCATGTTACAAAACTTATAATAGATACATATGTGACAAGACTACCCTGAGGAGCCTGTGTCCACAGTGGGTGTCCTGATCAGACCTTCACACACATTTGATGATGATGACAGGAACCTCAAATAAAAAACAGCACTTCCTGGTGTGTCCTAAAAGCTCCTGTGAATCTCACCTGGCTCCAATGATGTCTTTCTTCGCCAGATCAATTCCTGCAATGACCTTAACCCGAAGCACTCTTGTTTCATGCTGCAGAGGAAAGAAATTACAGATCAAAACAACGAATCGTGCACATGGAAATGCATCTCATAACCTCCCAATCAACGCAACGCCTCAAATATTTCAAGCTGTCGACCCCGCTAACCTGAATTTTTGATGTCAATAACCCTGACCTAGAAATGAATGAGTCGAATCAGAAAAGCTTTTCTGACATTGCAGAGAAAGACATAAATAGCCATTCCCGGCACATTGTTGTTCAGCAGCGTTTAGTTTATCTACACGTTTTATGACTATTCTGTTAATGCTTGGACGTCAACAGCATGTCCCACAGCATCTCTTATAGATAAGTCAGACCATGGGACAACACGTTCAGTTTACAGCTTCTTTTCTCTAATTCGCTGCAGACCAAAGCAAAATCACCGACTGGGATGCTGCATCTTGGACGGTGTCTCAAGCAGAGTTAATGACGTATACATCAAGTATGTCAACAAGGTATGTGATACTTTTAATTGCAGCCAGAAGAAAGGAGCAAAGAAAGGGGTGGGAGTTCGTGCCAGACCAGCTGTTATCTTGGCCATGGTCTTGTTTGGAAGTGGTGGGAGGGGGGCACTGCTGAATGTTTACTTCATCGTTGCAGGAAATGCATTGTCTGAAGGAATGCAGGCCAACAATTCATGTTTTTTTTCTTCTTTACTTGCAAAGATTACATGAGCTGATGTGATGTGTGCAGTACGGAGGATGCCAATAAAAAAACAGTAATAATTTAACAACCATTTCCAAAGTCCTATGCATTGAGGGCTATAGCGGAGATGCCTCAGATAGAGAGAGCTCCACAATGACGTATTGCTATAATTGCGTATTATTTTTTTCATCTAGATCACATCTTATCATCTTATCATGCAAAGATTATGATCGTATCATCTTATCATGCAAAGATTACGATATGTCAGAAATGCTACAGTAACTTTTGCTCAAATGCTTAGAAGTTACTGTGGGTCCACCCTCTTCCTCGTATTTGTTTCATGCACAGAGGACCAGGAGCAGGCAGGTGAACTGCATGGTGTTTTTTCTTAATAAACAGACATCACCTTCGGTTGGACTACACAATCATCTGTTTGAATCTTAATAAAGAACAGCAATCTAAATTTTATGCCGTATCTGAACCAGAGTGTATCAACCATGACACATGAATAAATTGAATAATAATAATAATAATACTAAAGGCCAGATTTAATCTTTCCAGCATCCTGATCTCAGTGACAGCTGAGTCTACAGAGGAAGAGCTCAACAATCAGAGGCACAACCCTATTCATCTCCGTACTCCTTACTATTTCTGACTGCATTACTAATGCCTACCAGGTAGTCAGCTGCTCATTTCTCACTCGTGACTATGGTGATGCCATGAAAAAAAAACAAAAAAAAAAACGCTTGCAGTTCATCCCAGAATACATTATTTATACATTTTGACTGTAACAGCGCAAAAGTGGACGACGACCTCATTTGACAGTAGCAGGAGCGACATGTCTAAGCATGTGGTTAGTGGTCAGCTCCCCACCAAACATCTATGCGTCCTGACAGGAGAGGGTGTTTAAGTCTGACCGAGTGGTTTGCTTGTAATGTCCATCCCACCACGTAAGAAAGTACTCAATTCCGGCAAAAACTGATTTTCGACAAGTCACCAGATAAGCTACAAGTCGTTCATACAATCAAATCCTATAGATGATGCACCGAGGCTATAAAGCTTCCTCGATCCAAGTGCATTCATTTGCAGACTCTGAAAACATATTGGTGAGTTAAGGTGAGTAAGGAAATGCACACGGACACGGGGTCGCAGGGAACTGACAGCTGAGTGAACGGTACAATGGAATGTTAGCCCGACTAACGGCTAACGTTAGCTGTCTGAGCCCATCGTGAGAGGCACTCATTCGTGACCGCAGCCCGCGAATAAAGCTCGACATTAAAGCTTACCTCATCTTCTGACAGTCCGTATATCGGCTCGTAAGTCGCAGCCATATAGCCCGCGGTCCACCCTACACACACACACACAAAAACAAGCCGCCTCGCAAAGCTAGCTAGCTAGCCTTGAACAATAAAGTCCCACTTTCCTCTCTCTGCCGTGCGGTGGTGGTAAAGTCCGCGATGGGATCAAGTCCTTGACACTGCACGGGGCTCGGTTCGCAGCCGGATAGCGTAATCCTCGCCAGCGTGGTCCGTGCAGGACACAACTTTGAAAGTGTAAAAAAAAAAGAAAAACAGTGTCCAAAATGTTTCGACTCAGACAGATCGCTTTTGTCAACTCTAAGCTTATCCCCGAAATGTTGTGACACTTGACTTCCTCCCTGGCAGCCTAACCAATCGCGTGCTGAATAGAAGCTGATTGATGTCCATATAAACCAATCAAAAGCGTCGGGAAATCCCAACTCTCAGAGCCGTCCAATCAAAACAAAGCGGGCGTTGACCTAGTAATCGTGTAGATCTTTTTTTTTTGCCTTTTTTATAGTTTGAATTAACTTATGTCTGACATGGCAACTAAAGTCATTTTATTTGCTTATACGTATTTTTAATATGTATATTTGGACAAAATACAGCTAAATAGTGTCAATAAGGGCCTGCGCGCGGTCACGTAGTGGGCGGGGCTTGTGACAGAAAAACCAATCACAGCCTAAGAGCAAAAAGAAAAAACCACACAGCCGACTGATCCGGATCACGATTAGCAACGATGAAGTAGGCAAATCGTCGAAAGTTAAGGTCAGTTACCGTGGGAAATTAAATCAACTCCAGGTTTCTAGGGCTCAGCATTTTCAGCTATTGCTGCAATACAGAGACAAGCGAAGAATAATAAATAATCTAATAAATATGAATTCCACCAATTGGACGTTAAGAGACAATAATTAAGAACTGAAAAACTCACAAATTTGGAAACGTCTTCAAGAGTACTAGCTTTGTGTTTGACACGTAAAAACACTCTTTTGTACCAGACCAGATATTTAATTTAAACCAGGCAATAATCATAAAGTTATAAGACTTGGACATATTAAAAAATAAGTACGTATTACATTTACAAGAAGACAAATACATAATATAATGCAGTATTTATTGGTCTACAGGAAGTTAAAACAAATGTGTGTCACTTGACATGTTTACTTATTTGTTGTGGCCCCGCAAAAAGGTCATACCAACAAAAAGTAATAAAAACTACTTACCGGTTACTGCAAGAAAATAATTACTGGCTGGACTCCATGTCCCTGGGCAACAATAACAGCTCGTTAAAGCACCATTCTCTGGGGAAGGATAAAAGTTTCCTCCAATTACAGGTAAGTAGCTGGTCGTTAAAAGGGCCCTAGATATGTAAGTTTAGAAAGGCAACACCCAGATGTTCCTGTTGAAACCGTAAGCCCCCACCAGTTGGTTTTTTTTTGGGGGGGGGGGCAGAAAAAGCTACTTGGATGAGCGGTGAAACTCCTTCAAGATAGTCCAGCTGCCCTTGTTTCAACTTCTTTCTTGTTGCCGAATATACCGTGACCTGCGCGACTGAGAACTTTCACAGACATAGAGTAAGGTCAAGTCAAAAGCGACTTTCAGGTGTACACCAACCACAGCTGTTCATCTTCAAGAAAACTCAGCACATCCAGTTGCCTCTGTTATCTTTGTTTTTTGTTGGATGAGTGAGAATCCTCACATGCCATACGACAATTGTTCACTGAATACTTCTGTGCCTCAGCTTTCCAGCAGAACATTGCTTACATAGCGCTGTGGGCCTTGATAGTCTGGAGATGGACACGTGTAGCAAACAAACACCCTTAGAAATAATGGAAAATAAGGATTGTGCTATACCTTCTTGTTTAAGGGAATGGGTTCATGCCGTAAGAGATTATCAACGTTAGCAAACCTGCGTGATACTAGACCATTGCAGTATAATAATATTAGTGTCATTGGCATTGACATTTGGCCTTGTGTTGCATTATGCTTTCGGAGGTTTTAAGGTTGGCAGTGTTTTAAATAATGCCTCATAGCTCATCTATAAAGTTATAAACCAATAATAAATAGTGACTTATCAGAAGTTATTGTTAGTTATTAACAATAATTACGACATGACTAAAGGTGATGATGAAGGTGATGATCATTTGTGTAACGCAGGCTCTGATTAAATTCTACAAAACTACGAGCAGGTCTTTGAGAAATGCCTATATTTTATCAATTTAGTAGGGTTTGAACGGTTTAGTGGAGATTTTAATTAGTTCCCAAAAGCGACGCTAGATGTCGCTGTAAAGCCATGATCGCTGACTGGTTTTGACCCCGTTTCTGTGCATACTGATGTAAACAATTGCAAATATCAATACTGTAGACGGTTCTATTGAGATGCATATGGATTTCAGTGAGTCACCTCTGATTGCTGATTGTGTCTCATTTATTTATTTATTTTCAGCAAGCACCGTCTTCAAAGCTGGCATAATAAAAGTCACTACTACATGCACACACAAACCGAAATGCACTCGGATGCAAAAAAAAAAGAAAAAAAAGAGAGATGCAAACAGTTGGTAAACATTTCTATTGAGGTCAGGGATCAAGCGCATCCTCATTCAAGTGTCCACTGGCATTCTCATATGGCTGTGGCGCATGATGCTACCTTTAAATCAAAGTGAAAGAGCAGATGGCCACGTTATATAACACTATTGCTGCTAAGCTGCTGAAAAGGGGGAGGGCCAGAGATTTTAGAAAGCCACACTTGATAGAAGGCCATCAGTTGCTCTGTCCGATTGCAGAATGTTTTCTTTCATTACTCTCAAATGGATGCATTTACCAAAGATATTAGAGACGCTATGCGTCAGTAAATCAAGCCCAAAGAGATGCGCTTAGTTTAGCTGCAGACATTTGTTGAGCAACAGGAGTTTAATTTCCTCTGTCTTATAACGTCTATAGAGACCTTTAAAGCAGATTGAATATCTGAGAGGTCCTTTGCTGAAACCTTTCTTTATTGTTCATTGTCCCTTTTTTTATTGGCCCCCATCCTTGACATGAATGCATATGTGCATTTACGTAGGCGACTCCTAAGATCTCCCTATAGGTGTGGCTTCCCAGCAAGTGAACACAATGAGCAAGAAGGAAGTCTGCTTCAACAAACAATGATCGGATGCGTAGACAGATCCCTAAAGATCCTCCAAGGAATCTGTCTCAGCCTCCTTCTGTATCCTCTCAGGCGTCTGAGTTTCCTTGGAAACAAAGCGCGCTTCGCTTTGAAATGCTGCATGTTCACCTCAGTCAGTCTCTATCAGTTGACAGGTATTTTGCAGCCCGTATGTTGTTTATCTAGAGAGAGATCTTGCGTTTTGCATGCCGTTGCTGGTTTTTAGGTATGACTGTTGGCATCCATCCCACCTGTTTGTGGTGTGATTCAAGAGAGAAGAATATCCTCCTAGACATACCGTACAGTGCGTGCAGTCTTTCTAATAGGGGCACCATGTTCAGGACTACTTGCTGTTTTAAAATGTATCAAAAACACCTCCATCTTTCTAACTTGGAAATTAGTTTCTCTATAAATAATGCCCCCCCCCCTTTCAGTGAATTAAGTAACACACAAAAAGAGTGTATCAATTAATTACACTTACAAATGTTTCAAGTGGCGATAAGCTCCGATATGACGCACAAATTAAGGAGAGGGAGTCAGGGACAGGCTGTGGAGCTGTGGAGGGGAGTGGGGAGAGGGACTTGAAATGCGGAGCGACCTTACTATGTTTACAGCCCTCAGTAAGAGGAATCTACAGAAGGATAAACATTGTTTAGGCAGGTCGCATCGTTCTGAATGTCACAATGTTTTACAATATTTGCTCATTCACAGAGTGAGTAAAAGTTACTAAGGTAGCAGTGAACAGGTGCCATGTGTTGTCCCGGGGAGAGAGGCCCTGGTCAAACTACGGGAATGGCACATTGTATTGGTTTCTATATTTTTTCTAGCGTCCAGGTAAGTTTGGGTTTTCATAAAACACAGCTAGGACACATGTTTACTCACTAAAAGTTAAAGGGCTACACACCATGCTCTCTCTCTCTCTCTCTCTCTCTCTCTCTCATTAATTTCCCAAAGAGTTACCTTATCCAACCATGTCTCCTGTGAAGGTTGCCTAACATTCCCACTCACACTCTTCCTCTATCTCTTTCTCCCTCAATTCTCCTCTGTAATTAGTTTCCTGGAAAGTAAATCAGTAAAAATCAGTAAGTCGGTTTTATTGGCCGTGCACACGCAGGCGTACATACAAGGAATTTGCTCTCTGCATATAAACTTGTGCACACGGAGTGAGCAGCCGTGGGCAAATAAAGGCTTCAAACCCGTGACCTGTTTACAGTCACACACTCACAGGTACATTCAAACACATCCAAACTTTTCAGTGGCCCTACAATGACAGCATTAACCCCCCCCCCCCATCTGATAAAAACCTGTATGAGTGCCATTCATTTCCTGGAGAGTTACCTTTACCAGGCGTGGTCCCTATTACGGTAACTCACGCACAAACAATCTCTCTCTTTCGCTCTCTCTCTCTCTCTCTCTCTCTCTCTCTCTCTCTCTCTCTCTCTCTCTCTCTCTCTCACACACACACACCACACACACCAACAGTTACCTTTACCAGATGTGCTCATAACCACTGTGACACATACTAACAGAGTCGGAGAGAGACTTAAAAGGCACACTGTGTCATCTGAATGAAACACCTTTCTAGCTCCAACTCTTTTCAGGGATCTTACGCAGGTTGAGTCAAACCTGTCCAGCCAGTCCGCGCTATCCCAGACACGCAGGTCTTGTGGCAACCTAAAGCCTGGGCGGGGTTTACGGCGGAGGCTGAGCTCCTCTGCCCCGCCCTCCGCAGGATCATAGGGTCGACGAGAATGGATGTTGTTCCGATTTCTTCTCGCTACGGAGCGGCCCGGGCTGCGCGATAGTGCGTGTGTGCGTGTGTGCGCACTCGTCTCCTGTCGTCCCGGTAGAACAGTTCCAGGTACGGGTCGGTGAGCGCGCTCTTCAGGGAGCCAGCCAAGGAGTCACCACGGCTACGAGGCTAGAAACTCCTGTCAGCTGCTGGTAAGTCACAATTACAATGCGCTTCACACTTGTTTTTAATACATTGAAGAGTGTTAAAGAGCACAGGGGTGTTAATTGAGCATTCAAGGTCTGCCTTGTATGAAGTTAGAACAAGTGTAATAACATGAACTACTAGATCCTGTTTGACTGTTTGCTTGCTTTAGAGTAGGAGGCAGATGATGCTAGGGACTTCTCCAATATATGATCCATGTTTATTGGCATTTAGGGAGAGGTGAACGAGGCTATTGCCCTTTACAGTACCAAGCTGATCAACTCAATACTGGATTATAATGTTATTTGCCTGCAGCTTACAGACTCTTTCCGCTGTTAGTCCAGCACAGTGCTTTATATAGCCTAAGTCTGGGCACTGAATGCTGATTACTGCTGCAAGTGTTATCCATTACTAAAGCATAAACATTTTATTTTATTTTTTTCAAGTGCTTCAAGTTATGTTTTGAAATCTTTTCAATAATCAGGATTTTAGTTTTGGCATTTAAACTGTATGAGCAACTGGTTTGATCGCACAGGCGGTCTGTTTTCTGCTTTTGTCTCACTGCAAACATATAAAAAAAAGCTCATTTAGAAGAAAGTGCGCACTGTAGAGTACTCTCTGTGTGTACACACAATAACAAATGGCATACATCATAATTGTTAGCACTGCACGTCAACCCTCAGCCAGCTTTACTGACATTAAACTCACATTAATAATGTAGAGGGAGTGTCACGTCGACGACATAACCAATCGTTTTCACATCTTTCGAGGAAATCATGGTCAGGTAAATAGCAGCGTGTGAGGGAACGCATTATAATAATCTCCCCTTCACGCGTGCCCACTCAGCTTTCAACATCGAATGTTTCCATCTGATTGGAAACTGGACAGATGAACTGGGATGTTTGTACGCCCACGATCAGCAATGCACATGCCTGCAGCTACAATTAAATCCTGACAGAGCCACCTACGTCAAAAGGAAAACACTGCTAGGTTTCAGTAGAGTTGGGATTTGCAATTATTTCTCTTGCTGGCTAATACACCATATGAGCTAATAGAATACCCTCAGAGGAATCAACTCAGAAATTACAGCAGGTCCAGTGACCTGTACGTATTCCACTCTGCCGCTCTTACTCTTATCACGTTGTTATTTTTTTCAGGATAAAGGGCGTGTTGGGCAGAGTGTGTTGACTGCTGTCCTTGAAGGCCTTTTTTTTTTTTCCTCTCTGCGTGACAGCCTCAAAAAACACAAGCGGGCACAGGATATAGGTTGGCCAAGAAAAAGAGAGGAAGTACAATTTCACAGGCGCCACATAGTGCAGAGTGAAGTAAAAAGCGTTGCAGTTGTTGTTGCCGAAATAGGGGAACCGCGGTTTGAAGTTGACGGGTTTGTCGATTTTATGACACATAAATCTGTTCAGAATGGTGCCGTGGCGGCTTCATTCATATCACACAAGAGCAATATTGAGTCATGCATGTTTGTGTTGTCACTTTACATTTACCCAAAGGCAGAAATTGTACTTTATGGAACAAAAAAAATGGGAGAATTTTGGATATATTCCACTAATACCAGCTTGTTCCAGCTAATCAAATTTTAATTAACAGTGCAGATATTACCTTTAATTATATTTTATGTTCCCAGAAGTCTAAATCCCCAGTAGATCCTAGAATCTCTGCTGTTCGTTATTTGACGCAACCTGGAGACGTGAAACAGGAAACAACCACGTAGAGAACAGGTGACAGTTTTGGTAACGGTAATATCAATCAGCTGTAGAAAGGGTAAAGTTATTTAATCCAACTATGTTCTGCGCTTTGTTTTCTGTTGCTCTTTACCCTTCAATACCTGCACGAGAGAAAAGAATGCTTCCCAGAAAGGCGTTGGTGTCTGTGTTAAAACTGGTTTTTCACGGTTCCGGGAAGTGTTTGGTCTGTTCCAGTCTGAACATGAATACAAGGGAACATTTTGACATGAGTGATTTCTGCTGTATGTTTTATTTATATCTTTAGCCCAACTACGCAACCATTTGTGGCCCAAATGACAAATTGCAGGTTAATTTTCTGCTTAAGGGGGCCTAAGTAACTGGCCTTTCGAGGAACTGTTACAACAATGCACATTATATTCCAGTCATGCCAAACCTGCCGGTCTGCTTTATGAAAATGGGATCTTGACTCTCTGTCTAATCACTGAAGCGTTTAAATATGCCAGCGGCTGGAGTGGAACCATCATGCTCATGCGGAAGGGTATATCCTCCCCTCTCTTCAAACCAAGAATGATTTAGTATATAAACTGCCCAATTAGCGAAGTTTATTTGAGCGAAACCCAAGTTAATGTAAAACTGAAATATGTGACCCAGCAGTAAATGATTGAGCATATATTGTGTAGTTAATGTGCTTGTTCTCTACAGCCTTCCAGAAGAGAGACACAGGTTCTTAGAAACGACGCCACTGTAGCTCAGCTGTGTCGGTCAGCTCTCCTGAGAATGCTTTGACCCCGCATGTGAAAAAACAAAAAACATGCCCAATTCATCATCTTTGCAAAGGGTGGCCTAGAGGTGTTGTAAAACTGTCCCAGAGGGGATCAACTTGCTCGGGCTGCTTGCGTTTTACCTCAACATGTCATATGACACATCCTCTGAGAGGCCACTGATAAACACAAACGGTGAATGATTCATATTCATTAGTCTGACTGCGGGTCTTGGCCTCTTGAATATTACAAACGATGCTAACACACAGTTTATCAAGCGTTCGCCTCTCGCTTATTATTATTCACTTCAAAGCAAGTCTGCCATTTTTTCCTTTTTTTTCCCCCCTCAGACATTAAAAGTCGTCCGCTTTCACTCTCGGAGCGTGCAACATTTTGCATTACCGACTTATGGTTGGCTGCTGTCATATCAGTTTCTCTTGTGTATGTTTGTAATGTGAACAGTGTGACACACAAGGTCACCACGCTTATCTGAGCTTAACTTAATCAGCAAGCAGCTAAAAAGTGTGTTCGCTTCCCACGATGCCCATAAATAGGGGAAACGGTACACATGTGTAAAAAAATTAGTATAAAATACACTCCCACTGGGCGTCCATCGTTCAAAGGTAATATTCACACCATTGTTATCTGTGAGGGAAGAGCTTCGCTCTGTTGGCAAGCACTTTCCAGTTTAGCGGCTTATGCAGTTCGGGCTACTGATTACGTAAGAAGGCTATATGCAGCTGGAGGCTAATCCACTGCTTTGATCTTAATGCCAATTATCAGATAATTGTGACGTTATTGAAATTAAGGTACCGTAAAGAAGACCTGGTAACCGTCACCTGTTGAATAGTATTGAAGTAAGTGTAAATTGAAATCACGCTGTGGTGTAACTTGCTATTACGTAAGTCAGAATTAATTTAGCGGACTAGCAGACATGATATGACAACACATGCCTAAGCAGCCTCAATACCTCTGACTTGCAATCTTGCAACATGCCGTTTGTGTAGAAGTTAACTGGAAGTCGACCAGATATTTGGCAGCGGTTCAACATCGAGTGTTTGTGTGTTGAGACTTGTCTTTAGGGTGATATTTCACGCAAGTTTTCTTGTTGACATTCTTAGAAATACCACAGATATCCCTGGACGTTACTGTAGCTCCTCCGTGTTTCCAAGCTCTCCGTTAATGTGCTAAACAGAGTGTGTGTTAAAAAAACAAACACGCGGAACCAAGCTCAGGGCCCAAGCAGGTGCCTTCAGGTGCGAGCAGGTCATAAAAAGGCTCATTGTCGAAATAAAAACACCGCAGACAAAATTAAATCTTTTCATTTTAAGGTGAGGCTTACGGGCTCAGCTGACCTCTCGGCAGCTTAATTCAAAAATCCAGTCACAGAGGAGAGTGTGATCAACTTGGATTTGGTATTCTTTCATTCGATGTGTGTGGCAAAAAGCCACTGTCCTGTTTAGTCTCATGCAAATGATAAGCAAATTGTGGGACCTGTGAATTGCATTCTGTCAGATGACTGCTTTGCTTTCTTTCACCTGTGGCTCCATGTTTCTGTTTGCAAAATGTCGTCTGACAACCTAATGTCGGCTGTGTTGTTGGAGATATTGTCTGTGACCTAAGAAACTTGAGCTCTAGCTAATGATCAGATTAGACTAGGTGGCGTTACCTCATGTCCTAGTCCTACTGGAACCTTATTATTAGTTAGTTAGTTATTATTGACCATTTTATTTATACATTAAACAACTCAATAGGGCTGTTTGTGTTTTTAACCTGCGCAATATATGGTCAAAGATAGGAATATCCTGTCTCGATGTAATGCGAATAATACTTTTTATTATTAGCTTGGAACACTGTGATTGATTATTATGAGGATGTCCAAAGTTAGGATCCAAAAGTGAGCGCGCCCATTTAAGATAAAGGTAAAAAGTGTTTAATGATCACTCTCTGTTGTATTTAAAAGCCCTCACAGTATACGGTACTATGAGTGTCTCTGTAAGCAGAGCTCCCCAGTTTGGGTTAAGACAACAGATACATGCTCTACTTTTTGAGATCAGGCCTAAATCCTTCCTTTTAGATAACACTTATAGATCTTTGGGTCGCTGACTTGTCCCTGCCACAGACCAAGGCTGCTGGGAACCTCCCTCCCGTAATGCACTTAGCACATCTAATTTTTTTGAATCCATGCACACGTCGCATGCCATTGACCTTGTGTCTTCTCTCTCTTGGACATTTTTTTTTCTCTTTCTGCATATTTCTGACCTATAGTTACGACCCCAACAAACCACTTTGTGTTCTATCGCTTCTGAGCGACTATATATTTTTTCTTCTCTGTCTCCTCTAACCACAAGCAATTACAATTACTTCCTAGTAAAAGGCAGTTTTCCCTCTCTGCTGCTGTCAAGTGTTTGTTCAAGGGAGACCTGCTGTTTTTTTTGTTCTTAACAAATAAAGTCGCGACCTTACTGTGTAAAAGGTTATAAGGTGCTGGTGTATACCTCAAATGAATTCAAGGGCACTCTTGAACAGTCTGAGATTATAAATATATACCTGTTTATTGATAATTTATTTAATAACCTTGATGGACCTCTCATTTATTTAACTTCTCTCTTATCCTTCCCCGCTCTATTCTTCTTGCCTCGGCCATGGGCTAACAGACAAAGAGTCATGTGGAGTAGTAATTAATGCATATGCATACGGATGCGGATTTCCAAGTCGTGCACTGGGAGGGTGAAGCGTGCCACCCGGCAACACAGATCAGACCCCTGCTGTGTGCATTTCTGTCGTGGAGGCAAAAGCCTAAACTCAGGTTACGCAATCAGTTACGCTACATGTGCCAGCTGGTGGAGGTTGTCAGAAACGGAGAGGATGGTTTTTTAATCCTTAGTCAAACAGCCTCTGTGGGAGAGTTTCCCCATTTAGTCCATCTCATGCACTCATGATTTATTTAGATTTTTTTTTTTTTTGTCATATTTCTTTAGGCGTTTGTTTAGGTGCGCACATGTTTTCTGTGCAGGAATCACTTTTTACCACAGCGGTATCCGATTTCTGATCATGTTTATTTCTTCCCTAACCTGCTCACCTGTCTGTCGCTTGGATCCTTTCCTGGAGTTTGCTCCTAATTACACCTTTGGGGGCTTTATATTATTTTTAGTATTGCACGTGAGACTTCTAAACAGGACATGACTGAACACCTCAGCTGCATAAGGCAGCTTTCTTTGTGATGCAAGCATGTTGTGATTAAATACAAGATGCATCTCACACTGTGGGTCAACAGAGCAGACTGTTCCCTCATCCTCACCTTTCTTTGATTTTTTGTTTTGTTTTTTCAACAGCCAAGGCTTTGTGGTGCCATGATGAAGAAAGTTGGGGAAGCTATCGTGCTGCTGTTGCTGCTTTTCTTCATGCAGCATGCAGAGGGAATGCGTAAGTGTTTGGCTGTGAGACGGTTTCTTCTGACATTGTGTCCAGACACCTGAGAGGTGTCTGGACAACAGAGGTTGGCTGTTGACTCAGGAAACATAAGCCTCAC
The DNA here is from genome assembly GCA_005024645.1 of Planiliza haematocheilus. Taxonomy (NCBI): domain Eukaryota; kingdom Metazoa; phylum Chordata; class Actinopteri; order Mugiliformes; family Mugilidae; genus Planiliza; species Planiliza haematocheilus. Next base: position 5,128,009 of record SRSE01001181.1, read on the forward strand.
CTACACAATTAATAAGTAATTAGCCACAGAGCGGCTTACCTGCAGATATTTCTTTCCGGCATATTATTCACACTCCGCATCAAAGTGTAATTTAAAAATTTTGTTTGTGTTTCTCATGTTTTTTTAAATGTTATTAGCCAGGTTTAGATTGTAATCTAATAAATGCTTTCTTTTCCTCTTTTCCTCATGTGCTGTCCGTCTTTAGGCTACAGCCTGCCAGGGAAGCCCATGCAGGTCAGGTGTCGCTCTCCCGAAAAGGAGACGTTCACCTGCTGGTGGGAGCCAGGCTCTGACGGGGGACTGCCCACAACGTACGCCCTGTACTATCGCAAAGAAAAGTGAGTGGCTTCCACTTTCATGAAGCAATAAGTTCTGTGTTTTGAGTCTTCTTAAGGATAGGTAACAGAATTGTCAGCAGACATAAATTAAAGAACTGAAGAGCTTAGCTAGTTGACGCTGAGGGCAGCACACAGGTGTAAGAGGAGAAAGACTGCAAAGGGCTCTTTTGTGGCCCTGGTTGAAAGGAGCCGGCATAAATGTGTTTGAAGAACTGGAATGCTATTATTAATCTACAATAATTCACTCAGTTGAATGTAGGCAAGGGAGGGAGACGGATGTGCATATTCAGATCAACTATGGAGAGGATTCTGATCGTTACTGGAAAAAAACAAGAATACAAGAAGATAAATAAATAAATAAATAAATATTTTCCGGCTTTGCACTTCTATGAAATATCAAGATGATGGAAATGAGAAATAGTCTCTGCAATCCCAGAAATTGCTGTTGTGCTGTGAAGTTTTAATGATTTGCCATGTGCATTGAGAAACAGATATGTTGATGACTATGTTTCTTTGTGGCAATTTTGTAAGGAATGTCGCTCTGTATGATGCCGTGGAGCTGTGCGAGGTTACTGGATCTGAGTTAGCGTCACAGAAGACGTCTTTATTCTTCTCAATCAGCAGTGGCCTTGCTAATTCGCTGAACTTTATTTTTAGGACACGTCTTCATTGTGACGGAAGTGATATTAATTATGGTCTCATGAGTGTTTATGAAAGCATACAGTTAGGAGATTGTAGTATGTCAGCTGCAGCTACTTTCATCTTCCTTTCTTCTAATTCATACAGGTATTGTGTTATTTCCCTTATTCACAATGCCACACAATGCCACACAATGCCGTATTTGTCCTTGGACATTTCTTCTCAGTTGCATTTGGCATTAATTCTCACTATGTGGATGAAAGTGTTCGAAGTAACAGCTGAAGCAGTGCTCTTTGATGAAAAACATGCATTACGTGCGCCACTTTGTCCTCTTACTACAACTCCTATCCACCTAAGTCATTATGTAACAGTTCAGGAAGGATTTTTTCATCTGCTTGAAAACAAATTATCGTGGAGATACAGTAAAACTAATAATTGAAGTGCCGATAACTGTCTAACTGAGAGTGCCAAAAAATATAGTAAAAAATGCATTATATTTTAAGGGCAACACTTGCACACTCATCGGTTTCCTTGTTGTAAATGACTCAGAATGTTTTGTTCCGCTTCTGCATGCCACTTAAAATCATGGACCCCGTGTATCTAGAAATCAGCCCCTGTTCCTTTCTGTCTCATCTTGTCCCACACGCACACATGCACACACACACACACACACAGTTTCAGGAATCGTTGCGTTTCACCGTAACTATGCAGCGTGCGGCAGACATGCAATTACATGCTGTTCTCTTTCCTCTCCCGCAGCTCCGACACTGTGCACGAGTGTTCCGACTACCGCACGGCCGGAAAGAACTCCTGCTTCTTTAACAAGAACAACACGTCCATCTGGGTCAACTACAACATCACCGTGGTGGCCACCAACGCGCTGGGCAGCACCTTCTCCGACCCCGTGGATGTGGACGTGATGTATATCGGTGAGGGTGGGACACGTACTGCGAGGGTACTCATGAATAACACAGAGTTCCAGATACGATTTCAGTTTACAAGAGGCGTATTTTAATTCACACTCACTCTGCTGCTGAGAGGTTCACAGGGTGACAATGCCCTGACATGAATGAATCCTCCTTCTAGCTGCAACTGCTCACTGAAGGTCACCATTACAAAGAAGTAAAGTGGCTTTGAATACAATACAATTAAAGCATTGGAAGATATTGTGTTGATTGAGAACACGACGTCAAACGTTAAGATATTTCAGTATTACAGAAAAAATAGAGGATAACAGAGGAAAAACAGAAATACATGAAAAATAATATATATAAGCAAACTATATATATATATGGGGCCTTAAACTATGAACAACAGGAATCAGTACCTGACAGACAAATCAATACTGTACATAGGATAGCAGCTGTAAAGAGTAGTGCACCTGGTGTTGCACTACTTATGAACAAATTACAGTGGTATTGCACTTTGATTGCCTTCACCAAGAAAAATAAGTCATCTGTCATTTAGTTTGATTTAGCATCCATTAGCAGCAACTTAACACAGCGTTTTTTTCCAACAAGGTGACCACACACACCCAGTTCAAAGTATGCAGCAGTGCAGATATTTGAGATCACACATCGCCACTTATCGTCCTGTTGTTATTAGGGGCACGCTAACAATGACTGGTTGTACTAATTCAACCAAATTATAACAGACCTTCACTGTCACTGAGTGACTATTAAAAACACATTAAAGTGTCACACTGTTGACACCACATGACATTTTCTTTCATTACCGCTGTGTTTTATACGCTCGCTTCACATACTAAATCATGGCAGAAGTTGGTGCCCAGCAACTGCGGGGACACAGGCTAACGTAGCGCTGTTTTCTGCATTAATTCCAGCCTTTGTTTACTGAAAACAAAAAACATCTAATGAAGTATTAATAGAGGGCAGATTTACTTTATATTATGTAACAGTGTATAAATATTTTAGGAAGTATGGAATTAGTCTCGTTCTCTTAACTTGAATGCAAAAGCGTGTAATTTGGTTCATGAAATATCCAAAAAACCCTGTCCGTTGTCTTTAAAGGTTGCGCTGACCTGTTTTTGTTATCAGGCCTAAGCTGTATCTGTTTGTTTGTCTTGCCTTCAGATAACTTCAGGTCCAAACATTAACACTTATCTCTGCTATGCAGTGATGGGGTTCATGGATATGCTTGTCTTAAGGATACACTAATTTCTGTTGTGGTGGTTTATTACGATACCTTTCGCCATTGCAGTTGGTTTGAGTTGGGCTCCTGACGTAACCTTTTTGTTTTGTTGTGTCTCTTTCTTATTTTCTCTCTCTCTCTCTCTCTCTCTCTCTCTCCAGTCAAGCCTTATCCTCCAGAGAACGTGACAGTTGCTGTTATGGGGAACAAAAGCTGGCCCTTCCTTCGAGTGTCATGGGAACCTCCACGTAAGGCTGACACCGCCTCTGGTTGGATCACTCTCATCTACGAGCTCCGGGTCAAGCTAGAAGGGGAACACGAATGGCAGGTAGGAAAGTTGTTCAAATTTAATTTTATCTTATACTGTGCAGCAGCTATAATCTGATGTAGCTTGAACGACTGACTGAATTTTGTCAATTGTGTGTCGTTCTTACAGGTTCACAGGGCAGGCCAGCAGAAGATGTTTAACATTTTCAGCCTGTCAGGTGGTACATATCTTATTCAGGTGCGCTGTAAGCCCGATCATGGCTTCTGGAGTGAATGGACTTCCACTTCCACCATCAAAGTTCCTGACTGTAAGCATTGATCCATAGTAAATACACATGTGACATGTAACATAGAACACATTAAGATATAACATAAGGGGAAAGTTCAAAATTTTGTGAAATATGCCAAAAATGCTTTTACAAGAAGAGACAGTCAGCAGTTTGTTAGTTTAGCTTAGTATAAAGATTCAAAGTCAGAGAAAAGAGCAAGTCTGCCTTTCTGCAACACTTTCAATTAACACCAGACATCTGTTTAATCCAAACAAAAAAATATTTTATGCAGGCTGTCTGCAGGACTATTTTGTCACAGTCACTTTCCATTTACACCTACGGACTGACAAGAGTTAGTAAGAAATCATTGTGGTGCAAAAAGCATTTTTCCCCAAACTATGCTCTTAAAGGTAATGCAATAGTAGAATACAGTATATTATCCACCGATCAGCATTAACATATTGCTGGTGAGTTGAATACTACAGGTCAAGGGCTAGTGACATGGGAGTAGTGGGCGGGATGTATTATGCAGTAGGTGAACTTATTCTTCTCAAATGTTGATGTTGGAAGCAGGAACTATGGGCAAGTAGGACAAACTGAGGTGGGCCAAATTACGATAGCACCTACGGAACGAACAGTGGTGAAGCAGTGATAATGGGCAACCGAGGCTCGTTGGTTGCACATGGGGAGCAAAGGCAGCCCTGTGTGATTTGATCTAACATATGTCAGGGTGCCCATGCTAACCGCTGCTGAAAGTTCCTACACTGAGCATCGGAAATCTATCACAGAGCAATGGAAGAAGGTGCTCTGTAGTGGTACATATCAAAGTAACATCCACATAAATGCCAGGAGCCAGGTCTCCCAGAAGAACATTACGTTGTAATGGGATCATCAGTGTAATTCACTTTGCTGGTTGTGGGTTTTTAATGTTGTGACTGATCGGTGTATAGTTTCCAAGATGCAAAATGAGAATGACTATGTGACTGTCCGACTCCTTCAACATCCTGTAACAGTAATCACAAGAAAGAAAGACGCTTCAGGGATAAACGTTTCACCAAAGCGCTCACGTTGTGCTGTTGTGTCTGTCAGATTTTAACAGGGAGAAGTCGGTATGGATCCTCATTGCGGTCTTCTCAGCCTTCATCTTTCTCATCCTCATGTGGCTAATACTCATGAACAGCCACAGGTAGGAATTTAATTTTTATTAGTCACATATTTTGTTTGCTGTAGAGGCCCAGATTCATTTCCACATTGACCTCGGCATTGCAGCGACACAGTGAAATAATTACTTTTATATATTACTGTTATAAAGACATCAAATTATTCTGAATAATTAAAACTTTCTCATTATCATTATCTCAAAATGAGAGCGCATTTCTCTCTGGTGCTCATATATTTTACGTGTAATTATTTTGGTATAGATCATTGCTTTGCTGAGATGAACACAGAAGGGTATTATTCACACATTATAAATTTCAATTAGGAGGAGAAAAATCGGACTGCGTGTTATTGAGAAGCGATAACACACTTTCCATGGTTTAATATCTTGAGATAATGTGATGTTGGATGCGAACAGTGGCTGTAATGGATACAATCTAAAGGTTTATATAACCAACTCTGGACTCCCATAGCATACGGACAGTTAAACATTGATTTTAATTATCTTCTCATCTCACTGATATTCAACTGCTGCTCACAAACCTTAATATGGATCTCTCTGTCTTTTATTTATGAAGTCTGAAGCGCTGCATTCTGCCACCAGTCCCTGGTCCTAAAATCAAAGGATTTGATAAGCAGCTTCTAAAGGTAAGGCAGCAATATAATGTTTCTAATTTTAATAACATCTCTTATACTGCCTCAGATTATTGTGTTAAATAAAAAAAAAAGACTCATGCAATTTTCCTCTTTCTTTGCAGAATGGCAAGTCTGAGGAAGTATTCAGTGCACTGGTGGGGTCTGACTTCCCCCCGACCTCATTATCTAGCTATGAGGACTTGCTGGTGGAATACTTAGAGGTGTATGTGCCCGATGAGCAGGAGCTGATGCTGGAGGAAAACAAGGATATGCACGACAGTTGCCTCAAATCTGAGATCTCCAATTCTGACAGCGACTCTGGCCGGGGCAGCTGCGACAGCCACACCCTGCTGTTGGATAAGTGCGGGGAGACAAAAGAGGAAGACCCGCAAACAGATCAGGAGGGCAACCAGATGGAGGCAGAGGCACAGAGGCGCCAGGCAGCCTGGGAAGCGCTGACATATGCTCATGAAGACATGGTTAGCCCTGATATCTCCAGTGGGAGGGTGAAAACCTGGCCTTCTGTGTTTTCTCCTCTGCCTCAGTACGGCTCGAGACCACCGAATCAAGTGGACTCACTGGAGACAGTGAAACAGCACTGCCTCTCTGACAGCCAGCTGCCGTCAGACTGCTTATCGTGTTACCTCTCTGAGCCTGCTGACGATGGCACAGAGATTCTCGGTTCAAGCTACTCAAAGTTCTGCTTGAACAACAAGGAGCCTCATCTGGTCCACCCCGCACAGGCTCGCCAGCAACCCCAGGCCCACAGCAATGTCAACATCTCCATCATCAGCCGCAAAGAAGCACCTGCAAGTCTAAAGTTGCCCCCTCCACAGTCCACAGAGTATGTTGAAGTCCAACGGGTCAATGAGGAGGACATGGTGCTACTCCATCCTGTTTCTTCAAGCCATGAAAAATTTTGCCCCCGCAAGGGAGAGGATTACAGCAAAGTAAAAGAGGTGGACAAAGACAAAGTGCTGCTGCTCCAGACAGAGGTGGTGGAAGAAGAAGTAGACATGTGCCTTTGTGAGAGCGAGGAGACGAACGGAGCAACTGAGAACTGCTATGCAACGTCCATTACTAATGCTGCTCAGAAACCCACAACCTGCATTAATCCCACTCTGCCGATCCAGGCACTGAACGGGTATGTTGACAGTTCCACTATGTTCACCCTGTCTACATACTAGGCAGATGGCAGGTGTTGGACACTGAAAGATGCGTTTTTGGGGCTAGTACTGAGACAAAGACACTAACACTGGATGACTCAGACAATGATTGCAAAGACTCACTGTTATTTATTTTTCAAGTTAACTCAAGTACAATACATCTTGTCACTGATTGCTGTGCAGTTACACAATCGAGAATTTGATTAAATGATGTCAATAAGAATCTTTACTCAACTTTAAAAAGAATATAAGAATGAAAGAATATATATATATATATATATATGAGTGTATAAATTAACTGGTACTGTATATATATCTGTCATTGTTCACGATGCATTATCCTTTTTTAATTAATTTTTCTCATGAAATATATCATATATATTAGTGTTTTGTCTGTTGAAATTACTTGTGTAAAATCGAAACTGTTAGAACGCTCTTCTGAGGGATGTTTTTACTTTATATTAGATTTTGTATGTGTCTCCTCTCCCTCACATCTGCAGAAACCCCCTCTGGACACTACATTTACGGGCACTTTTAAAGATATAAGAGAAGAGTAAAAAGTTTTTGCTCTCTATTTTTTCTTTCAGAGATTATTTTCTGTATATAAATGTACTAAATTAAAGAAAGGATATTCTACAAAGATGTTTTTGTCGGATGAGAAAATAGTTTTGTGATATGCTGTTCACAACACTGTACTTTTTCATGCACGTGTATCTGTATCGCTACACACGTATAGCTTTAACAGTGCGATTTGGCCTTTGTTGGGAGTCTTGTCATGAAAATCATGTTCATAATAAATTCAAGATTTAAGATTTCATATGTTTATTTTGTGTATATTTGTGTACTAATTACACACAGGTCTGTGACTGGCTCTAACCTGTGATAAGTCCAGGGTTTGTTTTAAAGAAAGCAGCAAAATAATAATAATAATTTAACCACAGAGAGTTTATCTGGTGTTGTTTATTGCTAATGAAATTAAATCTTTGTGTATGTCTTTAAATCAGCTGTGCATTATTTCTCCCATAATAAAAAATGTTTTAATTGTTATCCGTTAAAGAATGTCCTCACTCGTGTTAAATAAATTATAAACATGCTTTATTTTATTTCATTTTTTTGTTAACTTATTTATCGTTGTTGTTGTTGTTGTTGTTGTTGTTGTTGCGCAAGCGCAGTGTGACTCTGTCAGGGCATAGGAGGGGAGGGGAGGGGAGGGGGGTACTTGGTTCAATCAGGATCACCGGCTGAGCTCCAACAGTTACCGCCCCTATCTGCTATACACTTTGCAGAGAAGGAAAACTTGCAGCTGCTGAGAAAGAATTGGGAGAGCTGTGTCCCCTCTGCGCCTGTTCAACATGTTTAAAGTTGTGTCCCGTCTTAGTGGCCGGTCTGCAGGACAGTCCTGCTTGCGGCCCAGTTTGGCCAAATTCCACTTGGCAACTGGTGAGTTACCATGGTGACGAAGAAAATCTAGGTTGACGTCTGTTTTTGCTTCTTACATTAACAGCGTGTACAGGAATTATTTTACCACAACAGTTGTTCGTCGTGCTCTGGTACTGCAGAAGGGAGGTGTTTGTTTGTTTGTTGGCTTTAGTGAATTAGCTTTAATTCTCCGAACTTTTAAATGAAACTTAAGAGTGACGCACGTTTTAAGCTAACTTGCTGCTAGCTGCAATCGTTTTAGTCCAAACCAACTTCAACCAAGTAGTGTTTTAATGTATATTCTTTATTTTATATAGTCCATAATATATAGGGTTAGTACATTTATTTGACAGTTTATTGGGCCAAACTAACTAATGCTAAATATGCAATAAGTGTTATGAAGTTTACACAAACTCAAGAGATTTTTAATTGACTGTGCTGATAACGTAGTGTGTTGTACTATTGGATTGCATTGCTTTACACTGACAGGTTTGCCAGGATGTTGTTGTGTCAATAACAAAAATTAAATAGCAGAAACATATCTCTTTGAAATGTAAAACCGTTCAACAGAACCGCAAATGGATCACATTGCTGGGTCAAGACCTCCACGAAACAAAACTGAAACGTATAGCCTTGAAGACAACATTGCTGTTGCATTAGACAGTGTGCCTAACAAACGAGCAACTGTGTGCTTTGGAAGCAGGTTGAGTGATTGCTTAATATTAAACTGCAGTGCATGATAAAAATTGCTCACAATGCAGCACTTTCATCCACATTATGTCGTCTTATTTAAAAAAGAACTGGTGAATGGAAGAGGCATAGCTTGTACTATATACATATATACATATATGCACATAAACCCCACTCTAATTGAATGTTTTACTGGGGTTAAATGTATTGGTTTGTTTTGATCATACAAATTGCATAGGTGCCATCCAAACCAGCGCCATTTAATGTGGTAAGAGCAGAAGCCATGATTTAACCCGATCGCATATTAAGACAATTCTAAATGTTATGAGCCCGTTACAATCAAACCAAAACCAATCTTATGTGTATTTGTGTGTTAATAGTTACTTATAAGAAGAAAAACATATGCGAATGACAAATGTCACATCTAGGCTTTAATCAACCTCGGCCAAGTAGCACAATGAGGCGATGTAGGTCCACTTTTAATTACTTTTTCCCCTCTCTGTTTGAACTGTAATTGTTTCACAGGTGCATCATGTCAGAAATCAGCCTTCAAATTCCCTCCTACAGACTTGCCAGAGATGCCATTGTGCAATTTCAGTCCTGAGGAATACAAGGTTAGAGCAAACTGTTCTATAAATAATAGTAATAAGTTTTTTTTTTGTCATTTACATTCACACCTTCAGACTTGACTTAAGTTGCGCTGATGAATGAAGAGCTTATACTGAAAACAAAAAGATAAACACCCTACGCTCCAACTTATCTTATCTTGTGTGTTTGCCCAGGGCATGTCAAAAGAGCAGATGATGGCGATCCGCAGACAGAACTGCCACCCTATGACCATGAAGGTTACCTATTACAAGAAACCCGTGTTCATCCACCAGGGATACATGCAGTGGCTATGGGATGTGGATGGGAGGCGATATCTGGATCTGTTTGCTGGTGTGGCTACTGTCAGTGTGGGCCACTGCCACCCGTAAGGTCCTTTTGTTTCTCTTCACTGATTTGTACAAATGTTAATACAAAACATTTATCTGGTATGTGTGTGCACAGGAAAGTAACTGCAGCGGCAGAGCAGCAACTGAAAAAATTGTGGCATACTACAAACATCTATGTCTATCCTACTCTCCATGAGTATTCTGAGAAACTAGCTTCCTACTTCCCAGACCCTCTTAAGGTACGGTGACCAATTTTTATTTTGATCATCTAAAGACAGGAGCCTGAGTAAATGTTGACTGTAATTAAAATGGCAACTGCCCTGTCTCCTTGTACAGGTGGTATATCTGACCAACAGTGGCTCAGAGGCCAATGATCTGGCGATGTTGATGGCTCGGCTCCACACAGGCAACTTTGATATAATCACGTTCAGGTTCAAGGTTTTTTTTTTGTATTTATTATTGCATTAGGACAAAAATAAAACATCTAAGTCCAACTTAATAGCTTGATTGTGAAGGAAAGTTCTGTGGAATCAAAATTTCCATAATGTTTTTGTCTTTCAGAGGATCATACCATGGTGGCAGCCCACTGTCCATGGGCCTTACTTCCAATTCAGCCTACAAATACCCAATTGCCAATGGTTTTGGTTGCACAAATGTATGTATTGCAATGGTGTAGTATTTATAAGCATATCTTTGATGCTTCACATTTTCTTTTTTCTTTTAATGAAGATCAGTATTTGAAATTATTATGTACTGTATAAGGGTAGTTATATTTATGATAAACATCTCACAGAAGACAGAGGAGAAGCTGTGGTAGCCCTTTTCTGGGTGCATTAATTGAACTACTTCAATTTCTTGCACTCATTGATTCAATAAGCAACTGAAATACAACATAGGTGACAAATATCTTGGAAGCATTCCAAGTTTTCTGATGATTTCTTTATGCTTTTTTGGTTATGACTAAGTGCTGCTGTCAGATTAACCCAGCTGACTTGGTTTCTGCCCAATAAACAGACCATGTGTCCCGATGTGTTCAGAGGTCCATGGGGAGGAAGCCACTGCAGGGACTCTCCTGTCCAGACAATCAGAGAGTGTAGCTGTGCACAAGGTACGCAAACACATACTTTGTTGCACAACACACTCAAACCGTTGTCATAAACAGGGGAAAGAAGCCTCACTCATCTCTGAGGCTGGACTATCTTTTTTTAGAGTGCAATTGTTTGGGCATACTGTTTTTATCCAAGCTGAAAACATATTGAAGTATTTGGCCAGTTTCAGTTTCTTGTACATAACATTTAAACCATTTATTAGGTATGTAATTTTTATTATTGTACTTGTTACATTGTTTCTGTATTCATGTTCATGTAGATGCAATGTAAAACTAGTTTTTATTTTTCTTAAAATATGCCTCGAAGTCATGAGAGTAAAGCGGTCCATTGTAACATATTGAATAAGTTTTATAAAGTTCAAAGTTCCCTACGGTCGATCATTTACCTTTTTGACCTTTTACCACTTTCGGAGAATGCTAGTTATATCGTGTGCCTGTTTTTTAGCGGGAGTTTACCTGGAAATGGTCAGGATGTGAGGATTTTTACATGATGTTTTACACAAAACAAACAACTGTAATGCAACAATATAATATCCCTGTCAGTCAACGACAGGCTGCTCATTATCACAGCCATATATCATTACATGTAAAGCAGAAATGTGCTAAACTTGATGTTTCTTGAATTTTTTGTGAAGATGGTAAACAAAATGCTGAATATTTTGATTTTGTATCTACATCCCACAGATCAGTGCATGGCAAATGAACAATACATTGGACAACTGAAAGAGACGTTTGTAACTAGTGTTCCAAGCAGAATTGCTGCTTTCTTTGCCGAGCCTATTCAGGTACTGTATTACGTTGAGGAGTATCGATGTATGGGAACGCCTGAGCACTGCATAAAGCCTTCTTCAGCACATCACAAAGATTCTCAGTGCTCTTTCACAATTTGAGCCTGATGAATCCTGGCATTGCCATCTTGGAATATGCCAAGAGGACAAGATGAAATATAATCAACCATGCAATAATTATCAAATAGGAGGCTTGTACCTATTTGCTTCAGGTGGCAACTTTTTTTTGTGCAGTGAATTCAGTATGAGAGCAGTTTGTGTTACTTAATATGATACCGTCGTTGGGATATGAATGTGTTTGGTTTATTGCAGGGAGTTGGAGGAGCTGTGCAGTACCCTAAAAATTACCTTAAGGAGGCCTACAGACTTGTAAGAGAGAGAGGAGGAATCTGCATTGCTGATGAGGTTAGAAACATTTGTTTTAGATTTTTATGTTATATGTTATCTAATGTACTTTATTTATATTGCAGCTTTAAAAAAGTACGCATTAAGGCTCTGCTATGTTTACGTTTTATCGTATTTATTTCAGATCCTAAATTAATAAATTTAATGATCTGTTGTGCACCTGGCAGGTCCAGACTGGCTTTGGGCGAACAGGAAGCCACTTCTGGGGTTTCCAAGGGCACAATGTCATTCCTGACATGGTTACAATGGCGAAGGGCATCGGCAATGGATTCCCAATGGGAGCTGTTGTTACAACACCAGGTGAGATAATACTTGTTTGAAAATCTGCTCTTAGGCTTCATTAAAGATTAAATATAGGTATAGAGACTACACTGTGTAATCCCCTTTGCAATTTTAATATGACGCTGGCCAGATGCAGAACTACACATGAGAAGGTAAATGTGGTAGTTTCTTATTCATTTTATTCGCATTTTAAGTAACTACCTAGCCTCATGCTAGGTAGACCAGAAATGATATGTGGGCAAATTAAATGATTTTTCAGGTTGTGACTCACTACTTCAGCCAACCTATTTACTGAAAGGGGACAATTAAGGACAATAGAGCGAATATCAGTTACTTGTGAAAGGATTATAAGTGTACAGGTTATATAAATGGCCATTGAATGCACCTGGGGACATACAATGCTTGTACTGAGAAAATTACAGAGTACTGACAGGATGCGCTGTCTTGACCCTTATATCTGTCTTTCATTTGTGCAGCTCTCCTCCTTTTTTTCTGTATTTTCAAACTGATCTGACATGTTGATTACCATAAAATGTATCCTCAAGCCTTCCGACAGGAACATCTATTTCTGGCAGGGGACGTATGATCACTGATCACTGCTTGTTTATTGTATTACTTGTTGGAAAAGCTAGTTGCCATAGTGCTCACCTCAGATCCTTCTTTGTAACATTTTATACCAATGAAACTTTCCTCTAAAGTGTAATGTCTGAATTGCACTTTGGCTGAGGATATGGTTTAAAACTGCAGTGGTGTTAGCTCGTTTATTCATGTGTTTTTCCAGAAATTGCCTCCTCATTTGCGAAGGGGGTTCATTTCAACACCTTTGGAGGAAATCCTGTGGCTTGTGCTGTTGCTTCATCTGTGCTTGATGTAAGAGCTCTTCATCCTTCTCTTGCAATCCTGTTATTTAGCACAGAATGCCTCAGTTCATTTTTGTTTATTTTTTCAAGCTTGGATTGTAAACTAAATTATTCTTTTTCACAGACGATCGGAGAGGATGGCACTCAGCAGAACAGTCTTCACGTGGGTACCTTTCTGATGACAGAACTGGCAAAACTGAGAGACAAGTATGAGATCGTTGGTGATGTGCGTGGGAAGGGCCTCCAGATCGGTGTGGAAATGGTCAAAGACAAGGTACTGACTTTGTAACAGAAGTGACACTCACCTCTCCTCACATGCATGTACAACGTGTGTGTCAGCGCTGTGCCTCCTGAGGGCATGGTTCAACCATGACCCAGTTAACCATTAGCCATAGCAGCAGTGATCTTCTATAAATGTGAACAGAACAAAGTCACCAGCTGTCTATGTAAAACGGCCGTGTTTTTGAGAAGAGCGATCAAAGGGAAGAAGCTATAGTGAAACATAACACAAACACAAACATATTTTTGAGGCTACTACAGTGCTGCTTGCTAAATATTCTGGTGTGTTGTATCATTTTGATCAATGTTTCCTCTTGCTGATGCAGTTTTCTGTTTGGCAGATGTCCCAACAAGGACTGTGCAAGTGAACAAATCTGGTCCAGATCTGTGTGCAAAACATTCACGTGACAGGTTCCCACTTTTAGCCAACAAATTTCACTGCTGCTTGTTAAAATGGCAAACAGCCGGTCATGTTAGCAGTTGCTAGCTAATTGAACAAGTTGATTCTGTGAATCGGTGTGAGGAAAAAGGCTTTGATGCAACACAACTGCCTATACTCAACCAAAGATCATTTATGAAGTAATGCTGTTGTACAATCAAAATCAACTGTGTGTTTCTAAAGTTCAGACAGTACCACTTGTAAAGTTCTCTAGTAAAACCTTTCCCACTCTAAATCGTATTCAATTAGTGATATCAGTGGATTGAAGTGGATTAAATGGACTAAGGTTTTAGTTCTGAGTTAGACGTTCATTGTGTATAAATACATACACTATTTAATAAACACTGGATATCTTTCTTTGCTATATATATTTACATATAGAGTTAAATCTTTAGTAGGGAAATTCTTTTATCAAGAACGACAGAGTCACTGGAGTCTCGTTCAAGGAGTTGGTACAAGTACAGAATCTACTGCCAATAGTAAGGTTACACTTCATAACAGTAGGCCGTGCCCTTGGCCTTATTAGGGAAAAGGCTTGTTAGAAATCAGCTAGATATATCAAAGAAGCTGTATCTTCTCTTTTTCAGCAGTCTTACCTTGTATTTTGTGGTAGCTGTTGGTTGTGAACAATAATTTCTTAAACTACAAATCAAAAGAAATTGTTGGTCTCGTAGTCTGAACTCGGTGCTGGATTTTAATTTGATAAAATGCAAAACCACTGAACCTAATTTAAAAAATCTCAAAGGAGTTTTGTTTGAAAGCAAAATACAGACTTGTCATTTCCTAGTATTGTGTCATATTTCTAAATTATTTCTTGATGTGTTAATCAAATATTTTCTCCTCTGAAAGCATTGAACAAACTTTTATGAGATTATCAAAAGAAAAAAAAGTAATACTCCTAAATTTGATTGATTGATTGAAGACACTTATTTCCACCAAGGCCACAAAATATTAAAAAAAGAAAATATGTTTCTCGCCAATGAAGAAATGGTATGCTGTCTTGGTTTCCTTTTTGCATGTATGCTGTGCTATTCTGTGCATTCATAATGTACTGACCTCAAAGAGATCATCACACCACATTCTACATTCAATTTTTCATACAGTTTTTCTTCAACTGTCATCTGTAACCGCTTGTCCTGTGAAGGGTTGCAGGGAGAGAAGCGGGGTACGCCCTGAACAGGGCTAACACAGAGAGACAGCCAACCATTCATACTCGCATGCACAGCCAATTTAGAATCACCAATTTATCTAAGGAGCGTATCTTTGGATGGTGCGAGGAAGCCGGAGTACCCGGAGAGAACCCACGCAGACAAATGCCCCACTTGGCCTGGATTCGAACCTGGAACCTTCTTGCTGTGAGGCATCAGTGCTAACTACCACGGCACTGTTCAGCTGTCAACCATTTTATATAATTAGCAGGGAAATTACAGCTGTGGGCGTTTAATAGTAGAAATCTAACAGTATTCACACACATCACATCTCGAGCCAATTAGCAATTAGAGGTTAGGCGCTACGAGCCACAATCGGATAATTATTGGACACAAGTGGCTGGACAATGTTCACATAGCAGGTTACCTTAATTACTATGGTTACTGCCACATCCAACTTTCTATCATCCACAGGCCAGCAGAGATCCGCTGTCTCCTGATGCAATGGCTGAGATCTTTGAGGATGTTAAGGACATGGGAGTCCTGATAGGAAAAGGAGGACTATACGGACAGGTAACAGCACATCTCCACACAAACAAGTTAACATTTCAGTGTACTCACTGCCTTTTCACATTCCATCAGTAATGGTGTGTGTTGGTTTTGGTAGTTGGTTGACAGAAAGACCATATTCATCTATGCTTACCACTTATCCCTCGGAAAGAACCACTGCTACTTACCAGCTATTTATAATAACAGTCAGAAAATAATTACACAGCAAGTTGCTTTTACTGGATTTTAAACATTGTTCTCTTATGTTTTAGCAACATAGTGATAATTATCCTAGAAGAAAAACATCACAAATGGGTCAAAATCTGCTCACTTCTTAATGTCTTGTTAATTGTGAAAGACTATGTCTTAGGTACATGAAAATGACGATATATATAACTTTCTTAATGATGATAATAAAAAAAAATGTTTTTATATAAAGTTACATGAAGTTGAAGAGTCTTCTCCACAATTTTAAGACTTGACATGACCTCAGCCTAACCACTGAAAGCATTATCTGTAATTTCAACCGAAATTAGAGATTGAGAGACATGCTTTATAAGACATAACTGTGTTATCTCTTAGTTCCAGTAGTGCACATTTAACCCTTGTGCTACCCTCTTGCATGCTCTCTATCTCTCTGTCCATTCACTTGGGATCCCAGAGACCCCAAAGGTAGCATGAGGGTTAACTCTAGAGCACAGACATGAAATGAGGTCCAACACTGAAACCAAAGCCTCCAGTGACCAAAGTCATACCAAACCAATAACAGTACTTAATCGATCACTCGAGGAGATACTCATATATTTTTTTACTTTACTATTGAATTTTGGGTTATTTATCTAGCTGTTTCTGCTCCCAGTAACGTCTGAAGTAGCAGTACCTGCTCTAACCTTCAACACACACTACCTAAAAAAAGTTTTTTTTTTTTCTCCCATCAAAGATCTTCCGCATCAAACCTCCAATGTGCATCACAATGGAAGATGCTGCTTTCTTCTTGGCAGTTTTTAACAAGTCCCTCCACAATTTCATGGAAAAAAGATGAAAGCCAGCTTAAGGTCAGATGGATTTCTCAATGCTGAGGACCAAAACCCAGAAACATGTTGCTGATTATATTTCTTATGTATGTTTTGAATCTCAGAAATGTCAGTATAAATTTATTACATTCCAATGGCCTGTTGTTAATGAACTTTTTTAACCATGTCAAACTGTGCCCTTGCAAAGACTCTTGGGCAATCTTAAATATTTCGGTCCTGGCTGATGTTAGAACACCTGTAATTACTGGCACAGTTGTGGAACAGCTAATGCGATTTAATACTATGTCAAAAACTCTACTATTGTCAGTTTAATAAATATGTTGGGCAATAACTGGCCTTTTTGATTCTCAGTGCAAAAATTCAAAAAATTGCAGCTGACTTGTTTTGTAGATGCAGCCGCAGGAAGAAATTTGGATGAATATCATTCTCTTGTATCTTTAACATTTATATACAAATATGGAGAAAATATAGCGTTTATAGAGATTACATTTACAAATAAATGGCTCCCGTTGTGGAAGCGAGACATTTAGAACCGATTGTTGCATCTGATTGTTGCGTCTGTTGTAAAAGATGCAACAGTAATAATGGATTTGTTAATTCAATTAACAGCTTTTTACAGTATTACATTGTATGGATTACAGTAATCGATTGTTTCATTATTTTCTTATGTCATGTGTTTGTTGTTATCGCCAGAAATAAAAGGTTGTCTTAGAAGATATCTGGATAAATACTTGGTTTTCACTAAATAATAGACATTTACAGCAAAGTTGAGAATGCTAAAAAGGAAATTTGGGGTATGGATGATTAAATTAACAGAGGGATGTTATCACCATGAGACCAAGAGATCAAGTGTCCACTCCCACCTCTCAAGTGCAGATTGTTACTACATTTGTTGACCTGCTGCGTGTCAAAGCAGCTGCCTGTTCTTTTTTTTTTTTTCCAGGAGGGAAAGACAACACAAACTCACACTTCTTCTTGCAGCAGGCAAAAACCAGTACCAACCAACCAACCATTGGAAATGTAATGACCAGGTGTCAGTGGTTAAATATTTATGTGTGTGACGTTGCAGAGAAAATATAGTGGTTTGGTTGACTCAGGGTACCATTGGCTGCAGACTGTCCGCCCATCCTTTTTAAAGAAAGACTTAAAGGTGCAGTAGGCAACTTTTACAAAACTAACTTTCTGTCATATTTGCTGAAACTGACCCTATGGTCAAGTATAATTGCATGAAGCAGGTCATTTAAAAAAAAATAAAAAATTGGCTCCCACTGCTCATGGACACGCATTTCTTAGCGCCCCCGCACGTCGTGCGCTTTCATATATCTACCACATAGCAAATTAATAAAAATAATGTGGAATAAAACGCCACAATGAATGCTTCTAACTGTTACTGATAGCAACATCACCGATTTAGGCTACTTTCAGAAACATCCTAACCTTGGTTTTGTCCTAAAGTTGATTATTGCTAAATATTTTGACCTAAAGTATAACGACTGTATCATTGTAAATTATTTATTTAGCAATAACGAAGGGTATTATAAAAAACTATTTTGTTGTTCTTACGTCGGTGTGTTCCATGCTAGTTAATTTACTCGCGCTCTTCTCGGTTCTCTGCTCGTGCGCAGTATTCCAGGGCCAATATACACGCGCTCTATCGTGCACATCTCTCACTTGTGGGAGGCGGGGCTTGGGAGACCGTTTTGGGCTTTAGCGGACAAGGTGGGAGGGACTGAGAAGTTGTAGGTGTTCAAATTTTTTGGCTAAGTCCTGGATCTTCAGAATCTTGCCTACTGCACCTTTAACCTGCCGCTGAGCTTCAGACAGTGAAGGAAGACGAGCTGCTCTGGGCCCTGTTTAAATGCTCAACATGCATAAAGTGGTATCGTGCGCAACTGACCGGTATGCAGTTTTAACACGACAGTTCAACTGTTTACCCATGGTGGCCAGATTTCACCTGGGAAGAGGTGAGTTACCATGGAGATGAACACAATAATTTGTCGACCATAATCTTGACAATCTAAATAGAAGGTATTTTATGAATTGATTATTAATATATTTATTTTACATTATCACATACTCACAGAAATTTATGTGACAAAATGTTTATAGTAAATGTTAGCATCTTCTTCATCTTGTAATTATATACAATTGTAGTGCAAGATGATATGTTGTAAAACTCATTAGTTAAACTGTGTCATTGTAGGTTGTATGTTCACTACCTTCAAAAACAGATATGATGACACAGAACCAAAGCATCAAATTAAGTACGAGCTAAAAGCATTACAAATTCAAGAGTGGTTTAATGAAGGATGCCTAGTGAGATTTCTCTCTGAGTGTAAGAGAGATGTTTCTACGGAGGGTGATTGATTGCATCACAGAGTGGTTGTTGCCATTCGGACCAGCTCTAACTGACATTTTCCAGTCTTGGAAAACATACATACATTTCCTGTGTTGCGTAATGTGATGTTAATGTGGTTAAACTGTCAGTCAGGTTTTAATCTGATTAAACACTGACCAGATAATTAGGAAAGTCTTAAAAACAATAGGAGGTACAGCAGTAATTTGATTTCTGTTGATCATAAGCTTGGGTTCAGAATTCTGCATCGCTGTTTATGTGTTGTTTTTTTACTACCCTATTTTACTACATAGGGTCTAGAATGGAAACAATATAATAAGACTAAAATGTCCAAATAGATTATCCTAAAAACTATTTTCAGATGTCATGTTAAGACTGTGGTTGGCTCATTAAGATCATTCTTCACTTTATGCATTTTAATTAAAACTGTTTCTCAGGTGCAGTATGTCAGAAATCAGCCTTCAAATACCAGACTACCGACCTGCCGGAGATGCCGCTGTGCAATTTCAAACCGGAGGAGTACAAGGTAAATAAGGAGATGAACATTTATTGTGAAAACACGGGAATGCAATGCATTTTCATGGTTAGCAGCAGTACCGTGGAGCTGAATGCCAGATCACGTAAGAAGAAGGAGAAGTCTAAACACTGGTGGCCGTGGAGCGACGGATGAAGTGAGCTGATTGCTGATGGGAGACTTCTAATACAGACTCCCAGGTCAACCAGGAAGGGGTGGAGATGGGGAGGTGGGGGGCTGCACTGGACATGGTGGGTCTGATTGGCTCAGTGAAGACAAGGAAGGAAATCATTAGACGAGAAGAATAAGAATGAAGTGATGGTGTGAGAAAATGGAAATGATTAGCTAAGAGAGCAGCAGGAATACCCTGTATTAACCTTAGAGGGAAGGAAATGGATCATGTGGGTACAGATATTTCTTATTGGTCTTTTGCCTGAGCTCCGTTTAAATGATCAGCAGCTGTACCGATATGCTGCATTATGCTGAGTAATTAAAAGTTTCTTGTGCTCAACATGAAGTGCTTTGCATAAAAATGTCATTAAGATATAAATTAAAGAAAATCTGATATAAAAAGACGATTGGAGAAACGTGATCTCAAGCATTCTTGAGCAGGTGGAGCAACTGAATTTATCAGTATACATTTCTGTGAAGAGGTCTGTCACACTCAGACCTAGAGTGAGGGTAGTATGCCAGTAGGCTGACTGGAAAAAAGGTTGTTGAACCTTAAAAATATAGGAAAAAGGTGAAACACAGAGTTCGTTTGATGCCAAAGAGGAAGTGGTTTATTGCCCATTGGATGCCGTCCATGGAAATGTGAGCACACAAATAAACAAATAATACAAAAATGCTGCAGCAAAAATATTTACAAAATACAAGCTAAACACTGTTAGGTCTACACAGCACCACAGCCCTTCTCTGACTCCCTGGGCAGTGTAGAAACCCTCCATTTAAAGGCTTGGCCCCTCCCTCTGGACCTCTCCACCTTAATTGGAATCAATCAAATAATCATTTAACCCCACAGGTCATTTTTCATATTCAATATCATTCTCAAATCCATCTACAGATATTTACCACACCTAACAGCGGTCCTCAACACATTCACTCAAATACTCAATCCAGAAATACTGTAGTTCAACACACTGATTTCAGACTTTTTTCGGTACTTCCAGCAAAAACACACACTACATCGTTCCCACAGATACCAACACCTAGCGGGATAGACCTGGTTCTTAAGACTAAAACTTTGTCAAAAGGCCATATCTCCTATTTTTATAAGCTACTGTCCCCGACCAGTGAATCTACCTCACATAGGATCAAGATGAAGTGGGAGTCAGAACTCCAACTGAATTTCTCTGAATTTGATGAGAAATGTAGATGCTTGCAGACTCCATGTCTCCAGCCTCCAGCCTCACCCATATGTTTTGGGCATGCCCCAAATTGTCTGACTTCTGGCAACTGTTTTTTAGAACAATGTCAGATATGGTAGGCATAAATCTAAATCCAACCCCACATATTGCTATCTTCGGCAAGCCCCCAGATGATCTCCGTACCACAGCCACTCAAAATAATGTCATCGCCTTTGCCTCCCTTATTGCTCGTAAGAGGATTCTTTTAATGTGGAAGGCTCCTCAACCACCATCAATCAAAGTCTGGTTACATGATATTTGAAGTCTTCTGAAACTGGAGAAGATCAAATTCTCCCTCAGAGGCTCATCTGACAGGTTTTACACTCACTGGAAACCACTGCTTAGCTATCTAGATGGTCTACCAGCTTGGGAGGTTTCTCCGTAAGAATACAGTGGATAGCAAGGTATGAACCCGCCCCTCTGTGCCGTCAGAGACGGATAGCCTGGATGATAGAGGAGTAAGCAGCCATTAATATTTGCTTTGTACTTATAATGATCAGCTATAGCACCCTCTGTTGTTGTTGTTTTGTTTTGTTAGTTCTGTTTTTGTTTGTTTGTTTGTTTCCTGGGTACATTTGCCATTTTATTTATGTAATGTAGGATATTATTTCACATGTGTGTGGTTATACCTACTTATTTGTACTGCACTTTAATTATGTAAGAGGGTTGGGGGAGGGGGGTTGTTCACGTAAGTTCTTAGTGTTTAAAAAGAAGAAAAAAGAAACTGTATTTTTGTATGCACTGTATTGTATTTTTGTAAGAAATTGTATGCTGGCATGCACTGGCAGTGCACATGTCTTTGTCTTACAATTGGTAAATAAAAGTTATATATAAAAAAAAAAAAATAGCACAGGGAACTTAGGTGTTAAGAGTAGCTCTGTGTGTGCACCCACTAAACTACCCATAGCATGCTACCTGGCTACCATGTGGTCTTTGTCCTGAATGATGGTGTGATGTGTGGTGTATTGTCAGTGGCAAGAGAAACTGCCACAAGGTCATACTGCTATGTTTTGACTCTGGGTTGAGAGTCATAGATAAAATTGAAGCGATTACATCCTATCAGTCGATTACCTTTGGTTTGCTTACCCCTTTTTTTTAACCCTGACCTTGTTGATAATGAAGACAGTGGAGAAGATACAGCTGTTTCCAGCTTTGGGCTGACGAGACTGATAAGTCCTACAAGGTCACCAAAATAACACTTCAGAGGAACTAAATATCTCCATGATGCAGAGCCCACACGCATTACTGTTTTCTTTATCTGTGATTCATTATCTAGTTATTAAATGTCATGGTAATCTGTGCACTTGCTGTGAGTACACCTTATCCAAAACTAAACAACGCGACCCTGTTCTGTTCTGTAATGTCTTTATGTCCTTTCAGGGTTTGTCCAAAGAGCACATGATGGAGATACGCAGGCAGAACAGTAACCCCATGACCATGAAGATCACTTACTACAAGAGGCCGGTGTTCATACACCAGGGATACATGCAGTGGTTGTGGGATGTGGATGGGAGGCGGTATCTGGATTTATTTGCTGGTGTGTGTACTGTTGGTGTGGGCCACTGCCACCCGTGAGTTCATTTTACTTTTCTTTTGTATGTTTTGTTGTGATACCATTCATTCATTCATTCATTCATTCATTCATTCATTCATTCATTCATCTTCTATACCCGCTTATTCCTGTTGAGGGTCAACAATTTCCTTCCTTGTCATTTGTGTGAACAGAAAAGTAACAGCAGCAGCAGAGAAGCAGTTGAGGAAACTGTGGCATACTACTAACATCTACGTCAATTCACCATTCCATGAGTATTGTGACAAACTGGCCTCCCACTTACCGGATCCTCTTAAGGTGCTGTGATGAATTTTGGTTCACTAGAACAAGAGGCAGGTTAAATGTGTAGGCTGTACTTTTAATGAATGTCTGTTTCCTTGTCCAGGTGATATATCTGACCAACAGTGGCTCAGAAGCTAATGACCTGGCGATGTTGATGGCTCGGCTCCACACAGGCAACTTTGATATAATCACACTCAGGTACATAGACAGAACACAAAGATAAAGTGAATCCTACAGCAAATGTACACAAACCAAAACTATGACTACAGTCCTGTGCAGGTTGTATGTCCTATCATCTCTGTCTGTCTATGGACAAGGTTACGTACTGTGAAAGCTTTTTTTTTTTCAGGCCTAGATATGAAAAAAAGTTTGTCCTTTCCATTTATTCAAAATTCCACCAAGGCAAAAATAGACCTTTTCGTGGACCATGCACAGGAGACGCAGTTGATAAACAGAAGGGGGATGATACAAAAAATCTTTTTAATCAGATGTTGAATTATATTATAACAGTCTCTTGATTCATTCAGCACGTCTGGTCACAGCATCTAATCAGTTTTATTTCTCTCCCATCCAGAGGGTCATACCATGGTGGCAGCCCACAGACTATGGGACTTACCTCCAACTCATCTTATAAATACCCCATTGCCACGAGTGCAGGATGCACAAATGTATGTATAAATGAATGCACTGTAGTCTAACACCATTAAAGCTTAAAATACACATAATATTTACTTATTGTATGCTAATGAGGTTGAATGTGTAAACTAACATGGTGCAATGTCATCCTCTAAAGTTATTAATGACAGTAGCTGCCCTATCTTTCTTTGGTCCACCCTCTTTTGATGTAGGAAGACGAGATTTATTTAAGGAGTCATGTAGGAGGAATTGATTTGCTTTGCCCATCCTTCCTTCAAGATTCACTTTCAGACAGCACCACCACAAAAGCAAACTATGACACATGGGATGTAACAATGGCCTATGTAATGGACAGACACCTGACATTTGAATGTTCTTGTTTTTCCTCTATGAGAGCGTTGTTTTTGTCTTGAAAGGAAGAGATTAGATTCACAGTGTCTTTCTTTCACGGCTGGGGTAGACAGCTTCTATTGAACTGGAAGTCTTTTTTTGCCTGTTCTTGTTTTTACCATTCAGTAGCCATGTAGTTTGTCTTTTGGAAACGTATTGGACAATGTGCTGAATTTCTGCTTGGCATTGAGCTGTAAAATAAAATTAAAATGTCATTCTCAACATTAATCTCAGACAAAATTCAAGCATAACTTTAACTTTACCGAGAAGCTTCTGCACCTCTTCTACTGACTGATAACTGCTTGTGAGTCGTGCTGTATCTGTTTATGTTGTGTTATTTATGCTGGTATGTACAGGAATGTGTAGTGCGGGGCAGGCCATAAGCAGTTACACACTGAAGATGGTGAATAATGATTTCTCGGTGCAATTGCAGACCATGTGTCCCGATGTGTTTAGAGGTCCATGGGGAGGAAGCCACTGCAGAGACTCTCCTGTGCAAACAATCAGAGAGTGTAGCTGTTCCCAAGGTATGTGAAAGCATCTATTTATTGCTCAACACGCTTCGGCTGTCACAGCAGGGTCCATGGGATTAACCATTACAATTCCCCTCTCCAGTAGTCCTATACCAAATTAATGCAATAACATGCACAGGAAAGGAGCTGTTTGAGAGAATGCTTGATCTTTGAGACCGTCAGAGACACACTGGATGTTTAGCCTTGTTGGTATCACTGCAGTTTTGTGCATTTTAGTAAAGTAGTCTGTCATATTGACTGTAGTTAATTAACAAGCTCGTGTCAGTCAAAACCCTCAGCTCACATAGAATATTCTGGGTTTATAAACGTTATACTACTGAGCACTGTCACTGCCAGAAAGAAGACTTTTCTTTAATCCCACAGGTCAGTGCATGGCAAATGAAAACTACATCGGACAGCTGAAGGAAACGTTTGCTACCAGTGTCCCAAGCAAAATCGCTGCTTTCTTTGGCGAGCCTATTCAGGTACTGATTTACGCTGTGAAGGACTGACTTAACTCAGCTGATTTTATGTCACAAATAAAAACATGAATTGATTAAGCAGCCTATGACCTCTCTAATATGGATTCGACTGGTTCATACAGGGGATGGGAGGAGCCGTGCAGTACCCGAAAAACTACTTTAAGGAGGCTTACAAACTTGTAAGAGAGAGAGGAGGAATCTGCATTGCTGATGAGGTTAGAGCCACATAACCCTTTGCACCAGTGTAATGCCATGCATGGCCAAGAGCATAAACTAACGGCTTGTATTTTAGAGCTTTAAAACACAGAGGACACAACAGAATCGTGTGATGCTTTCAGTCGAGCCTCTTGTTTTTGTTCTTAGTGTGTTTCCACGTCTTTTGTTCTTCCTTCATATATATATATATATATGCAGACATGTAATGATCTATTGTGTGTCTGGCAGGTCCAGACTGGATTTGGACGAACAGGAAGCCACTTCTGGGGTTTCCAAGGGTATGACGTCATTCCCGACATGGTTACAATGGCAAAGGGCATTGGAAACGGATTTCCAATGGGAGCTGTCGTGACAACTCCAGGTGTATTTTCCTTCATTAGTTCTAATATAATAATATATGTTTAAATGATCAAAAAGTCTTTATTTTCCCTTTCTTTATCTGAAAGATTAAAAACATTCAAGCAATTAAGAAAAACATTAACAGACATGATTCATAAGCTGATTGCCGTCTCAAAATGACCCTGAAATAGGTACAGTGTTTTTATTTTTGGGAGCGATGTAGCTGGTTGCCCCAGCTCCCTCTTTAGTAGTCAACCTTCAGATGCACCCTTATATTACTCAGAGAGACCACTTGTCTTTGTCCTTCCGCAATCCTAGAGGATGCCAATTACGTTGCTCAGGAACCAACATGCCCTGTGATAGTTTCACAAACTATGAGTGACGCATGCAGTCTGAAGAAATTGTGCTTGGAATATTATTGTGAAGACCGTGTGAGGTGTAGGAGTGAGCTTGTTTGTTCTTGTGTTTTCCAGAGATTGCTGCTTCCTTTGTGAAAGCTTTCCACTTCAACACCTTTGGAGGAAATCCTCTAGCCTGTGCCGTTGCGTCATCAGTGCTTGATGTAAGAAATAACGTAGTCTCTGTATATGATAGTGCTGTTTGCACGAGAGTTGAATTTAATCAAAATCCAGTCTTGATTTTTTAGGCCTACAGGTGCGTGGATATAACTGCGTATCTGATTTGTGGATAAAAGAGAAATTAATATTTTATAATTTTAGTTGAATTATTGCACTTCTTCTCTATCAGAGGCATAAAATGGCCTCAAGGTCTGGTGAGTTAAATTTATAGTGTGGTCCTTCGACAACACAATATCTGCACACAGCACAAAATCAAGTGTGTATTTCCTTTTTTTTTTTTTAAACTTTACTTTTATTGAGTTTTTTTCCAGACACATAAAACAAAACACAAACATACAAATATACACACGGAAAAGAGACATCAGACCGGGTCATCTACAGCAAAACGCAGTAACAGGCTTTGTTCAAAACGGGGCTGACAGAAATCAGGCTGGTGGATTGAGTCTTGGGGCTTTTAGGCACCCACAGTTCTCCATTTAAATCCATGATGCCTCTGTGCAGTCCACAAGATCACCAGGAGTAATACTTGTAATATCTATCTATCTTCAAGTGTGTATTTCTCATTTTCAAGCAGTATAGTAGATTGACCTTTTGAAAATATGGCTGCCGATTAGATCTTCAGCTGTTGATGCATATTCATTACTCGAAGAGTCCTTGGACGAGTTATTGAGCAGAAAATTGCATCAACAGTTAAATAGTTCTGTAAATGCGAGTATGAAAACCTGGTTTGAGGTGAGGTTAAGGTTTGTCCAGTAAATATGGAATATGTTAGAGTGTGTGTGTGTGTGGTGTGTGTGTGTGTGTGTGTGTGTGTGTGTGTGTGTGTGTGTGTGTGTGTGTGTGGTGAATGGATGAATAAGGGTTAAAAAAAAGCACGTTGGATCGATGCACTACTGCAGCCATTTATCATTCCACCGTCCTTGGGGGCTTCGAATAAATCTATTTTTTCCATGGAAGAGGAAAATCTGTCATGGAGCAAATAGAGGGAAAAAAAGCTACACCCCGTAGCGACGTAGATGACAACAAAATTGAAATGTAAAACAGCAATGTAGAACAATCTTTACACGTGTTGTAGGAGCCACAAATATTATCTTCCATCACTTACATTCTGTCAGGCTTTACTGGTGTACTTACGATGTGATATCTTATTTCTACACAAAGACATGTTTCAAATAAACTGCGTGAACTGCCCAACCGTTGGACAAGATAATGAGTTTCTTAATTGCTTTTTTTTTTTTTTAAACTTTAATAACATGAATAGCTTATGCATGCCACTGTAATCCATTTTCACTTAACAGACGATCAGAGAGGACGGCACCCAGCAGAACAGCCTCCGCGTGGGTACCTATCTGATGACAGAGCTGGCTAAGCTCAGAGACAAGTACGAGATCGTCGGTGATGTCCGTGGGAAAGGCCTGCAGATCGGTGTGGAAATGGTCAAAGACAAGGTACTGACTTCTCCACAGGTGCAGCACAAACGTGTGCCCCTGTGTCGCGCCTCTCACGGACACAGTTCAACAGCTCTCCGGTTAACCATTAGCCGCAGCAGCAGTGACCGTCTCTGATTGTGAGCACAGCTGCTGCAGTGCTTCTGCCTGAAACTTTGGTGTTTTTTAATCCGCACTTGCAGAACGAGAACTTTTTCTTAAAATATCACCATGGCTCTGGCGGAAGTACAAGTCTGTTAAGATTGCCGTTAGTCATATGTCCTGCTGTGTCTTTATACCGCTATTGGTTAGGGTGTAATTTAGACCACTCTTCTCCTGCAGTGCATTTTCCTTGTGACTTTCCTTTTCATTCACTAATTCTGAGGTGTAATTGCAGCACCGATCATAACTTTGTCCATGAAACACTTGGCTTACTCATACCTGCCATTGTAATTTAAGATATTTACGCTGTAATTTATACAGAAGGAGATTATACTGGAAGAGTGTCCTGCTCAAACTGAGAAATCTTTCCAATCTCTATTAGCAAAGAGGATAAGCTGTTAAATTATACCTTCACAAAGTCTTTTAAATCAATAAATTTAATTCAGTTTTAAATATAACTAACCTTGGTAAACCTGGAGAAAAGCATGCTTTAAGAAAAAAATTAAAAACAATTAGAAAACAAGGGGCTACGTAGTCTGGGAGACCTGTACATTGATGATATGTTTGCGAGTTTTAGCCAATTAACTAAAAACGCACACTACATCATTCCCACAGATACCAACTCCTAGTGGGATGGACCTGGCTCTCAAGGCTGGGCTCGACTATCATTAATACAATTTAAAGTCTTCCACAGGTTGCACAGTAGTAAGGAAAAACTTTCAAGGCTCTATCCTGACAAATTTGATGACAAGTGTAGTAGATGCTGACAGACTCCATGCAACCTTACCCACATGTTTGGGCATGTCCTAAGCTGTCTGAATCTCGGCAACGGTTTCATATTACAATTCCAGATATACTAGACTTAGAGCTAACCTCCACACCACAGCCACCCAAAACAACGTTATTGCCTTTGCTTCCCTTCCCTTATTCCCTTCCATAGGTCTTCTGAAATTGGAGAAGATCAAATTCTCACTTAGAGGTTCATCTGAAAGGTTTTATACCCATTGGAAAAGTGTATAGAACCTTAGATGATGGTGACTAATAGCTTACTAAAACCCTACATGCAGCTGCTTACACTGGTGCTTATGTACCTGGTCCCTCCCAGTCCATTAAGGATAAGTGGCTACTAGGACAAAGGCTCCCAGAGTGGCCCCATAATGTCACTGAATACACCGTAGTTGCTGTTACACATTCAGCTCAATCCATCCTTTCTCTATCGTCCACAGGCCAGCAGAGACCCGCTGTCTCCTGAGGCCATGAGTGGGATCTTTGAGGACATAAAAGACATGGGAGTCCTGATAGGGAAAGGAGGAGTATATGGACAGGTAAGAGCACTCGCAATGAAGTAGTCCGTCACGTTTTAGGGCAACGTGGTTTTAAGTAAATGTTGGTGTTTTTGAAAGGAAAAAGTTAAGAGTTTTTTCTTTATTTAAAAAAGAGTGGGTGACTGGGCTACATTAAAAAAATAACTAATTTAATGACTGATTCAGTTTCAATTAAGAACATCTTTTCATTCTTGAAAATGGTTTTCCATACAGCAGCCTGTAAATATTCACACATTCAAATCATACTTTGCTTTTATTCTCTTACAATCTCCCACTCTCATCTACTCAGACCTTCCGCATACAGCCCCCCATGTGCATCACAATGGAAGACGTAGACTTCTTCCTGGCGGTTTTTAACAAAGCCATCCTCGGCTACATGAACAAGGAATGATCGGGTCAGAGAAATAAGTCGCCATCAAGGACTGAATTTGGAAATCCACTCCGCTGCTGAATTTTTGTTAATCTCTCAAAATGTTGCCAATATATGATGTCTTTGACCAGCTCTGTTATAGCTGTGAGAACTCCCACGCTGCAACATTTTCTTCCTCCACAGTGACTCGGTTAATCAATGACCAGAGCAAACATCAGTAGTTTAATGAGGAAAACTCATTTTATAATTTGAATATACATCAGTGAGGTCTGTTTGCACTTTTGCACAATGTATATATCTATTCACACATGTTTGATGAAGTTACTATTTTTGCTTTTACAGATTTGATGATAAAAATGTGTCTTGACTTGCTAATAAAAAAAAAAAAAAAACAGCTTATGCAAAGCACGGGTGCATGTTTTGTTCCTAGAGGCATTATAGAAATGGTTCCAGGGTTGAATAAATACCAACATGTAGCATTACCTTTATTAGTAACACTACTACAGAGCTCTTCATGACAAACAAGATGACATGATTTGTGAAACACACATCTGATAGAGAGGATAAATGTATCCTCTATACATCCTGTAGGGTGTTTTGTTTCTTAAAAAATCTGATCAGCCAGCAAGCCTTCTGACCGTTGTTTCCTGTGTCCCTGCTGAGTCAAACCCTCTCTGAAGCAGTGCTATCTGTTCTTCCTCTTGTCTTTTTTGCTCTTGCTTGTGGAGCTATGGGGAGCGTTTGCGGAGATGGCGATGGCGTGGCCGCTCGTCTTCAGATGGTCGAACAACTTGTTCCTTGTTGGGAACTCGTGGTTACAGGTAACGCAGCAGAGGTTTACTTCCTTCTGGAGGTGGAAATGAAGATGGTGTTATTAAAAAGTATGTTTAAGCATGTTTCTCTATGTATGTGAGCTCCCATTAGAGCCTATAAAAACATCTGTAGGCATAAAATATTCATATATAATGGTAAACACTACGTTTCACTGTACAGACCTCAGGAAACTGCTCTCCCGTGGGCTGCTTGACGTTTTTGTCTTTCCCGCCTCCCTTCTTCCCCTTTGTCCTCCCAGAGCTGCGGCAAGGAAATACGCAAACACATTGTAAAACTGTATGTTATCCTGCATGATTTAATTCAGGAACACACTGTGTGCGAAGCCCTCCTCATCCTCATCACAGCTGTCAGTGAATCATTAGCAGCTCCAGTAACATCCTGCTCATTAAAAGGAGTTCAACAGTCTTCAAAAACCTGTGGATCCGGTTTTGCAAAATGTTGGTTTCCTTAGCTTTTGGGGGTGGCGTCAACAATTAAATATCAACGTTTGAAGTTGTTTTGTTTTTTTTCTTTTTAAAAAGGCAGTCAAAATATTTTTAAATCAGTCTTTGTCTGAAAACAGGAACCTACTCGATCTAAACAGGAAACCACAAGGCCAGCACAAGTCTAATTAGACTTAACAGGAGACATTCTGGGTTGGCACTAATCAAAAATGTTATGTAATCAGTAGACCAAATATGAACAACGCTACTCTGAAGCCAGACAGCATCATAAAGGGTGTAGAATCAGTGGCTATCAAAGCATGAATACCAGAAATACCTAAATCCCATTAAATGCAAACATTCAAGCAAATAAGAGAACTGAACAGTGACTTTTAGACTGATAAACACGCTAACAAACTGACCCCTTGACTTCTGTAGGAGGGAGATCCTCCTGGTTCTCAGGCTCTGCACACTCTGCAGGCTTCTCAGGGGCCTCTTCCTCGCAAAAGGTCGCGGTTTGCTGATCCTCGCCGTCCTCCTCCGGTGCACTTTGCTACAGAGGAAGAACAGAGGAGTCTGTCAAAAAGTTATCAACAAACACTAAACCAAAGCCATGCGCCGAAGGAAAGGCGTCTACTCACATGTACCACTTTCTGCTGCTTCTTTTTCCTCTTTTGTTTTTTCGAGAGCCTGTGAAGGTGAAATAAAAGAGCGAAACAAATCTCACACAGTGCTGCTGCAGGCCGACAAGCCAAGTGAAATAAATTCGAAGCTTCTTCAAGTATCACATTTAGACTTGACAAACTTTTGCCGTGGCTGTTCCTCCTCCTCTTCCTCCTCCTCTTCATTCTCTCCTCCCTCCTTTCCATCCAGGTTCAAACCAAGCGATTCCTCTTCTTCCTCCAGCTGTTGCCGCAGCAACGCCACCATCTCCCGGTGCTTTTTGGATTTCTCGTGGTTTTTCATGCTGTGCAGGGATAAAAAAAGGAACGATGAGGACGTGTGTAAATAGCAGATCAGATAGGAAAGCATTCAGAGACCGCCTGAGATGCATTTTGTCCACATTCTTTTAGCTGTGTGAATCTGAGTGAGATAGTTGTACGGCACAACAGCAGTAAAATCATTGATTAGCCTGCTTATGATTAAAAGAAATATACTCGCCACGGAGGCAAGTCTAAATTGCATTTAGTGCTTTTCTTGAATTCAACAAGTGAGACGCTTCAAGTAGAGAAGAAGAAAACCTCTCTGGAGATTTGTATTACCATAAGGTATTGGCAGGGGTCAGAATCTAATCATTGAGATGCTAAATTAATGCAGTTATTGTGGACAGTGATTTCGTTTTCGTGCTCCAAACACTTGAGCTGAAAACAATAACACTCAAGTGAATGGACTGGATTCATGGTATTCGTGCTTAAATTATTCATAACCAGGAAGAAGGAGGAGTGTGTGCTTGTGTGTGCTTGTGTGTGCGAGACTCACGCTTTATCCGATTTGAATGATTTGTCGCAGGCCGGGCAGTAGAGATCATCATAATCGTCAATGAGCAGGTCATCTCCATTGGGCTCATCTGCTTCTGTAAATGAACGTGCACGACACATCACTGAGGGTTAATTTGACCTTCATATCAAAATGAAAATAAATGAATTCAATATGCACTGTAAGCTGAAACCAAACATAAAAGCTTATTCGTAGTCTAATGACTCTGAGAGAAGCAGACAATGAACAGACCTGTTTGTTGGTCATTGTTAAAGCCTTGACTGTAAACAGGGTCCCTGCCAACGTTTTCTAATTTATAGCTCAGCCTTGAGTCTCTCATACTGATAACATGGAGATGTATAATTTATCATCTGCTTTAACGTCACTCCCCGCAGTTAATGTGTTTATATTCTTTCATTCATTTACTTAGTGATACGAGCAACGGTGGGAAAGCATCTGCTATTATTTTATATGTTTATATAAACTGCCTGGCCAAAAAAAAGTCGCCACCTGGATTTAACTAAGCAAATAGGTACGAGGCCTCCCGTTGGATAAATACTGTGTGAGCCATTATCTTTCAGCTGGCAACAATATATTTAACCTCAACTGATGCAATGAGTAACTTCTCATTTCTTAAACATCCATGTTGAAAGACACATCCCTTAGTCGTGGAAAAGATGCTTTAAAAAAAACTGGGTTAAAAACTGTCCAACGTATTATTAAAAACCATCGTCTCTGTGGTCGGAAAAAAAATCCTGATTGATTGTGATATGAAGTCGCATAAAACTGTGACACATTTGGATCCAATCGTGTCAGCATAGTTTCAGTTTCTTGTGACATCCATGATGCAAGGAGCTGAAGACATTAGCAAATATTAGCTAACAACTGTGTTAAAGGCGGCTGTGTCTGACCGCACAGAAGCCGAGACAGTCCATGCTTGGCAAAACAAAACGCTCTAGATTGCATTTGTTTCTACGCTGCAAGATACTGAAACCCTGTAGTCCAATCATTGGTGAAGTTGCAGCCGGACTTCTGGCTTTGTAACACGTGATGAAGGGAGTATTTAAATCAAGACTGATCTTCTCCTAATGCTAACCAAGCAGAGAGCGGCTCTATATAAATGCAGCTTAAAGCTCACATGCGGTCCCACTGACCTCCCTCTTCACTGTTCTTCTCCCGTGTGTCCGTGTCCAGCTCTTCTTCCTCACTCTCAGACGACGCGTCTCCAAACTCCTCTCCGTACTGAGCTTCCATCTGCTGCAGCTCCTTCTCAAGTTCGGACATAGCCGCCCAGCTCTGCTCCTTGTACTCCTCCGCCAGCCTTGAAGGACATAAAGTGCAGTATAAGGAAAAAGAAGTTGGTGGTGGGGAAAGTCACATCTATCCCAAATATCCTTTCTCTGCTCACTTGGCGTTTTGGAGCTTCTGCTTCCGTCTCAGCTCCTCCACCTTCTTGGTCTTCTCAGCGTTCTGCTCCTCCACCAGCTTCCTGTGGGCCTGCACGCGGCGGTCGCGCTTCCGGACGAAGGCGACCAGCTGCCGCACCAGGTCGTTGCGCTCCCTCCGCGCCTTTTCTCTGGTCTTCTTGTTTT
The DNA here is from genome assembly GCA_005024645.1 of Planiliza haematocheilus. NCBI lineage: Eukaryota > Metazoa > Chordata > Actinopteri > Mugiliformes > Mugilidae > Planiliza > Planiliza haematocheilus. The sequence goes on from SRSE01001181.1 coordinate 5,161,440, forward strand.
CCTTCTCCATGGCCCTCTTCTCCCAGCGGTTGGAGGCCTGCCTCGTGTCATACTCCTCCTTCCACGCAAAGTTCTTGCGAGTGCAGAAGCTCTGCCAGTAGCCATAAAACACATGCACTACCTGTGAAACAGAAAGAGAGACTCGTTAGGAGAACCGGCTTGGCAAAGATCCACAGATTCCAGTCGTGTTACTTCTAAAAGTGAAAACCTGCCAACTATGTTATTCACGCCACTGTCTTGCAAGAGGAACTTAAACAAGTGCCAAGCATGGGTGTGATTTACCGTATCATAGTCGCTTTGAGAATCTCCAAAGGGAGGAAACTCCTCCTCGTCTTCATCGTCCACTTTGCTGTGCTCCATCTCCTCCTTAACAATGGACTCAAAAAGGTTCCTGTACACTGTGTAAAAGCCCTAGGGACAGAGATGGATAATAAAAGAGGGAGAAAAGTCACAAAAAGGCACAAACAAATTACTTTCTCATGATTCTCATGACAACTCTGTGAGATGGTGTGGTTAAAGATAGGTTTGTGGATGAGAGAAGAGCATACAGTGGAGGGGTCAGGTGTCCCTGGCTGTAGTAGCAGAAATGTAACACTAGAGGGCAGCCTTGCTCACTGAAAACTGCTCAGGAGCCACTAATGCTTGCATTTGAGTTTGGTCGGCTAAATGTCACCATAAATTGCAGCCCTGTCCTCTGTTGCTATGGAGAGGGGTCGGTGGAAGGGATGCTGTTTGACTCCAGTCAATGCAGCGAGGCCACAAGCACAGGGAAGGTGAACAGCTCATGAACAAAACACAGATCTCACCAACATGTAGTGACATTTTGGTTTTAACTGAGGTGTAAAAACAGTTTTCATACCAGTATCTTATAAAGAGTGACTCATTAATTTAACCAGAACATCAACAGATGCTCGTCTTAATTTCTTGAGAAAGCAGGCGCATATTTATCCAGCATATCAGCATAATAGCTGAACAGCAGTAAAAATGTATTAATATCAAGCTGACTTCATGTTGAAATTTTACTCTGCTGGTGAGCTTGAATTCTTGCCATAAAGCCAAGAATGGGAACTTGTGATCACATGTGGTTGCGTTTGTGCTTTTAATTGAATTTGTTCATGTCATGAAGTTGAATATAAATGGTTATAAAGTTGATACGTTGGCGAACAAATCCCTCCAGTTGAGATTTGCCTCATGCACATCATGTTGGAATTAATGTGTTTCATCATTTCAGTGCGTCATGTGTGGCTAAAGTAGGAGTCTACGTCAAAAAGTAAAAAAAATAAAGTTAATTTCACTGATCATCACACATCATCACCAGGTCTGAGTGACCTAGGACGACCCCGTAGTGTCATCAGTGTCGTCTGTGTCATCACAACACAACATTCCATGGAACCTTCACTCAGAGTTCTAAATTCTGTTAAAGCTCCTTCACTTTCTCCTGGACCCTTCACTGCGAACAAACGCAAGAAAAGCCTCCCTCGATAAGAGAAAGTACCAAACGCCGGTAGCTATCTGAGCCGTCAGAGAACTGTGAGTACTCCTCTTCTTTACTTTACTACCTGTGCGTGAATTTAATCGGCTTAGACGCTTAGTAAATGTTACACTGATGGATGGATGGATGCTGTTAGCTTGTTCAGCATTTAGCTACGTGTTTTTATAAGCGGTTCAGGTGTGAAACAAGCTCAGTTATGCAGACAAATCAATTCAAAGAAATACACTGCTACATATTAATAGAATATTACAAAATATATATAAATATCTCAACCTTTTCTTCTTGGTTTTAAGCTCCCCGTCTCGGTAACGGAATATAAATGTGTTTGTTTAGTCTTTCCGATAGTTATAACTAATTTATTATGAATTAATTGCCTAAATGTTGACGTTTCTAATTCAGGCATTATCATTAACTCTAGATTTTTTTTATTTATTTATTTATTCATTCATTTCGGCAAGTCAATTCAATCATCATCACACATCAAAATCAATATCAGTATGAGTAAGAGAGACCTGGCCGAAAGGGAAAGCGGGAGAAGCCAAAGCTTATCTAGTCCCGCCCCCATTACACAGAGTACAGTTTTAGATGTTTTTTTTTTGTCATTTGACCTATTACAACAGAATATGAAAGCATAGCTGCAGTTCAGAATGAGACAATCAAATACAGAATTACATGTGTGTTCGCACATTATACATATTCTTCAGTCATGAGTGAACAACAGTCCCTTCTAATCGCCTGGTGAACCTAACATTTAGGTTCACCAGAACCCGCCTTCCGTGTTGAGAACACATGCGTATGACCTTTATCTGCACTAACTCTGCATCGCTGTATAACGTTCCATGGTTAATTTAACAAATTTCTTTTTGAAGACACTCAGATTCACTGAATTCTTGACCTCCTCGTCCAATTTATTCCACTGCTTAACCCCTGCAACAGTTACAGAAAAGGATTTTAATGTAGTTCGTACCATTTAACGCTTGTATATTAGATTCCCCCTTAAATTATGTCTCGTCTCTCTTTCTTGGAGTAGTAACTGCAAATTGTGAGGGAGGCTTTTCTTAGTGGCCTTGTACATTAGCTGAGCTGTTCAAAAGTTTGATAAGTCATTGAATTTGAGTATATTCGATTTGATAAATCACTGATTTGTGTGTGCCCTATACTTGGCATGATGTATGATTCTCACTGCTTTTTTTTGGAGTATTAATAAGGGATGTGTATTGCTTTTATACGTGTGTCCCCACACCTCTATGCAGTATTGCAGGTGAGGAGAGATTAGTGCGCAATACAAAAGATGAAGTGCTTTCTGATTTAGTAGTGTCTGTGCTCTCCAAAGTATGGACACACTCCTGGCCAGCTTACTTCTTAAGTGTTTTATATGCGACTTCCAACTTAACCTATCATCGATGATCACTCCTAACACTTTGCTTTCGTTAACCCTTTCAATATTTATTCCGTTTAATTGTATGTTAACGCTGGTATTTCGGCCCTTTTTCCCAAACAGCATGTATTTTGTTTTCCCCAGATTCAGTGATAATTTGTTTATATTAAACCACACATGAAGCTTTGCTATTTCAGTATTGATTGTTTCAACTAGTTGGTTCAAGTCATCCCCCGAGCAGAAAATATTGGTATCATCCGCGAATAGTATTAGTTTCAACATATTTGACACTTTACAGATGTCGTTTATATACAGTATAAACAGCTTTGGACCCAATACTGACCCCTGCGGGACCCCGCAGACTATATTCAAGCAAGTTGATGTGTTTTCCCCCATCTTGACATACTGAGATCTGTTATTTAAGTAGCTTCTGACCCAATCCAGTGCTGCTCCTCTAACACCATATCTTTCCAGCTTATCTATAAGAATTGTGTGATTAATGGTGTCAAATGCTTTTTTGAGGTCTATGAAAATTCCTATTGAGTGCAATTTCTGGTCAATAGCATCAGTGATGATTTCCACAGACTCAGGGCCATAGCGGTAGAATGGTTCTTTCTGAATCCATACTGGCTGTCGTAGAGCAGATTGTGTTTGTTGATGAATTTGTCTAGCCTATTGTTAAATAGTTTCTCTAGTATTTTTGATAATTGTGGTAGTATTGAGACTGGTCTGTAATTGGTAAATTCATGTATGTCACCATTCTTAAACAGTGGTACAACTTTGGCCACTTTCATCTTGTTGGGGAATGTCCCAGTTTGAAATGACAAGTTACAAATGTATGTTAAAGGTGAAATGATCCCGTCCAAAACATACTTGATTAGCCTCATATCAAGGTTGTTGACATCCGTAGAGGTTTTTGCTACGCATGTATTGACCAGGTGTCTAATCTCTGTTGTCTCCACTGGTGTGATAAACATTGAGTTTGGATTTCTGCCTCCCTTTTTATCAAAGTGGTCCCAGTTCAGGTCAGTGCAGTCTGGAATGTCCTTGGCTAGATCTGGCCCCACATTAACAAAGAATTCATTGAATCTGTCTGCTATGACTCCCATATTATCTTCCCTGATGTTATTGTCCTTGAAGTAGGGGGGGTAACTTGGTTTAGCCGCTTTGTTATTGGTCACTTTGTTTATAATATCCCATAATTTTCTGGTATAGCTCATATTATCTGCTAATAGTTTACTGTAATATTCTTTCTTGCAATTCTTTAGTATGTTATTTAGTTTATTTCTGTACCGTTTGTATTTCAGCTCTGATTGGATTGTCCTAAGTTTTAAAAACTGTCTGTACAGTGTGTTCTTCTTCTTGCAAGCGTTTATCAGTGATTTTGTGAGCCATGGTTTATCTTCCTTATTCTGTTTTTTGTGTCTTATTTTCACAGGACAGTATTTGTCGTACAACATTCTTAATATTTCCAAAAAGGAATCGTACGCCCCATTCACATCTGTTTCATTATAAACCTTACTCCAGTCTTGTCTCAGTAGTTCATTTTTCAGTGTTTTCATTCCCCCCTCACTTCTGATTCTCACATGTCTGCTCTTGTTCCGTGTTTGACTCGTAGTATGTTTCCTGTTATAGATAGCAAAGATCGGTAGGTGATCACTGATATCATTTATCAATAGACCACTTGTTATGTCATTCCCCATAATGTTGGTGAAAATATTATCAATTAGAGTAGCACTGTGTCTCGTGATCCTACTAGGTCGTGTGATGAGGGGGTGTAGCCCCATAGTATACATTGTAGTAATGAACTCATCCGTTAGTGTATTTTGACGTGGATTGAGTAAATCAATATTTAGGTCACCACAGATGAAAACCCTCTTTTGGCTTGTATTGGAGAATAATTCTCCCACACAATCATTGAACTTTTCTATTTTTGAATCAGGTGCTCTGTAAACACAACTTACAACTATATTTTTACCATCCTTGACAAGAATTTCGATTGTTACACATTCCATTAACCACCAAAGAGATGGATCACTCCTTTGAGCAAGCTGTGAATGACATCACATGGGAAGACGTGGTTGCCATGATCTGTTCGATGCCTGAGGACATCCCCAACAACCCTCCACCCGCATCCCCACCTTCTTCCAGGGCAATTAACACTGCCCAGCAAGAGGTCTACACCCAACCCGGAGCAGCTCCCAGCAGCTCTCAGCACCCTCGTCGATCAGCACCTGCTCCTGCACTGAACGTTGGGCAGCCTGCCTCCGTCATGCACCTCGGTCCCATGCAGGCTGGTTTCTCTGCTGCACCTTTACCGGTGTCACAGTAAGTTTGCTTTGCCAGTTTTGGTAAAAATGTCTTCGTCAAATGTTCTTTGTGGTATTTGTCTACCCGTTTAAATATCAGGACATTAAATATGTTTAATCACAGTGATGATTCGGAGGAAATGATGAATGAAATGGAAAAGGTGGAGGACATATTCCTGATGTACGCAGATGAAGACACACAGGACTACTGTACGCCTGCATATCCACCTTCTCCTCCTGGTGCCCATCAAGGGCCACACAATGTCATGGCATCTCATTTCACCTCTGCCGAGTCTGCTTCACCTTCAAAGGCGTCTACGTAAGTCAGCTTCGGCCATTTCGATAAAAATCTCCAGCTGCTTCTCTACCAAAACAAAAACATGAAGCTAACAAGTTAATGTTTTTTTTTAATTACAGTTCGATTTCTGAGCACGCTGCAGTAGAGGTGGAAGTGAAAAACACGATGGCCACTCTCTGGTCTTTTCCCGAAGACAGCCTCTCATACTCGCCACCATCGTCCCCACTGCCTCCTGTGGAGTCTGCTCCACGCTCAGAGACGTCAACGTAAGTTTTATTAAGACTGTCCAGCTGCCTTGTTAATTGCCTACCAGCATGAATATAATTCTAACAAGTCTCTTTAATCACAGTGCAGTTCCTCAGCACACTGGAAAGGAGAACAGAGGGGGAAAGGTGATTGCGGCTCCCCAGTTGACTCAGGGCATTTCAGCAGAGCCACCTCCTCCTGCATCTCGATTTTCCTCTGCCCAGCAACAGCCAGTGAAGGTCCAGAGCTCTGGCTGCTGGCGTCAGTCGGAGACTTTTCTTAGAGTGAATGCTGGGCAGCGTGCTCACCCCTCAGCAGTGGTCTCAACGCAAGTTAACTTTGGCCGCTTTTGGTTTAAAGGTCCAGCTGTTTGTTATTTGTGTTAGGCGTCTACCAGCATGAATGCCATATGCTAACAAGTCTCTTTAATCACAGTGCAGTTCCTGAGTGTGCTGCAAAGGATGTGGGATGGGAAAGGACGATTGCCACACCCAAATACCTTCGTCCTGAGTCTTCAGCTACTACTGCTCCTCTTACTGTTGCTGGTCCAACAGTCAACACCCAGTCTGGTTTTACACCCTCAGACTCTGGTGCACCGCCAATGGTGGCAAAGTAAGTTAGCTTTAACTCAATGAGCAATCTGTCCGTCCCGCTTTGTTCTGTTTACTTCATGTTTTTTTTCTATTTGTCAATATTGCCATAGAAAGAGAAAGAGGAAGAACCCGGATGAGAGTGGTCCACACATGAAGAAGCCACGAAACGCTTCTGTGGCATTTCAGGAGGAGGAGAGGCCTCGCGCTGCAGCGGCACCGGACATCAGTGTGGAAGCAAACAGCGAAGACGTTCCACAAAGATCCAGGATGCAGCTTGTGGCACCGGTGCAGAGGGCTGAGATGGAGCTTTCTACCTCGCAGTTTGTCCTGTGTCTTCCTTACGCTGCTGTTCCCGTGGCTACGTGTTGCATCTTTCTCCAACCACACGACCAGTGCTACGACCAGTACTACGGCCAGTATCTTATCCAGATAGACCCAGACAACGCCTACTGTTATTATCATGCTCCTACTGACTCTTTCATGCATCGCCAAGACTAACTGCACAGCTGCTTTCCTCATTCCTCCTTTATTAAATACGCAAACCGAGTGAATTGTTTCCATTTTACATGTCAGAGGAACCACGGGCATGGGAACCAAGTTTCACAGTAAACCATTCCAAAGCGGTTGAGATATTTCAGTGAAGAACACAACGGTTAACCTCGTGGGGGAAACAAAGACAGTCAGATTGTAGAAGTTTGTGTTAAACCATGAAGTAAATGTGGAGATATCTGATAATGGTAAGTGGAGAGGTTCTGCTAAGTCCCTGACTGACTGGGTTCACAAAAGTCAAAAGGATTCGTCTACGAATCCTCCCAAAAATAAGAGACCTGGGGATTTTTTTGTTTACAATGCAGTATCCACTTTTTTGACTGGATGCCTTAAAGGATTTGGTCGATGCAGCTGCTGGTGCACACCAAGCAGAACGATCCTTGCACATACAACCACTAACCTTCTCGTCATCTCCGAAGCCAGAGTAGCATGTGACCGTGAAGTACTGCAGCAGATCAATGCCATCGTCTTCATAATCTCCACTGAGCCCACCTTTCAGCAGAGCCTCCCTGTGATTGTCATACCTGGCACACGGAAAAGACAAACATTTTAGCCTTAACAGCAGTTAAGATATCGTCAGGAAGATCTCTGTAATGGGAGCAGTGTTGTCGCTGCTGCAGTACGCACCAGGCCCTCTCCTGTGGATCACTCAGGACATCATAAGCTGCCTGGATCAGCTTGAAGTGCTCCGCCGCCTCCTGAGCATTGTCCAAGTTTTTATCTGGAAAATAAACAGGGAGAACAGTACAAGTGTCAGGGTGAGCATCCTTAACAGGACACTATACAACCAAGATGAGCCAAGAAATGTTTATAAAGCTCTTGCTTATCATGTCATTTCAAAAGGTCATTTTTAATTTTTAATTCAACTAGCTGAGAGGTATGGTTTACAGAACTCAGCACAGGAAATAACCCAGGAGGCTGATTCAACACGTCTCAGCAGAGCAATGCAGATGTTTCTCCATCACAAATAAATACTGACATCTCAGCTGTCTCAACTACAACTCACCCGGATGCCACTTCAAGGCCAATTTACGGTACGCTTTCTTCAAATCATCGTCACCCGCGTCTCGTTTCACACCCAACACTTCATAGTGACACTTCATGATTAAAATAAATATGGGTAAACAGTAAATAGTGTTCACGTTGTTCCAAGCGAGGCTAACATTAGCATTTAGCTAGCAGCGGCATGCTAGCGACCGGGTAGCATTTATGCTTTATCGCTAAAAACAAATGGATTTCTGAGCCGGTAACGACAACACCGTCATACTTGGGCCTTACATATTCAAAACAGCGCACTGATATTTGTCGCCGACGCTCGGATACTAAGCTTTCAGATACCAGTTCGTGTGGCCGATAACACACAACTGTACTGCCTGGATGTATGCCACTAAGTCTCGCGAGATTTGTTCTTCTTTACTTGAAAAAAGTCGGCAAACTTTATTGAGCGACTGCTCTTTGTTGCCATCTATAGTTCAAATTCGATCAGTTCACACATTTCCAGCAAAATACATGAGACTTCGGTAAAAAAAATCCTTTTGACTATCAGGTTATTCTTTAAATGAGCCATTCTGATAACAATAAAAAGTGTGTTTACTGTTTTATTACTTCAAATCCTGTCACCATTATATTGTAAACTATTATTACCCCTTTTAGTTGTCACATGGTACCATCTAGTGGTCATAGGAAGACAAAATACTTTCAGATAATCTCCTAAATGTAGACTTAATCCCTAAAAGGGCAAGTTAGTCCGTATTTACCTCTATAAGCACCTGGGAGTCCACGTGAACATCAAATTGAATTGGAGGGGCAACCGTGATACTGTGTACAAGAAGGGACTGACTCTACCTCCTGATGAAGCTCAGATCTTTTAATATATGCAGCAAGTTGCTGGAGATGTTCTACCAGTCTGTTGTTGTGAGTGCCCTGTAATTTGCTGTGGTATGTTGGGGGAGCAGCACCAGCAAAGAGGACATAAGTAGGATCGACAAATTGATCCAAGCGGCTGGTCGTGTACAGGAGGACACTGGATAAACTGCTCCCCCTTCTTTCATGCTATTTTCAGTCCAGCTGTACAACAACTTACCTTTCTGTAACAGATAACGCCATGTTATTAATGTTAATGGGCACTATTGCACCTTACTAATCCTTCCTATGCATATGATATTTATCCATCTCTATGTCTTGTACATTTGTTCAAATGTTAATTTTTTGGTTATACTATTTTTATTCTATTTTGCTTATAGTTTATTTTACTTGTGGTTCTTAGGATCTGTGTTTCTTTATGTGCAACTAAGCTACTGTGAACAAGCAATTTCCCTTGTGGATCAAGAAAATTGATCTAAGTCTAAGTCGTACATGAAGGGTAACACATTTTAGGACCTTAAGTACTTTTAAATGTTTACATTTTGATCCCAGAGTGCGTTCCTAAATAAAGCTGTGTTTTATAATATTGCATTCAAGCAACTGACACTGAGTGGATTTTATTTTAATTTCTTGGTTTTATTATTCTGGGACTGTGTCACTTTGTTTGATTTTTTGCTGTTTTTTGTTGTTTTTTTGTAATACACATATTGAAATGCGAAAATGTTCAAATTTCCTGTTAGAGGATGTACATTATTATTTCAGTAAATATCGGAAAAGCTGTACAATAACATTATCTTGGTGTAAATGTCACAGAGAAAGAGAAAATTGTGGTTTACTTGCCCCAGTGAGAGATTGTATTGAAATTAGACAAAAAACAGACAGAAAACATCAAAAAAAACATTTAGATATGCATTTAAATATATGGTATAACGCAAATCAAAGTGCTAAAAGTGGTCAGTTTTTTGATTTGGTCTGTTTCCAGGTGCGCCCCTTCCTCCCGGTGTCTGTAGTACCACCTCCTCGCCACCAGATGTCTCTGTCTCCGCTCCGTCTGCACGTGTGCTGTCGGACCTCGTTGGATGCTAACGCGAGATTTTGCCTCCGCGTCGTCCAAACATGTCGACGTTCAAGAGAAAACGTGGAGGACAGGGTGCTCAAGATAAAAAGGCGAAAAAAGTCAAATTTGTCGCAGACGAAGGCGAAACACCTGGGGAAGTCGAAGAAACCAAGTTGAATGAATTTACAATCCCAGCACCGGTTTCTTTGGTGAGTCCTCTGCCTTGTTATTAGCTCGTGAAGTCAGCTAGCTAGTTAGCTTAACATAGTTTACCAATACACCGAGAATGTACAGTGTTTTGCTTGAGTACATTAAAGCTATTGTTAAACCGAAACTGCTTATACTCTGTTTATATTACTAAGTGATGTTACATAGTCAGAGAAAATGTGTTAGGTTTGATGTCATGTGGTAAACTTTCTTGTACAGGGCAAATGGACCAACAAGGAAAGGGTCCTCATTTTCTCCTCAAGAGGGGTCAACTTCAGAACAAGACATTTGATGAACGACCTGAGGACAATCATGCCTCATTCAAAAGCAGGTTAGTGTCATGTTACGTTCAGGGACATCGTTCTTTCACACAGTTATTTGCACTTTTATTACTAGCTGTAGTTTGACATGTATTAATAATAATATACTATTCTGCCTAGACACCAAAATGGACAGAAAGGACAAGTTGTTTGTCGTTAACGAGGTGAGCTTGGTTCAAGTCTATGTGTGCTCTTAATTAATTATCACATGTCTTGCAGCAGAGCTTAGTATTTGTGTTGTTTTTCCAGGTGTGTGAAATCAAAAACTGCAACAAATGCCTCTTTTTTGAGGCAAAGAAGAAGCAGGACCTCTACATGTGGTGAATACTTCTTCATCTTTTTTTTTAAAATGTCAAGTTTTACGCCAGAGAGTAAATCGTAAAGTGATTTCAATGATGTTCTCGCTGCGCAGGATATCAAACACCCCCAACGGACCTTCAGCGAAGTTTCTGGTTCAGAACAGTAAGTCAAATCTCTCCAGTACAGTTTTGGGGACGGTTGCACCAGCTGGACGTAAAAAGGATTTGTGTGTAAGCCTTATGATGCACATCCTCACTGCATTGACTGTTGCTATGGTTACTTGCTTTATGTTGGTTTACACAGAGAAGGTTATTTCAAATAAACTAATTATTCAGACTGTGAAACAAAAACAATTATTAAACTCTACGGCGGTCATAATCACTGTCGCCTCCCGTCCTCACACACTTCTGACAGCGCGCCCTCCCTCAAGAGTCAGACCACGTTAGTTTAGCATCTGCGTGGCACGCAGCCTGAACTCCAGCTGAAACGAGATCTCTCGATGAGTTTTGCCTCAGTTAACATCAAGAGGATTGTGCAGTATCTTAATTAATGTCTGCTGATCTTGAAGTCTCTCGGATGCAAGCTGGTGCAACTGTCCTAAAGAGCATTTTACGTCCAGGTGGTGCCATCAGCCCCAGAGGTGCAGCCTGACTTGGCACTGAAATATAATTATTCTATCATTGTCTCCCGCTACAGTTCATACTCTGGCTGAACTCAAAATGACAGGAAACTGCCTGAAAGGATCCAGACCGCTGCTCTCCTTTGACCCTGTGAGTAGATTAAGACTGTCACTGTGTTCAGTCATTAATACAAGCTGAAGAAACGGCCATTACCACAGTACACCAGTTATAATTGCACATTTTTTTTGCATGTATGTATCCTGAATGGTTATTTATTAGTATTATTCTGACCTGAGTAAGAGCTGAAGTTTCTTTGGTTTCCTCCTACAGAAATTTGACAAGGAGCCCCACTATGCTCTGCTGAAGGAGCTCTTCACCCAGGTGTGTTTTCAATTCACAAGGTCCATGTAAACATAAGGAAATCAGGACTCGTTCTGTTTAACATAAGCAGGAAGATGTTGCAGTAGATGTCTCTGCTTTGTTGCTTTCCTGCTGACAAGCCTGAACAAATTGTGTATCTTCCTGATTCCAAGTAAATATTTATTGCATTTTCATGTTGCAGACCTTTTCCACTCCACGCTACCACCCCAAGAGTCAGCCTTTCGTGGACCACGTCTTCACATTCACCATTGCAGACAACAGGATATGGTTTAGGAACTACCAGGTAATGTTTCATGTTTATACTTAGTAGATACTAGGGTTTTGATAAAAGTTGTGAGGGCCCTGAAATTAGATATTTGCTTATTTGTATTTGCTCCTCCCCCCCGTCCTCTCATTTCACATCCAGATCATTGAGGAGGACGCCTCTATAGTGGAGATCGGACCTCGCTTTGTCCTCAACCTAATAAAGATCTTTCAGGGGAGCTTTGGAGGGCCTACACTCTACGAAAACCCTTACTTCAAGTCTCCAAACATGGTATATATATATAATTCAGTGCATTCCAGCTGAAATTGGCTTTCGTGTGATGTTATTGAATCACGTTTTTAATGCGTCATTCTCTTCGTGCTCCCACAGCACCGGAGAGAGCTCCGACTGGCTGCTGCAGCCAAGGTGCGTGAGAAGCAGATGGTGAAGGAGATGCACAAAATGAAGAGGACGGAAACGAAGGAGGACCTGAACAGAGACGTCACGGCCGACGTCTTCCTAACCCCCGCCGAGGAGAAGCCCGTGCACATTGAGACAGAAGCACCTGAGCCCAAGGTGACGAAGAAGAAGAAAGCTTTCAAAAGACAGAGGATGAAGATGTCACGCAGGTAACTGGATGGACTGGATGAAGCAAACGACTTGCTGCTGCCATGATTCCAGTTTGTCTCAATATGGTGTTGTAACACAACAGTACCGCCATTTTCTGAAGTCCAATGTTATGAGCTTTTTGTCAGGCTCACGGTTCCATCATTGTAACACGACATGTGTTACAGTAAATCATCCTCATGAACGTGTTGAGTGCCTGTTGCTGTAACTGTTCCCTCATCGTGAGGGTTGTGTGATTGTAGCTGGACTTAAACTCATTTTTTCCCGTTTTGGATAAAAGTAAATATTCCATCAAAAAAAACTTGTTTATTGAGTTAAAATGAATACATTTGTTTTTTGTGACATTGAAATAAAACAGTTTGCCGTCAGTACTGTGTGATGTATACTCTCTATGTAGGTGTTGATATCTATTAACAGTTACAGCAGCGTGCAAAGCGGCAGAACTCGGGGCTATGGACAATATATATCAGTCAGGTCTTAATGTTATGGATTTTATGTTTCAGAAAAGATCAGATCTCTGCAGTAAACATAGGCAAACCTTGGCCACTGTTCCATTACTGCCCGTTTTATACTGAGTCACCGATAGTGTTTATGGAAAGAAGCCTTCGGACTCAAAGTAGCTTCATCTGCACAGTTGGAAACAATACAAAAAATAAATACATCATTTTCCATATTCAGCTTGCTGAACTAAAGAGTTTGACGCTGACAGATGCAGATCAAGTTGAGCAGCGATACTTGGATGAGTTCAGAAAAAGACTTCCAGCATTTATCCCATCGACGTTTCCTCTCCTCGATGTTGCACTCAGTCCACCTCTTCATCGGGACAGCAGTAATACTCCACGAAGCAGATCTGTCCGTCGTCGTTCCGGACGAGGTACTGCAGAGACAGGAAGCCCCGGTTGTCTGTCCTCACCGAGACTTTGCAGGACAGAGCCAAGGCCTTGGTGGACGGCTTCAGCAGAGACATCTTGTATCTGTCGTGGAGAGAACGAGATAGAATGTGGAGCTTTAATAAAAGGCATTCTGGCCAAATATATTCCTCAGTGTTTCTGTTGCAGACATTTAATGCATAGACACTGCTAATGTTTGCAAGATTTTAGGTGCTTAAATGTCTCCTGTCAACAAGCTCTGGTGCAAAGTAAGTCACAGTGCAGAGCCCCATGATTTATATAAAAAAATAACGTGGCAGCTTTTAAATCTCTCTCTTTAGATCTCAAAGGGACCACTCGAACAGCAGCATGGTCACTGAATTGTATTTGAAGATCTTAAACACCCAAACAGGTGCTTCGTGCTTCAACTTAGGAGCCATGCTGAGAAGTACAGTCAGTCCTGATGAGAGGGCTGATCAGCCGAGACATGAAAACATACTGTTTTCATTCATTTGCACAACATGTGGGAGTCAAACCGTAATTATAAACTGATTTGGGAGAAAAAACATCAACTGAATATCCACAGTTTTAGCTCGTAGTCAAGAGGCTACTTGTGTGAAGTATTTCCTCTAATCGCCACATTGCACAATTTCCTGTTTTGGCGCCAAGATGTATGGTACTTTATCAGAAAGCCCTGGAACACAACTGGGTTAATGAGGACATCCTGTCAGATCATAGCACTGCCCCCACAGGCTTGTACAGTAGTAGTGTTAATTTTATGAGCCATTTTATAGTTTTAGTTCAGTCTTAGTCCAGTTTCAATCGCCCTTGTAAATTTTTATCACATTTAGTCATCCTCATCCCGTTTTTATTTAGTCAAGTTTTAGTCCACTAAAAGCCAAGCATTTTAGTCTTCATCTTAGTCCACGACAACGTATTTTTATCTAGTTTAGTCTAGTCGACGAAAACTGTTGACATTTTAGTCTAGTTTTAGTCAAGACAATTATTTTACCCCTTTACCTTTTTTGTCAGCAAATAATATATAGCATATCCATATAATCTATAATTATTTCACATAGCATTTTCTCTCATCCTTTTCATAAAGGTGCATATTTATTTTTGAACCATAACAATTCAGACAAATAATGCCTGCATTTAAACAAATATAATACTGAATATCCGCAGTGAGTAATCAATAGAAAAAAAGTCATTTTGGTGGTGAACAACTCCTTTAATAACAAATGGATAACAAAAGTGCTGTGTCTTTAAAGCTAGTTCACATAAAACCTGAGGTCAGTATTAATATTATTACTGTCCTGTGTCCTTCCATTCATCTGTGTTCTCGTGTCCCTTGTGTCTGCCGCTCGGCCGGCTGCGAGTTGTGTGTGTGTGTGTGTAGCGTGTGTGTGAGGAACAGCGTGCCTGCGTCAGGCTGCGCAGCAGAGGAGACGGGAAGTCTAATATTTTGTCTCGTCTTAGTTAGTTCGTGAACGAAAATGACCATAGATTTTAAGTGAACTTCATTTTCGTCTCGTCTTTATTAGTCAATGAAAATACATACTGATTTAGTCCTATTTATCGTTTATTCATGTGGGATTTAGTCTCGTCTAGTCTAGTTTTCGTCCGTAGAAAAATGTGCGTTGACGAACATATTTCGTCATAGTTTTCGTTAACGAAATTAACACTATACAGTAGACACTAGGCATGATGGGTACTTCACTTCATCTGCCTCTCTTCTTACCCTGATGCGCCCATCACTCTGGAACGGGGTAAATCTGGTGTGGCTATAGTGACATACCATCA
Organism: Planiliza haematocheilus; assembly: GCA_005024645.1. Taxonomy (NCBI): domain Eukaryota; kingdom Metazoa; phylum Chordata; class Actinopteri; order Mugiliformes; family Mugilidae; genus Planiliza; species Planiliza haematocheilus. The sequence continues at coordinate 5,176,596 of SRSE01001181.1, forward strand.
CATACACGTGTTGGGAAAGCTACTAATTATCTATGTATTAATCCACTACTTTGTGTGGCTGCCATTCTGCAACTACAGTCTCCTTTTTTTCTTCTTCTATTGTTTTAACAATGCACTCTTCTCTTCGTGTCCGTACTAACCTGTGGGTTTGTGTCTCAGTGCACTTGAACAGCTCCATCATGTCCGAGTCTTTGGAATAATCATAATGAGCATTTCCAGCGTTTCCAAACGTAGACAGCCTGGAGTGGGGAACAAATCAAACATCAGTGGGTTTAAAAGTGCGCTGGTAAAAGAAGCATCTGTGAGTAAGAGTTATGAAACTGTAGACCAGAAAAGTAAAAAAAAAGTGAAGATCCAGGGCAACAAACTCTGGCCCACAGTAACAATTAATGGTACATTTAATAAATTGTTAAATCTCATGCGTTGAATTTATTAATCTTCAGTGATGATGCTGTGGGGGAGTAAATTTCTGTCACCTACAGTTAAAGTGTGCCTTTTTCACCTTGAAAGAACTGGCTATAAGTTTAACTACTGCAAGTAAACTGTCTCTTTTTACACGTTATCATGACTGATGAGCCAACATCAGTCATGATCCAGAACATGTAGTATAGTTTGAAGGCCCACCTGAAGTATGGCTGGCTGGGGGACATAGTAATCTGTAGCACCTCACTGGTCATGTCCAGTTCAGAGAAGGCTTCCTTCAGACTCTCTGACTGCAGGATCACCTTTGAAAGGAGTGAGAGACACATGACTATTAATCAGTTTAATGTTTTCATAACGACTGCAGATACTGTCATATACATTCCTAACCAACTATTAACGTACGCAAGACACCAAAAAGTTATATTAAAACGGGGAAGAAAACCTTGTTTGTGACATTGGAGCTGCAGAATTCAAAGTCAATCGGCTCTTCTGGTTCTTGTGTGTTAATCTTGCAAACAGTCACCACACCACCTTCCTCCAAGAACAGCGTGAGGGGGTAACCATAGCCTCTGTAGCACATCCGTACGGCTGTTGATATTCCTGGCAAGGTCATATGGGAGATGTTAACTCATGTTTGAGGTGGGTAATGTATGTCTAGCTTCATTATATCTCTTTATAACATTTTCTTTACCTGGTACTGTGCTTCCTCCAAAGATATTGAGGCAGTCCATCAGGACAGTGAGGTTGATCTGAAAACCCACCATATCTTCCTTTATGGTGAACTCTTGGAAGATCTCAGCCTGGAAGAAAAAAGTCAACTTTGTTCATATAAAGTAAATTAATGTTTGGGACAAATCTAGAGTTAAAAAAAAGACAAAGGGACCTGTATGAAGGCATTGGCTTGCAGGCATTTGGATTCCTCCACAGTGACTTTCAGCCCGTTGGTTGTGGCTGTGAAGATGGCATGGTCTTTGAAGGTGATGGCTTTCAGTATGTTGGAGAGATTCCGAGCATTATCCAAACAGGCCATCAGCACGTACTGTTCATCATCTCCCTGAGACTGAGTGGACAGAGGCATCGTGGCGCTGGAACGAAGGCACATAAAAATGGTAATTAAAATGTTTGTGGCGCCTATTTGAGTGTGACCCGAATACAATATCATTATTAGTAAGCAAAATATTTTATTGTAAATAGTACAAAACTGCAATCCCTCTCGGTTGTTGACGTATCCAAGCTAGGCTATAAAGTAGATGTTTACACGGGTGAAAACGACGTAAATAAATAAGCTGCAGTTAGTTACACGGTCACATTCATAACTATGTACAATCTTAGTTAAATTAACTTAAGAAAATGTGTCTAGAAACTATAATTTAGAGCCTGTCACTTACAAAGTAGTAATTCAGCAACTCATACGGCCGTGTTTTGAAGAAAGGCGCCCTATTTGTTCCAACTTCCGCGTAACTGCCAAAACATCCGTGAAGAAGAAAAAGCCCGACTTCCGGGTGTTCTTCTTCTCCTGCGGAAGTAGGATTTGCGTATGTGAGCTGACGTTCCAGAGGTTTCGAGGAGTCCAAAACACACGGGAATTATATAAATCTCCACCGGCGCAGCTCTTGTGCTTTGTGATCTACACAGGTGAGGCTATTTACTCGGTTTATGTCATGTGGTTGGCAGAACATGTTGAAGTTTTATTCCTACGTGTTGGGTATAGTTTTTATATGTTATGTTAGCCACCGAGTGATAGCAGGACGCTAGCAAGTTAGCTAACAGTGATGGCGTTAGAGCAAAATAGTTCCTCTGATCATTAACAGATACTACACAACAAATTACCAATAATAAGTAAATAATTAACATCGCGTAAAATATATACATTGGTAGGTCGACAGTGAAAATAATAAATAATTGTTGAGTTTGCTAAGGCGAGCCTTCTTCTTCTTCTACGGTTAATTAAAGTTGTTTAAGTTGACTCTTAAAAATCAGGGTTGTTGACGATTCCCTGACCGATGGTAAGTACTGTATGTTGACACTGATGTTTTAACTTAAATGGCGTGAAGAATAAAAAATACAGTCCAGATCTCGACACGTTTATTCGTCTTGTGCTAATCTGTCTACTCTGCATTTAAGTTCCTCTTCAACAAAACGTGAAATGCCTTTTAGTCATCTGCAGATGTCACATCACATGAATGCTTGTTCAGAGGCACATATCTGATGAACAACTTACTAAATAACACATAGTAACAACACAATAAGAAGTGGTTATTGAGAGGAACATGCACTATTATATATTTAGTCCACCAATGAATCTGTGTGTCTTCTTTCTCTGTTTCAGTTTTTTCCATATTCGACGGCCAGTCTGAGCCCCAGCCATGGTGTGCATTCCCTGCATTGTGATTCCTGTTCTTTTATGGGTCTACAAGAGGTTCCTGGAGCCGTACCTCTATCCAATCATTTCACCTATCATTAATACATTCTGGAGCAAAAAAGCGGTCCAGGGGACTGGCACTAGTGACAAAAAAGTCAGTGAAACTAGTAATGGGGTTTGCAAGGTATGTTAATGAACTTTTCAGCGATTAAACCCTTTGGATTTCTTTATTTGTTTATGGCTTTTTTAGTGTTGTTATTATGGATTTTTATATGTGGTGTTGTATGAATGTGTGATACATGGTGCATTGTTATTTCAGCCATATTAGCTTGCTCCAATGCAGACTGTAAATTCTTCTACATCAGATAGATTTACTTTTGGCAGTGGTGAAGAAGACAGTGTCTCAGTGTCATCAAACTCTTATTGCTTTGATTGATAGACTCCTAGTGGGAAAAATGACACACTATGCATTTAGCATGAGCCTTTCATGAGTGTTGATAACTGCCTTTTAAAGCCATTGTCTTTCCCATGTCTTTCAGCCTGAAAGCAACGGTGAAGCGACTGCCAATGGATCAACTATAGCAGCAGATAAGAAGACAGACTGACGACTTTAAACCTTAATAATGCATTCAAAACAGTGTACATATTCTATTAATATAATGTAGAGAAACTATGAATTAATTTATCAGTCTTGTTCAAATGGATTGGTGTGTATAACCTTCCAAAGCTGTTAATTATTTTTTTCCATTAACATTGTTGATATATTTTCATTGTTAATCATGAATTAGTACATTTGTTTACTGTGTTTAATACTTGGTTTAGCTGATGTATATTTTCTAAGACAGAATTGCAGTTTAATTAAAGAAAGAAATCCTTCAAATACAAAATGGCTAATTTTCTGTTTCTTTACCAAGTTAAGCTGCGACTTAATCTCGTGATGGCATACTTTGCTAGTATTTTATGATATTTCAAATTCTGTTGATGTGATTGCAATAACCTAGTCTGAGATTGAACATTACGTTTATTTTTTTTATTTGAGGTTGATGGTGCTTTGAAAAGGAAACGGATAATAATTAATCAGAGGCAACATTAATTAATCCCTTCAATGAAAGTCCTGTACGTTCAGATCAAGAAATCACCTTACCAAAAGTTTTTACAGCACTGTAATGCACGTGCAAGTCCAACTGCAATTAATTCAAATAAATTCGTAATAATTTGAATACCTGTACCTTTTAAAACAAACATGCAATGTTTTCCTTATACATATATCAGATTAAAAATTGACTTTTTAATCCTTTTGACTTTTGGGAATGCCAGACTTTTCCTCTAGCACAACCATGTGGTGGATATTGACAGATATTAAATGTAAGTTACAACGTATGCTCAAGGTCCATAGGGGGCACAGCGAGGCAACGACTTAATAGAACCTCTTATATCAGATAGCTTCACTTTTACTCAGCACAAAATATACAAATATCCGACTGTACTGTACTAACCCTAACCTCCTTATTTGTCAGTCCACTATACATCTAACCGTTGTGGAGGTTGTACATGCATCCTGTTCTGTCAGGCTCCTGTGAGCTCTGAGAGTGCCTCACATCCTTGTAACATGGCCATGTGCTGATAGACCTACATATCCTCAATTACTGATCTACCTTATGGATGTTTACAGTGGGTGCAGTCAATACACTGTAATCAACAAGCATAATAACCCCATCAGCTTCCATTTACCTTTCCTGGGTTACTGCTTCTGTCGGTGTATATGACCCCAGGAGCTACATGCAGGTTGGCTTTGATTCCTGTGACCTTCCCTCAAACACCCCTGGGTATCTGTTACATGATCCCTCCACACTCCCAGGTGATACTCTGCTTCCACAAGACCAGTCCACTTTCAACTTCTTGATCCAGTCGCTTCCCAGTAGTGCTGGACCATTACGTCACAAACAAGTGTGTCACAAATTCCAATGCAGCTTATTTTTACTGATTGTTTACTGGAGTGTTTTATTTCTGTTTAGATTACCATCCATATTTATTTATATTAATAAGAACATTTGATGTGTGTCAATGAAAAAAAATAACAGCTGAAATATTATATAATATTTAATTAAATAATTTTGCGTATATGTTCATTGTTAAGATTCCTGTTTTCTTTTTCACACGTTTTTAGATATAAAAATATCTAAAATAAATACATTGAATAACGGTTCACACCTCATGTTTTTGGATAGACTAATATGGAATTATATTATTAATTATATTAATTATAATAATAAAGAAAGACTGTTGATAAAGCACAAGTTTTTAATCTTTACGCTAGAAATAGGCGAAGTTATTTTCATACTGCGTGTGTTGTGTCCGCCGCCATCGGGAGATTCGTTTCTACAACGTCACCGACGTAATCAACGCCCCCATGTCGTCATTACGCAGGGGGTGGCGACGTGGAAAACATGGAGGACAGGAGTATGTAGAGTAAACTTAACTGACTAAAATACGGCACAATTTCAGACATTTGCCTCGGTTGAACGACACTGGATAAACAAAAGACAAAATACAGCAGACTGACGTGAAGAAACATTCGCATCTTAACGGTTGTGGGAGTCAACAGAGCCAAGGAAGTTGCGAGAAGCATTTATGACAGGTAAGCCGAGCCGTCAGCTGATTGCAAACAAGCAGTGGACGTTAGCTGCTTTCTGGGCAGAAATTTAGTAACCGTCGTTTAATAAGACACTCTCCTGAGTCAGTCATTTGATTAGCTGTGATTTCATCATAATGTAGGACTGTTGGCTAACTGTGTTGACTGAAACAACTGCCTAGAAGGCTATTTCCTGCACTTGGCATTAGCTAGCTAACGCCATGCAAGTTAGGTTTACTAAAGACAGAAATATGAACAGATATAGTTAAATACTCATTAATGAGACCACTGGATATGATAAACAGCTTCACAACTGTCAATTCCCAAGTGATATTAAGCGCATGTTAAGCAAATAACTGTGTAAATCCCCTTCTTGTTTCCACCTAGTCTCTCACTTGCATTAATAAATGATTTACTGTGTGATCCTAGTGTGCTCCAGTTCAGCTGTGCTGGATACACCTGTATACCCAAGGTGTGTCATTTCAAAAAAACACAGCACACGTCCTGGTTCACTGTGTGTCATTAACACCGTGCCATTGTTGAATAAATATCCCTTAGAAAAGGATGTCCACCTTTATGCATATTACATCTGGATAAATGTCTCATAACGAGTCCCATAAGTGGCTGTGGGCCCTTTAGAAAAAGGATCATTTCTGACAACTAGACAACTTGATCAAAGCATCTTTATAATAATTGGATGTCCCTGGTCTCCAGTGGTTAAGGTCTTAGGCGGCCAAGGCTCACTGATACACAAGGGAAGGGAAGGCTGGTCTGTATGGTTCAGTTAAACTGATCAACGTCTGTAGCTCAGATTGCTGAAAAACATCTGGTTCGGATGGAACGAGGCTGCAACACACAGTACGTCACAGTTTGTTTTGTATGGAGCTGCCTAGCTGCACATCAGTCATGGTGCCCATGTTGATCCCTGTCCACAATTCATAGCGCCTACCATGGGCACGTGAGCATCAGAATTGGATGGGAACAGGTGTGTATGCACTTGCCGTGGGGAATCAGCTGGTACTTATCAAAGCAGTAAATACCAGGACCCAAGTTTCCCACAAGAAAATTACTAATTAGTCGGTGGTTTTAATGTTGCGGCTGCTTGGTGTCGGTATTTTATTAATACACTTTTCTTTGCCTCAGGATTTGGCACATGCCCGCTGAAAAAGCAGTGAAGAGTGGCGAATCTGGCTGAGTGGAGCCAGTAAAGATGGGAGCCAACACAAGTCATGTCAGTGACCTGTCCGATAACACCAGCCTCAAGGCCCTGGTGGGCACGGAATCCATATCGGAGAATGACCCCTTCTGGAACCAGCTCATCTCCTTCACCTTCATTAGTCCCACCTGCAGGTAAATACACGCAGGAAACGTTCCTGTTTGGACGGTCAGAGTGTTTTTTTTGCTGGAGTGTTGCAGTTCTGTGTGACTGCCCCACTTCTTTCTTTTGAGTTAGGGTCCAGCTCATGATAAAATGGAGCAGTTAGTACGGCTTGCAGTTCATGTTTAAATAGGCTATGAGTTCAAAGCCACTAAGAGCACCTTCTGTAAAAAGTTTTAAGCCAGCCTCTTCCCTACTTAAAGGACCTTCATACCAAATTCTTTTAAAGTACTGATAAGGAGAAGAACTGCTCTTTGCAGCTCGAGATTAGATCTAAACAGGCCAAACAGACAGTAACTGAAACCAGGTAGAGGTAAAATTCATTGTCACATATTTTTCTAAATTACTGTATTAACTCGTGTGTGTAGAGCATCTGTTCAAGTAATTGTATACTATACCAACAGACGTGGTCTGTCCATGGAGGCTCCCGCCCAGGATCCTACAGTTAACTAAATAGGATGTTTGCAGAGCTCACCTTCAATGATCCGGAAAGATTACCGCCCTGCCTGTATGAGGACAGTCTAGTTAACCTTTAACACTGAACTCTGTAAATAGTGTTGAGAAGTAGAGACGCTGCTTTCCCTTATGGAGACAGACTTGTGACTGCTGTTACATATTAACTTAGTTGGAGTGTCTTCTTCATTCTGGGCTCCACAGAAATATCCTAGAGACAGAAAGTGGACTTAGAGTAACCTTTAATATCCAGACTATGCAAAATAAATAGAAAACCAACAAACACGAGAACAGATAGCCTTACATCCATATCACATCTTAAAGTATATTACTTTTTAATATACTATATTATACTGTATATGCTTTATGTTTCATTATTCAGTCTTTCTCCTTTGTTTAAGCAAGATTCTGCTATGAAAATGAATTCCATGCCACCACGGATCAGTAACTAAATACTGAGAAGTGATTTGATAGTACTAATACTATTAATGCATTTTCAATGTTAACTAATTAGCTACAGTGCCTATAAAAGGTATTCATTCCTTTCATTTGATCTGTCAAAGTGAAAGTGAAAGCAGATTTCTACAAAGCAATGTCAGTTAAATAAAAGACAAATTTTATTCACTATGAGCTATATTCATTCATTCATTCATTCATTTTCTGTGAGCTCTTGTCCTCTGGAGTTGCTGGAGCGTGTCCAAGCTGTCATTGAGCGAGAGGCGGGGACCATGTGCTAGTTAGGCATAAAGATATTACACATTTAAATGAACAGTTTCACATAATGGACATATATTCTTAGAGTTTCCTTATCTTCCTGATCCTTCTGTCCGGTCTTTAGCTTAGCATAGAAACAGGAAACAAAGGCAAACAGCTATCCTGCCTCTATCAAAACGTAAAACAAAACCTGCCTTCGAGCACCGCTGAACTCATCTCTAATTAACACACTACGTCACATTTGTTTAATCCAAACAAAAGCAAGCTGGTTTTGTGCTAGACTATTTCTACGCCATGAGCAGATGCCAGGATGTCAGCAACAATGAGTGTTAGATGTCCAGAAAAGCATTTATCTCCAAGCATGAAGCGTTGGAGACTTTTTAGTCTGTGCGCTGAATAACATGACTGTTGTTATTATTTACCACTTAGATATGGAAGATATATAATCCGCTCATGTAACTCTATGGATTTTACTAAATGACTGGTTAGTACGACTCATCTAGTCTTGCGCTTGTTCTGGCTTGTAAGAACTAAGAAAAAATTCGTTTTTTGCTTAAGATTAAAGTAATGTCCAGAGGGTACACTGTCAAAAATGAGAAGCACTTCTCTATGGCAAACTCTGACATGACTGTACAACCTAACATGTCTTGAAATACTTACTGAAAGAAGCATTTGTCTCACTTTTTGTAGTATTTCCATCCCTGCAGACATCTGAGGATTGCAAATTGCCAACTACGTGAACGCTGTTGACTTATTTGTTGTGTCTTCTGTTTCACAGCGGAGACTCTAAGTTGCTGGAGGAGGCTGTCATTCCACTAGCAAAGACCTTCAGTATGTTTGCCTCATTTCATCATTTAAACTCTTTATCTTAAGTTATGAAATTATGAGGTTTTTGTAATTCGTGAAATGCTGGTTTTGAGGAAGTTTTCTTTTTTTCAAGTTGAAAACAATCCCAGGACGGGGAACTTCGGCGCTCTTGTGAGAATTTTCCTGGGACGAACCAAAGAGCTGAAAATCTCTACAGAATGCCAAGAGTGAGTATGAGAACCTGACAGGAGGAACGGATGACTGTGTCGGTAATGATAGACCCCGTGAAGGCCACTTATTGTTTGATTGCAGGCAAGCAGGGGATCTCAGTTTTTAAAAGGGGGAGAAACGCTGAAGCTGTGGCACTTTCCCATGAGAAAGCTGCTGCGGCATAACCATCAACATGTGCGGCAATAATCTGCACTCCCCGCCGAGCTCCGTTTCCACAGAATGACCCTGCCCAAGTCCCCAAGCGCATTAAATGCTGCAGTTATCACTCCCTGTCTAATTTTTTTTCCGCGTTTCGTAACAGATTTTCTCCCACAAATCGACATTTTCTTGGTGTAACATAATTGCCATGTGCAAACAGTTAATTTGTGGGGATGATTAGACACTCGTGTTGATCTTCAGCGGTTGTGAAACATTGTGGCTTGCGCTGTGTGGTTCCAGTCATTTATTTTCCTCTACATTTGTTTCTCACCAACTTTTTAACTCAATTATCTCAGCTATAATGGTATAGGATATGACGTGTTACAAAGAGAAACACGTTTGAACCTCCCTAAACTTGTGTTTTTTTGTTGTAATTTTTTGGCATCATCACAAAGTAGTGAAGTGGGAGAGCATCTTGTCAAGCTAAAATAACTGAGATGGCCTGGAGGGACTGTGAATGTGACCTTTATTCCAAGTATGCTTCACCGGTTCCTCTCAGTGGTAGATAATTATTCAAATCTAAAAACCTGATTGGTTTTTATTAATTACAGTGAGGGGAGTTAACTGCTTCCTTGCTCCTTTCCGTGAAGGTCAGAGCTCTGGGTTAAGCACAGAGTGACACTTTTAGGCAGATTTTAAGTCGAGGGATGCAAAGCTGGTATTATAAGAGGAAGGTGTATAACTCGAGTTAGCAGGAAAAGGAAGGTGATCTTACAAAATATTGTCCAGGCTGTACACAGAGATTTGATAACACTATGACCACCTCCAAATGTGGTCTGGCTGATCCCACTATGTTTCCAATTAGGGATGTCCGATAATATCGACCCTTTTATAACCGATATTTGTTCTGTAGCTTCAGCATTTCCGAGTCTGCATGAACGCAGCATGGGACGTTAACAGGCGCGTGCTTGATGGCGTATAACAACAACAACACGCTAGTCTCGTAGGTTGCTAACCGTGGCTAACATGCTAGCTCGCCCCGTGTATGAGATGTCCATGGTTAACTTCTTTTGCACAGACAGTGTTTACATTTGAAAAGCCATGTTGCATTTATGTTTGCATCCAGTGGGACATCGCAATAAAATTTGTCATAATGTGTTAATTCCATAATAGGTGATATGTTATGTTGTTACCTAACAATTCTGGTGTAAAAAGACTGCATATATCGGTATCGGGTGATAGTTGGACAATATCGGAATATCGGATATCGGCAGAAAAGCCAATATCGAGCATCCCTATTTCCAATGCATTTACACCAGATCTCATATTAATGCTAAGTGTAAAAACGTTGTAGAGCAAAAGGCTTTATCCTCTTTGGTTTGTAACAAAGCATACTAAGCAACTCTTTTAACTATATATCACTGAAGTACCTACACGGTCACCCAAGCTTTCCCTTGGTAAATAACTTACAAGAACAAATGGTGGGTAGCCTGCTTCAAAATACCCATGAGATGTCTTTGTTGTGCTTCTCTTCCACAGTCAGCTGTTTATCTGGCAGGCCCACAATGCACTGTTCATGATTCGCTGCCTGCTCAAGGTGTTCATCAGGGAGATGAGTGAGGACGAGCTGCACCTACAGTTCTCCTACCAGGAGAGGGCACCAGGCTTCTGTGGAGGTGAGCCATTTGGAGCGTGCAAACTGAGGGATTCAAGTCTTCCCAGGATTCAAGAACCGATGAGAGAGCAACTTTTTTTAATCATCCAGCTACAGGCTCCATTGATTAATTACAATAAACTGCCAAAGGGTCAAATGCGTAAAGCAAGAGAGTCGCAACTTATATTGAATTAATTAATTCACTTATTTTCCATTATGCTTCTGCCGTTATGATCGGGAAGCAAACATAAAACTAATTTTATGTTAGATCCAAAGCTCTGTCCTCCCCATTAGCTAATATCCCTCCGTGTTATTCCTTTTGTAGAGGAATGGTGCAGTGGGAGATGGAAAGAGCAAAGATAGTCTGACAATGATCAGCAGGGAGTTGCCATATGTGTCTCACGTAGTAACTCCCTCAACCCCTTGTGTAGAAACGGGGAGCGAGGACCTCCTTGAGGAGCTGTTGTCCAACCTGGTTCACCTGATTGTCGAAGTTCCCCTGCTGTGAGTATCTTCCTTGTTTGTCGGGTGTGTACGGATGTGTGTGTGAAGGGAAGGTTGAATCCAAACACCCCGCTGCGTCTCGCATACACTGAAAAGGTCAGACTGTAAAACTGTAAAAAGACATTTCACGTCCGTCCCCGCACGCTCTGTGAGAACACATCGCTTTTGCTCAGTTTCTCAGCCCTTCGTTTTTGTTTGTTTTAAATGTTATTGCAGATTTCTTTGGGTTGTTAGTGTGACTTGAGTGTTAGTCCATTAATGAAAAGCAGTTTGCGAAAAGTTTTGATTCACCATCCAAAAGATGAAGCATACCAGACTGACTGTCTGATCTGGCATGAATAGGACGGGGTGTCACTGAAAGAATGAAGAAAGAGAGAAAGTGTTGTTTTAGTGGAAGAGAAAAGGGTTGGAAGTGAAAGTTTAAAAGCGAGTGAGTAGGAGAGCAATGTTTGAAAAATGGTATCAGCCTTTACTCCCACTGGGCGGTGCGAGCACAAAAGCACTCTGGATTAACGAGGGAATATTTTACTTATCAATGGATGAATTATTTCCCTCTTTTCCCTTGTCTGTATTGTGTCATCCCTCCTCTCGCTGTCTACCAACGTCTTCCACTCTCGCCGTCTCGTCCGCTTTCTCTCCTTTCCCTCCGCCGTCTCCAGACATCAAACCCTGGCTCTGGTGTGAGAGCGTTCGACATTCCAACATTATTCATTGTTTCAAGCTTAAAGACTCTCACTGTTTTTCTTCCTTTCACCACTTCGTGGCTGTCGGCCCATTTCCTCTCTACGTGCCGCCGGTTCAGATTTTGGGACTCCTACCGTTCTTTTGGTATTTGCTCAAATCCCAAGCAGTCCCGAGCAGTCGTGCACCTTTTTGTGCAGTCACAGGTGCACAGCATGAATACTTTGTGAAGTAACTTGATTGGGAACTTAAACTTGCAAAGTATTTCCTGTTATCTATTAACTGTTTATTGAGTTATTGAGTTTGGCTCCTTCTTATCTAATATGAATGTTTTTTATCTTGTCAAATAAAACAAACAATTTCAAAGAGTCAGGCTGGGCTTCAGGAAATTGAGAAATATGCAACATAATTTGTTCATGTGTTATGTTTGGACATCTTCTTTAGAACAAATGATTAATTGCTTAATCAAAATTATATTTATTGAAGCCCAAGACGCAAAGTTGGCGTGTGATCTCGTCGGCATGAGCCTCCACACTTGTGCTTCCAAAAAAAAAAACATTTTCGTGACTTGAGGAATAGAGTTGTATAGAGACTTGTCTTCAAGACTAATAATATTTTGATCTGGAGTTGTTAAAGGGGAACTACTGCTTTTTACAACCTGGACCTTTTTTCTGGCATAAAATACGATCGTTTACTCACCCATGTAACTTTTGTGTAATTTGTAGTCGATCAGGAGATATTTACATCTGCGTATATTCATATAATGGGAGTGAATGGGGCACCGAAACGCAGCCTCTAAATAACGCAATATCTGCCGACTGATCTCCGAGTTACTGAACAGGCAACTCCGGACTCAACGGGTAATAGCGCTAGCCTGCGATAACACAATATTGGTAAAATGAACAGGTTTCGCGGCAGATAATGCGTTATGTAGAGATTGCGTTTCGGTGCCCCATTCACTCCCACTATATGGATATACACTGATCTAAATATCTCCTGAATGACTACAAATTACGCAAAAGTTATATGGGTGAGTAATCTATCGTATTTTATGAAAGAAATAAGGTCCAGGTTGTAAAAAACAGTAGTTCCCCTTTAAGTTCCATCAATTATAAGTGCAAGAACGTCAGTATATAATCAAACTATTGTTGACTATCCAGTCTATGCCTTTCTCTTCGTCACATTGCCGGATAAAGAGCCGTTAATGTTGAATGCTGCCTCTTTTCTTTTCAGTCTGTCTGGTATATTATTTGAAAGCTGTAATCCAGAGCACAGACGCATTTTTCTGTCATTGACTCTCTTGTCTCACACCTCATCTAAATATAGTACAGGATGTGCGCAGCCCTTTTACTAATCCTTCGGGGTGAGTCATGATTAAGTGTGTAAAAATGAAAGGAAAACATTTGGGTGCAAGCCACGTACTGTATGTACATATTTATGTGTCAGAAAGCAAGTAACAGTTAAAGCCAAGTGTTCATGCAGAGATCTCCACAACCCTCCGTGTATAAACTCTAATAACAGCTGCATCCTTTTATTTGTTGGGGGGTGTTTTCCTCACCGTGATACATGAATTCACCTGCAGCGTCTTGTGTGTTTTCTGCAGTGACATCACTTACAGCATCCTGTTTGAAGCGGTCACCACGCTGCTGGTGTTCTTCTCCTATCAGCTCTTCCACAAAGACATCCTCCGAGATGGATTAATCTACCAGCACGTCATGAAGGGACGATGGTGAGAAAACACCCTCGTTCATGCTCAAACTTGAAACTCTAACCCCGACCATAACACCAAGGTGGCATGAAGATCCCCTCTGGTATAGTTAGTCTCTCTGTGTCCAGAAAATGTCTTAATGTGAAACTGATAAAAGGAAGAAACTAATCTAACCAACCACAGCTTTTAATCTCACCTTTAGTAGTATATATTTAATAACAACAATACTCTAGTTAACCTTTTCGTTTGAAATGATCCAAACCCTATTTTCATAGAATGTTTTTTAGATATATTCGACAAATGCTGATGCATGGGATTGCATTTAGCCATGTAGTGGCAGCTGAAAAGGGTGGACAGAGGATCAGGGCAATTTCCTTTAAGGGCTCTCATCGCGTAAGAGCCAAATGGGAGCACTTTGAATTCATTTCTAGTGAGGTGAAAAGGGGACTTCCAAGTAGCTGATGTTGGCAAAACAACTTAGGAGACCTACTCAAGTTATCTGTCAAAAAAAAGCAATTTAAAATAATGTCATTTATAAATATAAATTGCAGAGAACTGCATGTCTAGATGGCGCCATTACTCGCCACCGGACAAACATATTCAGGGAATAATTCATTTCAGATTTGAAAATAAAAAATCATTGTATTACTGTTGCAGTTTATAGCTGCACAAAGCTAACACAACTTTCTTAAGGCTTCACGTATTAAGCCTCAAACAAAGAAGCTGAGGAACACAGTGACTGTGGCCTACACCCAGGCTTTGATGACAACCTTTTTGTAATAATAATAATCATGCAGAAGATGCAGCTGTAGCAGAGACTGACCTCTCTCTCCCCCTCAGTTTGTGTTTAACCAGTCGACTGGTGAAGACCCTGCTCTACAATTTCATCAGGCAGGAGAAGTGTCCTCCGCCTGCAACGCACATTTTTGAGCAGAAGGCCGAAGGTGGCTTGCTTTACGGATTGGCATCCGGAGTGGCAAGTAAGAGTACACGCATCCACACACACACACACACACACACAAGGAAAGAAAGGCAACGAAGCAAAAGGATAAATAATCTCAAGCTTTGTACCGAGTGGCTACACATAGAAATACAAGAAGAGAGATCTTGGTTTGTTTTGTGGTCGAGAAAGTGCATGGTTACATCCTGATTGAACTTTGACTAATTTCTAATTGAACTATTTGACTGTAATCAACATTTAAAGTGCACTAACCTTTATTTTTTACTGTTTAACTCCATGGTGGTGGTTGATCAAAGCAAAGTAGGGTCTGTTTAAGTTGCCTCATAACGCTGCTTGGCCTCAGTGTGGACGGACTTTCAAACAGTCCAGTCAAAGTGTGATTTTTCCTCCTCAGATGGTTTTAATATAAACTATTTTATGGGTGTTTTCTCGAGAAAATAAAAAGAGAACAAACAAAAAAAAAAATGACCTTATATTGTGTAAGAGAGATCTTGTTCTTATTATATTGGCGCTTCACGCTGTCTCATTATGACCTGTTGCGTTTCTCGCTTACTTCGCTGTTCTTCTGGTGAAAAAGCCGCCCTGATTCTCCCCTCGGCATTTAACCCCTGGATCAAAATATTCTCATGAACTCATAAGAATTAGTCATACGCTCAATACTTTTCCTTTTTCTCTCTTTAGCCAGAGAGAAATATGATTAATGCGAGTAATGAAAACGCGCGTCATGGTTGTTGTGTGGATGGAGTTGAGTCAAAAATGAGTATGATTGTGTGTGTATTACACTAGTAATGAGCTCTGTGTGTTTGTGTGTGTGTATGCGCGTGCGTGAGTGTGTGTGTGTGTGTACTGAATGCATGTTGGTTTGAGTGTGAGAATAGGGCTGGGTTTCCCCCGCAGATAAATGCTCTTTGTCGGTTGTTGGTGGCAGATTCCTATCAGTGAGCCATCACCATTCAACCCAGCCTGTCTGTCTGTGGCCGGTGATCGGCTCGATGAGTTATGGTGCCCTGTCCTGTTCTGTAATCCCCTAGAGCCTGTCTGTCTGCAGCCGCCTCCCTTATACACACACGCGCAGACCAACAAAGACACAAGCTCTCTTATACCCGGCGCTCAGAAACAACACTTGTTTTCTTTCTCTGTCTCTCTGTCTCGTATGCTGCACAGACATTTGGGATCGACAGAAAACACAACAAAGGGGTGTTCTGTAGTAACAGAGAACATCTGATGGGTCTCTTTACAGTATGAGGCTGTTAAGAAGAGAGCTACATCATATTCATACTTTTAAAGGTCAGTTTACGAATCATGCTCAGCCTCTGGAAACAACTGAATAATGTCACTGATTTCTTCTTCTAATGATCCCACGATGTCTGTGACCCCAGTTTTGGCGGTGTGTTGGACATGTCTGTTGGACCGCTAGTCGGACCGCTAGTCGGCGGCTTCGCGGCCGATTCAGCATTTTGAGTAAATGGCGGAACAAGATGGTCACACAGATCTTTCTGATTGGCTGTTCAAACGGTGCATATGAATATTCAAATAAACTAATATTTTCACAGCCACGTGATTATTTAGAATTAATAAAATAGCATGATTCAGGAGAGACCAGCTCTGTACGATGGTGCTAGCTCTTCCTAGCTTCCTATCCTCCCAGCTATTAGCAGCTTCTCTGTTTCCCCACCTAGACCAGACCAGACACCCCCGCCCCATAGCAATGACTCTCCTTGATAACAGCACCCCTCCTCAGCTGGATGCAGCCTGACACACACAAAAAAACAGCTTAGGAACGACTAGAAAAAACATGACGAACAGCACAGGGTGTTGACCTGGCCTCTAAATTCACTAGATCCCAAACTGATCAAGTATCTGTGGGATGATCCACAGAGGCCCCTCTCCTCAACCCATAGGCCCCCCCGCTAACAACATCCTTATGCCAGACACCACAGGACACCCTCAGAAGGCCCATGTTCATGCACAAGGCTGAATGTGCCAGATGGACTCTGGTTGTAGTCTTTGAGGTGTGTTCAAGGGCAACTTTTTGGTCTAGACACGCCAGATGTGGTGATGTCACGGTTGACCTACATTGCGAGTAGTTCTCTGATGATGATCTGGTGTGTCCGTCCTGACACATAGAGGTGCTTTGAGTTCAAGCCTAGAATTCAGGTTCGGGGTATGGCGTTATCAAGCTAAACCTTACTAAGCTAAGTCTGATGAGAACGACGATGATTTATGAGCAAAGTCAAATGAGTCAACTCACACGAATGACTGCGCCAAATGTCACGACAGTCCACCTGATTACTGTTGAAACACTCAAATACCTCAAAAGCCTCCACCTTATTGCAGGACTAATGTAGAGGAAAGGATGGTATTTTCACATTACGAGAAATTATGCATCATTAAGCTTTGCATGTATATTTAGCATTTTTGAAGATTTATTTTCATACTAAACAGGAGACAATGCAGAATAAACAAGTTCAAACCATCCGGAACTGTAGAAATATAGATCACACATCTCAGAGTATTAGTAGTTTCTAGTTTCTCCTCAAGCAATCGGAGACAAAAACACCCTTGGCCCCTCACTTGTATCATGGATGAACTCAATTTTACCCATAACCAAACACTGATTGTTGGCAGAGCAAAGCAGTTCTTAATTTCCTCTGCCATTTATATGTCCTGGGGGGGTAAGATGTCTCTTCTGGTCTTGCTGTCGCACAGTCAGAGATGTCTGAGTCTGAGCAAGTGTCTGCAGGGGGGATTATCACCCAGACCTCAAAACTTTTTGGCCTCTCCTCTCCTCTCATCTCATCTATATATAAAATTTTGAAGTTTTCGCGTAGCACAGATTTCATAGTGCTAGATGAAAACCTTAGGGACTCACTGAAATTACTGCACTTCGGCCAGAGTGGACGGGCATGTCTGCACCGAATTACAAGGCAATCCATCAATAATTGTTGCGATATTCCACTAAAAACTAAAAATACCAGTGTCATGACATTTCAGTCTGGGCCAAAGGGGCGAGTCAGCTGACTGACATTGACATACTTTGAGCTAGCATGGCTAAAAAAGGTCTGTTAGAAGAAAAAAAAAATGTTCTAACAAAAATGTTCAACTCTGTATGTCACACACACACATACAGGCCATTGATTGTGCAGCCCTCATGTTTTACATCTCCGGCGTGGGGAGATACAAATTGTAGGAATGTTCTGGTATGTTGCATGTATTTATTTTAGTTTTTGATAAAAGTGTTTTTTAGCATTTTATTAGGTCTGTGTGCGATATCAGAAGCCTGTGTTTATTTATTGTCCGTCTGTAAGGCATGTTTCCACACATGCATTTTTGGATAATCATCACAACTTTGGCACACATGCATGTCTGTGTGGGTATCAGCGCGCCCGGCCAAAGCTTTGGCCTAAAGCCCTGATGTCGTATTTCATCCGCTGTTATGCAAGTAAATAAGTAAGTAGCACACTGTGTCTGTCTCTGTTCCCCAGCCGTCCGCTTCTCTGTCTGCTCAGAAGCATATGTTCTCGGCTTTAACGACGGGGAATTGTTTCTAACCCCAGCTCCCTTTTTGCAAGTGTCTCCACGGGCCTCGGTGGTGTTCACATGTTCGGACGGATGTTGTGTACGCGGCACAGGCGAAATGGAAAATCAGAAGTTTTAACAGCTTCACTGAGACTTAGATTCTCATGAAAGGAATAATGTGGTTGTCTAATTGGAATTACGGCAACAGAAAAAGAGCCTACCCCAGATATTAAGGAGGTATATGTCAGCTTAATGAAGCTTAACGAAGACTAAAACTTCCCCACAATCTACTAAGAAACTACTAGTCTTCCAACAATGACATCATTAAGTGAACCTCTAGAGAATCTGTGTGTTTGATGATGTGCTATTTCATAAGAGGTCCTCGTCAAGTAGATGCAGCCGGCCAGATGAGGATTTAGAAGAGTTGTTTTTGAACCTGCTTAAAATTTGGATTTGAGTGTAGACATGGACTTTGCGCCAGCGGTGATGTCTGTGATGGTCGTGGTCATTATGTAAGACGGCGATTTTAACATCACAGCCGTCTAAACGTCCTAAAGCATCAGCAGCTCATGTTTTGTTGCAGAAGCTTATAATTTGGCCTCTTTTTTTGCACGTTCTGAGGAGACTTGTAAAAGAGTTTACAGAGAAGAAAAAAAAAATCCCCTTCAAAGGTTGTTTTGGAAACAGTCTCACACTGAAAGTAAAGTACGACTTTCTGGGTGCAGATGTGCCATTTGTGTCTCGCAGCGGGACGCCTTCGTTGCCCGTAAATCCCGAAGCCGGAATTATGATTCCAGCGTACCAGCCTCTGTGTCACCGTTTGACCTTCTCTTTTCCTCACTTTCCCCTTCCCCTTCCTCATCTTCTCGTGTCCTCCTCCTCTTTTTCCACTGGGAAGCTGGCCAGGGCCGGAGCAGGCAAGGCAGTGTAGCATTATTGGGTTTATGTGGTGGGCAGGCAGACAGGCAGAGGGAACCGAGCCAGACGGATAACAAACAGCACCCACTAAGGTAAAATAGAGCTCTGTGTATGTGTGTGTGTGAGAGTACAGGAAATGTGGCTGCCAGACCGGGCTCCCTGACACCGCCGGGCGAGTCACTCTGGTGCCAGTGATGAGACGAACAGGGCTCCGTCACTACTTGGCCCTCACTTGATGGATTTTGTTTTTTTTCTCACACTAACTTCTCTGTTTGGCCGGTAGAAAGAAAGAATATTATCATGCGTGTGGAGAGAGAGAGAAAAAGAGAAAGAGACAGACTGACCAGTGCAAATGATGTCAATTCTCTCTTGGGGTTTTTCTGTTTGTTGTGAAAGCCCTTTGTTGATGTCCTTTCCCCCAGAAATAAACAGATCCCTTCCCCCTCTCCACTGGAATTGCGTACACACAAAAGTTGAAGTAGCTCTTTGCCAGCCATTAGTGAATTTAGAGAAAAAACAACACATAACATGAAGGGAGCGAGGAGACAATGTGTTTGAAAAGCTTTAATTTCACCATGCGTAATTGTTTAAAGCTTTGACCTCTCATTGGATTCATCTGTTGTAAGTTTTTTCCCGTCAATGCTACTTTTCATTGATTTTTTTTTTTTTTTTTTTTTGCAGTCAGATGCCTCTGTGTATGAATCACAGCAGCCGTCCTTGTTCACTGGTTTCTCATTCGCATTTGCCAAATAAAAAGGTGTCATTGCGAGAATCGGGGCGGCTTGTTAATGTCACACTGAGAAAAGAATGTGCAATTTTCAAAGATTTTATTCTGCTCTTCCAGCCCTCACCTCTAGATGGCAACAAATCTACTCAGCTGCTCCTGAAATCCAGTATCTGGATCAGTGTGGAGCTGCAACAACACACTGCCTCTCACTAGTGCTCGGCTTGTGCCCTCGGTCTGGCTAGACGTGTAGGAGCCAGGGACTGTCAGCTGTGTATCTTGGTGTTCATGTTTCTCGTGCTTCTCGTGATGCCTGAAAGCGCCAACACTTCAGTGGCGCTTTCAGAAATTCTCTCATCCCCCACCAGAAAAAAACTAAACAAAAACCAACCCCAGTCCAGTTGGCCAGTAGTTCTAGTTTCTCTTTGTTCTGTGGCGCCGTCTATGTTGTTTCAAATTTCAGGTGCTGCAAACCATTGTGCGTGCCTCCATTGTGTCCGGTCTGGCCTTGATTGCATCAGTCCGACCGTGCTTACTCTTTCGCAGTTCATTTCCCCACTGACGTCTAAGGCCGTTATGAGCCTGTAGAGGCATCACTTGTGAGAATACTTCAGTGCTTTCTATGAAAAACAGGTTCACTACTTATCTTCTATTTACCTATCTGTTGGAGCGGACAAATAGGCTTCTTAGTCCAGCCTTAAGACATTCCACTTTGCTGGAGTCCAACCTACCTGTCAGACTCCCATATAAAGCCGCTGTCTTTCTTTGCATGCCCTTTTGTAAATTTAATCCTAGTTGTCTAATTCTGTGAGCTGATGAATGTTCCCAACGTATCGCTTTCCCTTCTGTTCTCACACTCATTGATCCTCCTCTGAATGGTCTGTGAACCGAGTTGTATCTGGTAAATCTCACTGATCTCTCGACAAACCTTTTGCGTCAGTTTCTTGCTTGTTTTTCTGGATTGAGTTCAAGATTTGTGCAGCCCAGTCTTCTGGCTGGTTTAGCTATGTCTGTGCGCATTTTGCTTTCAGTCCACATTGGAAATGTTTTGGGCCATATACATGAATGTGTTGGATGAAAAATTTAGATTCTTGCTAATCTGAAGAACATAGTGGTCGTCTTTCTGCAAACAAACCTCTCGAGTTAATCTCCTTTGAGTTAAACAGTTCACTTAGAATAATCCTTCATTTGTAACTACAAGTGACACCCGTTCTTCTCCAAATATTTTATTGTCATATTTATGAGCTGCTAATTTAAAGCAGAGACTGTTTGTCCAAAATTGGATGAATTAATCAAATTCCAGTTTCTTTCACTATAACTTTGGTGTTATTTGGAGTTGTTTGTCAGACATTGAGAGCCGCGTACATTTATAGTGGGAGTGAATGGAGCACCGAACACAGCCTCTAAATGACGCATTATCTGCCGCGAAACTCGTTCATTTCACCAATATTTTGTTATGATGCGCTAGTGCTATTCCCCGTTGAGTCCTGAGTTACCAATCTACAGACCCCAGATGATGATAACAGGTTTCGGTGCCCCAGTCACTCCCACTATATAGCTATACACGGATCTAAATATCTGACAACGACTCCAAATGAGACCAAAATGATGTGGGTGAGTAAACGGTCATATTTTATGCCAGAAATAAGGTCCAGGTTGTAAGAAACAGTAGTTTCCCTTTAAGTATAATTAAATGTTTTGGATAAGAAAACAAGACCTTTTTCATGTATGTTTATGTGCGTACTATCCGTATGTCTTTTTTTTTTTCTGCAGGTGGTCTGTGGAATGTCTTCACATTGGGCGGAGTTGGCAGCAGAGCTGGATTAGACCAGGAACACAACCCTTTACCTTTGTCCAATCAGAGCCTTCTGTTACTGTTGGTGCTAGCCAATCTGACAGATGGACCTGACTGGCCCAACCCCTACCGCCAGGCGATTACTTGCTTCAGAAACACGCAAGGTGATTGATGTACAGTAGACACGCTGTTTATTTTACTTCACTGTACGTTTCTGAGGAAGTTGTTTATGTCTGACATGTACCAGAGAGCAGTTAAGCAATGTAATAATGATCGTGATAATATTTACCCTTCCCCATGTAGACACATCATCGCCGCCCGTGGAGCAGCCTCACACTTTCCAGATCAATTTCAACAGTCTGTACACGGCTCTGTGCGAGCAGCAACGCTCTGACCAGGCCACACTACTACTGTACACCCTGCTACACCAGAACGCCAACATGAGGACATACATGCTGTCAAGAACTGACATGGACAATCTGGTGGGTCGGACACAAATGATGAGGCTCCGATATCATTATTCCTGTCTGACTGTCACATTTTCTGCAAGTTGTAAAAAAAAAAAAAAAAACGCTGTTAAAAATCAATCAAAGTGCAATCGGGTAATGCTCGCTAAAATACATTATGCAGTCCTTCCATACACACTTGGCCGTGAAGCTGTCATCTAGGATCAGTGCCATGCAGCTGGTGCTGCACCGTGCATGTGAGACGGTTCCAGTCATTCCTTATAGCAGGATGAATGTACCAAGGCATTTAGTGAATGAAAATCAATCTCTAGCTCAGCATGTCAGATGGAACCACATACGGGATTGGCAGGCATTCACAAATGATGCTCTTGGATAGGACTCGGAAGAAGCAACTAAGCTAATTGCAACAGAAAACCAAACATGTGCCGGAAACGACCTTAAATCAGATCAAATTTTGAACTGTACTTCTATTGAGTTCTCTCTGTGACCTTTCTGTGTTACTCCCCGATCGCCGCTTCAATCAGATGCCATCATTAACAGATCTAGATTGAGCTTATTAAGTAGGGGGGCCGCTAATGAGTCTTGCCACTTTCCCTGCACAACAGCGTAATGAGCTAACGCTGCTACTGTGTATAGTCGCTGCACAGCGTGCTAGCTAATAACTGCGTTCACTCTGATAATCAGTCACAGAAGTAAATCATTTCGACACTTGTCATTAGGGGATCGTTAAGTAGAACAACAAAAAATGCTTATTTTGTAGAGCAGATATTTAGCTCTAAGGCTTCTATTGCAAGACATTTTCTTCCAGTATTGTTTCCGCTGTCTGTCACATCAGTCTGTGTTTTTATGCCACCGCTCCGGCTGTGCTTTTAGAAGTGAAACCAAGGCCTTTATCGCCTGTTGGCCAGCTGCGTGTTTTGCTTCTGAAAGAGAACCGATGGAGGACGGTGAAAGCAGTCTCGAAATGTTTTCAAATATCTACCAAGTCAAATATTATCCACACGAAATGAAGGATTTTCGCATTGATTTCGGTTTTAAACGTTTTCTTTTTCACTCACTCAGGTGTTGCCCATCCTCGAGATCCTTTACCACGTGGAGGACAGAAATTCTCACCATGTCTACATGGCCCTCATTATTCTGCTCATCCTTACTGAAGACGACGCCTTCAATCGCTCCATCCATGAGGTGGTAGGTAGACAAACATTTGACGTCTCAGCTATTATCTGTCCATTATTTGGAGTCCTTGACGTAATAGTTAATAAGTCAATATTTTTCTAAATGGCTACGTCTCATGTCTGTCCCTCTCTCTCTCGCAGGTATTGAAGAACATCTCATGGTACACAGAGAGGTCGTTGACGGAGATCTCACTCGGGAGTTTGCTCATCCTGGTTGTCATCCGCACCATCCAGTTCAACATGACGCGGACGAGGGTAAAGCGGACACTTAAAAAGCATCTATTCTGCAATAATCTACCAATTGGAAAATAATAATCACAATGTGCAACTCGTGTTTGTGCATCGCCCCTTAGGACAAGTACCTGCACACCAACTGTCTCGCTGCACTCGCCAACATGTCAGCCCAGTTTCGATGTCTCCACCAGTACGCTGCCCAACGCATTATCAGGTGAGGACACGCTGTAGATGAGCAAATGACAAAGCAAATGGAGCGGAACAGAGGACGATGCCTCTATTATTGTATTTAATGCAATTTCAATATGTCCTCTATCAGCACATTTCAATCTTGGTCCGGTGAAGTTATCGGTTGACATACAAAAAGGGTCAGGGTTAGGGATACATCTGTTTTTACTTTTGCCTTTTTGACATTGAGATGTGGTATATGTAGTGGTTTAAAATAAAGTATTTCTTTTTCAACTATAAGTAGAGGACATTAATAAAATGCTCTCACTTTTACAGGAGTGCATGTTTTTGACAAATCCTGTGAATTATGTACCAGACAAAATAAAATAATCATACTTCAGCACAATAGTGCAGCGCAGAGAACAATACAACAATGCTTTAAAAACAGCTTTGCTGCTAGATTTGCGGTGCTTTAAACCACACAAACGGATGTTAAAACAAACAGCTCTTCTTATTGTATTTCTTGCTGCTTCCACCTCTGCCAACTCCAAATTGCGCTCCAATGTTCTTTCTCTGTCTCGCTCTCTCCCTGAAAGAAAGGAAGTGTGAATAAAATCTGTCAAAACTGGAGCCAGTGTGCAATTCTAATTCCCATACAGTCGCACTCATTCATTTTAATGATTCATGTTGAATCAGCACAACATATTTATTGTTAGAGTAACCCGAAAGCAGCTAAAGAGATTAAAACTACTGAAAGAGCAGTGTGCAGAGGTGAACATTATGTAAGTTGATGAAAACGGCCTGTGAGGAGATGGAAGAAGAGGACAAGGTCTGAACCGCACTCAGACATCAAGTCATTCATGTCTGTTTGTTAACAGAGGAAGGAATGTTTCCTTCCAGCAGACGTGCACTCATTCACGCACATTCAAGGATCCTCTTATCTCCCAGCCTGTGTCTCTCTCCGTATCTGGGACTGGTGTTTTGAGTCAGAGAGGACCACTGTCTATGAATGTGTGCTTGTCTGCGCAGTAGTGATGTAGAGCAACTGACTCCATGTCTGAGGATAATGATAATGATGATGACTATGATGGCCTGGGCTGGGCTAAACTGGCTGACTGACTGCTAGATAAAGGGGATTTCCTGCCAGGAATTTCCAAATGTGAGCCAGGCAGCATGAACCCTGCTCCGTAATTGACTCGCAGAGAAGATCGTTGCTGGTTTATTTACAGGCAGCACTGGGGTGATTTACCACCACCACCACGCATCTTTTATTATTATATCATGGTTCATCCTTCCTTTCATCAATATCCCCCTTTTCCTCTCTCTCTCTCTCTCTCTCTCTCTCTCTGTTGCCTCTGTCCACGCTTATGTCTGCAGGCGGGGATAAGCAACTTATTGACTGTGATTTAATTGGTATGATTTACACCCACAAAGCCGTTTCTCTCATCCAAGTTTATGCATTTATTTAAACTTAGGCCTGTATAAGGAAGGTTTTTGAAAATGAGAAAATACTGGAGAAGGTGTTTTATGTGTTGGTGCAGGTTTGTGCACTTGTGGTGATGCATGACAAGAGTCTTCAGCTGGCTTTTTATACTGTGAGCAAGGCATTCGGGCCTCGCTGCCTTTTTCTGTGCATGCTTTCATTTCACCAGAAAACCAAGATTTTAAGAATAATAATAAGGAAGTAAGGTTTTCTCAGCATCTCCAAGAGAATGATGCTTTGAGACACTGGGTCCTGCCATTCATGTGGATGTTGCTTTGACACCTGCCTTAGCACTGTTGCAGAGTGTGCACGCCGTTTCATGTAAATGGTAATCCTCGCTGGCAGGGTCCTCTTTCTGCACGCTCCCTGCCTCGAAGCAAAAAAATGGTTTCGAAATGGTTGGAGGAACACAACAGCAACAAGTTCAAGGTGTTGACTTGGCCTCCTCAGCTGGAGATGAAATCCAATTTACAACTTCACAACTTGCAGGACTTAAAGGGTCTGTTGCTAATGTCTATGCCTCATCAGGTCAGGCCTGTTTTAGCAGCGAAAAGGGGACCTGCACAATACTGGGTCATAATGTTAAGGCTACTGAGTTTATAATAGAATATGTTCCAGTTAAAGCAGCTGATGAAACTGTGTGCTAATGTCAGATTTCATAGAGCCGCGTACAGTCACGCACAGTGTGTGTCCAGATACAACAGAATCCCCTGGACTGGAAGAGGCGGGCCACTCTCATGGTGAACCTCGTCTGTCATTACTGCCGCAGGGTACTGTGGAAATCTTTTGTATTGCTGTTTCCCGGGCTGCGTCCATCACTGCCTGGGCATAAATGACGGCTCGGGGCAGGCCGACCGATCACAGTGCGTGCAAAACTTCCCAGGTGGAACTTGGTCGGTGGTCTTTTATGAAATGAACACGCAGTACAACAGGTCCTCTAATAGCTGAGGCTAATAGGGCCTTTGACATTAGCTCTGAAGATGACAGGTAGACCTCCTCATGGCTGCTCAGATGCCTCCATTTGGCCAATTATCTCGGATAAAGAACGCTAAGGGATTTTTTTTTTTTTTTTTTGCGCGTACGCGAGTCTCAAGCGCCGACAGATGGACAGGTGCTGCAGCTCTAGGGGGGTAATCAGAGCTCTTGTTTGTGCAGTTTCCCCAGCCTTTTGCTTGTCATTGACTTTAATTTATTCACTTTTCTCTTCTTGATTAACACGCAAATTAAAGATTTAACACCCCTGGGCACGTAAAGAAGGGTTTAAAAAGTAGTAATTAAAACAGAAGGTCACAAATAATGTTAATAGCTCTGTGAAAAACAGAATATTCATAGAAAAGCTTTCTCGCCTCTCCTGCGACCAGGGGACGGGAAGCGGTTCGTGGCGATGTGAACGTTGCATTAATGGTGCAGTGTGTGTGTGTGTGTGTGCGTCTGTGTGTGTGTGTTGACCTACCCTATTGCTACTACTCAAGGTCACTCAAGCAGACTCGGTCACACTTGATGTATGTAGGCGTCCTTCTGTCATGTGCTCCCATCGCACACAACCGCATACGCAAACACATTAAAATCAGCCAGACTAAAATGGGACGCTTGTTTTTGTATAAAATGGGGGGGAAAAAGTAAAAACGTCATTAATAATAATACTAATAATAAAAAAAAAGAAACTGCCTTGATTGGAAGCTGATGGTAAATTACGCATAATTTGTTGTGTTTCAGCACGTCATTTCTAAAACAGCCTCCTCCCTGTTTCATGATTATTCTGTCATTACGAGACTCATTATTATTATTATTATTAATCGATTTTTAAAGGCTTCATTTGCGAATAAAAACATGTCCGTCTTTAATAATGACCTGTCTTACTGTGTATAGAGTCTTCACTCTTTAGATGAGGTAAATAAAAGCCGCTATTAAGGTACATTAACTGCCACATGTGCAGCGTGACGACGGCGCATTTAAGTTCTTTGGTCTTTAACAGAAGTGTATCATTCATGTGTCACTATGACTCTCATGTCTTTCCCTCTCTCCGTCTCTCTCTCTCTCTCTCTCTCTTTCCCCCCCTACAGTTTATTTGCTTTGCTTTCCAAAAAGCACAACAAGGTTTTGGAGCAGGCAACACAGTCTCTGAGAGGCAGACAGGGAGACAACACAGCCTTGCCAGACTATGTGAGTAAAACAGACACGCACGCACACCCGCTCTCAGTCTGCACAAGTTTATTAATGGCTGGCACGTTATGTCTGCTCGACGCAAGCGAAGTGAGATTACGTGAAGTTGCTTTTGAAGTAGCATGGCTTTTGTATTGTCTTCAATTTCAGTTTGTTATAAATAAATAGTTTGCACAGACTAAATTTGTATCAATTAGACTGATACCACTTTCATATTTGCCCATTAAATACAAAGCTGTATCCGGCAGCTTGTTGGCTGTGCATTAAATCTCCCGATGCTCATGTAAGTTTTAATCTTGAGGTAAACCAGGGGTGCAGGTAGGTTTCCAATGCATGCCCAATCCATGGTCAAAATAACCCCGACTGTTCTGTACTGGTTTGAAAAGGAAGCAATGATTAATTCCAGATGTATCCAGCTAAATGCTAAAGAACACCATGTGCTGCCTTTCTTGATTTGTTCTGCTATGTTGCATCTCCTTCGTCATTTGTCTGCTGGGGTAAAAAAAAAAAAAAACACATTATTTGCTAATTTCCAGCCTTTATTTAAATCGTATTGAGCCCTGCACATTAAATTTGACGTCATTCACGCTGAGACCAGAGTTATATTGAAGATTCTCTGCCACATCTGCGTTAATCTGAAATTGAAATCAGCCAACGCCGCGGCAACTTAATGGCGTAAACCGCTAAATGAGTTATTCTGATCAATGCAATCACGTATCTATACATCTCACCAGCAGCGCCTCCTGATGAGGCCCGCTCACTGTTAGCTATTGACAAATACTCGTAGTGTGTTCAGGCACCCTGCCTTCGGGTTTGTCTGTCTGGCTGTCTCATTAGATTTGCGTGCTCCCAGATAAGTGTGTGTACGTAAACGTATTTGTGTGTATGTGCAAGGAGGTGCCCCCCCACCCCACCTCACCCCAATAGATGCCCCTAGGTGTTGGGGAAACATGAGCGTATGTGAGTGCTCCTTCAAGCATGCAGTGACTGTCTGATGAGGCCCCTCACAAAACAGACGTCTGATTACACACACTCATAAAAACATATAAAATGTAATTATCCAGCATGTTTTGATGCCTCCTTCCCCCTAGGCATATTTTAATGCTGTGCTTTATTTACACACGAGCCTAATCGCACACAATAAGCACGATGATAATGTAAAGATTACTTCGCCATCGTTGAATATTCTCTGTCAAAAGGTATCAATCCAGACAGTTGTTTGCACGGGAGACTGACATCAGAGTGAGCATAGCAGCGGTGAAAAATAGCACGAGAACAATACAGTGCATTGAGTAAGAGGTTATTGTTTATGATCACCTGCACAGCCGCGCTCATGCTTTTGTCAGGGGTACAGTTTGTTTCTCAAGGCCACGTGGCGCATTTTCAGCATCCTCATTTCTTGAGAATTTACACAAGGTGTTTTTTTCCTTGAATAGCGTCTGACATCCCGTCTGGGTCATAGGCTTTTAAGACGGAGCTGGTCATCCTCCCTGATACTGCGGTTATCCTTGAGCTTAGACTATACTAACTCAGCGTGACATTGGTTCCCATGTCTACAGCGGTTCTTTTCTGTGTCAACTATCCAAACCTAGAAGTCAACTCTGGCGTTTTATTGACATCTACTCATACTGCACCGTTTGTCCTCTGAGAATGTGCGCACACACGCCCACCTTAAGGCATAAACTGAGTATAGCTGGCTTGCAGAGCAGTTGAGTTACATGTGCTCTCACCTAACTGCATAATCAGAAGTGGTGGTAAACACGTTGGGCGTTTTTTTTTTTTAAAAGGTTTGATAAGATCTGGTGTGCCGTTGAGAAGGATGAGGGCCCCCTAGCCTCCTGTCAGTATCAGTGGCTGTTAATTAGCTTTCTTTTCGTTTTATGTTCATTTTATTTACCGCTCTCGGGCTGTGGCTTTTCATCAAGCCGCAACTTCTGAGCTAAAGGAGGAAGCCGTTGCAGTTACACATCCAAAAGAGAATCAGTCCCCATAGATCTCCAAGTGACAATGTCCAACATTACAGGAGAAATAGCTAATGGCTAATTTCCCTCATTCAAACACACTACAGGGGTGAATCTTTATATATACCTGACCCCTATAAATTATATCAGGGCTTAAAGTTATGCTTAAATAAGACATGGCTGCTTTGTCTGAGAGGTTGTTGGCCTCAAAGGAAGCCCGCTATCATCTCCAGTCCCTCCTTTGTCCATTTTTGATTTAGTTAGGTGTAGTGTAGTCTACAAGATGTCAAAGGCCAGTACCACCCACGCTGACCTTCAAAAGATTTTTGTCCATCTTTAAATACACTCAATACTTCACACCAACAGTTTGTCGGTAAATCCCAGCTCCCTTCTCCGGTGCCTTCACTGGCCACAGGTGGTCTGGTGTTAAGTGGAAAGAGTAGGCGGTCGAGGTGAAATGGAAAAGCACGGCATCGGCCCAATTTCAGAGATTTCACTCTTTTGGAAGGAGTGGTTCTGCGGATTGCAGTGTTGCTCTTTCGATCCACGGCTTTGGTCAAGACTGAAATATGTCAACAGCTACTGGATGGCATACCGTGCAATTTTCTACAGACATTCACGGTGCAGAGAGCATGGTGGTTTGACTTCAATGCTTGAGTGGCTTTTTCTCTACTGCCTCAGTGAGGCTGACACTTGTTGTTAAGGCAGAGAGTGTCTGTTGACAGTCAGTCCGATCCGTCTGTACTAGTGCTAATTTGCAAATGCTAGCATGTTAAATTAAAATATTTAGCATGGTGCCTGCTGAGCATAGACACATAAACATGCTAAAGTGACAGTTTACCATAAGACGCTGCCATATACAGCAAAAATTAAATTATGAGAAAGCGCAGAAAACATGTGCACACTGTAGACTTTCTTTTTTATTTAAACTAAACCTTTGCAGACTCTAACAATTCCTCAAAGTCCAACTTGTCTTCAAATGACTTGTTTTGTCCCATCATCAATCCTAAGATATGCTCTTCACTTTCACAACAGACAACAGAGTATAAGCCAATCAGCCACAACATTAAAACCATCTTATGACAATACAGTCTTCTGTTGGGAAACTTTTAGATCTTGCATTTGTGTGGATGTTACTTAGACATGTAGCACCCACCCAGACCAGACCAGACCAGGTACCCCCACCCCATAGCAATGACACTCTTCGACACACACACAAAACGCTTTAGGTACAGCTAAAAAATAACATGAAGAACAGCACAGGGTGTTGACCTGGCCTCCAAATTCCCCAGATCCCAAACTAATCAAGTATCTGTGGGATGCACTGGAACAAGCTTGATCCACAGAGGCAGCTTCCTTCAACCCACAGGACCCAAAGGTCCTCACTAACAGCATCCTGTTGCCAGACACCACAGGACACCCTCAGAAGGTCCATGTCCATTCTCTGATGAGTCACACCTGTTTTGAAGACACAAGGGAGACCAACACAATGTTGAGAAGGTGGTTATAATGCTATGCCTGATTGGTGTATGTTGTACAAAGGGGTCTGTCTTTGGTGGTACCGAATCTGAATGTGTGTGACAATAAGGGCTTAAATTGTCTATGAATATATACTAGGATTTAATGCATAGACCTTTTTTTTTTTTTGTATCCACAGAGAAATTAGACTGTAGATGAAAAATAAACAGCTAAACGTTTTAATACACTTGCATGAGTGAAAGGCAGATAAGACGCGGCAGAAGTTAATGGCTGGACACTTTATCTACAAGCTAAACATTAGCTGACTGGCCTTTATCTCTCCCCCTCTTCCATTAGAATTAATCTTCAACTGAAATTTCCATAAAACCTCATGCATAGCATTTCTTACCTGGCCAGTTTTAATAACCTAACAGGATGTAAGGGTCTGTCACTGGTTTTAAGGGACGCGACATGTCAAGGAAGGGCTGCCGTCTCATTACGGAGACTCCTTTCTTTCCTTTCTCTCCTTTCTTTCCTCCTCTTAGTGGTAGTGGATGTGGCACTGTAATTGAAAACAGGCTGCTCTGGTGTTATTCACAAACCTTATCTTGGGAGGTGTGGAAGTTTAGGGAACTATAGGGAGAGATAAAGAGGAGCGCAATGTGAAATAATAGAAGGGGGGAGAGGCAAGCAGGATGAGGAGAAGGGGGGTGTTTAGGGTGTGTGTAAGTGTGTTTTTGTGACGGGCATCTGGAAACAATGTAATTTGGCTGAGTCTGGCTCTGGAGAGAGAACTAATGTTTGTTTAATGTGGGATTGTCCTGGACATGTAATTGCTCTCTTTACAAGGGAGAGACCGAGAGGAGGATATGAAAAAACATCGTCAAGCGCTCTAAGCTGTGGGTTAAAGCCGGGTGCGTTGTGCTTATGTGTTAATGCATCCCTCTTTCTTTCTGCCTCCTCCTCTGTTTTTCCTCCCTCCTTCTTGATGTCTGCATCTGTGTCTCTTTCATATACACACACAGCACAACCCCCTGTTTGTGCTGCTGTGTCTGGTTAGTGTCAGGGAAGAAATGGTGAAGGGTTCGGGCCCCTTAAGCCCCCCGGGGAACACGCAGAGGCTTCCAGCCCAAGCAGGGCAGCTCTCATGGGGGGCCCCGTGGTTGCTCTTTGCAGCCTCTGCACCTCTGATCATTATTATTTTTTTTTTTTTTATCCATTGCGATGTGTGCAGTGACATGCAGTATGTGCCCGTGCATACAAACAAACATGGAAAAAGAAGGAAGTATGTGTTGAACTGCCTTGCATTGTGTGTCACTGTTTATGCTCCCAGCCAGTGGTAATGGTAATGTTACTTCTCTGCCTCTTAGTCTGTTTACCGTTGCACATTTCTGGGAAGAGACTACAAGCACACACACACACACACACACACACACACACACACACAGAGCCAGCAGCATGTTGGACCACCCTGTCTATGTGTTTATGTGTGCTGGTTGAGTCACAATCTGGGATCTCTTTTTAATAGCCAGAGTAGACACATGCATTAACTTTGTAGCACCATTCCTCTTGTTTAGCGGAAAAGCAAAGCCCGAGGATGTATCAACAGATAATAAACATTATGCCTTCTGTTTATTATCAGGGCTTTCTGGAATTTGCCACTTTTCTTACGGGGCTGCGAAATTATTTTGCAAAATCCACAGCCATCCATTAATGCCGCCGTCGTTTGTAGATAGTTTGAATGGTTTATAGCAGTCAAGCAGCATTAATGTTTTGCTAAACATTGTTGTTTAGTTCATTTGAAGTGGCCTGCACCATTTGTGTTTCTGTGTGTAATTTTCCATTGCCTTAAGTGTGCGTGTGTGTAACGTCAGTCAAACACACTTGCTGGTGAAATTATAACTTTACTTGTACATGAAACAAACCTGATGATGTTGAGGATGTTATGCTCTCACAACACTGTAATGAGTTATGAAAACAAAAGAAATCTTTCTCGGATATATTGACATTTCAAGGACGGGTTAATTGCATTCTTTTCTTGGGGTTTTCTAAACCAAAGTGCCCGCTCAAATGGCAGAGGAGTACCGTGGGTTGGAGCAGCGACGCCCTCCCCTCACGCAGGCGGTTTGGTTCGGTTTGGAGCGGCCTATGGTGCGCCTGCGTCACTCTGTAATCACGGTGCCAAAACAGTGTTGAGTTTCTGTTTGTACCTCAAACAATGACGAGCGGAACGGAGCAGACCATGTAGGAGCTGGAGCGAATGCGTGTTGAACAGCCGTTGTCGGAATAGTTTGTGCGTACGGCGGTAAATATTATGCGCTGGTGCGGCCACTTAGAGTTGTGGCAGGGCAAATGCATTTCAGACTAGTCACAGTTGTTACCGTTGTGTAGTTACTTCAAAACAAAGCTACGACATGCTTTTCAATAAAAACAGATACCAATCTAATGCACAGGATTACTCTATGACAGATGTGTCATAGATGTGTTTACTGGAATAGTTTCTCCCTTTCCCTCGCTGATCATTCTACCTACTGCGGATTTGTCTGTGAAATTAATCAAAACCATGTGTGTTCAGTGCAGCCTCCTCATGGCAGAATCACAAAGCGAATGTCATGTTTTTTTAACGTATCCTTCTCCGATTATTAAACGTGGCAGTTTTATCGCCTGGCCCTAAGCTGACTTTCTTCCTC
The DNA here is from genome assembly GCA_005024645.1 of Planiliza haematocheilus. Taxonomy (NCBI): domain Eukaryota; kingdom Metazoa; phylum Chordata; class Actinopteri; order Mugiliformes; family Mugilidae; genus Planiliza; species Planiliza haematocheilus. The sequence continues at coordinate 5,209,997 of SRSE01001181.1, forward strand.
GTGCGTTTCCTCTTAATTCCACGGGCGCCGACAGAGAAGCTGGTAGCGCGTCATGCACAAGGACGGAGATGAGTGTCTCCCTTCATACATCATTTACCTGAAAGTAGGAACTGATTGATTGAAATGTGAAGGTTACATTATCCTGTCATATTTCTTATGGTCTTTTGATGTACAGCCAATCCCGCCACCAGCTCGACGTGCATTACCATAGCCCTCAGAGGTTACAGTGCACACACAGAGAGCTTCTTGTCATTTTCAATGAAAATAACTAGAGGGCAGAGATGGCGAGAGAAACGAGGATGGTTTAGTGCACCTACACATTTCACCGTTTCATGCTATTTCAAGCGTTTAATATATTCTCCTGCAGTTGGAGATTCTGGCTTGTGGTCTGAGAGTACAGCATGTGAAGGATGAATAGGTTATGAATTACTTCATGCTGTTTCCTACAAAGCCATTCTTTTTGTTTGCCCAGAAATGTACTGCTTTATAAAGTATATCTCTAGTTTTTAAAGTCTGAAGGGTGTAAAGTTGATGTGTTTTTGCAAATGAGGAAACACAGCGATCACTGAGCGTATATGACATTGTAGGTCCTTCGATCTGTGCGTCTGCGGCGACATTCCTGCACAAAATCGCAAGCTGCACACAGTCAGGGAGGAACTCTCTCCATGGAGCCACTACGCGCAGATCTTTTGTTGGCCAATAAAACATGCAAACATTCCTGGTAGATTTATCTTGCAACCTGAACGTTACAATGAAAGATAAAATAATTGGCGCTGCAGAATTTCCAGACACCAAAATACTTCCTCATACAAAAAATGATTTACCAGGACATGAGCATTTCCCTATCAGTCCTTACTTCTTTTTTTTTTTTTTTTTTAACTAGGGATGATTATGGGTGTTGTTTGTAAGTGGTCATGGTTCTCACCTAAAACAAAATGAACTGAACTCTATTTTACTTTTAATAGGTAAGTGTCAAGTGAAATTTACCACAGAATAAAATGACCACATATAAAGTAAGTTCTTAACCTCTGTGCCACTCTTTAAGTAGCTCATTATGTCCTCTTCTCCGTCTCATAGGTCTGTTTCCTTGCATCGCCCTCATTAAAGCAGTATCCTGCTGAGAGCAGAGAGCTAACTTACTCGCTGACCCTCCTTTTTGGTCTTATCTTTCATTTATTTCTTTTTTTTCCCCCTCACCTGCCTGGTGAAGGCGATGATAGACCTAGCTGTTAGTTTTACTTGTTAGTAAGTCTCTCTATGTATCCGTCATCCTCTTATCTCCTTTCGTCTGTCTTCCTTCGTCCATGCTCAGGCAGTGGGAGGGCCACCCCTGCAGGCAGCAGGTGCTCTGGGGTCCTAATGATTGTCTGCTTCCGAATGGTAATTAGGGCATCCCTGCTGCGCCCTGATCTTTCCGTGATGGAGGCACAGCAAAACAGAGCGCAGATCAATTAGCGCTGCCCACCTATCTGCCAGAGTGCTGCTGCATGTCTTGGCACCATCTTTTTATTTTTTTTTAATCATAATAACTCACGTCATTACCAGCGTCGCTGCTGTTTTGTCTCCCTCCCAGTTTCGGAGAAGTAGCGTCTTTATTTAAACTGATAATACGATACGTTTCCCCAAATATGCTAGACCTTCCCTCGGCGCAGGCGGCGATGAAGAGATTGTCCGACACTCTTAAACAGATCCCAGACCCAGAATGGCAGACTGCGCTGATGCTGCCGAGGTCAAACTCTCCCTATTGCTTCCATTTCTCTGTGTGCGTGCAACAAAGGATGTTTTGTGCGTGCGTGAGGCTGCGGGGTAATGAGAGGCTGACCTGGGCACAATGCTCTGCAAAATGGTGTGATTATGACATGGCCGTGGTACCATAATGCAGGTCAGACAATGACCTATTTAAAAACTCCCAAAAGACACGGCAGGCTGCTGCTGCTGCTGCTGCTACTCAGCCAGTCTGAACCTCACTGTCTGTCTGTCCATGTGGCATTTTTTTTTCTCCCTCTGCCTCTCATTCAAACCTCCAATCTTTGTATATTAGTTCTTGTTTTGTTTTTTTTAATACATTTTACAAGAAACTACTTGAATATTTCTCTGTGATGACATGTCAGTTCCAGCTCTTCTCTGTTTTTCCGTCAAGTGGTTTAGACTCTGGCGTGGAAAAAAAAAAGCTCTCAGACAGATCCGTTTAGGTGTGGTTGTTCACTCTTTCTGCTTGTGTCTCTCCGCGTATCTGTTTGTGTATTTCCATGCCCTTCTCTTTGTCAGTGCTCTTTCTTAATATGTCTGGTTTGTCTGCCCTGCAACAGCCTGCACTGTGGCCAACCAGGGAATCACTAAGCTATTGGTTTAATGATGCCAGCTCCTACTTTACAGGGATTTACATGTCTGTGTTTCTAAACACCCCGTCCACACACACACAAACACTTGCATGAAAACATGCATGATAGGACGGCTAGACACACTGTCTTTCCCAGTCACGGGCTCCATCCTTTGTCATTCCAGTTGTCAGACTGACAGGAGAGGTCAAACACCTGCAGATATAACACATTCGGGCTCAGCGTGGTGAAGAATTCGCAGCAGAATCAGACAGATGGAAAAGCTTACAAACACACGCGGGAAGGCTGCACACACTCAGCCTTCCTCTGTAAGGGTTGTGTAAATGGTGAAACAAATAAAATGGGACAGGATCATTGAGACTAATGATATAGCTCATGTCTGAGGCCTATGTTTTCCTGGGTGGAGCGAAGACATTAAATAGCAGCATGAGTGGTTGTGACTAAATGACAATGCAGGAGGTTGGAAAATAGCGCATGACTGCCGGAGAAGGAACAGAAAAGAGGAGGGGAGGGGAGGACAAGAAGAAGAAGGAGAAGAGGAAGGGGAGATGGAGAGAGAGAGAAAAAAGCAGTAATGGTTTTATGCAGTCAAACAAACACATGTCGGGGGGGTTTGGCTGTGAAAACACATTTTGGGGGAAAAACAAGTGCAAACGAACAGGGTGGCAAGTGGAAGAGGAGGAGGAGAAGTCCCAAAGATATTTAAATCCTGTCTGGGTTTCAAGTAGACCATGGACCTCTTAATCTCATCCACTTGACAAACATACACACAGGGCCAGGCAGACGTCTAGCTAGCCTATTTTCATGTGACCTGAATTCCCGAGTGTGGCATTTTTTTTTTTTTTTTTTCTGCCAGACTAATCTCATTAAGCCGGGTGCAGAGCTGGAGAACAAACACACAAGGCATCCCTCACTCCTACTCTACCTTCCTCTGCCGCTTTTGTCTCCACTCCTTCGTGTTCGCTTCTCTCCATCAACTCCCCCCTCCTCTCATCTCCTGCACTCCCGTTTTTGTTGCCGTCTCCCTTTTTCTGCCTCCTCTTCCTCCCACTCAGTTGTCTCCCGTATCTGTCCCTGCTTTCTGTCTAATTATGGCCTGCCAGCGCAGAACAGAGTGGAGCAGGTCTAGCTAGGCAGTGGAGTCGAGCTCAGAGAGCCACCTCTGCTTCCAGACGCGCAATCAATCCTCATTATAACCGGCTCTCCTGCCTTTTCCTCGCCGCTTCCACGTCTGCCTGTTAAAGCTCCACACACCTTTGTCTGCTCACTCGTGGAAACCGGTGCAATACGTTATTGCGTCTGTGCCGCAAAGCTAATTCACGGTCAGTGTGCAACATATTACGGTTATTTACAATCATCCTAATCCCCTCGGCTGCTTTCAAGGGAGCGGTTGCGCGTGTTCATGTGCATGATTAAAAAAAAAAAAAAAAAAGGAAAAAAGCCACACAGCGAGCAAAGTTATTTATAAGATAAGGACTTGTTTCTGAAGCAGGGCAGAGAAGATGGAATATAAAACGCTACCACATGCAGTTCTCTTACAGATGGTTAGCCCAGATTGGAGGTGGAATCTCGGCTTCCAATCAGCTTGCGGTAGCAGTCTCGCCGGGCCGCTGTTCTGAATCTGGCATTAACAAATTCTTGGTCAAAACAGGTCACCGTCAGAACAATGATGTTTGTCATGAAAATGAATCCGTACGAGCGTGAGCCTGGCCTTGGAGAAGCAGACAGTAAAGACCTCTGAGCAACAAACGGATTTTTTCTTACTAAGATTGTGCAGAGGAGACAATATATATATTTTTTCCACTAATTCATACGCATTAAAGATTAAAAGGTCTTGCTCAGCACCTCATTCTAATGTATTTTACAGGAACTGTGATACTTCCAGGGAATACACTTTCAAAGCTGAAACGTAGCAGGATGTAAACCCAGATGAGGCTTTCCTGTAAAACAAAGACGTGATTGAAGTTTTCAGACCGGTTCGATGAAATGGTCAATTAAACATTTTCAAGTTTTTTGTTGTTGTTGTTTTTACTTTCACAGTCTTACATCAGATACGTTGTATACGGTTATGAAGTCTCATATTCTTCTCCGGTCCTCGATTTAGTATTCAGTCCCCATCCGAGCTCCATAATTCATTTCCGCTGTAAATAAGGCCGTACTATCAGTAAACGTCCAGCTGCATGTCTTCATATTTACTTGCAGATCCAGGATCGGCTCTGAAACCTGTCAGATAAGCTTTGCCGTGTGTTGCCGGTTGCGGTCAGTCCACCGTTGGACTGATTTCATTAGAACTCCATTGCATTAATCTAAGCCGCTTTGAATGTTCTTGACTCCTGCGTTCTCTTAGTCTGCATTTTGTCGTCTCAGCAGCTACTCAGCCTGTTGACCAGTCAGCCATTTGGCTCCGTTCAGCCAGCATTAAGTCTTAAGCTTTTTAAACAACCAACCTTTTCCAGATTCTTTTGTGATATATACAATGGGGGAAATAAGTATTGGACACGTCAACCTTTTTCTCATTATATTTATTTCCAAAGATGCCATTCATGTGACATTTCTTCCAGACACTGGTATTAACTCAAATAATCCACACATGAAAAGAAATCACAACATTCAAGTCCATAAATAATGATTATGTGGAATTAAGTGCAATAACACAGGAAAAAAGTATTGAACACACCATGGGAAAGCTGTATAGTTTGGCAAGGAAAGGCACCATACCATCACAAACCTGAAAGTAAGTAGTCTTTGTACTTCCTATAAGTGCAAACCAACATCAGCTGGGTTAGTGCTAATTGATGGCCCTATAAACAGGTTGTCTTTTCACCAAGTGTCAAACAAGACACATCTCATGATGGGTAAAGGCAAGGAGCTCTCTCAAGACCTTCGCAGCCTGATTGTTGCTCAGCATCAGAATGGAACTGGTTATAGACTCATCTCAAAGAATCTGAGTATTCCAGTAAGCACCGTTGGGGCCATTATCCGCAATTGGAAGAAGCATCACCTTATCATCAACAGGCCGCGCACAGGAGCTCCTCGCAAGATTTCGAACCAGGGAGTCAGAAAGATGGTCAGAAGAGTTCGCAAAGAGCCAAGGACCACCCGGAAAGCGCTCCAGAAAGACATGGAGGCAGCAGGTACAAGTGTTACAGAGAAAACGATAGGCAAGGCACGCCACCGCCATGGCCTCTATGGACGCTCAGCCCGCAAGACTCCATTCCTCAAAAAAAGGCATGTTGAAGCTCGTTTAAAGTTTGCTAAACAGCATCTGGATAAGCCTGTGGAATACTGGGAGAATGTTGTCTGGTCAGATGAGACCAAAATTGAACTTTTTGGCTGTCATACTACACACCATGTTTGGAGGCGAAATGGCACTGCACATCACCCAAATAACACTATGCCAACAGTGAAGTTTGGTGGTGGAAACATCATGGCATGGGGTTGTTTCTCATCTTGGGGTACTGGCAGACTTCATATAATTGAAGGAGCAATGAATGGAAACATCTATCGGCAAATTCTTGAGATGAACCTGCTGCCATCCACCAGGATGATGAAGATGAGACGTGGCTGGACCTTTCAACAGGACAACGATCCGAAGCACACGGCAAAGTTGACTCTCGAATGGTTTAAAAAAAAGAAAATCAATGTGTTAGAATGGCCCAGTCAATCACCTGACTTAAATCCGATTGAACATTTGTGGAAAGAACTAAAGATAAGGGTTCACCAGAGGGCATCAAAGAATATTCCAGATTTGAAGACTATCTGTGCGGAGGAATGGGCAAGAATCACACCTGAGCAGTGTGGGCGATTAGTTCATACATACAAGAAGCGTCTGGAAGCAGTCATTGCAAACAAAGGCTTCTCCACAAAGTATTAAACGAGTCTCAGATAGTGTGTTCAATACTTTTTTCCTGTGTTATTGCACTTAATTCCACATAATCATTATTTATGGACTTGAATGTTGTGATTTCTTTTCATGTGTGGATTATTTGAGTTAATACCAGTGTCTGGAAGAAATGTCACATGAATGGCATCTTTGGAAATAAATATAATGAGAAAAAGGTTGACGTGTCCAATACTTATTTCCCCCATTGTATATATTGATCGTTGTTTTTTGTGTGGGAATCAAGGGAAAGCATTTTCTTGGTAGCACTTGGTTTCACTGCGATGACGCTTGCTGCTATTCATTGTTTTGTATTTTTCAGACTGGTTTTTTGAAACCACTTCGCCTTATCAGTTATTCAGCCAGTGCACGATTGATTCTTTTAAAGCTCTGCCCACAGCCGTCACGCTCTCAAACTGTGCAGGTTCACCTCGGTGTAAAGTTTATTTATTTTCCCACGGTCGCTGCAGGTTTCTTTTTGTGTGTGTGTGTCACCGTGGAGCACGACAGGTGGAGGTTATCTCGTCACTGTGGCGTCTGTCTGTCTGTCTGGTAAACGCATTGTTGTGAAACAGTGACTAAAGAACAATGTGTCATGGAATCTTTATCCTTAAACCATGGTTTCTTTCTCCAGAAAGGATGGTCTGGTGAGGCTGAACAGCTTTGCTCTGTAGACTTCTGTTAATGATGGAGGTGATTTTCTCAGAACCTGTCTGAGCTTCCTCTGGTTGTTGTGTGGTTAAAGGTTTTTTATAGCACCAGTAAACTAACACGCATTAAGAGAGTAGCTTTAAGAAACTATTTGCTTGAGTATTAAATGAGAAGACTGATACTACTCATATCTGTTTTGTTAAATATGACGCTACAGCCAGCTCTTAGTTAGCTTAGCTTAGCATAAAGACAGGGAGACGGGAAACCACCTGACTGGACTCAATCCAAAAACAACATTATTAATCCATCTACCCGTATCTTCCGACGTGTTATGTTGAATTTGTTTGATCTTTACAAGAAACAAAACAAAACAAAAAAAAACACGACTTCTGGAGACTCCAGGAAGTTGTTGTGATAGGACCAGAAGTCTAGGACGCACTTAATGACCCTGTAAAACACGTTTGCAATTTTCTTTCATCCTTCCTCGTATTAAATCAAATGTCATAACAGGTTAGGGATGAGTTCCCGGTATGTGGAGACTAGTTATGTTTCACTCTGTTTGTCAGGCTTACATCTAGTCTTTTCATTTGTGCCTCCAACAAAGAGCAGCTACGCTCACTTGACGGTTCATTTAGTACACTAGTGTAAACGAACGCAACGTAGAGACTGAAGACTAGGCCGAAACTAAATCTTTCAGTTTTTTTTTTTCTTTTTTCTTTTTTTTTAAATAACTGAGAGAGTCAACTGTTTTCATTTCAGAGACTGTGGTTTGTTGCACCAACAAATTATTATTTTCACAACCTCATTTCAGAGGGCTGGGCTGAAAAACAGAAAAAACATTTGTGTAATTAATTCAATCCAGTTCAGCAGCACCATAAACTACATCTACCAAAATGTTCATACAGCTTAATCACCACCTTTCTCACACTATTCCAACATAAACTGAACATTATAACGTCATGACAGGAGGTTTAGTGCAGGACTGTTATATCAGACTGTGCGTTTCGTATTGTTTTACTAATGTTTTCTCAAGTGCGTCTATCCCCAAATGCAGCACACTCCTGCGTGCAGTTTTCGTGTACGTCACTGCGTTGCATTTTGGTTTGTGGCGAGCCTACTTTGACTGAAGCACTTTCTAAATAAGTCATCACGTCAGCCACTCAGCCCGGCGCATCTTTCGCTCTGCCGTTCTCACACCCCCTCTCTTCCTATACTGTCACCTGTCACTAGTGACAGTTGTCTCTGCCTAGAGAGGAAATATACTGTGACATGACCTGATCTGTGGCTTACAAGATCACCTCCCTGTCCCCGGCTAAGACCTTGGCTGACATTCCTCCTTCTTTCCTTTCATCCCTCGTCTCTCCCTCCTTCTGCCTTCTCGTCCGTGCCTCTGCTCGTTCCCTCCCGCTGATCAATCTATCAAGAGACAATCATTTAAAAAAAAAAAAACTATAATAAGTGAAAGCAGCGTAGTGGGAAACCAATTAACCTTTGCATCCTCCCTCTTCCCCCCTCCAGGCCCAGGACCTGAATGTGATTGAGGAAGTGATCCGCATGATGCTGGAAATCATCAACTCCTGCCTGTGCAACTCTCTGCACCACAACCCCAACCTGGTGTACGCGCTGCTCTACAAGAGGGAGCTCTTTGAGCAGTTCAGAACGCACCCGTCCTTCCAAGACATCATGCAGAACCTGGACACGGTCGGTGAATAGTATCCTCAGACCACTTCACCTCATTGTGTTGACTGATTTCCTGTGATTATTAAATATGCCAAGGCTGCGATCAGATTCTCCCTCGGTGTGTGAAGCTGCGGCGAGAATATATGTGAGCTGCATCGTTAACGTAGTGTACAGTTGCAACTGTATACGAGGCCCTGTGAGCTTAAGCAGTATCGATGAATTAATCAGCCCCCTTGTGTCGAGGGGCTGTGTCTCAAATATTCATTGAGAGAATGTGGCGTATAGGGGGAGGAAGGGACAGCCCGAAAGAAAGCTGTCATTCATAGCTGTATTAGTCATGTAGAGACGGAGAGGAAGCTTTGGTGTGTATGAGTATGTATGTATGTATGAAGGATGGGGGTTGCTGCATACATTGCCATGGGCTTTGCAGTTATCCATAAGTATGAGGGAAGCATGCTAGCTAGAATCCCCCAGTCTCCCTGAGGCTATTCTCCGAAGCCTTCCCTTCGCTGGCAAATCCGCGTGTGTGAGCATGAGATTCGGGATGAGAGGCTGCTTTTTTTTTTTTTTGCTCCTCTAAATTAACCCCATATGGGAGGCCTTCGGAGTTAATGAAGAGATTAGTATTAGATAGATGTAGGAGCGCACGCACGCGCGCGCTCTCACTGCTCGTGTGCGCTCTGGTGTGTTTGAAATCTCTAAAGTAACCACGGCGCACGAGCTGAGAAAACATTGCCTGTAGATGCATTTTGACAAAAAAAGAAAGGAGCATTAAAAAGAATCAGTAATACCTAGAGTTTTTTAATTATCAAACATCAAACATTTCCCCAGAGAACGACCTTGCGCAGCAGTAGCAACACAAAATACACTTTTTTTCCTTCTTTTTTTTTTACATTTCTTGTTTGAGTTTGAACCGAGAAAGCAGCAGATAATTTGAGCTCCAGTAAAGTGCTTATTAGAAGTGGGATACCACACAAAATTAAACCCTATACCAAACCTGTAATCCCAACTAAAAGTAGACTGTGCGCTGTTTTTGCATTTTGCAATTTAACCACTTATTTGCAACTGTTCTCGAACACGCTCGCTGTTTAATTGGCTTTATGCTACGCTCGTAGTATGGAGACAAGTGCATAGTGCACCAAACTGTTGCTAGGAAACGTGTATACATTTAATTAGCCGCTGATGGAAGTAGCAGTATGTTATAAATAAAAATAATAGATTTAACACTGAGTGAACTGACGCATACTGTAGTTGCCAGTGTTTGCGTCGTGCAGGGTGGAGGTCTCGGCGTGTGGCATTGTGCCGTTTGGTGCTTGGATCTCCATATTGCACCCGGTGTCATCATATAGGGCGTGGCTGCTGAAATATTAATGTGACGGCTCCAAACAGTGGGATTAGAAGACCCGGAGAGCTTGGTGATGGTGCTGGGATTTGTCAGTAAACCTCAATGAGATCAAGTGATCCTGCGTGCGTAGTTAGGAGCAGCAACAAGACTGAATGGGGAGAGCAGGAGTAGTATTTAAACTCATTTACTGGAGCATTAGTGGTTGATATGTGGATATGTTGGTTATATTTATTACTTACATAAACAGCGAACATGACCAAACGTTTTGTGACGAAGATACGTTTACAGTTGAACAGTAAACCTGAATGTAAGTGATGACACTCTAAGTAAATATATAATAACACACGCCTACTTTATTGTTTCTTCTTTTATGCTTTACAATATGAACTTTCAGACGCAGCACGTGTATTTTTTTTTTGCCAGATTTGTGATTGGTTGTTTCCTCCTGCGCGACCTTTAGGTGCTCGGTTTCTTCAGTCAGCGTCTGGAGCAGGCTGGAAGTGACCTGTCAGTCGAGAGGGTTCAGGAGGTCATCATGAAAGGAGCCCAGGCCCTGCCGAAAGACAGACTGAAGGTAATTCACGCACAGACATGCACTCAGCGGGACGGCAAATGGAAGTGGAGAGCGTGGAGACGAGAGGCCGTGAAACATGAGGCCGTCTGGAGCAAAAAAAAAAAAAGGAAGCGGTACACTTTGGACATGAAGATTCATGTGTAGAGAGTACAATGTGCTGTCAGAGACCTCCAGGCTTGGTGGATTGGTCCCGGGGAAGTGAAGGAAAGAGAATTAGTTTGTCTGGACAGGTGAGAGAGGGAGAGGTATGGGACGGGGATATGGACTGGGGCAAGGGAAAAATGGAGAGAGCCATTGGGACATGAGACAAAAGGCCAAAGCCCAATTCTCATTAGCATTAATGCCCATCTTCATTCCATCTCTGCTGGTCTGCTACACACGAACATGTAATGACATTTCAAGGAGATGGGATACTGGGTCTAGGGGGCACTTTGTCATGGGCACATACGATCTGGGGGAGGGGCTGGGGGGGACATAAATCTGCCACCGTGCCTCGTTACCCGGCGCTCCTGGCGGGTTCGCTAACCCCTCCCCTCCCAATGCCCGTCCATTAATCAGCGAGGAAATATGTAACCAGCAGTCTCCTCACCAGCACAGAAGCTCTTAATTGCATGTTTCATCATGTGTTTCATGTTCTATACTTGGCGGCTGGCTGCAAGGCATTTGTCTCGCTAGCCAATATGGAAGAGGGATGGCGCGTGACCATGAGTCCACGCGCTCCCCCAGTCTCGTTCTCCGTCAGCACCTCGGAGCGCTAATGTAGCGATCGACCGCGGGGCCGTAGAATTACACATGGAGCCATGCGGATAACCCTGCCCTGTCCTTCAGCGAGAGTGCCGTACCTGTGGCGCACACGCCTTCGCTGGACGCGTGCATATGGTGGTGCATCAGTGTGCGTTGTCCTGTCCACGTGACCACTTTGTGTGTCCGTCGTTGCGGCGTGCAGATGTGTGCGGCGGCGAGTCTCACATCGACTCTACGCCATCTGAGTGCTTTCCAGCTCCGCGGGGTGACATGAAGCAAAAAGAATACGTGGACAATGTGTCCTCTGGGAGAAGTCCCCACCGTTTGATGGTACCATCGCTCAAACAAACAGCTGTCTCCACACCCCTCGTTGCCCTCATCTTATGAGCTCATTCTACTATTCGGGCCCCCTATGTAAAATCCATAGGCTAGATTAATGTTGTGTAGAACCATCGATAAGTTGGTAATTACTCAGAAAAGGGGGAGTATTGGCGTCTCAATCAGTTATGCCTGCGCTGACAGGAATGAGATGTTTGGGCTGATGTTAATCATCTTGGTTTGTCATTCATTAGTTGTTGTTGTGAAGTTGTTCTATCCTGTGGTAAGTTTCAAATTAAATAGTAGTTTTCGTTCTGCAAAACAATTGTTTGATTTGTGAAACGCAAGAAAATAGACTGAAACATGAGATTTCTACTTTACTTCTTTAAGAAACTAAGCTAAATGCTAACATTTGCATGCAAACGGATGGATGGATGGATGGATGGATGGATGGATGGACGGACGGACGGACGGACGGATGGACGGACGGATGGATGGATGGATGGATAGATGGATGGATGGATGGATAGATGGATGGATCATGTACCAACAAGTGTGTAATGACAATAAAACTCGAATCTATCATTCAACTTGAATCCTTGAATGATACTGAAACATAATAGACTGGCGACCTGTCTGGGGTTACCCCCGCCTCTTGCCCAATGACAGCTGGGACAGGCTCCAGCAAACCCCCGCGACCCTTAACAGGAATAAACGGACACAGATGAATGAATGAATGAATGAATGATCCAAGCACGCCCGCCGATAGGGGGACACAAATGGGTCTGCTGTCCCGGGCCCATGTAGAGGGGGGTCCAGAACTGGGCCCTCATTAAATTATGGAATAATTTCAAAAAATAAAAATAAAATAGGCCTATTTGTGGTAGAAAATACGTAATGTTTGAGTTACGTAAACGCTTTTTATTTGTTTTCTTCCTAATTGTCCTTGAAATACTGATCAAGAACCCCCCACCCCCAACACAAAAATGGTTTGGCCAATGGTTTGATCAAAATTTGACGTTGCCGTTTGATCGGAAGTTCCGTACGCTCAAAATGTCCGGTCAGCACAAGTCCGATGCTCAGAATAGGAAAGAGAAGAAGAAAATATTATCTGGTCCCGGGCCCAGGCAAGACTGTCAGCTGGCCTGTATCCAAGCAACATCTATTGGCAATTCAGTCAGAAAAAATTGCCCAACAATTTGAACATTGCCGATACAGACGCTCCATCTGGGTTCACCCAACGCTCCCAGGCTGCTGTCAGCAGGACCCACAGTTGTCGACGGTGTTTTCTTGCAGCAAAGCTTTGTGGAAGTCTGTGTTTCTGTCACATCTCAATCCACTAGTTCAACTTGGTAGCCGCCCACATTTTCTTCACCAGCTTCATAATTAATTCACATTCACATATCACAGCTAGTCTCTCATGAATTTGTGCCTGGGAAAACAAATAATAGTAATAATTAGAAGAAGAATACTTTAGTAATCCTTGAAAGAAATAGTTTTGTTGCTGTTGCTCCCACAAAGCAACCTCAGTGTAGCACTGTGTACCGTTTGTTTTTATTAACAGGTCATGTCAACTCAAAATTACTGTTTTCATTTTTCTATTTTCCCATGATTTTCCCCTTTATGTGTGATCTGAGAACAGCGTTTTTTTTTTTTATATTGATCAGACTTAGAAAATGCACAGCTTAAATTTGATCCCTTTAAATCTGCATGTTGGGAGGAGCTGCAATTTGTTAAGTAAACCGTTTTGTTTAAATTTTACTGACAAACTAGCTCCTGGTTGTTTTAGGTGAGAGGAACATCGTAGACACAAGACTACAAACAGCTTGTTTACTTAAACGACGCAAAAGCATTTACACAAGGAAGTAGGCATGCAAATTAGCTCCCAACTGAAAGAAAGGGTTGCAAGAAGGTGCCAACACCCCAGGGATAACCCTCAGTGCCTCGTCACTCAACTGTCCCTCTTGTTCTTTGTGTACGTGTGTGTTGTTTCAGGGTGTGTGAGGTTGAGTGGCGCTCAGTGACTGTGGAATGTGTTGTTTAGCCTGTCCAGCTGAAATCTGCCTTATTGAGCAGCGATAGCCTACAGACTCTCTGGCTCCTTAGGAAGAGACGGTGGGAGTAAAGGGGATTAACAGCTGTTACTCAGTACCTGGACCTTTATAGTACTTATGGTTGGCCTGTACTACTTTCCCACGCACAGGCAACTGAGTATTTATACATTTTATTATTAAAAGCCAATAGAAGGTCAGTGGAATAATTTAAAAAAATAGTGTGTTGTTGTGTAGCTGTAATCTGTCTTCACAATTAATCTGACGCAACTAGAATTCAGGACGATCAGGGTCTGCTGTCTTACAGAAAGGTTTGTGACCATACTTTAAAAGTTGTTAGCTAACTTGTTAGCCTGTATGCCAGCCCAATATCCCTTGCCAACAAAATTTTGCTGCGGAAAGTTGGTCTGGAGTCACTCCGTTGGGAACTGATCATGTTCCTGCAAAGATCTTTGCGTGAATATCTTATGACGGTGTGCAGAGTAGAGATGGGTGACACGGACTAAAAAAAATTATTCCGATAATTTCTGCTATTTACCATGGTAACGATAAAAATGACGATAAATAAACACCATTAGCCTAATCCTTTTTGACTGTAGTGCACTGGCAAGTTTTCGTCTTTTTTTTTTTTTTTTCGGAGACTTTGGATGAAGTTGATGCTACTTCTTGCGCATTTTCTTCATATTCTGGTTTGAGCTGTGTTTTTGTGGCGTTACTGTCCTTTGTTTGCACTATTTGTTTGCAAACCTTGCATGTTGTAAACTGCTGCTCCGTATCAGACATTTAAAACCAAACCTGTTGAAGATAATGGAGGTGGAGCCTCGTCTAGGAACGAGCTACTCGTTCCCCGGCGTATCTGCTCCGCCTTCCACCGTTGGGCTGCGAGTGCGTCGGCCACATATATACGTCATCAATGGAAATTTATCGTTTTTATGGCGGGATGACATATTCTTACTGTAGGGAATGTTTTTGACGATATATCGTAAACGATAAAATATTGCACATCCCTAGTGCAGAGCAACCTATAAAAACAATAGACTGAAACATGACATTTCTACTTTCCTTCTTTAAGAGACCAAGCTAAATGCTAACATCAACATAATATTTGCCACCAAACTGACGTCATAGAACTTCCGAACTACCAAAAGTCTCCTGTGTCTGGACCAAAATATTGCACTTGAACACACCATAAAGACTTCCGCCAATGGCCATCTTGCAGAATCGTTATGAGACTGCGTAAGAGGAAATTTGATTCTCCTTAAGTTGGTAGTAATCTTTGTTCATGATTCAAAAGATAAAACTGGAAGAGCTAGGGCTACAAGCTTACAAAGCAAGGTAGCTAGATATGAACAGCTTCTGCTGAATCGTGCTGATCTACAGTTTTTTTGATTCCAGGTGACCATATCGTTGCCAAAATATTTGTGTATTGGAATGTACAGATAAGATGAAGATATAAAAAAAACAGTAAGAGCCATCTGGCCTTTGTCTTTTGCTAACTTTCGTCACATCTGTTTCTCCTCACGTGCTTTGCCAAATTGAGTAGCCGATCAGACTGATCTCCCGCCGACTCGATCTGCCGGTGATTCAACGTGCTGGATCGTCTGAAATGGTGCCAGACACACCTCCAAAACTAGGGTGGAAGACACTTATCATTTTTTCCTGAAACTGGCTAAAGTTTAGCAGTCGGCTTGGTCTGTCACGGCCCAAACCCAACAGTTGATTGGTAGGTCGTTGCAGATAATTGGTGCTAAGGTGTAAGTTCATCCTTTTACAACCATCCATCCAATACTTGTCAAGATATCGCTCTTAAAGCTGAAGTTGCAAGTCCTTGTTTTAGAACTAGAGAAAGAGTTTCCACAGATTAATTATCTGGGCACCTTGAATGTATATGTCGGCTATAAACACGAAGATCCTCCAATTATATTCATCAAAAGCAGATTTAAGAAGCTGGAACCGTTTGATGTTGTATCCTGTTAGTGGACTAATAAAAAATGTTGAATTGGCAAAATAAACATTACACTAGAGACTACCAGCAAGAGTGAACATAAATAAATATATTATCTATTTGAAACATGGCCAGGAATTATTAGTGGCTGTTTGAAACCGTTTCTTTACGACATTGTCAAGTGACAACATTTAGACCAGGGGCGTTATGAAAGACTTGCATGTCGCCTTTTGATTTTTTTGGAATATAACTCTTCAGTGCGTGTGTGAAACGCGGCTTTTATGTAAGAGCGTGTTTGTGTGTATCAAGTTATTTGCTCCCTTGCCGCATTCTTCTCTGTCTGGCCGAGCTCTGACAGCACAGCAGCGTGCAGAGGAGGAAAGGGAACACAGAGTCCTGAGTGTAGATATGAGGCCAGCCAGTCAGTCTGTGTTCAGGGGCGAGGGCCTGACCCGCCAGGACCCATAACTAACTGATATGAGCCCGGGCCAAGTGGGCCCAGACTGCAGCCAGGCTGAGAACAACACAGAGGAGGGAGGGAGCGAGGGAGGGAGTGCTACATAGCGCCAGAGGAGATATGAACAGAGAGGAAACCGCAGCAGAGACAGAATGAGGGAGGGAGATAATATTAGGGATGGGATGTTATAGTCTGGAGATGCTCTAATTTTTTTTTTTTTTCCCAGAAATACTCTGGACATTTTTGCTCTGAGGCATGTAGTGATATCTAAGACTTCCCTTGGCGCCACATCCCCTGGTGGCTCTGTCCAATATAGAAGTAAAAGAAGCGTAGACTTTTCAGGGTTTCATTTTTATATTTTGTGCTCAGTATCTAGTTTGCATGTGCACATGGGGACTTTATGCGTCGTAGTTTGATTTATTTATTTGTCTTAAAAGCTACTAAAAGATGCGTATTTCAGCGATGAGGAGTCCTTCTTCTGTTTGCAATAAACCAGAGAAGCTTGAGACAAATATAGTCTTTAATTACGGGGTGTGATGTGCATGTCGACCCCGTTGTACCTGTATTTTAAAAAAAAACGTGTACTAGTGCCTGAATAAAAGATAATTAATATTTTCAGAAGTAGCTGTGATGAAACATTGTTTTAATGTCCTGGCGCTGTGAAAACCCAACATGATATCGTCTTAATGTCTTCTTTCTGTCTTCAGATACGTTTGTATAACAACAGCTTAAACCATTACATGACGGATGATTAGTTTACATATACTTGCACCATAATTGGGGAAAATGTATTAACGCGTAAACACAGAAACACACGTGTTGTCTGAAAGTGTCTTGTCTGTGCTGTATTGGCTGATTAATGTTTTAATTCTCTTAATAACCGAATTAGCATAACTGGTTATGTTTCATGTCATGGTGGCCGTAGCGGGAGATTCATCTGCTTCAGCTGCTATGTAAAAATAAAACTGCACAGCAATTCGTCCTCTGCGGTAAGAATTAAAAGCCGGGGTTATTGGGTAACCGTCAGCATCAGTGTCGTATGAACATTTGATGAGTTGCTAGGCTATGAGACAGTCACCTACACACAAATGCCAGTCGGATAATACAGCTCCTGCATTGTGTCTAGCCTCCACAATGACTGTGGTGTAGCCTCAGTAGCCTGGCATATGGCCTGTGACCCCGTAGCCCCTCCGTCTGTGTCATTATGATACCGATAGTGTGGCTGTGAATAGAGCCAGTCAGGACTCAATAGACCGGCCTGGGACCGTCGCATAAAAGCCCGCGGCGTCTGTCTTTCACCACAGACTGATTACTGGCTGCGTGTGTGCACATAACATGCATGTGTAGACAGGAGGATATAATGAGGTGCTGCTGTATTATTGATGCTCTTCTTCTTCTGCTGCTACTTACCTGCTGTTAGGTGGGCAGGCGGACGCTTGGCTTGCTCCGGCTGGGGGGCTTCAACCGTCCAGCGTTTCTTACGATAGAGGAGGGGAGGAGGAGGGGTTTGTGTCGAACAAAGCTGCAGCAATTAATAATTTAATTGATTAGTCAGCCGCCAGAAATTTAATCGGTTTTCTTTCTGCATTTCCTTTGTCTTTTAATCACTGCGAATTGAAGGGATTCAAACTAAACAATGAGTACGTTTTATACTGAGCAGCATTATTTTAAATATTCTCACGTTTTATTGACCAAACACTGAATGAATTCATTAACCGAGATTAACTGATAATGAAAATAATTAGTCGTCGGTCTGGCCAAGCAGTGAAAGGTTATTCATGACTTTAATTGAGTTCTGTTTGCAAGAATTCAAGATTAATATTAAATATAAGCACCAACAAAGAAGAACAAGGTTGTCATTATTTTTTAAATGGGTACAGCTTTTTCTACATGTAATGTTCTTGTATATTTCTTAAAGGGGAACTACAGTTTTTTACAACCTGGACCTTCTTTCTGGCATAAAATCTGAACGTTTATTACCCGTATAACTTTTATGTCGTTTGGAATCGTTCGGACGATATTTAGATCTGCGTCCATCGATATAGTGGGAGTGAATGGGGCACCGAAACGCAGCCTCTAAATAACACATAATCCCCTGCGAAACTTGAAATCATTTCACCAATATTTTACTATGACATGCTAGTGCTATTCCCCTCTGTCCCCCGTAGTCTGGAGTTACGTGGCAGCTAATGCGTTATTTAGAGGCTGCGTTTCGGTGCCCCATTCACTCCCACTATATGGATAAACGCAGATCTAAATATCGTCTGAAGGTCCAGGTTGTAAATTCCTCTTTAAATCGTGTCTTGTCAAACAGGATCACACCGGATAATGTGGCTACTAATGGTTGCTGCTTTTTATTTGTGGTTTTAGTAGTTTTAATAATCTCTGCACAAGCTTTACCCAGCGGTCTGTCCCAACTGATGATTACCTTCATTCATTTTCAATATTATCGATGAATCGCTCGGCACTCATTAGTTGTCGAGCCACTGTTTAAATTCCACTCCATCCCAAGACATTTATTAAATAAATAAAACCACGGGACTAATTTTGGGTCCGTGTTTTCTGAAATATCAGGCTGTTAACATTTAGGTATACATCGATCAGCTGATAGATATATTAGATGGAAAGTGCGCTGATGTTTTTAGAAGCAACAAAAAAGACAAGGGCACCAGATACCACAGCACAGCTTCAGAGACCTAACGGAGTCCATGCCTTCATGGGTCAGCACTGTCTTGGCAAGAAAAAGGGAGACGGATATATCAAGGTTACTTTTAAACCGTTGAAATTAATAAATGTTTCATGCGGGAGCTTGTTCCAGTATTTCCTGGAATCTACAATTTCCTGAAATCCTTTGTTTTACTGGCAGCGCTTCATTTCACGCTCGCAGATTAAAGACTAATAATTAGAAATATTTTTAGCAAAACTATCATCTCTTGTCCTGGAGAGGTGTTACCAAGAGGCATCGCACATTCCCCGGCGCGGCTTTAATCTCTCGCTCACCGATGATTCAACCGGGAGCGTTTCATGTACATCAATCCGGGCTGTAGGAATGTCCCAGATGTGAGTCATGAAACGCTGTCTATGGCATGAATGAATAGGATGTTTTTATTTATTTATTTATTTATTTTCCCCTCTGGATCGCAGACAGAACCTGAAATAGCTCGTCCCAGTTGACGGCTAGATTGTGTTACAAACTGCTGTGAAGTGTTTAGTCATCTGAAAAGAAAACTGGACTTCCTCACATTTCATCGTCTTAAGAGTTTCTCCCTCTAATCCCCGCATTGTAACAGTTCTTTCTCTTTTGTTTTTTTGTGTTAACAGAAATTTCCTGAGCTCAAGTTCAAGTATGTGGAGGAAGACCAGCCGGAGGACTTCTTCATCCCGTACGTCTGGTCCCTGGTCTTCAACTCTGGAGTCGGCCTCCACTGGAGCCCACACGGCATCGAGCTGTTCAGCATGGACTCCGGCTGATCCACGACTTGCTTCCCCCCTCCCCCCCCCTCTTCCCTTTCAGTAAAGAAAACAAGACTGTGTGTGTGTGTTTTCGGGTGGGCCGTGTGTGCATCACCCTTTAGAGTACGTGCGCGCTGCTTTGAAAGTGCCTCGACCTTGTACAGGATGGTGTTTCTTTTTACGCAGCACAACCTCTTTCCCTCTCATATCACGATAATCCCTCCGCTCCTGCACCGCGAAGCTTCGTCTGCATCGTGTGCAGTCGCCACCCCTTTTAACGGTTGAGCACACTTCTGTCATTGCGAGGAGCTCAGGACACTGGCGATGGATAATCTCACGTTTATTTCTTGCTTACAGAGGAAAAAGGTCAATTAAAGCATATGCACCCAAGTGTTACGCTGCTCTGGTGAACGTTCATTTGCCGCTGCACTGAATGCGAAAAGAAAAAAAAATAAGAAAAGCTCCAACTTGATATTCAAAGCAGGCAACGTGTCTCCAAAGACGCAACATACATTTAATTAAACACCCTTTATTATTACTGCGTTTAAGTGTGATTATCCCCTAAATTAGCTTTTTTATTTTGACTGTTCTTCTCTGGATACAGTGGGTTTTTATAACAGCTTTATGTTTGTGAAATTAAGTTCAAAACAGGTCAGAGAGAAAAAATTACCGCCAACAGAAAGTCCGGCGTTTCGTTCGTTTCGTTTGTTACGCCGTTGTCGGTGGTTTAACACCCCGCGTTCGAGTACAGTTTAATTAAAGCTTCATTTCAGTCCCTGGCTAATAATAATAAGCGGCCCGATTCATGTGATTTCATATTTGCTTCCAGCTCATTTGACTTTACCCCGTCTTTGTCATTAGCATTTTTTCCTCATGGTAACCCAAGGCAAATACTTAAACTAGGACAGTTATTAAACCTCTTGTCCTGTTGTGCATAATTACACTTGTCTCTTTAATATGTTTCTTTATTTGCATGTTTAACTAGAGACTTAAGTTATTTATTTCCATGTATATTATTTTATATATATATATATATATATATATGCACCACCCCCCAACATGTTAATGGTAGACGTTCTGAAATGACTACCGCTAAAGAAAAGGAGAAAAACGGCGGTACTATTCTTTGATTATTCCCAGGTGGGAATCTGGCTTTATATTATTACGTATGATATGACAACGGCTGTCATTTCCTGGCAAAGATTTCTTTGAAAATAGGAGTTTAAATAAAAATATGAAATCAAAGCAGCGTCTGTGTCGCATGGTTATTAAGAGAGGTTCAGTCCTGCGCCGTGCAGACGGGAACTTCATTAAATTTCTCATTATCCCATTTAGCATTCATAATTCTACCTTTGCTCCCTGCCTTTTTTGAACTCAGGTGTACTACCAAGTCATGGCAGTGCTTAGATGTCCCTCGTTACCTCTGCATGTGAATCTAACCAGTAAAATAACTCTACAGGCTTTACACAACCCTAATGAGTAACTGTTTGGGATATTCCCTCATTCCATTTCTCTCTGAAACTTATACAAGATGATCGATATCAATCCATCATGTTTAACCAGTTTTGCAGGACTGCTGTGTCCCGTCCTAGCTGCCGTTGGAGCGAGACACCCCGGACGAGCCGCCAGTCTTCTCCCGTTAACCTAACGTGACTTGTTTTTCTCTTTGGACTGTGTTGGAGGAAGTCGGAGCAAACCCCGGAGAAAACCTGAGGAGCCTGCGGGGAGAGCGTGAAACCCTACACAGAAAGTCTCCAGATTAATGTCTTCTTGCTGCGAGGTAACGGTGTCACTCTTGTTGTGGAGGTTATTTGTGGAGCAAACAACGAACACAATCCAAAAAGTAAAACTAGTAAAACCCATAAAACTATCACAGTTGTTTCTTACACAAAGAAAAGGGAGCTCACCGGGTTCTCTCAATGTGTATGCTAAGCTAAGCCAACTAGCTTCTTGTTGTAATCTTGATATTTAAAGCAGCGTGACCCAGTTTTCCCCCCAAAAAAGTCAAACTATTCTCTTGAAGTAACACAAACTCTTCTTCCTAAAGGTTGTAGAAGTTCCACCAGAGTGGTTTAAAAAAAGTTTTTAGTGGCCTCAAGATGTTAAACTGTGAATTGTTCAAAAATAAAGAACAGAAATGTTTCATCAGTTCTACTTTATTCATCTCAAACTGTCAGACTTAGCCTGGTGTCCAAGGGTGGATTTATTTTTATTGTGCAAGATATTTATGTCCACGGGCCACGACTTTGGCACCTATAAAGGATTTAGTACAAATAGCCTGGAGTTATTTCTCTTTTTGGACTTCATCACTGCCTGAAAATCAAACCGCCGCCCGCCGCTTCCCTCTGCATCGCACACTATTAACACACTCGAGCACCCAATGTGTCTGGCATGTCTCATTGTTGCCTGTTTTTGTCGTAGCTGCAGAGGCAGCACAAACGCAGGCAGAAAACTACTCCATGATGATGGGATGGGGGGGGGGGCACAATGGCACCCACTGTGACGCCGGAGCTCCCACTTCCCAAGAGAATTTCATGCCTTTCGTCTCTATTGTATTGATTTTCATGCCTGAAATTCTCTTATTCTCAAGGACGCTATAATGGATGCAATCTGATGTAAAGAATGGCTCGTTTCAGCGTGGGGTCGTCGGCGGGTTACAGTGAGATTGCACGCTCGAGGAGACTGCGGCGCTGTCTCTCTGCCTCTGCGTGGACTCTCACCTGCTTCCAGCTCTATTATAGCAGTGCCAGATGGCTGAGCGGAGGTTTTCACAAAGTGACATGGCTCTCCTTGTTCCTTTATGGCGCGAGGGGTCACCTTACCACCGGCTCCCATTTCAGGTGACAGGAGAAAGATGAATGGAGCAGGGAATTCTGGGATGGGTAGTTTGTTTGTTTCTAAACGTCGGTGCCTTTTTCCTCAAGGTCTAGGTGGAACCTCGCCGACTGCCGTTGGAGCGCGACCCCGCAGACGGAGGTCACACCCGAATCAGTGTCAACTAAATGACGTAGAAAGTAGGACGCCGGAGACCAGTTTGCTGAAGCGCTGGTTTCCCCTTGTGACGCGAAACTCATTAATATAACGGATCACCACGGTAACGTTGCGAGGTCGTTATGCTCCGTGGTTTTAGGGTGAGGTCAGAGCAAGAGACGCTCGCTGCGAGAGAACATAGAAAACCGCCCCGCTGTCGTTCCCTTCAAACGAGTCTTGGTTGGAATGAAAACCATTTTTCAGTGGGCTGGACCAGAAAAACAAATTTAACAGATATAAAGAAGAGACAGACAGACTATCGCAATCTTGATGTCTGCAAGATACCAGGTGACCTACTGAAGCAGTAAACAACCTCTGGCTCGGCTCATCTTAGGAAACACTAGTCGCTGTGTGGACACGTTTCTCAGGTTCATTCTTTATTACTTTCAGTGCGTTTGAACACACGAAGCGTGCTACAAAGCAGAATCTGTCCAGAGCGGAGCTTATTTTTAATCAAACCGGAAATGTCTCTGCAACTATTGATGACCTGCTGTGAATAGGAGACATTTGTTGTCTCCAGAGGATGAACCCTGAGACATTTCGGCGATCCTCTGACTTTACACGTTGTGGCAGCGGCAGCAACGTCGTAGCATGTGATCGATGTATTGGTGCATTCATGGTCCCAAGATGACATACCGAAACTATTTTAGTGGTGATGTATATACACCAATGAGCCACAACATTAAGACCACTGACAGGAAAGCTGAACAACGTCGACCATCTTGTGACAATACAATGTTCTGCTGGGAAACTTTTGGACCTGGCATTCATTCGTGTGGATGTTACTTAGACATGTAGCACCCACCTAGACCAGACCAGGCACCCCCACCCCATAGCAATGACACTCCTTGATGGCAGGATACAGCCTGACACAGGTACACACACAAAAACGCTTTAGGAACAGCTAAAAAAACAACATAAAAAACAGCAAAAGGTGTTGACCTGGCCTCCAAATTCACTAGATCCCAAACTGATCAAGTATCACAGAGGCCCCTCCCCTCAACCCATAGGACCCAAAGGCCCCCACTATCAACGTCATGTTGCCAGACACCACAGGATACCCTCAGAAGACCCATGTCCGTTCTCTGATGAGTCACAACTCTTTTGGAGGCACAAGAGAGACCTACACAATATTATGAAGGTGGTCATAATGTTATGCTTGATTGGTGTATATGGTGTGTATATTTTTCTTGTTGTTTCTTCACGGTGAAGATGTTCACAAATCCATGAATATCCCGTCTACATTGTCCCGGTTTATAACTTTGACACGGTGTCTTGAGACAAAGAGACTGTCTGACATTGGCGTCACTGTTTGGCCTTGTCACTCCGGCATGTAGAACAATTACACGCGGATCTTCAAAATTGCTTCACGCTAATGGCCTTTAAAGAGAACTGGGTCACGGAGGCCTCCAGCTACTGTGATAGTACGTCCCAAATTGATTCCCCGAACGAAACCAGACCAAAGGAACGTAAAGGAAGTAAATGTTCTCCGCCGTGAAACGTTCTTCGTATAGACCCGGGACCCAAACTGAAAAGATGTCTAGACGAAATCCCGTGGACGAAACGGGAAGTACGTGCCTCTTAAAGGAAAACATTTTTTTAATTCGTCCAGCTTTAAGGCGTATGTGCTATACATTCACGTCTCTGCTCACTGCTTCACTGCACTTTCTAATTGCCTGTGATTGTGGGCTACGTATTAATATTTAACAGACATCTAGAGGCGTAAACACACACAAAAAACTGAAGCAATGCATCAGTCAGACTTTGATCCATCTGAAAAGTTTGGATCGATTAAAAGTAATTAATATTGTATTAAGGTCTTTTTATTGACCGCTGTCTGCTGTCTCTGAGCTCCATGCTGATATGTTGTTAGCTGAAGGTGAAGGTCTGTAGAAAAAAAAATTGTAGTTCTGTCGCAGCTGCTACCGAGCTGCAAGGAGGAGGAAAAGAAGGTCAACTCAGACTCGGCAGCGGGTTTACGAGGGATTTGGGGTTCATTCACAGGTGACCGTGTGTATTTGGATGTTCAGATTAGATGAAGATTAAAAAGGAGGTGAACCTTACACGGCCTTCGCTGTGGGTCCTTGAGGAAGACGGTGATGACTCGAGTTGCTCCCAGTGTGAATATGTCAATCACTGTTCACTGATTTCCCTGTTACGTGGTTACCTTCATCAGTTTTAGAATTTGTTTTTGGCTAACTAAGAACAAGAAAGACTTGAACGTGAATATATGACGTTTAAATATAGTCTCAGTGGAGAGGTGGTTAGCACTGATGACCCACAGCAAGAAGGTCACCAGTTCGAATCCATGGCCTTTCTGTGTGGAGTTTGCATGTTCTCCCTGTGTCTGCGTGGGTTCTCTCCGGGTACTCCGGCTTCCTCCCACCATCCAAAGACATGCTCATTAGGTTAATTGGTGACTCTAAATTGGCTGTAGGTGTGCATGTGAGTGTGAGTGATTGTCTGTTGATGGACTGGCGACCTGTCCAGGGTGTACCCCTGCCTCTCGCCCGATGACAGCTGGGATAGGCTCCAGCAGACCCCCTTGACCCCTAACAGGACTAAACGGGTATAGAAGATGAATGAATGACACCGATCAGGCCTAACACATGACATGAGGGTGTCCTGTGGTGTTAGCAGGAGCCTTTGGGTCCTATGGTTTGAGGGGAGGGGCCTCTGTAGACCATCCCACAGATACTTGATCAGTTAGGGATCTTGTGAGGCCAGCTGTTTGCTGTTCTTCATGTTTTTTTGAGCTGTTTTTGTGTGTGTGTCTGTGTCAGGCCTCATCCTGCTGCCATCAAGTAGTGTCAGTGCTATGGGGTGGGGGTGCCTGGTCTGGTCTAGGTGGGTGCTACATGTCTAAGTAACATCCACATGAATGAATGAATGAATGAATGCCAGGTCTAAAAGTTTCCCAGCAGAACACTGAACTGCCACAAGATGTTCAACGTTATTCGCTTCTCCCGTCAATGGTTTTAATCTCGTGGCCGATCGGCGTATGCGTTTTTGTGAATGACTGGGCAGATGTGTCATTGAGACTGTTTGCTTTGCTCACGTTCGTCAGCTGAAAAGTCAAATAAAGATATCTGGCGACAGACAGGTCGTCTGTGAGCAGTGAGATTCTCTGACCAACCATTACCAGTCCGATGGCCGCACCCATTCACCAAATGACCCCCGAGGTGATCTCCACCACCGCCTTTCCACAAACATTTACATAGCTTTGTTTCAGTTGTGTATGACAGTTTGTCGCTAATTTGCTTAATGTTTCTAGGCAGTTGCAGAGACTTGTGATAAGCGTATACTATATTTGCAGTTAGCACCTCAGGAACCTGACTTATGCTACGCCATACTCAGTTTATATAACAAAAGAAAGGCTTTAGGAATTAAAATGACACTTTCTAATAGAAGACAAACGTGTTGCCAGATTAATGATTTATTGGCAAGTAAAAGTAGAATTAGTGAAAGTTTAACTTCTAAATACAGAGGTTGCATCAAATTTTCGCGTGCTTAAAGATATTACCCTGCATCTCAATTTTATGTGCTTTTTAATTAACTTAACGGACAGAATGATAATCTGCAGCTATCGATTAAAAGCAATTATTCGAGCAGAGGCTTCACATATCTTTAAAAGTTGCTGCTGGATTTACTGCTTCTGCTGCTCCGTATGACTCTGAAGTGATTATCTTTAGGTGGATGTGGAGTCTATGTGACAATATAACTGATTTGACGACACCGCCTTGGTTTTTTTTTAGAGGAAATAGTGACATTTTTAATCGTTTCCTGACATTTTTATGGACTTTAAGAATAGATTCACAGAGTAAGAAAATATTCTACAGATAAATCCATAATAAAAACGAATGGTGTCTTTTCTCGGTGCCGCCGCCGCTGCGATCTGTACCCATGATATCCGTCTCCTCTTGGACGCCGAGATGTAATATCACCGACTAATATTTTCTTGAGCCCCTTCCATTGGCGCGACGCCGTCATATTTCAATCTGCACGAGATGGGTTTTTAGATTTCCGTCGGCCTCGTCCTCAGCTGTCAGTGGCGGCTCATTATTGTGATGTCAGATTGTGTTTGACTCAATTTCCCTTTCGGCTGGCGGCTGGAACTCTTCAGCGTGACAAATATAAAAGTCATTAACTCCGTTTTAGGGAAAATACAGAGCACGCTGTTGACCTTTGACCCCAAAGTCAGCTGGATGGAAAAGAGCAGTAGGACAGGTGGATGTGTCGTGCAGGACGTCGCCTCGTAGCTGTGTCGCTGCAGATGTTGACAACAGGGATAAGAAGAATTTCTTGCTTTTGCATTTCTTTTTTTATTTTTATTTCATTATGCGTGACATTTGCCAGTGTGGTGGGCGTTTCTGCACTTTCCTGACAAGATATCAGATGTGCAAGTGGTGGAAAGAAAGAGACAGAGAGAGAGAAAAAAAGTCTCCTCTATCTTTTTTAATTAAAGTTGTCTTATTTTTATCATTCTTATCTTAGCAATGACCAGCTCGCCGTGTGCCGTCCTCGCCCCGTACTGAGCGCCGATTCGCACACGGAGTACGCCTCTTTAATTGCATATGCATGACCCCTTGTCTGGAAGCAGTCACTGTGTCAATAAATTATAGTAAAGGCCAAGGCTGCTATCTGGAATATTAATCATTCCTCTTCCTGTGCAAAGCTGTTTTAGCCCCACTGCACGGCCCCTCTCTTGAATTAGCTCCGCGGACCACTTGATGGACCTTAAAGAGGTCCTTAAAACAAATGTTCAGCACTTTTGGAATTGCATTTACTCACTTTTCTCGGTGAGAGTTAGAAGACACGGCTCAGCTTGGCACGAAAGACTGGAAACGGAGGGATGTATCTGTATTTAAAGGACATTATAGGCCATGAGCATATTCACCAAACTATTACTTTAAACATTTTATTGAAAGCTTGTGCTGAACTTAAGAAACAAAATCCTCCTACTTATCAAAACTTGTGAGATTTTCAACTTAAAAGAGGAAATTATGCTTGAAAAGGGGCCTGATAACACTTTAGAGCAACCACGAGGGGCCATGTTTTAAATGTGAATGAAGGATAAAATAAAGATGAATGAATGCAGTGCAATGTGTAATGACTGATGAGGAAAATCCCTTCATGAAACATTTAAAAGCCGGTTGATTCAATACCATACTGAGAGGTTACACTCATCAGTTTGTCCTCAACTGAATTGAAATCCTTCCACCTCAAAGGCACTGTGGTTAAATGATTAGTTTTTAACTAATCTTTACAGGCCTTTTGTTTTGCATCTTTTCCAAAAGTCATGATGCATTCAGCAGGTACATTTAAAACAAATGCAACTTTCTCAAAATTATCTTTAAAACAGAGAAAGTTCCCATTCATGGAACAATGCAAATGAGATCATTTGCATTTTCCCACAGAAATAAGAATTCAAAATGACTAACCCTTAGAAAGGAAGACCCCCATCAACATACCAAAAACGTTTTTATTTATTTTATTTTTTAATTACACATTCGCTTATTTGGGCTCATCGTGTTAGGATTCACTCGTAAAGTGTCCGCAGCTCCTGAATGACTTTGATCAAAGTGAGCTGTGTTTGCGTCTATGCAAACAGGTTAATAATAAAAGCCCGTCCTGCACCTTTATGCGGGCTAGAATGCAGACAGACTCTTACAGCCAGCCTGAAATGGAAAACGGTTAGATAAAATTGGCTACTTCCTGGAGTCTGGAGAGTCACACACACAAAAGGAAGGGCAGGGAGATGTAGACACACGGAGAGGGAGAGAGAGAGAGAGAGAGAGAGAGAGAGAGGGGAGGGGACAATGTGAGTCTGCAGCCACTTCCACAATCCCTCTGACAGACCTTTTTTCCCCCTGACTGATTGCTTCCAGACTGCCTTAAAAAGCGGCGCAGTCCCCCTGCACCGTTTGGGCTGCTGTGTCGCGCTCCTGCCCGGCGCCAGTGGGGGATCCTGGGACAATACGGGGGATGAACTATTGACTACCCCCATCCACACACACACACACACACACACATACACACCTCTGTCCCCCAGCCCCTCACATCTCTACCATCATCATTATCAGCCATCCAAACCGCCCCCCACCCCCCCTTTGCCCTGCAGCGACACTGTCACATTAACATACTGCCGCCTGCACCTCCTCCTCCTCCTCCTCCTCCTCCTGGATCACTCTCTGTTGAGGGAACTCTATTGAGCTGCGGAGGAGACACACATGGGCCATTAGAAAAAGAAAAAAAAAGTTTGTTTATCCTGCTCATACATGACAATGAGGCTGCAGAGTCTGAGGGCCTGCAGCTACAAACGTCGAAAGCTTCTTCTTTTGCAGTTTGAAATGAGTTTGGTGTAAATGTTTTGATTTATATACATTTAAATAACATTCATTTTATATCAAAGACAAGAGGACGCTTGTATTTATAAAAAAATAAATACATTTCTCTCTTAAATGAGTGTTTATGTCTCTTAAACGGCGCACAGTACAGTAATGTGATCAAATCAAACCCACAGCGCCTGCCACAATAAATATGGATTCAGCTTAAAACAGCAATAAAGTGGGCAGATCCCGTTATAGATCCGCTGTCGGGGAAGACAGGAAATTGATCCTCAGCTGATGGACTGCTCTGTCGGATATCTTGACCTGGGTGGAAGCTGTCCTGTTGATAACTTAAAAAAACGGACGTTTGTCCTACCTGGGAAAGCCGAGCGTCCAGAGGGCGGCAGCAGCGCGCTCCCATCTGGGTTTCGGGACGTGTTCTTTGGGACTTTTCTCACCCTGCGCTGGAACTCGCAGGCGTATTTTAGTTGCCTTGCAGTAGGAGACCCTAAATTTTTACCCTGGAAATCTTAATCTGAGCCAGCTCCATATAATATATAACACTGGAGTTGAAAGAAAGAAAATAAAAAGACCAAAGACACACAAATAAGCAATTATCCGAGTGATCAAAGTGCAAAAGAAAATGTTTTATTTTGAGGAGAAACCTGGAAACATGAAGTATCTGAACATACATACTTTTTAAGCTGTGCAAAGCTGTAAATCTTTATTTTTATTATTATTATTATTATTAAAGTTTTTGTGCTATCAAAATTCTACAGTGTTGTCTGATTAACATTTATCATAGATAAATTTAAAGTTTGCACCTTAAATTTCATCCTACTATTTGTACGTTTAAACTTTAGGTGAAAAGTTTTTATACTTTAAAACGCGTTAGTTTTGTTTTTTTTATGTGTGCGCGCCTGCCTGCTTGCCTGCCTGCGTGCGTGTGCGCGCTGTGGGCTCTACTTGATCTGTTGTTTGCGCAACACAATCACATTTCTTTTAAGCGACAGGGTGTCTAGACGCACACGTGACCGGGCGCGTCAATGCGTACTGGAGACTGGAGACGGAGCAAGGGCACCCAAACCATCCGCCTCATTTACAGACAGAGAGCCTTTCAGCCCCCCCTCCGGATCACTCGTCGGCTCGCCTCTTTTCCTCCACTCTCACAAAACTTCGTGCGAGATACGAGGCTGGATTATTTTATCTGAAGGGATTCGCCTTGCTAAAATAGGTTACGAGGCTCGGCTGCGTGAACGCAAACCGAGGGTCTCTCTCGCTCTTTTTTTTTCTCTTCTCCCCCCTCCTCCTCCTCCTCCTTCTCCTCCTCCTCCTCCTCCTCCTCTCTCGGCTTTTACAAACTCAACTCGGGTTAGCGATCCAGTCTCGGATTTGCTCTCTGTCTCTCTGGACGTGGCTCCCTCCAGCCAGCAGACCACATCCTCAGCAGACGAGTGGCATATTTAGACGATAACGGATAAAAAAAAAGAAAAAGGAGAAGCCACAGCAAGCCTGGTGGAGAGCCCTACTCTGTGCAGTCGGATCAAGGATTTTGTGGATTAATGCTCTTGAAGACACAACGGCGAGACTCGGTTTTCATGGGATAATTTCGTTTAGGCTTAATTAGGCCCCGGTTTCTCTCATTTCTAGCACAGCCAGTGCGCACAGACAGAAGGATTTCTTTTAATAGTGTTTGTTTGCTGAACATCGGCACAGTGTTACGTTTTAAAGGGGTCAGCTCCCAGCGTTAGGTTGCACATCACCAAGTGAAGATTGTAACACATTTCAGGCTACATGCAGCCTTGTAGTAGCAGATTCCCCCGTTACTGTATAAGCTGCTAGATTCTCTATTATAGTTTAGTCTTAAATGCGTCAAGGCGATGGTAGTTTATCCCAAGAGGGAGAGCTGACTGTCCCGTGAAAACTGGCTGCTTTTAATTCATCTAGTCTGCAGGAGAAGGCAACAGAGACTGGCGTATGCTACAGATTTCCTCTGCTTATCCGGCTCCCAGTTTTTCCACCGTATTTTCTCAGGCTGCTTGTCATTGCCTGGACTCGGATCCCGGAATCTTCATGATTTGCGGACACCATGCTCGTTTTTTAGCCGGGAAATCCTCTTTTCGTCCCGCATGTTTAGGACCAAACGATCGGGGCTCGTCCGGCGACTCTGGAGGAGCCGTGCGCCCGTGGAGGGCGACGGGGAGGCGGATAGAGGGACGCATGGCTCCGGGGGCTGCTGCATGGGCAAAACGACAAAGGTGGCCAAGTCCAACGCAGGGTCGGAGGCTGAATTGAAGGCGTTGACCCACTCGATACTGAAAAAGATCAAAGAGAAACAATTAGAGGTGCTTTTGCAGGCGGTGGAGTCCAAGGGGGGTGCCCGAAGCCCTTGCTTGCTCCTGCCCAGCAAAGTGGACGCCAAAGTGGGTCAACAGTCTTACTCTCTCCCCATGCTGCTCTACAAAGTGTTCAGGTGGCCGGACCTCAGGCATTCCTCGGAGCTGAAGAGGCTGTCTTGCTGTGAATCCTACGGGAAAATCAACCCAGAGCTCATTTGCTGCAACCCGCACCACATGAGCAGGCTGTGTGAACTCGGTGAGATGGATTATTATAATAACCTCATCCTTTACCGCAAAAAAAGTTCTGAAATTGCGTTTAATTCTCTGGTGGTGGGTCCCAATTTTAAATCAAGCACAAATTCAGATACTGTGACATTATGTCAAAGAATTACCAGACTCCTAAAGGGCTAATTAGCCTAATTCAAATGACATCACCTCTCTTGGCACAGTTGTCTCGAGTTTCCATAAGGTCAAACTTGACCGAAGAGTGCCAAGTGGTCTCTTCATCTTTTCGGCAGTGGGGCGCCGTTAAATTTGACTTGTGTTGTTTTTTAAATCCTAAACGCGCTGATGTCTTAACGCGGCTCCGTTAATCAGACCGCATCTCTACTTTAAGAACACGGAGTTTGGCACCTTAAATGCGCCAAAGCACTTACGATCTGTTTATTCCGACTTAAATCAGCAACTTCATCAAAGCCCCTCTTTCCAAACAAACAGCCTGTCTGCTGGGCTGTTTCAACATTTCATAATTGGCATTTCCAAAGTGCACAGCGACTCAGCCAGGGCTTTACAGTCTTTCCACGGTGAAGTTTCCAGGGTCTCAGTGTGCGTTTGTGTGTGTGTGTGTGTGTGTGTGTGTGCGCGCTTGCTTGGCGTCCCGGGCCAAAAGAGGCCCGTATCTCAGTTTGTCCTAGACGCTGATAGTGGCCCTTCTGGCGCCAGGCGGCCCCCTGTTTATCTGCCTGCCAATGAAAGGCAATAGCCGCCCGGCCGGCCTCTCAGCCTCCCCTCTCCAGGCGGAGCTGAGAGACACAAATCTTTTTCCCCTGAAGAATGACAACTCTTATCGTAAATTTTAGATCTCTCCCTTGTTTTTTTTTCTCATGCACTCATTCTTTTTTTTTCTTCCCTTTCTCCTCCACGCAGAGTCTCCTCCTCCTCCATATTCGCGCTATCCCATGGACTATCTTAAACCACCAGGTGAGCTACATAAATACATGAGAGCACCACATTTGCCTTGCAAAACACTAAAGGACGAAAATGCTTTTTAGTACTCATGAATGTGTTGTCCATATATATCACTGACATTACACATGCATATAGTTTTGCAGGTTTGCTCTGCAGTGCCTTAGTGTGTGTGTGTGTGTCTCTGTGTGTGTGTGTGTAGGAAGTGGCTCCATGTTATGTTGTGATTTATGATAGCAGCAGAGTGGCACGCCTGGCTGGCTGGCCAGTTCGAGCATGGCTGGCAGCCAGGGCAAGGCAGTACAAAGTTGAGATACCAGCTATATAGACTGACTGGCACATCACCAGGGGCAGTGTGTGCGTGTCTGAAGGGGGAGGGGGAAGGAGGGGGCTTTGTTTGTGTGTCCATCTATCTATTGTGAATCGCGGCACAGAGAGAAACAGGCAGACAGCGGCGTCTCTGGAGCCAGCCTGTCTTTATCAGCTGAAATGATCAACAGATTAAGGTTGAGGGCTTGTGTGTTCATGTGTGTGTGTGTGTGCCTCTGTCCCACTTCTCTGTTTAGACGTCTTAGGGGGTTTGTGTACGCCGTTTAATTTCTTGTGACGGCACCGGTTGTTTGTTTTTTTACCCTTAACGCGTTTTGCTCCGGCTTAATTGTTTTCTCCCTCCACCTGTGCCAGACTCCACATGGCTGTCATTCGATCCCTTGAACCCCCTCCCTCCCTACGACCCACCCTCCTCCTCCTCCTCCCTTCGCCCCGGTGCAGGAAAATGGCACCGGGTTATGTCATCGCCAGTTAAGTCAGTTTTGAAGTGTGTTAAATTTCACGCTATAACCAGAATAGTGTGAGACCGGGGAGGAAGAAAAAGGAGACCGACAACCGTCTCTCTTGGTGTCACAGAGCAGGTGACAAATACATAAATGACTGAGTGTTGGACTGTTAAGCCGTGCGTTTTTATATATTGCTCATCTTCTCCCTCGCTCTTTTGCCCGTTTATGCGCCTTGCCTGTCGGTCTGCGCAGAAAAAAAAAGCTCGGCGTTAAACAATGACCAGTCAGCTGGCCGGTTAGTCAGGAGAAGGAGAAAGTGGCTTTCAGTGAGTGGAAACAATAGGAAGTCATTGCAGCTGCAGCTGCGGCTCTTCAAAGCTCTTCCCTTCCCTCTGTCTTTGTCGTCTTTATTCACCGTCCTCTGGCGACGTTGTTGCCTGAAATGCAAGCAAAGTTCATTTCAAATCCTGGAAAGCAAACGTTAACGCATGTCTTTCCAACTTCGCCGGCGTCTCGTTTTAGAGCTGGCGTCTCTGTACGGGTTCAGCTGGAGACTTTCCAGTGATGAAAGGAAACGAGAAGGTAAATAGGAAATGCAAGCTGGACGCAGACAAAGGAAATGATTATACAACTCATGTTGCCACCCCGTTTCCTCTTCTCAGAGCGAACTGAAAAAAAAAGAAAAAACTTGAATCAGTGTGTGGGAAATTAAGAGCGGCGAAGGAAAGTATCAGGTTACGTCCAGTTCAGTTCATCTTTAGAGTCACACTTGGGTGAAAAAGTGCGACAGTCTCTAGCTCACCTGTGATTCTGTTGCATTCAGCCGCTGCAGCTGCAAGTTGTGGTTATTCAAAGGACACTCTTGTTTGTCTGTCTCGCATGTCTCCTCATTTCCGAAGGAGCGTGAAAGACATATTAATAGGACAATGGAGTGTGCTGGAGGGTGCACACATACACACATTTGCACACGCAGGACTGATGAGCTTATCACGTAGAAGGACGGGGTTTTCCCCCCGCTGCCTCGGGGTGCTGTCAATCACCGGCTCCTTCCTATTACCGGAGGCTATTGCAATTTTCTGTAATATATGTTTTATATTTGGGCGTGTTAAATCATCGGGGCGTTTAGATCTGCGCGGGCAACTTCAAGAAAACGGTTGTAAACGTGTGCATGAGGCGGATGGAGTTTTATGATGATCGTTTTATGATGCCAGTGAGCAGGAAGTGGGGATACATGTGCCAGGGTGCCTGTCCGAATCCAGCAGTGGCCGTCAATATGAAAGCAGCCCGGGCATGAAACGCTACCTTGTTTCAGCTCTGGGGAATATAAATCACACACTGTTTAGCTCGCGCTCTCTCTGATGCCCCCTCAGCCCCTGTGGTCAGCTGTGAACTGTTGCCCGGGAGACCAGGGCAAGGCTGCTGGCAGCCAATGAAAGCGAGGCAGGGCCGGTTTGTGCCCGTGCATCTCGTTACCGTGACCACAGCAGCACGGGCCGCGTCCAGGCGGAGCAGGGCGGAAGGCAGTTTAGGGCTCGCCGGCTCTGGTCACAGCGTCGTGGCTCTCCTCGGTCAATCAAACAGGAGGCTAGTGAGTTGAGAAACCTCCTCCTCCTCCTCCTCCTCGCCGTATGTGGATTAAATCATCTCCGCCGCCACCACCAGGTTGCATTCTCTGTAGTCGCCGCGATTAACCTCACCTTATACCAGATAAGTGATCGCTTTAGCTGTGTCCACATCACAGATCAGTCAGCGTGGAGGTGACTGCCACCACCGCTGCCGCCCGCTATCTTCCAGTGGGTAGTAGGTGTAGCGCGGCGTTGACGTGCAGCAAAAGGAATGCATCATTAGTGAAGACCGAGCGACCAGCAGAAGCTCTGCAGCATCGGCGTGCAGCTCCGCTAAAGCTCCATTCAGGTGTCATGTTGAAACTAGTCCACGCTACAAGAGTTGGTGGGAGTTTAGCATTCAGATGTGCAAAAAAAGAAAAAGAAGAGGGACTAGGTTGTCTCTCTTGTGTGGCGGCTGCCTCGCCATAAAGAAGATTTATAGAAACCAGCTTTCAAGGCCTGTCAGAGCACAGTCTGCCTCATTGTTTTTTGCCAAGACGGAGGGTGTCCTGCTTAAATGTTAAATTCCAAGCCACCCACGCGCACCTCGCTCGTTCGGAGGTGTCTCCGATACATCTCAAAAGACGCGGGCGGGACCGGCGGCAGGAGGACAATTAAGAGCCGGACCCGGCCTCCTAACATTGGATCTGCGTTTGGTTATTGAGCGGGGATCAAAGCGCTCGGGGCCGGGCGCTCGCCTCGGTCATTAGCCCGGAGAATGCGGCCCGTTTGCCGATGAGCTGCTCGCCTATGAGGAGGCTGACGTTCCTCCTGAAGCGGTGGATTATGGGGGATTATCGGGGGCGTTAGAAACTCCGCGCTGTTAGTCTTCGGTGTGTGTGAGAGAGAGTGTGAGCTTCGTCGTCAGCGTCTTCATTAGGCATTGATTTCACCGGGGTGATTGACGGCCTCACAGCTGCTGCCTCTTTGCCGTCTCCCCTCGCACACATGCAAACACACACACACACACACACACACACACACACACACACACACACACACACACACACACACACACACACACACACACACACACACACACAGTACTAATTCAAAGTGTCTCTCTCTCACTCCATTAGATTCTCCAGACTCTGGACCTTCATCCAGTGATACTGGGGGAACGACTTACTCGGCCCCTGTGGGGCTTTCAGGTAAACGTTCTCACAAAATGATTTCCTACTTCTATCACCGTTTTTCTTGTCTTTTTTCTGCTCGTCCTCCACATTATTTTCCTCCTCTGTCTTCTTTTCCTTCTCCCATGCATTCCTCCCAGCGCACACACACACACACACACACACACACACTCATCTCCCCTCCATACTTGTGATGATGAGGCTGTGATTGTGGGGGCCCCTGCTTCCCCTCTGTAATAAAAAAGCCAGTGAAGGCGGGTGGTGTATTTCTCCCACATCCACATAAATTCCTCCCTCTTGGCTCTTTGAACAACGCTCCTCTCTTCTCCTCCTCTCTCCCCATTCCCTCTCATCCCTTTCCGTGTTATGTTGTAATGGAAGACAAACACGCCGAACCGTTGTTTGGAGAAGAATATGTTCTGTGCGTGTGGTATTGAGGGGCGGGGTGAGGAATGGGGGCAGCAAAAGAAGGCTTCGACTTACATCTGAGTGTTTGTTTGGGTGTGTTTGTGTGTACAGGGGATGTCTTTGTAGACGGTTAACGCTCCTCTGGGCTCTGCGTGGATCGGAGCGAGACACAGGCGCCTTTCTTTTTTCCAGCCCTCATGCAGGACGTGTTTTTAGGCTTCCTCAGCTTTTCTCCCATAATCCCCCTTTGGCAGCGTCGCCTTCCCTGCCCCGTCGCCCTGTCCGCGGGCTGCGGTTATAAGATGGTGTTCGCGAGAGAAAGAGTTGCCTGAGATTGCGCTGTGCTGTTCTCTGCTTTCCTTTTTGCCTCAGATGGTTCTCATTACCGGGCCTTTAAAGCCTGTTTTATGTCAGTTGGTGTTCGCTGCCCATTTTCCCCCCCTCCTTTGTTTGGTTGGAAGGGGGGGGGGTTGAGCCTGCCTGTCTGCGTTGTGTGTGTTCATAGACGGGGGAAGAGATCGGCGCGCTGCTTCTTACAAGAGCAGAGGAGCAAAAAATCAACCTCCCCCCCCCCGCGCCTCCTCTTCCTGACCGTCGGATGGACACCGAAGTCCTCCCCGCGTGCTTTAACTAAAGACACATTTTAGACCAAGTTCAAACTGTGAAACCCAAGACGTGGAGTCTTAACAGGCACCCTCATGCTCCCTCCCTCTGTAAGGCATACACGCCACCCCTCCTCCTC
This sequence comes from Planiliza haematocheilus, assembly GCA_005024645.1. Lineage (NCBI taxonomy): Eukaryota > Metazoa > Chordata > Actinopteri > Mugiliformes > Mugilidae > Planiliza > Planiliza haematocheilus. Next base: position 5,246,983 of record SRSE01001181.1, read on the forward strand.
CTCCTCCTCCTCCTCCTCCTCCTCCTCCTCCTCTTCTGTTTTCCTTCCTGGCGAGGATGACATGGCAGCGGCAGCGAGCTCGGCCGGTGAATGGGCCTCCTCACTGGAAGCGGCAAAGGTAGAAAGGCCGTGGCGGGATGGCCAAAGCTCTCTGCCCTCATGATTTCCCTGGCAAGTCGAGAAGTAGAAGGAAGAAGAGAAAAAAAAAAGAGTAATCCATTGCTCCTCTCTCTCCCTCCATGCCTCATTCCCTGCTTCCCTCTTTCCTCCCTCCCTCTGGGGCCCTGACAAAAGAAACATGGCTCTCCCAGAGGCCCGCTGCTGACCTTCTAATTCACTCACTCTGCCCTTTTTATGTTCTTCTCTAGACATATTTACAGAGAGGAAAGGGAACAGAGAGGCTCCGAGGGAAAGGAGAGTGGCAAAGGCTTGAAGTCAGCGAGAGTTGTACTGCTACTTTTTTTCTTCTTTTTGCATTGGAGTAGATTAATTAAGGCCTTGTCGTCTTTGAGAAATGGCGTGTTGGTAAAGCAGCCCTGAGTCTGAGCAATTAGAACATTACACAGAAGGAATGCACAGTTCGTACGACGAGGAGAGGAGGTTCTTCCCTGTTTATCCGCCTTGGAAAAGGCCTAGACCGTCCAGGCTGGAAGGAGTTAAGTGAGCGGCGACAGCGACAAGCGCAAATGCAAACTAGGCTGCCTGCCAGGCTACCAGCTCCAAAGCTCCTCTCGCTGGCTCACGTCATCAGCTTGGAACAGAGCGGAGAGGAGGGAATTGGAGAGGAGGAGGAAGAGGAGGAGGAGGTGGTCGATGGCTGGAGGCCTGGAGCTGGGTGTTGGGGTGCTGATCTTGGTTTGATCTGGGGCGAGGACTTAGCTCAGAGGGTTTGGGTTCACCCAGGAACTGGAGCGAGAGATCAAGAGAGAGAGATTTTGAAATGGAGATCAGGTCGGGGTTAAGAGCGACTGCTGGTCGGGGAATCGGCGGAGGGGATCCTTCGGTCGACTCTGCGAGCGGCTTAGCCTAGCGTTCGGGTTGGCGGTCGTCCATTTTGCCCGAGCTGAGGAAGAGTTTTTAATCATGTTAGCGCTGCTGTGACGCGTGAGGCTTGGTTCCGGTGTGAAAACACAAACAGCGGGGACGCGTGAACAAAAAAATAGTATTAAAAGCTGAACATTCTGTACTCTTGAGCTTTTGTTGATCTATTATTTAGATGCATGTAATCGGGGTGTTATCGTTGTGTACGTAACGCGTGTTAGGGCTTCTTTAATGTCGAGGTATAGGCCTCCGTCCCAAACTCTTGGAGGTGTAGCGTTGATGTGTGTGTGTGTCAGTGGCATGCCTGATGGTGCCATTGGGGACTGACCCGGAGAGCCTGTGTGTAAGAGGATCCAGTCGGGCTGTGGTGACATGTACGCACACACACTCACACACACACACACACACACACATGCAGGCAGATAGAATGACCCGGTGCGAGCCCTGGCGCACGGCCGACTGTCACACAGGCGCTTCCTCCCACTGCGGGTTAAATTTAGGCCGAGTTGTATTCTTATACCACCTCACTCGACAGACAGTCGGCCGGCCCTTCAGTCAGTCAATTAGTCATCCGGCGAATCGGCTGGTGGTGTAACCTTCATCAGGGGCTCTGACGGAGATTAAATTTAGTCTCGGCACCTCGGCTCATTAAATCAAACTAGTTTTTGTGTCGTGTAGAGGGGCCCCAAAGAAACGACCCATTTTTGGTGCAAACCCACGGAGAGGAAAGAAAGGACAAAAAACAGTATGTTGTTTTGAATTTATCCGGATTGGACGTTCGCTTTTAATTACATATTGCAAACATAATACCCAAGACGCTATCGCTTGATTTTTTTTTTTTAAGCTAACTTCCAGCAATTAAGAGCTCAGCTCAGAAACAGAGCACCCTCAGTCTCCCTCAGCATTCCTGCCTTGTTTGGGTTAGCAGGGAGAGGAAAGGGCTGCACAGGATATGACCTCATGTCTTTGAGGAAAAGGCGAGCGGGCAGGGAGGCAGCCGAGGCCTCATCTTGACGGAAAACAAACACCAACCAGAAAGAAGGGAGGGAGCCGAACAAGAAAAGACAGAAAATTTGTTTTACTACCCCCCTCGCTCAAAAAAGAAAAAAAGAAACGTACATCTCGCCTTTTTACAGCCGGGCGACCTGCTGCAGAGACGCTTTCTGGAGGAAAATGAACGTCGGTTTCTGTTTTGGTTCTATCTGAATTTTCCCTTTTGTTGTTTTATATATATATTTTTTTCCCTTTAAGAGGAAGGAATGGAGAGCTAGAGAAGATGGCGGCTTTGGGTGGAGGGAGAGATGGCCGGCAGCTCTGCTCTGTTCTCTGTAATTTGGAGGCTGTGTGTTAGCCAGCGAGCTGAGCAGAGCAGAGCCGGGCCGCTCCGTGCCGGGCCAGGATCTCTCATTACTCCCCACTTCCTCTCCTTGCGCGGCAGCCAAGCCGCCTCTTGGCAAGGGACTTAATTTTGGTTTTGGCCGTCCTCTGTTCCCCACCCTGTGTCATTATGCTGCACAAATCGAAAAAACAGCACGCAGAGAGAGAGGGAGGGAGGAAAAAAGAGAGGGGAGGAAAGTGTGCCTTGCTTGCATGCGTTTGGGATTTTTCTCATCTTCTCATGCTTCGTGTTGCCTTGTAGCATCAAGATAGCATTTACAGTTGAAAGCATTAACCTGCCTTAGCATAGCGCCGCTGATTGAAAGGAGGGCTGTGCAGGTTTTGGCTCGGGGCCAGAGCTGGAGGGAAGCCCAGAACAAGATGAACATTGTTTTGGTTTGCAGTCACTCTGTGGAAGTGGATTTTGACATTACCTCAATGTATGAAGATATGAACGAGGGAATGTGTGAAGGGGAAGGGAGGGAGAGGAACCTCCTTCGGCAGGATAAGAAAAAAACGGAAATGGAAATAAGTGGAGACACATGCCCGTAAACCTGCGTGTGTGTCTGACTCCTTTAGCTGTGACACACAGTCCCTCTGTCTCCACCCTCCCACTTTGCTCATTCATGTAGTCACTTTGTCTTTTGTGTGCTCAGAGCAGGGGAGTGTGTGTGTGTGTGTGAGTGTCTGTTTTTATATCAGCGACAGACGGGGCCCTGTCAGTAGCCACATCTCTTGTCGCAGACTAAACGCTGGCATAACCGCGCACATTCACAGAAATACAGGAGGCACATTAATAACACAGTAACGACACAACAGAAAGCCCAGACCGCACACAACTGGCTCGGCTGGTTGTCTGCCTCTCCGTTTGCGGTGTCTGTATTATTTAGTTCCCACGGTGTTTTAGTGCCACAACAATGTGGGTGATTGTTTAGCTTGTCTGTCCATCTGTCTGTAGCCGCCATGAGTCTCTCTCTGACTCTGTGTGTGTGTGTGTGTACAGGGCTGTGAGATATAGATCCTGCGGGTAATCTCTTGACTTGTGTGTTTGCAAAAGTTAGCTGATGACATCATTACAGCCCGCCTGGCACCTTGTGTCCGACTAGCTGGTGTTTATTTGTCCTGTCACCCTGGGAAATCTGGGCTGGGAGTGGTTGTGTGTGTGTGCATGAGGGTCAGCGTGATGAAGTGTTGGAATAATAACTCAGCAGGAGTAGGAAGGAGGTGTTGCAGGGGAACGCAATGTCCTCCTTCGGCGAAAAAATAAGTAATTCTGCAAAAAAAAAAATAAAATAAAATGTGGATCCAGATGGAAGATCCTGCAGAATTAATTACAAAACGTCCCCGTGTTTTTTTTTTTTTTTATCTCAAACCGGGGGGAAAATGTGCCCGGGTGGCATCGAGACATGTGGAATCGCGTAATTACAACAGGAGCGTCCGCTCAGAGAAAATTACACTGTAGTTGGAGGCAGGAGGAAAACACGCGCCATTTCTCCTCCTTATCTCCTCCCGGTCGTGGCCGGATGGTTCATGTTAGAGATGGCGTGTCTGCAACTCATTCTCTCTATCTGTGTTTCTGCAAGGAGTCAGATCTGTAGATAGTGAAACCATGCCACTCCCCTGTGTGGTTTTCCTGCCATCAGGGCTTATTTACGTTAGCTGAAATGGGGGGAAGGACTTCACACAGCTTCTGAAGCTACTACCACCCATTTGTCTGTCTGTTTATCTGAAACAGCCCTGAAATAATGTCATTTCTTCTTCATGGCTCTTCCTAGTGCACTTTCTAGATACTTTTTACTGGACAGACCAAAAGTCTCACATTTAGGTTTTGACGAATGGGAATTGGATGAATTCTCAAGTATTTAAAGGTTTGTGTGGAGGTGTTTCTGTCTCCAAAGTGATCTGCTCAGTTCATGTGTTAGAAAATGTTTAAAATCTAGGGTAAGATTTCAAGAACTCACCTGGCCTCTTCTGCCCTCTCCAGCATAACAGAATTTCCAAATAAACTGCCAGTTGTCTAGTTGCATTGTGGGAAATGTAGGTGTTAAAGATGTCCGTGCAGTCTGTCGGGGGTTCGGTGCCAGGTCAGTGGATTTTTAGGACGAGCGGTGCTTCTGCACAACATTTACCCCAGACGAGAGCAGATTGAGTCACAACCTCAAACCTGACTGTGTCGGCCTGTGGCTTAAACTTTCAAGGCTGCGGAGTCCTCTGCCAGAACAGCCAAAGCGGTCACCTTCCACTTTATTTCTTCTTCCAGATGAAAATAAATGACAGAAAGAAAGCAAAAAGTAGGATTGATCAATGAGACTAAATATATATTTTTTGTGATCAAAGAGAGAGAAGTGCTTAGCTTTCACAGCACGTAGACGCACAAACACAGGGTTGAGCATATATAAATATATATATATGCACCGTGGCAGAGAGAACAAAAGGAATGCCTCCAGGGTGACCCTTGACCTTTGGAATAGACTTTCCCCGGCTCGAGAGAGGGTGTTGACTTAGAAAATAAGGCACCGTGTAGAGCCCTTCCTCCCCCCTCGAGCTGTTTCCTTCACGTCTTCCTCATTCCTCTTTTCAGCCGCTCTGTCTGTGTGTGTGTGTGTGTGTGTGTGTGCGTCTGATGACGACAGGGTCATTACACGTCTGCGCTGAGTGAGGCACAAACACACACGCATAGAAAGCTCTCAGGGATCGATGCGAGACAGATCTCAGGAGCCTCCTCACTATTTACCGATGTTGAAAGTGTTCAGGTTGAAAATTGGGTGCACGGCGGTGTAAGCGTGTTACCCTGTGACTGTGTTGACTTCTAAGAATAGTAGCATGTCGTGTGTGTGTGTGCGCGCGCGTGCGTGTGTGTGGAGTCAGACAGAGGTAATGATTAACCTTTCCAGACTGTGTTTCTGGCCCTAGGAGAAGAACCCTGTCTGCTTCCCCCACTCCACCTCTAAGCCGTCGCCCCTCCCCTCAACCGAGTCCAATTGTCTCAGCTAGCGTGGCGTACACAATTTAAGCCCGTGGACCATTAAAAACCACAGGGGAGCTAACACCCTGTCCATTTGCCAAATCTGTCGCCCTTGTTCTAAAAAAAAAAAATGCAGTATTCCAATGAGGCTTATTTAACAACAGATATTTACAGTTTTCTGGTATGTTGCAGTAGCCTCCCGCCCCCGCCACGCACAACATAAGCTGATCATCTATTAAATACAGAGAAAACACACAAGCAATATGCTGCTTTTGCTTTCACAGTGCTGCTAATGGCTGGCATCCACATTAGCTCGCACCACCTGCTTAGGTTACATTTCTTACATTGCAAAACCTGCTTTTATAAGGCCTTTTATTACCATCCACAATGACACGCAGCTCCACTACCTTTTCAGCAGCACATCTTTGATCAGTCAACATTTTAGCTTTCTTCAGTGTTTTGCTTTGTAGTGGGCCGGCGGGGAAAGTCTGGAGGGGTGTTTGTGTGCGGACCCCATGGGAGAAACCAGAATGGGACAGGGCAGCAGCAGCAGCAGACAACTGACAGGAGTGCGGAACAGAAAGAGCTAGGGTGACAGATGGCCTCGGGCTGCCGGCTAGCCAGCTTATCTCCGGCGAGGAGAAGCCCGAGACACGAGGGCTGAAAGGCCGCAGTGCAGACGAGCAGGTGGGGAGGCAGCAAGACGCACAGGCTAATGCCTCGATAGGCAGACATCCAGGGAGCAGACAGACAGATGTACAGACGGGAGACGGCACACGGCTCTGAAAGTATTCAGGACCCGGCGGTAACACAACGCTACTAGGGCGGACACGGTGACGACACCGCTTGACACGCAAACACACACACCTACGTGAGGAGCACCTGAAATAGTGTCGGGCTGTAACGCGAGGCGCTCGGCAGGCCAGGCGCATGCGAACACGCGGCTTGCTAAGAAATTAAAGTTCGGTCAAGCGGGACACGCGTGTAGAACGGGCCCCGTCGATATGGGGCCACTTAAATTAGTGTGTTTGTTTATATATATCTACATGTGTGCGTGTGTGTTCAGCAGCATTACTCATGAGGTGTAAGCTCATCTGCTGTCAGAACAAACTGTGAACACGCTCTTCACAAGGCGCCGCCCCGCAGATGGAGGAGTCTGCTTTCTCTCTCTCTCTCTCTGCTCAGACGCCAAACATGAGGAGGAAAAAAAGTTTGGGTTTGTTTACCTGTCGGGGTCATTTGAGCTGGGCAGAACACTGCAGACGTCTGCGATACAAACTGGGGGTATGGATGTTGGAAAACACGGCTATTTGTCAGTCAGGGAGGGGGCCAATCAAAAGAGACTATTGCAAATAGGGAAGAGTAGGATGCAAGCGCCGAGGCTAACAGTCAGAGTTAGCTGGTCACTTCATTAGCCGACGCTTTGTGCTGCCTGTTTAGTTTGCCCTTGTCGGTTTTTCTACCATCCCTCGCTCTGCCGCCCCGCGCCGTTCTCTCTTAACGCCAGCCTCAGTCTCTGAGAGGGAACGAGAGGCGACGAGGGAGGGGAAACGGGGCAGTTCTGAATAGCAGGGTGTTTTCAGGCTGCAATGACAGGCTCAGACAGGCAGCCGCTCTAATGACCTCTGACGCCAGGCCCTGTCTCTAGCAGCAATAACAAACACACACACGCACACACACAGGGCCCCACAGGTGAGCTCCACCAGCAGGCCCACTGTCAGCTGTTGAGAAAGCCCTTCTCCTTATCAGCCTCGGCTGTTCCTGTGCGTACACGGAGAACAGGCCAGAGTGCAACCCTCGGCCGTGGGTTGGAGATTCTCCAACGTCAGCCGGAGACACAAAAGACACTTTCTGTCTCTTATCTCCAAGATAAATGCCTTTTTTCCTCCATTTAGTCAAAGGTAGATAGCTGGGTACTTAGTTTCCCCCCTGCACCCCATGAGGACGGATTTACGATAAACTCCCTCAGGCTCGGTTCAAACCAACTTCAAAGAACACAGCCCCTCTTGTTTTATGGAGGGCATGCTTTCAGTTTTTCTGCCTCCTTCCCACTCCTCTTCTGTTTCTGTCTCTCTTCTCCCAGTGTTGTCTTTTTCTTCCCCTTTTCTTCCCCCTCCCTGCGTCTAATGAAGGCTAATGACAGGCCGGGGTAAGTCCGCTTGGGCCGGCAGAGATCCTGCCGCATTAACATTGCAGTTTGTCTCAGACGGGACCTTCCAAATTACCGGTTACATTCACAGCTACCGCCAGATGAGAGGGGGGGGGTTGATTTGGAAACAAGGTTTGAACTGAAATGGCTCTGAGAACGGCCCCGTTCACGTATATTTCTCCTCTTCCAAGCTTTTTTAACCTTTGAATGTCTCGTGGAGGCAGGATTTATGTGTGCGAGGAAGCATAAAACGTGATTGAGCCGTTGATAGAAGCTGAGGCAATTAGGTGCTGACCCCAAAAGCGCAGGAGACACTTAAAAATCCGAAGAGGAAGCAAAGTTGCAAAAGTAACAGTCAAAATATGCGAAAAGCATTCCTTCTCTTCCCCACCCCGCCCCCTCTTTCTTTCCTCTTGTGCTCTCTCTGTCTCCCTCTATTTCCCTTGCGCCTGACTGGCTCCCACTTTTCTGGCTGGGAGTAGCTGGGAGCCAGATTTCTGTGGAATAGAGATATGAAGGGGGGGGGGAGAGGCACGGCGCAGGAGGCACTCTGAAGGGGGACGCGAGAGGGGAGGGGGGTGAGTTCGGAAACTGGAGCATGGCCAATGCTACACTTCTTTTACGCTCAGGGGAAACTTTAGACCGGAGAGGCCCAGCTTGTCAACGATTCAGACACCAGGGTTTGAGAGTTAACGGCCTGCCTTACTCGTCAGATAGACGTGGTTTATGTGTTCGCGTTAAAAGTCCCTCACCTTGCCGCTTGTCGCCGTCGCCGCGGCCTCGTTTTTGTCCAACGCGAATCCGGAGATAGTTTCTGGTGTCCTCCAAGCGAGGGGAGAAGCGCGTTGCCGCAGAGAGATGATCAGGACAGCCTGTTGACGTCAGTACATTGTTGGCTACGCTGCTACAAAAATACAGCGAGCCAGACAGAAGATAAGCGTTTAATGCCTACATAAATATTGTACTGCATGTGGACACTTGCCTGCCAGTGTCTCTGAGTTGCTTTCCTTGTCTGAAGTCCAGGAATTCCAACATGGTTTTCCTGTGTGGCAGAAATTGAGGATGACAGTTTAGTTTTGGCTCTTGACTAAAGCAAATTCTCCATTTCCCAAAACAGGGATAAGGAAGAAGTTGTTCAGAAGTAGCAATGTTTAAGTAGTTTAGCGTAGCCTTTTGCTTTAGAGTTTTCATATGCACACATGCACTCATCACCCCCGCCTCCCCCCTTTTCATATCTTCTTTGTTTCTTCATCTACACATTTCACAGTCTGATGAGATCATTCACTTCTGGTGCCACTTTCCACAAATCTAACCATCTCCGTCTATTTCTGTTACAGATTCCCTGGCTTTACAGGAGTCTGGTGAACGGGCCCATTGGTGCGTGGTGGCATACTGGGAGGAGAAGACACGCGTGGGGCGCCTCTACTCAGTCCAGGAGCCCTCTCTGGACATCTTCTACGATCTACCTCAGGGGAACGGCTTCTGCCTGGGCCAGCTCTGCTCCGACAACAAGTCCCAACTGGTGCAGATGGTGCGGGCCAAGATCGGCTACGGCATCCAGCTGACGCGTGAGCCAGACGGGGTGTGGGTCTACAACCGCAGCTGCTATCCCATCTTCATTAAGTCGGCCACACTGGACAACCCGGACTCGCGCACGCTGCTGGTGCACAAGGTGTTCCCCGGATTCTCCATCAAAGCTTTTGACTATGACAAGGCCGGCAGCCTGCAGAGGCCCAACGACCACGAGTTCACGCAACAGCCTCGCACGGGCTTTACAGTGCAGATAAGCTTTGTGAAAGGCTGGGGACAGTGCTACACCAGACAGTTCATCAGTAGCTGCCCGTGCTGGTTGGAGGTCATCTTCAACACCCGATAGCAGCAGCCTTCCTCTTCTTCAACCGTCACCTCTTCTGCCCCCCTCACAAACAGACTTAAACCCTCTTTCCTTTTTTTTTCTTTGTTCCAGAGGTTCAAACAGAAAAAAAAAGGATTTAAAAGAAGAAGAAAGTATAAAATTCTCACGGACTTTGTTTAATAAATGACTAAGATTTAATTAAGAAGCGAAAAAATGTATTTTATGTTATATATAAATATATTATTAATTGTAAATATGAAGACGTTTTATATGCATCATTATTTATGTATTGTGCAATGTGTTGATGAGAAAAAGAAAATAAGATGCACTTTGCTTAATATAAATGCAAAACAAAGAAATGCCAAAATAAAAAAAAAATCAAATAACATTTCTTGCGCAGTGTATTTTTGTGGTTTCGGTTTTGTTTTTTTTCTTTTTCTTTTTCGTCGTTCGTTTTAGTGCATAATTCAAGTCACTCCTCTGAAACCTTTCAAGTTTGATTTTGTCCTCATTACGGCCAAAGTCAACATTGGCTCAACTTTGTGTTACTGAAGGACTTTAATGTCATGCTGTGGATCTTAAAAGCATTTCCCTCAGAGACAAAATGAGTCAGACTGTGACAGAGCCATAACTCATTGTCCCTGCTCCTACAGGCTCATTATGCCTTTTAAAATGGTCGGTTTTTCGGGGATGAATGTCCCTCTTCCTCTCTGTCATTAGCCGGCTGATGACATCACAGCCAGGAAGCCGTAATGACAAATTTCAGGAACCAATAAAGTCAACAGAGGGTCCGGCTTCCTGGAGGAGCCACTTCATTTAAGCGGCTGATAAAAGAAAAAGGAATGTATCAAAACAATCGCACGAAGAATTTGGGGCCACACCTGAGGAAATGAAGACGCACTGGAAAATGCTTCACCGAGACATCTTGCATACTAGGCGGCTGAGCTGAGCATTCGATTAGAGCTGATGGCCTATTTAGGACCTATTGTATTTCTAAAAAAGAAAAAAGCAGATTTCCTTCTAGCAAACACAATCGCATGTACGCATGTGTGTCTGTCTGGTCCTCGTCCTGTTGCTAGTCAGATGGGTGTCTGTGAAGAGGATTACTACTGTAAGCCTGCTTTACCCACACACACTGTCTCAAAGACCTACATTCACAAGACCCACTTTCCACCACCACCACCTCCCCCTTCCATCCATCCTGCTCTCTGTTCAAGAACACATAGAATTTTATTGGACAATATTAAAGGCAAAACTACACATTTGGCGACAGCAAGTAGGTGGGGGAAGTGGGAATGAAATGACGCAACCCCCTCGCCTCAAGCCCGTCTCTTATAGAGGACGTGAATAGCAATTTAAGGGAACCTTTCAGGAGTATTTGATGAATTCTTAAGAAGACACAAAATACGGTGTGAGCTGACATGATTTAATATTTAAACTAATGATGCACACATATTTATATTCCTTCCCTTCTGTTTTATTAATGACTCAACATTTAAACAAATCTTTGTATCTTTGCATTCATTAGACAATACGTAAAAAAAAAACTTTATTGACACAGGCGATCAGTTACACTAAAAACTGTTAACACATGGCAGAACCCTTTTTTCCTTGACTGTATGTCCTCATAACAGTAATCCCTATCCTTGCTAATACAACTAAAGCGGCTCCAAGCCCTCTCTCTCTCTCTCTGTCTCTCTCTCTCTCTCTCTGTCTCTCTGTCTCTCTCTCTGTGGCCTCATATCCTGTGACCCATGACTTCCCTCAGACAGGGTGACCCTGATTCAATAATTCCATTAAAACTATTACACATTTCACCGGCTTCTGGAGTCAGCATGTACCTAACACATGTAAGCGGTTTCTGTGAGCAGCTTCCAGGGAAAAAAAATATCAAAATCTGGTTTCCAGTATTATTTGACTCAATGTCTGTGTTTGACTGGATGAGTAAGTAGAGAAAATAAAGACTCCAGCATTTATGAAAATGTCTTGTTGTTTATTTCTTGATTTGGGGAGGTATAATTAAATAAATAAAATGTTAATAATAATTTGGAAAACATTTATTTGTATGCAGTGTTTCAATACAGAATTATTTAAATTGGTGAATCAGCGCCCCCACTAGACAGCTGCTGGTAACTGCAGCGAGTCCGTGTTGTCAAAACGGTTAGCGGTTAGCAATATAGCCTGTTAACCGTCAAATATTAGCTATGCGGTCAATTAATCGCATTTATTTTGACGGTTAAGAGTCGGAAAAACAAAGTGTAGAATCATTTTGGAAGAAGAAATAGCTCAGCAAAATTCAAATGTAAGCTAACTAGCTAAACCTATATCAGTGAGAGTTAGATAAATAGTTAGCGCGTGGCTAGCCGTCTTGTTTCGTTAGTGTTGGCTAGCTGTAGCCAAGTAGCTCTAGCTGCTAGCTAATTCAGTTAATAGCATGGCAACCATGGCAACAAGTGGAACGGGACCTGACTATCACCTGGATATAGAAGACACCACCTCCAGCCACATACTATGGACTTCTGCGACAAAGTGAGTCAAATACTTTGCTTTCTACCCGTGTGTGTGTTAGCTTTATTGATGCCTATTGATGACCCTTTGTGACAGCTTGTGTAGTCCTGAATGGCATTGAGGAGGTATTGATAAACTGTACCTGGACAAAACAGTGACTGATGCACAAGGACAGACATAATTTGAGCTGATGTATTATTTATTTATTTATTTATTTTAGCTCTATTTGGAAGTTTGAAGGTTGTGCAGACAGTCTGCCTGTTCTTGCCGTTTATATGTCCTTAAGCAGTGTTTTATATTGCAGAATTATCTTGAAATCAGACAATTTACTATCTTAAAATACAAAGAGATAGCTGAATCCAGCGACTTTTTGGTGTATATATATATTATTATTATTATTCAAATGAACAATGAATTGCTGTAGATTTATCTTATGCTGTAAGAAGAAATTAGATTTGTTTTCACGGTCTGGCACACAGAGACATATAGATATAAACAATGTAAGACTTTTCAGTTGGCCACATGTGCACATTTTTATTGCCAGTATTCCTGCTAAAATAGCTAATCCTAATCCTTGTGATTTGACAAAGCTTTACCATTGTATATTCAAAGAGTTTCTGCTTCCATGTAATGGTTCGTCCTATGCATATTCTCCTCTTAGATATAGCTATCTCTTAAGCAGTGGGCATCTTAGTTAAAGCCTAGTATACTCAATCAGTAACACACAGACCGTGGGACACTCACACAGCTCTGATTATAATTCATTCAGTGTCTGCAGAGCCTATGTTTTCATACGTGTTGGTGGCATCAACAGTAAGACATTTGCACAGACTATGCTGAAGCCTTTCTCTATCATTTTCACTCTTACTTTATAAAAACTTTAGAGGATACTCGATTTGACAGACTCTGCCTGCTGAATACTGAAATTCATAAAAAAAAATTTCATGTAACCGGGTTTGACCACATCTCTTGGCTTGCGTGCATCGATTTATAGCCGCAATCTTCCCATCTTCTTATTGCTATTTCCAGCACGATAATATGCCATGGCACACAGCCAAAGTTGTTTCAGATCTTATTCTCTGGCAATAAATTTGCGGTTATTCATTACACATTTGTCCTTTGCACACATGATCTGTGACGTCAACACAGAGTCATAACCTTTTACATTTGTGCTTGAGTGCCTCTTGACAGTTTTCTGAAGAGCATCTCATCTTTTTAAGCTGCCGAAGCGATCTCCCTCCACAACTTCTGTGCCATCTGGGATGACATGCTCGCAGACTTGTACCTCCTACTTGTCCACTTGTCACATGCTCCAGCTGCTTCTCCATTTCATTTTTTTTGGCAGACAGTGATACCGACCCCTACAACTGCTTCATGCAACCTACGGTATTGGATTATGTAGAACAGATGCGCTAGGTGTGCCTGCCAGGTTACATAAATTTGGAGATGCTCAGCCAAAAGGATGCCGAGTGCACCATACTCTTGCAGTTATAACATCACTTTGGGCTTATGCTGCTGTGTGCAAAGGAACCAAACTAGAATAAACGTATTCTCTGTGTACTTCAATTGCTGCTCCACTCACCAGGTCTGATTAGATCACCTTTGGGATCTACTATAATGGAGAGTCAGAGCATGAATATGCAGCTGGAAAATCTGCTGCTGTGATGCACTCATGTCAACATTGAGCAGAGCCTCAAAGGAATTCTTTCAGCATTGTGGAATCATACATAACAGTTTGCATGAAGTCTGAAGGTGGGGGGCCTGCAGGCATGTCTATGTGGAGTTAGTGGGGGATGCTTTGACCTTTTGTGTGTGAACGTCCCCTGACCTTTTCATGTCAGGGATTTTATTTTCTAATTGGAATCTGCACTTAATCAGATGTAAACATCCTTTTCATTGTTTAGGTAATTTGTTGCTTGAATGTGAGTCAACCTAAACAGCGTTAATGTTGGCATGCGGTATTTATAGATCAAAGACTCTGTATGGTTTGTCCATTTGTGTGTTGTCGTTTATCATCCCCTCGCCTTTATGTGTGTGCTCATGTGTTGTTGCATCTATGTATTGTCGCACATGTGCATGCATGTGGGGGAGCGACACAAAGTCCTGTGCCGGTAGACACAAAGCTGGCCCCCATCCCCCTCTTCCTCTTCCCGGGGGGGAAGACACAGTCTGTCCAACTGCCTGCTCACAGCAGGAGGGGGGCTGGGGCTCGGGAGAGGAGGTTGTGGAGGTGGTGGGGTGGGGACAGTCTAGCCATGTTTACTGGCTGGAAGTGTCGGTTGGGATGGGGATGGTCACTTCTGGCATTCGTATGCTTATTTGGCCCCATCATGGCCTGCAGGCATGTTTCTCCTAACCTCAAAGAATTGCCGAAGACATCACACACAAACACAGTATACATACATACTCAGTGGCTGAAACAGATGTGCATACATATGCATGCACAAGTATGTTATATGCAAACAACAAGCTCTCTAATTTTGGAGTCTCTATAGCTAGTCAATAAAAACTGATTTGTGGTCAATTAAAACGTGTTTATATTATTGTAAGCCGTATTAGCTGACAGGTGCAAGAACACACCTCGCCGATTGTTGTTAGAAAAATGCTTTGAGCGCAGCACTTTCATTGTGAGCCAATATTGATGTGTTGCTAGGAACAGTCACACATAAAGCTGCTTTTCTGTGCACTGTTTGCTGTAGTAATTAGAATTTATGAGTTTAGAAGCCAGTACTAATTATCATCCTCCAATTAACTGTGCCACCACACGTGTTTGCATGTAGGCCGTAGGAAAACACAGATGCAGCATGTCTCAGAAGTCTCTGGAGGAATGTTTTAAGACTTAAAGTTTGCTGTTCCCAGCATTCAACAGGAAGAAGGCTTTTGGTGGTTACAGATAGGAGATTTCTGGCATTTTAACTAACTACAGCAGTGTAGCTGTAGGACCAAGTGTGATCGTAATAATAAAAAACAACATATGTAATAAGAATTATTTTAGCACACTTCTACCGCACCTCGTACTGTTGCTCCCAGCTTGTATATGGTTATGTTGATGGACCCAGATGTTTTGACTCGATGCTAGTAGAGTTTCATGCATTTTTGGCTTCAGGAAAAAGTAGTGATGCTCTTCCTTCACCGCTGTGTGACCACTGTGCTTTAAAGAGCCCTGAGACCAGCATGAACTTTAGCCCTGTTTCTACTGGAGGATCGTTTCCCAGGGGTGGCGACCTTTGAACTTATTGCATTTTCTCTGCAGTGCCCGGGTTTAAATTAAGTTCGAGCGAAATTATTTCAGCCCCCACCGGCTCAAGGTATAGCACCTTTGGAAAGTACAGGAACTTTTGGGGTGGGGTTTGCGGTGCTGGTAGGAATTTTTGGTAGGCCTCAGTCAATCTCTGCAGTAGCTCTTAAAATCCCTTCTCTTAAGTATTTTGGGAATATTTGAATTTGCTATGCTACTTATGCTTGTCTCCGTCCTACCACTGGCTTGATTACTTAACTTGGAAAGCAGCACAGGCTGAATCCCGTCCAAAAATGACATTTAAAAACAGCAGTGGAGTAATCTTCATGTTCTTCAAACACTGGTGGAACAAGTTCCTGGGATTGTAAGTTTAAGGTGGTGGAAACGTACCTTTGGTCACCACTTCTAGCAGCATTATAACCATGTGTATGTCCATTGTAACAAAATACAGTGTATTTGTATTGTACTATATAGTATTTGGCCCCTCTTTTGGTCCGTTTGCGGCAACAACAATCTCTACATTAGATGACAGCTGACATTTCAATCCAAAATGTGTCAGAACTGTTAAATTATAGACAACAATGCAAAGAAAAGCGTAATGTGAACAACCACTGGTGGTTCAGGTGAAGGCTGACATAAAGCCTGGTTTCTGCAGCTGAAAGAAACAAGATGCCTGTCTTCATCAATTGTTCAGTGTTTTTCACAAATATCAGCCCTAGGATGAGACCTCATACAATATCTAATTTCATTGTTAATTTAAGCAGCTGCAGCATCTTTTTTTTTTGGCAGCATTCAGGCTTTCACAGTGTTGACTTTGAAGTGTGGAGCAGCTAAATTTGAGTGTTTGCCAGAGCTCAAAGGTAAACAACCCTAATTCAAATCAATAATTTGTGATATGCTTAATTAAAGTGGTTTAAAACTGTTTTTTCCAGAAGGTGATTTTTTTTTTATGGATGAAATGGAATGAATCAGTATTTTAATGAATAGTTTGTGAGCTGATACCCACCAAAATCTGTCTTTTGAGTATAAAATACTCAATATCTGGCAAAAAGTTTGTCCTCCATATTCCTCCATTTTAAACATTATACCCACTACACTCCCACACACATCACATCACGTTAAATCATACATACATCCCCTCTCTCATATTCCTCTTTTCTTTCGTATGGTATAATATGGGCGTATTATTACAATGATAAATCAAGAGAAATGTCAGTGAACACACAAAACATAACCTATGAAAAATGATTGATAGGTGCAATATCAGCAAGAGACAAGCTCACGATGACTACAATATCCTCTCCCCTTTCTTTTTCAATTACGTTAACCAAGACGAGCCATTTCCTTGCTCGCCTCTTGATTATGAATCTCACTGTCCTATGTCGTAGCGGGCCTTTCTCCCAGAGGCCAAAACCCCCCACGGAGGAACAATGTTGATGTCAGGCACACTGACAGAGAGCTGACTTTAATAAAGCCACGGGAAATTCATTTTCAAAGGAAGGAAGCAGCATGTGGAGACGGCTCTCGAATACGAGGCTGAAGGCACGGCACTGGTTCACACACACACACGTATGTGAATGAACCCTGATGTCATGAATCGGATGGTCTCTGTGAAAGTACTCAAAGTCCTGTTACTGTATCACAGAGGAACTGTACAACATGTGGCCATGTGAGCAGCTGATTGGGCGTCTAGTCGGCTGTCTGGGGAAGCATTCCTTCCAGCAGGAGGGTAGCAGACGAGGTCGAGGGCTAAACCACCACATTACCGCTGCTCTCCTTTCAGTTTGGTGTGAGGTGACAAACACCTCCATGTGGATTACAGCATTTCTGGCATTTTACAACCAGGTTAGCGCTACGGTGTCAACACAAACCTCACCCACAGCCGAAGTCATTACAGAAACACGCGAGTTGTGTTGCATTTTTTGATAGGAGACAGTTATAGGAGCAAGAGAGCTTGTGACGAATGTGTTCATCTGAGGTGCATGCTCTGAGTTTAAAGTTAGATTGAAGATCTGTTGGGTTTGTTGTTGGGCCCTGTGTTTACGTGTGTATTTGCTCTGTGTGCAGTGCTGACTATGTAAGATTCCTGTGTGGATTGGAGTAAATGAGGGTTGTGGAATTTGAGTGGAGGGTAATCATAGCAGACCTACAGGAGTAACCAGATACCGACTGCCAGACTTCAGAGGAACGGGAATCCCTTCACGACGACACAACTCCTCCCGCAGGAGACACTTTGGCTGAGACAACCCCCCCCCAACACACACCCACACTTTAACACAAACCAGGCCCTTAGATTGCCCATGCCCAGCCTCCTCCCCTCACTCAGTGTCTCAATTTTTGTCTGTTTGTTCAAGATTACAGCTCCCAAAATGCACATGTGGCTTCACTGATACTACTCGGAGGTGGAAACAATTGGTCAATTCATTGATGGAAAACAACACCAAATAGTCCCTGTATGCTGCTTTCCTTGATCTAATATCTCTTCTGGCTGTTGATCGAACAAACCAATACAGATAAGACAGCACCTCTGTCTAGTAAGGCATTCTGTGTAAAAGGTTTTATAATTGCTTATAATTGTTAATGTTTTACATTACAGCTCATCTTAAGAACCCCATAAACCAAGTATTTCAAAATAAAACATGATAAGACGAATAAGAGACTATGAGATAAAGAAAAGTAACAAAAAATGTTTTGAAAGCGCTCATTACGTCATTTTCTTTCCATAGACCATTTCACTTAGAATGAGCACCACTAAAATATTGTATAATAAAAGCTACAACCAGCATCAGGTCAACTTATCTTTGTTGCTAAGACTGACTCATGTTGAATGCAGAGAATTGTAGTTTCCACACTTAATGAGATAAAACTCACTTATACGTAAACATTAGAGATACTTTGGTGGATTTTGCTGAACGTTGAAAAAGCTAGGCTAGCAGTTTCCCCTGTTTTTGTGCTAAGCTAATAGTTTGTAGCCAGACTTTTGTTTAGCAGGGGCATGTGAGAGTGGTAGTAATCTTCTTAACCCTTCATTGGAAAGAAAATAACTTCAGTTTCCCAAAATGCTAACCTTTTCCATTAAAGTCTGTGTCTGTCAGTCAAGACAAGACAGAGTCATCTATTTTAATAATTAATTAAAGGTCTAAAATGTATTAAATGTACACTACCGTTCAAAAGTTTGGGGTCACCCAAACAATTTTGTGTTTTCCATGAAAAGTCACACTTATTCACCACCATACGTTGTGAAATGAATAGAAAATAGAGTCAAGACATTGACAAGGTTAGAAATAATGATGATTTGTATTTGAAATAAGATTTTACATCAAACTTCGCTTTCGTCAAAGAATCCTCCATTTGCAGCAATTACAGCATTGCAGATCTTTGGCATTCTAGCTGTTAATTTGTTGAGGTAATCTGGAGAAATTGCACCCCACGCTTCCAGAAGCAGCTCCCACAAGTTGGATTGGTTGGATGGGCACTTCTTGCGTACCATACGGTCAAGCTGCTCCCACAACAGCTCAATGGGGTTCAGATCTGGTGACTGCGCTGGCCACTCCATCACCGATAGAATATGAGCTTCCTGCTTCTGCTCTAAATAGTTCTTGCACAATTTGGAGGTGTGTTTAGGGTCATTGTCCTGTTGTAGGATGAAATTGGCTCCAATCAAGCGCTGTCCACTGGGTATGGCATGGCGTTGCAAAATGGAGTGATAGCCTTCCTTATTCAGAATCCCTTTTACCCTGTACAAATCTCCCACCTTACCAGCACCAAAGCAACCCCAGACCATCACATTACCTCCACCATGCTTAACAGATGGCGTCAGGCATTCTTCCAGCATCTTTTCATTTGTTCTGCGTCTCACAAACATTCTTCTTTGTGATCCAAACACCTCAAACTTAGATTCGTCCGTCCACAACACTTTTTTCCAGTCTTCCTCTGTCCAATGTCTGTGTTCTTTTGCCCATCTTAATCTTTTTCTTTTATTGGCCAGTCTCAGATATGGCTTTTTCTTTGCCACTCTGCCATGAAGCCCAGAATCCCGCAGCCGCCTCTTCACTGTAGATGTTGACACTGGTGTTTTGCGGGTACTATTTAATGAAGATGCCAGTTGGGGACCTGCGAGGCGTCTGTTTCTCAAACTAGAGACTTTAATGAACTTATCTTCTTGCACAGTTGTGCTACGCGGCCTCCCACTTCTTTTTCTACTCTGGTTAGAGCCTGTTTGTGCTGTCCTCTGAAGGGAGTAGTACACACCGTTGTAGGAAATCTTCAATTTCTTAGCAATTTCTCGCATGGAATAGCCTTCATTTCGAAGAACAAGAATAGACTGTCGAGTTTCAGATGAAAGTTCTCTTTTTCTGGCCATTTTGAGCGTTTAATTGACCCCACAAATGTAATGCTCCAGAAACTCAATCTGCTCAAAGGAAGATCAGTTTTGTAGCTTCTGTAAAGAGCTAAACTGTTTTCAGATGTGTGAACATGATTGCACAAGGGTTTTCTAATCATCAATTAGCCTTCTGAGCCAATGAGCAAACACATTTCACCATTAGAACACTGGAGTGATAGTGGCTGGAACTAGGCCTCTATACACCTATGTAGATATTGCACCAAAAACCAGACATTTGCAGCTAGAATAGTCATTTACCACATTAGCAATGTATAGAGTGTATTTCTTTAAAGTTAAGACTAGTTTAAAGTTATCTTCATTGAAAAGTACAGTGCTTTTCCTTCAAAAATAAGGACATTTCAATGTGACCCCAAACTTTTGAACGGTAGTGTATGTAAATGAATTAATAAACAGCCTACACAGTTGACATGTGTATAGTATACATAGTATACTGGTTAGTGCTTTGGGCTTGTGGCTGAAGGGTTGCCGGTTCGAACCCCCGACCAGTAGAAAGCGGCTGAAGTGCCCTTGAGCAAGGCACCTAACCCCTCACTGCTCCCCGAGCGCCGCTGTAGCATGGCAGTTCACTGCTCCGGGTTAGTGTGTGCTTCACCTCACTGTGTGTTCACTAATTTCACAGATGGGATAAATGCAGAAATCACATTCCATGTATACACAAGTATACATGGCCAATACCACTAATTAATTAATTATAATTATAGTTTGAATAAAGCAGGTTAGAACTTTTACAAAACCCAGAGCACTGATGTGTTTCAGTATCAAACTACTGATTACTTTTATAACAATATGTATTTGCATTTTTATCTGCAAAATTCAGTACATTTTAGAGACTAGGCATGGATATAAACACACACAAACACACAGTCGCACTCATGTGATGCAAAGGAAATGGCTGATCTTTATCATACGTTCTGGCTCAGACTGTGACCCCGCTGTCTTTCTGAAACATGTTGTTTAACCGGAGGAAGAGATCATGAGAGAGCGAGACAGACAAGATAGAGTAGATTACGTTAAAATCCGACAAAGTGCTAGAACAGCACTAGCTGTTACTGCTGGAGAACAAAATGTACAAGAACATGTAATTGACCAACTTTCAACAACTTCTGAAAACAGCCCTGAGAATAACCAGTCTACAAACCAAATGTAAATAAATAAATGTGTTGAGAATGACAAAGTAAAGGACAATGGCAACAGCCCTGAATGGGCCAATATTTATCAATTATGCCTTTTTATTACAGACAAACACATTGCAAAGTCAGTTTTTAATATTCGCTACAAAGTAGGTAAGAGAAGATAAAATTAGATAGGACTTTATCTACTTAAAATGCAGAGACGTCAGATGGTTGTTTCAGTTGCTAAGTTGAATTATTAGGAAAATTCTTGCGTGTATGTGCCTCTAAATGTTATTGTCAGCTTTTGTTAATGCAACCATGCTACTGTCAACAATCACCATTTGACAAGTAAGCCCCAACATATTTTAACAGTTAATTTATTTCAACATAGGGTACATGTCTTTAGGATCTGGTCATAGTAGACCCAAGGAAAGGAATTGTTTCGCTTAGCCCTGTGGTGCAGTTTGTCCTCCCCAGTTTGTTTCTGCCTGTTTTGCCTGGTGCTTGGCCAGTTGGCCAGTGGTTGGGAGATCATTTTAAGCTTAAAGCAAGACGGTTACTTGTTATTCCACTGTGCAGTGATAAGAGCAGCCTCGAAGTCAGACACTCTGATTGGTTGACAAGTCAGGAACAGACTCAAAGAAGCACGTACAGCTACTGGACAGCTAACAACCACAATAACAACGGTTCTCAGCACGGAAAACTGGATAAAGACAATGCATTTATTTTTCACTTGCCTGATCAGAATGCATGAGGCATTCCACTTGCCCGGTCAGCCTTTACTTGCTTCGGGCAAACGTTAATGTCAAGCCTTATACCGTTTAATGAAATTCAATTTGTCACCTCCTTCAATGGTATCTTAGAGTATCTCGCTTTCATGGCAATTAGGCTTCCACAAGACTGAACTGCGTACACAGACACATAACAGCAGTATCACTAATAGACTACTAATAAAAGTGGAAGGAGCTTTTCAAGAAAAAAAACAAAAACACTAAGAATTAATCCCAGAGGGAACATTTGGCAAGTGTCTGACACTAGCAAGATGATATTCAACACCTACCTTTAAGTATATGTACATATACTCAAATGTGCACGAATGTTTGCACACAAACACACACTAAAGTTTGGACTCTTTCTACTGTCTTGTACAGTAGGCCCTGGGGCCTTGTTATGTGAAGAGCTAGATCAAAGCAGCAGTGCTGATCCAAGCAGGAGGAAGAGATAAAGAGAATGAGATACAAAGAGAAAAGAATGAACATCCTGGGATGAATGCTATAACTTCTAATTATCTCCTCACTCAATGCCACTTCAATACAAGCTGCACAGAGTCTGCCGCTATTCACCCTTAACGCACTCGAGTGAGAGCTTGTTGAAGATCCAGTTTCTCCTGAGCTAATGACTCATTCACCATAAACACTACAACGGCCTGAGAGTAACAACACAGACTTACCTCTGCAGTTTCCTGGCATGAAAAACTGATTTTGGAGATTCTGCGTCCACCATGCATGCTGCAATCAATTTGAAGGAATTGTCTTTTGTGGCAGAACATTGACGGTAAAGATAAAATACAGTAAAGATGAAACTAACATTCATTTCCAAAGAGAAATAATCTGCAGAGCTCACCTTGAACAGGAGCTTGCTGCTTTTTTCAGTCCTTCAGAGACCTCAGTAATTTATGAGAATCAAGCAGAGAATAAACCATTTTTGAAGAAGTTGGTGTTAAATATAAAATTTAAAAAATCAAATCATTTCATAATTTCTTACTGAACAAGGACATAAGATGAGGTTTCGTAACTGCAGTTGAAATAGTGTTTAATATTCAGACTTTTTATAATCATTGCATCTTATGTTCTACATGATGATACACAATTGATGATTTATACATATGCTACAAACATGCAGATGCTTGTGGGGCTTCAACAAATGATTGTTTTCACTGTTGATCAATCTGTCCAGTAGCTTCTCAATACTTAATTAATTATTTTCAAAAATAGTGGGATCAGCTATGATTTGAGACCACTTTCCTGCCCAGGGGTCAGTTTACAGTAATGTACAGAAACAGAAGAATGTAGGACATCCTTGTACTGCAGAAGTGGCTGCAAGGGAATATTTTTTAATTAAAATGGCTATCCATTCATTTCTGTCAATTAACTTATCGATTATTTGAGTAATCTTTCTGCCTCCTGCTCTCAGACAACATTAATCTTTACACTGTGCAATAAGAAAAAGGTGCTTTCATGTTGCCTGAGAAGCTAAATGCAGGGCAAAACTAAGGATGCTTATCCAATTCTCTCTTCTCGTATAACATTGTGCAATCACAGGTAGTTCTTTTCAAGATTTTTCAAACTGAAATTGTAAAATTTGACATCATGCCGTTAGGGCTGGAGGTAGAAATCACGGGGATAAATAATCAAGCAAAAATAAGAGCTTATATCAATTAGTTTGAAGAGGATGCTGACTGAAAAAGAAGCAAACAGATGCAAAACAAGATTCCTTATAATGTTGTAAATCATTGATGCCTTGCACCGTGCATCACCTCTTGGTCTCTCCCTTCCCCTCTCCATATATATATTTTTTCTCTCTCCAACATGACTTCGACCTCTCCCCTCCACCTCCCGTCCTGACTCCTCTTTCTCTCTCCCTGAGTGGTCTCTTCCTGTTGCCCTTTTCTAAGAACGAGCCAACAATGTTGACGTACTTCCATGTCGTACTGGGCGAGCTCTACTCTCCAAACAAACACAGGCTGAGAGAGACACACTGGCAGAAAGAAGATAAAGAAGAAAAGAACACCACACCAGGGAGGGACTTTAAATAAAAAAGTACTAAAGAAAGAAAAGAAGTCCTGAGACAGACTGATTTCTTCTGCTACACATGCACTGCATTATACAGTGCGTAGATGAGTATTGTGGTCAACATCAGGCTGCATCAGGTGTTGTCAGTAGAATACATATTTTCCGACAAAGTTTTCTATATATAATTATAGTGGAATAACCCCATTGAAAATAGTACCACTCTGCAGCTTTTAAGCTAATGTAGCTTTAAGTTTCAATCATTGTTTAAGTTTTAGTGTTGAGCTGATGGATCATGTCAAATCTTCGACTTGAAGATTTAATTAAATTGTGAAAATCTGGGTGTTTTTTTTTTAAGTGTGCAAAATAATTGAGTCTGATTCTGAGAAACAGCTGTGGTGAAAATGTGAAACGTAGCCTCACTCCATTGTTTTTATCTGGTTCTGAACAGCGTATTGACAAACACCTCGGTCTAAATTGCCTCAGTCACACATGGTGGAGCTAATCATACCTGACTAACCAGGCGCTCTTTCATCTTGTACCTTTTTCTTTTTCTCCCTCTATTACACATCACTCTTTGGTTTGTGCAACGATGCCTGATATTGAATGGTACTGAATGAAGCCTCGGAGAGAAAGACTTTTTAGCTGAAGTAAAGCAGATGCTGGCTGTCATCCAGTACCTGCCATCATTCATCTGGGCAACAGGGGTTATTGAGAACAATCACAGACGGAGAGAGAAGTGTGCTGACAAGCTTTATACGCGTGATGATGTGTAGGTCTCCCCCTGCATGGAGCCTGAGAAAATGTTTTTCATTCCAGCTTTCTGCCATTGTTACTTACGGCAAGCGCTCGCATTCCAGAAAACCTGACATTTTTTTGGAAAGAATAATAAAATAAATACGTAAATCTTTTGTTCAAAGTGAAACTTTAACACAATGCACACAAGTGCTAGCAAAGGGACACAGAGAGTTAAATATTTGTATTGTCCTAATATGGAACTCTATTTATTGATCGATTCATTTTTTTCTTACCCGGTTCCAGTTAAATAACCCCCTGTGTTTGTTTTCATCCTCTTCATTAGAGCAGAAAAGAAAACCGTTAACTGTTTCCACAGCAAGGCTAAACATGTCTCAGACCTGTTTCTGAACTGAACACACTGACACGAAATTGATATTGATTTTCCCTCTCCTGGTAAGAAGGAACTCAAGTGGAGAGCTGTTAGACTACTCCTACAAAAGTAGTTTGACTGATGTGAGTGAGTGCTGTTAATGCAGTTCGCCATGGAGGATTGTAATCCTAACATCATCTCATAGTAATTGGGTTCATTTCTGTAGATGTTTGTGCACAACTTAGTTCCAATTATCACTAAAAACAATTAGCTTGTAGTTTGAGAACAACGTGCAAAACTCTTACAAAGGCCCATAAATAATTCATTTAAAAAACGCATAAAAAAAATGTTCCTTTTGATTCCGTACAAAGAACAGTGGCGAGATTATGTTTGCAAGCGTTTATTTGCATACAGAGTGCGATACTGAAATCAGATCTTCAGAGCTAGCTGGGGACGCATGCGGCGACACATTTAAAAGCCAGGTGTGAACACAGGTACTTGTTCACTGGCCACTTGTGATCGGATTGCCTAGGTTGGATGTTAATAAAAGGTTTGAACATGGCCATGGCGTGGCACGTTTGACAGCTTGATGGCTTCTCTAGCCTTGTGTGAATGAATTACTGCTATGTCTACTAGAGTGAAGTAATTCCAAGTGGTGTTGGCCAGGATGTGTTGGATCACCGATGTTGTTTCACCGGTCTAAACAGGCCCTAATTAACATACTCATCTCTGGTGTGGCTCTAGTTCATATTTTTTCCAGCTCCACCAGGACGCTATTGCTTCAGTCAGAAATGTCTCAGTAGCCATTTATATAGGCCATTGAACCTTTGCTGCAGATGTTCAGGTGCTTCATCAGATGAACTTTAGTGATCCAAAGACTTCTCTAGTGGCATCATCTTTTCTTTATCACCGAACATTTGCTGAACTACCCACATAGCTTTAGATTTTGCTATACTTGGTCTTTAAAGGTAGCTAGAAAACATGCTCACACACAAAACTAAGATAATTAACATGGTAAACATAAGACCAGTATGTTAGCACTGTCTTCTGATATTATTGTTCAGCTCCAGGCATGAGTGTGCAGCCTCAGCTAGATGAAAGCATGGCTGGAGACTTGTAGTTTTGTTCTCATTTAAGTCACAGGGCCTCATTAAAGAGATTTCATAGAGAATTGCCAATCCGTTGGATGTGAGGTTCTGCTTATCTTCCTGTTTGTTTAAAGTACCTCTGTGTGATTGATTGGATCAGAAAACAACTCTGCTGCTTCTGTTTCTTGAGGGAATCACAACAAGCGTGATGGGTTGTCTTCAACTCCAACTAGACGTGGGCTTCACCAGCATGTTTTCTTGAGGTTCACTTCACAATATTGACAGACAGCTATGAGTCCCTCAGGCTATATAGTATGGTATAGCATATAGTAGTCCCCTTATAATTACACATAATCCATACAAGCTTGACACTACAATTAAAATTAAAACTATCTATAATCCTATAGAAATACTTTTAATGTTCCTGTGGGAGTGGAGAGAAAAAAAGAAGAAGGAAAGGATGAAGGCAGTGAGCAGAAATGCCAGCGTAGATTAAATCTATTTGTAACACTCAGATAGTAGGAGCGCCGTGTGCTGAATGTAGCTCGTCGTAAACAAACCACCGATGCCTCCAACACAAAGCGTGAAAACTTAAACAGCAGAGGCGGACATGGTGAGATTAGTGAGCGGCACTGATAAGAATACAGTGAATTTACATTGGTTTATAACATATACGACCACACTTGGCTCGGTTCAGTCCTTCACTTTGAGCAGAATGAACTCGCACACACATACTCAGGAAATCCCGTTGATGTAATGAAATCCCCTTTGTTAGCAGAGGAATTTGTTTGTGGTTCCAAGTTCTATGTGGGCAATGTGATGCTTTGTCACATACTTGGCAAGACGCCAGACAGAGATTATTTTCTTTGATTTCACAAGAATCTCTTAAATAGGTAGATGGACGTCAAGGAACCTTCATGGCAGACTCACAATGCCGTCGATCTGGGCCCCACCTACACTAGTCTCATGTGCAAACATAACACCCTTGGGGACTGGGTTGTTCTGCAGAAGTTATTATTGTAATTACAGTAGTAGACAGAAAAGAAAAAAGGCACACGGTTCTTTATGGTCCCATCTGACATCAAATCACGGTGTTTACTGATTTTCCATCAGAGCAGGAACAAATGCTTTCACGTGTTTTAAAACGAAGGCAATGGCAAAAAACTTCTTATTGATAAATTATGAGTCTAGGAAATAATTCCTCTCTTCTACCATAACTGTAAAACATTCAGAGTTGTTAGCATTCAGAGACACTGTGTTTTGAGTGTATATGAATAACAGTATCCTGAGACTGAGTTGATTAAAATCCTTCTTTTCTCCGACAGTTCAAACCTAGCGTCAGTGTTCTTGTCCAATGAATAAAAACATGGCAAATCAAACCTAGAACTTGTTCAATTCAAAGTTGTTTATTTTCTAAATCTTGTCGAAGGCTTTTGTAGAGTATTTACACAAACGGGAACTATTTCAGACTCTTAATTTACGTCTGAGCCGAGGCTGGAGTATGCAGGAATGAAAACCAAAATGGATATCAGAGAGGGCGACACAGCTCTGCTGTTGCTAGGCAACTGCATGCCTCAAAGTCTGTGGAATTTAAACAGTGGAAGAGATCCAATTTTCCTGGGGACTGATTTAAACGTTGCGCCTATCTAGGAATATGCCCTGGATGCAAGAGTGGAAGCCTTTATGAAAAGTGATGTGCGTCAATGTGTAGATGTTTGTGTGTGTGTGTGTGTGTGTGTGTGTGTGTGTGTTACATGTAAGTTGTATTTGAGGGGGAAGAAAACCCCCACTGCAGCCCAGAAATGTGAATGGAAGGAATGGGAGGAATGGTGAAGGCTCATTGTGTTTCTGCACGTGTGGATGTGACAGACGTAAATGACTGCGCTTCACTGACTCTCCAGGTGGTTTCTCTTTTTAAGTGCTTGTATGTCGTTCTGATGAGAAATGGCCAGCCGGACTGGGATTTTTTGAAAATGAAATCTTCAAGTTGCGTGTGTTGCATCGAAAATTTGTGCGTTGATTATGTTGGGGATCCCCTGTAGCTCAGCAGTGATGCACAATGTGTTACTTCCTTATTAAAAGCTTTAATTTGAGCTTCTGCAGAAGTAATCACTTGTGGAACAGGTTTAATAGACTGACATGTTTTGGCTCATTGCTTTCATCAGGGTCATCATCAAACTCAAAGTTACATTCACATATACATACAGTAAGAGCCAGTGCAGATAGGTAGATGGTAACTGGTCTCACTCATATTTATCTTTTTAACTTGAGCTAAAACTAGAACATACAACAGTATAAAAGCAAGCTTTAAAAACTAAAGAGCAACTTCTTGCACCACACACTGAACAGCTAAAGGAAAAACATCCACTGGCTTTCCCACCTCAACAAGATGCCAATGTATAAAGTGTTTGACTATAACTGTGAGTTTTGTCTGATTGTTGGTTGAGTCCCTCATTGAAGAACACAAGAAACACTCTCTCAAACACTCTTGATGCTAATGGCTAGCACAAGCCATTGAAGTTACATCATGCTCAATCCTATTAGGCCTGCACTGTGAATTTTAACTTTTGTGATTAATTGTTTCAATACATAACAGTTAACGTTTGAAACGGTCACGTTCTTCATAGGTTTCATGTTCGCTCAAGGCCTCAATTTACTGTCCTTTGATCCATTTCTCCAAAGACCTCTGTTACCTTTGGGTGGCATGCATCAGTAAAGCCACCTCTGAAGTGAATTTATGGTAACAGCGGCAATTCTGTGTCATACTAGCTGAGCCACACACAAATCCCCATGGCATGCTGAACTCATGCTGAACCAGTGTGCTGTTAGTGGAGCTGAAAAGCACATCCAGTTCACAACATTGATTTCACTCACCCAGTCAATTAGCTGGACATCCAGTGATCCAGACGGCCAGTCTGCCTTTTTTTTTTTTTGGAACATTTCAGATGGGTGTTTGGGTGTGAGTGGGCATTAAGCATGAGATTTGAAGAAGATTACCAAGGTCCAGAAAGCTGCCTTGGGGCTCCATGTGCTTTTCAACAGAACTGCCACTTTCCTTGTTGCATTAGTGTAGGAAAGAGGATGGTGGGTGTGTGTGTGTGTGTGTGTGTGTCTCTCTCTCTCTCTCTTGCTTTTTCTCTCTCTGTCTCGCTCGTTCACTAAGTGGTTCAGACATTGAAAAACATGACTGCAGGGGATTGCAGTGATATGTAGGTCTTCTCGTCTCTGCTCTTCAGTGATATTTAACCATTTGAGGTTTGTGTGGTCATGACAACAGCACATCTGCAGCTCTCTCCGCTTTGCCTTTGACCGTCCTGTGCTTGTCTCTCAGGCCGACCTCGTCCGTGTTCTTGCATTGAATTCTGGGTAGGTGGCTGGTTATTACAGGCCCAGAGCAGGACATCTGGCCTAATTATTCATGCTGCTAATATTCTCATCTGGCCAGGATGAGTACAGTAGATTACAGTGGCAGGGCGGCTAAAAGCGCTGTGTGCTGCAGTTCAAAGGCCTCTACTTCTCTGGTTCGTTATGTTGTGGTGTGTGTTAATAAAGGTGCGGCATTTTGAAGCATGTCATTAGTACCGCTGTTGTTGTGATTATAGGTTTAAGTTTATGGGTGTGGGTACCATCTATTATGGGAAATGAAGCAGCTAGCATGGACTCTTTTGTTATTTTGGGTGTTGATATGAATTTGCTCTTGTTCTTCTTCAGTGTAATTGTACGTGTTTGTATATGTGTGCGTGGTAGATCCAACACACCTTGGCGACTGTGGTCACTGTAAATACGTGGTAGTTACAGTTAATTCCAAGTAGTCATGGTGGCAAAATAGCATCAAAACATTGAAACCAACATAATATTATAACTGAAACAAGATACTTTTTAGCTCTGCTGTTTGGGCCCTTCCAGCTCTGGAGAGAAATATTAGACTATTGTTCCTAATGCATTTCTATAAGTTATTTGCTTATTTTGTCAGGTTGCTATACATTATATCATTGATCAGCCATAAGATTGTGTTCAACTCGATCTTTTGCCGCTATAACAGCCTTGACCCGTCAAGGCATGGACTCCACTAGACCTCTAAAGCTGTGCTGTGGTATCAGCCACTCAGACGTTGGCAGCATATCCTTTAAGTCCTGCAAGTTGCGAGGTGGGGCCTCCACGGATTTGACTTGTTTGTCCAACACATACCACAGAGGCATGATTGGATTCAGATCTGGGAAATCTGGAGGCCAAGTTACTACTTGTTGTAGTGTTACTGAACCATATTTGCTGTGTGGCTGGGTGCATTATAAGTGGACACCGCTAGAAGGACTTCAGGGAAAGTTGTTTCCCTGAAAGGGTGTACATGGTCTGCAACAATGCTTCTGTAGGAGGTCAAATTAACATCGACATCAATGGCGGGACCCAAGGTTTCTTAGCAGAACATTTCACAAAAGCGTCACACTGGATCTGAGGGCTTGACATCCTCATTTGTTCCGACAGTAAACATCCCACAGGCTCTCGGCCATTCACTTGATAAAGTAAAGAATTCTTGATTCAACATACGAGGCCAGCGTCTTCCATTGTTCTGTGGTCATGTTCTGATGCTTTTGTGGCCATTGTGAGCACTTTCAGCGGTGGACAGGAGTCAGCATGGGCACCCTGCCTGGTCTGCGGTTATGCATATTGTTACGGTTGACCAATGTATGTGGCATATAAACCTCATATTTATGTTAACATAGATGTATCCAATATAGGCGGGTGTTCTGTTATCTTAACAAGAACAATGTAGTATGATGTATGATCTTCACTAAAATTAAATTGTGAAAATACTTTGTTCTGCTGGGAAACCTTTGCACATGGCATTCGTGTGGATGTTACTTAGACATATACCTCCCAGACCAGACCAGGCACCGCCACCCCCCATAGCAATGACACTCCTTGATGGCAGCAGCCATCCCCAGCAGGATGCAGCCTGACATAGGCACACATACAAACGGTTTAGAAACAACCAGAAACAGCCTCCAAATTCACTAGATCCCAAACTGATCGACTATCTGTGGGATGCACAGGAACAAGCCTGATCCTCAATAACAGCATTCTGTTGCCAGACACCACAGGACATTCGCAGAAGTGTTAAAGATTGAAAGTGTCCGTTCAGGGACAGATTCATACTCCAGCTGGAGTGAATTCTCTGTGTCTCCAAAATCATATTTTGTTCTCATTTCCTCCTTTCAGGTTATATAATCTGTAAGCTTTGCAGAACCAAGACAGCCAATTTAGTGCAGACAGAAACACAGAAGTTAAGCCTGGTTCTGTTAACCATGGCACCCACACAGGAAGTGGTGTGTATAATTGGGGCGGCTCTTTGAAAATGTGCAGCACATCCCTCAGATTAACTGTTGCCAGTGGAGCGCACTTACCTGTCCTGCTGCCTTCAGATAAGATGACTGTGGGGATTTAATCAACTGAAAGTGAT
The DNA here is from genome assembly GCA_005024645.1 of Planiliza haematocheilus. Classification (NCBI taxonomy): domain Eukaryota; kingdom Metazoa; phylum Chordata; class Actinopteri; order Mugiliformes; family Mugilidae; genus Planiliza; species Planiliza haematocheilus. The sequence continues at coordinate 5,278,076 of SRSE01001181.1, forward strand.
GGTTCTCACATCCGCATACAAACAGCTGTGGATGACAGATACCCCTCTACCACAGCACAAACCCTGCCTCACTGGCATTAGGGCTTTAATCACACACTAAGAGCTATATGTGGAAGCTTCTTGGGTAACCAAAGCTGTGTCTCACTGTCTGTGCTCAGATTGTGTTGGAGTAGTTTGAGGAGTAAAGGTTGCTCTTGTGCCAAGAACGCCTCTTTACATTTGACGTGTTCGTGACAGAGACAAGAACTGGGACATTGAAAAATTATACGATCTATGCCCGATGAAATATGCCAGCGTGGACAAAAACAAACGTAGGAATCAGTCAGATTGTCAACATGAAATCCAATATGTAGGTACAGTGCCAGCTAACCCACAACTGAACCCTGAATGTGACTGAGAGTGTGAGAGACGAAAGAGGAAGAGGAGGAGGAGGAGGTGTGGGAGAGCCAGAAAAAGCCTGGTGAGAAATGAAGTGTGCGTGTATGTGTGTGTGGTTGTGGGTGTGTCCATGTCACCTCTTCTCTCTGCACCAAAACTTGTGAGGGCGACAGCCTGTTGGAGAACAGGAAGCAGAGGAGACTGGGGAGGTGTGACTGTATATGTGTGTGTTTGCGCATGCCTGTGAGTGTGTGTGTGTGTGTGTTAGGGTATTAGATGAGTGGGCAGTCTAGCAGCTAGCTGAGCAGGCTTGCACTTGTTCTATTATTAGGATGAATATTTTGCTTCTGTGGAAGTCTCCTTTTGAGAAATAAGAAAATGCTTTCATGCATTTGCACATTTCTTTGTGTATTTCCTTTGGGGCAGTGACACACCATCCTCAGTTGGCGGCTGCAGTTTTTTTTTTGCAACTAGTCAGACCCCTGTCACCAGCTTCTTAAGTCTGTTCAACATGTTGAGAGAGACCGCTCTGATTTGGCTTTTTAGTTTAAAGAACAAATGCACGAGAAGAAAAAATGGAAATGGAAGTAACGCTTCTCGTTTTACACCCTGATCTGAACATTCAAATACAAAAAAATGACCATCTAGAATTAATAAACAGTAGACCAAGTCACTTGGCATGATTCAGGTGAGGTCAGCTCTTCCTAGCCTCCCAGCTAATAGCAGCTCTTTGGGTTTCCCAGAAGCAGTATTTCCTTTCATGCAGGAACAGAGCTTATGTGCCAGCTGGCCATTGGTTAAACTGGATCTTGGTTTGGTTTGTCCAGACCTTTAAACCATCACTGGAGTTTAGACTGTGTGGTACATGCTGTACTTGAAAATCCAATATTAATAGCTTGAAGCACTTCCGTTTTCCCTATGGGACTAAACAGAAGGGCCAACTTAACCTTCCCGGTTAAGTATTAAAAATATAGAAGGAAATTAGCTTCCTGAACAATTGTTTTGTCTCCACTATTGTATCTACAAATGAAAAAAAAAAAAAAGATTATTTCAAGTGAAGCCCTTGGGGTACTGATTAATTTAATTTAGCCTTCAGGATGGTCATATGGCACAAAGAATATTACACAGAATGATTTTTGCTAAAGACAAAAACAATATGAAACTTTCACAAAGCATACTATATCAAAAAGAATCTTTATCAAAGAGAGACGTAAATATTTTATTCGTTTCACCTATAGCTTACACACAGCATACACAGCATAGATGAACCCGTCACAGGTTCAAGGGGATTTTTTTTTTATGTAAGCAGTATTAATGGGGGCTCTATATAATTGGAGCTCTGCCAGCCAGCTGGTTCCTTGTCTAATAAAGATGAGCAGCCACTGGGGCTGAGTGAACAGCAAATTTTAAGAAATAAGTTTTATTCATAGACCACAGAAGAACACATCTTTGTTTGTTGCATTTTTTTTTCATTACTACTATATAATGGTAATTCCTTGTGATATAATTAAATAAGCTAAGAAGGTTGCATTAAATGGATTAACTGGTAGAAACATATTAAAGCATTTAAATTTTAATTGACAATGGCTCATTTAAAATTGTCAAAAAGATTGCAGAGTACAATCTATTTGTTTTCTACTATATTTGATGTGATAACACTTGCTGCAAATAGACAAACAGCACAAATGACAACGTAAGTGTTTCCAGGCAACCCTTAAAAACTGATGATAAGTCTTTTAAATATTACTAATGCCGTCCGTCTGCACATGCATCACGCTTTTCATCAGATTATTTGTGAATAGGCAAGTTTAGAAGAAATGATGCGATCGGGATGTTCACATTTCTGCACCAGTCCAGCCAGGTTCGTCATTTGTTTTATGGTTCTGTACTTGCCTTTCGTGTCCTTTCTTAATTTCTTAGTGTTTTTTAAGTGCATCTGGCTCTCTCAGTCACTTGAATGTGTGTATATTGTTGTATGAGCTTGCAACTGGATAAAATACATATTTTATCAAGAACATTATGGGCTTCGTTTTTTTCTGATGATGTAAAAGAAATCATGGCCGTGTGTTTATACTACATTTTTCAGGAGGTACAGTACAATAGTTTCTCAGTAGTGGAATCGAGTCTCAAAGGTAAAAATCCACCATAAAACAGTGTGTGGTGCACAGAGAGCTGTGATTCTGTATTCATGACTTGCCCCCAACCAGCAGACAGGATCCTGAGCGCAGCTGGCAGCCAAGTGTTGATGTTGGGGTGTGTGTGCATACGTGTGTGTGTGTGTGTGTGTGAGTCTGTGCGTGTGCGAGCGCACATGGTGGCTGCATCTAAAGTAGCCCCTGTTGTACACTCATGGCACCATGATTCAATTATATAGAGCCAGTGCTTTGCCTGAATATTAATCTGGGGGCCCAAACTTAATTTGTCTGGCGATGGGGGACACAAGCCCATCTGGCTGTATGGTAAGTGTGACTCCCATGTATGTGTGCGTGTGTGCATGAGGGGGTTGTCTTTCTATTGTGAGACACAGAGGGACCTGTCACCCGGCTCCGACAAAGACAGATCAGTTTGAGGCAGACAATCACAGGAGACACAAATACACACATTTGATGAAAAAATGAGGGCTAGAGAAAAGTAAGGATTATTGTTTTTAATGCAACATATAAGAAATGGCAAAATAACAACTGTCTTTGGATGGAAAAAAGGATGCTGTTGTTTTTTATTTTCATATAGATGCTATGAATAACAATGAACTATGATGCCTCTTCCTTTAGATGTGAAACTGAACCGTTATTCAGCCAAACTCCATTTCAATTCCTGAAAAATTTGCATTAAACTGAGCAAAATTTTGATCAATATCCGAACAGTCTCATACGTGGTAGATCCATATTCTGTCTTGTGACTATAAATAGCTCCCATAGTCTCAGGCATTGGAAATATACAGCTGTATATGTGTGCAGACCCGCCGAGGTCAAGTGGGAAGCCCCCCCGCCTCGTTCTAGTCACGTTGCCCGCTAGTCCTTTGGGACAGAGGCAGCACCCCCAGGGCACAAATGCAACCTCTCCTTGACCCCTCCCCCCCCCCCATGTGCTAGCGACCTTCGTCTGACGTGTAAGGTTAGCTTTTATACTGGTGCCGAGGTCAAAGGCAGTGACTGAGAGGAAAGAGGCTGAATAGAGGAAGGCAGTGCCGGGGGGGAGGAGAGAAAAAGATAGGAGATAGAGCTGGGACAAAGAGCAGAGTGCAGGAGTGTGTGTGTGTGTGTGTGTGTGAGAGAAAGAAACGAATGGGGGTGGGTGCAGGAAGTTAACAGTTCATCTAGCATGTCTCACACATTGTGCTTCACAGTTATTTTTTTTTTTTGCTCTTCTTGCTTTGCTTGTCAACAGGAAGGCCGCAGGGCAAGGCGAGGGGTGATGATGCAAAGAGACAGACAGAAGCGCACACATGGGCACCAAAGCTCGGAAGGCTTCCGCGACTTTTTTTGCATGTGTGTGGTTTCGTCCGTGTGTGTCTTTGAGGGTGATAGACAACAGAGCACGGTGTGAGGAAAAAGGCGCAAAGAGGCGTCTGTGTATATCAGTTTAGTGACAGAGGATATCCATCATGTCTGTGTCTGTCATCAAGAAAAGAAAAACTAAATTCTCATCTAAATCTAAAATTGCACAATTTACCATTCCTAAAATCAGTCTTCTTCGCTTCAACCGCTCCTTCCTCATCTGGTCTCTTCTCTTAACCTCATAATTACCTGAAACATAACCTCCAAAAAGCCTGACTTTCTTTTTCCCCAAATTCCTTATCTGTGGGAAATGCCTCTGTGATTACATTCAGGTGTATTTGAGACACGTTCCTGCCAACTGTTTTTAAGTCATCTATTTAAAAGTAGATTATCTGATAGAAGTTTACAGAGCACACCTGTGCTGTTGCATGTTTTAAACCTCAAATTGTGCATATTTAATTGTTTCAAGGGCGGCACAGTGCGAAGTGGCTTAGCATGATGCCACACAGCGAGAAGGTCCTGGGTTCGACTGGGCCTTTCTGTGTGGACTTAACATGTTCTCCCTGTGTCTGCATGTGTTCCCTCTGGGTACCACCACCCAAAGACATGCTCATTAGGTTAATTGGTGATTCTAAATTGGCCGTAGGTGTGAATGGTTGTCTGTCTCTCTGTGTTGGCCTTGCGATAGACTGGCAACCTGTCATGGGTGTACCCTGCCTCTTGCCTGATGACGGCTGGAATAGGCTCCAGCAGACCGCTGCGACTCTTAACAGGAATAAGCGAGTACAGAAGATGAAAGAATGAATGAATGAATAATTGTTTCAATTAAATATTTTTAGATTTTCTTTTCAATTTTTGTTTTAAATAATAATTATTGTCCTCAGATTTCAGCATCTACTGAAAAATGTCTCAAAAACGTGCTACAAAAACTTGAACGTGACTTATTTTTCCTATTCAGTACAACATGACTGAAATACAAACCAGTGTGGAGCTAAAATCCATCTGAAATTTAAAGAGATGCTTTTAAAAAAACAGCTGGCAGCAGCTTAAAGTAAGCACGTTTTATAGTTAATGAGCTAAATCCAACAGCACAGTCTGTTTCAAAGAAAAGAAAAAGTGCCACTTTATTTACACGCTTCTCAGTTTGGTTTTTAATTTAAGGTCAAAGATGTTGATTTAAGCTTACTCTAAAAGGTTTCTAAATGCCCACTCACAGACCTTGGCCTGTGTGCGTTAGCTTGCAGTGTAAGATATATGTGTTAACATAGATGTATCAGCCAAGCCTGTGGCTCTGTAATAACAAAGGGCCAAACGGGTTGTTACACCTGTATGTTAATTCTGACACTTTGGTGTTTCCTTTGGCTCTGAGGTGAGTGTTAAGACAAACTAGAGCTTAATTGCTTGCCAGGCAGTTACTCCCCGCACAAGTTAGACTCCACTGTAAATACACAGGAGGAAAAGGGGGGATTAAAGTGCCACAAAGAGGCCTGTAAGGCCAGTGAAGCTTGTGGAGAGCAGTAAAAGTTTATGAATCAAACCTGTCTCTATCTGCTGATCTTTGTTTTCCATTTCATCACTCTGCTTTTCTCCACATCCAGACATTCCTTGTGACTTTTTTTTATTTATTTCTTTTTTTAAATGAATAATTCAGAGGCAGTAGCCATTATAAGAAGACAAAACACATGCCAGAGGAGACGTTGGCTACAGTGGTCATGTTCTGTAGTGACCAATCAATAACTTAATCAGTCTGTCTGGGAAAGCCACGAATAATGATGCACACTCAAGTCCAATAATGTCTCACCATAACCAGCACGGCGTGACTATCAATAATACACGAATCAGTTAAGAAATCAATCAAGTTTATCTGATTGTCTAAAGGGTTAGTCAATAAAGCTGATTTTAGTTGAGATATTCCCCATATTTGTGATTAAGTTGAGGTTTTACAGTTAAAATTGATCGATAGCAATCAATGATAATTTTTTTTCAGGGCAGTAATGGGGAAATTAGTTTGCTCTGTGCTTTTCACCTCTACATTTAAGATGTTTTTGGATTACTGTGGATTACGTATAATTTCAAGATGTCCGCGGAAAACGCCGGGAAACGCGCTGAGGCCGTCAGTGACTGGGGAGTCTTAATGTTTTTGGCCGTGCAGATACGCGTGAATCAATCTGATCACCTTAAGGAGGAGGAAAATATGCAGTTACCATGACAACATTTAAACACCTACTGCTCCCGAGAAGAGACACACGATCACGACTGCCAAACATATTCGGAATGACAGTGTTGCACTTTGTTTGCACAAGTTTGTGTCGCACACGCAGCCGCTTCGTAAACACATCCCACGCTGGTGCGCGCCGTCTGGTGCGCGCGTGTTAAGCATTCAGAGCTCGAGCCTTGAGTCATTCTTTTAAGAAGTGTGGCATAGTTGTGCTGACACCAAATAATGTGACTATTGTGGCGCCCCGGTGCCGCCAATCTCAGTGTCAGCCCCAGTGTCTCGGAGAGAGGCCTGGCCATCGCCTGAATGGCAGGATGAATGGTCCTTTGTTTGCGGGGCCTCGTGTCTGAAGTGCAGCCGCTGAGGCTTTGACAAAGAAACAAACACTTTGCAATATCCACTCGTCTACTGGATACTGTCAAGGTAGGACAGAGGCCAGACTGAAATATTTCACACAGCTTACATTAAGTGAAGCATTTATACATGCACGGCTATGGAGATATAGAGATATGAAACCTGGAGATAATGAATGACTTTAAATAAGTGAGAGATACTTTAGCCCACACATTATAATTATTGTAATTATCATATATATTGTATTGGCATTTCACTCATGGCTCAGTGTCGAAAAAAGGTATATATTTAATGAAAGCGTAACTCTTGGATGAAGAGTACTGGTCCATATAGATAATGCATCATATCTGATCTCACTGAGCACGTTATTATTGTCATAAAGGAGCAGTAATATACATCGTTACCTCAGGGAGTCATAAAGATGCTCTAATAGAAATTCAACGCCTCACTACAAATCTAGTTTTTACGGTGGTTCAGAGTAAAAACCATTTGCCAGGCTGGAAAATCAAGCAAGACTGTGGCATTTTATTTTTTGCTTGAGCTATGAAAATTAAATTTGGTTCTCACACGTCCTTGTGCTGGAATCAAGACACATTATGATAAACTGTCTGGTCTGCCTCAGTAAACAGAGAGGTGCATTTTATTTCTCTGTCTGGAACCTTAACAATCAGAAGGCGGCGTGGATAGACAGCTGTCAAGAAGCCTGCGTCCCCTGTGAGTGGTTTAGGAAGTCACATGACTAATACCACTCTCTGGACCTGCGTTAGTGTACGTGGACGTCCTCTTTGTGTGACAGGTGAACTTCAGCCCACCAGGCTCTGGGGAGAGTGTGTAGGATGTGTGTGGTGAGGACGTTAAACAGAATTGGTCAGATTTCGGACGGCCAGTGTTGCCGTGGCGTCTCCCAAAAGACACCGGGTCTGTTTTTTGTCACATGCTGAACATGAGAGAGGATCGAAATGTCAGTAGGAGTCTGCTGGGAAGAAGACGACGGCACAAAAGTGAGACATGGGAAAAACACCTATATAATTTGAGCGCGACTTTAAAGGTCAGAAAAATTTAGTAATTGTCTCCTCGCATGTATACACCGATCAGGAATAACATTATGACCACTGACAGGAGGAGTGAATAACATTGACCATCTTGTGGCAATTCAGTGTTCTGCTGGGAAACATTTGGACCTGGCATTCGTTTGGTTGTTACTTAGACAGGTAGCACCCACCTAGACCAGACAAGGCACCCCCACCCCATAGCAATAACAGCCATCCCCAGCAGGATGAAGCCTGACACAGGCGCACACTCAAAAACATAAAAGAACAGCAGAAGACCTGGCCTCCAAATTCACTAGATCCCAAACTGATCAAGTATCAGTGGGATGATCCACAGAGGCCCCTCCCCTTAACGCATGTGACCCAAAGGCCTCTACTAACAACATTGAGTTGCCAGACACCACAGGACACCCTCAGAAGGTCCATGTCCATTCTCTGATGAGCCACAGCCGATTTGGAGGCACAAGAGAGACCTATACAATGTTAGGAAGGTGGTCATAATGTTATGTCTGGTCTGTGTGTGTTAAATGAGGCATTTTTTGCTCTGACTGGGCTTTTGTTTGCAGCATCCATTTAAACATAGTCTTTGATGGCAGTTGGAAACACAGACGGGTGACGTGTCTAACAAAACATAAGCTGTGTTAGTAATGAGACTGAGCGCCCAGAGAAGCGTAAACACTCCTCACTATTTGCTCTTTAAGTGTCTGAAACTCTGCTGGAGGCGGGAAACCTCAGTCCTTTATAAGATGTCCCACTTCCACTGCTGACCGGCTGTAACTCAGTGCAACCACTCTTTGAGCATTTTTTTTCATTTGTCCTTCTGAGTGTCTCCCTAGAAGTTGAAACTTTAAGGTTGTTTAATTAGCGTACGACCTCCAGGGAAGTACTTCTCAGCATGGCAGTGTGCATCCTCACCTCGGTGTCAGTTAATTTCTGCCATGATATCCACCGATGCACTCCCATTGAATTTTAAACCTAAGCTTTAAAATCCCAGTGTGTATTTTCTATTACTCCATGGATCAGGACAGATCCACTCACCAAATCCAGTGCTGATTGCACCATTGTTTGGGAAACAGCCGACTTGTACAAAATAGGCAAATCTACATGAGCGTCCTGTTACTAATTTCCTTCTGTTTCTCACTGCTCTGTATGTCAGCCATGTTTATGACAGGTTAGTCACAGGACAGCTTTATTTTAATGCATTTCCAGATTTATTCGCACTCGTCTCAGGCAGACAGACAGACAGACGACTGCTAATAAAACAGCAGACAGCTGCACTATTGCTGGACAAACTTTGGTTACTAGGGAACGAGCAGACTGCACGAATAAGGACGCCGACTGGACCTTATATCTCTGTGTGACATTTGTGTTTATATGTCGTGAGTGTGTGTTTACTGCGCATGCCGTTGTCATGTAAAACTCAAAAAGTAACAGCTATATGAAGTAAATGAGAAAATACAAGAAGAAAACATCTCTTTCATTGTTGGTTCTACTTTAAGATTAAAGACTTTAGATGAATTAACCTGCTGGAATAGAAAAATAACGAAGACACTCTAAATAATTTACTTTCTGGCTAGAGCTGTTTTGTGTTTATTAATTCACTTTTAACTGTTCATTCGTTGGCAATCGGCGTGTTGCGGTGAACTGATACGCTTGCAACAATACTTTTTAATTAGGTGAATTAACGGGGCTCTATTCTCAGCGTAATTATGCCGTCTACTCTTTTTCTGCTTGCTGCAGCACATTCATTCATTAAGTATCAGGCCGATAGTATAAATCAATCACATCTTAAATGAGTATACGCGTCGGGCAGTGTGTTGGGGTTAAGCCTGGGATCATCTCTGAGTTTTCTCCACCGTGCAAACACACCTAGATTAGGAGACGGATTCTCTAGGGACTGGATTATTGATACAGTGAAAGTGGGAGTGAGTGGGTCTGTATTTGTATGTATTAGGCCTCGTCCACACATACGAAAACGATCTTTTCCCCCCTCCGTTTTCCCTTGCATCGTGTCAAGAATATCTGCGTCCACATGGATCTGTCTCAACACGACTCAAAGGCTACTTCATATTCCAGGCCTATAGGTGGCGCTGTTTTGGTTTCAGAAATTCACCAAAAATGAAGAGGAAGAGGCGGAGCATGTGCATAAAGTGCACTGTTTACAAATCGGCTTTAGAAGAAACCAAACTCAACGAGAAACGATATTTTGCTCTAGTAACCATGATAGGCTCAATATCTTCTCCAGCAGGAACGCGAGCATGTAGTCCGCCATTGTTGTTGATGTCTCACGAGAGGTGGAAGGCAGCTCGAGGGGTGTGGCGATGGCATCATCGAAACGCACTTCTCCGTTTTCGGCGTTCGCACAAAAACGCAAGAGCTGCGTTTGGGAATTTTTTCACTCTGGGGCAGGTTTCAGAAAAGTGCGTTTTAGGGCAATGCGTTCACAGGATTCGTGTGGACGATCGGCCAAAACAATGCAAAACATGTGTTTAAACCAAAAAGCGTCTCTGTGTGGACGGAGCCTTAGTTTTATTTTTGGACACGCACTGTAAGAAGGTCTGTCTTTAAACAGTAGAGCAAACCTACACCGGGATTTAAAACACAACAAATGAACTAGTGCCAGTGTAGTTTGTGCTCATGTGGCCTCGATATATCGGTGTGAATCTTTCTCTACAACTCACCTGCTTGAGTGTGCGCCCTCTCAAATGAGGTCCATGGTCCTTGTGTCCCTACCTTGGTACAGGTTTGATTCCGGTCTTCATCCTTTGTTGCATGTCGTGCTCCATCTCTCTCGCCTTTCTTTCTCATTTACTTCAAGTTGCTCTTCACTGATGTTTATCCAGTTAAGGCACAAAAAGCCCCCAAAAATATATTTTTTAAAATCCCGTACAGTGTTACGGAAATGGAAAAACCGGAGAAAGAAAAGGAAGCCATCATAACTCGTTCAAAATTTGCAGCACAAACTCCACAAAACAACAGGAGTGGAAGAAGAAGCCATAGCAACTATTAAATAATAACTTTTGCAAAATATATTATTCCTCACTAGATGTTTTCTGCTTTTAGACTCTTTTCAGTCTATTTATATATAGATATTTTAATCGAACTGATCAACATATTTGATACTGACATTAATAATGACAATTAAAATCCAAACAGTGCACATATGACAAGCATTCATGCTCATAGGGCTGCGTGGGCTCTGTGTGGGCTGCGTGTACGCACCGAATAAAGACATAACGGCTATAACAGAGAAAGCACGATGTATTTAAAACGACCGTGATTCAACTTTCAGTAACTTGACCACTCATCCACAAAACGGAAGAAATGAAGTGCAACACCCCGAAACGTAGCATCATTTAGAAAGAGCGATCGCTGGACCTTGTGGGTGTATGACACTCACCAGCCAAATTCACTCTGACTCACACATCACAAATGCTCGCACGCTGCCAATTCTGAAAGACTTTGGCCCCTAACAGTTATATTTAGTGGAGTAACTTGTCCACTGCCTGACCTTTTGAATCATCCATGCCCATTATTAGGCACACCAGGTTTACTGACTCGTTTAACTCCTGAATTGTCAGTGACCACCTTCACAACTCCCAGTACTCTACTGTGTGTTGTGTAATTGCAGACGTGGCTATGAATATGATTTATAGGCGATATTTATTTTGTGGACGTTCACCTTGACAACTGGCTGAACAAAATAGTCCATATCTATATTTATAATTTCTATAAATAAATACTCTGGATCTGAAAAGTATCTTCTGCCTAAGAAGAGCATGAAATCATCTCAAAGTGGAGCACTAAATATTAAGAAAGAGCAGCTTGACTGTAGTAATCCTCCTAATGACCTGAACTTTACATTAAAAGTATTCAGAGTAAGAGTCTAGACGTACAGTATACTGTTGGCTTTATATACGGTCGACCATGTAGGGAGTGCTAGAGAATGGACGTAATATAAATGACTGCAAGACAGTTTCAAGAAGCGTTACCTGCAGAAGTTATCGTCCCGTATGTGGACGGGCTATAAATAACAACTTTTGCGTGTACTCGAGATTCTCCAGAACCATTTGGGAACTTGGCAAAAGAACATAAGCCAGAGTAGGGCTGTTGTTTTACTGAAGTTGTGGTGTAGATTATGTAAAGTTTTACTCCAGCTTGTTTTGCAAGTACAGGCTAAACCTGTCCTTTACAGTTCATGTGCTCATGAAGTAACTCATGCTATGCTCACTGACTTAGGCTGTGCTCTTGGGTTGAAAGGACGTGCCATATCTTAATTTGTAGTCAAACGTCTTGAAGGTTTGGACAAAGATGATTCCTAAAGGCCTGGACGGACTCAAAGAACTACCATCAAGGAAAGCCGACTGTCGCCCCATTCAGACATTACCTAGGAAGCGAGCAGTCGACTGCGTCTCCAGGCCTTATAGACTATTAAATTAAACTTTATTAGCGTTTGGAGTGTGGGTTGTACAAAAGTCACTTTTGATTTAAGGATATAGCGATTGACTTGATAGTTGTTTTATAGCCTGAAAGCCAGTTTTATCCACACAATTTTAGAGATGGAATTTGGAAAGAAGAGTAACAGCAACATAGACATAATGAGTGCCGTTGGAAAAACGAGATATTCAGCTTCTGCTATCACCTCTGTTGTAAAAGATATTGACGGTGAAATAACGTTAAGAGATCATTTGTTGCTCAGCGTACATCACGTAAGTTGTTGCTCTGACTGGTTGTACGATACAGTATTGTACATTCCTTAGCAATTTTGTCCACCTCTAAAATCTGTGAACATAAGTTGCTGTGTAAGTGCTACAGCTGTGCACTGTGGGGGTGTTATGATGCTATAAAATTCACATTCAGCACAACAGACACATGTAGGGTGCAGCATTAGGCTACTTGTCTGAATAAGGTTTTTTCTGTTTATTCATTTTTTTTTTGCCTCTTAAAGGGCTTTTAGGGGAGTTTTTTTTTATGTGAATCAAAGGTCTAACCACAGAGAGTGTTGTGTACGGTGTAAAGTCCCCTAAGGCAAATTTGTGATTTTTTGACTTACCCTGGGTTTGTGTGTAATCAGTACCAGAAGAGGCTGAGGGAGAGTCTGCGTGTCCACAGACAGAGCGGTACCTTGTACAAGAGTTCATGTGATCCCCTGGCCGTGCGCTGAGCTCTTTTATGTGCATGTTTACACACACGGTATACTAGGAACACGCCTTGCACAGCATGCCACCTCACAAATCAAAGGACTGCTGGCACGCAGGGGAGTAGGTCTGTAAAAGTGGAGAAGGCCGACAGCTGCAGCCTTTTTGATGAAGACACAGTCAGGTTGGAATGTCAGTTCTGGGCTTCACTGGCTTCTTTGATAAGCCGTCCACAGACCTTCACAGACGTCTTTAGTGTTGTTATTCCCTTTTGTCCGCAAAGAAATCTCTGAATTCAACGCTCACTACTTTTCAGTTTCGCTCGCTGCGAAAGAACTTTCCCACTATCTGTCATAGAAGTTTGGGTTGCCTAGCAACAGGGTCGTGCTTGTCGCGCTGCAGGTTGCCACATTGACGGTCTCTAGGCGGGAGCCTGGCAACAAAGACATCAGGTGTTACTTCCCACTGCTCGTCTGCGGACACTTCCATCGACCTCCAATGGCTGCAGTGTGTGTGTGTGTGTGTGTGTGTGTGTGTGTGTTCACTTCTGCTCCAGCGAACAGCCGAGGCTCTGCGGATGCTACCCGTGTCCCTTTACCGTCTCTAATTATTTTGTGTGTGTGTGTGTGTGTGTGTGTGTTTCTGCTTGACTGAACGGTCACCGAGTGCAGCTCACAGCGGAAGCTTTGCTCACGCCGACTTGTCATCCGCAAAGAAAGACACACTTCTGGGTGGCTGGTCTGGTCACACTAGGAAATGACACACACACACAGATGCCACCGCTAATAAATTACAGCATTTAGCTGAGGTGAACCTTGTAAGCGAGATAAAGACAGAGCAAGGAGTTATCTAATGATTCCCCTCCATTTGTTTGCTCTGTACTACTGCTTGGTTTCTTCCCTGTTCAGCTTAGGCGTTGAAAGTTTGCTCCATGTTTAAAAATTGTTTCCCCCTCTACCTCACCTTCGCTCTCCCCTCCTTCCCCTCTATGAAGGTCCGTCTGTTGACATTGGCTGTTGTGTGTGTGTGTGTGTTGCTGCTGCAGCTGGCAGCAACTAAGTGAGAATAGCCTACTGCAGCACACTTCTCAGCCAGGCCGCTGCAAGGGCACACATGCTCCTGAACAACAAAGACGTCATGCTTCCTTAGCCTGGATGCGAGCTGTTTTTTAAGACCGGTGAACGGTATGCATTGAAGTGTGTGGTCTCCATTTCTGCAGCAAATACCATGCTGTACTTACAGAGTGTTATTGTTATGCTTTCTTTGCGGTGAAATGGCTGAAATCACTAGGTTGTACTTTGCGTTTCTGTGTACTACTGCGTGGCAGTTTTCACTTCACTGTGACTTTATATGAAACTGTGAAGGGGTTTTAGTGGGACACTGAAAAAAGTTTATTTATTTTCGTATGCATTATTATAGTGGGGCTGTAGGGTTGTTGGTCTTGTGGGCAGCTGTTGTTTCCTCCATTATCGTCTTTCACAGACATTTGCAGGTCCCACAGGATAAACCACTTGGGTTATCTTGAGGTTTACAGGTCGTCTTGTAGGAACTTTATGAGCCCAGCTTCTTTCCTGACAGTTTGTTATAACTGAATACCTGCAAACCAAGCTTGGAGCTTTAAGCTGCAAGCTCATTATCATGCTGTTTATGTTGGTTTATGCTGCATTTGAATGGAGTTGTTGACTCGGCCTACTTACCTGCAATGTAATGAGCACACTGTATACCCATTAAGCTTTTCTAGCATTAATACTTTCAATGCTGGCTCTATCCATCCTCCTTATCCTTTCTCAGTCTACCTTGCATCCGGCACCACCTAGTATCATGCACTTTTGTTTGCATCATGGTCTAAAGCAGACGGGGGCCTTCGTATGAGATGAGCTTCCTGTTAAAAGGGAGTTTTTCCTCGCCGGCTTCACCTCCGTTCAAGCATCTAGAGACAATTAAAATTGTTATTGACGCTATGTCAATACAATTATACTGAATGAATCATCTTTAGGCCAAATAAATACACCGTCTCAGTGCGTGGAGGTGTAAATGAGTTGCGGACGCCACGGAAATGAGTTATTTGTTTAGTTGAGTCACTCGGGGAGTCTTTCACCAAAAAGTGTGAGTGAACTGAGACAGTTCATTCAGGAAGTGAGTAGGTCGTGACATCATTTCCTTCACCGCCTGTCCAGGAAGCAGTAATACAGCTTTTCGGTTTCCGTTCTGGTTAACTTTTTTTGGAAAAACTAAATTTCTTTGATAACCCACACACATTTTATATTTTGTTCAATGAGGCTGCTGCTCTTAGTATACGTTATAGTTTTAGGTTTGCCCCTGTCACAGAGTTTGCCCTATTTCTTTCTGTTATACTGAGTCTCAGCTGACTGTCCCTCCTTCCTCTCAGTTTATAGCCGTCAACAAAGTTTGAATATTATTCAGAGAACAGACTTGGCCAAACGTGAAAAGATTTATTTGGCAGGAGCCATACGATAATAATGAATAAATGTTTCCCAGAGATCCACTTTAGGCTCCAGTGCCTCTGCTTGATATTCAGCTAAAATGTCTGAATTCAAATACAGTTGAGATATAATCAGTTTTTTGGAGGGAGAAGAATAAACTAAAGCGCGGTAGCTGCTGCTGCTGCTTCTGCTGCTGAGATGGAAAGGTCAAGAGGGCGAGCTAAAACCACTTCGTAGCCCACAGTTATTGATTTCTCCCACAGCAATGCGTACTGTACAAAAACATCTGGGGATGCTACTGTGTTTTAACTCCACTTTGTTTTACACAATATCTGGCCTCTGCACCCCTTGGACTAAACAGAATACATTCTGCCGG
Organism: Planiliza haematocheilus; assembly: GCA_005024645.1. Taxonomy (NCBI): domain Eukaryota; kingdom Metazoa; phylum Chordata; class Actinopteri; order Mugiliformes; family Mugilidae; genus Planiliza; species Planiliza haematocheilus. Next base: position 5,293,530 of record SRSE01001181.1, read on the forward strand.
GGCCTTCCTCCGGGTTGGCTTGTGTGCTGATCAAACGCTGTAAGATTCAGACGGGAGGGCACACAGAAAAAGAGTACATGTGTGCGCCATTACACTAGTACAGAGTCCGAGACACAAAGAGACGCTTGAACGCGAGATTGTGTTGTTTAAGTTTGTGGGAGAGTGTGTCTGAACGTATAAGCGGTTATCTTAACTTGAGCGTCCTCCCTCCTCGTCTTTGGTTCGTCATCAAGGCCAGCAGAGATGCAGCCTGCTTTTGTCTGGCTCGAACAATGGACGATACTGGCGTGAGTCACCGCGCGCGCGCACACACAAACACACTCATACAAATCCATTCATCCATCAGTGCCAGCAGAGAACGCAGGCAAAGCTGGAGTCATGATATGGCGCCCCGAGGCCTGCCTGATTAGATTTACTCCTGCAGTCCATATTAGGGCTGCTACTAATGATTGCTTACATAATGGATTAATCTGCCAATTATTTTCTCAATGAAGTGGTTTGATTGTTTAGTCTATGAAATGTCAAAAAGAAATATCCCTAATAAAACATCTGAATCTGTGACAAAACGTATCTGGTTCTTTGATAAAACAAAAAGAAAAATACAACAGAAAGCAGAAATGACGTGTGACTCTCAAGATACCTTTTGTCAAGAATCATCAAGAAAAACAGAAGCTGGCAGCGCTTACTCGATTATCAAAATAGTTGTTTATGTCTGTTGCTTTGATCGATATCTCCATTAATTGGTTCCAGCCCAGCTTTGGAAAAACTTCCTCCTGAAAGCAGCATAAATTGAGCGTTTGTGGCCTGCAGCCCTTTCTTTCACTCGTCAGTTTATACGTCTCTTAATTTGTCTCCCGTTGTGTCACTCTGCTCCGAGACAAATGACCGTCTTGCTGTAATGTGATCTGATTGTGAATTATAGACAGTAGCTTAGCAGTATAGCCTCAACCATTACCCCTTAAGGCTAACGTGCCTGTCTGTTTTCACTGCGCTGAGCTAAATTAAATTTGATGCTAATTGTCAGCTGGGGCTGGCTCTGTTTTTCTTCCACTGTGCAATTATTCCTCAGTAGGCTCCCATATGATCTTAAGATTCAGCCATAGCTATATATATGTGTTTCCTCACATTAATCCCCTGCTACATTTAATGTCACCATTTCTTCCCACTTACTCTTTCCTCTGCCATTAATCTTCCCTTTGTAGACGTTGTGTAAGCTGGATCAGTAAGTCTATAACTGTATGTCTTCCTTATTGTCCCCATTTGTGTTGTGTTAAAGGAGCTTACACGTGTTGTGATTCTCAATGAAACCTCTCTTGTAAATCAAGGACACGGCAGCGGAAAAAGGAAAACGAAGCTTCTCGTGCTATTGATGGCGCAATTTCTGTCTGTCAATTGCGTTGGAATTTCGAGGATTATGTTGATCGATGTGGACGAGTGCTGAAGGACGTCCTATAGGTTGCAGAGACGGGGTCCTCAGTGGGGCTCCAGACCCAGCATTGAGAGCTCCCCGTCGGGACGCCCACAATGGTGGAGCCTCCAGGCATGTGTTGAGGCAAATCACTGGTCAAGGACGTTCTGCAGCGCTCACACACCGACACACACAGTGTTTTTAAAATTCTGAAGTGTGGTTGGCCTAATGCGTGACGATGTAAAGGCGAAGGCATGTAAATGAGGAGTTCCAGTGTGCACATGTATGAGTTGTTGGCATAATGACCTACTGTGGAGCCGCGATTAGTTCCGCAGTCTATCTGGTAGCGGCAGAGGAAACTGTGTGTGCGTCACTGAGTTTCTTTTATGATGTCTGAATGCCTTTACGATACCACTGACTCCCATGTGACTGTGCTGATAATCGAGCAGACAGAAAGCACACCACAGTTTGTTCCGTCACGTCTTTGTCTTTTCCTGTTAGTTTATTTTTCAGTCACTTAGAAAAACAAAACAAACAAGAACTCACAGATGACCCACTATTGTCGTCTGCGCGCCGACCTGCGCCGTGTTATTTATTTTTTTTCCTTTTTAATATTCATGAGAATATGCAAATGAAGGCGCGTGTCATTCAATCGTCGGGTGAGTCATTGGACCCGAGCAGAGGGGTCTAAGGGCACGCGGGGTGGGGAGGCTCCAGAACCACAGACGAAGGGGGCAATCCCCCACCTGCCCCGATCTGCTGTGAGAGCCAGCCGCTCTTTGCATAATGGACACTGACCGATGGGCTTTTTTTTTTTCCTTTTTCACAAAATAAAACACGGTAATACCACACTTACACACTTGCCAGCAAGCTAGGTATCACTGCTTCAGATGTCTTGTTAACCCACCAGAAGAAAAATTATTATTCATATATAAATGAGCTAAATATAATTTAAATAGGAACCTAGAAATAAAGGACAACAGAAAAGACAATTAAATCACTTCATAAACAGACGCGCACATACAGATGATTAGGATGCTCCTTCAAAAACACTTGTGAATCTCATCTAACTAATCTTCTGGGCTGTGTTTCTACCACACAGGATCATAATTCTTGATGCAAGACACGGAAAAATAATGTAAAAAAAAAAAACGCCTGAAACTGCCCACAGTGGGGAACTAAGTACATGTATGACTACTCCCAAGCAAAGAGCCAGTCCCTGATAAAAATGCATGGGAAGGCTGACTTCTAGCCACACAGTCTTCCTATGTGTAACATCTCTGTTGCACTATCCCCCTCTATTTCACTGTGTTATTAAATACTTGTAAATATACTGTACGCAGATTATATAGAGAGCCCATTTACAAATGGTACGTGATTGGCTTGGTACGTCAATATCATAGTACACACGTTAGCTGGAATAAGGGTCACATGACTAGCTAATAATATGAGGTCAAACAATAAGATTTTGTCATTGTCATCTTCAAATACACAGGTTAATAGCAAGATCAGATACAGTCGATATTAAACACTTGCAAAATGTCCACCGCAAAGAATGGCTTGAGTAGGAGAAAACTGTAAAGAAGCATTTTCACTTCAGTTCGTCTGTTTGCCATGCTCATTCTCCCACTTCACGTTTTTTTTTTTTTTTTTTTTTGCTCTTTAAATGTTTTTTTCTTTTCTTCCTTCAGCAACAGAGCGACGTGATAAAGTCCACCTGTTTAGTCCACAGCACGCTCGCCACACCACTAGCCCTGCAGGCCCCGAAATAAAGAGAGCTCCTATAAAAAATAAAAATAAATGGACAAGCAACAAGGCCACTAGTCCATTAAAACATCCTAAAATCCATCGCTACGCTCGACCGATCCCTCTACTGAGATGTTAATTTACAAGCACTGCTTTAAATTTTTCCGTCTTTGTTCATTCTTGAACTTTTTAAGCAACACGCCTTCAAAACCGTGCAAAACAAATCAAACCTGTGCAATAAGGCCTACTGCTACAATATCTCATACATACATCTTATCATAAAAACGTCAAAATTAAACGTCAATAATAAAAACAATAAATGATTAAAAAAATATATAATAATAATAATAATAATACAAATGATGCAGTTAACAAAGCATGGACATGCACGACTTAACAGAGAAGAAGAGACATTCCTCTGCAAGACAAAAACAAAGGAATTATCAGACGGTGGCGTCTGATTTAATTTTCTAATGCTGACGCCCCCCCCTCCCCACCATTTCAATATTTCTACTGCTTCTATTGGTGATGTGGGCCTGAGCTCAGGGAGATGGGGTGCCAACGGGGTGTGTTAGGAGTGTGTCGTCTCACAGGGGCTCAAGCAGCCATCTGCCACCCTACTCTAGCCAGCCTGATCCTTATCCCCAGCCCAGCCAGGCCCAGCAGGCCTGCTGTCTCAACCCCTCCAAAAGGCATCCTGCTGGGGAGGGGGGGAGGTCGGGGAAACAAAGGCGAGGAGGAGCTGTGGGAGCTGGGGAGCTCCGCAGCGAGGCCCTTTGACCTGGTCCCTGGCCCGCCGCGGCAGACGGCCCAGACAGACAGCACCGTCTCTACTCCCTTCCTCCCCCTCCTCTCTTTTATCAGCCACACAGACCCCAGGGGCTAACGCAGAGACAGAAGAGGGGGGAGGAGAAAGAGACAGAGCGAGGGGAGGGTGGTGTGGCAAATGAACACAATGAAGAGACTGACAGAGACCACCCTGACCCCCCCCTACACCCCTTCCCTCTTCCATTCATCTTTGGGTACAGATCTCTCTATTCCCCGTGGACAGGCTGCTGCCCTCTCCTCCCTGCATGACCCCTCTTTTCTGCCCCCCCTTCATCTCTCAGCAGCCACAACCAGACGAGCTCCCAGACTCTGTGTGGCCAAGCACGCCCCTACCGGTCACGCATCTGTTAGTGTTTTCCCATTTGTGTCAAATACGCCACATGTAGTGTTGCCTTCGTAGCTCAGGCGTAACTGCTGGGTGGCTCGTGTATGGTTTGTTTGCGGCAGTGGTCACCTGTCTTGGAATAATTATGGAATTTAGAGCTCAATCCTCACGTGAAGCATCATTTCATTTAGGTTATTTTATCATGTCTGGGGTGTCAGGGGACTTGTCTCCTCTTCTCATGTGGAGCTGGCTCCTAGGCAGTGGTGGTGAGCTTTTGGATGGTACGGTTATAGTATTGGGTGGTGAGAGCCTCCAGGGGGCTCCAGCGGTGTGCATGAAGTTCGATGACCTCCATGAGCAGAGAGCGGGTCAGGGGGGATTCGGTCGGACAAAGCATCTTATCCCTCACGGCTGCTAAAAGCTCTGTCATCATCTCTGGGACCTGCTCCTCCAGGAGACGCCCCGTACTCTGCAACTGGTAGAGACAGAAAGAGGGGTTAGGAGGAGGGAGGAAGTAAAGAGGTAGGAGGTCAGACGGAGTGTGCGTCCTTTACCGAGAGCAAGACACGATGTCTGGCACCTTGTTACTGTGGATAGAGTCAGACAGCAGAGGCTCACACACCCTCTGGCCACACCGCTGTGTGAGAGTGTCAGAAAGTAATCAAGACCGCAAAGGCTGTGTTTGAGCTCCTCGCCAATCAGAGCTCAGCTGTGTTTGTGCTATCTGTTGTTTTATCCTCAAGGTCTTACTTGAAGATTTATAGATATTTCAATTCAATAAATGTCTACTGAGACATTGTCTATCAGCAAATGATTGAGCCTACGACCCAAAATAGTGAACTACGTACAACCAGCAGTTGTATTTCTACTAGAGGTTACTGGTAGAAAACTTTAATTAATTACGGTTTATTACAACTTGGCAGGTTATTCAATAATGGCTCTGTGGTAGATGCTAACTGGCTAGCCTCACGGTCTGAAGATGATCTGGTTTACTTTCTGGCAGACTGGAAAAGAAATACTGAAAATAATTCCTGGATTTGCTTTATTTAAATCTGGAAGGAGCTTGCAATGGTTGGTCTGTAATATAGTGCATGACCCATAGAGCCATAATGGCCACACCTCTGCTAAATGCTGCAGAATGATCCTGTATACACAGTGTTGTTTTCTTGTTTATAATGATCTAGATCTGTTCAGAGTTTAAACGTTTTGATAGTAAGAAGAAGCCTGTACACGCATTTCAAAGCAGCTCCTAGCTTCATTTAAAGATCCAAGTATTAGTAGTATGTCTTTGTGGGGACTACTGTGTTAGGACAAAGTTAGGACATTTTAGACAGCACTCAAAGAGCAGGTTTAGCTCCAAGAGTTGATTTTAAGGTTCGCGTGTATGATCCATACCTCCATGGAGCAACAGAGGACTGCGTCTTCCTTAACATCTGTTGACTCCAGCAGCTACAAAGGACGAGAAACAACAATATGTGATTATAGTAGGAAAGCAAAGGGCTGCACGGTATAACACGAAACAAGAAAAACATCAAGAAGTCAAGCATGACGAGGGAGGAAAACCCTGGAAGGCCAGAAGATATATTTATACATGTATGTTTGGATTTAGACCACATGGGGAGATTAGGCAAATGCAAGTGTTTGTGTGTGTTAATCAGTTCACAAGGAAAAGGGGGAAAGGAAGACCTAATCCTGATTGTAAATATTTTCGACATTAACATTTTAAATCTTGGACCAGGCCCTCAGTTTGGCAAGCGTGGAAACATCACACATCAAGGCTTGCTTTATGCACACTGTACATAAACACACACGACACACACACACACACACACACTGTAAACAGGCAGTGTAGCCAGAGACAAACAGTGGAGCTGGTAAACATGCTAGCTGGCTTTCCCCCCACGCTGGCCCCATGCACAGATGGGCATACAACTGGCACTTTCAAACAATGCAGGGGAGGGACGGTGACAAAGGGAGGTAGAACGGCACAGAGCCTCCCTCCCACTACGAGCACCTAGCATTAGATTACAACACAAATTCATTTGGTTAAATACACCTTTTCTACCTAAGCTTTACTCCCCATTTGTCTGTTTAGTACTGCTGGGATTAAACCGAGGGAGGGAAATAAGGAACGTGTTTTAAATATGAGCCGTATAAATGCAGGATGCAGGCACAGAGTCAGAGAAAAGGGAGTTCCCAGGAAACCACTGCGTTTCAGACAAGGATCAGTGATTACGTCAATATTCTTTATAACAGTGCGTCAAATGATGAAAGGCTGGCACTGGTGATCCTGTGGAGAACTATCGGCCTCAATCTGCAGGTTTAAATCATCCAGATTACCTGTAATTTGCTACTGCTATGGCTCGTCCACAACCTCAGAATCGGAAAAATATTCAGCCATGTTGTAAAAAACTAGCAGTGGCAAGTGGCTGTATGGGTTTACGTTGATCTAATCATCTCCTAAATGAGTAAACAACTGTATTTTACACTAGAAGTAAGGCCCAGGTTGTAAAAAAAACAGTAGTTCCCCTTTAGGTGGTTCTGCAAGATGTGAAAATTCCTTCCATTCGGGCCCATCTTTTCTAAATATCATAATTTCATAGCCGCCGAGTAGACAAACTAATGTTTAAAAGTACGCTTTAAGAAAGTGCTCTCATAAAAGCACTCTCATATAAATCTTCATAAAACAGAAAGAGGAACCACCAGCGTCTGCTTCCACAGTCCAGACTGAAAATGAGCTGCTACTTGTTTCCACGCTGTAAGCTTAATGGTATTCCACCTATCATTCAGGCCCTGCAATTGCACCGACGTCAGCTCCTCAGTATGCTTAGACGGGCGTGGTGACAGTGTGGCTGTTTGATGTGGGAACTCAAGTCGCGCCGCTTCCAGGTTGGGAGAACTATGTGACGAGCAGGATTAGCTCATAATGAGTTCTCAGGGGAGCCCAGAGTGAAGTTTTGCTCAATACGTGTAAAATGGTCCAATCTCTACTCATCTATCATCAGCTCTCCTATCCATTGCAGTAGCCTTTTCTTCTCTGGCTTCTCTCCAATGCATTCACTCTCCTCTGTAGCTCCACAACATACATCCCATCACTCCACATTACCTTTTCGTTTTTAAATTGGAAAAAGGAACATCTGCAGGAAAAAACAGCTTCAGTGAGACTGCTTAACACACAGTCTCCCGTCTTGTCTGGTTCCTTAGATCACTAAGAAACACATCCTGCTGCACAGGGAAGCCTTGGAATTACCATTTACTTTGTTTTAATTCAAAAGGCGTTTGATAAGGAACATTAAAAGCGACAATACAGTGTGACAGCTGTGAGCCTCTTGTAGCAGCGAACACCAGAAAAGCATCCAACGTCAACACCTCAAGAGACTGAATGAACTCAACAAAAGACACATTCATGTGTCATAATAATTGTTGCTATAGTGTTAAAAGCGCAATTTCTTTTTATTATTCTAAGAAAAAAAAGCACAGCACCTTTAGAAAAAATAGCGCTGTCCCTTTAAGAAAGACGGCACTCTTGAGTTGTTGTTGATGTGCATGGCTGTGGATGTGTGCCACTTAACTGAGGGCATGTTGCAAAGATGAAAGTTTGTCTTGTTGTTTGTTCTGGAGGTGCAACGGATAAATAGATTAACATCTAAAACAGTTTTTCCAATGGCACGCGATCTACCCGCACTACTACCGATGTACCGGGCAGCCCCGCTCTAACACGTTCATGTTGGAGTATGCTAAAAACATACTGTTAATACCAACAAAAAAAAAAGCATGAATCAGTCCTGAGAGAAAAGTGTTTCATCAGGAGGCTAATGATCAGAGTGCTCAAAGTTAAAATTCAACTTTTTCCAGTAGTTGCATAGCAACAGCAGGACCAACTCTCGCTGTAGTCTTCATTACATAATATTACAATATTTCCGTTGCATCAGTGCTGTGCTTTACCGAACAGAAAGGGCCATAAACAAGACAAAAATCAAACACACATTTGAGACCTATGCAGCCTCTCGCAGAGGAATACCAAGGCGCCGTATAAATAGCTCCTGATGTCACCGCCGCCACACAGAGTATGTGCAGGCTTTCTGCAATGTGCAACTGCAAACCAATATCCTGATGATGGGTTCTGTGGGCAGCATGCTTCAATAAAATGTGGCATCAGTTCACTCGAGTTGCCTGCGTTCTGCAGTCTGATCTGTGTTTAACTTTTAGGTTTCACTTTTGTTGGCTGTTTTGTATTCTTCACAAAGTAACCTATGGTGAAAAATGTCCATCTTCTCTGTGCACAATACCACAATTTACACTGTAGTGCATCTTTAAATGCCCTTTTCAGATTTGGTGTAGGTGTTTTTGAACTGTCAATGGTAAATGCCATCTTTGCTGTCTCAATCTCGGTCCTAAATTTGCACATTTGTTGTTTCTTAACAACCTGTGTAACCACAGTAACGTGCCGAAACAGTGGTGAACCCAATAAACAAACAAAAGGAAGGAGAAGTTTTACATCACAAATTTCCTGTAAGCTCAAAACGTTCAAGGAAGGAAGTTTAGTTTAAAAGTTCACTTCACTGGGCACGTAGTCGATGAGTATCATATCTACTAAATCAATAAATTCATTTAAGCGTTTGATCATAACAAGGTCAACAGGTATCTGAAGCTCCTCTCAGACGTGTGACGCTTTATAGGAAGTTTCAGCTCGTCATTTAAATCTCTGGTCTGGTTGGTGCTCATTATTTTCAGCTGCAGCAAAAGAACTGTGTTAAACCCACTGTAAACTACATGTTGAGTATTGAACAGCAGACAACAATAACAAGCAGTAAGAGCCATTTACTGTTTCTTTCAGGTGGTGGAGACTAATGTAAAGAGGAAAATATATGCTAGCACATTTATCCTGATGACTTAAAGTACGGTCGTATGTTTGTTTACAGCATGTAGATTTCACCCCAAGTTGGTGCACAAAAAAAAACCATCTATAAATATAAGTTTAACATTTTATGTAAATGTAGGTAAAAAAACAACAACACTGGACTGTGAGGCTCAGAAGACTGTAACAGCTTGACAGGCATTCGTGGATGAGATAACTTCTCATTAACTCGCTCTGTCTATACATACAGCTGTCATTTATAACCAAACACACCTCTTGTGTTACCTAATCCCGCGCTGCAGGCTGCAGCTACAGAAGGCTGCTAAATCGACCGCCACACGCACATGTGCAGGCACATATGCTTGCATATGCTAATGCAACAACACACACGGAGATGTGCGCACATCATGACACATAGCTTGTAGCTGAAACCTGACAACCACGTTACAACAGGACTGTCAAAACAGCGGAGAGATCAAAGTCGGGGAACAATGGCTGTGAGAAATGGAGACGGTGGAGCAGGCACGTTGGTTTTTGCAGCTACATACGTACGAAACCCTGCAAATGTTTTGACGGCGTTGACAGGTGTGTGTTCTGACCGGGATACATACAGTACGGCAGTGCTGATGCTGGAATATAGAGGTGTGTTTGTGTGCATCTGTGAGTGGTTACTCCACACCCATGGCCGTGCTGCCGGGCCTTTTAACAAGCTGAGATAATGCCCTGGGAATACCCACAGACAGGGTGTGGATGGCATTAGCTGTGCATGTGTGACTGTTGTTAATGAGACGTCGGGTGTCTGCTGAGTGCCAGACTTGCGGAGGTGTGGACATGGGTGGTAAAACGAGATGGCACGTGCCTCAACACCTGCCATTAATTCTTCTCTTCACCTGAACTATGTATTGAAATCAATTTTCGCTCTCTGGTTCTGCTGGCCCCTGTGCCTTTGTTCTTGTACCTGTCATGCCAAGAGTAAAAACATCCTCCTTTAACTGTCAACCTGACCACAGTCTCCTGCGCTTCCTCTGTCCTCCTCCCCCCACATTTGCTTCCCCTTTCAATATTCCATTCGTCGTTAACCACTTCTGTTTCGTGGCGTGTCTGCTGTGGCTACCCTATATGGTATCCATGGTGACCGAGGGAAAGTGTGTAAGAGAGTGTGACCAGCTGATGAGAACCGAACCTGGGGTCACACATTTTCCTGGAACTCGTGGTGTCCTGGCTGTTTGCACCATGAACCAAACCCTCTTGTGGTGTCTGGAGTCTAGACTACGTCTGGCCAAAAACAGGAAACTCTGGCTTGTTTACACGAAGACACTGGATGTACACACACCTAGCTGGAGGTTTCCCTCTTGGAACTCACGGATAAATAAGGCTGATCGATTTGCTGCTGACGCGCTCATTGTGTAGGTCTGGGTGCATACCTCTCGCAGGCAGGTGTAGATGGGACACACCAACACCCGGAAGGGCTCGCCAGAGCTGCTCCTCATGGTGCCGAACACCTCACACAAGAAAGTGATGAAGCCTAACCACCGCTCCACGTCTGACTGCTGGAGCTCCTCACGGCGGGAGAAATCCCTCTGTGGGGGTGGAGAAAAAACACATACAGATGCCTGTTTAGTTTGGAAAACACAGAGAAATATAACAGTCTGTCCAGCGTTAGTAAATCTGTAGTATAAGCAGGCAGTAGGTAGGTGGATAATTTAACGTTTCATAAATTCATAAGCTATGGCGGTAAACTAGCTCTACTGCTGGAACCATTAATCACCATTAACATCTTTACTATCCCTATAATGGGAGTTTTTGTAGGTGGGACACATATTAACCTTGTGCTTTAACATACTTAAAGCCAAAAAGCAGCTGAAGAACACATTAAACAAATTCGCGAAATTTCTTTTATCTGCCAGAAGTGGAGGCGAGTACACTAATTCAGTTTGACAGTGGAGGGTGGTGAACTGTGCCAGTGCTGTGAAAGTGCTGGGGTTAATATGGGTTAATGCTTAATGTGCACTTGTAAAGATGATATTCAGCAGGTTAAACTGAAACTTTATTAACAGTCAGAGCGACTCGCTCCGCTTCTCGTTTTTTTTTTCTCCTCCTCTTTTTCTTTTTCCATTTTTTTTTCCCAGAGCGTGCTGCCTGTTAGAGCTGAAGCGCGCCGCAAACGTGAGCGGCTTATATTCTCACAGACTTGTACAACTACACTGAAGGTCTGCCTTCACACAGACGCGCACAAGATATGCAGCCTTGAAGAGAAAACTCACTCCACTGTCGGCAACAAACACAACACATGCTCAAATCACCACACACCTTCAAGGGCACTGAAGTAGAACCTCATTAATAATTAGTCTACAAAGAGTTTTATGTAGTGTATGTATAGAAGAAAGGTGTATGCGGCATTAACAAAAAGGGTTAAATAAAAGAGCATCTTTAGCAGGTGAAAGGTCGTTTAATGTTTAATCGAAAGCAACAACAAACCTCGATGCCTCTCTTTTAATAAGCAGAGCAGTCACACACTAATTGCCCCCATATTGAGATCCAGGGGTCTGGAAGCAACATCATTAATGAAGGCCTTCATGTGCCCACTTGTGACATTTAAAATGTTTTAAAGGAAAAAAAGGCAAAATGTCAAAGACGGGGAGGGGGTCCGTGCGGTCTTGGAAGTGGAAATTAAAGTGAGAAATAGAAGAAGGGAAGGGACCACACAGCTGTGATAAAGGGAGAGAGAGGGGGTAGAAGGATCAAGGCAGGATTCACCGCTGCTGGGTCTGGGATCAAAATCTCAAAGAGGTGTTTAAATAGAAAAAAAAAAAGAAAAAATGTAGGAGTCTAGTCGATAAGAGCATCTGCAGGAGGAGGAAACCGGGAGTAGGAGTAAAGGAAAAGAAGGAGACATAGTGAGGCAGCAGGTGGGTTAACGTTTAGACCTTGAATGACGACGATGTTTGCCTACTTCTAGACTGTCTGCCGCTCCGGCGAGGTTGTCTGGCTCTCTGGATGGAGCGAAAGGGTGAAAGGAGGAGGAGCGTGGTTAAAGAGAGAGCGAGGCGGATGCGGGAAGCGCGGAGGGAGAAGTAGCGAGGCACTGGCCCGTGTCGTTCTGGGTGAGGGGAGGTGATAAGTCGGAGGAGCACGGGAATAGAGAGCTCATGTGGGACGCGCAGGGGGAGAGGAAGGGAGGGAGCGGAGGTGAAATATCTAACGGCTGAGAGGATGTTTTCATCGTGGGTGCAAGACTGGAACTGTGCAGTTAAGTGAACGGATAGAGGGAGAAGGGGGAACGGGTCTCTCTCTCTCTCTCTCCCTGGGGTGTTTAGATTAGCTACTTTGCCCACTGACATTTACGACATCTCACACACAGTTGGCCACCACCTGAACGTTCTCATAAAACTGAGCTTGAATGGAACTGCTGAAACTACGGAGAGGACCGTGTTTAAACATACGGCATAAAAATGGTTGGTAACTTCCAACAAGAACATTTCGTTTACAGTAACTGGCCTTTCTAAAGATATTAGAGCTGGTACACGGGGTGGATTTAAGATGTCATTTTCAGGGTTATTATCACTTAATCCTGCAGTATTTTTAGGGATTATTTAGTATTTAAAATGTCATAAAAAAATGGAGAGAGAAAAAACATTAAATCTCCCAAATCCCAACGTGACGTCTTTAAATTGATAAAGTATGAAAAAAGGCAGGACCAAAGAAGCTGTAACCATAAAATGTTCAGTCTCTCTGCTTTATATATTACGATTCAGCGTCAAAGATGTCACAGAACACTGTGTGTACTCGGTGTTTCGGGTTTAATTGCGCGTGTCTTTAATGTGGAGCGACTGCCGACGTCTAGCGAGAAAAACGCGCCACCCAAACAAATTCCAGAAAATTGTTTTGCATTTCAAGCATGTGCAAGAATGTGACAGAGATTAAAACGTCCGTGTGCGTATAGAAAAAAAAAACAAAAAACGTTTCATGCGAGACAACACTGTTTCTAATTCAAAACTGTAACTAACAAGATCCACTGAGATTCCTGCTGCACGCACAGAAGCAGAGATTCAATTTTTAACCGTGGAGTAGTTGCTCTGTCAGCTTATTATCAAGGCGGCAGCTTATTGCACAATTCAGGAGACAGTCTTCTGTGGCAGCAGAGCAGCAAAGCGGCACAAGAAGAAAGACTATTACACCACAATCTCTTTTTTGTGCAAAAGTTATTCTCATGGCAGTCCAATTCAGTCACTAAGGACCTTGATTTAAAATGCGGTTAAATTATCGGAAAGAGTCTGAGAAGAAGACACGTAAAAGCAGCAGGACGAAGCTTGAAGCTGAATCCGGCGTTCATACCTGTAACATGTTGAGCAGCAGCGATCTGAACTTGGTCCCCTCCACCATGAACAGCGCCATCTTGTCACAGAGCTTGGCGGCCGTGGCTGCGAAGCTCCTGTCCGACACCGCCTTGGAGTAGATGGTGCTGACCACCTGCGCCAGGGTTTCCTCGGACTGCGCCGAGCACTGCGCCTCCTCCATGAAGGAGGCCAGCTGCTGCTCCACGCCGCTGCTGTTGCTCCTCATGTTGTTGAGAAGGTCCACCAGTCGGTCCATTCTCTGAGATCCAGGGCCCGACTTCTCCATGCGCGACTCCTCCTGCGCCCAAAGATGGGATAAGACGCATGAGCGGTACTTGACGGAGGATGATACAGTATTCAGTTTCAACGGTCAAGCGGTAACACTAGGTATTGATATAAAGAAATAAAATATGTCAGCTTGTTTTTATGTGCTTATTTCATTCATGAATTATGATGGATCCTGGAGCCAATTATCTCTCTCCTGAGGGAATAGTCACTCTAGTTATAACTAGACAGATTAAAGCTTTGTGTTTGAATGTAGAACTGACATTTTGACATTTAAACATAGCCTTGAGTTCTACTATTATATTTCTACACTTTGTTTTTACCAAATGTTTAAGTGATCGCCCATGCAGTAACTTTCCAATAGGAAGCTCGTACCTATTTGCTTAGTTAAATCCAGGTGCCTACTTCTTTTTTTTTTCTTTTTTTTTTTGGCCGGGCAGTGTAAGTTAGCTAGCCAAATTATTTACAACTCAAATGGCCTGTGCACAGAGTAGCTGCACATAGACCCTTACACACATCTGCAGGTATGCTTTAATCCCTCTGTGTTTTACTTGCATCTTAACTTCTGACCCTTTGAACCAGTTGTAGAGTCTCTGCTCACAACCTCAACGTGACGTGTTCACCTGTTACTACCACCTCTCTGTCTTTTATAGATTTTTCTGTTTTTGTCAAATTAAACCACTCTACAATCTCTCCACGTAGCTCCCGGTGTACTCTAACTCCTGACTGGAAGTCACTGTGCCAATATGTGCACAAGCATAACAAATGACACTCTGCTTTCTGTCTACGTGGAGTTTCCAGTCACAACGTGACGTGAAAGCCAATCAGTGTTTTGTTCCCAATGTGCTACAGTTGAGTGACTGGTTTTAAAGGGAAGAACATCATGTTGAGTAGTGACCTCATTTACAGTAATTCAGTAGTTTTGTGAACTGTGTCTGGAAAGTTAAACTGAATGCCCTTCACGAACTTTATATACAAATGTGATACAAAGATTAGAAACATTCATCCGAGTCGAGCGGAGGCTGATTCCAAGATCACTGATTCGCTGGCGTCACTTAGGATATGTTTATTAATTCCTGCCTTGCTGCCTGTTGGGGAGTCATGTGCTGTCAAATCAGTCCTCTCCTGGTGGTAATGAGTTAGCAGCAGAGAGAGGCAGACATAGATGGCCAGCTCATCAGTTTAGTACTCAGTGGAAAACATCAAAAACTGCTAAGCTAATGCCGCTTTAGTTTCTTCACCTCCTTAGCGAGAACACGTACTCCCCTCCCTGCCAGTCTGGGTGTGTGTCAGAATACACACTAAATAAATCAGTAGGCAAATGATTCAAGCAAGGCAGTGTGAGGGAAGTGTGTCCATAATGTTTGTGAACTTAATGAAAGCAATTAGTGGACTAAATGGCGGCGATTGTGTGTGTACACATATGCTTCAGTCCTGGTTTCTTTAATACTGACTGACAGACACTAAGCAGCTTTCCGGTACCTTGTCCTTTAGTCTCCTCCTCAGCCTCTCCTTTGACGACTGCAGAAGACTGATTTTGGGCTGCTCCGACAGGCCCTCGCTTGTCTTTGCACTTTGTGGTGGGTTGGGAGATTCCATATTAACCGTCAGTACTGGGAAAGCGTTTGAATTGGACGTTGAGTCAGATTTGGGTGATTCATTGGGACTCTTGCTGCCGCAGTCTTGAGGTGGTCTGATGTGCTCGTCACCCAGTTTTACATTCTCAGTCTCTTTGGTTGATCTCGGAGGTACTCCTTTGTCACCTGCAGCATTTGTCTGTCCATGCCCCTGACCTTTCTGATTGTGGTGCCAACGCCGGTTCTGGCTGTATCCGTGGTGTGCGGGTCCTCCTTGGCGCTGTCCATGTCCTCCTTGGTATTGGCGAGGTGGCCGACCAGCGCTGTGGTTCCTGTTATCTCCCAGTTCTGTTAAACTCGGCTGCTGCTGGTTTGGAGATTGGGTTTGATCTCTCTGCTGCTGTGGTGATTGTATCTGCTGGGGCTGGTTCTTCCCTCCTCCACCTCCACCTCCACCTCCACCTCCTCCTCCACCTCCACCTCCTCCTCCCTGAGGCCGCTGCTGTTTCCTGAAATGAGAGCAAGTTTCATTTAGCTTCACTGTGAAGTAGCAGCAGTGTCTTTATCCTCTGTGGCCCTTACCCATCTTGTCACAAAGACTAACTCTGACTCCATACTGTGACCATATTCAAACACCAACCTATCACCTACTGAACTGTAAAGCCTTACATGTGGATGCACAGTGCGTCTGTGTTTTCCTGTCCTGCATCGTTGTGTCCTTTTACTGCACCGTCTCTGGGGCTTGACAAGCCGCTGACATATGGTCCAGGGGATTAGTCACCCTGGCACCGAAGATGCAACCTATTATCTGCTTCAGCATGTGAACTAGCTCAAACTCAACTAGTTGCAGCTAGCGTGCCTTTGTCCAGATACATGCAACTCTATGTACAAAAGTGCTTTGAGGCGTGGTTAGATGATTACGAATACTACTAAAGCAAGCAAAGACTGGTCACTTGAATAGTTTGAATGTGACTGAAAAAGCTACTTGGATGAGCATTAAAATGTCTCCAAGAAAAACCAACAAGTCTGGTAGCTTTTGTTTTAGCTTTTGGGAACATATATGACCTGGATGACTGAGAATCTCCCTGCCAACGGAGTGCAGATGGAAAAGAAGCTTGCTGCAAAATCAACTAAAAACTCACTAAAAGACTGTACTGGGCTGTAAATAATAGCAGTTTCTGACATGAGGGCGTAGGACATGTCTGACACACAGGTAATTTGCCGTTCTACTAAATAAACTGCAAGATGAACCATCAAGGAAAAATCCAGACCACTGAAATCGATAGATAGCTACAGCATTTATATTTGATTCTAACCAATTATAGTGCAGTTTGCAGAAGACACTGCAAAGAAGATTAGTTCCTGAAAAAGCTGGAGTACTTTAAGGCCATACGTGTGCATATGCACACAAAGCCACATTGCAGCCACTCATACAGTACATCACTGTTACAGTACAAGGAGTCAGATTAGTGGGATATATTCAAATACTTTCAGACGGATTCAAGACATTTTGAATATAATTCAGTCACTTACAAGCAACACAGACCAGCTGTTTCAGCCTCATGGGAGGCTGGATTGATGAGCACAGAAAAGACAACATTCCTAAAAGTTTTAAAAGGTCACCAATGCCAAGATCATTCTCCATTCATCACAAACTATTTTCCTTTCACTTTTTTTTTTTTTTTTTTTTAATTTAGCAAACCTTGAAAAGCTTGATTTTTAAGACCAAAATATGAAAAGTGACGGAACAGGCCTGACATTTATTTTTTTTTGGAGCCTGCAGAACAAAAACCCAAACTATTCCACCTTGTGAAAGAGAACCGAGTGGCACAGTCATGCTCCAAAGTTTGACTTTGGTCCTTTTTTTTTCCTCTTTTTTTTTTGTGTGAAAATGTTCATTCAACCCCAAACGGATTCATATAAAACAACCTTGGAAATGTTCTTTGAGCAAAAAAGTAGAAGAAGAAGAAGAAGAAGAAGAAGTCTGTAAGATATATATATATACATAAACTAGGTCTGCCAGTAGATAAATATGTTTAATTGCAATTATTTACAGTTCAATCGTCTGGAGAGGCTCTTAAGCTGAACTATAACGAGACACATTTCTTTATTCATTACTGCTGACTTAATTCTTCTTCTTCTTTTTTTTTTTTTTTTTGGCAATATTGACGTAATAGGGCGTATTACTGTCCATCCTCAGGTTGTTAATATTTACTACAACTGCACTTCATATTCTCCTTACTTTCCACAACATTACTGAGTGCTTTCTGACTTTCCAAACTGCGGTCGGGCTAAGGTAATAAAGAAAAAAAAGGAAAGTGTGCGCATTAATCGAAGGTTTAAAGAACATACTGCTGTTAAAATGCGTTACACAGTATATAGCATTTAAACCATCCCTTCATATCCACAGCTCCACATCACAAAATGATGGATTGCTGAGAAAAACTAGACACTTTAGTTCTATCTAACAAATATAGTTTCTTTATTGATCAATCTGACAGTTATTATACCATCTACAAAATGTCAGTAAATATTAAATAGTGAAATCCAAGAAAAATAGCTCATTCATTCAACTACAACTAAAACCGTTTTGATTGAAAAAAAAAAGCCAAGTTCTCACAAATGAGAGGCTGAGGCCAGAGGGGTAGAAATGGAGAGAAGGTGAACGTGTATGAGAGTATTTATCGTCTTATTTCTGTGTGTGGTTTATGTCTCGCCCGGCCCCTCTCCTCCACTCTCTTGGGGAGTTTGCGAGACAGTTCATCTTCTGATTCTCCTCCACCAAACAGCCTGCCGCCATCAATTTATAAATACTCCCTCTCAGGCAGATCTGCACTGTCCTGACACATTTTTACTCACGTGGCTAATCTGAGCTGTTCCACCGTACAGTTGCCTTCACATCAAACAGCGACTATATTGCTGTTGGTCAGGGGCTTTTTTTTATTTGAACTTAATCATTAGATTCTGCAGCTTAAGATAATTTTCCTGTGCTTGATTCAAAGTGCATATTTCAAACGAATCCACTTTATCTTACTAAAAACAGCCAGAGTCTTCTCAGTTAACTTGCCTGCTGAACGTTTCCTACTGCTGCTTCAAAATAAAAGCATTATTGCTTTTATTGTGGAGCAGGTATAGGAAGTACATGGGAATTTTTCGATGGCTGTGGTTTGTAGTAAAATAGTGAATTATTTTATGTTCTGTAAGTGTTTCTATTTTTTTGACAACCCCACTTTACTGCACTACACGCTACATCCTCCAAAATGATTATATAGTTGAGTTGCCACTTTTCTTAATTACAACGGTCATGAACGTGAGACTTTTGCATTTGTTTTCACTAGTGAACCTAATGTTTTGGCATGTGAGCGTATTATTTTGTCTGACCTGGAGATCAGTCCGCACGAAGCACACAGTTTTAGGAACATCTGGATGCGATGACGCCACTTTTCTCTTGTTGTTTCTCGAGGAGAATTACCGTGTGCTGCATGAAAACACTGTAAACAGATACACCTGTCGCTCCTTGACAAAGCAGACGCTCAGAGTATTTGCAGTAGTAATAAACTGCTCTCACTGTTGCTACGGTAACGCCAGGTGTAGCAACCTCGGCCGGGGACGCAAACCCGGCGGATTATAACTTTGACGTTGACTGACAGAAACGCTGACATCTCATTTAATTTGACGTTCTAGAGATTTCTTAATCTTTTTTTCCTGAGCCACAGACTCCTCTGAGACTCCTCTCTGAAACACACACACTCACACCAACTGATGTGACGATTCATCGCATCCCTACAGCAGCTGTTAGTTTAGGCTCAGCTCAGATAAGCCGCTCTCCTGATCTGCTGGTGATGCGCAGAGGCGAAAGTGAGACAGTAATAAAATGTTAATCATATTTAATGACCGCGAGCTCTGCGGTAGCCTGAGTGTTGCTCAGATTGACCATCCATCAGTCACATTAATGCCAGGGAGATGTTTGCATTAAGGATAAATGATGGGCCCGCTGATGAAATTTCATCTTACAATATCTTGTTACTTAGAAACAGACTTGACTCTGGCGTGATCAAGCATCTAACGAATTGAAAAATTACTTTTTTGTTGTTGGAATGAAGAGTCTGGTAATTTTAAGGCATTAATCAGGTTTAAATTAGTGTTTGATGTTGCATGGCTTCAATCCATCATTATAAATCTCTTTTCGTCTCCCCTCCTTCTTATTCTAACCTACTTGAGCATCTGAAGCACCGTTTTATCAGCCGACCTTTGGTTTTGTTCTGCTGAGTAGAATGAATCCAATGCGATTTCCACAGGTTTCTGAAAGGTCAAAAATGTACCCAGGTCCCATTTTGCTCCGATGTTGTCACTAACCTGGCTGAGACTTGTCGCTTTCCCCCTGGGCCAGTAGGCAGAAGTACGGTTAACTGGTCTCGGATGAACTGATCAAACACTCTACAAGCGGGAGAGGAGGAGGACATGCCACAATGCAGATGATTGGAAGGATGGAGAGTTAAAGGATAGATGAAGGGTGGAGTGGTAGAACAATTTGTAGAAAATTGCAGGATATTTTTATAGATGGCGTAAAGTAGAAAAAAGGGAGAAAGCCAGCAAGCAAAGGGGAAACAAAACAAAACTACAGGTTGATAACTATGTCACACAAAACAAAAAACAACATGCACAGAACTACAGGAGGAGAACACTATAAAAAAAAGAAAAGCTAAATGAATTGGCAGATATGATGGTGGGAGGAGGTGGGACGACGATGATCAGTCACGGCTGTTGCTGTGGATGTGGATGGAGACCTGGTGGAATCATTGGTTGACCCAGACTGGAGAATCGATTGGCCCAGGGGAAGAGAAGCCTGCAGGCCAGACAGTCAATAACATGGCCAAAGCTTCATACAGGACACAGCGCACAGGGCTTAATGGACTGTGGGGAGACAGGTTTCGACTGGCTGACTGAACATTTGCATTAGGTCTTAAGATTCTTTTATTGATCACACGCAATAACTTCGAGTCACCGCGGCCAGAAGTTATTTGCAGGAAGTTCACGGTAGGTGCAGAAACAGACGTCAATACGCTGTGGATGTGGATGAATCATTGATCATCTTTCTGATGTTAAATAACAATCACTGTCACTTTGTGAGTGATTAAGATACTTGCATATATAGATATATATTAAAACACACGTGTGCGTAATGGCGCCTGCTCTGGTGCTGCCCAAGAACAAAATTCATTTACATGACAGGTCCAGGGAGTGGTGGAAATGAAGACAAGTGATCTGGGCTGAGTCTATGACTAACTGTGGTTGTGGAAACACGCACTTTTACACATGCACCTTCTTCCACTATGATTGATGATTCTTCATAAATTTGACATTTTAGTTGCACATAGTCATATGCATCCTGCTCCTGCTGTTTACCCCGACACAAGTGCATGCAGTATGATCATTAAATAGATGGTGGAATCCGCACTAACTGTGCCGACATTTAACAAAACGGGTTTAGGAATTAGATAAACCCCCAGCTGAACATCTGAAATGACGGTAGCCTGTTCAGCTCATGTGTGTTAAAACTGCTTTCCCTCAGTTGTAAGCAGCGTGGAAATAATGCCGTGGAGTCTGCAGAAGAAAAGAAAGTCTCTTTGTGTGAAAGCTCCTCAACAATTAACACATTTTTTTAGAAAGGCCAAACTGTACGTAGAAGGAGCTGACGTGCTCCTTCTTTGCCCCTTTTCTGTTTTGAAGCAGAACGCGGTAAGCAGCACATTCCAGTAAATCACAACTAATTTCAGCCCTGCTTGACGTGCCTACTAAAGTAGAAACACATGCACTACCTCCCCTTTCTTTTCCTTCCTGCCACGGCCAGCCTACACTTTTCCTTTGCTCAATCTCACAGTCCCACTCTTGTTTCTTTCTTGTGCTTTGTTCGGTGCAACCCCCGTGCTTTGTACATACTGTCGACTGATCAATATTCATTTCCATATTTCACCTTCTGGATACAGAAAGTTTGCTTTTTTCCCCCTCTTTGTTGTGCTGTGCTGTTAATACACACTAAAACGTGACATGTAGCACGCACGACTAACATGATCGGGGAAGGGAGAGTGAAACTAATGTCATAAGAGTATGAGCAGGTTTGATGAACAAAAATGTTAAATGCCAGGTCCTAGCTGTTTAGTATAAATGCCACACAAACTACCGGTTTTGATGGGATTTGTGTCCTCTCTGCCCTTTGTAATTGTTATGTATTGTTAAAAAAAATATCCCACAGAGATCTTTGATGACACATTCGGCGAAACGCTTTGTGAGAACAGTCGTAGCTTTCCCTTTTCCAGTCCAGTCCAGTCGGTGTCTGGTTATAGACGGATCCCCACATCCTGTCTGTCCAGTCTTTTTATCCTCTGCTTCATCCCTGCTTTGATATTTCTTTCATTCGTGGCTTTATCCTGCTTTCTCCATTTCTGCAGCACAAATGTATAAGGCCAGCCTGTGTGATGGTTTAGTGTGAAGAGGCAGGAGGCTGAGAGGACGGTTTGTGCAACCCGATGATAACCTGCTGAATAGTTAAATATTAGAGCCTAATAATGCCTGATGTGATCTCAAAAGGTCTCGAAAGGAGAGCGAAACCTTGTGGGTTCAGTATTCTGTTTAGGGCATTTCAGACAGAGCTACTTTGCACATGTCAAAAAAAGTTAGATTCTGATTCATGTTTTGAGCCGTGTAAACACATATATCTTATTGAGAATCGGTGTAATAAGTTAAAAGGGAATCTCTGATCACAGGAATGCTGTCAGCGTAAAAGCAGCCACTGTTAATGTGGAGTTACAGGTCGACAGGTCGTTTATCAAAACCTTTAACGGCATGGAAAGACATTTTTAGTGCTGAAATTTCACATTGGTTACTATCAAAAAGTGATTACGCAAAAGTACTGCACATTTTTTTCTGCTTGATGACATTGCAGTTCTTGTGCTAGAAAGCTTCAGAGTAATTAACTGAACTCTCATTTTGGCTCGTTTCCAAGTTTAAAATGCTGCTGTTTGAAGAAAGCTTGTAAAATGGATTGGCATGTTGTGACAATGCAAAACAGATCCGGCAAGTCACCAACTCTGACATAAATGAAGTGCGGGAGTATTTCCGTCACCCTGTTTGGTGTTAAACGGCAATCAGTCAAATGTGGTGCTGAAAACAAGCGATTCTTTGTGGCAGGTTTAGAGTTTTTTGGGGGTCCCGTGCTGCCAAGCTTCTGCATTTCACAGCATACACACAGACGAGTGCGTTTACTCCAGACGTAGACACACACACATGTAAAACAGGCTGTAAAGTAGCGAGAGAGTGCGCTTGGAAGCGGAATGCACGAGAAAACAGGACGGTCTCTTGTTAATATTTCCAGTTCCCAAAACAAATGGACTGAAAACTAAGCAAACTGCTGTTGGTCCAAGATCATATTTTTGTTCTTTTCTCTCGACCAGGCCAGCGCTGTGCCCATCACACATAAACGCAACAGCTCCGGACAGCAGTAATTATCCTCTGTATTTAAAAACAGGGATGAAAGTGCTTTTGTCCATTTGGTCCAGATACAATTTCCTCTTTTTAAACCACAAATACAACCAAAATATTTTCTCTGTGCCTGTCTCTTAGCAACTGAAGAACAGTTTTCCAGTGACATCAGGGCAGGGAGCGAGGGAACGAGAGAGAGATTATTTTTTCTTCTCTCTTAAACGACGAGTTTCAATGAAGTCAGACTTGGGTGAAATTCGATTTCAGAGTGTGCACGATTAAAGTGTGTGTGCCAGTAGAAAATTTAGTTTGGACTGGCTTTAAGGGAGGTGGGACAGAACAATGGGATACATGTAACAAGTAGATCAATAATCAGAAAGAAATAGTTTTGGTTATTGCAGGCAAGAAAGTGACAAAATAGCTGGCAGTGTGTTGTTGCAGGAACTATTCAAATTTTTTTTTTTTTTTCCCTGTCTGCAGTGAAGTGTGGAGCCTGCATTCCTGTCTTGACACTGCTTTGGATGTGGAGATTTGTTAAAGCTATGGGGCTGGCTGTGCAATGAAAACATTCCCTCTCACTGAGGTAGGTGTGTGTGCGCGCTCGTGTGCGTGTGTGTGTGTGCAGGCTCGAGATGCATCATTACCGTCGGTCATTCCTCCTGCGTCGGAAGAGCTTTTTGGTGTGTGCGATCTCAGCCTCATTAGGAAGGGGTGGGAAGACCTGTTGGAGACAAATCATAGAGAAAGAGACACCGGCTGTCAGGGTCCACGATTTATGGAACTGTGGAAAGTAGATACATGTGAGGAAAAAATGTAAAGGAGGTTAAACATCTCGACTTAAATATCCGACTCTGATTAGTTAGCAACTGCACAATAACAAGATGACACTAAATGCAGGCGTGGCTGAAATCATTTACTTATATAATCCTCCTCGTACGACACTTATCATCACTTATCCATCATCCGCTACAAGGACGGTTTATTCATAAATAAAAAAACTATAAGTAAAGAAATAACTTTTTAAAGAATCATCTAAATGTATTTGACATGTTACCGAAACAGCACAGAAAATTAAAGAGAAAAGCACAATTCCTACCACGCAGGAATGAGAAAGACAAACAGATTCAACTAAAAGATGAAGTAAACTGTCCATCTTTAAAGATAGACAGCAGCAGTATTAAAATTTGACTACTTGCTGGCAGGTGGTTGTGGTCTGCATGCATGGCGTGCACATCTTTAGAGACACACAACAGAGGAAGGCTGCAGATTCTTGTATTTTGAGCGACTGAACCAGTAAATTACCACCTTTTATGCTTGATAGTCACAATTATGAAAATAATGTTGTGTTGCTATGAAGTCGTTTCAGCTCTAACAGAAAGATAATTTGACAGACAGGCGGAGGAGGACGGAGAGGCAGCCTGTGTGTACGACGGAGTTACACTGCAGAGCTCTTCTGTTCTCTGATTTATTCAAGTCTCGGTTAAACTTCTGATTTAACACGTCTCTTAGGATTTTAAAAAAACACTCTGTTAAATTATCCCACTTTAACAATGGTGGACAGAAACTATATTTAAAAGGTATTAAAACGTGACTGTTTGCTGGCAGGTGCTTGTGGATGTATGGCGTATAGAATTTATTGGATGCTGCCCCCTTACTTATACAGCTCACTTGCTGTGAAAAAGGGCCGTCTATCATCCATTAAACATCACCCGTCAATCAAACACCACAATGCCCCTTTGCACAACATCACTATGTGCTGTTACCATGGTTACAGGTTGCCTAGGCCTAACACCGTTGTGCATGCACTGACAGAAGGCGTCGTTAAAAGGGCGGAGGGCATCAGTGTGCATGACTACGAGCCGCTGCACACGCAGCATAATGTCCAAATTACTATACATGATGTGCGAGTGTCAGCCTGACACAAAGTCAGTTTGTGTCAAAATCAGTCTCCGGTCAGGATGTTCTGTGCAGACAGTTGCAGGCTGATGCAAATCAAAAAGTCCCAAACTCTCAACTCTGTTCGTTGTGCAAGAAAGGAGACCACAGCGCGTAAGCAGGAAACACAGCTCTGTGTGCAGTGTCTCCTCAATACCGTCTTCCTTTTTCTTGATAAAACAATAACAAAAAAAAGCGGAAAACAATTTGTTGAATATATCATTTAATGTCGCCGTTAGTATCAGTTCCTTGTTGCTGGATTACTATCATCAAGGACCACTCAGCGTGCATATTTGGATGATTCCAACATTTTTATTCCTTCTCATTTGCTCACCGATGCCACTTAGTGACCGTTTTCTTGCATTTTATATTTACACGGGTACAAAAGTGGCACAAGGCTGTTATGGACTTTGTAAAAGCGCAAGATAAAAGGAAAAAACAAAGCTCCGTCCACATGTAAAGCAGTCATTGACATCCTCTTTCTAGCTGACAGGTGGTCACTAGTTGACTTACCAAGATCTGGTTGCCTAGGTTACCCTCTCATATTTTTCCCACCCCAAATGTTTCTGAGTTAAACCATAATGCTGGAGTGTAGACTGAACTCCATCTGGGTTCCATGGTGAACCTGGTGTTAGAAATCAAAGCTGAAAACAATGTTTCCTTGTGGTCTAACTGTTTGGGGAACTCTTTGCTTGCGTCATATGTCAAACAACTGTATCAGCTGCCTCCAACTTTACCAACTTCGCGACAGGTTTTTTTTTGTCCTGTCATTGCTACAGCTGAATCGTTGACAGTGCATTCTTGTCGCATCACTGCCAGCGTCTTCCTGTGAGTGTTACTTTTATAATGCTATAATGGCTCAGGGTGGCAATTTACAAGAACAGCGCATACATACATACAGTACGCAGTGTGCACCATGTCCGCACTGAATATCAGAACAATTCTGTGTAAGCACAAACCAACAGATTGCCTCTTTCACATGAACTCAGATCCAGACGTCAGAAAACACCTACTGTATTCAGATGAGTTTGAGCGAATGCGTGATATCTGACACTACTGCTATCTGACATAAACACTGCTGCTGCTGCTGCTGCTGGGGGAGGAGGGTTAGATTCTGATCCAGATGTGAGGCAGAAATCATCTTACATATAAATCCAGAGCATTGATAGTATTAATTATCTGTCAAAGTCTGCTCCTTTTCCCCTTAGACTGCCTCTTTTGTAATGGTCTGAAAGGGAGGGAGGGGAAAGTAGGTGGAGAGGGGGAAAAAAGAAAGAAACAGAGGAGCTGCTGCATGTTTAGCTACTGTAGTTTTCCTCTAGGATATCATTAGCTGTAATTCTGCCTTCAAATGGTAACCAGATGACAGTGAACACACACACGCACACACATAAACGATGTGCAGAACATTTTTCTCAAACTCTTTAACTTGTATTTTCAATTCTTCGTTCAAATCGCAGCAAAAACTTCAGAGGTTACTTGAAAAAAGCTCCAGTGTGCACAGTTTATAATCCGTCTAACAGGAACAGAGAGGAAATGAGAACGGTAGAATTGTCTTTGCCGCTTCAAGAGGGAGCTCTCTCTCTCTCTCTCTCTCTCTCTGTGAATATGCTATCTGCAGGTAGCAGCCAGTGCCGGGTAGATCAAAGGGAACCATGCGCTGTCCTGGTCCCCAGCCAGAAGACCTCTCACCTCAAGGCAGGCAGTGCGAGCCCTGTGGACGTGACCAGGATAGCGAGGAGGAGGAGGGGGGGCTTGGCTATGTTAGTGTGAGAGAGCTGATAGAAACAGAAACTGGATCTGCTTATATTTGTAAGAATCTGTAAGAGCAAATATGAGAGACCACATGAGGTGAATATTGTCTGGACATCTTAAGAGAGTGTCGCTTTTGTGTTACAAAAAAGGTCGAGTAATAGATGAACATCCCTCGTGCAGCAGTACAGCGCACTGTGCAGCGTTTAATGACAGTAAGGCAGGATATTAGAACGCTCACAGCAACAAACGCTTTATCCTCCACCTAGACATCCATAGGTAAACTGTAGAATTACTCTGCTCTGTGTAATTCAACTGTGTTTCTTTAGATTGGTCAGTTCATCAGGCAAGAGATGATTGCAGGAGTTGAGTGTTGGAGAGATGAATGGTGCAGGAGTAGAAAAATAAAGGCTAGCTATACCAGCTACACTGTAGAGGGCTTTCAAACTGAAAAAAATACACTGTTTTGACAATTTGATTCATGTAAAGTTTCAAGAAGTCAAAATGACGAGCACTGTCGACACAGAGGAATACGCTTTGCACGTGCGGCTTGAAGGATTTCAGCTTCATGACAGCTGCATCTGAGAAACAGTGGTTTTCATCCAGGTTATTTCCTCAAGGTAAATTGTTGATGGAGCAGGCAGTGAAAATAATGCAGCAGCGCAGTCTTGCTAATTCAAAGGCAGAGCTTCCTTTTTAAATCGGCCGATTTAACCGAAGCTTTGGCTTTTAGTCATGGACCGGAACAACACGTGTATTCAGACGGCTAAAAATAATCATTCATCGCGCTGTTGTAGTCTCTCTCTCTGTCTGCATACGGTGCATTATGATGGGCTAAATAGCAGGTTTAATACAAGTCTCACCTGTCACAGTGCCGACAGTTTATGGGTCTCCTAACAACCAAAAAACAAACTGCTTTGAATTTAGCACGCCTGAGGTGTGTCTTTTATTGTATTATGCGCTTGGGTGTGCGAGTGTGCCTTCAGAGGAAGTTGACATACCCTGCTGCATTCTTGGGAAAATCGCAGGTCAAAGGGAGCGGCTACCTGGGATGCTAGCTAATGGGATGTGTCCTCACACAGCCAGCAAAGGCCCAACTCGATCAAGCTTGTTGTAACTTAAATGCAATGCTTGTGTTGAGCTAACTGGCTAAAAAGCAAATATTAAGGTCGTATCTTTTCTGTGTAAGGGTCATGGACCTTTATAGATACTATCGTCGATCCATTCACAACAATGATGCTGCTTTAGCGTGGACGGGAGTATAAGTAACAAGGAAGGAAAGTAAGGAAATGAGAAAAGCTAACCAGGCTGGAAACGTGAAGAATAGAAACTGAGAATAACGATTATAGAACTTTCTCCGCAATAGCACCGAAAGTGAAGTGCATGTTTTCCTGTCCCTGCTAGTGTGCAACAATTCTGGTGTGATGCTCATTCAGTCAAGTCCATTGTTTCGCTCGGCTTATTTATGTTGCGAGGGCCCTCGGCCAAAGGCAATAAATTTAAAAGCTGCCCCAGGGGTGGCATTACAGGATAGGTTGTTGAGAGCAGAGGGGCGAAAGAGCAAGAATGACAAAAAGAGAGACTGTAAATACGAGATAGCAAGCACGTATAATATAAGAGGGGGAGCGGAAATGCATACGCTGACAGTATTTTTTCTTCCACGTTCCAAGTTCGGACAAATAACTACTCCTCCTGTGACCAAGGAAATTAGATTTTGCTGTTTTGCTTGCTTGGAGCTTTGGGATTGAGGTGAACTGTCAATTTATTAGAGAGCTAAGTATGTCTGTAGAAGGGCGTGCACACAGAAAGCAAAGCTTTGAGGCGACAACCGATGGGATCAACCGGTTGACATTACCAATAGCAGGCTTGTTGGGTTGGGTGGAGTGATGTAGCTGTTGACAGTATTTTAGAAAGTGGTGACAGTGAAGAGAGCTAGTTCTTGCTTTGAATTACTGTACTAGATCTGTGAAGGGCTGGCGAAGGCTAGAAAGCGATGATGAAACCCAATTTTCTGGCCAATATTTTCTATTATAGTAGAATTTATCTTGAAGATATACTCCTTCGTATTTATATTTCATCAGAGCTAATTTCTCTGACTCAAATCTGAACTGTGCTGTGTTAATATCTGGTGATTTGTGAGCAGCACTGAGAATAGTATATTGTTAATATTTGGTCATAATAAGTCTAGAGAGAGATACATCATTTGTAACTGGCAGTGGCATACGTCCTGGTCACATCGAGCTCTCTCATGTCACAAATCAAGATCAGCTTTAAAATTTTCACATTTTTGTTCTGTAATATATTACTCCGGCGCAGGATGCGCTCCATGTCTCACAGTTTAGGCCTTTCATGTAACATAGTCTGCAGCTGATCCCTGCCAACAGTACAGAAAGAAGAGATTTGGAGCTGCCACAACCACGTATAGCTGGTGATCTGTGATAAGAGGCAAAGATGTGAGGTCCTGACATCCCTGTCTCATTTAATATGTGATCTGAGGCCAGGGCCACGGACGGAAAGACAGGTACATCAAAGAACTCGGTGGTCTAGCTACAGGAGGAGATGGAGCCATCGTGGGATCAAAGTGTCAGGGGGGAAAAAAAAGAGGAAAAAACTATAGCACCCTATAGAGATGCAACCAATGCAGCAGGTTTCATGTGCATGCAGCTCTGTTCCAGGCATCTCTCTCTCTGTATGATGAAAAAGACTTCAATCATACCTCCTCTCTGTGTTACATTATACTAAAAGTCACCTCATCTTCCCAGCTGGATTGAACCCGATGCTTGGTGCGTGAGATCTGGTTTATATTTGTGAAGACCAACTATCAAAGACTCTTGTTCTCGGGTGAACATTTGGATGCTTCTTAAGGGACGTTAACACTGGACGAGACTAGCAGTGATGCGGCTACAAGAGGCCTTGAAACATTAATGAAATTCAGAGAGTTGTAGCGATGATGGCCGAAAAAAATGGTGGGAAAGTTGAACTTAACTCGGCTTTGAAAAAATGACTAAAGGGTGGGATACACAATATTTCCCCGTGCACGACTATGGTTCTGACCACCACAATCATCATGCTAATAACGGGCCATATTTTCATGTTCTGCTTGGTGTATGTATGCAAATACTGTATGCAAGGGGGTTACCTAGGCAACCTGGGCTCACCTGTCCATTAACAAGCAACTGTCAGCAACAAAGCCAAGGTTGACAAGTACATGTAACAGGGCTTTACGATAAAAACAACGCGATTTTTACAAATTCTATGGATAGACAACCCAATCACGGCACAAAAACAATAAAATGGATGTGATTTTTTTCTTTTTGGAGTTTGTGGTTTTGCAAAATAAATGGGATTTTGTACAAGTAAATCAATACAGAAGAAAATCAAATTAGAAATATCAAATTAGATCACAAACTGAGTACTATTTTTGGTGCATTTAGGGACATAATATTATATTTCTACCTCCTCATGCAATATTTGTTATGCAGACACAAGTGTTCGCTGCATATGTGACAAACAGACCAAGTCACTGATGAGCTATTACTGGATATCTTTGTGAGACTGGCCACACGTTTCCTAATATATCCTGCAGTCATGCATGTAGTCAGGTCTCCTGCGTTTCTCCCATGACAGAGTGCAGATCAGAACAGTGTTCGGTGGTGATTAAGTCAGTATGTGTGTGGTTAATAGAGTGTAGGAACCAATCAGGAGTAGGACCAGGGACAATAGCAGGAAGTGACCGCAGGGAGGGGGCCGCCGGTCACCATGACCCCCTGGATATTGTTCTGCTGCCTACCAACATTTGAAGGATGGAGGGGAGGAGTGAAGGACAACGTGAGGAGAGAAGGGAGGAGGGGCGAGCATAATGATGATGGTCAGAATAGGGAAAAAGGAAATGGCAAATAGGAAGAAGAGGAGGTAAAGATGGTAGACATGAAGGAGACACTTTAAGGGGAACAGAAATCTGCACAAACAATTAATAGGTGTGAGTAGCTTCTGTGAATGCTTTGCAGGTCTAGGACAAATTGACAACTGACAGACAGACCAAAAAAAAATTAAAAAATTCCACTCCGCCCCCGGTGTCCCTTCACAGCCAGAGTCCTGCTCTGCGGCACGTACACTTCCAGACAGAGGGGCCAACCAGTCTGTAATGTCTCAGCTCCAGACTCCTGCTTTGTTTCCTTGTTGGATGGCTTTGTTCACAGACCAGAGACCGGATGTCTCCTTGGTGACTAGTCGCTTTCTCTTTCTCTCCACGGTATCAACCTATCCCTCTGTACCCTCCATTATTAAAGAAATGTTGACTTACTGTAAATGCACAGTCTATATCATGCTTGTACTCTGCTAGAGGTGAGACTGCACCCCCAAATAGTTTTGCTCTGGCCAGATTTGGCTTTTGTCATGTCCTTAAAATGCAAAGCTGACAGGAGACACTTGGTTAGCCAATCAGGCAGTTCACACTGCCAAGACTACAGCCAATAGCCAGCCAATACAATCGTTCCGCATGAGAGTAATTTGGTCTTGACACCAGCAGATGGCAGTGGTCAGTTTTCATTGCTCATAAATAAAGATGGGAAGTGCTGCTACTAGCTAGGAAGAGCTGCAAACCGTTAGATTGTTTCGTTTTAGTGAAAATATTTGCATTTGGATGTTCAGATGAGAAGAAGATAGAAAACAAAAAGCAGTCCGTGTGTGTGTACTCTTGACTTTGTAATTTGCTTATTTAAAGTGAACTGCCAATCAAAGTGATGTCTCCACTGCCAGTCCAACATGCTGAATTGGCTGAAAACCGTCCGTCAGCGGTCTGCCTAGTCCGGGACACACTGCCAAAACCAGGGTCACAAATGAATATTGACTATCCAATACCGGCAAACGGCTGACCGCTGTCTGTATCACGGCCCTAAGACAGCGTTTTAAGATGCAGACACATCTACCCATTCACTGGGGGTTCAGTGTCTTGCTCAAGGACACTTTGGCATGTTCATGGACAACCCACTCTACCTACGTACTGAGCCACAGCCACCCAGCACAACAGTCTGCTGTGTTTGGCTTGGTATCTACCTTACTACCATCAATCTTTTTCGCACACACACACAAAGCTGCTGATGTGTGGATAAGCCAACGTTTGCTGGCATCATTTCAGGTACAGTAAGTGTTGAGAACACCTACGTGAACCCACACACATGCACATGAGTCGTTTCTGTCAGGATCATGATCACGCTGATGAGCCCAACAGTATGTGTGTGTGATGACTCACGGTACTGTGTAGCCTAGGGTCTTCAAACCGTTCGCTTTAAACTGCTTCATAAAATTAATTTTAATCGACTGGCCCCCGAGGTTTCTTCAGTAGCTTTATTGATATGGAAACGTGTCAGATTTTGATAACTCGTGTCTTTTTCACCGCCCTTTTTTTATTCCTTTGTTATTTATTTAGCTTATTTTGTGTGAAGCTATTTGTAAGAACCTTAGCGCTAGTATTACTTCTTGTATAAAGTGCTCTAGGGTCTAGCATTTTCCGTGATCCGTGCGATACGTGGCGTGGACACAAAGATCGAAATATTTGCTCTCTGACCCCTGAATGCTTCTGTCATTACAACCTGACATTGGACGTGAAGCCAGGGTTATTGAGTGTGCAGGTGGACATTCCAGAGAGGCCAGCAGAGGAGCAGCAGAGTCTGGAGGGAAAAGGAGGAAGCTCTTTCTCGGCGAGCTGCTCGCACACACGCACACACATATTTGGAAGTCTCCTGGAAGGGGGAAGTGAATGTTTATAGGAAGTGTGGAACGTCGACGGGGGTCTTTGGATGATGTAGTCCTGCCGTACAGTAGCTGGAAGTGATGACTCTGGAATAGAGACCTCGCTCGGGTACATTGTGATAAATGCTTGATGGTATTTTCGTCTTTGCTTACAAACAGTAAACAATACACAGGTGACGCTTTGACCGTGAGCCAATTGGGGAAGTAGTGTAGACGGTCGGCCGTTTGCTGGCGTCCGACTGTGAGCAACCGTGACTCTAGCTTTTGTCCCGCAACATTACTCAATCCCTGTTTGTTTTTGTTTTTTTAAGCTAATTCAGTAAACAGAGAGCTTGTCTTGTATTTCATCTTCATCTAATTTGAATATTCAAATACACAAATATGTTCACAACAACATGACAATCTAGAATAAATCAAATGTAGACCAAGATATTATTTTATTCAGGAGAGACCAGCTTTGTATGACTGTTTGTAGTTTTTTAGCTTCCTAGCCTCCCAGCTAATAGTAGCCCTTTAGTTTAACTTTTTTAATAACGACTACAGACTACTGCCACCTGTTGGTGTAAAGAGTTACTTCCTTTCACGTAGATTCATAACATTGTGCCAGCTAGTCATTGCCTGTAGTCTTTGCGGTGTATTTAAATGCACGTTTTTGATTCCGACCTATTCCTTCCATCACAGCCTGCCATGCACCTGACAAGTAATGTGAATAATGTTGTGGTGACAGACTGCAACATCTGATTGGTCCTCAATGCATTTCCTAAACCTGGTCTCTTAGTGTCCAGAGAAAGACATAAAAATTAATCTACACACCGTCTACTGTGGTGCCTTTTCTCTTATCTGCGCAGCATTGATTTTAGCAAAAGTAACTGTTATTCAACTATTGCTGAGCCTCCAACACGAGCCTCTAAATTCCAGTCGCCATTGTTTGGAGCACACAGAGAAATGCTTACAATGCTGTAGTAGATTTGGTGCAGGTTCTGTGCAGTCTCGTGTGACTACGCAGAGCTCTGCGAGGCAACACTCTGAAATAATGGTTAGATAATGTGAAAGCTCTGGGCCTCAAATGTCTTATTTTATTTCACACATTTACGCTGAAATGAAACCTCCCGGGAAGTCGAGAGGAGAAATGTATCTTTGGTGAAACATAATGAGGAACCCCGTCTACCCATGACTGCTTTTTAGAAGGGGTCACAAGTCGTAATAGCTGAGAGTCTGTAGTGTGATTGTTAAAATGTGTAAAAATGTGTAGCGTCTATAATAATGTGTTTTCTAAAAAAGCTTAATCTTTCATAAGCGCACTTCTCGTTGAGGTTTAGTAAAGTGTAAGGACAAATGCAAACAATGACAGCCACTCTCAAAAATACTCTTCCCGTTACAGTAAGAACTCTGACATAAAAGTGAAAGTGCCAGCAGAAAGGGGGACGCTCACAGTCAAGTATAGAGAGCCAGGACACTTCTGGATCCACCTCAAAACAAACTTCCTGCAGACACACTAAATATATCACAAACTGTGCAACATACGGTAAACTGGATTCGAGTGATTTGCATTTTTCCCCTTCCCCTTACTATCTGCACACAGAGCTCCACACCAATACTAATATTTTTCAGTGTAAGAAATCTTCATTGTAGCCATTTAATAAAGGGCCAGTCACAAAATGTAACTCTCATTACATGGTGAAATTAAAATCTATTTGCCTCTGATATTGATGCTAGAAATCACCTGGCTTTGAGGTTTAAGCTTTTTGACACTGAAGTCTCTGGTGGAAAACCCACATTTAATCGCCTCCGTCAGTGTCTTCAAAGCCAAAGAGTGTACCGTCAGTGGATGTCCTCATTCGAATCAGACACATCAGGGCGCTGGTGGCCTGGCTTCACAGCTGCATGACTCCACATGGCAGTGCTTTTGAGATAAACTGGCCAGGGCACAGAAACAGCTGAGGAATGTCACGGGATGAACTCGCTCCTCAGCTCCGTGTCTCTGACCTTACCGTGTCCCAGTGCCAGCACACATTTCCGATCCCAAAGCACACCAGACAAACGCGGCTGACCCCGTCTTTCTTTTGGCCCTAACTGAATGAACGGAAACAGCAATCTTGGCTCAGGAACTATACAATGAGGAAGCCATGTTGGTAGCTGAAACACCACGAGAGGCTGAAGGCAGCTCGGCTCAAAGGCCAACGGGGGGGAAGGAAAGAGGAAGACACTGTAGCTGAAACACTATGAAAGATGGAAGACATTTTGGCTCAGAGAGCAGGGAAGGAAGAGAGAAGGGTAACCTAAAATGAACTCTGCCACCTCAGTGAATCACAAATCACCTTGGAAAACACAATGCCTAATACCGTGCAATAATATCAGAGCTTACACAGCTGTAAGATTAATTTTACTCTGTTCATGCCAGACACATCATATCCAGAAAGACTGCATAATGAAGTCAGGAAAGCTGTTGTTGTGTGTACCGATATGAACAGAAAGGTCATACGGTTTATCCACACGAGGCCAGCATGCAACACTTCAATTAGTTACTCAGTTATAAGAATTATGCAGAACATTTAGTTGAAAATGTGTGGTTTGTCTTTGGTGGTAGCCTTACATATAGTAAAGTGCACATTAGCACAGGAAGAGAAGACAGAGTTTAGAGAGTTTAGCTCAAATCTGTAGAAGAGGTTTGAAACTGACAGTTCACTGTGGATATTACTTGTTAATATTAAATGTTATGTGTACCTTTATCCACCAGAGGGAGGTATAACACTTAATTAACCTTTCATATAGTTCAGGTTTAGCTAATTCAGCATCCGACCACTAGATGTCACCAAATGTTCACAGTTGACCGTTCTCAGTTGTTTTAGTAATGTCATATACAGATTGATTTTTAGTCTTTTTGTGTGTTTCATTTGTATAAACTATATTAATTTCCCTCTGAGGCAGGTAACATGTTCTCTGCAGTAACGTTTAATACTCAAGTGATTTTATTTCAGACTTGACTGTGATCAGTGCATACAGTATGTTATGTTTCCATTACTCCACTAGGTGTCGCTCTACAACAACTATCTGCTTCATGTTGAGATCTCTCAGCTGTAGTTGGTGAATGAACTGACTGCAATGGTGCAAATGTAGAACAGAAATATCTACAGTAAGACATCTTTCATATCTGAATCTGTGTTTTTTTCAAAAGAGAAAATAGGTGACTTACAGAACGCAGATGGGGTAGAAACCTCTCGATGTCATTCATGTCTATGCCGTCATCTTCCTCAAACTTGTTCATCCTGGAAGATGGGAAGCATCAGTTACTTTACTGTTACTACACATAAATTAAGTTATCAATAATCTAGATACAGAAGCTATGTCTTACCCCTCTCTGTCAATGTGAGGCAGGTGCTTTGGCGTTCCTCGAAAATGTTTCCTGTGGAAATGGCTGAAGTCCAGCTTCTCTGGCTGCACGTCCCAACCTGCACCTCTACAACAAGAAAACAGTAACAATAGTAACGGTTAGAGACATGCAATATCTTTGCATACGCCCATATTTGCTTAAATAAACTGGGCTACACTGCAGAGGATACCTCAGTCATCTTGTATTACATCAGCATGCAGGTACATCAAACCATGTGTTCTTCAATTACATCAAACGCATTTTGCTATTTAATGGTGGGGGAGGTTATTTCAAACCGCTCATCCGATCATCTCATTACGATATACACTGGCATTTATGAGGATGTTCCTTTGTCATGTACCACCACCTGAACATTGCTGCAGACCAAGCATAAAAACAGTGTGCTCTTTGGAAGCTGGGGCCATCCCCAGATAAATGATTCATAGGTATCTGACGATCCACATGATGCAATAGAAAACATGATACATCAGAACAGGCCACTTTCTTCCATGGCTCCGTGGTCTAGTTCTGATGTTCACGTGTGCATTGTAGCCGCTATCAGCGGTGGACAGGGGTCAGCAGTGACTCCGGTTAGATAGCTCCATACACATCACACTGTGGTGCACTGTGTGATCTCAGTCCTCTGTTTATGCAGGTATGACCACTGCACTCCACAAGGGCTGCAGTTTTGTAGATGCTCTGACCCAATAGTGAAGCCATTACTATTTTTATGACCAGCGAGGTGGTCATAATGTTAAGGCTGATTGGTGTAAATAGGCCAATTATTTAGATAAAGACATGCAAATGTAACATTCGGACAGATCTATATCCAGTAGATCTGGACTTAAGTCGAACATTACACTGTTGTTGTTCTATTTTGTAAAAACCATCACAATAAAACTAGTTTTGATCTCAGCGTTGCAACTTTATATTATTAACAGAACACACACAAACACACACACATTTGCAACAAAGCTCACGTTTTCCAAAAACTAAAATATTACAAATATTCGATTTTTTTCCCCACACTTTCAGCTTTAACTCAAAGATCAGAAATGACTCTCTAAAACAATCAGTTTTTACATTTACTCCTATTATAAATCTCCGCCTGCGTGTGTTGTTTGCGTCATCCTGCTGTGCCGGCTGCGTCACTCGCTGCGTACTCAGATGTGCCAACGTGGCCGGAACGCCGCTAGGTGAAGCTGCCGCTGCTGCTGCTGC
The DNA here is from genome assembly GCA_005024645.1 of Planiliza haematocheilus. Classification (NCBI taxonomy): domain Eukaryota; kingdom Metazoa; phylum Chordata; class Actinopteri; order Mugiliformes; family Mugilidae; genus Planiliza; species Planiliza haematocheilus. The sequence goes on from SRSE01001181.1 coordinate 5,330,402, forward strand.
TGCTGCTGCTGTGCAGACGTTACCCTGGCAACCAGTGCACACTCTGCTGTAACTGATTTATGCCTCGCTCATTTCCTCTTTTTGCCGTTTTTTTTTTCCCCCACACACAGATCCAGATTTTGGACTAAATGTTCTCAGCTGAGACAGTCAAGCCTCCAGGGGGTAGATTAGATTGAAAAACTTTATTAAAATACTTATTTTCTACTGGATTAATGTTGGGTGAAGAGACACGTTAGATTAACAGCTAAACCAATCTTCAAAAGGTTATTTGTTTTTAATATTAAATTCCTTACTGCATTTCATTTTATTATCAATCTAGAGCCTCAATAAATAAAAGATATTATCTAGTTATTGAGGACGAAACGTGTACAAACCAGGAGAAAACAAACTGAAAATGCAGACGATGGCAGAGCTGAAATTACAAACTGATAAGAGAAGCAGAGGCAGGTTGAGAAGAAATCCAACACAGTGAGGAAAGCAACAGAACCAGATTACAGTCTGTGAGAGCAACAGGCAAAAGCTATAAATTCAGGCCGACACATTGGGTCTGTAAAACAGTAAGGCACCTACCCACGGGAGTCCATAGTGTTAGCGGCCCATATGTCTGTCCCCAGTATGTCTAAGGAGCCGTCTCTGTTCCCGTTCTAGAAATCACACAAGGAAAAGCACATTTTCAGCTTGACTACAAAAAACAGTTCTCGTCTGACAATCAGGACTTTGACTGGACGTCTATCAGGTATCTATGCTTTATTCATTTAAGAGTAAGCACTACTACTGTTACTGATATTATTCACCTAGATTAAAGCAAACACAGTATTTCACTTCCATAATGTTGACTCATGAGAAATTTAAAATAAAATGTTCAAAATAGAAGAAAAGACTGACGTTAAACAACTCGGTAGTAGACTCCAAGACAGCAGACCAGTACAGATGTTCCTGTACCTTGGCGGGACCTTTGAACTGGTTGTTTCGGCCTCTGCTGCCGGAGCGTGAGCCAGATCCAGGTCTGGAGCCTGAACTGGGCCGGGACCCTGTGCTGCCATTACTACTGTGTTCCCACTCGTCCTGTGGAGAGAGAAACTGACTCTTAGCCGGTTCACAGACGATACTCGTCTCTCTGGTTGGCTACCATGTCTCGACTTGTAGAATAACAACCTGTGCTGCATCCTCATGCTTAAAGGGAAATCCAGTTAGGTCATAATGTGGATCACTGTGGTTGTGCATTTTGCTTCTGTTATTGATAAACTGCTGCTTTGTTGTTTCTGAGTATTTCTGCATACCGCAAGAGTAGACATGCTACATGATATTATACCAACAGAAGAAATTTAAACGCTGTGATCTCTGGCGCTTTCTACTTCTGCAGCAAAATATGAAAGTATAGGGTGTAGTTCACATTTCTCCATTTACCCCTGTTCTCTTTTCTTTGAACCTCTCCACCGCCGCTAACAGTTAATCTCCAGGGCAACGATACTAAACACTAAATCTCCCCTCACTGAGTGAGCTGATAAACACAAACAGTGATATTTAGCAGCCTAATTGACTGATAATTCATTCAGGATTATTCGCTGGCTCACAGTATCCCATGTGAGCCATTAGGAGCATACTTTGTCTGCAGCAACCACACGCGAGTAGATGAGCTGTGAAAAGCTCCAGGCCGGTTGAATGGATGACAGTCAACATGGAGGTGGTAGCAGAATCAAAGCAGCAGTGGAGGATATTACTGTTAGTAATAGGGTAAAACTATGGCAACTCTCTGAGTATAATCTGCCATTGTACCAGATTGGAGCTACTTTAATGTGCAATATGAATGAATTCAAAGGCTGCGTAGTATTATCTGAAGCAGCCATCTAACTTATCTTGGTTGTTTGTTTGGGTTTAGCAGCTTTATGGTACAATTCCCACAGTTTATAATCTATATTCCCACAGCATAATGACATGCTCTGCAACTGCTGTAATTACCCTGGCTGTGTTTAAGTACTGCCGCGTGTGCTGCCAGGCGTTTTTTTTTTTTTTTAAGCGCATTTCCAGAAAAGACCGGGATGGGTAAGGAGACTCAAGCGGGGAGAAATGCAGGATTCGATAATGCCGATTGCAAAGAGGAATATTAAGAAAGATTAATGCTTAAAGGAAATCAGCAAAGAGTGATCTAAATGTTGGGCTTTTAAGACATAATCTAAAGCGTATTCAAGAAACAACCATTAAACCTGCTAAAAAATAATGGAGGACTAAGGACTAATACGACAAAACAACTGAATTTAAATGACTGTTTTCTGGTGCTGCTTAGATCAGTAATATAGCAGGTACACTTAACTAAGAAATGCTGATATTTGTTATTGTTAAGTGTCACGTGATGCTACTTAACATTTAAACTATAAACCAGATATATAAAATATGGAGTCATGTCAGCCAGTTAGCACAATGTTTGATCTGATGTCATTGTAAAAAGAAGACCAACACACTCAAACCTGATGGATGAGGTGATGAAATGTCTCAAATTAGAAAAGAAAAAACAAGAAGGGAGATTGTGCACGATCTAGCAACTTTTTATAGACCTCAACAGGAAAGCCGGTGATAGATAACGGATGGATTCAACATTGCTTCTGAGATGGAGACTGATCAGTCTGCTTCATAGTGACGTTGAGGATGAGTAGCAAAGTTAAGAAGAGGTTTACTTCTTTTTGTCACTAAAGCAAAGATTCATGGGCGTGCATAAGTAGGCTACGATTAATTAATTAACTTAGAAATATCCAGCTGTGAGATGAGCTGAATTCTGACATAATGACAAAAACACTTACAGGTTTAGATGAGCCTCTTCCTCGTGAGGACGTCCAGCTTCCATCTTTCTTGTTGTTGCAGTCGTCGGTCCACTGCAGGAGACAAATAAGAGAAGAGGACGTTAAGTTTCTCTTGTATAAATGACTCAATATGGTGTCTTTGATATTATCTTTGTTATTTATAAATGTGGACAGACTAGTTCCAGTTGCATGCAGCCAACAGGAGAGCTGCAGGTGAATGCACCTTCAGTTCATATATGCATTACAATAATAACAGTAACTGTCATTAAACATGACCCCTGCTGCAAACAAGATATGGGACTAATGAAATAATGTCATTAATTTAAGTAAGAAGGCTCTGACCTGTGGCACCTTGCCGCCGTTGTCCAAGTCCAAGTCTCCATCTGCCTTGTCTCCCAGAAGCCCCTGCACCTGGTACTCCAGGACGTAGCTGTCGATGAAGCGCTCCAGCTCTTCTATCTCCTGCGAGCGCGTGCTCCCAGCCTCGGACGACGCAGACGCCACCGAAGAGTTCTCCATGGCAACCGGCGCTGTGACGGGTGGAGGGGCAGGAGGGGGGAGGAGGGAGGAAAGTGACCTGTGCGTGAAGAAAAAATGAGGATACAGACAGAGGAGTAAGAAGCCTGTGTGTCACATCAATGTACGAGGGTTAGAAGATAGAAGACTGCGTTCAGAAAGTACTAGGAACAACAACTACACTCTCACCTCAACTTCCCAACATTCAAAGAAGACAAACAATCCTGTCGCTGTCAGCAAACATCCATAAATGCACTGCTTGCTTCCAACAGCAACACTGTCCTGGCCTGGAGCAACAGCAGGTCGTTAGTCACTCTGCTTGTTTCAGATCCATCATCTGAAACACCTCTGACTCATCTCTGCACAAACTCCTTCTGGTCGCCATTCACACACCTCTCTGTGTTTGTTTTTCTACCTATGCTGTCTCTCTCCTGTCAGTGCCGTGTGTGTGTGTGTGTGTGTGTGTGATCACCTGACCCCAGGCCAACAGGGAAGCGGCTTCCTGCCTGCCTGTCTATTGCGACTAAGCTCCTTTACATCATGGCTTGATCACCAGCCATGCAAAGAGGATTTATGGCTGGAGCACGCAGAATGGTATCTGCTGAGCCCTGGGGACTCACTGGGGAACCCTGTGCATTTGCAGCCAACAAGTCGGCTACACAAGGTCTAAAGCCTTTGAAACCTTTGTTTTGGGTTTTGGCTACAGAGCTATTTAATGCAGTGTAAATGGAGCGAGGTACATCCTAAACATTGTCCACTATCTATTCATTTACACGGGTTTGATGGTACTAATTGCTGCACTGTGCAAAGTAGTATCTTTTCAAACTGCAGCACAACAAATAAAGAATGATTTTTGTAAACTTAAAAAATGTGTTTACAACTATTATGAGTTAACAACGCAGAGAAGAAAATGCTCAATTGGAAAATTGGACGTCGGGTTCAGTCACAGGACAGCTCCCCTGCTAAACAGGAGACTGGAACCTGAACCAGCTCAAGGTCATTTTAGCACTGCAGAATCACCACCTTACTGCTGCTGTTCTTTATGTGCATTTCATGCTTTAATCTCTTCACACTATGTAGCAGGTCAACATGTCCTAATCTGACCTAGCGCCAATACCCATAATCCATACATGTCAATATGTAATCTAGCCATACATTAATGCCGGGGCTCAGATTAGCCTGGTGATTTGCAGTTAGTAGGACGCAGGAGATTCCACACTAAGCGCCTGGGTGAACAACGGGAAGCGTTACTGAAAACATGTACAGAATGGAATATACCAATGCAAATTTAACACGACACGTTCTTTTTAACGTTTATTTGCATGTGACAAAAGCGCGCATGTTCTTGTGATTTGATTTGTCCAGAAACAAACCTGCTTGATCAGAAATGGATGAAGTTGGGGTCTTTTGAATGGAAAGTTTTAAAGCCAGGCCAAATGACTGATATTATTTGGATTTAGGGTCAATGTGAACCACACTGAGCCTCAACCGGTACTTGCTGGTTAAGCACACAGCTGATGCAGAGACCCCTCCTCCCTTCCTCCCTTGCCACACTGGATAGTTTAGCAATGTAGAGGCAGCATGGTTTCTGAGTATGCAGTACCTTTGAGTAGGGATGCTCGATATTGGCTTTTCCGCCGATATCCGATATTCCGATATTGTCCAACTCTTAATTTCCCATACTAATATCACCTGATACCGATATATGCAGTCTTTTTACACCAGAATTATTAGGTAACAACATAACATATCACCTTAATTAATACATTATGCCTAATTTCCCACTGGATGCAAACAAAATAAGTTACAGAAAAAAGTGCCAAAAAAGTACCATTCATTTATTTTTTTGTGTTTTTAGAGAGAAAATTTTCCCTCAAACAACACTACAGACAATATCCAAACAAGGAAGACAAATGTAGCGTATAACTCTGCATGATTCTTCTTGAGGCGGGTGATCAAATTTGATGTATTAAAAGAAGACGCCTTGTTTCCTCCTCTCATAACCACCTTTGCTTTGCAGTCATTGCAAATTGTTAGTAGGTGACACCTGGAAATACTTCCAAACCACGGACATCTCATACACCAGGTGAGCTAGCTTGTTAGCCACAGTTAGCAACCTACGAGACTAGCGTGTTGTTGTTGTTATACGTCATCAAGCACGCGCCTGTTAACATCCCATGCTGCGTTCATGCAGACTCGGAAATGCTGATGCCTACAGAACAAACATCGGTTATAAAAACCCAATACCGATAATTCCCGATATTACATTTTTAACTCAATATCGGCCGATAATATCGGACATCCCTACCTTTGAGGTTACTGTGGAGTCTTCTGGACAGTATTTGTCAATTGTTTGCTGAAATAATAATAACACCAACATAATAATCTACTCAATTAATTGTGGATCATTTTAATCAACATATCAACATACATATTTACATGTATGTATACACTTATATTTCACTAGTCTCATCTTTCTATGTAAGTTTGGAGCCTTGGGGCCTTTTCCTGGTCCTATAGTAGCCATTATGACTCAGAGACACTGATGTGTTCATAGTAATTAATTTGAGTGCTTTTCAAGGCAAATTGAAATGGGACCACTGGCTCAGCTTCTGTATTCTCGTGTATGTCACGTTACCGTCCTTTCCACCTCAGCTCAAATAAAGACAGATCTGAGCCTACTAATGACAGTAGTTTGGATGAATGTGGTTAATGGATGCATATTGGTGGTGGCTGGAACCCAGTTAGATGTCCTACTCTTGTCCTTGGTACATAGTATAGAATTACTGCCTGAGGGGAAACAGCTGCCAATAGTTATAGATCCAGATCATTGACACAACTTCCATCTAGTTCTCTGTCTTTTTTGGTCCATTTTCATCCCTCCGTGCAGACATGCTTCATGCACTTACTGTGCCAGACCAACAAATCACCAGAGCTGTCTAAGTGACTTCAACATAAACATCCAAAGTAAACACTTGTCCTGCATTATCACCGAGCAGACCCGCCGTCCAAGAGAATGGGACTCAAAGTCCACTCAGTCCTGCAGTGTTTCATAACACATACTCCAAACCTGCAGTAATCTGTTCTGAGTTGTTGGGTGACTGCGTTTACTTTGCTTTCATGGTGGGTATGTGGTCCAGCTCAGTAAAAATAAGACCTGTGTTCCTCTAGTGGAAGAGAAAGGTTTTCTGTTGTGGAATAACATTTGGGATGGCGCACATACGCTCATGTGAGAATCAACCAGCACAGCTCCTATCATGCCTTGAGGTTGCAGCAGGAGACAGGACGGGGCTAGGAGGAGATTAAAGCGAGGATTTCATCTGACCCAGACAAAGAAAAGGCTACTGTATCAAGCGTACACGAGAAAAGCAAGCACCAACAAGGACTGTAGGCTGCAGCCCCCCCTCTGCACTATACAGAGAAACTGACTCTGCAAGGTCAGAGGCACAAATAGCATCGCGATGCATCTCAGATTTACCAAAACACAGGTCTCATTTTTCCAGCGCACACTCTTTAAGTTGAATCTACAATATGAGCTCCACAGATGCAGCCGGCGAGGGTAATTAACCAAATAAATCTGCTTGCTTGATTAAATTAGTAGTAACGACCTTTCAGCCTTTCTGTACAAACACAGAGAAGAGAATACAAGCTTGGAGAAAGAAGTGAGTCTGCAAAAATCATTTGTTGATGTTAATTAACGAATAGTTGCCTCTTTGGAATACCTTTGTAGTCCAGAAAGACAATTAAACTGTGACTATACTGAAACACCACCTCCTCCTTTCTCTGTCTGCCCCACTCTCCTTCCTCTTGTTCCTCTTAAACTACATTTTTCAATCCCACAATGCCCCTGACTCCTCCCCTTGCTCCTTCCTGTCTCCACACTTCTCCTCCCTCAGTTCCACCAGCTGTTCCAACAAAGGCCGGCCTGCCATCCTGCCGGCCACACTTTTAGCTTTCCTGCTGTTCTTTAAGAGCTGGCATACCAGTATGCAACACATGCAAACATCAAAATGTACTGGTAGCCCCTCTGAAATACGTAGACCACAACCTAGGAAGCTGTTGTTGACAGACAGTTTATAGGTACAAATGGGGCTTGGTTTAAAAAAAGAAATCTATTTTCCGATCGAAACTGATGTTCAGTCAGAAGGTTCAATATCAGTTTATAAAATCCTTGGATCGCTTTTTTTTTTTGTTGCCATTTCCTGCTTCCTCTCATTAGAAATCTTGCTGTGGTCTCACATGACTAGTCGTGCAAGAATGTCCAGTGAGATTAGTCCACGTGAAAGAGATCCAAAGCATGACCCAAGCCCAAGCTACTGTCATCTTTGAGAGCACCACTGGGCCTGATATCTGATGTGTAGCAGCATTTTGGATTTTAAAGTGTGACGACAGAGAAGCCACATCCAAGATATGCAAACTAGAGGTAAAATATTGTGTAAATAACACAATGACAACATTAGTTTTGTGAACAAGTCTTTCATAACTAAATAAAATAGTTTCTTAAAGATCTCTAAATTAATTGATACTGAATTGAATCAGCACCCAATCAGTAAATCTGAATCAGATCGATTCAGGAAACCAGTAACAATACCCAGCTTTACAAATAAAGCTGCTAGACTATTTGAGCAGCTGAAAGACACGACCAGCGGCCGCAGCTTTCAACCAGCCACTAACAGCAAACACATAGTTACCAAAGCCTTTTTACGACCCACGGACTGAATGGTACGCTGACACTATGCAGTGAGGTGCTGTGATGCATGCCCCAGCCACTGACACGACAGACCAGCAGAGAAAGATGAACACTGTCAAATGAAACCGCCTCTTCTAAAGCTGACCACGCTGACGATTGTGCCCGAAGGCCAGCGACCATTCAGACAGTAGCTGAACTGTCCAGACAGACACAGCATGGCACTGAACAGCACACGGCTTCTTTGTGTGGGGGGGCAGAGGCAGATACCAATCTATACTACTGCATGTATGAGCTAGGATTGGATAAATCATCAAAAAGCAGAGAAGAAATACTCATGATGGAATTTTTTTTTGTCTTATGTAATATTCCTCACACACAATGGTTAAGATAAAAAGACAATAATATGTTTCATCAGTGTAACTGAATACTTGGAGTACTTCATTTTCATTCGTTTTATTGACTGATGCATGTTTAGATTTTCAGGACCATTTCTCTGCACTCTGAATAGAAGTTCCTGTTTCCTGCAACAAGAGTAACATCCTGGCTAATTAGAAGAAATGTGCTGTGGAAATTCGAAGCCTGGACACCTGAGATATCAGTCTAAGAAATCAGAATCTCATTTCGAATTTTTTATTCAAGCACAAATGTCACTGTAATTGAGTGTTTTAGTGAAGAAACCATAGCAGAGAAACTTTAAACCCAACCAAAACTTGGGACATGGTAGTTGGGACCATAGACACACATTTATATAGACGCCTCATTGAGCGCTAGACCGTAGATCAACGTGGCCGAGATATTGTAGGAGGCAGCTCTATCCCGCGAACCAATACGAATTAAAGGAATGAACTTTATTAAGCGTCTTCTACAAAGTGCTATTAGCATTTACACATTCACACGCGAACGTATATATCCAGGAAACTAATAGGAACCAAAAACAATGCCTGTAATATTCTGAGATGTTAATGTTTAAGACGTTGTTTTTGGTTCCTGTCGGTTTCCTGGATATATACTTTCGTGTGTGAATGTGTAAATGAGAGGCATCAACTTCCAATACTTTGTAGAAGACACTTAATAAAGTTCATTCCATTAATTCGTACTGGTTCGCAAGACAGAGCTGCTTTGCCGCATCGCAGCAACGGGCCAACCCGCTCAATGAGGCGTCTATGTATATTTGTCTTTGGTTGGGACCGTATAGACTAGGAGTATTTTTTCCATTTTCAAGTGCCAAATTTTAGACTTCAGCTTAATTTATACATCAACATCAAATACATGCTGTAGGTCGTAGCTGCGTATTCTACACTGATGAGCTGATGAGTTGTTGTGGTCGGTCAGAAATGTCCCATAATTTTGTACCCCTTGTACTAAAAACATGTATTAGTTCCAGCAACACGCTCGGCTCCACTCACTGGCACAGAAATCTCCGACTGGTGGGTCGGTGGCGTGATTACAGAACAACGCGCGCGCGCGCACACACACACACACACCAGTGTATAAATTCTTACAATGTTGTAGGGCACTTGTGTAGCCCAAGGAACGCAACACAACTCAAGCCATCCGTGACTTGAAGCCTTTAGCGTTATTACGCAACAGTCAAACAGTAGGAACCGTAATCCTTACAACCCAAACAGAGTGGAAGATGGGACCGAGCCTCTCCGGTGGGAGTCCAAGTCAATGTTCTCACCACATGCGGCGAGAGCTGGTAATAGGCCTAATCTGGTCTACTACTGACTGACTGGCTTAACAAACTCCCACTAGCTGTTAAATATATTGTGGAGTAGTCTATTCTTGACAGAAGGATAGCTAGAGTTCATGCACAGTACTCACATTCAGTTTGTCTTTTTGAGAATAGATGGAGCGACAAAGCACGCCATGAGGAGTTTGTGTCAGTGTGTATGTAACATGCAGTGTTGTGCGTACATAAATCTCAGCTGTGTTCCCGTTGTAAAATGCACAGAAAACAATAAAATTGCTTCATGTAGCAAGCACTAATCAATCTAAAATCCTTAACTACCTTTCGCCAATGGAAATCTGACAATAAATCTTTATGCATGTAGAAAATCAGCCGCTACGCACTCTTCTCAACTGGCAGAGCAACAGGTGCCAGTGATCTAAACAATAGCAGGTTAACATCTATACTGAAATTATAAAAGGTGAAGTAACAACTAAAGGAGTCTCGTCTCGTTCTCTGTAACAAGCTGTTGCGGGTAAACATATTTATGCGTACACCGTGTGAGACGAGTGACCTTAATCTAGGAGAGCAGACCAGCAGAAGTCTTCACATGCCCCACAGGGGGGGTCGAAAGATGTGTGTACATTTAAAACAATAGCCTCTTTGTCCCCTTGCGTCCGTGATGTGAGCTAATGGGAAAGGACTGAGGATGTGCAGGACTGCGGCCCACGCGCAAACGCATCGACGGCATGTAAAGGTGCTCACATGCTTTATGCACGGAGGGGGTATGTAGGTAGCAGCTCTGAGACCTCAAAGCAGGACAGAAACAAAAGTGAAAAGAGACGCAACAAAGGTTAATCTGCAACACAGCTGTGGCCATTATTTGTCAGGGCTGAACACGTGAGATGACGACAGAACTCTGGTGACAACAGTTTAGCCACAGAAACGACACACTAGAAAACTATCACAGGTTACTGCACCATGGGAAAGGTCTTATGCTCCCAGCTTTAAGCCACCACCTGATCATCGCTCCTGTTACAGAGCTGCTGTGTGTTTTTCTGAATCATGAGCCATGTAATCTGTCTCTCCTCATTTTCACCTTACCCACTCACTCATCCATGCAATGCAAGCAATGTAATGAGCAGCAGATCCCACTGAGGCTATATCTCTGATACGCAGCCTGACTCAGGCTGCTCCAGTTTTCTGCAGGCGACTCCCACTCTTTCCACAACGCGCAGCTACGGTCGCTCCTCCTCCACATTCTTCGAAACGCCACATGCATGTGAAGCGGGGGGTGCGTCACAACACTGAACACTACCTCATCATCACTATTTGTTGCTGGTGCTGTCAGTCTTTGGTTTCATGTCGTAGTTCGACCTCTGAGGCCAGAGTTCACAGCCGCTATCATTCATCAGTGCAGGGCTCACGGGTGCTGAGAGTCTTTCTAAATAGTCTGCACATACACATACGCATTTTATGACCGCTTAAAGGCGACAATTTCACCGAGCTCATGGCACCTGGATGCATATGCTGAAATATTTTCGGTAACAACCCGTGTGCTGGTTTAACGCATCCAACTGTAAGCTCACATTCAAGCACCGTCACTCTCCATTCATGAAATCATTTCGGCCAAATATGTCTGGACTCTTGTACGATCAACTTAGTACATCTGTTGTGGTCTAAATCACAAATAATACTTTGAATAAACAAACAGGTCAGCCTCTGTTTGTAACAGTTAAGTGTGCCTTTGTAACAAATGCTGGCTGAACCTGACGTACCACTTGGCAGACTAATAAGCTATCCAAAGAGAAAGAACAACAAAGCTAAAAGAAAGGCAGCTGGACTTCAGTTTAGGGTAGGGTGCCTACCTGAAACCCACAGCAACAAGCGGGTCTGTCAACACCCAGAAACTCATCTCAGAGTGGACGACTGTGTTTTGATACCCAAACGAATGGTACTCTAAGAAGCCAGGAAAAATAAAATCCTTCAAGAAAACAAGTCTAGCTGCCTTTGTTTTCAGCTTTACTTTTAGATATACCATGACTTAGATGACTGAGAATCTTTACAAGCTAACACCGGCCTCCAGTTGAGGCACATTTTAAATTCAGTCTAGCTTCTTTGCATCAAAGTGTGAGATATCCCGTCTCGATAGCAGGGTCTATGTCGTGTGACTTGTGGCGACACGCAAACATTCCTTCACCTCACTAAAGTCACTCTGATCCAATCAGTCTCTGAACGGCAGGAATCTCAGGAACGTTATGAGCAAACTGGACTAAAGTGTAACCTTAAAACCAACAGCCGGGACTCCTGTTAAGTCTGACAAGCGTGTTATTGAACTGTAAATTCCACAGACTGGAGGCCAAATGTATATCTTGTAAATCTTGTTAAAACATACTATTTCATTAAACATTGTGCGAACCTTAACAGACGATCTGCTTCAACTGTTTAATCTTTAAAAGGAGGAGGATTCAAATACCACTGTAGATAAACTGTATGTGTACTTTCATTGATTCGCCTCCTGTGCTCTTACAGTAAAAGCTGACCAACTCTTTGTTGTAGGACTCAACAGCTGAGACAGCTTGCTGATCTGCAGCTAGCTCAGCTCCATTCAGATCGTAATCCAAATCATTTATTATCTTGCAATAGTCAACTGAAACCAAAAGTACTCGGCCATAATGGCTGAACTATTACTACTGCTACGGCTCTTTCCCTATTTTCATTTTGTAGCCACGCCCATGCTTGTCTGGGATGCTAGGCGCTGGTAGCAACGTGTTATATCATGACAGGAGGTTTAAAAGTCACCAAAGCCACTGCACCACAGTGTCCCTGTCAGAGTAACAAAGCCACATCTGGAGGCGCTTCCACGCCCTGGTGCGTGTGCCCGCGTATCAACCGGTAACAATGGTGACGCAAGCTTTGCGGCTAACCAGCCGGCTAACGCTAGCTCACGAGTACAACAGTAAACAACAGGCCACAAATGACTGATTTAAACCGCTCTCCATCATCTGTGCTACACCAACAGGTCTGCCAGTGCAGGTCAAAGCATAACCAGGTCACTCGCCGAGACCACTCGCCGCAAATCCAGCGCATTTTATAAAACTGTTATTATCTGGTTACTACGGTAAGAGAAGAGCCACCGCAAGACGCCTTCAGACGCCTTAAAATAAGATAAATCCCTACCCGAAGTGAGATTCTGGCACCTGGCGAACCCGGGATCGCCTCCTGAGATCAAATCCGCCGTGTCATGGGTGTGTTTCTCAAAAAGAAGAGGGGGAAAAGAGGATTAGCTGCACCAGAGGCAACTCCGACGTCCCACACTGAGGAAAAAGGGAATGCAGGAATGTGACGTCCAGTCCGGTCTGTTGGCAGCGTTGACACGTGCGCTCTAGAGCGGGGCATTGTGGGAGATGGAGTTAAGTTGGGTACACCGCTGTTATTGCCTCATTTTATACAGTCGCAATACAGATAAAATCAAATAAATAAAAAGCACAGAGCGAACCTTCGTGTGATGCAAATCCATCATGGCAATTTGTCCCTGTGATGTAAGTTATAAAATAAAATTAAACAGTATTTCTGTTGCATCATGGCCCTTTACTGCAAATAAGAACATAATAAAATAATAAAACAACAGAATATCTTTAACCTAGGGTTGTAAGTTATAAAGAGATTATTATTATTATTAATTGTAGGCTTTTTTAAACCTTTGTAGTCAAACTGCAAGGTGATCCAGTACCACTGCCACTACAGATTTAATATTTGTGTCTGCATTTGTGTGTTTATATAGCTACATATTGTAAAACTGGATATATTAACTATTCTGTGTCTCTTTCCACTGATACTGCATCGAGATACTTCTCTATTTTGATAAAAAATAAAACAAATAGGGTTATTTGCACGTTTTGTTTGCAGTTCATATTACGTGAACTGGTTATGTTGGTTTATTTCAACAGATTCCTTAAAATAGATTCACCAGATTTATCATTTCTGTGCTCAGGGCTGAAACCACTCACAGGACTTGTTGTGGGTGTTGAATCCAGACAAACAGGAGTTGTTTTCTCTCCCCAAATAATTCACCCATTAGTCGTTAATGAAGTGATTTGCCAACAAAATACAAATACAGAGCATATGAGCTGTGAGTAAAAAGTGTAGGTGACATTAAAAAAAATAATAATAATTTATCGGTCATCTGTTATTTATTTTCTCTCACGGGATTGCTTGATATGTCAAGCAGGATATAAATAAAAAAAGAAACCCTTAGGAGTCTGAATCCAAACACAAAGGAGTGTTTTTGGTATAAACACGACCCCTTGTGGACAATAAGATAAGTGCAGTTAAAATAACAGACCTCTCCTCTGTCCTGTGTTAGTGTGAGTCACTGTAGATGTAGACGTGTGTACACTATGCATACATAATATGAATAAACTGGGTTTATCAGGGTCTTTAACCAGTATAGTAGACAGTTGGAAGATAGAGTCCAGACGGACTGACTGAAAAATAGATCTGCATTTAATGAAGCAGCCCTTTATTAAGACACAAAATGGTAAACAACACATATCGCTGTGATAACAGACAGATGTACGAGTCTGAAATTGGGCAGGTACTCATGCAGCCAAGAGAAAAAAGTTCCTGTGTGTTCCAGATGGCTGCAGAATATGTCTCAGTCAGAGGCTAATTAACTACCATGGTGTGATGGAGACTCCAACCGCTCACTACACCCCCAACCCACTTCTTCTTCTTCCTCTCATTCTCCCTCTCACTTACTCTCCCATTTCTATATCTGTCCTTAGTCGTCCCATAATTACTTTGTTGTCCTCTTCACATCACCCGCAGCACCGCAAGCACTCCAGCCCTCCATTTCCCTCCCATGCTGCTGTGCATTTTCTCTCTGCAGATGCTCCATTTATATGGTCTCTTCTCACGTGTACAAACCTGCGGCTTTCTTTTTTTGTTATGAGTATCAGAAAAAAACTGAAGCCTATGATGCACCGCCCTGTAATCTGCTCTCGCAGCCTGTGAGCCGAGCACAAATGTCAGAAAACGCGTCCACTTACGGAGTAATATAATTCTCTCTGCATCCCGCTAATCTGTTATGTGTTTTAAATCCCAGAATCTACTCAACATCAGATTTTAGACTCTCGTGAAGCTCAAGAACTAATTTGCACCGTTGCCAGGGGAACCATAATGTTGAACTTGCAACAAAAGTTAAAACGAAACATAAAATACATTATATTAACACAGAGAGCATGGACCTACACCACACGTATGTCAATTTAAATTTTCAGTCATCGGAAAGGTAACAGATGTGAGCAACTATGAAGATAAACATATATTTCTTTGTAGCCTGTGCTGACAGCAGATGAGTATATTTACATGAAGGCGTACACAGCAGTCGGAGAAGTTGCAGTAAAAAAATGCAAATGAAACGCAAAATACAAAAGCATGGAGTATCAAAAGTAAGACTCATGATTGCCCAGAAGTACACAGGATACACTGGATGATAATTATTGATAAAGTGATGTGTGCGTACTTTTCAAAACTGTAAAGATTGGGATGATCTGTACAGTGGAAGAAAACAGAAATACAAAAAAAAAAGCAATCTCGTACCATACTTGAATAAATCTTCAGTATTTCTATTTGTTACCAAGAACTTAAACTATATTTTAAAGCTGGTTTCTCAGCATAACAGTAACTCCTGTGGAGTGAAGGAGAAGCTGGAGCTGGCTTTGCTCCTCAGGTCGCCCTGCACATAGCTGAATCCCCACCAGAGGGATGGTACCAAGGCACCAATTAGCAGCAGAGAGGACGCATGATGATATTTCCGTGTGCTTGTGGCCTGGGCAGCTCCGTCTGTGTGCGTTATAAAAGGCAAAACCATAAACATGGAATTAGACAGTACAGGCCCCACAGCTCTTAAGGTCA
Source organism: Planiliza haematocheilus (assembly GCA_005024645.1). Classification (NCBI taxonomy): domain Eukaryota; kingdom Metazoa; phylum Chordata; class Actinopteri; order Mugiliformes; family Mugilidae; genus Planiliza; species Planiliza haematocheilus. The sequence continues at coordinate 5,345,991 of SRSE01001181.1, forward strand.
CAGACTCTCCCCTCCTGCGGCTTCTGAGAGCAACGGTGTGATATAAACAACGCCGGCCAGCAAACTGTTATTACTGTACGCGCGGGTTTTTATAGAGCGCGGGCTGATTATTTGCGCTTGTCAGTATGTGAAGTTCATTAGGCCGGCGGCCCCGGTGCAGCGGTGCACTGCAGCTCTGCACTTTTATTGTTGGGTTGAATGGCTGCAGGAGATAGGTGTGGGAGAAAGATCACTGTGAACTAGATAGAGAGAAACTAAGTGGGTGGAAGTGACTGAACATCTCTTTGTGTAAAACACACACACACACGCACACACATTAACGCTCACACAAATAAACACACTGAATTTGGCCTCGGTTCAATTTGTTGAGTAACAAAAACATGATAGCTTTCTAACCAGCAGGTGGGGGCAGCAGACAGATCATAGGACTCTAGCTGTAGCCGCGCTGTTACCTTCAGACTACAAGGAGTGGAAGGAAAATGATCTGATTCAATCCAGCACATTACCCCTGCAGCACGCTGTGAAGCTAATAATGTCGTACTTTTCTTGAGATTCTGTGGCAAAATGTCCATAACGTTAACAGAATTAAACCCCACTGACAAGCAGCAGGTTTTCAGTAATGAATCCTCACCAGAATATTTAAAATTTGATAACCAGATCTGATCCCAGTATCAGAGAGGCAACAGTTAACAAGAAGAATAGTAAATAATATTTAGCTATCTAAGGAAAAAATGAATAAGTTTACCCTCTTTGTGCCTCTGATTCTGACTTTTTGTTAGAAAATTACCCTTAAAAACAGACCACATTCAGTTACTATTATATATTTACAACTGTCAACAGTATTTTTTTATGAATAGGTTCTCGTGCTTATTTTTTCTTCATATACAAGTATTTCTATTTATATATATGTATTTATAATCTCATAAATAAATAAAACAGGTCGGATTTTTTTTGTCTAACGACAGCTTGAATAAATATACATTTTATTTAAATTTTAAAGAGCTTTTCTTAAATAACTATTTAAATTATTAACATTTATTTTTTCCCCCGAATCAATTAAGTGACTAATTATTTCTTCAAGCCCTATAAATATTTTATTTTTGGTGGTTTTCTTAGAGAATAATCAGTTAATTCTGTATCAAAATTTGAAACGCAGATCATTTCCTTAACTCTTGCTATAAAAATATACTTGTGCTATGTGTTTTTGAGCGTCAGCCTCCCTCTCCAGGAGCAGAGGCTGCTCTCCTCTCCCCCCCTCCGTCCCGTCCTCAGCAGCCTGACGCTCCCCCTGCTGCCGAGCTGCGGTAGAGCGCGGACTGTCCGAGGAGCGTGCTGACAGCTCTGGGCCGCGTGTGCTGCCTGCCTGCCTGCATGTATGGTGAGCACCCGTTGAGTAGGTGGGTCTGCTGGAAGGGAGTGGGAGAGGTGGGAAAGGGGCAGATGGAACACAGAAGGAAGTTCACCAGCAACACATAGAGTGTCAGAAAGTGGAGAGGGACGGAGAGGGAGGGGACCAGAGGGAGCCGCGGGGACGGCGATAGGTATAGAGGAGGCATAGCTGAGAGGATGAGGGGACGGAGAGCGGGAGCGTGGCAGGGTGAGGGATGGAGAGGGGAGCAGGAGAGGTGAGGAGAGGTGCCAGGTACCAGAGGGAGAGGTGAGAGAGATGCGACAAGCAGCGGGGGTCGGAGGGGAGGGTGACAGGTAGGGGATGGAGGGGGGAGGGGGTGGGATTTGTGTGTGTGTGTGGGGGGGTGATAATGATAGCAGGTGCAAGAGGGTAGAAGGCTGTGGAAGAAGGGAGGGAGACTTTTGACCTTCAGAAATAGTTTGATAGTCGGTTACTGGCATAAGAAAATACATGTTGGAGCAGCTGTGACTTCACAGGGACTCGTATATTAGTTTAAACAATCTATGAAGGATTTTAATCTCAAAAAAATGACTGACAAATGAAGCTGCAGGCTCCACATACTAAAAAAATATGTCATGAAGACTATTAAAGCAAAGCAGGAGCTGAGAACAAATGAATTTATTTCTTATTTCTGCCAACAAGATCACCTTCACCACGAGCTGTGTCGTGAAGTGATGCAGTAAATAAACAAATGTTGCAACCCTATTTAAAAACACCTTGCATTATCATCAGCGTGTAAACAGTAAGTTTTAGTTTGCACTTAAATCCCTCTCACATTTAAATAAAAATGAAATGTGACTGACGTGACATAGGGGTTTGTAATGTCACAAAATCATGCCGCCTATAAGAGCCCAACATGTCAAACACCCAAGTGAAGTAGCTGAGGGAGTCGACCCAGCCTCTGCTACTCGGAAGAAAAATAAATAAAACCATAAAGTGATCCCAGGCCGTCATTCTCATGTAACCGCATTTCAAAAAAACAGACACTACCCAACACGATGTCATGTGTTTGTTTAAATAAACCAACTTCTTAGCCTGAGCGTTCGTGACAGATGCCAATGACATGTTTTCCTGCGTTACTGTCCATTTGCGTCAGGGATTGTCTTTTTTTATTGTCGTACCCTCTTCTACCGTGTCAATGCGCTGGGCCTTTATTCTATTCTAGTTGTTCTCATTTATGGGTTATGTAGTGGCATTATGTCTGTCTGTCTGTCTGGACATGAGTAAGTGCTGGGGTAATTTAATCCAGTTGAAGACAATAGGAAAGTTCAAAAAGAGGTGAAGAAGAAACATTTAAAGCATTTTTAAAAGCATGCTTGATAGTTTTGTTTCAGTTTATTCCTTTATTAATTGATCTGCAATCATTTATGTATAATAGTAATAATTAATAATAGTTTATACTGTATTGAGCCAACCATTCGTTCGCACAGTAGTGAGTGCAGTTGGAGCAGTGTCAGCTCTTGTGACATACTTCTTTACATGATGTGGCAACATTGTTTGACACTTACTCCTTTTTTATGTATGCATATGTGTGTGTGTGTGTGTGTGTGAGTGCGTGTTGAGCAGTCGGGCTCCAACTAGGGGTGTTAAAACAGAAATCTCAGCCCACTAACGGACCTTGTCTGAACTGTACAGCGTGCACCAGTGATAGGGAGAGGTGCTTTCAGGTCAGAGACGGGGGTTAAAATTACGAAACATAACATCTGTGTGTGTGTGTGTGTGTGTGTGTGTACTCTTTGTGTTTGTGTCTTGTCTGGATGGGGGAAAATGAAAGCAGTGCGTCTGGTTATACTGCGTTCCTGCCCAGCCAAACTACATCCCACACAGGGCTAAGAGACTGTGGGCTCCTCTGGATCTTTATTTATTTATTTATCTTTTAAATTATTATTTTAATTAAAACTCCTCTTTATCCTCTTTGTTTGAGCGTGTCATGGTTCAGTCATATTTGTTTATGCCTTGATTATTCACAGCTGAAATGTACTGTAACATAGAGATGAGAATGTGATAGCTATTTTGGCTATTAAATGAAGTTGAATCTGTAGTTTACTAAAATAAAATGGCCAAAAAGTACATGATTAGAACAAATACAGCCTAAGATATGAAATTAGACAATAACACTAACAAAAGAAAATCAGTTTTGTATTTTTAACTTTTATTTTTTTGCCTCGCACTGTATTTCATTTCCTCGTCGCTGCTCGCTTTGAACAGGTACAGTTTCACCTTATTCCATTTCAATTTACAGTAGAAATTAAAAATTACACGGCAAGCTGTGCCATCAGATGTTTCACTCGCACCCTGAAGTCCCCCAGGTGAGCTGATACGGCAGAGAGTTGCTATGGTATTCGTTTGCATGTCTTTAGTTACTGAAGACAGGAGTTATTTTTAAAACCGTCCCTGCGTCAGTGTAAGACATAGGAGCTTATATGTCTGTTTAAAAGGCAATTAAAATCAAATTTGAGTCACGGAGTTTGTTTTTTTTATCCCTTTTTATGTGCACAGATTTCTTGTTTGCAAAAAAAAAATAACTTGAAACTCAAAGCCAGTGCTAATTAAACCAAAAAACACATTAGTGTTCCAGATAAATACATGTAAACATTAAATTGTGTACAATATACTGTATAAGTTTATTCTAGTAGCTGTCGTCTCACTAACATTAGCACAATTAGATCCAAATTTATCCTGTCAGTTCATTTTATCTTCATTTTATCTGGAGAAGTGTCTTTCTGTCTGTAGTGGACAATTAAACCAACTATTTCCTACAGCTTTGACATGTGTACCACCGACACCCAACCTCTGTAGCTTTTAATCCTTCTCTTAAAGTTACCAAAGTGAGGAGTCCATGTTAGCATTGTTAGCTAGCTTCTTCTGGCTTCAGCACCCTCAGAAAAAGACTGTTAAACATTTTATTTTGTTCTCTTAGCAACATCTTCATACCGCCTTCAAGCGGCAACAGCATAGACTGTAGCGACAAATGAACGACACGTCTTCACTTCCTCCCTTTGTTCAAACAAACATGCTAGCAGCCCGGGATATACGGCCGGCTGGGAAAATGTACATATCCCTTACATCCTCATCCTTTCATGATGCCTTTACATTTCCTACATTAAGTGGTTAGCTGGGTAAACAGACGGCAACAGTTGCCTAGCAGCAGTCTGCCACCTTAGTGACAAGCATTTTGTGTACACAGCTTCGAATTATGTAACTATAAGAAGTTTTATCAGACTCAACGCCCCTACCTTTCGAGTTAGCCCACTAGCTAGGTAGCATGTGTAGCTAGGTAGCATATGTAGCCTTGTTAAGCTCTAGCTAACATGTGTTGCTATTATTGGCTAAATCTGGTAGCGGTTTTGGGACCAGCTAGCTAACAGGAGTGTTATTAGCTACTGGAAAAATTCCACCACAAACAGATATGGAAAGAAAAAATCCATATAAATTGGAATAAACTCTGGTAATTTTGTTTTTCTTTATATATATATTTGTGCATTAAATTCACACGTGTGCCATAAAAATATTAAGCGCTACACGGTTCTATACAAACGACACAACTGACAGAAACCTGAGCTAAGTACTAAAGCACCTGTAGGGCGTCACCCCAACTCCAGACCCCTAATCATGGTCCTCGAGACACAGACGAAGTGCACGTGTGTGAAGGTGTATATGTGTGTGCATGTTATTGTGTGGTTGGCCTGTGGTAGTAGTAATGGTGAGGGGTAGGTTTGGGGGTTTCACTGTATCCGTGGCCAAAGATGCGATACGATCAAAAGTGAAGGTTTGTGTTGCGTGTGTGCAGCAATGGCTTCAATGAGCCACCCCCATGCTGTAAGGCATGCCGTTTTATGGGTCGTGTGTGCAGCAGGAACGGGGTGTGGGTTTCTTTTCATCATGAACAAACGGCAAAAGAAAAGACACAGCAATGTGGAGCGACACAGCAACGTGTGCCCAAGTTTCACATTCATGCTTTGTAAAGGAAGAGGCGCATATACACTGAGACAACGTGCAAGCGAGCTGATTGGTGTTTATTGCCAGTAATCGCCGGGTCCAATAACGTGGACAGTCTGTGTGTGTGTGTGTGTTTGTGTGTTTGTGTGTGATTGTGACTCATGCTGGTACATGCCTGTGTTTCATATTTCTGAGTTTTGTATTCAGTCACGTTCTGTGTGTTGGCACAAGTTGCAGATTCAGCAGCATCACGAATACACACACATACACAATCATACAAACACAGGCATCGGGTTTAAACAAGGCCAAATACTGTATATACGTTTTAATGTACACAGCATTCATAAAAATACATTTAACACACACTATAAGATACAGATGTGACTGACACTACTTTAGTCTGGAGATATATCTCCTATGAAAACGGATGATGTGAATATGAGCTCTAACGACTCAGCCATCGGGTTATATTTAATGTTTTGTGGATCCAAAATCACAGGATCCATAGACGTAAGCTGGCATTAGCTCTCCCATCTTTATTTTTGTGACCGGTCTTCAGCAGGTGGAAAGCAGCTCAGTGGCTCTGGAGATATTTCACATCTTCTCCCCAAAAGCTCCTGGGTGGTGGTTGTTATGTTTCGAATCCAAATCATTGGTGAAATTTGGTTGAATGTTCCTGAATACCTCTGCCCTCCTCATCCGTCAGCAGTGAAGTCATCCATAAATACTAGTTCCACTGGAAGGCATGCATGCAACCCAACCATATCTGAGAGATAAGGTGGTTTGTTTGGGGTCATGAGCAGTTTGTTATCATTTTCCCCAGGCCACAGAACTTCAGCTTGTTTTTGCAGGTTTCTCTTGGTTGGACTACTACCAGTGCCTTTTTGTTTGTGATGAATCATTAGATCGGCCGGTTATTAAGTCTTCTCTTGATTCTTCCAAATACAAATGAGTTTTGTCAGTTCAGCTGGTTTAGGATGATCTCTCAACACTTTAACCTAATTACAACAATCAGCGCCAAGAGTTTTCACATGTAGCGTAGTGTTCATGCGTTGTTTCTTATTACTTTTACTAAAATCTTCTTCTAACCTTCTTCGACATGTAATCTTAAATCAGGACAAACAGCAGCAGCCTTTCAAGATATGAACAGACACATACTGTAACCGATTCCTCTGGCAGGACGGTCTCATAAAATTTGAGAAATGCTTTTAGATTGTGAGTGACGCACTGAAAATATTTCTTTCACTCTGGGTTTGCGGGGAGTGTTTTTAATAGCAGCTAACCGTGTGGCTGCAGGCCGAGTGGCTGCTGCGGTGAGAAAAGGCAGCAGTCAAGAGTCCCTTTTTCATGACCTGTTTGGGTGAGGATCTCTGCTGACACACCACCGGCGTTTGCGCGCACGCGTGCAAACACACTTGTGCGCCGTCACGCCCATGCCGCGCCGTGCACGCACACACACTGCCCTACTCCGCGCGGCGCACGCGAGGACACACAGGTTCATACCGACGAAACATGTGTGGACCCAAGCATACGGCAGAAAATTCAGTGTGTGTGCACAGATGTATATAGACACGCATGCACACACATGAGGTAGACACACAGTATTTATTCTAAGAGTGTATCCCTCCCTGATGACCGGTTAGGGTGAGGAGTGCTGCTGGCAGAGCGGACCCATCCAAGTCATTCTACAGTTGATTTACTGTCCCACCACCAGTCCACTACTGTGTAATTACCCCAACACACACACACACACACACACACACACACACTGTAGGCACAGAATCACACACACACGCATAATTACAAACACAGTCACACAGCACAGGCGCACACTTACTGTACGCACATATGTACACACATGGAGAAGACGAGTAAAGTAGAAAAATAAACACAAAACAATGCACGGACAAACAGAGCTCACATTTATCTGTTGTTTTACTTTTATATACAATTTAATTGTCTTTACTGTACATCCGCGTGTCCACTTTAAACCATTTTTATCATTATTTAAGACTTTTTACTTTTATTTTGATTAAAATTTATGATTCTGTGTTACAGCAAAAATATCATATGAGATTTAAACGTGTATATATGAGCAAATTGAGTTAAATTTGATCAAGTCTCCCTCAGAATTTATAGCGTTAAAGTATTTTATTTTGAAAATCTACATGATTTAGTGTAGTTCGATCAACCTCCTATTAAATCTTCAGGATAATTTCAGTTTTTAAAATTTTAAAGCTGGTTTATTTTCTTTTTAAAGTATTATTTTTGCATATTTAGAGATGCCAGCGATGAAAAAAATCTGAATTCACAAAAGGATCTGTGTGGTGCACACTGTGTTGCTTGTAAGAACCAACAAAGGGGTCAACAGCGATCAGGAAAATAACATCTGGCTCAGACAAATTATATGAAACGTGAATCAGAATTGTTAAAGTATAAAAGTGACCTTGATCTCTTTTAATGCATTCTTTAACATCTTATAATTCATGTACTGCGAGTCCGTTTGTCAGCTTTAAATAGGTGAACGCCACAATGAATGATTCTGTAGAAAAATAACAGGGCGAACAAAGACAGAAATCGATGACTACCACGTAGCATGAGGGAGATTTTAATCCAAAAACCTCCTCGCTTGTAATTCTGCAGCTTATAAACGACTTAAAAACACTGCATATTTCTTATCTTTAATACTGCTGCAAAACAACCGCTCCACGGCAGCGGTTTCCCCTTCTCATCGTGTAATTTTGCCCTTGTCCTCAGCTGAGTCTGCCTGCCCCAGTCCGATTTGTCGCCCTCAAACCTGCAATTGTATTCAAGGCCAAATATAGGGGTGGGAATGTTAGGGTGGGCTGTCTATGTGTCACACAACAAAGCTTCACATAAGGGTGTAGCCCTCTCCCTTACATCCTCCCACCTAACCGCCCGGCATGGCCAAGTTGTTTGCATGGAAACGCGTCTGTGTGTGTGTGTGTGTGTGTGTGTGTGTGTGCGCAGTGAGGTCCAAGCTCTCCCCACCCTCCGCTCCTCTGGTGAGGCAGAGAGAATACTCCCTCCTCCCACCTCACTGCTGCTTTATTTGGAGAGTTTCTCAGAGGTTTGCCTCCTGTCACTCCTCCTGTCTACAACATTGACCTCCCCAGCCTCTCTGTCTGTCTCTATTTGTTACTCCTTTTTTTTTGTTTTTGTTTTAATCCCTTTCTTCCTTCCATAACCGGTCTCGGCTTCCGTTTAACCTGTTCTCGATATCAAGGACAAATTTACAGGCTCAAAAAACGAATTTACAGAGAGTGTTTTGGAATTCCTTTTCGGCTAAATAAACACCAAAAGGGAAGCACCAGTTCTGTTTGATGGGCATGTGATTTGTACAAAGTTACAAGCCGTTGTAAGACATGAACTGGAAGTTCCCTATTATTACATGGTAGAAAAAAATGAGCAGCCTTTAATGTTGAGAGATGGAAACGAAGATGATTATGGTTTGCGCGCTCGGGTATCCCGATTATATGACCGCTAAAACCCGTGCTGAGTCACATAGGTCAAGATAGGATGTGACTGAAACAAACACACACAGACAAAAAACAGACAGACACACACACACAGTGAGAGGGCAGAAGTTTTCTCAGTCATACTTTCATCAGAGGAACATGTCATATTTTTAGTTTCTCACATGGTTTACATAATTTAAGTTGCAAAGAAGGTTCAGTTTTTTCCTCTTTGTGGGGAACAACGCGTACATCTCCATGAATGCACTTTTCCTCTTGAACAATTTGTTGACTTGAGCTTGATTTAACTTTCCCTCGAGGATGAACTCATTTATTACAAATACAAATTATACATACATTGCATTTTAACATTTTTAAGTTGTCATCTATGCACACACTAAACACAAAGTCATTTTGTGTTAAACCTTTGCTCTTGTCTTAAGTAGAAAGTTACTATGAAGAAAATTATGTAATATACTGACTGCGTATTAAAGAGACTCTCCTCACAGGTTGCCCCACAGGTTGTTTGAGGAGGGAACTTATTATGTCTGCGTCTTCGGGACAGCGACCTGTTGGGTTTCTAATGCCTCAGTAGGTGTTTGCTATATTTTACCATTAGAGAGTTAGTGAGTGTGTAGAGACAGTCAATTATTTAGTCAGATGCTGTGGAGCTGTTCCAGCAATCCAAAGCCAAAACTAACTGCAGCACAAATTAAGTTAAACTATCCCCTATTCTATTAAAATTAGAATCACTTCATTAAGAGTGAAAGCAGGAGGAGAACCGGTTATTTTTACTGAATAAAAAAACTACCGACATGACCTTTAATAGACACTTCAGACTAAAACAATCAGTCGTGAAGTTCCCGCGGGTGGCGTTTTCCTTTGTCTCGTGTTCGGTTTCCACCAGAGGGTTTAATCTGGCCCACAGCATGAATTTGCAAAGTTTTATTAAGAGGACTGGAGAGAATACAACACTGACATCTAGGACTAAACAGCAGACAGCAATTACACTAACTTTTCTTCTTTTTAAAAAATAAATAATTGAAGGATTGTTTATTAAATGTAGACATTCTCCAAATGTACTTGTCCTTCTTTACTTATAGGTTATTGTGCTATTATCTGACTGGTCCAGCCCGCTTCATATCTAATTGGGCCGTATGTGGCCCCCAAACTAAAATTTGACAGCCCTGCTCTGGAGGAACAAAGCGACTTAGGTACCATATTTTCCGGAGTATAAGTCGCACCAGCTAAATAATGCTTCTTCAATGCATAATGAAGAAGAAAAAAACATATATAAGTCGCACTGGACTATAGGTCTTGAGGTATTTTGATAAAATCAGAAACCAAGAACACATTTCATCTTGAAAGGCACACAACTTATTCAGATAACTGTAGCATGAACAACATAACAAGTTTACCAAACTCTTGATCTCACTCCAAATCACTAAATCCATTGAATTCTTCATCCTCTGTGTCACTTCTAAGCAACTCCGCGAACTTCGGAGGTAGACGGCGCGCCGCGGCTATTACGCAGGAGTAAAAGGAGTAGCAGATACTGGCACACAAGCCTAGAGCGCCCTCTCGCAGCTGTCAGCGTGAAAGTAATGTGAAAAACATGTGAAATTATATATTTTAATATATAAGTCGCACCTTAGTATAAGTCGCAGGGTCAGCCAAGTCATGAAAAAAAGTGCGACTTATAGTCCGAAAAACACGTACGTACATCTATAGACACCAAGTCAATGTAAGGAAGAGGTCAAGGTGGGTGAACGGATCAACAAAACATTGCGCTTTAACGCGGGAAACTGCAATTACAAAAAAAAGTTTGTGTATATTTCTGTTGTTGATTGATGACATTATGTAAAGACTTTTCACTTTTCAACTAGCAGCTCATGTCAACTCCAAATGAAAACGTTTGTACATGTCTCACTGTGGTAATGGGTTACACCATCCCTCCACCAGCAATCCAACTCGGTTTCTTTATATCGGTTCAGTCTGTTCCAGCTGAGGTGATGACATGAGCAGCGAAATACTAGAGTCCATGTAAACATAGCCCCTGTTACGGAAATACTGGAAACAGCAGTCAACGTGTTGGTTTAATCACTTGTAAGAAAATTAGTTGTAGCCTCCATGTTGTGTTCCTCATTCTGATTTAAAAATGGACAAAAGTTGGAGAATCAACTTTCCAACTTGAGACATCAAATGAGCATGTGAACGCACTGTTAAACACAACATCAAGGCACATTTACCGTGTGTACATAAATACGTCTGCTGAAAAAGAGGCCAGCCTTTTTTTCTGTTAAAGCATTAAAAAAAATAATTTCTTTTGCACCCTTGTCTCCAGACACATCCAACAGGTCTCACTTCTTCCAGCCCACACCCCCCGCTCCACACAATGAGACATCAGAATAATTTGTCTGACGAGCAGGGAGGACCGTGGCGTGCCCCGCGCTCAGGTGTCCCTCCTCCCCGTGATCATACCTCTGAAATATGCAGTGAATGCGACAGCAGCTACACCTGTGACTCACCTGTGCGTGTCGGCACCCCTGAGATGTCCCTCACCCATCACTCCCCCGCCCCCCGAACCCATCCTGCTTTCACACACACACACATGCAGATACAGAGGCCACTGACACCAGTGAGGCCATGGGAGGGGGGTTCAGCCTGGGCTAAGGTGCAAGACGCCGCCTGTGCGCTTTAATTTTCACCTCCCCACCACGGCCCTCTGCAACTGGTGACACAAGTGGCCTCCTGCTGCACGTCTCTCCTGTTTTCTCCTCTCCTGTCTGCCCCCCGATTCCTTTCCTCAATTTGCTCTCATCTCCGCCAAGGTTTACTTTTCTCAGCTCTCGAATTTTACTGTATCGTGGTGACACACACACAAAAAGAAGACACACAATGTTTTTGGGCAGTGTGCACACGAAACAAGACACGACAAGTCCTAATTTAGACAGCAAAGCGTGTGATGAATGAAAAGCTAACATTTAAAAGAAAACAAAGATCTGCAGTTCTGCGCCTCTCCTTTCGTCTCCTCATCTGTAGGCAAATTACTTTCACAAATATGCAGCTAGTTTTATTATTTTCTGTCACTGGTCTACAGCGTTTTAATGCAGGTGCATGTGTTTTTACAGCTGCCTTTGTACATTTACGTATGTGTCTACATGTGCTTTTATGCATGCCTATGTACAAGTGTAAGTGTGCCATTTATTGGTATATCTCACAATAGTCACGAGGATCTTCAGCAGTGTGTGGAGTGGAGTGGAGTGTGTGTGTGTGTCTCATCAGCTGATGAGGTGTTTACTGGGTTCTGTCTTTAGCCTGGAGGGAGCCCAAGCACACTCTTGTCCCAGCCACCACATACTAGAGTAATTGGCCTTTTTACACTGCATAAGCTTCATTACCTGCACCCTTATTTGCATTGCAGAATGTAACGCGCCACCGAGTGTATGGAGCGAATGCATAAACAGTTTTTGTTCAATTGATTTCGGGAGGGTTTTCGGGGCGCGGGGCGAGCAATGAATGATTTTTCCCTCCTGCATTTGTCATTAGGCCTGTTGGGTTTCTAATGGCTCGGTTTCAATGCCTCAGTAGGTGTTTGCCATATTTTACCATTAGAGAGTTAGTGAGTGTGTTGAGACAGTCAATTATTTAGTCAGATGCTGTGGAGCTGTTCCAGCAATCCAAAGCCAAAACTAACTGCAGCAAAAATTAGGTTAAACTATCCCCTATTCTATTAAAACTGGAATCACTTCATTAAGAGTGAAAGTAGGAGGAGAACAGGTTATTTTTAATGAATAAAAAACTACTGACACGACCTTTAATAGACACTTCAGACTAAAACAATCAGTCGTGAAGTTCCTGCGGGTGGCGTTTTGCTTTGTCTCTTGTGTTCGGTTTCTTCTAACTACCACGTTCTTATTCCGTTTGCTCTAAAATAAACTGTTGTTTTCCGCTGGTTACATTTGTTGGGAAAAAAACAAAAACATCACAGTGTAATTCAAGATGTGACAGTGACAACATGCTGCAAAATCCAGTCAGACATACTCTGAGAATTGGTGTATATATTAAAACATACCCAACCAGGTAGAGCGTTTTCACAACTTCAGGATAAGGGATTTATTTTCTCTCTTACTCTTATTTAAATATATTTTTTTACACCGCTATACTATTAAAAATTAGATTAAACTATAAATCGTTATGTCTCTCACAAACAAATCAATGTCTAATTGAGGCCTTTTCTGGTTTAGCCGCCTCAGATGGTTCCATTTAAACCCCAATTGCACATTATTGTCTAAAAATGTAATGCAGAAATGTTTTCTTTCCGTCTCTCAGTCGAAGGAAACTACTTGGATTAGCTCTGGCTTCAAAAAATTAAGAGTCATGACATGTAAGTAGTTTGGATTAAGCTACCGATTTAAATCAGTCGCCTTATGTAGAACAAATACCTTCACTTGCAGTACATACTCTAGTTACATTCAGCTGATCACATCTTTTACTTCTGTTTGTATTATTATTGTATTAGTATTGTTACTTGAGGAGGTTTATTGATATTTGAGAAATGAACTCTCATAATGAAACTCTGGATTTTCCTCCTCTCTCACGCACCACTGTACGTTTGCCGCCTGCAGTTTCCACGCAGCAGCCTCACAGAGCCAGATGTGGTTCAAGTACACACATCTGGAGACGAAAGGTGGAAACTGTGGTTGTGAGTTTTTGCGGATGCACCAACACACCTCGACGCGTACGAGAAGACTGCTCAGGCTTAACCAGCGACCGTTTTTGCTTCTTGATGCTAACGATCTTTATCTCCGTCACAAAATGCCTCAACCCACCGAAGGTCTAATAATATGTTTCCAATTATAAAGTTCTTGACCCGGTGTGACAGGCGTTGTAGGCTGTAGCCCCGTCCCGATCGGTCTTAAACGCCAGTCACAGACCGTTTTAATAAACCATTTTGCCCAGACATCCCTCTGTTGCCGGCTCCTCCCTGTTGTTTTCCAAGTGTCACTTCATAACATCATCCTCCTCTCTGCTTATGTCAAACATAGTCCTGCGGCGGTGGATCGGCTGAAGTCAGAGGTGAGCTCAGTCAGTTGTGTCAGGGCTAAAGATGTGTGACATCTGCACACAGTTCATCATTTCCATCATTTTCCAAAAGGCGGAAAGTAACTAAGTACATTCACCCGAGTACTCTGAAGTCAAAACCACAAGCTCGATTCAAGATTAAGATTTCATTACGACGTTTACATTGTTCAAGAGCTGATTTTGATTTTGATTTTGACTATTACGCTCCACCAAAGAGCATTATTCTTCAAACAATTATGGAAATAACACAGAAAATGTAACTCTCCTGCCCTTGTTTGGTTTTTCCTCAATACTTTTTGTGCTATACCATTAACACCCTACAACCAGTCCTTCTATAAAACAATGACAGGGACAGTGGTAAGGGCATATGTGACTGCTAATAGGCAGAGGATGTGAGGGTGAGTAGCCGGTGCTATTTTAGTCTGAGCAGGGATAACTGGCTGGACTGTGAGACAGCTGGAAACGGTAATGGACAGCGTCTCCTGGGGGTCCTAAGGGTGAGGTCAGCTCCAGCAGGCCGTGCCTCTGCTTCTCAGGCGGGCAGGAAGGGCTTTCAGATGGGGAGGGGTGGACGGAGGTGGGGTGGAGGTGATGAGGACATGGAAACAGTAAAGCAAAACTGGCAAGTGTGTGTGTGTGTGTGTGTGTGTGTGTGCGTGCATGTGTGTGAGAATAGTGGCTGCTACACATGCACCTGCGTGGAAACACACAACCACGTTCACATATCAGAAGCCTGCTGCTGTGAAGCCTGCAGGACACGAAGCTTATCTGTCACCATGACGATAACCCTGATCAGATCTTGGTTCCGTGCGCGCCATGGCAACCGGAGAAATCTCATCAGGCTTTATCAATTACTCCAAGTGCGGCTGAAATTTGAAAACGACGGCGACGACTGCAGCAATTTTGCAGATTTTTTTCCATCAAACATTTTTGTTTTTTTTGTAGTTTGTAGAAACCGTTAAGTATTTGAGAACTACTGACTGTAATGGTGCGTTCACACTACAAGTGAGAGCAACAAGCTATGGCGCATTTTCAATGTAAGCCAGCGTTACAAAGCGACAAGCTTACGTCCGACACTTGGCGCTCGAAGTTGAACTTTGTCGCTCCTGTGCGTTTGCGTCACTAGTTTCGGTATTATATTTATCATGAATGCCCGCTCTGAGCATCCCCCGTTGATGGTGAACGCTTGAGTCACTCTTCAGTGGCATCTCAATGTCGCTGGTAACGGTGACCAAATTGTAGCTTTGTAGACAGATTTTGATCCAAATATAATACAAACTTTAATTGACCTTCCAGAAAATGAGGGACAGAAAAGTAATTTACATCGCAGAAAATACAGAAAAGTCAAAAACAACAAGCGATCGAACTGGACGTTAAGACATAATAAGAATCAAGAAATAAGGACATGTACATTCCTTCACAGGCACAATGCATACTACAGCTTTTCTAATCTAAACGGGTCATCATAGACATGTACGCCTCATCTTTAACATCAGTGCGTGACTCAGACACAACGTGTAAAGGCCCACCTCATAATGGGCCGATATGGCCTACCCACAACACTGACCCAGAAACTATAGCCCTTGTCCCCTTCATCTAGGAAAAGACGTGACAGATAGCAGTTCACAGCGATTATTCTACTCATCTTCTCGGAACAGAGAGAAGCGCTATCTCGCATTAGTGAAAAACGTCTGCAGGTGGTTACCGGACTTCCTGACCGTGCGATACCTGCCAGATAATGTTTAAGTTTAAGAGAGGATATGAAACTGGACTGATTACCAACAAAGATGGGGTTCAGATTCTGCAACGCTCTGGAGCTAAACTGTCTGAGAACAACACGTTTTACTACAACAAGTCCCTCAAATTCAAGCATCTTTCTCTCTCTTAATTTTAGTTGTTGAAATAAAAACAAAATAAGGCAAAATGTGTTCGTGAAGGACTGTCACACAAAGAAGTAACCCATCAAAATTAATGCATGAGTCTAGATCCAGTATATTCTTTCCCAAAATGTGTGTGTGTGTTAAAAGATATGTGTGTGTGTGTGTGTGTGTGTGTGTGAGCCTGTGCTGCCGTATGTCAGTGTGTTTGTGGTATTTAATAGGGTAGTGAAAATCCCAGGAAGGATTTCGGTGGTCCCAGCGTGGCCTTTTGTGCCGTCGGCCAGAGACTGATGCCCAAGGAAGTGAGCTGATTAGGGCTCGTTCACACCGCACAACACAGCGCCGATGACCAGGGCAGGAGCAGGAGGAGATGTGTTTACGAGTCGAGTGTTGTGTTCGAAACTGACACAGTGTTTTAAATACAGAAATTAAATGGTGTTAAAATCTATTTCACCAAGACTTTTCTCTCTTTTTCTTTTTTTTTTTTGTTATAAATCCTGTGTATGTCAGTCACATCCAGTACTGAGAGGTGTTTTTTTTTAAAACACTACGGTATACGGTACCTCTACTGTTCTGCTCTGTGATTTCAAGGTCATGTCCGAATAGTTCAGGAAAACTCCCTCACCTGTCATCCTAGCTGAGAGAGGAAGAAATCAGGATGTAATAGTTTCTGTGCAACACATAGTTTGTCCCCCTCCCCCCAAAAAAGACAAAAGCAATAGGTTGTCAAAATATTTTTGTTCTCAAAAATAAAAAAAATATTAAAAATGAATCAATAATCTACTACATGTTATATACATCCTACATAAATAAATAAATGCCCGTAGGATAAAGTATATTAAATAAATTACAGCATTATATTTTTCAAATTATTATTAAGCGCAAAATGTACTTGAACAGAATATATAATCAGTATTACATTATTGTCATAACAAATTAGAAGGCATTAAAAAAATGTATACTGATCTTTTTATATATATATGCGCATGACAAACGCTAAATTTGCTGAATATCTCACAACTGTGCATCTTTCTTATATAAAAATCCAGTTTTTATCCAATGTGCATCATTTTGTTTTTATGTACTGCTGCAGGGTTTAGTGCTAAGTGTGCACACACACAAAAGCTAGGCTGTCTGCAATCAATCAATCAATCCGTCCATTGGTACACACACACACATTGAGCAGTTTTGGAATGATTTGGCGCCTTGCTCAAGGGTATTTCAGCCGTGGATGTAGAGGGGATTCAAAACAGTGACCTTACAGCCACAAATCCGCCCCCGTAATCTATAGCAACGCTTCATATTTCATAAAGTTTTTATTTTTTAGACAGTATGTTTAATGATTTTTATCATTACACCAATGATAATAACAAAACACTCCAACAAACATACACATTCACATATAGAGAGAAGTGTCACACTTGCAAGCATGAATGACAGGAAATTGCATACCCTACATTTCCCATTCTATGTAAATCCTTTGCTCTATATAGATGCAATGTTCAGACCAATATATGTCATAAAGGGCTTTTATATTCTGTGGAAAATGCCATCCTTATCATGTTATCACAAATAATCAAGAGATACTACAACATTATGTCATTGAGTCCTATAAGGCTGCTTCTCCATGGGACACCTTTTGTACAGTTTCCCTTCATATTTATTAGTGATGATGCCAAATTCTTAGATAAAATCATATTATATTACATTTGAGGCAGTGTGAGGACAGGTTTGCATTAAATTCGTTTCGCTGAGAGGGGTATACATGCAAAATTATATTTCATAAAGTCTAAATAGTGCATCACTTTCTTCTGAAACACCATTGAGTAGAACTAAATAACAGGAAAAGTCAAAACTCCACTCCCCACTGTCAAACGTGACCACTGCTTCTGCTTGTAATTCGGCTCATTGCCTGGAATCATAACACATCCCCAGCGTTCATCCGTGGCAACAGTAAATACAGCAGCCTCGGCTACTCTGGGAGATGTGACACTGTCTATATATTATGGCACAGTAATGCATGCCAGCCCCAGTTTTCTCACTCACTTGTCTTCTTTTCGCCACTTCATTATTCAACCCTGGCATCGTACCCCCGAGATAGAGCACAGCCCTCAGCTAGTGGCCACAGCCCTTTCCCATGATGCTCCTTCCTTCCTTCCTTTGTCCTCAGCCTCTTCCTGTTCTGCTTTCTTCATTCTCCCCATACAAGAAGTGACATAAAAAGACCCAGTCACACATTATGCTTCACTCAGCAGCTCTGTCTGTTACGCAAGGTCTGATTTTCCAGGTACAATCAAACAGCTAATTTTCTCGTTTGCTGAGCTTCTGGTTTTCACTCTGACTTTAGATTATCTCAGGTTTGTAAACAGTCTTCTCAGAGTTCTGTTCGTGGTTGAGGTTTGACTTGGGTTAGGCACAAAAACGACTCTGTTAGGTTTAAGGAACCATGGTTTGGTCGAAAAGGACTTCTTCAATGAAGTCAGGGCACATTTGTTACTATAGTGACATTAGATCTTACTCGGTTTAAGCCCGGGTTGTGGTCATGAAAGAAGTCAACGCTAATTGTTAGCAGTAGTAGGAAATAAATCGGTGGTCCATTATATGTGTAGAGTTAAGTTTTGTTGATCCATCCATCCACCCAAACCTCCTCTACATGTGAACTCTATACTACGCTCGTAGAACCACTAAAGGAGTTGACATATTTTGGCTATATTTGGTGAGATGACTGATCTTCTTGTCCTGCTGATAGCTTACATACAGCAACTATATTTAAATGTCATATATTCACATTCAAGTCTTTATTTTTCTTAGTTAGTCAAAAAAAATAACTGACGAAGGTAACCACGTAACAGGAAAATCAGTGAACAGTGATTGACCTCATGCACGGACCGTTTAGCTGACTGCGATATCGTCATTATCGGAGTTATCTGAGGCTGCTGACATGAAAAAGCGCATCAGTTTCTCCTCTCTGTGACTCTATGACTTTTGTGCGCTCAAGAAACACAGGAAACTAATCCTAATCTCAGTTTCTAGACTGGTGAGGAGAAGTATTGATTTAAGTCTTCAGAAGTCTTCTACAAAATGTGATGTTATCACGCAGTTTGGACGTCAGTTTCAGTTGTTCACCGTCACACTGACATAAATGCCATCTAAAGCCTTGATCTTAACCTTTTAGTTATTGCTTTTATTTGAATACATATATTTAATTGTACATATTTTTTTTTTTTTTTAAAAAGAAGGTTTTTCTTTGGAGATTAATGGATTCATCTTTGAAAAAATGCTCACTGTAATGATTTTTTTTCTTGAGCCTTGGTTTAGTAAGTGGTGTGAAAGACATTTCATCAGTCTGCCATCACTCATGGATGACATTTCTTATCTATATGTGTGTCAGCTTAGGTACCAAGCAGGCTCTGGCTCTAACCTCAACAAACGTGCAGAAATTGGTCATGAACATATCTGAGCTGTGCATTATTCAGACCGCACGGGGGAAGGATTTTCTTTGTCACCATGTTCAAGATGTCAGTAAAGACCAAGCTCAGCCACAAAATAGCACCGATGAGGCTTCTTGAACTCCGTCGCTCCGGTTTAAAGATCATCTCTGTAAACACTGAGACTCCCCACTGAGTGTGAGTTTTCCGATTAGCAAGACGGAAGTACCAGGGCCATCTGTCGAGGTGCCAAGCTACCTGACTGTACGGCCGTGACGCGTGTGATCATGGGCTGAAGTCTTCAGGAACAGAAGACAGGACTGCTAACCTGTCTAAGGCGTTTTCCTGTCTCTTGCTCGTTGCACAATGGGAGAGGATTCAGTTCCTTGAGACCTTGAACAGTAAAGAATAGATAATACTCCTTTGGCTACAAGCTCTTTGTCGGTTTCACAAAGCACAGTTGACGTTTGGCATTGCTATGTCAGAGCATAGTTACTGTTACTTTCATTTCAGTGAAGGATATGCAGTAATAAAATAAAATAAAATACTGCATGATTTAAATGCAGAAGCGTGCATTTGAGACGCCATCAGTCACGATAACCATAAGGTTAAATATAATATACTCTAATGAGCCATAAGCTCATGTCCTCTTTCTCATAAAACTACCGTGTAAAACTGATAACAAGCCCAGAAGGTGAGTAAACTGTTGTGTGTTCAAGAAACACAACAACCATCTGCGATGCAGTTTCCTTTCCACCTCCCCCAGTTCACAGACGTCTTGCAACACAACTGTAAAACAGTTGGTTTTCCTTCTGTACATGTGAAAATGAGGGCGATCGATTGAGCTGGAGCTGAGTGCAGGGAGATGTTGATGGTGTGCGGCTGGGCCCAGAGCGAGTTGCTGGTAGGTCGTCAGGTCGCACACCCACCCACTCCTCATTTCCCATACTGCACTGCTGACATGGCAGAGCTCAAACCAGTGGTAGGCGGCACTTTTTAAGGTGAGGTTTGGGGTTAAGGCTTATTTTCATTATCTGCAAGTTATTGGTTTCAGTTATACTGTATATATGTTTTCTGTTTCTGCGCTTTGCATTTTTCAGCACCACCTGGGGCCTATTAGAAAATGGGGTGCAGAGACTAAGCTAATGCAGCTCTGTGTGTGTGCTTAACTTAACCCACTTTACTAAAGCCAGGTCTACAAACTACTTACAAGCATTTATGCAGTGCTATGTGCACATGTGACATTTTGACTTGTCACAGCAGGAAAAGCACTTGTGGAATTGACAAAATGAACGACATCTCAGTTCCCTTATGTTGCCCAGAAGGCCCTCACAATGAGCCAGCATGCACAAATAGGGGGATTATTATTCCTACAATGGCATGTCAAAGGTTCTTTGGCCTTTTGATTGATTATTACCACTGAGGAAAATGAAACCATGGCTATTTTTCTGATCTTTTGCCCTGCAGAGACTAACAAAAATCTATAGAATTGGATATTAATTGTGGCATGTGAAAAAAAGCTTTTATTTTATTTTTTAACCTGATCAGTACTTGGCGACGCAGACTGTTGTTGTCGTAGCTACAAGAGTCTTTCTGGTCTGGATTTAGGAGGTCATTTCATGGTCGGTGATATTTTAGGTTTTGTTGCATGCACAATCCCATTCATCAGTGCAATGCTGCATTTCCTCTCCAGATGTTACTTTGCATACTTAAAACACTGACTTGGTGCCGAGGTTGCAGACACTGCACAGAACAACGGTACACCATCACGATTTTTCTCAGTCGTCCCGGTTTTGACTAAGTTCAGAGACTTTTCAAACCCGGACCATTGCACAATCACAGCCGCAAGTTCATGAAGTTAAAGGTAAAAGTGTTAACATTTAAAGAAATGCTCCTTTTTTACTTCATTCGTGTTTGCTGCAGGGTTGCAGCAATGCAAGAATGAGCAAATGCTGATTTGCAAAGGCATGCCCAGAGCTTTTTTCTAATAATTGTAATTTATTTATTCTGCATTTTAAAATCAGACAGATTTGACACATAAAACTATTTTGATTCTTGCAAAGAACAGACCCGTTAGTCGTCATGCAAACCTATAACTCAGTGTCTATGTGCAGGTTGAAGCCCATTTTTAAATGATGAAAATTGCTTTAAGGGCACACAACAAAATTGGCACCCACCACTATCACCACAATTGTTCTTGCCTTATCCAAAAAAGACCCAATTTTGTCAATTTTGTTTGGCAGCTTCAGGAGGACAGCCGCGACTTCTTGGACATTTATTAAGAAGCTGACGGGAAGCGCTGAAGCTGCGTCAGCACATCCGAGTGCGGGAGGTCTTAGAAAAATGTATGCAACTCTCCGAGCAAGTTCTTTTTGTCAATGAAAGACAAATGATGGTGATAACTAATCCCCGACGAGCAGAGGACAAACACTGAGTTCGCTTTGAGTATGAGCTGTTGTTGTGTGAGTCAACTCCTCTGTTCTTGTGGATGACTTCTTCTTCTTCATCGCTGAGTCATCTCTTCGTACAAATGGCTGATAGATTATTTATACAGTAATTGAATGAACACAAGAAGTGACAAGACGAGTCGCTAAATATGAGTTTTGTGCAGAGCTCTTGCCTTCAATTTACTGAAACAACAAATTCTGAGTGTGGCTTTGATTTTACATTTACAGCTGCGTGTACACTAGTTTCTTTACACATTCACGGCTTTCAAATCTCATTTCTGACCATCATTCTCAACCTTCATCTCTGTACATGCTGATATATTTAAGCTGACATGAGGAGTCCTTCAAATGGATGCTCTAGCCATACGCAAAGTAACTTTTCCTACGTCGAGACCTCACAGCATGTGTCAAGGTCCAAAAGTTTGAAATACTATGGTTAGAGACTGCATAAAAATGAACACGCTGAAAGAGGTGGGTAGAGATTTAAAAAAAAAATGAGAAATAGAAACTCAGAGGGAAGGAGATGGAAATATCAGATATATAGAGAAGGAAGTAAATTAAGAAGAGATGGATGGATGGATGGATGGATGGATGAGGGAGGGAGTGATACGAAGCACGGAGAGAAAAAGAGAGAGGGATGAGGATGAAGTGTGAGTTTGGCTCAGTGAGAGCAGCTGTATAGAGGACACTGTGGGTGGAAGTGGTAGAGTCGTGGGTGAGCTCAGAGTTTAACTGCCAACCCTCCCTGGTCTCACAAACTGTCCGTCACACACACACACACACACACGAACACACACACACACTCCTGCATGCACAGTCACACACACATACATACATACATGCTGGCTTGCACACGCCACACACACACTTGCATGCAGAGTTTCAACTTGACAACCTGGAAAACTTTCTATGTCGTTTAGTATATGCCAGACACGAGAGGAATCTATCCCTGTAATGAGTGGAGTGCTTTCTGTGTCATCCCGCTCATACTGGGTGTTACATTGTTGGAGACGAGTGCGTTATAGCAACAGTTAAGCTAATGTTGATGTATAAGAATGAGGGAGAAACTACTTCGCACGTGTTTTTCTTTTTGTTTTTTTTGATAATTTGGACACACAAATTTGCCGATGGCAGATGATATTATTCGAGTGGGAGGGTGTGGGTGAGGTGGGGGTTTGCTCAGCTCCTGCCCGTTTGTGCCAACGCGTGTAGTCAATTGTAGGTTGCCGAGACTTCTACTATGATAAATAATGAGAGCAGCGGATCCTGAAATAGAGTACCCCCCCCCTCCTCCCATGTCCCTGTGGTCCGCTCTTGTGAAGCTTTCGTCCAGCCGTGACTTTTCCAAGTGATCCCCTCCCTGCTGCCTCCTCCGTTATGGTTAGCATGCTGGCTAAATCTGTAGCCGTGCGTCTGTAATTAGGCTTCGCCTTTGCTGGATTGAGTGCTACACACTGGCAGCTGGCAGGCCGGGCCAGCGCAAACACACACACACACACACACATATATACGCGCACACTGAAACGCATGAGCGCACGCACCCAGGCACACACTTTATCTCATGTTAAATCTAGAGGGTACGCCAGGACAGCACTGTCTGACAGTTACAGCGCAGGGTGGAGCGCTGGGGTTAAAGAGCAAAACGAGCCAATATGGAGCTCATCATCCTCTCTCATCTTCATCATCATGATCTCCTCTTTCACCCTTTCATTTCTCCACTTACTCAATCTCATCCCTTCATCCTCCCCTCAACCCTTTCCCCCCATTATTACCCCCCTCTATCTTCAAACTGCCTGCCAGCCGTCCGTTTTCTCCCTCCCGTGATTCTCTTCCCACTTCTCCTCTATCACCTCTTCCCCTGCTCAACCCATCCCATCCCAGCGCTGTTGAGTGTAAGAGTGGGCAGGTTGACCTGGCAACACTAAAAACCACGGTAGTTATGAGAGCGTTTTACCTCCGGCTATATATATTATCAACAAAAAAAAAGAAGAGAGAGAAAGAATGGAAGAAAAAAAAAGAAAGCAACGCGTGATGTTACCTCAGCCCTGTTACCACCCAGTGAGGGGGCTCCAGTGCACGGCACATGTAAAAGCACATGCTCATACACAGGTATGCATAAAAAAATACTACTTTGTGGTTTGAGCGAGGTGCAGTGCATTTACATACCTTGCCGCATACATATTTTTCTCACTTCTGACACTTATTAAGCAATTGGTATTAATTTCCTCTCAGAAAGACAAAGAATAACACCAACCTTCCCTCTCGGCATTTATAAAAACGGCGAAACAAAGCCACTGCCGTAATCTGTCCAATAAAATTCAAGTATCTTCCCCAATCAAACTGCCATGAAGATGTTTAAATAAAACACTTCCTGTCCTTTCAGCAGTGTGTGTTTTTCCCTCTCGCTGGCATGCCTCGACACCCGTAACTTGTGCTTTTGTGGCCTGTAAATGGCGGCTTGTTTCTGACAAGGGCCTCTGATTCCCTGTCGTGATCAAAGGCTCGGAGGCCAGTCATTTGTGTCAGCGTGTGGTTTCATCAACTCTGCCAGGACACTCTTGAGCCCCGTCGGTCCCTGTAGTCACATGCCCCACCGGCGGCACGGCTATTTTGGCTGTTCGAACTGCAAAACCCACAATCCTCCACTGACCAGCGCCCTCTCCTCTCCGCTGGCCATAATGATTATGTGGATATTGATAGACCAGGGGGATTATTATCGTTCACTGGATATACTTTTATATTGTCCCGCATGTGACTGGCTCAACAGTAAACAAGTAATCATGAAGGAGTGCTGTATTTTATTTTATTTTTTCGCTCTCCATCTATCTGTGTGACCTGGGTTTGCCCTACAATATTACATTCGGTTTTAGAAGCACACTGTACCGCTGCACTGCAACAACCACCGCTAAAATAAATAAATAAAGTTTTGTGAATTGCGTATTATGCATTAAAAAACTGCAAAATAAAGCAAATCAATACCAAACAAAAATGGCAATTTAATTTTGTCGTTTGGTTCGTTTGTCATTCGCAGCATTGCTCTTTAACTTATTAAAGTTAAAACCTGCAAAATCAAACTTGCACTGAGGTCAGCACCATGCACTTTTGCGTGGAGTGGAAAGCATTCACACTTTACGAGTATAAATAAAACATTATTTAATACAGGAACTCTTGGCTGTACTTTGGAGACCATGGTTAATTAGACAGCTATGAGCTGCAATCTGACCTTTGATGAACCAGAACATATTATATGCTGCATAATTTGAAAATATTCTCTAATACTCTGTGATTTTTTATGTGCCCAGTCGATATCTGGTTCTTTAACACTCAATGTTTAAGCAGTTTCATTTTGTGTTGTATTGAGAACTACAAAAGTTGAATGTGAAATAAATGTAAAGCCTTGCTCGCGTCATGACCTCCTGGATGGCAGTGACTCTACATCTAGGGCTACCTTCAGATGAAAAAATGTAATTTCTCTTAGACCTTGGTTTACAACCAGACGATTGTAAAGTATCTGAAAAATTAATTCTCATCAATCTAAGCTGCTAAACATGAAATATAGCTTTTTTCTAATATGCAAAGCTAAGCCAGTTGTATATTGGTGTCTTTATCTTAATTGTTTTAATATGAATCATATTCACAAATGGTGGAGGTGGACTGTGAGATAATATGCTGTAATGTAGTTACAAGAAAATGTTGACGTTTCCATCTGTCTCAGCCTCTGAATACGTCTTAATTATGCTTCCTTTGTTAACTTACCCAGTCATTAGCTTGCTAAACTGTTAGCCACTGTGGTTTCTATAACCTAATAGTTGCCTAGCAGCAGTCTTCCCGCAACTTACATCGACTGCGACCACAAGCTCACAAGTCCTATTTCAAGTGTAGGCTCCCATCAATCTCTGGTATCACAAAGCACTTATCTTGCCTTTGCATGCTAACATGCTACAACCATGCCTTCTGAACTTCAGATTACCTGCTTGTTAGCAAAATTATTGGCCCAGCAGCTACGTTCTTGCAGACTTTACCAATAATACTACTACCTGAACATCAAGTATGTCATGTACACAAATTCCCAATCAAAACCACAAGCTAGCAGCTGCACCACCATTGGCCTACCTTGGAAAACACTGTCACTGTCAGCATGTTCTTACCTCTGCATTTAGCTAAAAACGCCATCATGCGACTTTAAACACAACAATAAAAGTATTCATTTTGAAGACTTGTTTGTCATAATCTCCTGAGGTAAATCTCTGGCTCTTCAGCTGCTAAATGCTTCATAAGTTCCCCAGCCAGTCCCTAACTGGTAGTGCACTTTGGGTTTTAGAGCTTTTGTAGTATTTACCATACATGGAATAAGCAAAATGTGAATGCAAAATACTAAATTATTAAACAATGGAACGAGAGCTTGAAGCAATCAACCTTCTCTCCCATTCTCAAGAGTTGTTGTCACATCTACCCCAGGTTAATGTATCTGCTGAGACCCACAGATGGATGCTGTTTCTGTTTAAGGGCCCTGTTGAGAAAACCACAACAGACTGATGGCAAGTATCGAGACCGGGTGATAACAGACACCTTAACCTTTATAGCTGTCTCTCTGTCTCTCTGTGTGGAGAAGAATGAATCCTACACCACATCCTGTCAAACCCCACATCATCGTGGCCTCAATGAGACTGCTGCAAACATCAGCATGCAATAAGCAGGGCAAAAAAATAAAATAAGATGTAGGCCAGCGGAAGGATCATTTTGTCCACTTTAAAAAAAAAAAAAAAATGAATTGACAGCAAAATGCCTGAGCGTGGAATCACATCTCCTGCTGTCGTCTTTTTAGCGAAGCACTCACACTGCCTGTCCCACGGTGATGGCGTTGTTTCCCAACCAAATCTCTCCCACCTCCTCTCTCAGTGGGTCAGCTGGGCCCAGGGTGTGTGGGATGTTGCTGTATGTTGAGGGAGAGGGAATCTGTGTGAAAACTGTGTAGGAGAGGCTAAGAAAAACATTACGGCCTGGCAGCAGTGGTGTAGGGAGTGGAGGATGAGGAGGAGATCAGGGGGAGCAAGGGATGGGAACGCTTGGGGGTGGGGGTGGTGGAGTACATGGGTACGAGGGAAGGTAGGAGTTTGTGTTTGCGTGTTCATGTGCGTGTGTGTGAGGGGTGGGGGTGGCTGCTGAGGTAATATCTCTGGGAGTGTGGTTAGATCATATTCCTCTCCCTGTCTTCTCATGCTGTGGGTGGGGCTTTGTGGTGGGGCTGGCTGGAAGAAAAGCAGGGGATGGAGAAATGGAGTAAGAGAGAGAGAGAGAGAGCGAGAGAGGTAGGAAGGAAGGGACATGGTGAAAGACTGGTGGAAGGAGTTGAGAGAAGGGCCGAGGCGACGGTTCTCACTAAAGCAGCAGCAGCAGCGTTACGCCCTTGAAGTGGCAAGACTGGTTCACATGAGCTCTTCTCCTACTTTCACCGCTCATCTTTCTTTGTCATTCAGTCGCAACTAATCTTGCAGTTTAACCTTAAAAATAATTTAGACCGAAAGTAAAACATCTTTAACAATACCAATTATGTAACGTATCAAGCCCTTATAAGCTGTCAGGAAATGACTGTAATTACTCGGTGATACAAAATATATCCTTAAATATATCCATACTCCAACAGCGTCTCTTTGTGTTGGGTAGACAGTCTCCCATTTATGTTCAGATAGAAACATGTATCTCAGTTGTTGTCGGTAGGATTGCCGTGATCATTGGTGGAGCCATTCATGCATCCTAATGACTCCTGGTGAGCCACTGACTTTCCTTTTAGCTACATTCAGGGTCATATTTGTGGTCTGTTGCAAAAGCTGTCTTTTTTATCATGGACTTTGGTACTGATGTTCATCACAGTGTAATATGGGCTTAGCTCAGATTTTAGATCAATCCTTAAATCATGTTAGAGTCTTCTTGGCGTAACCGGTTTCTCTATTTGAAAAGAAAATACCATCAACTATGCCTCTGCTCCACCTAGGTTCATCCTACACAGTATCAGCACATTAGAGTTGCTGGTAGGAACCAATGTCGTGGACTGTGTTTTCCTGCAGAACATCTTTGAGGAACATCACATGTCAATCCACCGCAGCAGTTTCTCCTATTGGTCGACACCTCCCTTGCTTTGCTTCAAAGTTGAGATTAGTTCAATTGGGTACCCACCACTCAGTGTGGCCAAATGTTTTATCACCTGTCATTACAGCAACTCATTGACTCTCCCATGGTTGCTTGTTGCCACATCACTACCAGTCTAGTAATTATTATAAAGGGCTACTCTGACTAAGGACCTCATGGATCTATTACCATAACTATCATTTTCTTGATGTCTTGCTAATTGGCATAAAAGTCAGCATAGACATTCCTAAAGTATTTTCTGCCTGGGATGATTTTCTATTTATTTATTTATTTATTTTAACTTTCAGTGAATACTGTCATGGTTTGTGGTGGAATATGTCTGCATTTGTTATATGTGGTGTGCTTGGCAGAAAACATACAATTACTGTATGGATGATTCCCAGATTTTACATGACAGCTTTGGTGAAACTAACAGTTATCTGTACCATAGCCAGCACTCTCAGGACTTAAGTAACAAGATGAAGATGTCACAAATGCACAATTTTTCTATGTCATTATTTGGGACTTAAACCTTGTTGAAAGGGTTGATGTATTTAACACGATACCATCAAAAATTGAATGGTATAAAAGCAGAGACACTGCCTGTAAATGACTTTCTAGTAATTGCACACAACTGCAAGCCAGCGTTTTATATCCAAGTATATTCACTAAGCAGCGCACACATAAATTCAACAACAGAAGATGTAGTGTTAAATGCATCCACACTAATGAAGATCCACCACTCTGGTGAATGTTGGTCATTCTTCTATTTCCTTATCTCTTTTATTTTCCCATGATATCGAAGTCAGTCCACCCTCAGTTAGCACCCCACTCAATCCATCCAATGAACTATTTGCCCACCTTCTCTCAGCCAATCATTCCCTCCTTCCTGTGTTTTAAAATCAACCGTTGCGCAACCCTCTTCCTCCCTATCCCTACCTTTCCATGGTCACCATAGAAGCCTTCTTGAGAGGTCTCCCTTAGCCACCTGCCAACTTCTTCTTCGTCTCCACCACCACAAGCACCTACACTCTGGATTGTCCCATCCCTATCTACCTTCATCGCCTGGGATTTGGGCCTATGCTGCCGTCGCTCTCGGAGTCTAACTCCTTTACTATTAAGTTCCACATTCTTTAATAAATGTTCATTCTTCACCTACTTGATCTTTTCTTATTGAACTATTATTTTACAGTAGCGTACACTGTATTTTACAGATGCCGAGATGACTGTTGCGCAACTCAACAGAAGACAATGGCGCAATATAACATCGATTAGTAAGTGTTCAAAGGGAGTTGTGGTTGAGTAAACGAGGAGGGGATTTCAGATTTCCGACACAATTAAGGTCAGACAGATTCCCTGTTAGTGTGTCATCATAACAGCGTGGTTCCGTCTCTATGGCGAATCCTAAACATAGATCGTCACTGGCTTTACGTCTATCGTCCCTTCAACTCCTTGCAGTGTTGCCCCCATCCAATCTCAGTTTCATCACAACTAAGTGAAGTTGGACATGATATACTGTGAAATATCAACACTGGATGATGTTACAGTTGCAGTACAGCCACAAAAATACTATAGGCTATGAATACATACAGTGTAGTGCAAAGATATGTATTAGTTTTCTCATATAGAGGAGTTCTAGTAGCCAACAAACACCATAAATGGATAGTTTGACATATCTGAAAATACACTTAACATTCCTGCCAAGACAAAGCTCTCATTTTTTAAATCTGTGCCATACTGGTGACCTGTCCAGGTAATAAAGTGCTCCACAATCTCCACAACGTTAATAGCTACTGAGGACTCAAGCGAACAGCTCTATTACTTTTAAAGCTGAATTTTAACACACAGTAGGTTAATGTTGAGTTCATCCCTCTCAGTGGTAGTTAATCTCACTCATGGTCAATGTGCAGGAGTATTAAATGGAAAATACCACGTTTCTGAAGTTTGAGCCTTGCCTGTTATTCTTTGGGGGCATGCAGCGCGCCAAGGACTCCTTTGCAAAGTTCTGCTAGAGTAAATCAGTTCACTGTTATAGCTGAGCTCTTAATCCATCCCTCTGTCACGATCACCTTTCCCTTTTTTTTGTCTTCACGTCATTCCTTCAAGAAATGCTGGCGTCTTCCCCGTTTCTGTTTTGGTTAGGCACGCTGAACTGGTTTTCTATCATGTTTACAGTGGCCCATTTACAGTTGAATGATGAGTGGAGATGTCTTAGCCCCTAAACCAACGTATACCTGTCTTACCCGGCCATACCTGCCAATTCCACTTTGTCACGAACACTCACACCTCTGGGTGTGTCTCTTTATTGTGTTTTTACTGCCTACTCATACCAAAAATGGGCATTTGATTGTTAATGCAAAAAGCCATGCCAAGGGCTGTCAACCAAGTGGTATAGCAGCTTATGTGAAGAATACAAGCATCACAGTGCACTGCACAAACACAATATTCATTGCATATTGGAAACGTCTATATTTCAATTCCAAAATCTATATTTAAGCTCACTTATTTAGAGTGTTTCAAACTTCAGCTCGTTCCAGAGTACAGCGAACACTGGTCTGAGGTTAGTACTTTAGAGAAGCCCCTTGACACTGACCTGATATACAGCAAGAAAGCTATGTTCTTACACTGATCTCACCCCCACAAGTTTAAGACTACTCTATATACACATACACTTGCTTTAAGAGCACAAACAGTACATCCTGCAAAATTAAAACGCATTGCACAACTCAAGCATTACCTGTCACATCCATTAAAGATCAGTCCTCTGATTTAGCATTGGTCTTCTTCCACAAACTTCTTCCACGCTGATGTTTCAGCCCAGAATGGCCAAATAAATGCTACCGCAACGCAGAACGTCTTACATGGAAGCTACGACCTGTATTTTTAAACACTGAGTCAATCAGTTTGGAAATTGACCGCCACCACGGATTCTCCTACATGCTACATACAGGAAATGTAAAGGTAGCCTCCACTTTTACTCAGATATTTACAACCTCCTGCCTCTCTGCTAGAAAATCACTGCAGTAGAAACATCCTTTTACCGATTTTGTAATGTGCTGTCTTCAGATGTTGTGTTATGTTGTGTTTATTCACGTGAAATCCATTTGAAAACACTGATACTACCATCAAACTCATCTTTTCATTATGTCTTTGCATTTCTCACACCTGCTTACTAAAGTTAGCTTGCTAAACGGTTAGCCGTGATATTTGCTAGTAGCTTGCCAAACTGTTGATGCCTCACATTTGCATAGGAGTAGTATTTTCGTGACTTACAGCCGATGTTACCCCTTGTACACCAAGTTATTTCTGTTCCTGACTTCCCATGGCTCACAAGTTACACTAGAAGGCAGCAACTCTATTCCACACAATGCACAATGCTACTAATAACACCGTAACACCATTTGAGGTCAGACCCAATGGGTGCTGACTCACTTGAGCGAACATTGGACAGTTACGTCTCTCCGAAGCTATCTGGTGAAGCTGCAAACGTTTGCTTTAATTAACGTGAACTCACATCAGTCATCAGGTCATCTATGCCCGAACCTTGAGAAGTAAAGAGACCTGACCAAAAAAAAAAAAAAAAAAAAAGTTGGTGATGTTGCAAACTGGCGCCTCCTACACACACCTACACACTTGTTTACAGCCTCCAGTTTGAGTTAGATTGATGGACCAAATTTTACTCTTTATAGAGAGGGAGAGAAGACTAGAGAAGTGAATATGTAAATATATTCGCCTGTAATTTCAGTTTTAAATTAGAGGTAGAAGCGGTCATGTTTTCGTGGTTTTCGGCATGTCTCTGCTGATTCATTGGGCTCAGGTTTTCTTTTAGATTACTCCGTGTTTTAATAAATGCATAATACAGATTCTTTATCAGTTAAATAACTTAATTTTAGCATCATATTTTCACTGTCTATATCTTACTTAACATCACAAGTGTTTGATTAGATACCAGAACTCAGTATATGCTTCTCTTGTTCTTTGATAAGCATTTGCATTCTGGCTTTAAGATAATATAGAGTCTCCAACAAAGTATGCCACCTAAATAAATTAATTTAATTTCCCTCCAACGGTGTGGGAACAGACAAGCCTACAGTATAACCAAAAGAAATAACAAAAGCTATTCACGAAACAGATTTCATCACTCAAAGCATGGCCGGTAAGCAGAAACAGGTCTATCTGACAGATTTGGAGGATAGGATGGTGACACCCACTCCACAGGTGGCAGAATGAAAGCAACAGCAGCATGTGGGTGTAACTTAGAGTTGTTGTTCTGTGTACTGTAAGCCTTCGTCATTGTTTTATTCAAGGGGGGCGGGGAGGGTCTGGCACGCCGGACCCCCCAACTTCATGCACTTGAAACATGGGCAGGTGAGCAGACGCTCGCAGAGACACAATTAAAAATCTGGGTTTTAATCAGCGTTAGGGGTGATATTTATGCAGAGGCCGTAGTAGGGGATTTGTTTACACTTGAAAACAGAATTTGCACAAGATTATTCACGTTGTTTTTGATAATCTAAATTCTCAGACCTCTCTTTTGCTCTGCTGCAGTGCCCTTGATGCATCTCCTCCTCCTTAAGTTTCTCAGAAGCCCCAGTAATTAACAGGGTGGTAAACCTTGCCAATGGATTTATGCAAATTGAGATGACCCACCACATCTTGTTTGTTCAAAGCAGTTATGAGAAGAAGTAAAAAAATGTTGTTTGTTTGTTTGCTTTTACAGAGCACTTATAGATTATTACTATGTTGGGAGGGGTGGGGGTTATGGAAATAATGCCATGTTTTATATGCCATGGTAACTAAACGTGCATGGTAACTAAATGCAGAGTTTAAATTTTAACATTGTCATAATTACATTCCACAGTTCGTGTTTAATAGCCACAAACAGCACATGTTCAGCCAGGATGCACTAGTTTGGATTCAGCTCAGCCTCTGACTGATCTCACTACTCATCTCTAACGCCATGGTCGGTCACGTATCTCCCGCTTCCTCCTTGTCAATGTACGTTTTTGAAACAGACTTTTTTTGCTCAGTCTGAAACATTTTCAGCTTTTGCAGATGTGTTAGTTTCCACCACTGTAGGCAAATTCGGGTCAGGTTATGTCTTACCTTTGACTTTTCTATGCATTTGCACTACATCTTACACCTGTACATACAGCACTGTCCTTGAATTCATACAAGAGTACCTTTTTTTTTCCCACCAATGCTCTGCTGCACATAAATCGAGACCGTCTCCACTCTTCAGTGTGTTCATAATGAAGTTAATTATAAAAAAATGAAGATAATAATAGTTTTGGTGTTTGTGTTCAGGGTTTGAAATCTCAGAGAGGTCAGAGAGTTGTCGGAGGTGAGGACGTTTATTTTAATAGCGCTTCCTTTCCTAAAGAACTTTTCTTCTTCTTCTACATTTGCTTCTCTCTTGTTGCATTATGTAACTCTATTCAATCGTTATGACATTTGACATTATTCTAGGACAAAAAGGAAGACAATCACCAGGACAGGATACTGCACAGGACCAAACATAAAATGGTCCAACGTCTGCTGGGGGTGCACATCTGTAAACAAATACCGTGCTCTAAGATCCAACAAAATACTAAACCAGAAAATAGGCCAGGGCCATTGTAATGTGAACTCACACCGGTACGTGTTAAAGACTAAGTATAGCTGGGTCGAACTCTTATCTCGCTGCCCATTGCTCCGGAAACCTGCAGTTAAACTTCCTGGAGCTCAAAGCTCACAGTGAAGTCGATGTTCTGAGTACCTGCAAAACCTGCCTGCCATCCTGTATTGGTATGACATAGAGGATAGGAAGTTGAAATAATTTCCCTCCTCCCATGCCAAATCATGACTTGGTGGCTCATCGATCTGCACTTACAGTAACAAACATGTGATCTTGTTTCTGGTTCTTCCTGTTGGAAGTTGTAATATTTTCCCATGTCTGAGTGGCTTTCTTCCAACACACACAGCTCAGAAAGTTTAGACAGTTGCTCCCAACCTCCTCAACTAAAGGCTAACTAAGAGAAATCTGTGATTTTGCATTTATCGTAAGTACTAAGGTAAAGTCAAGACATGTCTAACAAGAATGGTGCTGCAATGGTGTCTGGAGATCAGAGGTGAGTATCCAGAGCGTAGACAATCTGCTGATGTCACTTCATTCTGTAAAAGATTAGTGTGTATTCCAAATATGTACATCATGTACAAGTTGACAGAGAGGTAGAGTACAAAACAATTGCAGTACAATTTAGACACAGAAGAATGCCGTCATTACAGGTGTCAAGTGCTGCCAGACAGCAAATAGTTGCCGTCACTTTTCTATTTTGAAGTGCAAGGTGCAGCACTGTCTTCCAGCTACTTCCCAATCAACTTCCCACCACGTACAATCTACACCTGCTGCCACGTATACATTTAAAATAATGGTGGGCGGTGGTGGCCAACGCTCACCTTCCAGAAATCACCTCTAGTGTTGATTTCCGGATCAATATTTTGATTCCCCCGGCCTCCAGGTTAGGCTTAAAATAACTGAGAGCAATCATATGCTTTAGTTTGCTCTGATTGATCGACCACCTCTCCAGTACGCGTCCAAGCTCGTCCAGGATGCGAAAACACACTAAATTAGCTGCTCTTTGACCCCGGGGGGTTTTTGGCCGCAGCAGAAAAAGGTCAAGTGAATGAATAATTGACATGGATTAGGAAACAGTTGACAGTAACGCTGCAACACTATCATTTTCCTTTTATCTCTGTCTTTGGTCTTTACCAGTTACTGAGGGAAGTACCTGGCTCTTTAGCTGCTAAGTGTCGCTTGGGGCATTTAGTGTGAGCTGGGAGAGTACAGAGGACGAAGTTTTGGAAGTTTTTCTGAAGCAGAAGATTTGACAACTGCGAACCAAAATAGTAAACGTGTGAGGAGCTATACATTTGGGTGAGGGTCATTAGTTTGGGTCTGACACTTTCTAGACACTTTAAACAGGCAAGAATTCAACTTCAACATGAAAAGACACCCAGCCAAGCTTTACAATGACTGATAAAGTGAGTACATTTTGTCATTTGGGGAACCATTAGACCCCGTGATGTGTGTCGCTCGTGTGTCCCTCAATAGGACACTTTCAGCAGCATTTACATGACTGATTACACCCTCTTATTATATTCCCATTATGCCGCATTACGGGCTTCACAGCTGCACAATGGTTCCTACATCCTGCCAGGTACGAACTGGTACACTGAGGCACACACCCAAACACACTCAGATACTGTCACCGACTCTCTATCGCACCACCTTTCTTCAACTCCTTTCACTTCTACCCTGATATGTCTTTTGTTCGATACCTGATATGAACCCCTCCAGCTCCTGTTTGGCAAAGGCAAAGGCCCACCCACTGGTTCAACCCTGCATTATGCTGCAACCACCTCGTCCCTGTTTTTTTTTTTTTTTTTAAACCTCAGTCATCCAGCTGCACACAAGCCTCACTTTGGCTGTTTTATTACCAGCTCCAGTCTCGCTGCATCAATTTTCTAACCCTTGCTCCTGGCTTGGCCTTTGCCCCAGCTCTCCAGTGTTTTCCCTGTCTCCAGACCTTCAGGCCCTGGTCAGGCAGCCCTCCATCCCTCTCTGTCCTCGAGTTCTAGCCCCAAGGCTCGGCTCTGTCTATACTCATCCATAACCATACCACCCAGTCCAAGCTTGCAAGCAGTTTTTTAGGCTTGGCCTGCGAGAGCGAGTGTGTGTGTCACTCCCCTCCCCTAAGCACAGGTGGACTTGTAGGGAACGCTGCCAAATAGTTTTGGTTTAGAGGGAGGGAGGGGTGTTGGCTGAGGCTGGTGGGTGTAGCAGTTTTTTGTTTTGTTGTGTTTCTTAGATAACCGTTTCATGGAACCGTACCTTTTCACTCCCCCAAATCACTGACACACCTTCAGAGCAAATTTGAGTCTCTATCTTGCCCGCTCTCACTTTCACAAGTCTACCACTGCTGAGACAGTGCTGGGTTTCCTGAGAAGGAGTGAGTGCACGAGAGAGGAACTGAAATCAAAACTTCTCTTTCTAAAAGGTCAGTAACATCTTGCCTCTTTCATTCTTTCCTATTTCCTTTTTTCTTTCTCTGTCACACTAGTATTTCCTCTTCTGTAAAAAAAAAAAAGTCATAATGAGAGGTTTTTATTTTCTCTCTGTTGTGAAAAAAGTTTCAAATCATGCAAGCGCTGTCGGCTACCCACTAAGAAGCAGAATCTAACTAAAGGATGGCTGACCTTTTGTGCAACCAGGTTTCTCTGTGTTCCCAATTTAAGTTGTAAATCGCTTTTTTTTATGATGGGGTATACAATACAGACAATAACGTCCAGAGGTACCTAGACACTTTCCTGTGTGTATCTTGCAACAGATGCGAGCAAAGTGAAATCCTCCCTCTTCACATACCAGCCGCACGCTGAGGAGGAAGCAAGTGAAAGCATGACAAAGCTGGAACAGACCGAGAGACCGATATCACTTTTACTTGTTAATGTCAGAGCAGCTTGTTTAACTGCACGAGGATTTACTGCGCGTGACGTCTCGCTCCGTGTGATATTTTTCATTGCAAGCCGCGACGCGAAGAAGCTGCGCATGTGATCGCGCGATTAGGCTGAACGCGGTCCGAGCGGATGACGACTCTTAATTGACAAGGTGGCAGTGAGCTACAGGGGATAACAGCTGTCCTCCAGGAATCAGTCAGCGATCACTTAACCTTATTCTCAACTTCGGTTTCTCTGCGCAACAGATGTGGGGGCAGGGATGTGACATTCAAAAAATATTTCCTGTGACTTCGCATCAGATAGGATGAATTACTGTTAACCTTTATGAGTATTATTAAAGTAAGATAATAAGTCTCATCGCCTCATCTTTCAGAAATAGATGTTGGAATTTTCCACAGTGAAACCCGAGATATTATAATTGAGTGTCTTTCTAAGAATTTGCACTACATTTTCATATTAGTAAGACTGGCATTATCCTAACTGATGAAGCTCAACGTGAAAAGACGTCTG
Source organism: Planiliza haematocheilus (assembly GCA_005024645.1). Classification (NCBI taxonomy): domain Eukaryota; kingdom Metazoa; phylum Chordata; class Actinopteri; order Mugiliformes; family Mugilidae; genus Planiliza; species Planiliza haematocheilus. Next base: position 5,382,789 of record SRSE01001181.1, read on the forward strand.
CGATTACTGTACATCTAGAGCTTAATGCCAACATGCCTGTGACTGTTCAGTTCCCAGGACTGATCTAAAAACAGTTGTGGTCTAACTCTAATGTGAACCACATTCTTATCATCTTCTTTATCAAGCACGTAGTTTGTTTCCGTTATGGGTAATATGCAAATGACTGAAAAACTAGAAACAAAAAAAAAAGTATTTCCTAAATAGCACATGAACATTGCACACTCCCTGGTTTGAAAGACTTTTATAGCAGCATATAAATAACTGATGCGCTCTGGTTTGAAGCCTTATCAGCCTCCATCATTAATGAAAAAAACAAAAACCTATAGAGTTGTCTTCCTGTAGCAGTGTGGGTTAGATGGGGATAAAATCATGTAGACAGTACCACACCTATTCTCGTCACACACCCTGACTACAGCCCTTCTGTCTGCCTCTTTTCCTCGCCAGGATTATCTGAACTGAACCTGATCCTCGCTCGTCTTTTGTTACGAGACCTCTTTCAACGCTGGCGTGTTTAACAAACATTATCCGAGGCAGATTTTTGTTTGCGTTCGTACAATCTCGCCTATAGCGCTTTACGAGAAGCAAACATTCGCGTCACTCTATAGAGGAAGCGACCGAGCGATTCTGTGTCAAAGCATAAGTTCTCGACTGAGAGACTTGAGTGTCGTGGCTGAATGTGTCAAAGACGTGAGGATGTGGCTTCATAATAATTGCAAAATTATGCAATGTGTTCATTATGAGACTGACAGAGTGAATGAGTCCACACGCCTTCTTCCCACCTGACAGCGTGTGGGCATGCCCATGTAACAGCATTTACACTGAGCTACACAATTCAGTCTTAACCTCACATGACACAGAAGCCATCGTGTTTTTCAAGTATTTCTCAGACGCAACCTGACCAGTTAATTAGATGCGTGCCCTCAAAACCCCTCCACTTGTGTTTTCGTGTCAGCGCACATAATGCATGTATGTGTTTGTATGTCTGCTATGGCGGAGAAGCCGTTTGTGTGTGCATGTGTGCGTGTCCGCCCTCCTCCGTAGGATCGAGGTCCAGGTTTTGTTGTGCGGAGTTGGGCTGGGTGAGTAAGCCGCCCCTCACAGATGAATAGAGGATGGGAGGAGGCTTGAAGAGGCTGCCGTGGGTGGGAGGCCCGAGCCCTGCCAAAAAAGCTCCTTCTGTGGGATTTGTGTACTTTTGCGTTCCTCACGAAACGCAGCGCCTGGCTAAAACGACAAAGCAGCCAGGGAGGCAGGCACTTGCACTCCCAGAGGTCGGCTCGATCGCACCCTCTCTGCTTTTTGAGCTTTCCAGTTACAATTTCCAGCGTTCTCCACTTTTTTCCCTCCGGCCCCGCTGCTCCTTTTCATTTCTGGGTTTTTCTTCAACCTAATTACTGATTTTACTTGACAAATTGCCCCACTCTAACGCTTTACCATCTCAAATCAAATAACGTGGACTTAAGTTATTTGTAATATTGAAAATTTGTTTGCTTAATATTGCTGTTTGTGACAAGCCCTGCAAAAATTAGTCCACATACAACTAGACTACTGCCTCTGAGTGATATTTTCTGATATATATTTTCTAGCAAAAAAAAATATACTTGCTTTAAACACAATATTTTTGATTTAATAGCTCACTAGTGCATTTAAACATGTACTATGAGTTCCTTACAGCAGCTTTCTCACCTTTAAAGTCACTAAATCACAGTGTAAATGTGTCTTGTGGTTGTTTTTGTATTCTTAGCAAGGTCAGAGTAATCATAGAAATATTTCTGTCATATATTCAACATCTGAAATGTCAGTGGCAGCCACAGTTTGTTAATGTGGTCGTGCAGAGAAACGTTTTACATACAAATTGTGGGTGTTTCCTGAATGTTACCTAGATAATATGAAATAGGTCCCCGTAACCACTGGCAACCCACCCAGCTTTAGCCGAGTGACAAGTAACAAAGAGACATGATTCTCGGCTTAGCAATGAGGCGAAATGATCAGCTAGCAAATTAGAAAATTAAAGCTCTGCTCTTTGCCGTAGAGCACAGTTGCAAAGGCGTTGCAGGAAACATATAGACCCGAATGTCATTCAGCGTCAGGGAGTTAGATGAAGAAAAGAAGAAAGGGAGAAAAAAGAAAAAAAAAAGAGCATGATTTCATAATGTCTAAAAGAAAGATCTGGGTTGAATAAGTGGGTCCACCCACCTGTGTGTGAGAGGCAGTGAGAGAGAAAGCAGGGCTGGATGGCAGTTTTAGAGACATGAGTGTGTGGGTTAGGCTAGCTGGCCTGCTTATGCTATCTAATCACTGGGAGAGAAAGGAGAGCAGCATGCCTTGATCCACCCACCCACCCCAGACAAACAGCAGTTAGCCTGCTAAGTACTATATGTGGTCGCCTGCAGCTCTGGGTTGTACATGGGGGAACGGAGATAAAATGTGACAGAGTCTGCAGGTAACAGACATTCAGCACAATTATGTCTCATTCTGAGCAGAGGAGAAAGAGAGATGTGTCAATTTGGAAGCCACTATGGGTCAATTGCATATGAGAGAGTGTGTGAGTGTACGTCACGCTCGGTGTGTGTCAGCGGTGGACATGTTTGCTAAAATTCAGCAGGTTTCATGTAGAAGTAAAACTAATGAGTGCTCGCCGAATTAGCTAAATTTGTTTTAACCAATGACAGTGAATAAACATTGTCTCTGAGCAGGTTTCTTAATGTGAACTAATTTATATTATGTTAAATTGCCTTTGTATCACAGGCAGCTTAGTTACCTGTGTGATACCTGAGTGGGTGGGATGAGATTGGTCCAAAAATAGCTGACCTACACATCACACTTGTGTATTTCTGAGTGTGGTTCAATGAGGTCCGCAACCTCGTGCGTGTGTGTGTGTGTGCATGCGTGTGTGTGTCATGACAGGCATCTGTCTCCCCTGCCCTGCAGCCTGACTGGTTTTAATTAGGAGGTGCCAGAGTGCCCGAGGGCTCTCCTGCTGACACACACACACGTACACACGCACACACACACCACACACACAAACATGCATACTCACACACACACACACACACTACCCGAGGGCAGACAGAGGCTGTCCCACCAAGGCTGGCCTCCTTCTCGTTATCACCATAAGGAGTTGTCCTCATTCACCTGACGACCCTCACAACATGCACACACGCTCACACACAAACACAGACACAAAGCCAATCAGATGAACATAACACCAAAATGCATTGTGAAGACGTTCTTATTTCTTGTATATTTAGTTTGCAGTATTTTAGTGAAGGCAGGAAAACAGAATAAGTGGCGTTAAAAATAAAGAATAGTAACGTTTGTCTTCAAGAAATCAATCTAGCCAGTCGAGTCCGTCTTAAACATAACAATGGGTTCATTCTACTTGTTACGGCCACCTGTACAATACTGTAACTCTCTCTCAGCACTCGCAGCTCTAAATATGCAGCTTGTGTACTTTACCTCCCTTCTGGCAAAGCTTCCAATACTGATTAGGTTGTTTGAAAAGAAGTCAGAACAGGAGAAAGTTAAAGCACAAACAGACAAGTCAGCAGAAAGGGAACGCCCTCACCTCACTCACCCGAATGGCATGCTCCAAGGTGAGTTCTAATGACCCCAGCGCAATGACAGATGGGTGTGTGTCTCTTTTGTCTATGCCTAAGCGAGGCAGCGTGTACAGTGGGTTTGTACACCTCCCTTTGCGTTTAATAGCAACATGGCCTCTGTGAGCGCCGTCTCCGTCCTTGGACTTCAGGAGGCAGGGGCGCAGACCTGGGAGGCTGCTGCTATGCCCTATCTCTGGACTGTGTGGGGGATGATCGCCTCCCTTTCCTGCTTCTCTCCCACACCAAGCCACACCTGGCCTCCAAGACTCCGGGGTAAAGGGCACAAGTCAGGCTGGTTGTGTTTGTCTGCTTCTATTAATCCTGGGAAGGTCTGCTAAGCACTCCCCTTAACTTGATTTCTGTGTTGTTTTACCACTGGTACATTTTCAACATGCAGGGCCGACCAGTTTGTTAAAAGTTGCCAGACAACTTTGACGAAAGTCGGAAGTTTGATGATTAAACTGCTGAAGAAACCCCTTTCTGTTGCCTCAAGTCACAAACTTGACATCTCTATCAAATCAATGAAATATCAAACACCTCCCTAGAAAGACAACTTCACCTCACTGCGACAGACCACAACCACTGTCTGATGTCCACGTCCACTGCCTCAGTCAGTTCAGTGGTCATACACACCATCTACTCACACAGAGATATCACACATCCAACTAGAGTTTTAGCAGTACAGAACAATGCCGATATACCGGTGCAGAGTATAGCCTTGCCTACTGCCCAAAAAGGTAGGCTATGCAAAGCCAAATGTAAGACAAAGGGGATATCAAAATAAGGGAATTTGAATAGATGTGTGTGCAGACAAGAGGTATATTGACGCAGCATCACTGGGGTTACTGTCTGTCAAACAAGTCAGACAGTCTGGGATCCCACAATAGGGCTTTCTAGAGTAAGTAGCCAAGGGAAATAATAGTAACAGCATTAGGTTGGTAGGTCTTACCCTTAATGCAAGTCTGTGAATGTCCTTTTGTTCAACTGACACATGCAAATTGGTGCTCTGTGATATGTGGCTGTAGCGCTGCTACAAGACAGTCTGAGATATTCTGACGAGGTCTTCTCAGACACACTGAAAAGGGGCTATTTTAGCTCAGATTCAGGCTATTTGCTTCTGTTGCAAATCTGCTTGCCGTGTTTATGATACTGTACAGTAAGACAAGCTGACAACAGTGTCAAAGTCTTCATGATGTCAACTTTATGTAATGATTCTTCACACCCCATCCCCCCCTCCAACGTGCCAATCTGGTGCCCTGGTACGTGTCTCTTGCTGGGAGCAGCAGGTGGCAGTAAACAGGTACGCTGAGCCACCAGTCTGACAGACAGACAGACAAAACAGATGACTCTTACTCAGCCCCTTCAATCCTCAAGTCTTCTAACTGTGAGCGGCAAGACTCGCTGCTTCTTGTTGTCTGCACCCTCCACGCTCGAAGAGACGGAGGGGACGAAAAGGAATCGATAATGAAAAAAGAGGTATACATCACTGAAACAGATATTCTTTTAGGTTTTAAGACAACAATGAGTTTAAAAAAAAAAACATTCTTCATGGTATAAATCTGTCTTGCAGCATTCCTGCGTAGTGCGACTAAATGAAATTGCATTTTCATCGCAAAACCAAGCCATTACACACACACACACGCTCGCATATATCAGCACCATTCGATGACGGGTTTCCGTCAGTTTAGCACACAACAGTTTGCAGTTCAAAAGCCTGCAGCTTCACCAAGTTTAGAACAAAGCAGGTACCACTTACGGTGTGTGTTGCTATGGTGGTGGCAACGTGTTTAGAACAGATAGCTGATCTTATAGAACGGCAAACGTTGTTTTTCTGGCCGTCTGGCTGGCCTGCTAGCAGTTAGTGGCTAACCTTGTTTATATATACTAGATGCCAATGTGAGCTGGCCTCAGCTCTCACCCTGTACAAAACAGTGTAAACCACCATGGGCATGGGCTGTGGTTTGCTTCGGTCCATGTTTTCCCCAGGGGGAAGTGGGCATAGCAGTCTGATGTACACTCTGATGTTGACTTGTTTGTGGAGGTTAACTTGACACAATTTGATCACAGCATGATTGTCGGTTGTGATAAATGGATGGTTAGACATATTTCAATAGATTTCCAGTTCCAGTAACCACCAAGGAAACAATGGCTCAATGCATATTCTACCTTTAGAAATCAAAAACTGGCAGGGGGGTTTATTTAATTTAGTTTTATTGTTTACTTTAAACGTTTTGCTCTCAATTTACTTTGACAAAATAGCTGTAAAGTGCAAAATATAGACAGTGAAACCTAAATGAACAAAAGGGCGGGGTTTAGTTGCGTCATACAGTTAAACCCAATGGCCGTTTAGATCCTGTTAATGTGCTATATCATAACATTTGGCTTGTCTGTGACAGCAAAGGAAACCTGGGTTCTCCCCTTTTCTGTTTCTACTTCAATTTCTCACAATCACACACAACATAGGAAGCAGCCTAATGAGTAAGTAAGTCATTCTTCCAGTTTTCTTGCAGTGAACTTCTTCTTTCTTGACGTTGAGCATGTCCTCAAATTTCCTTCTAAACTGATTTCCTCTCCTCGGCTGAACCCTATAGCTAATGACTTATTTCTACACCTTTCTACACAAACTTCCTCCTCCTCTCCACAGACTGAGGTGGTGGTGTGCTCACCAACTGTTACCCGGCGCTTTCTGACTCAAAACAGGAATCTAACGTTGGCCTTATGCTCCTCTCAAGCTGGTTTTTGAAACCTTGGTTTAAATAACGGTTCGACACGGACGAAAATAAGTCCATACGCAGCTGCTTGTGATACTTTCATTGTGGCTGAATCATGTCTGAGATGTAGAGGTAATATTTCCTCTCAGATTAACACCATTGATTGAATCATGCAGTGTTACAGGGTTCCCATACCCAGAGTGGGTTGTTTTATTGTGTCTTTCAATAATTAGTCTATTGTGGTTTCTATGGGGGTTACATGTGCTCATCGCTGTCTTTCTCTGAATCGCAAAAGTCTCAATACTTTGTTTAATGTCACTGTTATGATAAAACCTACTTTTGGGTGAGGTGGTATTTAAAAGAGAGAATAGCAGTGCTCAATTTAAAACAGGTGTAAACTGAAACTAAGTGGGTTTAAGTTGCTCTTTGTGCTTACGAACATCTCGCCATCTCAGCTTGAGACGAACCAACAGAGGTGCACAAAGCAGTTTTCCAACTCTCTTTCCCTCTCGTTCTCCTTTCTTTTTTTACCCTCCCTCGGTCTCCCCAAACAACCCCTTCGAGTTTCTTTGCCCCGGTCCCTTTATACCAAAATCCACTCGAACACAACTAAAAATTCATTTTGTCTGACCTAAATCAGAGGGTGTCTGCGCCATGGGCTTATTACACACTGCGCTTAAACTTGTGTTGTGGAGGAGGATGGGGTATTATTATCTTCCAGCTACCCACCCTGCTATAAAAACTAGTGGTGCGACATCTCCACAGCGCAGTGCTGCTGCCCTCCCTCCCTTCCTCTCACTCTCTCGCTCGTCCTACATGAGCTACACACAACAGTGAGCCTGACTCTAAACTCCACACTAGCCACTCAGCTACACAGACAGACCCAAGAATCACACTCTGCTCGCCTCTGTTGCGCTGCTTTGCTTCTCTCCATTGGATATTCTACTCTGTTTTGTTTTTTTCTTTTTAATTTTTGTGAATGGGCATCAGTGCCCAGTGTGAGGAGCTTGTGAATGGACTGACTGCTTGCCTGCCTGCCTGACTGACTGACAGACGAGCAAAGAGCGCGGCAGCTGTGTTTCAATTAAAGACAGCGATGCTGAGAGGTCAAGCGGGGAGCAACAGAGCCGCGAAGTAGTCTGGAAATACAGACACGTGAGGGGAATCGAGAAACTGAAGGCACGGTAGGTGACGGCTGCTGAGTGCTGTGGAATGCTGGAGAGCGTATCAAGACATGTGTAAATTTATGTGGATGCCAGACTTGTGGAGCATGCACAAGGGTGTGTGGCTATAGATCTGTAATAGTTCGTATAGCACTGTTACAGAATGTGTGTAACTATGAACAGGCTGGCACTTGTGTGTGTTATGTTACAGCGTGCACATGTGCATCAGTTGTGTTCATATGAGTGTTGTAGCGCTGCGCGTTAACACTATAAAGGCCCAACAAGGTGCAAACAGGTCAATAAAATCACTTAACGACGCATGTCATTATTTAGGCTGGGGTGTAAATATTGTGCAATAAAATTCTGAGAATAGACTGAGCATTTATAGCATCACGGCACAGTTTGGAAACGTTAACCATAGTAGTTTCAGTGGACTTAAGTGTGTGTTTTGTCTCCAGTGCTAATTACACATTTCAGTTTCCATATCTATAACGACGTTCCCCTTTAAATCCAAAACAAATGCTCAGGTAATTCATAAAGTTAACAGGGATGTTTGGGAGCGTGGACAAAAATAAGAACATGTTATGGATTTGAGGCTGAGCTGTAAATTATTGTTTGCCACCCGTCCGCTTTTAGACACCTTACCTCATGTAGTTACAAAAAGCAGTGTCCAGTATTACTATTACAACTGTTTGCCAGCTGTTGTTTTCATTTGAGTCTTAACTTTTGTTTTTAGTCACTAATTCCTTCTCAGAGCAGAAAAGCTGCATGGATAAAAACGCAAAATAAAGGCTGGTGGTGCAGATGTTGGAACATGTGTTAAGTCACTTTAAAGTTTGTCGAACTTTGTGTGAAATTTTCAGAAAGGTTGTGTTTGCTTAAATCAGTAACGCAACTGTGATATCTCGTCACATCTCGTCGGTTTGAACTACACCTGCAAGCTTGACATAAAGGCTTAAAAAAAAATACAGGTTTATAAAACTAGATCATTGTACCACAAATACAAATACAGATGAAATATGTGAAAGTATATTAACATTCCTTATTGATAAAATTATATCATTTTCATTTTATATCATGCCCACCGTCCAGCTATCTTCTGATCGCTTTGGGTTGTTAACAGTCTACAAACAAGAACCTTAATCACTGAACCAATATTCGTCAGTGAATCATAAACTTTTGTTTACTTTTTTTTTTGGGGGGGGGGGGGTGAAGACGGTAATGGCGTATAGCTGTGGGCCCCCCCTGAAGGCTCGAGAGATGACATTTCGCTTTCAGGAGGCGAGTAAAAGTGACCTTGAGCCAGATCCGGTGTTAACTTCAGATTATTTAAGTCGACTGAATGTCTGAAAAATACTAATTATATATTAACTGAAGCTATGTTCATCTTTTGTTGAAATTATTAAACGAACAATGAAATATAGCAGCTCAGTTTTATAACAGGATTTTCTGTGACCAATCACAGTTCAGTTCATAAATTTTAGATTGACGTTTAGTCTGTGTTTATATCAAAATTGTCCACGACTACACACTTAATTCCCTAAACCCTTAAAAAAAATGGGTAATGTCCTCATAAATAATTGCCAGGCGATCCTCAACTTTTACGCTAAACTAAATGCTCAAATGTGGCCCTGACATTTCATCATTATTGTACAGTAAAATACACAACCCGTGTTGTGCAACTGGCATCATATGCCTCCCTCACCTGCTGTAATTGACAGCAATTAAAATAGAGTGTAAAAAGTCTCCCTATGCGGCCTAAAGCCTCCAAACAATTGACTCTAAAACACTAACCAAGGAAGTGTCTACTCAAGAAACAGGTGCACTGGTGTTTCACTGGTGATAATGGACTAGTTTACACACTAGGTCAAATGAATGTCTTCCCCTAATAAGCGGGTGAATTTTGGCTGTCAATACTGTAAATTATTGGCTGTGCAATTGTCCGCCCGTGACAGTTGTTTAGCAGGTGTTTGCTATGGGCAGTTGGTGACAGGGGTAAACTCTGGCTGCCGGTGATTTAGCATGTGGGTCAGGTGGATGCACTGGCCTGACAGGGATAAACTAGGCTTTGGGTGTTGCAGCTTAGAGGCCAAATGAGTGTCTGCCCGTGACAAGGGTTGAGATGGACATTAGCTGCTGATTTGTGGCCTGAGCGGTCAGGGCTGGGGACAAGTTAGCCACTCTACTCTGGGCATAATGATGATACAGCCGGACAGAGAGAGAGGGAGGAGGAGGAGGAGGAGGAGGAGGAGGAGGAGGGGGAGGAGGAACAGGAAGAGGAGGACGAGGAGAATGATTAGGAGGAGGTGGTGGTCAGCGCTCGGAAAGCAGATGAAGTTCTTGGGAGAAAGACGACAGTGAATGGAGGTGACACATAATTTGGGGTGGGAGTGCTGAGTTGAAAGTGTTAGTGACTAAGTGAAGCATGAGAGGAGACGTGGTCAGTACAGGAGGGTGGAAAGAGAGAGACAGACCGAACGGCCTTTATTAGAGGTCAGTTTAATAAATTAGTTGACGCTGAACAGTTTTCACATACGGAGCTAAACCTCCTGCTAAGCAGTGACGAGTTTGTCATAGGAATCGGTGCCACCGCCGAGTACAAAACACGACTTTTACTATTAACACATTCAAAAATCATGTCGACATGTTGTTGAAAGCTGACTGAGTCTATGTACTGAGTCAGTTTTCATACGAAAAAGTTTGACTTTATGGGAAGAGAAGCCGTATTATGACCCAAATGACTTATACAGTAATTATCAGTGCCCTTTTTCAAGGCGTCCCACCCTGGCTGCTCCGATGGGTGGGTGGGGTGTGTGTGTTAAGGGTTAAGACTGTTTGGCTGATGAAATGTCGCTCCAGGACCTTGTGGTGGGAAAGCTGTGCCCTCCTCCCCTCCCTGTCTATGTGGCACATCCTCCTTAGATCCTCTCCACATTGTAATTAAGGGCCGGCCGCTAAGAGTTAGTGCTAGCTAGTGGCAGGCAAACAGTGGGAACAGAGGGGAGTGGTGCTCACTGGGGCACCAGGCGAACAAACAGCAACAGCAGCACGTGTCCCATAGTTCCAGGAGTGGGTGGGATGGATCGAGAGCAAACGAATGACAGCGGGTTCGCCAAGCCCTCCCAGTCAGACTCTTTTTCTCTCCCTCTTATCCACTCAGTGTTGTTCCAAGCTCTGCACTATTGTTTGCCTTGGCAGGCTGTTACAGGGAGGGGCCCCTCTGCTGGTGTTTGTGCAACCTGTTAGGGAACTTTTAGGGCCATCTGATCTCTCCCTCGCTCTCTCACTGGAGATTCTCTCACCTTTTACCCAGGCTATTACTTTTGTGGATCTTAAAATATAATTCGCTCTTTGTCATGTGTAAAGTTTGAACACGTCGCGCGTTACGCAAGGTTACAGCACGAGATGTGCACTTAGACCGCAAGACGCAGGCAGGATTCATGCACCTTTCAGTGCTGCTTATGGTTTTTTTTTTTTTTTTTTAACATATCACCAGTTTGTCTGGTCACTGCAACGCTCTCATTCCCATCGAGCTAGGTGCATGGGTCTGTGGCCCTATAGCACCACCCCCTCTATAGACATTTTAATTATGTCCACACTGTATCAATGGCACGAACATAGCAACAGTTACCTAGCAACAAGATCGACAAGAATAAACTACATGTAAGATTGGTACCCAAGTTATATACCTGGAGGTGAACTAAGGGATTTTCTGAAACTGTTTTTATTTATTTTTTTCCTGCTCTGGTATTATTCTCTGCAGCAAGAACAAGAAAGCAACACACTCTCATGTATGTGTGTGTGTGTGGCTTTAACGCCGGCCCATTTAGAGCCAGTCAACAATGCAGTTGTGGTGTGTGGGGCTGCTTCAAAGTATTTATCTACACATGCCTCCAGTGACCACCAAGTGTGGACGGCTAAGTTTAAGCTCTATTCATAGATGTGAATGAATGAGCACCCTGCCAGAGGAAGTTTTATCACCGTAACTGCAAACAACAGCCCAGTGAATCAACAGGTAGGAGCTCAGGCGGCCGGGGGAATGGAAAAGTTGAGAAAACAGTGAAGCGAATATGCGATTGTGTGCGCGCATTTGAGACAGTACCTCCTGTATCAGGCTGCTAGTCACTGAGCTGTGAATCAAATGAGCGAGGATAAACTGCAAGTAAGCGTTTTGACAGGATACAGTATCTAGTGTACAATCTGACCTCTTTTGTCGTTGTCTTCACTTCTCACCACATCCCAATCACACTGTATTGTTCAGCTGAAGGTATCAGTTTGCGTCAAATCTGGCGGAGACAGAGGAGAAGGATGGACATCAAGAACATTATCACGAAAAAACTAGCACACACTTATTCTTGCACCTCACAAAGTGTCAAACCGAAAAACGGCGATTGAAAAATTCAAACCCCGTTTTATGTCTTATCAAGATGATGGGTTTCCCAAACTCACACAGTTGCGACACTTCTCTACAAGAAATCGTGATAACACATTCAAGAATAAATATTACCCGACGCGATGTTTGCACAAAATGAGACATGCTGTATTTACCACTTGTTGCCTTTGCTGCACAGATGGCACACAAACAAGCATGCCTACAGTATATTTTAATAAAGCTAGACTGTCACTCATTGTTCAGCGGAGAGCCTTAAGCAGCTATGAATGCTTTTGTTTTTTTTGGAAAACCATTCATCACATGAATGGATGCTTGTCTTGTCATCGGTGACACCTCATTTCAAACAGAGGTGCAGGTGTTAGCTGAGCTGCCGCCGCGCTCTTTAAATCAGCGTTTCAGATCCTGTTCCATTATTTGCTTAAACGCGGCCTCCTCATCACATGAGGAATCCCTGCTGCAGATTCAAGTTGTTGCAGCCTTGACAAGTTTACAAGAAAGACCCTTCGCTCGCCGACGGAGCAAGGAACACGCCTCTTTAGTCACAGCTACAGGAAATGTGACCAGTCATTAAATGCCAACAGGAAATCAAACACCACGCTGAAATTAATCACTGCTTAATATGTTTGTGTTTCACGTATACATATGAGTGTGTGTTTTTCCTGATTGAAGAAGGTTATTTAATTTAATCATTTTGCAGTTTGTTGTTTTTTCAAGTAGTTTAAAATCCATTTAAGACCGTTCGGTTTATTTCCTTATAAATGTGTTCAAATTATTCAGCTTACAAAAGAAACGGAAAATGTTATGAAAATTTTACAGTTGATCCTTAATTTTATTTTATATATTTTATATTCTACTGTGATTTTTAAAAGTGTAATTAAAAGTAAAGTTTTGTTTAAGGATGAAAGGATATTTTGTGGGTCATTCATTCAGAATCATTTCATTTTTCAGTTTGATCTTTTTATTTACTGTCATTGTCTTTTCCATCTCCAGTCAGCAGAGACAGAGAGAGGAGAATGGTTCATCACAGAGAAGAGGACTTGATTGGGATTCCCTTCCCAAACCACAGCAGCGACGTCCTCTGCAGCCTCAACGAGCAGCGTCGTGACGGGCTGCTCTGCGATGTTATCCTCATCGTGCGCGACCAGGAGTACCGCACCCACCGCTCTGTCCTGGCCGCCTGCAGCCAGTACTTCAAGAAGCTCTTCACTGTGGCCACCACTGACGGTGGAGATCACCATCACACCGCGGCCGTGTACGAAATTGACTTTGTAGCTCCGGAGTCTCTCACTGCTATCCTGGAGTTTGCCTACACTTCCACTCTGACGGTCACGGCGTCCAACGTCAAAGAGATCCTGAACGCAGCTCAGATGCTGGAGATTCCCTGCATCATTAACGTTTGCCTGGAGATCATGGACAGCGGGGACGGCGGCGGAGGAGGAGGAGGAGGTGGTGGAGGAGGGAGAGAGGAGGAAGGAGAAGAGGATGAAGAGGAAGAGGAGGAAGATGAGGAGGAGGAAGAAGAGGAAGAGGATGAAGAGGAGGATGTGGGCTCGAGGAAAGATGAGCAAGAGGAAGAGGAGGACAACGTCAGTGAGAGGTCACTGCAGTCGTCAGAGAGCAGGGGAGAGCAGACGCCTCCGGGGACGGAGGATTCACCACCTCCAAGCACGTCCACGTACCAGCAGCGGTTTGACCTGCACAGAGAGTCGTCCCAGTCACAGTCTCCAGACACCATGAGAGGAAAACAGGTACAGCTGATGCACATTTTGCTGTTTATACTCCTGATGTTGTGATTTCAGGGCAGAGAAAGCTTTAAATGAGAAATTATAATTGTGGGGTCTTGTGTTGCAGGAGAGTATGGAGAGTCGGGCTCTGAAGGACTTTTCCATTGAGTCTCTTCTCCAGGAAGGGCTGTACCCCCGCATGTCGACACTGGACAGGAGGGCCAACTTCTCTCCTCTCCTGCCGGGCTTCTACCCCTCCATGTGGGCTGCTGAGTTCCCCGCCTTCCCCCAGCAGCTCCTGGACCCCAGCCACCATCAGCATCCCCACGCAGGAGCCTCACCACAAACCAGGCTCCCTCACACCTTCCCTGCTGCTGCACCACTTGAGGCCTCCAGGCCTCTCGATCTTGCTGTGAAAAGACAGATCATCAAGGAGGAGATGAAAGACGAAGTCCCGTCCGGCCTGCTCCAAGGCGACTTCTTGAAAGAGTTGGTCAGCTCGGGCTTGGGCAGCGCTATCAACGCTGGGTCGGTGCCGTCAGAAAGTCACACACTGGGTCCGATTAAGGATGAAGCAGACTTCCGGTCGTACCTGAGCTTCTTGAGCTCAGCGTCCCACTTGGGGGCGCTGTTCCCTCCCTGGCAGCTGGAAGAGGAAAGGAAGATGAAGCCCAAAGCGTCGCAGCAGTGTCCAATCTGCAACAAGATCATTCAAGGAGCTGGGAAACTGCCACGACACATGAGGACGCACACAGGAGAGAAACCGTACATGTGCACTATCTGTGAAGTACGATTCACTAGGTATGACAAACAGCCCTACTTAACATGAGTGTTTAATGTTAACAGATCACACAGAGATTATCTTGAGATCTTCTTTTTCTGCCTACAAAGCATAAGTCTTGAAAAACAACAGGGTTAACGGAAAAGTACCCCATGCTCTTCTGATTGAGGTTAATGTGTATTCACCTCATCTGAATACCAAAGCGTTTAAAGTGGAAAGCCCCCTCCGCTGGTTTCTTTGCAGTAGTGGTATCGCACTTACCTACATCCTCCTACTGGCATATTTTCCACCTGTATCTTAGAGCAAAACTTTAATGCTGACAATGAATACTAATCCTCCTTTCTGTCTTTACGATCAGTCAAGATTTAAAAGGTCAAAGAAATGCAGTGTTGTAATGTATGTGTTAAACGTTTTTAACCACAACATAATTTCTAAATACATGTTGTTGCTGTTTTTACCAGACAAGACAAACTGAAGATCCACATGCGGAAGCACACAGGTGAGCGCCCTTACATCTGTCTTCACTGCAACTCCAAGTTTGTCCACAACTACGACTTGAAGAACCATCTGCGTATTCACACGGGCGTTCGTCCTTACCAGTGCGAGCACTGCTACAAAAGTTTCACACGGTCCGACCACCTACATCGACACATCAAGAGGCAGAGCTGCCGCATCTCCCGCCCCCGGCGAGGTCGAAAGCCCGCTGCTTGGAGGTCCGCACCTACTAGCAACTTCCTGTGCCCCCCCAATGCGGCGAGCAATCGTTTTGAAGAGAACGGGTTAAGCCCTGCATACCAGGGGGTCAAGAGTCACGGACTTGGGGAGTTGCTTGGCCTCAGCAACAGGGGCCTGGGATTTAAGAGCGTGGACGGTGCAGGCAGGGAGAGCAGGGAGGAACGGCGAGCAGAGGGGAAGCATGCTGCAGAGGAGGAGAAGGGAGGAGCAGGGAGGCAGAGGGGAGTGTTTGCCTTCGCCCTGGCTGGAGAAGAAGTGCTTACCCACTCTCCATTTTACGGTGCGACCTCTGACCCCTGGACCATGAGACTAGACCGTGCTCCACCCATTCCCGAACCAGCCAAATGAACTCTGGCCTGTAGGAGACGAAAATAAAAGACAAGAAAATCTCTTTAATCTCTGTGTCTGTTCTGATCCAGGAAGCTAATGCACCTTTTTATAAAGTGAAACAGTGATATCAATGAACATTTTGAAGCCTGCTGATGTGGCAGTGGTAAGGCAGACATTTTTTTTTTTTTTTTTTGAAAACACAATCCAGTTAAATAATTTAACTAAGCAATTGTTTCAGCGCTTTGAATGTTTACAAGTACTTTCATGGCATTTAAGGTAAACAAACTGCTAGTGAGGAAAACATATCAGAATGTTGTTTTAGGTAATATTTATCGTCGAGGCTGTTTGAAAATGACATTCCTTAAAAAATCGAAAGTCAAACGAAAAATAAAAAATATATGCAAGAAGCCTCACATTAAGACTTTAAATTAGTTGGAATCAGTAACTATGGTGAATGTAATCATTACATGTAGAACAATAATAATAATAATAATAATCTGGAGATAATGAAGATCAATTATGATCCAATTTGAAATAAAACAAACTGTATTTTATGTTTTAATTTTCCAAAACAAAGGGAACCCACTTGAAATCCAGTTCTGGATATTTGATAATGTGTTATCATCTTTCCACTGCCTTGTTCTGATCTAAGCTCCTCGTCTGCACTATTGTACATAGACACAAAGTTTTGGCCGTGGTGTTGTTAATTACGGTTCTGTTGCTGATCATGTACAAAAAAACAAAAAAAAACAACACGTACATTTAGAAATATATATATATATATATATTGATCTTAAAAGACTTCCATCCAAAGATGTGTTCTTTAATATTTCACAGACTTGAATAAGACTTTGTTTTAATGTTTATGAATATGTGTCTTCAGAGGATGTATATTTCTGACTAATCAACGGCCGCTTTAGCTACACAGTAAGCTTGTGTTTTTTTTGTTTTTTTTTGTTTGTTCTTTTCTGCTGCAACGAATCCAATGGGTTTTGGCCCCATTTTTCATATATGTCCGTCTCTTGTGTATAAAGAAGTTCAAAAAATTATTTGAATTGAAATTGGAAAGTATTTTCTTGCTATTTATGCGTATTTAAAATGAATGAGCCTTGGCTATATTTTGCAAATCTGTTTTATAAAGACACTAAATGTTGAACTTTGCTCTTGTCTGGGAGTATAATTTTTCTACGTATGTGCCTGTGTGTTGTGTTGTGTTGATAGCGAGGACATTTTTGGAAAGTGGAGACATACTGGTCTCACCTCTGTTCTTTAAAGGACTGTGTGTGGTTTTAAATTTAGGACTAGGATAGAGTTTAGGCCATACTGAAAGTTAGAGGTTAGTCGTGCAGTTATGGTGGTTAAGGTTAAGAGAGAACACTGCAGATAAATAGATACTGTAATTGGTAAGTAAGACGATCTGCTTTATTTTCCGGGAGATATTTTAGTACAAAAACATACAATCAACATATTACAAGCCAAAGGAGGATGAGGATTTAAAGGTACCTCGCAGAAAAACAGAATTTTAAAATAAGACCTCGCTTAATTATAGCTTATTTAATCAATAATGTTAAAAGACATGCACTTAAAAATATGGCAGCAGCTTGAGTGTCGTAGAAGAGTGTCATCGTGGAGCTACACGATAATTTAAATGCCTGGTGAAATTAGTTTAACACAATAAACCAAGTGTATAATCTACTGTCTCTATAGTACTATATTATTCACGCCCACACAAACAACACAACAAAGCTCCTCAGCTGGAGGATTACAGGTAGGCAGCGTTGGCTGTGATCTTGGGTCACACAACAGCTGCTATTCCTGCTGAAGTCAGCCATACTTTTGAGTCACCAATAGTGTATCGGAAATATTTTGGTCTTTAATGAGACTTGAGATTCCACTCCTTACAACGCAAGGAGATACGTCTAACTAGAATAAAAACAAAGACACAGCAGATAATCCTACAAGCTCTTTAATAAATTATTAAAGATGAATCCAGCCTGCTCTTTCATAAATATTTTACGGCATGTCCAGCTCATGATATTTGTGAAATACACCTAAAATAAACCTGAAATGACAATTAAATAATTACATACTAAAGCTGAAAAATGCACAGTGCATCACATAAATAATGTTTCAATTAACTGTTCTATAAATAAATTTAAAAACCATAGATTAACAGATCATTTAATAATTCCCGTCTGATCAAATATACTCTTTGCTTTCTATCAGACTGTCACATATAAACATATTTACACAGATACCTAGCGAAGGTATAGTATATTGTTATTGTTACTGAATGTGCTCAGACTTCCTGCAAGTCGACTGAACCGTTTATTCCCTGCATTTTGGTAACAACACTCAACTTGTTTTCTCTCAAAAGCCTTTTCACCACTTCAAGTGCTAATTCCACTGGTGGCACCTCACACAGCACAGTGCTCATCTGTTTCTTTGCCCTGACCTCTAGTGGAAAACAACAAGTACTGTACTCACGCCTCTATTTCCTAATATTAAAAGAATAACTACACTCATCTGAATTTACTGCGTGATAGTGGATGACTGAAGAAAGTGGACGTCACAGTTTGATTTTGAAATGACAAAATAAGAGAATAACATATTAAACCCATTAAAATTACTACTTGTAAAATGGTGAATTAAATGCATCTCTAAGTTGCTCATTAAGGAAATAAAATCTGATTGGTTGTTTGGAGCGTCCCTTTAGTCATGATACAGTTTTATCCCTCCAGAGGGCGCTAAAGATTTAACTTTAGACCTTCAGTGTGACACGCAGTCCAACATGGCATGCAGGTAATGTCAGAGATTGGGAATCATGTCTCATTCGTGAAAAGCATCACATATGAAAACAATACTGTGGAATAGTGGAAGATGTTTCTTATTTAATTATTTTAGTTAACTGTGACAAAACAACAAACGTTCACTTGAGAAAATAGGTGATGTGATAGATGCTTTTTATGGCACATGACATACACAAACCACATCCTTCCGTGACTGCAGCAACTTGTTCCTGATAGATTCTAATTACTGAGTCGTCATTCAAGTGATGAATGACTGTTGTGATTAACTGTTCACCTATAGTGACTGAGAGCAAAACTACCTTAAACATGACAGTTAAATACTGTAACATGAGGCTACTGGGAATGCTTCAATAATAGTTGTACAAAAAGGCTGACTGGGAATGACTCATCATTTATAATGTACCCACCTCTTATCATGCTGCAGGAACATTATCACGTCTGACATTCACGTTTCAGTTCTTCCGTCTATCTATACATTTGTCATCTGTTAAAACCAGTGTCCAAAAACAAAGTGCTTATGAAGTGCATTGTATATGGTTAACAGCATTTTATGTTTGTTTGTTTGTTTTGTTTTTCTAATACGCTGAACCAGTCAGTGGCTCTCAGTAGACGTTTTGTCCTTGTGAGTCTGACTATAGTCCAGTCACCATCAAGGTGGGTTTGGGTTTTAAGTTAGGTTCACAGTTTTGTCCATATTATTCTTAAATAATCTCATATTAAGG
Source organism: Planiliza haematocheilus (assembly GCA_005024645.1). Lineage (NCBI taxonomy): Eukaryota > Metazoa > Chordata > Actinopteri > Mugiliformes > Mugilidae > Planiliza > Planiliza haematocheilus. The sequence goes on from SRSE01001181.1 coordinate 5,401,760, forward strand.
CAGTTTTATGTTGTTATTGTTGTTTTTTTCATATGGTACAAAGCAATCGGAATTGGTTCTGCTTGCACTTACATGCTTCCGTCATATGTAACCTGCAAAACACAATGGGTCAGGAATGTCTGAATGCACTGCCCATGTTTTCCCATGAGAAGGAACTTAGTCAGTCAGGAACATGCCAAAAAAATTGTAAAATAAACTGCTGCTTTGAAAAAAGGATGAGCAATATATTAGTTATGTGATTGCACTGTACAACTTTGTATCCACTACACATATCCCGGTGTGACTGCTCTGTATGCATCTGTGCATGACCTAACCTCTCACTCTCTTGAGGTGCAACTTCCTGATCTTTGGTGTTTTCTGGGTACCCCTCCCTGATTTTACTTGTTGATACTCTGAGTTCTGCGTCCGCACATACAGCGGCATTTGCAGTGTCTAGCTCTGCGTGCTACGTGTGCGCAAATTGCGCCTGCACACACATAGCCCTCCTAATGGGACATCCTCCGAGGAAGCGGAGTGACAATGCAGCAACACAATGCAGCTACAAGTTAGACCACAGGGACTGCTGAAGGTAACAGGGTCTGATGTTCTCTGTGGGGGCTTCTGAGGGGCCAGTGAGGAAACACCTTCAAAACAAAGAACCTTGAAAAAAGTTTTTTTTTCTCAAGTACAAGGAACAATAAGTACAGCATAATTAGAAAGCAGCTCAGTGACATCCATGTCAGTGGTTCTCAGTTTACTGAAGGCTAAATATTTTGGTGCTGATAGAAAACTTCAGCACAGTATTGTTATGTAATGAATTTATATATACTGCGTCATTGTATGTTATACAACAATAACTCAAAACTATCCTTAAACAATAAGGAAGTGTGTGCACAGACTGATAGAGTGGTTGAACAAACACCACAGATACTTCCTTTTTTGAAGTAAGTGTTAAAAGAGCTGCTTTAAATTCAGTATCATGAACTTCAGCTCATTTCGTTAAGAACACAAAATAGTTAAATAAGCACAAAATGACATTGTAATGTACTGTGTCACATTACATACCCTACCCTATATGCACCAGAAAGCTTTGTGTACAAGCACAAAAGATGGACAAATAGAGATGATGCCCAGCAACACAGGTGTCATTAGCTGGAAACGTGTTCTCCCCTAATTACATCATGATGTGATATAAAGTTCAGTTTCCTGGAGCCTTCATGTTTTTAGCATGAAATGTCACGCGGGACTTTTTAAGGTAGCCGGCTCTCTCTGAAAGCAGTGTGACAAATTTGGTTCTTAGAAATGATGATCTACTGTGTGTATTTATAGGGCGACTACTAAACCACTGGCGGTAAAGCAAATTAGTTCCGTTGTTTTGCTGACTGACATGAGTTTGACCTTGTTGTATGTGATGTGTCATATACTAGAGTATATTTTAAATATCTTGTGGCAGTGAGTGGCCTGGAGTTGTGCGTTTCCTGTGGAGGTCCATGCTACATCTGTTGTCGTGGTCTAATCAACCTGCCCAGTCTTAATGGCCTCCTGCATTTATCTACTCCTACCTCAAAGAACAATTCTCCAATCTGCCTATGATTCCTCTTATATTCTCATGTAACATCATCAGCTATATGTTGTATTTGTACCATCATCAGATTCTACATGTACGCTTTATCAGACGTATGTTTATCTCTGTCCTCTTTTCGGTCTCTACCTAGCTGGCCTTAGGCAGATGGGACTTTCCATATGAGCTGGGCTCTGCTTAAGGTTTCTTCCTGTTAAAGGGGAGTTTTTCCTTGCCACCGTCTCCTTAAGGCTTGCTCTGGGGGTTATAAAGCGTCTTGAGATAAATTGTATTATTACTGCCGCTATATAAATGAAATCAAACTGAATTGTGGCAGAGAACAGTACAGATTATAATATCCAATGTAACACACTTCACTCCCTTAACTCCCTTAACACGTGAAGCATACTTCTGAGCTGCAGACAGTCTGTCAGCTGCGCTCTCAGACTTTAGCTCATCGGCACCAGACAATCACTCAGAGACTCCCTCAGTCATCAGTTGCACACTGAAATAAAATGTGTGTGTGTGTGTGTAATCTAAGGGAGCCATGGTCAGAAAGGCACCAGTCATCTGAACATGTAATGAAATATTTATAAACACATGAAGGTTTTTCTCAACAGAGCTATTTCACAATCGTCACCGAGCTCTACTTAGCATACCCGCAAAGAGTGAAAGTAGTATGTAGATATATTCAAAAAAGTGAGCATTACCATGATTCTACTTTCAAGGTTTGTTATTTAGAGAATACTACCAGACACTTTGATCATCCTCATGATCCGGACACTCACAGATCCATTGAGACGACAGAGTGATCTGATCGTGTAAAAAAAAAAAGGACCCACTTTGGATATTCAGAAGGGTTTTCTCAAATCTCACACATTTTGACCACCAACATCTGCAAAAGGTAGTTGAAACACAAGCAATTACCATTTTCTAATGAGTTTTTTTTTATAGTGAACACCTGTGATAAGCCATGTTGGAAGATATAAACAAAAGAAGATGTTTTATCAGGAACATTTTACCTTAATGCATCTGCTCAACTTTAAATCACGCGGTGATTTTGGGAGGTATCCATTCCCAAGAGGAACTCCTGCTTTGAGTCACACTGCTGGCAGTTCCAAGTATTATTGCCTTACTTTTTTTCTTGACGTAAGCAGCAGCTATAAAGCCCAATCAATGTCTGCTTGAAAATGCAGTCCACATGCAGGTACATGCAGTACACTGGCAGACATCCGTCCCCGGGATGTACGGCAGGATTGTGTAAGATACACCTACTATTAATCAGACATGCTGTAATGGTTTCCTGTTCACTTACTATACATCTTACTTTGCAAGTTTATAGCTAGCTGAAGAGGAGCGTTATTGATTTCACAACCAGGAAGCAAACACAAACATATTTTTACATCTCTTGCAAGAGTCAGTGTGAATCATACTGGGAATGTGTTTGAAATGAGAATATTTTTTGTATTTTTGGGGGGAAATCATAATGAGAATTGAAGAAAGATTTAGTGAGATTAAACTAAAAACAGTACAAGGTTATACATTAACCCTCTGTAGGCAAATGGAGATGCAAAACATTGATCCAACAGAACATTTTCTGTAGATAATCTCATTATATAAAACTAATGTTGTCTGCCTTGTGCACAAAAGCAATACGTAGATTCTAACTGAGGTCTTCTCTGGAACATTTTAGACATTACTGGTTTTAAACATGCTCTTAAGGTTATATCACTTATGAGGCTATGGGAAATGAATAAAAATAAAAAGCAGTGATGACAGGGATACTGATTGAAATGCATTTTGAGTCAAGTAATCAATTCCCCGCCAGTATTTCCTCACCTATAGCGTAAGAGCTAAACTCCTTAATGGTTTAGATTGGCTTTAGAAGTAGCTGAATAATTTAAAAGCTTTAGTAATACAAATTGAGAAACCCTTTTATTTCAGTGTAGGTGCATGTTTGTTGATTTGGATTCTTTCTTTCACTTTGACTTGAAAGTGTTTCGCCACCAAAAAAAACCATCCCACACTATTGGTGATGGACCGCCTTTAGCGTTGATTACAGCAGGCATTCACTGTGTAAGTGTTTCGATAAGCTTCTGCAACGTCATAAGATTTATTTCCATCCAGTGTTGTGAGTCTGACCACTGCGCAAAGCCTTCTCCAGCACATCCCAGAGATTCTCAATAGATTTAAGGCCAATCCGTGTGTGAAAATGGTGTCTCATGCTCCCTGAACCACACTTTCACATTTGGATCCTGATGAATCCTGGCATGGACGGCACAGCGGCATGGTGGTTCTGTGTGGAGTTTGCATGTTTACCCCATCTCTTGGCCCTCTGCGACCCTTCACAGGACAAGTGGTTACAGGGGATGAATGAATGAGAAGAAAAAAATCCATTTATGGAATAAGCTGGCATTTAGGTAGTCAGCTGATCTTATTCTTTGAACTCATAATGTTGCTGAACCTAGACCTGACCAACAGCAGCAACCCCAGATCATAGCACTGGACGGAAATAAATCTTGTGACATTGCAGAAGTTTATTGAAACAAGGCTACAGCAAATGCTTGCGTGCTGTAATCAACGTTTTTTTTTTTTTTTTTCTTTGGTCAGGAAGTGTAGTTCTTGTTTAGCGTGAACTTGCACAAAACTGACTACAACTGATGCAATGAATAACTTCTAATTTCTTAAACAACTATGTTGAAATCAAAAGGGTCAAATCATTGGCATGCATCATGCAGAGAAAACATCTAAGGAGACTGCAGAAACTACTAAAAACTGTAAGGAAAGAGGGGAACCAGAGAATCAGGGTAAGAAGAGAGGCAGATGAAGTGATGCAGCCATCATGCTTAGTGCCTACGGTACAAGCCTGTGGAGACAGTGCTATGATCTGGGGTTGATGTTGTTGCTCAGGTTATGTGTCAACATGATGTTGCCCAAAGAATGAGGTCAGCTGACTACCTGAATACACTGAATGAGCAGGTTACTCCATCAATGGATCATATGCCAAGATGACAATGTCAGGATTCATGGGGCTCAGATTGTGAAAGAGTGGTTCAGGGAACATGAGACATAATTATCACACATGGATTGGCCACCACAGAGTCCAGACCTTAACCCCATTGAGAATCTTTAGGATGTGCTGGAAAAGGCTTTGCACAGTCAGATTCTCCCATCATCAATACAAGATGATGTGAAAAATGAATACAGCACTGGATGGAAATAAATGTTGTGAGATTGCAGAAGCTTATCGAAACAATGCCACAGCGAAAGTATGCTGTAATCAAAGGCGGTCCAACGAAATATTATATATATATATATAATATATAATATATAATGTAAAGTAATGCTGCCTTCAAATGGGGCTGTGTTTATTATGTTCAGGAGGAACAGCCAGCTCTTACAGTATTCACAACCTTGTAAGTGCAAATTTTAGATAACGAGCTGTGTGAAAAAAAATAAGCTAGCCATGTTATAACCACAAGGTCATAGGTTCCATTTGAATTCAAAATAAAACGGCTAATAGATCCCTCACACTGGATTAGCAGTTATATTCGTTGATTCACTTAAAATTCAAACCAGCTGCTCCAGATTAGGTGCCAAGATTTGAGAACGTCAGATGTTTCAGCAAGTCCACTGACTGTTGGACAAGTAGTCAACAAGTGAAGACGGTGTTAAAATAACACTAGAGCAGCATCGCTTACATGTCATTTCTGTTAATTTAAACTATTAATATTATTATGCAAACTAATTCACCATTGCTGAAGGTAAATTCAGACGTCAGGCACTTGTCATCACCAATCATGTCGTGACATATACTGTAGCCTTGACAGTATATTTTACAATAGATATCAACTGCTACATCCAAAACCAAAGCTATCGTTGCTGTGTCATACTGTAAATAACTCACCCAGTCTGTAATGACAGGTCCTGATCCTTGAGGCAGTACAGCTGCACACATTGCACAGAGGGAGAGCACATGACTGAAAGAAATAAAACTATTGTTATACATCATTACCCTATTTACCTTATTTATACATTTTATTTCACTTTATCATGAACTGTAACAGTAGATTTTACATCAGTAATTCACATGACGTGGAAAAAAACACAGCATTTATAAAGCCAATAAATAAAGAAAGCACTAATATCCAACATAAATGTGTGTGCCCCCTTTGGACCATAAGAATGCACCTTTTAGAAAAGGTTCTTCGTTGATTTTAATCATGACAGGAAGATTTCTTTTGACTTTGGATGCCTGTTGAATATGAAACGTAAAGAAGCTAATGTATGCTTACCACAAATTTATTATAAATGAAAGTTGAGCAGTTTGACTTATTGAACGCATTTTGTTATTCCTTTAAAATGGCAACTTCTATTGATTCATTTCATAATTCATTTTTCAAATATGCTGATGTGTTAAGAATAAGGTCAAGTTGTGAAACAGAAGCTGTAAATAATACATATAATGCACTGTGATATCAGGGACTATATATGAAGCCTGCCTCCCAAATTCCTTCCTGGTTAATGACAATTTAACAGGCATCCGTTGAGCAGGCAATGAACAATGACTGCTGGACATCAATACAACATGCTCTGAGTACTGTAGATCTAATGGGCCTGGGAGAGAAAAGCCCTGCTCAGCCTTGTGATAAATCAGCCCTTGCTTTACACTCACATTAACTGTCTGGAAGGCCGAGGCAATTGCACTCAGCAAAAAGAAAACCGCTTTTCCCCCTACCTAATGCAGCCTGACTGACAAGTTATTAGGGCCATATAGTCTTAACAAAATGTGGAATTAAAATAAAGAGCCTGCATTTACAACATGTAGCACTGCTTTTCTTAGTCTTAGACCCTGCCTGAGACGGAAGTCAGTACTTGTCAGTAACATGTAACGGCCAAGTTTGAAAATAACTTTCCTGTCCTTTTCAAATTGTGCAAAGGTCAGAGCGAGCAGCAAATTATATACTATATGCTAAAATCATCCTGCTTGATAAAGTGGTGTCAGACTATATGCTAACATCACCCAGCCTGTCAGTTCAGGAATCCACAGACTTGTAATTAGGCATGATTTTGATGATTTGAACACATTTTTATTTTCAACATTAATACTGATACAAAACAACCGACATCTGTATGCAAGAGACCTTGCTCTCGTTCCTCTGCAGAATTGAGGTCTGATACCTTACACAAATAACCTGTATTTAATCGTTAACAATGTCTAATTTATTTCAAAATATGAATTACTTAATGTATTGAACTCTCGATTGAATTTGTATTTTCTATTTCATAGTAAATATTGTAAGGTATAGATATTCTAACTCTCTTATTGTGCCCAAATATACCAAATATTAAGAAATGGATAGCGGACATTGTTGTTGCTCTAGCTAACAGAGGCTAAATGGGTAAATAACTTGAAATTTAGAAGCTGAAATATAAATACCGTTAAATATTAATAATAATAATGTTAATATTGTTATTTTATAATATCATATTTGATACAATTGACTGTATTGTTCTATTACTATATGAATACACAGTACATGCAATACGTCAGCTGATCTGTAAGTATTAGTAAAGAATTAAACACACTGTATTTTGGATATTTGATTCCATTGCACTTTGTACTTTATTTGGAGGCCGGTAAAATACTACATGTGCTCACATGCAGCAGAGCAGGCAGTGACCTTGGCTGGTAACCATGCAATTATCACGCAAGCCTTCAGAATGAGTCAAGTACAGAAAAACTGTGGCTTCTGGGATTTTTCCACGTTCAGTGTTAAGTGATTTCAGTCCATTAAGCTTTTGCTTTTACAGTAAAGTCAACCAGTCTGACACTGGATCGCTGGTAGAGGAGCTACTGATGTCAGACCCACTGGCAGAATCTCAAAAAGAAAAAACTCATCCGTTCAATCTCAGCTGGAAACAAATTAAATGGAGAATTAAAAGTGCTGCACTTAACAGAAGAACTAAAGGTAAGAGCGCTAAATATTTCTGCAGCCAAGGAAATGACAGAACTAAAGACCTATTTCTGTTTGTGTGGCCTTCTGAAGTTGGCAGAGGCCAGACTGAACCGTGCCACAGCTGAAATTATGCCCCAGATACATCTCCGAAGCCGTGTTCTGTTAAGCTGCATGCAAGACACCGCCATGCCTAGAAATACTGCCACCACAAAGCCACAGGGCAGGAGGGGACTGTCCGCCTCAGATTTGTAGCCCAGACTCATGGGGTGTGTTTTGCCTCAAAAAGGCGAGGGTGAAATTAAAGGCAGTTGCTTTCATGTAATTGCACATGGATGTGCCCACTGCCCACGGAGCTGACCCCAGCTCTTGCACTCTAATGACAGGTTGAGAGCATGAACAAGGCAAACCCTGGCAGAGTAATGCCTGCAGGGATGTCGGCCCAATAGATTTTGTAATAAGCCTATAGCACTAAAGCACAGGACCCTTATCTTTATTCTGTTGGTCTACTTCTCATTTAACAATTAGTTTCCTGCTTTGAATGAGAGTCTTTTATGTTACCGGTCACACAACCTGCATTATAATCAATTATGAATGTACTTTATACAAACACACATCCGTGAGTGTGCTTTGCTTTAATGTTGCATTATGATTAATAATGAATACCTTGATATGTTCAAGCCTGGAGTCAAGAGTTGTTACTTAAATGTTCTATATCTATAGACAGTGACTTGATCCTGCACAAAGTCTATTAAAAAATAAAGATTAATACATAAACAACACGTCTAATTTAATTATTTAGGTTTTTCTATTAAAATACATTTCAAATGCAAAAAATCCATTTACCTAATAGTAAAAGAAAACATTTGATCCGTATGATACTAAATATTATATGTGAATTGTTATCCATATATTAAAATATCCAAATGTATATAAAGCAGTGCTAATTATAGCTCCATCTTAATGCAGCAAACTTGAAGGTGTTCATTAGTGTAGCATTGGTTATGTTTATTTAAACAGTGACACATAAAAACTGTATACTGTAAAATGTCTGAGGCTGGCTGTAGCTAAGCAGTGGAAACCTTCCCCGAGGAATGGTTTTACCATGTGTAAGGTCAGCTACTGTGAAGGAAGATTATATTGTACAGTACTTTCAAATAAGGGGTTTCAGCTTGTAGATTATACTTAAATAATATAGCATTATAATAGCAGGAAATCGCACATATGGTGCACTGATGATTCAGGGGAGTCTTACAACGGCTCATGCTGAAAAATGGCAGCTACAGAGGACTTTAATTACTGCCCTGCTGACAAAGATGACAGGAAAATCCAGCCTCACTTTAACCAAAGAAATGGCTGCCTACAAAGTAACATTTTAGTGAGGGTGGTCCTGCAGAAGTGAAACCCCTACACCCGAGTTCCTCTTCAGCAGTCTATGAATACACAGACTCACTCAAACCACATATTATGGGTTAGTACTTGCTGATGGTTTCATATTTGGACCAAAGTTTATGTAAATGCAGATGTGAGCCCCACATCACTGCCGTTTGCTAAAAAACCCAAGGTTTTTCCAACCATGTTCTCGGCCTGTTAATCCAGCTGCCTTTACATGGACCCACTCTGTGATTGGTCCCAGATTTGCTGCGGGTCCACAGTAACTATTTGGCTTTTCCCCTGAAATTTTCCCATTGCCTCTGGCACAGTGTGACCTGCAGGAAGCGACTGAGAATTGTGACTGTAACAATGCTAATGGACCGATGCCAGACCACAGCTGTTTATTCGACCGCGCAAAACATTCCTCTGGGTTAATAACCACAGCCGCTGGAAGATATCTGCTATTTAATGATTTGGTCTGTGACACAGAATGGTATGTGCTTTGTGTGGGGAAAATTGTGGTATGTGTGTGTGTAGCACAATCTGTACTAAAGTACTAAAGAAACAAGATTTTAACATTTTAGTTTTTGACTCACTTATTCTGGGCTCTCAAGCTCTTTTGTTTCAAAAATAATGTTTATTGTTTTAGTCTCATGTGGGTCATTTTATGTTGAGATCTTAGTCAGGGGCATCTTAAAAGCTCCTCAAAGTGTAGAGTCCACTTTGTCACATCTATTTTAAAAAGTCATCATTTGTCTTTCTGCCTCTCAGACTCCTTGCTAGCCCTGCCCATCCTTCCTGGATATGAGGTCACAACAGAGAGACCAGAACAAAGGATGGGCTGCAGTCATCCTAACCTAAATGCTTACCGCATATTGTTTGCTCTCGCTTTCTACTTCTCATCCACGTCAGTAGTGAATCAGGCAATATGCAGAGTCCTGCAGACTCTAGGCTTTTATTAAAGTTAGATATGATATGAGGCAAACTCTTAAACTTCAACATATTTGCTTGAATTTTGTTCCTTTAAGTTGAATTGGGGCTATCATTTTACTTTTATCAGTTTGTATTATGGTCGTATTGTCTGTGCATATATATTCTTTATCATATTAAGGTTTTAATTTATTTGATGTTTCCTTGTTTATCTATTTCAGTCAGCTGCTATACAATAACTCCCAATTTGGAACTAATAAAGTTCCTAATTTTGCCTCTGTATAGTTTATTTCTTCTTGGTAAGCTATTTCGGTAGCCAGCTACATAGTACACCCACTGCACAAAACAGCTAGCTTAAACGTGCTAGCTCCTTAGCTATATATCGCTCTTAAATGATTTCTAGCTAGCTAAGTAGCTAACTGACAGCAATAGCCATATTAGCTATCTTAAATTATTACTACCTACCTGACAACAATCACCATATTAGTTATCTTAAGTTGTTACTTGATAACTAACTAGCCAGTAAACAACAGAAATATAATTTAATGTATTACTAGCTTGCTTACTAGCCAATTGACAACGATACCCATACTATCTATTTTAAACTGTTACTTGATAGCTAACTAGCCAGTAAACAGAAATATTGGTTTTCTTAAATTATTACTAGCTTGCCAACTAGCTAGCTAACGACATCATTAGCTAGCCTAATAGTCAATATTGTCAAGCTTAAATTATTGCTAGCTTCTGTTGCCATAGCAACACAGGCTCGTTTAATCGACTTAACATTGTCGAGTCCAAACGGCTTAAAGCAGCTTTATGGAGCAATTTCGAACTTTTGTGAAGAAAAATAAATAAATATAATGTAAAGAGATAACACCAAATTAACGGAAACTGCTGATTTTGTGTGTTTGCGTCCCTAAATCAACAGAGAGCTGCCAGCTCAGCATGTTATGTAATTGTATTTCAAATTTAAAAAGTGAACTGTGCTCTTTATGTATGCTTACAAATACCCTTATGTGGGGCCAAAGTGACACGGCAGCATATCATCACTGGAGCGCGTTGGGTTTTCCACATACCTCCTCTTGGTTTGATATTCTTGGTGAGTTGAGCTAACCCCTCCAGCTGCGCCTCTGCTCTCCCTGTCCGAACTCGAGGAGGGAGGGAGGGGTGTGACTTCCAGCCCAACCGTCGACAACTCCGGAGTTTTCAGAGATCAGTCAAAAAAAAAGAAAAAGAAAGATGAGGAGCCGTTTTCTTCCAGTGAAGCAGAAGATATTTTAAGTTCCCTTCAAGGAAATAAGGCGACAACTCAGCGATGAAATGCAGCTGTCTCCATCGGTGTGCTCTTAACTTTCAGCCAGGCAAGAACTGCGAGCGTCCAGCGGTGAGTTGCGTCAAATCTTGAGGAGAAGAGACCGCTTAAAATTGCGCGAAGTGGCCAATTAAAGCCGTTTTAAAAGACCTCGGTGTCATTTGAAACTTGGTGTGATTAAGAATTAGACGAGATGTCGTGTTTGAGAAGCCGAAGAAAATTTAACCCTGAATAAGCCTCTTTTCATTTTCAAGAGTCCTGTGTAAACAAACAACACAGTTTATTTTAAGGTGTTGACTCTGTTTATTGTAAACTGTTTGCAGGTATTTGCTAGACTCAGTGACCCCTTGTTTCAACCAAAACAGTTGAAAATCTTAAGATAAAGTGGGACATTATACTATAATAGTGGCAGAATGATAACCTAAGACTCTTATCTTCTGCTGCAGTTGAACACAGTGGACACTGGACTCCCTGCTCAAGTCTGACATCCAGTGTCCACAGCCAGTGTTTCAAAGATGATCAACCATCAGATACAACTCCACTACAACTACACAGGAAGCTGGACAACCGGACTAACGTCGGCGCAAGCTCTGGCACCCTGGACTTTAAAACCATTGTCTTCCTCATCATATGCAGCTTGATTGTCCTGGAGAACCTCACTGTGCTGGTGGCCATATGGAGGAACCACCGGTTCCACAACCGCATGTACTTCTTCATCGCCAACCTGGCGCTGTGCGACCTGCTGGCTGGAGTCGCTTACCTGGTCAACCTGCTCCTGTCGGGAGAGAAGACCATGCAGCTCTCACCTCCTCTGTGGTTTATGAGAGAGGGCAGCATGTTCGTAGCACTTGGTGCCTCCATCTTCAGTCTCCTGGCTATTGCTATAGAGAGGCACCTGACTATGATTAAAATGAGGCCTTATGACGCCAGCAAGAACTACAGAGTCTTTCTGCTCATAGGGACCTGCTGGTTGATTGCTATATCTCTTGGAGTTTTGCCTATTCTAGGCTGGAATTGCCTGGACAACCTCCCTGATTGCTCAACAGTCCTCCCTCTCTACTCCAAGAAATACGTAGCTTTCTGTATCACGGTTTTCATGGTGTTGCTCTTGGCCATGTCCATCCTTTACGCCCGCATCTACATCCTGGTTAAGTCCAGCAGCAGAAAGGTAAGCAAGCACAGCAATTCTGAGCACGCCATGTCCCTGCTGCGCACCGTCATCATCGTAGTCGGGGTGTTCATTGCCTGCTGGTCACCCATCTTTGTCCTGCTCCTGATGGATGTGGCGTGCGAGCAACGCTGCCACATCCTCTACCAGGCGGACTGGTTCATTGCCGTGGCCGTGCTCAACTCCGCCATGAACCCGGTCATCTACACTCTGGCCAGCCGCGAGATGCGACGGGCCTTCCTGGGTCTGGTTTGCGGCATTTGCTACAAGGCGAAAGTTTCCGTAAACGGCAGCGCCAACAGGCAGTCTCTGGAGCCGAGCCGCAGCAGAAGCAAGTCGTGGAGCAGCCAGAACAACCCTAACCAGAACCAGCAGGGCTCCAAGCAGGCGGATCTGGACAAGGGGCAGGAGACGGACACAGGCCACGGCCAGGTCTCTGTGGTGGCGGGTGCAAGCAAAGGTGCTGCTGAGGCTGTCCTTGAGAGTGAAAGAAAAGACTGAAGGAAGGGGGGAAATAATCTGTATACTTAGGGCCCTGTTCACAGTGGAGTGCATTGGTTATAAAAGGGATTATGAGGGATAGGGATTTTGAATGAGGGATGCCTAAAGGCCAGATTTGAAGCATTTGCTGCAGGGCAGTGGTTCAAATGTTCACACGCAACATTAGCCGATTAATGCATGAGGCAGTTAAGTACAGTGGCTGTGTCAGTCTTCCCTCTTTGTCACAGCTAGTGTCCAGTAAGAACCAAGTATCTCCAATTTTGATCATTATGCAGAATAATGAAGGACAAACGTCGAATGAAATGGTGCTCTTGATGAGCCACAGTCAAAAAGTGAACATCCGCCTGCAGCTAATAAAAAGTGCAATTATAGCACTAAGAAAAAACAATGTATTGAAGAATGATTGTAGCCAATTAATATTATAATGATAAATAAGGTATTTATTATTCAACATATTCTGCAATTTTGTATTTACTCAGTATTACTACAGTATGCTGTGCAGTTACTGTAATTGGAATTTGTACATCGATGTGTTTTTTGTTTCTTCTGTAGCAGCACGTTAAGGGGAAAAAAAAAAAAAGCAGCATTTGTTGCCACTCAGCAAGGACAGTTTAGTGAGGCAGTAGTGTAAGTGATAACAGGGCTCCATCTGCTGGTTGTGCTGCTGCATGTTTTATGTGAACTGAAAAAGCATGAAGAATCACGTCAGGCATGTGAATGCAGCATGTGTTACGGTAAAAGTTGATCAAATGCAGCTATTTATATGAAGCAGAAAATATAAGCTTTTACACAATAAAGGTTAAAAGAAAAAAAAGAGTATGCATAAGGATGCTTCATCCCGATTACCTCATGTGAGCAGCAGAGTACAGCCTCGTTTAGAGGTCAGGTTTATTGTGGTGTACAGGCGTGCTGATAATTTTTAGAAATGTATTCATGAGATTTCGGCAAAACCAGATGGTGTTTCGAAACAGCAAGGGCAACATGATGTTTACGAAACAGGAATACTGATTAATTTAAAGGCGTCACTGCTTCTCCTTTTTTGCTTATGGCCAAAAACACGTTTTACAATCTTATTCGGTGGATTATCCAGAGTAACAATCAATTATCAACATGTTGCTGTGCTTTTTTACACCTGATGTTCAAAGCTTTGAGCAAGACAAATAACAATTCACCAACTTTGTGATGTGGCAGCAGAGGAAATCTCATTGAGATTTAATTTAACTATCCGTATGGCTGGATGGCATACCTCTCTGTGAAGACTCATCCTAGACATAGCATATCTACAACAAGACTTAAACAAGGGCAACTGGACTTGTTCGAGGTTTCTTGAAGATGTCGTCAAGCGAATCTACATCCACCATCTGTAAAAGCAAACTCTACCGTTTGTTATGATTGCGGCAATAGAGAAACAGTAGAGATTCTACACATTCACGGTTTTATTGCCAACAGTCATACAGAATAATGAGAAACCCATACAACCAAAAGATTAAATCTGTAAACATCATTTGGACTTGTTGTTTCTATGTTTTTATTTCCTTTATTAGTTTTTTTTCTCAACTTTACCTGTCCCAAAATAGTGAGTTTCTGTGTGATTCCCTCCGACAAAGATTTATATTCAGAATCTCGAAATGATACATCTAGAATATATAATAGAGAGGGAGGAAGGGAGGGAGGGAAAGAGATAGAGATAGATAAGAGAGAGAGAAAGAGAGAGAGAGAGAGAGAGGAAACAGTAGTCTCAAGCAGCAACACGCAGCAGGGCAAAACACAACCTCTAGTGAACAGGCATGCCCCATTTAAGATCAGCTATTGCACTTTGAAGGGAGAAAGAAATATATTTATATATATATATATATAAAAAAAACACCAAAAAAACAAAAACCACCACCAATTGTGCAAATAAAAGGCACATTTTCATCAACAGAAATCTGGAAAGACGGCGTGTACTTATTTATGTCCCAGTGTGTTTGGTGTTTTAATTTCTCCTTATGTCACAAAGCTGATCAAGTACCTAAAATTTGCTGAAAACCAATTTCAGTGGGCGCTTTTAAGAGAAATTTGCGCCTCGTTCCTTCTCCCAGTATTACATTTGATGAAATTACGTCGCAAATATTGGAAAACATAAACATAAGTGGTGAATATATCTCCCCAGTTCTCCCCTTAAACGAATCCTGAGATGAAAACCGGGATATGGGACACAACTTGTCTCGAACCGATCTAGTGGAATATTTATTTATTTACTTGAAACTATCCCCGTACTGCTTTTTGCTAAATGTGTGTTGTTGTTGTGAGATGCATGTACTGTACACTCCCTCTTGCAGCAAAACACAGGCACATTATATTACATTGCATCTGTCTTGTCAAACTCATTGAACACATGCTGATTTTGGTTCAACTGAATTGGTCCAGTGCATATCAAATACAATGCCCCATTCATTTGGTTTCCATCAGAGTCCTGACAATAGTGAGGATGAGAGCATTTTTATACCGCTTCTGTGAGCCATTTCAAAATTTGGATTAATTCCCCACAAAAAAACAAACAAAAAAAACAAAAAAAGCAGTTTGTATAACTTAAATACTTAACTGTTCCGATGAACGGTCGTGTACAGTGGACTGCAAAATTAAATCTTTAAACTCTTTTAAAAGTTGCTTCTTAAAGAGCTAGATTTCCCCCCTCAACTATAATGCTTCAACCAACATTCTTCCCTTGTAATAAATGATAAAATAAGAGAAGTGAAGCGTGACTGACAGGGGTAAACACGTATCTCTTTGATGACATCTAGTGGCGAAACAGTAGTACTGCCATTTCGATGTCAACGCTGATAAACTCTTTCAAAAATCCGTAACCAAAAAGTGATCTGATATTTAACATTCTGGATCGAGTGCACACAGTGTGAACGCAGCATCTGTCTAATTCAGTTACGTCTCGCCACCGATTCCTCTTGGTACAACTGACACAGATGATCTAGGTGATCTAACGTTTTGATTGTGCTATTCATTTTCACCAAAAGAAATAAAAAATAAAAAAAAATAAAAAAATCAGAAAATGTTCATTAAGAATGTGAGAATATCCACTGCAAGGCCCAAAAAAACTAATCACCGACGACACACCTAAAAGAATTCAGAGAAAACCAATTCAGAAATAATATCACTGGTTGAAAAGCATAACTATTTTACAGTGTCAGCATACACAAGCACCTCTTTCAAATAAAGGGGTCTCAAGGTCTACGAACATGGCCACAAGAACAGTTGATTTTTAGGTCATGCGACTGCAGTGACACGAGAAAATACTTCATAAAAAAGTTTATCTTTAAAGCCATTGACAGCACTATGAAGGGCGCTGGTTTGCGCCCCAACACCTTGTGACGACTGCAAAGCAAAACACATTCAGTTCTAATCTCCAGTAAAAGCAGGTTTCTTATAGTGACTAATTGAATAAGACGTCACACTATTGGTGAGATTTAAGGACCTTTGTTTTTTTTTTAACCCCCCCAATGTAATTCATTATAAACAGCATTTCTGTTTCCTCAACATCTTAGCCAACAGTTCCTGTAGAAATGTGGTTGTGCTTGACAGACAAAACTAAAATTTCAGATTTTTATTCTAAAATACTCTTGTTAACACCTCTTTGAGGTTCGATTTGCACTTCATCTAAACTACAAGAACATTTTTCTTTTAAATCTTTTAAAACACCAAATCAAGATATTATGTCCAAATGCACCTATGTCTTCTCAAAAATATAGCATTTCAGTCATCACAACAAAAATAATAACAGTTCTATAAATATTTTTTTTTTTTTTGTATCTTAAACAAATCTTCCAGTGACTCCAGTAAAGTAGCCGTAGGTCACTCTGTCAGCGCATAGAGCCTTTATTTAAGCATCTTCTCGTGTTTCATCTTCAAGTTCCAACACTGGAGACCGTTTAGAGCTTCCTGTTTCCCATCAGGCACTGCGAGCATCACTGTTTCCTTCCAACAGGCTGTAGGAGACACAGTTCACTCCCGGCTGACACAATCGGCAGATTGTTGTCACGGTGATGGCCAATAAGGTGGCTAATGCTGTCAAATATATGATCTTTTGTCCGTACCTTTGGAAAGGAAAAATAGACATATTAAAAGTCTGTTTTGTGAAATTAGACTTGAATCTTTTGAATTGGACAAATTTCAATCTAAATTGAATTCTGGAGATACAATCTACATTTAGTTTCACCCCTGTCTTACCGTGCCCTCAGGGTCCACCAGCAGTAGGTGTTTGGCAAGTCCATTGTGCATGCCCGTTAGTACGTAAGACCCTGGGTTTGTCGTGCTCTTACGGACGAGAAAGTCCCCGTCATCTTTCAGCAGTTTCTCAGCATCGCGCCGGCTCATTTTGCCGTGGTACCACGTCTGGCCCTCCAGTTCCTCCTGCGCCCGGAAGGCCAGAGAGCGCACAAGAAGAGGGCTTGAGTTGTCCACGGACGCTGCCTTGTGGAGACTAGACACCTGGGACTGGGCTTGCCCCTGGGACGGTGGCTGGGACTGGGACTGAATGGCGTCCTCGAAGGGCTCTGGCGTAGATGAGGTCAGTGCAGAAGTGAAAAGTCAGGAGAGGAAGTGTAAAATGTGATGAAAAGATCAAAACATGAAATAATGTTTAGTAGTTTGGGAAAGAAATATTAGTTTTTAGGACAAACTGCAGGGACAATCGTGTTTCAGGCATGGACTAGCCTCTTTGACTTGCCACTCAAACTATGCAGTCCTATTAAAAGAAGCACGTTTCTGGGGTTTATGACTCATTTACTAGCACGGCAGATTTTTTGTCATCTAGTGGTGAAGTATAGGAGAACCCGTGATGTAGATATAAAGGGCTTATTCCATTGAAAACAGTTACTTCTTACAGCCCTGCCTAAATACAACGCACTGTACCTTTAACAGTTGAGTGCCTCATGCGATGATACGCAGATGACACAGGGTTGTATTTCTAAGGCCGATGGGCAGTTGTCAGCTAATTAAAGTAACGCTGGACATTTACCTTAATCTCAAACCTGCAGGTAATTCAGGTGGTAGATTAACCTGACAGATTAATATGAATAATGAGAATAAAATTGCTGCACAAAAGACACAGATGGATACATATAAAACGTATAAACTTTACACAGACAGGCTTGGACTGTCTTACCCACCCAAATCCTGATTTGTATATGAATGTACTTGAACAGTTTTTTTTACACTGTTTTGTGCAATTATCCACTTCTGATTAGTTAAAAGTATTCAGTATATTATAAATATTAAAGCATGAGTACTGGGCTTGTTAGTAGAAGTAAAATGTAACTGTTCAATTAAAGGGGAATTGCCGTTTTTTACAGCCAGGACCTTATTTCTGGTATACAACACGATCGTTTACTCACCGATATAGCTTTTATGTAATTTGTAGTCGTTCGGGAGATACTTAGATCTGCGTATATCCATATAATGGGAGTGAATGGGGCACCGAAATGCAGCCTATAAATAACACATTATCTGCCGCGAAACTCATTCATTTCACCAATATTTTGTTATCGTACGCTAGTGCTATTCCCTGTTGAGTTTGACTTGTTCACCTGTAATTTGCTACTGCTAGTTTTTTGCAACATGGCAGAATATTTTTCAGATTCTTCAGACTCAACAGGGAATAGCACTAGCATACGATAACAAAATATTGGTGAAATGAATAAGTTTCGTGGCAGATAATGCGTTATTTAGAGACTGCGTTTCGGTGCCCCAGTCACTCCCACTGTATGGATATCTAAATATCTCCTGAACGACTACAAATTACACAAAAGTTATATGGGTGAGTAAACAATCGTATTTTATGCCAGAAATAAGGTCCAGGTTGTAAAAAACAGTAGTTCCCCTTTAAGAGACTGGAGTATGTGCACTTTTAAATTATATAGTGAATTGTTCACATGTAATTTGTGTCATGGAGCCTTCATACATAGTTACATCTTCATGTAACTGATCCTCCACGTGTAATAATAGCAAAGCTAAGGTTGAAGCTGAACGCAGGAAAGACTACAGCAATGCAGTGACTCTGTCCTCCTTTTGTCTCCGTACGGACATGATGTTATTATAACGCCCCGGCAAAGTCACTGAGTAACAAAGGCTAGGAAACCTCTATAATTAAGAACTGAAAGTATAATTTAGTTACCATGTATTGTTTTAACAGGTGAGTTTTAAAAGCAGAATTGAATAAAACTTAACCGGAAAGTGTTTGAAAGGATGAACGAAGCGAGACTTGGTGTGAAAAGTGTCGTTAAAAACTGATTTCTTCTCTATTGGACGAAGTCAGTGTCAAAAACATTATACTCTAATTTATGTTTAGGGCATATGAACGCATTTATCTTATCAAGTCATTTTATTTAGCATGGGTGTAAACTGTTGATTTGGAAGTGTCCGTGTAAAAGCAAGAAAAAGCATTAATCTACAACACCAGGCTAACCACATCTTACTCATGTCAAACAGGTCCTTCTGTGGGCTCTCTTTGGCTGCCGCTGCCATGCCCTTTGTCACATTTTCCGCCTCGGCCTGGAGCGCCGCGAGCACCTGGGCGTCAATCTGCTGGGTGTTCACATACGTGGGCATCTCCCCTGCTTTTGATGCCTGACCTTTACTCTCTGGCAGACTGCTTATATCAAACGATCCTAGACATGTGGAGAAACAATCGGAGTTGCATTGCTCAAATGATAAACATGGTGCAGGGTTTTAATATCTTGTGTAGTGCACTGCTTAGATTTTCTTACCCTGCTGAAGGAAGATGGGCTTTCTTTCGTCTCCCCAGTTTTCACAATGTCGCCCTTGGTAATACGTCTGATCTACTGAACCGGGGCCCATCTGGGGATATGCAGAAAAACAGGGGATATTTAAAATGTCGGCTGTTATTTCAGTATTAATTAATGTGCTGTGAAAACAGTGAGATGAGTGATGCAGAATTAGTGGATTTAGACACTTAGCATAAAGCTAAACTTTGTAACTTAGCATAGCCATCTGTGCAAGCTACAGTATGTCCTGAATACAGTTATGCAAATCATATGGTAACTATGGTAACGCACTGTAGCATGTTCAGAATGTGAATGGACAGTTTGATGACTTTGTATTAGCTTGACGTTTGTAGCATTTTGTAGGCAAAGTGGGTTATTTAGCAGTCCCACAGTAATGACCTGATGAAATTGCTCAATATACCTCGTTTCCATCCCACCTCTACCCATTTGACATTATCGATACGGCCGGTTTGAGGCCTTATGAAACGAACGACACCCGTTATTTGTGACACCAGAGCACATACACACACACAAGTAGAAACGGTGACGTGATGTGTGACGTCTTCCCTAAGCTGGCCCAGCTAACGCTGACAGTTGTCTGGACTCTCAGAGGTTAATCCAGATTAATCAAGCTGTACCTGGCCTCCATCTGATGCTGCATTCTGATTGGCCAGCCGGGTGTCGATGAAGCCTCCGGGGGGTGGCATCTTGCCGGGGATGTTGTTATAGTAAGGGTGCTCTGCTGACTCCTCCTCTTCCTCCGTCCACGGTAACTCCTCCATGTTTAATACCCTTAAGAGAAAGCAATACAAACATATCTGTAGGTGCTTTTGTGTATGTGTACAAGCACTCTTGGGTGTGTTTTCCATAAGCCCACACACCTGTCTTGCGTGGAGGACAGCTTGCTCGAGGGACACTGCAGGTACTGCTGGAAGCGAAGGTCGAAGGCCTGGCCAATGGTACTGATGACGTCCTGGGCCAGTCCGTCGGAGCACTCCAGGATGTGACATGCTGACGAGAGTCAGAGCAGCAAGTTTTAATTCGCATGTTGCATATGAGATCCTCTATTATAGTATTAAAGAGAAGAATATTTACCTCTTCTATTAACAGGGTCCTTTGCTACATATGCAACAAAATCTGTTGTGTCCTATAACAAAAGATGCATCTTGTTAAAATCTGATGATATAACAAAGGGCTAAATATCTTTTGGAAGTCTTTTGCTAATCGTGCACAGTATGCAAGGCAGGCATGTTTACATACTAGGGTTTTTCTTGCACGATCAAACCATGCATGCAGGTGAATTATATGCTGCTATGCTTTACTTACTGGGTCTCCGCCTGATGCAAAAGAGATGGACTGCATGTGGTGGTTGGCTATGATCTGTCAGGAAGGAATTGATACATGCAGTCATTATGAACACATATGTTTTAATATGTATCACAGAAATTGGTTGATTTTATATTATTTCTGTTTCTCTTTAAATTGCTCCTTGGTTATATGTATAAACCTCCTTACAGGAACGTCATTTATTTTCTTAAAAATTTTGCCAATGCCTAAAATAAAGCTTCCTTTAGTGCAGTAGTAGTTTCAATGTGGTTTACTGGTCCCCTTTTAGTTGACAGTGGAGATTCTTTCTTGACCTTGGCCACATGTGGTGTATACTCTAAAACACATGATCCAACTCTATTATTTACAGAGCTTTCAAGCATATTCTTTCCTCTTTTTGTGCTTGTATCAGCCGTTTCGGTGCAGTTAACGACGACGGGCTCATTCAGAGCTGAACAGCGGGTGACGCCCAGTCATATTATTTACATAGCGGTACAGAATGGACACACATCATGACTTGACACTTCAATCCACAGATACTTATAGCAGCTGAGGGGAGTGGCTGGACGAACTGCCCAGACTGACTGGATTTTCTGGACCAAAATAAGTTTCCATATTGGCTCAGGAGGAAAACGGCTTTTTTGCAAAAAAAAAAAATATATATTTTATGTTGCTGCCAGAGCATGGCGAGACCTCCTAATGGTGCGTTCACACTTGCAGCAGTGGAGCTACAAGCTACAATTAACTTTCAATGCACTTGATGAGCTACATATCACAGTTGAGCTGGCTTCAACGGAGACTCATAAAAGTTTTAGAGCTTTTATTCCCTTACACACACTATCGTAGCAGTAGCTCCACCTTTTTTTTTTTTTTTTCTTGTGATAGTTTGCAGAGGTTGCACACTGACCTGTTTGCAGTCAGGGGTCATCAGGTTGAGGCTACTGGTGGAGATATTCAGGTTGATGGACATGCCAGCAAACTGCAGATTGCTCTTCCCCAAAATGTTGGACAGGGCTTTGGACGGTGGCTGAGAGGATCACAGGAAGACATGAAAGAAATTAGGCTAGAAGTAGCTGCCAGTTAGCATAGCTTAGCATAAACATGGTGTGGTTCAGTTCACAGGTTAGAAAGCTAGTTGAGCTCACTAATACACATATCTGCTCCAGGGAATTTCTTAAAAAGAGGGAATCAGTGAAGCTATAATAAAAGCAGCCGTCTCTAGTCTTTATGCTAAGCTAAGCTAACCAGTTGATTGATCTCCCCATCTCAAAGAATAACATATTTTCCAAAATTAATTTAAATTAAATTATTCATTGAAGTTTTTTTTAAATAATTTTTGTTTTCATTAAAAACAGTCAAATAATCATCTTATGTTTAGACATTTAGATGGACCACTTTACAAGCAACACAAATTCTGCTTAAAATTACAAAGATCTGGGTTTTCGCCAAAAAAACAAAAAACAAAAAAAAAACATAATGAAGCTGGTGACGCCATAGTGCGTTTGTCAGCCACTCAGCCAACATAACATTATCTTATATCTCAAATCTGTTCGGAGAGAAACTAGTCTGCACCGATTCTGTGTTATATACTCTTCCCTGACATTTGAGCAAGCTCTAGAGAGCAGAGTAATGCTTCATTTCACACCCCACATTAAGACACTGTCTCCTCACACACCGTGGACACACACAAACACGCACACACACACACAGTAGCTCAGCCTCCTGATCACAGATATTGTGCACTACATGAGTCACTAAGCACTGTGTGCGGTGTGCAATGCATCGTGGGTTGGAGCAACACCCACGCAGATACAGTCCCGTACCTCTTCATCTCTCTCTCTTCTCTCCTCAGCCTCTCTCTTCTCTAAGTACAATCTTTCTCTCTCATCGCTTCTTCCTCCCTATCTCTATCTCCCTGTCTTTATTTTCCCTCTCTTTTTACATAAAGGAGGGACAGGAGGAGAGGGAAAAAAAATACATACAGAGGAGATGCTATATATAGAACGTGGAAGGGTGAATGAATATCTAATGCTGTTTCCTCTTTTTCTATCTACTGTACATTCGTTTTCTCGGCTTGCGGTATAGGCATCACTACCCCCAGCCCAACCCCTCCCTCCTTCCCTCCCTTTCTGTCCATGTACCTTTTTCTTCCGCAGTGCTCCTTTGGTCCCTGGAATAGCCTCGCACACAAGGCTGATGGCTTCCCTAGAGGGAGGGCAAGAGGAGGAAAAGGAAGATGGTGACTATAGACACAGCCACAGTTAGGTTGGCATTAAGTTAGACTGTGTTTACAGTTGCTAATCGCCAGGGCGTGCCTCAGAAATGCAAATTTGTTGTCTTGAAACGAACAAGACTAAGGGCCGTGACACACCAAGGTGATGATGGTATGTCATCAGGTGTAATGTATATCCTGAAAACCCCCATATTACGCACTCAGTACAAAGTACGATTGAGGCTGTTCTTTATTTCATTAGCTTTTCTGACCAATCCATACAACAGTACGGTTGTTGCAGTTTTAAAGTGGAAAATGTGCGTTAATGCCTTTCACCAAATGAGATAACAAAACGGTGGTTGACACTGATGAAATTATATGACAATCCTTCCATTGACAGTATTCACAATGATGTGTCTGTGCAAAATGACAAGCCGCACACAGTTAATGATGCACACAATACATCTCTCGGGCAGTTAACATTTAACTGAGTGACAATGTCACACAGGCGTTCTCTGTTTATGATATCCAGGAAGTGATGACCAAAAACACACCTGTAATTGCCACGGTTTGCCACAGGGGGCGACAAAGTGGAGATTTGTTCAGTGAAGATTTCGACCTATGGGCGGTGCTAGATGAAATGTTGAGGGATTTATTTGCTTATTGCACTGTGTGTTGATTTTTTTGAAGGATGACTTTTCCTCAAAATGCCTGAGGTATCTGCATCCCATATTCAGTGCCATACATTTCAAAGGGAAATCTAAAACAATCCTAAAATAATATTTATGTAAAAGTTAAAAATACATGGATTAAACAATGGCTAAACATAGAGCTGCTTTGACGAAATAAATAAATAAAAGTAAATTGGGATGGAGTGAATATTGGTGTCACAACACACCCAGAAATATTACGTTCTGCATCCTTTCCAAATCACGCACAGCAGTAGGTTATTTTAAAAAATGAGAGGTCTAATAATAGAGACATACTTTCTCTGATTATCTCTGTATCGCTTCCTCTATCTGTCCCTTTATCAGGAAAAAACAACACATACACACAGTGACAGAGAGAGAAAGAGAGAGAGACTACTGCTAGCTAACGTTACCGGTCTCAGGAAGTCAAGCAGAAAAGTGAACATGACAGAAACCGATTCACTGCTGGCCTTTGCCTCAGTGCACATTGGTCAATGATTTCAGAGTGGACACAAAGAGAATTCCATGCAAACGAATAAATGCCCTCAAAATACATACGTAAGAAGATATTTTTTAAATGTTTGGTTTCAATAAATCATAGCTGAAAGTATATATTCAACCATTCTGCAGCATTTTGTAGATACTTAAACATTTGATGGAAATTACACAAAATGTCGTTTTACAAACAATATTTGTTTGGTGTCCTTTAAAGTCCCAGAGCTTCTGGTTACAACATTTAAAGCCAGGTAAACATCTGTATGAAGTGATGCTGCAGCTAGGCAACTGTTAGTGTCTTGATTTTAGCAAGCTAGCTTAATGTAGGAAATGAAAAGGCACAATGAAACGAAAACGCCTTTAAGAATCACGTTTTTGATCAAACCTGGTATTCATTTACAAAGAAAACTCTATACAACTAAATTACAACATGTTAAACTTACTATAACCTCTGCAATTTAGTATGTTAGTATGAGCTGCATCATTAATCTCAACAATCAAGCTAGCTTGCTGTCTAGCATGGTGGCTATTGCTAAAAATGAGCTGATGTTTTAAAATCTGTTGCAGAGTAGATGACCCTTTACTAGACTGAACTGTCATATGTCAGCAAACAAGTACAAGTTAATTAATACAAAGTTAATTCATAACAACAAAACTATGGCAATATCTAAAAAGCGTTTCACCACTCATGCAAGTAGCTTCTTCAGTTCTATGGGACAGGTGGAAAGTTGAGGTTAAACTTTTGATGGTAACCCATCAGAAACTTGCTTGGCTTGTTTCTGTTGACAATCAGAAGCTGGGGCACCTATTTTCCATTAACAGCTAGATCCTTACCTGTGGTTGAGGGGGGACTGTTTGTCCCTGTCCTCTTGCCCTATGAATGGTGCTCTAACGACCCTTTGTCAGTCAGAGTCTCCAGTCTGACAAAGGGTTGTTTGAGCACCATTCACAGGGCAAGAGGACAGGGACAAACAGTCCCCCCTCAATGACCTGTCCCTTAGAACTGAAGAAGCTACTCGGATGAGTGGTGAAATGTATTCTCTAAAAAACTCTGCATGTCCAGTTGCCTTTTTTCAAATGCTTTTTGGATATACCATGACCTGGACGACTGTGAACCTTCACAAACACAACTATGGCAATATAGATACAGTTGATGAACAGGTGTTATGTGACTACAGCATCTTGAAACTGTATCATAATCATAGACGGTATAAACACGGGCGGTGAAACAGCTCCTTTAACCCTTGTGCTACCCTCTTGCATGATCTCTATCTGTCTGTCCATTCACTTGGGGTCCCAGAGACGAGGGTTAAAGTGAAGCCAGAGCAAGTAGAGCTCCCCCTGGTGACTGACTGCAGTATAGGTCATAAGCTCCACCCCCTCCATGTTAGTGGGCGGGACTTGGGACAAACTAAAATACACTTCAAATAATTTTCATGGATGGTTTCTGTCATTCAAGGTAGTTAATACAAGGTTGATGCAAGTGTCAATTTTTTTGAATGAGTTTCGTTTCAGTTGACGCTATAGAGGATGTGATATAAGAGTGTCTACCAGTTGCCATGCCAACTGCTCCATAAAGCAGTCACGTGGGACGGTAAGAGATGTATATGAATGAATAAACAATATAGTATGAGTGTCTGTTCTGTGTCTTTGTTATGAATGAAACTACCTATTAACCAGTCTGAGGTGTGTGTTGTTTTGGGGTTTGTAATAACTTCTGGATATAAAGCTACATTGTGTATGTACATACCTTGTTATTTGTGACCTTGTGGTGAAATCCAGGGATCTCATTGACCGGAGGACTTCTATACAGCCCAGATACTGCAAATAAAGAATAAAAAAAACCTGTGAGAAAAAACAAAACACAGACTAGCACAACATTATGAACACATCTGATTAGCGATCTGAACTGAGTGAAAATAACTTCTGTACTTTACAACATAAGCCCCTGAGATAAGATCTGATGTCTACTTAATTTGACCATTGTTTTTGACATTGATTTATCATCACATGTATTCACTGGTGTCCCAAGAAATGTGTCTATGGGTAAGGTCTCTTCATGCATGTGTAAAAATAGACCCATATTAAACCACCATCATAAATTTGCTGATATCATGGTTTTAGAGACTTGACAAGGAGTTCACAGAGCGTCAATCAGACGCAGAGCTGGTGTAAAAAAAATTAAATAAACGCTTGTTCCATATAAAATTTTAAGCATGTTATTACATCCTGCTTTGTCATAAACTCATCTTCTGTATCAGCCGGCTACTCACATTACAACCTCCCCTAAATTAATACTGAACAGACCAGGAACATTTTGTGCTGACGAGCTCCTATCTTTATCAGAATCACATTCATAATCTGGCTGTAAACAAAACAGGCATCCAGACACACCAACTCCTTTTCATGAAAAAAAAAAAGAAAGAAAAAACTTATTAGAATCATAAATTTCACATTATGAGTCCCGGCCCCTCCAGCGAGCATTTTGGGAAGTTCAGGCAAACGGATACAATTCCTGTCAACGTGACGTTTGCCGTGTTTTAACGTTATGCTATTTTTAGAACAATAAAGTGTTTGAAGTGTTCAACCCAAAACGGTCAGACGCGTATCAAACTGTTATAAAACCGGTACAGGCTGACTCTGAGCACAACATGTAGGCTTTTCTTTACTCTCGCTGCACGCACCTCAATCATAACGTAAAACTCAACTTCAGACTAATTCTGAAAATTGACGGGAGGCCAGATCTTAAGAGGGCATTAATGATTCCAGCAGACAAGAAGTCACATCAAGACACAGACCTTATCTCGCAGGATACAGTTATGTTTACTGCAGTCTAGATATTATGCACATGAATAAGATTTTTATTTACTAGTCACGGCCTCCACTACAGCACTACCATTAGAGTGCTACTGTAGCTGGATTGCTTTGGTGTGCAGCCATTATGATATAAACAGTCCACTTCTATACTGTCAGTGTGTAAGTCAGGTCAAGCTTTATCAATCAACACGCAAAGATTAGTTGATGAACAGCAAATTAAATCATCCAGTTTGTGCAGCGTGAAGATTTTTTGACGCTAATCTTCCTCCATGTTTGCAGTATGTGTCTTATCATTTTAAGTTGCGCCATGTCTGTGGCTCTATTTTTCGCGTAATGTCCTCCTGCACTGTTGGCGATACGCGGACCAACGTCTGCGACATTTTAGCTGATTCAGTGTGTTGACCTGGCCGCAGAACAAGTCGGTGAGTGAGGAAAAACAGAAGTCACGAAAATATAAAACCACAAACCAACATGATCAACTACAATGAGTACAGTTTGTAGTTCTTCTTTTCTGGGTGGCCTCCCAAATATTAGTAATACAAAATGTATGTTCCCGCTGGATATGTTTTTTTAAGTGCAACTTTTTGCCCACCGTTGCCCGTAGTTCTTTGATGCCGAACTGGTGTGACCCCAAGCCAGTTTTTTTACATCTGACTTATTTGTATTTCTGCCATCCCATGCACATCTGCATTGCCTACAAACAATAAAACAGCAACAAAAGTTCCTACTCAATCCCGAAGCAACAAAAGCGATAACATTAAGATTTGCTACGACAAAAGTGCAACCGAATCCGTCTATGTTCGCATAAACACATGCGTTAAAAGTGTAAACAGTGTCGCCGTCAGTCAATGTCCCCTCAGAGTAATGGTGCATGATGTGCGAGGACGGACCACATGACGCTAATTAAAAGTGCTGTGAGCACAACACCACGTTGAACTCAATACTCGCAGGACTCAAACCACAGGAAAGAGCCGGGGGTGGGGGGTGCACGGAGCGGACCCATTTCCCCTCTCGCAGTGTGGATGCTTTCAGCGGCATTGACTGGACAAATAAGCGCTTTCTGCCTTAATGCAGTTAATGGAATGCCATGCTGGTCACAGATACTGTAGGCTTTGTCCGGGCAAGTTGTAGAAGGTGTCATATGATGGCAATCACTGTGTGTAACTTGATTTGGGAGATAACACGTTTTACCCGACAATGCTGCTCTTCATGTGCATTTTTATCCCAAACCTATATTTGACTTTTAGTTTCATGTGCTGCATGAATAGAAATTGAGGTTACTTTATGGTTTCATTGAAAAATGGTTCAGTCCGTTTCTTTTTTTTTTCTTTTTTCCATTCATTTCACACCTTGAAGAGCCAGGGCTCAGCATCATCACTCCTTATGCTAGTGACTCATTGCCGGCATGATGACATTCACAGCTCTTGTAGTTGTGCGCCAACTTGTGCTCCCTTAAATGATGTATGATGGCTGAGCTACATTAACAAGCGGTACGGGTGTAATGGGACTCACATGCGCCGCTGTTGTGCCTTTTCTCCGTTCGACCGTTTCACTATCGGCCGGCTGAAACGGCCACGGAGCCCATGGAGGTGCACAATGTACAGAAATAACACATCACCATGGTTACAAAAGCATAACGCCGTGGCTCCGTACACACAAGGCGGACAGAAACACGCCATCAATTAAATGGTTTGCGCCATTTTTGAGATGACGCTGGTAATTGCTGATTTTATTTTGCATTCATGGGGTTTTCATCTACTTTTCCTGAGTGTTGACCTTCTCCATCTCCTGAATTATTCAATGTCTATTTTCTGGTTGCTGCTCCTTCGCTCAGCTTTCTGCTCTAGCCTACCTACATACACCCACTCAAGGGCATGTTGTGATGTGCAAGTTATCTCTCTTTTACCTCCCCCCCCCTGTTATGCAGGTAGAGAAACTGGAGTCATTGAAAGAAAAAAGAGAATGACTGGAAAATGAGGGTAGGACAAAGACCAAAATGAGGCCACCAACCTTCACAATGTATGTCACTCCTGGACCAGAGATCTTCTCGTTGGAGTGTAGCCATCCTCTGGAGGGTTTGCTCACCAGTCCACCGCCTCCACCTGGATTCCAGTCCTCTCCGCTGGGCTGGAGCTCGTCCAGCCTGCTCTTCTTGCTCATGCTAACAGCTGGCTCCAGCTGTGAGCAGGGGCTTGAGTGAGAGGCCGAGCTGCACAGAGAGCCGCCCACACCAGAGGCTGCTGCTGCTGCTGCTGCCGCCGCGGCTGCTGTCGCCGCACTGGGGCTCGGGCCACTGGAGCTGCCTGAGCCCGATCCCCCACCCCCCTGCAGCTTAGACACAGCCAGGTCCTTGACAGCCGAGGGCAGACCCTTGATGCCAAGCAAGCTGCCTGAGTTGCTGAATTTCAGGTTGGACACCTTGTTGATGAGGGTGCAGAGGGTGGTGCCTCCATCTTCCAGGTGGTCAGAGCTGTGGCCGGTGTGGGTGCTGGAAGGAGCGGTGGTGGATGAGGACTGAACCTCAGTCGGGGGTGTGTATGATGTCTCGGCTGCAGACTGGGGGGTGGCCGAGACCTTGGGGTTCATGGACAGGCCGTGGAGAAGCTCATCGACGGATGTTACTGACTCATTCCTGAAGCGGTTGTATTTGGTACGGTGAAGCATACCCTTCTCTCTCTTGCTCTCTCCCCTCTCTCCACCAACCAACGCGCACAGCCTGCCTCGTTCACAAGTGTGCTGGCAGACGTGGCTGAGCCGTGCTGATTACCCTCTCCTGTAACATAGCAGCAATGGTACAGGCAGCAAACGCCTTTTAGCAATCACAGGCCACCTGACTGTAATTTTCTCTATTGAGGTTACAGTGGTGGTTGTGTTTTCTGCTGCTGCTGCTGCTGCTGCTGCTGTCGCCAAAGTCCAATCTGCTCTCAGTAAAATCCAGAGCTGCAATCCAATCCGTCAGAGAGAAGCACACAGACACAATCCATGGGAACACAACACTGAAGCAGAGGAAGAGGAGGATAAAAGGTTGCCAGGGTTGTGGTGCAGCTTATTTGGTTTCCAGCGGTGATGCTGGTTTCTAGCATCAAAATCCAAAAAAAGTAAGAGAAGAGGAAAAAAAAAGAAAAAACGAAACGGTCTATGTTGTTGATGATCACGGACACTGCAAGGGAAGAGCAAATACTCTCTACTGACTGCTGCCTGCCTGCCTGCCTGCCTGCCTGCCTGCCTGCCTGCCTGCCTGCTTGCCTGCCTGCCTGCCTGCCGGCTCAGAGCTAAAGCATGACTCACTGATCTGAGAAAACCTTCTCAACAAAAGGCTTGCTGAACACTGCAAATCACTTCCTGTTGGAGGGAGAGAAAAAAAAAAAGCCTCCCACTTACAGCACACTAGAACCAATCAATTTTTAAATTCCCCAGTCTCATATTTATTCTCCATAACTCTTTCCCCCTTATTTGTTTTTCTGAGAAAGGGAAATGAAGAACGAGAGGTAGCCTGATGATCTAACTCAGTAAAACAATTACACATAATCATTTGTCCGAATTCGCGTTTTGAACACTTAATGCCATTAAAGCCGACGATCAGACACAAGCTGCGAGAAAAGGATGACACGCCACAAACTAATCGCAATAGACGAGGTGAAATAAGTCGCGAAAACTAACATTCATTGTCATTTCATCGACAGGAAGCTTGCTAAAATCTCTTCTGGAAAAAAAACGCACAACCTTTTTTTTTTTGATTTAGGAATAAAAACCTCTATTCAAAGGGATAATAAAGATTTACCTTGAAAGAAATCTTCATAAATCGTCAAAGGAAACAATAAAATAAAAATTTAGCTTGGCTGGAAATACGTAGCATCATTAATATATTGCCCATGTTAATTTATAATCACCCAGGTTTGCACTATCCAAAATCTACGACTGCTAAATGCACTTGTTGTCTCTCCGCAAAAATATAATCAAGCATTAATTCAAATGAGAACAGAGCAATTTTTCAATTATTTTGAGAATATTAGTCTACTGCGCAGCACTAAGTCTATGTCTTCAACAAAAAAAATCCACATCTAGGAAGCAGATTCACAGCCAGTCTAAACATGAATGATACAACTCAACAAAACACAGTAGGAACAACACGTCTCTCAGGCAGATAAGTCAATGAAAACAACCAAAATGGATAACGGAGAAAAAAAAGCCCAAGAGTCTCTTTAAAACCAGCAGCAATGAAGCATCTTTGTCTCCCCGGTAGCGGCAAGCGCACATTCATATAAAATGTCCTCAGGAGCATCTAGAAAAGGCGAAAGACTGACACTCATTCATAAGCAGCTTCCGCTCTCACTGTGCTGCAGATTTCGCACTGCAGTCCCTCCCAATATCTCTCTTTCCTGCCTGGCAAACGGGGAGAAAAAAAAAAAAAAAAAAAAAAAGACAGCACGTCTGCCTCCTCTCCTCAGAAACAAAGGCAAACACAAAAGCAAGGGGAAGAAAAGCCAGGCCCTCGCAAATCAAACCAAGAGGCAAAAAGACAAAGGAGGAAAGGAGCAGAGGAGGAGAAAAAAAAGCATGCAATATTTAGTCTTTTATGTGAATGAAATAGCAGGCTGGCATACCAGTGTTTCTGTGAATGGAAGCAAGGCCTTTCTGCCTCTGCAAGGCAATCCCTAGGGATGGCATGGTCTTATCCAATGAGGAGCCAGCTGGATGACTCATTCAGGGGAGGCTTGCAGAATAGTGGAAGAGACCATTCCAGACACAGGTGTACATTTTGTTTTCTCTTAACTGCCGTTTAAAAAAAGCTCAGTACATCCTCAGACGTGGGATGTCTGCACAGTTTAAGTAGAAGACGTTCAGTTCACGGAATAAGAAACAGGAAGACCGTGCAGGACGCGAAACAGACGGAAAAAAGTCACCCCCATCATTTAGATTGTCACCATTAGCACCTTTTTTTTCCCCCCTCCACATTCATGTGAACACCTACACACATTTAATTAGTGATTTACTGGTTATATGTATGAGGGCAGATAGTACAAATGCACTAGAACAACAAATTATATTTTTGGCATACAGATATATTTGGACATCTGAAAATACATCATAATGTGCTTTGATTTTAGCATAAGAACGACAATATATCAGGATATATGTTATAGTGTGATATTATTTTAGCTATCCAAACTGCCTTTTAGCTGATACGTTGGTTAAATTATGAGGCAAAATCACTCGTATGGAGAAATAAATCAAGTCTCTAACAATCTGCCTTTGTTTTATTAATTTTAGAATTTGCCAATTTGCTTTTCAACAATTGCAAATCCAAAAATAATGCATGACTGTCTGATACATAGACTGTATATAAATATGGACAACGCGTCCCCACTTTCTTGCATCGCCCAAACTGATGCTACTTCTCCGGGGATGCAAGCAGCGCCATCTTGCAGCCAGAGTCTGCGCAGTACAGTC
Organism: Planiliza haematocheilus; assembly: GCA_005024645.1. Classification (NCBI taxonomy): domain Eukaryota; kingdom Metazoa; phylum Chordata; class Actinopteri; order Mugiliformes; family Mugilidae; genus Planiliza; species Planiliza haematocheilus. The sequence continues at coordinate 5,434,308 of SRSE01001181.1, forward strand.
CGAGAGTCGAGCCTCGTGGCGCCATGATACTGAAGCCCCACCCACACTTCCTCCAGACTCACTCGCGTTTACGTTTCATTAATACTGTGCTCTGCTTTACCTCCACCAGTTACAAGGAAATGCTAGATAATACATAGTACTTATTATTATTTTTTCTCACAGGCCCACAGGACCGCTTCATGGAACGGTTGGCATGGCAACTGGTGATCACCATTATGTCACATCCTGTTTCTCAAGTGTCAAATAACTAGCTAAAACGAAACTGACACTTGAACATGCATCAGCATTATATTAACTACCTAAAATGACGCAAACAATTCTTGAAAAAAATATTTTAACGTATATTTTTGTGTTTTAGTTTAGCGCAAATCCCATCCACTAACATGGAGGGGGTGGAGCTTATGACCTATCCTGCATCCAGTCACCAGGGGGAGCTCTACTTGCTTTAGAGGAACAGTTCCGCTGTTTATCTTTATGTTGTCTATGGTCGTATAAGAGGTGAGGCGTGCAAGCTCAAGGAATCGGTACCGTGTGAAAGTCTAGGGATGCCAAAATTTGGTGCCATTTATTTCCACTTTGGTGTCCGTTTGTACGTCTATGAAGAATCAAGAGTTGTGAGAATTGCAAGGGTTACGGGAAAATAAGCATGCTGCAGTCCAACAAGTCAACAACACGTCACCACTGGATGACAGCACCATGCACAGGTCGAATGCTGATTGGTTAAAAGTTTAGCTCCAACTGGAAAGGGAACGCCCACAGCAGAGTTTGAACTACAACACCATTTCTTATATAAAAAAGTATTCATATATTATTTTACTTCATAAAAACGGGCATCATTGCAAAAGATCAGTATTGGTCAGGCTATGAATATAGATACGAAAATAACAGGGACAAAAACTGTTCAGTACAGCTGACTCCAGAGCAGCTAAGTGAAAAGTTCTCTGGTTTGCCAATCTGTGGACGCAACTCCCGTTTGTGTAAAGAGCCTCAGCAGAACACGAGTGGGCATTCCTCAATTGTGGCCATTAAACCATCATTAGATGTGGTTGGCTAACCCCTCCGCTCACCCTAACCCGCCGCTGAACCACATCCAACGGTTCAACTCCTGTTTGAGTGCTCCGATTATAAACAGCAGACCTCAAATGCGGCACAGTATATCTTTAAATAAGTTATAAACAGCACAAAATTAAATTTAATCATTATGGCAGGTCACTCTGAGTATTTCCTTCTTACGGACTGGCATTCAGTCTTAGTTGCTGGTACAGCATAGAGCCCAGGCCACAGTGAAGCTACCTGTATGTGACAAAAGGGGATCTATGAACAGGTCACAGACCATCTGATAAATAATATATCTGACCTGTAGGAGACTGGCAAATGACACTTTCAGAATAAAAGTATATATAAGAAATTTTGAATTTCATGAATCATGTGCACTTATAAGATAAAGTTTGTTGAATTAAATGGATATAACAATAATAAATTGAGACAAGTGACGAAAAAAAAACACGTGTTTCTTTGAATTTAAACATGTGAACCAATATGAGTTTTTGATCTCGTTTTTTTTTTTTTCAGGCGTACATTAAGAGCGAATGGGAAAGGAGAGACAGAGGAAAAGAGCATCCATTGGCAAGGAAAGCAGCAGACAATTCTCCACTTGACTACTGTTGCCAGGTTACCAAAAACATTCAAAAAGCAAGAGTTATTTTCAGACTAGCTAGGAGCAAAATAGCCGACGGTACAGAAAAGGAAGACACATGCAACTGGTAAAATGTGACCCTTTTTTGTGTGTGTGTGTGTGATTATAAAAAAAGAAAGAAAGAAATACACCAACAGCAATGAAAAGCATCGTGCTGTTTGTAACGTTTGAGGAGACAGACATAATAAAACATGAAGTTGCACAACAGAACGTGTATTGTTAAGGGAAAGGCAAATTGCATTAGCGCAGCATCTAATTTATTTGTCTTGTCAAATGTGTATTAAATGAGCTATTTCCTCTTCTATAACTGCAGCAGTTTTCCCCTTTGAAACGGTCGGCAAACTTTAGCAGAAGGTCATCCACCTTTTAGTCACAGTTTCCTATGGTTAATAATATATGGTTTATTAGCTGCTACTACTAATTTACAATGTGAGCCAATTATACACAGACTGTAGCACAAATAACGTATAACACAGATGAAACGATTAGGTGATTAAACTATTGTATGCGAAATGTTAAGCCATAACACGGGATAAATAAAGTATCTATCGATCCGTTTATCTAATGGTCCTGTGTTAGCATGCTAACTATTTGCTACCTACTTAAAAATCAAGGGCTGACGGTTGCATGATTACATTTGAAGCCATTTTTAAATCAAAATTTTGGCATGAAGGCAGTTAGAAAGGCAGGATATTATCAGAGTGATAACCTCTGGGGCTGAAAACTGAAGACAGAAGTAAAGTGCCAGAAACTGCAGGTCCTCAAACGGCCACTTGGTCAATCCCCATAGGCCTCCATGCTAAAATGTCCAACTTTACAGCAGAAACAAAATGTTAACAGCCCGGTAAAGTTATAGTCAAAGTTACGTATAAATAAGGGACAAAGGAAAACGCTATAAGTGAAAAATAGTAATTTGTAATTTGCTAGGATTTAGGTAGAGATGCCAAGATGGCGACAACTTCAGCAACAACATTTAGCTTCAAAACCGCTCTTTGAAAATTAAGTGGGAGATGTCGGTGATTTATTTAATAGTTTCACCAGAAACTACAGATCTGATGGTACTAAGACAACTAAGACCTTTAAGATTCATCCTCAGGCAACTATCTATTAGACACGCCACTGGCATCACAAATTTATGAATGGAATGAGTAAAATGAATGACGTGACTCCAGTAGTGCAAACTGGAAAGCTTTCAGATTTGCTTCACAACGGATCCAGAATTAGGGTGTTTAAAATAATTTGTTTGTAATTAGTTGCTATTTTATTTGGATCAATACATCTGTATACAATATAAGTTACAGGGATCCCTCTGGCTCTGATGAAAATATAAATAAAGGTTATACAACATCCGGCTGCCATCATGTTCACAGTGATGATTGAAATTTCTAGAGTGTAATTTTCTTGTCCTACATCCATGTCCTAATATTGGGCCCCTTTGTGACCATGTTTCAATAACATTGTTGCCTGTGATTATACAATCATGTGTCATGTTTCTTCAAATCTCAGTGAAACACAATAAAATGAATAGCAGAGGGAGACAATATTGATAGTCTGCTTGAAGAGAGCAGAGTGATGTAAGTGTTTCCTGTGCGGATAATAACAACCGCAACCTTGAGGGCTGATTTTCATAATCACGACTGGGGCATCGTTTGAGCTTTCTGTGAATGGTTCACAAAAAAAAAAGCTCAAAAGAACTGCATATGCATGAGTGCACGTAACCCTATAGACCCACTGACCCCATACTGTATGTTCCATCCGAGCCACTTCTATGAATGAACTTAGGAAATGCTGTTAATAGAACACGTAGAAAACAACATTTTATTTCTCTAATGAGTTCTTGCTCATGCCGCTCCCTCTCTTCATGCACTCCATGCTGGGGAAGAGGAACCACATTTGAATGCTATGTTTACAAATAGGGGAATTACAAAAGCAATTACATTCATTCATCTTCTATACCCGTTTATTCCTGTTGAGGGTCGCGGGGGTCTGCTGGAGTCTGTCCCAGCTGTCATCAGGCGAGAGGCGGGGGTACACCCTGGACAGGTGACCAGTCCATCGCAGGGCATTTCAACATTTAGTTTAATATTGTTTTTAGTTCACGTTAATGATATTTACTTACTGTTTTTTTGTTTGTTTGTTTGATTACAACAGCTTTAGTCCTCCTTATGTAGGTGTAAATGTGTAAAGATACTTGGCATATACATAGATTATTTTAATATGGACCAGAAATAACTAATGAAATACGTTATACAATCAGGACAATTTATATTGTAAAGGTGGTGTAGGTGCTTTTGTGTAGCAACATTTCACAAACTTCTTAAGGTACAAGATAACCATGAATGTGGTAAGACAAAAAAATCTGGTAAGACAAGAATTCCCTTAAAATATCCGACTTTAACCGAGTTAATACTTGATTTCTAGTAAGGTTAAAGAAATTTCATAAATTCTGTCAAGCCAAAAAAACAATATTAGTGTCCAGAAACGAGTGTATATTCGTTCTTGCAGAAAATATACGATTTTGTTACCGAGAATATTACTGAAAATGTTTTGTTTTGCTGTGGAGGAATATATTGTTTGGTCTCTTAGAAAATACATTGTACCAAAGCTACATATGTCTTATTCATGTATATTGTTTAAATAAAGATTTATTTAAAAAACAACAACAGACAACTACTCGCTTCATAGGAAAAGCTTTGAGAACAAACAATAATTTGTAACATCACTCACCTGTGCCTTTTTGCCGATGGACGAAAACTATATGCGGAAGTAGAGTGAATGAGATTCTAGTCACATGACCGAAATCGACCAATCAGAGCCTTTGTGCTATTTTCAGGCAAAAAGCTAAACGTGAGTTGTGCTGTCATCCTGCAATGTGTTAGCTCGCTGCTGTCAAACTTTTCTCAACAACCGCCACACTTTATCCCCAAAATTATGTCTCGCAACAACATATACTATTCGGACAGGTATAGAGACGACCAGTATGAGTACAGGTGAGCAAACTTTATCAGGAATGGTGTTAACCTGTTAGCCAACAACTATTTGGATTTTGTTACGTTTGCTAAAAATAAATAAATAAATAAAAACACATTTTCCAGAAAACTCTTCTTTGAAAACAAATAAATATATATATAAAAATAATAATAACGAAAACTGGTAAAAAATAAATTGTTAAACAGAACAACAATGGGCAGCTTGTAACATAATCTAATAGACAACTTTCCGATAGTATTTATTTATTCTTATTTATTATTTTTAGTTTGTTTAATGTCATTTTTGAAAAGGTTTTAATTTAATTTTATTCTAATCTAATCTCTATTGTGTGGAAGTGTCTTTAGTTATTTGTTTATTTTTAGTTTTGAAGCAGAGCAGATTTGACAACGACTAAAACTAAAAGATGTATATTTTAATAATGTTTCTGTTCATTTTTTTACAATGTCTAGTTTTTATTCTTATTTCACAGAATGAAGAGTGAGCCTTTTTTCTTTGTTTGTTTTTAGTTTAGCTATCTTTAATACCTGCAGCTTTAACAGCTGCATCTAATTAACTGGCTAGATTGTCATGTTCATACAGAAAACACTGATTTACATTGAACTGAATGTACATTACCATTTGAGAACATATTTTTTCATATTACCCCACTGTAATCCTCACTGTCTCTTGAAACTGTCATCAACAGTCCCTGACTATAATCAGTTTCTCCTCACTAGACACGTCGTTCTGCCTCGGGAAATGGTGAAGTACGTCCCAAAGTCCCACCTGATGTCTGAACACGAGTGGAGACAACTGGGCGTGCAGCAGAGTCAAGGATGGATCCACTACATGATACATGAACCAGGTACTGCATGTGTCGGAGGTCAAAACCTCAACTCAGACCTCTGAATACATACTGTTTATGTATCACATTTGTTCAGCCACAACATTGTGACCGACAGGTGAAGTGAATGAGGCTGTTTATGTCGTTATCATGGCACCTGTTTGTGGGTGGGATATAATGAACAGCACATCAAGATTAAGTCCTCAAAGTTGATGTTAGAAGCAGAAAAAACATGGTTAAGTGGAATGATTTGAGCAACTTTGACAAGGGCAACATTTTGATGGCTAGACGGCTGTGTCAGATCACCTCCAAACCTGCAGGTCTTGTTGGGTGTTCCCAGTCTGCAGTGGTCAGTGTGGAAGGAAAAACTGTGAATTGGTGGTAGGGTCACTTACTTATGGGATCTACTATAGCTCAGTTAATGCTAGCTCTGACAGAAAGATGTTAGCACACACAGTGCACAATGTAATTTGTTTTGCTTGTGGCTGTCTAGCCGCCGACCAATCAGGGCTGCACGTGCTGACCCCTTTCCACTGCAAGAAGGTCCAACAATGGGCACGTGAGCATCAGTACCGGACCAGCAATGTTCAGGTGGCAGTTTGTGTCAGAGTAACATCTACCTAAATGGCAGGACACAGGCTTCCCAGAAGAACATTACATCGTAGAGAGATCAGTGTCATCACTTCAGTGGATGGTGGTTTTAATGTTGTGGCTGATATGTGTATTCAAAGACATGTCGAGAGAACAGAATAACTTTCATTTGTCTTTTGTTGTCCTTTCAGAGCCCCACATCCTTCTGTTCAGAAGACCTCTACCTAAGCATTGACACAATTGCTCCTGCTGTAATATTTTTTTTATTGTTATTATTTGATATCCATGAAATACTTTCTTGTTGCTGTTGGTTGTGCACTGTGTATTAGCTGTGTTTGGTGTAAAGATTTGATTACTTGCTGCATGTGGGATCCACAATAAAAGCCAGAAAGTATTTTTCTCTTTATCGTACATTGTCACAAGAGGGCGCTGTTGCTCAAGTTGTTGTAGATGGCAGCATAGCGACAAATATATTAATCATGACACTGAAAACTATATAGTTTTCTAACACTTTTTTCTTCTTACATTAATGTCATATAATGAACCACCATTGAAGTTATTCTGCGGTAATACGTATCTATTGTAATATTGTCAATAAATCCACAGAAGTCAATAAATCTCAAGAGTCTGATTCAAGGACACTGTTGTAACCTCTACAAACTTACGTCCAAGGAGAAATGCTTAATGGAGGTTAGTAAATAATTACAAAATGAATAACAGCATAAAAAAAGCATAAAAAAATAAAAAGCTGACGTGTCACTCTAGCTTGATCCAGCAAGAGCCGTACCTTGTGAATATTTAATCAACCATGTGATGCAGCAATAACTTCACTTAAGACGCTTCAAGATGACTATTTTAAAGTCAAGTGGTTTTAATGCGAAGAAAAATAATGGCAGACAGAAAGTATTAAGCTTGCAACAGTTCAATTTGTGCCATACTTTGATTCAAGTGCATGATGTATTTTATATTTGATCTTTTATTTGTGCTGGTAAGATATTGCTAAATGTCAAATAAATAGCTCCATACCTGTTATCTAATCTAAATAGGCTCTGATGCTCTGGAAGGAAAAGGAAAAGGTGTCCGCTAAAGATAATCTCAAGTGAAAATGTCAAACTGCAAGGTAGCTGTGAAGGACCAAACCGATGATGTTTGAAGGTGCAAAAGATAAATCACTCTATGAACAGACTGGACTGCGACATGCTGCGTCTTACAGGAACTGATCAACATCCCTCATACACCGACAGATTTATTGTTCCATACAAACACTTGCTTTCAGGACCATTGTAAAATATAAATACAAATAAATGCATTTCTGACAATAAGGCAGCCCGCACGTCCTTACGCCGAGGTAAACCGATGAGGCTTCATCTCCGTGCAGGGTTTGGGTAGGAGTCCCACCACCATCATCATCATCATCATCACAACCAGGTGAGGCCCCTGCAGGAGGCAATTGTCTGCTTCATGGTCCATCAAACTCCCATTAAGAGGTGACACTGGGACATTATATTCCATCTGTTTGTGATAGTTTCAGTGTCAAGAGGTGTGGTCCGTCCGAACCGAGGACCGCGTTCACAACCGGATTAAATAGATGCCTTCACACGGCTCTGTGGTCGTCACAGCTTTCCTGTGGAAGGACAAATACAGCTGTACTGCGCATGTAACCATTTTATACTACTAAAAAGGCAAAATCGACTAAATTTTAATAATGCAACCTGTAAAACTACCCGTTTCCCCTTTAATTGTATCAGTAATAAAAGGTTTTGCAATAAGAGAAACCATTTTTCCTGATTCTGGGTTTTAAAGTTGTGTCAGACCCATAAGACCTGACAACTTGCTACACAAGACGTTTAACTGGTTCAGTGAGCAATATCACAAGACTAGAGCACTTCTGGATATTTTGGGGTGGTAAATTGAATTAGTAAGAGTTCACAGGAACAGCCTTTTAGCGTTTAGTTATCTCTAACACAATTAGCCAAATATAGTTTAGTTAATCCCTCATGTGGTCGAGAAAATGTTAGATTTAGTGAAGTTAAAAGCGCGAAAACAAATAAGCTGCAGGAAAGGCCGGTTTTGATTAAGTTTCCAGATTGCTGTTTGCAAAACCCTTGTGGAAAACTCTAGAAAAAAGGGAGTACTTATAGAGCCGTTTATTTTATGGAATAATAAATCAACCCGTCATAACTTTATGGTCAACAAACAAGGACTTTGGACCTCTCTTGTGCTCCTAAACAAAACTGGAAACCTCAAGCCAAACATGCGGAGCAGGTTAAAAACCGGTGCACACGACACACACACACAGCGAGTCAATCTAAGGCAGCTGCTTAAGAAATCCACTCCAAGAACTCAGGATGTACACATACCCAGGCCTTTTCCCATCTTTTTAGCAGCTGCTCGTGCTCTGTGAGAGCACCTCTCCACTGGTTCAAATCCCTGGATGGAATGTTCTCCTCATCTGTCAAATAACAGCAGCTTTTACACATATTTATCTTTTCTGGACGCTTAAATACAAATCTACTGACAACCTCCTGTCTCCATGCAGCTCTAAATAACAATCTCAAACCAGTACTAGTTCTAACAGTGTACTTTTCCACAGCCACGCCCAAACCAGGTCCAGATACCTCCAATAGTGAGGTGGAGGTCGACCTCTGACATGTCATTTCCTGTGCTGGCCTCGGCGACGCAGTTGTAACGGGCGTCCTTGATCAGTGGCCCCTCTCGGAGCCAGCTGCTCACGAGCACCTCCTTCTGACCCAGCGGCCGGCGGTACTCCATTATGGGGGTGTCCAGGCTGTGCCCGTTTATTAGCCAGTGAATGTGGACGTCGCTGGGACCTGCGGCGACAAGAGTTTTGGACTACGTGTTGACGCCCTCCCGACACCACGCACAGGACGTGTGGGGATACTTGCCTTTTGGTTAAGGTAAACATGCAGAGTAGATGGTGAGTCTGCGTCATGCCTCCTATTTGTTTTTCCTAATTGACACCATGATGTTTTGTCCACAGGGCTTTAACATTTGTCAAGTATTTGTTAGGTTAGACACACAAAAGCAATGCAGGGGTCCACTCCAATAGAAAACAACACAGAAACTCCAGACTTGACAAAAGGTAGGAGCACTCTGGTTGGCAGACCAATCACAAGGCCAACCACAACATCTATTATAGTTTTGCCAGTATAAGTAAAGAAAAGTTAAAAACAGTGTTGAAAACCATTTATTTCTCCTCCCTATCAAGAGCCGTAGCCCCAAAATGTTCCCTAGATTCATGTACATCTTCAAAAGGTTTTTTTTTTTTCTTCCATATATACAAATATATTTACATTTGTTTACAGGCACAAAAATTATCCAGAGAAAGTTCGGAGACGGTCGAGCCGTCTATAATTTGTTCTGTGGAAAAAAATAAAAAAATACTCGACACATTTTACATGTTTCTCATCAGTCTGTGGTTACACAACAATACACACAAACTGTACCTTTACGCTTCGTCTTTTTAAACATTCATTGATTACGTAGGTGTTTTGAGTTCTCCACAAGTCAGACGCGTTACAGCAAACGGCAGGCTTGTTAGGAATGAACACAATTAGTTCTCGTTTTGGGTAAATGCCAACATGCATGGGAATGGGTGAAAATGAGAAAGTCGAGGAGTTGGGAGTCAAAGCGACGGGCACCACTCACCCAGAGCGAGGCAGAAGAGCAGGAAAGCCTCCTGAGCGTGAACCCCCCAGGCCTGGTCCTTCAGCAGGGGAGGCAACAGTCTCACCTCCGCCTCCCGAGCCTCCACACTGTGGTGCTTGGTGGCGGAGGATGAGGTGGAAGAAGAAGAGGAGGAGGAGGAAGAGGAGGAAGGAAGGGCAGAGCGAGTGCTACTTCCAGAGAAGAGGGAGGATGAAGTGTCGACAGGAGAGGAGGCTGTGAGAGGGAGCGGCGGAAGAGAACAGAGAATTGAGGGAAACAGGAAATGAGGGATGACATGCACACCAGACACAAGGAGGAGACTAATGAACGATCTAAAAACCTGTTGCAATAAATAAAATGAAAAACAAAGGATGCTCACAACCAGTAATAGACACAATGGTACCACAGGCGTGACTTAAATAATAATCATCTAAAAATCTCAAAAAAATGATTCAGATTGGTTCCAGGGTTTTGTTATCAAGCATACTGTACATTTTTACAGAGCACTAATGAAGGTTAATACACAGGAGCTGTATCCACGAAAAGGGACTTCACAGGGAGGAAAAAAAACCAACTCAGCAATGTCAAACTCTACACAGTGGTTTGATTTATTCCAGCATTTCTCCGTCTTGCAAGTCGCCACGTGTCCGCTTGTTTGACCTTCAAGACGCTGCGTAGCCCCCTCGCTGGCTGAGATGACACGGCCCACGTGTCGGGTTGTTGCTGCGGATGGCGACGCTGTGCGACAAAGCCAGGCCGATCGAATCTTCCCTGAGAAATGACTGTTAACGTCGGAGCGACTACACACTGCTACAAATAATAATAATAATAATAAAAAAAAAAGGGCTGTACAGAAATTCCAATCTGGAAAACATCACGGTAACGTACCAATTTGGTAAATAATGTTTCCAATTTGGAATGTAAGAAATAGCTTTTCTTGCTGGACTAAGCTGAAAGTCTGCAGCTTACTTGAATACAGTTTTTGTTTTTTGTTTTATCTTTGCTCTGAGGCTAGCAGTAAGGTTCGTCTGCGTCCGCGAACTGTATGGACTGAGAGTCACAGTCCACATCGAACGGTTTCTCCAGGGAGGGGCTGTCGTCTCTGAAACCTTGAGCAGGGATCTGCCCGTTGCCGCACTCCGGTTCAGTCTCGTACCCGGTGTCGCGGAGCGCCCGGAGGTTTTGAGTGGCCTGGCTGCCGTTCTGGGTCGGCTGCTCTGTCATGTTAATTTTATCGGTGGCAGATGTTTCCATTAAACCCGCCTCGCAGGCCCTGTACTCGGGCTGTTTGGTGCTCTTGTGACTCCCCAGCAGAGCGGCGCGCAGCCTCAGGCAGGGAGCTGGGAGGTACTGCATGTAGCAGTTGTACACGAGTGCCGCTAAGAAAAGGAGGAAAAACAGGAGGAAGAGGAAGAGGAGGGCTATGCTGTTGTTGTGCTGCAGATACTCGGCTGATGGGTCTCCACTGTCTCGACGGGGGACGATGGTGTTCTGGGGATGAAGCTGCCTTGGCTGCAACTTGACTGTGCTGCTGGAGGACGGGGTTAGTGATGAGTCAGTTTGGGGCGGGGAGGTGAGGACGACTGTGGCTGTGAAGCTGGGAGGGGCAAGGGCTGAAGTTAGCGGGGCTCTGTCTGTCTTACCATTACCTTCAGCTTCTAGACCCTCAGTGCTCGGCGTCTCCTGCTTGCTGAGCGTTGTGGCCACGTGGCCCGCCTGGTGTGGGGGCGTCGGCGGAAGATCCAAAGCCAGGATGTATCCAGCCAGGAGGCGGCTGAAGTTCTTCTTGGCACCTGGAGCCCACTCCACAGACCAGCACTCGTAGTAACCCTGATCCTCCGGAGCCACGCTGTAAATGAGCAGCCCGGTTTCGGCCATGAAGTGGAAGCGAGAGGCTTCAGTGAGGAGCGAGCCGTTAGACTTCCACATCACCTGGGCTAGGTTGGAGTGAACCAGGCACGGCAGCTCAGCGGAGCTCCCTGGTTTTACCGTGACACGCTGGTAGTCCTTCAGAGACAGAGCTGACACTAAAACAGAGCAAATAAGAAAAAAACAATGACTTTTCAATAACCTACCAATGACATGGATGATGTAGGCATTTAGGCATGTAGACATGGTCAACATGATCTCATGAAGCTCATACTGAGCATTTCAAAAACTGCTGATTCATGCACAACAATCTCCAGCGTCTGAATAAAACAATCTTCATGATCTGCAATCCAAAGATTGTTCTTAAAACAAAACAGGCCCAAACCCTGTATTATGTTATTGTATAGGCAGGCATAATATTATGACCACCCTCCTAATATTGTGTAGGTTGTGACTCAGAGCAGTTGTGACTCATAGGAGAATGGACACGGGCCTTCTGAGGGTGTCCTGTGGTGTTGTTAGTGGGGGACTTTGGGTCCTATGGGTTGAGGGGGAGGGGCCTCTGTGGATCATCCCACAGATACTTGATTAGTTTGGGATCTAGTGAATTTGGAGGCCAGGTCAACACATTGCACTGCTCTTCATGTTTTTTGAGTTGTTCCTAAACTGTATTTGTGTGTGTACCTGTGTCAGGCTGCATCCTGCTGCCATCAAGGGTTGTCATTGCTATGGGGTGGGGGTGCCTGGTCTGGTCTAGGTGGGTGCTACATGTCTAACTAACATCCACACGAATGAATGCCAGGTCCAAAAGTTTCCCAACACAAGATGGTCAATGTTATTCACTTCTGATGTCTGTGGTTTTAATGTTGTGGCTGATCGGTTTATATATCACCCAGTCTGAGGTACTCTTAAACATATACGGTGGAATGTGTTATGAATCAGTAAACTCTTGAGACTCATTGTTGATGTTATTAGATTTGTCATGTGGCGTCTTGAACCCTACCTGAAGGACAGACGTCTGCGTCACCATTCAGATTCTGGATTAGGTTCCTGAAAAACAAGCATTATTTTCATAAGCCAAAAATATGCACCGAGTCTAAGATGACAAAATAACCAGCTGAGACGGTAAAGCAGGTCCAGCTGGATGGATTACTAATGCCTCAATGTTGGTTTTAGTTTCATGCTCCCTTCGTAACAATGAGTTGGTATGCAGACAGTCTGAGGTTAGAGGTTGAATGTTGCCAATCTAGATTCGTGATGAGTTACCTGAGCTGCTGGCTGGGAGCATCCAGGATACTGACGCAGGTGGAGGTGCGGCGGTCCCAGGCGCAGTAAGGGTCCCGTGCCAGGACACAGTCAGAGCAGGTGGAGTACCTCCCACAGAAAGCTGTAGGTGACTGGACTACACCAGAGTCGGAACCAGCGTACAGAGACCGTGTCTGTGGAGGATTCATTCATTCATTCACATTTCATTAGTCATTACACGACTAATCTTCTTAGTCACTCCTTATCGTGAAATATTTCACAGCAGAGTAAGCACATCGAAGGGTTACGTGCTGAAAACGCATTTTTTAAATTCTTGAAAACAAAGCCACTGACCTCCGAGGACAGCAGTAAGTTCTTGATGGGCTCTGAGCTCTTCAGCAGCTGGATCTCCTCCACCATGTGAACATCTCCTTCAAACACCACCGACTTGTGCAGGACCCCCTTATCTAAAGATGGAGAAGGAACAGTCTGTAGTCCAAATAAACACCATAGATGTGACCCTTTATTTTCTTTATAAACTAGATTATGAAAACTGAAAATCACCCGGATGCTGACGAGTCGTTACCTGTCCCGGTGAATATGACGTCGTAAATGTTCCCGTCGAGTGCTCGGACCCTTTCCACCACGATCTGCGTGTAGTTGACGTCTTTGGTGATGAGGCGGGGCCCGTTGCCGATGGGCAGGACGGGATCCTCCAGCAGGGGGTGGTCCTTCACAAACTGGAGGGGTTTGTCGGGCATTTGGAGCGAGCTGCTGATGTTCTGCTGCCTCAGCTGGTTGTTGATGCACTGGTGAAGAAGACAGAAGAGAGAGATGCCTTGTATCTGTTCGTTTTACTTTACATTCACAGTAAGATGAGTTCAGTTTGTGATTTGAAGACACTTACAGCTCCAGCGCGAGGAGACGGAGGGAGGCCGTTGTACCGCACCCACTTCGTATGTGACTGCTCCACCGTCACCTTCTGCATGTACTTCCCCTTGGAGAAGACCTCCTCCACTGCCGTGATGCTGTAGGCGCACACAGCTGACAAACCCACATTCCCCCTGGGACATGAGTAGTTGGGAGAGTGAGGGAAACCGTCAGAAAAATTAGAGAAGTGGGGAGTGAATGTAAGGCGTTTTACTGGCTTGGTTTACTGATTTTTCTTTACTAAAACAAAACAAAACTAACCACTGGGAGGTGAAGACGGCGTAGATGACCGTGTCTTTCCGGTCGTCCCCCTTCAGGATGAAGACATCGTGCACTACGTTGAAAACAAAGTTGAGCTCGGGCATGGAGCACACCAGCTTGGCTTTCAGAAAGGTCGTCCATTTCTTCTGCAGAGTGCGCTGCCCCCCAAGGTCACCCTGTGGTGGGACGTTGAAGACATTAGACAGTGAAGCAGAGGAAAAGAGGCTAAAAGAAATAAGAAATTGTGCAAAGGCAGGATTTCTAAAGAGGGGAAATGTAACCTTGATGTCCTAAATCCTGATTTTGGAAGTCCTCACTCCTATTTCTTTGGGTTAATTATCTTACAGACCTCGTTATGGATTATTATGCACCAAGGTCTGCCTCTAACATACAGACTACTTTACCTGGCCAGGGAATACCTGCACATACTACTTCATTAAAAAAAATCAAAAATGAAGGTTTTTAAGTAAGGTTAGTGCATGAAAGGAAAGACTTATAGATAGCCTCATTTGTCGTGGCTGATACTTATAAGTCAGTAACTCAATTATGAGCTCAGATTAGATTGAAACAAAAGAGGAAGGAAACTGAGGCTGGAAGATGAAAGAGAGAAAGACACACCAACAACGGTCGGGGTCGCAGGCTAAAGAGGGACGGAGCTCAAATAGCCAGATGGCGCGTGGCGTGTACCCACCTTACAGACGCGCGCCACCCTGGGGATGAGCAGCTTGCCAAAGAACTCGTACTCCACCGACACCTCGGTGAAGAAGTAGTAGATTTTGTCGTCCTCGCCGGTTTCTCCGTTATCCCCTTCTCTGATCACGTCGGCGAAAACAAAACTGGGCTCTGAACGGAAAGACGGAGGAGACAGAGAAAGGTAGTGAGACGTTTGACTTGGGCTGAATGTGAAGAAATATTAGCTATGGTGCTAACAAAGACGTCTGTGTATTGAACTGCAGAGACTCCTACTTTACATTTGTCCATATGCCATGTCCATTTTTGCTTATACTATTTTTATTTTACTAGATTTTATTTTACTTATTTTTTATTTCTATTTTATTTTAGTTAATCTTTTTTTTTAATGTACAACTAAGCTACTGTGACCAAGCAATTTCCCTTGTGGATGAATTAAGTTTATATAAGTCTAAGTTAGCATGCTAACTAGCTAGCCCTGGCCAGTAACATGTCATAATCACACTTTATGCCACTAGATGTGTCAGTAATTCACTGGAGCGTCTAGTCCAACTCTGCAGGATGTGTTTTTCTTTCATACCGTCGATCATAACAGGTTGTTAATGAATAAAACAATAAATTTAACAGCAGCTGAGCTCTCGACGGGCAACCTTTGAAGAGCAGGGCGGACGAGAGAAGGGGCTTTACATGCTCCTTTAATATTAGGCATGTATATACGTAGACGCGACATTTGTACATCTGTGTTATACCTATTAAATCTGTGACACCTTATTTTTCAGCTGTAGTCATCTGCAAGACCGTGTCATGTGACTTTCATTCTATGAGTGGTGTCAAGATTAATCAGCAGCTGAAGGACAGGACAGGACTCTGGTGGTGACCCAAACTAAAGCTGAAAGGAATGAGCTTGCATTATTCAGGCAGGCAGGTGATAACGAAGCTCTGCGTCTGCAGCATGAACAGACACGTCTACAACTTATACATGTCAAGTGTGTTAATAGGTGAGAACCGATACTTCCGCTGTCAGCATAATTTTGTTACTTTTGATGAGGTCAGCACTGGGTAAAAGTGAGAAGTGGTTGGTATTTTGCCCTTTACTAACAAGAAAGAGGAAGAACAGATATCTATGGCGTCTGAAACATTTAGATATTGCCAATCAAAAACATTGTACAGTAAAGATAAGATTAGGCCTCTCTTGTAGAGATCTACAAATCATTTCATTCAAACTGAAACTATTCCTCGTTCTTAGCTGCACATCGACTCACCATTGAGCCACGATGTTGAGTACTCCGTCCTCAGCAGGGACTGGGATGGGGAGTATCTGGAAATAATCGGTTCGCTGCCTAAGAAGTTATAAGCTGTCCCCGAGTACAGCTCTCCATCTGACAGAAAGGGGGAGAATAAAACAAACAAAAAATAAAATGAGCGTCCATTTTGCATGCTCCTCAAAAATAAAAACCCAAAACAGATTACTGGGGATTATTGTGCATTTTACTGCAGGGCTAACAACCAAAAGAGCTCTTTGTAAAATGAGATGAAACTGGCCTCAACTCACCAACCATGACAGTGGTAAAGCTTTGCGAGGGGTCAAAGGAGCACTTCCCTCTGCCATCTTCATGTCGACTGTTCAATGAAAAGTCGCCAAGGTTCTGAAAGGGTAGATTAGGTTTCAGTTAAAGGTTGCGGTGTTGATTGGCGAGTCCGAACACATGTACGTTTGTTCAGGGTTGCGTTCCAGTTAAAAGAGGGGCCGAGCGTTAACCTACCAAGTAATCACACAGAGGCTGAAAGGCGTGAGTGCCACAGACGTACAGCCGGTCGTCATCCACAACTTGGAGCACTCGAATGTAGTTTAGACAGTCCCTCTGGAAAGAGATGTTACGTAAATAATATATTATTATAGATTTGTAAGAGCGGTGACGCCAGTGAAGCACCATTTCTTTAACTCACCTCTTTAGATTTTCCTTTTAGCGTGCACATTGCCATAGAAGTATCCGCAACTCTCCACAGAACCTTAAAAAAACGTTGAAATCTAAATAAGTTTCTGCAAACTCTCTCTCACAGTTCTCTCTCTTTTATGAATATTTCATTACCTTGTTGTTTCTGACGGTCACATTCTTCTTGCTGAGCTCAAAGATGGCTTCCCTCGCTCCCACGTACAGCGCGTCTTTTTTCTCACTCAGCAGCAAAGTGGAGTAGTTGTAGATGCCAGGCTCAGAAAACTCCATCAGGTCCAAGTCTGAAAAGATTAAATCGACATAAAAAAAGTTTGTATTTTAGCCACTTTCAGCTCTATGTTTCGGCCCAGTAATAAACCCTTGTGTTTAACCGTTATTGCTTTCACCAAATAATTGCTGATCACTGTTGGGCATTTAAACAGAATGTTCCTTAAGGAGTTGGCGGTGACCAAAACTGAGCTAAAAATTCAACTAAATAGACTTAAATTGATTCAGAAACACAATTTGTATTGAACGTATTATACCCTGTGTCTGTTGCAGTAAAGAAGTTCTTACAAATTTAAGTTATTATTTAGTTATTTAAATATATAAATGGTCACAAGATGCTTTAAAGAACTCCTGAACGTCTGAAACCCCAGAGGAAGCATTGATGGGACGGTGGCAAGGAAAAGCTCCCTTTGAGAAGGACTCGGCTCAAATAGGGAGCATCCTTCTGTGTACAGTGATGTTTCTGTCTCTCTGAGTACCACACATTAACATTAAAGCTTGTAACACACTCTGCAAGAACAGAGAAACTGGTTTATTTTTCTAAAAAGGAACAAAGTTCATTCAGGCCGGGTCATTTACATCTTTCGTGACAGACCTGCTCGTCTGTGCACAACATTTCCAGTTACATTTCCCCTTCAACCGTAACCACTTCCAATTTTTTGCAAAAACTCACCAACCATGACTTTTGCAAAAAATTTCTGCCCAGATAACGTGTTGAGTACAAATTTCTCTGTTCTTGTGGATTATGCAACAGGCTCAACCTTGGTTAAGTGCGTATCTTGTTGTTAAACACTGACTCCAGAGTCAGTGTTTGGATGGTACTGGTCGTGCCAGGTGCAAGCGGGTTCGGGTTGCAGGTGCCGGGTCATAAACGCCTCAGTGATGAAAGCGAATACCTTCGCTGACTGACCTGCCCAAACAGTGACTGTGTCACAGTCGACTGGAGAAACTTTGTTAAAGGGTGAACTGTTCTCACACCGAGACCGAGTTACTTGAGCTATTTCTGTAAACGGCGTTATGCAAATACAACTTCTGCCTGTGTTCTAACTTGAGACCTTGTGGCGAGACTGACAGCCATCTCGGGTGATAAAATAAGGAAACAGGTGTAACCTGGCTGTCTATTGTGAGCCCGAGGTAAGATAGATTATACACTACATATCTATACACACCTGTGGTGCCAGAGGAGTGACTTAACTTTAAGTAAGCGTCTCATGTTTCTGGTTTCGAGATTGTGTCACCTCATAAATACCAGCTGAGACTAACAAGAATGACTTCCCACAGTTTCACCTTAAATTAGAACTGGGGTCTCTAAAGAACATTAATCAGAAATAAAGATGGGGGTTACTGCAAAAAGGAAGAGATAAAACTGAACAGAATACAGCTTACCTTGATGTCTCCAGGACGTCCGGGGCACAGCGTGGGGTCCGTGGGTGGAGACCTCCAAGAGCAGCCCCAGAAACACTCCCAGTACGCCAAACCCCATGTTGGACTCTGATAACCTCGGAACCGTGAAGTTTCCTCTGCGAGGACACAAAGGCGAGACTAAAGCAACGAGCTAAAACCTGCGCTGACGGGGCATTTGACGGGGATGTGTAGTTTTACACGGGCTGATCTTATCACTGCAGCAGACTGACTACTTCCCTTTACAATGAAAGCTGACATGAGTGATTCCTTTGCTTTTGTAAGTGTTAGTACAGCATGCCTTATATATGTTTGAATGAAACTATTTTCCAACAATAAAAACATGTGAGGGCTCCTGCATTGCTTTATAGCTGCAATGATCAGGAGTTTTCAATCCCCATATTTCCAGTGCATAACTAAAAGATTATGTTGTAAATGACCGGTTGGGACTTAGAGTTGTGTGCGAAAGCTTGAAGGGATAAATAAGGTATCAGATGTGCAGCGAGGAGGTGAAAGAGGGATGCACCACATTAAAACATTAATAAGCCGGAAAACAGACACACCCAGCCAGCAAATCACCATGACATGCAGATTAATGCTTCCTTTTATTGGAGCATGTTGTGTTTGTAACAGTACAACAGTACAACATTTCCACTTCGTGTCTGCGTGCGCACGCCTCAGGGTTTTTATCACGTTCTGCACTGCCTTACTGTTCAGACAGGTGTATCTGTTCGCCTCGGGTGATGAAGACAACAGGCGCGATAATCACGAGGTTCCTGGTCGCTATCAGCTCCTATCGGACGCGGCCGTCCTGTTCCATTTGTCAATTTGCAGCCCGCTGTGATGTTTCAGCCTTCAACCAGCTCTCGCCTGGTGCATTCACGTCACGCGATAAACCTAATGTATTCTATTTAGAGGCAAGTTTATTTTAAGGTTTTATGTTTTGTTAATGAATTGTATTTTTCTTCTGAAAAGATTCACTTAACGTAATAATAATATCTTTATTGGAGGTTTATCTAAAAAAAGGGATAATATCTTGCAGTTGAACCAACCACAGTCCAAGTTGGCCGTTTGAGGTCAGCAGAAAATCTGAGGCAAAAAGCATAGGCTTTAAAGCTTAAGTAAGATATTAAAATAAATCTCTAAATCTGTTCTCAATCCTGGCTGTGTTGGCCAAATTTGCTGCTGTGCACAAGAAATAAAAAATTAAATAAATGTCACAACTTGTCAAACTAAATTCACTCTGACGTGTAGTGAAGATTACCTTCGTTTTTTCTTCTATAATTATTATTATTAACACTGAAAAGGAATTAGCCTGGAAAGTGATTAAGTCGCATAATTCAATTGTAAAGCTCAACCGCTTCCTTTCTTTCGATCCAATCATGTGAAAGGAGAAATGTGGAGGGGGCGGCCGCACAGCTCCTGGTTTCTCTCACGGATGAAGTTGGCTTTTACGTTATTGCAGAGGATTGCTGACGGAGCCGTGAGACGCCTGCACGTAGCACTCGCCCAGCGTTGCTGTATTAAGCAGGAGGCAGGCGGGTCCGGATGTTTTTTTGTTTTTTCTTTTCTCTTCTGAGAACGTAAACTGATCTGACACAAAGCAAGTAATTCTGGTTTTTACCACAACCTGCTCAAAAGACGAACCCGCACAACACAACACCTCGACAAAGTGGGTGGGGCAGTCACGCGAAGAATGTGATTAAGGGTTATCGGATGGCTTGTGGGATGTGGACTGATGTTAGTCGCTAAAGGTGAAACCGAATAAAGAATAAAGAAAGTATGTTACGCTGAAGATTTGCTGCTTCACTGGGTCATTTCTCCTCATTGTAGACTTTTTAACCAGCATTACAGAACACATTTTAACTTCATAGACTAGATAAATCATTGTCAGCTACTCTAATGACCTAGTAACACCATTTTGGCAAATTCCACTCGAATATAGGTTAGTAATCAGTCACCCAGCAGAGGGGGGTGCATTATATGCCACAGCACATGTAGGAAATCAATGAGGCCCAGCACAGCCAGAGAAAAGGAGGGGGAATGCTAATTGATTATTGATTGGGGTGTAGTTTGGAATTAATAGCCCCAGAGGCCAGGACCCTCCTCATACCACCACCGGCGAAATCTGGCAAAGATGGAATTCCATCCCGACTCCGATCTGCTAAAGAAGGGGTCAAATACACAAGGACCTATTGTTTACTGAAGATGAGGGTAGCCT
The DNA here is from genome assembly GCA_005024645.1 of Planiliza haematocheilus. Taxonomy (NCBI): domain Eukaryota; kingdom Metazoa; phylum Chordata; class Actinopteri; order Mugiliformes; family Mugilidae; genus Planiliza; species Planiliza haematocheilus. Next base: position 5,454,917 of record SRSE01001181.1, read on the forward strand.
CCACTCCACCCCCATCGCATCCACATCATCACTGCAGAGCAGTCAACAATGAACAGAGAGAGAGAGAGAGAGAACGAAAGAAGAAAGGAGAGAAAGGCATCACCCCCTCACCCCCCTCTTTCTCTACAGTCTTGCCAATCTAAATGCCAGGACAGCTTAGCCATGAAGGAAGCCATGAGGCGAGCTAGCGTTTTAAAAGATCATGCAAACCCCCCGACATGAGACGTCGAACGAAGCAAAACTGTTAAAACGAGACAAAAAGGGACTGACGCAGCAACAAATGTGAATGGATGAGATAACATTACTGCATTTAGGATGAAGACCCTATAGGCAACACACAAAAAAAATATCCAAAACTCCTGTCCTCTGTCCTCTATCTGCACACTCCTGAGACCTTTTATCAATGCTACCACTCTGAGCCCCATTTAGGTCAAAGCTTAAGCTTCAAACCCCTTTGAGTGTTACAGTAGCAGAGAGAGCATACTGCAGCTACCCTATGCTGCTGAGAGATTTAGAGGAGTGGCCATACTGGCCTGGGACATTTAAGACGGTAACCATGCTGGCAGGTCTCTTTGAGGCCTTTGTGTTCCCCTCTCAGCTCCTTTGGTTGGGCCGGGAGGTTGACACCTGCTTGGGGCCTTGGGGTTCCCAGCACTGTGCTGTTAGCTGGGCATGGATACTGGCAGGCTGCCCATTGAGCACAGGGGACAGAGAGGGGGAAACTGGAGCTCGGCCTATCTGTGCATGAGAGCTTTGAAAGAAAGGAAATGAATGAGCTTCATCTGGAAAGCACTTTAACGTCTTTAGGCAATAAATGATTCTGCGTGAGCCAATCATTTGATTTTAATTGAGGCAGGTCGTGATAATAAATCACTGATTACACATATCTGACCACTGGGTGAGGAGTTTAAAGCTTTCCACTTCCTGATCATTAATTTTTCCCTTTGGTTTGCTAATTCGACACAACCACAACGACAGGGCAGCCTCCAACAACTAATCAGTTCATTTGCAAACATATGTAACCAGTTTTAATTAAAGCTTATGGGCACGTCTTAGTGGAGGACAATATAAGATTGATAGTGAAGCCCTAAAAGCAAAACATTTTTACACAGGACTGTAGGAACACAGTGGATGTGTAATATACACCCATCAGGCATAACATTATGACCACCTTTCTAATACTGTGCAGGTCTCCCTTGCGCCTCCAAAACAGTTGTGACTCATCAGAGAATGGACATGGGCCTTTTGAGGGTGTCCTGTGGTGTCTAGCAACAGGATGTTGTTAGTGGGGGCCTTTGGGTCCTATGGGTTGAGGGGATGGGCCTCTGTGGATCATCCGACAGATACTTGATCAGTTTGGGATCTAGTGAATTTGGAGGCCAGGTCAACACCTTTTTTTTTAGTTGTTCTTAAACCATTTTTGTGTCTGTGTCAGGCAGCATCCTCCCGGGGATGGCTGCTCCCATCAAGGAGTGTCATTCCTATGGGGTGGGGGTGCCTGGTCTGGTCTAGGTGGGTGGTTTCCAAGCAGAACACTGCATTGTCACAAGATGGTCAATGTAACTTACGTCTCCTGTCAGTGGTTTTAATGTTGTGGCTGATCAGTGTATATGCAGGACTATAATCAATGGGGCAAACCCTAACAAATACCAAATGAGACCTCTGACAGCAACCAGTGCAGTGAAGTCAGTTTATTCCTCACATATAAACAAGCCAGTTTAATTCTTCCATCTTATAAAATCTCCATAAGCCGCTTTCCATCCAACGTTACACTTTGATCCATTACCGTGAAGCCAACATGTGATCTGAACGCCTGATCAATGTCCTCTCCTGAGCCGAGTCCGATATGGATTCATTCTGCCTCGTGATCAATTTGGATCAACTGACACCGATCTAATTCCTTGGTGAAACGCCAGTCTGACTTCTCACGTGGAGCCACATCGGGGATCCACCGCTTCATTTCCAGCGCAGACAGGAAGCTCGGAGAGAGTGCGGTGAGGACACAGAGCGTGATGGGAGGCTAATGTGAAGGAGTTGGACATTCAGAGCCTGCCAACAACTCCCAACTTATTTTCCTTCACTGGCTCCGTTTTCCGTGCATTCCTCGTCAACTGCATCAATGCACAGAGATGCTCTTCTTCCTTCTGCTGCAGCGCGCCAACAGGATGCGTCTCATTTTCTTTCAGCTCCATCTGTTGCCATAATACCAAGGTTCCTAAACACTGTGCCACAGGAAATGCACTATAAGTAGTTCATTTTGTGGAAAGCCATTCAGTTTCAGATGTTCAACTGTGTGCTCCTAGTTGTTGACTTTCCTCTTCATGAAAATAACAATTCAGTATGTTGTCCACCTCCAGTTAAGGGTAATCGTCTTGCCCAAGGACACACTGGTACGTGGCAGGGTAACAGGTCGAACTGCCACCCCCGGGATTAGAGGACAACTGCTTTACAACCTGAGTCGCAACCACCATAAACGTACTATTTGGCAATTACGTACCTGGGGACCTTACTGGGACAGGCACTTATAACGAATGCTCAGACCAAATTGTTCTGGGGACTCTGAGGGTCGCTATTCATTGGGGAGTACATGTCTTCAAGAGCGTTTACGTTGGAATTTGCACCACCAATAGGAAAGCTGTGAAATGGTGTAGCCAGTACAGCATAATAGCTTGGCTCTGAGTACTGTACAACAATGGTATGGTAGAGGAAATGTAGAGAACTTCAAGCTTGATAAAGCCTGAACTCCACTTTCCATATCTCTATAGTCGGTTCTTTTTTTTAGGGATAACACAAGATTGTTTGGTAGATGTTAGGTCCGTTTAAAAGCTGGTTGGCACTGTTGCATTCATCTTTACTGTACTGTACACTCCGTTCGCTAAAGGAACTTAAAATAAACCACCTGTATTCTCAGTTCCCGTAGTGCGAGCCCAAAACAAAGCGACAGTTCCTATAATTGTTGGAGGAAGTAAAGTTCCTACTGCCTGATCGCACCTATAGTCTCGCCACACTCGCCAATACCAACGACACACCACATTTTCTTTTGGCGACCGACTTAATCAGCAGGGCGGACTGTAAAATATCAAGCTGTGGGACTGGTGATAACACAACACCAACAGTTAGTGATTATCAGCCTGCTTTACTGAAGGTTTTCTAAAAGACATGCGCTGTTACTTTGTGTGGTAATAACCTAATGGTCATGTGGCTGACATAAATTAATGACAATTGTTAGAAATTGGTTCATTTGGTAACAAAAAAAACAACAGAAATCCAGTGTTTCAGGCATTTCAAATTATATTCTGCTTTTCTTCATACGTTAGGGAGGTAAATTGAAAATGTTTGGGTTCAGCATTGTTGCTTTTAAAACCTCACCTAGGTGGAGTAGGTAAATTTAATTTCTGTACCCTTTGCATTACAGACTGAACGCCCAAACCATCTGTTCCAAGACCTTTTTTAATGACTCTGGCCGTATGTTTTGGGTCACTGCAATGTTCTAGTGAGTCATTTGGAAGCAGGCATGTATTAAAAAAAGCGAGGGAGCAAGAGATCCTTCGCTTGAAACAAAATACAGAGACCACAGAGGATGACACTCAGACGGGGACAGATGTCTGCTCCGATGTCATTTACAGATTAATGGCGTTTGGCTATAGATGTGGCGGAGACTCGAGCTTGCACACATGTGCACTCGATAACGCCAACTGCGGGCATCAAATCCCCCTTATGAGAACTGACAGGGACCGAGAGCCCATCTTAAAATACTGCCAGCTGACCAGAGTTTTGGGTTGCGTTTGCCTGCAGGCTGATGAAGCCTTTTTGACATTCTGAACATAGACAGCCAAGGTTTTATAGTCACTCAGTATTGGCTAAGCTACCGGTATTATAGCTCCTTATAGCTTCCTGATATTCTTTAATCTAATGATCAAGGATGCACACTATGTCCAGATTTTCTGCCGCCGTCCACGTCGCTAAGACGCTAGTTTGCGGTTTGTCAAGTTTCTGTACTTCAAACAATGGTGACGGGAGATGAGTGGCTCTTGTTGGAGTTGGAGATGGTCCTGCTGCATGCTAGCCTCGAGCAGAACTAAAGCAGCATCACTGGAGACCATTTACCCCCATCTGGAGCCACTTTACCCAGTCTTTTTCGCACATATGCAGTAGCACTCTTCCAAGACCCGCAAACCGTCTTTGATGTGTAAATCTGGTAAATTCCCCTCACTTTCAAGAACGGTCCGATTTTCTCAACGTGTCAAGTTGTCGGGATAAATCATCACAACAGCCAAAACTTCAGCTACGGTCCAAACCATCTGGAAGTCACGGAGGATAGACTTCGGCCTTAAGTTGAGACGTGCAAAGCCGCCGAGTCAAAGCCCCATCGTGTTAACATTGAGTCATCTGAAAGCCAGGGAACAGCTGTACGACCTCCGCCGCACAGCTGACTGGTGGTCATACGGAGAACATCAACTAAAACTGCAACAGATGATGCAGCAGTCACTGTGCATTATCCATGGTGAGCCCACGGGATGACAGATGGGAGGAAAAGTTGCGCTTATAAAAAGCCAGATCATGGATTTACAACATTAATTCATGATGACAATGTGCACATGACACTCATCGCTCATGTCCCAGCAGGCTGAAAACAGACACTCAGAAGAAGTACTTCAAACGTAGGTAAACCATCAATGACAGCTCAGATGTCTAAATTGAGGAAAGGAGCTTGTGTAAAGGCAACACTATACAGGGGATGTAAAATGGAAACCCTCCTATATAATTACTAGTTGTAGGGTCCCTGCTGAGCTAGCATGTCGACCTAAAGTGGCCACAGCAAAGGCAAATGAGGGGTCAGGTCCAGTAAAGGGTATATTTAGTCTGCCGATGGCAAGCTTTTTAAAAACAACACGCCCTTTCCCTGAGTCACGTGGCTCTGGAAGATCTGAAAAACTTCCCTATAAACATCCAGGCAAGTGAAGTAAGCTAACTAGAGGAACAGGGATTACTGTGTGGTGTTCCCCATCCAAATGCTGAATATGCCTCAGTAGTCCAACATGAAAACATAATCACCGGGCTCTTTTTCTTTTAATTAAAGGAGGAAAACATTTAAGCGTTTTACTATTGACATCTGCAAAAAAATTATAGGAACGTCTGGGTATCACCAGACACTTTGTCATCATTCAGAAATGTAAGCTTCTCCCTGAAGCACAAGTCCTGTACAATTATAAGAATAATATCCAAGCTGTTACCAAAAAAAAAAAACATACGAATGGTGCCAAATGGAGTAAGTGTTGAGTAAAAGAACTTCCTAAACTAACGGCTGCCGCTACGTAACGCGGCATTTAAAAGAAATCCAGTGAAGCATGCAAGTTTTGTCGCTTTACTCGAGGTGAATAATCCGTTATATAGCCTGGGGTCACATGGCAGCCACCACTCAGTCAAGTCATAAACCTTTCACTTGATGTAATTTCCTTGAGGCTACTGTGATGCCGGCTAGGCCTTGGGGCGTATAACGTGGGACTATTTTGGGAATCTGTGAAAGCCCAACTTAAGGCCTTGTGGTCCCCAGCTGAAGGCCCTGCGGTCCCACGTTGTTGAATGGTAGTCACATTGGTTGTAGTTTTTTTTTTTTTGTTTTTCCTCTTAAAGCCAAGGGCAGGTGACTGGGTTTTAAATTAGCTAATGCAGAACTCATGTCTATATGATTGCACATTTTATAGATTTCTTTTGTGTGCGCTGAGGAACGAATACAACGAGATAAACAAAGAAACTAAACAAACTGCAGCTACTAGACTGGAAACGTTTGACTACCAGTCGGGAAACATTTGATGGAGCAGTAAACACCATTGAAGCCCTGCTATATTTCCTCCTACCCTACCCGCCTTTAAAGGGGACTCCTTTCTCCTCTGTTTTTCTCTCAGTGCAGTCTTCAGCAGGCACCGATTTCATGCTGGTAATTTTGGCCGGCAGAGACAAAACCCTCCTTTGGAGTGCTGTGTGAAAACTCTCCCTCCCCACCATCACCCACACAGCCTGCCACAACACCAACAGTGTGTCCTCCTGAACTTGGCATACCAGCACATATAACACAAATTTCACCGTTTTCCTCGCGGCACAGGGGGATAAACAACACAAAGCCAAGTCGTGGAACTTTCTACACCTATCGCACTGATCCCGTGATCTGGCCGGCAGATTTAGGTCAAGCATTCGGATCTCGCAAAGCGCATACAGTTTACTAAAACAGTGGGACATTCACTAAAAAAAAACATTTGGTTTCCCTAATTAACTGTCATCAGAGGCTTTACAAAAGCAAAAAATACTCCATGAATACTTCCATTTTTCTTGTAAGTTTCTGAATTTCAGTCTCTAGCTTCAAGTTTTGTTTAACACAGCATTAAATACATTGCTGCACCGCTTCTTTTAGCTAACGAAACGCTGAGTTGGTTGAAAATTTATTGTTTATCATTTATTTGGATCCCCATTAGTTGCAGCAGAACTGCAACTATTCTTCCTGGGGTCCGACAAAAATGGTCTCCAGTTGACTCCTTTAGAGCTACGTGAAGGTTTTTAATATGCGAATAATGGCCAAAGCTACATGTTGCAGCAAAGACGAAAGGCTGTTTTGAAGCTCTGCAGCACCGGTGCGAGACATTTACACTTGTGTGCTCGTCAGTCTGGTTGGTGCCGTGTCTTTTTCTGGAAACCAGGTTAATTTTTGTTTCCACTTCCTGCCTCACTTTCAACAGAGGTTTCGCCGAAAACAAGTCACGCAAATGTGTGCATCTCTGAACCTGCTCAGTAAATCTTTCCTCCATTTATTGATGCAAAACAATCAATTTGAAAAGTGCGGAGAAGGAGAAGCAGACGGAAACACTAAAGCGGAAACGCTCTACTACCAAGTGGACCAATCGCATTTCTGGGGAGGTGCACGTCAACTACGGAGCCAGGACCTGCGTAGTGACTGCACCATCATTGTAGCTATGGCGTCAAATTGGTGCATAAGTCAAAAACGCCTATAAGAGTCAACATCCTAACCAGTTGATAATGTCACAGCTAGTTAGCCTAAATATTAACAACAGGTTTCCAAGTCAGGTCATAAGGTGAGATGAATGCACAGGAGGTGATGGAAAACAAATAGCTAGGGTGTGGCCGCTGGGTAACTTCCGACCTGAGGTGCTGCATGCAATTAGACCCATTGTCACGAGACCGCAAACCTTTGTTGAGCCCTGTGATCAACACTTTGAAATTAAATTGTGTAGTTTCATTGTGAGCGTCACGGCAGTTGACTGAATGTGCAGACTGACAGAACTGGAAAGACAATGTTGATGTTTGGTTCCCAATTGTTCAGAAGGGGAAAAAAGCTTAGTGACATCCTGTATCGATTAGGTTTCTCACGCGTGACGCTTCAGGCATGTTGACTTCAATTCACACTTGTGCGTTTAAACATTTAAACTGTAATCATGCCTTATAGAGTTGTTTTTGTACAGAGAGTTTAGTTCCCTTTTACAAGAGAAACAGCTTTGATAGTGAGGATTAACTGATTTAGGATGCTTTCAGGAAAAAAGTCTATATTGGGAATTGGGGTTATGGGGTTGCTAGAGTATAAAGTTGCTAAAATCAAATAAAAAGCTGCCAAGGCAACTAATAGATATGGTGACATTTTGTTTCCATAAGGTGTATGTGCTGCTCCTGAAGATGGCTATTTGTAAGTTAGTTCATGATTTGACGTGTTAAAACCTTAGCTGTGTACGCAGAGTCTTCCCTATTCGCTTCTACTTTCAGAAAGGCGATAAAAAAAAGCTCTTGCTGCAGACACATTCACACCAGTTTGGCATTTGGAGAAATTCTAAGCTTGACAGACTTGCCATGCCAAGTTACGGTTGCTAAGCTATGACTGGACAATCATTGTCTGAAGGAGGGACTTAGCCATGTCAGGGCAAAGCCAAAGAGTAATGCTAGTCGTCCGAAAGGCCACTGCAAGCAGGCACAATGCTCGTCACTATAGACACACATTAGATAGACGACAACACAGACGTTTGCTTCCAAGCACACACAAAATAAGGGAATCACAACTTAAAGAGGAAAGGAAAACCAAATAGGGAAGGACATGAGGAATAATTTGAGAAAAGGGAAAGCAGCATTATAAAACAAGAAGTATAAAAATGTGGCGGTTTTCTTCCAGAAGCAACAAAGCCAAGAGGGATCAAATCAAGAGTTGCGTGGTCCAGGAGCGGTCATGCAGGGGGAAAACAAAAAACAAAGCCCCAAGGTGATTACAGGGGGGGGTTGGAGAAGCATGCGGCATTCGTGTCGAAGCATGCAGGCCAGTGAGCGGCTCACAGTCTGTCTGCACAGCAAACAGGGAGGGAAGGAATGGAGAGGAGTAAAGTTTCTGACCTGTGGCTCCTTAAAAGTTGCGACGCTCTTCCTCCGGAGAGAATTATAAAATCCTCAAGCTAGGGGAGGGGGAGAAGACAGAAAGATCAGACAAGACACTTATGTCGTGTGTGTGTGTTACGTGCATCTAGAAAGAAGAAGGTTGAGTGTGTGGTTAGTTGTCTAGAGATCTACTGGAGTGAGACAGATATGATGAATCAATGAAAACACATGTGGCACATTAAAATGACATAAAACAAACCCAACACAGAAAGTAGATAATTATTCTAGGAAGGACAAAACAATTACACAGCGACTTAAATATCCTTAACTACTAAGCCGGTGATATCATATGCTGTATATCAGAATACAGTGTTGACTTTTTATAACCAAGGACAAACAAATGGGGAGCAGCCAAACATTATCTTGTGTGAATGCCGTCATTGGAACCTCAGGTCTGCAGCAGCTACATTCATTTCCTCCTCTACTTCCTCTTCTGCCACAGAGGACCGACTGTGTGCACGAGAACAGATATATGGCTGCGGTCAGACATGTCTACCAACGACCAGATGTAAATAAACGTATTCACCCGTCAACGCTCTGGATTTATTTCCTCTCCGTGTTTGTGATAATCCCATGAGGTGAGCCACAGTCAGGCCCCTAGAAGTTGTGCAGTTTCTATTCCGAGAAAATTATAGATTGGGTAAACTGTTATCAATTCAAGAGAGAGGAATTAAATAGTTTTACTACTGTACGTTCATGTACATGTTTTCAACGCTCAAAGTTTAAAGATAGAAAGCCACAGTGCAACCGTGCAGCTCCAGCTAAATGCTAACATGCTCATGTTGACTTATATATGGTATGTAGTAGGGATGCACCGAAAATCTTTGGCGAAAAAAAACGAAATGCTGCGGTTGTTGCTTGCATCATCACAACATCCTGTTTCGGCCATGTTGGTTTGGCGATAAAAATTTGGCCTAAAATGGCCCAAAAGTGCATTTATGGTTTTTTGTCCAAAATTTTTTTCGGACTTTTATTGCTAAATCAACACATGCAAGCAACAACTGCAGGGATTTTCAGGAGAAAATGCCCGAAAGTGCATCTATGATTTTTCGGCCAAAACTTTTGGTGCATCCCTAGTATGTAGGGTATCGTGTCCCATGATTTGTTTATTGGCATTAACTATAAACCGAATGTCATCAGTTGTTGACTTTTTATTAAAAACAGAAAAGTAAAAGACCATAAATGTTTAATAGTGCCGATCCATATGTTATATGCTGAGATAATTCACTGGATAGGTAAAAAACAACCTGTTATTTGCATGAGATGACAGCCTTATGTTGATTAAACATTCTCAACTCTGATCAGGACTATGTAAACATGGCTTGATAACATTTGACTGAAACAGCACAGAAAAGAAAAAACATAAGAGGCAGCAGAAATTTTACAATTCAGATTTGGTTTTCAGGTAGACACCATCGAGAAAAGCCTTAAGCCGTCTAAAAAGTCTATTTTTGCAGTGTCAGCAGCCCCAGTGGTGCATCACTAATGAAACTAAAAGGTTTAAAAGAATAATCTGCAGTCAGCTGGAAAATTCTACTACTTTCATTTTCAGTGAAGTGAAAAAAAAAAAAAAGGAATTTATAAGTCGACCAGTGGAAAAAGTAGAAATCTTCTTATTGTCTTGTGACAGATGGCTGGGCCTCCATTCACAACACTTTCCAGTCTGTTCCTTTACACTGCTTCCCTGAGCAAAATGAAAACCCTCCCAACAAGGCTGAATACATTCTCCCTGCACAAGTACACCGGCTTTATTCCCACAGTCCTCTACAATCCAGCTCTGTTTGAGTGGAAAACACGGGGTTACATATTTACTTTGACTGTGGTTCAGCTTGTGAGCCGTGGTCTGTTTCCAGTTTTCAAATAGGGAATAAACACGTAATTGTACTAACACCTTTTAAAAAAAATACATAAAAATCTTTAAATAAGTTCATAAAAGTTGGAGATTGATGGATGGATTTGGAAACAAATACAACAGTCCTAGATAAATCTTCCAGACAACTGAATTCAGGTCAACCAAATCAACCCAAATATGCAGATTCATTAGCATTTGCTCTGTGGGGTAAGCTACTGTAATGCAGACCCCCTGCTCTGGTGTATAAAAGAATAATCAGATTATGTTAAGCAGTGATGATACACACCAGACTACAAACACGAGGAGTTTACTGATCGCTTTATAGGCCGAGGAGCTTTGTACGTGCCCGAGCATTAACTGCACGCTGTTCTCAGGTTTCACATTCATCTGTGGTGACAACCGTTATCGTGTAATGAATAAGCCGCCCTTTATAATCCACACGTGATGAAAGAAATGACTATAAATTATAGAAGGAGAGGAGTGACGTGATTCCTGTGGCGACAGAAAACAACTGTTCACAGGAATCAAGGTCAAGAAAAACAAAACAAAAAAAACAAACCCAAACACACGATGCATCAGATCCGTGCCCGTCTCCGTCCTGTGACAGCATCAATGGAGCACTGGGAGTAGATGACGGTTCAAGATTGATGAGCCGTAGGCCAAAGGGTGCAGCCCCCTCGACATCTTCAGGAAGCACTTTGACTTGGCTTCCCTCGGCTCCCACAAAACCCAGTGACAGCTGATACAGAGTTTTTACTATGCTCCCGCAAATCCCAGTGACACCAGTGACACCACGCCTTCGCATGTCTCAATTCAGGATGTCCTGAGTGGGTGTCGAGCCCAGCAGTGCCCACCCCACCCCCTACACACCACGCCCTGGGTGACACAGTGGTCTGGAGAAGTCACGGAGAGGAAACGGAGATGTCACGGGTCTGAAGGTTTTTAAATTGATGAGTGGACTTGAATGAGGAGCGGGCAAAGCTGGCCTTTTGAGGACTCTTCAAGCCAGAACAAATGTATTAATAGGCCTACTTCAGAAACTCAGCCTATGGTAAACACACTGACAGGAAGCGCTATTCAACTCAATCCACTGTGACACCTGATTTTACCCCCGGGCCGATATAAAGGTCTCTTCTTGAGCTCTTGTCAATATCGTATGACCTTCACAACTCCACCTCCCTGCCCGGTAGCAACAGCGATGGATTTAAATCAGGTCATTTGAACAACTTGCCATATATTTTACTCCAAACCGCAATCATCAGTTGGAACTTGATAAGAAAAACAGATGGGACAAACTCCTCCCAGCACAAGGCGTCCCAGCCAAAAACAAAGTTCAGTTTTGCCCCAGTAACAGCCTTGAGGTTTCCATTCATCAAAAGCACAAAATTACAAGATTTACAATTCCCCAGCCATGCTAGGGGCTTCGTGAGGCTACACTTGGGGCACAGCAGCACTTGGGGTTAAATAGCGGCCGTCTGCATGCCAACATGTTAACAGTGATGAGGCTAATGGGCTGGTATACAGCTGGCATTTTGTTTACTATAGTCACAGTCTTGGCATGCTGTCTAATTATAATTAAAGTAAAGTACAGGCTGATGGGAGTGGCGTTATATTACGTGACGATAAAGCAAAAGAAGTTTGACCTCATGTTGGTGCCACGGGGGAAAGTGAAAGGAACACCACAGCGAATACAATTCACCCAGAAACGGAAATTATTGGATGTACCAAATTTCACGGCATTTTAAAAAAAAATCACAAAGTTAGGGGCTTATCAAAGCCATCAATCTTCTGGCCACAGTCAATTCTTTAACAAATTATATGAAAAACGATAGTGTAGTTAAGGGCAAGTACTTTTGTTCCTTGTTTCATTCAGGCGGTTGGAGAAAAATGGGAAATATGCAATAATTAACCTCGAGCCTGCATAGATTGGCACTGACCGACGCGCTTACTCTGCAGAGTGCACCTCCAAACCACACATTTCTGTGTTTAGCAGGTTTCTAACGCGCATAAGTATTATGGTTCTGTGTAACCGATAGCTCTTAACCAGCTTCTACCCTCACTCCCCTGAGACCGACATGCACTCCCACACGGGACCTTGACTGTTGCAGATAGCCAAAGCACATGTACATACAGCAGGTTGGGAAAGGCCACTCATCTCTGTGACAGCGCGGTCATTCCAGTAAGCCCTTCCCCACCACTCTCCCCCGCGCACACACATCTGTGCAGCCGACCTTACTGTCCATCTACGAGCATCCCAAGTCTCTGACAGGGCTGTCAGCGAACACCCCCCACACACATGTGGGGGAGGGAAGGAAGGAGAGTGGCTGATATGAGAAAGGATACTGTAGTGGTTGAAGAGAGAGGACAAAGACGGAGAACGAGGAGAAATGAGTAGGAGGAGGATTCTCCTTATGGAAAACGAGAAGGGAACGGTTGCATAAAGAAACGCGATCGTATGGTTTGAGGGCGTTAAGGAACAAAGCATTTTTCCGTCTTGATTTTCCGTTTTGCCCCAAACAACAAGATGCAGCTTTAAGAGTTTTACACTTACACGTTAATTGCGAAGAGCTATTTTCTACCGAGTTTACATTTTCTCTGTGCATTCGGGGTGTGGCATTTTTGTCCTACTTTTCCCATGTGATGCAATACAGTGAATCCTTGTGTAAGTCTTTCAGAAAGAAAGGTGACATTCCTGTTCATTCAAATCCTGCATGGAGAGTGCGTGGACTCTGTACTTTAGCGCGCACACACACAAAGCCGTGCGCTGAAGAGGATTATGCCGGCTTGAATTTAAACAGAAAGAATCCCCGTCCACAGGCTCCACAGAGCAATCTGGCTTTAGGAAGTTTCCTCATCGCAGAGCATCCTGGAACAGCAGCAGGTCGAATTTCAACAAATGAAACGTATTAATATTTGAGGATGCAAGAGGACGGACGTTCGCAGGTGGATAGTTGACCTTTGAAACGACAGGAACACATGGAAATCACAAAGTTTAGAGCGATTTTATCTGGGAATACCAACTGGAATCCACATATCTGCAGGAATGTCCCCCGATATCCTGGCATGTGTAAATGTTTACCCTTAGGGAAAAGAAAAAAAAAAGGGAGGGGGGGCCATTTTTAAGCATGTGTGTTGGAAAGAAAACAAGTAGCCGTCTTCTTCTGCCTTTGTATGAATCTTAAGTAGTCCCATGTTGAGGGAGGCTTTGTTCGCCGTCACCGTCGGGGGGCACGTCCTCCAACTTTTCCCCTCACTTCCTTTTAGCATAACATTTATCATTCTTCCCAGTGAAACAATCATCCTACAACATGGACGAGCGTCTAGCGCACAATGGAACCAACCCCACCTCCCCGGTTGCTTGGATACCTTTCATCCGACGGGGCAGCTTGTCAACATCATCATCACTTACTTAAAAAAAAAAACTCTTCACTCCTGTTTTCAGCGGAGCCTTAATGAAAAATCCTGCCGTGTCTTGTTTTCAAATTAAAGTTTCCAAGAACATATTTTTCTTCGTGCTGCATCCAAAATACTTCCAACCCTGAAAAATTACAAGGGAACAGTTGAAGCGCTACAACCGTCTAATTTGCAAAAGAAATTCCCCTCTGGGCAAATATAGCATTATCCAATGCTACTAAACAACTCGATATTTTATGCTGACATAATGGCGTGCATGGTGTTTGCCAGGGACGGCACCCTAAGGCCTGCTTCGTAGAAAGACTATGATTCACTGCTTGCTCAAAAAGGTGGATTAATAACAAGTTGAGAGATGCAGGAGGTTGACTAAGTGCACACAAACTATTGCTTTTCACAAGTTCACTGCACGCACCTTCTTGATATCTACATTCATTATCACTACGGTTTATCAAAGTATCCATAAAACATTGTGTTTCTTTGGTTTTGTTACAGGCCAAACTTTTGTAGCTCAGGCAAATAATAGCCCCAGCCTTGTGCGTGCCTATCCCTTTCAGCTGACTGGCCCGCACCACTTATTCCGCTTATTATGAACGCTGACGGCAGATTATTTTGTCTTACTGCACCCAAAAGTTCTCCGTCCTCTATAGATTAAATCCGACCAACACTGGACCGGGAGACAAAGTTGACAAAAGAGACAAAAAGAGAAAAGAGATAGAGGGGCATAGATAGAGCACCGGTGCAAAATGAAAAGGGGGGTGGGGAGGGAAAGACGGGATGAAGGAGGGACCACCAAAAAAGAAAAACGGGGAGAATACAAAGGAGGGGCAAAAAATAAAAAAGAAGAGGTGGTAATATGGTGAAACCTAAAGGGAAAAAACTTTAAATGACTGTTTTGTCGGAGAAATAAAGAGCAGACAACAGCAGCAGCAACATACCAGCGCAGTGAACGAGAATGCAAATCAGCCCTGATGCAAATGTCATACGTCTTCACAGGGCAATACAGGCTGTCTTTATACCAACCCCCCACCACAACACACTTCTCTCTGTGCTATCTGAACCCCTGTTTCTCCTCCAACTCCGCACCGAGGCGCACTCACGTAAACACTTCCCAGGAGACGGGTCTCATTGCAGAGGCAGAGGAGGGCAACTACAAGGGACTGCATCATCTTCTTACTTCACACTCGAAAACAAAAGGGCCACGGTACAAGGAGCTCTTCACACAGACGCGAGGAAGATAAATCACTTACTTGTCCGTCATGGCGTCGGCTAGCGAATACTGATTCATTAAATCTTCTTTTTCGCTTTTCTTCGCACGGATGGAAACGGTTGAGCTGGAGAACCTCGGCTCAGGTCAAACACGGGTCTGCAAGAGAGGTAAAAATCAAAAAGGTTTACATTAAATCATTCATTTCACACTTAGAGTGGGTGAACAGGACAGTATCAAACACTCAAGGGAAAATCACTTCAACAAACAACTACTTTTTTTATAAATAAAATGTCAGACAATTGTGAAATAGGCACGCTACAACCAAGCTGACGCGTCTCTTGCTTTATTTGACGTAAGATAATAAGGATTCAATATTTTAAATCACCAAAAAAAACATCAGATCTTTGCATTTAAGAAGCTGAACAGGATATATTTCAAGAGTTCGGTTACTAAATCTGCTGATTTACATCCCATTAATTAAGTAAAAAAAAATTATTTTCAAGCGCTCACAGGTAGAGTAAATCAAAACGGATTTAATTTACTGTTCTGTATGAGAAAAGATAGCTTGAAGATCCTTCTATATGAAAATCCATTTGTCCTTTGACAATGACTCCAGATTAACCTTCTTTCAAACCATTAAATCGATTATTCTCCTTATTACAGCTCCACAATAACTCGACGGTTTAAAGATTACGTTACCACTAAGATTCCCTAATTGTGACCAAGTCTTTTTTTTTTTTTTAAATCATGAACTACATGTGTTATTTTGCTGTACATATATGTAGGTCAAGTCAAGAACCGAACGATCATCAGACAAAGGTCTGAAGAGACAAGAGTCTTTTGTGACATCCGCTGCAAGTCAGTGAAAAGACAAAAACCTGAGAAAACGCTGAATAGGCCGTCGTCCAGGCCGGGGCCACGTCTAAACTTTGCAGACATGCTCCACTCGCTCACAATTAGCCTAGCAAGGCCCGGGTCTCTCTTCGGCTTTCTGGGGGGACACTGTTACCATGGTTACCAAGGCAGCCAACCAGCCAGCTAGCACAAATAGAGAGCACCGAGCAGTAGTCTGCCGGGTGGAGAGCTCAGACAGTAGGAAGCCAGTCGCAGATGACAAACCCATTGACAGGATCGGTGGAGCTGATTATTTCCCGGCATCAAATGATGAATAATTCATAATAATTCAAAAACACCAATTAAAAACTGATCAATAAACTGCAAAATACACCTAATAAATTATAACTAGAAACGCACATAAATCAGCAGAGTCACTTCCTTGCCAGCGTCCCTATTCTGAAATTTTTAATAAGGCGATTAGACGAGTCGCATCCTGTGTCCTGCTGGCTGATGAGCAAACCTGGCATTAGCTCTTCAGCTTATCAGCCCTTAAAAGATTACGGTAGCGGCACATTGGATTCATAGATTATGCCCGGTGATGTGCTAACAGGCTGGCATAACACAGATTGTGACCTGCAACAGTGGGATTTGGCGAGCATTAAAAACCCATTCAGTCAAGTTTACATAAGAGATGAGCAGACGAGTGGAGGCAAGGTCTCGGCCCCTCGCTAGCCTGTCAGTCCATCTCTTTCATTGTCCTGTCTAATGGCACTTCGCTGAACCTTTCCCCGTGCATCCGTCTTCAGGACAGAAACAGGCATTAGCTGTATACACCCAAGTCATGTCGATAATCAATTTAGTTCCATTTCCTCTGGTCTCTCAGTCTCGGCTTTGTTTGTCTGTGTGTATCGGAAACATAGTCAAAAGGGAAAGACATCTAAAATCAGCTTGAAAAAAATAGGGCTTATATTTGATTTGAGGACGATAATCATTCTTCATTTTCTGTAAAAACAACCACAAGAAATTAAACGTCAAGAGCCTTTTCACAAGTAGGACAGTGTCACACAAAAACGGTCCCCCTGCTTTGTGTAGTGTGTTGATCTGCACAGTGTTTTCCTACCAAGCAAGAGCGCCTTCACCAAACCCTAAATCTACCCACGCAAACCATGATGCACCGCATGCCGGCTCAACTTTCCACAATGAATGCGGTGCACGCTAAAGAACAGCGAACGAGTTGCAAAACATTTGCAGCTAGTGGGTTCAAAACAAAAAAAAAGAAAAAAAGAAAAGAGATCACATGAATGCCAAAAAGATAGAGGTTCCCACATGTGCGCTGCAGAGATAGAGGCGTGCAGAAGTAGTAGAGCTCTTTGAAGTAAAGTGATAACACAAAAAAACACGTTGGCGAGCTTTGATCTAGCTCACAAATAAATACACCGAGCATAATTCTCTGAAGTGTTTCAGCGCCGAGTTAAGGAGACCGACTCGAGGGCAGGAAAATCTGAACTGTCCAAACTGGGAGGATACCGCCACTCCTTCCTGTCTCAAGGGAGATTTATGAACAGTGTGCCAGGAGAAGACAAACTCTTTCCACATGTTTCTATGAAGAAAATATTGAAGAAAATACCACGCCGTCGCTTATTTGAGACACTCATAACGTTCTGTCACACACTCAAAATCAGCATGTTGGTCAATTCCTCAAATGAGACACAACAGAGTCCCACTCACTGCATCATGAGAACCTGCTACGGACCACAACACTGAATTATTTACCTCAGATGAGATTTGGGTAAAAATAGCAAGCACCATGCTGGAGACACTCCTTGCTGCACAGAGGGAGCTTTAAAAATAAAACGCATCTTGTGCCACTGCAGAAGAAAATAGGTGTTAAATACTAGCATTCATTTCTGTCAGCACATGCTGTGTGTGACAATGAATCTTACCAAAATCCAAGTGGGAAAATCCTGCAGGTTCAAGAGGTAAGAACGCTGCAGGAAAAGCTCTTCCAGTCTGGCTCGGTTACACTGTCATTTCTGGGAAAGTCACCAATGGTTTGCATGACAAGAGGAAAAAAAACAGATCATCCACCGCGACTTGCCCGTCACCTCCTTCCTCTCTACTCCCCGGTCGATCTCCTGCTCTCTCACGCTCCCTCCTTCGCTCTCCCTGCACCTTCCTCTCACCATCTAGCACGATCAACACTGACGACAGGAACAAGATGCTGCAAAGGGTGGAGAGATTGTGCCTCCATTCAAGTCCTGTTTCACTTCAGCGCATGCCAGTGGCAGACTGTCTCCATCTGAGCATATGACCGAACGGGCAGGATTACGTTTCCCCCGCTGTCAGGGCAGTGAAACGCTGCAGCCAGCGGGGAGCGACAGCGCCGAGATCGCGCCTCTGGAAAGCGTCAATGCACACAATTGCTGAGGAGGGGGGAGGGGGAATTTGGGGTGGCGGGGTGATAGGAGAGAAGAAAGGGGGGAGGGGGCTGAGGTTAGAGTAGTGTGCACGTGCATCTGTGGGAGTGTGTCTATTGTTGTGGGGATGTTTTAAGAGAGGGGGGGTGGATGTGGACTTGAGGTTCAGCTGCTGCCCCGAGGTGGCATAAACTACTCAGACAGGTTAACTGTAAATACAGTTTGCACCCTCAGGCAATGAATCAATGATGCGGGGACATCGTTCCCTCTATGCAAACACTAAACAAATACAACAGTCAGTGACAACAAGTTGCTAAACTGATTAAAATCTGCTGATTTGAAAGCTTCAGCCACACAAAGTCACTCTTATTGCAGAACTACCACTGAACAACACTTGTCCGCTGCTTTACTGCAGATGGAAGACGGACAAAGACAGAAAACACCTTCTCCCGTCAGCTGTGTCAGACAGCGATATCCTCCTCCACAGCGACAGAATGTACTGTATGTCGGCTCGCTGTCCACGCTCCATTCCCTTCCAGCTCCCTGCTCTCGGCAGCACTACGCTGGGAACCTTTTCAAAACATCGCGCAAGCCGCCAATAGAGCTGCAGCAGCGGATCAGCGCGCTTCCTGCACCCTCAGCGATATCGCTCGTAGCTATGCGCGCAGCATCTTGGGAATCTTCAAAGTTGTGATTAATGCGATCATTGTTGACGTTTTCTAAAATGTAGCTGCATGCGTGTGTTTCAAATTCAATGACTACTTTCAGCCATTGAAAACTAATTGCAGCAGCCAAGCCTTGCAGGATGTGGATCGTTCAATACTTTTGTTTTTGGAAACACATGAAACTGAGCTTAATAAACAAACCATTCAATCATAAGACAATTCTACAGAGACATCGCTGGAATGCAAAAACGCATTATGCACGGCCGGGTTCATGCATGAAGTGCATACACATGAAACTGTCTGCTGCCGATACGGAGCCAGATGCTGCTCTCTTTTTGCCAATAGGAAATTATTCCAGCCCGAGGGTGATGGGGAACTAGGGTGTGGCTGGGGAGGTCTGTGCGTTTCAAAAGGAGCTGGGGGTTGTCCCAGATGTCTGTTTTAATAGAGCCAGCACAGCACACCTAGCCGCTGACCTCTACCCTCCAACTCCTGCAGGACCAAAACAATACGGCTGAGGCAAGTCATACATCAACCTCGCCTGCCGCGTTTCCTAAAACGCGACATTAAAAAAAATAAAGGTGACTAGAACAGGCGCGTGTATCACACGTTGCATCTTTGGCTTGCAGTGTGTCTGCTTTTGATTTACCGGAGGCAAATCTTGTTTACAGACTCGTCTGCCAGGAGTAGATTAGATTGCTAATGAGCAGGAGAGAACAATAAAAAGGTTGTGTGTGCGCTGGTGTCAAAAACAACACCTTTTACAGTGACCTCCACAGCAGGAGGTGGAGCACTGCCTCCCAGATCATTTGCAGGTATTCTAGGCTTCTCCAGCAAAGGAGCTGGCTGACGACCAAGAGAAGAAAGCCTCCGACCCCCTTGAATGGCCACCATCAAATCCATTAGGACTCTATTCAATTAGGTGACAGTCACAAGCATGTGAAGGAACGTGGCACCTCTAAAAGCGGGGTCTAAGGCCCTGTCCACACGAAAACACATTTTTGTGTAAACGCAGATGTTTTTAATTGTTTTGGCCTATCGTCCAGACGAATCCCGTAAACGCATAGCCCTAAAACGCACTTTTTTGAAACCGGGTCCCAGGGTGGATAAATTCGAAAACGCACTTCTTGTAAATCCGTCTGGACAGGGGAATCTGGAGATTTTGGAAAACGATGACTTCATCGCCACCATCACCACACCCCTTGAGCAGCCTTCCACCTCTTATGACTCGCGAAACGTCTCATAACAACATCAACAACAATAGTGGACTACATGCTTGCGTTACTGCTGGAGAAGATATTGAGCCTATTATGGTTACTAGGGCAAAATCTAATTTTTCCTTGAGTTTGGTGTCTTCTAAAGCCGATTTGTAAACAGCGCTCAAGCTTCATGCCACCTCTTCCTCTTTCTGAAACTGAAACAGCGCCGCCTATAGGCCTGGGATATGAAGTAGCGTTTTCAGTCGCGTGAAGACGGATCAGTCTGGATGCGGATATTTTTGAAACCGTGCCAGCGAAAGCGGAGGGGGAAAAGATGGTTTTCGTACGTGTGGACGAGGCCTTAGAGGTGGTCGAACTAATGCATTTAGATCTGAGGAGGAATGCAGTATCTGCGCTCCATATGCGACCCTGGACAAGCGCCAGTTAGACCTAATATCAACGCTTCTTAAAAGATAGAGATTTGACAAACAGCCAGATCTTGGTCTGGAACCCAAACAAGGCATTCAAGTAAATGACCCCGGACACTGAAAACAAATGCCATGTCTGCACAAAGTTCAAGTATAGCACAAAGCTCTCTTTCAGCTACGCAGTTCCTGACCGGATTCCAATTTCCCACCCATTTTAAATTGATTATTGATTTAAAAAAAGGCAGTCTAAAGAGGAGTTTGCGTGTCTGTGTGTGGTTATCATTAATGAGCAAGACCGCTGTGTGTAATTTCATTTAGCACATGTGAATCCTGTGCTTCCAATGAAAGTGGAAAAAGGCTACTTTAAGACAGATCCATTTCTCCACTAACAGAATTCAAACAAATCCAATACAGACAACTAAAGATAAACTAAGCAGCTTTTGGGACTGATTTATGCAGGCAAATGTTTCCAACCATAAAAAAAAGCAGGTAAGGACACAGAAACCAAGGCTACGTCTCAATGTCATTATGCTGTATAATAAATAATTAAGTCACAGCATGCATGTCTAAAGCAGAAATGACAAAACCTGCAATGACAAACTTAGAACACAACCCCTAGCCTGAGGGAAAGTCAGAGTGACAGACAGAAATGCCTGAACCGCTCAGCGGCATGCAGCCAGTGGTTTAATGATTTCTCTGCTGCTGGTGAATGATCACACAGCAATATCCTGTTCTCGCTAGTTCTTTGCCTCTCCCCCCCGAGGGTTTGGCTGACATGATTCTGGCTCGCCCGGGTGCCAGCCAGCCCGTCACGTTGACAAGATCCGGGTGGCTGCCCCCATGCCTGGTATGACCCAGCCAAGGACCTGTGGCATCAAAAATCGACGAGGCAGAAGAATTACTTATTAAGGCCGCCAGGGAAGAGATGCCACGGCCCGTGCTTTGTTTTTGGGGTGAAATGCTGAGCGGGGAGGCGGGAGGAGAGGGGGTTAACGGCAATAACGAAGCAGTGGAAAATAGATTTAGAAAACACAACAGTTGTGTTTAAGGGGAAAACGGCATAGCTGGCACGTTGCAAAATTCCTCAGTGCTTATGCAATGCAAACTAAGCTCCCATTTAGTCCAAGTAAAATGCTTTCAGTCATTAATGCATTTATTATGAGCCTAGAAAGGTAAAGAGCATGGGCTGCAAGGAATTGGGTTGCAAGTCAGAGCTAATCCATACCAATAAATCAGAGTAGATTGTTTGCTCGATAAGTCGGCTAATCATCTGACCTATAAAATATACATATATCCCAAAATCCCATTTCCAATTTTCAATTTATTATTATTTTATGAGCAGAAATGATGGAAATGTTCCCATTTTCGTTGTCTTCTAGGACAAATTGTATATCTCTGAGCACAGGAAGCAAAACAAAATAATATAATGTGATTTTTAGAAAAAAATAAATGCCAGATGTCTTCATAATGAAAGGACTTAGTCATCAAACTAATGCATTAATAGTTTTGGATCTAATCAGGAAGAGACAGAAAAAGTATCCTTCAGAGAGGAACGTCTTTTCTTCCTTTACTCCATCTTGTAGATTTACTTTATAGAGTAAAGTAAGATAATGACAAGACTAACAACGGATAGCTCTGGCTCTAATCAGGAAGAATCCAAAGAACTTCACGGCACATCTGTCTCCAAAAACTTCACCCCGGGATTAAAAAGAAGGTCAAGGGAAGGTCCCGGTTCAGGATTATGATGGTGCACTCTGAATTATACTGCAAAGAGCCAAGAAAGTCACACAGAGATGCAGGACTTCAATTAGCCAGGCCAGAGGGCAAATGGTGAGACACAAAGCAGCCCCATAACTCCTCATGACTCCCTGCCGTCTGCACAGCTCCACTGGCAGCCAGGACCAGACATGCATGCAGGTGAAAGGTTTATGAGCATCCAGTGATGGGCCCCAGCTGCACAAAATTGCCCTGCTCGTCTTGGCATAAGATGCCTCCAAGGCTGGAGAACTACTTTTAAAAAAAAAAATAATAGGTATTTTGCAGGTATTTTACTTCTCCCATGCTCTTCCAGTGCGAGCTGTGGTTACGTGGCTGTGTGCCTCGCCGCTGTCAATAAAGCTCTTTTGTTATTGCAAGTGAAAGAGCAACCCTTGATTTATGCATGCCAAGGCTACTAAAACCCCTGAATGACCTCAGGATGGCATTTAAAAAATAAAATAAAAGGTGAAAGTGCGGTTTAACGTTTATAAAAAGACAAAAAAGATGGCGGACACGCAGAAATAATAATTTTGAGCACTAATTTGCGATGTAAAAATCTTAAATTTCGACAAAACGTCGAAGGAAAACGGTGTAAATATGTTAAAAAGCTCCTAAAAAGAAAATTACACCGTTGTAATTTTATTCTTTAGAGCTTTAGTGGAGTTTTCTTTCATTATTTATTTTTTATTTCGGCTACAAGTGCAACAAGTGCAGCCGGAGTCCGCGACAGCACGCACGAGCGTAGCACCGGGGCACAGCCTGAAATAACTTTTTAGAAAGATAATACTACTTAAAGCCGATAAACAAAGTCCTCACGGTAACTAAAAGCGAGTAGTACTCACGGTGAGGAAGTTTTTTTTTCTTCTCTGTTCCAGTGCGTGAGGAGGTGACTGTTAAAACAGCAGCAGCAGCAGCAGCGTGACAAAGTTTGGTTTGTCGGTCTCTCTCAGCTCAGCATGGCGGCGACTGGAGCCACAGACTGAATTCAAACCTCTCCGGGCTGTGATATCAACAGACAGGGGGAGGGAGCAGCTGGTGGAGAAGGAGGAGGAGGTGGTGGTGGTGGTGGGAATCCAAGGTATCCTCCAAAGAAGACTTTTCTTTTCTTTTCTTTTCTTTTCTTTTCTTTTCTTTTCTTTTCTTTTCTTTTCTTTTCTTTTCTTTAAGTTTGGTGTTTTAAAAGCTGCATACTATTTAAATAGCACACAGAGGGTGCAATCTTATCAGCTTAAACATTATTTAACAAAGATCCATACACACGTATACACCGATCAGTCAAAACATTGTGTAGATTCAGATTCAGAAAACTCTATTTGTACCAAGGGAATATTTTAAATCACATTTTAATCAACAACAAAAAACAAACAAAAAAAGGGAACAACACAATACAAAAAAACTCCCACACTATGCCGTATATTTTTTTAACTTTCCAAACTGTCCATGGAAGATGTAAACATGACTATAAAAGTAAGGGTAGTATACTAACTTTACTAAACAAATTTGATATTTTAAAAGCTGCATACTATTTTAATAGTAATAAATAATCACATTTAGAAAAGTTTATTTATCCCTAGGAGACAATTTAAGTCACATGTGAGCAGCATGACATGCAAGTACAAGACACGTTAAATCAACTGAAAAACAACAAAAAAAGGAACAATACAAACTATTTACAGTAAAAAACTATACCATAAATCTTTTAACTTTCCAAACTGTCCTTGGAGGATGTAAACATGACTGTAAGAGTAAGTTACTAAACAAATTTAATGTCTGAAGGGCTGCGTACTACTATAATAGTATAAAGAAAGTACAATCTTATTAGCTTATTTTATCAGCTTATTCAGTACTGATCAGGCTTAACAGTATGACCACCAATTCAGAAAACTTTATTTGTCTCCAGGGGACGATTTAAGCCTCATGTCAGCAGCATGACTGGAAAACCAAAACACTTTTAAAGAAAGAAAGAAATAGAACAATAGACAATGTATACAAAAACTATACCATAAATGTGTAAAACTTTCCAAACCATCTATGGAGGATGTAAGCATGACTGTTTGAACAAAGTGGATAAAGTGCAGACACAGTAATGTTATATGTTATTGCACTCTCCCTTGTGATTCCCTTGTGCCTCCAAAACAGTTGTGACTCATCAGAGAATTGACATGGGTCTTCTAATAGTGTCCTGTGGTGTCTGGCAACAGAATATTGTTAGTATGGACTGTTGGGTCCTATGAGTTGAGGGGACGTGCCTCTGTGGATCATCCCATCATCCATGGATGCTTGATAACTTTGGGATTAAGTGAATTTGGAGGCCAGGTCAACACCTTGTGCTGTTCTTCATGTTTTATTTTTTTTAGTTGTTCCTAAACTGTTTTTGTGTGTGTCTGTGTCAGGCTGAATCCTGCTGGGGATCAAGGAGTGTCATTGCTATGGGGTGGGGGTGCCTGGTCTGGTCTAGGTGGGTGAATGTCAGAGCCAAAAGTTTCCCAGTAGAACAGTATTCAACACTTTGGATGTTTTTCCTTTTTATTGCTTTCATAAATGGAATCATGGTCTTTTATTAACAAAATAAATAAATAATAATAAGTAAAAACCTTTACAGTTAAAGTGAAAACACAAGGTGATTACTACAAAGAAACAGATGAATTAAACCTACTTAACTTACCAGTCTAAATGCATGAGAAGTTCACAAGTTAACAAAGAAACTGAGTACATTTCAGTATTATGGTCCCTATTCTGCTTCTCTAGTCATCCCTCCAGCTACTACTACATTAAAATTCTCTCTCCATGTGTTAATTAAATAAATAACACACGTCTGTACTTTTACATTGTGGTTGTGCTGCTTTCATTTAAGTATAGAAGCGAAGTAGTTTTTCAGCCGCTTCTTAAATTATAATTGACAGCTGCTGCAGAGTGACCACACTGGACATGCACAATAAAGCCTTGTTTGTATATCTTTTCTCAGTGACCTTTCTATGTACTTTACATGACAGATAAACAACCAGACCAGCATTTTAAAAAGATTTAAAAATCAAGCCTTTGTTTTATTCAGTAGGTGTTTTATAAATCTTATCGTATCTTCTTTGCAGGTACATTTGTCTGGAGAGGACGTGACTTCAGCTTCCTCTGTGGTAGTTGGCCACAGTGAAGAAGCAGTTACCTTTAACTGTGGTTAAAAGGAGACTCTGTAGGTGGGGCCAGTGGGTTTAAGGGGTCACTGTTTTGGGTCAAAGGTTGGGCAACATTTTCCTAAAGAAGAAGTGACTGAAACCCACAGTGGAGGAAAGACAGACCGACTCTTGTCTCGTCGTGCAGGGCAGAGGAGGAGGAGGGAGTGGGGCTTTCCGTGGCACAGCAGGCCGAATACAATACCATCTTTGAGCCAAAGACAGATTACTGCTGGTGGAAGATAGAACAGTATCACACTTTACCTCTGTGGCTGCTTTGCGGGCTCATTGAATAACAAATTAAGTGAAATATACCTGTGCGGCTGAGCTGCAAAACGTCTATAATGATAAGAAGAATTAGTCCGCGTCCTCAAATATGCCAGTGCTCCCAGGCATCATGAGCTATACAACAAATTGTTTATTCTCATATCAGCCCCTGGTGATTTGAAAGCTTAGAGTCGAAAGGCTGGCTGCAGTTAAAAGGGGACAGCAAGTGCTGCTGAAATGAATACGAAAAGCAGCTGGGTTTATCTTCACTCACTCTGTGACATGTGCTGCTAAGAGAAAACAGGTGACCCAAGAATGTGTGCTGAAACCTAAATGTAATACTGGAGCTCAAATGATTTGTTGCTACTAAGACTGGTGTGCATTTTTAAAGACATATTTTATGTACTAATAGGATTGCTGTACTATAAATGTCCTTGTACGTCTTTCTTATCTTGTCCGTCCCGCTTTTCTTATTTTGTCTCTCTATCATGGTCAAAACCCTCTGCTTCTCTATGCTGCTGTCACTCTGCACAACATGTATGCCTTAAATTGTAGAAGTTAAAAAGGAGAACAGTATTTCAATGCTTCTTTAAATACAAATAGAATTTGTGAATGCATAATCGAACAGTGCCACAAAGACACACATACACACAATAGATGGGAAAAAAATAGAGTAAGGTGTAGATTTCCTCTGTAAGTATATGATCTTCATGCCTGAGCTCTTCAGACACACCATTCGGATATATTTAGAGTCCCTAGCTGGTGTATCCATGCCACAAGGCAGACCACAATTATTCATAACACCGGAAGAGCCAGCGCTGGTCTGAGATCAGTCAAGAGGAGAGAGCATGTGTGCCGATTGGAACGGGACAGGATTAACACCACAAGAGTCAGAGGTCAGGGCCTGTGGACCTCTCAGACTTAAAGTATATGCACTAAACTCTGCAAGTGAGTCAAAAGAGTTAAACTATTTCACTTTTAATTTAAAGGTTGTACAGTTAGCTTCGGTGCGCATACTAACTTTCACAGCTGATACTCTTCATATATACAGCAGTTTAAAGAAGTAAGGCCTAACAACTATAAACAGGGGTTAGAAAAGAGCTTTATCACAATTAAATGAGCCATAACTAAACATGGAATTATCTCACTGTATGTTTCCAAAATAAAAATGAACTTAAAAGAAAATTATTATTTGCACTTTTTTTCTCAGACAACAGAAAGAGATCCTCCTGGGAGTAGTTTGTGCTACTTTCTGCTGCATTCATACCAGAGAGAGGAGAGCGCCACAGTTATGTGTGCTTGTTGTTCAAGTTACAGCCTCCAGTTGGCCTCTCTTCTCCTCCGTGAAGTTTTCTCCAACTTTCCTACTTGAGTAAGCTAAAATGCATGTCATATGTTTATACTTAAGCTCAACTGTTTTCCTGGTATACATTGAGTACCCAGTTATTTAGCTGCACCTAGCCCAAACTGCTAAATACATCCTGATACGACTGTATGAGTCGGTGTGGCTGAACTTTGTTCTCTTGTTAAACACTTTTATTCTCCTGTGTTGTGTTTATGCCATTCATTGTACACTCGGTGAGGATGAGTGTCAAAATAATAGACACACCTCTTATGCAGCACAATATTCAACAACACCACAAACTCCAAAGCAACCATATAAAACAACTCTTTGAAGTAGCTTAACTGGAGATTATAATATTCATAGATATTACTGTAGGTGTGTTGTATTATCATTAGCTAAGTGCAATAAAGTGGCACCTAAACCTATAACTCTATTCAGGCTGATCATTGTATTACCTCCAAGAAATGTGTCAAAGCAGCACCATCTAGTGGCAAAAAGTACGCATCTCAGTATAGTTTATGAACTATTGCACAGATCCTAAAGTTGTGGCCATTTGTGGATATTCTGCAGCCGGTTTGTGTTGAACCCAAACATGCTCTGGTAATATACATTTAAGCAATTTCACCCAATAAAGATATAATCTATAATACGTGTGGCATGAGTGTTGTTTTCACCGGAAGTCCCGCCTCAGATCTAAAAAAGAAAAAGTGATGAAGCCCGCCCCCTAGCTGCAAAATATGTCCATTGTTTATGAATTTGCCGTAGCTCTTTAGTTTGATGGTTACCAGGATGGTTTCTCTGAATATTATAGCAGGCCTACACCATAACATCAAGATGAAGCTAACCTTTAACCATGTGCAAACTGTGCAACATCTCCACTTCTTCCAGGTAGCAAAACGCTACAACAAAGTGGAGTCATATGTACAAATAAAGTAATGTGATATTGCACTTGCATCTATCTATCTATCTATCTATCTATCTATCTATCTATCTATCTATCTATCTATCTATCTATCTATCTATCTATCTATCTATCTATCTATCTATCTATCTATCTATCTATCTATCTAATCAGTTTTCAGCACCAACTCACGTCCTTTTCTGTGGGACGGGAATCATCCAATCATTGTCACCCATGCTGTCACGTGATTCCAGTAGACCAATAGGAGGCGGCAGATTAGCCCGTTTGCCGCACCCAAGTAGGATGATGGCGGATGGGCGGAGCGACGACGCAGGGACGACAAGCGCAAAGAGATAAACCCACTCTGAAACCACCGGGGTCGGGTATAGAAAAATAGCGAAAACCGCCGTTTCGCTTTCTCCCAGCATTGTTTATATTCAATTGCTCCATCAAAGAGAGGGTAAGTTGTGAAGTAATTGACGCGGTTTGCATTTTTAGGGGCCGGTGTAACGCGGCGCTTGTGTGTTTCTAACGTTTAGCTTGGCTCGTTTGTGTTTCAGTTGGTCGAGCTATGTTTTGCTAATGTGTTGCAGCTGAGCGGGGGAGTGTACTCACAGGCTGCTGTGGACATTTAGCTCTACTTTAACATTGTATTTCTGCATTTTAACTGTGGTTTAATGAATTAAAACCTCCACTCCCTTGGTTTTCTGTAGCGAACAATAAACTCAGTCCGGGGTGGGCCACACCAGTTTGTGCCCGGTGTGTTTCTTGCCCCGTGGACCGTTAGCTAGCTACCTGAGCAGGCCCGTGGTGGCAATATTTTTACATCTCACACCGCAGCTGCTTTTAAATATGGACTCTTGTGCTCTTGTTTTGTAGTCTTAAAGTATAGGAGAATGGTGTGTAGAGTGTGCATTTAAACTTTCATTCAGCTGTGTGGTGATGGAGCAGCTTCCTGTCCGAGGTCATGCTGCTCCCATGTCCTGCACAATAACATCAGTGCACATTCATCTTTACCTCGTAAACTGGTTTTGCCATTAAAGAGCAGGAAACAGCATGGCACACTACTGCATGAGATCAGATAGAGAATCCCAATGAACCCTGTCAACACCAATATCCTGTCAAATTAAAATCTATTTCATATACATATACAGTGCTAGACTGTTGTATTATAAATGTTTTGATATGTAAGGGAAGTTTGTATTGTCAAGACTTTAAATTACGAATAGTTTCATACATTAGGAGATGTGATCACCTGCTGCTGTTTTCATATTACTGTAGTTTTATATCTTGGGGCTGGTGGTCACCCAAAACGAGCAATTTGACAATATTTTCCTCTTTTCCTGAAACAAGTGATGGTTGTTTTTCTATTTCATGCATTTAAAATGCGGTCTGACTTAATTGTTCAGCTGTAACAAGAATGCTTTGAATAGGATTGAGAGGTAGCCACAGCATAGATGCAGTGTAATGTTGTTGACGTTTGAAAGTGCTTCTTTGTCTCACATTAATATTCATTTTAAAGTCCAAACTCTACCATAACCACTGAGCCGTTGCCGTTCCTACCTTCTTATAAAGTGAAGCCCCTTCCCCCTCTTACTGTATTGCGGATTAGCAAAAGCCAAACTGCCACGATAAATTGCCTGCGAGTGCCTGTGAGTGTGTTAAGGCATGGTAACTCCCTGGATTTGGTAATTCTCTTAGAATGAGTGAATCTCCCAGAGGACGGCGCTTAGCTCTGTCAGTCTGGCTCCAGTCGACACCCTCGATACACACTACACTACTACACACTCACTGTAGATAGAGCACTCCGTGTTTGTTTAACTCCCACTCCCCACGCCCTCGACTGCAGTGCAGCTGAAAATGTGTTCCTCGTTTCAGCTCCATGCTCTCTATTTCACTATTTCCTTCCTCCGTTCCTCCGCGTATGTGATCGCCTTGCACAGTCAGATTTGTCTTTCACTCACGCCACGGAGGTCACTGCGGATCAACATATGCAGCTACGTCCAGGTCACGTAATTTTCTAGCAAAATGCTCCACAGATGCGCATATGTTGGCACAGGACAGTGTGTGAGAGTAGAGGAAACTGTACAGGGAGGGGTGTGTTGTTACAGACGACCAGTCTCCCACCAGTCTGTCCCATATTCCATGTGACAACCAGATAAACACTGAACCGTACTCGCTCAGTAAGACAACATAGCATCTTATCTGGGTAAGGCAGTTAACAACAGATAATACGTTTCCCAGAGTGACTATCCTAAGAAAAATGTAGTTGTTTTTTCCTCTATGTCAAGTAAAACATATCCATCTCTTGACTAACTTCATCCTGATAGTAACTGGTACTTGATGACAGTACATTTTTCTCTAAGCAGTGCACATAGCAAGATAGAATGAGCTGTCACAAAATGCATACCATCTTCATTTTAACTAGCATCTACTGACTAAGCGATAAGACCTTCTACAGCATATACATTGAAAAGGGAGTGGAGAGATAATCCATAGAGGTCAGTGCTGAAACACCTGGTACTTTGCATCCATAATCTGCAGTGTTCAATATCAAACACTTGAGTTTTAGGTTGGACAAATGAATTAAACATAATCGTGGCTTGCCGTTTTGTGCTCACTACAATACATTTTTAGAAAATTGGCGTCTTATTGCTTAACAGGCACTTGTGGTGGATTAAATATGTGCCAAATCGTGCGATACTCTCATACTTGGCTTTATTATTTTATTAAATCTGTGTGTACAAATCCTTATTTTCTTGCTGTGTTTCATGTAAGAGGTTGCAGGCATTGGCAGCATTCCTCTATATATGCTAAATATGGCCTAGTGTACAAGACAAGACCAAACTCGGAGCAGTGCAAAAATGACACCTAATGCTTCCCTACTGCTCGCAGCAGTTGCTATTGGATTCTTCAGCCCCAGTAATGACAGGCTTCCAACTCAGAGATATAAAGAGGTCTTGTTTGTGAGCTTCAATTGCTTGAAACCCCCACTGTACACAGACGCATACAAACTAAAACTCTTAAAGAAAGACTAGCAACAGTTTGAGGCAAGCTTCCTATTAACACACATAATGATCTTTTCTGTGGCGATCACTTGCTTGGCATATTTTTGGACGGAACAAAACGGATCTTTTAGTCATGCTGAATAGGGCTTTTAGTGCAAGCTTCCGCCCCATACAATGTAAATTATGATAATGCTGAAAAATTTGCTAACACAAGACGTGATTTAGCGTTTTATGAAGAGCCTGGTGCTAGACATCATAAAGTATCTCTACTGTGTTTTTCTATCCATCACTGCTTCAACAGATAATGGAAACATCTGTGTTGGGTGGTGTCAAAGGAAGTTCAAAATATCTAGAGAAACTGTGTCATTTGTTTGGTGCAACAGCATCCTGTTCATTTTGAGGTTACAAATGTGTATTGTTTCAGTAGGAACTAACTTTGGAGGAGAGTTTTGTCTGAGAAGAAAGTACATATTTAACTTGGATTTAATCAATATTCATTTATGTTAAGATCATCTTTTATTAGTTGATTGTTTGCTTAGATTTAATAAATAAGAAAGTGCATTGAAACATTACGAATAGGCTGTTGCTCAACGTTTAAGTAAACCCTCTAGAGCAGCATCCTAACATTTAAAACAAAATGGTTGAGCTGTTCGTCTAGTTCGAGATAAGAGCCCCGGCCATCAGCCAAATCTAATGCCCATAGCATTAGACATTAGGCAGACACAGCGTCTTTCTCATTGGCTGGGGTTAATGCCGTCATTGTGTGTGCAGTAAGAGTGAACAGAGACGATTATTCAAAATGTAAGAAGATCTGAAACTGTGTCTTTACATGAGAACCTCACAAATGCCTTCAGAGAGGTTAAACCACTTTTCCAACCCCTAACCTTGGCATTGATTAGGGCAGACAATACCGGGCTTCTGACCAAATACTGACTGTTCTGGTTGCTGTGAAATCCCAAACATTTTCAGGAAGGTACATGAGTTGCAGCTTTGGACACACCCGAGTTTCAATTTAGTCGGTACTGGCACTTTCCAAAACAGACCTTCTTAAGAGTGTGGCTATGAAAGCCAGGGTGAATCTGTCTTTAGGGAGACAGGCCATCACAAGATACTCCATTCATACCACAATTGCATGTTTTTATATTCAGCGCATCCCAATATCCGGTAGAGGAGGTGATAATTTTCTGGTTTTCATGGTCTATATGTTTATTTCAGGCATGTCAGTGCTGCTTTCACACGTTTTAAGTAGATCGTTTCTGCACATATAGACCCATTAAACTAAATGACGTAAATTTCTCCACTCTATGTGGGTGGAAGCAACCTTTAGCAGAGGTTATCAACACCGTATGGAGGTTCTGAAAGAAGTTTTCCTATAGTTCGTAATCTTACTCTGAAACAAGAGTGTGCCACTTTTAATTCAGTGTATATTGCATTAATCCACGTACACTTGTGACCCACGGCCTCTGAATATGAGCCTCAGTCACAGAGACGTGTTTTGAACTTGTGCATAATGGGTAACACATGAAGCCGTGCGCCTCCGCTCGTGACACTGACTGACTTGCAGTGTGATGTTGGCCTACAGCGGTTATTACATAACGGTAATCTTTAAAGGCTGTCCCGTGTTTCCATAGCAATGCGTTTGGTTTCCATAGCAATTGTGCTCTCAACAGTGGAGTGGAGGCTAGCTGAGCCCCCTGCACCTACATTTCTGAAGAGAGATGAGAGTAGGGTGTCTAGTAGGGGGAAAAAACATCCTGCTGAACTTCCTCTACCTACAGCAATTGTTATTGCTTTACTATCCAAAAGGAATAAACAGTGTCAGGATCTGATCATTTGTTTTAGCTGGAGAGGTTCATGCTGGAAGAGTGTCTTATTATTTCCCAGCTGGATGGATTCAGTTTGACATGGCAGAGTGTAGCAGGGGGATTGGTTTACTGAAGCAAATGCTTTGTTAAAAATGGCAGCGTAAGAGACCTGGTTTAATAGCATTAGTGGTTTTTTGTTGATTCACAAAATCATATGTATTCCCTTTGACCTCCTAGTTTTGTTTACACCAACATAAATGTGTCTGCAATGCTTAGCTTAGCCTGTATATGTAGGTGTGTGCAGAGCTTGTTGGAGTATGTACTGCAGTGTTGGACTATGAAGTGATGGCAATCTCACTGGATCCTATTACACAATTCCTGCAGTGCTTTGGTGCAGAGTTGGGGGCAAAGTTACTATTCTAAATACCTTAGGGATTAAATAATTTCCTGGGTGCTCTGTGAAGTCTCAAGCTCAAGTGGATAAAGTGTTTCTATCCTGTAATAAAAAGACATGAGACGTTAATTATTAATGCCACAAGGAGTGTGTTCGTTTCTAAGCAAAGGCTACAGACTCGATGCAGAAATTTTAGGTTCATGTTCTCAATTCCTTTCTGTAAAATGTCACCACAGGAGCACACTGTGTCCTTGTGTGCTTCATTGTAACTCAATCAGATACATGAGCGAAGGTGCTGACAACTCTGTCTTTACCGCTCAGATGGATGTCGGAACAAGTATATTGTCCTCTCCACGCAAAAGATCTGTAGGAAGAACTGCAACCGACAGCGAACGCAGCCTGTGGCTTGTCAACAAGTCAAACTAAACTGAATAAGATCTGACTAGCTGTCTGGAAGCATTATGAGTTGCCTGTAAGTCAGGCGGACATGGTTCAGTCTTTGAAGAACTACAGACGCTGCAGTGTTATTAAGTAACTTTGGTGTGAGTCCAGACTTCTCCACGTAAATTAAGTAAAATGTGTGTCCAGTGTGCCTTTAAGGGGCATTTTTGTATTTCCCTGTGATAGGCTTGGATATTTGTATCACAGTTTTTAGACTCCTGTTGCTGCCTATACAGAAACTGGGACTCTCTCTCCCTAATGACGGGGTTTGGCATCGGATCTAATTGCTGATCTCCCCATTATTCCCCTGTCAATAACCAAAGTCCTAATCACATGAGTGGGACAGAACAACAGTATTCCTTCCTGAATGATTGCAGAGGGACTATGCAGCTCGCTTTTCTCATGCTCTTTCGTTTCTGAATTTAAATTTAAGCTAGCATTTATTTATGACGAAAGGAACACAGCAAAGAGGATATGGGAAAGTGAAGATCATGAAGGAATTTGGTTTTAGGAAATCGGGTGAGAATGTGTCTGCACCATCTACCTCGTCTTTGGATAGAGTTCGGAGTTTCTTTGCACGCGGAAGGCGTAAGGATTTTTTTTTAAGAGTCATTTATTTTAATATTTGTCTCAATAATTCATGTAGATGTTGAACATTTTCTCCAGAATAACCATCTGAAAGGAGAAACTACACAGTCAAAGTGACAGTTACCAATTCCGGTCAATTCCTGGATTTAGTAACTAGCTAGTGAGCCATGGCTAGCTTAAGTTAAAGCTAAATTTATTTAGTATTCTCTGCTGTAATTAAAACAAATCAGTTGTGATCAGTCAAAGTCTTGGCAATATTGTTTGGTGTCAAATATAAAATTCATCTAGATAAATGTAATTATGACAAGTAAAAACGAGCAAACTAGTGCTAGTAAAAGGAAGAGTCAAAAATAGGACTGTTAAACAGAATCTGTATTTGCGCCTAGTTGGTGTTATTTGACAGTACACTTTTAAATGCGTTTAAACGACTTTGATTATTGTAGGAATGTGTTTATTTGATTTTAGTTTGTGGTCCCATATAATAAACAAGATAGTTATTAAATTTAGTTATATCGAATAACAGACTCCTGTTGAAAGGACCTTAGTCTGGTCTAGGTTAGCAGTGTCTGTTATTTTTATAGTGCATGACAAATTAAGGCGTTAAATCTTGTCTACAGTTTAGCCTGGCTAAAGACTGAAGCCTTTCACATTCAGCTTTTTTGTTGCTTCTAGTCTCTTTTTGAAGCAGCCATCAATAACGTTGGGAAAGTCTCATTTTGCTCCATTAGCTGTATGTGTGAAGTAAAAACGAATAAGGTGTTGATGGCCCAGAATTAGCCAAACAGCATGCAAACACAAAAGCTCTAATGAAAGCAGGTGGCCTGAGATTTGTGAACATGTTGGTTTGGTCGTTGTGGAAAATCTCAGAAGTCCAATAAAAGCGGACAGAAACAGAGAGAGGGTCTGTCAGCTCTCAGTGTGATGCTGGATGCTTTGGGTCCAGTCTGCAGTTGTCATGGTAGTTTTGGTTGAACTGTTGCATTGATGCGGACTAATGGGCCGCATCGGTCTCTACTGGAGCACCACCCATTACCCATGCATACTTGCACACGCATTTCCCTATGTTCATAAGTCTGCCCGTGGCCTTCAAGGATAAACAGCCGCAGTCAAGGATAAACAGTCTCCTCTTGTCTGTCACAGTGAGCACCCAGCCTGTTGGATGGACATGTGTCTATTGGAAATCTGCCTTCTAATCGCTTTCCAAATCCATTGCTGTCAGTTAATTATTACAAACACTTTGGTGCTAATGAAGGTTTTTGTCTCTCGTGTTTTTTTTTTTTTCAGGCTAAATAGCAAAAAGACCTGTGTTTTTATTTTATTTTCCCACAGCTGCTCACAGCTGACAGTGGTGTTATGATTCCAGGAAACACGCTGTGGAAATCAATACACCACTCTGAGGTGGGGAGTGACTGAGCAGGAAGTAGGGAGTGCGTGATTTACTTTCCGGTCTAATGATTGGCAATATTCATTTCCTCTTTTACAGAAGGAAACTTTCTTCATCTTTCTGTCAGCATCTCAGTGTCACCTTACTTTAAAGAATACATTTACTAGTTAATAATTAAATAGAAAAGAATGCTAGTCATTTTATTTTTGTAGCTTTTCCAGTCATTTGAAGCTTATTTCTCTTCTATATTGCCTTGAGACGAATGGCTTCTAGACTGGTCATGCAAATAAGATATCCCTGCTTTTATGGACTAGATTAAAGTCCTAACACACATGCAAAGCCACCATATAGATTTGAATAACTGAACATGCCAAATGCTTTAAGTTTAGTTTTAGGCCAAAATCACAACGGCGTGTGATTCTGATTTGTCATTCATGTCGCTCCCACAGGAGGCCAGCCCAGGATGAACGGCGAGTCAGGTGCCGGAGTGGTGACGGCCCCGCCTCCCACCACAGCCCCCCACAAGGAACGGTACTTCGACCGTGTTGATGAGAGCAGTCCAGAGTACCAGAGGGAGAGAAACATGGCGCCGGACCTGCGACAGGACTTTAACATGATGGAGCAGAAGAAGAGGGTCTCCATGATACTACAGAGCCCGGTCAGTGGACCTGTAATCCTGCATTCATATAGTCAGATTTCCAGGGATTAAACAATGCAATGCTGCGTTTGCTGTACATTCTGAGTGGTCATGGATGATGCATGCAGGTTTCCTTAACATGAATATGCTGCCTTAAAGGGAGCAGCCTTCTAAATGTCACATGATGGCTCCAATTTGTTGACACGTATTTTCTTTTTTTCACATCTTTGTCGATGACTGGCAGGCGTTTTGCGATGAACTAGAGACGATGATCCAGGATCAGCTGAAGAAGGGGAAGACGCCCACAAGCCTGTTGGCTCTGCAGCAGATCGCAGACTTCATGACCACCAGCATGCCTGCCATGTATCCCGCTGGACCACAAGGAGGCATGGCGGCGCTCAACATGAGTAAGCAAAGGAGAGAATGAGTCTGTGCGACTTTTTGACCTCGGCCCTGCTATGTCTGCGCTCACAATGACTAATGCAGCGTACGTCAGAGATAATTTCAGGACAAAGAGCCGAGTCGGATTTCAGCCGGCATAGCCCATCCAATTGTAATAATATGTAACAAGATTTCTTTCTTGTTAGAAAAGAACATGGAGGAAAGAGCGTCTTCTTTTTTCTTTGCAGAGCGCAACATTTATCCACTTTACTAAACGTGAACACTGACTTAATGTGTGACCCCATCTCTTCCTGTCAGGCTTGGGGATGGTGACTCCAGTCAACGATCTGCGTGGCTCAGACTCTATTTCTTACGACAAGGGCGAGAAGCTGCTGCGCTGCAAGCTGGCTGCCTTTTATCGGCTTGCTGACTTGTTCGGCTGGTCCGAGCTCATCTATAACCACCTCACAGTACGTTTATTATTTA
The DNA here is from genome assembly GCA_005024645.1 of Planiliza haematocheilus. Classification (NCBI taxonomy): domain Eukaryota; kingdom Metazoa; phylum Chordata; class Actinopteri; order Mugiliformes; family Mugilidae; genus Planiliza; species Planiliza haematocheilus. Next base: position 5,491,922 of record SRSE01001181.1, read on the forward strand.
TAATATAATAAACCATCATGAACGATTTTGTCATCTGGACATTAAGAGATGATATAATTCATAGTGAGGCTTTTGGAATACCTGTATACACCGATCAGGCATAACATTATGACAGCATAACAGGTGAAGTAAATAACATTGGCCATCTTATGACAATACAATGTTACGCTGGGAAACCTTTGAACCTGACATTTGTGTGGATGTTACTTAGACATGTTGCATCCACCTAGACCAGACCAGGCACCATCATCCCATAGTGGTGATACTCTTTGATGTCAGCAGCACACAAAACCAGTTTAGGAACAACTCAAAAAAACACGAAGAACAGCACAAGGTTTACCTGGCCTCCAAATTGTCTGATACAGGGGCCCCTCCCCTCAACCCGTAGGAACCAAAGGCCCCACACTAACAACATCCTGTTGTCATACACCACAGGACACCCTCAGGAGGTCCTTGTCCATTCTCTCATCAGTCACAACTGTTTTGGAGGCACAAGGGAGACCTGGTCATAATGTTATGCCTAATTGATGTACTTTTAATTTATTACTATATCCTGGCAAATATTCAACTAATTTTCTACATTTCTGATGCAGTCTTTATGGGCTCTAGAGAAATGTGTATTTGTGTAACACTACAGCTTTGATCTGTTGATCATAAACACGTCTTCTAACGTCATCGTCTCTTGTCTTCATAGGTCAGGGTGAATTCAGACCAGGAGCGCTTCCTTATTGTCCCCTTCGGCCTCCTTTACAGTGAAGTCACTGCCTCCAGCCTGGTGAGAATCCATCTTGTTTTTGGAGATAACGTTTCTGAACAAAAGTTTTTGTGACCATGTTGTCTTTATGTCCATGTCCAGGTGAAGATAAACCTTCAAGGTGAGATTGTGGACCGGGGCAGCACTAACCTCGGAGTCAACCAGGCTGGCTTCACTCTCCACTCTGCTATCTACGCTGCACGGCCCGATGTCAAGTGTATCGTACATATACACACACCTGCAGGCGCTGCGGTAAGAGACAGTGGTAGCCTTATTTATTTAATACATGTTCATCAGTGTTGTTCATGTGTTGACATTGTTTGTTTGGTTTCAGGTGTCGGCCATGAAATGTGGCCTGTTACCTATCTCACCGGAGGCGCTGTCCCTGGGTGAAGTGGCTTATCATGACTACCATGGCATTTTGGTGGATGAGGAAGAAACTACTCTCATACAGAGGAACCTTGGGCCTAACAGCAAGGTAACAGCCGCATCTGTCTGTCTGGCTCTGTGTGTGTAAATATTGCTCTTCCAGCCAAGTCAAGTAATGCGTTTGTCGTCTTTTCCAGGTGCTCATCCTGAGAAACCATGGCTTGGTGTCAGTAGGTGAAACTGTGGAGGAGGCTTTCTATTACATCCACAATCTGGTCACTGCCTGTGAGATTCAGGTAGGACACAAACTTTCACAAGATTTCTCTCGAACTATGATTCGAGAGAAATCTTGTGAGTCATCTTAAAGCCCCCATGAAATCGGATTCAATGTTTTAAGTGTCGTCCTGTTTACATTACACCAGGTGTATGTACACCAGAGCTTGTCATCCTGCACTCAAGGGCGTCTACTACTTTATCAGATTCCCATGCCCCTCCCTCCATGTGCCACTGTCCTTCACCCGCAGCCTTCATGGCTACTGCTTTCTGTTTGAACATATAGGCGGTATATAAGCAATTAAAGCACCCTGCTAGCTATTTTAACAGGACTTTAATCATGTCCATTTGCTTTCTCTGTATGATGTATAAAAACATATCATATTTTCATATCAATTACCTTTGTCCCTTGTCTTTTTCACATCTCCATATATGTCCATCTTTCTTCATGTTGGATGTTTCTGTCTCTGTGCTCATGTCCACACTTTTTTCGTCTGTCCTGGACCTGTCTGTGGTTTGTCTGTTTGTATACCCTCTTAATGTGTTCCAGGTGCGAACGCTGGCCAGCGCTGGAGGACCTGACAATCTGGTGATGCTGGACCCCACAAAATACAAGTCACGCCCTCGGGTCCCTGAGCCAGCTGGTGACGGGTCCTCTACGCATCCCAAGTGGCTTATCGGGGAGCAGGAGTTTGAAGCTCTCATGAGAATGCTCGACAACTTGGTAAGCATGAAGGAAGAGGATAACTGTGACAAAGTTTCAGCAATAACCACTTTCTAACTCCTGCTGCTGTTTTGTGACTTCCCGTTTCCTAGGGCTACAGAACGGGCTATCCTTACCGCTGCCCGGCATTGCGAGACAAAGGTAAAAAGCACAGTGACGTGGAGAACGCTTCCTCCGCCCACGGTGGTTATTCATACGGGGAGGACAGTGACTCTGGTGCTCGCTCCCCGCTGAAGCACAGCTTCCAGCGCGGCCAGCGCGACAAGACCCGTTGGCTCAATGCCAGCGGCCGCCCCGACGAGCCCTACGAGGACGGGCCCGACGGCAGCAGCCCCAAGTCGAAGCCTAAGGTGTGGACGAACATAACACACGATCACGTCAAACCCTTGCTGCAGTCTCTCTCGTCCGGTGTCTGCGTGCCAAGCTGTATAACCAACTGCTTGGTCTGTGCCTACCTTATTGTTCATAGTATAGATTTTACAGCTACCTTGTTGGTGGAAAGGGGTAGTTGGTCGGCATCCTGAGGACCTGGGGACAAAGCAGGAAAAAAATCTAGGATATAATCTGAACCTGCAGTTTTCTGATCATCTTTCCTTCAGCCTTTGCAGAACTACTTGTGACAGTATAACTCTGCTTTTCACTGCTCTTAGGCGTGTTTTGGCTCGGCCACACTGTATTTGCAGATGTCCTGTTAACCCACCTCTCTAATGCAGTCAACCCTGCTTGTGTCTTAGCTGTAAATACTTTCCCTTCTTCTATATCCTTCTAGTCCCCTAATGCTTCACGATGCCGGGCCAGCTGCCCAGAGCATGCCCCACTGCATGTGTAGTAGTGAAATGCATTGTTGGTGTTGATGTTTTTCCCAGAGGAGCGAGCAGCAGGGGTGTGGCATGAGTCCTCACGTAGGCAGGTGAATGTGGCAAGACAAGGTGACTTACCTGCTAACCACTGTATTGCTCACCACCACTCAACACACACGTAGCTGTTTCTCTGCATCTTGATGTTGGCTACTGTTACTGCTTAAAAGATGAGCAAGGCAAAATAAAAAGAAACATTAGGTGAGACCTGAGGCTACATTAGCCAAAGCTATGGACTTCTCACACATTGTATTGATTAGACATGTCCTTAGACAAAAGAGGAAGGTGGCATGTCTCTGAGAATAATGCTAGATGAATTAAGAATAGTGAGGCTATGAAACAAAGCAAAAAAATTATTCGCAAAAGGGTTGTGCAGCCTGCTTTTATGATTTCCCTTAAACTTTTGCAACTGCTCACAGTTGTGCGTTTGTGTTACCGCTATTATTTATGTCCGCTTTTAATTTCAGTTTTATTCCGAGAGTGGTTTTGAACACCTCAAGGCTTGCATGATTGGATTTGTTTGAAAAAAACCAAAAAAAAACATGAAATTTGACCTGACTTGTGAATCAATTATCTCCTGTTGGGAAAGTAGGAAATGTTGTGTTGTGAGACTCTTTCTCAGTGAGTATATCGTGTTTACATGTTCCCATCTCATACTCAACCAACCCAACCCAGCTATTTCCATCCAGAATCCCTTCCTCATCTAGCCCCTGGTTTGGCCGCTAACCAGCCAAGCTTGTAGTAAACACAGGAATGAAGTCATGAGCTTTCGCTTTCCACTGCGAGTTACATCTTGAGTTTAAAACGGTTGACTGAATCATTTTGCATGATGATTTGATTTCTATATTCACCTGCCGCTCATTAAGTTCGGCGCAAGAAACGAGCGCCGACTTTCTCCTTCAGTCATGCTGAGCATTACCAGGTTAACAAAAACACTTTCTTGTAAAGTACAGGGAGTATGTCTTCACATTAAGACGAACACGCTAATTAGCAAGACAATGAACAGTTTCTTCCTCTGCAGAGGAGACATTATTAGTTTGTAGTCCTGTGACAATTGCTTTTTTTGTCCCAACATGGACGGGTGTCCGCGGTGTTGTTTCTCTCTTATCTCTGTCGTCCTTGTTGTTGTGTATCAGCCTGGAAAGTGACTTTGGTGATGCCAGCTCACCCCTCACTGCCACTCTCGCTTCGTAAGCCAGTCTCATCGTCTCAGTCACCCACCCAGCCATCTCTCACTTCTCCCCCACCTCTCGCCACTCCTCACTTCTCCCCCTCCCTTACCTCTTTGCTTTTTTTTCTCATCCTGTGATGTTTATTTTTTTATTTTTAGTTGATCTTCAGTGTGCTCCTCCTGAAGGTTTTTAATTGAAATAGTATATCAATGATGATGACAGAATATTTTTAGATGGCACCGTTACACTTCAGTCACGTCGTCTGAACCGGTCCACATGCCCACGGTCTTTTAGCACTGGTGACCTCGACATCAAGAAGGTTTACACTCATCTGAAAGAGTTTCAATAGATGAGCAACTGCCATAAATTTATCTAAATAGTCTGTCGCAGAATACACCCAATAGATGTTTTGAGTTAAATAAATTCTAAAACTGATTCAAGCTATTTTAACACGTCGTCATTTAGGCACCAGGCATTTCTTGACAAAATGTTTTACAGTAAAATTTTGCATGCCGACAGATTTAAGATCCATGATCGTAGGTCGATAAATTTGCATTGTTGCGTTTGTAAATTAAATATATCAGAACTAGACCAAAATCTTGGATGCATTTTCCTAAATGTGCCTCATCATCATTGGTTCACGTATTTTTACATTCTGACCTTATTTATTTATTTTTTACAGTCATCCTACTTTGTATATTTCAGTTAAGCATGATTCCTGTATTGTGAAGCCTGCATAGTATTATGTCTAAATATAATTTTGTGCTTGGGATATGTATGTATTTCTTTCTGGTTCTAGCTGTTTTATTAATGTTTTATTTGGTATTTGCAGTGGTCAAAGGAAGAGGGGCTCCGGCAGGCTGCTGCAGCCAATCAGTTCATCCCAATGAACACCAACCCAAAGGATGTCCTGGAAATGAGGAATAAGGTATCACAGCATTCTTCTTTTTAGGGTTTCAGCTGATTTCCTGGTCATAAGAGTGGTTTCCTCTGTGTTTCTAGTGTAATAAATCTTCCTGTTTTGTAGATCCGAGAGCAGAACCTGCAGGACATAAAGACAGCAGGGCCTCAGTCTCAGGTTCTGTGTGCCAGCGCCGTGGGTGAACGCACCTTTAACCAGGTCAGTCTGTGAACTTGATACCTCACTGCTACAGCTATCCAGACCTGGACATGAATGTGTCATTTAGCCTTTTCAGTTGAGAAGACCCAATTAAAGCAATATCTGCTCTCATATTCTGTCCAGGTATGGAGTCGTCCCATAAAGATGCTGCAATGTGTGAATATTGTATGAAATAGTCCTGGACACTGGGCTTTAATGAAAATTAACCAGTCGCAGTTAAAAGTGCGCACATTGTAATCTGATCTGACACCCGTTTCTGATAAATAGCCGATAAAAACTGAAACAAATACACGTCCTCCATGTTGTTTATTAGAGCATGGGTTGGCTTTGTAACTGACATTATTCTTTGACTACAGAGATTGTCTATCTTGCAGGTGAGTAGTGTGTTGGAGAGGTAAACTAACTGTACTCTCCAAAAACTGCCAAATCAGGCTGTGTCCATATTCATACATTGTACTTTCTTTTTAATTTATTATTTTATTTTATTTTATTTTATGTTTTGGTTTGCCTTGTCTTTTGGGTAGTCCAGAGTCCTGGCTGTTACCTGTAAGAGCATTCGCAAGCTTTTGGTTCCTTAAAATGATAAACTAGATTCTTCTGTGCATGTCGTCTGTTGAGAAGAACAAATTCAAAACATAGAACGTCCTTGTGATATTTCTTTTGATTTCTGTATGCATGGCGCATCTTTCATTCACTGAAGAGCTCATAGATCACAAGTAAAAAAAATGTAGAGGTTACTAAATCTTCCCCGGTGCATCGGTAGGAAGCCCACAGGAGGCACTGATGAGCTGTTGTTGGATATCAGATTCGACATAGCACTATCCTGTGTGAATCGTCATCCTCTACACTGCATGCTCCTGGCTGTTCCATCACTGCTATGCTTTTTGTAACTCCACTGCCTCCTTTAAGAAGCGTCTCTCTTTGCATGCACTTTGTGTATGTTGGTATGGTATGTATGGATGCAGAGGTGGAAAGCAAGTAAGCACAAAGAGCGCCGTGAAAGAGTTTGATTGGTGCTAGGGATGTCTCGATCCGATCTTAAATACACAAGGTTATCTCCCTGGAGAGGCTTAAAGGCTTTTCTTATCTTACTCATATTCCCATCATTAAATCCATTAAGCAGGAATGTCAAAGCTAATGTAGCGAGGAGAGGATAGCTTGTAGTAGAAGCTCCAACAGATGGTGAAAACCTGTGCTCTCTATTCTAGAAATGGGCTGGTTGATGCGCTTAACTCGGTAACCCCATTTCACGCCTTTACTCTGTCTCAAGGAAACTTTTCTTATCTTTTAAACACATTTAGTCGTTGTTGTTGTTTCAGTGCAGCCTTTGCCTGAGTGTATCCTGCATATTACATTGGGTTTTCCTTTGGTGGTAGTATTCAACACCAATAATCCACAAAATATCCACAGTGAAATTAAGTCAGTAAATTGTAAAGTTCTTCCACGCAGCAGACGTGTTTAGTCACATGATTTTGATTCCTTTTTAACGCTAGCCAACCCCTACTAAAACAGAAGAAGAAGAAATGCTAGCTAACTTCCATTAAAACTAAGGCTTGGCTGATCCGATCATTTAAAAAGTGCCTGGATCAGCCCTGATATCGATTGGGACATCCCTAGCAACTCCTTTTGGAAGAGACAGAATCATAAAAAAAGCTCATCACAAGTAGTAGCCTCACGTCTGTGTGATAATTACTGATATAGTAGTACTTCTGCTAGAGTGAGATGTTGTTACTCTTTCCCTCTTTGTGTGTGAAAGGTGGTGTGTCTGTGAATGTTTGCACACGTTCACGGCTGCCTGACAGACTGCTAATTTGAATGTGCTGGTGTTGAAGAGCTGGGTTGTGCCCCCACCCACCTCACTCGGGTTTGCTATTGCAGGATGCCCCTCTGTCTGACTGTACAGACACTATTGATGGCCTCGATGTGTCCGAGGGGTCCTATAGTCCTGCTAAATCAATTAGAAAGGTACTTACAGCTCCAATCACAAATATTTTTCACCCGTACTTCACATCATCCTCCAGTCACTCTGCCGAGCCTGCAGATAGGCAAAACAATATTTGGCTCCAGAGGAAGTGCTACAGTGAGTCCATGTTATGTTTGCAGCATCATGTGACCTAGCCTTTTCTATTTTATTTGCTAGCTGTATGGCTGTGCAGAATATGTTATGCAATTCAGTAGTTTAAATAATTTTTCTCATTTTGAGGTTAGCAGTAAAATGGCTTTAGATCCAGTGATTTTGGTCTTTCTTGCATGTTTATGTGTGGTAATTACAACTAACAAACAGTAATGTGTTTGGCTTTAGATGTGCAGTTACTGTTAGTGCTTCACCCTGGTTATAATCTGTGTTGCACTGTTGGCTTGGATTGTTTCTCAGACCCAACAGGGATTTGCTGTATTAAAGCTACATTATAAAATCTCCCAAATGACAGACCCAAATGTTTTTCTCTTCTCGTGAATGTGCATTGTATTTATTCTGTTTAAATTACAAGACAGCTGACAGCTCGCACTTCTCAAATTTTACTCATGTGAACGGCTTGCTGCTCATCTGATTTCAGACTACACTTAGTTTGCAACTTGCTGCCAGATTTCTGTGTGTGAAATATTCTGGGCAGCTTACAGTAAGTTGAATCTTCCCTCTGTGTGTCCTAAAGGGCGAGCTGGTGACCGCGTCCAAGGCCATCATCGAAAAGGAGTACCAGCCCAAGGTTATTGTCAGCAAGCAGGGCCCCAACCCCTTCACCAAACTGACAGACCAGGAGCTAGAGGAGTACCGCAAGGAGGTGGAGCAGAAACAGAAAGGAACTGAAGGTACATATATTTGAATATTTGGTGTTAGAATACAGTCATTACCACAGTAAATGGATGACTACACAAACTATGCTTTACCTTAGCATTGAGACAGAAATAGAAATGACTTGTTTTTATTTTCTCGTCTGATTTGACATCTGATAAAATTGTAATGGTGTTACAGAGACGGCAGGGAATTTTGTTGTGTGTTTCACTGCTTCCTCTTCTATAATAATTCTTATTTAATCAAGAAACGTGTAATAATATTTAATCCAGACATTTTAGGAACTATGGTCTATGTGTTGAGGTTAAGTAATGTGCATTTATTCAACAGTGGCATCTCAAGTATTGCAAACATATACTCCAATATTCCTGCAAATTAACTCCAAACTACATTAACTCCAGATTGGTCAAACTGTGATGTTATCTCTCCACACCTACACACACACGCATGGATTCACAGTGCGGGGACGAGACGGTTGTAGGGAGGGATCAACCTCCAGTGTTCCCAGTCCTGAAACGCTGCCACGGGATCAGGTCTCTGTGTCCACATCTCTACCGTCCACTTCTGACTCAACAAGCTTAGCCCACCCTACAGCTACCACGCCAGCCTCTGATCAGGGCCTTGCTTCTACTCCCGACCCATCTGGTGGGACTGAGCCAGCTCTGAGCGGCCCAGACTCTGCCGGCACAGTAGCAGATGATGTTTTTTCGACTGCAGACGAGGTTTTTTCAGCTCCAGATTCTCCACATAAGGAGTTCCACTGTGCCGTGCTGCGGGCCCTCAACAGTGAGCCGTCAGTGGTAGAGCCAGCTAAGAGGGGTCAGGCTACAGGTACAGCAGATAAAGCAGAGTCTTGCCTAAACGCTGGCCTTCCATTTCCCTCCTCCCCTGCTCTGCCCTGGCCCATCTTACTACATACCACTGCACTGGGAGTCTGGGATTCCTCGCCTGCTGTGTTTTCTCCTTTTTCTGAGGGTTCGGAGTCTGTTGCCCTCCCTACCCACAGTCAAATCTCTGAAGCTTTTGCTTTATTATTTTTTACCTTTTTATCCCCTGTCTCTGATGTCTTGTCTTAAGGCATCAGAGTTCTGGCAGATCAGATACATATTTGCAGTTTGATTGGACGAGGAGCTGAGCAGAGAGGATGTTTTGGAGTAAAGCTCAGTTTAAGATTTAAACTCATCCCGTTTTTACGAACTCTACTGCGAAGTTGTCATGAGTTTTCAGGAAGCTGCATCTGAGCTCAGTCATCCAATCAGAGTGTATCGAGTTCAAAATTCTCTTCCTGCTAACCTGGTTGTATCTCTACTGGTGTCAGCCGTGTCCCCCGTGTGCTTCTGACTAATTTTTAATCAAGCCTAATGATCAGATCCAAGTCTTTGGGATGGTTTAAGGTTGATCTAGTGGGATCTGTGTGCATAGGTTTGCAGTGTTTTCCTGATTTAGCCCTCTTCCCTGGTTTGGTTCTTTGTGTTGCCTTCCTTTTCCTTGTGTTGCCGTGTTGGTGGTGTTGACACAAAGTTTGTCAGGTGGAAACTGAATAATACCAGTGCAGATTTATTTAATTATTCTGAAAAGCTTCTTATTTTTCCATGTCTCTTTTAGATCCAGAGCAGCCAGTAGAGTCTGAGGAGGAGCCCAAAGCTCTGAAACCCACTTCCACGCCACCCAGCACCCCAGTCAGAGCAGAGGAAGGTACGTTAGCTTCACCAACTTGACTCTCCTGGCCTTGTCGTGCCTGGTTCCAGCATGGGTTTCTCCAGTCCTCTGGCTGGACGGTTTCTAGGGTTTACAGAGGGATTCAGAGGCTCCTGTCTCTATCCACCTGCCTGTCTGTCTTGGGGTTGTTGTTGTTGTTGTTGTGCTCTTTAATAATACTACTCTACTACAAGTGTTGTGCTGTGTTTTCTGTAATAACAGGCCAAGAGGTTTTGGTTATTTGGTCAGATTTATGGTATTACCAATGCAATCTGACAGTGATAATCTGAAAATCATTGAAGTCTTATTGTCAGTAAAAAGTAATCATTTATTAGTGGACCCCAGTGCAGACATTTAAATGCACAATGCACAGTTTCTGCCACTAGGGGTCTCCCTATCCAAACAATTTAGACGGTTTGGGAAAAAAGTGAAATGATGGGGTCAGGAAGAATAATTTAATGTTTTATTCAGGTTAAATTTTTGTCATTTGACGTAATGTTTAATGCCAAGTAAATAGTCGACTACCCATACAGCTACTGTAGCTAACGTTAACGTGGCAAATTTAAATGTGAGGCAACTGAGCGTTAATGTTGGTCTTGGTTGTCAAACATTGTTGTAATGTTACGTCATCACTATACATGTTTGTTTATAGGCTATAGAAACTAAAAGGGATATTATTCCATTGACAGGTGGCAAAAATGAAATGCAAAATTAAGACTTTTAATGCAGAAATATTGCATACTATACTTTTTTTTTGTCCCTCTTGGTCTTTATTACTATTGGATTACACCTATGTCAGTATCATTCATCATGATACTTTAAAACCAGGAAGTTATTAGAATTGATCTTTTTATTAAATAACAGGTGTAATCGAATACCCAAAATGTTGTAATATAACATGTCTCTCAGTACGACGGTATCTCCTCTCCCCCTTCACTTCCATTCTCCATCTTTTTGGGGTCTACTAAGAATGGTTCCCAACCATTCTCCTTAAAAAAAACAAATCTTCCAGTGTTTTATTTATTTTTATTCCTCTTTCACATTTATTTAATTCCTTTTTTTTTTATTTAACTCGGTGCTTGTGGTTTGATCTGCATAGACATTTGTTTCTACTTGTGCTTTTTCTTCTTTGTGGCTGCGATTACAATCAGGAGATGGAAATACAAAAGAGTACCTGTTGCCATAGTAAGTATGTACAGTTCCACCTCCCCACCACCCACCCTAATTACCCGTCACCCTCCACGCCTGTGTTTGATCATTTACCCGTTTTCTTTGCATGGCTTCCGTAGCAGAGATGTTCTGTTGTCTGATCTAACCCGTTTGGGATTTTTTGACTGTTCTCTAAACTCCTTTTCTTTCTCTGGGTTGTTGGGGGTTATTTCAGAGCTCCTCTCTTTTGTTATTTGCTTTAATTCACCGTTTTAAGTTTCACTATTGAAATAGTAGTTTGATATATTTTCCTTATGACCTTATTCCCGTAGAATCTGTAATTTCATGCAATCAAGCGGCGTAACGACGCATATACATGAAAGTGGAGGATGTTCCTGAAGTAAACCTCACAACCTACTAAATGTTTTACATTAGATAACCTCTTTCCTTCCTGCCGATAACTCACTGTCTAATTAACCAACCTCTTTGCACATGAGCACATTTCCTATAAATGTTTTGCGACGATGTATTTCTGTCTCATTGAAATGTCGCAGGTGATGTTTTTGAAAATGTGTCGTTTGTCTTACAGACGAGTCCTTTACCAGGTACATCAGCGCTTTATTTGAGTGTGGCTTTCCAAGCAAACCTGCTGCTGTTGGTTTAGCTTGACATGTGGTTGAGGCCTGAAGCTTTGCCGTGTGGTGCTTAGTCTCCATTTTATCTGTGTGTGCCGTTCGGTCTCATCTCTGTTCTTACAGAAATGAGTAAAAATGAAGACTGATGCGTGGTGTTTTCTTTTCTTTTCTAGTCTTGTATCACACTAGTCCTTATCGCATGTGAGCGATAATAAAAATAGCTGTTTTGCGGCTTGAGGGCTCAGTGTGAGCTTGTAGCGGTGTGTTGGATTCTGCACAAATCTCTCTTTGCTGGGAGTATTCTGATTTATTGTCTAATCATCCAAGATGAGATGGGGACTTAAATCTGCAAAAACCAAAGCCTAAGGTGGTGTAAATGTCTGCCGTCTTTGGGCCAAGCCGATGATCTGCCATTTTCCGCTGTGTCCAGCACTGTTGGTACCAGTTGTACCTCCTGTCACAGACTTTTAAGCTGATTCATCATGTCAGTCTGCAACAAAAAGAGTAAATTATCTCAAGTTACTGTTGAACTTAAGGAACCTGTGCAGGAGAATAAAGACGGAAGTGGTAAAAGTTAACAACAGTTAGCCTTAATTGCTGCTAGTTTCTTGATGCCTGTTTGGTGTCTCTGTAGTTTTCCTGTACCAGCATAGCTGAGGTGCACCATTTTCAAACAACTGATGATGCATTCCCTGATAGCTTGGACATCTTCTGTATTTAGGAGCCATGGATGCGGCAGGATTGCAAACCTGTGGCCCCTCTGTGACAAAGCTGCTTCACTAACCACTACACTACAGCTCTGTGGCCCTGGTTAATAATACAAGATGAATGCTACCTTCAAATGGCACTGGGAACGGTTGTGGGAAGTGGTACAAATCAGCAGAACGTGATGAGAACACTGATGAAACTAAGGCAAGAGTAGCAGCTGTGTAGTGAAAGGATGAGCCATATTTTAAAGTTAGGAGGAAACAGCTTAGTATATAACAAACATGTAAACTCTGAGATGTTACAAGAGGAACGTTCACATGGACTTCTTCTCAAGAACACGGTCAGCTAGAGCCCATTTGAAGGCAGTATTGTTGCTTGTTGCAGGCTGCTCCAGTCTTGAATGAACTGACCTGTCTGGCCTCGTCTGACGTATGACATTAACTCACGTTTGCGGTTTTGTTCTTGGCTTATCTTCCAAAACCTCGCAACCTTGTTTCATGTTGCAGACTTTGATTTGTGTTCTGTTCTGTTCCTCTTTCGTTCTGTCTTGTTTGTACACAGGGTAAAAATGAGCAAGGGAACTGCGCTCATTAAGATTTCCCTGTTTAAATGAAGGTAAAACTAAAATGCCGTGCACCAGCTTGGAACTGTCAAAACAGATTTGAGGAGAGGTGGCAGCTCGTGTGAGAGGCGTATTATTTTAGATGGCGTATTTTTAACATTTGGCTTTTAGTGAGAAAATTGCTGGATTGTGTGCTCTTCTGCTCAAATATAAACGGACACTGTGTGGACAAGCTGAGAGAAGTGTGGATGCTTCTTTTAAGGAAATGATGCTGGATTTGACATCGTACCCAGTGGCTGAATCGTAGTAGCCTCGTAGTAGCTTAGCAGTCCAGATCCACCAGTGTGTAATGTGAGGTCATTAACTCTATCCATCCTCCCCCCTCCAGAGTCCTTACCAGAACAAACCTTTAAGGATGACAGCGATGCAGCCACCCTGAGACAGACCCTTCCAGATTTAACACCAGACGACCCCTCCGACGCTCCAGCACTTCCTGCCGAAGACTCCACCTCTGCCGCTGCTGCTGCCGCCGCCGCCACCGCTGCTGCAGACACAGCCGAGGGGGAGGAACCCGCTGACGCTGGCGACCAGGAGGGCGACGAGTCTCCCAGCAAATCACCCTCCAAAAAGAAAAAGAAGTTCCGCACTCCTTCCTTCCTCAAGAAAAACAAAAAAAAGACAGAATCCTAGTTTGGTGAATGTTGGATCGGTCCTCCAGGCTGGCTTCTTGTTTCTTTTCATCTCTGCTTCTCGTCTGCTACCATCGCACCCGTTGAGTAAGCCACAAGTTACACACGCAATTACGCTTTTTGTTGTCGTTTTTTTGATATAATTTGTCGCTGGCTTATTAACCTATTTTTCCTCATTAGCGCGTGCCAATTTTGTATACAATGTAAAAAAAACAAAAATGATTGCATAAAGGTTTTTAATTATTCAAGGCTTTTTAGTTGTGAGCGAATGATGCATTCTGTCTTGTCCACTCCATCTAGACTTTGATGCATGTCTACGACTACAGGCCCACACAGCTGATGTGAGGTTTTAGGATTTTATCCCTTTTGTTTTTCTTTTTTTTTTTTTAAAGAGTAATACTAAACCATTGTAACCACTAGAATGTATTGGGATTGTATCAAAATATGTCAAAGTGTCTTTTAAAAACAAAAAAACTGCACTCTCTCATATAAAATGATAAACTCTTGACAGTGAGAACTACAAATTGTGTTTTTCTGAAGCTGTGCACCCTTTTAATTACATGTTGGGAGACTGCTACAGGTGGGATATGTTTATTGGATTATTTGCTCATGGAAGACGTGTCAGTAATGCAATACTTTTTTTTTTTTTTTTTTTTTAGCCAGTTCATTCAATCACATTCACATCTGAGTGTTTGTTCGCATTTTTTTTAAACTCCAAATTTTGCTTTCCACACTAGGTCTTTGCATAGAAGTTAATTCGTTAGCAATCTCCATCAAAGGTGCTGCAATCGTCTGATGTTGCAAGCAGAGCGTGAATCATCCGTGGAAGCGTTAGCAGGAATGTTCTTGTTATTTCAAGGGTTGATGTAATGTAAACGCTAACGGCTGTAAGTCTTTAGCGCAAAAGGAATGTGTAAATTCTCCGTTTTTCATTTTATTGTAATTATTTGAGCTTGGCATTGTTTCGTATTTACCCCTTTTAAGTTTACGTTCATGTCTGTGAAACCGGCTGCAACGCTACACCTCGTGTGAGATTACATGTTTTTTTTGTTTTCTGTAATCTTCCTGCGCTATTTCTCACAGTTGTAGAGCCGACTGAGCCGTGAAATACTTGGCTGTGAGAAAGCACTGTGAACCTCTTTCATACACCACTGTTTGGGATGTCATACCACGCGATGCATTTAGAAATCAGATCACAACCGTAGAGTTTAGTTACCAAACATGCAAACGACAATGTTACTGTCAACGAAGCCGTGTGATCAATCATGGACGCTCAGCTTATACCTTCCTGTGTAAAACTCCCGACTGAGCAACTTTCTGTTTCTGTGTTTCCAGTTGCAGTGAAAAAAAAAAAAAAATGCAACGCACTCTGGAGAAACAGTTTTACTTATGTCACTGTAATCGATAAATCGTGCTTGAGATTGCAGGGCATTAACCCACGAGAACATTAACATGCTTTGCTTGACGTGTGTGCATCCTTGTTTTAACAAAAGGTCAGTCTTCTTATCCGAGTAAACCTTCTGTCACTACACGTGGTTTACTGACAGCGCTACATATAAGCTGAAAACTCCTGAAGGACTGCATGTTACTAGTGCATAGAGTGTATACTGGCCTATAAATGACTGTAACCACCCTGTTATATTTGAGTTTTAGCTTAAGTGTGCCGATGACAATGATAAACACCTTGTAGTCATTTTTTTTTTTAAAGTCTCACATCTTAAGCCGATTTGTATCCTCTGTCTGAACTACTACTTCCAGTTTCATCATTACACACCCTTCCATAACCATCTTCAGACTTCACCTCTCTGTTCTAATGGTTCTGTCTCTTTTACAACCATGAATAAAAACACTACCTTGAATATCATCGCTCTGTGGTTGAAGTTATTTAAGGAAATCTTCCGAGTCAAATGAAAATGTTAATGAAGAACTTGGTCTGGAACATTTCAGTAGATGATAAAGAGTCAGAAAAATAATTTATTGCTAATGTGCACACTCAGGGTTGTTTTTAACATCGGGTCTGTGCATAACCTCACAATATAGTGACACATCAATGAATACCGAACAAAACATACAATTTAATTCAGTATTTTAGCATAAAACACTGTTTCATGCTAAGCTACTCTTAGTGAAATGGGAGGAAATGTAAATAATTTAAATATTCTGTATAAAACGGGGTTTTTCATATGAGCATCCTATCCTAATCTATTAATTTGACCAGGACAACAACAGACACTTGTCTTCAACACGCAGTCTTTCTAATGTTCGATAGCATAAAATACTAACAAACTGAATTTATGCCACTACAATAATAAAGGGAAACTTTAGCTTGCTCTGTGCTGCTTGAGCTTGAAATCTTGCGAAGGCTAAGCATGGAGACAAATCTCTAACCTGTGTTCACATGTGGTTGTATTTTTAAATTCATTGATGCCATGAGGTTGAAAATAAATGGTTATAAATTTATATCATAGAATGAATCCCTCTAGTTGTGTTGAGATAGAATGTTCCACCATACTTTATAGATTTAAAGACACAGAAGCAGAAACTAGCGTATATTTTGTTGTCAGCAGCATATCACATTTTAAAGAGCATAAGATTTAGAAGCAGTGTCTTGTTTTGAAACTGCTTACATGAAGTGTCAGTGGACTGGTGACGCCGATCCAGTACTGCTGTCACTGCCACAGTGCTCTCCAGATAGACCCAGACGACACCTGCCTCTGCTATCATCCTGCTCCTGACACTACTGATTATTTTACGCCTCACTAAACCTAACTGCAGCTGTCTTCCTCTTTCCTTTATTGAATATTCAAACTGTGTGACACAAGTGAACTGTTGCTACACTTTGAGGAAATCTCATTGGTTCCAAGTCAGTGAATGCATTTGACCGTACAGTGTTAAATACAGTTAAAGAAAGTATGTTGGAGAAACCATAGCTATGTGAATCAAATTTCACTGTAAACTATTTCAGCACAGAATTCAGTGGTGGAAGTGGAAGCAAATTGAAAAAAAGCAGAGGTATATAATCTATTCCTATATTTAGTTTAGTTGGAGATTTAATGCATTTTGTTCCTTATAAATATATTTTTTTGCTTGGAGAATTAAAGATGATGTTCCAACCATCGCCGCTAGAGGCGCTGTAGAAAATCACCACACCGGAAATAGCTCTTTTTCGTTATGAACCTTTGACCTCAGGCTGCGCACGCTGGAAAATGGAAACGCAGTGAAACAACGTGGATAGTAAAGATTCACTTGTTATTTATTAAATTGAACGTTTGGCAAAAGGTTAGTGTCCTATGTTTACTTCCGCCTGCACTTAATATTTCGACTCATCTACTCAGCTAAAGCGTAAACACTTCCGGTTTGTCATTATGTTAGCTTGTTTACAAACTGTTGTCCATTTGTAGCAACGCTAATTATCTGTAAAGCAGCTTTATCGTTATGCGGTACAGTCGTGTAAAAGACTAATTTGCTTTTCTTGAGCACATTAGACACGTATAATCACGCCAGTGTCAACTTAAACGGACTTTAAGGCTAACTTTTGGCTAGTTTAGCTAACATCGAGCTGCCTGTAGTAGTAGCTGTGCGCCTCATCAAGGATCTTGCTTTCACCATTATGGCAACAAAAAGTCAAAACTCACACAGCCTTATAAGATGCAGAAGCAGCAGCAGTGTTTGTTCCTGATTCACTTACTCTGTCACAGATGGGGAAGGCTCCGAAGAAGAGGAACCTTGCCGACAAGGTCCGCAAGATGAAGACCTCCACTGAGATCAAAAACAACCCGTTTGAGGTGAAAATCAACAGGAAGAAATTTGAGGTTCTCGGGAGGAAATCTAAGCATGATGTGGGTCTCCCGGGTGTCTCTCGATCAAAAGCTATCAAGAAGGTAAGAGACAAGAGTATAATGTTTTTCGCACACTTTCAGTTATTTAAATAGGAACACCACTGATCTTATGTCCTGGGCAGGTATACACTCCTTTGCCATTTCATTAGGTGCACTAGTGAAAACGAATCAATCCAGTCTTCGCTTGATGAAGCTGATGTGTTCAGCATTTGTCTAAAAAAACTGTCAATTCAACTCTGGCTTATGAGGCTGTGGTCTTCTGTACTGAGTACTTGACAGCACTGACAAACTATATCCTCCAGAGTTATCACACATGTTAAATACCACCACTCTTACGCTGTTTCAACATAAACTGATGTAAAAGGTCACTAAACTAACCCCTTTCACTTGTCAGCCTAATTAGAAGTTTATTTCACCACTAAAAAATATTTAAGGAACATAATTTAAAGCACAACCCCATGCTATTTTGGACTAAATTCATAAAACACTGCTGGTTGCAAATGGAAGCCATAGAAAAAAAAGTGACGCTAGATCTGCAGAATAAATAAACAATAAGTCAGATTAAACAAAAAAATAAATAAATAAATACAAAACTAGAGATGCAGTCTTATTGTGTGCCACTATATCTGGCAGCCGTTGGCGACAACTCACAATCCATTTAACGCTATCTGTGCTGCGAAGCCTGGTGCTCACAGTATCACGCTGAGAGAGGGATTTTCTGCAGGAGAAACTGAGAAGTTTGTAAGGAACCAAGGAAGCCGTGAACCAGTCTAAATCAAAGTTTGAACTACAGTGAAATCTCCTTAACATCAGTTTGGTTTATGTTCAAAAGACGCAGCATGTTGAAGGTTTTTGCGTTTGACTGTGACAGATTCCCCCGTAAATCATACGAAATGTTTGATCTGCAGAGAAAAGAGACCCTCCTGAAGGAATACCAGCAGAAGAACAAGTCGAGCAAATTCATTGACAGACGTATTGGAGAGTACGACACCAAGATGGCACCAGAGGACAAAATCCTGCAGAGGTTTGCGATGGAGAGACAGGTCAGTGATGTTATAGTGATAATTTCTAATTGCTCAAAATGACACACTGGGTGGAAGATCTTGCAGAGCATGCAGGCAGATATAATGACTACTACTTTATTTTTATCATGCATGTAGTGAAGGTTTATCATTACTTCAGTTAACCAGTTCTCACATGATTCCTCCAACTTCAAATACCTTTCATTATCTCTTAGCGCGGCCATGATAAGAAGGACATGTACAACCTGAATGAGGAGGAAGAGCTAACTCATTATGGCCAGTCCCTGGCTGAAATTGAGAAATTCAATGACATTGCAAATAGCGATGACGAGTCGGAGGAGAAAGGTCTTTTATCCGGTGAGTTTGAACGACGGATGAGTGGGAATTTAGCTGTTTCTGTGCTACCACGGGCCTGTTTCATCTTAGCCCCTTGAATTGCAGTTTTAGATCTGGATGTTTGCGTGTGTTACATTTACATGTGAAATTATTTCCTTTCTCACACAGCTGAGCTGACTGCCTCCCACTTCGGAGGAGGAGGGGGCCTACTCAGGAAGAAAGCATCAGGGGAGGAGCAGGAGGGAAACCAGAGGGCCAAGTCCAGACAGGAGCTTATTGAAGAGCTCATCCAGAAGTCCAAGCAGGAAAAGGTGAGCTAGTAACACCTTCCTGGTCATGAGAGGTCTTTATAGTCTAGATTTGGATCAGTGCAGATTTTTTTTGCCATATTGATCTTGCTGCATATAGATATACATTACAAGTTGACTAAATCCTGGTCATTTCGTCCTTTGGCGGATGATTGCAGATATTTTTAGAGGGGACGTGGTTCAGATGACTGATGTTTGAGTTTGTTCTCAGAGGGAACGACAGGTGCAAAAGGAGGAGGCTCAGGAGCTGACTGAGAAGCTGGACCAGGAGTGGAAGAGCATTCAAGCTCTGATGGTGAAAAAGACGCCCAAAGCAGCAGAAAGCACCGACACGCAGGAGGAGAAACCCAAAGTAGGGATAAACAAATCAAAACGTAAAACGCTGTGTATCCTCTCTGTTGTGTGGTGTGTGATATTTACGTCGTCCCATTGATTTCTCTGCCGTCTAGCTGGATGAATATGACATGATGGTGAGGGAGCTCGGCTTCGAGATGAAGGCTCAGCCGTCGGAGAAGCTGAAAACCCCAGAGGAGATCGCCAGGGAGGAGAGGGAGAAGCTGCAGAAACTAGAGGTACATTGACAGCCGCAGAAAGCTGCTTCACGCTGTCTGCACTGGTTAAATTAGTCGTCATTTAACATTTTTTGCTTTGTGCTGTCTCCAGGCTGACCGACTCAGGAGGATGATGGGAGAGGATGTCGAGGAGGGTGCACGGAGTCAAAACTACATGTCTGCGGACGACATCAATGACGGTTTCATCCTGGACACGCACGACAAGAAGACCCTGTCTTATCAGGTGCATAATCTGGACAGTCACTTATTCTGATCATTTGAAACTGATTATTTCCATGTTTACACCTGATGTGTTTTAATCCTGTGTTTAGGATGGAAAATGGAACATTGGAGAGGAAGACGAGGGTGATGATGATGATGAAGAAGGCGGAGAAAGTGGTGAAGAAGAAGAAGAAGATGGAGAGGAGGAGGAAGACGGCGAGGAGGGTGGCAGTGAGGAGGAAGATGGAGAAGAAGACGAGGAAGACGAGGAGGAGGGCGGCAGTGAAGAAGAAGAAGAAGAAGATGGTCACTCAGACCTGGATTCTGAGCAAGAAAGCGAGAATGAGGAGGAAAATCAGGAGGATGAAGAAATCAGCACCAAACCTAAGAAAGTTCTCTCCAAAGAGGAGATTAAGGCCCAGCAGGAGGCAGCAAAAGCTGAGCTCCCGTACACATTTCCTGGTAACTACAATATGTACTACATACTTCTGATCTTGATTCTAAGTAGTTAGTTTGTTGAATAAAGCTCAGATGAGTGTATATCACCATTCCCTCCTTCATTATTGTGTTTAGTTTATGTTATATTCTGCGTTTTTCTTTCCGCCATAGCCCCTGAAAGCTACAGCGATCTTAAAGATTTGCTCCATGGCCACACTCCTGACAACCAGCGCCTCATTGTGGCCAGGACTCAGAAGTGCAACCACCCTAGCTTGGCTGTTGGCAACAAGCTCAAACTTCAGGTACAATAGAGGAGGTGACACGTTTTTATTTTTAATCGGTCTGGTACGTCTTTCAGATCTGTAAGAACGTCTTAATCCTTCTTTCAGAAACTGTTTGGCTTTCTGTTGGAGTACATCGGAGAACTGGCCACCAAGAGTCCACCTGAACTCACCACCGTAGATAAGCTCATACCGTGAGTTCAGAAACTGTCTCTCTTTCTCAAGTTTACCTGTGGATTCAAATATTTAACCATTCAAACTACCCAAGGAACCGTTTGTTTACCATTTGCACCATCTTTTCTCTTTTTCCCCCCTCTCCTTCTCTCTGTCTGCAGTGAGTTATACGCTCTGTGTCAGGTGTTTCCTGAAGCAGCCTGTCAGGCCATGCAGACTGTCCTCGGAGACGCCGGCCACAGCGTGGAGGAAGAGCTGGAGGTCAAAGGTCACACTGCTTTCCCCAAACTAGATATGGTATGTGTTATTTTCTGGCAGTACGAGAGCGAAGGAAGTGTTTAAGGGGGTTTAAATGTTATTTGATGTCGTCAGTGTTCGTTCGCACGTCTGCACCATCGACTCTTGGTTTGTACGGGATGAAAGTCAGCACTGCATCTGGTTTTGGCAGCTGGCCACTCAGAATCTACTTAAAGATTTTAATCAAAAGAAAAGTGAGGGAGAAAGTCCCCGTCATGCTCTTGGTATATCACATTTGCTCCTCTGTACATGACTGAGTCACAGTGTGTTTTTTCTTTTTGTTTGCTCTTTAAGCTGATCTACCTGAAGGTGACAGCCCTGCTGTTTCCTACCTCAGACTTCAGACACCCTGTTACAACCCCGGCGTTGCTTTACATCAGCCAGGCTCTTACCAAGGTACGTGCAGCCTTCAGCCTCCTGTTTGTTATTGTCGATGTTGTTTCAGAGATGTTTTTGCTCCGGTTTCATCCTCTATTGTTCTTCTTTTATTGTATCTGCTTTAGTAATGTTGAGTATGTCTGTATTTGTTGACATTTTAGTGTCCAGTGAGATCACTACAGGACCTGACGTCAGGTTTGGTGCTGTGCTGTCTGGCTCTGGAGTACGTTTCGTTTTCTAAACGCTTCTTCCCAGAGCTCATCAACTTCCTGACTGGAACGTTACACCTGGCAGTGCAGGACAAAACTTCTCTAGGTGATTTAACACTCTTCCAAACACTTTTCCGGCCGAAGTGTCTATGCACATTTTTGTGCCTGTGTGGTGTTGGAGCAGAATTGACGTTCGGTCTTTGAATGCAGGTTATGCGGTGGTGCCGCCCTTCAGGTCAGCAGGGAAGTACAGTGATCTGCTGGTGGTGTCGACCTCGGAGTGCTGCAAGAGCTGGAGCAAGAAAAGCTTGTCACTGTCTGCTACACAACACCTGGAGCTCAGCAGTGACCAGGACAGAGACGAACACAGGTAGGAAGGGAGGGGAGCACACCTGAAGGGAAAGAGGCTGGTTGGAGTCTGGCGACTTTATGTGATTTTCTACGAGTTACGCAAGTTGTTCTGCATTGTCACCAATATATTCAGCAACGGCACAGTTTGCACTAACAACAACATAAAGCTTTGGCTATGAGGTACCACAATAAACAACAATAAACAACGACAACAGTTGGACAGTTAGCTTCAAAGTACCGGTTTTCACTCCACATGAGTTCTTTTAACAAGTCCAAATTAAAACTAAACACAAGACAGCGTTAGCTTGCCTGGGACCAAAGGGTCCTCAACTTCCCCCCACCCAAATTGCTCCCTGGGTACGGCTCCCCCAGAGGCCAACAATTATTATTGTTATTAAATTAAATTAGATCACGTCCCTGTGTCCTCCAGGTGTCTTGAGCTGTCTGACAGAGCGTCCATAGAGAGTCCAGAGAAACTAATCTGACCATGCAAAACCATCTGCTCAACCTTTCCCCCTGCAGCCAAGCAAAACCACGCCCCACTACCCCATGTTATACTGCTGTGGTCTGATCCAAACCGTATCAGACCAACATAAAACAACCTGAAAGAAACTACTCTGCCATCAAATTAGGTCACATTCACTGTCTTTTCTGTAAATTCATTCCAAATGGCCTCATCCTCCCATTAGGCCTTTACATATCCTACATTAACTGCTCATTAGTTTGCTAATAGTTAGACTCTGTGTCTTCTAGACGTCAGCAGCGGTGCTCTTGCTTGAACTCCAGGCATTTAACTTCCCGTGTCCTAACCACAAGCTCACAAGTGTCGTTTGTTGCCCAGTCGTCATCTGCGTATATAAAGTCATGGATATTAGTGACTAACTTAGGTTTGTCTTTTATCGACACAGAACCAGATAACTGCTTGTTGAAATTAATGAATACTGCACTTTCTCTGAGGCTGCTGAAATTTTCATCTAATTTGTGTACGGATAAGCGGCTGCACATGTCGCCCCCCTTTCTCTCCCCGAATGGACGGAGTAGCAGTGATCAAAGCAAGTCTGCCAGAGTAGCTACGGGCCTTCAGACTGGCGTTATTGGTTCATTCTTTTAAGGATTATTTCAAAATTTAAACCAAAAACTCGTCCCCAGACATCTCTGTCGTGTCTGTGGCCCAGGATGGAAAATGAAGCGGTTACTCATAACTGAATATGTACCAACGACTGAAATTAACACTTTGCCGGAGACAATTAAAGGCACAGCAGGAGGAGGGAGATAACGTGTGAGAAGATCTTTTGTCTTCTCCCTCACACAGATTGTCATGTTCGATTTGGACTTGGAAATGACTGGAGGACGATAAGAAGTAAAACATATAAATGACTTTGTGTAGAAGTAAAATAACGAGGACAAAACTGAAGGACACAAACATGCACTCCTACACAGAATCGAGGTGGTTTGCAACATCATACATAAAGTTTAATGCTCCAGGGTGCCAATTATAAAAAATAATAATAATAATAATAATGATACTTTTCTGACCGGGGTCTTTTGTTATCTTTACATCCACCACTGTATGGGTATAAAAAGCTAAGACTGGCCATCGTACCAACGTGTTTACCTGTCCGCGCTGCATGCCTCATAGATGATGCATCCACTCTTGTGATTCTGATGAGCCGCCAGCATGGTTTCACACAGCAGCTGGTGTGTGGGCACAAAGCAAAGCTTGCAAACAGGCTTGAGAGGGACCATGATTGTGCACAGTTTGTGGGAACGTACATTTTTATTTGTGCTCGACTAAAATTAATACTCGTGCCTTAAAACGCACGGACTGAATAATGACTATTTTAGAAAGAAATGGTAATGTAACTTATTTCCTTATTTAATCATCAGTCTTTAAGCATCTGTGTGAAATAATGACCAGGAACGTGTGGTAAGTCAGACTGAACCTTGAGCTGTTCATCTAATCGTCTCTAAACGCTTTCAGTCTGATCTCCTCACACCTGGGTGTCCAATGTTATTCTAATTTCCATGTTCCTTCAGGCCGCACAATGACTCGTGCACGCCAGCAGCTCTGCGTGTGACGAGTTTAGTAGCTTTGGTAATTACTGGCAGGGTGATAAAGCAGACCTCGGGAAGGCGACGAGAGAGTGAGTGTACTCTGCAGGAAGGCTAAAGCATGACCAAACGTGTAAAGATGGAGAGACGCAGTCACACACAGCACAACGAGGAGGATCTATTATAGAGCAGAAGCAGCGTCTACATTTGTCTGAAACACTGGCATTTACACCGATCAGGCATAACATTATGACCAGTGACAGGAGACGTGAAAGACATTGACCACCTTGTGACAATACAGTGTCCTGCTGTTAAACATTTGGACTTGGCATTCATTCATGTGGATGTTGCTTAGACATGTAGCACCCACCTAGACCAGACCAGCCCCCCCTTATAGCAATGACACTCCTTAATGGCACAGACACACACACAAAAACGGTTTAGGAAGAAAAAACCTGAAACACAGCACAAGGTGTTGACCTGGCCTCCAAATTCACTAGATCCCAAACTGATCAAGTATCTGTGGGATGCGCTGGAACAACCCGTATCGACAAAGGCCCCTCAACCCACAGGGACAACAGACACCACAGGACACCCTCAAAAGGCCCATGTCTATTCATGAGTCACAACTGTTTTGGAGGCAAACTTTCACAATATTAGAATGGTGGTCATAATGTTATGCCTGATAAGTGTATGTGTCTCTTTACTTGGTGACAGGATTACCAGAACCTTTTTCCCTCTTATGTTACAGTCGTGTATCTCTGGACAGATGGAGGTTACCTGTGTGAAATGATGAATGAGGGCATTACCTGAGTTATTCTCTTCTTTGTCTTTGTGTCTCCTCCTCACAGGCTGACGTGTCTGTCTACTTGCCTAGACCTAATAAAGAGATGCTGCCTGCTCTACAAAGATCTTGAATCCTTCACGCACGTCTTCCAGCCAATCAGAACGCTTCTTTCCAAACATCTTTCCACCCAAACATTACCAGGGCCTCTGCAGGTCGGTGCCAGATTCATTCCAAGCTCGTCTCTGGCAACGTGTTTTCTGCTAATTTACAGCGTGTGGTGTTTTTGTTGCAGGAGCTTCTCGGTGAGATCCTGGAGACCATCACCGGCGCTCCCGCGACTCTCACTCGCCTAGTTTTTGAGAAGAAGAAGCCAATTCCTCTGAAGCTCCTCACACCAAAAATAGTTGAAGTGTAAGCATACAAAAAAAAAAAAACTGTCCAACCAAACTTCATTTTATTAAAGAGGCTGATGGTGTATATTTATCTTATTAGTCTGGACTACGGTAAGAAGCATGGCAGCACCAGAGAGGAGAGAGAGAAGGAGCGTCTGAAGCACAAGTACAAGAAGGAGTTTAAGGGCGCTCTGAGAGAGATCAGGAAGGACACGCGCTTCCTGGCCAGAGAGAAGCTCAACGAGGTCATGAGCAGGTACGGATAAACTCTGAGTCCATGTAAGAAGTGAGCAAAATACACACAAGCCTTTTCACTAACACGTGTTTCTGTGTTTCAGGGATGCTGAGAGAAAGAGGAAAGTGAGGGAGCTCTTTGGCAGCTTGGCCAATCAGGAAGGAGAGTGGAAAGCCCTGAAGAGGAAGAAGAAGAAGTAGTGAAATGCAGAATCTTAGTCTGTACCGTTATCTCTCTTCTTTTTCATAAAGACTTTTTCTGCTGAGCTGTGGCTAACCTGTACGAGGTTATCATTTTATAGTGTTTAACATTTTCCTGTCATGATTGTGCACAAAGTTGTGAAATATACAGACGTCACAGTTGGATTTCTGTTCTTGGAAGTGTCAAAACACAAGGCACTGTAACCGTCATGATGATGTGGCAAAATAAATAACCTTTTTAATGTCGTACATCTCAGGGCTGTGTTTAATAGTAGAACATTTCCACATGTATAATGTGAAGGAGGGATTGGGACTGAACAGCTGTGTAGCCTTAAGAAAACCACTAATCAGTGAGAATAACTGGAAAAAAGGCTTCAGTTTGCTAGGGAGCATAAAGACTGGACTCTGGAGCAATGGAAGAAGGTCATGTGGTCTGATGAGTCCAGATTTACCCTGGTCCAGAGTGATGGGGGCATCAGGGTAAGAAGAGAGGCAGATGAAGTGATGCACCCATCATGCCTAGTGTCTATTGTACAAGCCTGTGCTATGGGGCAGTGCTATGATCTGGGGTTGCTGCAGTTGCTCAGGTCTAGGTTCAGCAACATTATGTTGCCCAAAGAATGAGGTCAGCTGACTACCTGAATATACTGAACGAGCAGGTTATTCCATCAGTGGATCATATTCAAAGATGACAATGTCAGGATTCATGGGGCTCAGATTGTGAAAGAGTGGTTCAGGGAGCATGTGACATCACAGAGTCCAGACCTTAACTTAAATCTGGTGACATTTTATGAGATTTATTGAAACAATGAAAGCTGAAGCTACACGGAGCTCAACACGTCACATGACCCTTCTTTGTGAGCCATGGTGAACAATAACAGCAGGGAGTCATTACAGATACAAGATGTTCCAGGAAGCAGGAGCTGACACACATGTACAATAACAAGTCAGTAACAAGGCACTGTTCCTGTAATTAAATTTCACCAAACCCCTCATCGTAAAGGTTACCTGATTATTTTTTTTGTTCACATAGAAAAACACTCCTTTTGTGTGTGGTATGTTATAATACTGCAGCTGGAGAAGGGATGTGTCGTGACCAACAAATACCATGCTGCAGATGGTGATGTGCGGCGGGACTAACAGGTTCGTGTTATAAATGTAGCAGAGCTGTCTCTTATAGGAAAATGAAATATGCTGGAGGAGTTTCTTGCAAGGACAGAGCTTTGTAAGTTGCTTACATATTTCCTCTCCCTTCGCACACTGCATGGCCTTCAGCTGCGGTTCTGTGGCTACGGACGTGGTTATTATTACAAAATACATATTTCCCCTCAGATTAAATTGTGACAAAATGTCAGCACCTTTAATCATAAAACCTTGTACTGCTGAAATTCCTAAACATGCAAGCAGGCTTTGCTTCATTAGCATGTCGCCGGCCACCAGATGAGTGTTTCTCAAACAGCTGACACATGCATGCTTTCACACCTACACACTCTTACGCATACTGTACAGAGCTGCTGTCACCCTCTCATGAGAGAATAATGAAGATGACCTGACATCCAGCTGAGCTCCGGCACCACACTATTAAAGGGGAATTACTGTTTTTTACCTGCACCTTATTGGCATGAAATACCATCGTTTTCTCACCCATATAACTCTGATGTCATTTGGAGTCAGATTTTTAGATCCGTATATTCATAGAGTGGGAGTGAATGGGGCACCGAAACACAGCCTCTAAATAATGGATTATCTGCTGCGAAACTCGTTCATTTCACCAATATTTTGATATGATACGTTAGCGCTATTCCCCGTTGAGTCTGGAGTTACCTGTTATCATCATATGGTCTGTAGATTGACCTGCTAACCTCTGACCTGGATGATGTCATCTCTGAGCGCCGCACGCACCTGCAACAGTCAGTTTGTTTACCTGTAATTTGCTGCTGCTAGTTTTTTGCAACATGGCTGAATATTTTTCCGATTCTGAAGTTGTGAATGGCAACTTTGTTCATGATGGACGTCCTTACCGTTTTGAGCCAGAGTTTACAGATGAGGAGCTTGTTGAAAGGAGGGTGCAGAGGCAGAAAGAGGAACAGCTGGCCAAAGAACAACAAACCACTGCACCTCCGATAATAGATAACAGGTAACTCCAGACTCAATGGGGAATAGCACTAGCGTATCATAATAAATATTGGCGAAGTGAACGAGTTTCGTGGCAGATAATTTGTTATTTAGAGGCTGCGTATCGGTGCTCCATTCACTCCCACTATATGGATGTACGCAGATCTAAATATCTTCCAAATGACACCAAAGTTATATGGGTGAGTAAATAATTGTATTATAAAAAATCAGTAAGTCCCCTTTAACTCTGTCTTAATTCACAACTGCTTTCTTTTAAAAGCTCGCAGTAGAACATTATTTATCAAGAGTCCTGAACAATCTGGCTGTAAAGTCCAATGATTTTCATGTTTCTCTGGGTATTTCTTTCCCCAATAAGAGTAAATTTTCTCAAATCTATTCCAGAAAGATGACGGTAATGTTTCTCATACCTATTATCTACCCTGATTCAGACGTTGAGTCAGACACTGCACTAATTATTGTCTATAGGAATTTGCCGATGTGTCTGCACAACTATGTGCTGGCAAAGTGAGAACTTATTTTAAATGAATTAATAATAAACTACTCACAGGAGGTCAAGTAAACAACAGGACTGACTATTTCTAATGAGGAAAACATCCATTAGCGCCTGCTGCAGATGGAAAATACAGAAATAAATTGATTATTATCTGATTAAATGTGAAACTCAGCATGTGTACTCATTTCATAACTACTCTGACCTTACATAAGAAATACATTAGAGTGACCTGAAGCTGAGCCGTGGGATCCATTCTCTCTCTCTCTGTCTGTGTTTCACTCTCAAGCTCTCTAACCTCTGACCACTTAATTAAGCTCATTTTCTGCCCATCATCACACCATATTGCCAAGGTTCATTATTTTAGATCATTTAACATTTCCATCTCTAACACGAAGCCTGACTTTACAAAATCTGCAAGATTAAGAATATATGTAAAATCAAATATGTGGCAAGTGGCAGCCTCCATTGTCAAATGAAGTGAGTCATTCTTTGTCTATATTAAAGACCAGTTTAACAGCAGAAATCATTGCGTATACAGCCTGGCATTGGTATATTTTTCCTCATTCACTATAACAATAGTACTACATTACTTGTGTGTGTACAGTATTTCAAGGTTAAAATCTACAATTAAGGGCAAGGCCACTGTCTGCCTCAATGTACATCCTCTCTGACCGCTTTTAAATTACCCTGGAATTAGGCGGAGGCGTCAGGCAGAAGCGTTTCAACACATGGTTTTGTGGTTGGCGTGATGGAAGGTTAGCTCGCCTTTTTAAATAGTTGACGGTTAGCTCCGAGGAGCAAATCAAACCTGGAGGAAATGTGCTCCAAATGCAAAAATGCAACAGGAAACGGTGCGAGAACTTCTAAAGAAAACAATTACAGAGAATACTGCAGGTGGTCATAACCACTAGGGGGAGTTGTTCATTTGCTCATTACTCCCCCTACTGGTACGTGAATACTCCACTTTGTGAAGTTGTAGCTTTTTTAACCTATTTTTTTTCTGTGATATATTTTAGCAGTACTTCATTGCTCTTAATATTTCTGTGGCCCATCATGCTTTCAACCATCTTCTTCATACATTTTTGCACATGCTTGTATTTTGACTAAAGATGCAAATAGTTGGCTCCGCGCCATCGGTCAGCTCCTCATTTGACCCACTACAGGCATGAGATAAAACCAAAAATGTAAAAATGAAATTAATATATGAGTTTTGTTTGCCTCAGAGCAACAATATGCAGTAAATTACTGGACTTTCTGAAGAGCTTTCTGTATGTCCTTGCTGTTAGAAAACCTATCAGTGTTAAAGATTAATAACTGTAAGTAGAATTTGTATAGTCTCCGCAACGCCACACAGATACTAACAACATAACTGACCTCAATTTTACATATTTTATTCAACATTTAAATCCCAATAAATGCATGACACAGCAGCTGAACAGTAGTTTACATGCTCTTGGTTTTCAAAAGTTCAATATGATATTTCTATGCATCAGTCACAGCAGTGATAACTTAAAAAAAATACATTATGAACGCACAAATAGCTCAGCACTCTGGAGTCCACCGCAAAAAACAGCGACAGTATACAGACAAAAATAGAGAATATCATTATGCTTCTATTTCAAACAGATCCATGTGAATTGTTCATTTATATCGAGACACTTAGGTGTTTGTGGATTGTGGTGTATTTCCATGTTTGGGTTATTGACTTAGCCACGAACAGAAAACATGTAGACGCACACGGTGATCAGGTGGCCTTCTCAGTGGGAGGGAGTCACTGCGAACGGCAGCCGGTCACGGACGACACACACCTGAGGTCCTTTTAGGGAATGATGTGCAAAAGGCACACACAGGGACACAAGCACGCTCACCCGACACCTCTCAAACTCGACAACATTTACACTTAGCACGGACGTACACACACACACACACACACACACAGCAGCACAAACGGGAGAAACCACACACGGGACGTCAAGCACAGACGGACGAGAACGAGGCACGACGGGACTTGGCAGAGCGACATGGAATGTTTCGGTAGTTGATGTTTGATTGAGAAGCTCTCAAGTAGCTTAGCCGTAGGTTTCCTCCTGAGAGAGAGAAAGGAGAGAGAGAGAGATGAGCAAGAGGTGGGACGTGAGTTTACTGTCCTGTATGCTGATGACTTCCTGTAATGTGATCATTTCATTCTTTAATGGGAAACAAATTACACTGCTTATTAAAATGGTTTATTCACAAGCCAAGTACAGTGAATCTGTGCTTTTTACAGGATTTGAGCTTAGAAAATCGTTTTTGTTTAGCTTTAAACAGATTTTGTAGAAAATCCAAACTAAAATTTGATCCGTTTAGTCAGATTTAAAAATGAGAGCCACCCCAAAAATGCCACATCCCATGTAAAATTACCATTTTTTACAACCTGGACCTTATTTCTGGCATAAAATGCGAAATTTCAAATACGACCATATAATCTGGTGTCATTTGGATGATATTTAAATCCAACAGAGCACTGAGTATATCCTTATAGTGGGAGTGAATAGGGCACCGAAACACAGCCTCTACATAACATATTATCTGCCGTGAAACTCATTAATTTTACCAATATTTTGTACAATACTCTAGTGCTAACCACTGCCCTGGAGACCTGGATGATGTTATCTCTGCGCGCTGCTAGCTACTGCTAATTTTTTGCAATATAGCAGAATATTTTTCTGATTGTGAGGTTGTGGACATCGACTTTGTTCATGATGGACGGAGGCAGAGAGAGGAACAGCTGGCCAAAAAGCAACGAACCACTGCACGTCCGATAATAGTAAACAGGTAACTCCATCTAGCAACTAGCATCTTATGCGTTATTTAGAGGCCATGTTTCGGTGCCCCAGTCACTCCCACTATATGGATATACGAATGACTCCAAATGACGCCAAGGTTATATGGGCGAGTAAACAATTGTATTTTTATGCCAGAAATAAGTTCCAGGTTGTAAAAAAACAGTAAATCTCCTTTAAATGTTCTTTTCCTGTGTTTTCAATATATTGATTACGTTCATGTCAAAGAACCACAGCAGAGGTTGTGGCCGTGTTTTAAATTTAAATACTGCAAAGGTTTGAGCAGTTTTTTATATATATATATTTTTTTAAATTCTAGTTAAATCAAACGTGATTTTGCTCTGGCTATCAAATGGAGATGCCTCCCTCCCCCTTTATTAAATATGTACTCTAGTAAAAGTGGTTACCTCTGTAGCTTCAGCAGGGTCGCCATCAACTGGTGACTCTGCAACGTTCTCTTCTGCTGTGGCGTCGTCACCCTGAACAAACAAGCAAACACAGAGATAAACATTTCTTTACATTCACACTGATTCATAATATACACTTATTATATTTAGGAGAAAAAAAAAACGCCTTCAAAGTGTTGATTCTTCTTCTACCACATCTGGAACTATAATACCGTTAAGTGTGATTGTTTTATCCAAGGGTAGACAGACGTCTTGGGGCTTGTGTTCAGTCTGCTTTGTTTGTCTGGGACTGAAAGCTCGTGTAATGAAATCAACCACATCGCTTGATGTTGTCCTTCAAACATTTATCAGCAACATTTGAGCTGGATAAGATCACTTAGAGAAAATAAGAAAGTCAAAAACGATAAAAACTAGGACCGTCCTCATGAGAAAAAAATAGAGACGTCTTTAGTTTGTGAGGATATCTGATGTTGTTACTGTGCTGCAAAGTCAACTTAGCGAGGAGGTCAGGCTCGCTCGATGGGTCAATGAAACATTTTCTTTCTAAATTTAACCACGTGGTTAGAATGATCTTTTTCTGATGCCTGTTTGTACCTGAACTAAACAGCAGCTGTGTATGATTAGAAAATTATTTTCTTTTACTGACGGCATAATGACCCCATATGTGCGCCTCTAGTTGTTCCGGGGGGCAGGTTATGATTCACGAAGGCGCACAGAATGACAGTTTTCCTAATACGCCTGAATGTAAAGAACACAAAGAATTCAACCCTCTCACGTATCCCTGGATACGCTGATGCTCGCTGTGATCGGTGGTCACTTTGAATGAATGGGCTGCTAAAAAAAGGACGAGGCATCGGGCGCTAATGATGAGAGGAGGTGACGTCTCTCCTGTCTTACTGAAAGGACGCCTTGATTACACCGTGCCATTGAAATGACCTTCCTCAATGGGGAGCGGTCAGAGCGTGTTGACATGCGCTCGTGTGGTCGTGTATGTGTGTGTGTGTGTCTCAGACGGCTGACATAACTTCTCCTCCTGCTGTTCCATTTAACACCATCCATCATGCCTCCACCAGAGACATGTGTGCCGGTGCAATCACACACATGCTTGGCAATAAACTCTGCCTTGTTTAGTGATTAAACCAGGGCAAAAGTTTAAGATTTGCCCAGTCTAGAGGACAAATCTAACTTGAAATATGCGTGGGAAACATAATTCCCCCAAAATGAAATCAAAGTGAAACCTCACCTACAGAGAACGCTTTGTTTCAGAGCAATTGTCAAGCAGAAATTGCTTCCTGGGGAAGTGAAATAGAGCCGCGTCTTTTATTACATGCGAGTGAAAAGATTTGAGACCGCTTCCTATTTTCTGTCACGTATCCTCCTCTGCTCGCCCGCTGCCGCCTGTTCCTCTGTCTCATTGTCATTTTCCTCTCCTTCTACCTCTCCGTGTCCTGATATGAGTCACCGGCAGCTGATGAATTGGTGAAACAACCAGATGAGGAGATTAATCAAGACTCAGCATCCCACCTTCCTCTGTTTGCTGATCTCTCTCTCTCCTCTCTCTCACCCTCTCTCTAGGCGAGTGTGTGTGTGGACTATCTCAACCTGGCATCAATTTTTAAATAAAATCAATATTAATGATGTTTAATGGCTCAGCCGGCTGGGAGCGATGGTTAAATGAGGACAATCTGCTGCTCCCTGCGTGTCACTCTCCCACTGGGAAGACCAGGATATATATTTTTAAATCACTCCACCAGCTCTCCATCACTCACTCCGCTCGTGTCTGTTGTCCATCTGTTTGTCTGTTCCGCCTGCCAGTTTGGCTTGTCAGGATTCCTCTTAATGAGGCTCATCATTTTATCATTCGGCGTGAATACCACCGTTGCCTATCTGTAAAAAAAAACAACTGCTGCGATGTTTGTCGCAAGTTCCGTCCTTTGATCCTTTCGCCAGGCAGGACGAAATAATTATTTGTCTAAGTGTCAGGAGTTGCCACTGGCAGGGAAGTAGCTTGATGATTTCTTATCTTTTTATAGGGCACTTATTTACAAATCAGAGACAATTAAAGCTGAGTTAAAGAAACGCATGTGTGTGCATGCCGTCGTTAAATTGCTGTTATGGATTCCCCCCGCGCTTCGACGCTAATTAAGGGACAGGAGATGGCGCATCTCAGCAAACAGTGTTTGTGTTGCCCTGGGAAATATTTGATGTGCCTATTATTTCCTGCTACTCAGTGTTATGAGCGCTATGCGTTATGCGAGTGGAGGGTAATTGCTGGCAAATTTAGTTCTTCCTCCAGAACCTGTTTGACAACAAAAAGAAAAACAATGAACCATGTCAGCGTTTTTCTGCGTGTAACAGATCATGAGGCCATCTGCTCCTGTCAGATATATCTTATGATCGACTCCTTGGGAGCTTCAGAGCAAATGGAGCTAGTGTAAAGTGAAATGCCATTGTGTATAAAAGTGTTTCTCACCAGAATATATTATGTGTATCCTTGAGAACGATGTTGTTAAATGTATGGTATTTTCTTCTCATGTATCAGTAAAGGTAATTTTATATTTACGTTTTGTGCTTGAGAGAGAGAGAAAGCTTTTTGTGCATTACAATTACAATTATTATTATTTTATCATCTCAGTAGCTCGAAGCATGTATTGTGAGGCAAATGGCCTCCATAATATGTGCTCAATAGCACTCCTAGTGGTCAAAAACTCCACAGGCCTCCTTTAAAAATTATTTTGGTGACATTAGTCTGATAAAAATAAATGTGAATATCTGACAGTGACCATAAATTATATTTTTTGTGATGAATTTGTTGGTGTGAAAATTATACAATTCATATGCAAATGTGAATTTATGAACAAAAAAAATACCTGTGAAGTGCTACTGATTAATTTTTTACAAGTCTACAAATTGTGTACCCACCTTAATCTATAACTAAAGCTATATGTTCCCAAAAAATAGGATTCAGGTACATCAGGTACACTATTACTTGTGTACCTGATGGTACACAAGTAATAGTATAACTATCTAATCGTATAAAATACAGCCAAGAGTGGAATAAAAGAAGCCATTGAAATGGCGTAAGGAGAATCATCTTTCACATTTGACTCGTGTCTCCGCAGCAGATTGTTTGCTACGGTAAACTGCCTTTGCCTGCTCCTCGTCCACCCTGACAAAACCAAGGCCAGACTGACTGATGAACAATACAGGGAACCTAACAACATGTAACAGCTTTCATTTCAGAGGAGAAAGACACGGAGCAGATATGAGAAGCGATGATAAATGACTCAGGGTCGGGAGGCCATTTTGACGTAGTGAAGAGTTGCAGCTCGCGATGAAATGGAGGGACGTGCTACGGGCTTCCATTTTTAAAAGAGTGGGATTTCAGCTGGGTACATTTGTGTTCGCCGTGATATGGGTGGAGAAGTGCAAGCATCAATAATGTGATAATGTCAGTCATTAAGCAGAAATTTGAACTCTTCTCAATGTTTTTCTAACAATAATGATACTCTGCTATTTTGACTGTTTATTTAATCTTTCAAAAGGAGTTTTTAATGGACAAATATCTGATGTTATCTAATCTCCAAACCTTCAGAAACTTCCAAAGTTTTAGCAGAAATTTCAAATTTAACCGTCTCTTTTTGGATTACTCCATGAGTCACTCCTGCACTCGTCCCTTCTGTAGAGCCGTGATGTCTAGTCAGGCCTCATAAGAAATGCTTTGTGTATGGCTGCTGAGCATATGGACGCCTGTGTTTTTCATTTACTTCCATTGTTGTAAATGTCAATTGGGTTTTGAATCAGGTTTTCTTGTGTCTGGAACGGGCTTTCATTTCTACGTTGTGTGCTCAAGTTTGTATTGAACTCCAGAGCTAGTTAGCCATTATTTAGTTAGCAATGATTGGTTGTAGATGTTTTTTTTTTTTTTTTAATTTTATATAAGTGCTTTCATTGGTCTCACATTTTGGAAAGGAGTTGGGTTACTAGTGTGCAGCTGACTTTTATCACTGGACTCAAATGAACAGACTCATAGTTCAAGACAAAGAGTAATTGAATTACCCTAAGGTACAGACACACCAAGCTGACATCAAAGAACACTCACAATGAAGCTTAAGTTGCAACAGCTAGGGCCACAGACGCTCGCAGATAGGGACACTGGCCTACATGATTCATTGCAAGACGACAGACAAGAGTCCATGATTTCTTTCTTACTTGTTTGGCTGGATCCTTCTTGACCAATCCGGTGGCAGCCGCAATGTTGCCTGCACCTTCCACCGTTTTCTGGGCCACAGCGGTAACCCCGGTAACCATCGCTCCACCCACCTGAGACACTCCAGACACAGTTTTTCCTGCAACTGTAAGGACGAAGGAAGGAGGGGAGAGGAAGGGAGGGGAGGGAAGGACATTTGAGGAGGGTGTTTCTCTATAGAACCTCAATACCTGTGAGGATCAACACGTAGAAAAAGACACAAACAAGACAAAAGATCCCAGAATATGTGACCTTAGGGCTTGCACGGTTATTGGATGACGCTTCAGCAGGCAATAGAAAGTAGCGTCACGTGTTATACTGGACCGATGGGAGAATTTTTCCATTTGCGTTGCTTAGTTTTGACCTGACGGGGGTTTTAAAGGAACAATCCAAATCAGAAAGGTTTAAAGCGTGAACGCACGTCATATTTTATGCAAGTCCAATTAACAATTAACTACACTGCTCTAATGAATTAATAAAGACATAAAGGGATTCATTACATTAGCATTACAGGTAAGACTGACTTTTACTTATATGAACAGTGGTTGAGAGAAATAAGGGTGGAAACCTTTTGTTCTTGTTTTGCCTGGAGAGTTATTTAAAACTGGGTCATCAGCTTTCACTGGCAAACAGGAGCAGCCTGAACGCCTCTCCATTCAAAACTCCATTGTAGACTTCACTCAGTTTCACCCCACCTTTCATTGATGGAGCAAGGCCTTGTTGTGTAATTTTGCATATCAATTCACCTGATGCAAGCTGATGTTTTGTGTGGGTTCTTTACTTTTTTTCTTTTCACAGATGCTTCATTGTTAAATTAAAGCACGAAAAATATCTAAATATCGAAAATATATGAATAGTGCTAAAAGAGTCTGTGGTGTGGTTTGATGTCCTGCTCAGAGTTTGGGTATTTCAGACCTTTACTGAACAAGGAAGTAAGACACCTTTTAGTGAACCGCCCACATCCTTTACACGCATGAAGTTGACATGGTTGGCATGACTTTTGTTTTAACAGGCAACATGCCAAAGGGTGTGGAAATAACGCCCGGCAAGAATCCAGAATTGTGACATACGATACATGATTAACGCTCATCTTCTCACAGGGATACCATCTTGGCCTATATGGACCTCCTTAAAGCAGATTTATCAGACAGATCCCTTTGGTTGTGTAGTGAACCAAGAAGAAGTCACACATTTCTCTTATAATCCCACCCGGCATAAGACACAACAATACAGACGGCCTTTTCCCTGGATGCCCATAAGAAGGCGGCCTCCCTCTGCCTCTCGGCTTGTTATGTATGAGAAATGGCAAGGCATGTCCCATGGGGAGTTTGGCAGGTTGCATCGAGTTTAGGCGGTTGAAACATGACACTTACTCACCTGCAGAGTTACATCTCTCTTTCCACCGCCTGACAATTCTGAGATTTTTTATACTTTAGCATCAAAGAGCTAATGTGTGTGTCAACAGATTACATGCATTTTGCAGACCAGTAAGGGGACAGATGAAGACTTTCATAGGGAAACTACTGTTTTTTACAATCTGGACCTTATTTCTGGCATAAAATACGGTCATTTACTCACCCATATAAGTTTTGTGAAATTTGTATTCCTTGAGGAGATAACTGGATCAGCGTATATCCATATAGTGGGAGTGAATGGGGCACCGAAACGCAGCCTCTAAGTAACGCATTACCTGCAGTGAATCTCATTAATTTCACTAATATTTTGTTATCTGGTTGATGACCTGGATGATGTCTAAGTTTTTGCAACATGGCTGAATATTTTTTTTTCCGATTCTGAGGTTGTGGACGAACCATACCAGTAGCAAATTATACTTAACAAGCCGCAGCGTCATCATTCAGGCGACATCATCCAGGTCAGAAGACATCATCCGGGGTCTGTAGGTCAATCTACAGACCCCAGATGATGATAACAGCTAACTCCGGACTCAGTGGGAAATAGCACTAGTGTACTATAACAAAATACTTGTGCAATGAACGAGTTTTGTGGAAGATAATGTGTTATTTATTGACTGTTTCGGTGTCCCAGTCACCCCCATTGCATTAATATATGCAGATGTATCTCCCGAAGGAATACAAATTACATAAAAGTTATATGGGTGAGTAAACAACCGTATTTTATGCCAGAAATAAGGTCCCGGTTGTAAAAAAACAGTGGTTCTCCTTTAAGACAATTATGCATTACCTGTTGTGACTCCATCCTTTGTTTTGGTACCTGGAATGGAAACACAGGTGGAGCAATTGGTCATAATGATAACAGTATTGGTAAAAAATAATGAAATAGTAGTAGTAGTAGCAGCAGTAATGAATCAGCAACGATTCAAAGCACATGATCATCAGTCAAATGAAATTCCCAGAACCCACCGACAAACATAACCCCGTCTTTCGTCATCTCAGCCGCTCCAGTCACTCCCTGCTTGGTTTTCTCCGCCGCTGCCACGACCCCGTCCTTGGCTTTAGAGAAACCCTTCATTAACGCGTCCATGGCCGCTGGATTGACTCCCAAATTACACGCACACAGCAGCTGCGAGGAGGGCAAAAACAGGCGCAATGAGAGAGGATGGGATGGAAGCACTCGTTAGATGAAACACGCTCCAAAAAAAAAAAAAGAAAAAAAAAAGAAGAATGCCACCGCCCTTCTTTTTTTTTTTTTTTTTTTTTTTTTTTTACTATGTCTTTCTCTCTCTGACAGGTTTGTCAAGCCAGACTCGTTTGGCTGAAATAATATGTGCGTCTGATCCCGGCAGCTCTGCTCTGAGGCTGCTGAAAATCCCACCTGTAGGAATTGGTTTCAGCCCAGCTGCGAAACCATGAATGGATTTACTATTCAGTAAAATAAAAAAAAATGAAAAAAAATAAAAAAATAAATAAAAAACGAGAAACGGAACCGATGCATTGTTTTTCAACGTGACAGAAACGAATGGCATAGATGCTAATAGAAAAAAAAAAAGAAAAAGAAAAAACGATTTATACTAGATAGTGGAGAAAGATACGAAATACAGCTGGGTTTTACGCACCTGTTTGCTTCAACTTCCTTTGAGGCGAGACTGTGGATGAGTCTTCCGGGATGGCAGACAGAGGCTCTTCTCACCAGCGGCAGAGAAACCGGTTTCTAGTCCCTAAACTTCAGCTGCACTCTGAGGACGACGTGTGCTGCTCCAAACAAGACGCACGGACACAGGCAGGAGAGGAGAGGGACGGACACACGCTCCACAGGTTTGACAGACGCCTCCTACGCCGCCGCGATGGAGAAAGCGCGACTCAACCCAGTGATGCTGATGCGAGAGAATAGATGCTCCGCTGCCTGTGTACAACACACACACACACACAACACACACAACACACACAAAGATTACGTAGCTCTTTCCGTACGTGGGTCGCCCACAGCGTGTAGGTGCTGCGAGGCTCTTTAAAATCATCAGCCGGCTGAACGCATCTGCGGACAAACTAGCAATTAGTGGCGGTGTAATTATGCAGGATGACACTGCTGGGCTCTTCACCAGCTCCCACATGTGAGGAAGATGTTAACACAGGAGGTCCGTGATCAAGTTGTCAATGTATTGTGAATGAAAAGGCCACGGATCCAGTTGTGCATATTGAAATTAAATCACTTTTACATTTTACATTACATGGTATCCAATTGATCTGAGCAACAGGTTGGGATTCAGCAGCCCCTTTACACCTGAAGGACAAAGGACACTTTTTTTTTTGGAAATAGCAGTTTACACAAACCAGGAGAGGTGGATGGAGATATTATGTGCCGCCCTGTTTAGAACCTGCCAACCTTATTAGCTTCTTAACACTAAAGCATTGGTATATGGTGGTAATGTAAATGGATCCACTTACAGCTGCACTACTGGGAAATGTATTGGGTGTTTCAGACCTTTACAGAACAAGGAAGAAATAAGATATCTCTTAGTCACCTGGCCACATCCTTGAGACACACGACGTTTACATTGTTGACATTACTTTGTTTTAACAGGCAACAGGACAAAAGCACGTCCTGCAAGGAACCAAGAGTGTTACATACACCAATCAGGCATAACATTATGACCTATTATGTCCTATTATTGTGTAGTTCTACCTTGTGCCTCCAGAGCAGTTGTGACTCATCAGAGAATGGTTATGGGCCTTCTGAGGGAGTCCTTTGGTGTCTGTCAACCAAATGTTGTTAGTGGGGGCCTTTGGGTCCTATTGCTTGAGAGGAGGGGCCTCTGTGGATCATCCCACAGATACTTGATCAGTTTGAGATCATTTTAGAATTTGATCTCAAGAGGGTCGGACCAGTAACATAACAGCATAATAGCCTATAAATAATGACAACTCCAGATTGTTGGCATTTGTTTCAGTGCTAAGAAGTAAATTAGGAGAATGGTAACATATAATAAACTATCCTTTTTAAGAAAAATAACTGCAATTTGAGTACATTGCTGCCAGCTATACATTGAAAGATTGCAGTATTCTATGTCATTTTCACACAAATCATGCTACGGGCCAGATCAGACCATCTGACAGGCCATTTTTGGTCCGCAGGCCGCATGTTTGACACCTGTGATCTAGTGAATGTGGAGGCCAGGTCAACACCTTGTGCTGTGTCAGGCTGCATCCTGCTGGGGATGGCTGCTGCCATCAAGGAGTGTCATTGATACGGGGTGGGGGTGTCTGGTCTGGTCATTTGCCATCCATTTACATCACAGTCTGAACACTGTGCGATATATGAACAGCGCTTATTACATTCGTTTGAAAGGACAGCATATGAATCAGGAGAATCTTCATCTGGCTCACCTACTGAACATCCTCCCCCACCTTCCTGTTTCTCCCCACAGATTCTCCCTAATTTGGTTTTCCATCATTTCTAACACAGCTCGAGCCTTCTACGGCGAAGAGAAACCCGCAGCCTGCCAGCCGAGTTAAACTTTAATAAATGAAATAATAGTCAAAGCAAGTATTTGCATGGAAAATTTTATCGACATTCAAAGCGATTTCCCTCAAAACTTAGAATAACAGAGTCTGGACACGGCTGTCAGTGAACTCATCTGTTTATTCTCCATTGATATAAGCTGCAAAAAGACAGGTTACTTAATAAGATTACTAAATTTTAGAATATGATGTGAAGCCTGTTGGGATTTTGATAATAAAAGTTGGTGAAATGATGAACATGACCCGGAAATGAGAGGAAAAAAAAACACACTTCCTGGGTGGAGTTACACATTAACCACTACAGATTTACAAAGTGATGTGGAAATACAATTAAATACTTCAGAAAGGATTTCCTTGAGTAATAAATACTATAAAAAAAAAGGTACAAAAATATGTAACATTATTATGAGAGTTGTCCTTTTTGAGGTGAAGCAAAAGCCTGAAATGTTGTGCTGTTATCTCTTCTGTGCTGCGACCTCAACCGTCCAGGCACTACATGAATATACAAATACTCCATGATATGGTTACGGATATAGAAGGATGACACATAAACTGCACCGCTCCCTGCATTTGGACTTGTCATAAATTATGAGGCGTGGAATCAACAAATGGGAACTCTGGGGATGCTGTGCTGACAGAGTG
Source organism: Planiliza haematocheilus (assembly GCA_005024645.1). Lineage (NCBI taxonomy): Eukaryota > Metazoa > Chordata > Actinopteri > Mugiliformes > Mugilidae > Planiliza > Planiliza haematocheilus. The sequence continues at coordinate 5,533,181 of SRSE01001181.1, forward strand.
GACACTTCACACCGTGAGCCGTTTGGGGTGATCTGTCATGGCTTTCACATTACAGATGTTGTTGCAGGATCCATCATCGTGGACGGCCGGTATGTGTGTAAATGGACGTCGGCCGATCCTCTGCTTTGGTCACAACAAATATTTAATGGATCGCCTCTTTGACATTTTGTACAGATGTTCATGTTCCACTGAAGAATCCTTAATGATCACCTGAGTTTTCTATCCCTGCCTTTACAGCAACGGCGTCACGGTTGCAGCCTCTTCAGCTCTTTAACTGGCTGTATCTCGCCGTCTGTGCAGAATAGAATATTAATTCAAAATTCCATTTGATCGTCAGCGCGGTTGCAGTGAAAGCCGAGAAGCGGATCCCTTCCTGTTCCTTTTCATTCTCCTCGGCCCATTTTGACAGTAAAACGTTTGCAGCCATTTGCCTGGTTATTGCTAAGTGGTGGGCTGATAGCGCTTGCTATGGCGCCATTATGTCTGCGCTGTTGTGACAAACAGTAATCCTCTGAAGCCTGATGAGGGTTTCCAAAAGGGGTCGGCTCAGGTAGATTTCAGTTCGCTGATTCGTGTCACAGACCGCAAAATGAGTATGATGAAACAATGTCTTCTCAAACTCTGACCCTCAGCGCTAAAGTCTCCACCTCCGCCTAGAGCACCCAGATGGCCTCAACGGTTTCCCTTCACTACTAAGTTTCTACTCCACTCCTGACTCAGAGGCAGAGTCCAGTGCCAGCTTCTCTCGCTATGCTTTTCACGTGAATCATCACCCACTATCACTCTCACAGACGCAAGCGGCGTTTCTCTCCCTGTTAATTTTTCATGAGGGCGTTCATTGTCTGTTTATCCCCACATTACAGATAAGCTGAATCCAGACTCCTTTCCAGTGAACTGAGTTTGTGAAATCCACAAGAGGCCACATCCCCGCTCACGTGGTTCTAGTATTCGGGCTTTGATTCAGAGCGTTATCAGTTCAGTATGTTCATTCTGTTGCCAGTCCAAGTTGTCGTGTTTAGCTCACTACAAAAGTATTACGCGCAAACACTGTTCCATCCAATATCTATCATCGCTTATGCTGTAGAGCAGGGGTGTCCAAATCATTTTAGGTCAGGGGCCACATCCAGCCCAGTTTGGTCTCAAGCGGGCCGGATCATAATTATAACTTTTAAATGCTTCCCTGTGTTTAAGTGAACAGTAAACAACCTGAAATTTCTAAAGAAAAAAAAAAGGACAATTTCGGTACATTGCTGAGTCTAAAAACTAAAGAAGTGCGACCACTAGTGGAACAATAAGGAATAGCAGGTACTTTTATTAAAAAAATGTGGACATTTCATCCCGGGGGTCAGATTGGACCGTCTGGCGGGACGGGTTAGGCCCTTGTAGAAGGATGACTGGACCCTATACCAAAGAAGAAACCGGAGCATCTGGAGAACATTTAAACTCTGCACAGAAAGGCCACAACATTGTTCACGAACTTGTTAATGATCAGATTATGAATGTTGCGGTGGCATTTGTGGTAGTTTTTTCTGCATTTAACATTGCTGAGCCAAGATGCGCCACTGCCCAAGGCTGCTCATTCATTCACCGACAACAGTGACTTCTACTGCAATATGCATAACCTGAAGTTGCTTATTTTCCAGATGGTTAAAGGTTGGTTTTGTCTATCTGCAGTGTGAGGATCCTCAGCTGAGGGTTCAACATGAATAGTGTTTTTGAAGGTCCTGCAAATTGCAAATTTGAATGTGCATTAATACCATTAAGAAACACGTTTTGAAATTAGCCACAGGGTCAAGAATTTTAGTTCATCACCATGGAAACGCTTGGTATCTTTAGTCCCGTCTCATTCATCTCCCCATCTGTCACGCAAGCAGACGTGACAAGTGTATGACAAGATGCTTCTGTCCGCAAGCCACACCGTTTTTGATCTACCGTAATTAACCACAAAGCAGGTTAAACATGTTAAACACACATTTATTTTACAGCATAGCGGCTCTCCCTATCACTCAGTCCATCTTCAGACTGACTGGACTGCAGCAGGTATTCAGAGCCACTCAAGGACATTTCACTTTGTGCAGTTTTGATTAGATTACCAAATCCCTTGTATGAATTGTTGACATTTACAGTTCCTATTCGCCCACTTTGACATTTTTATGTTACATTGTTTTACACAATATGACATTAAAGTAGATTCAATCAAAGTTTAACTTTATTGATCTTCTCTTGGAATAGAGTCAATGATTAAACAAAAAGACTTGAGGTCTGGAGAAATTTGCTCTTTGTTGCAACTTGAAGAGAGGCTTATTGTGGCTTATAGCACAAGGTTAAGGATGACAAACAATTGCGGTTTTACTGCGCGTGAAGAACCACTTGTAGTTTGATGTTTTGTTGACCCATCCATTCACCCCAACCTTGTAAGTACACAGACTTTGTCTCTCTTTAACAACTCTTTTCAGTCGTACTGACTTCACAAACGTCTCAAATCTGGAGCTGATAATTTAATTTTGTTTAGCATTCACGTTATTCAGTCAGGCTGAAGAAATATTGTCCATGTAAAAGTAGCCACTGACGTCTCAACAACACACAATCGATCTGAAGACTGAATTCATTGGTTTTTGTTTGTTTGATATATACTGTATCCTACACTGCATAAGCTTTAGCTACTTGTACTAAACAATCGGTGGTAGTATGAAATACCACCAGACCATACTGCATGCACTTCTTGTAAATACAAGACACTCACAAACAGGATTTAAACAGTGTTTAATAACTGGTCATGGCTGTATTGATTAGTCAGGAACACAACTGAAGGAAGGTAAGGTTGAGCCTACAACACCAGTGAAATATTAGTCATTTCTTAAAAGTAAACAGCTATTTTTATTATTTTTGTATTTTTACTCGTAACACAACTCTACACATTTTGCTTAAAACAATCAAATTAACACATTTAGAATATTTTGAGTTTGAGTCAAACGATGGAAAATAGAAGCTCCTACTGTGGTGTAAGGTGTATTTCACATGGACTCTGATGCACTTTATAAGCAAGGCTATTTAAAATCTGATATTTGTGTCTTTGAATGTTCTAACATAATGTGATTTACTATCAGGGAAAAGAGGAAGACACTTAAACAGACAAATCACTGAACCACAAAAAATTATCAGAGGGTTATTCCAAAAAAAGTTTAAACTGTTTTACTGCAAACACTGTTGAGAGTGCAATAAATCGTACGTGTTCAGATACTGTATAGGACCAACTTCTAATTAACTGTGCTGACCTGTCAATCAGATCCTGGAGGGCAGAGCTGTTATGGCCTCGTGTCATTTGTCACTAGCTACAGGGGACAAGTCAGGCTCATTACTGTCTGTGCTGGGGAGCTTTAGGCTCACAGCTATGGCATCACAGCAGCCCACAGGCTCAATTAAAGGGACCTGATGGATTCCACAGAAATGGTAATAAACCAGCATCGACTTTTCTTCAGACTAATGTTTGTAGAAATCCCATAATCCTATCTTTGTGCGGATGGGTTTATTGTATATCGTCCGTTTCTGTGAATCAGAATTTATATTGCTATTGATGGGACACAGGGTTTACTCTGCTGATCTTTGTAACTAATATTAATCAAATCTTATGAGACAGCATGGGATTTGATCAGGCAATATCAAAAGTGTTACTGCTGACATTATTCTTAGTATTATCTTTGAAACAAATCTGTTTCTGATATAAAATTACTGTCTTACAAATTTAAATGTCACATTTATTCCACATGTACTTAAGCATGTATGCTATTTAAGCAATCATCCATTACCTTTGGCACTCTATTTCAAGAATTTACACCTTAGCATAGCTTTAGTTTTAAGTTTTAACTGCTCATCCTATACTTTTAGGACCTAATAATTTAAATCCATGGCTTTTAAATTCTGTCCATTCCTTCTAGCTTTTTATTTCAACCATTTCTGATTTACTATTAGCAATTTATCCATTTAAGCTAACTATGTTTTGCGCTGTTAGCTAATGCTAGCTAACCATCTAGCTCGCAAGCCACTATTACCTTTAGCTGTCCTTTTTAAACAACAACTTTTAGCTATTTGTTTTTTCTATCTAACAATGAATACATTGCTTTTCCTTAAGAAATGTTCTTCAATGATCACCCAGTACTTACAGCAAACAATTGCAGGAATTGTTCCATTAGCCCGTTTATTTTTTTGGCACTAGTTAGCGTTTAGCTTTGCTTTAAGTTAACATTTAAGTTACATTTATCATGTAATTTAAATAGCTACCTATTTAGTACTCTATCCATCACTTTTTACTTAACAATATATCTGTTTAATCGATGTATACGTTTAGTTTGACCACTCAGTTCAAATATATTATCCATTAGCTTAGCAGTCACAGTCGTCTATACAACTGTTATAGCTATATTTAAACATCTGTTACTTACTACCGTGTGCAATTTAGCTGTGTTTAGTGTTAGCCATTACCTAGCCTATAGCTAACAACTGTAACCGTTTATCCATTACTTTTAGTAAGCAAGCGGTCTATTTTAGCCTTTTACACTTTTACTTATAGGATATTTAGTGTTGTCTTCATTAATGCAATGAAACTATCAATGTTGATCATAAATGTTGGATTTAAGTTTGGTAATGGTCCAGAAGTGAGCCTTAAATTTAATTTGTGTAATAAATAAATAAATAAAAATACCTTGATTGAGACTCTGATCTGATATTGAGCCAACCTGTACAAAGTGTTTCTTCAGATGAACATACAACGCCCTCCCCCCATTTAAGAAAGCATTGTTGTTTTAACATTTGACTTAAATCTGTTACATTTTTCACAAACATATTGTAGATATTTACATCAGGAAGAGCAGCGTTGCCAGGACTACAAGTGGCATAAGCTGATTGTCTACAAAGCTCTCTTCACATGTTACTGCACATCAGTAAACACTGGTCAGAGATAGAAATAAATAAATAAATATGTTACCTATCATATTAACTGGACAGCCTAGAGCAAAGCACACCATGAAAATCCAGCTTCTTTCATCAGTGACGGCGATCGATACTGAGCAATCAATAACAACGTGGTGCTAGTTTTAGTCAAGATGAGCAGGGCATTTTAAAACAAATGCAGCTCCTCTTAATTTAATTCATTTCTAAATGACCATCCTCAATGAGTCATTGACCAGGAAGACAATGTGAACCATTGAGATTTGATCTTAAAATCAGTTTTTGCTGTAAAGAAAGCCAAGATATTATTAATTCATTCACAATACGCTTTGCAGTATTGATTCAGGTTTTTCTTCCATTTGTGAACACGGTCTTATCAGGACTTTGCAACGTGTTCGTGAGGAGGAAGACACGGTCTGATGATGCACGCCACAAAGTGAACAAAGACACATCAAAACCTCAGTATGACTGCAGCTATGCCCTGCTGTCTCCGCCGGTCACACGGTAATTGGAATATCTGTCCATCTCTTCCACCCATTTTCTTTATTTATGTGTGTGTGTGTGCACAAGGGGAGCGTGCATGGAGATTCAAACCTGATATTCACACTCAAAGTTTTTTTTTTTTTTTTTTCCTGGCCTCATTAAGGATGGACTGACTGAGATCTAAAGTTAGAGAAAGAGCAATGAACTGAGATGTGAAAACAAAATCGGCCGGTTTTATTAGAGGGAACATTTGAGAACATTTACACTGCTGTCTGCTGATATTCATGATAATAACTATAAGATATGTTTCATATCAGATGATATGAAACATGTTGTGCCAAACTATAAATAGTATAGGATCACTATTTATTCAATGTAAAGGGTTGGGTTCATGAGTTTATTTCCTGTTCTGCAGTGCCACCTAGTGTAGCATGTCTGCAATAGCATTTGAACCCACTGACCTGCACAAGAACCAGACATATTAAAACCCATCCAGCACTCAGATGACAAGAAGAGCTGTGAGTTATCTTGGAAGTCACTTTGTCAGCTGATTTATGCCAGGCTCGCAGACCAAAGACACAAAGACACAAAGACACGTGCCTTTAATTGGTGGAAATGTGATTACTGTATCTGGCTTTGGGAGTACATGCTCTGTAGATGAGCCAGTACCGTAAACATCACGGTGATATCCTTCAGATATCTGCGAATATTTGGCTGAAATCTCAAGGTTTTTGCGCAGCCAAGGAGGAAAATGATATTTTAAGTGGCTTTTAAGTTTTATGTCCATCATGCAACTTTTCAGAAGCTTTCAGTAAAATAATCATTTCATTTCCAACAACTGAAGTTATTTTTTTTATTCATCATGAGTATAAACCGTCTCATTGCTTTGTCTGTTGTCACTGAGCTTCTACAACTGAAATTAATTATGATTATATATTACAATATTCCACATGTTTTGCTGTTAGGCTATTTCATTCAGTATTAAATTAAAGATTATAGGGCTGTTCTCTAAATCTAAGCTCAACAACATTTTTTTTTTTTTTTTCCCATATAATGTTTTATTTTCCTCAGATGACGCATCCGTCCGCATAATGGCTCACAGACTCTCACTCTCACTGCCTTTCGCCTGGACATTGTCCATGCCTTGAGTCATCACACACTTGGCAGACCGTGGAGGAGCGATGACTGTTGGTTAGTTAGCCACTCCCTGGGCGTCGCTAGAAGTTTTAATTTGAACGTGGGCGCAGCCACAAAAGGTGAAAGAATGATCATCTGGATTACATCCGTGCCCGTTGTATTATTTGTTCGTGACAAAGGCATATAATAGAGACACAGAGAGCCTTAATCCGTATCACCATGAATCGGATGACTGCTGATTGTTTGTCCCTGCTTTTGATTCCCATTTAATTCTGCAAAGCCCTAACTGACAGTTATTTTTAACAGACTGACATTTTTTTTTAAAACTAACTGACAATAGGTACATATTTTTATTTGTAGTTGGCCACTACCCTGACGGAAGCAGGATTGCTTCTATATTGCTATATTACCCATCCGCCATTACTATTTTGCAGGTATATTTTGGAGCCTATCCCAGCTGTCAGCGGGTGAGAGGTACACCCTGGACAGGTCGGCATTCTAGTACAGACAGGCTGGAGCACTTTTGCTTTATCAGTCCGGTACCATAAAATAGCAATTTAAGTATTACTTATGATGGTTCCTTCTTAAATATGGGATCAAGCAGAACGTATATTTGAGAAGGAACCATCATAAGTAATTGTGTATCAAGTGCTGCCTCACAGCAAGAGGTTCTGGGTTCAAATCCGCTGGCCGACTGGGCCTTTCTGTGTGGAGTTTGCATGTTCTCCCTGTGTCTGCGTGGGTTCTCTCCAGCTTCCTCCCACCATCCAAAAGACATGCTAGTTAGGTTCAATGGTGATTTTAAATTGCCCGTAGGTGCATGTGAGTGTGAATGGTTGTCTTTCTCTCTGTGTTAGCCCTGCGATAGACTGGCAACCTGTCCAGTGTGTACCCCGCCTCTCGCCCGATTACAGCTGGGATAGGCTCCAGCAGACCTCGCGACCCTTCACAGGACAAGTAGTTACAGAAGATAAATGAATGAATGAATATATGATTTAAAAAGTCTGTACAGCACTGTTAACAAAGAAGGTTTCTGGGATTAAAAATAAGAAATCACACAAGGATAATCCATAACAGAAAGAGAAAATTTGCAAATAAATAAAAACCCTAACTGGGTAAGTGTGCAGTCCATTAAACTAAGGTTGAAGCACTCAGAAGATAAACATAAAAAAAACTATAGCAGCTATACACAATAAAATATATAATAAAAGCACACAGTAGCAAACAAATAAATGTAATTAGCACAGTGGAATAGCAGCCTTTTCAGAGCAGTAAACATTAAACAATAATTCAAATGTCTCCATGGTAGTGCAAATGTGCCAATTGCGTGGAGGCCTACTAGGAAATGTGTGGGGGTTATTGCACAATAGTCTCATGAAGTATATTGTATATTATTGTATATTAGATGTTATTGTGTAGTAGATTATTCATATCAGATGAAAATGTGTGTACCATGCACACTGTGAAGGATTTTTAATTCATTTTTATTGAATTTTTAGCCGTCTAGAAGAATTTGCCTCGACTTGATGGCGTTATTTTCCGCGGTTAATGACTCACGCAGGATGCAACGAGTGGCTGGATGAATTTCACCCACTATATGTCTCAGGGAGTGACCTCGGTGACTATGACTAAGGTAGGTACTTGGTGGCGTGATACCTTACAGATTAACCCTCATCTTACGCAATACCTATTAAAAAAATTCTCCACTCCCAGCAAACTCACCCAAACTGTGGTTTCAGTCATTCTGGTTTCACTGGTGGAAATCTCATGCAGATCTTCTCTGCAGTTTGTGTTTTTTTTTCTTTTCTTTGCTTGATCAGTTTTGTTCTTACGTTTGCCTCAGGTAGGCCTCAGCGCTTCACGCCTGCTGCCTCGTAGGCTCACAGTCTCACAGAGTTCTGTTGGCTGTAGGTGAGGGATTCCTTCGGTTTTACGGCGCCAACCACCTTTTTCTTTAGAGGTCACAGACAAGGCTGACATTTCATACGATTCATGTTGCTTTCCCTGCAACGTGACACCTGCCTACACAAAAACGTCACTAGATGGCACCACATCATACCAGAAATAATTACCACATGTAGAGTTCCTCCACATGTTGTCTGAATTGAACTTAAGCTTTGTAGTTTAGTTTATTCTCTATTTTTGACACAACTACACAAAAAACCTTTACAGAGTCATGACAAATGTAAGATGAGGATAAGAGTGGAACATTTAAAAAAACCCACTGTAAATTCAGTAGGAAATATTGAAGATACGAAGAAGACTTTGGTGAAGATGCGGAAATTGTGCATCTATGAGACACTACCACCTAAAAGTTGTTAGCATTCTGGGCTAGCTTACAGTGTCTCCACAGTCTAGCAAAACAAACCGATTCATAAGAGAACATCAGATGACTTGCAATGGCGTAAATAAAAGCACTTCAGTTCTTTTACCTTAAATCAAATTGATGTCACTCTGAAATATTAGCGGAGTCATGCAGAAATGTTGATTTTTTGTTGCCGAACACAACCAAGCAAATGTGGGATGTTGCACCCCCCCCCCTCCAAAAAGTATCAAACATGCAGGATTGTTGACCGGACAGTGATTAACGTCCATATGTTTCTCTGCCACAGAGGGAATAATCTAAAGTCTCAATATGATACCTGTTACATAACATAGCATTTACTGAAAGACTGAAAAGATCTTGTCGTGCAGGGAACTCCTAGATGCCTAGTGAGAGTATGATTGGGACTTATGATAAAGCTTTGCCACAAATTGTTTAGTCCTTACTCAGAGAGTCTCTTTCAGGCACATGCTGGTAGCAATTTGGTGCATCTGTCGAAATCCAAACAGAAAACTTGAAGAACCTGCAGAGCTGCCGGGTGACTCATCCGAAAACCCACCTGGAAAAACAGTGACGGCTAAACGTCTGATTGAGTGATAACTTCAATTCACGGTCGAGCTGAATCTAATCCGATCTGTTTTGAAAACATGAACATGCCAGTCTGTGATCTCAGGTTTTTCTTACGGTGCTTACTCACAGCTTAGTATCAGTCTTGCTGATGTGATATGATATGCTTATCATTTTAAATATAAAGAGTCAGATGAGGACACACTATTTGAGGCGTTGCACCGGAACCAAATGATAGGCAAGGTTAGCAGCTGGCTGCTAAACATTATCTACAGCAGCAAAGGAGTCAGATATTGCCATCAGGCTTGGTGGAGACCATAAGCACTGAGCTAAAAGCACAGGATTTACATTTCTACGGTTGAGTTCAGCGACTAGCTGGTGAATATAATATGAAGCATTTAGCAGCAAAACAGTCAGATATTTCCCTTAAGGAAGGTGGAGACCAAAACAGAGTGAGAAGTAAAGTGAATCCTGGACATTTCTACGGTTGTGTTTGAAACATGTTGCACTGCCCCCAAGAGGACAAGAAAAATAGTGCAATAGGATACCTAACCAGCGCCAAACAACGGACACAGTTAGCAACCAGCTAGCTGCTGAAAAATGACCTGGAGCAGTTAGCGCAGAGGTGTCATGGCCCAAAGGATCCAGTCTGGTGTGAAAAGACATTAAAGGGGAATTACAACCTGGACCTCATATTTGGCATAAAATACGATCCTTTACTCACCCACATAAATTTCACCAATATTTTGTTATGATACGCTAGTGCTATTCCCCGTTGAGTCTGGAGTTAGCTACTATCATTATCCGGGGTCTGTAGATTGACCTACAGACCCCGGATGATGTATACTGACCTGGATGATATTATCTCTGAGCACCACATGCACCCATGATGGTCGGCTTGTTTACCTGTAATTTACCACTGCTATTTTTTTGCAGCATGCCTGAATATTTTTACGATTCTAAGGTTGTGGACGAACCGTAGCAGTGGCAAATTACAGGTAAACAAGCCAACCGACGTTATTTAGAGGCTGCATCTCGGTGTCCTGTCACTCCCGCTATATGGATATACATTGTTCTAATTATTTCCATACTGATCTAGTCACAGTTGCGGATATAACACAACACCAAGACCCAGAACTAAATAACAGATGGCAGCAATGCGCCGAAATTGCGCTTATTTGTCCGGCCTGCTTGAGATCATACTGATTTAGCAAGTCAAGAGTCAAATATTTCTATCTGAGCTGGTGGGGACCAAAACAGAGCTAAAAGTCATCAAAACATTGATGATGACGGGGGAGCTAGCTATAGTTTGTTCTGATGCTCCCAAGTGGCCTGAGTCCTTTGTCAATTAAGGACTGCCGAGTTTGTTTCGGATGAACCCATTACAGTTATGAAAGCATTCTTTGCAGCGTGTTTGACTCTAATTTACTGAAATCGAAAGAGGACAAAACACAGCCCTGCTTCAAATATGCCTTTGGTAAACAAAGTTCTTCACTAAACGACGGCCTGTGCTGCAGCTCAAGAGGCTCCAGCCCAATCTGGACGTGCAGTGACTAATAATCCATGCATATTAGCTGTCAGCATGGCCGATAAGAGGACACAGCAGACGGTCTTGAGTCACGGGGAGAATTTACTCACACAGTGTGGCTATCAAATATGTTTTTCTTTCTCAGTCCATAATCATGAGTTCAAAGGGAAGTTATGGAGTTTCAGGGGGAAGGGGACCGGCTTGATGGATGTTTGTCTGTACAGTATATACAGCTGGAAATCCACTGCTGTTTTTTTTTTTTTGTATCCAAGCGACGTGGATCAAGAAGACAACCTCAAAGAGCTAATTAGTTAAGGATGTCTTCTTCAAAACATTTCCATTAGAGATGAGAGGAGACAAAGAGGAGGATTATAGTCGAAGGAAATCTCAAGTTTGACTTTGAGTTGTTGCTCAAGCTCTTTAACTTTAACATGGCACTCACCAGGTGTCTATTAGGTGCTATGGCAACCTGATCGTTTATTTGAGCTTTCACATTTTTCCCTTTTTTCTTTTCTTTTTTTTTGCTGTGAAATTGACAAGACACTCGGTTACGGTTACAGTCAGGGTTGCAATTGAAACCAAATGCAACCTTTTTAGACCCAAAGGCATGTCGGGCCCGCAACAGCACACGCACGACGCGCACACATATACGTTATCCCGTGCAGTGCTAGAGGAAGGCCCATGTGGTTCTGTGCCATGGATCTGCGGTTTCCAATACAAATATCTGGCAGGGAAAGAGGCATTTTCACTTTGGCCTGCTGCTACACAGCATCAGTCACTGTTTCATAACAACATGCTTCACTTGTTTTCTCAACATTACTCAACAACAGTGAAACTAGGACCTAAGGCGAGATATCCAATTCACAATCTGTGCAAAGTAAATCCATCACAAACACTGCTGGAAGGAAACTGACATAATTGTGATCAAATTTACTGGACGTTGGTTGGTATCATATAGGAATTGTTGACGTAAACTTTCTGTGGGCCGTCACAGACCGAACATCTGCCTTGGCTCTAGATCGTATACATTCACCTCAAAAGATGAGGTGCTGCAGCCACAGACACCCAGTCCATGATATCATGTAAAGTGTGTGCGAAGGTGGATATGCTTGTGTGTGTGTGTGCGTTAGTGTTGCTGTTGGAGGGGATCCAGGCTTGCAGATGGCCCTGGTTTGTGTTTGCACTGAACGGCTGCAAGCCTCTCGCCTCCCTAGTGACCATGACGAACCATGTGCACACACACATTTGCGCTCGCACACACACACGGGACCATGTACAATTACTTTTTCAAGGGTCGGGTCTGCAAACTCTCCCAAATCTTCCAAAGTATTTATGTGCTGTTCTGATGCTCAAAACGACTCCTGCGGTGATCTTCTGGATAATTTGAGTCACAAGTTAGTTCAATGATTTTCACTGTTTCTGATTTTGTAACTATATTAGTCAATGCAAATAACACGTGGACACCTTGTACTTTATTTAACAGACATGCCAAAATGTACAACTTAAGGCTTGGGAAAACCCACGTCAGCAAATCAGTTGTGACGTGCTTCAGGTTGCGTTTTCATCTCTGGTATAAATAGAAAGTTAACAGGTAGGGGTAGCTAGAGGTGCACATGCTTTCACCTGTACACACTGCCCTGGCTGGCGGCCACTACTATAGCAACAACAACAACAATACAGCAGGAAAGACTTTTGGACTTCCTGGGAGATCCTCTGGTATTCAGGCTCAATGTTTGTAGACTCTGGAATGTTGCCTGGGAGACAGAGGCCTGAAGAGGGAAATCCCTTATCTGCTGACGTTGACGTTCAGCCGTTGTCATAGTTCAAAGGCCACTTAGGTACAGATGGAAAAAAAGGAGAAAAAAAAAGAAAAGTCACACACACCTTGAACGCCAGTCTATATACAGTATGTGTGTCACCATGGAGATTCTGTTTGGGTGGAGCGTACGCTTCACAGGGCATGAATGGTTGAAAAGCTGAGACGGAGAAAAGAGAACAAGGGCGTCCCTTGGCTTTGAGTCAGAGCTGGTAGACTTACACTTTCAAGCAGGAACTCTAGAGAAGTCGAATCATGAATGAGCTGAAAACCATGGACTTGTTTATGTTTGTGAAAGGCAGGGAGGGTTGGATTTTAAAACCTCACTCAGAATGCGATTACAACACAGTGTTTGTGTTGTAAGATTGTTTGGGGCTGAGTGGATATCACGATTACTTAAGACGGCTCATGATTTAAAATGTTGATCTGGGGTGTTATGTGGAGAAGTGAATTTCAGCTTTCAGGAAATGCATTTCAGCCCATAATTTAGAATGCTAACAGAGTGTAGGATATAGTGGATGATTTTTAAAACCCTTATGACGCAGGAAATGACACACTGGCTTTGAGTTAGATCAACATCAACATTTAAACTTTTATGGGCAGTATGCATTGCGTATCGCTTCTATTCCACATTACCGCCAAGAGCAGGAGATGATGACACAAATGAAAAGCATCATGGCCCCATATCAAAATTCATGAAATGTTTTTATTCACACGTCAACCTGCACAGATGGTTCAGATTGTGTCCGTGGTGGGATGGTCAGTAGATGAAATCACAAGAATCTCCTTCCTCACTTGAACATCTTTGCTCGCATGAATCACACGTCGGAGGGTTTTGACTCCTTCGGCGAGCTAAAAGATCTCAGCTGCTCGTTGTTTTTTTTCTGTTTCTCAGAAGTGCACTCGCACTTATCACTCAGGGTGGAAATTTCCAGACTTGAGTTGCACCGGTGCCACCGTTCTGATAAAAATAAAAAGATCACTGTCACCTGTCAGATATGCAACCAAACGGTTCTCACACACATACCTACTGTATGTCTGCCTTGTATGAAATCTCTCTTTGCACGGGGAAAAGCAAAATGACTGAGGAGTGCACTGATAAACATTTAAAAGACTCATCTGTTCTCCATTGTCCTATAATAGTAAAAAGAAGTAATGCTCATATTTCACTCTGAAACATCATCTTCAGCTCATCCTACGTGCCAAATGGAGCATTACACTGGCATCATAAACCTCTGGGTGTTCATTAAAGATCGCTGTGCCTGCCAGCATTGATGATTTAATGCCCTGTTCTCAAATTAAATCAAAAGTTATATCACCTGGACCCAGATTGAGGAAATGAACTTGCATCAGCCGGAAGTTGGGAGACCGAAACGTACTTTCTCTTTGACTGCAACTCCTGCGTTCCATTTTCATTGTCAATGTGCATCACAAAAATGACAACAAAACAAACAAAAACTGTCCTGTTTTATCTGACAGAAGGCTTGTCTCATGTTTGCTGTGGTGTCACCATAACAATTCGCTATTCATGTTTTGTGAAGCTGTACCCAAGTCCACTGCCTTCAGTCCTAAAGGCCAGCAGAACGTCAGCCCAAACCAGACGGAGCAGCGGATTAACGCAGCTGCAGGGGAGAGACATTTTTTTAGCGTTTGCATGACTCACTTGAGCTCCAAACATAAACTTTCTGGTTTCTCGCTGATGTGAACTTTGATTTGCATGCAGCACTTCTGACAGCCGTTGATTCATTCTTTTGCCTTTTGCAGCAATCACTCCTCAGAACCGTGATGTTTTCTTTACCGTTTCCCCGAAGGGATGTGTAAACATTTGCCTGAATCATTAGCCATGATAAACCTAAGCTAAGCTAAACCATTGATCAATATTACACCATGTCTTCCTATGGAGCCCTCAGGAAGATACCCTGTTGGACAGCCAAATACATCAAGTGACCTTTCCTTTGATAAACAACATTTAAGGATGTCAAGGCACTCAGTCAATTTGGATAATGTTAATATATGCGCTGAAATATTGATAGGCATGATCCACCTCCTGCTAGGAGAAGCTCGTTAAAAACATAATCCCCTGAGCATCCAGCCAGCAGAAAAAGATCAGATAGGGTTGTTTATGCCGAGGTTGACCTGCTGAATTAAAGATCAACAAAAATCAAATTTACCCTTAAATGAGCATCAATGATTTATAGCTAAGTATTAGCTATTTGTTTAATATATTTCTTTTTCCAAGGATGCAATAATCTCTTACAGTTGAGGATATCTGGCAGTTGTAGAATTTTCCACAATCATTTCCTTATTGTAAAACCCAATGGCTTTATATCACGCTGAAACATGCAAATGACTGACAAGTTTGTTCTTCCTGCTTATTAAGCCGAGGCAAAACTACAGCATGATAATGACAAACATGCACGATCAAATATGCCCTATACGTTACAGTTAATTGAGAGGGAGCTCGTCGGGAACCGGTCTAGCCGGTTAATCAAAGCGGCGGCGGACAATGAAAACTGGCAACGCGAGAATCCACGCCCTCCTGTGCAGCTGCCGCTCCTACAAAGGCGCATGAATGCAGCACGCATGCGTGATTCCGTGCGTGTGCTGCAGGAGTGGCGCAACATTTATTTTCCGTGATGACAGCGGCGGGAGCTGTGGCGCAAGTGTGACGACAAAAGTGCCATAAACGCGCAGGAGGTGATTAGGTAGGACTAGTTTTATAGCTGGCTACAAAGGAATTACTTTAAAATCAAAGGCTGATACTGAGACACAGATGATGAATTGACTTTGGATCAAGTAAAAAAATAAAAAATGCTGCAACCCACTTTTTGAACGCATGAACGCATCATTCTCCAACCTGCATTATGTAAATCATTATAGCAGCTAAGTCAGCTGTAATAGAGCTAAAGTCTCGTGTTATATGCAACAGCTGTACCATTTGTACCAGGATTAAATTACACACGTGTGCTTTAGTCAGATATACACCAATCATCATTGACCATCTTGTGACAGTCTAACGTTCTGCTAGGAATTCTTTGCACCTGGCATTTGTGTTGATGTTACTTCGACATGTAGCATCCACCTAGACCAGACCAGGCACCCCCACCCCAAAGCAACGACTCTCCTTGATGGCAGCAGCCGTCCCCGGCAGGAATCGGCCTGACACAGGTACACACACAAAAACAGTTTTGGAACAACTTAAAAAACATCCTCCAAATTCACTAGATCCCAAATTAACCAAGAATTGGTGGGATGATCCACAGAGGCCCCTCCCCTCAACCCATAGGACCCAAAGGCCCCCACAAGCACCACACCACAGGACGCCATCAGAAGGCCCATGTTCATTCTCTGATGAGGCAGTTTTGGAGGCACAAGGCAGACCTACACAATATTAGGAAGGTGGTCATAATGTTATGTCTCTTCCTGGCTGGCCTCAAGCAGATGGGTGCCCCATATGAGCTGCTCAAGATTTCTTCCTTTTAAAAGATTTTTTTTTTCTAGCCTCGCGCTTGCTCTGAGGGTCTCGGGTCATGTTTTCTAAAGCGTCTTGAGAGAATTTCTATCGTTATTGGCGCTATATTTATTGTTATGTAGCACCAGCATAGTGTTTTAATATTTAACTGAAATTAACTGAACTGAACCTCCCACAATGCAGCCTGCTGGCACAGCGCTTTAGTCACCGGATTTCAGTTTAAGCTACGATGTCTCCAGGCTGAGATATCATGCGAGTAATTGCCACACATGAAACAAAAGATGTGAGTTTTACAACCTTATTGCTGAATGAAGTGGCTTTCATGTGTAAAAACTGAGAGACGTGCCCCTTGACTAACTTGAACTTCAGGTCCACACACCTTGACCCAACCTCGCCTCTCTAATGACCCCACTCGTGTTCTCTCTCTGCACTTCTAGTGTTACCGGACTAATTTAACATCATGGCGGATACCCTGCCAGCCTCAGGTCACAGATGGCTGACAATTACAGCTCCCTTTGTGTTTCTTATACTTTTTGTACTGTATCGCCCCCCCCCCCCCCCCCCCCCCCCCCCCCCCCCCACCCCCACCCCCGGCCTTCTCCTTACTATCCCAGCTTCCCAGCCGCCTTCTGCCCCCTTAATCAAAGTAGAATAAGATTTAGAGAGGAGGTAAACACTCTGGTTTTATGATTGGGCCCCTTCTTACAGCGTGGCCTGTATAATTGAAAAGCCCTCTGTGACTATTTTAAGACACTAGTGGGAACAGGCTCCCATGTGTGCGCAATGGCTGGGAATGGGGCTCTCGCTTTTTCTCTAGCGCTCGCTGATTGCTAAGCGAGCACGGCTCTCTTCTGTGATTGTCACACTGCACCGAATGCACAGAAAATCAAACAAAAGCTCAAAGCAAATATCTCCCGCCTCAGCAAGGCCGCGCTCTGCCACGACGTAACAATGGTGTCCTTCACCATCGAGAGGAGAAAAGAAGCTGCACTGTCACAACTGGCCGTGTGTTTTTGAACAGGTTTTTACTCAGGCCATCTGTTCTTCACACCGCTCTGCAATCCCCGACCACCAACATCCCGCAAACCAAAATTAACGTTGTTTCACTGTGAGTAAAAAGTTTAAACAAACAGAAATATCAACAGTCAGCGTCTTCTCTCTGCCCCTGAGTCGGCCATAATAGACTCTTTGTTCAGCTGAAATTATAAACTCTTATTTTGGACCTTGTTTGCATGAGCCATGTGCGTCATGATGATAAATGTTTGTACCTAAGATTTAAAGTTAGAACCTCTGTAAAGAACAAATCACAAGCTGGCTTTTGATTCGTCGCGCTTCGACACTGAAAAAATAAATCCAGGACTCGAGAACAAGCACAAGAACGAGAGCAAGTGAGGACAGTCCTGTTACTGTTCTCATTCTGGTGCCAAATTATTCCTCAGCAAAGGTAAAGAGACATAGCCTGACCACATATCGTGACAGATTTATGTGCTACACAACCTGATGTGCCTTACAAAAAACCCTCAGGCATGATAATTAAAGTGGGAAGTAACATGATATGTGCAGGGTTGAAGGGTTATGTACTGTAATCACCAAATCACTAAAAACATGAAACTTATTTTACGTTTCTATAACACATAAACAAAGCACTTTTATCAGTGTTATGAGGGCGCACTTGGGAACAGCAGTGCTTTGAGCTAAATGCTAATTCCTCGCAATGAAGATGGCAGTTTAAATACAAAAGTTAAAGGAACATCAAAGTGATTAAAACCCAGCCCGAGGGACTTTTGAGTTGGCGCACAACAACATTTTGTGTCCGTCTCTTGCTTAGGAGACCACATGGTGGCGCTGTAGGAAAAATGTCAGGCTAGAAAAGACAAAAGGATTCATCCTCTGGGAACCGTGAATGTGTCTACAGAAGGAAAACTGGCCAGAGAAGATTAACAAAACCATTAGCATTCATCATTTTGAAGCTATTTGACTCTAGCTCGAAGTGTTGGAGTAACTGCGACCGGGCTTCTTAAAAAAATCAACAAAAGTTCCAAATCGTATCAAAAGAAGAAGTCACGAGTCTCTCCTGCAACATTTATGATATCAGCTCTTATTCATTACGAAAGAATTACTATAATTACTATACAGTAGAACTGAAGAGGTCTCTAAAAGACACACTTTCACGAGTCTTGTGGTAAAAAGATATTTATATACAGCAACACTGCCTCGTAAAGTCATTTAAATAACACGAGGCACGGTCCCCCAACTCCAGCAAAATAGACATGTTACCACATGAAAGCCGCGCTCTGCTCTAGATCCATTCACCATTATAGCTTAACATGCATTAAATGCATTAAGTAGTTTCTTTACTGGGTGTATCTCTTCAGACAGACGCTCCATTTATCAGGGTTTCATCATATTCTTTGAGATTGCTCGACAGCCTGGAAAAACAAAAAAGGAAGAATAAAAACTTTAAGTAACAAAAATGTGAAAGTACACAAGGGACGCGGCATGAATGCACAGCGGGATGAAGACTTTTTCTCGGGTATTACCAAGTTCTAAAGTTATTCTACTATAGCGGGCTGAGATTAAATGAGACTAGGTTTCCAGTGGTCTGTAATTACAAAGCTTACATTGTGGCCCGTAAATACTCTAATGCAACAGACGACTGAGAGAACAGCGGTTTAGTCACGGCCTATTGCAACAGGTGAATTCCAAAGCTGATGAATACTTAGAGTCGCCTACACCAGCAATTACAACAGGAATATTTTGGACTTTTTTTGAGAACATACGTATTTGCTTTATTGAGACAAGTTATTCAGTTGATACCACACACCATAACACGTGTATAATTGCATAAGGCCCATTGATCTTCCGTTGGAGCAACTGGTGCAGCTTCCAAATGACACATTATTTGCATCACATTATGATACGTTAGTGCTATTCCCCATTGAGTCCGGACATTTATCAGACGTGCAGTGGTTTGTTGTTCTTTGGCCAGCTGTTCCTCTCTCTGCCCTCGCATCCCCCTTTCAACGAGCTCCTCATCCGTATACTGTGGCTTAAAACGGTATGGTTGTTCATCATAAACGAAGTCGTCGTCCACAACCTCAGAATCGGAAAAATATTCAGCCATGTTGCAAAAAAATAGCAGAAGTGAATTACAGGTAAACAAGACATTTGGGGTGCGTGCGGCGCCTAGAGATGACATCATCCATGTCAGAAGGTAGTAGGCCTATCTACAGACCCTGGATGATGATAACAGGTAACTCCGGGGAATAGCACTAGCATATCATAACAAAATATTGGTGAAATTAACAAGTTTCACAGCAGATAATGTGTTATTTAGAGGCTGCGTTTCGGTGCCCCAGTCACTCCCACTATACACAAAAGTAAATATGGTCTGAATGACTCCAAAGGACACCAAAGTTATATGGGAAACTAAAAACTATTTAAGTGATCATAAATGTGTTGAATTTCTTTGCGCCAAAAGGGTTCACGCAGTTATATGTATAGCACTTTTACTCTATTTTTATTCTTGGTGGATCATTTTGAGTAGTTTCCAAACCAAAAAAAGTTAAGGCCGTTAACCATTCACTCATTCATCTTCTGTAACTGCTTGTCCTCTGGAGGGTCAAGGGGGTGCAGGAGCCTATCCTGGGTGACACTGGGGAAGAGACGGGGTACCCTCTGGACAGGTCTCCAGTCTAGCGCAGGGCTAACACAGAGAAGCAGACAACCATTCACACCTACAGCCGATTTAAAATCACCAATCGACGAATTGGATGATAGGAGGAAGCCAGAGTCAGCTGCACAGCTCTACATATGAGAGGAGTAGTTATGATCTCAGATGATCTATCATCTAAGGCTTGATGAGGAAGCAAATAAGTGCCTTTCACAAAACTATTCCTTTGACTGTTCTGTTCTGTTGACGCTGCGTCAGCTTGCAGTGTCACCTTGGCACCAGTGAGGTGGTGCTTGATCAGTGACTTGTCGCAACCCATCTAAACTGTGCAATAGTTCAAGTAAAGAAAAAAAAGACACACACACACACAAGAAAAAAAACAGTAGCTTAAACGTAGCAGCGAGAGCCGTGCAAAGGAGCTCTGCACCGAGACACAGCAAGTGTGTTTCCAGATTTCAAAGCTAGCCACAATCATTACATTTGATTCCAGAAAAAGATCAAAGAGAGCTGAAGGGAACCCGCACACTGCAGACATGAGGAAAAGCTCCTCACCAGAGGGGTACGAAAATAGACGCTTTTACATTTCAACCATACTGAAAAGAAAAAAGAAAAAAAAAAACACGTACACATTTCCATCAATGGTTCTTCCACAGTGCACTATATTATATGCTGCGTATACTTTACATGTATACAAAGACGTCTTGCGCAGTAAATGACAAACAAAATTAGAGAATGACTTGTTTTATGGACGTCCGCTGTGGCACCAACCAGCATCGCCACGCTGTCTCTGCACAATAAAACACACTGGCAGTAAGTGACTTTGGTCTGCTTTCAGTCATTGTTACAAACATTTCCAGGGAAGATAAATAACATTTAGGAAACAGCAATTCCAGTGAACACACGAGCGCCTCGACGACACATGAATCACCTACTATCCCCTGGTGTCATAGGGGAAATGTTGTCCGCGCCAGTCTTGACCAATGATATGCTTTTTATCAAAAGCATATCATCTCAAATAAAATGTTTTTTGTTTGTTTTGCTGCTGCAGTCGGCTTTTGACTTAACTTTCTCCTTCCTTTTAAAGCACGACTTTATGACTGTAGGAAAAACACTTTGTGGGAAATCTTTAAAAGAACCAGTAACTTTTCCAAGATTGTAAATAAAAGGGTTGAATTTCACTTTTCCAAGTTTCAGGTAGGACGTGTTGGACGTGAAACTGAAAGAAAGTTTGTATTAATATGAAAAAGATATGCTCGCTGGCTGTTATTTGTTATAGTTTGACTTTAATCAAGAAATCTGGATGAAATATTTAGCAGTATTGAGTGGCCTCACTACTGCCTGCCTGCCTGCCAGTATGATTTTTCACATGTGACAGAAACTGGCTGTCTTCCAGTCTATCTGCTGCCATATCTGCCGACATGTGAGCGGTAACAGCCTTCTCAAGTTAGCAAAACTATTATTTCCCCAAATGTTGCACTATTCCTTTAAACTGTAGATGAGTGCATAAACAAATACTGCGTGCAAGCAGCACACTCTTACGCACAAACACGCTGCAAGAATTACTGCTGAAGCGAATGCCACGGTCCTTAATTCTGTCCTGGCTCTTCATTATAGTTAACTTAAATTAACAGCCACTTCAATAACAATAAAGCAACAGTAGGCAAGCTAATGAAACACTGAGCTGTTTCCAGCGTGCAAGTCTGACCCAGACTTCACTCACGCCCACCGGCATACTTTCCCCTTACATCAGCAAACAAGAAAACTGCAAAAGCTTTTTTTATTATTCATAAAACAAGATAATATAAGCTGTCACTAGCATTGCAGACGATATTGTGGAGGTTTCTTTTTTTTTTTTTTTACACTGTGCATTACGCTCTCATAAAATCCCCGCTTTTTTATTCAATTCAGCATGTCTAGACTATATTTTTATTATCATTATTGCCAGTAGCTAATTAGGATTTTATTGTGCAAGTCAATTGGGGTTTTGGTTTGCCTTTGTTTTTCTAAGTTTTTGTCATTCCTTGTGTCTCTGGGGGAATGCCAGTCGACCAAGTTCGTCAGCCACCCACTCAGATTCAGGGCTGATGGAGGAACCACAAGGAACCAGGAACCGTCTGCCAGTCTCCCTGAACGTCACAATGAAAAAAAAAAAGCTGTGTATCAGACAAACTGAAAGACAACTCTAATGAAACCACAAAGATGTCTACCAGCTGATATGACATGAAGGCCATCGCACTGCGAGTTAAATTTAGACTACAAAACTGTGATATTATCAGTAATACAAACATGTCAAGACATTTTCAGAGATATTAGCCTGTACATGTACACAGTGGTTATAAATATAGATAATTGAGCACATCGAGCATGTAAATAAACAGACCAACAGCCTAGACAGGTTGCCACTTGAACCAGCCCCATGGGCCGTCAAAGCCAGAAGAGTAACACAAAAGTCGCGACGTTGTTTACGCATACGGCTCAGACAGAGTCAAATTATCCATCGCTCACTTGACCCGGTGTTATGATCGACTGTCTGACGTCCTCTGTAACACCAGAAGAGGCTTGTGAGTCTGTTCAATTATTAACAATACATGACAGATTGTGTTTTCGCAAAAGGACTTCATCATAGTTTTCTGCCACATCTCGACTCCTACTGGGCAGATTGCCAAGAAACAGACCTTCGTGGTTCCCGTAGGATGAAATCTACTGTCTTTGGCGATCCGTTGACTGTTTCTCTTCTCACATTAGGTTAAATGCTGCCTTCAATCAAAACCTCATGTGCTTGCGGCTATAGTAGACAAAGTCGTGAACATAAACGCTTGCTGTTAGAGAGGTAACTTCAGTCATGAGAACTATGCTGCAAGGCAACTTTTGATGCCAACAGGTCAAACAGTTTCATAAACTAATAAACAACTATGTCATTTGATGTAGGAAATACAAAGGTAGCTATAATAATGTGGGAATATCATTATTGCAACCAGACGTATTATATAGTAACAGAAAAAGACATTACAAAATTGCACAATTTTTGGAAAACATCAGTAAACACATCTCACATCATGACTTTAGACCTTAACAAAAACTTCCAGCCACGT
Organism: Planiliza haematocheilus; assembly: GCA_005024645.1. NCBI lineage: Eukaryota > Metazoa > Chordata > Actinopteri > Mugiliformes > Mugilidae > Planiliza > Planiliza haematocheilus. The sequence goes on from SRSE01001181.1 coordinate 5,556,216, forward strand.
GAAGGTCCGTTTATATGGGCTGTCCTCGTTAACAGTTGAAAATTTTGGTGACCTCTGACCTTTGACCTAGCAAATTTCCATTCTGTTTCGATACGTTCATTCACAATCATAGACTGTATAAATATGGACAATGCGTCCCCACTTCCTTGCACTGACCATACTCCAACTTTCACGGTCCTACGGGACTGCTTCACGGAGCAGTTGGCATGGCAACTTGCAGTGATTATGATGTCACGTCCTGTTTCTATAGCGTCAAATAACTAGAACGAAACTTTTCGGAAAATGGACACTTGAATATGCGTCGGTATTATATTCACTACCTAAAATGACTGAACCAGTCCTTGACAAAAAATGCATCTGACATGTACTTTTGTGTTTTTTGTGATTTGGCCCATCCGCTAACATAGAGGGGGCGGGGCTTATGACCTATACTGCTGTTGGTCACCAGGGGGAGCTCTGCTTTCTTTGGCTTCATCTTTGCGGAGCAGTTTTGCCGTCCATCTTTATTTACTGTCTATTTTTTCATGAAATAACTGGAAAACAGTCCAGCAGCTTCAGTTGTACTGTACTCTGGGCTTGTTGCTGAGTAGCAAATGTTAGCACGCTAACAGGCTAAGCTAAGTTGATCAATAGTACCGTCAGAATTATGCTAATTTCTTTGTTTTTATCCTGATCGACAAATCTTTTCAGCACAATTAACCTGCTGCTCCCTTTGTATTAGTGAGAATTATTGCTTTGCACTGAATCTGCATTTTCCTGTGTGATTCATTTGACATTTGTTGATAATTACAGGAAAGGTGATGGTGGACTCCTTTACTTTGTGCCATTCTTTAATGCACCCAGTGATGGATGACTAGATTAAGCACATTTTCTTCCAAGCTGCTAAGTGCACTGAGGAATTTGATTTAATGTGTTTAATGTGCTTTAAACAAATTAGGTGGCTGTTAGGTATCTTAAATATGTTGATATACACCTTATAATGCATGGACCATAAAAAAATAGTGCACCATCTTAGCAAAAGTCTCCCAGACGCAATGTAATGTGACTAATTTCTCCGGCCTGAATTGCAACCCACTGTGACTGATATTTAGAGATGACGGGGCGAAAGACTGCAGGCGGAGGAAACTGTGGAGAAAATACGAGTGAGAGTAACAGGGACACAAAGAAAAATGAGGAAAACTGAAACTGAAAGCAGCCCACAAGCTATATATAGGGCAGATGTGGTGCTGGTGAAGGCCTGTATAATAGAGGCGGTGGTTGGTGTCAGGTTGCGCTTCTGCCCCCCCCTCCCCTCTACTTTGGTTCTGGCTTGGAGCTCTTTATTTACCCCCTCAAACCTCACATTTACAACGCAATTACCCCCGAGGACGTCAGCGGCTCGCTCTCCACTCCACAGCTGTCGGTGGAGGTGTCCAAAGGAGAGAGGCCAATGGGGGGGGGAGGGCAGGGCAGGAGACGTTACCCTGCGTGCACTTCCTCAAGATTCACCACAGAGCGACTGTCAGGGTTTCATCTGGGCTGTATGTGTCCTGATGACTGTGAGGTAAACAACAGGTGTTATATATGGGATGCCTGGGGGGATAATCTAAGAAGGGATTAGTTAAAATAGCATACAGTAGATTGGGTGACACAACAAGAAACTTGAAGCATCGTTTGAGATAGCACCAATGCCTTGAAGGCCCTGTGGCACACACAAACACACACACACACACACTCATACAGGTTGTTGATGGGCACTTTTATATCTCTTGTCTGTCCTTCTTTGCATCTGTTTCTTCCTTCTAGTGTTTCTGTTTGTGGATGCATGAACAGTCCATCAGTTTATTTTTCCTTAGCCACAAGGCAGCAGTAAACTCAAAGCATGTCATTGCCACGTTAAAGGAAACTTACTACTAATATATTTTATTTCTCGTAAAAACATCAGTCAGAGGAACAATCCAGACTGACTGCTCTATTAAAATAACTCCATGAGCTTACGCTAATATTTATCTAATACCTTTCTGTTTCATCCCGCAGAGACTGAGCATTTAACAGGGCTCTGCGGGTTTTAACCTCTCAGCCAAGCAGATCCACACACGTAAAATAAGATGGGCACGTCATTACGTTCTGAATTTCAATTTGCCGTGAATGCGGCATACTAAGAGGTACTGTGGACAAGGGGGACTAATATTTCGGTTCTTGCTAGCTTGCTAGCAAAGCCTGCAATCAATAACTCAAAGAAATCAAGGTGATCTCTATCAAAGGAAAAGGACGCTACATCAACAGGGTATTCGCTGCTAGTTGTGGTCATAGACTGTGTAAATGTGGACAATGCGTCACCACGTCCTTGCACCGGCTGTACTGATGCCATTTTTCCAGGGATACGGGCAGTGCCATCTTGTGAGTTTGGAGCTAGATTCTGTACAAAATCGCAATATGGATGACCTGACCACACTTCTGTCAGACTTACTGCTTTCATAGTGGTTGGGATGGCAACTAGTAGTCATGTCCTGTTTCTATAGCGTTAAATATCTAACTAAAACAAAATTTGACCAGATATTTGACACTTGAACATGCATCAACATCATATTAGGTAACTAAAATGACAGAAACCATTCTTGCAAAAAACAATTATTTGACGTTTATTTTAATATTTTAGTTTGGTCCTAGTCCCATCCACTAACATGGAGGGGGTGGAGCTTATGGCATATACTGCAACCAGCCACCAGGGGGAGCTCTACTTGCTTTTGGCTTAGCTAGCAAGCACAGTGCTTCAGCTCTGGCTAGTCAATCTAAATAGACCTCGGTGTGAAAATCCCCAACTTTACAGCAGAAATAAACTTGTTTACATCATGCTGTAAAAAATATCAAGCTTTATAATAGCTCTGCACAAGGGGTGAATTATTTATACAACTCAGCTGTAAAAATGATATCAAGGCTTAAAGTTATTCATAATTCAGGGGATGACTGCTTTTAGTGACAGGTGGGTGCCATCACAGGTCGTTATCTGTGTACCTCGGAGTCAGCCGCCCAACCCAGTTTCACTCACGCTCCACTCTTCTGCTCGTTATTAATGGAGATAGTTGGAGTCAAGCGACGGTAAAATGCCGATGGTCCCGATCAACACACTTCAGAATCACTCTTCAGGAGTTAATCCTTGTTTATACAATCGTTGTCTGACCGCATCGCGGACCGCCTTGACTGTGTTTGTGTTCCCTTTATGCGCTTTCAGAGCAAAGCCAACATTATTGGAAGGTTAATGTAACATTACTTTAGACTCAAACAGAGGAAGAGCAGACGGAGGACAACAGGAACAGACCAGCATCTCTGTGTAATTCAGTTTATTCAGAGTCATTATGAATCTTCCAGAGAACCTGATAAGGCCAGGAAAGAGTATCTGCAGCTTGTGAGTGGAGCTGGTGAGCAAAAGAAAAAAGAAATCAAACTACAGCAAAGAGTAACAACAACAAAAAAACACTGTTATCGGCGTTATCTCTGAAAGTTTCCCTCGAAAACACGGCTAGTCTTCTTCTGCGAGGCTGCGCGGTCGTGTTGGGATCTCATTTTGATTCACACCACAGCATGTCTTAAAACTGTCATCACCCTTTCATTTAAATCTTGCCCCGTTGCTGGTATTTCTGGAGCGCTGAATTAATGTCTTTTCACCGGAGCCCTGTCCGGAGAACAGACACAAAACTACACAGACAGAAATGTTTAGTGGATAAGGAGTGGGAAGAGGGTTTCTTGGCTCCAGTCCATCGGATCGGGAGGAGGTGCATGGAGGTGGGAGAAATTCTTTGGAAATGTAAGCAAACTTGTAGCCAGCTGATATCCAAAGGCACACCTCCCCCTCTGTGATATCAATCTAGGTAGCTACAGCCACGCTTGATTGGGATAATTTATGTATTCATGAGTTCAAGATGAAGCAACAAACATAGTTCAAGTTTTTAACATTGCATTTTGACACGGAGACAAAAGAGCAATTCAGACACGGGCTGTGAGTCATGACCAGGAAAAAAAATCATCGTCATTTCAGGGAGTTTTTTAAAAAAACCACCAGGAACCGTTGGTGCTCATGTGGCTTATGACGTGGGAATAGGTCGATGATTATCTTGTCTGTGTTAGCCGTTAGCTTGGATAAAAAAAAAAAGGCCTCCATGTGATTGTATCCCTAAAAATAGATGATTTGTGCGTCTAGAAGCCACCGGGTAAAAGTAGCCCGGCACAACGTCTCGCAAACGATTTGAAAAACTAGGGAATCGTTTCCAACATGGACCGGCTGACTGAACATGCAAATGTTAGTGTAGCATCTTCGAAGATGAGAGGTTGAAGCCGCAAAGCCCTGTAAGAGCTCCGTCAGAGAGACATGGTAATTGCTAACTTCCTTGGACATTTCCACAAGCAGAGGAGTCTTGGAAATGTTCTCTGCTTTCCTTTATGGCACTTTCTCATGTATCTGTGTCTCCTTCTTCCCACACATGCACACGCACTGCATGCCGAGGAGTAATCTGATGGGCAGAGCTGTACCCAGATGGTTTGATTCATATTCCTGCTGTTAGTAGCTGATGTTAAACAGGTGCTACCTGACCTTCATTCCATTGCTGCTCCGCGTTCATTCCCTCCGCCGTGTTTCCCCTGCCTAAAATCACAGTGTATCATGTGCTCCTTCATGCCTGGCTACTTTTACTCACTTAACAATGAAGTGTGGTAATTGCTGCACGGCAAGTTGACTCTCAGTTTGACTCTTTACTTTGCCAGTGTTTTAATCAGAAGCCAGTCACTGTGTTGTCTAAACTCGGCCTGAAGCCATTGTCTACCAGACTGCATTTTGGTGCCTCCAGCTATTATGTTCTGTTAATGAGATCCTCTTTCCACTGTGGTAAACAGCACGGTTTTGCACCTACCAATGTAGACTTGTTAATGTGGATCCAAAGAGGAAAAAAAAGAAGCTCTATAGGGTTTGTGGGCGCAGGCATACCGAGGCGTGTGCCCGTTTTGCCTAATGACCCATGGTGTGATGATTGTTTGTCTTTCTCTCGAAGGGAAACGATTGATTGGGAAAATATTTTTACTGGAAGGAAATCTGATTAAAATTCAAAGACCCAAGTATTTGTCTCTGTCCTGAGCTCTTCATGCTGTACAAATCAAGACGTATCCTTATCTAACCTACGCTGATACGATTCAAAGCGGTGCTAAAAAAAAATCCTTCCTCGTTTAATTAGTGGGCTTGCGGGAAAGCTGATACCCTCTATTTATTTGGCCCAACACGGCAGTTCCGGTTAAGACAGATGAAACACGCTCCTGCCATCGGTCTCTTCTTTGGTGATGGCCTGTGAAGTGTTTAATTATGTCAGAAATTTATGTTCTGAGAAAGTGGATCATTCAGATGATCCCAGGCCTGAGTAAACATCCAATGCAACAACCTCTCCCATTTCACACACATGCAAACTAGCTTCCTTCTTCATGTGATTCCATGCATACTGGAAAATCACGTGGGAATGAACTGCCTGCATACGATATAAAGTATTTTTACAGCAGCATTTACGACATCTAAAGTCACCAATTAAGGGTTTAAGCTCCTTCCTGTTTAATTCATAGATAGTCCTAAACCACTTTGGTGTGAAAAAGCCGTTAATCCCACCTCAGGGTCTGAAATAGCGTTAGTTATCTTTCTCCCTGCTGAATGGAGAGATGCACAAAGAGAAAATGGGAAGGTGGTAATCCAAGCTTTGAGCCTGTGTGGCTGGTTAGCGTGCCGACTGTGAGAGGCCTAGATTGCGTCCTGTGTTTCCCGTGGCTCGGAGAAAAGAGTCAATTCTCTTTGGCAGTGTCACATGTCACTGGATCCCATCGCTGCTCTGGTTACCTGTGCACACCTAGGGGGGGTAATTTATTTTATTTTTTTATTTTTTTTTTCAAGCAAATAGAAGCAATGTAAAATAAAAAATTAAATGTATGTATATATTTGGTTATTTTTGCATGCCGCAAATGATTTCTGTTGCATTAGCCAATCATGCTTTTCCTCACCCTGTGTGTCGGAGGAGGCTGGGATAAGGTGACCAGAGAGGATGCTCTGGGATAAAGTGACACAAAGCAGCAGGTGTGGGAAGAAATGGTTCAGCCTATTCTGCCCAAGCTCTGACATTTCCCAAGGTAACCATCAATAGCTTGGATTTCCAACCGTCTACTTGACCTGTGTGTGCGCTGATATTGTCTGCGAGTGGGAGAGAGACACGCGGGGGTGGGGGCGAGGGGGTGGACGGGTGAGGATAAAGTTTGCAGAATATGGGCAGCGGGGTGGGAAGCATGCAGCGTGTTGCGCTCCTGACTATGAACACATGCAGGTTCACTTGCAGAATACGTTTTATTACATTAACTCCATATGCAAATAGTGATAGTCAGTGCTGCGGAGTCACTTCTTACAGCTAATAGAGATCCTAAAATGTGACGTTTACTCGAATGTGGGTATATAAAACCATCTAAAGCTCTTCAATATAGTCATATACCTCATTTGTCAAAGTTGCTTTTAATAAAGTTGGTTTATGCGCATTTCTTGGTTGAGACTCAACTCTATTGTCTTAACTTTTCCTCAGAGTCGACAAACACACACACACACACACAAAAAGGAAAATTACATGTCGTGCCTGTCTTGCATTTACTCTTCCATAACTGCAGTCGCACTGACAAAGCATAAAGCAGATGTAACGTGCAGAGGCTTGTGTCGGAGTCGCCTGACAGTCATTATTTAGCTTATATTTCACTTAATATAGCTCCTTTTTTTTTTACTGGTATAGTATATTAGCAGCTTGTGGTTTGAGGATACATACGTTCGCAAAGGCTTTGAAGAGTGCTCTCCTCTCTGATGTGTGTTAAGCTGTTTGGTTCGGCTTGTACCCCCTCTGGCCTGTAATTAGAAATCTGGTACAGTCTTCACAACAAAACACCGGCTTGTTCGTTCTCTGTGAGAAATCTGCTCCCATTTCTCACTCTGGTCACCGGGCCGTGCTTTCTACTGACGATTTCTCGTAGTTTTAACTCAAATAATGTTACTCCTTCATCTTAGGTCCGTGGAATTCATGAAGACGAAACCCCGGGGAGATAAACAAATACTCAGTTTCCTACGAATTCCTTCTTAACTGCTCCTCTGTGCCACATCATGATTTTATCTTTATTATTTCTTGCTTTCCTCTCCTCTGTGTGTGCCTTGCTCCACGGCAGGCTGAGAGCGGGGTTGCTGTGATATATTGCTTTGTTTACGTATCATCTGATCCCGCTTAAGTAAATGCATCATCACTATGGGAAATCCTAGTAAATGTCCCAGAAGGTACGCTGACATCAACGGACGAGTTTATACGAGGGTAAAATGCACTTAGGAGGAGAAAAAAAAAAGGGGGAGTGAGGCAAGAGAGAGAAACAGTTTGGATGCAAAATGTCACATCTGTTCCTCGATGATGCAACGGAGTTGGGGTTGCAGCTCGGCGTAGCGGGAGCTTTATGGTTTTAGTGAAACGGAGAAAACCCCTTCAAGCTGGGGTTGCACATCAAGGTCGGGTACCGACATGTTTTATACAAACCTGAAGGGGTTGTCATACCTTGAAAATTGCACATGAATCATCAACAATACAAAGGCATGCTCCCTTTATTGAACACACCCTTCGCTACGCAGTGAGGAAAGCCCTTTGTGTAATATTATTGATATAAAGCATGCTGCTATGCATTTACACGCACGGAACAAGAGTGACGCCGTTGTGACATGGCGCGATGCCCAGCAGCTCCGGATCCGCACTTCAGACCCGGTGCCAAAAAAGAAGACTCCCCACGCCTTGATCTGGTCTGAGTCAGCAGAGCACGCAGGGATGGTGCCCTGCAGATTTAGTTCATGTTTGTTTGAGCAGGGAAGCGCAGACACACGGCGGAGGGGTTGGAGACATAATTTTATACACAAGAAATGCACGAGCTCAGCTGTATTTTGGGCAACTTTAATGACACAGTAAGCGAGACGGAGTAAAAAGGTACTTAGGAGGTAATTACATAATCATAGAAAAGTATGGGGTTCGGTTCTATTGTACCACGATACAACACAAGTGATTTCATCTTTCCTCACATATTATTTAAAATGAAAATAATCTGGTTTGCCAGCTCCGAGCAAAAGTGTGAAATTCCAAATCTTTTACAGGTAAAAATAAATATATCTAGCTGGATTCTAGTTTTATACTTTGGGATTTCTTTCTAAATGCTGGCAACGAGACGGATCTGGTTAAATATTCCTGGTTGAATGTCAATATCACACATTCGAGGGCCCTATTAAATTTAATTATCACATTACAAACAGCCTTGTCTCTGTCACAAGCGGCCGGACCCCGGGTTTGTTGCTCTCCCTTCGTCAAAGTTGGAAACATTGACACTCTCATAATTTTATTACGGTATTTATTGCGCCCGCGGAGACGTACATTATATGTCGCCTGTGTTTCGGGGGCCGAATTTGGCTCATTTCAAACAGCTGCTCCGTTTCTCGCATGCAACACAAGGCTGATGTATTTCATGTGATGTTTCATAGCATTGTTTGGAGATATGAAATTTCAGGCGGTCGCATGCTGGAATAGTTCACGGAAAATGACTGCTCAGGGTGTGTTACTCGGTTCATTGGTAATTTATGGACATACTGAGCGCATAACACTTCAGCTGTTCCGTGTTTATTGATGGATATCTGGATTGTAGAGTTTGATCAGCGGAGATGTGTGTTTACACAGCGAGACGGCAATCACATATGAAATTATCAGGACATTAATAAGACAAATATGCTTTTGCAAGCTGTTAGAAGCTATTATGGCAATTTCACAACGTGAGACCGGTCCAACTGCAGCAACGCAAAGCAATGCCTTGTTGTTATTAAAGCGGCGCGCTCGGCCTATCTAGAGATACGGGTCAGAGGTAAAGGTTGTTGGTCATAACTTTAGAAAGAATTCATTAGACGGACGCCATCCACATGCAAAGCTGACAGTTGATCGCTAGTGGACATTCCAGGCTCTGGTTGCCTTGGTAACCCCCTTGCATGTTTCCCACCCCAAATATTTTTCAGAGTGAAACAAGCAAAACAGAAAAAGATCGCTAGAGTCTGGAGAGGGCTAGCTCTTCTTGACGTCACACCTCTCCATTTCAAAATGCCAACGATCCCGCTACGCGATGTGGGTTCACCCAAACCCTCCAAGCTCACTATTTGGTGAATGAGTTTCATGGAAGGAACCAGAGTTGCAGACGATGCCTCCCTGCTGAGATTAGATCGACCTGGTACTCTTAAAACTTTATGTCGCCTAAGTGTTTTTCTTCTATTGTCGCCGCAACTCTCTGAATTTCATTAATAAATCCCATGATGTCATGTCGCCACGTTGGTCCCAGTTGCTTCCTGTCCATACATCCCTCAGTTATGAAAACAATTCATAGAAATTTATCCCAAATCCAATAAAATAAAATAAGGAATGATGACATATGTAAATGGGGGTGGCACTGTGGAGAGGTGGTTAGCACTAATGCCTCTCAGCATGAAGGTCCCAGGTCTTTGGGGCCTTTCTGTGTGGAGTTTGCATGTTCTCCCTGTGTCTCCCTGTGTCCGGTTTCCTCCCACCATCCAAAGACATGCTCATTAGGTTAATTGGTGATTCTAAATTGGCCGTAGGTGTGCATGTGAGTGTGAATGGTCGTCTGTCTCTGTGTTAGCCTTGAGCTAGCCTGGAGACCTGTCCAGAATGTACCCCGCCTCTCGCCCGATGACAGCTGGGACAGGCTCCAGCCCCCCTGCAACCTTTCACAGGACAAGCAGTTATAGAAGATAAATGAATGAAGAATAAAAAAAATAAAACAAAACAAAATGAAGTAGCCGCTTAGCTTCAAGAAGACCTCAAGCGAATCCTCCAGTTGTCCTCCTTTCAGCTCTGTTTAACATATATCTAACTATATGAAGCTTCACAGGCAAGGTAATATGCAAAAGACCAACTTCAGCTACACTTTTCTTAAACAAACATGGATGTTAACTTCACTAGTTTGACTGCAAGGTGGTCAGTTTTGAAATAATAGGCTGATTCACCTTCAGTCATAAAGGATTAAATTAGCTTAGCTTAGTAAGACAGGAAATGGGGAAACACCTAGCTTGGCTTTGTCTGAAGGTAATAAAATGTGTGTACCAACACGCTAAGGCTTACTGATTAACAGTTAATATCTGATTGTTTCATCCATACTATAACCAAAGCATAAAACTGTCATTTGAGGTTCTGCAGGCCTTTTACAGTCTTTATGCTAAGTTTAAGCTAAACAGCTTCTGGCTGCGGCTTTATATTTAACAAACCTGACGGCTGACAGGAAAGCAAACAAATGCATAGCCATAAAACGAATGAAGGACACATTCTTCATAATTTAACACTTCTTCAGATCAATCAGATGCGGCATTCACATGTTTAGGTGTTTATTCAGCGTCTTCAGTTGACTTTACGCTAGGGGAGGAGACAGGTGACCTTATTTTATTTTACTGTGCTGGGAAAGTGCTGAGGTTCCATAACACCGTTTGGAAATAACCTGCTTTGAGCAATTAAAAGGCATTTTATGAACATCACCTGCACCGCCTGCGCCGTGACCTTGTGCTTCGCCCTTTTTTTCCGGTTGACGTTTGTTGCGTTTTATAAGCGGACAGGTGGTGGAAGCACCTCGGGAGCATCAAATCTAAAAACAGCATTCAGAAGGACTGAGGAGTTGGCGTGAGTTAACAAACTCACAGTTACTAGTTCATTTTTTCAGTCCAAAGGCCACCACGGTAAAACTATGCCTATTTAGCATTCTTAGCCTTTATGAGTAGTGTTTAAACTTCTAAATGAAGACTTAAAAATGTCCTTATTTGTGTGCATTGTAGTATATACACCACTTACTACTATGTATGCTCAGAAAGTGTTACCTGCAGTAATATAAGCAACAAAAGCGCTGAGACACATCAGCTGTATGGCTAAAAGTCTGCAATAAAATCTGTGTAACTGAGGTTAAATGATATATATTTGACTATTTTTCATTTCTAGATGTTTAATCATCTGTCACGAGCTGTTTCTCAGTTAAATTCTGCTCATGGAAGCCTTCGTTATTAAGTCAGATGTTTCAGATGTTTCAGATGTTTCAATCTGACAAATATGTTTTCGTCCGATTGCAAAACATGAGGGAGAACAGCTATTCCAGTTATCACTTGATGTGGCGTCGTATGATGTACTGGAGATTTTGGTCACATCCCAAACCTGATTTGTCATTTGGCCGCATATTTTTTGCCTTATATCACGTTGCTGCTCTGTAATGCATCCAAGTGTCTGAGGTCAGAGAGATAGAGCGAGATCGTGAACAAGAGGAAGGAGAGAAACAGATGCTCCCTCAGGAGGAGGGTTGAGCTGCCACCTCCTCTCTCTCTTCACTCCCCCTCCATTTAATTCTAAGAGCATATGGACACTAAAGAAAGACCGCGGGACGTGCCGGGGAGGATAAACAAAGAGAAAGTGAAGGGAGAACAAACGCAGGAAGAAAGGCGAATTCGCAGCTGAAGGAATGAGGAAGAGACACGTGCTAAAATACAAAGGGAAAGAGGCTTGAAAGGGACATTTTAAATAAACATTTTTTTTTCTGAAATTAAAGCTGGAATGAGAATGAATTATGGAAAATAGTGAGCATAGCAATGAGGCAGCAGGCAGCTCGCCTGCTGAGGCAGGGTGCGGTGAGGATATCCTTGACTTAGTTTGCACCCTTTTCTGGCCTGAATCTAATCACTGTCAAGCTGCAGAAAGTCTCTGAGGCTTATCGGTTTAATAAAACCATGTGCTTTGATTGGGTGATTGAACATTTAGTTTACAATGACACTTTTGCTTCGCTGAATGATCAGGGGATGTGTGGATTTCTGGACATCCCCTCTCATAAGTTGTCTTAAATCCTTCTTGGTCATATTTGCTGCAAATTTAAAGCCAAGTAATTGAGAATGATGGCTTTTCAGGGAAATTTATGTCTTGTGACCGAAAGGAATACACATGAGTGAAGATGAATCACGCTGACTGACTCTCAGTCCACCCAACATGTGTTTGGCTGAGAGGCTATAAAAACTGGAGACAATATTTGTTTGCATGTACCACGTTTATGCAAGTCATTTGTCACATGCCGCAGTTTTCCAGTAACTTCCTAGAGTACGGAATTCGCTTTGCATAAATATTGCAATTGCAACACCTGCTGCAGCTGGGGGGACGCAGTCTGCGATCTCAGCTGGAGCCATAAAATTATTTCATGTGTATAAGACAGCTGGAGTCACTTTTCACTAATGATTAAGAAAACCAACCCAAATCCAACCTGGAGGTATCACTCTGTAGGGCCCAGGCGTGAAATTGTTATTGACTGACTCTATACAACACACGAAACACTACTTCTTCAATTTTGCTTTCAATCCTGCATAACGCGCTGTTATGCTTAATAAAATAACCATGGTCATAAAAGTATGGCAACAGAAGAGACCAACGCTGTGTTATGTTTCACGTGAAGTAATTTCCCCGAGTTTGATACCGCAGCGCCTTGCCCTGAGTGTCACCTTCAGTTTGCTTACCAAACGCAGCAGGAAGTATGCAGTCATAAAATCCTGCTTGAGGTTTATTTAATTTTATCACAATAATCAATTAGGGTTTTATGACCCTGGAAGGGGAATAAAATGGAACACATATCTTTATAGCTTGAGGATGTGATGAGAATTAAAAAAAACTTTGCTGTGTTTGCAAGAAAGAAAATATGCGGTATTAATAGACATATTTGAATCTTTCCTTATGGTTCACTTGTTTCTGAAGGGCATATGGTTGCTTTCTGATGCTGCAAATTTGCATTTTTGACATTAATGCGTTGATATTTGGGGGATGCAATGTTCAGGAGCAATAGTGGAATATCAAAATACCAACGCAGCGTTTGAAGCGCAAGTAAAAGTGCTTTGTGCAGTTTTGTCCGAGCCACGGTAGCGATGGGATTCATGGGAGTAAATCTACTCACAATGAATCAGTGTCAGGGCCGTTTGAGAGCTACATATGTTTGGCTGCTCTTTGAATTCTTTTGTTTTGTTTGCATAAGACTCCAGTGTCAAGGGAAAGACGAGAGATCTGGATTAAACGTTAAAGGTCCTCAAAATATAAATCTTCCACTTGAGCACATGCAGTTGACGATTGTGACTGTTAAATAATACATGTGAATGCTTTTCATTGTAATTCTTAACTTTTAGATGATTTAATTGTGTAGATTTCACTCACCCCGAGAAAATACTTTTATTAGAAGTTTTCTTTTGCAGAGCTATGGTATTCCACATATTCACATGATGCCTAAAAATGAGGCTAGGGAGGACGCCCCCGTCCAGTGTGCTGTGATTGGTCAGCTCCAATGGGGTTTGCAGAATCAGCCCATTATACGCTCGAGCCAAGACTTGAATCCGAATCTGAGACACTCGGGAGGAAGAAGGGACGTGGAAAAAGTCGAGAAATCCTTTAATTGGATGAAATATTTGTATATACATGCATGTGCAAGGCGACTAATCAATATTTTCTGTTAATTGTTTTCCAGAAAAATCCCATAAATGCATCAGTGTTGGGCCAGGTACTGGTGTATGGAAGACGAATCAGACAAAACCACTTATTTTAGACTTATTAGTCTTTAAGTCATGTTCGTGTAAGAACTCCTCTGGCTTGTTCTGGCTTCTCAATCAAAACCTTTGCCGTTGCTCATTACACCCCAGATGTTGCCTCATGTGGTACTGATGAGCTCATTTCACTGGCCAAGTGACAACTCAAGCCCCTTCTCACTCACAACAAAACGGCATCTCCAGTGATTGCCTCGGGTCGGCCTAAGTATTATTTGTCAGATGAGACTTTTTAACCTTTGACCTTGGCAGTGATATTACAAGAGCAGCATACATTCATTTCACAAGAGGTATGGCTCCTCTGAGCTGCCTCAAGGTGACGCATGGAGCCAAGAATGTGCTGATTTCAGATGTGGCGAATGGCAACCATGATGATTGTCAAATTGTTACAGTGTTGTTATTGAAACCATGTTTCGCTCAGCAGGAGAGTCTCTATCCATTTTTAAGAAGACCAGTGAACCACAGCAAAAGTCACTATGAATAATTAGTAGATCTGATTTAAAAGCTGGTGTTGAGTCAGATCAACACTTGGATCAAGCAACAGTGGCGTGTGATCGGGGGAATGATTGATTCCTCTGATGACTGGCTGCTCTATTTCAGCTTTTAATCAGTTTTTTTGGAAGGGGCCGCGGCATTTCACACTGTAAATGATCTTTTACTCGGTATGGGATGTGATGTTTTCTGAAGTTTCCTGTTCAAAATGTCGACACGGTTCCTTTAAAGAAAAAAACAGAAAAACTAAACATAGCGTACCAAATACTCTCCTGCGTGAAATCTGCTTTTATTTTTAAAGCTCAATGATTGATTCAGCAACGCAAAAAACAAATGACGCTGCACGTTAAGATAAAGCAACATTTAAACAATTGTTTTTTATGCATTAATTAACTACAAACCCAGCAGGGACTTTATGTTGGCTTACAATTATATTTGTGCTGTCTGGACTTTGGTATTTTACCAGGATTAATAGCAGGAGTTTGTCAAATTCCTGTGGTTAAAGCCCTCAGAGAAAATCATTGTTTGCAAATGCTATTTTATTTAGCAAGAGACATTGCGTCTTGTGTAGTATAACCAGTGTAGATGGAGCGGATTGCACTGAAATTATTGCAGCTTATTAGGAATTAGGAATGTTTTCCTCAAAAGGCAATAAATCATTTTCACAATCTTACTGGACAACTTATTTTATAAAAGTCATAATGAATCTTTGTTATATCAACATTGTTGCAGGCTTTCAAAGGATTCCTCTGGGAACAGTCTGACTGGCCACCATCAATCTTTCTGTGTTGAGGGGGAAAAAATTGGAGGTGGTTAGCACATTATATCATTATAGTAATCATAACTTCACTGAGGCAGAGTGTTTGTGGGCAACTCACAGATCCTATAAAAGTGTTTTCAATAGAAGCCCCAAACATCTAGTCAGTGTTCTGCTATTATTAATTCCATTATAATTACTGTGTACTGACTCTACACCGCAGCTAAATCCTGCAGGTTTTTATCCGAAAAAATTTAGATTACGCAAGTTAAATGGTCTTGTTTACACTCTATGCAGGTATATATATATATATTTGCGAGTGTGTGCACTTCCAGTATGTGCACTATATAAGTTGTTCAACTGTGGAATCTAATGAAATGCTCTGGTCTTACTGGAAAGCGATTTGTTTTTCTAATAATCGTCAATTTAATACCATTCTGAGTTTGTATTCCTGCAATTTTTAGAGACAAATAAAAATAAAACAAGAATATTACATTAAGTATGACGGCATTGTGTATTCAGAAGAGAACAACAGTGTGGTATTGAAACAGCGTTCTTGCAGATATTAATTGACGAAATGACTATTAATTTGATGCAATTGCAGCATGTTGAGTAAATACACTGCAAGTTTCTAATGTTCCAGTTTTATGTCATATTGCTAATCCTTTTTGTGCTCACTCTCTGTGAACATGGACGTTTACAGCTTTTAGTTCTAACAAGAGGGTTTTCATGATTGAAGCAACAGGAAGTAGTCTACAGTCATGCTAGTGTCTCTGTGAAGCTTAAAGAAAAGGCATAGCTGTGTTTGGTGCTATGTGCTAATCAGCAACACATGTGCCAACACTTCTTCCAGCGGAACACGTGAGCTCATGGTTACGATATTGAGAAGTCGTGCACACACAATGCTCGCCGTTCTAGTGGTGATATCAGCCGTACTTCGTGAGGACTCCTCTGCTAGGCTACTGCTGCGACTAGTAGCCACCGAGGCTAGCGGTTATCAAGCTAATGACCGGGTTACGAAACGCAAAGGCATAGTGACAATATGAGGCCATGAAAAATACTAACTAGTGAACTCGTACCATACTTGTAAACACAATAAACATGTCTAAATTTGATAGGAAGCATGACATGTTGATGCTTAGCTTACTATAGGCTACCACGGATCAAGATGTCTGTGAAGGTTCTCAGTAATTCAGGTCATGATATATCCAAAAAAGAGTTTCTTGAAGATGTTTCACCTCTAATCCAAACAGCTTCTTCAGCAATGTCTTCAGAAAAGTGTAATTCAAGTCCTCTTGCCCTTGTTTCAAGCACAAAGACGTGTTAGTGTGCCGTTTTTGCTAAGTAGCACTAAACCTAAAGTAGACCTCTATTTGGAGGGTGGTTAGGTACAAGTGCGTTGAGTCTTAAAACAAAGTATAGGACTATAATAACTTTACTTTGCCACCCACAGAGCCTCACTTCTAGCATGGCTAAAAATAAAATGCTTGACAGCAGAGCAATGTCTCTGCTTTTTTCTATGAATTAAGACCACAAACACTGCCAAAGCTTCACAGCAAACTATTAACAGTGAACCCTAAAACCTGGGCACGCACTTCCTTCAAAGCCATGTGTTGGTTTACTATTCAACGCCAAAATAAAGCATCGCACTTAAACACAAAAGAATTCAAAAAGAACAGAGCACGGAAGAACAATTTTAAATGCATACGCTAAAACAATACAACCCAGGGGAGGTCAGATTATTTACTTATCTTAATGTTGTATAATCTTGATGAAAACCTGATGCAATATGTAAATATCTTTGCACCATAACGGATTTGCATACTGTAGTTTCTCTTGTCTACCTTATTCAGTTCTAAAAAGCAGCATTTGTGCGTTAGACTTTCCATTAGGCTTAAGACTGGCTGGAAATATATTGTCAGGGACTGAGATAAGTTACTGTACACCATAGCTGGAAACCAAATGATCAAAGAGCTCTTTTTCTACTCCAAAATGAAGGAACCAAGTTGTTACAAACTGCTTTAAGAAAAAAAAAAAAAGAAAGAGAAAAGAAAAGCTAGTTGGGGAGCCAATTTGCTGCAAGCATTTGCCCAGATTTTTTCTCTGTAAGAACACAACTTTTCATCCAGTTAAAATACATGTATCAAGTTAAAAGATATAGTTAAGCATATAAATTTAGAGAAACCAAGGTCTAAAAGGTGAATCATTAAAATCACGGCCTAAAACTGGATAAAAGGTTCATTTAAAGGAACTTTCTGATGGGCCAACTACAACATAATTGTAGCACCACTGCTGAGAAACACTCAATTATCAGCTACGCCTAATAGTAGTAAAGGGACACTTCATACTCAGTATATTTGCTCATAATATCTGGCCGTTACTTATCTTGAAGTAAATTAAAACTCAAAACGAACCAATAGATACCACTTTTTGGAAGAATTTACAGTTATTTCCTTATTAACTAACCACAGAGAACAGTTTAGTACGTAAACAGTCCCACTAGCTGCTCCACTCCAACAGTGGATACATGGTGCTAATGATGTGCACATGATCCAATAAAGTGAAATGAGCGCAACTCAGAAATTGGGATGATTGTTGACATAAATCATGTGGAGATTATTCTCCAGCAGCAAAAATTATAGCGTTAGGGTTAAGAATATGTGGTTTAGGCAAATAAAACAATTTGATTCGGATTACATTTAGGGTTGAGAAACTGTATCTTTGGTTAAAGTGAGGATTTAGTAAGAGGTATGTTGTCAAAAGCTCAAACTTCACTCACAGTAGAATTAGAGCCAGGTCACCAGAGTTTAAGGCCACATATCCAGCCATCCTCCATCCACCAGCCCAAACCACAACATCCTCACTTTCCGCCACGTTAGTTCGCTGTGAAAACCGCTGGCTGTTTCCTTCACATGAGCCCATTGCGGTGGGAAATACACAGCTGTCACTTTTCATGAATGTATTTGCATTGTAAAACGCTCCGTGCTCACGTCACAAACATTTTGAGAAGAGCGCTCGCTGAAACGCGTGAAAGTCCAAATAAAAAAAGTGTCATTTAACAGTGAATAAGGAACAGCACATCTCAGATTGCAAAAATTACACTCTCCCCCTCCTCCCAAACGTTTCTCTGTGCCTCTCTGTTACAAAGTTCCTAATTAGAGCCAGATATGAGCTGCCAAATTCTTCTCAATGGTTTACTGAGCGCTGATGTCAGAGATGCGGCGGAGGTGAAAGTTGAAGCCAATGATTCAGTTCGCCTGTTGGAGTACGACGACCGTAATGCGAAATATGGCTCTAACTCATGTTCCCTATTTGTTTTTGACAGTGTGCCGTGCTTTGCGCAAAGTTTAAAAAGTCAGTTTAAATCTACGCGACCACTCATTTATTTAGATTCATTGTTCTGAACCGAAAACTTAATAAAAATCCAATTAACTTGTAGCCTTTTAGTATTTGAACACTCTTAGCCCAACTGGAATAAATCAGCTCGAAATAATTACCTTTTACTAACTGAGTTTGCGTCGTGAACTTGCCAAGATGGATGATATTGACTTTTACAACGTGTTCCTATACATTTAAATACCGCATTTCCACTCTTCTGACAGCGTTTGTTTACGATAAAACCTCACACATGTGAAAGTTTTGACGTATATGTTGGGAGATCAAGCACAAAGAGGCTGGTATTCTTTTGTGGCGCATTCCCTGATTAAACTGCCACGAAGACTAATAAGATCAGATTTTTATTAGTGTTGTCTTTGGGCCACAACTGGTTTAGATTTTGGGGAGGTCAGGGGTCATCATACATCTTAATAAGCCAATAATAAGTATCAGCATGAACTCTCACCTCCATCATCTCGAGCCTATTGCTCCAGACGTCGGGATAGAACCTCCAGTGTTTTTTCTCATTAAATTATACTCCGTTAAACTTCCTTGTTTGCATTCACGGCAACATCTTTGTGTTGTCTTTACTCCATTAAGTCCACACTCATATACGTGGCTGAACTATTTCTGAAAAGGAACTCATTTCGGCTGAAGTAGCTTTTTGTTTGGGCAACTTGGGCAAGGAATGAATTCAGGCCGTGGGTGTGAATCTGGCTTGCATACCATCCAAATAATTACCCTGTTTAATTTTTCTTAGAAAAGAGCTCTTTTTATTTTGCTAAAGGGTGACGATCATGACAGAAAATATGAATTACACGAACAGCGTGGCGCATTTATGAGGCCGGGGTTGCGCCGGGCGGAAGGGACGGCGCAAACATGACACCCTCAGGAGAGATAACTTGGACGGACCCCCCAGACGTCTGTGTGCTCAGCAAATGTGATTAGGGGTCAATTAGGAGAGGAACATTTTGACACATGTCTTATATTTGGTGTGAGAAGAATCAGATATCATCGGCAGAGGAAGGTGGAGATTGTGTGGAAGATATTCAATACAATGGGTGATGTTAAAGTCAGCGAGGCGCATTCATGGCGTTCAAGAAAGAGTCTGGCTTTTAGCGCACTGGGCTCCCGCTGGAGACCATTTTTCACATTCTCATTGTTTGCAGCAAGGCTCTCTTAGAAAAAACAAAACTGCGCTTTTGATCCACTGCAGGACCAGGCTTTCATTTTCTTTGGGAGTCAGTCCACGGCACAACACATTCTGGTGAGAAAGTACACTTACAAGGCTGCCATGACCTCACATTTCTGCATGCGTACATAAAGTGGGTAATATGTCCAGGAGTCCTACGTCACTGGATAGCTCTGTGAAACCACTAAAGCGGAGCTGTAAGTCTTGTTTTGGTAAACACTCCTCTAGAAACCGCCCCGATCAGAATGTGGCTCGGCGGCTGCTGCCAGAATTAATATGCGGTTAATGACACGGCTTGGCAAGCTGCCCTGCTCGATTGATCCAACGTGGATTCTTCCAGTCCACTTTATTGCCCTAATGTAAAACATTCATCACTGGTGATTTCTGCCGTCCAACTCAGCTGAAAACTGTACGATCTATGCAGTATTTTCCCTCTGGAAGCCTCAGGCCTCTCTGGCAGAAACCGAATATTTCAGATCATCAGATTTGCATCAGATTTACATACCTTAGTCCTCTACACCCTTAAGTGAGTCAAAGGCTGTTGGCCAACGACTTAGTGCTAAGAAGGCTGTTTCAGTCCGGTAAGATGTCTTCTCAAGTGACTATTTTTATAGATTTCTGCTGGGCCAGGTGAGCTCAGAGAAATCCCCAAAACAGTAAAGAAATACAGCAACTCGCACACTATGCGGCCGGGTCACGAGCGTGTTGCTTTTGTGAATGGGAGCTATACATGAAACATCTGGAGATGATCTGTATAGAATGGCGGCGTGATGCAGGAAGGAGAGGGTACCCCCGCAAAAGCAGCACGGGCTGCTGCTGCTGCTCTGTTGGAAGCAATGTCACAGCCTTTGAGGTTAAAGGCCCATCTGTTTCTCTCTGTCTGTCTATATCTGTCTGTCTGTCCCTGGGATGGGCTCCAGGTGTGTTGTAACACTGCGGTTGTTTCCAGGAGATATACTCGGTGCACAGGCGCCAGAGTGCCGCGGTTCCTCGTGATAAGCTTTCACGAACAGTCGGTTCGAATGAGCCGGAGCCAGCCCCCGGCACCAAAAACTCAAGTTAACCGTCATTAAGGCAGCTTTGGGGCCGTGCTATTAACACTCTTGCATAATTTTGCACCTCTTTAAGAAACAATTTGGAACAGCCAGCGTACTTTATAAAACATCTATCTTCATTGGGAGCTGGCACGGGTGAAGGCCCTGATAAATGAGGTCATCATTTAGATTAGAGTGGCTTCGATGTCAAAAAAACAACATGATAAATTAAAGCCATCCCGGCTTGAATAAATACTTTGCTTTTCTTCTTCTTGTATTTATATGTTTAACTTAATTTTAAACCAAAATTTAAACTCAATTGCCTCATGCTCAACGTCTATTTGATGTCTTTTCCTCATTCGTTAACCCTTTCCATCTTTAGGGTCCCTCTAGGAGCTCTAAGCCGTACGTATCTGTTATTAATACAAACTGACGGCATGTTTAGAAAGTTGCCGAGCAGCATGACCAAACTGTGTGGCACCGTCTTTAGATAAGGTTGAATAACATCAGCGTTTAAAGACTTATCGTGGCGCGGTTTGGTGTTTACAAGGAGCCCAAGTGTTGTTCAGCTCCATTCACATTTGTGAAGTCGTTACTGATTGAATTTGAGAATGTTTTCACAGACACACTTGAGCTTAAAGACGGCAAGAACCAGTGAACACTGCCAATAATACCAATACCAAATTCCCGCTTCCCGCACTTGAACTTTTGAAGAGAGCACCAGACTCATGTCGGATGACAGCCGGGCGTTCTTTCATCCGCCCTACCTCTGGACCAGTGTTATCATTTCCAGTGAAATGAGATGAAGATTGTCACTCACGGTTGCACTATGACGCTTCTTTCATAAGTTTAAAAACAGTTTGCCATGTTCACTGAGAATAAATCCATAAAGAAAGCAATCAGGGTAACTATATAACACTGTAAACGCGTATCAGAAAGCGTATCAGTGGGGGAGGAGCACACTGGGGCAGCTATCAGTTTCCACCTTTTGGACACACTAGTAAACTATATCTGTAATGTCATTATAATGCTCATTATAAGTCCACATCAACAGTAAAGCCCATGGGAAAGAAAAACCTCAACCGCTGAGGTTTTCCACTGGGTCCCATGTTCTTTCTTTGTGCTGTCCTGCAGCTGCATCTGAAAAAGATAAGGTTTGCAAAGGTATTCAAGTCCATACAAGTTGTTTTACTCATGCTTTTGGTGCTCATATAGCACCAGATCATACTCCCCTATATAGTCCCTTATTTTTGAACCGCTCATCAGATTTTTGCACCACTTTTCCTGTCTTTGCTCCACCCTGCTGAACCACCTCACACCATTGACAGCTTCCGTCCTGTCCTGTCCCATCCCGTCCCGTCCCATCCCTTCCTGTCATGCCTTGCCTTTCCCTGTCACCCCAACCCATCCTGTCCTGTCCAGCCTCATCCATACCAAATCATTCCCCCGCTCTGAACGTTGCCTCTTTCTACTTTTGGTCGATGTTCTTTTTTTCTTTTTTTTGTGCTTGTCCCTCAGCTGCCTCACATTCCTCTCCCCTTTTCGTTTTTAATAAGCACTGTCACTGCAATATTTACCTCGCAGCCGACAAATTGAAAAACATGACGCGAATCGTGCCCAGAGAGCTCTTTAGAAGCAGGACAAAGTCAAAGAAAGTCAAGCTCCATCTCAGAGTCAGATTGTTTGAATTAGAGCAATTGCGTCTTTTAGCCTCCCCTCTGCTCCCTGCTGCGTGCACACACACACACACACACACACTCGCTCACACACGCACGCATGCATGCATGTGCAAAGGGTGAAGGAATTGTTACAATCCAGCTGCCTCCCATCCGAGGCTTGTCCACCGCTGCCAAAGAATGATGATGCTGATGATGAAGTTGCACTGGACAGCATGCCAGCGTTGGTCCCATGATGACATCACGAGCTGATGTCAAGCAGATGGGTGTGGTGATTAGACTAGCAGCTGAGAGGGGTATGTGCGTTTGTGTGTGTGTGTGCATGTTAGGGAAGGGTGAAAGTATGCAGTGTCCTCTGGGTTTTTTTTTTCTTCTGCAGTCAGTCAGAGTTTTGGACGGACGCTCGCTGTTACGTTTGTGCAGAGGAGGATAAGGATCGAGGAAGGGAAGACGAGCGAGGAAACGGAGGGGGAGGAGGGGGGGGAAAGGAGGAAAGATGAGCAGGAAGGAAAAAGTTTAAGATCTGTGATTTAGGGGTGGAAATGGCAGAAGAAACAGAGAGATAGCAGAAAACAAGAGTAATTTGTCTGCAGCCATTCATGCCGCGAGACCGTGTTTAAAGCCCAGATGAAATCCGATTTCCCCAGTTTTATGTTTTTACATACTCTACATCTTGCACATTACTTTAAAAACAATAACATTTTGCACCAGGGGGCAGGTTAAAGTTTTGAATCCAATCTAATTACCCCCCCCCCCGCTCCTATCCTTCAACATCAGCGCTCCACTGGCAGGGCTGATGCTGACTGATGGCAGGGTGTCTGCTCTAAATGTGCAGAAATAAATATCACTCCACGAGCTCTTTCACAATTCAATTGGCTCTTATTGCCACATTTCTGCTAGTCTCATCCTGCGTGTACACCCCGTAAGAGCCAATATCCACATGCTCACGGTGGCAGTGCCAGCTGTCTGATGTTTACCAAGTTTTCCATTTAAGTTGAGTGTGTTGGATCATAATTTTACAAGTTTTGCCCTTGTAAAAGAGAGGGCATCTTGAAATTCTGTTTAATCTGGCGTCACGGACGAACACGGATGTCTGCAGCAAATTTCCATGAAAATCCGTCCAATGCGCACCAACAGTGCTATCGCTGATGAATAAAAAAAATGAGAGAAATAAACACTGACACAGTTCTTTTGCTATTAGTGATAATGAGGATTAATTATGAGTTTAAATGGCCTTGCTTTTATATAGCGCTTTTCTACCTATTGGTACTCAAAGTGCTTTTACAGTCAGAGACACATCTACCCATTCACTCACACAAGCACGCACACATTCACGCACCAGTGCCACGCACAGGGAGCAACTGGGGGTTCAGTGTCTTGCTCAAGGACACTTCAACATGTGGCACATTCCGGGGACAGAACCGCTAACCTCTGGTTCGTGGACTACCCGCTAAACCTACTGAGCCACAGTCGCCCCCAGCGCTTTTGCCCTGTTGAAGTTCCTGGAAACCTGTGAACAAGCTGTTATCAGTAATTTAGCTGTCAGGAAACTGCATACATGTGAAAGCCCGTCTAATCTAATCAACAGAGTCTCTCAGCACAGACACCACAGCGCAGGAGAGGGCTTTCCTTCACCCCTCTTGTCCGGTCAACAAGGTAAACCTGTTGTAATTTCTTGGACTTTGTATGGCCTCCTTGTGGCAGTAAATTGCACGACAAACCTCCCACGCAGTCCACAAGCGATAAGAGTATATCAGCAGCTGTGGCTGCTCATAATTTGATATTGTGACAACACTGAAGGAGAAGCACCTTCATGTGGTTGAAATGCAACAATTATAGTAATGAGAAGGATAGGTGAAAATAGTAACGGGAGACTACCGGGTAGACAAACTTGTTTTCTCAAAAATAGAGGTAAGGACAATGAGTCCTTATCAGATAGCAGGGCTGCGATGAGTCATGTGTGGGTGAAAGTAGGTCAGCCCAGGAATGAGAGACACAGGTATTCAAGTGTGGGATGTTACCTTGGAGTTCAGCCACAGATCACAACCTCACCTGTGTACACCGATCAGCCACAACATTAAAACCACCTCCCTCATATTGTGTAGGTCTCCCTTGTGCCTCCAAAACTCTTCTGTTCTTACTCATCTGGGAATGAGCCCCCACGTGAATCAGGGCTGTTCCAGCACAGCTTGCAGATGCTCACTATATTTTGGGATCCAAAGAATTTCAGGACAAGGTATCTCAAGGTTATTTTCAAGCTAATCTTCAGCAGTCTTGTACAAGCCGCATTGTCCTGCCGGCGTTGGGGATGGTTGTTGCCATGGGGTGGGCGTACAACAACACTTAGGCGTGTCACATGTGTCTAAATATGTCTACATCAATGTTAGGATCAAAGGTTTCGTAGTAAAAGTGCACTGTAATGTGCTGACCAATGTTATTCACTGCACCTCACTGGTTTTAATGTTGTGGCTGATCAGTGTGTTTCTACGTTATAGGACATATATGGATAGCTTTGTGCATATTCATCCAACAGTAGGCTCTAAATTGGAGAGTTGGCACACTTTGAGGTTTGGATACAGTCATTTCTAGATAATTTTAACAAATGAGATATCAGTGTTGAAAATCTGAGATAAGAACATGGTGTGACAACAGAAAACACAGTTATCAGTGATCTGCTACCAGGTGTACAGAACAATTTTCACCTCTGAATGGAATTAATATCTCATTTCGTCAAAAATACTGATTTGATTGCAAAGAAGCCGTTGCTAACTTTAAAGAAGAAACTAAACAAAACAATTATGTTGGATATTATGAACAACACAATGTGATGAAATATTTTTGAAGGGTCGCTTTTTTTTTCTGCCTTAGCTGCCGGGCTGAGAGTACCACGACTATGACTGTTACATAATTTAGAGTTTGTTTTGCTGCTATGACGCAATTTCAAATATGGCCCCGCAAACCCAGGAGTTTAGTTTATAGACATGTAATTTACTTTTATAAGCCCAGCTTTAGTAGTTGGGAGTCAAAGATGAAGAAACAAAAATAAGTCTGCCAATGTTTGCACGGTTCACTGGAGAAACGCTACACTGCTGAACGATAAAAGATTATATGAGAGGACGTTGAAAACTCAGATCTTCAACGCAATTTAAAGTTATATATGACTGAATTCACAAAATAAAATGTACTAATGGCAAATACTGAAACCGATACGTTACAGTAAATATAGATTTACTGATACAGTGCAGTCTGTGAGTATTTGAACAGTGATATGACTCTAATTGTCTTGGCTGTACTCCAACACCTGAGATATGAAATAAAACAATGGCTGGGTTGAAGTGTTGACTCTCAACATTAAGGGTTGGGAGAACATTGGCGGATATTACAGGAATATTTACACACTATTAATACTCTATGACTATTCTTTTCACTTCCAATCAATGTGAGTTAATATACAACTGAAAATATGTATATATATATAGCATGAGCGTACAATACAGTACATTGTGACACATTTTTTTAATCTTATTTCCTGCAGATAAAAAGGGGAAAGTTACTTCACAATTAGTTTCGTTTCCATTTTTGTATTGTTAAAATGATCAGCATGGTTCTGTCAGCATGGCAGTGCCTGTCTCGTTTCTCCTCATTTCCAACTTTTATGCTAAGCTAACCGTCTGGTGGCTAATTACTGCACCTCCAGCAGCCAGATTTAATTAGCTTAGGACAAAAAACTAAAATAAGGAAAAACAAATGTGTTTATTACCATTGTGTTTATTACCATTTAACACTGGTTATGTTGTGGACTTAAACACATTTTGATTTTAACACAGACTAAACAGGCTAGTTGCTTACTTTGTGATAAATAAATACAACAACAAGAATGTTAAAATGTTGTTCAAGACTGGGTTGTATGTGTTAAAACTATTGTTTTTTTACAACTTGGATCTTATTTCTGGCATAAACGATACGATCGTTTACTCACCCATATAACTTTTGTGTCAGTTTTAGTCACATTTAGATCTGTGTATATCCATATAGTGGGAGTGAATGGGGTACCGAAGCACAGCCTGTAAATAACGCATTATCCGACGTGAAACTCGTTCATTTCACCAACATTTTGTGATGATACGCTAGTGCTAGTCCCCGCTAGTCCGAGTTAGCTGTTATCATCATCTGGGATCTGTAGATTGACCTACAGAGCCCAGATGATGTCATCTCTGAGCACCGCACGGACCCGTGACTGTCAGCTTGATCACCTGTAGTTTGCTACTTCTACTTTTTTTGCAACGTGGCTGAATATATTTTCCAATTTTGAGGTTGTGGACGAACCATAGAGTTTTGCAGCAGATAATGCGTTATTTAGAGACTGCACTTCAGTGCCTCAGTCACTCCCACTATATGGATATACGCGGATCTAAATATCTCCTGATTGACTACAAATGACACAGTACATGGATGAGTAAACGATCATATTTTATGCCAGAAATAAGGTCCAGGCTGTAAAAAAAGTAGTTCCCCATTAAGTTGTTTCCCTATTTCCTGTTTTTATCCTGGACAGTGTATTTGGACAGTGATATGACTCAGTGAGATGACTCTAATTGTTTTGGTGATTAAATACTTTTTTCAGCAAACTGACTTAACTAAGGACACAAAAATACAACAGGGGAAAACAGAAGACAAGCTATTTTTATGTATGGTAAATTTTGAGCTTTTACAGTGTAAACACACATGGTGCTTTGGACAAAGACAGACTAGCTGTTTACCTTTTTCCAATGTTTACGCTAAGCTAACCTGCAGCTAGAAGACTAGCTTAGCTTTGGGCATAAAAAAAAGAAAGGAAAAAGTACAAGAAAATTAAAGTTGTCACACTTTAACGGGGGTTGGTGTGCGGAGACAGTAGTGTGCTCAGACCACCAGTGGAAAAGCGATGGGTTTGAATTTTTAATCAAACATTTATTTGTTGGAAGCCAGCAATATAAAGCTACAATCTGACACCTGCCTGAGCTGGCCTTAAGACTCTTGTTACCATGTGAAGAGCCCGGCTAGCGTCTGTGTTTGTTTTACCATTTAACTTTAAACTGAATAACGACTAGCGACTGAGCATCAACGGCTGCTCTTTAAACTCATTTAAGCTATGCTAACCAGGTGGTAGCTCCAGATGTATATTTAGTGTAAACACATGCGACTCTTATCCGTCTTCTCATCAAGGAAAATAATATGTGTACTTTCCAAAACATTTAACTTTTTTCCTGTAAAGAGGTTTTTATCGTATTACCTATTCACATGGGGAACTCTAAGACTCTTGCTCTGACAGCTCAGACAGACAGGTAGTGAGGTCTGCAGTTGCTGATCGCTGGCCAGCAGGGTGTGGGTACACTTCCTGTGCCAGCATCGTGTCAAATCTCTGGCACAGCGCACCGGGTCCTATGGTGGGTGGAGGGATTATGTCTTGTCTGGTGATGACGTGCCCCGTCACGGCACAAGAATGAGGGAGGGGACGAGAAATTTGGAGTGGGCACAGGCGCTGTTTGAGATGTAAGAATCAGTGTGTGTACGTACTATGGATATCTGAGGCGTGTACGAAGGCGCTTGTCGTGTTCGTGTGCGCAGGCAGGGTGTGTGTGCATTCCTTTATTCCTTCTTGTGTGTGTGTGTGTGTGTGTGTGTGTATCTACAGCTGACACAAGCTTCCTGTTGTAGTAATTGTCTTTTTATAGCTCGACTGAGGCGCCCCTTGGCCTGTGGCAGACATGCACTTCAAAATCACCTGCTAGACAGTGAAGAAGTTCAGCATTTGACAGCAAAGGAAACTGAAAGAGAACGGACAAGACCAAGTGCTTTGAGGTGAATTCAGGAATGTCAAAATGTCACGGGGTCCTGAGGGAAGTCCGTAAAAAACACTTCAATCAGCCTGAAGTGGCAGCAACCGCTCAAGGCGTTGCATAACTTTTGCTTCATTTTGTTTCTCCTGAGCTGCACTTATCTGAATTGTGGCCCCCGTAAAACGAGCCCCGCATTGTTACTGGACAGAATAGTAACAAGATTAGACCTGGCTTGGCTTTGTGTGTGTGTAATAACTGCACGTCTGTGGCATTCATAACACAGGCCTGGGTCACAGTTAACAGAGAGAGAGAGAGAGACGACAAAATAAAGCAACGACAGCGCTCTTATCCAGCGTTCCCCTCCCTGCTCTTTTCCTTCCTGCGAAATCAGATCTGAGCTCTGGCCTGTCTCTCCACCCGGCCTCCCGAGAGGGCGAGGAGGGGGGTTCTGTCTGTCTTCAGAGCTTCCTCCCCGGCCTCACCAACATGGGTGGTGCTGGGATTGTTGCGTAACCGCGGCTTGATAGCACAATGTTATGAGGTCATCGTCCTTTGACCGACATTATGCCTGCTTACCTCTCTCCAGCCGGGCTCAAGCTCCAGCCTGTTCCTTCCTTTCCCCGAGTGGATCCTGTGATGTAGTGAAAGTAGGTCTGAGTCTGAGGTTACGTCAGGCTCATGCTACAATGGGTGCACGTATATATGGGTGTGGAAATGATAACATTATGTCATAATTTAAACACATGAAAAATAAAAGAGTTGTTGATGAATGGGAGATTAGGAATGGCATAAAGGTAGCTGGACCAACAAGCATGGTCACTTGGTCACCAGGCAGGAATGACGCCAGGATTAAACTCATCTGTCATTAGCCTGCTAAACTTGCTAAAACAGTTTCTAGACAGGCGGTATTTTCTCAAGGCAGAAGCAGTGAAATATTTTATATTTTTCACAGTTGGTACAGATATTCTCACGTCTCTTGACATTTCTCTTGCACTATGCTTTTTTTTTTGCTTCTTAGGTAAATCACACGAGTTAATCAATGGGCCATGAATCAATTCCTACAAGCGTTCATGCTGTTTCTTGGGATTAAATGAAAATAGAGGGCACTGTGGCCATAAATGTGTGTTTTGAAACACAAATATGTCCATAAACACGCTTTTTGAAAGTGCATCCAAGCGCATAATCAAACAACAAAGACGCAGAAAAGAAAAACAGAAAAAAACAGCGAGGCAGTCACTCTACTTTCTGGTTTGAACAATAAGTATGCCTATTTTGAATGACGCTTACTGTAGGCCTAGCTTAAATAGGCCAAGGTGAACTAATATTACGTTCTGATACCCTCACACAGCCCGCTTTGTATCACAGGACGTCTCTGCTTTTAGCCTGCTGCCTGTAATCTCTGACGGTACAAAACTGTGTCTTTGTGCTTATCAATCAAAGCATCAGTGAGCTCAAACAGGAAATGTCTTTTTAACGACCACGTTGGCCTTGTACCGTAACGTTGTGCTATCCAATTATCTGCCAATAATTACGTGCCGGTGTGTATTTTAGAAATGGACCTTGTCTGCGAGCACTTTTATTAGTGTTGTTTGGACAGTGAACGGGACAAAGTCACAAAAGGTCTCTTTTAGAAGCTCCTCAGGTGCATTTTGTCTCCGCGGCCCGGCGCCTTATCTGATAAAACTATGAGATGATGCCAGCACTCTGCGGTGTACTTAAACATTTCCTATTGGAAAAATTGAAGCATTTTAAGCCAAAGCTGGTCACGAAACGGAGTGGAGACCAAGTGGCGCTCTGAAACTGGGTGATAAACATCAAATTGCTCCTGTTAGCGACAAAAACTGTCTCTGTTTCTCACATTTTGTGGCCGTAGGCCCCAGGAAAAGGACGCCCTTTCCTGCAGTTAAATAACACTCATTATGGACAAGAGAAAAGAAGGACTGACAAATGGTCAACCTGTTTAAAAACGTATCTTAATATGCATCTGAAATCACTTTAACACCTAAAATGAGAAGAGAGAGGTTCCACACGGCATGGTTTTGTAAAAGGGGCGTGGGATATTTTCATATTTAATAATCATTTAAGCAGTTTACACACGTGTCTGTTTACCATAGCAATAATTATTATTATATTCCTTAAAATGCTTCATCAGCACTTTTTCACTGCTCTGTGCTGCTATTTTTCCTGCACACGTCACTGTTACAGAGCCTGTGTGTACGGTCTGAGATAAAAGGCTGCTCCTATCTGTGGGTAGAGGGCGTGTACACCACATCAGCACGCACATTATCGTGAATAAGTGAATATTTACCCTCTGGCCCGGTGCCCTAGCTTCTCTCTCACGATGGCATCTGACGTGGTTTCTATGCCTCCATTCTTGTCGAACATGTCCCGACAGCTTCACTTTGATCCCGAGCCGAAGTCAGATATTTGCATTCCTATTGGGTTTTTTTTTCTTCCTCAATTTCAAACCTTTACCAGAGCTAGGTTGTGCATAGACACGGTGATCCGGTGACGGCTTTGATAGTTTATGAAGCCAAGTGTAATAGTGTTGCTGGCTGTGTCCACTGTGACATTATAATTTAGGCAACACCCTCATTATGCCTTAATGGAGCTGTAACAGTGACATAATACTACAGAGACCCTAAACTCAGTGGAAAACCCCTTTGACAGTGATTCATTTTCATTCACCCAGACTTGTGTTACTACGTCCTCAACACCTGCTGCTTGCCGTCACACTTTTTACTTTCTCCTCACTTCCATCATCCCTTCACATCCCTCCTTTCTCCCCACATCTTTCTGCTGCCTTTTCCTCCTAAGTTTTCTCCAGTAAAACATTGCACTGTAAAAAAAAAAAACAGCTAAACATTTCCCACGGATACACGTAATCTGCGTTATGATCTAAGTCTTGCTGCTGAGCTGTTCTCTGTTTTTGAACATGTATTTGCTCTGCAACAACAGCAACGGTGATGGTGACGAGGACGGCGAAGAGAACAATAATGGTTAATAGTAATGGAATACTACTCTAAGTCCTGTAGCAGCTGCTTACGCACGTATCAGAATGAGTCACAGGGACGGGAGGGTCCTTCCTCCCTCTGCAACTCTGTGGTGAGGTATTTAAATAGAGGGCAGGAAAGAAAAAAACTGGTTTGACAGACAGTTACACAATCTAGATTCTTCTGCTATGGAACGCAGGGAAAGTGGTTGGAGATGTGTTGACGAGTGGTATGCGTGCACATGACTGCAACGGGCACAGAAAAATTAAACAACAGGGAGGCAATAGAGAAAGTTTGAAGGGGAAAGAGTAACAGGGATTTGGAAGAGGGGGGATTTTCATGTAATCCACCCTCCATGAAATGCTGAGCCATATGTGTTGGTTAGTCTAATGCAATAATCACTTTGATCTGGGATTCACTGTCACTGATTTCCTATAAGGCAAGAAAGAAATGATGAGGCAGGTTCAAGGGTCAAAGCAGAATACCTACGCTGTGCATTTTCCACCTAGGCTTTAAATGACCTCAAGCCTTATACAAAACACGTCTTAATACGATCGTTATGGTGCCACTGCTATAGAAACCATCAACAACAAACATGATACGCAATAAAACGGCACGTTGCGTCATAGACAGGTAGCTCATATAGTGAGATGAATGGCATCACTCATTCCATTACTAAAGCAAGAAACTCACTTAGAACAAATGAAAAGGTCTCCTCCCAGTCACCGCTTCTCTGAGGCTGTGCACCAGCGCCACATATGTCAAATCCAGCAGAAGCATTGATGTCAACCCAATAAAATGGCAAAAATCTACACAAAAGATGTGAATATAATTTATTTTACTCATCACCAGGACTTAAGAAGCAATTTAAAGTTCTCTTTGTAGCCTGTCAACCAAGGGTAGGACTCATAGTCGCGGTCCCAAAAGTTATCGAGGCTGGGTCAGGCTAGCTAGCTCCAGGATTGAGGGGACTTTCCTCACAATATGAAGCGTTTCCTGGAAAATATACCTTGAATACAGCTTTCTAAGAAGATCTCCAACCAAATCAACAGCCTCTCCTCCTTCAGCGATCGTGGGTTCAGAAAAATAGCTATCAAAACGTTAACAGGGACGTTTTGCTTGTGCAGCTCACAACAGATGAACATCAACTGCCTGCAGCTCCCTGACTGTCCATTCAGAGGACGTGAAAATGCCGCCTCCAGTTTTAATTGTGAAGGCCCGGGCAGATTTCTTTGACTCCATGAACATGTGACGTCTGAAATACGATTGGACGAGAGCTCTAATGCAAAGTTACACTGCAGAAGCACCGCAGCAGCTGAGAGACAGACAAGCCATAAAATGAAAAGAATAGACTATTGGGAATAATTTAATAAGATTAATGGGAACATATTAAAATGTAAGTCAGTGATTTTGATAAAGTTCAGGCCAGCAGAGAAGGCTTTTGCTAAACTAAAATGATGAACACAGGAAATATAATGTTAGGACTGTAATTATATTCAGTGCAATGACCTATTTATTATTATTTTTATAGGTTTTGCAAAGTTTTTATATTTCAGAAATAATAGTGTGTGCATTTAGAATTTATTTCTCCTTTTTAGTCTTTACTCTGCTGCTACTTAAAGTGTTTACCTTTGTTTTCTTGTTTCTTTTTTGTTGACTCCTGACTCTGGGAACTTCGCACAAGAATTCCCATGTACCTGTACTTAGCATCCTGATGTTAGCATTTAGCTTTCGCTGCTAAGAACAAACTTTTTACAGATGGCGCACCTTCCCAGACTGCATCTTTGAAATCCTCGAGGGCAGTCATGAGGCCAGTGGTGAGTATCTCCAAAAATAGCTTTACAGTATGTCCTCCCTGTGGTGGTTCCCAGCTCGGTGACACAGAAGTGAAACTGACACCATAATAAATCTGAGTGATACACTGGTCTCCTATTCCTTCAGACACACGCAATCGCAGGCAGAATGAGGAAATGAACGTAGTCATAGCTCCTGGGTATGTGTGACGGCACAAACACAAGCGCTCAGTCTTCAGACACTTCAGTCACAACAGATACACAAACTGGTGATTGTTCCACTCTTCGCGTCATCATGCGAGCCCATGGAACCAGCTCATGCACTTGTTTGCTTTATGCAGGAAGTAGCCCCTTTAGCAAGAAAACACATGGCTTTTAATAGCGAAGTGGCCTTTGCTTGCCGCTACGCGAACGTGGCGACGACGGCGCCGAAGCCTCCAAGACAAACAAGTAAAGTTGTACTTTTCCTTCCACGCACAGAGGTGTGTTCAAATGTGTGTGAGCGCATATGCTTACACGGTGTTTGCATGCCCACGTCTTACAGGCTTTTTTGTGAGCTCCCATAATATGTCTGCAGCCCAGCACCCTGCATCACATTTTCCCCGGTGCAGATGTAACTAGCTCATGTCTGCCATGAACTGTATGTGAGCGGGCATACATACTGTAGCTTGGCACAAGCGGGGTGGTGGAATAAGTCCACATACACTCTGACACCGTCAACAAGCTGGAGAGCATCCACTCTGGCTGTAAGGTCTATAAACCATTGGAGGGCAACGAGGTCACATGAAGGAACCGCTGAGTGAGTCACACAGTTTTCTTTTAAAAAGTCTGGTGGCTTGAGGTATTGTTGGAAAAGCACACAAGGCATTTGTGCTGAAAAAGTGCGCTAAAGATCGCAAGTTGAAAACGCCATCCGATGAGAAAACTGGTTTAAATCACAGCAGATGTGTGACTTTATAATCTAACTGTCTAAATCTAAAATAATATGATATGTGTTGTTTTCCCTGCAGTGACAGCTCAACATCCAAAACTCTCCAGCTCCGTCTCTGCCAGTAACATGCCCACATAACAGCGTCCCTGTGGAAGCAGCTGAGACATAAAACACTATCCAAGATCCAAGTCTGACTTTGTGAGTCCTAGCACCAGCTCTAGCTGCTCAATGACGACTCTCCCCAAAGTTTCTGAAACATTTATAAATACTGAAGTTTCAAATTGTTTTTTTTTTTCTTTCCCATTAAAGATCAATAAAATCTGCGGGCAACAAATACACCACTCAGAGTGCCAAGCTTTAATGATTACCATTCTTTTTGTCATGTTTATGGCCATTTATGTGGAAGGTTCTGCCAAGGAAATCCTAATTTAATTCTGAAAAAACTCCTTCTCGGAGTTTCGTGCCCGACTTGATCACAGCAACGTAGTCGGCGAGCTGTGTCGTGAATGTCATTAGCAGAGGGGAGAATTTACTTTAATGCCTTCAAAGTGCACCAAAGAACGCAGTCGGTACGAAAAGAGGGGCGGGGGGGAAAGTCTCTGATGCTTTTTCAAATATGTCCATAAAGGAAGAGTGCCTTTGCTAATGTGGCAAATTTCCAGTTTTGGCTCCAAAGAAATCCGTGTGAACGCACTAATTTAGTTTACTTCTAACAGCCAGTTTTCTTTTCAGACTCATTAAATCCATGCGTCTAATGAACAGCTTGTGTAGTAGCTCTCTCTCTCTCTCTCTGTGTAATAGTCTGTGCACATGTGTGTAATGTTCTGTATTGAAACTTTACTTTGGGCTCATAGAAGAATTTTGGAAAATAGTTTTAGCCTTGGCGAGAAGATTGTCACCAAGAAGCCAGCTAGCTTAGCAAAAAACATCGGCAATGTGAGGAAGGAGATTTCACTAGTACTAGTATATTATAACAACTCTAAAGTCCATTATATTGAGACGTTACACAAACTAATCCTGGCCTACATTACACATTATTGGCAGATCAAATGCGATGCGTCACGTCAGTAAGAGCAGATGTAACTGTCGGCGCTCTTGTTGCTTTGTGCAGCAAAACATTCAATCATTTATCAATGTTTTAATCTGCATTCTTGGCAAGAAAGCAATTCATTTTCAAAATTTCTAAACCATTCCCTCCAGGGTGTTCATTAGATTGAACCGTCTGCTCCAAAAAACTAAATCTGCTAAAAAAATAAATAAAAGAAACTGTGAGGTTTATTGTGAAAAGATAACACTTTCACCACTTCTGCTTTCCCCAGCCAGCTTCAAGTGTCTTTATGATAAACGACATGCTATCGAATTCCTTCAGTCAATGTAAATAGGTCAGTTTTATGACATTTTATTTCACAGTTAAGTATTTCGCTGAGCCAAAATAGTTCTGTAAGTGGAGAGAGAGAGAAGCGAGAGAGAGCGGGAAGAGGGGAGGGGAGCTGGGGCGGACGTTAGTGCATGAGCTGGTGGCCCATCTGGTTTGAGTTACCAAAACCCCCCTTCTCAATTAGACTCAGCATGATGTCAATAAAACGTCAGACTGGAGAAGCCATCACTTAAATTGGGCCTGTCAAGTATTGTTCTTTCCTCAGCATTCCAGCAGGGCCGATCGGTCTAAAATGATTTGTAGTTTGATTAAGGTTACCACAATGTGCCATATCTGATTTGATTTGGGCGCTTGGCTCGAAAAAACACTGCCACTAAAGTTGTTTGCCTATTAGCGGGGATGTATAAGCAGAGATAATGCTCAGGGGAAGGTGAATATACGGTATTCCCCCGTTCGGCATTCTCTCAAACAGGAAATCAGCTCGTCTCTAGTTTGAACTTTTAATTATTTTTCCAGCTATCATTTTCCGTGTCTTAGTCCTTCTCTGTTTTTCAGCTCTTCCGAAGATTTGCCATCTAGCTTTTAGATTTATGCTTGAATATTAAACTGCATACCACAGGGAGTTCTGGAGAAAGTGGTGACATTTATGTTTCTCCTCTCTTGTTGCAAATTTATTAGGAGTTCCCTGTTTTTTTTTTTGTTATGTTTTTTTTTCTTCAGAGGGGAGTTTCCCACCAAGACTGTTTCCTCTCTCCCTCAAACCATGGATCATCTTGTATCGCCTGCGTGCTGATATTCAGGATTAGGATTGTCATTTCACCTCTCTGAGTGGTTGCACCAATTGCGGGCCTGTCTCCATCGAGGCAATCCAGCGCCTGAAAAACAGCGATCCATGGAAAAGGTCACACATTCCCAACAACTCCCAGTGGGAAAACAGGAGAGTCCACACCTTCACAGGAACGCAGAGGCCTGCTACCCCGAAATCTGACAACAATTACCACATGAATTTCAGCATATTATAATGCCAAACGCTTTATCTGCAGACCTCCACTCGATGCCGTTCCCCCAGTCTGGAGCTCATCAGCTTAGGACATTATGGCAGTTTGGTAGCTTTAACT
Organism: Planiliza haematocheilus; assembly: GCA_005024645.1. Lineage (NCBI taxonomy): Eukaryota > Metazoa > Chordata > Actinopteri > Mugiliformes > Mugilidae > Planiliza > Planiliza haematocheilus. The sequence continues at coordinate 5,592,425 of SRSE01001181.1, forward strand.
GTAAAGGCTATGCATTTAAGTATTTAGGCTTCAACCAAATCTGCTGCAGAATTCACATCACAGATGTATAAAACTCATGGCAACCACACTCAAAGCCCTGTAAATCAAACTCCTCGTCTGCGTCGCCGAGCCGCCGTGCCTCTATCGCGCTGCAGCTCAGATTCCAGTACGCCTCACGAACATAAAGATTTAATCAAGTGTTGTGAAAAAGTGACAGCCACGCTTTAACGGCCGCGCATCGGGGGGATCGACGCCGGTTAGCCGCCTTTGAATCGACGCCAGCGCTCTCTTAGAAGAATGCTGGTGATTGCCACGTTTGCTGTGCAGCGGCGGGGGTCTGATGAAGACTCGTACAGTGAAATGAAAGACTTTAATACTAATGCGCTTCTATAGGAGCCTCTGCAGCGCTGGAAAAGATGTCATGTTGGGTTACTGACAGAACTGCATGCTTGGCGTTTAAGGTATAAGCACGAGAGAGACTTTTCAGGGTAGCTCATGTTCTCCTCCAACTACACTTTAAAATTCGTAACGGTGAGCAAAATAAAGGGAAGGGGTGAACTGTCAGGACGGGCAGACTGAGCAATTGTTTGGGAACATGCAATAAAAAGAGAAAGGGTCAGATGGCTACCCTTTGGCATATTTTGCAATAAAAACCATAAACCCACTTAAACCTATGGAAGCCCTACAGTCCATCAACAATACTCCACAACCCTCCCTAACCCCTCTTTCTACCTTCTCTCTGACAGATTTTTCTAGTTGCCTGTGTTCAGTAACACTACATTAGACCTTGAATGCAACAAGTACATGCGTCTTTGCTTGGAGCCCCCCTGACAACCTAGGTTCCTGATAACGGGAACATTCAACAAACATTTTAACTGCAACTGCAGGCCGACAGTTTGTATTTCTGACTACGAAAAATGTCGTCCAAGTATGTCCACAGTAGTCGTCATAATTTCTCAGTTTTTCCACGTTTGAGCATTTTGTTTTGGATCCAAAGTTCAGGCACACTTGGCTTAACGTGGCGCCTTTGGAGCTCTGATAATTCCCGTTGGGTTTGTAGCCTTATCTCTTTTATAGCTGACAGAAGCTGCTGCCTCTGTCCATCTGAGCACGCTTCCATGTCTGTGCAGACGGCTTAATAATCAGGGCAGAAGACAAAAAAAAAAAAGGCTGACCCTGAATTTTGTCAAGATAACCAGCTAATAGAATCGACGACTTACCCTTAACGCAACTCAAGAGTATTATAAGGAACTTGGAATTTGAGGAACAACCATTGGTTATTTATATGCACGAAGGTCAAGTTATAGCGAAGAAACAAAATAATGTATATGTGATATAAAAAAAAACAATACATACACTGATCAGGCGTAACATTATGACCACCTTCTTAATATTGTGTAGGTCTCCCTTGTGCCTCCAAAACAGTTGTGACTCATCAGAGAATGGACATGGACCTACTGAGGATGTCCTGTGGTGTCTGGCAACAGAAAGTTGTTAGTTGGGGGCCCTTTGGTCTTATGGGATGAGGGGAGGGGCCTCTGTGGATCATCCCACAGATACTTGATCAGTTTGGGATCTAGTGAATTTGGAGGCCAGGTCAACACCTTGTGAGGTTCTTCATGTTTTTTGTTCCTAAAGCGTTTTTGTGTGTGTGTGCCTGTGGCAGTGGGGTGGGGGCTGCCTGGTCTGGTCTAGGTGGGTGGTACATGTCTAATTCATACTAACATAAAAGCCAGATCCGAAGGTTTCCCAGCAGAACATTGTATTGTCACAAGATGGTCCATGTTATTTATTTCTCCTGTCTGTGGTTTTAATGTTGTGGCTGATCGCTGTAATTGTTAATGTTCAATAGCAAATTGTACACGTGTGGATGATCAATCGTGCAACCAAACCAATATTTTGATACATAAATGAAAATAGGACAAACGCTGAACTATTGTATTAGTCAAACTACATATTCTGCGTGCTAATCTGTTTAACCGTGACCAGCGCGGATGAGAAACAATACAATGTGTGGTGAGAGGCTGGTACTGATTTTAGTCTCCAGATTGAGACGTGAAGCAGTCCAAGTTCTCTGTATGTCAACAAGGTGAGCTCATGGTAAGTCCCTGATTCTCCCATGTCAGACAGACACAGAAACACTTTCCCTCCCTCTCTGGCAGCATAGTCCCGGGCCTTTTCTTTTTAGAGGCTTCTAATCCTGGTGGGTCCCTGGTCTGACGTCACGGGCCCCCCCCCTTCCTCCTCCTCCTCCTCCTCCTCCCATCCCTCTGACTGCTGATGTGCTGTACTCGCACTCTCATTTCCTCCGCGGCTCAAGAGCACCAATTACTGCGCCGGTCCTTCTGGCTTCTGACGTCCGAGCATCTGATTAAAACACACTGCCTCATCTGGGCGGCTGAGGGGGTTAAACTGAAAGCAGAAAGGAGGTGCTGAGTGAATGTGTGGGCTGGTGTGAGTCTGAAGCAGCCAACCAAGCTCCCTCTCCTTCCCTCACTCTTCCCCACTCTCCCCCCCTCCACACCTCCCCACCCCGTTGCATGTCTCTTATTCTCCAGCCTGGGCTGCGTCACGTGACCAGGAAGTGTGGCTCCCCTCCATTTCCCCTCTTGACAAAAAGGAAACATTCTAAGAGAGGGGGCTGGCGCTGGGCTCTGTTACGTCGCTGGTTAAAAATAACTGGCATATTTAAGGCTGCTGAGGAATCCCAGGGCAGGCAAAAGCTGGACAGCTTGCCGCCCGGCAGGAGCTCTCTCCTCCCTTCCCTCTCAGTCTCCGTTTCTCCCCGAACTTTTCCCTCTTCTGCAACAAGCCCTGCAACACGACCACCACTGCATACCTCAGCCACATTTTCCTATGTCAGTGAAAAAGCCCACCGCTACAGTAAATCACACGATGAGATGAAATCTCCGCGTCGGTCGGTTTCGTCCCAGCCTCGCTTGCAGCTTTGTCCAGCTACAGAGGTTTGGCCGACTCAAAGAACTCATCCATATGCAAACCCTCGCACAGCAGAACCGGCAACCAAAACAAATACAGGTTTATTTTGCCTTAAAAATTACCAGAACTAATTTCTGTCACTCGGATGATTTATGTACGAGGCTCTGTTTGCTGGTGAATGTCTGGACTGTAGTGACAGGTGTGTTACTGTGCAGGCCTGCAAACTGTGTTGAACCTAGCACAAGTCCATCAATAACTTTTTAACTTTTTTTTTTTTTTTTAGATTATTAGAAACCGGGCCAGTCACGCCACGTTAACCCTCCCAATCTAAACGGATTTCGAAATGGATGCTGACACGCGCAACGAGGAGAAATGTTTATTTTTGAAGTTACTAATGGATCAGTTAGGAATGTATAACAAAAAAATGATGAGAAACAAACTTGTTTTTTTTCTAATTAGAGAAATGATTTGAGCTGAGGATGTAAATCACTCTCAATTTTGGAGAGTAGATTAACTGATGGATTCACATTTCGATCAACAATGACAAACATTTGAATCTTCCAGTTAGTTTAATTTGATAATTTAAAGGTTTTCTTTGGTCTTTTGGTTTTGGGCTGTTGGTTCAGACTACACAAGTTGAAGCAGCTTTGCATGACCTTTCCATAAAAAGAGCATTTCATGATGTTTGAACACATGGTTTCCTCAAATATTAAGCCAAAAGAACAAGCTAAATAGAAGACATTAATTGAAATGATATGTTTTAGTGGGGATATTTCGTTGCGCAGCACCAGTGGAAGTCCTCCAAATCTACGTCAAATGAGAGAATTATGACTAAACTAAAAACCGTTCGAACTGCAGTGACGAAGACCTACGGTTCTCTTTTTAATCTCGCTTCTTCTTTAGCTTTTTCCTCCGTGTGACAGAACAGAAAGTTCCTGCATACATGCTGCATTGAGGCTGACGCGAGATGGAAGTGCATCACTGAGAATCAACAAAGCTTGCCTCAGCTTTCAAGAATTAAGGAAAGAATGAAAGCTATTTTTTAATTACTGAACAGCATCTGGAAGCGAGCACAGAAAACCTCAATATCTGGAGTTATGATCCGCTGATACTCATATTCATTTGGGTGCTTTCCAGGAGGGGGAACTTCACTGAGGGACGCTGTAACAATGAAGGAAAAGCCAAAATACTCAAGGAGTTGTACAGCGCACTTATGGTCGGCTATGTTCACAACCGTGTTCCTGGATAATATTTGATTTGTGTTTGAACATTTCCAATGACCACCGGTTGCTGCCAGCGGTCAGTGCCAGGGCTCACCTTTGAAACAGTAATAGATCAGAGACGTGCTTTTTCAGGTAGCTGCCATGGCATCCGCGCTTTACTCATACTGATAAGAACACAAAACGACATTATCGGGACACTTGAAGTGAGTGAAAGGAAAATATTAGTCGATGCAATAACATTACCTCAGTTTCACCACATCCGACTCTTAAGTCAGCTTGTGTCATTCATTGACGGTAGGCTACTGCAGATTTCCTATTCTCGTCTCTGCGTACAGCTAAGACGGTTACGTTAATCTGTTCCGTGTAAGTGTTTGGTGTGTGTTACTACACCGCCATGACTTCATTGTGTCAGGAAAAGAGCACGGCATACAGTGGTGTCATCTTCTCCTCCTTTATCTCTTCCCTCTGTTCCTCCTCGGCCTGTCAATATCGCGACGCAAAGCACCTCGGCCGCCAACGTCAGGCCTTTGTTTTTCAGGATCACTTTCAGAGCCATTATCTTTCATCATAAAGAATATGGCTATGATGACATTGACTCCATTGTCTCCCCGCCTGCTGTAGGAAGCAGGTCTTCAAGAAAAAGGGACGTAGTGCAAACAAGAGTCAGTTTAAGGCCATACCTACCTTAAAGACAATGAACCATACAACTGCTTGGATTCATATTAAGTCTCAATAATCATGAGTTGCCCAACAGGATACGCGCTCTATTTACAAAGTCCTTCCGCCATTGTGGTTCATATTTTTTCCCACCGGCTCTTGTTTGCCAACCAAAGCTCTGTGCATTCACACAATTTGAAAGTCTGTGCGAAGACACCAACAGACGTTTGCCGCGAACGTGTCCTGTTGAAATGACGGCATGTTTGTTGACATGCCTAACAGACAAGATCCTGATGCAGCAGGATCAGCGAAGAGCGCTTTGTTTGCTCTTGCACTGAACTCTTGAGTCAATGTGTCTAATTATGTTGGATAGAGAGGCTTGTGTTAGCTCGCTAGCTCTGTGCAAACACCGTCTGAACCCAGTTCAAACTCAACACCGAACAGTGCATTTAATGCTCCCAGGTAAAGGTAAGTTTCTTTTGTTTCCCATGAAACAAATCCTATACATTTTTTTTTTCTATGGCTTCTTGTATCGTGGCAGAAAGGAAAGCCAGTGGGGAAAGATTAGTTAGTAGTGCTTGGTACAAACATCTGTTTTAAGACAGTGAAATGTCGACAAACAGTAGCCAGATGTGCATGTTTTTATTCGAACTGATTGTTTTTTCATACAAATTACATGTTAGCCTGAGATTTCTATCAAGACAATAACGTGTTTAAGTCTAATTTTAGCCAAGCATAAGCTTTATTATGTCTGCAGAAAACCTACTTGTGCTGCTCGAAAACTTAAAAGTATTAAATTAATAATACGTAAGTGTGCATGTGTTGTATGTTTTGTTTTTTTTTGCAACCGAGCAGACACAATACTTTGAATGACATGGGATACCTCTCTAGTAGCGATCACCTGCCAACTCATCCACCTTTATTTCCGGAAATAAGCGCAGCAATGATCGATGGGCTTTTAAACTATTAACTAGGCAATTTGTTAAAATTATTAGTATTTTCTCCCCCTAAATCACCAACCTGTAGCCTCTCCGAGACTATTTAAGTGTCTAAATGATAGGCTAAGGTGAGCGCTCGTGCTTCCACGTGAAGTCCGTGCCTCCAGGTGATGATGGACATAATTAAATAACAGAAACTGGTATTCCCTCGTCAGTCGGTGAGTTGCGTTTGGAAAGATGCGTTTCTTCACCCACATTTCACAGCAGTAAGGCTCGGCACCGTTGCTATGAATACAAACAAACCTCTCTCTGCCTCCCTCTCTCTCTCTCCCTCTCTCTCTCTCCCCCTCACGCTAATGTTTTTCCGCGCTTGTTGCTAGGCAGCGAAGGCAGCGAAGGCGTTTCCCCGAGCTCCAGTGATTTAAGTGATACCTCTCACGCGGCTCTCTCAGTCCAGACTGCCGGTCCCTGCATGGCAACAGGCGGGAGGGATTCCCCTGCTCGTCGCCTCTCTGTCTTCCCAAGCAAAAGCTGCTTCAGCGTTTAAAATTCAGTCAGCCTGGCTGCTTTCACCGGCGCGCCCATCCGCGGCGGCATGTCTTGGAGCAAAAGTGTTACGCGCGACGCGGAGCAGAAACTTTAAACGCTGGGACATTTAACCATAAAAACAAAACAAACAACAAAAAAAAGCAGCAATTGCGCCGAACAGAAGGGACTCCACATAGCCTATATTCTCACTGATGAGGTGTGGACCTTAAGAAACTTTTAATAACCGCTGATTTCACATCTGCTTGTGGACTTGTAACAGGCTGCGCTCTCGCTCTTCCAGGATACCCTCGGCAAGGATTTACAGCACTATTTTCTGTTTAATTTCAGGCAGCCTCCAAATGACATCGAGATGGCTTTAGGCGGGACGCTTTTGCCATCCATATCCACGTTCGCCAGCGGTCCCACCGTGAAGAGTAAATCCATAGGAAGTGCCAATTTAGTGAGTATCCCGTGGTCACTTCTTAATACGTGCCAAGTGTCCGTGCGCGGCCAGTAATGTGCTGTTAGGGAGCGCATGTAGTGGGTGCAGTTTATTTACTTTGTGTTTCCCGATCTGTCGCTCCCGTGTTATTATGCCACAGCCAGGGCTTGACACCACACTCTGCTGGGGCGTGTACCAGTTTACACAGGCTACTTCAGGAGGTTTTTTCAGCAGGCATGGAGAGAGACATGGAGCGAGGGCGCACATGGGATAGAGAGCATGCTGATGCGCAAGCCTGAGCAGTGCGCCGTTCAAAAGGCTGAAAGTTAACCGCTAGAGTCTCCTGATGGCGCTCTAGGAGCCTACATAGCTCAGCGTTTAATCACCAGAGACAAGTGTAGCTTAAATATGCCACCTCTTGTGCCTAACAATGCATTTTCATGGCTTGATACAAATCAGTATTCTAGGAAGAGTTTCCTCTGAGCTCTGTAATCATCCATTATAGGTCAATTATTGCGTCTATTGTCTTTGTCAGTCTATTTTTAATCAGGACAGGTCAAACCTGTGTGTGATTTTCTTGCTCATGCGCCTCACAAACAACAACATGCAGCCTGTGCCAGCTCAATTATTAATGCCTCTGTAACTTTCCTTTAGAGATGGAAGGAGGAGCTGTCCCATCTTAAGAGAACCAGTGTGCCAGCCGGAAGCAGCTGCCCTGACCCAGACCACCCCACTGCCACCAGCACCGCACTCCCCAGCATGTCCAAGAAAGACACAGAGCCAGACCTGGACTTGGACTACGACTTCATTTTGTCCAACTCTATTCTGCAGCAACAGCAACAACAGCAGCAACAGCAACAACAGCAGCAGCAGCAGCAGCAACAACAACAGCAGGAGGACGCCATGGCGCTAGGCTCTGCCCAGGCCCTGTCTCCTTCCTCTGGTTCTTTCTCCTCATCTTACCCTCTTCCCTCCCCTCAAGGAACTGCCAGTGAGCTGCTCTATACTATCCCAGACATCAGTGACGTTTCGCCCTCTGGAGGCTTCGTGGCAGAGCTCATGAGACCCGAGTTGGACCCGGCGTACCTGCACCCCACCAGCCTCCACGGCAAATTTGTGGTCAAGACAACAATGGACATGGGAGAATACAGCCAAGGCATGAAGGCCTGCATTAATGCTGTGTCAGACCCAACCGCTACACGTGCCTCACCGTCCTTTACATGCCATAGGATAAAGCAGGAGAATCCCAGTAACTGCACCATCTCACAGCCGATGGACTTACACCTGGCTGCCCAAGGCCGTGGGAGCCAGCAACAGCAGCAGCAGCAGCAGCAGCAACAGCAGCAGCAGCAGCGCCCCAGCCACTTGGATCTACACGGGTTCCCCGGGGGAGGGCGATCCATGACTAGCAGCAGGTTATCCTCATCCTCTTCCCTCTCCCCAGACCATCCTCTCAGCCGGGAGCACCAGGTGTTGGGCCACCCCCACTCTCAGATCCCTCTACCTCCACAGGGATACCACCATAGTTCCCCGCAGGGCTACTCTTCCTACCCTCAGACGTCGTCCATGCAGTACCAAGGTTTGAGCACATTTAATTTGTATCTATTTTTTGCCTGCAGTCTTTATATAGGGCAGCTTAAATACGGTCAAATATCAGTCAGACAAATTGCAGGCATAAAAACATTTGAAGACGCCAATGCTAGACAATCAACTTTCAAAGGTTTGGGTTTATTGGTTTATTTTTTATACGTATATAACTGTAAGGGCTTCAAATTTACCACGCACCATAAAACTAGTGGTTCAAAAGGTTGACAAAAACAATCTTGTCATCTTAAAGTTGTCAAAATAAATATAAGACACGAGCGCTTACAGATACTTTGTACTTTGTAATGTCTTTCTTTGAATACAACTTCATTGTATGGTTAAAGACTTATTTACGGTACACGGCTGCATTTTCAGTTACCTATTCTAAGCCATAATCCTAAAGCTGACAACAGAAACAAACTATTTTCAAATGATTCTTCAACTTTTCTGTAGCATATATGACCCTTTTGCTGGTATATATAGTTACTCTACCCATGTGCTAGTATGAGATGATGACCATGATCTTTTCACCCCACAGATCCCCTCATGATCTCCAGCGGTGACTGCCTGCCGGAGGAGCCGAAGCCCAAACGTGGTAGGCGCTCCTGGCCCAGGAAGCGGGTTGCGACACACACGTGTGACTACGTCGGCTGTGGGAAGACTTACACAAAGAGCTCCCACCTCAAAGCTCATCACCGCACACACACAGGTAAGGAACCGAATGCGTTTGTTCTTTCCAGTGTATTTGTTCATAGCGCCCAAATACTTAAGCTTTCATTGTAGATTATCAAAAAAAACAAACCCACGCGAGTTGCATATTTCCTACAAAGACATTATGAATGGGGGCGTTAGATTGCAGCGGGGGTGGGGTGGGGTAGCCGAGTTGTTCGGCAGGTGCGGTGAAACAGGTTGATGCTGATCCCTGCTCAAATGCAAACCCCAGGCTGGGTGGTTTGGCCTATATACACACACGCAGTAGCTGCAGGACAGGATGGACCTCTTTTCTCCCTAAGGTTGGCAGGCTAGGGCCATTTTAACCTCAGGGCCAGCACTAACTGCTGCTTGTGTATTGTGTTTCCATCAAAGGGGAGAAGCCTTACCACTGCGACTGGGAGGGCTGCGGCTGGAAGTTTGCACGTTCGGATGAGCTCACTCGCCACTACAGGAAGCACACAGGCCACCGGCCATTTCAGTGTCAGAAATGTGACCGGGCCTTTTCGAGGTCAGACCACCTCGCTCTCCATATGAAGAGACACTTATGAGACTTGGTTGGAGGACCAGACAAAATGGCGATGGATGAAGGCCCCAGGATAAAAAAAAATATATATATATATATAAGTTAGTAGAACTTTTTTAAAACCATAATTTGCCTTCAAGCCGGTGTCAAGCAACAAGACAAGCTGTGGTGTTCATGGCAAAACGAGCATTACTCCTTTAAGAGAATTTCTTTCAAGACTGATTGCACTCTGAGCAGGTGACTCGACAAGACCTCTCAGCCAGGGTTGTAAACTTTTATGAAAGGGACCAAACTGGAATTTGTCTTATTTAACCGACAAACCTTGGAGGACCAGGTGCCAGCAGCTTTTAACTGGAAATGTATTTCTGTCAGGGAAAACCAGGAGCAACAGACAAACATCTCCAGATGCCTTCTACCAGCAGCGCGTCATCACACATCACAGACTGTTAACTACACACTGTTCAAAATACTGTATTAATAGATACGTCTATATTTATATCCACATTTCACCTGCAATGCCATTGATTTCAGGTACAATGTTAATTTATACCAAATGGTGCTCAGTAACTCTGAAGAAGGTTTTCTCTTTTTAATAAAAGGTACCAAAGATTAAGGAAAATGGATAAAAGGGTGAAAAGGATAAAAAAAAAAAGTGCCATATGGTTGTTTTGTGTGTTTCTTGGAAACCTCTCTTCCACAATCTGACTTAAATCAGGTGAACACTTCACTTTTTTTTTTTTAAATGGTGATGGCAATCTTCGATGCACTGCAGCTGCAGAGTGCAATAATTTATATGAGACATTCATATTTTTGTATTGAATGAGTAACTCTGAACAAAGATTTCTTTTTTTGTTTGTTTATAGCCAAAATATGTAATATAATCTTGAACTTTGTACATTTGTAAATAAAAATGCTTTCTTAATGTTTTGTATTTTACATTACAATAAAAAATGTATTTGGAATAAGAAAAATTATACTCAATTGAAATCCTAAACAGCACTATATATATATATATATATAGTTTTCTCGTGCATCTTTAGTTAACGTAATTGAAGATTTCCCAGCCAGTGTAATGGAGACGCGCTGCATTTAAATGGCAGCAATAGCTCATAGTCAAGCTCACACACAATAACCCCCACCGACAATGGTGAGATCACCCCGGGCAAACTAACACAATGCCGCCGTTAAAAAGATTCTCAAAAGAAAACTCACTCCTAAAATGTCCCATTTCCATGGGGTTCTCTTTCCACCTGTCAGGCGGAAGAATGGGGAGGACAACCCAGTTACTGGCTGACATTCAAGGGTGACACCAAATATGACTGCCACTCCGCGCTGGAGATCTCAGGTGCACAACATGAATGAAAAAAACGCACAAAGATGCTGCAGAGAGATAGAGTATTAATAAGCCTTTGCCATTTGAACTCAATATATCTACTTGCATTTTGTGATATAACACTAGAGTTAAATGCATTAAATCCCACAGTATGTGTCACTATACACTCCGTATGTAAAAACTATTACTGTAGATCAATGAAGACATGTTAAAATGTTTGGTTTAGTTGCTCTAAAGCGTAATAATTGTCGTTTTATTTACATATTGTGACTCATTTTTGAGTGTGTGATATCTATTTACTCAGCAATTTTATAATTTTTTCCAAACAGCACAAGAATTGTGCTTTATAAGCTATTTACAATACGAATTGTGTAAATAATATCTTAAGTAAAGCCAGAGTTTGTTCTTTGCAGTATTTTTGTTGATTTTTGGTTTCTGGTCATTGTCGATTATCAAAAAAGTTGCACATTTGGTGCAACCACATTATGAATATGGGTTTTAAATGGAGGGGAGAGGGTGCCACCTTTTGTGGACATGTAATAATTGACGTTTAATTGACATATTGTGGCAAATTTTATAAAATGAAGAAAAGAAAAATGCCTCTGGGTTGCTTTCCAAGAACTTTAAATATTTCAGTGACCTTCAAGTCTAAACTGTTGTGCTAGTTTATCTGCAAGTCTGCAACAGTTTTTAGATACTGACACATTTGCAGTAAGTCACACACCTGCAAGCTGGCAAATAACACAAGGTGCTTCCAGTGCTGAGAGCTGGTAAAATGTTGTGGTCTGTGTTGCCCCCTGTAGGTTAACTGAGGTTAGGAACACTGAGATCTGTTGGGTTCGTGCCTCAAAGCAGCAGCGAGCAGGGGAAGCGTACATTTAAAGTGTTTACAAGAGCTTTTTAAACAAACCTCACACAAGAGCTGCAAAACATGGATCTAGGTTATTGTCTTTAATACCCTACATTCAGTTTCCCTCTTGCAGACACGGGCCACTTACAACACAGTCATCCATCATAAAAACTTTCACCTCCATTCACACCTCAGGTGTGTAAAGTTCCTGGCAGTTAATGAGTTGTAAGAGTGAAAGTCATTGAAGGAAAAACTGGAACAAATTTCTCCAATTGAAAGCCAGTATCTGGTTGTTGACACCGGTCACGTGAGGTTCAGGTGGGCGCCACCCACAGATGTGCCAAATAAATATCTAAACTCCACCAGTCATTAAGAAGTAAAGCAGGATGAGTGATGAAACATAATTAAGACTAGTAGTATAGTTATATTATATTTTAGCTTTCTTTTTAAAGGATATACCATACTTTGGTGGGAGAAATTTATTTAGAAACATCTTGTGGACACAGATTTTTGGAAGCTGATTGTGTAATATGACTGTAAACATAATTGACTTAAGACAAAAAGTGCAATGTCAGATTTCTTCACAGCCAATAACAACAACCACATATGGATAGCTTTCAATAATCTGGAAAACTTTATTTTTTTTTCTGTAAAAATGACAGCCATGACAACTAAGCCTTTAACCCATGTATGCAAACTTTATACATGCCTTCATATTATGCATCACAGTTCAGACTTTGTCACACAGCTCCTTGTCAATCATCCTGTGGATTTACATGCAAAATGAGGGATGTTCAAGTAATAAAATGTTGCTTGTTTTTTGCACAATTTTTCAAATCTCCACTGTTGGTCAACTTAAAAAAAGAAAATCAAACAAGTGCATGAATACTGTCATAACTTTACAGATCTACCCTGAACTTACCTTAATTATAATGCAAAACATACGATAGTTGTAAACCATATAGTTAGAAAAAAATCATATTGTTTCTGACTAAAGCATTTAAAAAATAAAAAATAAATCAATAGAACACAAGTGGCGTCTGATGCAAATGTACTGAACTTTAATTGTTCCTCCATTTCAAAGTGATGACAAACAACAGCCTGTTGCTGTGCACCAGCCATTAACGATCCAGTGTTATTAAGAGAGCTGAATGTGGAAGTAGTGACTTGAACATTGTTTTTTTTCTTTCTAAATCAAATTAAAAAGGCTTGTGGTACACGTATGCTGAATATCAGGAATCAAAAAGTAATGGAAGAAGAGTGGAGACAAAATAATCCAACAGTTTTTTTTTTAATCGTCATCAAAGTTCTGTTGTAAAAGGAAGTTGGCAGCCAAGTTCTCGTTCTTCTCACAAGCAAAGTAGGCTTGTATGACAAGTCCCTCTGGAAATCCTAAAGCTTTTAGCTGGAATTAGAAAGACAGGAAGTGTAAATTAGTCAAACAGTACTTTAATAATGTAAATGTTTGCTTCCTGTTACTCTACAGTACTGGAGAATAAAGTGAATGTGAGTTTTTGGATCAGATCATCAATTTTCCAGCCTTTCTGTAAAAGCAGCACTGAAATCAAAGGAAAAGGCTGCAGTGTCACACTCCTCCTCCTCCTCCTCCTCCTCACCCTCTCAATGGCCTCTTTCTCCTGTGGTGTGACCTGGATATAGCTCATTTGACTTCCACCAGCTGTATCACGTCCCATCCCTGCAACTCCCCCTGCCACACCTCCACCACTGGCTGGCACTGCATCTGGATTGGGTTCATTCAACATCTGGATAAACTGCTCCTGGTGGCTGCTGATCTCCTACATTAAACAGTAAATGAACAGTTCAGGAATGACGGTCCAGATACAGTTTAATGTTCATTGGCGGTAACAACTTTAAAGTACAGAAAAAATACATTAATTTAAAAACACAACATTCATATCCTCAGTAAAATACATCAATCAATACTACTACTACTATCAATACTGCAGTTCCATATGGTTTCAGGACTCACGTTACACAACGAATGTCTAAAATGAATCTGTGGAGGCCAAGAAATCCTCCTTTTTATGGTACGGTTACAAAAATATTAAGTAACTGCAAGTACAGCTAGTGTGTCTACCTTTCACCAGTGTTTTTTTTGTTTTGTTTTTACACAGTTGTTCACCACTCCAAGTGACCGTCCGTCTCCTACAATAAAGTGCCGCTGCTGAGCAGAACAACATCATAAGAACAGCTTCACTTACAGTCCTCGTCAGATCTGTTGTAGCCGAGTAAAACGTCTTCTTCAATTGCAGCGCAATCTTCTCTCGTGTTTTGTCGTGAAGACGGGGTATAATGCTACCGCCACAGAGCGTTTTGCGGTTTTGACGGCTCTTACTTGGGATGGATTGTTCTCAACAACTTTTCTTTTTCTTTACTCAACACCGGCTTTTTAACCGTGTTAATAGTTTTTCCTGATATAAAATGCTCATACTTCAGTAGTTTCCTTCCTGACAGGGAGACACTCAAATCCTTGGAAGTACCCAGCCCCTCGTGTGAGTAGTTCTGCTTTTATGTTCTACTGAGTGAATAATATACTCAGTTCTGACTTAATTGTTTTCTGACGTATGTACTAAGTATGCATACTTATAGACCATAAACCATATCGTTGTCAGCAGACTTTTTTTTTTACCCGGTCATAAAACAGGTAGCAGGATGCTTTCAGACTTTGGCACCCAAACATATACACTTCCTGCTATATGCTTGTCAACACATCAAGCTCTGTCAATAATTCACCTGCAACAGTTCCGGGTTTTCCCTGCCGATCTCCTGCAGCAGGGCGGGGAGCAGGGCGGCATTCTGCTGGATAAGCTGTCGCATCACGTGAAACTGGGGCTGATTTCTCAGGAAGCTCAAGGGATTGCCTAAAGGAATGAGCCAAGGCAGTGTGAGCGGCAAGAAGACATGCACAGGAGAGATACTAATGCGGACAAACATTTGCTCACTGAGGCTGCTGTGATATGCAGTGCAGGCCATTTACCTCCTTCAGCACTTGGTGAGGAGCCAGTGTTAGCGGGAACGCTGATACCGCCAGAAGGAGCAGCTGGAACTCCACTCGATGGCGGAACCACTGCATCAGGTCCTGTTGCTTGGCCCTGATCTCTGCCTGGGATACCCTGCAGGAAAATTAACACCAATTTAAATATCATAAATACGGAATAAGCTGCAGAATCACACTTTCATTTGGAGTAACTTGGGGGTGAAAGTAGTTATGGGCAGAATATTTACAGAATCATGCCATGGATGTCAATGTCAGGTCACATATGAAGTAGTCAGTGAACTAAAAACATGCCAGCTTTAAGATTATCCAAAGTGACAGAGGCCTGATCTATCATGTGTTGGGTTACATATCGATCCAGGTACGATGGCCAAAGATATAACCGTTCTTACCGTGAGCAGGTATTCCACAGCTCTGTCTGGGTTGTTAAAGCTCGCTCTCAGAGCAGCCACCACCTGTTCTCTCTCGTAGCCCATGAGCATCATCTCATTCACCATGGCGTCATATGATGCGCCTGTCACTGAAAGCACAGACAAGACGAACACAAACAAACACAAGCATGGCAAGTGCATATCAGTAGTGCAATTAAAGAAAAGATTTGCTTTGGCAAAGTAAATAGAAGAAAAAGGCACATGTCAAACTCATTGTTACTTTTCCATTGGATCCAGGATCAATAAGAAGTTATTACATATAATAAAACCATAAAGATTACCTTACCTAGATTTGAAACTGCTTCACTGATTAAGTTTGTGTTTGTTGTTCCCTCAGAGCTTCTGTAAGAGAAACAGACCTCAGGTGAGGCATGAGCTATGCATGATTTATCAAAGCAAGACACACTGAGAACAGATAAATAGTTAAAGACAAACATCTACCCATCTTTACCCGACAGGGGTGGAAGCCGGTTCATCAGCTGAAGACGGTTTCTCCTCTGGTTTGCTGTCTGCTGTCTCGCCAGGTTTGTCTGAACTGGACGATGAGGCGGGGGATGTTGCAGGAGCTGTAGTGCTGGAAGCTGAAGCGGCCTGTGAAGGCTGTGGTGCAGCTGAGGCAGTTTTAGGCTGCAAAGAAAACCACAGAAAACCTTGTTATTTCTCTGATTTCACTTGACAATTACAACTGGTAATTTCTGCATAAGTTGCAATCAAAATGTTGGCTCTAAAATACTGTTCTTTGTACGTAATTCTGAGGCTTTTAAGAGTTACAGCATCTTTTACAGCAATATCAATTAATTCCAGTGCAATACTAGATCAACTTTCAAATCTGCAATAACATGAAAGAAAGTTAAAAAGGCATGAATATACAAAGCACAGTTGTGCATATTTTGAGGGAGAAAGACTGCTATACAATAGTATATTTACTGAAGCAATAAGGAAGAAAAACTTCCCCTGAATAATAATCTTATAACTGATTGGAACAAGAAGTCCACCATTTACTGGGATATACAACATGACCCAAATCTGCAGTGGACTACTCTGAACTGCTTGTTCCTGTGCACTAGAAGAGGCTGTTCAACAGTCCCAACAGACAGACATTAGTGTCTGGCAGTGCAAAGGGAAGGTTGCAAAACCTAATCACAGTTCAGTATACTCAGGAACATGACGTTCTACAAAGAAAAGCCTCCTGTGTTCGACACACAAAGCTAATATTTACTAAAACTATTTTTAATTCCCAAACCTTTGTCACCATGACGACCACAAAGTTCTTCTCGTCGATTTTGTATTCTTTGAGGGCGCTGTCATCGTTGAGGATTCGACCTGTAAAGAGACAGAAAAATAACTCACGAATCATTGGCTTAACCTGCTGTGACCTCAACAACATGAGGGGGTGTAACAAAAGACAGTATCATATTATTATCATTGAATAGAAGGTGGTTGAGCCGATAAATTGTCAGCTTTTGTCCTCATCTGGTTCTTCTTGTTACGTTGCAGAGGCTTGCTTTTGTTTTGCGCTATATGTGAGAAATTTTTAGTAGGTCGTCTAATACGTTGTACGTCATGACATGAGATTGTTTTCAAAATACCGTCAAGTGACAGGAAATTTTAGAGACTGACAAAATGTTTTCCTCTGTCATCTTAACACATATTTTGAAAGACACACTTTTTATTTTTTATTTTTAAAGAAATTAAGGTTAGGCTGAGCTGCAGTCTTTGCACTTATCTGATTGAGATTGTCTTTGTCCAGAAGACAGATGTGTCTTGTGTGTTTCTTGATTTATAAAAGAGACTTTGTAGCTCACTGAATATGCTGTAACCGTCTGCCCATCAGGAGTTTTGTATGCGTGTGTTATTAGCAATACACTTAGACATCCAAACAGCACTGTATTATTATAGCTGTATGTGTATGACATTTAGTAAGCGTCTCAGTGACAACAAATTAGCAATGACAGATGTGGAAACAGATCCCTGTTTACAATTACACCATCAAACATAAATGAAAGGAAATAAAGTGGCAACAAAGACCTGGGCGACTACTGCCTCAACTACCTGCCATTAAAGGCTCTGTCACTGATCCAAGTCAAATCATGTTGTGACTCACATATGAAATCAAATAACAACAAACAAACAAAAACTAATTATGACAATCACATTTTTTTTTTCAATGGAATAATTGTTTACACTGGATTTGTTTGTAAAACAAGTTCCAAGGCTTCTAAGAAAAGGGACGTCCTGAGGTAAAATACAAGACGAGGGTCTATTAATGAGCCAAGCAGCTTTTGAATTGATTTAATAATATGGACTACGTGTAAGGCTATAACACTGGGACTCATCATTCTTGTGAGCAGAGAAATAACAGGTGAACCACCAAGGGAATACAGAGCAGGCAGCAGCTGCAGAAAGTAGCTAACTTTGCATTAATTTCTGTGGTTTTGTGGGCTCACACCACACCATATTCTGGTTTTATTCTCATGCTGTCGTCTAAAGAAAAGCCTCAAATAAAGAATTTAAATGCAAGGCTACCTTGTTCATAAACATGAGAAGCCTGAGTCAGGTTGACTATCATGAAGGAAGAAAATAAGCCGTTATAAAGTAATGAGAGGATTTCAGGATGATTAACGTACCGGCGTAGATCAGTTTCAGTCCGGCAACTGAAAAATGGTCTTTTCCCTTCTCCTGCTCAATCTTCTCCTTTAACGTCTTCACCTGTGAAAGAAAAAGAGCCACGGTTAGTGATTATGATTTTTTTTTTTTTTTTGCTGAACAATCAGCTTCTCTGACACCATTTTGTGCAGCCCTAAGTAGCTGCATAGCTTTAACACAAACAAAGATAAAAGTCCAAAATGTGCACTAACTGCTAACAACCTCATTAAATTGAAGATGAACACATATAACACTTCTGACTCCTGGAGGGAAACTGCTTGAGATGAAACAGCAGACTAAGAGCGTGAAGAAGGGAAACACATAAAATCCCACTAAATAATATGAGGTTTCAAGTGTTAACGATAATATGGTGACTGTGTATTTAGCGAACATCATTGCAGGAGTCATGAGTTTACCGAAAGTAAAAGTTAACGTTTAAAAGGTGCTTCCCATTTGAATTTAACTAGCTAAAGTGTCATAAAAATGTACAGTAGCTAGCTAGTCTCGTCGACGGTTAAAGCTAATGTTAGCTAACAGTTCATATTTTTACCAAACTTTCGTTGGTGCCATTTTATATTAGCTTATTATTAACGTTAGGTTACCAAAATTACATGCTATAAATACAGTAAACAATGTTAATTAACCACAATTATAACCAAAATCATGCTAACGCTTGTTAATTTTACATATAAAATAACTGCTAGTTTGTAATAACTTAAGAAAAATGCTAACGTTTATGCTAACTCGTCAACTCACCCCACATCTGGAGAAATGAGTGGGCTACGGCTAAATGCTGACAATCAAAATTACTTTCCTAACCTGCAATTAATAACAGCTGTAAATCTGCTTGAAATTTAACTTCAAATGCAAACCACCTTAACCCAAATAGCGGGTCCTTTTTAAGATAACCTAGCGCGTTTGGGTTGATTAATCAGTCATTTTTAAAAAAAACACTGAAATGGTCAAAAACTGTACTCGGCTCCAGGACATAACCAACTCCCACTCCACCCCCCTTCACAAATGCAGTTTTTAAGTCTTACCGTTTCTTCTTCATCGATTTCGATTTTGAACGTCTGCTGTTGTAAGGTCTTCAAAGTTATCTGCATTTTGCCGGCAGAGGTTTTATCCCAGGGCTTGGTTTAAAGGGTTTATATCCAACTTGCAAGACTCTTTAGTGTTCGTTAGCTCATTACAAGCTGTCAGCCGCCATGACTTTTCTCCTCTCTTCTTCTATGCTAGATAGTGAACTACAGCGCCCATAGCGGTTAGTCTTCGAATTGCAGCAAAGATCATTACTACTACTACTACAAATAATAAAAATAATAGTAGTGATAATAATCATTTTAAAAAGCATAATTATAAAGTACTTTACACGACAACATAAAATATAATGAGTATATATTATATACTTTAAAAATATAGTGCATAAGAGGTATTCATCACATTCTGCATTGATTGCTTAAAGTACAAAAGTAACTACATTAAGTAGTAATTACTAAATGAAAAAAAAATGCTTCTGGATTATAATTGCTCATGTATGTGGCCTTAGTGTTATTTACAATTCACTAATTTATAAATTAATGTTATTTAATGTGAAGTACAGAATATAGGGTATAAAAGAAAGAAAATGTAAAAATATATATTAATTTTATTGTCAGTTTTATTTATTTTTCATGCAATGCTCTGCAAGGTAAGGAAGTGAAACTAAAGCATTTGAAGGTGACACAAATCGATTCTGAAGGCGTCCGTCATTTCTCACATACAGTGTCACAAACATGTTCACACAACAAGACACCTTTTTCAGAGCAGATGTCTTGACTAGTGACATCAGATAAGATCAGGGTGCAATAAACCATGATGGTGAACCAGCCAACACATGTCCACCAAATGCCCTTTATATTAACTGACTCCATTAGGATGCAAAAAACATAAATAAAATACGTCTTCTTCACCCTCTTCAAAGTAAATGCACAGTAATCATCAATACCAAATCAACTGAATCAGTCGTGAAGGTTTAGCTATATTATCTTTGAGCGGCATCATGTTTATCTGAAGACTGACACTGCGAAAAAGAAAAACTTGCTCCCCTCACTAAACTTGTGATGGTAGTTCATACTGTTATCAAAAGTTTCAACCGTCCTAGAGGAATTTCAATACCTCCCATCCAACACTCAGTATTCAGTGGCATTATTGACTTCTATTTTCCATGCAGCCATGCTGCCCACCTCTGACTTTAAGAGGACTGTTAAGTGTGAGAGATAATACGCTGGTGCTCAATGGGGTCCCTTCCCTTCTCTCCTATTCTCACATCTCTCCCTCTTGCGTTCGATCGCTCTGCGTATAAGTCTGCCTATCTTTAACTGCCACTCCTCTGCCCCTCAGCCGCTCTTTGCCCTTCTCCTTCCCTGACTTCAGCCTCTATCTCACCTCTCAATCCTCTCGCTCTCTCTCGGTCATCCAGTTATTACGACAGGAGCAGTGCCCTCGCCTCCCTTGGCCTGAGCACACACTCATCAGGCATTCCTTATGCTGCTCCTCTCAGCAGCAGCAGCAGCAGCAGCAGCACCAGCAGCAGCAGTGTCCTCCTTTCCCCTCTCTCCACTGTGGCTGTGCCTCTTGCTCCTGTCTCCAGGGGTCGTCAGTCTGCCACCACCCCACCCCCCCTTCTTTGAAGTGGTGAGCCGCTGAGATTACAGTCTTATCCCCCGTGACTTGGAGATATTTTCAAGAGATGATGTTAGACATGTGAAATAAAGACTATGACCTTCTAAAATATGCACAAGAGGAAATGCAGAGGACACATGTGGAATCAAGACTCAAGAGAAGGACAATAGTAACAGACACTCACAGTGGTAGAAAAAAAACAAAAAGGCCATGTGAGACATGAAAGCTAAATGAAGCTGCTGGTCTCTGTGGTATTTAGGGTGCAGGAGCTGCAGCATTTCATGCATGTACGTTAAACAGACACACGAAGACAAGCACACAAAGTCACAGCTGACATTCGGGTTTGTGGTTTTGGTCAGCAGAGCTCTTGAATGGTGTGGAATGGAGGAGAGACACAGAGCGAGAGAGAGAAACAGAGCGGTGGAAGGGTGTAACACAGAGTGAAGGCCAGCGAGATGCCTTCTCAGCCCAAAGCTATTTCCTGTGAACAAGGTGCAGGGACTATTATAGGTCATTCCGGGGCCTCCGCGGACATGTGACAAAGGAATTTATGTGTCACTGAAAACAGGAAACATGCAGCACAAAAGTTAGAATGAATCAATCAATCAAACAAAGCAAGGAGAGATGGATGTGTGGACTACCACAGCCATGCTAGCAGTTACTGCGAGCAATGCTCTGGTGGTGTGAGGTGCCTGAGCCAAATGCTGGGAGTAAAAATGTTGATGTTCACTATGTTTATAACACGACAGCATTCTTGGCGTGCTGACATTAGCTAATTATTTGCTAAGTGTAACCAAGACCCAGTCTGGTCTAGGTGGGTGGTACACGTCTAAGTAACATCCGCCAGGTCCAAAGGTTTCCCAAGCAGAACACTGCGTCGTGACGAGATGGTCAATACAATTTACTCCTCCCGTCAGTGGCTTTTATGTTGTGGCTGATCGGCCTATGTGGTGAACTGACTGCAGCGAGCACAACCACATATCTGTTGTCTGGGTCCGTGGTTAAGACTGGAATCCCCCAAATGTTTGGTTAAAGATTTAAGCAAATAATGTTATTCTAGTCGGAGAAGGCTGGCTCCGACGCCGGTATTTGGCCTTTTTGCACGACCCTCAGATAAATTACTTTGCCCCTATCACGTACTTCTCTTACTCTAAATCTGCTGCACAGGAAGCGAGTTTATCCGGGTGTTTAAATACTTTTGACATCCCATGCATCGACGTGCAGAATTCTCCGATTTAGACGGCGGCTGAAGTTACAGTGGTATGCAAAAGTTTGGGCACCCCTCTAAGATTGCATAATAATTTGCTCTAACTTTATAAAAGACGATCACAGCAACAAGATTTTATTTCCTACAGAGATGTAGACATTTGAGTGTTTTCCAGACCAAAATTCTTAGAGTATCATTACAAAGTTTTATTATAATAAATGAAAATGTAAAAAATGGTATGTGCAAAAGTTTGTGCACCCTTTTAATCACACTGATTTCAAGACCTGTAGGGATTTGTAGCTGACATGTTGCAGCCCAAAACTGCTTTGATTAGCTTGTGAGGCCTTCAATTACAAAGACAGGTAAAACCAATCATGAAAAAGGCTATTTAACAGAGGCAATTGCTGGCTGTGCTTGTCCTATGCTCCTGGCAACATGGGGGCATCGAAACAACTCTCCACTGACCAAGACACCAAGATAATTTATTATCATGAATTAGGAGAAGGGTACAAGAAATTATCAAGGAGGTTTGGGATGTCTATTTCCACAGACAGAAATGTGGTGCAGAAATGGAAGGCCAGAAGAACAGTCATTGTGAAGGAAAGATGTGGTAGGCCAAAAAAAATACTGGAAAGACACAGATGAAGGATGGTTAGGATGGTCACAGACAAGCCACAGACCACCTCCAGAGAACTACAGGAACATCTGGCTACTGATGGTGTAGTTGTTCATCGTTCCACAACCCAGCGCACTTTGCACCAAGAAAAGCTCTTTGGAAGGCTGATGCGCAAAAAGCCTTTCCTGAGTGTTCGTCACAAGAAGAGTCGCATGAGGTATGCAAAAGCACATCTGGACAAGCCAGAAGCATTTTGGAAAAAAAAATACTGTGGTCAGATGAGACTAAGATGGAGTTATTTGGTCAGAACAAGAGGAGGTATGCATGGTGAAAAAAACACACTGAATTTCATGAGAAGAACTTATTGCCTACTGTGAAATATGGTGGAGGGTCCATCATGTTATGGGGCTGTGTGGCTAGCACAGGGACTGGAAACCTTGTTAAAGTTGAGGGCCACATGAATTCCTCTCAGTATCAGCAGATTCTTGACAAGAATGTTCAAGAATCTGTCACAAAGTTGAAGCTACGCCGGGGTTGGATTTTTCAGCAGGACAATGATCCCAAGCACTGTTCAAAATCCACCAAGGAATTCATGCAGAAGCACAAGTACAATCTTCTGGAATGGCCATCCTAGTCCCCAGACCTTAACATCATTGAAAATGTATGGATTGATTTGAAGCAGGCTGTTTACGCACGGAAGCCAAGAAACCTGACTGAGCTAGAGGCGTTTTGTTTGGAGGAATGGGCCAAAGTACCACCTGCCAGACTTCAGGGACTTGTCAGTGGCTATAGGAGGCGTCTACAGGCTGTTCTTGCAGCAAAAGGAGGTTCTATTAAATATTAATGGAATTATTTCTTTGGGGTACCCAAATTTATGCACATGCCTATTTTTGTTTAAATATTCATAAAAATGTTTCTGTTGGACCAATGAAAATGATTTCACTCCTGAGATGTTTCTGTTTCCATAAGGTATAACATTTGTTAAAATAAAGTTGCTGCCTCAAAAGCTCAGCAAGTGACAAACTCATACAATGATTTTCCTAAGGGGTTCCCAAACTTTTGCATACCACTGTATATCCCGCATGAGGAAGCGATGTTGTGCATGGTATCGACTATCAACTCAGACGAGTAGACGAAAACCCCACAATTCTTCAACGGTCAGTCTATATCACTTTAAATGTTAGTGTTAAGCAAGGAAATGCTGCATCTCCCCACCCCAGTGTACACAGAGGAAATACACACAATTAGCTGTTATCTGATAACTTTATTATCAAGTTAAAAAAAGACAATGAATTACAATATTTACAGAATATCCAGAGATAAATGGAATAAAATTGTAAACAATCATTCTAGGCAACATCACAACCCACCATCAGGTAATCAGATTTATATGGGAGAAAGGCAAGAAGGAGAGATTCTAGTGTCAAACTATGGAGACAACAGTCTGAAAAGAGAAATGCATCGGAAACAAACTTAACATATATACAAGTATCCAGTGTGTCGTCAGCAGGGGCTTCACTTTGGGTCAACTGGGAGATATCACAGTCTACAGCGACTGCACACAGTGAGGGATTCATAGTCGTCTTCTATTAAAATGATCACAGAACAACAAACAATTTTGGGTTGACAGCTTCGTTTTTCCAGAGCGTCGCGATTCGTCTCGTGGGTTTTTTTTTACGCTGGGTTTCTCAAACTGGGCAACAAGCTGCCTAACAAAGCTTATTTCTACAACAAGGTTTTTTTTGTTGTTTTTTCATTTTTTTGTTGTTTTTATTTTATTTTTATTTTTTTAAAACGGCTTTACTTTCCAGGAGCTACACGCTGGACCTGCAGAACAGAAATAGGGCTTTGAGATTCAGCACCGACTCAACTGGTTTCGGGGGTATCACGAGGGCTGAGGAGCAGAGGAGGACTGCGACGTACTGTTGAGCGGGTCGAATCTGGGCGGGTAAACTTGGGATGAGCGACCTAATGCCCTTACTGGTCACAGATACAAGATACTGGAGTGTCATGTTATGGATTGTATGTGCTAGATCCCAAAGGACTCTGTAGGGCTCTATAGATGTCGGCCAAGCGGTTTAGACAATATTCTTTCTACTTCACAATAAAAGCCCCCGGCCATTAGTTAGTGGAGAGCTCCATACATTTCCTTTATGTTTAATATTGTACAACCACACTGCTCTCCCTGTCTGCTCATCCCATTACAGTACAAAAAAAAAAAAGGGATATTTTTCAGACAACAGCGTAAAAACGTTGGATTGGGATCTCAAACACCCCAAAAAGGGTTCACTATACTCCTTTTTTTTTTTAAATTTCTTTTTAAAAAAATGAGAACACCTAAAGGAAAAAAAAATAATGGGGGTTAAATTATCCATTCTGAAACACCACAGTTCAAACACTTAACGAGTAGTTTTGTTTTCTATACATGGCTGCAAACATGTAGGTCAGCAGGGTTCCACCCACAGAACTCCACAAAATCCTAACGGTCCAAAAACAGATTTCCCATTTCCTCCCCCTAATAGTTCAGTGACGATTACAGCAGCAAACACAGCAGGCGTGGGAAATATTTCGGTGCAAAGGACACAGTTAATTACGCGTGTACCTTTTTTTGCAAATTTTGATACCGGAGCCATTTTATTTCACATTGTTTAATGGTCTTATCGGAATTTGAATTTTAGACTTCATTGCTATTCTCATAAGGCTTCAGGGCGTTCAAGCAGCAACTTCCAGCAAATACAATCTCTGCCTTTTTTTTTTTTTTTTTTTGTTAATATCAACGACAACATAACAGCTTTGACAAAAAAAAAAAAAAATGAAAATATCAAACAAGTTATGACGGATGTGTCCACACAGAATGAGAATTTAAAAAGGTAGAAGCTAGGGGGGGTTGACACCTTTAAAAAGACGATCTTTAACATACAGTCCCAGTGTCATATACAGTATATATTCTATATGTGTGGAAACAAATGGTTTAAGCGCGACAACTGCTCTGGTTGCACTTGTCCTTTCAACATGGTGTCAGGCGTACATTTCTGACGCTGAAACAAGCCCCTCGTAACAAAACGGTCGCACTAGTTCCATTTACTCCCGGTGGATCAGCAAAGATCTGGCAGAGTGAAATATTAAAAACCTTGAAATAAATATCAATATGGCTAAAAACTACTACGGGACAATGAGAGGAGAATATCATTTTGGTAATCTGGTTAAATCAATGCTTTAAGCCTAAAATACCCTTGCAATAGATGCTAAATCACATTTCTCTGTACCGGTACTCAATTGGTGCTATTATAATGAAAATGAATTAATTTTAATCTGATCCTAACTGATCAAATACTTTAAAATTTGCCACTAAGGCACATACCAGAATATGTATTAAAGATTTAAATTTCATGAGAGGGGACATTTTTAAGGCACTTGTGCACTGGTTTGAAAATATATGTAGTAGCAGACACCTGGCCTGAACGTAGTACTGTGTAATGTAGAGCCAGATGTTCATAGCATCGACACTAGGCATCCTTCGAAGAATGTGGCCAGAGCCGGATTGTGCTGAACTGATTTGTGAGAAAACATATGATGCTTGGAAACTGTTGGGTAAAGGGCAGGCACTTTAAAAGAACAGTTGGTGATTGGAGGAAACGCGCTTTCTATCATGGGATGGCTCCAGCCAATGAGAAGTGACCATAGATCGTAGTCTGAGGACTAGCTAGAAAGCTGAAGGACTAGTCCAGGCCAGTGCTTCCCCATCGGACGCAAACTAATTAAACTATCACGGTTTGGACACATGCGCATACAGAAGCCTTGAAAGATGGCGTCTCATGAGAATTCATCCCCCTCTCTCAAGGAAAGTATTCCAACATAATTTACAAACCCCCAGTTGAAAAGACAAGTGCAATCTCTCGGCCAAGACGCCACTACCGTTAAAACCTCTTCCACGCAAATCTTGAACGGGTACAGTCATGACACATGAAACACATCTCTGTTGTTATACTGATCTGCTGAGTTGAGAGGGTAACTACGAACAACGTGATACCTCACAGGGAGAGGGAGCTTGAGACTAATCCCATTATTTCCACGATTTCATCACTGAAATTACTGGACAATAAAAACAGCACAGTCAAAATGGAAAGGGAGCCAAAGGCTGAAGGCTTATACGTAGTATAATATTACGGGACTTAAATTATAGCAATTTGCTACAAAAACACCGGGGCAAACTGTCAATATTTCTACAAATGGAGAAAACGTGGTTTTGGTGATTTTTTTTTGTTTGTTTTTTTACTAAAATAGATAAGGTGCGACTCTTCCTCGAGGGATACTTCCACACATTTAACACAAGGCTAAGATGGGAGGGAACAAAAGCAGTTTCAAATTTCAACAAGAAATAAGAACTGGTAGCTCTACAGTGGGCCATGATCATAAATGCTTTCATACCTTATTTTTTTGTTTTGTTTTTAGGCAAATACAGTACCCATATTTTGGACGAGCAGGGGGGAGTGTAAAAGGTGCGTCAAATAATAAAAAGCTAAATTTAGTTAATTGTTTTGGACAACATTCTTTATATATAGCTTAGTTTTATCTAGGTGGGATCTTTCACTGTAGATTTGACCAGAATGTCAGCAATAAAGAGTTCTGTTCACTATTGGTTACCAATATATTAAGATCTGTCCTAGGGGACCGCCCATTTAAAGAGCTCAGCCATTTTATGCAGCACAACCTAATACTTATATATGTAACACCTAAAATCTAATAATGCACCAACTCATAAAAAGTCACTTTAAGTTTCAAACCGTCCCGTCTTATTTTCCGATCCCACCCAGAGCCGATCCTACCCCAATGTTATCGCATTTCTAGCACAGTAACCCGAAAGAGGCCGCGGTCGGTTCAGCCGAGCTGTGGGTCCTTTTTGGTGTCCAGCGTTTCTTTGTCTTCCGCGTACTGGCTTTGACTCGTCAGAGAGAGATCAGTGGGGTTCCCGTCCTCCGTTCCGTTGGCGGACGGGTCCGGCTTCGTGTCCGGGAACGCGGAGGGGGCGGTGGAAGATGGAGCCGGGGCCTCTATTGCTGAAGTGGTGCTGGCGTCCGGTCGGCTGTTGGTAACCGTCCTGAAAGGAAAGATACGATCAAAAATGAAGGCTAATGACAGAAGGGAACAGTTATAAATACCACATTTCCTCAAATAGTGAGCTTTATTTGAAGGATGCCTACACTGGGCATCAGGCGTAACATTATGACCACCTTCCTAATATTGTGTAGGTTTCCCCGGCAACAGACACTTGATCAGTTTGGGATCTAGTGAATTTGGAATTTTGTGTGTGTGTCTGTGTCAGGCTGCATCCTGCTGGGGATGGCCATCAAGGAGTGTCATTGCTATGGGGTGGGGGTGCCTGGTCTGGTCTAGGTGGGTGCTACACATCTAAGTAACATCCACATGAATGCCAGGTCCAAGGGTTTCCCAGCTGATTATTGCATTGTCACAAGATGGTCAATGTCTCCTGTCAGTGGTCATAATATTATGCCTGATCGATGCATATTAGAGGCGAGTCTGTATTTTCATGCACTCTGTTTTGATAATTTGTTTGTTCATCTGACAATAAAACTTAAAATCAGTGGAAAGACGAATGGAAACTAACGCATGCTAGTAGAATTTTATATATGAACCAGTTGAATCAAAGGCAGTAGAAATGTGGCATGCTCATTATGCGACGCAAGAGTACGCTTGAGGTCCACGAAGAGAAATCAAAGACGCACGAACGTAGAGAAAACAAGAGGAAGAGACGTAAAAACCACTCACATGCCATGTCGAAGGACGTGTCGCTCCCATTCGAGGCTGTTGGTGAAGCAGCGGCCGCAGAACTCACAGGGAAGACGCTTCTCTGCGCTGCTCGGCCCAGAGCTGGTGGTGCTGCTGCTGCTGGGAGATGCAAGGACCTCTGGGAGACGGGGGTTCAAATAATTGGTCAGTCCGAGAGTGTAGTAATTTCACGGCTGCTCATGTCCTATTTGCCAGAATATTTGCCAGAAAGAAAATCCTCCACTTTAATGCACCTCTGTAGATCGGGATGATTTCCACATTATGATAGAACAGACCTATTGTCCCTTCTGGTGTTAAATGCACAGAAATAGAAGCTAAAAGAATAAAATGGGACACATGATTGATGTCCTGCTTATGAACCATATTTATTTGCTTAAAAAGACAGGAGATACTATATTTCTCATCTGAAGAAGAGCAGACGATTGTTTACAGCGTTGTTTTCCGTCAGTGTTTGGACTCTTCTGGTAGAGTCAGGCAGTGGTTTGAGAGTGTGATATAAAGGGGAGGATTTAAGCATTTTCATACGGTTTTGT
This sequence comes from Planiliza haematocheilus, assembly GCA_005024645.1. Classification (NCBI taxonomy): domain Eukaryota; kingdom Metazoa; phylum Chordata; class Actinopteri; order Mugiliformes; family Mugilidae; genus Planiliza; species Planiliza haematocheilus. The sequence goes on from SRSE01001181.1 coordinate 5,621,075, forward strand.
CTTCTACGCCCAGAAACCCAGACAGCTATTGACCATCAGGATTAGGCACGTTATGAATGAAGGTGTCTGAAAACCAATACGGCCAGTGTGACAACATTTCAAGTTGATTTTAAAGCTAACAACAAATAATCTGAAGTGATACGTTTATATTGCTATTTGATAGAGACACTGTCTAGTAGTTACCTTGCAGGGGGGGCTTCTCTTCCTCCACCGCCTTGACTACTTCTTCTTCTTCCTCCTCTTCCTCCTCCTCCTCCTCCTCCTCCACCTCTTCTTCTTCTTCTTCTTCTTCATCCCCCACATCCCCTACATCCTCCTCCTCCTCCACCTCCTTCATGTTGTCCTCCATCTCTTCATCGTCCATCTCTCTCTGGTCCTCGCCTATGTTCTCCATAATTTCCATCCCTTCGACGTCCTCCTCCTCCTCCTCCTCTTCCTCTTCCTCCTCCTCCTCCACATCCTCCTCCTCCTCCAGAGCTTCTTTCCCGTCTGGCACCATCTCCATGATTTCTCTCGCCTCCTCGTCCTCGGTGCTGCTCCCTTGCTCCTTGATCATCTGCAGCTGGTCCAGGTTGACCCGGCCCATCAGCTCAAAGTTCCTGATGACCTGACAGAACAAACAGGAGGGCCTTTCAGTTCGGCGTACGGCACTTTCGGAGGCTTTTGTTTTGTTCTCCTCTCTGCCGCAGTGTCATTTGTCATTTTTGAAAATGGGCCGCAGCTTTAAAGTCAATACATGTTTAAGTCTGTATATCGGTTTAACCGAAGGAGCTCAAGAAATCAAAACACAAACACTTTTATAAATTCTACATCTGGGTTAAAACCATAAACCTGACTGTTGATGTATACCACCTGGTTTTCTGATTTAGATACTTTACTACAGTAAAACATGTGAATTATTTTGCAGAAGCTCAACAACTGCTTTTTGTTTTCGTTCTTTTTAACGTGAAGGCCTGACTTGCAAGAATTAAGACTTATGCAAGAGATCTTTGCGGCATTAGATGAACTAAAGTTATTGGAAACGGGAGCAATCTATGAGAAAATCTACTAATTTCTTATGCATCTAGTCACAAATAGGCTCATGGTCTTTGAGTAATGTCCTCCTCCCATTCTCCCAGAAGACTCAGAACTGCAGCCTCCAAAAATCTAAATCTAGTCTTCCAACCATTATTGCATTTCATCGCTCCAGATTCCCTTTAATAACACGTCTACCGTGGATGATATGAACTTTTATTTTATACGACTGAGACCTATACTTACTGTATATCATCCAAAAAAACAAATATTAATCAACCTATAATACAGTACCTCTGCCAAAAAAAAGTCCTGCACACTGCCCAGCACTTATTTGAAATTCATCACCAATCAGAAAGTGTCGGCAGCACCTCCCAGTATGAAGTATAAAGTAAAATATATTTTCTAATTATAAACATATGTTCTGTCATAACACTACCCAGCAGAATTACAGCCGAATCTTACAGATACGACCGTGATGGAAAAATACTGTGACTGTAATAAAAACGTATGGCTGTGAAGAATCTCAAAATTTGCTTCCCTTAACTTCTCCAGAAATTCTTAATCCCTCCTTTGACCTGCTGTATACCGGATTCCTCACAATAGTTCCTCCCTCGCACTAACCGCAGGGCTTCCAACATCGTTCTTTCATCCCCAACATCCACAGCTGGAGGTCATCCCAGCATGCATTGCACATAAACAGGCATTTAGTCATGTAAAGTAAAAAAACAAATAAAAACAAATCATCTCAAGAATTATCTCCATTAATTGATGCTGAGAGGAAAAACCTCTTCCTCTCTTGGATGTGGTTAGAATATGCCGAAGCTGATACGTATGCACCCACTCGTCTCATTTCGATGTATCATTCAGTTCCAGCGGTTCCAGTGTTACATTATCTCCTCCTTCATCCGTCAATATTCAGCATCGAGTTTCCTTTCGTGCCAAGAGTGCTTACTTTTATATCATGCCCACCGCACAGCGAATAATAATATTTGGACAATTAAGATGGGCAGATTTAAGTTTTAATACTAAACCGGGAGCAGTTTACTCACTCTCTGATGTTGAGGTGTGATAAAATAAACAGTTTGGGCAATTTTGGTTCATTTTCTGTTATTTGGTTAGATTTACACATGCTCGGCAAAGAGCTATCAGAACTCAGTGAAGCTTAGAGGAAACTAAAACGTATCCAATTTATAATAACTCACAAGTTACCAATCTGCCGACATTGTAACCGCTTTTCCGCAAATTAGCGTGCTGAATGTTTTGACTGGAACTGAAATCTAGACACTTTTAACACCTTTTTCTTGTCCGTTCACCTTAAATCTCAAGGACTTAGATGCTAAAGATTAAATCTTTTTTTGTGAATCTATGTTATTTCTTGTGGTTATATTCTGAAGACAGGTTTTTCCACAGCCTCCCAGCTAATAAAACCAGAAAAGGCAGGAATAAATCGGACAGTGAAATTCAAAATAGCCACTAAGAAGACTGATTTTTCACATTAATTAAAATTCTGTGCTGGTGCTTAGCTCGAAAGTATCTCATCTTTCCCTTAAGTAAGACTGCAGCTCCTGGCGGCCATGTTCTTCCGGCTTTTTGAATCAGATTGCTAAATAATCAGTTCGGTGTATCAGTTTAAATTTAGCCACACAAATCTTCGCATCGCACATGTACTCCAACTGACCTTGTGCTCAAGGCGTAGATGCTCCTCCAGCTGGCTCCGTCGACTGCTGTCATAATAGCAGAGCTGGCACTGGTAGGGCTTGATCTCAGCGTGCTTCTGCAGGTGCAGCTGCAGGGCCTGGTCACTGGAGCATGTGAAGGTGCATTTGTGGCAGCGGAACACCAGGCCCTGAAGGTGGCGCGACAGCTTGGAGCGGCTGACCTCCAGCGGAGCCACGCGCTCCTCTGGTGGAGGAAGCGGAGGAGAGCGGATTATTAGGTTGGAGGAAGGGAGGAGGAAGAAGCGTAGAGGAGGGGAGAAGAACAGCATGCGCTAACAATGGGAAGAATGGGAAGAGATGTGGGAGAAGGAGCGGTATCGAAGGACATTTGTCTCACGCACACGAAGAAAAAAATGTTTAAAATCAGTTTAAAATCTAGATAATTGAAGACAGTCTCACATTAAACTAACCAAACACCCAATAAACAAGTTATATTCCATTCCCCTGTGTTGGTTTTTAAGTGTTATATTTCACTTTAAGTTCTCATTAATGTTCTCATATAGAGTGAGCAATTCATTATTTAACGCTGGCAATTTTAAGTGACTTAAAAAGTGCACCTCTATGATTACAAGTTAATCTCGAGAGTCCATTCATTCAGAAGTGTTTCCTATCAGTGTAATGAGACTCAGGTGTCGTTCCGTTTTGTTTGGAAAAAAAAAAAAAATGTCATGGATTTGTCACGGTCTGATCTTTATAACACATGCACAGACAAAGGAGCTTTCTGAGGAGCTCAGTGAGGGAGTTGTTGTTGTTGTTGCTGCTATCCAGGCTGGAAACTGTTACAAAACCATCTTTTAAGAGTTTGGCGTCCACAAATCCACAGTGAGACAGACTGTGAACAAACCGAGAAGATTTAAGACGACCGGAGTGGTCAACCAGCAAAAATCACTCAAAAAGTAAGACGCTTAACAGTCTGACATGTCATGAAGGGACCCAGAGTAACTTCTCTCAGACTTGCTGATGTTAATGTTCATAAATCCACCATCAGGAGAAGACTGAACAACACTGCATGGCAGAGTGGCAAGGAGAAAGCCACTGGTCTCCAAAAAAAAAAAAAACCCTGCCCATCTGCAGTTTGCTAAACATCATGTGGACAAGCCAGAAGACTATTGGGAAAATGTTTTGTGGACGGATGAGACCAAAGTAGAACTGTTTGGTTTAAATGAGAGGCTCATGCTTGGAGATGAAAAACACTGCATTCCAGCATCAGAACCTCATCCAGTCCATGGAACATGGGGGTGGTAATGTCCTTGTTTGGGCCTGTTTTGCTACATCTGGGCCAGGACGGCTTGCCATCACTGGCAGCCAATGAGTTCTGAATCAAACCGGCAAATTCTAAAAGAAAATGTCAGGACATCTTAAAGAGAAAGTGGGTCACGCACCAAGATGACAATGCCAAGCACCCGAGTCGCAGACAAGAATGATTGAGGAAGAACAAAATTAATGTTTGGAAATGGCCAAGTTATGACGCCTCTCATTTAAACCAAACAATTCTACTTTGGTCTCATCTGTTCACAAAATATTTTCCCAATGGTTTTCTGGCTAGCCCACATGATGTTTAGCAAACTGCAGACGGGAAGAAAGGTTCTTTTTCTCCTCCATTTGTTCACAATCTGTCCGACTGTGGATTTGTGGATTCCAAGCTCCTTAGAGATGGTTTTGTAACCTTTTCCAGCCTGATGAGCAACAACAACTCTGTTTCCTGAGCTCCTCAGAAAGCTTCTTTGTTCGTCCCATCAGACATGTGTTGTGAAGATCAGACCGAGACAAAACCCTGACACCTGTGTCTCATTACATTGATTGGAAACACTTCTGAACGGATGATCTGTTCATGTCATGGATAATTTGACCTTGAAGTCAACAAGGGTTCTGAACAGTTGGGTCTCGTCAGAGAATGGACATGGGCCCTGTGAGGGCGTCCTGTGGTGTCTGGCAACAGGATCTTGTTTGTGAGGGCCTTTGGGTCCTATGGGTTGAGGGGAGGGGCCTCTGAGGATCATCCCGCAGATACTTGATCAGTTAGGGATATAGGGAATTTGGAGGCCAGGTCAATACCTTGTGTTGTTCTTCACGTTTTTTATTCTTAAACCATTTCTGTGTGCGTGCCCCTTGGCTGCATCCTGCTGCCATAAAGGAGTGTTATTGCTATGGGGTGGGGGCCTCTGGTCTAGTTTCCCAGAAGAACACTGTATTGTCACAAGATGGTCAATGTTATTTACTTACTACTCCTGTAGGTGGTCATAATGTTGTGGTTGATTGGTTTATATTTGTGTTTGAATAACAAATTGCTTACTCCATATGATGACACACTGATACCTGAAATACAACACCTATAAAACACCAACACAGAGGAATAGCGTTCCTCTGTTATAACTTGTTTTGAGAGTTTTCATGGGTGTCTACTATACATATGTGAGAGATGTATATCTGTGTTGTCAGGGGAACATATTACGGTTTGCCAATCATTTAGAAAAAATATGTCTGATAATGAAATTAATCCAATGAATATGTTAAATGCTTTAATAGGTTGGTGACTTCCTTGAGTCTTGACACCAGCATGATGGTTGCTAGGCAGACAGTCAAGACTCAAGTAGCAGCTAACCCCCATGTTCCCCTGTTTTTCACGGTAAGCCAAGCTTTTTACCACACAGACATGATGTTCTCAACTATTCCTCGTCAAGTACACTATGTGCCTGGTTCCGTTTCGCATGAAGCGCACCTCTGTGCAGAACAATGTGGTCAATCATATTGCTCTTGTGTTTGGTGTGGTAGAGGCAGAGAGGGCAGCGCAGGTCTTTAGGAAGGTCCTCAGGTGCATTGTTGTTGTGACCTGCCTCCACATGCATGGTGAACGTATTCCTGAGGCAGATTTACAGACAGAAAGATCAATGAACGTTCAGGGTTAGTTAAGTGTCTCTAGAGCTTGTACATGTGTGAACAGTACTTGCAATGTGTAGCATTTTTTTAGCAATAGACAGTTATGTACATAATTAGTACACTTATTTTTTTTTTGCAGCAACAATACTTTCATATATAGCATGTAGCACAGTACAATACATGTCAGTCAGTTTTAGTCCCCCACCCCCCACGGTTTCGATGAAGTCTTATCTTACTTGTAGCAGGTGAAAAAGGAGCAGTCTTTGCACTTGAAGAGCTTCTTGCCACCGTGGCGGTCCCTGTAGTGCCGGCGCAGACTCTGCATGTACCCAGAGCTGAACTCACAGAACTCGCACGTGAGGACACTGTCTGGACGGTTGTCAGCCAGGGTTGAGCCACCAGGCATCGAGCTGGAAGACATTTGACTGCGGGAGGCCAGCTGGTAGTGACTGAGCTGCTGACGGACATCCGCTGGCTCCAGGTATGACGGATCTGAGAGAGGGGAGGGGGGAGGAGTATTTAACAACTATAGTTAGCCTTCTTAGCATGTTAGCCCTTATATATAAAAATCAGCATCTAGTTGGAGCTTCTTCTACATTGTTGTAGATCATTAGTCTGAAACGTTTTAGCATAGATCATGACATACAGCTTGATTACATTTCCCCTAAATTAAAAAGCTATTTCAACCAAGGCACGCTTGTATTTACTGATAACATCAAGAGGATTCAGGCTCTGGTTTCGTCATCCCGCAGGAGTCATCCAAGACTGGCTTCAGTGCACAGTGAAGTTGTGAAGCTGCTATCATTTTTACACAGAAGGATGGAGTTAAATGTACTTTATATATTTTATGCAGACTTCAGATGTCTGCCTTCAGATGTCTGGATACAAAAATGAAATACCTACATCTCATCAAAGACTTTTTCAGGAACACCATAACTAATACCGGGATGAGTCCTTTTGCAATTCTTCACAGAATGGATTCCATAAGATGTTGGAAATATTCTGTAAGAGTTCTGCACCATGTTGACTCAATTACATAATTTCTTCAGATTTCTTATTCCCATTAAGATGTGCTATTGAATCTACATGTAGTGCATTGCCATGCTGGAATAAACCATTACAAGAATGTCAAACTGTGGCCGTAAATGGATGCACATGATCAACAACATGATCAATATTCAAACCGGCTGGGACATTAAAAAGATGCCAGTTGATGCCGATGCCCGGTCGGTATTAAGGTGCTGCCCAAAGTGTGCCAAGAAAAGATTCTCCACACCATTACGCCACCAGCAGCAGCTGCCAGGACTGTTGACACGAGACATGTCGGGTCCACGGACTCACGCTGTTGATTCTTACTCAACCATCTGCAGCCTCAGCAGAAATACAGATTCTTCTGACCACGCTCTGTTTGTTCAGTCTTCAAATGGCCAGTTCCGGTGAGCCCGTGCCCACTACAGCCTCAGATTTGTTTCCTTGGCTGACAGGAATGGAACCCATTGTGGTTTTCTGCCATTGTCGCCCATCTGCTCGCCACAGTTACTGTGGCTTTACTCGCTCAAATCCAAACAGTGTCATCAGTCCCCTTTAACCTCTCTTCAACAAGGTTTTTTTTTAGGTTTGATTAAACTCTAAATACAACTGTGTGGGAAAATCCCAGCATTTCAGAAATCTCCTCAATCCATTGATCCAGGCCTAGCAATAATCATTCCACAGTCACAAGTCACTACAGTTCCATTTATTACCAATCTGGATGTTGGACGAGGGCATTAACCGAAGAGACCGACCTATGTCTGCCGGATTTTATTATTGCAACACGGCCAAACACATGGCAGATTGGATGAAGCATTAATAAAGCAGGTGCACAAGTGTTCCTAATAAAGTGCTCATGATGATACATACTGTACGCATAATATTTTATCACCAGATGGCACCGGATCCTTGCATTTCTATAGGAGAGATACTGTGCTCAAACACCAAACGTCCCCTGCCCCTCTCAAATACAAAAGTGTAACTGACGGTCATCCCTCTCTTTTTTCTTCCTCAATCCTTTTTGAGGGTCTATAATATCAGCAAGCGAGCTCATATTCTCGTCCTACTTTGAGCCTCCGACACATCAATAAATAAACCACTGTGACACTAATAGAATATCTATCCATGTGAAAAATGCATCGTTCAGCACCGCGAGGGAGAAAAAAAAAGAAAAACAACAACTTTTCTTTAAAACTTCAGAAAATTCTTCAGATCCAATTTCTGACTTTTGCAGAAGGGGCGGAGGAATTCGTACGAATCAGACAAATGCCACAGATGATTTATTCTTTTAATATCCTCTCTCTCTCTCTCTCTCTGCGCTGTGGAGATTTGTGTATGTAGATCAGACGGATGGGGAGCAATTCCTGCAGGTTTGATGGAGACGTGTCAAAAGCGGCGTCGTTGAGGGTGGGAAATACGAGTATGAGAAGTTGAAGGAGTAGAGGAAGAGAACACTAATAATAACAAAGCTAACACGATGGTGTGAAAGAATTAGTTTAGCCGCTAGCGTTTAGGCAAAATACAGCTGAGGCTTTTTATGCATTGGGCAAAATTACATTTTGGCCTCATGATGGTGCTATGTGAAAAATCTGGGCATCACAAAAGTCATTTGAGATTCCTTCTCTGAGAACCATGAATGTGTCCTAATACCAAGCCAATTCATCCAGTGGTTGTTGACATCTGGACCAAAGTGAGTGACAGATTGCGAGGTGAGGTTGAATTTGGGCTTTTATCCATTATTAAAAATCGCTTCAAGAGATCTAGGCAAACATCACAGCTAATAAGAGGCAATCAAATGTAATTTCTTTTCAAAAACTCACTGCCAAAAACACTAACTCCCGCTGTTTGTATTTCAGACATTCAGCTGAAGGTAGCTACTTTGGCAGAGCAGAGAGACATCCAATATGTCAGCTCTGCTCTTTCTCAATGCTTCACTTGTCCTGGTAGGGCACAGATGACAGTGGTGGATGGTGCATCGAGGAATGCTTCCCTGCTCCAGCTCCAGGGAAGATTCCACAGCTCCAGCAGCAAGGTGACAGCTGCTGCCAAGAACAGCGTGCAAGCTAAAGCAGCCGCCGCAAAGCCACTAAAGCACCTAAAACATGGCACCTCATCAAGGAGTTTACTGCTACACCAACCTACAGCGAAGGTACCGCTCTGACTCAACACATCCTGCGAGGAACGTATCCAGTCTGTGCACACAAATCTGCCTCAGACGTTGAATATCATGCAGACTTATTCGCACTAAACGTGGGTTTTACTGCCTTATCGCAAAATCTTACATTAAACCGTCTTTGCTCATGTAATTTTAGAGAGATGTTTTACCTGCATACATCCGGGGTTAGATGTAGATATAAAAGTGTGCTATTTTTAATAATGTTAATGCACATTTTTTTTTTTTTTTTTTTTGCATTTAAATATATCACAGCTTGTAAACACGCTCTGTATTCTTTCTGCTCTTTATTTAGGATGTCTCTCTCATTCTCACTATTTACAGGACATTTTAATGTCAGAAAAAACGTACAAATTAAATTGAAAGTTTATCTTTAACTCTTCTGCTGCCTAAAGTGTATGCGCACCAATTAGGCATAACATTATGACCATCAAAAACATTTGTGACTCATCAGATAATGGACATGGGCATTCTGAGGGTGTCTCGTGGTGTCTGGTAACAGGATGTTGTTGAGACCTATGGGGATCTAGTGAATCTGGAGGCCAGGTCAACACCTTGTGCTGTTCTTCGTGTCAGGCTGCATCCTGCTGGTGATGGCTGCTGTCATCAAGGAGTGTCATTGCTATGGGGTGGGAGTGCCTGGTCTGGTTTTGGTGGTTAACCTTAACCTGGATTTAACTGAGTTAATAGCTAGGAGCCTCCTGTTGGATAATTACTGCATAGGTGATTATCTTTCAGCTGGCAACAAGTTATTTAACCCCAACTAATGCAATGAGTAGCTTCTCATTTTTTAAACAACGATGTGGAAAGACACATGCTGTGGTTGTGGAACATATATTAGTCTGTTTGAGAAGGCATACATCAAGCAGAGAAAAAAATCTAGGGACATTGTAGAAGCTACTAAAATTGGGTTAAGAACTGTCCAACACATTATTAAAAACTGGAAGGATAGTGGAGAAACATTGTCTTCTAGGAAGAAATGTGGTCGGAAAAATCCTGATTAATCGTGATCACTTAAATGTTTGGGGAAATCAAATTGAAGAAAAACAACAGTAGATCTAAGGGCTACGTTTAATAGTAGAGCATTTCCTCACGTACAATGTGAAAGAAACTCAAGGGATTGGGACTGAACAGCTGTGTAGCCTTAAGAAAACCACTAATCAGTGAGGCTAACCGGAAAAAAAGGCTTCAGTTTGCTAGGGAGCATAAAGATTCTGGAGCAATGGAAGAAGGTCATGTGGTCTGATGAGTCCAGATTTACCCTGTTCCAGAGTGATGGGGGCATCAGGGTTAGAAGAGAGGCAGATGATGTGATGCACCCATCATGCCTAGTGTCTACTGTACAAGCCTGTGGGGGCAGTGCTATGATCTGGGGTTGCTGCAGTTGCTCAGGTCTAGGTTCAGCAACATGATGTGACCAAAGAATGAGGTCAGCTGACTACCTGAATATAATGAATGACCATGTTATTCCATCAATGTATTTTTTCTTCCGTGATGACACGGGCATATTTCAAGATGACAATGCCTGGATTCATCAGGCTCAAATTGTGAAAGAGTGGTTCAGGGAGCATGAGACATCATTTTCACACATGGATTGGCCACCACAGAGTTCAGACCTTAACCCCATTGAGAATCGTTGGAATGTGCTGGAGAAGGCTTTGTGCAGTGGTCAGACTCTCCCATCATCAATACGAGGACTTGGTGAAAAATGAACACAACGCTGGACAGAAATAAATCTTGTGACACTGCAGAAGCTTACTGAAACAATGCCACAGTGGATGCATGTTGTAATCAAAGCTGAAGGCTTTTTTAGCCAGGCAGTGTATCTGAGTAACATCTACATGAATGCCAGGTCCAAAGGTTTGACAGCAGAACATTGTATTGTCACAGTATGGTCAATGTTGTTCTTCTCCTGTCAGTGGTTTTAATGTTGTGGCTGATCAGTTTAAATCCCCATGGGATCTCAGTCTCAAAGCTGAGAAACACTATCTGGTGTTTAAAGTAAATACTTTTATGTTTATGTCTTGGTGAGACGTAGCGTCCACACAAAAACTTACCTGGGAGTGTCCAATCAACTCAAAGTCCATCACATCTTAAATGTATAAAGATTTAACAACCACTATGCTGAAGTGGAGCTAATAAGCAGATCGCTACGGCTTTAAATGTAGCGTAACGCCACGAGACTATTGTCAGCCTTCTCATTTGACTCTCCCCTGAGAAGAAGAGGAGGATTTGCCAAAATGTGAAACCACGACTTTAATGCGTCATCGCCATTTTTCCAAATCTGGCCTGGCAAGTTTATCATGTGATCTCATATCTACTAAACAGATAATACAGATGATCTCATACCATCCGGGGCCAAGGGAGCCTGCTCTGTGTTGCTGGCCGGTCGGGACAGCCTGAGGGTGGCATGCGCCGCCTGGGTAGCGGCTCTGAGCTTGGGGAGGGTCAGGACCTCGCCGTGGTCTCTCAGAGAGTGCTCCTTCAGCTGGCTGATGGTCATAGAAGAGAAGGGGCACGACAAGCACTTGTACGTGTGCTGCTCACCTGAAGGATTATTAAGAGTCGCGAGTCAACAACTTGACTTTTGCATGCGTACAGAAACACCACAAAATGCAGAGATGTGTAAATGGCTGTAGATAAAAACAACAATCTGTAAGAAGTACTGTAGTCAGTGGCCTTTAATTCAGACAGAGATGTCTCGGGGTATCAAGTCATTTCATTTTAGGACATTTGGACACTGATTTTATATGAAGGTTAGGGCTTTTATTTTAGCTTCTTTAAAGTAAATGAAACAACTATTGACAAACTTCTTGATTGATTTATACTCTTGCCGTGAGACTATACCGGACATATGAAGTTGGTTTTGAGTCACATGTTTTGGTTTTGGTCTGATGTTTCCATCGCCCGCATGGGGGGATTTATGGCATCTTGCTTCCTGTTTCTGTTAAATGTATTTGCTTTTAATCCAAGGAACATCCTGGAGCCACTACACCCAAATCTGATCTGACTGTCTTTACCAGAAGCGGTTTAACAAAGAAAATACTTCCTCATTGAACCGTTCCTGGTAAGAGCAGCTGCTTCTGAAAAACACAGCTCCTGGATGTAGTAGATGCGTCATCTCACAGTAGCTTCACTTGATAAGATCTAATGCTGACTGTTTTCACACAGCCGACATTTCACAATCTCTACATGAACTCTGCTTTTCAATGTAATGGCGATGACTGAAAGTTGATTTGTGTCATTGGCTGTGGAGAGCTGCAAAAAAAAACAAATAAATAAAAATCTAGCTTGTTTTAGGTTTCGGTTTGCTTGCTCAGGTGGAGTCTTATTTGCATTTGCATCTTCACGTATTTGGATAACTACTGCGCTGTTCATTCCGGAGAATCTCTCTGTAGATGGCGCCACTGTTTATCACCATGATCCTAATAGACAAATCTTAACAATATAACCACCTGAGCTATAAATCTGATCTTTCACCTACTTCTTTTAGAACAATAAGGCTGCTCCTCAAAGGTAAGAACAGGAGGTTGGTATTTGGGCCAACAAAATACACAGTTAGTTGTGGGTACAGCTGTAAGATGCGACTTAAATGTATGCATGTGTGCGTTTACCTGTGTGCGCCTTATGCAGGTGGCTCTTCAAGCGGCTCACGTAGGCAGATTTAAAGGGGCAGAGCTTGCACTTGAAGGGCTTGTGGTGCCCGTGGTGAGACTGCATATGTCTGTCCAGACTGGCGATGAGACAAATATAAAAAAAAAACAAAAAAAAAAACAGGGAGGATATGAGATAAGAGGATAAAAGAAGAAAAAAAATGAATGATGAAATGAGGACAAAAGGATAGCAGATAAAGTGACAAGAACAGGGTACAGGAAGGAAAGAGAGAGAGATCTACAGCATCCACTTTGATGATTTCAACAGCAGGGTTTTTCAGGAGCATCTAAAGCGCTCGATTCTGTTTACCACACAAACAACAGCCTCACATTTCCAATGACTACCGAACAAGGAGCCGTGGGGTGAACTCATCTACCCACAATCCCCCAGCGGGAATGAGCGTGTGAGTGCCTGTGGGGACGGTAGCTGTGTTTTTAATGCCAGCCTCCTAGGTGGCATGGGAGTGCGGCTTCTTTCTGGGTCAGGGCACATACAGTACAGAGGGATTACACCTGGGAGCTCAGAGGAGATGAGGACTCTCTCTTTCCCGCTCACTCTGCGTCTCTGTGATGGATAAAACAAATCACACTACCAAAAATGTCCGTCTCGCTGTAATGTTTGTCTTACTCTCCTAGGAGGCAGGGAATGTTAGAGGAGATTGGTGATTCAAAGGGACTGTGATAGGGTAAACAAAATAAGGTATAAAACTGTGCTCAGTGCAAAACGACTTTAGCGTCCAGATGATTTGAAGAACAGCTGGTGTTAGACTGGTGTGGTTTATAAAGGTTTAAAATGCACCGTTGCCAAGGCTAAATATTGTTTAGGGTTCACAAAAAAACTGTCATTTTATCCCATTAATATCACACTCATTGTTTACTGCCAAGTTACTGTTAATGTAAACTGAGCAATATCTAGTAACGCTGCTTCACATTGGAAGCGTTCAAATACTACAGGGACACAATATGTTTGTCAGCGAGTGCACTTCATTCAGCGCTGCTTCTGGGAATATTGCCATTTAGCCAATTCTTGTCATTTTTAATATTTGCAAGAGGCAGAATAACACAAGAAAGCCCAGCACAGTTAGACAAAGAGCTGATTGTCAACTTATCTTGTCAAATTATTAAAGGTACTAGGCAGCAATGACTACAACCACTACAGCTGGCATATATAGTGATGCTTAAAAATGTATTCGTCTTCAGAGTTTTCTACTTTTCCGCATAATAGTCCTGAAAGTAGATGTAGACAACCCAGTCAAATAAATGAAATATAAATATTATATTTGCGCATTTGTTTGTTCAGAAAAATCAGCCAATACATTCAATATCAGTGAGTTGCACAAGTAAATCAAGTTCTAGGATTACAAGTTAATTTCAAGGCCAAATTACAGTCCATCTGTTCATAAGTGTTTCCAATCAGTGTGTTGTTCAGTGCCTCATTTTGTTTTAAACAAAAATGATCAGGGTTTGGTCACAGTTTAATATTCACAACACATGTTTTGTGGAAGCGTACGATGGCACGGAGTATTTTGAGGACCTCAGAAACACAGTTGTTGTTGTTTTGAGGCAGGAAACCATTTAAAGAGTTTGGAATCCACACATCCGCTGCCAGACAGAGTGTGAACAAATGACAAAAACGTCACGGCAAAAGCAAGACCCATAATAGTCTGAGGGATCACAGAGGAACCCAGTAATTTCTAAGCAACTAAAGGCCTCTATCACATTGGCTAATATCAGGAAAACTCTGAGCAACCATGGTGTGCATGGCAAAGTGGCAAGGACAAAGCCACTGCTCTCTAAAAAGAACATGTCCGCTACATCATGTGGATTGATCTGTGATGTCCTAGTTTGGTCCCGTTTTGTTGCATCTGGGCCAGGACGCCCTGCCATCATTGGTGGACCAATGGATTCTGAATCTAAAATACAATGTTAGGACATCTGTCTGTGAACTTGATCTCAAGAAAAAATGGGTCCAGTAGCAGGACAACGAGCCCAAGAACACAACTCCTTCTACAAAAGAGTGGTTCAAGGAGAACAAAAGTTGACGACTGATCAGCAGTTACCAGAAATATTTAGTAGCGGTTATTGTTGCACAAGGAGGTCACAGCAGATACTGGTTACTTCTGTATCAGATACACTACATTGCCAAAGGTTTTCACTCACCCATCCGCATAACTGAATTCAGGTGTTTCAATCATTTCCATGGCCACAGGTGTATAAAACCAAGCACCCAGGCATGCAGACTGCTTCCACAAATATTTGTGAAAAGAATGGTTTGCTCTCAGGAGCAGTCGTGAAAATTTCCACAGTCAACTGTCAGTGGTATTATAACAAAGTGGAAGCGATTGAGAGGCGCATAGTGTGCAGAGGTCGCCAACTTTCTGCAGAGTCAATCGCTACAGACCTCCAAACTTCATGTGGCCTTCAGATCAGCTCAAAAACAGTGCGTAGAGTGCTTCATGGAAATGGTTTCCATGGCCGATGCAGTGGTGTAAAGCACGCTGCCACTGGACTCTAGAGCAGTGGAGACACATTCTCTGGAGTGACGAATCACGCTTTTCCATCTGGCAATCTGATGGACGAATCTGGGTTTGATGTTTGCCAGGAGAACGGTACTTGTCTGCATTGTACCGAGTGTGAAGTTTGGTGGAGGGGGATTATGGTGTGGGTTGTTTTTCAGGAGATGGGCTTGTCCCCTTAGTTCCAGGGAAAGGAACTCTACAAGACACCAAGAGGCTTTGGACAATTCCATGCTCCCAACTTTGTGGGAACAGTTTGGGGATGTCCCCTTCCTGTTCCAACATGACTGCGCACCAGTGCACAAAGCCATGTCCATAAAGACATGGATGAACGAGTTTGATGTGGAAGAACTTGACTGGCCTGCACAGAGTCCTCACCTCGACCCTACAGAAAACCTTTGGGATGAATTAGACTGAAGACTGTGAGCCAGGCCTTCTTGTCCAACATCAGTTTCTGACTTCACAAATGGGTTTCTGGAAGAATGGTCAAAAACTCCCATAAACACACTGCTAAACCTTGTGGAAAGCTTTCCCCAAAGAGCGGAAGCTGTTATAGCTGCAAAGGGTGGGCCGACGCCATATTAAACCCTATGGATTAAGAATGCGATGTCACTTAAGTTTATAAAGTAAAGGCAGATGAGCTTTTGGCAATACAGTGTATGTACAGATGATTTTTTTGAATAAATAAATTTGTTTGACTGGGTTGTCTTTGTCTACTTTTAGGATATGTGTGAACATACGCTGATGTTTTGAGTTAATGCAGAGATGTAGACAAAATTTAAGGGTGAAAAGCGGTTTAAGCAGTTAATGTACATCGTGTGTTAAGGGACATAAAAGGGGACAGAAGTTTGTATTAATTAATCAAAACAGCAACCATAAGCTGGGAGGCTTGGAAACCGGGAAGGAGGCATAAACGATCGCGCACAGCTGCCCTCTCCTGCTTCACACTGATCAGTTTGTCTACAGTTTATTCATCCTAGACGACCATGTCATCGTGAAAATATTTGTGTATTTGAATGTTCGGATTAGACGAATGCGGGAAGAGCCTCCTGCGTGCGTCCTTTAAACACTTCAGAAACCACCCATCACAGACATCTCTCTAACAGACTGGTCCTGCTGCCAATTAAAAACACTGAACTGACTGAAAAGTGGCCAACGGGGGGCGTGACTAGTGACAACGACGTGGGACACATAGCCAAGACTGAGACACTGGTCAATGGCCAGCATTTGGCTCAAATGCCTCAAAGGTCCCCCTCATTCAAAAATGAAGACATTTAAATTTATTCTGCTTTGAATTATAAATTGTGTCTCATATGGTTTGCACATATCAGCCTCAAAGAAAGGCAGTGGCGTAAAATACGAGCATAATGAAAAGAGTGGGGGATTATAACATGAACTTACCTCAATGAAAGGTAATGATTGGAACTAAACTGCCAGGATTATTCAATGTTCAATGGAGAGTCAACAGACAACATGACACTCGGCTAAATGTTTACTTTGGGCAAATCTGTTCAATTTACTCTAATCTATTCCTTATGAAGTGCCAAATTACACAGAGGGGACTTTACTGTAAAAGCACTATTAATTGTCAGTCACAGACCCTCCTACTCTCTTCTTACTTGTGTCTGAAGGGTGAGACAAACTGGCAGTACTGGCAGCTGTATTTGTCTTCTCTGCTGAACAGTGCCATGGCTGAGTGGCTCCTCTCATGGGACCTCAGTCCCTGCATGGACATGAAGACTCTGTCGCACTCGGCACACGGGTGACCCCCTGCCACTAACCGCTGTTTCAGTTCGTCCTCTGATGCCCCAGCCCTGGCTGCAGTCACGAGGGCTGCTGCCCTTCCTTCAGCATCATCCGTTTCTGGATCCAGCGTCTCCATGTCAACCCCATCAGAAGCTGCAGAAAAGGTTGGGCCCATCGTTATAGCTGCAGGTCTCTCAAGGCATTCCGCATCTGTGGCTTCATCTCCCTCCAGGTTGCCATTAGTTAGGCTCTCTGAAGGCAGGGTCAGGGGCACGTCACTGACTTCCTGCTGCAAAACAAAGAGGACAAAATTCAGATGTCCAGCAGCGCTTCTGTGCCTGTTTGTTTTCTGTCAGACACGTTTTTATGCGGGTGTAGAAAACAGAAACAAAATAGCAGTTTATTTAAGTATCACTTTGTCCGACATTTTTTTTTTACCCTTTGTTTTTAGATGCACCACAACAACAGCACATAAGCAACAGCTAAACATCTGTCTGACACCTCAGGCTCTGTCTATGCTTTGTCACAGCCTTAGTTACAAACCTTTCTCACCCTGACTCTGTTTATCTTTCTCACTTTCTGTATAATTTTAACCCTGATGTGCAACTCTCTAGTCAGAGGGTACAGAGACACTCTTGTGAGTTGGTACAGAGTTGATTGCTCTTTCCAACCAGAATGTGACTGGAAAACATGTGTCCGGCCCTTTTGAATCATTCGGCAGGAAATTTGTCACACATCATCCTCAACTTCCAAATCTTTCCAGTGCATAAGAATGAGAATGAGTACAATAAACCACTACAATTCCTACAGTTATACTAAGCCATAAGCATTTTTTATGATGGATTAATTGTTAATTGTGGTCATTTGGCTAAAACATCAGCAACTGCAAAACAAAACTTCTATATCCATTTCTACTTTCTTCGTCTGCTAGACAGCAGGCTGGTTACTGCAGTCATCAAGAGCAGACAGACAACCACCATGACTTTCTTTATTGCCTTGAGGAAACTCATTCTTTCAGTGGAAGGACCTGACCCTGCACTTCATGCAACCATAAATAAGATGTGGCATCCACAGGCCCCAACCTTGCCGTCCAGTCCCCGAATGCACTGTCAGCCTGCTCTTCATCCGAGCACATGAGAAACCAGTGCTGTTCTTTGTCCTGCAACTGCAATTGTGAGGAACGTCTCATCTTTACTACAAAAAGACATGCTGTGTGTCTGAGAGAAGAACCAGACCTCCATTTAGGTGAGGCGTTGGATCCTTAGGCCTGTTTCCCTCACTGGCAGCCTCAGCGGAATACTAATGTTCGAATGGTTACCCGCCACTGCCCTAAAAGTTATGGCTCACCACCCTGACCCCCCTCCACCGCAATAGGACAGCAATTCTTGTTTTATCTGGAGGAATCTGACAAAACTTTCTAACAAGAAGCCACTGTCGGTGATAAACAAAATGGGAAACCGAACCAGAGATCACTGCAGTGCAAGGAGGAAACAAAGGATTCAGAAATTTGACAATTTTCTACATTTCTGCATAAAACTGACTCATAACATCAGAAGATCACTGAAAATGCAATCAAGCAAATGAAATACTTGTAGTGCACATCTAGGATTACAAGTTTATTTCAAGGCCACTGATCTATCTGTTCAGAAGTGTTTTCAGTCATAGTAATGAGATTCAGGTGTTGTTCAGCTTCCCAATTTGTTTAAAAAAAAATCTGAGATTTTTCACAAGCTGATATTCACAACACATGTTTGTGGAAGTGTAGTATGGTATGGATAGAAAAGCTTTCTGAGGACCTCAGCAAAAAAAAAAAAAAAAAAGTTGTTGCTCATCAGGCTGGAAAAGGTTACAAAACCATCTCTAAGGAGCTTAAAATCCACAAATCTACAGTCCGACATTTTGTGAACAAATGGAGGAGATTTACCTCGACCAACTTGCTCCAAAAGCAAGACCCATAATAGTCTGAGGGGTCACAAAAGAACCCATGGTAATATCTAAAGGCCTATCTCACATTGGCTAATGCTGATGTCAATGAATCCACCATCAGGAGAACACTGAGCAGCCACGGTGCGCTTGTCAAGGACAAAGCTACTGCTCTTCAAAAAGAAAATTTCTGCTTGTCTGCAGTTTTGCAGTTCAGAACCTAATTTTGTAATGTCCTAGTTTGGTCCTGTTTAGCTGCATCTGGGCTAGGACGGCTTGCCATCACTGATGGACCAATGACTTCTAAATTATACAAGAAAACTCTAAAAGACAATGTCAGAACATCTTTCTGTGAGCTGGTTCTTAAGAGAAACTGGGTCATGCAGTAAGACAGCAACCTCAAGCGCACAAGTCGCTCTCCAAAAGAATGGTTCAAGAAGAACAAAATTAATGTTTAGGAATGGCCAAGTCAAAGTCCTGATCTTAATCCAAAGAAATGTTGTGGAAGGACCTGAGGCAAACAGTTCATGTGAGGGAACATCACCAACATCTCAGAACTGAAGCCATTCTGTACTGAATCAGTTCAGCTAAAATTCCTCCAAGCTGCAGTCACACCAGCTACTGAAAACAAAGGTTCACACACTTTTGCCACTTACAGAAATGCAAAATTTTCTGTTATAAGTGCACAAGTATATTTCTTTTGCATTTGTTTGACTTGATTCTCTTATATGTGGCAGTGTATAAGATCCCATATGTGTTTAATTTTGTAGGTGCGCAATATGTTACAGGAATAGCTAACATTTTATAAAGGTTACTTAATACGAAACTAGCAGCTAAACCTAATTTAGCTTAAGCTAAGCTATAGCAGGTTACCTTAACTGAGTTCAAGCTAACCTATATGTAGCAGCAGGTTACTCTAAATTAGCTTAGGATAAACTACTGCTTGAAGTGGTTTATATTTATAGTAGCTCAAGGCAAGCTATGTCTAACAAAAGGTTAGCTTAACTTAGCTCTAGGTAAGGTACTGAGATGCACAGCTAACAGTAGGTTGTCTTAAGTTAGCATTTAAGTTAAGATCAAAGTAGCAGCAGGTTAGCTTAGCTTGAGAAATATGCTGCCGTAAAAGTGTTTCCTTAAATTTCAGTCTTTTCTTTTAATGCCATTTGCACATATACAAACCTATTTGTTTTTATTTTACTGTAACAATACATGATTTTTTACACCGTCTTGTTGGTTTATATGAAATGACTTTTGACATAAATGCAACTATAAATCCAATTTGATACTTACTTTGACATGTCCCTCTTTCACTTCTCCATACTGAACGTGTTTCCTAAGGTGGTTGCAGATCGCTCTGAGAGTTGGGTGTATTTCTACGCAGAATTTACACCGGAATCCAATGGGGACGTTATTTACAAGGCTTTCCTGATCAAAGAAAAAGAAAAAAGATCTGGTTCAATCGCAGTTTTTTCATCCTTTTAAAACACATTGTATATGAAAAGATTTCTCACAAAGAAACAGATTACAAGACTACAACAGTGTGAGTAACTTGCCAAGTTCATTAAGGCCTTTTAATATGTGAAAACTAAACTACATGGAAACGTCCAACTTCCAGGAGTCAATAGACAAATGTAGAGAAGTCGCTTGTAACTACATAATCAGTTAAATCACAATTATTATGCTGGTTCTGACTATCTTTGCGTACCTTTTCAAGTTTGGACTCAAGTAGTTCTGCGGCTTTCTGTTTGCTGAGAAGCTGCCTTCTTCTCTCCTGCCTCATGGCCCTCTTCTGGAACTCCTCATTGTGATTCAGTAGATGTTTAGCCAGAACAGGGAGTGCCAAGAACTTCAGCTCACAGTGGGAACACTGGTATAACTCAGACTCAGAGTCCTCATCCTCCGGACCAGGGGATACCACAAAGTCCCTCTTCAAGTCATTGCTGTGGTGGTCATTGTAGTGCAAAGAGAGCAGCTCACCTGTACTAAAGGACAACCGGAAGCATTTTAGACACTTGAATGGTAGCCATTCAACATCTCTGTCCTCCTCGGGTTCAACCGGAACCTCAAGCATTTCCTTGTCATCCTCTGCCAATGCACTGACAGCAGTCTTCTCTGGTTCTTTGGCATAAATAACAGTAAAGTAGCGACCAAGCTTGCTAGAGTGCTGCTTCTTGGGGAAGACACCTGGGTGGCGTTTAATGTAGTGTGAGACAATGCTCTTCTTGCTGAAGGCCTGGAAAGCGCAAAGAGAACACCTTCGTCCCTCCACAGCCAAGCGCAAGTCTTCACTCATTTCAGAATTTTCCCCCTCTGATGGTGGGGGTGCTACCACTTTGTTCGGCTTTTCGCTCAAAGTCTTGGAAGCAGCAAGACAGTGTGTATAATAGGCATCGATATCGTGCCGCTTCTGGTAGTGTGCTGCCAGGCCCTTGCGTATAGGGTTTGTGTACGAACATAAAGCACATTTGAAGACATTGTTCTTACCCTCTGGCTGAGCACGGACATTGTTGTGCTTGATACGGTAGTGGCGAGCAATGCCTTTCCTGGTAGAGCAGAAGTATTTGCAGAGCTGACACTTGAATACAGTGTGTTTCTCTGTCTTATTGACGGGTAACTGAGAGAGTGCAAGGTCCAATTCACTGACCTCCTGGACTTTTGCTGCACTTGACATATTACTAGCGCTGCATTCAGCTACTGGCTCTGTGTCTTTACTGGAAGAAAACGGTGTCAAAGAGGGTGCGAACATATCAGAGGCAGACTGATTGTGATATTTCTCATAATGGATTTTCAGTTTCTCCAGAGTCCCATGTGTGTATGGACACATTTTGCATCTGTATGCACCATAGCCCTGCCTTTGAGTTTTGAACTTGTCATCTCCTTCATGTAACTCAGTGATCTGCTCTACATCATCTGCAAAGTCTTCTGCAGTGACTTTCACTAAGGGGTGTCTTTTCTGGTAGTGAGTTAGGACTCCATGGATACGGGAGTTTACGTACGGACAGTGGCGGCATTTATACACAGAACTGGGGTTGATGTCTGCCTCCTGTGCAAAATCTGCAGCTTTTACTTTCATGCCTGGGTGCTTCTTTCCATAGTGAGTGAGTAGGCCGTGGAGGCTGTTGTACTCTGACAGGCATACAGTACACTGATAAGGATTATTAGAGATGGAAAGGCGTGGGTGGGAAGGATGGGGATTGCTTTCTTGAGGAGGGGTGGAAATAACCAGTGCTCCATCATCGTCAACAGACTGGCAATTCAGAGGTGCATGTTCTTTGGCAACCTGCTGGGGGATGTTTTCAGCTGAGCCATTCCCCTTGATAATATCCAACAGCACAGATTCATCCCCTTTGATAGCCCAGGGGTGGACTGCCTGATAGTGACTCGTAATGTCCCATATTGTACAGGCCTCAAAGGCACAGTCTCTGCATTTGTAATGTTTAGTTTCCATATTGGCCCCTTGTTGGGTGGTCTCAGGCCCAGCCCATAGCTTGCTGGCCATGTATGTGTAGTCAACATTATGTTCAGGATGACGTCTTTGGTAATGGAGCAACAGACCCTGGGGTTCAGCATGGGAGTATATGCACCACTCGCAGTGGTAACCTGCCTCCAGAATGCCATCTTGGTAAGCCCAGTGTAAAATGGTCATAGCTGTAGCTTTCACAGTGGGGTGCTCTTTCTTCAGGTGCTTCTTTAGGGCGTAGACATAGGGAGATGTGTAGGAACAGTGTCTGCACTTAAGGGAACGCAAAGGCGTAACATTTTCAGGGTCTGGAGGAGCTGGGATCATGGCAGAGGATACACTACCTGACTGAACCATCTGTGCACGCTCACGCTGACTCCGGACAACTGCAGTGTGACGACGTACAAGGTCAGCATTTGCCTTGGTTTCCCTATGCTTTTTCTGGTAGTGAATAAGCACTCCTTTTACAGTGCGGTTTCCATAATCACAGTGCTGACAAAAGAACAGTTCGTCCTCCCCCTTCTCACAACTTCCTGGTTTAGGACTTGAGTTATTACATCCATCATGACCATTATTTTGAAACTGTTTCAAAAACTGTTTGGGGGTTGCAATTTGCAGTTCATCCATTAATTTCATCAAACCAGGAGTGGGAGCACCATGCTTGATATATTTTGCTGTCACTTTCACTTCTGGGTGTCTTTTTTGATAATGCACCAACACACCAACAACAGATCGGTTGCTGTACACGCAGTGTTTACAGTAGTACATTTCCTCATCAGATCCATACAGCGCCACACTTGATTGTTTCGGGGTTGTAGACATGCTGGAGTTAAATGAAGAGTTGGCTACAGTCTGTGACTGATCCACTGAGACGACCTTCATGGTTTTCTGTATGCGGAAATAAGACGCCTTTTGATCTGGGTGTTTCTTCTGGTAGTGGACCAAAACAGAGTGCATGTTGGGGCTAGCAAATGAACACACATCACAGTCATAGACAACAACGTTACCACCCATGGTTTCTTTGAGAGGTTCTGTCTCAGTGCTAGCTTCAGGAGACTTGGGAACTGTTTTCGGCCCTGGGCTTGTGGAGGTCATGGGCACTGAAGTGGTCGGGCTAAAATTCTTAGGGCCAGAGTTTAATATTTCCCTCAGAGTTTGTGATTCACTTGATTTGTGGGTCTGCTCCACAATATAACTGGAAAAGATCATGGCATTGTTAATTTTCACCGTGGGATGCATTCTTTGGTAATGTGGCATTAGGCTCCTGACATTGGGGCTTGTGTATGAACAAAAGCGGCACATGTATAGCAGATGTGGTTGGTTGAAGTTGAGCACGTTGCTCGCTTCGGGGTGGTGATCCATGTAGTGTTGGTGCAGATCATTGTAATTCGTGTATTCGATGTAGCACTCTAAACATCGGAAGACGGCACTCTGGTCTTCAGGGTCCAGGATGTATTTAAAGCTGAATTTGATGTAAGGGTGCATCCGCTGGTAATGGGTGCTAACGCTACGAGCTGATTTGTTGTGGTAGTCACAGTGTTTGCAGTAGAAACGTGTAGCTCCATGATCCTCTGAATATTCCATGTTTTCTTGGACAGTACTGTCACTTGCATCAGCAGAGATGTTTTCGCTATCGTCTGAGAAAGTCAGTGATAGAGGAATGTTTCTAGGCTTTGACTTGGGGTTGCTTTTTCTTTTGCCTATTCTGCCTCCCTCATGAATGATTGCCGATTCTCTTGCATGAAGATGTTGTGTGTTGTAAGCAAAGATAGGGTTTTGGACGTCATGGTTTCTGTCCTCATCAGCACTAGTACTTTCTCCTAGATCTTCATCGTCCATGTCATCCAGATTTATGATCATGTCCTGTTGGCTTTGGCTTATCTTACTTTGAAGATTACTGGCAATTTCATCAATTCTGGTTCTCTTTTTGACCGAGGACAGATCCAAAGGCAAGTCATTAATGGACTTTCTGGCTCTTTTCCCTGTTACTAAGGGCTTTTTGGTGGCAAGTCCTAAAATGGAGGTCTGGGTTTTTTGTAGAAAGATTGGAGAAGCCTCTGCTTCAGAGTCTGCCTGGTCAGTCAGCTGGGTTTCAAAGACAGTGGGATCTAGGTCGTCACAGTAGGAATGCTTATGCTGCTGGTGGACCCTCAGACCTTTCAGAGTGGTGGTGGAGAAGCTGCAGAGCGTGCAGCGGTGAGGGTTCTGCTGGTCATTCGGTGTGCTGGTTGTCTTTTTTCCATTGACTTTGGAAGTTACATTACTCCCATTAACTGGCTCTGCAGTACTGTCATTCTGAGATTCTGGGCTATCACTTGTTAGGTCCAAGGTCTCTAAATCTGAGGAGTTGTGGCTCTGTTTGTGCGTGCCTAGTTTCAGAGGGCTGGTGCAAATAAATGGGCATTCATCACATTTGTACACTGTGGTTTTGCCAGACAGGTGAATGTTTTCAATGTGACGGGAGATGCTCCGCCTGTGCATGGTGAGGAAGGAGCAGAAAGGGCACTGAAATCGGTTCATGTACTTTCTGAAAGGTATTCCTTTAGTCTCCAGTAATTTATTATCATCATCCGTCAATAACTGCTTTGCATCTGCAGACAGGGTTCCAGTATAGCTGGGATCGTCTATGTCACCCAACTCCTCGTCATCGTCGTCCTCTACGCTGCTCTTTGAGTCATCCTCGTTGAGTAAGTTTGCATCCAGCTCTGCAACACTGTTGGAAACATCAGATGATGCAAATCTCTTTGACAAAATGGAGGAACCTGTGCTGTTGGGTGTAACTGCCCTTATCTGTGCATATTGAAATGATGAGATCTCTGCAACAGACTTTTCCAATGTGTTTTCTGGCGCATTTCCTACAGACTCCTCCTTTCCACCAACATCAGCTAAACTCATCTTTGATCTAGACGGGCTACGGGAAGAGGAGGGGGAATCTGGTTTGGGTGAGCTTTCACTTGCCTCCCCTTCTAGCTCCGCAATGCAGGAAACTATCTTGACCTTGTCACTGTGTTCCTTCACCACGTGATTAGTCCAGCTGTCCTTCTGGTCAGTCTGATAGTCACACCATTCGCAGGCAAATGTTCCTTTCATGAGCCCGCTAGTTGAGTCAGATTCCACCTCAGTGTCGATGTATTCTGGAGGATCTCCAGCGGCATCTGAGGGAACTTTGTTATGATACATCAGTTGGTGTTTCATTATCCTTGCTCTGCGTGGAGACTTGTATGTGCAATACTGACAGGAGTACATTTTTGAGTGATCGTTGTGCATTATAACTGTGTAGCCCGGCTGTTTAGCTGTCTGTGGGGAGACACTTGCATGTGAATCTCCCTCTATGACATTATGCACCTTTTTGGTGTGATTTCTTAACAATGACTTGGATCTGAAGTAACGGACGCAGAACTTGCACTGGTAAAACGGCGGATGGGTTTCAGCTGTCTGCTTTTGTGATGTCTGATTGGGACTGTCAGTAGAGTTGGGGCCTGAAAAAAAAGAGAAAGTATGTGAGATATGTCCTGAAAAATAAAAGAACTTCAACAGTTTACTCTTAACATTTCTTTCTGTTAATAAAACAAACATGTTTGTGCTGCTCATTGAAAATATATGGTCATCCTACTATAAAAAGTGTTTCCTAATCCTCAACAAATTAACAGGAACATCTGAATTAATGCGGTAGGCTTACTCATTCCAGGTTTAGAAGGCGCATAATCCCCGTCATCCTTATCCTCAAATTCCTCTTCTTCCTCCTCGTCTTCATCCTCGTCTTTCAGAGAATCAGACTCATCTGCATCTGCAGGCTGCAGGAAAGCAGTGTGCACTTCCTGTATGTGAGTCTTCAAGTCATCATATGACTCGGCGCGGAAGTCACAGCCATCACACTGCAATACCTCCATCACTAAAAAGGGGGAGAACTCCCTGGAAAATCAGGGAAACCTGCAAAGAAAAAGAAAGAATGGTAAGACATACAGCATTTTGAAAAAGCAGACGGTAGATTAAATGAGCACTTCACGTGTATTGAACCAGACTTATTCTATTTATTTACAGTGGAGGTTAAGGGGCATTTTCTATGCCAATCACTGTATATACAGAAGATATTAAAAATCTGATGTGAGAGTCAAGATACAGTTCAAGATTCAGGGATAATATTATCATGAAATGCTTCCACAACAAGCGTATTAAACACGGCTTTCTACAAGAATGAGCTCAGTGATGCTCTTACATGATTACAAAAGTGATTCCTGCTGTGAACAAAGAATAATCAGGTGCAAGATGGATGACTTGCCATTTCCACACAACAAACGTGGCCAGACAATATTCAGATTGATTATGTGCTCAAAAGATATCCAAAAACAGAGCTTCATTCACGAGATACAGATTAAAGAGTTTGTATTCAAAAAGTGGTTGAACAAAAGGGGATTCGGCTCTTTGAAGGAAAAGCATATTTTGGGATAAAGAACGATTATATGAGTGAATATTTAATGATAAATGGGAAAGTGGAAAGGGAAAGAGTGTCAAATAATAGTTAACACAATTAAAATGATATGACACAATTATAATGAAGCCCTTAAGGGTTAAATCAAATACATCAATGAAGTACCTCCCACACAAACAAAGCAAACTTGTTTCTGGGTATAATTACTAGAAAATCAAATAATAATAATAAAGAATAAACCCAATAATGGTTCAGTTATCTTATTTGTTGTGTTGATGACCAAACCCCATAGATCCAAGTATCATACATCTTTACAATGACCGGAGCAGTCCATAAACCCTGGCACAAAGCACGGCACAGAAGAAAATTCAGCAGATGCTGGTGTTACTCAGAATAATAAGAAGGTCCCATTTTTTAGCATAGCATCATTCCAAGAACAATGCAGGGACTGAGGAGGGATTATGGGTTGATTTGTCCCATTTTTATTACCTTGGGATAAGCAACAGCTGGAGAGCAGCTTCACAGCTCAGTATTTAGAGCAGACTATTCCAGCAGATTGAATCAACGGTTCTGCAATAAGATGAAGGCTTTATGTCTTAGGGCTTCTCCGTAGTACGGACTTGGCGAGAAAAATGGAAGCTGATGGTGCGGTCATCATTTCAGAGCTCTTTCATCATGGCTTTTTAATCATCAGTCATTTTGTCTTGAAACCGTGTAAAGACTGCAGGACTCGTAGCTCACGCTGGTTAGTGAATAGGCAGTTAAAGGGCACAGTTTACAACCTTTACTCTCGAATCAAAACCCATTCAATCTGATTTTCAACACTTTCTTTTGAACACAATAACAAGAGGAGTATTTATTTCATGAGAACATATTGTATTTTTTAACACAGGAGGTTAGCAGCGTGTTGAATGCCTTTTTGACGGAAGAAAATCAAAGATATGAGATGTGAAGTTTGAGTTTTACTTTTAAATACAGAATACGTAATGTAGCTTAACGATACATACAACTATGCTTACTATACTTGGTTGTATGCACAGCTACTGAACGGTGGCTATTTTATGAACTTAAAATATGTAGAAAACAATAATTAAGCAACTGTAGCCTATGATAAAGTTCGGGCACGTCTCAAAACTTCATAACTTGTTAATCCCTAGAACTATCTGACTAACCTTTATGGTAACACTCGACAACCAAAGACTCTTAAGCAACTGAGGATTGAGGCAAATGGACGCCTACAAAGCGGTCAAAGGCTATAAAAAGCTATCAAAGTGCTCCCAGCTAGCACTTTCCACTGTCTAAAATGTCATCAAAAAATGGCAGTTAAGGGAAGCAAAAACAAGACCAGAGAAGATCAAGAGGATTCGGAAATGCACATGTGAAGATAGACAGAATTATGTAGATGTGCTGTAACTGAACATCTGACATTTTAGTTCACACAAGCTGTGGTGGTGCACTGTCCCCCAAAGCAACACTGGTGACACAAACTGACTCTACATGGAAGCGCCAACAGAAGGTCAAGAAAGAGTCATTTTAGAAACATGCTTTGAACATAGCTTGTTCCAGTGCAACCCACAGATACTTGATCAGTTTGGGATCTAGTGAATTTGGAGGCCAGGTCAACACCTTGTGCTGTTCTTCATGTTTTTTGAATTGTTCCTAAACTGTTTTGTGTCCTGCTGGGGATGGCTGCTGCCATCAAGGAGTGTCATTGCTATGGGGTGGGGGTGCCTGGTTTGGTCTAGGATGACGGTACATGTCTACATAACATCCACATAAATGCCAGGTCCAGCAGAACATTGAACTGTCACAAGATGGCCAATGTTATTTACTTCTCCTGTCAATGGTCATAATATTATGCCTGATTGGTGCAGAAAGAGACTTAGCTGGCTATGAAATGTATGCAAACTGTTGTATCTGAGAAATGTAACTTGTTTTTTCCCTTTAAGTTAAATCATATAAAAAATGCATTGATATCAGACACGTTGGACGTACGTATGTTTGGGAGTTGTCTTCATGGGCTTTGGGTTGGGCTATCAAATAACAGAGCCCAAACTTCAGCTGTATTCACATCATTTGTCTAATATCAACAAAGTCTATCAACAATGACACACTAAGGAGACTGCCGGCCGTAGACCAGTGTCCGGTTTCTATACTGAGGTATAACAACCAGAATGACTCCATTAAACAGAACTAGTTGAACAACAGTCATTCATGTCGCCACATTTTCAGGACTAGTTTCAAGACTGGTTTCATGAACATTATGAGCACCTTGCAGGTCTCAATATATGTTAACTTACACAATCTCAGGAGGTATATGCACAGATGTCCCTTCTTCACGACATACCTTGTGTACACACCTGCGGTATGCACACAAATGAATTAACGCACACCTACTACTACGTCACAGGCCCAGAGGCCAAAGCAGACGCCTGAGCATGCGACATCTGTGTGTGTATTTTGTGAGATTGATAGTGTATTAGTGTGGGAATGACACTGACTTGACTCAAACGGAGGATGTCTGGCTTATGTTGGACTGTATTTATGTGTTTGACTTGCATTTGCAACAAAGATAATTCTTCAAAATGGAAACACTTTTATGAAAACTTTCCAAACTAAAACACTTTTTTTAGATAACAGCTACAGGTTTATTCAAGTGTTCACTTGTGCCTCTATTAGAAAACAAAACCCAAGATAGTTTAGCATGCGTTCGCGGCATGCGTACGGCTGAATCCATAGTCTAGCCGCCAGAGGATACTGATGCTATCCATAAAAACATAAATAACAAATTAATGATAAACTCATAATCTATAATCATTATATAACGCAGTCACAATCAAGATTAGAGTTAAGGCTTCAGTTTTAGCCTCCAACTACAAGAGGAGCTTCATTAAGCTGGTTTTGACAAATAAGAGGCATAGCAGAGTTTCCTTATGTTTTCATAATTGTCTTTTCATTAGTGTGTAATCACTTACAAATAGCAACTGCTGTGCTTTTGTTACCGTGGAATGAGTCAAAGGTAGCAAAGGTAGCTAGTCTTCTTCAATGGAGTCTGCCATGTTGCGCCACCATATTTCTACAGTAGCACAGAATGGACGTAAATAGTGGCTTTAAAGAAAAACTTAAGTGTCCTCTGTAGGTTTTCATACATGTTTGGAGAGGGAAGTTGATGCGAGGAGGGTTTTAAGCCTTAAAAAGACTTTAAAATCAACCAAAAAATCCAAGTAGGTTTCCAATAACAACTGTCTGGTGACTAAAGGCTACATTAGCCGCTATTAGCATAGCTAACCTGCAACTCAACTGAACCGTCAAGTTTTAACAAAGAAGTATTTGTGGAACAACTGTTTAAAAACTATGCCTTGCTGTGACAGTGCTGTAATCTCAATGCCTCTGGGTCTGGTTCTAAAGGCAGGTTGAAGACAAGATGAAGTTAAAGAACCTGAAATAGACGCAGGCTTGATTCTTAAAAGCTACCTATGTTATGTTTAATATACAATTAGGAAATAACCCAAACTTAAATTAGAACGTTGCCCTGAATGTGGACTACAGCTAACTAATAAAACTTCCAAACTACTGGAAGGGATTTAAATAAAAAAAAGAGTGAGATCCAGCCAGAGACAATTGGGAATCTCACCCTGCTTCCCACACCCAACTGCACAGCCAGTGGAGAGGTCCTTGTGAGCCAGCCAAACTGTCCCTGGGTAACCAGGGGATCCATTGTTGTTCAGGGTCAGGTTACAGCCTCACCACGTGGCCCCACCCTGCCCTCTTGGCAGTCCACTGCTGTTTTGAACAAAGTTGCCTCCTAATGCCAGGTTCCTTGACATGGATATGAAGAGAATCCTTTTTGGAGAAAGAGGTGGAGAGGAATGCCCGAAGAGGGAAAAAAACAACTCCTACACAACCACCATCTGCCTTAGAGTCGGCTCTGTCTTTTCAGTCAGTCAGTCCCTGCGACGCACCAAGTTAATGGGTGAGATTGTGTAACTGCTTTCATCTAGTCAGCTGGGGCTCTAACAGACAGCGACCGGGCTGCTCAGATCCTCCTGTGAGCCGAGCTTCAAGGGCAGCCATTTTAGGAGCTGACTATGTGCGCTTAGGTGTTCAGCCAGCACACAACATGGACCCGCAGATCTGATCCTCTTCCTCAAAGGCAGGCAGCCTGTCACTGGAAAGCAGCTGACAGAAATCTATCTGCCAGATGTACAGTAGTGTACCCAAGCGCTCTGCCCACACAGCTCAGCAGAAAACATCTCACACTCTCGCCAGCCTGACTTTCATTTCTCAGGGACATTATCTCCCACATCAAGGGGATTTCAGAGAAATGCAAGAACCCCCTTTCCAAAGAAAGAATAGCGTGAATCAACACTTTGTGGAGAGAAACGCAGCAAATACATGTAGTAGAAGCTGCCAACTACATTCCACAAGGGGGTCTAAAATGTGAGGCATGTCTGAACTTCTTTATCTCAAGAGTTCGGCAGCTCTGAGCCCTGAGGAGAAAGGGGAAGCGAGAAGGGAAGGGTGGGAGGAGAAGGAGGAGAAGGGAGGCAGTGAGACGGCATGTCGGAGCCACCTGGAAGACCTTCAGTGGTTAGCAGCGACAGAGGACAAAGCCATCAGACTGGGCTCCCCAGATTCCAAAGTCTACTGACATTTGTTAATCACCAACCGGTCTCTCTGCATCGGTGAGCTCTGCCAGCAGTCACACCCTCTACTCAAACCGGCTGACAGCAGCTGCTCTGTCTGAAAGAGGGCCTTTGAATAAGCCAGCATTAAGCTGATTAGGAGTACAGAGGTTTTGTCCTTAACTGTTGGTTACTGCTACCATCTCATGTCGTCTGGGACAGGAAAGTCCACAAATGTGTTACATTATTATGTCCTGGCTGCAGATAAATCATCTGGCAAACAAGACAGGATGTGCATCTTGTCAACCTGCACAGCAGCCTCAATAATTAATGACCCATTGATTGAAAATGACAGCCTGCATTTTAAAGGAAAAACACAGTGGCGGTATCTGCAGGTTGCCAGTATCATGGAAATTGATTTTTTTGCAGAGATGGGATGACAACATGAGAGACAAATCAATACACATTTAGTTTCAAGAAATTCATTATAAAGAAAAAGAAAGAGAAGTGCATAGATAACTGTTTGATACTTCAAATTCTGATCTCTTTAGTCCACAGTGATCACCAGGTTTACCCAGGCGAGGAGGGAAAGGCAGGGGAGAAAGATCTCATTGTGCCTGCAGAGGAGCAGAAAGCGTTGCGTCACAGGACCAAAGAGAATTTGGCCTCTTGCACAAACAGGAGATCGAGAGCTGGAGATCAAGATGGCTACTCCCATCCTCTGATGTCAGCAGCCCTGGAGAGCCCAACACACCGGATCTGACAGTCTGCCGAACACTTTCTCACATACAAATAGCACACCGCACAGCCTAAATTACAACAAAATATGAAACCACACCTCTCTGGAATACATCTAAAAAAATAAAAATAATTAACTAGTCTGAAAGGCTAGTGTACAGGACTGATAACGTGTAGAATCTTTGCTACACAGATGTTTAAGGGGCAATGTTTCAGCAATTACAGAAATGTACAGACGAGCAATAAAACGGCACATTTAAGGGCGACTACGCAAACATTTCCTGACACCTGACGATCACCTTCAGCAAGACATACTCCATAAACTAAAGCAGAAAGAAGTCAATATCCAAAGCTGTAAAACGTGTAATTTAACTCACATGGATTTGCAGCTCTTTGCTGCGACTATTCATCCTAAATTTACTCAAGCCACAAGAGAAAAGGTGTCTGGTGCATGCCAATACAAAATAAATAAATAAACAAAAAAATCAGGTTCTTAACCAGCAGCTTCTGAATGCTGGCACACTGGCTCCCTGTGTAAATAACTAATATTCAGATTTTTTTTTTCTTCCCACAAGCACGCCAAAAACAGCGCCTTTCCCTTTTCTCAGTAATCCCCACCCAAATGTTTCCTCACAGCAGCCTGTGCACCTGTTTTTTGACCACTTGTAATCACCGTTATGAAATATGCACACTATAATAATTTCAGTCAAGAAGAGTGAATCACATTTTTGCATGACATGTTTAAGGGCAGGGTTAATGTTTTTTTTATTATTATTATTTAAGAACTTACAACATCCTGTAAGGAGTTTGTATGCACATCAATCAGGCATAACATTATAACCACCTTCCTAATACTGTGCAGGTCTCCCTTGTACCTCCACATCAGACTCATCAGGGAACAAACATGGGCCTTGTAAGGGTGTCCTGTGGTGTCTTGCAACAGGATGTTGTTAGTGGGGGCCTTTGGGTCCTATGGGTTGTGGGGAGGGGCCTCTGTGGATCATCTCACAGACAGCTGATCAGTCTGGAAACTAGTGAATGATTTTCCTATTTTTTGAGTTGTTCCTAAATCGTTTTTGTGTGTGTGTCTGTGTCAGGCTGCATCCTGCTGGGGATGGCTGCTGCCATCAAGGAGTGTCATTGCTATGGGGTCAGGGTGCCTGGTCTGGTCTAGGTGTGTGGTACATGTCTAAGTAACATCCACATGAATGCCACGTTTCCCAGCAGAACACTGTATCGTCGCAAGATGGCCAATGTTATTTACTTCTCCGGTCATAATGTTATGCCTGATTGGTGTAAATCGATGGAAGTTAAATTTAAAGTGGTAGCAATGGGAGGGTTTCACTGCCAAGGTACAACATGCACACTGAAGTAGGTTTGTAACTAATAATTCTTTATCTGTAGTTTGACAAAGTGTCATTCAACTCATTCATATCTCTGCTCTGGTGTACAGCACAGTAGAATTAAAACACAGAGAAGAAAATGAAGATCAAACAATCACTTTCCTGACAAAGGCAAACCACAACGAATTCACAAACGCATCAGCAGTAAAGCCGAATGACTGCTGACACTGCTGTTCTAGTGATATTAATCCACTGGTATAATGTCATATTACTATTGAAAATCCATGTACAAAACCAATCAAATCCATCCCAACTAATCCTTCACCTACAGTGTACAGGAACAATAATGCTTTCTTTCTTAAGCTTAGCAGATATGACAGTGTTCTGTCCTACTCCTGAATATTTCCCTACACATTAGATCTTCAAGTCAGGGGACTGTGTGGGCCACTCCAAGAGCTTTAGCTTGTGTTTCTTTAAGTAGGTCATAGTGGATTTTGAGGTCTTGTTGTAGAAGCCAGCCTCTTTTCAGTGTTTCGACTATAGGACGTTAGCAAACATTTAGTGGAATTTAACAGAAATGTTAATTCCTTCTGCTAGCAAACCTTTGGTGACAGCAGCAGGAGAGTTCAGCCTGAACTTTCTCCGTCTACTGGTTTCCAAAGTGACTAGCTTATGCAGATTCTGCTTTGCATACGTGCGTTTTCTTTTGTGATGAGTTTGCATGCAAGGTTTCCTTCTGAACGACTCTTCTATGGTAGATCCTATTTTTGCAAGCGGCGCTACACGGCAGAACGGTGCACCACCACCCCTGTGTCAGCTAAAGCTTTCTGCGGATGTTGTGTAGCATGGATTCTGCTTTGTTTTCAGTTTTCTGGTCTTTCCGATCTTCTCTCGACTGGACGGTTGAAATTTAATTCCCAATTCCTTGGTTTTTAGGCATCTCTTGGATTAATTTCCAGGTCTTCGTGGTGACACCTGCAGCAGACAACTTTTAATGTGAGGTCTTGACCTGTCAGACTAATCATAATGACTCAATTAAGGCCTGATGAGTTGATGGAGTTCTGACACATTACTAGTTTTACACAGTCTGTAATTTCTTATTTAATCTTTAAATTGCCTAGGGGTACACAAACAAAGAAATGTTTTCATTGTTTATTTTTCATCCACGATATCGTTTGACTGATTGACAGCCTACAGCAGAAATCTCGTAAGACCAGAATGAAGCGTCGCCGAGAGGCATCAAAATCTTAGTCGGATATGGAACAAACGGTATTTGATATTTAACTGAATTTGGAAATTGCTCAGCTCACCCGTTCCTTTAAAATTATACTCTGTGATTTATTTGCTCTGGCTCCTTTACTGGAACAACACATCCCACAACACTTTTTTATGTTTTAAGTTTAGTAAACACTTCACTGCACAACCTGTTTTCCTTAATGTGTCAAATCTGCCTACATGTCTCTGAATCTGCGCAGTAAATATTGTGTAAAAATGAGAAATATGTATGTGTAATTACAACGAAAAATTGATTTGTGTGTCTTTTTTATATAGTTTCATTGTTTCATTATCTCTGGTACTGTGCAGTTTTAAATTAGAAAAGAAAAGCTCTCGTATGATTTTATGCAAAGGGCACACAGACATTACATCAACCCCAATTAGCCTGGTTTCTGTCTGAATGTTCTTATGTAAAATAAGTAATAAATAACAGATTTTTAACAATACCTTTCTGTATCATGGAATGAAGAAAACCCTGCACACCTTTTGTATGTGAAGGCTTAACTTGTCGTCTTGAAATCCAGCAAGTGCTGATGCAAGTAGGGGCCAAGTCAAGCAGCACGGAGACGTATTTATTCTGGCACCAAACCTTTAATCATTCTCTTTACCAGATACAACTGAGAGACTTTGAAAGCAGAAGAAATCTGATGTAAGGCTTCAGTTTTCAAAAGTTTTATTTTGGTTTCTCATCCTACACCTGACTGCATCGTTAGTCGTTGGACGATATACGGAGATTTAGCGCGTTAATAAAATAATTACAGTGGCATATTTTATTTTAGTTGGCACAAAAATAGTAAAATATGGCCAATTTTTATTACCACACTGTTGACTCCTTACCTACAGACTCAAATGCAAATATCAGTTTAGAGATTAGATCAGAACACTCAATTCTCATAGGCAACAGGATTAAGAAATGGGAAAAAGAAAAATGAGCTGGCATAAGAAACATGAACGTCCAAGCAACTTGTTTTGTCACAGAACAAGTTTCATCTGGTGCAGTTCCAGCTCTCTGCGTACAGAACTTAAGGGATCTCCAGCTCACATCTTGGTGCCAGATGCCACAAGGCACCTCCAAATCTTGAAAAGACCAAGAGAAGGTGGGTTGGAATCGTTTTGGTAGCACCAAAAACAACAAATATCTTCTTAGACAGTCAAGTATATTGTGTCTTGAGGTTTCTTTTATGTGCAACACCTTGCAGCACAGCACCTGTTCTCCTTAAAAGGACTACACTTGAGCTTTTTGGAAAATGTAAAATCTTCACATCTCCACATAAATCCAGAAAATCCAGAAGAGACTAGATGAGATTCGCCTCAGTACTTGAGAACAGTATTAGGCAAACTTCCAAAAAACAGGTTGAAAACAGAGTTACTCGGATGGAACACCAAAACAGTTTACACTAGGTGACAGCCGCAACCACCGAAGCTGCCATGAGTTGCAAATACAGACGCCACAGACACTGACTGGTGGGTAAAGACAACTGAGTCACTCCTTCCACATCTGTGGGGAATCTTAACGTGCTATTTCTGTTGGGGCTGTAGTTTTTAAAGTAAACTCTAACCCACAAAAACATCTGACCTGGTGAAGAGTTCCTTTTCCATTTTATCACAGCTCCACGATATTAAACTAGGCTGCTCTTAATAAAGAAGTGGGAGACCTTTTTATATAATGTTCTGGAAACATTTGGGGAAGCTACTTTTGCGGTGTCACTTTCTGTCTGTTGAGCTCATTGTTGAATCGTCTTGGCTCCAAACCAATCAGCTACAAGCTACGTCAACTGACACCAGTAAAAATGTGAATAACGTTAACCTTGTCAATGAAATGCTTAATTTCAAACAAACAAATCCAACTTTATTCGATTCCTAACAATCTTTTGCTCATGCAGACTTGATCTGGTATTAGCAACTAGCTAGTAAACACCTTGGTGCATTTAGAAGTTCTTCGGGAATTGGCAGAGACCAACAATAGATCTAAAGGAGATGGACTTATGCTACAGATGTCACAGGAGGTCAGAAACATGACTCCAAATCCACGAATGATTCTGTGGGGTTGAGGCCAATACTCTGTGCAGGCCAGTCAAGTTCTTCCACACCATACTCGCTCATCCATGCCTTTATGGACCTTGCCTTGTGCATTGATGCGTAGTCATGTTGGAACAGGAGGGGGCCATCCCCAAACTGTTCCCACAAAGTCGGGAGCATGGAATCTCTTGGTATGCTGAAGCATTCAGAGTTCCTTTCACTGGAACTAAGGGGCCAAGCCCAGCTCCTGAAAAACAACTCCACACCATAATCCCCCCCCCCCCATCAAACTTCAGACTTGGCACAATGCAGTCAGACAAGTACCGTTCTCCTGGCAACTGTCAAACCCAGATTCGTCCATCAGATTACCAGTTGAAGAAGCGTGATTCGTCACTTCAGAGCTCCAGAGTCCAGTGCTTTAAACCATGGCATCCAGCACTTTGCATTGCACTTAGTGATATATGGCTTGGATGCAGCTGTTTGGCCATGGAAACCCATTCCATGAAGCTCTCTACGCACTGTTCTTAAACTAATCTGAAGGCCACATGAAGTTTGGAGGTCTGTAGCAATTGACTCTACAGAAAGTTGGCGACCTCTGTGCACTATATGGCATTTTACGTCATTTGCTGTCGTTCCCAATGGCTTCCACTTATAATACCACTGACAGTTTACAGTGGAATATTGAGTAGCAAGGAAATTTCACGACTGCACTTGTTGCACAGGTAGCATCCTATCACAGTACCACGCTGTAATTCACTGAACTCCTGAGAGCGACCCATTTTTTCACAAATGTTTGTCGAAGCAGTCTGCATGTCTAGGTGCTTGATTTTATACACCTGTGGCCATGGAAGTGATTGGAACAACTGAATTCAATTATTTCGATGGGTGAACGAATACTTTTGGCAATGTAGTGTGTCAACTTAAAAGGTCGTAAGTCAGTGTCATGTTCAGTTTGTGGCAGTTCCTTTCCACTGCCTCACTAGCAGCTTTAAATAATAACAATAAAATCAAATAAGGGGACATTGTTAACAGTGTGCTAGAGCTGCACTTTTATGATATAATTTCATTTTTTTATGGTGAACAGACACAGCGAGCTACAGGCCCTGAAACCCCAGCCAACGGCAAGCCAGCTAGGAAGCATAATTAACGTCTGTACTGTCAACTAACATGCACCCATATGTGCCTAAATTTACTGCCCTGCACACACAACAATCAGTCGTAACAGATTACACACACACACAGAGCCACTGAGCACCATCATAACCTCAAATACACACAGTGCAGAGTTCCAGCGTCAACTCGCCTTGAATTTTTCATGGCTTAGCCTCACCTGAAGGTACACACATTTAAGCCACGGGGTCTGAATATGTCACAGAGCATTATTCTGTAAAAAGGATCTTCAAGAATTTCTTAACGCACGCTTTGGAAGTTATTTTGGTTCAGATTAGGAATGGAGCTCCAAAATAAGAGTGTCTGGTTGTAGTAATTCTCTGGCCTGGGTGCAGCTGACACATTTGTTGGCTCACAGTTGAGCTTTTATCTGTCAGCATTGTAGCAGATAACAACATTGGTTCAAAACAAGCTGGTCCGACCTGACTGACCTTCATATTCCAATACTGAGCCTCATCCCTTCAGAGAAGAATAACATATTGACAGATACAACCACTACACTCCATGGTAGTCTCATGTTGCATTAGCAACAATATAAAGGAGATATACCTGTGTATCACTAATGCTGACTTTGTTTTTACAGGTTCTCATGAAGAGCCAACAGATTTGGCTTTTCATCTAAATCCACCTTAAGGTTCACATTGGTGGGTTCAAGGGAAATGTCTCAACAAGTATTGACGTGCAATCTGCTGCCCTTCACATCCTTCACTTTAGTTGCTTTGACTTTGGAGCAAACGTCAGGCTACATTTTCAGTTTATTATGAGGAAAATACAGTCGATCAACGTAACATCATGACCACCTTCTTACTATTGCTGTGGAGCCCACCTAGACCTGGTCTGGTTTTAGGTGGGTGGTACATGTCTAAGTAAAATTCACATGAATGCCAGGTCTAAAGGTTTCCCAGCAGAACACTGCATTGTCACAAGCTAGTCAATGTTATACACTTCATCTGTCTGTGGTCATAATGTTTTGCCTGATCAACTATATGACAATCTTAGCACTAAAACTGTTAGCCAGCTAATATTCTAAATAAAAACAGAGACATTGCACATGCTTAATATTAGCATGGTATGAGCATGTTGAAAATCCTGGTGAGCAAGTTAGCAGGCCTCCATTAGCATTTAGCTCAAGGCCAATTCAATTCCGATTTCCAATAGTGACAAATAGCACCGTGTAAACGTCTTCAGCCCTAAAAATAAAAAAAAATACTACCATGAGCAGCTGTTTTTCATAAGTTTACATAATTCAAGTAGTAAAATCAGATGATCAATCAAATCAATATTTGATGTGGCCTTTAAAATACTGCCAATACTCAAATGTATACGTGTTTGGCAATATCTTGTAGGACTT
This sequence comes from Planiliza haematocheilus, assembly GCA_005024645.1. Taxonomy (NCBI): domain Eukaryota; kingdom Metazoa; phylum Chordata; class Actinopteri; order Mugiliformes; family Mugilidae; genus Planiliza; species Planiliza haematocheilus. The sequence goes on from SRSE01001181.1 coordinate 5,660,137, forward strand.
AAACTGTTCTTCTGTGGATTTAGTCTGTCCCACTTGCTTCTGTCTCTTTATGTAATCCCAGACTGACTCCATGTTGTTGAGATCTGGAATCCAGAGAGAGAGTGGGGGTTGGGCTGGATGGGGTGGACGGCATTACCATCTGTTGCAGGACTGTTCTTCTTGTAACTGAAGATAGTTTAAGAAATTAACACAACCTGGCATGAATTTGCTAAACTACAGCCATGTGTGACCATGACAGAATAGCATGCAAATAATCCCAAGGAATTGATTCACAAAACCACAATCTAACAACCTGAATCTGACCGATATTTATCCTTGATGAGTATATCTGTCTCATTGCAACAGCATTTCAGCTCTTGGGTGATAAGAACATTTAGCTGGACACTGACCTCATTCCTCTCTGCCTGTGATCAGAGCAGAGAGCTTCCTTAACTGATGTGATCACATGATGCTGCAAGTCTGAACACACAGAGATGAAACATCGATTCCTACCTGCCCGATCAATGAACCAGGCCTTTTCAGAGGAGAAGGGAAGAATCAATAATGTTCAGTATGAACGTTTTGTCATAACATTCATCATACGTCTGCTGGAATTGAATGATAGGGATGGGAATGGCATAAAATGCAGGAGAAGAGAACAGGGCTGGAATATATCAGCAGTTCCATCACACATCGCCCTGCAAGAGGGCTAGCACATGTTTTAACATGCAATGTTTTTATTAAGTATTCTTCACGTAAGTCAGTTTTTAGTATTTCTTTGAGATTTCTTTCTATATCTTGAAAAAAATACCCAGCAACTTAAGCAAGGAATATCGCTAATGTTTTAAGTTAAACCACACCACCGCTAATGCTACTTTCACACTGTGGCCGTGTCATCTTCATATAGAGTTAACCAACTCTGGACAGTGTGAAAGTCAAATATGCATTCTGCACTGGCAAATTCAGCATTATCAAAAGATAATATCTGCCTGACTAAAAATGCCGTCGCCAACCTGACAAACAAACCTGTTTCAAGAAGCATGTGGCATTGAAAATAAGTAGGTCAACCATTAACCAGCTAACACGGCAGCCTTGACTATAAACATTCGTCTGGCACCTTCTTCATCAATCACTGTTGGAGATTTGATGTCAAGCAAAACACTTGTCATCCAAGGTAGGCAACAGGAAATGAGAAAAAAACTCCTTCCAGATCACAAACCAAAGTACAGCCGTCTGATTTAACCAGCAGTTAATCTTGATTCTTGGTAGTTAGCGCTGGCAGATTGAGATTGTTTGGCTACCTCCACCTATCCTACTAATTAAACTATTATACCAATCTGAAAAGGTTACAAGTTCAAATTTACTATCTTTTACATTTATTACTCTTACAAAATGTCAGCAGAATGCTTTCCAAGAACAACAAGTATATTGCTTTTCATATCGGGTTAAAAACTCCCCAGTTACCTCAAAATACAGCAGAAGCACCTTTTGTTTTTATGCAGACTGAAGCAGCGTTTGAACTTCTAAGAGCTTTCTGGAAAATTCAACACTTTCCCTAAAAAAAAAAAAAACATCTGACGCTATCATCTTCCCCACATACCCAGCAGCTGCGGAGTTAAGGTTCTGACCTGTACTCTCTGTGCCATTCCTCTAAATGTGGGAAGTTAAGATCAATATATTCTACCTTGATTTCATCAGACCACAAGTTCCATTTCCCGTCATGGTTTAACCACACGCTTGAAATGTGCCTTTTGCTGAAAAGAAATCTCTTGCTGTTGCCCTGAAGACAGGTCAGGAGAGTGCAGAACGCATAAAACCCTGGCTTCGTGCATGTAGTGGACAGCCTCAGCTAGACAGTCCTTCAGTTATTTTTAGCTTGCTGTTGGCCTCTTGGTAGTTTTTCCTTTAGAGCTTCCTCTTTACATGACCATCATCCATCATAGAAAGATGACCTGCTCTAGATAAGGTTCCCATGCTGCCATACTTCCTTCCTAGATGTCCGTCTTCTCTATGTTTCTTTAAAATCTTACATTGTTACCATAGATCATTTGAGAATCAAGTTGCATTTGATCTTAGCAGGCAAAATTAGATCAAGTTTCATTGCAATCAGACTTTATATAACTGCAGCAGGTCTGCATCAAGGAGTTCCGTGCATACTTGCATAACAGAAATGTTTGCCCTTTCTTAGATAGCACAGGCTAACAGTAGCCTTTTGTGTTTAACTTTCTTTAACTGAACGAATAAAGAAAGGATTTTTGCGAACATCCAGGAAACCTGCTCGGTAATCCCAGTTTGTCTCAAAGGACTGGTAAATACAGGTGCAGAGCCTTTCAGACGCTGAAATCCAGCAAGCTTTGCTGATCTGTCTGCAGCCTGACCTTCACTAGTGTCACATTCAGAGGGCGTAAGAAAAGAAACAACCCATTGCAGCAGGCTCAAGCAACCCTTAAGGATTCTGAGTAAAAGGAGAAGATCATGGAGGCCATTAGACTGGCTGAATGCTGCCGACTGATGGACGGTTTAAACAGCATTACTGATCTTAAAACTGATTTATTAAGCAAAATCATGCTCATCATCGTCCGTTGCGACATTGCAGTTAACGAATCGCACAATACGAACACGTGGGAACCCTGCAACAAGAAACAACAAGTAGAATTTAGATGATTGCAATACTTTGATCCTTGGACCTTGAAGTATGCAAACAAGTCCTCCTATCCAAACGAGAAAGGGAAGATGGGGACAGCTCCTGGTTTGAATACTCCACTAATCCCCAGGAGAGATCAACATTTTCTATTTTATCACTGGGTCATCTATACTGCAAGGTCAGACAGCGCTTGTGTCAGCCCGTCTATATTTGACAGATGGTTACCTGACATCACCCACCCAGTCTGAGAGCCTTTAATACTTAATATTAGTGCACTCACTCTCCTCTTTCAAAACCGAGACGTTTCCTTTCTCAATCAAAGACATTCAACGCACTAATTCCATGTTTCCCTCAAAAGCTGAACTAAAAAAAAGAAAAGAAGCTGGCCATCATGGTACAAGTAACCTTGCTCCAAGGGTAGCCTTTGTGCTTAGCAAAGGGCTCAGATTGTCCCTTCTGAAAAGGGGGACGGCAGCAACACAGAGCACTCAGTAGCAACATTTGGCCTGTTTTGCACAGATGATAATGACCAAGCAGATTAGGAGGAGACGAGCCCTAATGGTCATCTTTCATGTGGCTACTATCTTCAGGTTGTCATGGTGAAAACTCCCCCCACAGCCCCGCCTTCAACAAACAGAAAAAACAAAAAAACAGTCCATTCAAAATGTAGCACCGACAGTGTTTTAAATCTCCTGCATTTACGTTTTAATCATGAGCCTCGGAGATATTTATGTGACCTTCAAGGCTGAAATTTTTCACAAAACAACAAAACAGGGGGCTGGTAAATCCCTCAGCCACAGCCTGCTGGGTGTGAAGGTTAGATAATGAATACCCTTGCATAGTCACTCTCTTCATTCCTGTTAACAAAACTAAAAATGAACCTTTTCATCTTAGCCGATCGTTTCTTGAAGCTCCTGCAGGGTCTCTTTAATGCAAAAATAAAAAGCACCCAATGAAAAACGGACTGAAATCAGAAATAAGGTGAGGATCAGAGGTGGAAGGAAGCAGGCAAGCTTGAGTTATCTGAAAGTCTACTGCTCAGCCTTCTTTTAGTATAGTCACCTCAGTTGGCTGCTCTCTCGTCTCTCTCTCTCGGGGCTGACAGAATTATCTTCTGCATCAGAGCTGAGGCTGGGCCAGCGATCCACACAGAGGACTCCATTTCACACAGCCAGCCCCACAGTGGCTAAGGAGACACAGCCAATCACGCTGGAGTATCAGTGGCATGGCCATCCACCATTTTGTGCTCCTCAAGGTCTTTGACTGTCCTGCTCAGCTGAGTGGAGCTGCCTCTGCTCGCTCTGCTATCTGGTTACACAGATGGTAGTGTTTAACTTTAAGAGCACGGACCTGAGCGAGCAGCTTCCCCTCCTGTCGGTTCCTCTGCAGACTGTCATGGCAGTCAGCAAAAAAAGGAGAAGTGAGATGTGTGGTTTTCTTCACTGCAAAGATGGCCACCTATGAGCGTGGCTTCACAAGCTGTAGGCAATCTCCTGAATCTGATAATAGAGCCTCTATATATGGAACTTTAGATCATCCTGTGCTACGATTTTTAAGCAGATATGAGGAAGCTTCTATAGATAACACTATGAGATGATCATTTGATCCAACGTCACGTTTTAGGACTTTGTGACAGAGGTGAAATGTTTCCTTCTGCACTGAGAAGAATGAAAGATAAAACTTGGAGCAACCCTCAGCAACATGATTAAATATTCCATCCAAAAATGATTAAGTGCACAATTTAATTAATAGCCTAAGGCGTGATTATTTTTGCAATTTTATATGGGAAGGAATATTTGGTTTTCTCAAGAGATTTCTTCCCTTGAGTTTAAAGAGAAAAATCATTGTGTTAAGTAGTGTACACAAGTAGGCTATAGCTTAAAAAAAAAAAAAAAAAAACCTGACTGCACACACGCCGTAAGCTCGAGTCAGATCTCCCAAAACTGAAACACACGGGTTTGTGGGCTAAATAAACACCAGCGAGGAGTCAGGCAAGTGAAGGATGTCCAAGGACAGATCTTGGAGAGAAACCAGGAAGTGTTTTTCCACAAGGACAATTACTCCAGGAAACCTTACATTCCATGCAGCCTTGTAGCCCATCTCTCCTAGGAAACCATTTCCTGACGTAAATCAATCTGCTGCTGTTTAAAATAAATTCTGTAATGTCTTCAAAAAAAAAATAATTAAAATTTTTGCGCGCTTCCTGAAGTCCTGAAAATAGATAAAAGGCACCCAACCAAATTAACGAAACAAGATGCTGGAAATGTTGTTCATTTAAGAAAATGAGCCAACATTACATATCTGTGATTTGCAAAAGTAAAGTTACAAGTTAATTTCAATGCCTTTACAACACATGTTTGGGAAAGTGCACGATGACACGGACAAAGGAGCGTTCTGAGGAGCTCAGAAATGAAGTTGTTGTTTCTTATCAGCCTGGAAACGATTAAAAATAAAACATCTCTAAAGAATTTGGAATCCACAAATCCACAGTCCAACAGCTTGTGAACAAATGGAGGAGATTTAAGACGACTGCTAGCCTCCACAGGAGTGGTTGACCAACAAAAATCACCCCAAACGCAAGATGCATAATAGTCTGAGAGTTCACAAAGGAGCCCAGGGTAACTTCTAAGCAACTAAAGGCCTCACTCACATTGGCCAATGTTAATGTTGATGAATCCACCATCAGGAGAACACTGAACAACCACGGTGTGCATGGAAAAGTGTCAAGCACAAAGACACTACTCTCTAAAAAGAACATTTCTGCCCGCCTGCAGTCCGCTAAACATCATGTGGAAAAGCCACAGAAGTATTGGGAAAATGTTTTGTGGACAGATGAGACGACCAAAGTAAAATTGTTTGGTTTAAATGAGAAGCGTCATGTTTGAAGATGAAAAACACTGCATTCCATCATCAGAACCTCATCCAGTCTACGAAACACAGGGGTAGTAACGTCCTTGTTTGGGCCTGTTTTGCTGCATCTGGGCCAGGACGGCCAATGAAGAAAAAAAGAAAATGTCAGGACATCTGTCCGTGAGCTGAATCTTAAGAGAAACTGGGTCACGCAGCAAAACAATGACCCCGAACACACAAGTCGCTCTACAAAAGAATGGTTGAAGAAGAGCAAAATAAATGTTTTGGAATAGCCAAAGTCATATTCCTGACTTTAATCCAACGGAAATGTCATGGAAAGACCTGAAATAAGCCATTCACATGAGGAAACCAACCAACATCTCAGACCTAAAGCAGCTCTGTACTGAGGAAATGGCTCCAATTTCTCCAAAGCTACTATAGAAGACTGACCAGCAGTTACCAGAAATGTTTAGTTGCTGCGCAAGACGGTCTTACCAGACACTGAAAACTCGTTCACATACTTTTACAACTCAGAGATGTACGTACAAAATATTAATTTCCTTGAATAAATGATTGCATGACTATAATACTACCCTTTCAATTGTTTGATTGGGCTCGAGGACTCCTCAAAAGGCACAAAAACTTTCAATAAACAAATTAACTATGAACAGACTGCACACACTGGCTGCTCTCAAGGTATCAAAAGTTTACAAAAAATAGCCTCCAACAATCCAATAAGGAGAATACCATTTATATGATGAAACTGATACACCTTCTTCCTAACTGTCCCTTCACTCAAGTCCAAAACTTTGATTTTATTGCTTTTGTTTATGTAAATGCCTTCCCTTGAATCCAATTCCCCTAGTTTAGCGGGGAACAAAAGAAAGATTACATGGAAAGACGGCAAGGTTTCTAGTAAGAGCTGCTCAGTGGACAACTGCCAGAAAACACTGCAATGCTGACTTCCTTGTAAGCCTGACATGGCAGTTACTACAGTTACAGGGAGTGGGTGAGGTTACAAGCTAGTCAGGATGAAGTATTTCACAGTGACCTTAAGAGGAGACAGGATTCCATCAAAACAAAGACCCGACAAGTCAAACTTAGCCTGGTTTCCTCGCAGAAACATGTTAAAGTTACCAATAAGTTTATTTAAGAATAGAAAAAGTTAAGGTTCCTCTCTAGGTCCACCAGACCAACCACTCGAGGCAACAAGTTTGAGAAGGGAAAGATGAGAGACCCATCAATATTAACTTACCACTGAGACCTCCTTTCCAAGCTCTTAAATATTTAATCGTCCTTGGACAGCTCTGTTGCTTCGGAGGCCGAGCCAGTGTGGATCCCTTCTACAAGACCACTCCTGTTCCTGCTCAATGAAGGCCTTGTCCAGTGGCACCACACTGCCCAAGGAACGGGCGTCTCCAAAGAATTCAGGATTTTTTCCACCACAGGCAGCTTGAAGCTGACAGAGCTGGTTTACTGTGTCTCATTTCAGAAGTAATCTAAACTGGAAACCAGGAGGTAGACGCCTCAATTTATCTCACTGGACAAACTGTCACGTTAAACTCGTCATAAAACTAGTCAGCTATATGCTTAGCATATGTATGCTGAAAGGGCTAGCGGCAGACAGAGATAGACACAGCTGTGAGCTTCACTGGGTTAGAAGCACTTTCTGTTTTTCCAAGAGGGGAAAGGCAACGTTGAACTGTTGATGTTCTGGTGGAAAGCAGAGAGGAGGAACCAGTTTTGCAGCAGTGTAACGTGGCAACTGACAACAGAAACTGGAATGACACCTTCACCAAGCCACTTCCTTGTTCCACTTAAACCTTTACATGATGCTGCTTTTCAGCATTTCAAAGAAGCCCATGCTATAGACACACAGCATTAAGTAATCCAACACCTAAACACAACCTAACATGATGAAGCTTTGTGACTAAATCATCGAGCAGCGCTTTTATGAAGGGAGGAAGTGAGGTCAGTAAAACGCCGTCCTTCCTATAACGGCCACACTCGTTTGGATGTGTTTTTCAGCGCACACTGTAGCAGCGGGGCCTGGCTGCATCTCATGAGCCATGCATCATGTCAAGAAAGCACTCACTGGAGCATTTCAATTTGCTTTTGTGTGCCTCCCCAGCCTTCTTCACTGCCCCAGGTAGGGGAGAATGGAGAAGTGCATCGCCCAGTGTGAGTGAGGGAGTGAATGACGGAGAGATGGAGGGAAGGAAAGAGAGAAAGAGAGAGAGTGGTTGTGTGTGTGTTTGAGCAGGATACAGAGAAAGATGGTGTGAGGCTAGCTTCACGACCACTTCCTTCCAGCATTCAGGCCATCGCACAAGTCTCTCTTGTTTGATCCTCTGTCCTCTTTGTCAAGCTTTTCCAGCTTAATCCCGAAATACCTTGCAAAATCCAGTTATGTAATTTTTTTTCCCCCCCCTATCTGCTATAGTTCAGTTCTGCCCTGTCACCTTAAAGCCGGGGCCGCAAGTACAATGTGTTTTAAATATTTCACACGGGTGAGGCAGGATTCAACCACAGCGACTTAGACGTCACAGACTCGGACCATGAAATTACTTCTGATGCTGCACGGCGTGTTTCGACAGGAGTATCCTATAGTATGTTACAAGGCAGTCTGAATAATTCAGCGCTGTGAAATTGCATTATAAATGGAGTATGTTTGAGCACATTAAGATGATGTAGAGGCCCAGGTGTTCGCCATCTCAGTTAATTCATAATAAATTCATTAAAACGCCATGTTCAAAGATGTGTCCCATGTATCAGAGTATTAGTTTGATACATTCAGTTCAGTACGACTGAAACTAGCAATAATTTTTTTAAATTAGCACCAGAGCCGGAGACTATACTTTCCATCAAGTAATCGTTTAGCCACAGTTACTCATAGTCCAAGATAATACGCTTAAATTATGTGTTTAGTCGTATTAGAAGTTTAAAATCTTTTCCAATTAAATTTCTGTCCATCAAATAATCAACTAAATGATTCTGGTTTAGACACAATCCTTCAAGAAAGTGTAGGAGTGCAGAAGCACATCTTAGGGCCCGGCAAATTTCCATTTCTTCTATTCAAATTAGGGATGCATGTTAAATCTATTAAATTACACATCTGCGTTCTCTGAGAAGTTGGCACACAGAGAACCCGGGGACTTCAGGGGCCTCGGAGAGTCAGTGGGACCCCTAGCAGATGCCTGCAGACAGCTGCCAGTGTAGCACGAATAGGTCAAGAATGATTGGAAACCCTGTGAAAGTCACTACAGGAACTGTTACTGCAAAGCGAGACCACACAGTATCAGATAATCTGCGTAGACTCAGAGCTTTCATAAAAAAACACACACACACAAAAAAAAACATCATGATCACTTCCTGGTTTAAAAACACTGATGTCATTTGCAGAACCTCCACCATCCATGAGATGGTTGACTTGCGACCGACAAATGTGTCGAGCGCAGCAGATTCCTGCCTGCTCGTCCCCTGCCCGGCTCCTCCTTGAGAACCTGTTTGCCCTGCCACGCCAGGGAGAAGGAGCATTGCCACCATTTTGATTGCTCTTCTCAGCCTCAGTATTGTCGCAGCACAGTGTGTCAAGCTCGCAGTCTCCTTGTCAGCAAGATTTCACACAGTGGCCAGGGGAACTGCAGAGCGTAGCACAACCACACAGACACATTCTCTCCCCCTCTCTCTCTCTCTCTCACACACACACACACACCAGCGGCTACCAAGCACACACTACGGCTAGAAAACACGCCTCCTTCACTTCTCTGACAGGCTGGTCAACAGACACCTTCAGGATATAAAGTGTGAAAAGTCACCTGAGGCTGCACGGTGGACGCCGAGCGCATTACAACATAAAGCCTGTTAATAAGTGACCCACAGTCAAATCCATTAGTCTGAATAACTTTTAAAGAACGTCAAATAAATAAGTATAATCTCAGGATAACAAGCTCACGTGCTGCCCTGCACACACACACACACGGCCAGCCCACAGCTGCCAGTGTAAATAATAACTTATTTGAAGGCTCTAAATGAAAACAGCTCGGCCAGAACCTCACTCGGCGCGACACAGAACAAAATAAAATAAAAATGGAGAATCATCTGGAGAACTTCCTCTAAGAAACTATCTGCAACAGTCATTACTTCACCCTCAGAGCTGTGAAAGCAGAAGAGGGAGAGGGGAGAGCATGTGCGTGGTGACAACACTTTGTTGAACATTAACTACCTGCATGGTTCAAAAAAAAAAGAAAAGAAAAAAGAAAAAAAATCCATTATTCAGCATTAAAAATTCCTATCTCATCCACGTGTCCCTCAGCCACCATAAACATTTTCTAAAAGCCGCACGCACAGACACCGTCACATTTGTTAAATGTGTAAATTAAAGGAGCTTGCAAGCTGCTGGTGGAGTTAAAAGACAGAAGGTAACCTTGACAGCCCCCACCGCCCCCCTTCTTCGCTAAAAGATCTAACCTCACTTTCAGAGTTCTTCTGCTTCCTCTAGCAGACTAAACTTCCGAGGCTAGAAAAAGAAGCAGAAGAAGAAGCAGAAGAAGAAGAAGGAGGAGGAGGAGGAGGAAGGAGAGGATGTGGCCGATCGGTTTCTGAACACAACCTTTGTTCTGGCGTGAGGGATCCTGCCTGTCTGACTCCAGGGCTCTCTCCTTGGAGACTCATCTGCTTTCCTCCATTTTATGGTGAAGCCCTACCACTAGTGTCACATACCTGACGTGAGACCAGTGACAGCGATCAGGCATCCAAACAGTGCAGAGAGGGGTACAAGCGGGTAGCAATGTAGCAGATAGCACCAAGATCAAAACGTTTGAATAAAAAAATAGATTAAAAGCCCCACTTTTACAGCCGACCATCGAGAGATCCAGCTCCAAGACTGTGGAGAACCAGAGTCATAAATCGCCACCAGAAAAGGGTTCTTTTTAAAAAAATAAAAAAAAATATTAAGAGGAAAGCCTCCTCACAATGGACATGGCTTTCATGTGTGTGTGTGAGAGAGTGTGTGTGTGTACTGGACCAGCGGCTATGCCATCTACTGTGTGTCGCTAATGGAGGCTGGTTGGGAGAGGAGAGCAATCCGTGCAATGGCTTCTCCATGAAGCTAACGCGCAACAACACGCACGGCCGGAGAGGGGACGCACAGCCGGGGCCAGTAATTCCCCTGACCAGACATGTCAGAATAACAAAACACTCCGCTCCGGTGCTGCCGAAACACGCAGCCGATCCTCTCTACACCGCCGCGTCCATTTCCTTGTGTCACTTTGACAACAAACCGAAAGGCGACATAGCGAGGGGAGCGCTAGGCTGCTTAGGATATTAACTGGGAAGCGAGAAGACCCACTTGACTTTGGCTGCATGGTTGCCAGCCGGAGCGCCCACCCGACTAAAAAATCTCGCCCCGACTTCCTCTCCCGAGTCGCCTGGACCTGAACTAAAGGGAGAGACGAGGGAGATCAGCTCTATCCAGGTCATTCACGAGGCGCTCTCCAAATTATATCCCATGATCTACCATACCGACGTTCTCGCAGACCTTGAAAGCCCAGCCGAAATCTTGACGAAACTGGAAATATAGTGCAAGAGGGGAAAACTCACTGGTACAATCTTCTCCTCAAGCGATCCTCCCAAAAGTTGTCCTCGTATTTCATGCGTGCGCCCGGTCGGTCTAATGGATGATCGCCATCTTTCCTGCTTCTCCTTTGCTGCAGCTGCAGATGACCTGAGATCCGTCTGTCTCTGAATAATGAGCAACCACACAGACAAGGAAGACAATCTGCAAAGCAGGCTACACAAAGAAGTTTGGGAGACTAGCAAGCACCAGAGGGTGCACAAGAGTTTACGATGAGACGAGGGAGCATCAGCAGGATGGACAACGTCTATGCCTGAGAAGCTCATCCTTCATCTAGACTGAAGTCAGATAGTCTGCAAAGCCTTATCAGCGGCTCAGACCACCACCAGACACATGCGGCCACGGTGATTTTTATATAGGCTTGCATACTATGTCTGCCACGTCATGAGGTTATCTGCAGTTCACTTTGGTGGTGATGCTGCTCCAAACCTCAGCTAGACAGACAGATACATAGATAGATAGATGCATAGATTATATACTAATATTATAAAATGACAATATAAAAAAATGTGTTTAAAAAACATGAATATATAAAATATATATATTTTAATAAAGGTCCCTTTCATATCCCCCCAACCACTGATCACAATCCCCCAAAGGTTTATTCACATAAAAGCCAAGCCAAAGTGAATTTATAATCAATATAAATTCAAATCATCTATTTCATTCCCACTGCGTGCAAAATAAAAATAATAATAATAATAATGAAAACATGGCTGATGTGTCTATGCACTGTTACTGTAGACGTGCTGCAGGCTGCTGCTCTGTCCACCAGCTGCTAACAAAGAGGGAGCCCAAGACAAAAGGTGCAGGGTCCTGCTCAGATGTATGTCAGCGCAAAAGGATGGATGGCTGGCTGGGTGGGTGGGGGCTGAGTGGAAGAAAGAGGGGGGTACGCACGCGGGTGGGTGGGCTCGTGAGGAGAACGGTCCACCTTGCATGACTGAACAACCCGTAATATCATCTGAGGACATGCATCTCCCTGTCTGGCTTTCACTGGGGACATTTTGAGGTTTAATTGCGCTTAATAGGCGCTCAAATGTGGCGTCGGCGTTCTGATGTCGACGCCGCATATACTCACAGGCCCTGACTGTCGTAAGATTTAGGATTTGTATGCACTGCGTGATGTAAACATCCCCTTTTTCCTCTATAAATTCCCATTATTGAGCTTTAATGTTTGCAGCTGCGGCGCTGCGACAATGTTTTCAGGATTAAAAACACTTTTAAACTTTTTATTTGTCACTGGACGCCAAAATATGTGAGACAAAAATACAAACAGTCCACCTCAGGACTGGATCAGTTGCTCTTTGACCTTAAGGTTGACCCCAGACGCTTGGTAGGTTGTTTGTTCCAAGCATGTTGGACAACTTGCTGCAGTCCTCCTTTGGATTGTGGCTGTCTCATTTGCTTCTGTGTCTTCACATAATCCCCAGACTGACTCCGTGTTGTTGATATCATGGCCCTGGGGGTGGAGGATTGGGGTAAATGGGACATTGGGTGGGGTGAATTACCATCTGTTGCAGGACTCTTTGTTCTTCTTGTCGCTGAAGATACTTCTTTAACACTGACTGTAAGGTTGGGCTTGTCATTGTGCTGCAGAATGATTCTGGGACTATCAGATGCCTCCCCAGATACACTGTTTTGAACTGTATCTGAAATTACTATAGGATAAACCGTTACTTTGCTTAGTGTGTATTTTTTTGTCTTGCAGAACTATAAGTAGATATGAAACACAAATATTAAGACTGTATGTTATCTGAAGGCTGATATGTTTATTTTTTAATGCTCATTCATAATAATTACTGCTCTCTGCATGATGCTCACATTTGTACTTTTTTTTCCCCCTCCTCGTGTTTTGCAGACAGTAGATGGCAACAACAACAACAACATCTGTGCTGATTACTCAAACAAAGACGTGAACTGTTCTGTGTGCTTTAGGTTTTTCATTCATTCGGGGAAAAAAAGAAAGTTCCTGCCTGCGACGCTCAAACACATGAAAAAACCTCCGCCGCAAATCTTGTGAGCGAGCGGTTGCTGTCTGATTTACAGGCAGAGACACAGAGAGGAATTAAATTTGTGTAAGATACAGACGTAGTTAATCATGTTTGACAAGTGTTGATGCTGCCTCTTGCGAGGATCGGTTATGAATTATGGATTGTGGATGCATGTATATTATTTTTTTATGGAATTTAATACAAAGCTAGAGATGGTAAATTACGTTCGGTCACTCTTTGCATTACCAGCCTGCTATGCATGTCCCCGTGCTAATACTCGAGTAGGTTCTTCATTGTGCGTTTACAGTGTCCAAAACATGGCACCTCCGGGACTGAGCCTTATGTGAATATGAAATATATAATATGCTGTTAAACATAAGGTGACAGATGGAAACAGGAACGAGTCTTTGTCAATGCACTTCCATTGTGCCAGTTCTTGTGTTGCAGTGACGTACATAGCCCCATGTATTTCCCAAAACACTGTGGCAAATGATTACTTGGCCCAAAAGTGACTTCCTCCTCATTGAGGGTTGCCTCTGGTGGCCTGTTTTTATTTTTTTAATCTGAACATCTTAAATAAAAAAAATAAAAAACACAAAATAGTAGCTAAGGCATGCCATGCCAAACATTTTTGATGTCTCAACAGATCTTTTGAGGGAATGTCTCAAGAGGAATGACGTGTGAAATGCACACATACACACACACACACTGAGTTGACAGTGCATCCATTGGGTGCCAGGTAGCAGCCGGGCTTTATCATGCTGCTTGGACATATGGCTGCTGCGGCAAATCTGATTAATATGGGATGGTCAGGAGTCCGGCGTACGGCGTAGGACAGACTGCTCCAGGACATCCCCACTGGTCCGGCCTCCCCCTCACACCGTGCCAAGCCTTCCACCAGGCAATGCTAAAAACAGAACTGCTGTTAGGGATTCAGAGTGGTGGGCTGAGCAGGAGAGGATGGGGGGGGGGGGCCCTACTGATTCAGAAGGTGACCAATTACTATTTGTATACATTCATTTGAACATTTAAATGTAAAAAACATACTGTTAATTAAAGAAAGGCTCGCTCATTTAGTTAATTCTTCAGATTTTTGCAAATAAACGTGAGGTAGTGAATTTAAATCCACACTTTCTGTATAGTATGCTCTCCCATGTGTGGGTAAAAGCACCTCCTTGAAAAGTTCCCAAGATTGGAATTGAGACAGCGGAGTCCCGTACGGGTCAGCAAACATTAGAAGATGTCTGACCTGCGCGCCCCGTGGAGAAAGTACAGAGGATGTACGAGGAGATAAAATGATTGCTGCTGGGATAGGGCAAGTTTTCATGGACAACTACCTTCAGCTGAAAGTCGGATCGCGCCGCAGGTCGCCTCTTTTTGTAATCTCTCTCGCTTCTCTCCCTATTAAAACACAAACAGCGCCACACATAAGCAATATACGCACACGGATATGCATATGAACTATTCGTTCCAGTTCAGTGTCAGTGTCTTTTTTATAATATATAATCAGAAAACTCGGAATAGATGTCTCTATAGGTTGATGATAAAAGAAATAGCGACACATATGGTTTTCACACCGCCTTCCCAGAATAAATCCTGCAGTAATGTCATTGCAGCTTTGACAGATGACTTAAATTACGAAGCACAAGTATAACAGTGTGCATAAAATGGAAGTGAGACAATGGACTTGTGCCTGCAAGGACTGTTACACTATTAGAGTTAGATCTAACAGACTGATGTGGCATGTACTCAAATGGAGAAATAATCCTAAATGATTAATTAATTTACGTTAAAGTTTCACTGATGTCTCATTCTTCACGAGGTTTCCTTGACATTTGTGTTTCCCCCCCTTGTGTTCAGATGAATTTCATGAGTGCCCGACAGTTTAAATATGCAAATTAGGTGATTCTGAACCATGAAGTTGACTAAAGGTGTGTCTCTTTGTTGATATTTAACCTGCTCGCCTGCAGTGCTCTATCTTAAATGCATCTCCGTATTACTCATAATAGAAGAATGCAAAAGAAAAAAGACAATTAAAGGAATTTCTGAAGATGTTCTGTAAATGTAACACCATCTTAGCAGTGTTTGAGGTGTGTATTCAGTCTTTGTGGCGTCTCTGCGCTCTTTTTGAGTGTTTTTTTTTTTTTTTTTACCCTCATGCAGTTTCGAGACAAATTTTCCTCCAAATCAAACGAGAACAGGCAGAACAATGATTATGCTCCACTTACAGCATGTTTCAAAATAGCACGAGGAACAATGGATATACCTGCTGTGTAATCTGAATGCAATTTCCAGCAGTCTAAACTTAAACTGCACTTTTGAATGAGAGCACTTTATATATTTTGTGCCGCACAACAATTTGTGATGGCGGACGAAATAACAGACTCGGAGGGAGCATTTTTCATTTCTACTTGCCTGATTTAAAAAAAAAAAAAAAATATATGCTTCTGTTTCTCTTAAAATATGGACACTCAAAATGGTCCTAATCATCATAGTTATAGAACGTGTTTTGAGTTATTAAGATCGGACTAGAACATACTGTTACAGCAAAACAGAACAAAAAATAATCAATTGATCAGTTGAGCAAATAACAAATGTAAAGCCATTTGTTCACATCATCGAACCGGATGTATTTTCCAACTTCGACAGAGTCTGTCAAACGGCTCAAACGTGACACCACCACAACAGCTTCATGTTTCAGCAAACTGCTGCCAGGGGATTTGCATACACCTTCCAACAGCTCATTTGGCTATGATCTTCTAATCTCTGTGTTATCTCTGGATGCATCACCTTTGTAAAGGGCTGAGGGAGTTCCCTGCCGTTCCTGCTCATCCCTAGTTACTCTCATGGCTGACTGGCTGTGACCGGTTTACTGGCGTTGATGGTGCTGAAGTCGGACTGATCTGGGCGCTTGGATGAGATGAAAAACAAAAAACGAACATCTAGATGTCCTGCTTTCATTTCTTACTGCTTGGAGTTACATTTTACTTTGAGCAGCAAGCCATCGCTGCTGTGAATAATTTACGCTTTCACATGTTAGCTGTGATCATAGCTAATGTTAAAGTTACTCTGAGTCGATTAAGTGAAGCATGCAAGGGCCTATCCTACACTAATATTTATCTAGGGCAGCACAGTGAAACAGTGGTTAGCATAGCAAGAAGCTTCCGGGTTTGAATCCATGGACCTTACTGAGTTTGCATGTTCTCCTTGTGTCCGCATGGGTTCTCTCTGGGTACTCCAGCTTCCTCCCACCATCCAAAGACATGCTAGTTAGGTTAACTAGTGATTCTAAATGGGCCATAGGTGTGAATGTGAGTGTGAATGGTCGTCTGTCTCTCTGTGTTAGCCCTGCGATGGACTAGAGACCTTTCCAGGGTGTGGTCTCTAGCAACCCCGGCAACCCTTCACAGGACAAGTGGTTACAGAAGATGAGTGAATGAATGAATAATATTTATCTGAGGCTAGATGTTAGCATGCTAACAGTTGTTACCCATTGAAGCACAGCATGAATGGATATCCCTAACTGTAGTGCACTAGCATAAGGCTACACCATCTGGGGATCATGAACCATGGGAACCAAAGACAAAGAAACGTCACCAACAGGATTCAGATGTTTTTACTCTGAGAACCATGAATGTACACCAAGATATTCTGAGAGTACCACAACTTGGTTTGTTGCACAGAACCATCTAGAAGGTCGTCTATCGAAACTGATTAGAAGAAGGCCGCTTTCAAAAGAGTTACACGGCAGGCGGTTGGATGACCTGTCTTCCTTGGCAGCAACACTTTGTAATCTGAGAAGATTTGAAAGCTCGCTGTCAATGTAGTTAGCTGTGTTGTTAACATGTGGGTGGATGATTCTTACCATCTTTATCACTGTGGTTTTTACCAGTATCAGATAGATTAACACTTTAACCACCACTCACTTGGGGGGAGGAGGACAGAAAGGAAAGGGCCTGAATGACTTTTTAAATGCAACCTACAACAGTAATGTGCAATACAATGTACCCGGTATTTCTATATTTATGCAACAACCATCTATGTATAGTCACAGTATTTATTTTTTTCATTACTATTATTCTTTATTGGGTGTTCTTTGTCTTCCCACAGATGAACATGCATGCAATGCAACATGTAAGGTTGTTTCTCTCTGCAGAACATTGTTTAATCCTTATTTTTTACAGAACAGTAATACTATTATGTGTGAGTGCCTGTGTTTCTGTCTTTGTGTGTGTGCTCTTGTGGATAATTTCTCATTGTCTGGAATTTTATTGCTTTCAAGTCCTCATTCTCTGACCTCAATGAAGTGATTGCCACGGATAATGCCCTTAACCACTACCCTGCAATTCTCCGTGGCACAATCAAGAGACAGAGAACAGAAAAATACTTTCATTTCTGAAAGAGGTGTGGATGTTTCTCGCTCCTAATTTACCAAAAGGCGAAAAAACTGACCACACATTATATTGCCTCTAACTAAATGAATAATGCATTGATTGGTCTAAGCATTGTAAGCCCGCCAGTGGTTCACGGAAAGGAAAGAGGTTTAGACGAATTGGTAGAAACAAATGATAGTGAAGTTTTATTTTGCTTTATTACGATTGTAATCAATTTTACATTTGTATATTTAAAGCGCCAGATAAGCAGGTAATCCTGATTCTTAATGGACACCAGTGTTGACCAGTTGGTTGATCCAAAAGCTTGGTGCACACTGAAGTTTCTCAACCACAGTTGGATGCATTGAATTAAGATAACACAGACAGTCACTCCCCCTCCCGAGATTAACTGTAATGTTTCCTTATTCAAAAACAAAACTAACAGTGACTGTTAAACACTGGTCACAAACTGAACACAGCAGATCAGACAAACTAAAGGCGCCGCCACTCTGCAGGAAAAAAAAGGCATGGGAAAATCCAACAGACAAAACAAACCAAAAACGGCACTGTGTCTGAGGGGAAAAGGGGCACAGGAAAAACCAAGAAAGATTAATAATGTCTATTCCACTTGGAGGAGGAGATTGGGGAGGGAGAGAGACACCAACACACCACAACAACCACAGCAGCACTAGGGCCGTAACAGTGACCTTCTGGCTTTACGTCTATCTTGCTAATAAAGCAGGAAAACTTTCTTGGCTCTTCCACATTGGTTCAGAATGCGCCAACTGCATTGACCATAACCATTCACACCTATCCCAGCTGTCATCGGGCGAGAGGCGGGGTACACCCTGGACAGGTCTCCAGTCTATTGCAGGGCTGACACAAAGAGACAGACAACCATTCACACTCACATTCACACCTACGACCAATTTAAAATCACCAGTTAACCTAATGAGCATGTCTTTGGACGGTGGGAGTACCTGGATTCAAACCCGGGACCTTCTCGCTGTGAGGCATCAGTGCTGACCACCCCGCCACTGTTCCACCCTTTTCATTGACATCTCAATGGGAAACTTTGCTAAAAGAGTCAATGCAGAGCTGTTTTGGACTTTACTTTTTGCTACCCATTCAGCTGTCTTACTATTTATTATATCATCACAGTGGTTGTGTTCAAGCGACTAATAAAAGTCAAGTGCGCTGTAAAATCCAGACTGGTTTAGATGAGCTCCTCAGGTTAGTGCAGCAACATGAGCTGCAAAATTGTGGTCAAGCACACTGTGATATAAATTTCCTTGAATCCGAAGCAATGTTATGGGAAGAACGTCCTTTGTGCGTGACAAAGTTTAGGAAATCTTGAGAAAATGCAGCTACGTGAGGGCAGGTGCATTGTTCCATACCCAAGGATGCACAGTGTCAGCTGTGAAACTGTCTTGGGTGAGCGGTTCTCCGAACTAGCACTGCACTACTACTTTCCAAATCAATGAAACTGTCATCAGCCTCAACTCTGTGTGTTTGTGCTGACTGCGTAACCATTTCACTAAACTAATATTACAATAATGTAAATGTCATGCCTGCAATTTTACCAGCGCCACTCTGATGTTAGCATTTAAGCATTCGGCTCATAGCATCATGTAGTTTTATGTAAATGGCTTGCACATGCATCTTCTCTATGGATGGTATTGGATATAGATGCAGTATATTGTTGGTAATATGACACAGTTATTATGTAGTTCTTCTTCTCTATTTCCCTGTTGAACTAGCTGGAACTTGATACTTTCTGATGCAAAAAGTCAAGGAAACAGATACATGTGCCACCCACGTGAGTGTGTGTGGATGTCAAGCCTACAGTATATGTACTACTTCAGAACCACCTAAGTCTTCTTTCCCCGTCTCTCCTTCCATACTTTTATCTATGTTTCTGTCTCCAGGCAGAGTCCAAGGTGCCCAGTCTTTATCCCCATCTATTCAACAATAAATCTGCTCTGCCACAGGAACTTAAAAGTCCCCAGGTGTGCAAGGAGGCCTTCCTATCAGAGAACAGCCAAGCATACAGTGGACAGTGGCATCTCTGGGATTAAAAACTGCTGCATCCACTGTTCCCCTGGCCCATTGACGGATGGATAAAGCCTTGGACTTCACCTTATTGAAAGAAGGAGAGAGCGCCCGGGGAGCCATGAAATCCATAGACCCTTCTTTAAATGGGTTTGTAAGAGGCTTCCGCCTAGCAAACCACGGCTGAAAGAGCCCATTAAATAAAGCCCAGCTCCTCAGCAAGGAGCTAGGGCAGATTCATCAGAGAGAAGAAGGCAAAGATAATGATAGCTCATGGCCAGATGTGAGACGTTGGCTCCACTCACATGTCATGTGGGACCATGTCAATAACAACAACCGCAGCAGACACAGAAACAGTCTTTTCTCACTTTATTCTGCCATCTCTCTGTGGGGACTGCGTCTGCAGAAACAGCTACTTGCAGACAAACATTAGGACACAAACTGTACATAAAGAGGGGAATATGAGTTCATTTGGCTGCAGGGTGGGCCATTTTCTTATTGAAGCAGCTCCACGATCTTTTGTGAACCGTTTTAAGCCCTTGCACAGATCTTAGGTTAGATCCCAAACCTGCAGCTTGTGACATTCTTGTAGGTCCAGCTGTGGATTAGGAATCTGTGTGGGAGCGTTAGCCCGACTTCTTTCTCCCTCGGCGGTTAGACGAGACCTTCACGACGAGAGAAGGTGGAATGCAGCCTGGGCAGATTTGAATATCAATGTGGTCAGATAGGATGGGAAGGTGGTGGAAGGAGGGAGGAAGGAAGGAAGGCTGAGGAGGGCCTCTGGCAGGACAGTAGGTGAGATGGCGAAAGAGAGAGAGAGAGAGAGAGAGAGAGAGAGGTTCAGGAAAGGACGGAGAGAGAGATTTGTCATTTGCTCTCCGTTCCACCTGCTCCCCTGTCATGCATCCTGCCGGGGGGGAAATACACCCTGATGTCTGAGGGACACACAGGGAAAAAAGGATGAGTGAGGCTGGGGTGAGTGGATGGTGTGGTGAGGGGAGAGAAAGCAAATAGAGAGGAGGGGGAAAAAAGATGGACAGGACTGAGAAGGAGACAAAGGAGGCAGAGGGAAAAGAAAAAGGAAGAAAATATATGCATACCTTTGCGTATTTGAGGTGCCATGTCCTGAAATGCAGGAGCTAACTACAGGGGCTGGCAGGTATGCAAATAGGAGGATGTACCAGTGTGCCACTAGATTACTTTCCCTGCATTTGCTATTCATATATTTGCAAGGTGACTCACTTCAGACAAAGCAGGTGATCAAGAGCTCTTTCCTTTTCCCTCTCGCTCTTCTCCTTCTCTTTTCCTCCACATCTGAATAGCGAGGAGAAGAGGGAAGCAGGCAAGGCATGATGGATCCACAGCCTCAGCAGAAGTCATAAGCCTTGCAAATGCCGCAGCCCACAATTGCATGCCCTCAGATTTGATATGTATTCCGTCAGCAAACCCCATTTAATCCATTTTGCTGTCAGCCCCCCTTAAAAGCATCTCAACTAATACAGGGAGAGTTGAGAGTGCAGGAGAGATACAAACACGGCACCAACACGGATTGCTAACAATCACACCCCAATCACTGAGAAATATTAGATTTTTCTTTTTTCCTCTATCTACTTTTCACCTCTCCAGACCAATTCTCCTCAATCCTTAGACTGGCATAAAGGGCAGACTTTCCTGGGAGCTTGAAGTATTCAACATCTGTATTGACTAATATCTCAGAGTTAAATCTGTGATTGAAATGTTTCTGACGGCTGAAGAAGTACTTTTGTAGTTGATGTTCTTCATGTCCAGGCTTAGCTCTTTTTCAGATCAGTGCTTTCCTCAACAAATATTTTAAGTCATTCTTTAAATCTCTTGAAACTAACTTTAAGGTCCCAGCTCCAAGTACTCACACCATCAGTGAGAGCTTTCCATACCCCCTCCTTTAGCTTCATATTTTCCTTCCTCTTGGTTTTGTTGCCAGCCATGGTTGTTGCGTACCATCAAATATATTTCCACTGCTGTATTTTCTCCCTTGTTTATTACTGTGCTGACGGCCTGTGTGGCCCTTACTCATCTATCTTACCAGATACAGACATTTGACAGAATCCAAACTATTCTCGGCCGTTCTCGTGTGGATTTGACAGGGTTGAACCTTTCCACTTTAGCACCGCACACGTGTCACTTTGATAGGTGTCACAAGTTGTTGCCTGGGACACGAGACATGCTAACAGCGTTCATGCTGGAATAACAATCCACAGCCACGCCAGCGTCTCTGTGCCAAAGGCTCTGCACTCGGTGGAGATTCAGACCAGAAGTTAAAAGAACACAGGCGGCCGCATTGGGTGGAGGTGTGTTGAAACATGAAATTTGACCCAGGAATTTCATTTATGGTCACAGACTGATGCGTTTAAAGGCTTATCAGGTGCCAAAGCATTGCGCAACTGTTTGTGAAACTCAACACTGACAACCTTTTCTACTACCACCTCCATTTCTGCTACCTTTACTCATCTTTTTTCCCATTGATTGGTTGTGATCAGTAGAAATCTGTCAGGTACATGTACTCTATATTTTTTGCATCTGATTGTTTTACTCGACTCTCACCAGCCTACATCAATAGACTGGCTCTACTCAAATGAATAGGAGGGCTGTCAGGACAGTCACTGTACTTGGAGGTAGATGCTATTGTTAGCGAGCTAACGTGACAACGATGGTGTTATTAGAGCAACAATGCTACGGTAATATGCTAATGTTTAGCAGGTATATTATTTACCATGTTCAAATTAGTTACCAAACGCAAAGTAAAACTGAGGCTGGTGGTATTGTGATTAGCCGTTAGCGGTTAGCAATGTTTGTTGTCATAGTCATAGTGGTCCTACAGGAAAATGTATCCTGTATAGACTACTTTCTTTAAACCTTCTTCTTCTTCTTCTTATGACACTATAAAAAAAGTCAGAATATTCACACTCCAGGTACCATTTTATACTTCCGTCCTTAGAGACAAACGCCATAAGTGTATGCACAGTGGTCCCAAAGTGGTCCCCCAAAGTCAACAGGCCTGAAGCAGATTATGTCTACAGATTGACAATAGAAACTGATATGTATATTTAGCCTACTGAGCAGACTGACAGACTGATTTACTCTCTCTATAGCAGATTTTCAACAAGCCTCTCAGGGCTTTGTCTTGGTTAGATTGAAAATGAGTTCTTGCCTCCAGTTCTGTTTTATTAGAGCATCGTAAGCTGTCAGTAAACACAATGGGACGTACTGCGACGATAACACCGAACATTTCCTTTTTCCGAAACCATAAATTTGTAAAACAGCACCATTGTACGAGGCTCGGCGACACATAAAGAGGATATCTGCCATGCACCCACAGCGCTACAAGATGCCACAGTCTCTTCAAGGTCACATCTCTCCACCAAGGATGTCATGCAATCAGGGGAAATAAATGAAAAGCATGCACCATCCTGAGGCGGAGGAACCACAGCAAACACAGGGCAAACACATGGGAGGACTTTTAAAAAATGTCCTCGATTAGGATTCACAAATTAGAATATTAATTCTGATAGCATATAGTTTTTTTCCTCAGAACAAGACAGAAACTCAGCAGTCACATTTGGAAATATACATGCCTGGTCAAAATGACAGTCCCAATGTTTGTGATTTTTCTTTTTCCTTCAGGTCAAATCTTATACACAAAAAAATTCCAAGACTCTGGGCAACATAGAAACCCATATTTTCAAAATTGACTTGGTTGTTTCTCTTTATTTCTGGGTAATGTTCTTTTCCCTGATCTCTAATATGTTCTCTACTATTCTTCATCAAAAATGTGATAGATCTTGTGGTAGTGTAGGAGCCATATGGTCCTTATGGCACAAATTAGCGTCAGACATTCCAGTAATAATTGCAAAATGAATGTTTTTCAGACACAGTTTTTGGCTAATTTCCTTCCTAGATGAAAATATTTAGACACTGCGACCAGCTGTCAGAGACCATGAAAGAACACTTTGTTAAATTGTCTTTTTTTTCCTTGACTCCTTGAACCAGGTTCCTGTAAGGACAGGCATTCATATAAAAATGTAGAGGACATAGGCAGCAGGTATGAAATATTAAAGCCGGTACGTAATTCCAGAAACCACAGTAGAAGTTGTCGGCATTTAATTTCACTTCTTTGTTGAGATTTCTTCCTGAGACAGTCGGCGGCGTCAGCAGATTCTCGTCGCTGGCACGAAATTCATGGGACAAGAGTCCATGTCAGCACTTTCTCCCCCCTCAGCCGGTGTGTAAAAGGACATCACACTTGTCAGCTGCGCCGAGCTAAAATTATAAGGACAAATAAAATGGCGTGTCTGTTGGCGAGGCTTTTCAAAGAGGATGTCCTTTTGGATGAGAGATATGATAACTTGTATAGGGCTCTCACGTGGGCTGACAGTTCTCCTGTATGTGTGTATGTGTGTGTTTGATGAAAAGTTTGTGAGCAAAGGTGTGGGAGTCTTTGTGCGTGAGTTGGTCTTTGTCTGCACAAGTTCAATCTGGCAATGTTCACACGTGCATTTGATAAATCTTTGCGTATAGCGTATGAATGCTTATTTATGCATTCATATTATTTTTGTGATTATGAAACCTTGATAACTTTAAATCTTAATCACTGGAGAATGTCAAACTGTTTAGATTTGCAAATTTTGATCTTAATAGAAGTTTTTTGAAGTATTCCTTACTGATTAATGTTGCATCCTAATCAGGAAGTGGATGCTAGCTAGCCAGCTAGGCTAACTAGCATTCACTCGGACAATGGAAACCACAGTTGGAAAGCTGTAGCTAGTTTGCCTAGCTTGCAACATGAGAACACCTGGACATGAGAACCTGCTGACCTATTGACTACCTTTACAAGGACATGAGTATAACTCTGATTTACATTGTTTTTCCTCTGTCATTCCTCAGTTGGAAAAGGCCGGCCCAGTCCAGGAGGGATTTTTCTATCAGACGGAGAGACGTGATGTAAAGCTTTGACAGTCCCTATAACAGGAAAGAATGAGCACCCTTAGAATGGGTGGAGAAAGGTGTCAGGTGTGATAAAAGAGTACCAGCAAGAGTAAAGGAAAGGTTTACAGGACAATGGTGAGACCAGTGATGGACAGTATCAGGAGTGAGTACGTTAGATGGACAGCTAATGGGAGCTGTTTCGGCGATAAAGTTAAAGAAGTTGAGATGTTTCGGACATGTTCAGAGGAGGGATAGTGAATATATCGGTCAAAGGATGCCGAGGTTGGAGCAAGAGGTGCAAGAGGTCTGGAGGAAGACCAAAGAGGAGGTTTCTGGAAGGAGTAAAGGAGGACATGAAGGTGGTTGATAATAAATGCTAGATTGGAATGAATACATGAGACAAGAGTCATCGGGTGACATGCTCACTTTCGCAGGGGCAGAAATATGATGATAACAGCAGAACTGTGGTAACAAAACAACAAGACATGTGTCATCTATTTCAATGAAATGAACTGCGAAACAATGTCATTCTGTTACGTTTCCTGCAGATTCAACTCTCAGTTTCTGGTTGTTACAGAAACAAGTCAAGCAAGTTTCTCTGATGGGTTACACCCACAGATGTTCCTATTTAAACCTCAATTTCCCACCAGTCTCTTAGAACTGAAGAAGCTACTCGGATGAGCGGCATAACGTCTTCAAGAAACTCTACAAGTCCAGTTGCCGTTTTTAAACAGTTTCTGGCTCTACCATGACCTGGTTGACTGAGAACCTTCAACTCTTCAGGCGTCGTGAAAGGAATTCTCTGATTGATGTTTGGGGGCATGTAAACATATGTATTGTGATGTGTCTTATCAGCCCAGGTACTGGTTTCACATTATATGTAACGTGCGGTTGCAGCTAGCATTACTTGTCCAGATGTGGTGATAACAAATAAAGAGACTGCTTAATTCAAAACAGCAGATAATCCCGCATCCTCATGGCCTGAGCTGGTTAAATGCCCATTTGGCTACTGGAACTTAAGCGATATTATAAAGTGGCTACCCCCCAAACAAATATCGCAGCATTGAGAGCCAGATATTATTGCTCCCTGGAGAACCATAATGTAGGAATCGCTATCACACTGGAATCATCTTTTTGGCAATTTGAACAAACAAAAACAAATAAAAGCAATCCCAAAACACATATTTTCTAACTGGAATTTCACTGTTTATTTAACTATAATAAGAAACTAAAATCCTTCATGAACCTGTGTCATGCTGCCATCACACTCTTACTCAGTCCTAGTATGAGTTGAGTCAGGAATTAGTAGCTGGAAGGTGTGGATTAAGGTTTCTGCTCATTAGACAGGGGTAGCAGCGCCATAATCCACATCCTCCTGCACAGCACGTGCACCGGCCTGTATACAGTACACAGAGAGAAACACAAACCCAGCTCAGTCCATTAAAAAAGTTTACAGTCATTAATTTTGCATGACCAAATGGCTCACACATAGAGCTGCTGATGTAACCAGGATGAAAATGACAGGAGGGTTGCAGGAGGTATGCATAGGTTGAGATTTTATCAGAGAAAATTGTGGGAATGGTTGCGATGTGATGCTGCAGTGCCTGACTCTGGATTGGATTTCGGCTGCAGCCTTTGTGGCTTCTGAATCGGTGAGGTGGAGCTGAGGCTGAGGTCTTCTAAAGTCTAATCCTCTCCCAGTTCAATCAAAATCCTCACAGGGCGTCATTATGAAGTTATTGATTTGACAACAAGGCATGCTGAATGTCACAGCAAAGGTAGGGATAATTTTCTTGGTATTTGAAGGTATCGAAATTGGGCCTGCATTGTGGAGCTGAAGAAAAAATAATCCATCGGGAGGTATGAGGCAGGTTATGAGGAGGTATTACTATGGAAATTTACATTATAGAGGAAGTGACCCTTGCTGTGAGTGAAATAACAAAACTAGTGCGCAGCTACAAGCAGACCACAACAAATTATTGTTACGACAGCTGATAGAGCTTGCGTGTGCTGACTAAAGCCGACAGCGGAACATCAATAAACAGTGGTTAACTGAAAAACTCAGACAGCCTTATCAGACCAACGGAGAGGACTAAAGGAGTGAGGACAGGATCCTGCACTACCAAACCAGGGAACAGTGACAGAAGAGATCAAAGCAGCAGAGAAATGCAACACTGAAAACTTGAAAAGTTAGTTTTTTAACCAGTGAACTGTGAGGCAGTGTGCAGAGGCCTGCAGCATACTGCACTACTGAGACCATCCCCCCATGCAGTGGAGAACCATCTACCGGCCAACAACCTGAATGTGCTTGACTGTCAGCGCTCGCGCCCCTCAGCAACTCTGACTCAGACATCAAACAGCCATCTGCATCTCCTGCCATCCCCTCATCACTAACCACCTTGCCTGCACTCAGAATCTAAGGAGAGGTGTGTGTCAACGCTTTCAGAGACAGAAGATCAGGAAGCCACCTGGCTCTTATTGCGCTGATTCCCTCCTGTCTGAAAGTCTGTACCGATCATCTTCATGCGAGTCTTCAACAGATCATGGGAACTAAATTCACTTCTTCCTTATACCAAGCTTAGTATTCAACACAATCATCTGCTCTAAACACCCAGCTCACTGTGCCAGCCTCCACCTGTCAATGGATCACAAACTTCTTGACAGACCGGAGGCACCATTGCACCATTGCGCTCAAACAATCGGCAATGGCGCCTCCCAAGGATGTGTTCTCTCCCCCTCTGCTTTTCTCCCTTGACACGAATGACTGCACCTCAAGAGACCCGTCTGTCAATCTCTTTTAATTTGCTGGAAAAAAAAAACATTGGTGCCAACCTGCCCTGTGTTTAGTGACACATTCAGAGTCAGGAAACAGTCAGGAAACATAAGGTCTTCCCTTTCACTGCTGAATACTGCAAACCAAAACAACCAGACACAAGAACCGTTTCTACCCACAAGGCCATCACTAAGATGCTCGGTTAATTTTGATTATACTTCTGCAGCTTATGTTTGTACAGTTTAAACACATCTTTTTAGTGCACATGCCATCACCCAGTGTCATTGTTTCAGTTGCTTCTGTCTCTTCTTGTAAATCGTTGGTGCTGGCATCAACTGTCGGGGGAGGGGGAGCTGAGTGATTACCATCTGTTGCAGGACTCCTTCGTTCTTCTTGTCGCTGAAGATAGTTATGACTCTGGATGTATGATCATTGCAGAATAAATTTGTGGCCAGTCAGATGCTTCCTTGGTAGTACTTTTTAGTAGTAGTAGTAATCTAATTAAATGACAGCTGATTCAGAATTTATTTAGAGCCTTCTGCTTTTTATTTCTTCATTACGCTGTTGAAATGTATTTTTAAATCAAGAAAATTGGCATCACCTCTCATAACCTACTGCCAGTGCGCCGTTATGACAAAGTGAAAACTTGCTAATCCGCTTCAGACTTGTCTGGGCTGTATATTTTTGTTAACCGTCTGGCTGATCAAGCTTGAGTCATGTACGTGCTGGAATGGGTTTTCCTGCAAGAACCTGTCTGAGTTTGACTACCATGCATTCTTCCTCAGTTCTGACCAAAATGTGACTTCCCTTGGTCACAGATCATGTGATCTTCCATTGTCACATGGTGGTCAGTGCTCAGAGCTCTGCAGAAATGCTTCAGTTTTTGACTCATAGAATCAGATTATTATTATTCCCTGTGCGTCAAGGTACAGAGCAGACTGTTCTGTACCCTTTTGCTCAGATGACGTTGCTAGTTGCTTAATGATGAAGGCCTCACTGAGTGGGAGCTGCTGAGAGGTACATTGAAAAAAAAAATGTGCTGCAAAAAGTGTATACACAGTTATATTAGATGGGAGGATGGAGGAGCTATTGGCCCTTTTGGATCACGCTGGTCTACAGTTTATTCATTCCACAGAATCATGTTGTGCAAATATTTGAGCATTCAGATGAGGTGAAGATGTATAGCAGGAAGTGCCCTTTGAATTTCTTTACCTAGTTTACTTTCGTCATGATGTGCGAGTCCTGAATGACTCAAAACCCAAGAGTAATTTCACTGACCCGTGAGTCTTCACTAACTCCTTCACCGACTCGTCCCTGCTACCGCTAGCTAGCTAACTACAAAGAAGTGACCAGATAACAATGCTATTCTAACTGCATTCGTATAAATATATCAAGTTAATCGCTATGTTAGGCCTGTTTGAAAAGCTACAGCTGTTTTTCACTGTATTGATCAGCTGGGCCTGGGAGTGGGGGAAGCTTGTATGTGCATGTGGTTTTTACGCACTCTCTGGGTGACTGACTCAGCGACTCAAATGACTCAAAAGGCAGATTCTTCTTTGGTGAGTGACTCATACTAACTTGAGTCAGTAAAAAGTCAAGTTTTCCATCACTATTTGTCACTACTGTAGTCGTCTTTGAACTAGTTCTCAAATTTCAACAACTTATCAGTGAGATCTCTCTAACTGAATTTGTTCTAACATGTTCCTAGTGTCTGCTAGCCAGTTCAGCCCGTTGAACTGGACATGCTGAATCGACCGATGTCCCAACACTGTCTCCCAACATTGGTCGCCGAGGTCGCCGGGTCCTTGGTCACCTCCCTGATTAAGGACCTGCTGTATTTAAACTGTTTAAGCCATGTCATGCTTTCTTCATCTACGTGTCTGCAAGAGTCAGTGTGACATGCATTTCATCATCTGCAAGTCCACGAGGCTCCATAGGAAGTCTGCTGGTGGTTTCAAACTTTCATTTCACAATTTTTGAGGTCACTGCACTGGAGACACTCAAATCATAGAGGTCTACAAAGTGGATGGTCTGGTTTTTCTTCTGACATGCAAAAGCATTTGAAAGAGCACATTCTTGTAAATGGGAGATTTCAGTTTCTACTCTCACTTTGTCTTTTTGGATCTCTTCGGATGTAGGTTGATAGGAAAAACAAATTCCAACTTTGTTCAATGCCAGTTCAGTTTACAGCGCAGCAAAGTTTGCAAAAACCAAAGGGGTTTGAATACTTTCTGAAGCTACTGTAGATGTAACCAGTCCATGAAACTATCTTCACATTTTCATCTTTTCCATCTTTGTTTTGCTGGCCTGTGTTAATACATCTCCCCCTCAAAATAAGCCAAAGATCCACAAGGAGAGTGCTATTTAATTAAAAGACACTTAACGTGACCACAGTTTCCCTCTCTGCAGTCATTAATGTAACATTTGTGAATAATTGTCTCGGTGAAAACTTATTCTACATAGGTTTTAGTGATTATATTCTAGAAAGGTGCATTGCCTCTGTTCTGACTCTTATGATGATAAAATGTGATTATATGCTTTCCAGTCCGAATATGTTATTCATTTTAAAGGGGTTGCAAGGTAATGGTTAATTTATCATATAAAATAGTCACACTAAAACAAATGCCAGCATGTTCCATCTCTACCACCGCTGAATCTGTCTTCAGTCGTACTTCATCAAAACGGTTGACTAGCTGTTGAATAATGCATTAATTTTCTTTCTGTTGAGTTGAATGCCATTCGGATGAGAACAATGTCAACAAAACAACATCTCAAGACGAACCGAGTGACTTTTGAGCTGCAGTCTCTGCTTTAAATAAGCAAAAATCTTAGCAGTGTAGGTGGGTACGCCTCAGTGGAAAGTATATGTATTTGCATTTGTTAACATTGATGGAAACATTTTCTACTTGAGTGACACCACTTTTCCACAGGAGAACTGCTGCAAGTTCCCTAAGATGCTTTACAGCTGGGCCGAAGTGGAAAAGAGATTCATTTTGCACAATTACTGTCATAAACAAAAGCAGGATTTGTCGTATTCCTGCCTGTTTCTGTACATTGTTTTTTTTTTGTTCTCTCATATTGCTGTTGGTGCTCCTCTCTAATCATGTCGGAGGGCACTACAGCTTACAGAGGCAGCGCCTTTGTAAAAATAAATCTGGACTGCGTCTGAAGGAGCACCACCTTATCTCAGAAACACTGGAGGCTGCTTGTCAAATTTCTGATGCTTTATATTCAGGGGTAATATCGAGATTCAGATGAACAGAGGAACCCAGGTGTATCTGGCCACTGTCTGTGCAAGATTCAATCAAAGCCAAGTCAGATTGGTTCCATCTTCCTTTGCCTTTCCTCCCCTGCTATTTCTCTTAATTTCACTTCAATTCACCGTGCTCTATTGGCATGAATGACGGACGAGCGGTATTGCTGCAGCATCAAACAATAACCATTTTTATGACCGTTTGTATGATTGTGTATATGCATGTGTTTCTGTGTCTATTATACATACGTGTATTCAATACCCCAGACCTGTATTTGCATCTTAATGCATCCATATTTACCATTTTCTCTCCTCTATCATGAATTATTTTATAAAGTCTTTGTGCTATTTGTCCATTTGAAGACTTTTCTCCATCAGCATTTCTTTGTTATGAAGAAATTATAGCCCATGGACACTGCTGTGACCTGTGTTTGAATAGTAGGTGCAGTAATTAAGACACTTTCTAAGAGGTTGTGTAATAAAATAATCTGAGCTCTGAGCTAAAGTTGCCAATTATATGAACATAATTTAATCATTATTTAATATCGTAAGAACCTCATGATTGGATACCTCTTTCTGCAGTATAATATTTTACATTGTCATAAAGGTACTTTTTCCAAGGCAAACGTATTCCATTGCTGCGGAGTGTGAGGCAGCGAGAGCTTTTTCACTAATTCGCATGAACCAATCTTTTAAATTTCAATTGTTGCTGGCCTGAACGACGAGGAGCTCTTCATCCAGCCGTGCTCTGTGGAGCACATTTGCTTCTGTGTGTGCTTGTGATCACACTTTGCTGGGAGGGGGGGGATTGGATTTTCTCTCTCCATTTGGGCCACCAGTGATTAGATGAGTCTATGTCTGAGAGTTTAATCCTTGTTGGAAGGAGCACCAAGTTGCATGCTTGCACACACACACACACACACATTCGCGCTCATAATTTGAGATCCAGATGTATCGTATTTTTTTTTTTTAAGTGCTGCATCTGCAGGGAGGCATGTGGTCCTCATGGCACAGGCCCAAGCTGCTTATTGATGGGCAGATTTAGCCTCCATTCAATTCACTCAGACATTTCTTTTGTCAGGCCCCTCGCCCTCTCTTTTTCTCTCTTCGCAACACACACGCCATGTGTCAGAGGAAGCCAGCAGGGGCTGGAGACTTTGTGCAACAGGCCAGAAAGAAATGATAATGTCTTTTAAAACACACAGCGACATAATCCAGTAGGTTTGCAAGCATCTTCTTCTGCTTTTTCTTTTTCTCCTCTTCCTCTGAAAAGATTTCAGAATAAAAGTTGACGCACTGAGCTGACAGTGTAGTCTAGATTCATGCATTTTGGGCTGTAAATCTGCATCGGACAGAAGGACACCGTGGTTTTAGCATAATAATACAGCTTCTACTGTACATTAATATTCATATTTATAGACTCTGCTGCTCCTCTGACAACTTGCACCTGCCAGACATCTGTGTCACAGCAACAAGCCAAAGTGTGTATCTGCACTTTTGCACGTTCGTGTTTAAATAATCTGGTTTACTCTTTTAATTTGTCGCTCTTCCACCCATACAAGAGGTTAACGCAAAAAGGGTTTAAATTAATAAAAGTTTTATTCACCCTTTATTCAGTTGTGTTAACTTTGGCTCCATCTGTTGCCTAGGCAATTTAGATTTCTGACTGATTTACCTAATGGCTCCTTAAAACACATCTAAAGCATTTGAGAGACAAAGAGGCGGGAAACACCTATTATTGTGCAAATGTATTCATTAACAGGGCACTTCATCAAATATTTACTGGAATAATGAATTAAAATAACTGTGTCAGTTTCTCATTTGTGAGAGTTAAAGGGCCTGCTCTTAATTTAAGCCGAGCTGACAAACTTGAATGACAAAGCTGATAATGGGTTTTGGCCGTTTTGAGACACATTACAGCCGTTAATGGTCAATAGGCTCAACAAACACTAACAAATTATGAGCTAAACTAGCTCATATTAAGCATTTACTACATTTTGTATTTCACTGACCCATCCAATGTGTAATGACCTGTTAGGAAAATGTGCTGAAGTTGTTTTAGTTAAGGTAACCGACTCCACGTATCAGTTTATGGTGCTGCAGAACAGGGTTTCAATGATTTTTACCACCTTATTTACATCAACTTATGCGGTTTAAAAAAATGTTTGTCTTCATTTTTTAACGTTGCAAACGGCACTCCGCAATGAAATCCCTTAAGAGGTGCTAATGCAAAAAGGCAGCACCTCTCAGGCCCTGTTCAGACCTTACATTAACACCCAGGCCTGGGTAATCTGATCGCAGGTGGCCAGCTTAAGTTACCTGTGTTCAACTTCTGCTCAAACTTCCAAATCATCTGGAGTATGAGGATAAAATGCTCACATTTCACTCATCTATTTTGGTTCAAGGTCATGGGATAGAGAAAGTGGTTATCACTGAAATGAACTTGTGTATCTTAAAGGGGAGTTACCATTTTTTACAACCTGGACCTTTTTTCTGGTATAAAATATGATTGTTTACTCAACCATATAACTTTGGTGTTATTTTGACTATATTTAGATCCGCGTAATATCCATGTAATGGGAGTGACTGGGGCACCGAAACGCAGCCTCTAAATAACACATTATCTGCCGCGAAACTCGTTCATTTCACCAATATTTTGTTATGATACGTTAGTGCTATTCCCCATAGAGTCCAGAGTTACCTGTTGTCTATTCGTGCAGCGGTTTGTTGTTGTTTGGCCAGCTGTTCCTCTCTCTGCCTCCGCATCCTCCTTTCAACAAGCTCCGCATCCGTATACTCTGGCTCAAAACAGTAAGGACGTCCATCATAAACAAAGTCTTCCACAACCTTAGAGTCGAAAAAATATTCAGCCATGTTGCAAAGAACTAGCAGTAGCAAATTACAGGTAAACAAGCCGACCGTCGCGGGTGCGTGTGACGCTCAGAGATGACATCGTCCAGGTCATAGGTTAGTAGGTCAATCTACAGACGCCGGATGATGATAACAGGTAACTCCAGACTAAATGGGGAATAGCACTAGCGTATCATAAAAAATATTGGTGAAAAGAACGAGTTTTTCTGCAGATAATGTGTTATTTTGAGGCTGCATTTCGGTGCCCCATTCACTCCCACTATATGGATATATGCGGCACTCCGCTGGATCTAAATATCTTCCTCCATAACTCCAATGACACCAAAGTTATATGGGTGAGTAAATGATTGCACAAATAAGGTCCAGCATGTAAAAAAAATCGTATTTCCCCTTTAAGTTTTTGAGGAAGGCCCTGTGCCGAAAGGCGTGAGCTTAATTTTGCACAATGAGCCAAAATAAACATCATTAAATTTGACAAGTGGTACCTTTTTTGCATATTTTCAATTTAAAATCCATTTGAGCTTTTGCTTCTTTCACTTCAATAATTCTACCAAATCAAAAAACACACACGTACGAGGAAAACATTCCCGGCAACGTCTTACAAGAGGAACAATGCATACTTTTTACTTCTTGAGGTCTGTCTTGAGTTTCCCCTGAGCCGCTGCAGCTGTGTTGCCTTGTCTTCCAGTGCGACTCATGCATCCTCTGGCCCCACGTGTGCACCATCATGTTACTCATACCATCCTAAACCACACACAGACACACAACATCTTACTCATTTCATCCAAAATACAAGGTCTGCTCAGATTGCATCACACGCCTGCCATCTATAAAAAAAAAAAAAAAGAGCAACACAACAGGGTTGCTGGACTCTTCATTGCTTATTTACATTTCCTGTTCCTTTGGTTCTCTCATTCTCCTTGGAGATTTCCCTATCTACTTTATATTATTGAAAAGGTTTGTAGACAGAATAAACAACCTCTCTGATCCCTAAAGTCTCACCTTGCAGAAGCTTTACTGATACCACAAAATCTGGTCAAATTTGATCTACGCCTGAGTCACTTCAAATTTCTATCACTCTTCCAAAGCCTTTATCTAAATTTGTACATATATGTGCTGGAGACACGTTTGGCTCCTCTTTAGAAATGTAATACTTCCGCATGTCACTCTGGCATTTTCATTATTAGTGATCATCTTTTCTGTTTGCCGGAAAAGAGGAGGAGGGATGTATCAGAGGAATCGGCTGCTACCCTTCAGGGGAGAAAACAAGGAGCTCAGTTTTGTCATTTAACCGAGAAACAAAAGCAAAGGTGATTGCTGCAGAATTAGAATTGGGAAAGGGAAGCAAGAACACTCGGGATTCGGGGGATATCATCAGAGGACAAGGGGAACAAAAGGTGGTTTTGCAGGGTTTGCAGATGAGGGGAGGCTGTGTTTATATTACCACGTAGACATTTCGTCCCCAAACAATCACATTTTGTCCGTGTTTTGATCTAAGCCCGTTCTCCACGGATGGCGACGGATCTTTGCTATCCGGGAACCTGTCTTGGGTGACACTTTTTATTGCAGACAGAGACGGTGAAAAATAGTTGGTTCCTCGCGTAGATGTCGCGCTCGTTCTCAGAGGTGAGCGCCGCGCAATTAGTATGCAACCAAGACGCCTCGATGTGGCCGTAATCTGAATAGAGAAAATGAAAGTTGTGGAAAATATGATGTGTTTTCAGAGCCATGGGAGAAAGGAGCTAATATGCATGTCAGTCAAGCCCACTGGCAGCAGATAAAGCCGAGCTACCATTTTATGCCTGAGAGTGGCTATAAGATATTGGTGTGAACCAACTGACCGGATGCAGTTTTCAGTCAGTGACCTCCAAACAGAGATTTATGCAGAGCAGGGGGAGTGCGCGAGAAGGGAACAGTGATTCTCATTTGTCCCGGATGTCATTCAAATAGGGACTGGAGTGACACTTCAATTAACTCCCCGTCCTCAACAAAGTTTACCTTGGTCTTCAGAAAGATTCTGCATTTCGGCTCATCCTGCAGGATTAGCCAATCATATTTCCAATCTCAGACCTGTCACAAAGGTGTCGCTCTGTGGCAGCTGGTAGTCATATTGACAATCTAGTCTTCAGGAAGGGAAGAGCTGTTTTCCCCCCCTCAAATTTCCAAAGTGGAACATTGTGTTTTTTACTCTTTCATATTTTCTCCTTTATATTAAACCCAGTGTTTTTGTCTGCCGCTACTCTGTTTATCCATCTGTTTGTCTGTCTACCTATCTGGACTTGTTGCATCACTGTTCATCTGTCTCTCCATCTGTCTGAGATTTTTTTTTTTCTCAGTTGGAAGAACCAAAAGATTGTATTTCAGGTTAAGTTTGATTTTTTTTTCTTAAACTTGTATTTACTTCGTCCTAGCATTCCACCTCAGGACTGAGTCGTACCAGAGGTTTATATCTACAACCCTGGCCAGCCTTGCCTTGTGATGTATTAGGATTCTGGTCCAACACCTTCCACTCTCGCAGTGAAACAAAAAATGTGGTGTTAAAAACCCCGGGATCTGGTTTGAAGAAACACTGGGGATTCTTGGGATTTCAGTGAGGCAGCATATGGACCAGTGGAAACTGACATTGTTCCAGATGTTGCAGTAGGACTTCATTGGCCGGCATCACCTCCCTCTGCTTCTGGACTAAAACACCAAGAGACAATTGAGGAATGCAAGCAGATGTTTAGCATTATTGTACGTAGGCCTCGCTTGGCTCGACTGTCACATGGTGGAGGCTGTGACGGCTGACAAAAAGTGACACTGCCTCCACTGCAGCCAGGGGAAGTCCACAAGTATGCTCTCTGTTGCTTGAAAGATACACAGTTGCGGTGACTGGAGGCGTTTTTTCACGTGACGGAGGCCTACACATGACATGGTGCTTCATCAATCCATGTTATGGATCTTACAATTTTTAAATCTCATCACAGCATTGCATTTGATTCAAATCTACCTTTTGTTTTCCTTGCCTTGGCCATTTTATAGACTTTTGAGCCATTCCTCAGTGGATTAGTCTGTGTGCTAAGAATCATTATCCTCCACAAAGGTCCACCTGCAGTTCAACATTTGGACAAATGGCTTCTTATTACCTACAACCATGCAGAATTCATGCTCGGATCAATAGCAGAAAGCTGCACAGTTCCCCAAGACGGCAAAGAAAGAGCAAATCTTAACATTTTCATCATCTTGCTTCACTGTTGGTATGAGCTTCCTCTGCAGAAAAGCTGTCTTCAGTCAAACCGGCCAAAATACTCTATCTTTGATTCATCTGTCCAGAGCACATTATTCCAAAGGAGCCTGGTCGTAGCGTCTATGTTATTTGGCACCCTGAAGTTTTCTTTTTAATGCTCTTTTTGGACAGCGAGCGCTTTCTTTCCTGGCAAAGCTCACGCTCGGGTCAAATTTGTGCAATCTCTCTCTATCAGATGGATGCACTTGACACCAACACATTTACATGCGGATGCCGCTGACAGGGGCTGACAGTCCTGGACAAACAGGCAGCCGTTTGAAATCTACACCAGTGGTAGGTGAATTTCCGGATGATTTATAGGCTCATAGATATCCAAAACCTTTTTTTTTGTAAGCTTCAAAAGCAAAACTATTCTATAATGCCATCTAAGCCCTCTGTGGGTTTTTATTTATTTTTTTCATGTCTGAGAAAACTGAAAAAGTGTCACCTGCAGACTTCATAAACCTTCGTAATTCCAATTATCTTGCATCAACTACAGCTGCCTTCTCTTCTTCTCATTGATTGTCTCACAACGTATTTACAGTACATAGTCATAGAAGAGAGCAAAGTAAGCCAGTAAACAGAACACATGCTCCACAACAGAAACATGTAGACCACTGTAAGAGTAAAGAAGTGAAACAGGAAGTGCGCATTTTCCTGCTTCATTCTTCCCCGGCAGACTTCACGCGTGCTTGCCGCATGAATTTGACAGTGACTCGGCTTGAGAGCAACAGTGTGAGAACTACTTTCTCACAGTAAAGCTTTGTGTTGCTTTTTTTTTTATCAGCCACACCACGATAAGCATTCATGATCGCGTACTCAGACAATCACAGGTGTCGGGCCCCAGTCGTTATTTCCGTTTCTGGAGCTGTGTACATCAAGTACCTGCAGCTTGAAACTGACACAGAACCATAAATCCGGCTTAAGTGTGGTGGACAACCAACGGAGGACCATGCTGAGGCCTTAATGAAAACATGCTGCTAAACTGCATTATGGGAGGTGCAGGATCCGGTGTAGTTTTAGCTGAAAAAGTCACGATATTTCATTGTCTGCGTCATCTTCATGCAGCGTTGGATGAGAGTTTGCATTTTATCTTAACAGCAATCAAAGGAAATAAAAGCTGAGGTTTCTGATTGAAAAGCGCTCCTCCCCCGCCCGTACTTTTTTTTCTTGAATGAATTCCTTAATCTTTTAGTATTTGCGTGAGAAAATCAGCACAGAGGACACATGCATGCTGACGGTGGCTTTTAATTGCCTCATTTGAGCAATTAAGATCTCTCTTTGCTACCTAGTTGATGCTCTGACACATACCGCCCTTTTATTTATGCGTATACATGTGTATCCATGTTGCATTGTAATGAAACCTTAGCTGAGTAAAAAACTTTATTTTTGAGCTCACTTGATTTATAGGGGTGCTGCTCTACACAACACAATCACAATGTCACAATTGAAGGTTGCCCCCTCCTTCTCTTGTCTTTTTTTTTGTCTCCACTCTTTTGTTTTCCATTTATTTTCACTTTAATTGTACCTCTCAGGCTAAAACGTGTCCCTAATTGAATGCATTTGTGACATTATAATGTTTACCTGAACGCGTTCGTCGCTTGAACATCTTTAAAATAAAGTTCTTCCTCGACTGCCTCACCTTCCAAATCTAATATTCCTCCCTGAACAACAAACAACTCTCCTACGTTAGACTTGCATCACATGTGAGACTAGATGATCAAAAACCGCTGTGAGTCACACACAAATCTAATATACTTCTTTTTTTTCCACAGCCCCAATCTGAGTGAAGGTGTCATCCTGTGCGTGCAACACTGGCTCATTCCAGCTGATGCAAACATAACAAATATTATTCCCTCTATAGCCTCGTGTGGTAGGACATGACTCCTCCATCATTACACACCTTCGAATGTGCATCCGCGGTCATGAATATAAATTCAGGGCTCCATAAAGGAATGGGTCTCGACGACAGCATCTAATAAGAATATTCATACTGTATATCAACCAAGACATGCATGAATAAATATAATTGAGCGACGTGGTGCAAAGGTAAAAGAGAGGAAATGACAGACAGGAGAAGTACTGTAGGGAAAGCGAGAGGTGGAGGCGTCGAGAGTGGTGAGCTGAATGCAGAGCTTAATGACGAAAATAAAGCTGCTGTTTCCTGTTGCGTCCAAATATTATTATCACCACTGCAGACTGTGCCAGAAAAGTCACATGAAAGATGTAATTAGCTGCTTTTTAAAATATATTACTGATGACTCAACAACAAGGGTATTTTACTTTCGTTCACTCATCTTCTGTAACCACTTACCCTGTGGAGGGGGTCTGCCAAGAGCCTAACCCAGCTGTCATTGGGCGAGAAGTGGGGTGTACCCTGGACACGTCGTCAGTCTGTCGCAGGACTAACACAGAGAGACAGACAACCATTCACACTCAGACTAATTTAGAATCACCAATTAACTTAAAAAGCATGTCTGTAGACGGTGGGAGGAAGCCAGAGTACCCGGAGAGAACCTACGCAGACACAGGGAGAACATGCAAACCCCACACAGAAAGGCCCCAGTCGGCCTGGATTCAGATATTTTACATTTAAATGAATTTACACTAATTAATTAACATTAATTTCTTCATCAGCCCACTCTGTTAAGTTGTCTTTAAACAAACACTAAGCCACATGCTTCATATCTAATAAGCGTTTACAGGTGTTTACTGACTGACAGCAGGCTACGTTAGCTTAACGTTAGGAGCATTTCTGACCTTCACACAGTGCTGCTCTGTGCGCTCAATGTGGCTAATCTTTGTTTATGGGATTTTAAGCTCTGGTTTCACCACGAGCTAAACATTTTATCTGCTTATCCCGTTAGATTTAATGAGTGGAACACAGGCGTCGCAAGATTTCAGGTATAAAGAGTCATTGGTGGATAGCTCTGGGCTAACTGGTCAGCTAAACAGAACTAAACCAAAAATTGCCAATATTAATGCAATGAAACATGGTCTAGACATTTAAAGACTTTTCACAATTAGAACAAAGTATCCAAAAAACTAATATAATCAAACTGAAACAACAGTCTCATATTCACACTCCATTTGGCCCTCTGTGCAGGTTACGATCAGAAAACCCAGCCCAAAAATAAACACAACTAAGATAAGAGTTTGATGGTTATGTGACAGTTAATAGTTGTAGTGAGTCTAGCTTGTTATTTCGTCTTGTTTTAAACCATTGACAAACCATTTTGCTGTGCCTTACTGCTTTTTGAACTTGAGTTTGTGATTTAAGCTTATGTTGTTGTTGTGATGACGGACTTACTTCCTTGAGCTGATACTCAACGTACGGATGACATCTGAGTACCTAATACAACATTTAGCTTATTAAACACCAGTGCTGAATTTTTTTTCTCTCATGGATGTGGCTTAGATGGGCTAAAGATGAACAAACCCTTTGTGACTTCGCTCAAAGGATTTCTGATGAGCCATTTGCAACCTCATTGTGGTAGTAGGTCCGACCATGGACTGTGTAAATATGGACAATGTGTCGCCACTGCCTTGCATTGGCTAAACTGACGCAATTTTTCCTTGGGATACGGGGCGGCGCCATCTTGCAAGTTTGGAGCCACAGTCCGCGCAGTACGGTCCGAGAGTGGAGTCACGTGGAACCACGATATTGACGACCCCCACCACCCTTACACCACCTCTCACATTTTTGTTTAATTAACTCTAAGCTCTGCTCTACCTCCACCAGTTACAAGGAAATGTTGAATTATAGAGTGTACTTATTGTTAAAAACTTATTTTTACGACACTTAAAGGAGCTGTTGGCATGGCAACTGGTAGTCGCCGTAATTATTATAAAACAAAACTTATGCAAAAATTTGATACTTGAACATTCATCAGAAGTACTACCTAAAATGACCATCCTTAAAAAAAAAATTGATACTTTTGTGTTTTAATTTGTCCTATCCACTAACATGGAGGGGGCGGAGCTTATACAGACCTATACTGCAGCCAGACACCAGGGGGAGCTCTACTTGCTTTGGCTTCACTTCTGAAGATCTTTAAACAGTCTGTGGGATGACTGTCGCCATCTTGGATCTGCCTGACTCCTCTGACCTCTTGAGCTAGTGAATAGTTAGCGATAAAGACCACAAAGGTCAACATTTGTCCCTGGCAAAATATTGCTCCAGCATTGATAACTGAAAAGAAAGTTGAAATAAGAACAACTCAAAAGTGTGGCTGTTCAGAAGTTTACTAAACCTGAACTCTACAGGGTGTAAAAAAGTCATTTCTGTTTGCTGATATCAGTGGAGCTATAAGGTGTGCAAGGTCAAAGTAAGTAATTAAAACATGTCTGGCAGCAAGTTTAACCGATACCTCGAAGGGTTGGCCATGACTGAATGTGGAGACCAAACTGAAAATGAACGGTTAGACCAATAGCGACCAGAGAACGTGGGAAATGGCGCTGGCATGCTGTGGGAAGATAGCGAGTCGTCTAACCTGTTCTGAACAGAATAACTTAAGGCATACCTGGCTGGAACAAGTAGCGACAGTGCCACCAAAGAAGGAAATAAAAAGTCTAAAAAATTCTTGGCTGACGCCCCAAATGACGAGAATAAATTAAAACATTGATTCCGTGTTGTTCTTTTCCGGAAGGTGAGGCCTTTTATAGCGCTTTCATACTTCACACAATAACGCCGCTCCTTTGATCCCGACCAGCTGGCACAGGGTACATACATGCTTTCTGCTTCTGAGACGCTCATACATGTCGACGTGTGATGATGATTATCGTTTTCAAACACTGGCCACAACTTGTGATAGCAGCGCTTCCTCTCTCTTTCTCCAGACATGACACACAGTTGCATTTCCTGAAAAGACTGCAAGGTTAACAGAGTTTATTTCAAGAAGACGTACTTGTCAGCCAACTTTCAGTTCAGCGTCTGCACAGTTGAAGCTTTGTTTATTCGTAAAAGATAACGAATCAGAGACAATATGGTTTTGCAAGTAGTGTAAATTCAAAGCTTTTTTAAGGGTTTAAACATACACATTTCCTCCTCACAGCAAATGGAAACTCAATCAACTGAAAAAAAACGAAAAAAAAACGACCACAACGATCAAGTGTGCAGATTTGGATCAGAGGGCATCCGTGCAAGGTGCCTGGGGAGCAGTTTGTGGTTTGGGATGTTAGCTTAAGCCACCTCAGCCATGGTTACATGTCCCTCCCCCTCTCACTCTTTACTATCTATTGTCTATCAAATCTGTTGATACACGTACTTCCTCAACGCTTTGTTTTTACCGACTGTTCAAAGTTGCCACCGTTTGCTTTCATGACAGATTCGCAACCTCTTAATTCTTCTCAGCCAGCTTCACCAGCTTCAAATCGTCAGCTGGAGCTCGTCCACCGGCCTTGAAGGAGCTCCCACATGTGCTGAGCACTTGTCGGCTGCTTCGCCTTCACGCCAAACTCATCCCAAACCACCTCCGTTGGGTTAGGCAGGGTCATATTTGAGGTCAGGTCATGTGATGTGCGAGAAACCAGGCTCATTGTACGGCTGGAGGGGAATTAAATAAATGGCGGTCCTACTTAGCACACACCAGATGTTAATGGCTGCAGAATGTTTTCGCTGGTAATGATGACTGCATTCTGAATACCTTTTCAACACGGACACCACCATCTGTTCACCTTCTCACAAAGAGACAGTGGTTGAAATCCAAAATCTCACTTTTGGGTTTATCAGACAATAGTTCAGTTTTCCACTGGTCTAATGTCCATTTGTTTCTTGGCACGTCTCTTCTTCTGCGATATTCATTCTTTTGTAAAGTCGTCTATAAACTGTATAAAAAGAGGCCCTCTTTGAGAGTGACGGAAATACTTGAACTGGATCTGATTCATCGCACTGACTCTTTCAGTCTCCTGAGTATCATCAACTCTCAAACACAAGAGTTTCCATGACACGTCCTTCAGCAAGTGAAGGCCTGATTCATGCAGCCTCTTCCGAACCGCTCGCGTTGAGATGTCTCTGCTGCTGGGAAGCATTGATGTGGGCTTAACTTTCTGAATATGGCAAAGCTA
Source organism: Planiliza haematocheilus (assembly GCA_005024645.1). Classification (NCBI taxonomy): domain Eukaryota; kingdom Metazoa; phylum Chordata; class Actinopteri; order Mugiliformes; family Mugilidae; genus Planiliza; species Planiliza haematocheilus. The sequence goes on from SRSE01001181.1 coordinate 5,702,854, forward strand.
ATGAACCTATCATCTGAACGGAGGGGGGTTTTGGAGTTCCCCTGCTGAAAAGGTCCTTGTGAGAGTCTAAATGAAGTTTTGAAATTTTATTAGCTATATATAAACAATGACTAGGCACTACGCAGCAGATGGCCTCAAACACTTTGACCAAAACACTTAAAATTTTTGGACAAGTCTCCTCTGTTAATACCAAAAACCATTCCTGGGGATGACCTCATGAAAGCCGGTTGATATTGTGCAACGACGTGATCACAGCAAACTGTGAGGAATCTAAAATGCTTCGTTTCAGCGATTACTCTTTAATCCCATTTGTTTGTAGTAAAACTAGAATCACTGCCTCGCTCCCTTTGTCAACCAGTCAAGTTGCGCTTTGCATACATGTCCGTCCTCACTCGTACCACACAGGCAGTGAATGACTCCAGTGAATCATTTCCAGCGAGACTTGTTTGCACCGAGGAGAACAGAGGACTGATTGAGAGCTTCATATCACGTGCCGCAACAACCACCATCACCTAAAGCGCAGGATCAGCAAAAGCAATGAGTTTGTGGTGGACTTCCAGAGGAACCTTTGGCTCCCTGTCCCGGTTTTCATCAAGAGGAAGAGGAAGTGAATGCAACAGACTCCCATAGACGTTTGTGTGTATTATTTGTTTATTAAAATGTGCTCTGGGAAGTCGTGGTGACCTTAGACCTCTGAGCACTAAAATCACTAAATCAGGTCATTTTGCGTCCAAGCGCCGGATGTAAATAAATTTCCTTCCTTAAACCTCTGGCATAACACACCAGCATGATTCAGCAGAGACCAGCTCTGCATGACGGTTTGTGGCTCTTCCTTGTTTCTTAGCCTCCCAGGTGATAGTAGCTTTACCGGTTTTTCCCTTTGAAGATGAACTAAGACTACTACCACCTGCTGGTGTGAAGAGTCATTACCTCTCACACAAGTGCAGATGTGTCAGCTGGGCATTGGTCCAGACCTTATAAACACATTATATCACTACATTATAGTGCACATAGTGTATAGTTTATGCTGCTTATGAATTCTAAATAAACAGAATAGGTTCAAATAAATCATTACATTTTTGTGTGTGTTTTTTTTCCTTATCACTGAACCCATTTCACACGGGAGCTATGACAGTTCACTTCTTCCTGCTGCATATTAGTCTTGATCACATTTAAGTGTATAAGCTTAACACCGGTGACCTTCTCCTAGCTAATGACCCTTGTCATCGCGCGGGCCCCACACCAGCACTTTACACCAGGGGAGACAGTATAAACAGCAGCTCCGGTTGACCGGCCCTCAATCACCGCTCCATAATGGCAGTTACCTTGGCACGGCGATATCCATCATCATCACCCGGCGTTAATTCATCATAAGGGATGAGGCGGGCGGAAAGTGCACGGGGGACAAAACGTGGCACAGCAGTGACAGGGGCTCCCTCTGGTGTGGTGGGGAAAAAAAACGCAGAGAGATGCAGGCAGAGGTGGACGAAGCGTTGTTTTATGTCGCTGATGAGACAAATGGTGTTTGGGCAAAGTGGACAGATTATAGTAATTATAGAAATTGTTTATGTTGTCTAAAAATGTGTTTGTTTGTTTTTCTTATTATCTCTACATGTAGTGACTTCTATAGTGCATGTCTGATCACCAGGAGCTCGAGAAAGTGATGCAAAGCCTTAAGGAGGAGTTTTAGTATCTTTAGCAATAAATAATTAAGCTGTATTCCTCCAGTATAATGTATTAGTGACAGCATGGTGAGTTTGTCATGTTGATAAAAGCCACGTTAAAGCCAGATATGATGCATTTCTTCCACAAAGTATGACAAAAAAAGTCTGAATGGGATGAGATGCATGAAATGCCGTACAGAAACTTGTGAGCATCGCAGACTGTGCACACACTGCACGGGCTTTTCACTGTGACGCTGTGCAAACAAGCCCCAGTTTACAGTAAGTAGCATGTTAACAGTAACCCTGGTAGGTTTACACACAGATCCATAGGGGCCTTTGAAGAGCAGCTACTGCCTCTAACAGGCTTCCAGAGCAGATGGTTGCCTGGGTGTGCAGGCTCGGTGGCATCGCCTCCTGCCCTTTTTCTTTTTTCTTTTCTTTTTTTTTTTTTTTTTTTTTGTCTGGTCACCCCGGCGTCATGCAGCTCCTTCGTGGAGGGCAGCTGACAGCCATTCACCCGCTGATCAGCGCACGCATCATGTTGGAGCTTGTCCTTGGTGTAGGAGGAGGCAGATTAGAACCGGATTGCGGCGCAAGGATTTGAGGATGTTTTCAGTCGCTGATTTACAAAAACGGAGCGGGATTGGAGGGATAATACTGGAGTTTAGGTTTTATGTTCATTTATAGCGCTGCAGCCCTATCATCACATTTATGTTGAACAGTTTTGCAAAGCCCTTCGTCTTGTTTTCTGCAGCATCTTAAAATAGTAACTACAAAAGTGATTAATATCCCAAGGGATTCCTAATCAGTTTCAAGCTCAGTTTGGAAGCTCTTTCTTGACTTGGAAGTGTCTGAATTTGGGCAGAGGTGGGTTTTCCACAGCATTCATGCACAAACACAATGTTCATGAAACAGTAAAAAAAGATCAGAACATCTGCCTCGTTACGTCCTTAAAGTTACTGTTACTGGTACTGTTAAGAACATGAAAGGGATCTCTGTATGTGGATACAAACTCTGGTTTCTTTGCTGGATATTCACAATTGGGAGCAATTCTTGTAACGAACCAAACATCTGGGACAAAACGAAATGATTCACCTTCAGGACATGAAGACAGATGACTGATGCTGAGACTGGTTGATCGGTGAAGACAACAATAAAGCACATCTGCTGATCCTAGAAGCATCACTCCTCTGAACTCTGAGTCTGAACTCCACATGTTGATCTGTCTCGATCACATGGCGCCGCCACCTGTTTCCCCGTCCTCTCCAGGGATTTCCTTCGTGTCATGATCCACTTCCTGTTCCTGTTCTCATAATTCTCGTAAATCTGATCCTCGTTCTTCGTCGCTGCTCTCCGCTTCCTCCCCTGGCAAAGTCCTTCCTTTGGAAGCTACCACATCTGTAATATTTTCGTCTAACACAGACACACACACACACACACACACACACACTTGGCCCAGTTTACACAATCAACTTGACCTGTGACACAATTACAGAGCTCAGCCTGCATAAAAAGCATTATTAGCACAGCCAGTATTGATATTTGCTGATACTAAACAAAAAGCATGAGGCCTCACTACTTCTATCTCACTTGTTCTTCCTCTCTCTTTCTGACTGGTTTCTAATGTATTCTACCCCTTTGGTGGCCTCTGGCCAGCCTCACTCTTATGTTCTTTAACAATGGAGAGGGAGGAGGTCACTTGATGCCTCTCCTAAGCTCGACTCTGCTCTTTTGCTCTCCTCATATTCCCTAATATGCTGTGTCTCTTTTCTTCGGCTCTCTTTTCCTTTTTGCTGTTGACTCCCCTCCCCTCTCTCTTCCCGTCTTCTCCCCAGCCCTCTGGGTGAGGTTGTCCTACCAGGATGTAACTAAGCTCGCTCCCTCGCTGTCTCTCTCTCTCGTTCTCTCCAGAGAAAAGAGACAACGCCACCACAGCGGGCAAGTTCTTCAGAGGACAATGGAATTCTTGAAAGACTTCCAAACAAAGTGCTGCACATTACTCGGGCAGATGTTACAAATACCGCCAGGCTACAACCCAAACCCAGACATAGGATAGTGTCAGATTGGTTCCCTATATACTGTATAGAATATTGTGGTGACTGGGAAATAAACACCAATCAGGCAAAACATTATAACCACTGACAGGTGAAGTAAATAATCATCTTGTGACAATTCAGTGTTCTTCTGGAAAAATCTTGGACTTGGCATTCATTCATGTGGATGTTCCTTTATATGTACTACACACCTAGACCAGATCAGGCCCCCCACCCCATAGCAATGACACTCTTTGATGGCAGCAGACATCCCCAGCAGGATGCAGCCGGACACAATCATACACACACACAAATACAGTTTAGGAACAACTCAGCACAAGGTGTTGACCTGGCCTCCAAATTCATAGATCCCAAACTGATCAATTATCTGTAGGATGATCCACAGAGGCCCCTCCCCTCAAAAAATAGGACCCAAAGCCCCCCACTAACAGCACTGTGTTGCCAGACACCACAGGACACCCTCAGAAGGCCCATGTCCTTTCTCTGATGAGTCACAACTGTTTTGGAGGCACAAGGGAGACCTACAGAGTATTAGGATGTTATGCCTGATCATAGACGATCTGGTAACTTGGGTAACGTCACACAGACATACAAAACTTACAGATCTGTGTAAGATGATTATTGATAACAAGGTCTGAGGGCTGTGAAAAATATCTGGCAATACAACTTGAGCGCGCCAGAAGTTGTCCTTAAAATGCATTAGGAAGGCAGGATAAATGAGAGTGTTCGTACGTTTTTCTTCAGGGATTTCTCCCCTTCAGCCGCAATTGCATTAGCGAGGTCAGACATTACTGTTGAGCGATAAAGTCTACATTGCAGCCACTGTTCTTAGTCATTCTAAAGGTGCTGCAGGAGGTTAAGGTCAAGACCCCGTGCAGGCCAGTCAAATTGTTTAGTGCAGTATCCCTCAGAAGTGGGTTGTATTGTGTTTAACTAAAAAAGCCTCGTGCCAAATCAGGAAGTAGCAGGTCCTTAAAATAGCAAAGCGAAAAGTAAGTGTGTGGCGGTCTGGATGGTAGCTGAGCATGCATTTAACTTTCATGCAAGAGACCTGTGCTTAATGTTTTTCCAACTGTAATCACATATTTCCCTTAAGGCTTCTGCAGCTTGATCCTCACTATTAAAGGTGAAAACAACACATCACATCATATGGCCCAACGTTAAGCTCTCAGTGGACGTTTTCAGTATGTTTTCTTGTCTGTGTTTGTCTCCTCCTTGACTTGTGTAACATCATCACAAAGCAGTTGCTCAAAGTACCAACTGAGTACAGTCCAAATGTCCGAATGTGTTGGTGCCGCACCCGTTTTATGGAGGACGCACTGGGAGGCAACTTGTGTGAACTTGGGACAGACAGCTATCCCAGAATGCATTTTGCGGGCTATTCACTAACAAAGACCACACCTTAATTGATGCCAGGAAGTTTATTGGCAGACAGGACATGAGGGAAGGGTTTGAGAAGGATAAGAGGAGTCAAAGGGAAGGGCACATCTCAGGAAGCTCCAGGTCTTTGTCCGCCAGGTTCCTCTAATAAAAGATGGAGGAGGAAGAAAGAAAAGAGAGGGACAGGGAGGGGGTTAAGAACTGAGATGAACCGAGATGGAGAAGGTTAAGACACCTTAATAGGTAAACATGGGAAATGGACATATACTGTATACGGGGTGTGGTCTTGTTCCTGAGCTTAAGTTATGCCATGCCCAGATACTTCAGAAAAATCTAAGAAATTAATACCAAAATCATCACTGAAGATAATTCAGCGTTTTAAAATTTGCCTGATATTAATGTTCTTGTCTGGTGTCTCGTCTCTGAAAACTGTTTCTTTAAGAGGGAAGACGGCTACTCTTCAATCTTCTGCGTTTCCTTCAACGTGTAAGTGAAGCTTTCCGTTAACGATGATGAAAAACGCGTTCTGCTCGGCCCACCTTTCCTCCACATCCTCACACCCTCCGCCGCCACTGCAGCAGCATCAGCATCAGGAGCCAGCAGCTACTTCTATAGGCTCGTAAGCTGGATGTGGAGTCAGCAGAGGAACTTGCCATCAGGTCCTGATCGACCTCCCTTCAACCCCCCCCCTCCTCCTCCCCTCCATCCCTCCATCCCGGTCCTGGACCACGCTGGCGGCCATGATGAATGATTCATTCCCTGGGCAAAAACAGCTGACTCATCGCTGCATTTCAGCTCCATATTTCCAAAGTGGGCAGAAGCTAAATGGCTTTACCAATAGACGGCAGGGGCCTTCTCGCCAGCCACCTTCTTGTTCTGCTGCTGAATACGCAAAAGAAGGACGTACCATACCAAAATGTACTGCGGCGCTTCAAGTCGAAGCTATAACGAGCCTGTTTTTCTCTGCAGGCTGCAGCTGATTAGTACAGTGTGGCCTATTTGTGTAATTTTTCTGAATGTTTCATCTAAGCTGCATCCTCGCGAGGTTGTTTCTCAATTCAAACGAGCTGATCGTTTATTAAAATGTCATCTTAAAAGCCAAGGTCGCTAAATAGAATGGAGAATCTGACCGGAGTGAACGCCTGCGCCATTGAAGATACTGGTTTTGAGGGCACAGACGTTCACATGCTCTCGCTCACAGTGTGACATCCTGAGATGAAGGACATTTTAGTTCTGCTCTGCTGCAGTGGGCTAATGGTCAATAACACATTTATTTTCATCACAGTGCGTGTGTGTGTGTGTGCACGCGCGTTGTGCATGTTTGTGTTTCCCTCACTTCCTTCTCCGACAGTTGTTATGGACATTTGAAATTCTGTGCCAGCTTCTAGATTGAGCGGGGGGGATTACTCATCTGCCTCAGATATTGTGCTCCTTGGTGGTGCTTGGCTTTGCGGCTGACTTAATGAGAGTGGAAGGCTTTGTTGTTGTGAATTTCTCTATTCATCCAAAAGAGGAGGAAAAGGTGTTCCAGTGAGGAGAAGGGGGGGAATAAGGTTGGTACTCTCAGCTCTTTTCCTGGTGAAAGGGAATGACAACTAATACCTGAGGGCACTTCCTTATCTCCAGCCTGTCAACACAGACAGGCCATATCATTCACTGGGAGCTTTGCTCAGTGGGAAAAAGCCATCCACCAATGGGAATAAGCCTTTTCTTGAAAACAGCGATGCTCTATCTCTCACTGTGACTCTGTAACCTTTATCATACAGTGTTTATGGAAGAATGGTTCCTCACTCTGCCAAGCACTGAGACTTTCTTTCATTTCCTGATTTCAAAGTGAGGCTGAGATGTTCTCGGCTTAGAGGAAACAGGATGAGGTGAAGAGGCAGGAAGTGCATTGTGGGAGAAAGATGAGATTATGGGGTGAGAAGAGAAGATCAGGTTGAGATTCAAAAAGATGTGCTGACCGCAGGTGGCGTTATTAATGTGTGCGTCTGCATCTGTGTGAACGGTGCCCGCGCAGACATTTTCCTTGAGCCCATGTTTAAGGATCACAGCCGGAGCGATGAATCGTTTTTTTTAAACGCTGCACTCCTCTTCCCTGGGACGAACACAAAACAGGGCTTGAAACGTGCAAACTCCACTTCCCGGAGAAAAGTTGGGATTTATTTCTAAAAATAAAAGTGACTGGAGAATGTGCGCGTCTGTACAGAAACTCTGACCATATGTGCAAACACAAGATTCGTCCTGACACACACACACACACACACACACACACACACACTGAGCCTTCTCCAGATTGCTTACACCTGTCCACCACCTGCACACATCATCCATTTTGAGAATGAAACATATGCACAGTATACTACAGTCAAATACAGTGTTTATTGTTTTGTAGATGCAGAGGGTAGAAATACAGTACGGGAATCTGAAGACGTCCACTCATTCAAAGGTTTTTCTTTACTATTTTACTGTTTCACAATAACAATTTTTCACACTATTCACTTTCCCAACCAACTTCACAAGTTCCTCACCGGGAGCATTTCCACCAGCCTTGAAGAAGATCCCTCACAACACTTTTTGGCTGCTTTTCCTCCGCTCTGCAGGCCAACTCATTCCAAAGCATCTCAACTGGGTTTAGGTCAGCTTTGGGTTTGGGTTGTGGGAGGCCGTGGCGGTAGTAGGCAGGGTTAGCGGTTCGATCCCCAGAATATGCCACATGCAGAAGAGTCCTTGAGCATGACGCTGAACTCCCAGATGCTCCCAGTGTTTGGCACTTGTGTGTGAATGTGGTAGCAAATGGGTAGATGTGTCACCGTGACTGTGAAGCACTTTGAGTACCAAAGGAAAATAAGCCATTGTGGCTTTTAGTTGGAAATGTGGTCCAATGTGACTATGAAACATTCAACTTCAAAAATCACCATAAATATATTTCACATATAGTTTCAGAACAATCTAAGCGTGCCTTCGATTTGAAGTACATTGATAAAATGTCAAAAGCAAAGCCCCTAATTTGAACCATCAGACCACCAAAGTCCAGATTTCATTTAGTCTAATGTCCATACATACTGTATATAGTACATGAAAAAAAAAATTAAAACTCTTATTTGATTCGATTAATTCCAATTTGACTACGAAGGTCTGTTTCACACAGTCTCTTCCAAACTGTCGAGACGAGATGTGCCTGCTACTTGAACTCTGGGAAGCAATCATGTGGGCTCTAATCGGACCTGCCATTAATTGGTTGTTTCTGAGGGCTGGTAAATCTAACGAAGTCGTACTCCGCAGCAGACGTAACTCTTGGTCTCCGTTTCCTGGGGCAGGCCTCATTAGAGCCAGTTTCATTGCAGCATTTGATGGTTTTTGAGAGTGCACTGAAAGATGCCTTCGATATTTTTGATATTCTTTTTTCCAGGAATGTCATCATGGGTTGCTGTTTCTCTTTACTTAGGTTCTTTAAATATGGATTACGATGCGCACTTCTGTGTCTGCCTGCTGTTTAATTTAGGAAATGGTCTTGTGTGTTGCGTTAACAGCAGCAAAAAATGTCAGCCTCTCAAACACTTCCAGCGTATATCAGTTCAATAGTTATTGAACGGACAGTGTATCAGTAGTCATAAGAGATTTACATTGACCAATTTGGATAAAGGTTGTGGGTCTGAATTCTGTGTGGAGTTTGCATGCTCTCCCTGTGTCTGCATGGGTTCTCTCAGCTTCCTCCCACCGTCCAAAGCTCGTTAGGTTCATTGGTGATTCTAAATTGCCTGTGCTAGCCCTGCAATAGACTGGCAACCTGTCCAGTAACCCCGCCTCCCGCCCAATGTCAGCTGGGATAGGCTCCAGTCTCCCGCCCCCGCAACCCTTCACAGGACAAGCAGTTACATAAGATCAATGAATGAATTATGGATAATCGTAGATCTTAATTGTGGACTGTGATGCTTTCAGAAGAGAGCACACATATGTATGTATCTTGAGTGCAGTTTTGCTTGCACACATTTTTTTTTTTTTGACACATTACATTTTGCCTTTTGTTTTTCCAAACACTTTTATAACTCATTAAGTCATATATAAGTCACTCTGATGATTTTGTGGAACAGCTGACCAAACAAAGTTTGAATCATACTTGGACCAAATTGATTTTAGTTGGTAAAAAAGCAACACACACACACACACACACAAAAAAAAAAACCCAGCCACCAAGCCACATCCTGCAAACACCCACCAAAACCACATCCGTCTAAACAGAGGCCAGTAGTTCTTCACTCTGTGGGAATTCTCACATATAGAAAACTCACTCGAAATAGTAATGCTATTTGGCTCACCTTTAAAAACAGTGTGCTGCTGAGCTCTGGCAATTTCCTGATGAAATTGTGCACCTACATCACCCCCAGCCCCACTCCCAACACACACACACACACATGCACACACTTCCTCAAGAAGAAATCGATGACCTTCTGTGGGAGGTGGAGATATGCCACAATCCACTGTACTGCCCACTAAATAAGCAGCCACTGCAGATGATGTTAAATGAGGTAAGGAGGAGATAAAACATTTGGTTACAGCATTGCTCCTTTCCCACAGTAATGCAGGAAACGATTCAGACATGAAAGGTTCTTCGACAAGTAGAAAAAAATGCAGTTCAAGACAAAAGTGTGATTGGTAGATATTTCTAGCATCAAGACCAATCCTAAATCTTCTTGGGAAAGCAAACATTTGATCCTTTGGCTACAGCGCCTTTACACCTTTTTACTTTCAAACTAAATTTCTTCAGTTGCCAAATTTCTTCAGTCTTGCATGTGTGGCCTCTTTCTAATCCCCTCTCATCTTTATAATAGGGCTTTGATTAGGTGATTCCACAGCCTTCCAGTTATTTTAGCCTTTCCTTTGTGGTGAGCTTCGGATCATTATTCTGTTGAAAGGTCCACTTCTGGTTCAACTTTCAAACAGATGGCCCTCACATTATGTTCAAGCAGTCTTTGATATGATGAAGAATTCATAGTTGGATCAATGACTGCAAGCTGCTCAGTCCCTAAGGCAGTGAAGATACACCAAACCCTAGCATTTCAACCACCCTGCTTCACAGTCGATATGAGTTTCTTCTTCTGAAAAGCTGTCTTTTGGCAGTATCGAACGTGACAAACAACTCTTTCTTTGACTGTCAGCTGTCAACAGTTGTTTAGTGCTGCATTTGGCAAACTGGGCAAACTGGATGCTGTTTGAAATCTACATCAAATGCAGCTAATTTCCATTGGCATCCACAGCCTTTACTCCCAAGGCCTCGGTAAGCTCTTTACATGTTGGTAAGATGACACCACTCACTTCAAAGAGAACAACATACCATAGATGTCAACGGTTTAAATAAGAGGGTTCCACCTGTCAGTCCCTACTGAGGTCCTAATCGTTAGAACATAATCTGGAGCCACCAATCCCTACTTTAAAGGTTTGATGGTATGGGAAATGTAAGGATGTGCTAGCTTTTTCTTTTTCAATTCAGTTTTGCTAATATCAACATGCTTTCATGTTGAAGTTTAAAGGACCTAAAGTGATTGCTCACACAATCAGAATCAGAATGTCTTTATTGTCATTGCACAAGTACAATCGAAATGAAAAGTCTCTTAAAGTGCATAAAAAAGAGAACATAAAAGAAAGAAAGAAAAAAGAAAACCATGCTAACATTTGCTAATTAGTACTAAACACATCAGCTGAGCTTGAGGTTTTGCCAGTATTTCATCATACACACAACTATTGGACCAGTTAAAAGTTTGACATCATAATGACGACTGTAGACAGGAAGTCAGGGAACCACCAAATATCAACATGATGGGAACCTTGAATGTGGGTACTACATTTGATCGCAGTCCATACATTTTATCTTGAGATACTCCGTTATAAATGAAGAAGTTGATAAATGAAGAAGTTGATAAATGAAGAAGTTGATGTTACAGCAAATTTCATGTGTAATATTTGTCAAGATATATATAGATAATTTTTTTTATTTTATTTTTTTAAAAGTGTCTTGTGGAAACGCGAGACAAAGTCAAATAATCACCAGAGTTAATATGATAAAACATCTGAGGAACATGGATGCCAAAAAATCCATGAAAGCCAAAACTGCAGGATAGACCAAAAAAGGGATGAAGAACATTGTTACATACCATATATTTTCAAGCCAAATTTAAGCCTTTGTATCGGAGAAAAAACACAATATCCTGATGCAGACGGTACATGTTTACTTAAATTTTTTTCTTTTTGAAAATATACTGTGATTTTTTTTCTTTACAGCACAGAGATATTTTTGTAGCTAATTTTTTCCTCCAGTACTCTTACTGTCTGCTCTACCCAGTAACACCATGTCTTGTGGTCTATGTCTGATAATGACACTGATGATGAAGTATTGAGGACCCTCAGTCTCCAGAGTTCTGAGCGGCTCACATCCTCTTTCCATCTCTCTCCAATATGATTGGTCGCTGAGTTAATTGTGGAGGTCACACATGGATGGGGAATTGAACTTCTTCCTTGGAGACCACAAAAACTAGATCAGTGAGAAGGAGACAGCATCATTAAAAGTAAACGGTGGCTGTAATATTAAAGACAGATTGTGACCATGTCTTTGTCCTTAGTAGGATATCATACGCCAATTCATTCAAAATGGATCATTAAATTAATGTTCCATTAATGTAAATATGACAAGTTTTAAAACACAGGATGGAGTGGATCATAGACATTTATTAGGAGAATCTGTCACAGAAATCCAAATGAGCTAGCAACAATGAAGTAAAACAATTGCTCTGTTGGGGATATTTTGCCTGGAGTGAGATTCGCTATCTCAGAGTGATTTGCATTTGGCATTTATTGCTTAATTTCCCTACATTTCTTCTTGTAATATGTCCATCTAAATAAAAACTGCAAAAAAGAAAAGCATTTTCATATCTGTAAAGGACATGTTAAGAAACCTCTATTTAAATCACATTTTAAAATGTTACCTCATGGGCTGAAATTTCTCTGTTGGAGAGTGATTCATGCTAATTTTGTAGATATAATTACAATGATGTCTGACTTGGTTCTCTTTCAGTATAGATGCTTGAGAATTAAGATATGTACATATGTACAGGGCAAGCAACAAGCAGCAAGATTCAAAGCTTTAAAATGAAGTTGGCATGCAGGCGCCAAAGCTGCAGTTCCTCAAACGGCCACTAGAGGTGGAGTTAGTCAGAAGGCGGAGTCAGGCACAGCCAAGATGGTGACAGCCAGTGTCACAGCACTGAGCTTCAAAAACAGTTCTTCAGGAAATGTAATTATGACGTCACGTTGAGTTTGTCTTAATATACAGATAATTGATCAGGATCCTGATTTTTTGACACTGTTCTAATAGACAGACAGCATTTAGATGGTATACTCAACACTGAGCCTGGTAAGGTCCACGCTGAGACACTACCAAGCATTTTACTGAATCGTATAATTAAGAAAGACACAATTATAATGATATTTAAAACCAATTCTAAGTGATACAGAAATGTTCCTGGTTACTTTGTGAATTTTACAGTGTCATTTTACAATACTGGTTAAGTATTCATTGCATGTCACTGTCTTCATTCTTATTTGATCAAACCCACAGTTACTGGGTTTAATCCATTTTTTTGCATGCATATCTGCCTCTATACTGATACCGGGGAGAGCAACAAGATGAACAGACACAGGAGCAGAAATCTGTTCCCGAGATAGTCAAGATTAATGATTGAGTACAAGTGGGCGAAGCTGAGAAATATTCCACTGAGGAAAAAATACAACTATAAATACTGATGCTTTTAAAGAGCTGGGATCAGGTCGGAGCCCCGCACATCCATATGAGCTTTTTATCCTTTACCATAACTGCTCATTGTCTTTACAGTGACAAGAACATTGTTTAGCTGCTTTAAGACTGTCTATGTAAGACATTCTGAAGGTGAAACTTAAAGGTTACAGCTCCTGACATTTGTCAAAGTGGTAATTATTCTATTCAAATCACATCAGATATTTAATGAGCGCCGTACAAGTGCTGTATAAGTGCTGACCTTCATGGACATGGAAGGGAGTAGCCGAAAAATCCATTTTGCACTTCACGACATTGGTCTTAACCTCCTGATCATTTTCTTCATTATGAAAATGATGGAGGACACTGGCCTGACGATCTCAGGCTTCTACTGTACCTTTCCTACTTTTTAATTAATTTAATCTAATCAAATTCACTATTTTTGTTTCTCTTGGTGGAACCATGAAAGAGAATAAATGGTTAGAAGAAGTTGTAGAAACTGATTGGTTGGTACTTCGTGCATTACACATAATAACAATAGAAAGTTCCACAAAATATAAGGACACACAGTGTACAAAATGTTTTGGAGGTAATTAATCTAACTACTAGATCTAACATCTAACATCTACTTTGGTAGATGTGTGTTTTTGACAGTTGGAAGACGCGTTCATGTTGTTAGCGAAGTCTTCACTCATGCATAATGCAGGAGCCACAGATATAAGAAGGAAATAGCACACTGGGGCCCATACAATATAAGTACATACAGTGTATGAGCCTTTCTTTGGCTGATTAGGGAATGCCTCAGTGCAAGGGAAGAAAACAGAAGCCCATCTACCATTAGCATCCCAATCATTTTCTAGCTGTAGAGGTTAAAGCCGCTCGTCTTTGGTAGGCCTGACAATTGGATGAAGCTTTCATGTTGTCTTCTCTCAACAGTAAACACAAGCTGTGCAAGAGGACCAATTACAGTTCTTAAAGCCTCCCCATGGCATCTCCTAGCTGAGGAGCTTAAGCACGCAGTCACTGCAGGTCATAAGCCCTCAGTGCATGAGTGTAAATGAGTGGGAGCGGTAATATTTGTGACTTTTCGTGTTGTTGTGAAGATGAGATGAGAAAATCCTTTATTCATCCTGTAGTGGGGAAATTTGGAGTGTTGTGGCAGTAGAAGGAGGAAACCAGTAACACATTAGGTACGTTTAAAGTAAAATTAATATTGTATAGGTCTCTCTTGTGCTACCAAAACAGGACTCTTTGGACTCATCAGAGAATAGACATGGGCCTTTGGAGCGTATCCTGTGATGTCTAGTGAAAGAATATTGTTAGTGGGGGGTCTTTGGGTCCTGTGGGTTGAGAGGAGGGGCCTCTGTGCTGCTGTGGATCAGCCTTGTTCTCATGCAGTTTGGGATCTAGGGAATTTGGAGGCCAGGTCTGTTCTGGCCTTGGTCTGTTTATCATCTTTCCTTGAGTTGTTCCTAAACCACTTTTGTGTGTGTGCCTGTGTTGGGCCGCATCCTGCTGGAGAAGGCTGCTGCCATCAAGAAGTGTCATTGCTATGGGGCCGGGGCGCTTGGTCTGGTCTAGGTGGGTGGTACATATCTAAGTGACATCCACATGAAAGCCAGTTCCGAAGGTTTCTCAGGAGAACATTGCGTTGTCACAAGATGGTCATAATGTTATGCCTGATCAGTGTAAGTTCTCTGAACAAACGGATGTTACTTTTGTGCCTCACAGAAAGTCAAAGATCTTGATCACAAAGGCTAGCAGGCCCTGTCTGTGGGTGTTTCTTGGAGGTCTGAGGAGACCAGATCTTTTAAAACTCATCCAACCAATAAAAAATCATTTCCTTTTTCAGCGTATTGTTTTCTTTGTCTCTTCAGTTTATTTTCCGTCCGTAGCACGGATGAAAAATGCTCTTCCCCCCGCACCAAAAAAGAATGACATTGTTGTGTTTGAAGGCAACACTCTGTCTGTTTTGCTGCAGCCTCTCTCATAGTTGGACTCTTCCTTCTTGCATTCCTTTCCAGAGGCAGGTTGGTCCCAGTGCCAGGGTAAGCTGGAGTAACAGATGGTTGCTGGAGCAAGTCTGGCCTTTCCCTCTCTCTCTCGCTCTCTCTCTCTTTCACTTCCTCTCTCTCTCTCTCCCTCTCTCTCCTCACAATAACCCCTCCGCTGTTCTCATGGTAACACTATCTGCCAAGTCTGAAGGATTGGATTTTTACAGGACACATGAGCTCAGCACTGTACCAGAGGTGGACACTCTGCTCCCACTATCGCTCTCCTTCCCTGCTGCACCTTCATCTTTCTCTCGGCCTCCTTTTTCTCAGCGTTTCGTTTCCTCCTCCTCGCTGGCCCAGGATCCCTTTGTCTCCTTTATCTGGCTCCTCCTCTCCTCGGCTCATCTGTCATCGCTGCTTGTTGAGTCAACGGTCCCTTCTCTTCCTCCTCCTCCTGGTTTTGTTTCATCATCTAGAAACCCCAACCATGACTGAGCTTTATCAGTTAGCGTGTATGAATCTAACTCCAATCTAATCTCCTGTATCTACTGTGCTATTGTTCTGCTTGTCTTTGTTTCACTGTATCTTTAGTAGCTCGCCTCTGCTGTATCATGTTCTCCAGGCTGTGCTGATAGTCTTATCACATGACTGATGGTTTCAACTTCGAAAAAAAAAAAAAGTGAGGACCATTGTGGTGTAAAGTTCTCCCAGTGTGGCTTAGTTTGCTCTTTGCAGGGGAGGAAGTTAATCACACGCACATGTAGACACTCATACTAACACACTTATTAAGGATATTAGATTGAAACAGACACAGCATGGTGTGGGATAGACAGCCAGCTGTTCTTTGGGCCAACTTAGATTTCTGAAACAGTGGCCATCTGTGGCACGCCGATCGAGGGAGTGACCCAATCTGAATTCAAAACATCTTCAAATCAAATGCAAGGCCACACACACACACACACACACATACAGACACACACAAGCCCAAACCCCTGCTCCATCAAAGAAGAAATTCAAATCACGAGACTTAAGAAGGGAAGCTGGCTTTCTGTGTGTCTTGCCATGTTTCCACCCACAAGGTGAGCTTTCCTGGCTCTTTCTACCTCCTCTTTCTTCCTCTGACGGCATTGTAAATGGAATGAGTCTGGTTGCATTGCTGTATTACGGTGGGATAAAGTATCAGTCCTGGTAATCTTCCGTGGATTAATGGCTTCTTCTTTATCTGCTGCGGCTGCTCCGCTCAGATGTCTGGCCGGGCCAGGAGCCTCCTGCTGGAATACTAATGACAGACAGACAGACAGCTCCAGCTCTCCCTGTCCCCAGCCCCAACCCAGCCCACGAGAGATGTGTGTGTGTGTGTCTGCAAGTGTGAGTGAAAGAAAGGGAGCACATATGTGTGAAGTGCATATGCATGTAGATAGAGAGCAGGGACAGAGAAGGAGACTGCGGTTGTGTGTGTGTTTCTGTGTGTGTGTGTGTGCATCCCCCCCGCCCCCCAAGACCCCATCGCCTTCTTTGTGAGGTAGTCGCTGTCCTCCTTGTCCTGGCTGACACCTGCTTTGCATACAGGAGGGGCCAAGTGGAGAGCAGGGGAGGGGCAACGACGGTGAAATGAGGGTCCCCCAGGGTGTGTGAGACGGATACAGAGGGGGACAAGGGAGAAGGAGAAGAACTGAAAGAGGGAGGAAGACAATAAACTGCAGATTAAGAGAAGAATATAAAGCAAAAGTGATGAGTGAAAGAAGAAATCTCTGCGAGAGGAACAATGAGACGTACAAACATATCGAAGCAACTGGACCACACAGTGTCACCCTTTTCCTATGAGGTGACACACTTATGGACAGCCGTGCGGTAGTAAATAACCTGCTCTAGGGTGCAGTTATCCCATGGTAACTCCAATGCCATTCCCTCAGCAAGGTCACATTTATACCATACAGACCGTCGGCTAAGAATATCTAGTAGGTCCTTCATGAAAGGGAAAATAACCAACAGTAAACGCCATCTGCTTCCTCGGTGAAAGAAGAAAAGAAGAGGAGGAGGAGGAAAGAAAGAGGAGGGGGAGTGACTGAAGCACACCAGCTACACTGGCCATGCTCATGTGGACAGAAATACAGAGGAGAACAAAAGAAGAATGTGTGCTCCAAGCTCTCCACTTTTTCCATGGTGGAACGGGAACCAGTGTGAGAGCAGAAGCACCAACAGAAAAAAAATCAAAATGGAAATTAAGAGGATACTTCAACCTCAGACACTCGAGAAATGTGGCTTTGTCGCAACAAGTTTGTAAAATCTGCTGAAGAAAAGCGTAGGAACCCGCTGTAAAGCATAAAAATGATTTTCTCAGAAGAACGAGATTAATGGACGTCTGAAGGCTCTCTGTTGTCGCAGTGTTTCACCTTCAAAGCTGCATCTCGTCGTAAATGAACTCTTCATCCGCCAACTTCCCTCAGACCCCCACAGTCCCACCGAAACACGGCGTCTAAAAGCACTGAAAGCTGAGTATTTGTCTGAGCTGCCACCCGGAGACTTTGCACATGTTCGTCCACAAAGCTCTCACAAGACGCACAACACCTGAATCCTTGGGAAACGGTTTGATTTATTAGACGTGGACCCTGAAGAGCTCTCTTGTAAGGAACACATGTCTTCTTCCATTCTTCCTTCTAAGGTGTCATTCTCAATGAAAAACAACCAAACAAGTATGAAATGAATTACTTAGATAGGAATGTGCCAATCACAATACACAGTAGTGGTATCAGCCCAATAATGGATATGTTTGCCAATCTGATATTAGCCTTAAGCGGAAAAGCCGCAAGGAAACTTGATCAGAAGTGTCATGGAAAGGAAAGGATCCAGACGGAAACAGACAGCATCAGATCGGTTTAAAAATTGTCAGACGCTCAAGGATATGTCGGCATTTTAAAAGACAAGGCTGTACCGAGTTTGTGTGTCGTACTGCCAATGTGCCTTTTCATATACTGTCTTTAAATTGAGTTGCTTTAATGTACTGCCATTGAATTTAGTTGATTCAATGGCAGTGAATACAAACCAAAAACCACACTGCAACACAGACGTTCTTTTAGGCCTCTTCGTGTGGTCCTGTATGCACAAGCCTGGTCAACTCTGAGCAAATTTTCATAGCCGTTGAGTTTCTAAGTGAAACAAATCAACATAATAAGCAGACTTTTTTGGGGTGAGACACTTTTATTCTCCAGAGTTTCTGTTTTTCACTCTCTAAGACACGCACATGCAGCCGGCGTGCTAGTCACATTACAGCAGCTTCATTTTCTGGCATTCTCCTTGCAGCTGTTCTTTACAAGTCAGATCTTGAATAGTGGTAGACGTAGGCCGCTTCGTTCGGCGTTCAGCTCCATGAAGAGACCTCTCTGTTTGCCTGTGTGTGTGTGTGTCTGTGTGTGAGAGAGAATCAGAGAAAAAGAGGCATGTTATTCCTCCATGGTACCCCCATTTTTCTGACGATCCCTTCCTATTTCTCTCCTCCAGTTAATGTTTTCCTCTTTATGTCTTTCTTGTCCTCTATCTGCCTTTTCCTTCCTTCTCCCTTACAAAGTCTTTTCCTGTGTGGTCCCAAGCACTTCTCCCCTTACTTTCATCTCACTTGAAGAGCTAATGAGTTTGATTGCATCACCCGCAGAGTCATTTGTCAGAACTCTGGATTAAGAGACACAGACTTTGATCATTTCAAAAAATAATAATAATAAAAAATCCCAAAAGGAAGGGGTTGTCGGCGAAAAGTAATTAATGTCTTTTATGCTATCAAGCACCTATAAAAACTCTTTATTGCACCCGTTTTTATTTCATTATTTGATATGTCATGCATGTCGAACAAGAGCTTGGGAAGACAGTTGGCGCACACGATCCCACTAGCGGTCATGTCAGTATGTGGTAAGACGTTCAGCCTGTGAGATTGTTTAGACAACACAGAGTCGGAGCAGGTGCACAGCCACAAGCCAAAGGACTGCAGCCAGTTTAACACTTTCACAGTCATTTTCATGGCGTCATAGGAGGTCTGGTAAGGCACAGCATCAATGGGACGCACAAACAGTCAGATTTGTTAAAATGATCAAAAGAATGTGAAGAAATAACAACCACGATGCTATGTCAAAGAGTTAGCATGCTAATCAGCTAGTCCCGGCTTATGACGTCTCGTAATGCTTCTTTGAACCACAACATGATAAAGTGAGTCAATGTTGTGTCTGGTCTGCCCTTGGTCCAACATGCAGAACAGTGATGCTCTTGGCATGTGTGTACAGCTAGGGTTTGTTTTTAGCCAAGCACAGACCCCCGCCCCTTCTGCTATACCTCCTCTACATGGAACACCGCTTGCTACGTCCTACCCCCTGGCTACTGGCATTAGGCAACATCAAGGCCTGGAGGTCCAATCCATGCAGCAAGCCAAGACAGCATAGTTTATCCAACAGCTCATCGTGCAGGTTTGTTTTTGGATCAATTTTACGCTGTAGCAGTGTCTGGCAATGGTAGCCAAAAACTGCAGCTGTGGGATGCACTGGAAAAAGCCTGATTCACAGAGGCCCTTCCTTTCAACCCATAGGACCCAAAGGCCCCCACTAAGCCAGACACAACAGGACATCCTCAGAAAGCCCATGTCCATTCTCTGATGTCACAACAGTTTTGGGGGGACAAGGGAGACCTACACATTATTAGGCACGTGGCCATATGTTATATCTGTTCAGTGTATGTACATCAAAGCACATGATGAAAGTGGCTTCAGTATTTCAGGGCTACTTAACAGATAGGACTGTGTCTGTACTTTTTTGTTGTAAACTATACTATACAGCCAAAAGCATTTGTTCATCTGCCTTTACACGCATATGAACTTAAATGGCATCCCATTCTTAATCCCTAGAGTTTAATTTGATGTTGGTTCACCCCTTGCAGCTATAACAGCTTCAACTCTACTGAGAAGGCTTTTCACAAGGCTAGGAGTGTGTTTCTGGGAGTTTTTGACCATTCTTCCAGAAGACACTGATGTTTTACGAGAATGCCTGGCTTGCAGTCCCTAAGGTGTTCTGTCAGGTAGAGGTCAGGACTCTGTGCAGGCCAGTCAAGTTCTTCCACACCAAACTCGTTCACCCATGTCTTTATGGACCTTGCTTTGTGCACTGGTGCGCAGTCATGTTGGAACAGGAGGAGGCCATCCCTGAACTCTTCTCACAAAGTTGGGAGCATGGAGTCGTCTAAAATCTCTTGGTTTGCTGAAGCATTCAGAGTTCCTTTCACTGGAACTAAGGGCCCATCTCCTGAAAAAACAACCCCACATCATAATCCCCCCTCTCCACCAAACTTCACACTTGGCACAGTACAGTCAGACAAGTACCATTCTCCTGGCAACTGCTAAACCCAGATTCGTCCATCAGATTACCAGATTGAGAAGCATGATCATCACTCCAGAGAACACGTCTCCACTGCTCGAGTCCAGTGGCGGCGTGCTTTATACTGCATCCGACACTTTGCATTGCACTTGGTAATGCATGGCTTGGAGCCACCTGCTTGGCCATGGAAACCATTTCCATGAAGCTCTCCACGTTCTGTTCTCGACCTAATCTGAAGGCCACATGACGTTTGGAGGTCTGTAGCGATTGACTCTGCAGAAAGTCGGCGAGCTCTGCACACTATACGCCTCAGCATCTGCTGACCCTGCTCTGTCATTTTATGTTTTTATTTAGTAGCTGTCATTCCCACTTTGTTATAATACCACTGACAGTTTACGGTGGAATATTTAGTAGCGAGGAAATTTCAAGACTGGACTTGTTGCTCAGTTGGCATCCTATCACAGTTCCACGCTGTAATTCACTGAGCTCCTGAGAGCGAACCATTCTTTTACAAATCCACCTGTGGCCATGGAAATGATTGGAACACCTGAATTCAATTATGTGGATGGGTGAGTGAACACCTTTGGCAATGTAGCGTATTTTACATACTGCTCCTTCAAGCAGAATAAAACCTGTACATATTATAGTAATATTTGTGTCTCAACAGATATACACTGTATTTTGGAACACCTGTACACAAACCTCATCAGTTATCCACAAAATCTGCTGAAAGACAAAAACCCTCCATTGAGCAGCGGCATTGGAGATGGTAACACCTTGTTGATGACATCACGGTCTCAACGGTTTGAATTTCACAGTAACTCAGATGACCCTGCATTTTCAGCTGTGGTGAGAAGAAAATCAGCGCAACATATCCAGTCTGGAGGCAGCTAGGCGACAGCAGCAGAGCACACTGGGTTCCTTTCATTCCTGACAGCCAGGCGTATAATAAATCTGAAGCTGCAGTGGGTACAAACCCTCCAAAAGTGGACAGTTGAAGATTATATAAACATTGCCTGGTTTTAAGAATCCCAATTTCTTCTGAAGCTGCAGATGGTGGACACAGAACCAACAGCATGAATGCATGGACTCAACATGCCTTGCGTCAACAATCCTGTTGCAGGTTTTCTTGGAATACTTTGGGCACCTTAATGCCTCCACATGGAACTCTTTGTATCCTCAGTTTAGTATTTTCTAATAGCTATTTCCAGCTTGGTAATGCACAAAGTCGCAAAGCAAAAATCCGCTCAGGAGAGATTAAGGGAACATAACATCAAGTTTAGTGCCCTTCTTGGCCTCCCCAGTCACCTGAACTGAATCTACTAAACACCTTTAGGAATGTGGTAAAACAGGGGCTTTTTAAACATACAGAAAATCTGCAGAAACAATGTGATGCAATGATGTCAAGGAGTGTTTCCAACATCTTCTGGAAGCCCCACCACGAAGAACTGAGGCTGTACCGAAGGCAGAGGAAGACTCCACCCAGTAACAGTACGATGGTCCTAATAAAGTCCGTGCTGAAAATTGGACTGCACATATGCACTGACAGCGGAGGTGTGAATGTGTGTGTGTGTGTCGAGAAAGAGAAGAAAACAAGAAAACAAAGCCCCCTGGTCTCACTGCCGATTGGAGGGGTTTGGTGAGGAGGGCTAGTGTAAGTGTGGGTGCATGTGTGTGTTTTTTAGGTGTGCATGCATGTGTGTATTTGTGGCCCAAAGCTCTTTGTGCCTTTTTGATGGCCTCAGCCTTTGTTGCCACTCTACATGTCACATGCACATGCACTGGCGAAAACACACACACACATCTAAATGCAAGTTGGCTGGTTTTGTTACACTTGAGAGGGCATTTTTCTTGTAGTGTCTTTGCTGTGAGGTGACTATTTAAACCTCAGCCCAAAATTTAAAAATACACTCCACAATTTGAATGTATGTTAGAGTCCCAGAAACCTCCACATTGTCAATTTAAGAAAACCCTCAGCTATATCTCAGAACATATAGAAAACAAATTTGAACTTGATGGCACCAAGCTAGAGGGAGTAGAAACCACTAACCATAATTTCAGCTTTTTTTACAGTCTCAAAAATGTTCTCACAATGCAAGATGTCCTCACAAGACTAGCGAACCGTCCACAGTGATGCCTCACAAACGCAGCTAAACCAGACCACACACCCTCACACATGCAGGCAGCCACCATTGGCTCTGCAGAGAGGGTCCCCTCCTGTCCCTATCCATTCTTGCCTGCAGCTGCTGGCCACGCTGTCAGTTCCCAGGCATCAAGCCATCAGAGATGACGCCTCCTCACGCCACCAAGTGGTAATCACCTGTCCTGCAACCATGTTTGCATTAACAGAAACAATGTCTTCCAGGCAGCAGTGGAAGTTAAGTCGCAAGTGATTAGAGTTTTATCATTAAAAAAATAAATAAATCAATCCAGTATAATGCAACTTGTATGAACAAATCATGTTGGTTTATTATGATAACTTGATTTCCTTATGTGCTCTCTGAGTTTTCTAAAAGCTTTGTCTATGTTTCATATCACATATACAGTATTGTCATGCCCTTATCAAACAGCTGACTGGTGCATGTGGCATTGCTTCAAATGAATTACAGTGTTAACGATAATGATAATGATGGAACAGATTAACAACCAGACAAACAAGCTGTATCAAGAACAATATAGAGTATTATGGCATTAATCCTAAGTCTAATAATCAGCCATCAGCCACAATATTAAAACCACTCGCAGGAAAGGTAAATAACATTATGACCACTTGTGTCAGTTCAACATTCTTTTTCTGGGAAACGTTTGGACCTGGTATTTGTGTGGATGTTACTTAGACATGTACCACCCACATAGACCAGACCAGGCCCCGGCTCACCTCATAGCAATGACGCTCCTTGATGGCAGCAACCATCCCCAGCAGGATATAGCCTGGCATAGGCACACACTCAAAAACAGTTCAGAAATTACAAACTAAAAAAAACATGTAAAACAGCAGAACGGTGTTAAGTATGTGTGGGATGATTCACAGAGGCCCCGCCCCTCAACTCATAGGACCCAAAGGCCCCCTCAGAAGCCCCATGTCCATTCTCAGAACTGTTTTGGAGGCACAAAGGAGACCTATACAGTATTAGGCTGGTGGTCATAATGTTATAGTTGATCAGTGTAAGTGGTGATGCTAACAAAGGAAAAAAGTATATTAAATTAGTCCCAGACTCATGCTCTAAGTGTCGAATATGCCCTGATGGCTTCCAAATATTTAGCCAAAGCTGTCGTTCTGCTCTCTGTGTCTGTTCTGTGTTTGTTTGTGTGTCATGTGATATGTTTCTGGTATGTCCCTGAGCTCTAAATAAAAGATCTCCCCGGAGGCTCAGGTTCAAGTGGAGTACAGGAGAGTTTGTGCTTACAGTATCCTTGCATTGTGTTCCGGTACATAAGCTGTGCTGTGCACCAAATCCTTTCTGCATCCATAACCTTTACTCAGTGTCAGAGTCTTGTGCAAGAATGTGTGTATTTATTGTGCATGCGGTGCATGTGTGAAATCCAGCGTGTGTGCACACATTTAAGGATTAATTTTCAGGGTCTGACACACGGAAAACAGGCAGAAGTGAAGGGGGATGAAAAGAAGCAGAGGGGATGTGCCGCAGAGCAGGTGAAGTGCACGGAGCGAAGGGGCCGGGGTGAAAGGCGCCTAGGCTCGACAGTGGGGGGGCTGCTCAGTTCAGCGAGTAATTGTGGTGGAGGGGGGTCACACAGGTCTGGACCTCATTAAGAGAATTGCTTGGGAACACTGAGGCTCTGAGCTGTTGTCATGTCCCCTGCCTTCTTGTCATAAGAGGCTGTGTTAGGAAAACAGCAGCTCACCATTAAGAGTCAGATAGATCAACACGAGGCTAGTTCCGGAGCAAACACTCGCCCGTACCTGACGTGCATACATCTGACATCTGTGGACTTGAGGCAAAGGCAGGTACATCATCTCAACCAGTATTGCTTTTGATCGTCTCCTCTTTTCTCCTTGGCACCCAACCTCTGTTTTTAATTTGTATTCGCAGGGGAGTTCTTCGCCGTCTGAGGTTACATAGATGAGAATTGGTGGGGATTTGTGGGATTTCTCTCCAGCAGCTTTTTAAAGAGGGTGAGGTATCAATCAGGTGCTGATGTTACACTGATGCAATGTTTCAGCCTATAGAGGAGGTTATTTCTGGATGCTGAGCTGCTCTATATCAACTTAGAAGCAGTTAAAGCAGTTATCAATGGTTATTCAACACGTAATACAGCGAATTAATAATGTCTGAGGATGTATTTATGAGTAGGTTGTGTTCGGGAACATGCAACACCAATGTAAGCTAATTGTGTTTTCTGATTTGAAGTAACGCAACATGGACTTATAAATTCAGAGGCTAGTACATATTTTTTAAGTGCATTCAAACTGTTTTATTGTCATGCTTTCAATTGTCATTCGAAGCATTCAACAACAAGCAACAACAGAATATGACTATGTTCCATTTCAAAATATTTTACATTCAAGAGTGCAATTATTTAGTATAAATAGAATAAAACATCTGAATGTCGTAGAATATAGTTTTCTTTAAAAATGTGTTTCAGAGTAAGAAATTAAGCATTTACACGAAGCAGAGTATGTACAGACAGACATACATTCGCAGATCAGCAGGTGCACAGAACTGGTCCCAAAACCCAGAAATACAATTATCAATATTGTTTTCAATATAAATATATATTTATATATATATTAAAAATTAAGCTACACTTTTGTACTGCTTGTGTGCAATCAGCCCAAGGATAGTATGATGTTCACATCCGACAGCATAAATATTACAGTACTTTAAGGATGGGGTGATTATCCCAGAATAAGGTGCAGGCTTGTTTGGAGTCACCTATTATTCAAGTTTCCTTTTCAGCAATCAGATTGACACTGCATTCTACGAAATGCAATAGTTTGATTAGAAGACACAACGGGATAGGAATAAAAGAAAACTGAAGGGAAAGATGTAGAAAACCCTTGACATGACTAATCTGAATCATAAGTGACTCCACAACCCTGCTCAGAGGTGAAAAGGCGCTGTGAGGCGAAGGCTGACTAGTCCGTCTTCTTGCACTTTGACGTCGCTGCATCCTCTGACTCCTCTTTGGCTTTCAGCGAGCTGCTCTGTCCGTTGACGGGAGACGGTCTCGCCGGACTCTTTGGATGTGGCGGTGCGGGGAGCCCCGTTTGTCGTGCCGTTGTTGAGGCACGTTGTCGTTACCTCGCCGGTGAGGGCGGCGTAGGCGGGGTGCCCGGCGAAGAGGGTCTTGTAGATGGCTGACTCAATGGTGGCGAAGGGCGAGGTGGAGGAGCCTGTCAGCATCATCCTCGACTGAGGAAAGAGCGTAAATGTGTCAAAGGCAAAGTATGAAGGAATACTAAATGAAAAGAGAATAAAAACAATTAAATCAGTCCATTTTAGCATCTTTTTGTCTTTCTTCCATTCATCTTTACTGCTTTGGTTCACCAGCCCCGTTCTCATCAGGCGCCTGCTTTCGCTAAATTAAATGCACCACACAGCAGACAGATAAAGTTAGCTACTAGCCTGCGAAAATAGTGGAGCATTTAGCGCTTAAGCAGCCAGTTATTTCCCTCAGGAGGACGGGCAGTAAATGAGCTAAAGGGACGGAGAATATTGGATTTATATTAATCAGAATAGCAAAACATTCAGTGAATGCTAACGCTGCTCTGTATTTGTTGTGTGTATAGAGTACGGAAGTAACTGTTTGTTAGCAGGTTTGCCAGATTTAACATATCTTCAGATGAGGAGGTCAACTCAGCACTGGAAAACAGAGTATGTGCTTAGTCTGCAAGCCTACAGTCATTTTTCATAGAAAGCTGACCAGCCATGCGATGGTGGCCTAGTTTACATATAAAAGCACTTTATTTATTAGCATTTACTGTTCATTAGGGGACGAGAGCTTAGCATGCGCGCCGTCACGAACGCGAAATAATAAACAGCGGGTTTGGACACAACTTCTTAAATCTGACGAAATGGTTCGCCGTTAATTTGACGGATCAGAGTCGGAGGGAGCTAACAGAATGAGAGTTGAAAGGAGACGGGGTAGATTTATCTGTGTCTCAGTCAAGAGCACAAGTTTCCCAGAGAAGAGAAGAGTGGATGATGCAAGCTGATGAAAATGATGCAAAAGCCTCAGCCCTACGGGTAATACCGAGCTAATGTGAGTCACCGCAGCTAAAACTTCAAAAAAGCACAGGGAGAAAGGTCATTTAGAAGACGAGACGGCGGAAACGTGGAGGGAGCCGGAGTGACACCAAGTTATGATCTGATTCATGAACAAGAATGATATTTAATAAATTGATGTTGTTGTTGTTAAATTAATCCAGTACACCTATCTAGAATGAGCATATATTCCGGACACAGTTTCGGGTTTGAACTTCACCCGATGCACTGGACTGACCTTGTTGACAACGGTAAAGACGGTGTAGACGAGCATCAGGTGGTGCTTCTGGACGGGCAGGTAGTGAGTCTGCTGCAGGGCGAACAACACCGCTCCAATCAGGGTGATCTTTGTGGGGCTGAACAACAACAACAAAAAAAGACCACTTGTGATAAGATTTGAGTGAGCGTGATTACTTTATGCAAGCAAAACTTAAATTATACGCACAAATAAACCAAAGCAGGAGGCAAGTCATCGCATGTAAGGTCATATCTGAGGCCGTGTTGACAGAAGATAACAAAGTAAATGTGTTCATTGAGATATTTACGCACACATAGGTGCCTGTGTTTAATATCCTCAGCTTTGAGTGTCTTTTTTTGTCAAGAGTAAAATGAAATTATTGATACCACTCGTCTGTAGCCGGTTAGCTTATCTTAGCTTAGCATTAAGACCAGGTTTTGTCCTGTGGTAACAAATGTCAAATCTAAGGCTCGACAAACACAACGCGCATCATATTTCTGTGGTCTGTGGATCATTTTACGTGGGCTTGATATGATGGATTATTAGCTCTAAGGAGTGTGTACGCCTCACTGAGACATAGTCCAGCATGTCGCAACACTTCAGTTTATTGTCACACATGTATAGTTGCATTTCCTGATTGTCTCACATTACACTTAATACATAGGATTACCCTTAAAGTGGATATATTTTACGTGCAGAGAGGTGACACTGAAATCACTGAAGGAATATTTAAACAAAGAAATCTTACTAAGACATTTTGAGGAGCTCATTGGTCTCTGGCTTCCAAACACCTCGAACAAGCTGCTCAAAATTACTTATCAGACCACCTCCGGCACCTAGAGAGGAAGAAGACAGACGCCTGGTTGACGCACATTAATATGCAACACACAGATAACTAAGATTGCTTTAAAAATCAAGCACATTACGGCTGCTTGGAAGTGCTCGCAAAATGATGTCACCAAACTAAACCCTTGCGACACGTGTACGCGATCACCTACTGACCTCTGGCCCAGCCGATGGCAATCATGACCAGCAGGCCGTCCTTGTATTTGCTTTGCGCCAGAGTGACCCCGCCGAGGACCTTCCACGTCCTTGTCACTTCCTTCATTCCTGACAGCACCAGCCTTAGGGGCAGCAGGGCAGCACAGCAGTAAACCAGGTCCATGGGGCAATAAAACACAAGGTACCTGTGGAGACACATGCCTCATGTGACTTGTGCACACACATCGACATTTTTCGGCTGTGTGTAAACTGTGTGGCCGGTAAACAAAGCCGCTGGTTATTGCAAGAGTATTGCTCCCTGGTAAATCAGTTGGTATATGATTTCACCAGCAGAGGGCAGTGTGGGGTGTTTTTCTTTTATGGCAGGGGTGTAACTATATGTGCCACCAGTAGAGGGCACCAAAGGCTTCATACTTAGAGATGGGAACTCTACAATAACCCTTTTTTTATTCAAGGTCCTCCACATTTCATGCTCCCTTCACAGCCAGTAAACAAGGAAAGAGTTGTTTGTGCATTTCTTTTCCTTAGTAGGCAACCCTGACAAATCCTAACAATGTCTTCTTCTCTTTTTCTTTATACACTGTTGCCTATAGTTTACCTCTTCTCGTGAAATGATTGTGACAATGTGATTTATTCTTGATATATAGTGTATTTAGTTATAAAACTTTATTGAACAATCTTTTCCAAACTTATAACTGATTGGTATAGATAGGAATAAAAACAGGAATGTGTCTGAAAACAAAATTATGCCAACTTTATGGGTGTGTGTATATTTATGCAACATTTTCAGTGTCAGACATTTACCAGACGACTGAAGCGAGCAGAACACCGGTGCTGTTGGACAAAGGTGCCACTGGTGGCTCAGCCAGCATGATCCCTGACAGCACCGCTCCCCCAAAACAGAAGAGCATGGAGCTGAACCAGCAGGCCAAGGGGCTGACTCGGGACACCTCAAGAGCTCCTGCACAAGAAAAGAAGGATGCGTGTCAGCATGATCCCTTATATGCTTATGTACTTTTCTATATTTTAACAGTGTCATATTTTGTGTGAGTCTGTAAAAACCTGTGAACACTCAGCCCTGAAAGCGGCAATAAGTCACAACACACAGACATGATTCCTATTATTGTTTGAGTTTGTGGATGTGACTTAAGCAGAGTCTAGACTAGACTTGCAGAAACCAGTTCAACTTGAGCCGTTCAGTAGACGACAGTGGAGATAGCAGAGATAGAGATAGAGTTTAATACTTTGGCCTCTCCCCTGCCTGCAGCGTGTGTCTCCCAGTCTCTGTTTAACAAGTCAAAGCTAGTTAATATTTAGACAAAAGGTACAAGGTTGTCAATCAGAGCTACAGAGTTTGCGCCTGATCAAAGTGCGGTGTGGACTAAAGACATTTACGATTAGAAACCCTGATGAGATCAGTGCACTTTAGATAATGATCAGAGGCTCTCTGTTCCCACACCAACAAATACCGCATTCATTCTTCCATTTGAACCATTTACACACTAACTAAACAACATTAGGAGTCATGAGTTGTAAAGAAGTGAAGAAGCATGAGAGCGGGCCTGTATTCCTAGTTTTTGATGTCCTTATTGGAGAATATATTCACAGCCAAGGTACTAGCTCAGACAGGTAGTTCTCAAGTCAACCTTGAGCCACCTACCCCAAGTCACCGTGACTGCACACAGGACCAAACTGGTAATCTGAGGATTACAGACAGATTATAGACTCCTGGAAAGAGATCGGTAAACCAGGTGGATTTACAGCTCTATCCACCTCCTCTGAAGACTCCCTTAAACTTGGTCCGGCGCGGTTCACCTTTTAACATTCATCTCACACAATGGCAATTCCTTTTACAGCCATTTGTGAGCTTTCCACATTAATATGAATTGCAGAGAAGAAAATGTTGTAGTCGAAGTAGGGCAGCAGGACATTGCACAAGTGCCTAGCTTGGTGAGAAGGTTATTTTCACAAGTGCTTTTCCTGCTTTGACATGTCAATACAGAAGTGGCACGTATAAAAATAATATCTAACATTGTTACCGAAGATACCAAGGCGGAGCATCTTAAAATATTTCAAACTTTTGTGCTCTTTTGCTTTAAAGGGGAACTACTGTTTTTTTACAACCTGGACCCGTGTAACCGGTAAATTTTTAGTCCTTTGGGAGATTAACGTACCAAAATATAACAAAATATTGATGAAATGAACAACTTTCGCAGCAGATAATGTGTTATTTAGAGGCTGCGTTTCAGTGCCCCAGTCACTCCAACTATATGGATATACACAGATCTAAATATCTACAAATGACACAAAAATTATATGAGTGAGTACACAATTTTATGCCAGAAATAAGGTCCAGGTTGTAAAAAACAGTAGTTCCCCTTTTGTAATAGCAATACGATATCAAACTACCGTACTACTCTGAAGCAATGTGTAATATCTGTGTTAACACATTTCACATGTTGTGAGTTTACCATGTGTGCTCATGAAGTCTGGTGTAACGGACTCTGAGTTTAAAAAAAAACAGTAGTTGCAACAGTTAGACAGAGAGGAAGTTTGAAAAAGAAAATGGAAAGAAGAAATACGCCAGATAAGGAAGAGAGGTTAAAAAAAAAAAATGTTCCCACTCTGGCACCGTGACTGTTGTTTGCATCCTGTTCTCTTGTTGTATACTCCACGAGGCCTAAACGCTCAGTGTGGCTGCTTTTGGTGTTGGAGTAGCTGCACCGCAGAGTTCACAAGTGCAGCGCGTTGCTTACACAGTAAACACTGTTGCTCTGTCACCACCTTTAGTTCCAGAGAAAAACAAACTGCTGCAGTCAGTGTGTGAGCCTGACGCCAGCTAGAGCAGAACACACCGGGGGTTTGGAGAAAATGCATTTCATGTTGATCAGTTCATTAGATTGTATCTGCAAGTTGAAGATAAAAATAAAAAAGGTTGGACATGCTGGGTTACAAGTACACCTTCAGCTGATGAAACATCCTGTCTCCTGGTTTTGCATTCAAACGAGAAACATTTAAAAGTCAAATTCACAGCTGCAACTTGTCATCCTTTCATTTTCCATATCTTTCACTGTCTGTCTGCAGTGGAGAGTGGAAGTGGTCTCTTCTCGTCAGGTCTCCAGAGAATTCATAGCAACTAATATCCGTTCCCTTTTTGGATATGGCTCTTTTTCAAACCCAACTAAACCCACAGTTGTGAAGACCAGTTTTGAATAGGAAATCATTTAAATGATATCAAAGGCCATATGTAAATGATCTTAGATTGACATATTTATAATGTATTGATATGCCTACTGTACATACTGTATGTAAAAACCAAGTGACAACGCAAGTGTTAAAACTGTCATACCACAAATGGCCACTTGAGGCTGGCTCCAGAAAGTGAGACGGTCTCCATAGACAGAAATAAACATATTTAAAGTCTGGTATGAAAATGGCTTTGGTCTCTACAGCTAATGCTATACCCCAACTCTTTTCACAATTAGCTGGGAGTCAGGTACTGCCAAGATGGCGACGGCTGCAGCCAACGCACTGAGCTTCAAAACTCTTCTTAAGGAAACCTGTCGACAATCTCACTACCATACACAACAAAGGCATCATTATCTAAGCTTCAAAAAAGGCAAGGAAGAGGACGTAGCCACCATAACGTCACTGGTCTGTGGACTACTGTTTTGAAGTCTTGAGTCGTTATCTTTTTTTTTTTGTTTGAGCCAGGAATAATGGATGAGTGTGGATTTGAAAAGGAGCAAATTATTGTCCATTTTACTCTGAATGCCATTTTACAAAATGAACATTGTGTTGTGTTACAGAAGACTTGCAACAAGTGTTTGAGGCCATACACTCATTAGTAAACGTTTACTGAGCAAATAAATCCAAGGGGACGTAGGGACATTTTACAATCAAACTACGCAACCTGTGGTATTGCCCCCTGCTGGACATTGGTAGAACATGCAGGTTTAAGGGAGTTGCAGCATTGGCTTCACTCTAGGCTACTTTGTTTTAACACGGCCTACAAATCAATTGTTTTGTAACTTCTTCCTCTTTCTCCTCTGCAGGCGGATCAAACACAGACAGCACAGGGAGCACTAGATAACAATCATCTCCAGTTATTTTTAGTTTGAAGACAGGACCACTGACAGACATATAACTGCTGCTCCTCCTCCTCCTCCTCCATGTCCCTGTCCTTCTGTCTCCTTTACCATCCATTAACAGCAGCATTTACAAATGTTCTTAAAATAACTCCACAATGTGATAAACACGTGGAGAGAGCCGACAAGCTCTTTCAAAACGCTTGGCACGAAACTTGTTTGCGTCAAATGCATAATTAAATGAACCGAGCGACTTTCTTGGACGTTCAGTAAAGATATTCTTGCTAAAGTCTGGAGCACTGAAGAGCAAGAGGGAAGGACTTAACACAGGAAAGAGAACAAAGAGGGAGGGTTGAACGGTTTACGACATTCCTTTCCTTTTTGGGGAAAAGACAAAGTGTAGCTTCTTCGGTGTCTTGTGTCTTTGACTGATCTAGATATTTAAACCGTTCTTTCACCGTTATCCCAGTAACTTCTGGGAAAACCATTCAGTAAACCGTCGTTGATTACAATCGCATGCTGACACACACATATTTTTCCTTTTAGACCATTATCGACATGATTTATCAGCCGCTTGGGATTTCTTCCTTTGAGCTTTTGCATGTTGTTGGTCTGTACTTTGGCTCTCTGTATATCTTTCCTTCCATCAGGGACGGAAGTAGCAGACAATAGGTTAAAAGGTCAGAGCAGCTTGGATGCTTTGCGAGGCAAGTTTGAAAATAGAGTGTAGATTTACAGCAGCGGGACTACAATAGGCTGTGTGTGTGTGTGTGTGCTCCTTATGTTTGTACATGGTTGGAAAGTCAAGTCCCCGTGCAGTTAAAAGTCCACCTGTTCCCATAGTCGGTGACATAACCTGGCTCAGCGCCTGGCCACGGTCTGAGCTGTTACAATAGGCTGTGGCCCAGTTAGTTTCTTATACGTATGTAAGTCTAAGAGAACTAAGCCACACTACAGTCACATGAGAACGATAACTGCAGAACTGAAAGGTTTAAACTACACGACAGTATGTTTTCTGTTTGAAGAATTTTTCCAGGAAGTAAGTAGCATCAGCTCTTCACTTAGAGCCATCACCAGCAGAGGGGCAAAAAATCTGACTGAAATCAAAATCACAACATTTGTAAGAATGTTTCCTGGCGTCAATGTGGCAAATTTGTGCAAATTCATACATCTAAAAATAGAGTTTCAACACAGTTAGCTGTGATATACTGTTATGCTTTATTGTATCAAAAACAGAGGTGGAATAATAATCCATATAGTTGTATTTTATTTCAGTACGTCCAATTTATGATTGTTTCTGAGACAAATATATACATATATACATGGCGGACATAAGTTATTTTGCAGACTGAGAGTTTTAACATGTCATCACTTTATAAATGATGATCTAGATCTGTAGATTAAATTTCTCAACAGTATATGAAGCGGTAAGGATCGGCAAACAACTCAGACAACTACAACTTCAACCAGACTTTTAACTTTATTTGTTTGGACTTGTGACCTTGAACCGTCCCGTAGTCTGGCTGCTATAGGTCTAGGTTGTTAGGGGGTGGGCTTCCCATGATGCACCGAGCACCTATGCCTGGCTCTCAGTCTCCGCTCTAATTCATCCCAAAGGTGTTCTATCGGGTTCAGGTCAGGACTCTGTGCAGGCCAGTCAAGTTCATCCACACCAGACTCTGTCATCCACGTCTTTATGGACCTTGCTTTGTGCACTGGTGCACAGTCATGTTGGAAGAGGAAGGGGCCCGCTCCAAACTGTTCCCACAAGGTTGGGAGCATGGAATTGTCCAAAATGTTTTGGTATCCTGAAGCATTCAATGTTCCTTTCACTGGAACTAAGGGGCCAAGCCCAGCTCCTGAAAAACAACCCCATACCATAATTCCTCCTCCACCAAATTTCACAGTTGGCACAATGCAATCTGAAATGTACCGTTCTCCTGGCAACCTCCAAACCCAGACTCGTCCATCAGATTGCCAGATGGAAAAGCGTGATTCATCACTCCAGAGAACGCGTCTCCACTGCTCTAGAGGCCAGTGGCGGCGTGCTTTACACCATTGCATCCGACGCCTTGCATTGCACTTGGTGATGTGTGGCTTGGCTGCAGCTGCTCGGCCATGGAAACCCATTCCATGAAGCTCTCTGCGTACTGTACTTGGGCTAATCTGAAGGTCACATGAAGTTTGTAGCTCTGTAGCAATTGACTGTGCAGAAAGTCGGCGACCTCTTTGCACTATGCGCTTCAGCATCCGCTGACCCCTCTCCGTCACTTTACGTGGCCTACCACTTCGTGGCTGAGTTGCTGTTGTTCCCAAACGCTTCCATTTTGTTAGAATAGAGCTGACAGTTGACTGTGGAATATTTAGGAGCGAGGAAATTTCACGACTGGATTTGTTGCACAAGTGGCATCCTATGACAGTTCCACGCTGGAATTCACTGAGCTCCTGAGAGCGGCCCATTCTTTCACAAATGTCTTGTTTCACAGTCTGCATGCCTGAGTGCTTGAATTTATACACCTGGGGCCAGGCCAAGTGATAAGAACACCTGATTCTGATCATTTGAATGGGTGAGCGAATACTTTTGGTAATATAGTGTATATCCTCTCTCTCACTATCCATGCATTCATGTGCTTCTAATGTATGGCATGTCATTAACTCTCTGTAGCTCTCTGGCCTGGAGCAACCTGGTGTTCTGGTGTTAATTGTTATTTATTCCTATCTAGGTGTTGCACAATTCCCAGAGCTATGTTCATATACTATGCCACCTTCTGTCACTGGGATAGTTCTAAGCCCTGGTGCTCTTGTTTGCTCTCAGAGGATCAACTTTGTGAGCACAGGAATACTTTAAATGCAGGTTGCAACTGAAGACTGTTTTCATGATTAATGTGCAAATTAATTTAATGATTAATTACAAAATTAATTATAACATAATGTTTTGTTTAAATGTTTAAAATGACAGAAAACTTATTATTATTTTGGCCAATATATTAATCATTGATGGACTATCTGTGTCTGTATTTTCTACGAAAAATGGGTAAATGCTAAATATGTAAACAACAACAACAAAAAGCATGAATTAAATTAAGCTTATTGAGACAATTATAACTTTATATGATGAAGGGGTCCAGATTAAATGCACACATGGGGTGTTGTCGTTATGACAGAGCAGCAGGGAGAGATAACTTTATCTGTGTGCAACATCCACTGTGTGGCTGCGTGGCATTCAGGACGTGAGACATAGCTGCAGGACATTTATCCCAGATCAAGTTTCTTCCACTCAAACTTCAGCAACACCTTACAACCCAAACACTTGCCTCTCCCGCGCGATTAAAACCGTAAACTCACGATGTACTCGGCGTTTCCGTCTTACCTGGCTGCTCCCTCAGAGCCATGACTGACACGATGTAGTGCGCCATGTCAAAGTACGGAAACATGGACAAGTTCGCCAGTCCCTGGGACAGCTCCTCCAGATGCATTAACCCGAACAAATCCATCATCTTATTTCCAAAACAGTTCAGGAAGAGTGAGCTCTCAGTTCATCTCACAGGAGAGTTTAGAGAGGAGAAGAAAAAAAAAACATAAAGGCACCGGTCCAACTCAGAGCATCAGGCTTCCTCCTCCTTCTGTCAAGTATCAAACAAGCCTGTCCTGCTGTCCTGGCAGCTGTGTGTTTGAGGAAACGCTGCAGCCGAGTTGCTCTCAGCTGGCCGGTTGACACTTTAGGGGATCGCTGTTCGTCGCTGGGCAACAGACCTGTATTGTGCAGGGGCTGGTCATCATCGGCGTTGCCCCATCAACGACGCTGTCAACGTCGCATAAGAGGAATTCCTGCTCTGTGTTCCGCCATGCTAGTGATGTGGCGGGCGGAGCCAGAGCCGCTTTGTGATTGGAGGACGGAGAGCACGGCGAGCCAATCACGTGTTAGAATGTGGCTACGTGAGGTGATGGGACGGGATTTGTAAAAGC
This sequence comes from Planiliza haematocheilus, assembly GCA_005024645.1. NCBI lineage: Eukaryota > Metazoa > Chordata > Actinopteri > Mugiliformes > Mugilidae > Planiliza > Planiliza haematocheilus. The sequence continues at coordinate 5,738,601 of SRSE01001181.1, forward strand.
AAACAGAACCCTGACAGAACCGCTCACACCTGTAGTTACTTCCGCTTCTTCTTCTTCTTCTTCTTCTTCTATTGTTTCTTCTTCTTCTATTGTTTCTTATTCTTCTAGTGTTTCTTCTTCTATTGTTTCTTCTTCTTCTTCCCTATGGGAATTTGATCCCATAAATGAATAATAGTGTGGTATATTACACTGCTTTGTAAAAATTCTGAAGCAAACTGAACTATTATGAATGTTTTAATAAAATTTTCTTGGTTTTCTTTTAATAAATAGGGTGGATATATACACAGATCAGCCACAACACTGACACCACTGGTGGACAGGTGAAGTAAGTAACATTTACCATCCATCTTGTAGGAATGCAACAGTTGGACCTGGCATTCATTCATGTGGATGTTACTTAGACATGTACCACCCACCTAGTCAAGGCCAGGCACCCCCACCCGATAGCAATGACACTCCTTGATGGTAGCAGCCATACCCAACAGGATGCAGCCTGACACAGACACACAAACACAAAGGAACAACTAAAAATAAATAAATAAAACAGCACAAGGTGTTGACGTGGCCTCCAAATTAGATCCCAAACTGATAAAGTATCTGTGATCCACAGAGGGCTCAAAATCCAAATTCTAATATCAAAACTATTTAGACAATATATTTAGACAATATCTTATTATAAAACAAATTATTGAAATGGTAATCACTAATTTGTCATTTGTTGAGAGTAAACCTGTTGAGTTGACACAACAACATGTCTGGACCAGACTGGGCCAGTTGTCATGTGGAAAAGAGTTTCCGACCACCAGCTCAAAGAGAAGCACTATTCATGCCTTCACATTAACATGTGAAACGACAGCACTAGAACAAATTCAGAATGTGTGGAGAAAGACAGAGCTGGCTGACTCTTCTTGAACTTGTGACATTTTATTCTGAACGTAAGACACTGTGGCAGTTTTACAACAACAAAAATCACTTGCACAAATCGTGCATTTCAATTCAATTCGACAGAAGTTGCAAGACTGTCTTGTGCTCTTTGACCCCAAAATAAAAAATCATGAAACAGTTTGTTGATGAGTCCCAAGCTATTATAAAATGGCACATTTAGATTGTTTTTCAGTTGACACTGTTGTGTGCTAGCTGCATATGCCATCCTCCTGGCTTCGCTGTACGGGCATGACACCTGGTGGTGATAATGGCACTTTCTCTTCTTTAACGTTCAGCTACTATGGCATCACACCTAATACTAATTATTCTGTTGCAGTAGAGTCTCAGTCTGTTGTTTGAATTTTGAGAACCAACCTTTACACCTCCATACATATTGTCTTGGCAATTACAAATTACACTCACCCTGCTCTTTCTGTTTTATGAATTTATAAATGTACACAGTCATTTAATAAATCCCTACACATTCAATTGGTATAGAATATACTTCAGAACATCTCTTAATTGCACAGTATTTAAGCTGCTGATCAAACTAATTTAACATGTCATAGAAAAAAAAATAGCTCGGCATAAGGTCAGTATTCAGACATCCGATTTTAAGGCACATATAACAGGAGTTGAATCATTTATTCGGGCTGTATTTTATTGTCATTCTAAATTATCTGTACAGTATTTGAGTATTAACAGCCTTTTAAAATTTTGAGGAAAGCTGTAATACGAGGCATTAGCCAGTGGATGGCAGCAGTTGAGCGTCTATTTCCTACCTCACCACTTGTGTCTGCCCTCATAAATTATGAGAAGCGCAACCACACCTCACCAGCAACAGTCTCAAAGACTGGTCCTTTAATATTTCACGTTCTCTTATTAAAAAGATAAAGTAAGTGCTTTTCCGGGTTTCACACAGGATTCTGTCAAACTTGACAAAGTTCGCCCCATTCTGACCTTCTATCCTCCACAGGTCATTGTGTTGCTTGGTACAGCTGTGACGGAAAGGCCTGTTAGAGGCTTGATGCGATCATGACAACACCATGAACATGCACTCGATAAACACCTCGAGGGCACTGAGTTGAAAAAGAAAGTACCTAACATGTCTAGGTGATGATGTAATTACGTATTTGAAAGCCATCGTTCACTGTGAAACTCCACCCAAGACCACTCCTGTGTTTGTGTTGGTAGCCAGCACGGCTCGGAGATGTGTATCATCTTGTTGAAAGCTCTGAGTTGTACAAAATGTCGTCAGTGAAAGCTGTAGATTATTTCCAGGGCCGGCCTTTTTAGATATGGCCGAGCGACACTGAATGACAACTCCTATAAATATATTATAGGACCACAGGCCTTTCAGGTTCAAGGCTCTGTGATTGTCAGTGCTTTCAAGGCACGCATAGATATACTCCTCCTCCTTCTCCTGCCATCCGAGCATTTCTCATCAGTATTCTCCAAGTGGTGCAGGATTAAACTGTGTCCTCAGCTCTTACAGCTCAGGGACCGCCTCTCATTCCTCAGATTTCTGGGGCCCACCTCAAAGACCCAGAGCCTAAAGCTGGGGTTTTCAGAACAACTGGAATCTTTATTCAATTATGTCTGTGGCCGCCGAGCCTGTCACCAGCGGGTTACCCCCTGGTTCAAAGCCCTAATGCCTCACTGGAAGTCAGGCAGGGGTGAAGCCACATGAGATCTGTACTAGTGTTTCTATATGTACATGAGTGTTTCCTGGTGATGGAACCCCTCCCGTTACATTCCTGTCAAACAATTGAAGGTCAAGTAATGAAATGGAAAACAAGGCTTTGTAGATGTGGAAGATGTGTTAACAGCTAAAAATGAACCACAATATTCTGACGTGTGTGTGTGTGTGTGTGTTTGTGTGGAAATTTAATTTCCGGTCAACATTCTTCCACATTACAAATAATAATTTCATAAAATGTCAAATTTAATCATCAGTTTTTGTCCTTTTCCTTCATGTCTTCTGTCCATATTCTCAGAAAAGCTTCGGCCCATGCAAGTAAACAAAAAGTAAGTGAATGCAATCACATGGGATTCATCTCTCCATAAACGGACATGTTTTCTTGTAAAACATCCTGGGAGAGCTCGGAGGAGACTGTGGGTAGTTTGGGCATCCGGTGAAGATGCCTCCTAGGTGCTTCCCATTGAAGGTTCACCAGGCAACCTGGGGTAAAACTGAAACAGAATTTGCTGGAGAGATTATATATCTCATTTGGTCTGGGAAAAAGTTGCTAAGGAATACCTTGCGACAGTTGCTTTCACAACTCAACCTCAGATAGGAATGGATGGAACTTCCTCACAAAAGTCAGGAAGACTCTAATTGTGTAAAATTAGGCAGAAGTAAAGTAAATCTATATTATTTATTGAATTCTTATGTTTTCTCAGTCAGTTTTTCACTCCTCACTAGCTAGTTGATAGCTTAAGTCTTGGAGAAAACCTGTAAATACACCCAATGTAGGTGGCCCTAAACTCAAATCAGTAATCTTAAAGACGTTAAAATGCCCCATGGAACACAAGGATTTCAGAGTAGAGAGGCTACAAGTCTTGACATATGCATACTTACAGTCCATTGTTAATAAGAGACTAGTGGCTGCAGATATTTTACATTTCAGGGAGTTAGTATGCCCTCCCACAACAGAAGTCTGTGCATAAAGTAAACAGACTAGCGAACTGAGGCGTGTTGTTTTTACAGCAGAGGTGTTGGGTTGAAACAAATATTAATAGAATCTGCAATTAGACAACAAAATTTTGAAGAAGACGTCACAGCGAGAAGAAGGCGGATGTAGGTAACAAACCACACCTTGTGAAAGATGACATCAAGGCAGCATGAGTAAGACTGCAGCTGTTCTTATTAAACTTCTCTCCAGGTGTCTTCGCAAGATGAAAAAAAAAAAATACACAACTGAGAGAAAACACGGAGCATTTGAGGATCTTTTCCTGTAAACAACGTGGCTGGTCAGCATGTTGTTGTGTACTGCATGTAGCAAACTGCAGCGTGCACATCCATTAATCAAACTGAACCGCTGGGAGGATGTGTGTGTGTGTGTGTGTTCTTGTTTTTATGATGCTGTGGGTGCCAAACTCTCAAGGAATACTAATATTGTGGGGCCATGTTGTCTTGTGGGGTCATAGGGTTAGACAGATGGTTAGCTTAAGGGGATGAAAATGTACTGTATCAATGGAAGGTCCTCACATAGATTGAAACACAAGTTTGTATGTGTGTGTCAGTACTTGTGTTACGTATGTTCTGGGGACCTTTGTTACACAGTCAACAAGATTGAGTCTATTTTTGGAGACCAAATGTTCCGTAAGTCTCCAGAAGATCAATGTAAGTCAACAAATGGTCTTCTGAAGTGACATATACACGATTGAGAGTGTGTGCCAGAGAGATGGAGTCTATGTGCTCTGCAGAAAGTAATAAAAACTTGCGCAGGCAGGATTTTTATTTCCCTCTGTACAGACAGAAAAGTCAAGCAGAAGGTCATGGTCAGGGAATTATTTGAACAATGAAAGTAAATTTAAAATAATACTTTTGGTTTTTGGATGCAATTTCCTCAAGACAACAGAGCATTATTAAGGCTAAAAATATCTCGAACTTTGAGGCAAAAATTTGGCTCGCAGCGCCAGCCAAGTCTTCATATTGTCTACATTTGTTTATTCAAAAACAAGCTTCCAGCTGATCCCTGGTCCGAAGATTGCTTCGCAGCTGTGGCCCATTTCTCCTCGCATTCTTGGACTCTTGTGAATCATTCATTCAGATGGCTTTTAATTATAGTTTGAAACCATAATCTCCCTAAACTGCCGGCTTACGTTTCTGAAAACAATTATTCTTCAAAGTTGAACTGCGTTGTCAGAGGTGGATGAGGTTTTTAAGAGGAAGACTTACAGTAAACACATTAACAGCACATGGCAATGCATGGCATGCTCTGAACATGTGAACTTCTTAAATAAAGTCAATGTAATATCGATCCTATGCTCATCATGACCATCACCAAGAAAGTTGAGAGTTCCTCAATAAATGTTAATGATATTATTCTGCTACTAATGATGATAATAGTCCAGTGAGAATAAAAATGGCCCTTTTTAACCACATCATCTAAGCCTTTTGATAATCCGTTCAATGGGAAAGTGCAATAAACTTCAAATTCCACATTATTTCTGCACACGTTTGCTCAGAGTATTTGAAAGATGAATGAAGATGGAATCAATGTGGGGAGAAGGCTGGAAAAAAAAGTGAATCTGTCTTGGTTCGTCTTCTTCTACTGAATGAAGTCTCCGCTGTCAATACATTTTTGAACGCCTTCTCGTCTACGCAGCTGGCAGATTTGATGCTTCGCAGCGGGCAAAACCAATTTTTGGATATCCAAACATGCTATGCTCTTTGATGTTTTGCGGCATATTAATTAATTTCTTGTTTTGGATGACATTTAGTGTACAGTCCATGTAAACAGTTAAGTAGTCCCTTTCAAAGAATGATTTCAGTTGAGTTCAAGAACATATTGTTGGTGTAAACACTCTGACTCGTTTGTCTGTGCAGGTTCTCAGTCATCGAGGTCAAGGTATATTCAAAAAAGGTTAAAAAAAAAAGGCTTGTTGAGGTTCTGTGTCATGTGTTAGATGTCCATGAGTTGTTGTGTCACATCCCAAACGACTATTTCAGGCTTAAACAGAGAAATCATTAGAGAAATATTCCAAAAAAATTATGTCCCAAAGCAGGTTTTTCTGCTGAAGGGGTCTGATCCATGTTGAAGAAAAATACATTAATTAAATTTGTTGATTTGTTAAATTGAGTATATCAGAAGCTGCACTTCAACTAGCCACCCATATAACAATGTCACAGAGATGTGTTTACGTCTGCATCTATCTCAGACCTGGTGACTCAGACGACGTGACACGATACCTTCACACTGTAATCCCCAGCAACACGGCTCAAAGCGGAAACTAACTCCAAAATACCTTGGAATAACCACTGACATTTTGTGGTTAGCTAAATATGTCAAGCGATAGCAACATAAAACCACGCATATAGAGTTACAGCGGTTTGGAAAAACACCAGTATGGGCAGCTACAAAGGACATTTACCTGGTTGTGTTTGTTTACACCGTGTTTATGTGATACAAACATACAAGCCATTCCCGATGGGATCAGCTTTCCGGAAGAAGAAGAACAATAATAGAACAATAACAGCATCAGCTTTAATGCAGCGTGGTGACGCTTTAGTCGCTTCAAACGGCGAGTCAAACCGCTGAGGTTGCTCTCGCTCCTGTGGATCTCGTGATCAAGCCTGGTGCCGTAGACACAAAGAGGTTGGTTACACAAAGGTTCGCTTGTCTTTCTCAACGCTGTGTTTATATGAAAACAGAAGTGCTGCCTTCACAATGAGTAAGGAGGTCAAAAGAGTTTCGGGATCAGTTCCTTCAAGTAATGCAAGCCCTCCCCTCTCCCTCCTCTCTCTCTCAGTCAGATAAAACCACTGCAATTAGTTTCAATTGGACAGGCAGAAGTATTTCTTTTTAAAACTAAATAGCTTGAAACATTTCACAAAAAAACTGCACCACAGAATGACATATAATATTCTATAATTAAAGCTGTGACTAAAGGCTGGCTCTGCTGTAGCAGTTTGCCATTAGACCACGTTAACAAACACCATGTCATCTGACATAAAAGATAAATATCTTTTCAAAAATAAAAAGGTACAGTTGTCTGCATTGCTCATTTGCCTCTCATGATCCCTTGATAATTACTTTGAGGTAATTCTTACATCTTTATGCTTTGATGCTGCCTTCTGCTGTTTCTAATCTGTGTGCAATTACCTTTACAAAAGCATTGCTATGTGTTGAAAAAACAAAAAACTGTACAAACAGAAGGCCTGACTACATATTATCTATGCATGTGAGAAGATTTAGTGTAGCACAAGCAGCCCACATATATTTCTGGCACAGGGATCAGCAAAGGTAGGCCAGTACTACGGTAGGAGGACATCTTGAGGACAAATTAGATGTGGATTAACCAGAACTAATTTCTGGATAAAAAAGAACAACATATATTGTGTGGAAAGAACAACACTGACAAGTCACATGCTGCACATCCATTGTTAACCTGTTAACTGTCAGGCCAAACCAGACAGACTGTTTCTCAAAATATACATGAGAATAAAGAGATCTTTATTAGCCTGGTTTGAAATGTTTCCCTGACTGGATTCTTATCTGAATTTGTGTCCGGTAACACGACATTTGGATTTTATTGGCAGCGTGTTTCATCTGATATAGAGAAAAAAATACTTCTGCACACAACTGGAATGTCATAGAAGAAATTAGCGCAATGAGTTATGTAATCTATGCCCCTTGACAAATGCCTTAATCGCTGTTAACTGTTCGTCCTGTAAAGTTATTCCACTGTCAATATATTTTCCAACAAATGCAAACACTGCACTTCTCTGCTGTTTCTCTTGTGTTGTGGGAGCTGCAGATCTTTGCAGGGCAATAATCAACGGAGCGAAAAAAAAACCTTTCCAGGCCAGGGGAAATTCGGTCTAGCTTCCAGGCTAACCTTTAGTGACCTACACAAAGCACTATGTTATTGTTCCCAATGGATATCATGTTCTTTTTTTTAAGACTTTTCTGTCTTGTACGTCTGCTTCCACAGTCTACGCCATGGACCTTAGCTTTGGGGCACTGAAGAGAACCAGATTAGGTTGTTTTCGTGCTTCTGATCAAAGCTGCACTAATCACTAGGTTTACGTATATCAACAATGGGTCAAATGACGGTGTAACGTGGCACTCTTTATATTGCAACCCCAAACACCACACAATAAACAGACAATAAACAAGAGAGCCCACAACTAGGGAATGAAAGTAATGGAGCAGTAAACAGCTAAAGGGTCGGTAGTCAGTAGACGGTGGAGGCCGAAATGAAGGCAAAAAGAGACTGAATATTGGACTTCAATTAATCTGATGAACAGAAAGCGATACTCCAAATGAAGCTGTCTTTGCTTCCTCTTTCCTCTTTCATCACCAGGGAGAAAGGGAAACAAAGCTTCCAGAACCATCTATCCCAGCCTAAGTCTTGCTCCCTAGATTCATTCCCTTCCCTTAAACCCTCGTATCATGTCCCTTAGACTTAAACTTCCTAGCCTCCATTAAGGCATGGTTTTGTTAATGCAATGAAGACTAATGCCTTTCTGCCAGTTGTGCAGGTTTCTAATATGTCTGTACTCACAATTAACAATCAAATCAACAATTTGGTATTGCTTTAAATGTGTACTGCATGATTCAGTTGATGCATACCACAATCAAAAGGAGTTTTATCTACCTTGACAATATGTAACCGGCTGTAACCATCCTCACAGTGGCTAGTTTTAGATGTACAGATCGCTAATGGCTTTTATTTCTCACTGGACAGTGCTTTAAAATAATCAATTTATCACTTTTAACACGTGATGGTGTTTGGACCATGTTTATATAAAGGCCAGGAAGTGAGTCAGCTGCCTCAGGAACTAGATGAATTTGGGACATCGGCCGCCTCTGGGTCTGGCTGGAACGTCCTCTCACCCTTGAGACCTTTGCACAGCTACACACACACACGTATATGATCCAGACACATAAATGCAGTGAATTGTATCTGCGGCATCCTGAACCTCGACTGAGTGCGTGCTGGTGTGTATGCATCTCTGTCAGCCTGACCACACGGGGACGCAGGGAGTCGTGTGGCTGGCGTCACTCTGTGGTAAATTAGTAGTCATGTTATAAACAGATTATTTTAGTCTCTGATTACGTGCTCACCAAATGATGGCTTAGACTAAGCACCAGTGGCTCTGCCCAAGAGCACCCTTTCTGATTACACAGAGGAGGTTTTGATGATAATTATTATACTAAAGAAAGCTGCACAGAGACAGGATAAGGTATTCCTAAGAACTAAAAGATTCCTACATGCCCAGAGGGGGATTGGGGAGAAACAGAAAGGTAGCGAAGTATATTCCAGCTGTGTACAATTTTGAATACTTTATGTTTCAGATGTGATTATGTGGCCCTAAAAACATCTGTCCTCTCAACCTTTGACCAAAATGTAATTTAATTAACATTTTAAAGACTAAAAAAATCACAAAAAAGCTAAAGGAAAGAGTTAAAACTATTATTTCCTGCCTCATTATCTCAAAACTCATGGGATTTATCTCAAGATTCTTCAATCAGGACAAAACTACTTGACTCTAGATAGAGTAACAACCAGTTACCACAGTAAAAATGTTGCTTATGTGTTGATCCATCAGTATAAAGAACCTAATAACCTCTCTTCCTCTTTAACATGGTTGGAGACATTCCTCTCGCTAATGGATATTTCTACCTTACCCACTTTAAATGTTTGTTGCAGATAAAGCTTCTGTACTTTCCACAAAGCTTGCACCATGATTTTCACCTTGAAAATATGAGGAAACATTTTAAAATGTTTAAAATTAACTCTTGACAGGTGTCCTCAATGCTAAGTCACATTTTCTTAAGGTTTCCCTTTCCATTTCCTTCTCTATTTTTCTCCGGATGCAGCTGTTGTTCTCCATACAACCAGGAAGTGAGAGAGTTAAATGTTCCTGTGTGCCGCTCCACGCAGCACTAAAGACACAACGCAGTTTTTTCTGTTGGAATCCATTCCCCGATACATAAAACTAAAGAAAACATTCCCGCAGGCGTCACATTCGGAGGGAAAAGGGCGGAGGGTGAACTACATCCTCTCCGCGAATCTTACCCAGCCGCCTCCCTCTCATAAATGCATGCCCTTCGTCACCAAATCAAACCATGTCATTTCATGAAAACCAAATGAGGGTGTTGCCTTTTTCTCTGGGTGAAGCCACGTCACGTTGCTGGTAAGAGCAATGGCTGTGGAAATACCATAACAGAAACTGAGTCACTCGTTAGATCACCCTTATCTCAGGATGGCCATTTTTTATTTTTTTATTTTTATTTTTTATTATTACTTACTTATTTTTGGTGTATTCTTTGGACATTTGTTGGTAGAAGAGGAGAGGTACAAGGGGACTTGACACTTCTGAGTTAATTAATTGAACTGTATGTGATGTACTTTCCCCTTTATGTTCAGAGACTAAATCCAGCACGGGGAAGGGGAGGGGAGGGAATAAGCCAGAGGGGTAGGGGTGGCATGGGTGGGATAAGGGTGGGAAAATAGCCCACACTCATTTTGTATATGATGTATGGTGGTATATGTACGATGTACGGTGGTATATATATATATGATTTAAGGTGGTGTATGTACATATGTCAATTAAGTAACTGTGAATTTGATTAATGTGGGCATATTGTAAAACGGGCGGGGGGGAAGAAAAAAAAGAAAAAAAAAAAAAAAAATAATAATAAAAACTTGATCACAAAAAAAAAAGAAACTGAGTCACTCGGTGGAAAGAGAAGTGATGACTACAGAAATAAATAATTGCTTCACCAAAACGTGACGTGTCCTCCTGTATGTGTATGTCTGTGTGGACTGTGGTCATTGCTGATACCAAAATACCCAAATAAGAGCAAGATGGGAACCCCCTCTGATGCCCCAAGTTGGGCCATCACTGAATATATTGGCCCCAGTTGGCGCTGCTGGCACTAGCTGGATCACTGTCGGCAGACCGAGAATACCGAATCGATGGAGGAGTCCGTCAGTGAGAGCGATCGCACTGATTAGCCGTCCAGTTTAACAAATCAGTGTATCAGAAACATCTGAATATTCCAGCAGTTATCAAAAACCCTGCAGCGATGGAACCAAAGAGCGACATGACAGTTTTCAAACGTGAACACAAACTACCGCCCCCTGCTGGTGTAGAGAGTCATTCCTTCTCGTGCAAAAATGCAGGTCCCAGGTGGCTGCTGGTTGCAAGTGCAGCGCTTTGGCTGTGGCAGGTGAGGCAACATCACGGTCGGCCTTTGTCGCTGCTAGCTGCTTTGATGTCAGTTCAGTTTGTCTGGGTCTTTAGAAAGATTAGACCTCTCGCGTTGACCTCTAACTCATTCACCGTCAGCCAGAGAAGACGTCGCTCCGCAGGAATGTAGGTCATGTTGTTCCCAAGAGAGAACCTAAAAAACTTACCCAGAGTATCGCGCAGTTTCCATACTATGGTAGGACTGCATTTTTTCACAAGTAGTGCAACTCAAGTTTAAGCACAGACAGAGAGTCTGCCCACATTGAGCTAGTTAAAGTCAAGAACGGCCCTGACTTGGTGGGAGATTTCCCAAACCGAATGATAACAGGAGTCTGGAGTTCCATTGTCCAAAGGGTAAACTGAGCTCTGGGGAGAATAATGAAGTAGCCTGCCAGATGAGGGTCAGAGGTTTTCACTTTCTTTCAATATTTAAAGCATCAAAATGTGGCTGGTATTTATGAGATGAGACTTAAATTAACTTTTCCATTCCATTTTTTTTGACAATTTAAGGAAACTATTTAATAAAATGAGCTGTAAAATGTGTATATGACACCAAGCACAGATTAATCCAGTAGTCTAACAGAGTTTCTTTGTTGTGCTAGGCCCTCTTCTTAACAGTTGCTGCACAGTTTTATTATTTGCCAAGAGGAACAAATGCAAAGAGTGAGAAGCTAGTATGGACGCATGTTGTTTTCACACGAGAGAAAGAGAGGAGTCTCAAATTTAACTTTCATTCTTTTGCAGCTAACTCGCAACAAAATGGGTTAAACGTTTGTTAATACACAGGATTAGATGATACAATCCTTTGTGCCAAATTCCCAGGCAAAACACATTTAGAGGCCCTGTTCAGCTAAGCATCCCTAGCAAACCTACGGTCATGTAATATGACGATTAACCTACCATCTACCTGAACTAAGTAAGTGCTGCTGGCTTGTAGGCCCACAGAGCAGCAGAAGATATTTCAAACCCCTTTGCAGCTAACTCGCAGAAACAAAATGGGTTAAAACATAAATGGAATTAAAAGCATCAAGCACTGTGGTGCAAATGGAAAGTTTACTCTGTGCAGCGTGTGCAGACAAGCAAGTTAATGCTTCAACAAAGAAATGCACTTTAGACAGAACGTTCTTCTCAGCTGAAATAATCTCTTCTCTTTTTTCTCTCTCATTGCCCGTTTTCATTCAGGCCAGGGAACGGCCCCGCTGGGTGTCAGACTGCAAATCAGTTAAAACCCACTTAGACTGACAAAGTTTGCTTTTAACAGGTGAGAAAAGGGAAGTACAGTGTTTGTGCCTCAGCTTGATTAAGGCTCCACGTTGGGAAAACTAGCAATGTTCTGCACTTTGTGAAAAGATGCAGATGCTCCTTCCTAACCGAACCACTCGAATGCTTGTTGTCAGTAGCGCTCTGAATTAATTACGTCTGCTCGGTCTTGAGTGACACAAGCGCTTTCAAGTTGAAACTGTGATTGCGCTACGACACTAATGAACACGTTCCATTATTCCTTGAATGTAACATTGCCATTATGTAATCAGCGGCACGTCAAGTCATGCCTTTTTAAAGCAACTTAATTCCCTGCTTTTGCATTCACGCCAATTTCCCGTGCTGCTTCAGACAGACATTTAGATTAATCAGGCCTGACTTGAGCGGCTGTCGTGCTGAGGAGGAATGCTCCTCTTGACTCTCTCCGTGTTTGAGGATAATTGGGACTGATTACCGCCTCTTACTGTGTGTACTCGCTGCTCACTGATGAGGAAATGCTTAAACACAAAGATGCTCACAAACACGCTTTGCAAATTCGGCAAGCAGATGAAGGCTTATGCCTGCAGACACACACAGAGCTTCCCTCTTTATCTGCAGCAGTACATACCTGTAGAGGGGGGAGCTTGTTTATTTGAGCTGTTGTGTCTCTTAAAGACATTCCAGAGGGTGTTTTCCCACGCCGAGGGTGGTGCCGGTAGTCAGGGTAGAGGTGGATGGATTTGAGGCCGCGGACCTTTTGGACTTTGAGCTGATAGCTGGTGCAGAAACTGACAAAAAAAATTCCTCGTGTGTCCACCGGAATTCATAACACGCATTCCTCCGAGACATGTCCAGACATGTCAGAAAAGAAAAGACCACTTTTCTTTCTCACAGTTCTGGTTGTTTGGTAAACGGGATGTGGGTTTTACGCATGCATGTACTTGTGGCTACTCGGATGAGGGGATTTAAATACTTCAGGATTGTTGTTGTTTTTTTCCCCTTTTGTGTCTCAAATTAACACGCTGCTGCAAGACGGAAATGTTAAATTCGGTGCTTAGGTTTACAGAAACAGCAGCAACAGAGAGGCTTTTTTCTGTTTTTTTAAGTGTAATCCAGCAATCATTAGAGACACAGTTGAAAGAAGAAAAAAAACAAGAACGGAGTTGCCCCAAACTGTGTGGCTCCAAAATAGATCTTATCAATGTGGCTCTTGTTGCCAGACGAGAAGTGACGAAAGACAACGGTTCGCTCTGTCTATTTATGCATAGACACACTAGGGCATAACACACACACAAGCACCGTTCACTATTATATCCCCCTGCAGCATCCCTAAAGCTCCCACTGTCAACGTACATCAGCAGCTTTTTAAGTGAAACCAGACCCCCCCCACCCGGACATCAGAGGGCCAAAGCAGAAGGACCCCTCCCTTTCATTCTCACCACCAGCTGCCAGAGAGGGGCAGCTCCGTGCCCCGAGTAGCTGATTTATACCCTGCAGGTGTCTGGCATGTTCATGCGCATGCATGCATAAGCCCATGCACGTGTAACGTCAGAGCAAATCGGCCCCTCAGTGTATTTTACCATTTAGTTAAGGTCATGAAGTGGAACACTGAGATGAATGCTTCACACTTCGAGTCCACGCCATTAATCTGCACTGTAAATCTCTGTCTCCGAGAACTTCCCCTCTGTTGTGCAGTCGGTTTGTGATTGCTGCATCTCCATAACAGGCACGTGATTCATTACCTTGCTCTGTTTCAGTTTATAGTTTGGTATTCTCTCATAAAAACTTAAATAACATGCATGTAAAACTCATGTCCACGCAGACAGTTTGATTCACTATACAAGTATATTAATGCAAACATACTTTCTACAGAGTATTTGTACCAGTTACCGCAATTATATTAGATACCACATGTGGCCAAAATAACCTAAACTAAAAAAAGATTTTGCCTTGTGCGTGCAGTCAAAACAAAATTGCTGCATACCGTCTCCAGTTCCTGTCTGTTGAAAACGTAGAGACGTCGAGGCCGTACCTGCTTGCCTGCATCTCTGTGAATTTCCCAGGATATGCAGATTGTTTGCTGTGGGTCTGTTGACACATGCCAGGGCAGATAAATGCACGTAGAAATGTAAACAAATCCTCTATGTATTTTTTTTACCTGGCATTTACAAGATTATCATCAAGTTTAGAAGCTATGCAATCAGTTTTACTTTTGTAAATCTAGGAAGGATTTTACAGATTGCATTATCTTTATTTTTATTTTCCAATCCACCTGTTTGTGCTTTCCTTGTCTTTCTCTGTCTTCTCTCCTGATTAAACCAGACTCTCCTTCCCTCAAACACCACCTCAGAGTGCTTCTCTTGTTCCATGTTCCCAGACTGATAGACCTGATAAAGGACGCACTATTAGAAAAGGTCCTAAGGAAAAGGAGGAGATGATAAGAAAGAAAGAAAGAGGGTGGGCAGTGGGGTTGTTGAGGGGGGTCAGGTCATTGCAGACTGCTGAATCAGCTCTTCAAAACACCCATCACACGATCTATTCCAGAGTTTCCCCAGGGAGCAGTTACGTTCTCATGGCTACACTCTCTATATAACGGGAACATTCATAGGACAGACAGCACTTAGTGACAGGGATCACATTACTGGGAAGGCTCCACATAGCAGCTCATATAGCCAACAATGAGTCGAAGCAGAAAAAAAAAGTCAAAGCCCGTGTGGTTTTAAACAGGACGGTGATGAAGGCTCGGTCCTTAGTTGGGTCACCGTGTGGTCTTATTTCCACACGTCCCAGAGGAAACGCGTGAAGTCCACTTAAATGTAACGTCTTTACACATCTGTCAAAACAATACAGTTTGTCCTCGGCTCTGTCTTCCTCATGTGGCCCCCACATTCAGCCCACACGGTGCATCTCAACATCCGAACAATGGAGAGAAACCCGAGTAGGTCAAGGCTGTCGCAGATATCACTTAAAAGCCAGCTGAGCTGACCAAACGGCTCCGCGAAACGCTTCTTAATTGGCCGACAGGAAGGAAGCAGATGAATACCAGGAAGTAAGGTTCACTGCAAAAGATCCGACGGCCGCCGTGGCCTCGCTCGCTTGTGGCATGAAAATTTCCTGAGTCTGCCCAAGTCTGGCTGCTGTTGCCTAGCAACGCTGATTATCTTTAATCACTGAGAGACGTTTATCTGCTCGTGACTGGAAAGGGTGACCTGCCCTTCAGTGAGGTCACAAAGATACGTGTGGAGCCATGATATCCTGCGGCGCATCTGAGCATCGTCAATTAGCCGCCCTGCTCTATCAGCCATAATCTGTTATGTGGGTTAGTAATATGGAGAAAACCCGCCGTGGTGTAATTTATAATATGTCGTATGGAAATTCAATTGTGAGGCCGTTCACATTTAAATAATCATGAGTGGCAGGAATAAAATACCTGACGAATCAAGGTAATTTATCACGCGGATGCACACGTTTAAAAAGTATTTTACCACAAAGCAGCCATTGATTTCCAATTACCTGATCGGTCTGAGCTTCTTTAATAAACCGTCACCGGCAGATTGCATTAGCGGCTAATTAAAGCTACCGTTAGCGGCATGAGTTGGTTGATAATGCTAACATTTCTATGTTTACACCTGTAAAAGGAGTCTTAAATGATGACTTGGTGGCTACAAAGCAGGCATTGCTTCTACCGCACAGTTTTTTTTCCTCATTAATTTCAGAATAAAAGTAGCTAAAGAAGTACTCAGACCATTTAAATTGGTAAAAAATAGCTAAGCAACAGTTTTAAAATACTTCACTGAAAGTAAATCAAATCAAAAATCAAATAAGTACCCTTATCAGCTTATTACACATCAAAATGGGCTCTGTCAGTGTTTTATATTTACTATTGGATTGCTGTAACTGATGCAGGATTTCCAGTTCATTGTATTTTATTCATCATATCATTTTTGAGGTCCTAATCTGCTATAATACAATATGTGCTTCTGAGATATAGAAGTAGAAACTGTCATAAAGTTTAAACACTTTAATAAATCACAACTACCTTGGAACTGAGCAGAAGTACAGTGGTTTCCTGAATAAATTTACATTTCAATCTCACAATCAGCACTCCATCTCTGTTTTCTTTCTTTCTCACTCTCCTTTTATCTCCGTGCTTCCTATCTCCCGGTCGATCTGCTTTCTCTTTCTCTGCCTCTCGTTGCATGTGTCCATCTCACCTTTCTTCCTCGGACCGTGCTGGTGTGGAAACAGCAGGTAAAGACTTTTCTTTCAAGGCTCCCTGGCACTTCAAGGGGTGGAGAAAAACCAAGCAGCCACACTGAACCTTACAGATACTATAAATAATTTATTATGGGTCTCAGGCGTGTTCCTTTTAAATTCATCTTGCATGGGGTATCGCCTTCTCTTGTACATCTAAAAGCGTGTAAAAGTGGAGGAACAAAGGAAATGAAAGGAGGGAAAGAAGACGCAGGAGGAGAGTATGAAAGATATACCAAATGTTGAGTCAAAGCCCGGCGTAAGCCCACTTCTTTCATCAGCTACAACATCTACGATTATCCTTTAAAAGCATTGTTGATTCTCTAACACCGCCTGAGAGCTGGTGGACAACTTAAGCCAGCTGGATTTACCGTGTTGGGGGCGTTAAAAGACAGATCAACACTCTGGGACATATATAAACATTTTGTGCCACAGGACAGAAAGAGACAGCTAACAAAACCGCGGCAGATATTAATCAACCTACTGATAGGGCGAGACAGGTGTCAGGATGTATGTATGCGTGTCCATGACAGCTGTGGTTGTCATACTAGTTTGACGCAGGCCTTCCCAGGTGTTGCCTCCTGGGCTTCACAGTGGGTGCTGCATTTTCCCGTGTGTGCGTTGCGACTGTCTGAGGCTTTCATGAGCGTGAATGAGTTTTTTACTCGGGTTTCAATGCCGGTGTAACGCTCAAGTGTACGTGTCATGTCACGCCTTTGTTAAATCGATCGTTGGCAGTAAATCTCATGCCTTGCCTCAAAGCAGTTGGCATGGAGAGACACAAAGAGAATTTTCTTTAAGCTGACTCAGCTCTCATGCTTGTGTTCTTCCCGTGCCAAAGCCCAGTCAACGCCTAGATTAAACAAAGGAAAAAGATACCTTTTACCCATTGTGTACTTGTTCCTGGCTCCATTGTGAGACAAGCACTGCTATTGAGATACTTTAAACTTGATTGTTTAATGATAATTTAACGTCGTATTGAAATATAAATAAAGTTTATACTGAGCTGCTCCCTTTTCATGTTGTGCCTCTAAAACATCGCCTGCATCATTTGGGTTTTCTGACACTTAGCAGATAATAGCAGCTATTCATTCATTTTATGTAACCACTTATTCCTGTGAATGGTCACGGGGGTGCTGGGGCCTATCTCAGCTGTCATTGGGTGAGACGCGGGGTACACCTTGGACAGGTCGCCAGTATATCTCAGGGCTAACACGGAGACAGACAACCATTCGCACTTACGTGTTCACCTACGGTCAATTTAGAATCACCGAGCATGTCTTTGAACAGTGAGAGGAAGCCGGAGTTCCCGGAGAGAACCCATGCAGACACAGGGAGAACATGCAAACTCCACACAGAAAGCCCCAGTCGGCCCATAGATTCGGATACCCGGAAAACTTCTTTCTGTGAGGCATCAGTGCTAACCACCACGCCACTGTGCCGCCACTGCAGCTAATCAGTGGAAATTAATTCATGCTTGAGTTTATATTGATGGATTTGATAACATGCAGATGTGTAGCTGGCTCCACACCATAATTAATGCACCCGCTTCTAAATGTGGTCAAAGGTTCGATCTCTCAAATGCGATCTCAATGTTGTTGCTGTTGTTGTTCACACTAGGAGCTGAACGGCTTCAGATGTTTTAGTCGACCAATATGCGGTGAAAGCCAAGTCGACGTCGAAATCTATATTCTTGAATACATATTGTAGAGTCTCACACAAAAGAAGCTACGCAGGTTTTACTGCAAGATAATGAAAACGCGAGCTACTGTCAACGCCACAAACACCGTCAGCCTGACACGTCTAATATGCGGCTCTCGCTCTACAACCACAGCAACAGTGTCAATTTATAGAACCGAACATGCATATATCAATACTATGTTTAGCCTGTATAAAATGGCACTGTCAATAGCATTTAATAGCAGGCGTCTTCACAGGGTGTCGTAAGCTAGCATAATGTAGCCGGGATAAAAAGCGGTATATCTCTGTGTATATCAGCTAAAGGTCTAATAACTTTTTACCAACAAATTGTTGATGTGCAGCCTCCTTCTCTCTGTTACCACAGGACGTTTAGTGAAGTTGTTAACTGACTACCACTGAGAGGACTGTTGGGACTGTTCCTCTGCTAGCATTAGCGGATGCCTTTTCAGATGAGCGTGCATTGCAGTAGTGCTTTTGTTGTATTTCAGGACTGCCTAACATATTCTGCATGTCACGGTAGAATGGGCTTCATCTTTAGTGAAGGATTTCCACACACTTCATGAACAGCTGCTATTTTGCTGCAGTCACCCACAGGAGTCCTCGCCTGCCTTCTTGGAGGCGACTTACAGTATAAACAGCCCATGAGTAAATTTGAACACCAGTGAGTCAGTCATTATGTGTGTGGCTTATTTTAGTCACAGCCAGCTCACAAAGATAAAAAAAAGATTATGTGTTATCGCTTTCTGGCCTTGTTGGTGAGTATGCCATTCATCTACATCATTGTCATCGTCATCCATTCTGGTAAAGGGTTGATCATGACCAAGCTTGAACAATGAGAGAAGTGTGTGAAGAAGTAGCCGTCACCAGCTGCACGCAGGAAGCAGGTTGCTAACGGATCTTGTTCCACTTCCCCTTGCCAGCTCAAGAGCAGGAAGTCCGACCGATAAGCAAGAGTGACTGCAGACAACGTTGAACTGTGAAATACAGCAGCGAGGAGCACCACAAGCTGGAACACTTTCACAGAACTGCGCTTGCTGCACGACTGGCCTGGGACTGTGAGCTCAATTATGAAACCTGATTCATGACCAGATAAACGCTTGCACTGTTTTCTTTTGTGTCCTAAATGAGCGTATTGTTTCAGTGTCTGCAGAAAAAAAGGACACTCTGCAGATTTCCCCCGCTATGAATTTATCACATTTCCCACAAAATGTTTCTCATCAAAAAAAAAAAAAAAAAAATGGCTTGAAGGAAACAAAGGAGCGTATTCTGTTCTCGCAATTGGAAACGGCAGAACTGCAACACGGCGGTGTGGAAATAATACAAACACTGGCACACAATGGGATACTTTCAGGAAAAATCAAAAGCTCAGGAAGCTCTGCTCTGCTGGAAAACTTTTGTGGCCCAGTGTAATTTCGAAGTGTGCAAGTGGGAAAAGAAACTGAGTAAGCTGCTGTGATCACATTCAGCAGGCTGGCAATTTAATTTTTTTTGTATTTGTCTTCACACATTAAAGGATGTCCTGCTGGTAGCTTCCTTAAGCAAAGGAGATGAAAGGTCAGCATGCGATGTTAATTTTTAAGCAGCGGGGATGGGAAGTTGGTATTGTGTGTGTGTGTTCTTGAGCAGTTCTGGGGGGGAAGCTTGAACGAGGTCATAAGTAAGCGACTGTCAGCTAAGCCTACTTCTGTATAACAGTTGTCCATTAGTATTAAGTGTACAGCCTTGGTGTTCTTCAAACACCATGCAGCAAAATATTTTACTGAATTTGCAGAAACTTTCCATCCTTATTAAGAAAAGACACTGGGGGTTGTAGCAAGAGTGAGTTTTGTGGATGCTGAGTCAAATATAATAAGATTAAACTGCATATCTAATCATACAGTTATAGCATGTCTGGCTTAATACCTAGCCCAATGAGCAGATAACAACAACAACAACAACAACAACAACAACAACAACAACGTTAATGAGCCTTATGTTTCTAGGTAGATCTAGGGGATTTTAGGATTGGACACAACACAAGTAAGTTGAGTCAAGATGGAAGGAAAACTTAACAAAAGCTAACTGAGAAGTCTTAACACAACCAGTTAAGAAGGATTGCACCATGTGGTTGTGCCAAATAAATACATGAAAGAAACGCTAACAAACTTATACAATTACACAAAAGGAGGTGCAGTCAAAAATACAAGGGTGGCAACACCAATAATCCTAGTGAGTTTAACAGAAAGCATCTAACAATACTTCACAAGGCAAGAAAAACAGTAATCAAAGCATGCAGAGAGTACAAAAGAAGAGCAGAAGGAGAGAAGTCTCCAGGTGGGTCCCTTTTCATGTAGGCCCTGGCCCGTGATTGGACGACGTGAGGTTGGACCAACCAACCAGATAGTCACCACCAGACCCCACAGGTGGAAATCAATTTCACAATCAAGACTTACAAAGCAAGCAGGAGGAAAGGAAGAAAGAGAGAGAGAGAGATAGAAATATGTTGCCACCAGTGTGAGTGGCACATATTAGTGACTAGATCATTCACTTTGCAGTTCTGTCTGGCTCCATATTGGATTTTGAGGGTTTAAACCAAGTGGCAAACTTCAGAGGCTGAAAAATGTGACGTACAGAAAACTGCAGTTCCCCAGTTGGCCACTTGAGGCAGACTCCAAAAGTGACTCAATCCCCATAGACCTTCATGATAAAATGCCCAACTTTACAACAGAAATAAACATGTTTGCAGCCTCTCTGCGCATTTTCTGTAGCCAATTACTCGTTCATGAAATAAACTGGACAGAGTTTAATATTAAAGTCTGCTTTAAGTGACAGGCCCCACAGATTTTCTGCATAGGCGTCTAGGCGTCACCCACCCACCTTGGCTCATTTTTGGATTAGCTGGGAGCTAGGTGGAGTCAGACAAGGCTAAGAGCCACTGCAGTGAACTTCAAAAA
The DNA here is from genome assembly GCA_005024645.1 of Planiliza haematocheilus. Classification (NCBI taxonomy): domain Eukaryota; kingdom Metazoa; phylum Chordata; class Actinopteri; order Mugiliformes; family Mugilidae; genus Planiliza; species Planiliza haematocheilus. The sequence continues at coordinate 5,759,583 of SRSE01001181.1, forward strand.
ATTCCTTTTAGGGAATCTGTGACCTCAATAGTAGCAAGCCCAGCCAAAATCACCCAGGAAGGCACGTAACACAACGCTCTAAGAGGCTATTTACAGAAATCTGCTTTTAAAGATGCACCTTTTGTCTGCATCTGTCTGAAATCAGGTCCTCACTTGGTCAAATATAACAAAATGTGTTAATTAGTATGTGAGTTTGTGAGTATAAATGAATTTCCAGTGCATATTTGGGTCAAGAACGTGACTCATACGTCTCTCTGCATCCTGCTTTCTGCACTGTGTAATGATCCAATGTCCATCCTTTCCTCCAAAAACTCTCTCCAGCTCCCTCTCTCTCTCACACACACACACACACACACACACATCTCCCTCAATACTGCAAACAGAGCATAGCCAATTAAGCGAGTTGACCAGCAACGCTTGGGGTTACTGGAAGCACACAAAAGGCTTTTGTATGGCGGCCCCAAACTGACACGCACTGGTTGAATGTATGGGAAAAGATTAACCGTGCATACATTACTCTGTGGCCTGCAGCCATCGTGGGCCGTGGTGATTCATTCACACACACGCTGCACCTCATTTCTCCATCTCCACAACGCCCTGCCATAAAGTCTCTGGGATCAATTAATTTTAGAAGCGGAGCATGTGAAATGATTCGTCTCACTGGACAATGAGCAAATATATATAAAAAATATTAATGTTTTTGTAATTCAAAGACAGAAAACAACTACAAACTTTTAAACAACGTCGTAGAGAAAGCAGTGGTGTTTTTGAAATGAGGAGAACGCAAACTGTGACAGAGACGGGAAATTAAGTAGCGTGGACGGAGACACCACAGACAAAAACCGACCCGTCGCACAGCAAAGGGGGAAACAAAAACATTGTTCGTCAGAAAAGAATCATTATTAAATGGGACAAAGAAGAGGAAAAGAAAAGGAAAACACTCAGAAAGGAGAGGCAGGATGGAGGAGTGGGCATGTCTTGGCACATCCCGACAGACAATAGTTGAAGGATACAGTGTGATAATAATTCATTGTGTTGTGTACAGCTGGTAACGAAACCCACAAAAGACTAGCGCAACGCTTTTTTGTGGGAAATCTAGTATGTAAAGTACGTCATTTGTGATTTCAGTAGAGCTATTGTCATAATAATAGTACATTTTGACAGATTATTTCATACTTTATATTTTATTTTGCATACAACCCATCCTGTTTCCCTGCTGACCTTTCATATTTATTGCAAATATTCATATCGCCCACATAAGAACGCATGCAAACAGATAAAACACGTGGAAAATTAAGAAAACCTCTTAAACAAATTGACTCAGAAATTATGCAAGTGTCCCTGTGGAAGTGGGAAAGTTGCAGTGAGCAGAGCTCTCAATGCCACAGGACAAATACCTCCCAGCTCATAAAATGCATACATGTATCCAAGCACTGCTGCACTCGCAAACAAATACTGACACGCATACAAATGAAGACAGTTGTTTTGATACGTACACACACACACACTCACCCTTACACCAATATCATGCTCCAGTCTGCGCAGGGCTGTATGAAATTTAATAATTCATCAGCTGGCAGAGGCGCTTTTCTCCATCTTTTCACATACACAAACACAGTATACGCCGTGGTGCTTTATCTTAATACATTTCCCAAGGTCAAACCTGCTGAACTATTTGATAAGGACATCAGGAGATTTAAAAATCCACAGTCTGAATTGCGTAAGGGCTGCATGATGCTAGCTGACCTTATAAGCACAATAGAGAATTATCATTTTCATATTAAAATGAGTTTTAATTGACTCAATACCGCCTGAAGAGAATGTTACCCATATAACTTGTATAGCATACACAGATCAGGCCTTTGGGTCCTATGGGTTGAGGGGATGAGCCTCTGTGGATCATCCCACAGATACTTGATCAGTTTGGGATCTTTGGCAATTTGTTCTGGGGCTGCATCCTGCTGGGGGAGACTGCTTCCATCAAGGAGTGTCATTGCTCCGGGGTGGGGGGTGCCTGGTCTGGTCTAGGTGGGTGCTACATGTCTAAGTAACAGCCACACGAATGAATGCCAGGTCAAAAAGTTTCCCAGCAGAACATTGCATTGTCACAAGATGGTCATAATGTTATGCCTGGTCAGTGTACATAACATAATAGGTTAGCTGCATCCCACAACTTCCACTTTCTGTGCAAAGATAAGCATTATGTAACAACCAACAGAGTGGTATCAATCTTCTCAACTGACTCTCAGAAAAGCAAATAAGCAATTTTTTCTAAAACTATTGCTTCAAACAATCACATGATAAGGTACTGCACTCATGGTAGTGGGGGGAAAACAGGACCTGACTATCCAGGGCCTGAGTAAAGGGCCCATGAAACTTTTTTGTTTGCTTGCACACTGACATGGATAGGTAAGAGTGTACAGGGCCCAAAATTTGAAGCTACGCCCCTGACTGTACTGTAGGTAGAATAAAAACTGGCAGATATAAATTTTTAAGATACATTGGCTTAAGAAAAACACCAGAAACATCAGTAACTTCTTTTAGCTCACTTGTTTAGCATGCTGTATTTACATGTGTATTGCACTCCATAAAATAATCATGTGATCAAGAGTAAAGAGTCATGCAAACTCAAACATCAAACAGCATTTTTAATATTTCAAAGCTTGGGTCTCTGCGTAACGTTTTCTCCTTCACTGCACCAGGAATGTGACTTAAAAGTTCAAGAGTACAAGGGAGATGTGTTCATATCCTCTCTTTGATTTATGTGACATTTTCAGGGAGATGTTCCCAGTCCGGTGAATGCCACCCGATTGTTTCTCTCTCTTCAGTGGAGAGTAAAGGAAAAAGGGTTGTAACCTTGAGGATTGCTGGATGTGCCTCTTCTTTTGATGCTTACAGCGTCAGCTTGGAATGTCGATCTAATCATCACCGCTGGGAGAAGCTGTTCAGGACAAGGTAGTCATTAGACTATCCCTCACTGGAGATAGTTTCCATAATGAGTGTGCAGCAGGTGTTTAGCTTCTCTCCTGAGTCGAGAGCTTACATAAGAGGGATTTTGTACCTCTGGACGGTTTGGACAAATTAAGGTTAAGGTGTGGCTGAATATTTGGTCTTTTCCTTTTAATATATTACTCATTAGTAAAGTGCTCCAAAGAGGCTCAAAGGCTTTTCACATGATATTTATTTGAGCGTGCTAATCCCCTGTGTCTGTCAGTAAATGTTACACGCCACAGATGGTTCTCTTCTACACCTGTATGTTGCTTGAATGAGGATTATATATATTATATGAGGACTCCTTTCAGCAGCCCAGTTGTGTTTCTTTTCTTCTCTATTGTTCAGAGTGACATCCATGATCTCTATGGTGGATGCATATGCTTAATGGATGAATTGCCATGAACTTGTGCCAATGGTGGTCACAGAGGCTACGAAGTTTCTTTCTTTCTTTTTTTATATATATATTAATTCCTGACTCTGTTTGCAAAGATTTCTTGAAAATCATTTTACGAGGATCTTGTTTTCCTTTAATTTCCAGTTTCAACTATTGCTTGTTAGTAGGGGCCTTTGGGTCTTATGAGTTGAGGGGAGGTGCCTCTGTGGATCAGGCTTCTTCCAGGGCATCCCACAAATACTTGATCTGTTTGGGATCTAGTGAATTTGGAGGCCAGGTCAACAACTTGTGGTGTTCATTTGTGTTTTTTTGAGTTGGTCCTAAACTGTTTTTGTGTGTGTCAGGCTGCATCAAGGAGTGTCATTGCTATGGGATGGGGGTGCCTGGTCTGGTCTAGGTGGGTGGTACATGTCCAAACGTTTCCCTACTTTACAATGAATTGTTACAAGATGGCCAGTGTTATTTACCGCTCCTCTCGGTGGTCATAATGTTATGCTTGATTGATGTTTCAATCAAGTTTCAAAGTCAGATTTTTAACAGAAAGTTCACTCTGACTGAAATGCTGAATATTAAAGACACCAAATAAAACAATCTGGATGGAGGCGACTAACGTCTATTTAGAAGGTCACGGCCGGCTACTAAATAAAGTGCAGCCTTGCTTTGCATTTCCTCCTCCTTGTTAAAACGATTTAAAGAGAGAGTTTCCTTCCCTGTCCCAAATGGCACAGTCAGTCTCTTTGTTTTTTTCGGACCATCTGCTATTGCTGGAGGCCAGTGTAATTGCACAGAGCCCACTTTCTGATTCAGCATTTCCGACGTGTTAGAAAAGCAATCGCAATCGTCCCACGGCGGTCGGGTTTATTGCTCCACTCGCTCCGTCTCATTTCAGATAACAGCGTTGGGTTATACTCTGAGGCCAAATCAGGCAGAAGTTTTTCTGCATCTTGCTGAATCACTGCGTCTGCGGGGGGACATCCTCGCTGCTGAGGTTTGCACAATAGGAAGGTCTTGTCTATTGTCTCATCACTCTTTTTTCGTTTTCTCTTCAACTTCTTCCTCCGCTACTTCCCTCCTGCCTGCCTCCCCATTCTGCTCCTTTGTTTGTTCATTACAGTTGTACCCTATGGACGCACACTTGCATTCATTTTGCACTTAAACTTGCCAAATTAAATTATGGAGAAACCATAAACGCGCCTCAGTTTGTGAGTTTAATTCCATTAAATAGCTGTTAGAAGTGCATTCCATCATCTCTGAGAGGTTTATTGGTCTGGTACAGTGGGCTTATTTTATTGATTGTGTCTGGTGCATTAGAGCACATTCAGGGACTGACCCATTTATCTATTTTAACTCCGAACCAAAAAATGATTGCAAGGGTTTCTGTTTATACCTCTTGTCTACGTAAGAACAGCCATAGCCAATGTTCATGCTGACACTGGAGCCACTTACATAACCCTGTATTCCAGGAATTATCACAGAATTACAATGCCCACCAATAACCACCTCATTTGAAAAGACTCACCTGACCTGTCGCAGTCCGACTGGTGTAACCCGTTGATGATTCACTGATTAGTGAAACATTAACTCCTTATAAACGTGTTTGCGAGATGCAATAATTTCTGTTTAGGTGCAATAAATACATAAATACATTCCTTCTGTGCGTGTTTGCCCTACACGAGGTGACAGAAACAATAAGTGTTTGAAATGGTCATCTGTTTAATGAATTCCGCGTTGTCAGTGTGCCAATACGTCTGTGATATTTTGAACATTTGCTCCACCAGTGGCATTAGTGATGAGTCATATATGAACGAGCCGACCCGAAAAGAGACATTACTTTGTAGAGAACGAGAAGAGCTGATTCCTGTTGGGAAGATTCACGAAAAATGTTCAACAACAGTAAATGTATTGAAAAATATGCATAAAAATAAGGCTTTTATGAAAGATTACCAACACACAAACCATTTATATCTGCTAAATAAAGACTAGGATGAATTAGGATAAAATAGAGCTGAAGAGCCATTTGGGAGCCATAAGAGCCGACTCTTCTAAAGGAGCTTAGCCAAAGGAGCTGAATCTTTGCAAAGAGCCGTACCTCACATCACCTGCAGGTAGAACCGCTTTGTGCATGTCAAAGAAGTTCTGTTCTATTTGACGAAGTTTGATGTTTCTTACCACATCGTTTTATTTAACATAAATGACAACAGTGAAGTTGAATCTCTAATCAGAAAGATTTCCAACTACTGAGAGGTGCGGCAGGTGAACTAACTTCCCATCAATCAGTTTGAGGAGGGTGGAAACAGAGATAATAACGTCACTCTTGTTTCAACTTTCTCTCTATTTGTGGAGCAGGTTATACTATACATTTTAGACACTTTTATACGCTCTACTGCTCTCCCTCAGCGTGCATGACTGTCAGGGCAGATTGAGGTTTGTCAATATGCGCGTCAATATTCTCATGCAACCAAAGTTTGAAGCTTGACTCCAGGCATATGCTTTTATCGCAGCAATTCCATTTCGACAAATCGATTTCTAAAGTTCTGTTTAGAAAAGCTGGCATGACCGGGCCGCGATGATTTTACGACCTAGAGAGCAGACGCCAGGGTTTACAAAACAGGAAGGTTCATTGGGGAACCAGGAAAATAAGGGTGTGCTTTAGCAACCAACAAGTTCAAATGCCTCTCCAGGAAGGCCTTTCGTACCTTCATATCACACCTTCCCAGGTGTGGATAATCAGGACAGTCAAGCCCATGTACCACCCAAAAGACAGACACATGCAATTAGCAATTTTATTTTATCATCCATACAATCACAGGCTATTTTGTTTTGCATGTAGTGGGAACAGCACAAACCAGAACCACCATGCCTCTCATATTCTGTCAACACCGTCTCATTTAAGACTTCACCATGTTTTCAGCCTCTAGTTTATCCAGAGGACAAACAATACGATTGTTGATCCGTGTGGTCAAGCTATTCATCTTAATTCCTCCATTCGTCTATGTACTGAATTCTTGAATGACTCCTCAACTGAGTGCGAGGAGAGAAGAGGAAGATTGAAGACGCTGAGAGGTGACACAAAGACGTGACTGAGGCCAAATATTTGCCTCTGGTTAGACCCCGGCGAAAACATCCCAACTGAGCACGCTCTGAAAAGAGTAATGGAGCAGGAAAAACCTGCACCTGTGTCAGTTCCATCAACAAATGACAAGCAATCAGTGATCTCTGCTGTGATGGGGCTAACCCGAAACACACAAACACACACACACACAGAAACCAGACAGGAATTTCAAGTCTCCCCCTAAAGACAGGTGCTTATTAAGACAGCAAAGCTCTTCTTTCGCCTTCTTTTTGTGAACTGCTTTGCCGAGGTCAAGAGACTGAATGCGAGAGGAAAAAGCCGATTTTAGATTTTATCCAGACCATCCACCGTTCTCAGGAAATCTTCTTCTTCTCAGTCCTTCGCAGTAATCAAGTAATCAGAAAACTGCGACATGCCAGCTGTTTATACTACAAACCCTGCACGGCTCGGTTTAGGATAAATAAGCAGTGAATTTAGTGTTATTTACCAGCTGAATGCACTAAAACCGGGGCTTTGTCACGTCTCAGAGATTTGCGGGAAGCTTATTTGAAATTCCCAAACAGATAAAAAAAAAAGAGAAGGAAATCTTTATTATTCATAAAGCATTTGAAACCAGATTAGAGGACGTTAAACTGTGTTGTTACTTTCTGTCCTGTGTCCTTAGGGGCATTATAAATTCTTACATATTTTTTTTCCTCCCGATATTATATTTCATGACCGAGCGATTTGTCTCCCGTTCTCGGTGATAATAACTCTGGACAATCCCTGGTTCTGCTGAGCTGAGCAGTTTAAAGCGTGTACTCTGCTTTTAATATTCCTGCCATTGTTGTGGCTTTCCTCGCCCTGTGGTTAATCTGGAAGTTGTTTGATATGTGAAGCCAAAGCGCTCTGGGGTTTCTTGTGGTGGGTATTGATGGGGAATGGTATTTTCTTTATGAATCAAGGATCAGGGAGATTGTGTGGGAGGAAGGACAGCATTTCCTCAGTGGGTAGCTGGGAAGTTTGCGGTCATCATTTCTTTCTCTCTCTCTCTTTACAATGATGGATTAAATGTGGCAGAACTTAACTACGCGCCTGTTTTCCTCTGTTTCATCTGTTTGCTATATTTTGTGTGTGTGGGGGCGTTATGACTCGCATTTATACCATAACGCGCTTCCTTTTGCAGCACTCATTAAGCTTGGTTGAATGGTTACGGTAACTCATTAATTCCTAGTTTGCCATGGCCCAGTGCGTGTGTTTGTGTGGAAATTAGTCTAGAAGCCATGGAGGGATTAGGCACCAACAAAGGGGGGATGGGCAGTGCACAGAAGATAGCTCATACTGTACTTGTCATAGCTTTTGCAGACTATAAAATACTCTCCTTCCCTTGTGGATAGTTCAATGCAAAGATTAATGTAGCTCAAACATCAGGGTACAGCTACCACCTGATCAGTCTGAAACACACTGACTAATGTCTGATGACTTTTGGTGGCTATGGCCAGTTTTTCCAACACAGGCAGTGGATACCAGGGCCAGAGATGAATTGCGCTGGGAGGCGGTGGCCACCACAAAACTAAGAGGCCAGTAGATGCTGCCTTCAAGTGGGATCATGTTTTTCATGTTCACGAGAACCTTCAATATGAATGGTTCCCTGTTGTGGAAGTCACAAACACAAAGGTGGACATTTTTATTCATGAGTTATGTTTGCTGATAATTTCATAAATGGTGAGGCTGGATGTAAAGCAACAACACTGATCAGCCACAACATTAAAACCACTGACAGAATGTTCTACTGGGAAACTTTTGGACCTGACATTCATGTGGATGTTGCATAGACATGTACCACGCACCTAAACCAGACAATGATACTCCTTGATGGCAGCAAAAATGGTTCAGGAAAACAGCACAAGGTGTTGACCTGACCTCCAAATTCCCTAGATCCCAAACTGATCAAGTATCTGTGGGATGATCCACAGAGGCCCCTCCCAAAGGCCCCCATTAACAACATCCTGTTGCCTCAGAAGGTCCATGTACAGTCTCTGATGAGTCACAACTGTTTTGGAGGCACAAGGAAGACCTACACAATATTCATAATGTTGTGGCTGATCGGTGTATGTTGTACGCTAGTTTTCTTTGTAATTCTATAATATGTCTGAATAATATGTTAATATCCCTTAGGGCTGCTGGTCATCGTCTTGCTAAGCACGGCCTGGTGGCCTCTAGATGCAACAAAAGTTGCCAGTGTATTGTATTTTCACCACTTACGGCTGAAGCTTCCATTTGTACACCAAGCATTTTGTGTGCACGGCTTCCCATGTCTTAACCGCAAGCTCACAAGCTCCATTTGAAGGAAGGACTTCACACCCTTAGCAGTTTTAAGGTATTTGCTTGAGAGGCGTGACCTGAGTATAGAAAGACTCCTTCTCAAACACAACTGGTTGATAGTACTCAGACTATGAACACAAACCATAATCTTGTCCCTTACCTGCAAACTCTGCATATTTGCATATGGATATCAGCTAATAGAGTTTAGAAGCAGATTAGCTTAGGGTGTGTACGGAGGTAAAATAAAGTAATAAACTACATGTTACATCTTGTTTATGGAATTTATAAATTATGTAAAAATTCTGTCTCCACAACCTAGACTTCTTGAATTATTTAAAATCTTTATATTTTTGTCCACTGAGGCACCAACAGAAATGTCAGTTCTGTTCATTAGAGTTTTTACAACTCATCCTCTGAGTGCCATGAATATTTGTACCAAATGTTATGGCAATCCATCCAGTTGTTGCTAAGTTATTTTAGTCCAAAGGGGTAGACAGCTAAATATACTGTAGCGTCACGTTTAGCATGCAGACATGAGAATGTTATTGATACATCCAACTAAAACCATTATTTTCATACCATGGACGACTATAAATAATTGTTTTTCTAAGGCGTAAAAATAATTGCAGTTGCTGTGTTAGTTGCAGTCATTACTCACAGTATATGAGGCCGTAATGATTTGTGTGCTTGGCTCTGGCCTTCCCGCTATTAAAGCTTAATCTCATTCCTCATCTCTTCTTCCCTCAACACATACAATTATTAATCACCACATTTTAATTTTGCATCATAAACCCTCATTCGGTGTCTGATTATAACTACAAGAGTGAGCAGGTGCTCTCATCATCCTAATGCAGTGGCTGGTAACGCGATCTCCCGGGTGGACGAGTTGTGAGCGAGTGGTTTCTCCTGTCATCTCTCAAAATCCCAGGGGAGAAAAAAAAATATGCTCATGTGAATTATTAAAATATATACAAGGCTAAATGATTTATCGTCGGGAGAAATATTTAAATCCCCTTAAACCAAACTTAAATCCTATTTTAGTTCCACCTCCTGATCTCAGGCTCTAATACTAAACACAAAACATGGGGCTGGAGACAAGAATGTGTCTTATCTGATGGGGAAAAAGCACTCGAGTCTCTAAGCGTGCAATATTATCCGTGCATGTGTGTGGTCAACCATCAGTAGTATGATAGCACTGAGTACCAGATGTGCCCCTGATACATTATAGATGATAGCAGCAAACATTAGGTCTGCATGTGGTATCCACATCAGTGTTCCTTCTTTGTTTGTATCTGTGTAGGATCTGTGGTATCTTAATACTTTAATTTATTGATGATTCATATCTCCTCTGTAGGAGTTATTCAAGAATTAGTAAGTTTATTTTCTGTATGAAAGACAGAATAGAAGGCACCTAACACAGAGCATCTTTGCAAAAACAAACACACAAGTCCTGAAATAGTTCATAAAAATAGCAGCATTGTCTCAAAGATGTGCGTCGTAAACTCATGAGACTCCATTGAAATGATAGCCATCCCCAACCCCACCCCCACCCCCCAACTGTTTTAAATTGGTGGGCAGGTGTTTGGGTGCAGCAGAGGTTAATGCGTCTTTCTTCCATCTCCTCTGAGACTTGTGTCTCGTGCCCCGTTTCATGTCATTAAAAACTAATTGTGATTAATGCGCACACACAGACACATGCACGCCCATATGCCTAACGTTTCCATTTAATTAAGGTGACGGTGAATATCTGCGGCTTAGGATATATGATCTAAACATATTCAGTTTTACAGTAAGTGAGGTGTGTCAAACGAACAATTGCATGTAAAATCCTTCGTATCCTCAGATCTCGCAGGCTTACTTAACTAGTATATTGCTGACGTCAGTCTTTTAGTTCTGCTTATGCGCAGTTTCCTTCCATCTGATAAAAGCTATTCAATAAGAAGTCTAATCCAATAAAATTAGTCTCACAGGTTATTAGTATAAGCTGCTTATTACTTACATTCAGTCTAGTGGAAGTGGTAATTATGATGGGACTTGCTTGAACCCCCCAGTGGTCGCTTGTGGTATTGCAAATAATATATTTTTTTTCCACTTTCTTGCAAACAGGTTTGGGTCCTGCTGCCTAGAAAGTTAGGATGCATCCAATTTACAGAATGACATACCAAACAATAGCCTAAACACCACTGACTAAATAATGCATAACTCTAATGTGCGGGTTGCTTTAAATGCTAATGAATAATGGGTAAATTAACCATAGCCAAAATGATTTATTTTTGTGCAAGTCAAAGAGGTTTCCACTTGCTAAACATAAACATACCCTAATCTTAAAAAAAAAGGCTTCACCATGAAATCTAATGATTTATACCATATGGGTTTGTCATGAAGGCGTACATCTGACTACACATCTTATGATGGATCTACTTGCATGTGTTCAGCAAGCAATTTTGATTCAAGTAACACGGCATGTGGTGCCCAGTTCTCCGTCATATATCAGTGTTATAGAGCCACAGAGTCAGGCCCGGGAGGAGGATGGGGAGGACGGCTGGGTTAACAAAACTCTCAAAGCAAATGTTAACCAGGACGTCAATTAAGTGAAAAGGGAACTACCGTTTTTTACAACCTGGAACTTATTTCTGGGATAAAATACGATCGTTTACTCACCCATATAACTTTGGTCTTATTTGGAGTTGTTCGGAAGATATTTAGCTTTACTGACTGGGGCACCGAAACTTTTTCTGATTCCAATTCAAAGAACAACAAACTGCTGCACTTCCACAAATAGATAACTAGCACTAGCGTATCGTAACAAAATATGGGCGAAATGAAGGCTGCATTTCTGTGCCCACTATATAGATATACGTGGTGCTCCATATCTTCCGAAGGGCTTCAAATGACACCAAAGTTATATAGGTGAGTAAACAATCGTATTTTATGCCAGAAATAAGGTCCAAGTTGTAAAAAACATTGTTCCCCTTTAAGCTCAACTGTGTCGGGTGAATGTGTCTTTTATTTATTTGTGCCTGCTCAAAAAGGTTGACATGCTTCCGTACTGCAATAACCCTACAATGCTGAGAGAGGTCTGCCTAGGGAGGAGGATGGGGTGGACGGCTGGGTTAACAAAACTCTCAGAGCAAAAGTTAACCACGACGTTAATAAAATTAAGCTCATCCACGTTATTTATTTATTTATTTATTTATTTTGCCAAAAAAATGTGGCCTTTCCCCTGCACTTTGCCTTTGTGCCTAAACCCAGCCAAACGTTTGCTCTCACGTCATAAAACGGTAATTAAATTATCTCCTTCTACCATGACACTCCCGTCACAGTTACGCTCCTACGGTTTGAAGATCACAGGGTGATGGCAAAGATGTACACGCTTGCTGCAGGACTCTCTGGGAAGTATAAACAATTGCCAAATTGTGATTATTCCCTGGATGTTGTCTGTCAATAGTGGCTGAAGTAAACTGGTTGCGTGAGGTTCTTACTCCAACAACTGCCACAGGTTACTATCTGAAAAACACACGTTATTTGATATGCTGGATTAATTGTTTTATGTAAAGGACCAACCAAATAAGCAGTTCTTTTTAGGATGCATCATAAAAACATTAGATGAAGATGTATTTAATAGAGTGGTGCTTAACAATGGTGCTTAAGGCTGTTATTGTAGTAGCGATAATTATCATGATAATCATCATAAACACAACAGCTGCTCATAAGCGTTTTGCAAGAAGAGGCGGCGGCTGATCTGAATGCAGATGAGACAACCTGCCGAGGAGAGGAAAGGCTTGTTAGACGCTTCTCTCTGTGTGAAACTTGGAAATGCAAAGCAGGTTTATCAATCATGACAGCGATACCGGAGTGAAACACAACAGATTCCTTTCCTCTGACACATCATTAAGAATGCAGCTCACCCTGTGAATGTATGTGTTTTGATTTGTGCCTGCTCAGAAATGTTGACACGCTCCCGTACTGCAATAACCCTCCCATGTCGATTTCCTTTGAATTTAGTTAATGTCCCCGGGGATGTGTTTCTCTCTCAGATTTAGCGGTGTGGTTTTGCAATTAGGCAGACACCCTGTTTTCTGTTGATGCCGAAACCTCCCACTGCAGTCGCTGCAGATTCTGTTTAGTAAATCTGACTCTGAAGAGCTTGCAAAATGTTCCCCGTCTAAAGAGATCTTACATGGTGTCTTTATTTTTTTAACACTGACGTCACTGTTCTTCAGAGGAGGCATGTAAACAAAGACTAAAGCTGGGGCCTTTTGTCTACGGTTCTGGTTCAACACGCAAATGTCAGCGAGTTCCCTGCAACCCGACCTGACTTTGGCTAACCTGTGTGGAATTTCAAGATTTAGTGACCGAGCTGCATTTGAGAGGTTGACAAGATACGAAATGTTGCATGTTGCTCAAACCGATCTTAAACGTATAGCGGGTATATGCTGACCCACGGGTCTTTGATTTCACATTGACCGGCTAAAAATATATTTGAGCATCATCCGGATATAGATGCTTCGCATTTTGAAAACCTTATAAGGTGTAAAGTTGCAGAGACACTTCTTTGTCTGATCACACCCTGGTTTCCTTTCATGCAGCAGCGTTAACCACATTCTCGAGGCCGCTGAGAAAAACAGGCCATCGCGGGGCGAAACAAAACTCATCTATACTTAGAACAACCCCTGGCAAACTCGACACACTCTAATACAGATATGAAGTTTCGCTGTAAACACAGGAACAAAAACCACAACCTCTAATTAAAACGAGAAGTCGCTCTGATGTGCCGTTTTCGTCTTTGCTACCCCGAAAGACAAAAAGTTATTTCTGGAAAAGCTGGACCGGCTATTTATACATGCTGAACGTGTCACCTACTTGTTTACTGTTTCTCTGTCCCACTTCGCCGCACGGCCGCCTCTCTTGTACCAGTTCTTTGCCCCTCTCACTCCGTCTGCTTCCAACCACAGGCTTAACAGGCGAAGATTAAGACAGAAGTGAATCACACCCAGAGTCTGAAGAAGTGTATTTTCAGCATCTGTTCTTGTGATTAAATACCAGTCAAATCTCACTAAACAGTTGTGCTCTCAATTTCTTTATCTATCTTTGTGTCAGTCATGTTTTTTGTTCATTCCATCCCTTATTTTTACCCTCCTATAAACATGTAGAAGCGCTCAAATGTTTACTACGGTTAGTCAGCGCAACAGGATCCCTGTGTGAAAAAATGCAGCCCTGTCATGCATTTGAAAGGAGCAGGTCCGACGGAGCAGACACAAGGGCCCGCGGTGAGGTTGTTCAGCAAAAATAGTCAAACAAATCGCCATGTTACACGGAGCTTTAGCGCAATCAAATATGTTCATGTGAATGAATTTCCACCTACGATCTTCACGATGAAAAGGTAGAACAGCAGCCCCCCACGACACCTTCACAGATCCAGTCTGTGCATGTTTCAAACCCCTTTGAAGCGACTTCCTGGAATTACTTTTAATACCACACACCCGCACCGACAGAATGATTTTTTTTTTTTTGTCTGTTTGTTAAATGGAGGACTGTTTTTGCTCTGGATCCTTGTAACACTCATGATTACCTTTGATCAGGAGAAAGCGTAGCCTGGCACAGAACATTTGGATTTCATTACGGGACGTGTTTCAACCAATTCATTGTAAAAAAAAAATTACAAAAAAATAACAAAAAACAAGCAATTAGCAGTCATTAGGGAACTGACAATTGCCTTAATTGCCTTAACAGCAGACATTTAGTTGTAAACATATTCAAGCCAACGGCACTGCATCGCATCGCTTTTCTTTCCATCACCGCAAGAAGCCCGCTGAAACCGCCGAAACAATCCGTTCCCAGTGGAGGGGTTCCAGACCAACTTTCCACCAGGATATATTTACAGGCAGGGAAGTTGATCACGCCTCCATGCTAGAGAAGCGATGTCTCCTAGGGCTATGACTTCCCGACCGATGGCCAGTCATCGGATAATGTCAGCAAGCGTCTGCTGCCCTAGTTCCCGTGTGTTATGCAACATTAGCTTTTTGGCTCACTGAGTATGTTGAAACTCACGACTGTCAGTGGGAGAGTTCACTCTGAGTGGCTGCAAGTCTTTGTGAGACAATGTCACAAGTATTTAATGCTGGTTTGGTCCATTACAAGTCATATTTATCTATTTAATCATATTTTTTTAGCTTGTGAACATTTAACACAATCTTTTACTAACCAAGCTGCTCAGTTTTATCCTGCACATTTTAATTATATTCAGCTAAGTGCTAATTCTCAACGATGCAAACAACTGTCTGCAGGCACTAATTTCCATGTTTGGAAATGTAGGATATGTCAGTCAGGAGGTATTTCCTAGTAAGAATTAGTTCTGAGGAAAATAATTACACAAAAGAATACTTGGTGCATACTTGATGATGATAAGTCAGATAACAGAGATCGATACAGATGCATAGACATGCCCGCAAGTGTGCACATGCAAACATTCTTTCACATGCACAAAAACAAGCGTTAACCTGAAACAGCTAGCATAAAACAAATCAAACCCTGAGCGCATTAACTGCACGCATTGCACACAGAGGCCACTCACTGCTACGACTCTTTCCGCGCGCAGCTCTTCAAGTCCCTGGCGTTTGACATGATATAAAGACACGCTGACCTCCTGGAGGTCATCGGAGGGTGCAGAGATGAGGCAAACAGCGGGAGGGGGAGGTGAAGTCTGGCCGCAAAGCATGCGTCTGGGAACCAAGTGTGATTCACACGCTACTCATCCCCATGCAGCTCAGCTCTGCGCCGAGCCTCGGGCACTTCACTGAGAGGGGGCTTTGTTTTGAGTCCTCTGAGTGTTTGCGAGTGAGAATTAACAAGACCTCCCGTGAAACACACATACATTTCATTTGTCTCTCCTCCTGACTAATCAGGGGTTCATCATTCACTCATTCACGCTCTTGTTTATGTTCAAACCCCTCTGCAGAAGTGGATAACAAAGAGGAATCTGGAGGACTCCCGCCAGACGAGACAAAGCTACGCGTTTTCTGTTTTGGAACTTGCTTTGTTCACAGCCAGGGCACAAATAGAAAGTTGCTCACTTCTGATGTTTCACTACACGTGGCACGCAGTGGATGCAAGTTGAAGAGGGCCGTTATTACCCACAAAAGGGCAAATTAGAGCTCTGGCCCTCAACCTCTTTTTGCTGAGGATGTGAAAGTTACAACAGAGTGATCACATAGCGCACAGCTACCTGCTAACAGCCTCATTCACGCTCCGTGGCTTCTTGTTTCAGTATGAGAGTGTAAACTATCCGGAAACAGAAATACCACAGGTTCAGCATTGACCTCGGCGGGTAGTAGAACGGCGGGTTGATTTCTCTTTTCTTTGCGATGACCGTTTCCCCTTTTTATGTGTTTTTCTGTCATGTTTGTCTTTTCTGCCCCGTTTCTCACAGACAGTGTAGTGCCGCCGTAGCTGAGCACTGCGACTTGGTCAAAGGGTCAGCGGGTCTGTCACAGATACAGAGACTTTACGTGAGGACAGATACGTTGCATATTTAACAGCAGTGAGGCATTTGATTAATGGATAAATGTAGAGATAAGGTGAGGGAGAGTCAGACAGAGATCCATCCATCCAGTCAAACGGTGGCTGTCTCACTGTAATCACAACAAAAGAGGATGATCAATCTCCTGGGAAATCTGACTCAGACAGATAACAGGGACTTCTCCGGAAAAAACAGCCGAAAGGATTTCAGCTTAAATACAAATACTGTTAAAAAACAAAATTTTCTCAGCAATACACGCGCTGGGGTAAAACACCGCAGTTCCCACGAGAATCAGGGGAGAAACAAGAAGGCCGATCGATCATCTAAAGAAGGCTGTGACTCACGGTCATGAGCGCTTTATAAATACCCCGCACCGTGTGATTTGTGGCTCGCCCTTGTTTCCTTCTTCTGCATTCTTTCGCTTTTCTGTTTACAGTTTATTGCTTCTTCGGTTCACTCTCTGGTGAAGGGTTTGTTTGACCTTTGCCGACGGAGACAGAAGACGAGTCTAACCACGAGGTCTGACTCAGTCGTGATGCAGGTGTTTCCGCCACTTGCAAGCATGGAAAAAGTAAATAAAAACACAGTCAGGAGACTTCTTTATGACTGTTGCACCATGTGTTGCAGCAGTGGTTTTGTGTTTGAGAACAAAAAGATTAATTGAAATTAATGTATTTTTATTTATTTAAATTGGTGCATGTACTTTGATGTTTGATCTGCACTGTGACCACACTCTACGTGTCTTTGGCTTCTTTTCACCACCATCTGTTCTGGGCCTGTCTTCTTCTCATGCATGCTGTGAAAAAAAACCCAGCTCCCTGTTGCATGAATTTAAGCATTTAAAGATTCATTAGTAATCACGTCTGCTTGAAATACTTTTTTTTGTTTCCATGCGTATCATTTGATCTGTTGCATGTTGATTTATCCCGCTGCAGCCCATAACTTATTTCTGTCGGGCGGGTTTTGCCAATTTTGCCAGACGCTGCTGAGAGAACTTAATCTGGAGCAAATCCGGTGGCATCTGTTTCACTCAATGTGCTGATTTTAGACATGAAATCTTACACAGCTATCACTCATAAACAGCAGTATGTACGCCTATCTTATCCCATTTTGTCTGATATAACACAAAAGTCTGTCTAGATTTCATGCAATCGCAGCTTACACAGTGATATGATAAGCTCATTGATGTATTTTTTTGGCAGGTGACCACACATCCAATAGTTATTTGTGTGTTTATGTGTGTAAGTCAGAAAAAGAGCAAGAGAGAGCCCGCCCCCTCTGAGAAAGGAGGGCTTCTTGGGTGACTTGTTAAAATTGCCTGAGCCCCCATGAACCCATGAACCCACCCACGCCCAGTGTCCTGCTATGATAGCTGAGCCTGGGCTGACCTGGGTATCGGAAAGGCCGCTAATGCATCTGGCAGATGGCTGCACGTGTGTGTGTTTGTGTGCAGTGGCATGTGTGTGCACATCTGTGAAAACTCTGCTAACGTTCATGTTTGTGTTTATGTGTGTTAAGTGTTCAAGCAGAGCTGCAGTCCACCCCGGGGACAAACAGGTCAATAGTGTGCGATAGGTATTAGAGTGGTGTGGTTGGGAGCCAAATCAACGGCTAATCACAAATTGAGCAGCTTGTATGTCTCCGTATCTTTGACCGGCATGTCTGCCTACATAAAATCCATGGGTTTTGACTCCGTGGAGGATAATGAAGTTTTGCCTTCTGGCTGGACACGTTCACTGGAATAACAACACAAAATGTTCAGTGTTTCTTGTTGCTGTCCTTTGTTGACTTAGTCTTGGCTAAATGGCTTGTGACTGGTTGACACATTCATTAAAATCAAACCTCAAATATAGTTCATTTGCCATTTACAATCATTATGATACTGAGTTAGCCATTTTCTGGATTCTGGATATTTCTACAGTACTATATTTTCAAATTCTTGCAAATACTTCAGCTTTGTTTTCGATAAATAATCAGTTTGTAGGTTTTACATGAGACGTAAAGGATGAGAATCACAAAAAGTGAAAAAATTTAAAGAATCTCGACTCAAATTTTAGCCCTGGTTGGTGCAGCTGTAGTTAGAGGTGGAACCAACGAATGCGGTTTAATGTTGAAGGATCCTGGGGATAGCGAATTAAACAATAACATTTTATTTAAGAAGTCGGACAATAATTGATCTCCATAATTCTGTGAGCAGCTGTGACCTGATTTAGGGAAGGTGAAATTCAAGAGAAGTTCAACATGTGCAACTCTTTGTCTGCAAACTCACCTTGGCTTCTCCTATGTGTCACATTAGTTTAAAAATCATTTTGTCCTGTTCTGTTGATGCATGTTTGACGTCATTTACTGTTAATCTCACTGGCAAACAAACTGTCACTGCCAGTTAAATGCCTTTAACTGTGACATTACAGCAGTAGTTTGCATTAGCAACAATCCGTGAAGCCGTTGGCTTCTGTAAAAGCTTTCTGTGTTCATAATCATATACATGTTTATAGTGATTACATTAGTGGTAAAACTGCTTTTTTTCCCGTCTGAGAACAACAGCACAGACACACAGTTCCTAATTATTCTTCAAATACAGAAATACAAGAATGAGAAGGAAAGTGTGGTCTTCCGAGGTTACACAAAGTGACTTCCTGTTCCATTTGGTGGACAGGAAGTCACTGCAACCTGCAGCTGTTCGGCAGGCTAAGCTAATCACCTCCTGGCTCTGCCTCCTCACTTAACTAACTTCTCATCTGTTTAAATTTCCCAACATGCTAAACCATTCATTTTTACACAAATGGTCCACGGGAGTCACACTTGACTTCTCTCATTTGAGCCTTGACCTCTTATCAAAGAACGGCTTCTTTCCTAAAGCAGCTGTTCATCCTTTGTACTTGGAATTAAATCAGGAGGCCCTCGTGGCTTTCTTTGACTTGGAAATGCTCCAGATAGGTCCCTCTCCATTGGCTTTGGAGGCATTTGGTTAGAAATTTTAAAAATAAACAAGATTTTGTATATATTTTTTACTGTGATTAAAAACATAATTTCACAAAGAACATGCCCTTGACGCTAAAAGAGGTAAAGTCAATGTTAAATAAAGAAAAAAATTTAAAAATTACAAAAGACATTTCCTCTGCTAGGTGGCACATAGTACGCTTTGTGTAGTAAATCATGGACTTCCCGAAGCCCAGTTTTTCAATGTACTGGGACAACTTGTGCTAAGCTATATGTTTGTGTAAACGGTAATTATGGTTGTACGAAATATAAAATGTCTCATCTTATTTGGGAACATTGTGTAAATCAAGTCGAGACCGTGTCGCGAATTCCTTCAATCTCTATAAACAAATGATGTGTTCCTTCAGTGATGGTGAAATGAAGCGGCTCAGTGTCTCTAGCGTGGGCTTCGTTGAGGTAAGCCTGTATGGACACGAACAGGAATGCAATGATGGAGGTGGCGGGGGAATACCGTCATCTGAGATGGTGTAGTTGATGGAAAGTATACGGAACTGGGGTTTGTGTGAATTGTTTTATTGTGCGCGCATGTGTGTTTGTGCATGAGGTGTGGCCTTGCCTTGCGTTATCTTTGCATTCCTAACTACACCAACTCCTCTACGACTGCCATGGCAACTAAGAGGGGGAAAAAAGCACTAAATCAGACACCCACCTCTCTCTTTAAGACACACACACACAGTTAATTCCTGGTGCCTGGCTCCCAGAAGCATACGGTTACACACGGTGGTGGTGGTGGTGGTTGGGGGGGAGTTGCCTTTGAATGTTCAGGTTTTAAGAGGGACAACCTGAGGAGAAGAAAGTGAGTCCTGAGGGAGCCGGTGCACATTCTGCCCCTCTCACTCTCCGCTGTGTTTCCGACATGCAGTAAATACACTGAGTGCAAACAGAAGTTGCTCCGTTCTTTCATCTTTGATTTCAAACACCTGTTGAAAATGTTCACATTGCACTTTTTTTTCTTTTTTTTATTCTGCGGCGGTGAACCTGAGAGAAGCATCGAGTTTCAAACTAGAAGTTTAGAGAGTAACGAGTATTGTTCGCTTGGAGGCCAACAAGGCAAACAAGGACCTTTTGGTGTCGTGACAGGGATATCTTTTATAGGGCCTCCTGTGGTAATGGGAAGTGACACTCAGAAACCTGAGCAGCACAATACCTGGTTTGTCAATTAGCCCCAACAAACACAGCGAGAGGGCAACAGCTCTGAACTTCTCCTTTTGGGTAGGAGCTCATGTAACGTGAGGAGGCTTCACATTTAGCAACAACAATGCCCACTCTCCCAGTGCGCTAACATTCGCGCTAATACTCTGCTATTATTCAGAGTGTGATATATTCTAAATTTGGATTTCTTCAGCATTAGATGTTGTTTTGAATGTAGCGTTTTCAGATTAGGACAGGTGGGATTTGCAGATACTGGTCGTGCTTTAGGAGCAGTCGATGGACATTCGGAATATGCGTCTTAAGGTACCGTCATCAAAGAACTACAAGCAATAAAGGTTCATGACGCTGCGTCTGGGCCAAAAAATTACGCTTGAACACCTCTCGACCAGCTGGCTCACACGTTACCTACGTACCTACACGAAAGGAATGAGGAAACCTGACGAGCTACTACTAGCTGGGAGGCTAGGAAAAGCTACAAACTGGTGTATACTGAATCACGCCGCTCGGTTGAGGTCTGAGGCCGCAGTGAAAAGATTTGTGTATTCTAATGTTCAGCCAGTCAAACTCATCTCTCTCACCAACACACTCCGCGAGAGTGCGTAGAAAAGCTAACAACAGGGGTTCAGCTAGCGCCAACGGTTCGAGACATACTGGAAAAACCGCCATGTCATGGTCCTCAGTTAAGGGGTTTAAACCACAGTTTGTGGTACACAGCCTCTCTTCTGTTTACAGTCACAAACCAACTTGGCAACAGAGACGCAAGCCCAAAAGAAAAGGCCACTGTTATAGTTGGAAGGACTATGTTCACAATAGCAATGAGGGAGCAACAAGCTATAATACATTTTCAATGGAGGGTTAGGGTTAGTGAAACGAGACGCGACATGAAAGCTGAGCTGGCTGTTTTTCTTTTTTCGCTGCTCCTTTGACGTATAAACCAATCCTATGTGCTTTCTTCACACATTATTGTGTTTTATTTATATATACAGATAATGCCCGTTCCAAATCCTCGTCTATGACGTCACCAAACTCTTGAGTGACAATGTTGTCGCTAGATATCTGTTTTTCTGTTTTTTGGTTATGAACAAGTACAGGAGTGTTTCCAGAAGGTGTTTCAACTTCATGTTTAATGAATTTAGCAGGAATTGGGATTAGGGCATTTTGGGTATGTAAGCGCAATCCTTGATGGTTTACATGAGTAGAAAATATAGTAGCAGTTGTTGGGAGATTACCGGTAATGTGAAATGGGAAATAATTACTGTAAGATTAACTAGTCTGAGTGTTTTTTCTTCTCCGCTGTTCTCCACCTGCTGAGTTCCTAGAACTGAATTTCAGAAATGTTCAGGTGTTGACAGTGAACGCATCTTCCAGGTACTTCCTGGTTCCCAGAAGTGTTGTCAAGCACGAATCAGGAAGCAGATGTGGCATCGCAACTAAGATGGATTAACGCAACAGTAACCACATTTCTCATGACTTTTGAACAATCTGTACTTTAAAAAGCAATGAGTGAGAGCGATGGCGAACACCTCTTGAACACTGAGTAAGCTTCACTCTCATCATTGCATGAGTGTGATACATACAACATCTACAAACCGAGGCGTAGCAGGTCAGTTCTTGATGGCTGAACGGTTGGAAAAACATAACCGTTAACAGCAGCTGTTGGCCAATTTCACGGCAGAAAGGCAAAACAGTTGAGATACTTGGAAGAAGCTTAAACTAGAAAGCCACAGAGTATGAATGCTTGTGCCCGCTTTGACCACATTAAGGCAATGCCACACACTTTAAGGAAAACTCCACCTGTCCATTACAACGAAAGCTCATGAACTCCACTTATCACTGCTGACGGTAGACTTCAGTCCATTTCTTGCCACTTTGCATTAAGACCCGCTTATCTCTTCACTGAATTTAATTTGAGATGATTGGCCGTTTAATAATTCACTGGAGAAGGTTGAGCAGAGACACACAGCAGGTGTCGGCGTGCAGAACCTAAATCTATCTTTCTGCACGAAACCTTGATCCATCTTTATGTTACACTTTTTAATCATTTATTGCGCGATAGTGATCGCGGCGTAGAAGCAAAGAGACACCAGGAGATGCAAGCGACATGCACGAGATAGAGGCGGCAAGGTGCTGCTCAAAGTCAACAGCATCTGTGGACGGGCATTTTTGCGACTGGCTCTTCTCCAGCAGCATCCTCGTGTTGCAGTGTGCACACAAACTCACCGCAGCCTGCAGCGCGCCATCAAACCGTTAATTCATCGGCGCGCACGGCGTGGCTCTCGCCGCCAGCCAGAGTAGCACTAACTGGCTCTGATTCCCTTCGATAATTTATGGGTAAAGATGAGCTGCTCGAATTGCTTTATGGTACACACTCAACACAAGCAAAGGCGGTGAAAATGCATAATGAGAAAACGAATCGCGTCCTTAATCAATGAGAAATAATTTATATGCTCTTTATTGTCGTTGCAGATAGTCTGATGGACATGAACATGTGAATCAAGGAAGAATCTAGCCAAATAAAATCATATTCTTCCCTCGCTTGTGTAAATTCTACTGATGCAGTTATGTCAGGGGGTGGAAAGTCCTCCAGTACTGCAGCGTTTATAAGTGATTCCACTCTTCTGCTGCTGTGCTCCTCTGGTTCGAATGTTCCCACAGCTTCTCAGTTTTATATGACAGCTCTTGCAGTGACTTTGCAGAAAGACACCACTTATAGTTAACAAGAACATTCTCAGCACAGACACATATCAATGTTATAAGAAATGTCACTTCCTGCACCAGTAGTTTTATGTAAGCTAACGCTATTTGTTTTGCAGTTTGCACTCTTCCTGGAGTCTGTCAGCTCAATGTGTCTGGAAGCTTCTCAAATGCCGCCCCACATCTTCATGCAACCCACGAGCCATCCGAATTACCCCATTAGCAGAATTATTACATGCGCCGTGCTGCCAAAAATAGATGAAATGCAACAAACCCTTAATCCCCTTGAGAGGATTGCATCTCTTTCCAAATTCAACAGGTGGTCTTGTAAAAGATATCACTTTTCCTGGATCCCGGCTCTGCTCTGCCACTTATGCTGATTGTCTCTGCAGCTATAAATCCTTGCGGGAAGTTCAGGAAACTGGAGGGTTGTGTATCCAATCGATTCATACGCGCGGACGTGCACTCCGCTGGAAGTTGACTTCACCAAATGGACGGGGCTGTTGGATTTGGGGGCTGACAGATTCGTGTGTTGTATTTTTCTTGTCTTTTTGCCATTTTAATGACACGCCGCAGCCAAGAAATGCCAAAGAAAAATGTTTCAAATGGTTTTGTGATAATGAGTCATTTATCTAACAGATAACAACTCGTTTCAGTGTTATTTCTCAGCGAGACGTGAGGGGACATGCCCGCTTGAAAGGTTAATCTCTGCGGATGACTGGTTTCGTCCAACGCCACGGCTGTGTTTGTCACTCCCCGAGCTTTCTGCCTCTCCTTTTGCTGCCTGGTAATGGAAACCAGCAGGGGTCCGGCCCTGGCTCAGCAGCAGCGGCAGTGTTATTCTACCGCTCTGTCATCCCAGCCTTGATGAACAGAAGCAGGGGCAGTCCAGGCGCGGCAGCAGGAGGGAAGGGGCGGCGAAGCCCAGGAGAAGATTGTATGCATGCACGCTCCTCACTTCAAAGGGCCTCTCTGATCAAGATTGATTGCTGGACGAGCCAACCTGCACAAGTCAGTGTTTTTTTTTTGTTTAGGAAGTATTTGCTTTCCCCTGTAGATGGAATCTGCAATTTTAAAGGCTCTTGTGGAGCTGGATTGTTTAAAACTAAAACCATCCTCATGACAGCTATCAGAGCAGAAGCCTAATGAAAATCTTTGAGTGTGGCCAGTAGCCAGACTGCATGGCTGGTTAGGAGCTCCTCCCACCTCCTTGTGCTCTCTCTCTCTCTCTTACTCACTCTTTCTCTCTGCACGCTGCTGCAGAGGACTCTCGCTCTGCTCCAGCACTCCTCCTCTGCACAGCTCAGCAACAGCAGCAGCAGCATGCGCGCCTGGAGCTGAACGCAGCCTGCGGCAGCTCACAATCTCCTGGCTCTTTAACCTGTCGCATGTGGAATACACGATCACAGACGGGATATCGACTTTGAATCAGGAGAGCACGTACAAAACAGCTGTGCTGATAATTTTAAAATCAGTTTTTTATTTTATTTTGGAGTGCTTCTGTGTTGCCAGGGAGGAGAAAGTCCGAGCAGGTAAGCTGAACGCAGCAGGCAGTGCATAACCTTGGCTACTACGTTACGCTGAAGGAAGCTACTGGTTTTCCTTTTATTTTCCTCTGATACACCTGTTCTGTTGACTCGTGACACATAGGTGAAGCCATTTTTAATTATTTTTTTGTCAAATTACATTTCCTATTGTTGCGATGCAGCAACGCAGCCGATGGAAATGTATACAATTTTGCGTAAAGATGACATAAATGGCCGTTTCTCTTCCTACGGCAATAACCCAAATCAAATGTGGCAACGTAAATAAACCCGAATCTAATCTAAAAAAATAAATAAAAAAAGGAGGCCGAAACAGACTCAAACCGAAACCGGGTGTTTATGGATTATCACGAGTGGGTGTTAAAACAAGACTCTCGTAAAGCAAAATATACACATAAACGATCGGAAGCTGGAAGTTTTAGAGTGAAAAGTTGCGAAGTTTTGGCGGAAATCCCCCCCGACAGGGGAAAAAAAACAGGTTGTTCCCCCCCCCCCCCCTGAATGAATGGGCCGTGTGAGGGAGCAGGCGTGACAAACGTTGCTCGTAAAAGAATTTGTATTCAAAGTGGGTGACACTGACCCGGTTATCAGACTGTAACGCGGGGACTTGAAGGCAGTCCAATTATTTTGATTAGGAGCGATGCTTTTCTGCAGGAATGTCATCCAATTACGGCTCCCTCTTTTTTTTGTGGCATTCCCCAGCAGTTCATTGAAAAGCAGCCGGAAGGACAACAAGGCAGCGAACTGCAGTCGCCCTGGAATAACAAACATAAGATAACTTGTAGTTTGTAAGGGCTGCCCCAGTGGCTCGTTTGCGCATGTGTGCGGGCGTGCGTGCGCTCTTGGTTGTGGTGGGGGGTCACATGTGATTCCTGCTGCAGAAAGATGCAGCTTTACCAAACTTAAACTGCACCTCTTGTCACCATACATCTGAGGCCTACACATGCATATATAAAGCTACTGCATCCTGAGTGCATCCTTAAATACACTGCAGCCTAACTTTTAGGTGAAACAAGTGTCTTAATTTGAATTTCTAGGTGATAACGTTTAGATTATGGTTGTGGATTTAAATGTCTGAGCCAGATCAGATGTGTTTGAGACCTCTAGTGGCTGGGAGACTGTTCCGTGTGTGTGTGTGCAGAGGTCAAAGAGACATGAGGAATGAGGCTTGTCACTTCAAGGTTTACACTGTCAGTGTGAGTTGGCTCCAAAACTTTAAATTCCACATCCGACCATCATCCCGCCTCGAGTAATTTCTCTTATTTTTCAAGCCTCTGTCTCCTAACATGCTCATGAGATGTTCTTTATATTGAAGGGGGAGGCTTGAGATTTGCCATATGGCTGAACTTCTAGTTGGTCTGCCCTGTGTGTGTGTGTGTTTTACAAGAGGAAGTGAGAAATATTGGACCTTGAGCTTGAGAAGTTGTGCGGAATGTGGACAAGGGGCTCTATCTCTGTTCAAACAAGCTGGGCCGATCCTGTCAACAAGAGCTCGGAGTGTGTCTCAGTTTTGTCTGCGGATTACAGGCGGAGCGCACAAATATCTCAGATGAGACTCCCTCACGCCTCGCTCCAGCGCTGCCTGCTGGGAAAGTGACCGATGGCTTTTTCTCCGAAGCGGCAGGCGCAGTAGCCCGATAATTTGCGTGCCTCTGATCAGTCAGCGCGTCGTCTGACTTACTCACAATGCCATAAGACCTTAGGCAAGGCTGTGTTTCCTCTGTTGTCGCAGGAACGGTTAAACAAACAGGGAGCTAGCGGGTGCTTTCCTGCTCAAACTGAGTCAGACAGAACAAAGAAAAATGTAAACATGCATTATCTTTACCAACAGGAAAACTCTTCGTGCCTATAGGATTACTAGATTGCAAGGTTACTACCCTGGAGCCATGAAGTCTTACCACAGGCATTTGATATCTTTTTAGACCAAGAGTCACTGAATTTATGTCTACAAGAAATTACACCAACTTTAGCTGAACTAGTCTTTGTCTAAGGCATGTAATTGTTGATCCTCTTGCCTTTTAACAATTCCTTTCTAGATGAATTTAAACATGGAGCTAATGTTGCTCTGTGTCAGTGCTGCACCTTGTTGAGAGGCAATTAAAGCCGTGTGAAGACCATAAAAAACGGACTCCCAGATGCAAGGAAGCAAGTGATCTCTCTGAAAGGGTGTCGATCTTCTCACTGTCAGTCCAGTTAAACAGGACACGGCGAGGGAGACGAAGGAGGTGCGCGCGGGGCTCTTGTTTGTTTGCGAGAGAACACACATGTGGAGTGTGTTTTGTGTGTGGAGAGGGGGTGGGGGGAGGTCGTCGTGGATGTGAGATTCACCCCGGTGAGAGACTTGCGCCTTTAGACATTCCTGACATTCCGACCTCCGGGATGCTTGAGGCTCCTCCATCTTCTTCTGGCATGTCGGGGGCTGCAGAGGACTCTGGTGGGCTTTTATGTTGCTGGGCTCACACCGGTGAGCCCTTTGGTTTGTACGGAAACCACATACCCGCTAATTTAGGAGGCCATGGGAACATGTAGCAGAGCAGACATGAGGTCTTCTTCGGTTACATCCACGGATGTCACATAAATCTTAACAGAGGCCCTCTGGGAGTGTAGAGACACTTGTTAGCCTGGACTCACCCATCTTTTAATCTTCAGATCTTATTTTTTTGCCAAGATTTCAGCCACTGGGATCCAGAAAACTGTAGTTCAATTGAGATATAGAATGAAAATGAGCTAGTCAGAATCTGGTATGCTGCCTGTCAAAGAGTCTGATGCTCACAAACTCGGTATTTTTCTGTTATTTGTAATGTTTGGAAGAAAAACTATGGTATCTTTAGATTAGTCACAGTTATATTTTTACTTGCCCTCAATGCCGTGTTGGATTGTGATATGGCCTATAGCCAAAAAAGTGATTACACTGACTTAATGATTTCATTCCCTCAACAATGCGCCTCTTTCTTCTCTCCCTGTCTTCCACACGCTGCCCCGCCAGCCATGAGAGTTCAACCCATATCTGCCGGATACCTCCACCGCCACTTCTGACCAAATCCGCTCCAGCGAACCAAACATGTCAGCGTGCGGCGACTTTGCAGAACACGTGTGGAAACCCGGCTCCTGCAAGAACTGCTTCCACCCGCTGAGTGCGCACAAGACCGTCGGTGTCCTGGATGGCAGCGCGCCAGCCTCTTGTCTGAAGAGCTGCCCGGGAGGTGATGAAGACGCCGGAGTGACGGCACCTTCGCAGTACGGCAAGCCAACCATTGCTGTCAAGCCCACTATGATGAGCCTTGACACAAACGAGCTAACTGACGTGAACATGAACATTGAGCAGGTGAGTTTCTTGGTTTGCTTTTTTATTTTTTTGCATTAGTGTATCTTTTTGTTTCTGCTTTTAATGTGTATTTATGTTGATGTGTTGCAGGAGAACACAAAGAGCCCAGTGGACCGTTTGGGCCTGAAGAAGCTCTTAGGCCTGTCACCTCTTTACATTGACAGCAACGGCTGCAACAAGGCCCACAGAGATGCGGTTCTTCAGAGTCCTGACGCCAAGATGGACTACAACAACTGCCTCTCTTTGTCTCCCAGTATTCTCCCCAAGGACTCCATGATCATTAGCAATATATTTGTAACCAAGGAGGAAGGAAGGGGTTCTCAGGGCTTAAAGAAAAATGCCAACGAAGACTCCCGCAGGCAGCAGAATAGCATGGCCGCTATTAGGACCAAGAGCACTTATAATGGCAATGGTGTGACTACCAGGGCCAACTATCAGGACTCTGTGGAGATACCTTTGTCAGTGGATATCGTCCCTTCCAGTCCCGTTCATAGTAATGCTGTAAGCAGTGGGAGTACTGCCACTGTTGCCACAAAGACATCCAGCACTTCTTCCACTTCCTGCACCACTGCCTTAAGTGTGGACAGCGCCAGCCTCACTAGCCCGACATCCCCCCACTCTGTTCCTGTCCTGTCTCAACAGAACAGCCTGTCAGACTCCACTTGCTCTTATCGTAGCAGTACAGATTCGCTTCCTGGGCCAGAAGGGTCAGGAGAAAGACAAGAGAGGTCAGGAAGCCCCCAAAGTCCATCAGCCAGGGATAGTCCACACTCGACTCCCAATTCTCCCTATGGACCGCTGAACTCTGAACCCATTTATGCAGAGAGCACCAAGAAAAAGCGCAGGCCGCAAGGAAATGGAACTCAATCCCACCCCGAGTCCCCAAGCCAGACTAAGCCATCCCAGGGCTCTGAGGTTGACCTTTCAGGGGAGAGTCAACGTGCCACCATCACTGTGATGGCTGCGCACACAGAGGAGAACAACAGGACTTTCTACCTGAGCAGCCCTGATTCAGCTGTCAGCACCCAGTGCCACTTCAGCCCCACAGCACGTAAAGACCCCAGCAGCCCAGCCTTCCGTTGGCCCAGCCCCAGCCACAGCGCACCCTCTCTGGTCACAGAAGCCTGCCACCCCAGACCCCAGTCTAGCCCACCTATTCCTCCAAAGAGGAACATCCGTTCTCCTAAACTGGGCACCTCAAGCCTCTCACCGTCCATGTCTTCTCCAGTCCCTCTTCCTGAACTTCCCAAACTGAGCACCCCCACCCTCACATCATCCATTTCATCTCCGGTCCCTCTCCCTGAGCTACCCATGCTGTTCCTGGTCTCTGGCCACTTCAAGGTCCCCACAGAGAACCACAATGCAGCATCCGAACGCTGGCACAAGCCCCACCACCACAGCTCTGGCTGGAACTGCCGCATTGAAGAAGAAGAGGAGGAGGAAGAGAGAGAGCGGAAAGACATGAAGAAGAAGACGCCAGCCGCCAACCCGGGAGCAAGCTCTCAGCTGACAGGCCCCCTCAATGGTGCTGCTGTCAGGAAGGAGGCCAGGGACTGGAAGGCCCACAGCAGCCCCCCTTCGATGACAGAGCCAGGCACGGCCCCCCCGGCTGCACCCAACAATGGTTCCTGTCAGGGGGAAACCGAGGGCACCGGCGCAGAGGCGGAGGGCAAGCATAACGGGAGCATGCCGGCCAAGCAACCGTTGCATGGCGGTTCGTCTGAGCTGCTGGCAGCAGGGAAGGGAGCTGCCAACAATGACCCCAACCCACCTCCTCCTCCTCCTAAAAAACTGCACAGGTAAGAATAACAGAAAGTTTTATTGTTTGGTATTTACAGATTCAGTTGGTATTCAATTTAGAAAATGAAAATGATAGGCAGGCAGTTCCTTAGAATTTGGAAACCACCATTTATTCCACATTTTACGCAGTTGTTTTCCTCGGAGCCACTGAAAAAAAAAAAAAAAAATCCCACATACGTAGACACCTCACATGTACTTTTTCAGAAAATTACCTTCTAAATTTTTCACAACCTTGCGTGAGAGTACAGCACAGGGAGGAGGGCAAAGCGCAGGAGATACGGCAGGCGTCGCGTTGAAAGGACAGTCTAAAATACTGTTTACAATAAGGCGCGGTTCTAAAAGGAGTCTATAGATGTTTAATTAAATGCCTGTGGACTGTGCCCTCGGTGAAACGTCAGTACGATGCATTTATCAGACTTGAACTTCCCTTTATAGGTTATATGCATCCTGTTCTCTTGTACTGTATCAGTAACTTGCATTATCATTAATGGCACTGTAGTTCAGCTTCCATTACATAATTTAGCACTTACCACATGCACTTAGTCTAAATGCATAAATGTGCTTTGCACTTAACTGAGACGCTATATATCTATATATATCTAGAGAGATATGTATAATTATAGCCCGATATTGCTTCTTGTGCAGTAGGAGTCACAGAAGATGCTTGTAACTCTGTGCCTGAGCACACGCATGCATTTTACCGCAGTCTTCTGTGCGACGCGTACAGTGCCTTCTCCTTTGGCAGCATCATTATTCAGCCCTGAATCAGCCTCCATTCTGACGCCTTGTGATCATTCAAACCGCTCTGGCGTACTCCTCAATGCACGCCTTGTTCCATTCACGCCAGCAATGTGACTTTTTCAGTTCTAATTAATGCACAAAACAGGGCCCGTTAAATAGTCCGCTGCTGTGTCACGTTGCTGCGAAATTTGTTTTGGCCGCGGCACAAGAGAGATAATTGAGAAGAAAAACAAGATAACGGGCCCTTTTTTCCATTTGTGTTGTTGGACTGGGCAAGTGTAGCATGTGTTCAGATGCATCTATGTGCAAAATAATCATCATATTTGTAATCATTCTTTGGATTTTTGATGTCCAGAGTTTGGTGCTACCATGCATATCCAGGTGTTAGCACCACCTTTCCACTGCTCGTAGTCTTTGTAGACATTTATTCTGCACTTTAAGTTCCCATGAGTCCCCATGAGGCTAAGAATACATTCTGCCACCTGAGTCAGCTACCCAAAGCAGAAAAAGAAGAAGAGGCCCTGTTGCTGCAGTTATTAGAGCATCAAATGTTCCCCTCAAAAATAAACTCGGCTTTGTCTGGGACGGCACGTGTTAGCGCACCACTGCTACTTCCTCAGAGCGAGCAGATGCTCCGTCATCTTGAGCTGGTCTCAGCAAAAAGTGGCAGTGAATCATTTTAATGACAAAAACGGAGATCGCCGATCGCATTTCAACGGCCCTTATGTTTGTAGTAACTCTAGTCAGGAACCGTCTCTCCTGTTATGACATTGCCGACATTCTGCTCCGATAAAAATACCTTGTTGGGACACATGTGGGAGCGCGCCTTCCGTCTGAGACAGTTTTGGCTGTCTGTCGTTTCAAGTTTATCAGGGGGGGCCTAGTGTGTTTAGTCAACAAGTGTCTCTGGACACCGAGAATGTACTGGAGGCAAAGTGAAGAAGCGGCTTAGATAAGCGGCGAAACTCCTTCAAGAAAGCCCGACAGGTCCGGTTGCCTCTCTTTAGCCAAAAATTGTGACTCCTGTTTGTTGACATTCAGCACACAGCTACATTCTGATGATGTGAGTCATTTAAATACCACTTGGTTTAAAAATGGTGGCCTCTCAGGGCCTTTAATGACAGTGGAAAACACGAAATCTTTGCTCTTCCTCTCCTCCTGGTAACAAGTCACCCACCGTATCACATAGTGGGTGTGTGCCTGCGTCACACATGAGTGTGTGTGTGTGTGTGTGGCGCGAGTACTCTTTAATAAGGAAGGCGTGTCAACCCGGGCAGCGAATGTTGCCAAAGGGAGGGGCTTTAGTGAACAGATTGTCGCCCCTGGCAACTCCCAAACTGTCCCAGCCTGGCAATCAGTTGCCACCAATAGAAGCAGAATTTATAGATCAGACTCCGTGGAATCACGTCCGGCGAGTCCTGTCTGGCGTTTTGCTCTTTAAATGACTGTTCCATGATGTGCCGCCCCTCCCTCCCTCTCTCCCTCCTTCCCCATCCTGATCCCTTTTCTGCAGCACAACAGATAGCATCTTGTTGCTGACCGACAAGCTCTAAAGTGAACCAGTAGGTGAATGAGTGAATGCTAAATATGAGCCGTGGCTGCTTTAATTCCGCACATCTAAAGGGTGCTGTTGCTTTTCCTGCTGAGACACTTTAAATACACATATGACTCGAGTGGAAGCAGGGTTGTGTTACTACGTATGGCGGGGGTTTAGAGGGCAGCCAGTCTGATCCGGGGGCATTTTTTTTCTGCCCGCCAGCCCGACAAGGACCTCGGTTTCTCCGGCATGAGGTAGGCACCTGACTGAGCAACTTTTTGTCGTTCGCGTCCTCGGCTCGACGTGGATTAGTCATTTCTCTCTAGCCTTGTGTTGAGAAAGGGTGATGTTATTGCTCACGCAGAGAAACTTTGGCCCAGTTTCTGTTTCAGAAATACCATAATAAACCACAGTTGCTTTTTAGGTAAGCAGAGGCCTTTCACACCTCTGAGTAGGTAGCCGAAACTGACAGCTTTCAGTGTGGTGATGCATCTTTCTTTCTCTTTCACGTCCTGCCTTTTTCTCACCTTTGAATCTCTTCTAATCTTGGACTGTTTAATTTCTCGTTCATCAAGTTTGCAGAGAAGAGTATTTTTTTCCCCCATTTACTATTAGAGGAGAGGAGCAACACGGTTAGACCCGCAGAATGCTTTTTGTCTTGCCTGTAAAAGAAAAGTGGGTTTGCAGCGGATAAGGATGTAGCCGAGTGTGGGAGATAACAAGGTATGGAGCAGTTTGCGGAAGATAACAAGACTTGTGTCAAACATTAATGGATCTGTGGTTTATATGACCATATAGCCATGGTAACTATCCTAGAAACAGTGGATGCCTGTCTTCTCCGCACTGCGTTGTGTGTCGGGGTTTCACAACAAGCGGGATCAAACGTAGCCCGATGCAAAAGCAATGCAATAAATTCTACCTTTTGAGATTTTATACGAAAGAATCGCCTTGAAACGGATTGATTTTACTGCGTGGTGCCACCGAACGTACAGCTCGAACTGCAGACTCATACAGATCATCTTGTGCTTGTTGCGCTATAAGAAGTTTGGCACGGCAGAAAGCACGTAGTGAAAGAGTTTTTTCATCAAGACGAGGAGTCAGGAAGTGAAACCGCTTGCGTGAACTTGATCCACGTCAACACCGCTTGCAGTTTAAGTTGCGGCTCACTTTACACTGTCACGCTGCTTTCTGCTGCTCGTTAGCGCTGACCCCTACCCGAGCCCCCTTTTCTTTTGCTTTTCTACAGCTCCCCACGCGAGCAGCTTTATTAATACCGCGCACATGACGGTAAATCTGTAAACAGATCGATTGCGTTGCTCACCGTGATTGTTTACGCTCTAAATCTGGGTTACTGTCTTCGCCAAGCTGACAAGAGAAAACAAAACCCAGTCTGGCAGGTTTGCTTGAGCTATTTCTCTCGTAGACTTTATTTTGGCAAAAAGAAAAAAACCTAATTGGAGGAAATAGGCAATCAAGATGTGTATTAATAGGTGTTTAGGCTGCAGCCAAGCACAGGAAGAATGGTGCATTTTTGTGTCACGACATCATGTGTATTTTAGTGTGCAAAGTCACTTTTAATAAGGTCACATCGTGCACAACAAGCGCTTCAGCTCGGGAAAACAAACGTAGTCAAAATAAAGTTTCCTTGTTTAGAATTTACAGACAATGAACGCCTCTCTAATCTGAGTCAAGGTCTTTTTTTTTGCACGCCCTTCCTCCAGAACCCTCGCTCATCCATGCGCATCCTCCCGCAGGACACGAGCGCTGACATTTCTCCACCGGGCAAAATCCTCATGTTTTGGATACAAATCGAGTGTGATCCAGAGCGAGATACGCGCAGGCTCTCCACAGACTCCTAATCCCCGCAGCCCATTACCATTTCCAACCATGCCTCGGCCTTTTCCACCTCCTTTCATCGCGCCTCTTTTGTCTGTAAAACGATAGCGGATCTCTCCGCTAACTGCCCACCGAGAATACCTAACCCTTTGTCTCCCCCCTGCGCCTCTTTTCCCTTTACTCCTCCTCGTCTGTTTGTTCTGCTGATTTATGAACCGAAGTGGGGGGGGGGGGGGGGGGGGGTGCAGTGGATAAATGGATAGAAGAGGCATTTTGCGATGGAAGTGAGGAAGGGGAGATGAAGGGGAAGGAATGGGACCCGGCTTCCCTGAGCCATTAGCAGGCATAATGAGACGAGTGAATGTCTGTCACTCAGCCTAATTGGTCACCTTGATTAGAAACTCCGCTCATGCACAGTTTTTATCGGCACTAGGAGAGGTCATCAGGGCAGTAAGGAGACTGAACAGGAAGAATTCAAGGTTTCTTCCTCTGCAGTAATATTTGAGTGGTCTTAGAAATAATAAGGAGCAAGAAAAACTCAACTAATAAGAGCTTGGTGGGAGATTTGTGTGCGCTACCAGCTGCTAGCCACATACAGGAATGGGGAAACTCAACATATTCGAGGGAATCTTGGGAAATGTTGCCCAGCCAAGCTGTAAATGACACCTGTGGGCAGAGTTCAGCAGAAGTCTCACTTTAACGTCCAGAATAATTGGTGATACACTAGACTTCACTACTGCCTGACGTAATTTCCAGCAAAGCGTATCCGCTGCAGTAATAAATCAGCACAGAAAGAAGTCAAGAAGTGTGCTTCTCTAAATCTCTAAGGAAGTGAATCAGCTCCCAACGACAGTGCTGCCCGACCGCCGTCGCTTACAATGAAGCAACGGACTCGTTGGCGTGGATTTTTTTTTTCTTTCAGTAGCACAGTGCAGATAAAAAATTTTTTTAAAAAAAGCATAAAGAGGAAGTCAAGTGGTTCCACATTTAAAATACGCATGCACTAACTATTTCTATGTCTGCAGCAAACCCACAGACTCACTATCTCGCCGCACCGCTGACGGTTTTTTTTTTAGAAGTCGAAATAGTTTAAGAAAAGCAGAGACCCTTGCATGCTTGTGTCTTGAATGGAGGTTTGTCCCCCGTCTTGCTGACTCGGCCCTGCTTTTCTCCGTTGCAGAGTGTGCGGTAAGATGAGCGGCAGCAATCTGGAGCTGGACCGCTGCAGCCAACAAGGGTCAGTAGAGAGCCCTACTTCATCTTTGCGGGGCCTGAGCACTGCCAGCCTGCCAACCGCCTCCACCGACAACCTGACTGCTGACACTGGTAGGTATTTTGCACTGAACCAGGTCCAGTTAACAGGATTTTTATTTTGAGTCTGAATGAATCGGATCAGTTTACACCAACAGAAAAGATGCACTTTGCACAGAGTGAAACTGAACGCTAAAAAGAGGAAAAAGGGGACAGCACGGTTTGATGGTAGTAGCTCGTCAGCCTTATCTCTTCTGTTCCTCTTTCTTCTCTGTTGTGACTGGCTGCATAAAACGTTTCCTTTACAAGTTCAAGACTGACACAAATATTAAACATGAGACATAAAGAGTGGCATCCGTCCTCGGTTTAGATGCCAATGTCATCCTTCGCAGTTTTAAACCTCAGCGGCGCTCAGGCGCTTGTAATTGCTGTAACTTCCTGGGCAATGTTGTTTGAAGAGATAATTACGGACTCTGATAACGAGGGAAAAAGGGCTTGGCTACATCCCACGGAGCACATTTTTTCCCCCCTCTCTGTAAAAGCAGTTATTGGAGACCGCACCACGCAATTATCCCAGTATCTGTCTCCGTCGGTGCAACGTCGGGTTCCAGCTTTTAGTCTTTAATTGAAGAAAAATGGATCATAATTGGATGGAAGATGTTCTGAGTGTCACTTTGAACTGGAAACTTCCAGCTCTTTTGAGGAAACGAGGTATGCGTTTGCGTCGCGGCTTGTGCGGTGAGGCGGTGACAGAGGGAGTGTAGTAAATAAATCAGATTCGCAGCTGTCACCCAGGAATATGCTAGTCTGTGAGTACACTGAGGTTAAGGGAAATTAAATTACACGGAGAAACAGAGGATATACAGGGACTGTAAAGAAACGCAGGTCTCTATTTGTATCTGCGTCTATATTTGTGTTCATATCTGAGCCTCTGTTTTCCAGGTTGGCACAGTTTGACAAACTGAAGTATTGTTTTCCTATCTGTTGTACATTCATAGATTCCATGAACATTTGTGTTATCTCATGCTAATGTAATTCCTCCTTCCTTCTTAGGTACTCGGGAGGCTACGCGGATGTCTTGTTCCTCGCCTTTTACCAGAAGTCCAGCGGCCTCAGCTCCTGGCTCTCCACACCCTCCCTCCTTCAGCAGCTCAAGTAACCAGCCGCCTCCACTCCCGGAGAAAAAGATGGTCAACCGCACCGTGTCCGCCCCCGACAGCGCCAACGGGAAGCCCTTTATCCGAGCCTACCCTCGCCTCCCGTTCACCGGCTCGGAGAGCAACGTGTGCCGATCGACTGAGGCCAGCTCCCGGTCCAGTTTACCGTCCAGCCCCGTTGACCCTCGGCCCATTTTCTCCTCCAACGAGTCTCTGGAGCACTGCCACGCTCCGCTAGGCCGATCCTCAAGGTCCCGGACGCTGGACGAGCCGTTCAAGGCTCAAGGGCGTCTGGGCGTGCATTGCCGAAGCAGCATCACGTGCTCCTCTTCGCCCCAGCTCAGCGTGCCCTTCTCACCCTCTGAGCCAGGTCCAGCGCAGAATCTGGGCTCAAGCCTGCAGCTCCAGACCCTTCTGAGTAACATTGACAGCAGGGAGGGAGTGTACTCCAAACTGGGCGGCCTGTATGCGGAGTCTCTGCGGCGCTTGGCTCTGAAATGCGAGGAGCACTTCACTCGCTCGCAGAGGAACCCTCTCAGGTTTGAGGAGAGCAACTGGTCCTTGTTCCGGCTCACGTCGAACAAGCCGAGCTGCAACTCCGGAGATGCTGTGTACTACTCTGCTGCCTGCGCCTCAGACCCCAGCAACTCCTACGCTGTGAAGGTAATCCCTGAATACTGAGGCTTGTTTGTGAGAGAGAGGTGTTTATTTTATACCACAGGTCCCAGACAAAACAGCAATACAACCTCATACCTAAGACGAACTGTTTTCCCACAACAGTAGGTCACAGTGAACTTGGTCACCTTGCTGAGAACTGCAGGTGCGCCGCCTGGCTATTGCATTTCCTCATTTAACAGCTCACTGCGGCTACTGCTTCTTTTACTTCCTATGAATGCTTCACTATAACAGTCACAATTAGAGACGCACCGAAAATGCACGAAATTTTTATCGCTGAAACAACACAGCCGAAACAACACGGCCGAAACAGGATGTTGTGATGATGCAGTCACAATGCTCTTTGGGTACGTCTACCTACGTCTATCTAGTACTATAAGACGTTCAGTTAAATTGTTTTGTGTTTGAGCGCACCACTCCAAGGCCGTTTTGTCAAGAGAGGATCTTGTCAGCTCAGCCAAGATTATCATCTTTACCATTTTCCGAGGAATAATTTGTCCCGTGGGGCGTTGTAAATTGACCTTTTATAAGCAGGGATTTGACAGTTTGAGGACAGAAAGAGAAGATTAAAATTGGGCGGTGGTCTTGTTTGTTCTTAAGCTACAGATGGGACGAGCCCACTGGAGCTCCAACCTTCAAGGCGTGTAGAGTGAACCATCAGGAAGAAGAAGGGTGTGGATTCAGTCTCCCTGATCTTTGTCCCGGCGTCATTAAACGCTGTACAAAGCAGCAGCTGTTTGCATTGTGTGTGTTATGCCGCGGCCCGGGTGCCCACACTCTTGCTTAATATCTCAAGGCCCAATTAATCTCCAGATTCCAGGCAGGATTTACAGTCAGACAAACCCCTCGTTCAAGGCCAAGACACACACACACACACACACTGTCATCTTCCATTTATGATCATATTCATATTCTGTTCTTTCATCTAGGCTAATTAGACGTGTATTGTGTAACTTGGTGCGTTGATTTCCAGACATGATAGGAGCGTTTTGCCTACTGAAATTCTGAATACCATGAAAGTGGAATTTAGTTAATCCCAAAGAAGAGATTATATGTCCCAATCTGATCCAAATACACAATAAGAACATAACCGCATGCGTTTCAGAGCTTTGATGGAATTTTTGATGGAATATTTTACTAGTGATTGGACGATCTCTCTTGAATGAGAACAGGAACTGGATTGGTGTTGACCTTGTAGCTTGTGACTAACAAGAATCCCTTTCTTATGTTTCTTGGCTCCACTCCCTACCCTTCCCGTCTCCCCCTCCTTTCTTCTTCTTTGTTGCATCCTTTCCAGATCTGCAAGAGTCCATCCATAGAAGCCAAACAGGGCCACCTCTACAGCCTGTCGGTGCAGCAGAGCATGCCTCCGCACTTCAACCTCCAGCAGGACTGTGGTCACTTTCTCGCCTGCGTCCCCCAGAGCATGTTGCCGTCTGATGAAGTCTCTCTGCCCACCACGCCCGCGTCCTCGCTGCCTCAGCCCTCCACACCTGCACAGAGCCAGCAGGTAGAAAGAGAGCGAGTGGTGGTCATCACCTCCGAGATCCCTCGGCAGACAGCAGCCGACTTTGTCCGGGAGTACGAAATGTTCCATAAAACTCAACCAGAGGTCTACGAGCGCCGCGTCTGCTTCCTCCTGCTGCAGCTCTGCAATGGCCTGGAGCACTTGAAGGAGCACGGGGTCACGCACCGTGACCTCTGCCTTGAAAACCTGTTGCTGGTGACTCATCAGCGCAGGCCCTCCCAGTTCGCCCAGCAGAACAGCACTGACAGCAGCGGCAGTAACGGTTTGAGCAGCATAGATATTCAGCGGCAACTTCCCCGGCTCCTCATCAGCAACTTCGCGAAGGCCAAGCGTCGCTCCTCCGAGGATGCCGTCTCAACCAATGTGGACCCTCGGATCAAACGTGACCACGCTAGGTTGGCACCTGAGATTGTCTCCGCAGCTCAATACCGCAAATTTGATGAGTTCCAGACGGGCATCTTGATCTACGAGCTCCTCCATCAACCCAATCCGTTTGAGGTGAGTCCAGCACTCAAGGAGCAAGACTACCGCTGTGAGGACTTGCCTCCAGTCCCTTCTGTCTCACTTTACTCAGCGGGTCTCCAGAAGCTGGCCCAGCTCCTCCTCCAGCCAGACCCCATCAAACGCATCCATATCCAGGAGGCCAAACGTATACTGCAGAGTCTGCTGTGGGGCCCCAGGAAGGACCTGATGGAGCAGCAGCGGGAAAGACACGGACAAGGGGGAGGCTACGTGGACGGATCCCGACACGAGGGCCTCCTCAACTGGCTGGACGTGAAAAGGGCCCTGCTGATGATGAAGTTCGCCGAGCGATCGCTGGAGCCGGAGAGGAACGCGGAGCTGGAGGACTGGCTGTGCTGTCAGTACTTTTCCTCGGCTCACCCGCTGTCTCTCTGCCATACGGCGGAGCTCCTCTACTCGCTGAAGTGAGGACTCACTTTAGATTCAGTGGAGCCATCAGTTTGTGAATGCGTGCGTGAGAAAGACCGGTAAAATAAACTTTAATGTCTATGGACAGTAGGATCCTCTGGAGGAACTGTGAACCCGCTCACTGCCTGGCTGCAAGAGAGCCACGCATCAAACTAGCCGTCCACTCTTTACCTTTTACACCAACATTATCCTGCCACAGACAGTCAGATCTGTTATTGTAATAGTCCCAGACATATGGACAGACTAGAATCCTTTTGTACCAGTGAAAATATGGACAATAATCATAATTCTGTAATACACTTACCAAAGTTAATGTTTGACACTGTATTATTGTATTTATTAAATATCAATGGAGACATTTTACTCACTGAAAACAGGCGGTTCATAACCTTATTCCGTGTTTTCCAACTTCTCAAAGTAATGCTGTGTCGAGTCTAGATGTGCAGCTAACTTTATCTGTGTATAAATGGCTAACTTGTCTGATCATGAAGAAGTATGAGGTCATCTGCAGACTTAGCACCTTTTCACTCATATGTTGAGTCATGGGCACATAAAGCTGCACGGTATACTGTCAACAACAATCTTTTCTTTAACCAAATCTGCAGACTAATGCCTCTTCCTTTGCTTTGTTAGCGATCAAGGCAGGCTTCCCTAAGCAACTGACAACAGCCCGGCAACGTTAGCGGTTGCTTCTACTGAATGGATGACTCAATTTTTTTTTTTTTATTATTTTTTCCTCGTGCTTACTTTTAGTACATATTTAAATGTTTTGACATTTGTCGCAGTGCCTTTTGTTCTTTGTACATGTTTTAAGTGACTCAAGCCAAATGTAAATATTCCTGACCATTCGTCCCACGTGAAACTGGCCTTTCACAGAATGTTCTGGTAACGACGTTGTACAGCGATTTGTAGATGATATTAGAGAAATGAGCCCGAGCAGGTCTTAAAAAGCCATGAATATGAGCAGCAGTTAAAATAATATTTATAACGTTATCCTGTAGTAGTCACTGGAATTCACCTGTTTATTTTCTGTTTATGTGCATTATCAATTTTTAATTTTTTTTTGGTTTGTTTTTATCTGGCACGGCAGCAGCTGGGCCTGTTTTGTTTTTTTGTCTCCTGTTATTCTTGTCCGCTGCAGAGAAAGATTCAAGTTTTATTTTCTCCCAACAAAGAATTTCCTAATTAAACATCTAGTGTGGCGAACGAAGTTAACCGCCTTTGTCCATGACTGACTAATGTTGAAGAGAACGTAGCCTGAGCTAAACTAATGGATTATTGATTTGAATTATTTTGCGTGTCTCACTTACTTGCATCCATCAATAAACAATGCATATATTTTCGCACAGTACTCTTGTGTTTTCTTTTAACAATTCAATGATAATTATTGTGTTGGTATTAGCAGGGGCAAGTAGTTTTGCAGCTAACCGACCTCTGCAAAACATATACAAAAATTTCTAATACCTCAATGGTGCTGTGGATCGATCCAACGTCAAACAAACAAACAAACAATATGTGCCTGCCTCATTGGAGTAACATTCCTTTGACTTTTGACACAGGAAGTGTGCTTCATTTTAAAGAAAAACGTGGAACACAACCCACAAAAAGCCACCTAGTCTTTAGGTTTCTTATTCTGTGTTTCTGCCTTGGAATTCAAGTGGATCCAAAGTGCATTATGCAAAGCAGCGCGGCATGAGAGCAAAAACCTTAACCCCGTAGCGAGCAGTGAAGTTCGTGAATGCCAAGTACATTAGAAATGCTCAGCAGGTAATGATGTTACAGATGAATGCATTCCTTTATCCTAGTCTTTCAGCCTTAAGTGTAAATATGTTATGTGAAAATTTACAAACGTCCAAAAACAATGCATTTACGAGATATAGATATATATACACACCGATCAGGCACAACATCATGCCTCCAAAACCGTTGTGACTCATCAGAGAATGGACATGGACCTTCTGAGGGTGTCCTGTGGTGTGTCTGGCAACAGGATGTTGTTTGTTGGGGGTGGGGAGGGGCCTCTGTGGATCAGACTTGTTCCGGTGCATCCCACAGA
The DNA here is from genome assembly GCA_005024645.1 of Planiliza haematocheilus. Classification (NCBI taxonomy): domain Eukaryota; kingdom Metazoa; phylum Chordata; class Actinopteri; order Mugiliformes; family Mugilidae; genus Planiliza; species Planiliza haematocheilus. The sequence goes on from SRSE01001181.1 coordinate 5,801,093, forward strand.
TACTTGATCAGTTTGGGGTCGAGTGAATTTGGAGGCCAGGTCAACGCCTTGTGCTGTTCTTCATGTTTTTTGCTTTGTTCCTAAACTGTTTTTGTGTGGGTTCCTGTGTCAGGCTGCATCCTGCTGGGGACGGCTGCTGCCATCAAGGGCTGTCATTGCTTTGGGGTGGGACATGCCTAAGTAACATCCACACAAATGCCAGGTCCAGAAGTTTCCCAGCAGAACAAGATGGCTATTTATTTGGGAAACTCATGCAAGAAAGGAATACAAACAGGCTCAGAAGTAATGGACAAGAGGGGGCTGAGAGACTCGTCTGGTGTGGAAGACACCGAGTGCACTGAACCACTCAGCACAACAGGTTGGTCGTGTAGTGGAATCTCAATTTGAGTTTGGAGCCTCAGGGCAAAACAGACCCCTGACTTTCCTCCCCTCTCTCCCCGATCCCTCCCCCCAGCGCTGCCCCAGACTCCCTCCCCACCGACCCCCACCACGAAGCTTTCTGCTTCACATCACTCCTTCAAAACCACTGGCTGCTCCCTTGTCATAGGTGGAACTATGTTGCTATGGTGTTTTGACCAATGGAATGGCATTTCCAGGAACGCAGTCAGTCTCTGTCTCCCTCTCTCTTTCACACAAACACACACCGAGTGGAGCAGCCTGTTGAGCAAGAATCCAAAATAACCCCCTGGTAACAACAGAAAGGGTCCTTCTTTGTCTGTCCAGTGAAAACCAGTCAAGAGGTTACATACTTTAATAAAATATGCATTCCAGGAAAACTTACTTTAGCCCGAGACATTACTTAAGTAATTAAATTTGCTATAAAAACTATTCACCAGTTATTGCTCACATGCCTCTAGGGTACATCTTATTTTTCTTTCCCAGAAATGAACGACCAAACATAGACAGTAAGACGTAGATTAAAGATACAATTTCCCAGCAACCGCATAGTTTCATTCTTTAAATTAGATAATGGCTCTTTAAATGTCATCCATGTCGTTGTATATCTAAAAACAAATCTGACGCAAGGGCAGCTGGACTTGGTGGGTTGTCATGAAGATGTTTCACCCCTCGTACAAGTGGATTCTTCAGGTCTTAATGACTGAAAGGGAGTTCATCTATGGTTGGTGTGCACCTTCAGGCCATTACTGGCTCGTGATAATTGCTCCAGCTGTGTATTGGGTTGTTAACTGACCCAGCCTATATGAGTTTCAGGTGGTCACCACCCACAGATCCAAACAAAGACCTACATTCTCCACCAATTATTTAAAGACTCAAGGAACTACTTGGATGACAACATCTTCAAGACAATCGAACAAGTCCAATTCCCTTTGTTTCAGCGTTGTTATTATGCAGCCCTTGCCAGTTTTTATTCCATACAGTGTTGCATTAATTCTTCACCAAGATCTTGTATTGATGATGGGAGAATCTGACCACTGCACTAAGCCTTCTCCAGCACATTCCAGAGATTCTGGATGGATCTGAACTCTGTGGTGGCCAATCCATGTGTGAAAATGATGTCTCATCGTCACTGAATCACTCTTTCACATTTTAAACCACATGAATCCTGGCATTGTCATCTTGGAACATGCCTGTGCCATCAGGGATGAAAAAAATCCATTGATGGAATAACCTGGTCATTCAGTATATTCAGGTAGTCAGCTGACTTCATTCTTTGGTCACATAATGTTGCTGAACCTAGACCTGAGCAACTGCAGCAACCCCAGATCATAGCACTGCCCCCACAGGCTTGTATATGTGCCTTTGTTTTTCCAGTTAGCCTCACTGATTAGTGGTTTTCCTAAGGCTACACAGCTGTTCTGTCCCAATCCCTTGAGTTTCCTTCACATTGTACAAGTAGAAACGCTCTTACTTTCTCTATTAAACATAGCCCTAAGTGATTGTTGGCCACAACCAATCAGGATTGTTTCCAACTGCATTTCCAGTTTTTAATAATTGCCTTGAACAGTTCTTAACCCAATTTTAGTCATTTTTTTTAATCGATTTAGACGTTTTCTCTGCTTGATGCATACCAATGATTAGACCCTTCTCAAACAGACTAACATCTTTTCCACAATCACAGGATGTATCTTTCAGCATGTTTGTTTAAGAAATGAGAAGCTACTCACTGCATCAGTTGGGGTTAAATAACTTGTTGCCAGCTGAAAGTTAATCGTCCATGCAGTAATTATCCAATAGGAGGCTCGTACCTATTTGCCTAGTTAAAGCCAGGTGGTGACTTTTTTTTTGACCAGGTGGTGTATATATACAATGACATGAATGACTGAGAACCTTCACCAGCATTTTGTTAAGATCATATCTAGAATCTCTTTAAGAGCTATTACCTAATTTAAAAAAGGAAACTATGCAGCTGCTGGGAAATTGTATCTTTAAACTGTCTTACTGTCTATGTTTGGTCATTCATTACTGGAAATGACAAAATCCTTAGGCTTTCTCTTCAGTCAATCCTGTTCACCACTGTTTATTTACCCATGGTAGCGTATTTCAATACTTGGAGGTTACCCAAATAGAAAATAGCTAATATTAGCTAGCTAACCTAAACAAGCTACTTGGCTGGAGCTTGCTCTTCAAACAAATTCCACTCAAATACTCAGCTTTGTGTTTGTTGCAGGTTATGACTTTCCGCTCAGTAATCCTTAAACAAATGTCTGCTCGACTTTGTCCACAAATATGTAGCAAATTCTGCTACAAGCAAACCTAGCTAAAACTTTAGCTTGTGCTCTGAATAATGAAACTCTTCCCCAATGCTCCCCCTCTTAGATCAATGCTGTACACCACTGTTTATTTTATGATATTACAACCCAGGTTGAGGGCCACTACATAAAGCTGAAGCACACAGCAGTTACAAAAATAAGGGTCTACTCCCTTAAAAATAAAGACAAAATGGCAACAGGTGAGACATGGCAAGCCTCTGCAGTTGAAAATTGTCGTTTTAGTCCTCTTCAACAAGGCCCTTCAATCTTCTCAGGTGTGGCTGCCTAAGGTAATTAAGCACAAGCTAAAGACACTTGCACAGCCACCTTAAGGCTAGAGGTGCAGAGGGTGTACCAACGATATACGATGTACCGTGGTTGTTGCAGGTGTTTCCTGATGAGCAGTTAAAGGAGTTGTGGCATGTTCTGTTGCCTCTCCAAGATTTAAAATTAAACTATAGCGGAAGATGTAGGAACTTAACCTCTATAGTGTCCCTCTGAGTCCTTAAAGTAAAATGTTTTCTGTCCCACTTGCAGTTCCCATACCACACTGCTTTTATAATTCCGCAACAATAAGGGCCATGAATATTTCACATGAACAGACGGCGGCCTCACCACCGGCAAAAGTAATACTCGAATCAATAACCCATGGTGCAAAATGGGGGACTGCAGAGAAATGGAAGAGTTGCAAAACGCAGGCCTCGGCAAGGTCAGCTTAATATTTTAAGATGACGTGTGCTTCAATTTTAACATGTGGTTAATATTTTAAGACCTAAAATGAAATATCACCCCAAGGCCAAAACATTTCTCTGTGGAAGCACATCCATTACTCATTTCTTGTTTAAGTGGTGTACCAGGTCTGTGTCAGCAGCAGTAAACATTTAAATTTATAATGAGACTCGTTTATGCAATTAAAAAACGGTAAAGCAGTGTCCAAAAACACACCTGGTTTAATTGTGTATTTTTCAGTCATGATGTATTTCTGGTGATATGGTGACATCTAGTGGCTAACCATTGCTACTGCATTTAGTCAGTGTGCTCGCTCTGTAAAGGTTTAATAGAGCCAATGAAATTATGTCTTTTTAAGTTAGTAAGTACTACTCATTTAAACCAGAGGTAGTTAGTAAACACGAGGCTTTAACCTCTTAAATATATATGTATTTGTGTAGTAGACAGATTTACTTAACATTTAATACTGTGGGTCTGTGAAAGCCTGTGCTGCTGTGACTATTAACTCACATGTAGAAAACTCATGAACTGCCAAACTTTATTTTTAGATCAAAACAAAGAACAGCATTATAACATTTCAGCACTGTAATGACATCCACCCACTGTCTGAAAAGTGTGAAAAATATTAAATCAAGCACTTTCGGTTTAACATCATGCTCAGAATTAGTTCGACTTGAACATGAAAAAGAACTCCACCTTTGAAATGCTCTGCAATGCCTATCAAAGAGTTAAATTTTAATCATGCCAAAGCCTAAGCAAGACGTAGGTGAAAAGAAATTCACGGAACTTCCGAGTTGGTGATACTGGAAAAAAAAATGCATTCGATCATTCGTTAATGTGGTCAAGAGAGTGTTTCTAACGACTTGTTAGTATGCAGCCTGCAATTCAGTGGAACACCAGGTCCTCAGGCAGGACGCAGGTGAGATCAGCCCAGGTAGGGGACGGGAAGGGAAAGAGTCAGAGGGGGGAGGAGAGGAGTTTTTCAGGGTTCGTGGCGGTAGTATGGGGGAGGATTCGGGTTACAGATGGGGTAGGGGGGGCTGATTTCGAGGCTTTGTGTTCATTTCTTCTTGGGTTTTGCCTCGAGGGGGTTGCCAATATCCTTCCCACGTAGTTTCAGCCCTGTTCATGGCCAAAGATGAACATCGGAGTTATATGACAACACATAAATATACAGGAAAAGATTATTTGGAAGAAGTAGCAAACAGTGTTTTTACCAATTGCTCTCTCGATTTTGCCCATGACCTGGTTGTTGGGAATTGCTCTCCCACACTCGTAGTCAGCAATGACTTGCGGCTTTTCATTAATTTTCTGAGGAAAAAGTAGAAAAAAGTGTGTTACAAAGTCATACAACAGCAACTTCTCCAACAATCCCACTGCCCATATAGTATGCCTATCAACATTAGCTTGTTTACATACAATATTGTGAAATGACAATATTCTGAATTTTGATATCACAGAAAACAAACAAGCCGTCTGATGAAGTTATGTGGGACAGGCCGACATTATTAAAGCTTTAGGTACAGGCGGCGTCACAGTTGGGAGTTTCTGGGAAGGTTTGCAACGCAAAAACTCTCGACTGTGCACATTTAGCCGACAGTTTGCAAGGGAATGGGAAGAGAGGCACGCCAAAAAGAAAACCTCAAATTTCTAGTCGGTAGGAGAAACATAGCCAACGTCAAACATTATGAAAGACTTGGATATAAACAGGTTTTCTGAGACACAGAAATATTACGACACCAGCCTTTTTAGACGCCGGTCATAGGAATGAAAAGGGGAGGGTGTTTGCACGGTGGAGAAAAGTGGTAAAAAAACAAACAAACAAACAAAAAAGCCCTTTTGCGTGTGAACAGTAGCACTCGCATGAATTTTTGAAGGTAAAAATGCATCTGTATACTCACAGTGGCCAGGTCTTTCTGGGTCAAGCCTTTCTCCTGTCTGCCTTGCTGAATGACTTTACCAACCTCAAGGGGAACCCTGTCATGGTGGAGCTCCTCTGTCTCGCGGTCAAGTTTGGCTGTATTTTTTGTCACAAGATGCTGTTTGTTCTGTCCAGCAGTCCCTGTGTGAGTGAGAGGCAGTGGTTCAAAGTACTGCTTGGGTAGGCATGTAAATACTGCATAATCACTCATTTAATTTGGTCACTTTTCAAATAAGAGAGGTCTACAACAAATAAAAAATAATAATTTATGTACATTTCTTGGTTGTCTCAAGGTCTTCCCCGCGTCTCTGAGCAGCAGTGATCGCCTGGAGAAAACATGGACACATACACGCGTCATAAAATTAGAAAACATATGCCAGTTTTACTGCTACACTACTCAGCTGTTGCATCATAATTTTATAACCACGTAGTTAATGAATAACAAACTCTGCTTATCTAAGAATGTTGACCAAGTCAGACAAAAACAACACATCCTAATCACCAACACAGACCGAGCACAGTCACTCCAGCTTTTGACATTAGATTAAGCTGTAACCATTCAACTTTCTCAAAGTCCAACTCTTTACAAAAGAATACTCTTTAATAATTATGTCACCTGGATGTTGGAGCTTCGCCCGTTTAAAACACCTCGCATTGCACATATAATGTAGTGGTAGTTTCTGCGCTGAGCTAGACTCATAGTAAGAAACATGTGTTTGGTTCAAATCTATAATGACATTAGTAATTGTAACAGGAAGGAAGCATACAGGTCATTCTTTTAAAATAACCCCTGACCATCCAGCTGATTTGTTGGTCATGGAGAAAAGAAAAAAAAACAAATTATTCAAAGCACAAGCTAAAGTTTAAGCCACGTCGTGTTGGTAGCATTTCAAGGCTACACATTTGAGTACAAAAATAAATAAATAAATAAATAAAAAATTAAAAAACGAGCACACATTTGTATAAGGGTTATTGAGCATGAGGTTCACAACAAACTCAAAGCTGAGTAAAAAAAGAGTAGCGTTTGTTCATACAAGCTAGCTCTAGCCAAGTAGCATGTAGCTAATATTAGCTAGTTTCTATTTAGGTAACGTCCGTGTATGTAAATTCGCTACCACGGGTTAGTTAACCATTTTACAACGACGGTGTAGTGTGTTAAACAGAGCGTAAGCTACCAAAAAGTGTTGGTGTTTGTATAACGTGCTTTATTTTTTTGGTACGGTGAACGCAGCTGTTTGTCTATGTACCTGAACTTAGGCTAGCTAGCTGAGCTTCCTCCCGGAGTTAAAGAGTTGTTTGCAAAGGGGGGAAACCACCACACTACAAGCGGTTCTACTGTCTCACACAGCCGGCTGAATTAAAAGATTTGCGTTGCTAGCTGATTTCCAACGGTTATTAACGCTATGCTAGCAGAAACAAACGGTCATATCTGTTGTTATTGAAGTAAACCACGAACGTTAGACAGCTCAGCCCACAACCACGTGTGTAACTTGCGTTAGAGCCATGTTAAACACAATTATATTTAAGATTTCGATTTAAAAGATGAAATCCGACTGAGGCACATTTAAAGAATCAGTACGTGCATGCTGCAGGATAAATGATGAGCACAAGCTAAGTGAAGCGTTCATACTGACCTGCTTGGATTTGGCCTGGGCAGCAGTCGGCCCCTTCTTCCTCAAGACAGTTACGGTATCCCAGTCGCTTTCTGCCATGTTTTTTTGAGTGGATTCACTCGACACCCGTAACGTTTAATATAGATACAAAAATAAGTTGGAGTCAGTGTGTGGGGAAGCGATCCTTTCAGAGAAGATAGCGTTACTTTAGCGAATCAGACGCTCCTTCCAGAAATATCACCCACGCGTTCTGCCAAAGCTTTATTTACAACGGTGTGGTTAACAACAGCGGAGGAGTCTAAACAGCGACCCCTGCTGGTGGAGGCGCACTGACCTACATTTACATCACAATGATTTCCGTTTTAAAAAATCATTACATCAGGCAGGGAAAACGCCAAAGGGCCCCTTAACTAATTATTACAAAATGCCTATGGGCTGTTTCTGAAAACAAATTGCATAAGTGTGCAAAATCCAGGGTAACACTTATCTGTAACATTTGCTTCTTATTAATGCCTTCTGTTATTATCATCCACGCTAACTCTGCAAATACATATAAACCCTTGTTTACACTGTCTACACTTTATTCATACAGCCATTTTTTAAGTGTCTTGTTTTGCACCTCAAGCTGCTCACATGTGCCTTAAATTTAGATAGATAAAAGAATTACACCATACGCAAAGGTAGCATGGACATGCATAACACTTTTATTAAAAATCTAGCATGTTCAGACACAAAATAAACGGCACAGAGGAGAAATAAAAAGACTTAAAATCATTAAATTATATGTAAAACTTGGTATAACAATGTGTGGCTACGTAACAGTAAAAAATGTTATTATTTATTTATTTTTCTCGTAACCTTAGTTGACATTTGGGACTGTTTCCACAGTCACCAATTACAGGACATTTCAGAGGCGGCGTCGCTGTTGCGTCGAGTGCGATGCGGCGACCATCCAAACTCAGACATGACATCGTCTCCCTGGTGGAGACGTCCCCAGCGGTAGCCGTGTCTGGAGCCCTGTTTCCCAGACCATGCACGAGGTTTTGGATTCATCTAGAAACACGAGGAGATTAATAAAGTGGATGAGTTACTTACATGCATATATAACCTAATGATACCTTTTAATGTTATTTCTGTTCACTTTTAACTCTGGTCACACACAGTTGAAAACATAAATCGAGCAATTAAACTATTATTATTATATAAGGGCCATTCACCTTTTACTATGGTTGTGTTCAGTATTGTATATTTATTTTTGTGTGCTATTTTTGTGTGTTGTGTGCACTTTGTATTTCTGTACAGCAGTTTGTTCAACGTCTGTTGTCTTTAAATGTGCTGTGTAAATAAAACTGCAACTCAGGCACAGGCTTTACCCAAATCTCATCAGAAAATCCATCTGTTTCCCACCTGAATGAACACAGTTGTGTTCATGTGAAGAGTCTCCACTCGATCCGACAAGTGATTCAGCCATTCCAGATGTTCACCGATAGACTGGGTCAGATCACTGTGGCTCTGTATTGGGAGAAAATAATGTCAAAGTAGAAGAAAGCTCACTTGAAATGAATTTTGATTGAATAGTTCTTTTTTATATATACATTGGGAATGATGTACCCCAGACAGGTTGTCCTTCAGTTCAACTGCAGCAAGGCGAACATGCTCCAGTTTGTCGATCTGCTCTTTAAGACGGTCATCAAGTTCCTGCATCATCATCAGGCCTTCATCTGGCCTGACACTGCCCTTGCTGGCCATCCTGGGTCACACTAACAAACCTGTTGTTTACAAAAAAACACACACATTGGCTTATAAATCTGATACTATTACACATAAATATAGATAATAAATGGGCATGTTCTAACAGATAAAATCAGATTTTCACGACCCTTAAAAACAAACCACCAGAGGGAGACACAGCTCTTACTCCACACACATTTCCTGCAGGGGGGCGTTCTGTGCTGCAGTGGGACAAAGTTGCTGCAGTGTTTTGTAACTATAAATTTCTCTCAACATTTGAACACAGAGGGAATAACGGCTAGCAAAAAAACGATTACACTATTTAGCAAAACTATATAAAAAAAAAGACTACCACCACAAATACATTTCAAACTGCTCTATTAATGGACATTTTCAGATAAGAGAAATGTTAATAGCAGATTTCTACATTACTTTCTTGGTCTTGATCAGCATCCTATGACTACTCAATGTGCATGGTTTAATTTATAGCTTCACTGGATTTGATCCCATCAGTTATAGACTGGGCCTTTATAATTACATTTAGTAATGTTGTAATATTAGCAGGGTACAAGTCTTCAAAAGTCCAAATCAACAACATGACAGGGGTGCAATACTAGTAGAGTCAAACAAGTAAATGTTTGGTGCCCACTCATACTGACACATCGTTACAATAACAAACTAGAACAATAAGTTAAAGCTAAAGTGCACAACCTCTGCCCAAATCGGAATGGCCAGAATCAAATCCAGTCACAATTGTGCAGCTATAGGTACACGTGTAAATGAAGGTGCAACCTTGAGGATGCACTTGAGATCCCACCACTGAGGCGACACACATTGCTTTAGCAGCGTGAATATAACCCGGGCCATCTCGCTGGAGATGCCCACTGCGTCAGTGGATTTATTCCAGTCAATAGATTTCTCATATCGCAATACAGTTCTATTGGGACCGGATTTTAAATAGTTTAAGACGCGTTTGCGTCATCACGTCAGGATGGCCGAGCGGTCTAAGGCGCTGCGTTCAGGTCGCAGTCTCCTCTGGAGGCGTGGGTTCGAATCCCACTTCTGACAAACTCTTTTTCCGTGTTTATTTTTTGAAAATGTCCAGTTAAGACACAAGGTTGACGCACTGCAGCAATGTGCGCTAAATGTTAACGCAATGTGTCCGATTTATATCAATAACCTAAATACTTACCTGAATCCAGGTAAAATGGCCGCCATGTTTTCGGTTATGTGAAGTTTGCAAATTTAACCGAGTTGTTACTGGATTTCATCAACCAGCGTCCAAGCAGCAAGTATTTGGAGTTTTAAGTATAAAAAAGCAAAAAAAAGAAACGCGCCAGTTCGGTTCTGAACGACGCTAATGGATATTTTTCGAAAAGTTACTTGCGCCTGCAGCGCAGCAGCAAAGACATCCATCTTTTTCTCCTCAGAAACATGAAGTTCTGGACAAAACACACACACAGAAAAAAAGTTACCTCGTTTGTCAGACGTGAAAAACACTCAAACCGCTCGAAGACAAGTCGCCAACAAATCCAAGTACACCACCTCCTAACTGCGCACACACACAGGCACATCCAATTCTCCTCCTTTCTTCGTCTGGACTCGTCCTGTTTGTCCGAAAAAAATCTCCGGAATCCGACACGTACCGCGTCACGTGGTACAGTCAGAGGAGATGCAAACAAAATTAAAATTAATAAAACTACTGTTTGCCAGCGTAATTCAATAGGTATTCAACCATACACACATCCCAATGAGTTTTTATTCACTGCAAATGTGAAAACAAATACAAAAGAGGTGTCATATACGTTTATTTGGACGACAGTGCTCCAGAAATGGTAGTGATTTTCCTACCGTTTTTCAAAATGTGACCCCGAATGCAACTTGGTTTTTATTTAGATTTTTTTTTCTAATAAAATGCCTCCTTTTACAAAACAATGAGATGTTCTATTGTCTGATGCCTGGAATAATAATTTGCTTTTTTAGTAATTTACAGACAAATTAGGCAATTTACAGTATTAACAAAAGAAGAAAATGGGCATTTTACACTGTTCAGTCCACCAGTCCTCAGCACTAAGACAGTAACACACTCACAACATCTCATAGACTGGGACAGCACAAAGCTACACTTTCTCTGCAAAATATCGTCATGTTCTCATAATGACAATAAACACACTTGATTCTTGATGTTCGATTTTTCTTTTTGCATGGATCACAGGGGTTGGGATGGGCCACCTAATGTAGTGTTGCAGCATAACCATATAACAAAATTGTGGGTTTTTTTTCAACATTTTTAACTGGAAAGTTTCTTTTTAGTGTTCAGTGGAGAATAGGGTATACAAAAGGTGTAGTTTTTTAGTTCGAAATACATCAACCCCCAACTGCAGTGACCCCAGATCACAGCACTGCCCCCACAGCTTGTAGTACACTAGGCATGATGGGTGCATCACATCATCTGCTTCTCTTCTTACCCTGATGCCCCCATCACTCTGGAACAGGGTAAATCTGGACTCATCAGACCACATGACCTTCTTCCATTGCTCCAGAGTCCAGTCTTTATGCTCCCTAGCAAACTGAAGCTTTTTTTTTCCAGTTAGCCTCACTGATTAGTGGTTTTCTTAAGGCTACACAGCTGTTCAGTCCCAATCCCTTGAGTTCCCTTCTCATTGTTTTAAACATAGCCCTGAGTTCTAGTATTGGTTTTACTTTGATCTGATTTCACAAAAGGGTTCAGCGATCACTGATCACGATTTTTTTCAGACCACATTTCTTCCTCGAACACAATGTGTTGGACAGGTCTTAGCCCAATTTTAGTAGCTTCTTCAATCTTATTAGATGAGCCAATGATCTGACCCCTCTCAAACAGACTAACTTCTGTTCCACAACCACAGGATACATCTTTAGACACAGTTCTTCAAGAAATGAGAAGCTACTCACTGCATCAGCTGGGGTTAAATAACTTATACCCATGCAGTAATTATCCAATAGGAGGCTCCTACCTATTAGTTAAATCCAGGTGGCCAGTCCAGTGCATGAACTCCAAATACATTTCCCCAACGTTTCTGCTTTTGTAAGAATATTAGGCACGGTTTTAATACCAAAGTGAGAATACAGAATCAACAGTACATTTAAGAAATCACAACTGCTTTATTTCTTTTCTTTCAATAAGCTCTTTTTTTCTTTCTTTTTTTTTTCTTCTTTTTTTTTAAACAAGGGAAAGTAATGACCTGAAAGGATAAAGGTCAGGTAGGATAAATAGAATGCTGGATCAGCTGTAGAAAGCACTGGTCCTCTGACAAAAAAAAAAAAAAAGAAAAAGAAAAAAGAAATATGCATCTTAGAAGTACAAAAAAAAAATAATAATAAAATCTGGGCAACATTTTGGTGCAGGTACATTGATGAGAAGCATCTCTTGCAGAAAGGGATAAGAGCCAAAAAACACTCCAAGCCCGACAGACCTACCGATAAGTGAAAGCAGTCCATTCTGAGAACACAGTGACCTTTTTCAACATTAAATCCTTTATAGTGCCACAATATCTAAAATGAAATATGACTTTTGAGCGCGCCCTCGTTGGCGAGGCTCGACTGTACAGTTAAGTATGCATATACACATATACCAGTGAAACACTGTCATAAAGATAAACATTTTGTAGTGTCATGGCGCATTATAGTAAGCAGTAACATTTAACCAGTTATGACATTGTGAGTTTCAAAATGTGTCCATTACAAAAGAAAAAAATAAAAATAAATGATGAATGCAACAGCTTCACATTTTTTTTTTTTTTTTTTTTTTTTAAATAGAACAAACACTTTAAAAAGTCCTTCGTAGTCCACTGGGACTGCTGTGCTCAAACACACACACAGAAAAAAAAAGCTCAAGCAAAGATCGCATTTTATTTCAACAAGCAACGCTAAACACCCCTCGTTTGTGATCGTTAGCTTTGAACAGAAAAGTTTTATTTGGACCCTGATTGTGATTATAGTTAGCCTGCATTTATTGCTAGTGCCACGTCAGAGACCGGATGTTGGATAATCAAAATGTTGATGAGACTTCAAAATTCCCCCACAGCGCTGTTAAGTGGGGTGGGATGAAAATTAAGAGAGAAAAGAAATTAAAAAAAGCAGGCTGAGGGATGTATATATAAAAAAAAATTCAAAATTCAAATAAATCGCTTACATCACATGTTCATTAACAGACAACTTGATTCGTAAGAACCCAAGCAAAGCGATAAGAAAGCAAACATTTCAATCAGCTTTTTTTTTCTTTTTTGAGAGAGGGGGCGTCTTTTACAGTTGTGAATCCCTCCCCCCCATCCAGCCCCAGACATCACAACGAGCCCCAAATTGTGGCAGGCCTTGGTTGATGAAAATCCACACAGCCGACGGGGAGTTCAGGAGCTTTGAGTCCTTTGTGACGGGTGTCGCTAGCTTCTAGGCAAGGAGTCCTGCAGGTTTTACGCACGTTCAGCACATCACATGCACACGCCGTGTCAACGCCGGTGAAGTTCCAATGGAAGTGGCATGATTTCCGTGAAATGTCCCCCTTTTTTTTTTTTTTCTTCTTCTTTCGGTTTACATACAGAACAAAGTGAGCAACGGAAATAACGGTTTTAAGGAAAGAAATACGTTTTCTACCAGTCAAAGAAGTTTTGCCACAGTTCATGTGCCCCAGACGATGCGTTTCTGGGCTGACTCACTTGACTTCTGCTATGTTGACATGCAGTGATGTCCAAAAATTGGGGTTAGTTATATTTTGTTTTTGTTTGTTTCTTTTTTCTGGGTTAATAAAATAAGTCCTTTAACAATAGCGTGAATGGGTGGTCATAACTTCAACTTTTATTTACCAGCAAAACACCAAAGAAAAATGACATAGAAGTGCCCCACTGCATTTCAAATTTGTTAAAAAAATTCTAACAGACTTTGCTTCTCATATTAAGTTGTATCGAGTGTGTGCCTGGTCTTAAAGGCTACAGTCCATAAACAGGGAGTAAATACGGGTTTGGCAAAACGGTATGAAAAATGAACCATCTGAGTTGGCCATCTTCCTTGTCCCCACTTCAGAGAAAAACACAATAAACAAAATGTCTTTCCTCATTACCAATCTCCCCTTAAAAGTGACTAATAATAAATTAATGAGGACCTTGAAGAGATCTGTTTAAAAGACTGTTTGTTTGTGTGTATGCATATTTATATATATTTATATATATATATATTTATATATCTCTATACGTGGTGTGAAATAATAGTGTCCAAGTTCTGAAAGTTCACGAGGGGCAGTTCGTTATGATGCACGCCCCTTGCCTTGGCGCCTAAGGTGTTTTGAGAAGGCTCAGACGTTGGTCAAGGAGCTTTGTGTTGGCAGGCCTGGTGGTGATGAGGATTTTAAGGTCCATTGTTACGCCTTGCCCTCTTCTACTTTGACAGCCTGGGGTTTGATGGCTCCAGTGCGTGCTGGTTTGGCTTGACCCGAGGAGGGTAGGGGCTCCTGGAGTTTGCTGGTCATGCCCCCGGATGGTACTTTGCCCTCCCCGACAGCCTTGCGCACGTCTCGCATCGTTTTATTCTGTAGAAATAAGAAGCAGAGTTACAGAGACTCACAGCAACACCTGGCAGGCAATATTGTTTCTTTTACTGAAGACGAACAGTGTTAGCAATGACTGGTCACCAGCTACTATAATGGATCAGTTTGTATTAACAGCAAGGAGAAGCAAAAGATTACTGGCCATCGACAAACACTCTACTTCGTATCATGCATGCAAACACAAACACATTTTCTCTACATTTTACTTCAGAATCACTGAAACTGCACTTTAAGCATTAGACCATCCACAAATATAAGTGTCTTTGTTAAGAATACAAAAATTTTAAGAGTTACAACAAGGAAAAAATGTTAAAATGAAACTTCAACATCATTTATTGCTCAGTGTTACTATAAATTGATTTCAGTACAACTTTAAACAATATATAACACACTATCCTAAATACATCACGACTAACACAAGACCTATCAGACACATTATGACTAAACTGAGACATTCAAGACGTTACAAAATACAAAAATCAATTCAAACGTAGAAGAAAGAAAATGGATTAAATCAAATTACCTATATTTACAGTGGGTGGCTCACCTTCATGCCATCTTCTGGCCCTTTAACTTGGGGCTCGGGGGCCGAAGGAGGGGTGGAGTGGGAAGGGTCGCGGCCGGGGTTAGGGTAAGGGGGGGAGCGGATGATGACGGGCTTGTTGACCTGCATGACAGGTCTTTGTATGGGATTGGGGAAAGGGCCTGTGGTGGGGGGGCGCATGTGCATCACCATGCTGCCTTGAGCAGGTTGAACCTGTTCAGGGCCATGGGAGTAGCGGAGGGGAGGGAAATAAATGAAATACAAATGATTAGCATGCTAGTATTAAATTTCTTTAGGCTTTTAAGACTTGGTGCGAATACTTGAGTTCAGACACAGGTGCATTGTATTCGCATAAAGATGTGCAATGATAATTTGATGCACTTAATCAAGTATAAGCCCAAGCTTGAAAACATCCTGATTAAATAACATCCATACATCTCAGCATGTGTGGAACATACATACCTGCTGAGCAAAATGTGTAGGAAGAGGACCTACAGGGCCCCCGGGACCGGAGGTTTTCCCACTGGGGCTGGCAGAACCAGGCCTGATTGGAGAAAATAAAGGTAGTTTTACAAACAAACTACGATAAAATAACAGAATGCGACTCTACAAATCATTTCCACCCACCTGTAGGAACCTCCAGACATGCCCGGAGAATGACTGGGCTTATCAGAGAACTGGAAACCTTTCATTTCCATCTGTGAGCCCTGACAACAACAACAAAACAAAAAAAAGACACACTGAGCTCCACGCTGCTTATTTCCATTAGGGCGGCTGGTGTAAACCATAAAAACGAAATACCAATCATGAATTATGCAGATTTGGCCATGCTCTTAATTAAACATGATCACAGAACATTCAGTAATATTACATTGGCAAAGCTCACCTCTCTGCTGCCTGTCATGACTGGCTGAGAGCCCGGTGGTAGCATTCGTCGTGGGGCTCCCACTGACAGGTTCTGTCCCTGCTGCAGCTGAATAGACTGTGGGAGGATGAGATGTTGCTGAGCTGAACCGTAGCGCAGCTGAGAGCCGGGCAGGGGCATAGTCACCTGGGGGAAATGAATAATTAAATGCAAATGTTCACATTTAAGGTGAGAAACTTGCTGGGTTAAAATGAAAGCTATGGACAGTTTGAGAGGAATGTAACATCTTGAGACAGGGCTTCAACAACCTACTAACCTGGATGAGTTGAGAGTCCATTAACTGTGAAGAACCCATGCTGGGCCCCTGGTTCATCTGGCTGTCATAAACTAGCTGCTGGCTGCCGTTCATAGGCTGGTAGTGTGAGCCCGATTGCTGCTTAACCATGTCTGACGGCTGCATACCAGGGAAAGCGGAGTAAGGCCCCTTGAGAGGGGCTCCGCCTGACAGCACCATGGGGCTGGGCTGTGACAGGTTGGGGTGCATGTAAACCGGGGACCTGGAAGGAGTAAGATATAGCAAGGCAACAGCATGAGTGCCGGAGGATAGATACAATTATAACTTAAGCGAATTAATATTGAGCTGGAAGTACCTGAAGGGAGGAATGGAGCTGAACATCTCTTGGGACTGAGAGACAGGTAGACCACCTCGAAGCCCCAGCTGAGCCTGAGCCTGAAGAGACGTGTGTAAAGAGATGGGAATCTGCTGGGCTGCAGCCTGAATGGACGAGAACATGTGACATCAGGACAATCTGCTGCTAGACAAACCAAACAAGACAGTTTTTTTTTTTGTGTGTGTGTATTTTTTTATACCTGTTGGTAGGTCTGCTGCTGAGTCATGGTGGGAGGTACGAGGCGTGGCTGGCTTGGAAAGACATGACCATCCAAGTACAATGGGGGAATATGATTACCTGCATTAGGGACACAAACCAACAGGCTTTTAGTTTAGTTCTCAAAAATGAAGCCCTAATCAAACAAGTAATTTAGAGGTATTTTACCCTGCATGGACATGGAGGGTGCAACTGAGGCAACGGGCATTGGAGGCATGGAAACGCCTCCAAAAGAACTGTAGCTGACACCAGTGGATGAGCCAACGCTGCAGGGAGGCTGGGCTCCTGAAGCGCCTCCACCAGGAGAGCCCTGCTCAGGCAGAGACTGGGAGTTCTCCCATGCCTTGCGTGCCGACTCCATCTGCAGGAAAATAATTTAATGTTCATATTTAAATAATATCTGTTTTGCTTTTATATCCACATGTGTTATTTGAGACTACAAATACCTTGAGAGTGAGGTCAGCGCTGGGGAAGGAGATGGGGTTGAGGTTAATGCCAGGCTGGAGGTGGTTGGAACGCAGCATGGGGATACCCTGATTTAGAGCAGTCTGTTTGGAAAAAATATCAATCAATAGCATGTCAACATAAACAAGGAAAAGACTAAATAGAATTATAATTACTCACGTTGGTGGTAAGCGCATCCTGCAGCTTGTTGACAGGATTGGATACGGGCACTGGTGTAGAACCCGGCGGGAGACTGAAATCCGAGTCTTTGGCACTGACACCAAACTCAATAGGAGGCACAGGCAGCACAGTATCCACGTGGAGATCCACGCCGTTGACTGGTGTGATAGGGCCACCTTCCAGCCGATCCACACCTTCGGAGCCCTTGCGGTGCTTCAGGGAGCGCTCGTTTCCGATGGGCCCTGGTTTGTGCTGTTCTTTGCTCTGTTCTGGGCCAGGATCAGAGTCCTGAGGAGGAAAAGGTACACGTTTCTCTATCTAGTCCAGAACTATCGCAGCTTATCTAATTTGTTTATTGTTAATTATTGCGAAGAATAACAGTACGAGGATAATAATTATGTCGTACCTCGGAGTTGGGCTCACTGCCAGTGTAAGACACCTGTTTAGTCCATGAGTCTCCGCCTGAAGACTGCACTGACAGAGCTAAAAAATAAAATTAAAAATTTGTCTCACACACAATTTCCATTCAAACATGACAAACATAATTCTGCATTAATAATGTTTGTACCTATACAAGACCATTATTGGGAATGAACAGACACTGGGTCTAATTCTACCTGAGCTGTTGGTCTCCCAGATTTCTGTTCCAAGATTGTTGGAAGAAATTGCATCCTCGGGTTGTTCAATGCTCATGCTTCCCTGCTTTTTGGCAAAGCGTGGCGGTATCTTGGATGTGATGGTTCTGTTCTTCACTGGCACCTAACATGGACGGAAGAAATTAATTACTTACTTATGAAACTACATTAACTTCTTGTTAATTCTTGTCACAAATACTGAGCATGTGGACAGAATATATGTTTAACTTACACCAGCTCCCTGTTCTTTCCTCCTCCTATCATCTTCCTGTGGGCGCCTCTGCTTTTTGGACAAGGCGTCCTGGTATCCGTCTGGATTCGAACCGGGTCCACCTGTATCTCCCTCAACTACAAAACAAGCATGTATTAAGTGCAAAATCATCTCTAGTCCACAGTTTACTTTGTTTACTGCAATTCAACACTGAGAACACTAAAGTTGTACTTACTTGGGTAGCTGCTGAGCTCATACTGGGACAGAGGTTCAGCAATGTCTGTCTTGACAGGTCCAGGTTTCAGGTCCTTGTCCATTTTCTTCCCTGAGGGGTCACTGGGCTCTCTTTCCTCTGGTGGCTGCTCTATGCTGTAGACTGGGCCTGACTCATCTGGACTCCGGCTGAAAACAGGAAAAGGAGGGAAAACGAATTTCTAAGAAAGTATAACAAGCAGTCCCGAAACAAAACACATCGATATAATTGCCAAGTGGAGCAATAATGTGGACAAGACAGCATTGCCTACAACTACTAATGTCAGTTCTATATTTCACCTCACCTCTTACAAGAAGTCCCTCCATTCTGCCAAGTATCACTCCTGTTAGAGGACGAGGGGGGATTATCAGGCGCACGAGTCATCTTGCCCGCATCCAGCAGTGACGGCTCTCCTTTCCTGTTCTGCCGTTCCACCAAAGGTCTCTGGCTGGAGAAGCTTCTCTTGGAGAGTTCCCTCTTTTCAACAGAGCCTGGTTCACTGTGACAAGAGTCTGAGGGGATATCGCCATGTCCCTGTGCAGCCACACCTCCGCCTCCACATCGCTTCTCCCTCCAGTCGCTGAACTCACTGTTGTCTGATCCCGTCTCCCATTCCTCTGTCTGACCATGCTGGCTAGACCGGCCAGAGTAATGGCCACTGGGCCAGTTGTCATCTGCAGTGCCTTTGGAGCGACCTGGCCAGGGATTTGCAAAGTCACCGTTTATGTACTCATCACTCGTCCACTGGTTCGACCCAGGTTCGCGCTCTTGCTGCAGACGACGGAAGCGTGGAGGCTTGTCTTGACGTGGAGGTCGTCGTCTCCGTAACATCTGTCTGTCAGGGTTGTCATTGTCAAAGTAGTACTCCCCTTCACGGTCCTCTGTGCCATTTTCCAAGAAGGAGCCAGTAAGTTTAGGATTGTATTTGAGAGTGTCACGTTCCACTGGGGGTCTGCGGGAGTATGTAGTCTCAGTTCCAGGACCATAACCATTTTCTTGCATGGAGCTACTGCTGCCGCTACTAAACTGGGGTCCGCGGCCTCTCCATGTAGAAATATCCCTGGATCCTCCAAATCCTCGACTGTAACCACCAGCTGTGTTCAGTCTGGGTGGCAGCACGCGACCTCCAAAGCCCCTACCGACCTTGGTCTTTTCTCTGGAATCTGGTGCTGCCTGGTCATCTGTGTACACTTTGTTGGATCTCCAAGAGTCTCTATCAGCTTTACGGACTTCTCCAGTCTCCGTGTAACCTTCTCCATTTTCGGATCCCTTCTGGCGGCGCCTCTTGGGAAGTTCTTCATACTCCGAGGCTTCACTCAAGGTCTCACTGACATTTCGCCTACGGGGCTTACCCCTCTGGAACTCCTCAACCTTGATAAGGTCCCGGGGCGGACCTCGACCCCTACCGGCCCGCTGAGCACCGCTGCTGTTGTTATTGTTGTTATAAGGCCCTCTGAGATTATCTCCACCTCGGCCACCGCGGGTTCCACCTCTAGAGCTGAACTCCCTAAAGCCTCGACTGCGGCCTCTCCCTGTCCCTCTGACTCCACCAAATGCCTGTTCTTCATCAATAAAGATCCAGTTATTACGTCTTGGTGCCTGTGGTTCGCGGTTTTCTTGACTCTCTCTAGGTGGCTGGTTCTTTCCACCGCCCCAAGCGTTCTCCTTGGGAGAGTCGTCAATGTGGGTGCTCAGGGGTCTGTCCATTTTGCTGGGAGCTGGTGACTGGCGCTGCCTTTCTTCAGGCTGTTTCTCAATAACAGGTGAGGCTGAACGCCTGTTGGCGGCAGGCTGGTTGTCTTTCTTCAAGTCATAAACATTGGTCAGGACTTCTTTCTCCAGGCGGTAGGGGACAGGTTTCTCCTCAGGCTCAGGTTTAGGCTTTTCATTCTCCTTGTCTTCCACCTTGAGAGCCTTAAGAACTGGTTTCTTAATGGGCCCGGTTCTGCGAGTCAAGGTCCGCCCACTGTTCTCAGATGGCTGGCTGATACTACTACTGGAACCGGAGCTTGCTTCAGACCACTGGCTTTGGGCACTGTTGAGTCCCCCATCTTGTTTCTGGCCTCCATCTCTCTTCCAGTTGTCTTTGGACCCATCGAAACTCTCATCGTGAGATTCAAGGCCGTCTTTCAGATGCTTGTCTTGTTTTGGGTATTCACTCTCTGATGGATTCTGTGAGAGGTTCTGAGCAGTGGTGAGCAAGCCTTGGTCATGATGTTGAAGCTCTCGGTCGGAGCCTCTGCTCTGGTAA
This sequence comes from Planiliza haematocheilus, assembly GCA_005024645.1. Lineage (NCBI taxonomy): Eukaryota > Metazoa > Chordata > Actinopteri > Mugiliformes > Mugilidae > Planiliza > Planiliza haematocheilus. The sequence goes on from SRSE01001181.1 coordinate 5,821,646, forward strand.
GCATGATGTGGGAGATCATCTTGAATGTGGGTCAAGCAATCGTTGGCTCTCTCTTCATAGGAGTCCTGCTGGGAGGAGGCCATATCACCTCTGTGGAAACGAGGAGAAAACCTTTAGTAAAATACAAGACAGTCTTCTGCTTTAATTTAATGACTAAAAATGTAAAGGTTCAGACAAATAAAACAATAACTAACCTTTCATCAGGCTGTCCACTATCTGAACTTTCATGTTGCCTCTGGTAAGGCGGAGTAAAGCTACGCAAGGGGTAGCCATCTTGGTTCCATACAGGGTAAGGCTCAGTGGAAGGGGCTCGTCTCTCCTGGTGTAGATTAGGATGGCATCCCTCATCAGAACCAGGACTGTTCAAATGGTCTTGATGCATGATGGGTTTTACCATTCCTCCTAAAAACCAAACAATCCTAGCCGTTAAAATGCAGTTTTCCAACAAAAGAAAACCTGAGAAAACTAGAAAAAAAATGTAGGTGCGGTTGAGAACATGTTTAGACAGAATCCATTTAGTGTTTACCTGAAGAGTGGACAGGACCAGGGTAGTAGTCCACAGGAGATCGGCCTTGGGCCATGCGGGGATCCATGAAAGGCGGCATCATCATCCAGCGGGGATCAAAACCAAGGACATGTGGGGGGTAGTAGCCACGCTGGGTATGGCTTGAAGCCGATGGAGCAGGGTGACCCGACTGCTGCCAAGGCTGCATCTTGAACACTTCCTATAGAGGCACACACAGCAGACACACTCAATACATTGTTGGCAAAATGAACAGACCTTATTCTGTGTAAAAATGAGACTGAAACTATTAGACTTTAAAGATTAGTCTGAGATTTGGACTTCACAAGCAAGATGGGTCATCAAGTGGTTTTCACCTGCTGCTGCTGCTGCTGCTGCTGCTGCTGCTGCTGCTGCTGCTGCTGCTGCTGCTGCTGCTGCTGCTGGTGGTGTTGTGGCTGCTTTTGAAAGCGGGGAGGGACTGGTTTGGAGGGATGGCGTCCACCGTAGTCTCCAGAGGGGGAGGAGGGCTCCTGGCTATCATCTTCACTGCCACGGTAGGTAGAGAAGGCAGGATCTTCACGGTAATTGTGGCCAAGTGAGTTTTCTGGGGGACACTCACTTCCATCTAGATATCGTAGGATCACATAGTTAAAAAGAGTAATATCTGCATTTTTTTTTTACCTAGAGCTATAAAAGTACTTGCTTTTGCAGTTTTTGTTTACCTTTTGTGCCGTACTGCCAGTTCTCAGGGTGGCTTTTAATCTGTTCCCTATTTGGGGACAATGGGACTTCTTTGCCCTCTATCTCCTTCTGACCATCCTCTGACCTTGATATCTGCCTCTCAGTCTTCCCAAACTTCTCATCCAGTTTTTTGAGTTTTTCAGCACACGCGGCCAGCCGTTCCTCGCGGGCACGCCTCTCTTCCTCCTCCCGACGCCGGCGTGCTCGCTCAACAGCCTCAGACAGCTCAGGTGAAACATATTTTGCCCTCGCTGGTGCTTGAGTCTGAGACTGTCGCTGGGGATCATCCTGGTCAGTCAGCGGCTCACCTTGGCTTTTCTGCAGGTCCAAGAGGTTGTACAGAGGCAGTTCATAAAAACAGACAAGCCTCGGCTATGCATAGTGTGTTGCAGAGCAGGATGTTAACGTTGCAGGGTACCATGTGATACAGAATATGGCATATATTAACAGCTTTCTACAGATTTCTGTCATTCAAACTTCTCTTAAAACAGAAAAACAAGCTGTACTTCCATCATGCCTTTCACATCCTTTTCACTGGCAAAGTAAAAGGCTTGGCAAATAAGACGTGGTCAGACAGCTATCACTATGGTTACTGCAAGGTCATCTCTCCCAATTCACAATGACAGTCTGACTTGAGGGCGCGCAAAGGCACACTGCTATTCATATGCGCTACGGTGTTATCTTATGTTCCACAGCCACAGATGGATTAAAGAACAAGATGTATTTTAACTGCGGATAACATCATAACGAGTTAATCTTAGACAAGTAATCTCAAAAGAGGAGGATCAAAGTGGAAAAACACTGCAGTGTGCGTAGCTACCTGGGTGTCCGTGGAGAGGTATCTGCCGTTTGTCTTCCTGGGAGGCTCGTGGTGGTGATGTTGGTAGGAATAACTCTCCTCTGGGCCCTCCTGAGGGTAAGACGCCTCCCCTGAACTTAGGGAGGACTGGCAGTCCCGCTGGTTCTCTCGCTCTCTCTCCCACTCAGCCCTAAAAAGTTAAAATCAATGCTATGAATGACTAAACTGCACCAATGAGATATAAAAAATATAATAAAATAAATAATCAATCAGCGCTCACCACATCTTGCTTTTATCTCCAGAAGAGTGTTCTTCTTCGTCATCACTAAACTTGAGCTTCTCACTATAATCAACTTCTTCATGGAGTCCTGAAAAATAAAAATAAAAAATAGCCAGCTGTTAATTAGAAGACCCAGACTTGATTGCGCTGTATCTATACACTCGGCAGTTGATTTTATTACTGGTATACAAAGCTACAGATTAAATTGGATTACATCAACAGCTCTTGTGTTTTTTTTTTTTATAAAGTTCTATGTAAGTCAGCTGTGAAGATTAATAGAAGCTGCTCATTTTTCCACAAGTGTAGGTCTTTACTGACATTTCTGCACAGATAATGAGTCCTTTGTCGATTCCGTGTGCTGTAACATCCCTGCTCTAAAAATATACATGACTATGTTCTTTCTTATCGGCCGCTCAGATACACTGCTCCCAGGAATAAATGCCGCTAAACGATGATACTACATATAGCAAGACATGCCTGGAGGCAATCAAACAATTCAAGAAATACTGACCAGCCCATCCATCCTCACAGTCATTGTCAAGCTCATCCAGATCCTTCAAATCCTCTGGATTAATAATGGCAGGGCGAAGTGGTCTGTCTCCAGGCCTGCGGATGGGCTGAGTAGAGAGTCGAGGTGGAGCGCGAACAAAGCGGTTCTCTCTCCTCGCGTCACCACTGCAAAGGTAGAATGATAAATTCACAGCTGCCAGATGTCACAGAACTTTATCTGAAACTGAGAAATAACAAATAACTGCTTTGACAAACTGTACTTACTTGACAAGTTCAGGTTTGGTGTAAGTCTGCCTAAAAGTGGGTTTACTCTCAAACCTGGCTGGGGCTGCCACGGTGGTAGGAACATGATCAGTACCTGGGGCTTCACGTGTCTCTTTAGAGCACATCTGAGAAAAGAAGCATTACAGTTTTTACTTAAACGAAAAGCTCAGCCACTGCAGCAGACTGTAATGAACATTTTGCTTAAAGAAAACCTGACAAGCCATGTTAGTCGCAGTGTACTTACAAATGCGGGCAACATGTCATGATAGACAGCAGTTGAAGTGTGATGGAGCTGGTACTGCAGGGCAGTAGGGACGGTTGTTCTGCGGACAGGCTGAGCGGGTCGCAGGGAAGGCTCCTTGGGGTCAAGGCCTGGTGACGGAGCCGTCACTACACTAGAAGTGGTGGTGCCGGTGGCAGAGGTGGGGTGAGATGAGGCCGGAGGGGTGCCGTTCTCACCCAGGGCAGTGAGTTTACCCTCAGGATCTGCTGGCAGGCTGAGGGTCAGGGACGAGGGCTGAAGGTTCCTGCCACCACCTTCCCTCCAGCTCGTCACATCTTGAAGCGAGAAAGGAGACGTTTTAGAAAAAGAAATTGAACTGACTGCATTACCAGACCAATCTAGGGTGACATGTTAAAATAACAACATCCAAATTGCACAAATAATACTTGTGCATAGCCACTTCAGAACAACTAGTCATTTTAAGACAATGGCAGAGGCCAGATTTGGGTCTATCATGGGTGACTTAGTCTTTGTTAGCAAGAAATACATCAGCAAGTCTGTTGTGAAGTTATTCTAGCCTGAAAACAACGTCAGTACATGACATCAACCGTCACCCAACACCGGCTGTAGAACGACTACACAGACTTCCCTCTTACCATCACTGTTGTAATTTTTTTCAAAGACCCACTAATGCATTTCAACAATATTATTAGCTTCCAGACAGTTAAGAAATCTTGCCGCCAGCTCAATAATTTGCTTTCCAAGACACATTAGCTTATCTGTGAGCCCGACAGCCAGTTCCTGAGAGCTGGGAAGCCACAATAGGACTTACTCTGGGGGCGGAGGCTTGGTCCGGGCCCATACGACGGATCGAAGCCGCTTCTTTCCTTGCCAACTCTGTCCTGTTCTCCAGCTGCCTTCAGCGTGGGAAATTCCTCGTGAGAGAAGGGCTGAAGTCGGTTTGAGGCCCTTGAACCTAATGTTACCACAAAAAGCAACGCCATTAAGAGACAATTGTCTGTTTTAGGCAAACAGAAGAGCATTGTAGCAACTGGCAAAGACATACAGAGTAATATTCTGGACAGCTGATTAATCACCATTGCCACATCCTAAAATCAACTCAGTCTGAACTGTAGATTAACCTGAAAGGACTCACCATCTTGCTCTACTGCCTTTCCATTTAGCTGGGCCCATTGCTTTGGTCCACCTGTGTTTGTGTTCTGTGGACATAAAGAAAATTACAGTCACAATTCATCATTCTCTTTCTGATCGTCGAGGAATACCATTAGCCAAGCGCTGATATTCACCTCCTGGTTGGCTACTGGTGAGGGCTTCTGAAGATTGGAGACAGATTTCTGTAAAGCCTGCTGTGGCTGCAACTCCGGCAGCTGTGGTATTGATGCAATAGAACTACAAATAAGAAAAAAGAAAGGGGTTTGTTTTTTCAGGATTTATTCAAAGCAGACACTGCTACTGTGACCTAAATCAAGGAAAAAGAACGGATACAGTCACAAGACCGTAGGCTAATTCATTTTGATAGACTGGACCTGGTGAACAGCTGAGTATGACCGAGCTCAAAGCAGGTTGTCGTTTTCAAATTCTGAAACTGTAAACTAACAAGCCTGTGAGCATACCATGTAAATGAACTTTTATAACATACTGGTGAGTGAGGTGATTTACCTGACCTATAAAGTATTTATCAGATGAGGCTGCACAACTGTCTTGAATTACCTCTTTTGATCGGGTTGTTCCTGCTTGTTCGCCCATCCTGTACCGTCTTTGGGCACTATAATCACGTTGGGATCGTTTCCTTTGTTTTCAGACTTCAAGCTCGGCAGGTGAGCAGGTGGGGGCATGCGCCGGGCTGTGGCCACTTTTCCAAGACTCTGCAAGCCATGTCGCGGAACTACTAGCGGGTAGAAACCACAAGTGGATATTGAAAGGCAGAACAATAAATAAAAGGACTGAAACAAGATAAAGAAGAAAAGGGAAGTCTAGAAGGGAGGAACAAAACATAATTAACCGTACCTGTGTTTTTCTGGGTTTCTATTGATTTTCCCTTGTACTTGTCAAATAGGCTGAGTGAGGAATACTTGCTTTTCCCATCCTTGGACTTGGTTATTTGCCCCAAACGATCGGACATTGCGATGTACTGTCATCGAGTATGGAAATTTTTCTTTGCGCCTCTTCCCAGTGCCTTCTGATTCTGCAAAGAGGAGAGGAGTAAAGACAGACAGGAGGATAAATTATTTGTCCTCTGAGATGGATAACGTAACTTAATAATAACACAAAGAAGACCTTTTTTAAACCACATTTTATTTATTGCCACATTGATGAATTCGTCAAGACGCACCAGACCTCTAAACGGCTTTTCCGTAACTTTGCGTCTCCGTTTCTGTTTATAATCTGATCAAAGGATATTCTACCATACTTATGAGGCATTTTTGAGGTCTGGGTTGAATGTCAGTTTACCATGAAACAGCTGTAGAAGATAAAACTACCCACGACATTAAAGTACAGCTAAATCAAGACAATAAAACACAGTGTGTCTTGCATACACATGCTGTGTCTCTGGGTTTAGTCACTCTCATACCAGCTTTAATCAAGACTCGCATATCATGAACCATATGGAAAAATACCCTCTGTGTTCAGGTTACAAATGATACGAATCAAACCGTGAACAATTACTATTGTGTGCAATAACATCTGCTTAACTTCAACTTTTGTGTTTTCCATACTGTGACCTCAGGGTAGAGACGGATGCACAGCAGGGTAGAATTACTCATTTTTTTGGAAAAATATAAAAAGTACGGTATTGGCCAGAATACAGAACTCCTAATTATAAGAGGCACCTCTCCAACCTCTGCATTTGAGAAGAACAAGAGCACTAGTACTATAAATCCAAGAAGAAACATTCCTCATCACTGAAGCCATTTCTATCACACAAGTTAAACGTGAAATACAGTAATATGTACAACCCCATATCTGTGCAACTTTTCCTTCTGCCATATTCTCACATTACCCTATCAGGCCCAAGGAAGCAACATTTATCATACCGCCTTCTTTCTGTGACAGCTGTAACTCTTTCCTAGCAGATTTTCTCCCTGTTGCATTTCCACAGTAATAGGCGTGTTGGACTAAACTGACGCAGAAGCTACGGAAACAGCGGGAACAGCGCAGGCCCAATTTTTGAACTGATTGTTTTGGATCAATGGACGATGGAACGCATCAAGGAAAGGTTAACTGAGGAGGCTCGGAGGTGCGAACACCTGTATGGCTCCTCTCCGGCAAAGGTTTCAGTCGCCGCCGTGGAAAGTGAAGCAGGAAGTAGAAACAAAAATCCAGTCAAAAAAGACACAGCGCTGACTAGTGCTTGGATGACATTTTTACAGAACTAGCCCGACTGACGAGCGCTCAAGCGTAAATGGCTAACACCAGCACTCACTATGTACGTAAGTCACGACGTCTATGTCCCCTAGTACTCTGAAAGAGCTTTGAGGACATTGAGATAGTTACTACCCATTTATTGCCTATGCCGTTTTCAAATGATATAAGTCCATGGTGCTGTTTGACGCACAGTTTATATACACTCTACCTACGCATACTCTTGAATGTAAACTGATCGTGAGGCGTTAATGTTGGTAGTGAATAATGAACTTACTGTTATACATTTTCTACACAAACAACTTCTAATCAAAGTCCTTGTGCAAGAAAATATCACACTGGTACCCTCTCCATCCAAATAAACACTGTTGTGAACAGGAATTTGTCTAGTTGTCAAACATAGGACCACTGCAACATTTTAAATCTTTAGAAAGAAATATCATCTTATATTGAGCCCAAGACAGTAGATACAGTCAAATCAGGACATAAATCAGAGCACTTAACTTTAGGTTTGACAGAAAATACGACACACTGACCAATTCAACAATAGACTATATTCATATTGGAAGGAAGTTAAGAGTATTGATGTGGCTATGGCAAGAATCCTGTCATGTTCATCAACCTGTGGCACATATTGGTGGGAAACAAGATGGAGATCATGAAGTTGTTAGGTTATACACCCTTTAAAACATAAAAGCAATAGGCTAAAAAGCATTCAGATTGATGCAGCAACACACAGCAACTACTGCTGTAACTTCCAAACGTAGTACAAACAGTAACAACAAAAAAATAGCATGTGGGACAACAAACAATCGCTCGGGGGTAACAAATGATCTGAAAACAGAACATTTTTAAGATGCCTTGCCAGAGCTCACATTTCAAAACGTCTTGTTACACACAGCACCAAAACAATGTATGCGGTAAGATTTGCAAATCCCTGCCGCGACCAGACACAAGCAATAAGTACTACTGCTTATTTACACACAAAAACAGCTTATATGTGTATATATTGCTTAACATATGTGTATAAAGTACTAAAATAAATAGTAAAATAACGGTAAATACTCTCCCTGGAGTTGAATAATCGTGAATTAATAACGGACAGAGGAGGCCGCTCCGTTAAATCTCTGCAAAGGCGGGACTTAAACACAGAAATATCTTGTCCATTAATGTTCATTTAATTCTTTTTTAAAACCAGACATGATTTCAAATTCTTCTACGGAAAATAATCTATAATTTCTCCCAAGACCGCAAAATTACATATTTAGCCAAGTTAGAAAAGTAAGCTAACGCCATGACAGCTAACGCTACTCATGTCTCGTTTTTTTGTTGACATCTCAAGTGTTATTTTCACCAGACAGCCAAAAGAAACTAACACGGTCGATGAACGTGTATATGGTGCAAATATGAAATAAATTTTGGGGCCCAGTGAAAGACGTTTGACCTCCCGTTAGTTGTAGGTGCCGTTGCCTCATTGCAAGCTAATGCTAATTCCAGCACAAGAAATTGACACCGACCAGTTCGCTGCAGGAAAACAAAAACACAGCCCGTTTCAAGCGGTAAAATGAAATTAAAGCTCGGCTTATAATCATACAAAAAGAACCAAACACTGTGTAAAAAATATAACGGAGAAACCCAGATGCTAAAATGAACCCTGGGTGTATTTGCTAACACTCACCAGGAAAATATGCTAACTGGTAGCTAAAGCAAAATGGCTATGTAAACATCAATTGTTGATGGCAACGGTTTCGTAGAGGTGTATATTATTAAAGTCACCATATTTTAGGCTACGAGTATATGGGGAATTTGTGGATAAGCTGTTTGTTTAAACGGACGCACATAAATAACCAATCAAAGTCTCAAAGTTAGCATTAGCTAGCTGGCTACGACAGTCGCAGCTTGTTGGAAAACTAGCGAAACGGCAGTCGGGTTAAACTTCCAGTGCAGTATTACAAAAACAACCCCGAAAGGCCAGACGTGTTTTCCTGCATTTACATTTGTGTTGACACCACCAAACACAGTTGTTTTGTGGGCGTCTGTGCAAAACAACCAGACCCGTGTTATAATTTTCAACCGTGCTTGGCTCTCTGAACGGTCTGAGGGCAGCGATGGGAATGTAGGACAAGGCGATTAAAAATGGCTGCTGCCCAGAACAAAGCAACAATAAAACTGGGTAGCGGAAAAGACGAGCAAAACGGGAGACTTGATGCACCTATCCGCGCTTATAACTCACCGATTCAACAACTTAGGGTATCTTCTGATCAGTGACAGTGATATATTTCCACAAAATGCTGTCTATTCAAAGGATGGATAGCGATTGTAGAGCCCAATCTTCATAGGTTGAACCGATCGCAGTGTTGTTGCTGGGGTCCTACCCGGCCTGAGAATGAGCAGGGCAGTGGGGTAGGCTGGCTCGGCTCCGCTCAGTGCGTCCTACGTCACACGACGACGTCGGAGGACAAATACACGCACCGCCCCCTACTGGTCAATTTAAGCAATTACAGAAACACCCCAGTCCTGCAATTTTTACAATATTTAATTACTCTTTTATGGCAGTAAAATTTAAAAATAAATTGTTTAATATTAGATAAAACGCTCTCAGCTAACATTTTAATTAAAAACAATACAAATATCAATAAAGAACTTGTTGCATCTTCTTTAAAATTTAATTAGTTTCAAATAAAAGTCAATTAGAGACACACAAGCTAATGCTATTCATATTAAAATTAGAAAAGATGGTCATTTAAAATAGACTAACATGTATTTTGGTATAAATAATCTAATTCACTGGTTAAAATTTAACAACAGCTCCAGTTGTATCATGCAAATGTCCTAATCTAGGACTCAAGCGAGCCACAAGGGTTGCCCTCCAGAAAATAAAGCCGTGGTCATGAGTTTAACTCAGTGTACAGATGATGTACTGTAATTGTGCCAATAAATGTCCATGCCTCATTTATGAAGCATTAAATTAACGACGGATGAATGACTTCTCCTCCAGACCTTAAAACCTAAAAACAATTTAGACAAGACGCTCCTTTCTTTCTCCCTCTAGATTCCACATCCATGCACACGTCGCACAAAAGCTAAGAAATGGACATATAGACTTACTTTATTTATTATCAGCACTACACCTTAAATCACCAATTAACTTTGTCAGGGTTTGTCAAACTGTCTCAGGACTATTTCCCAGACATCACAGTGTGTGATCCAACAGCCTCCACTAGGGGGAGCACTTGTCTCACTTGTCCAACTATTAAGCTGCAAATATCTCCCAACGATCCAAAATAAATGTTTTTATTTGCTTGTGTTACTTTTACAGCTGACCTATCACACAGCACAAGTTTTTTTTTTTACCCTTTTGAAGGAACACGTCCAGGTTTTATTTATCTACTTACCAACCATTGCAAGAATAGATTAATTTATAACATGCACACACCTACAGAATACACAAAAGTCACCGGGAAAAAGTTGTGCGTGCTTTTTCTGTTTTATATATAACTCACAAAGAACTTAAAGACGTAGAAGGAGGAAGGGTTGAGTCAGAGTGCATGGACCTCACAGGAAGAGACCACTAACAGCATTAGTTAACACAGATGCAATGCAGAAGTGATACAAACAGCATTGCAAGTCTGGGCCTCGTTTCATTTGACACGAGGGTTTGCAGTCTGCAGCTGGGGGTCCATTTCAGCCTCTGCTCTTTGACTCTCTGATCAAAGCCTTTATTTATTTTTTTGTACCTCACTAATTTTAAACAGCGAACACGCAACCGAGTAAACCAATTCTGCAGCAGGAGTATTTTTAACCCAGTTTCTGTTCCTTCTACTTAAACCGTTTATCAGCACGCGCCGTCGGGGCTGGTGTTGCTTCCTGTCAGATTTCTCTGTGGTGAGGACAGTGTGACAAGAAAGCAGGTCTGAAAAGCTGAGAGAGGACACACGGTTTTAAAAGGTGGTCGGCAAATACAGTTGCACAATGACGCTTCCGTTTACTGCTTGAATCTGTCAAGTAGGTGTACAGTGATATTAATGCAGGGAAGGGAGGCAGACTAAGACTCTGTCTGCTGGTGACAGACCACTCAAGCTTTATGTCAAGTGGAGTCCTGCTTTGCATACTGCAGAGCATCTTTAAGCAACACTCCACACGGAGTGCGTTTGTTTTCTGTGCTATGAGCAGCCTTTATCCTGAAGTAGATGCTTACCAGTTCTGGCATGTTTTAACGCCTCGACACTTTGCGCGTCAAGTCTACCACCGCCGGAAGCCGTGTAAAGACCCTGTCTGGGCTGAGCTCATCACTTAGGGTTTCAACAGACCACACTTCTTTATTCTTTTGCTGACCATGCTGTGCATCATGTGGTGCCTTTGAGGCCTCGTGATGTTTGAGGCGATCAAAACAACAACCTGTTGTGAAGAGCCGTCTCTTAACTTCCTCTAGGATTCGGCTGACTGGAAAACATAATTTGTCAAGTAATTCTGATTTGACTTGCTGATTTTAATGAAAGGGCGTCACAGAGGTGGGGAGTTCAGCGCTGATGCCTCACAGCAAGAAGGTTTTGGGTTCGAATCCATTGGAGTTTGCAGGTTCTGTGTCTGCGTGGGTTCTCTCCAGGTACTCCAGCTTCCTCCCACCGTCCAAAGACACGCTCTTTAGGTTAAGTGGTGATTCTAAATTGGCCATGAGTGAGAATGGTTGTCTGTCTGTCTGTCAGCCCTGAGATAGACTGGAGACCTGTCCAATACTTGCACCCACTTCACCAGAATATAGCCGGGCAGACTCATCCAGCTCCAGTCCCACAGTGAATTCATGCCATTCCCAGTCCAGCTGTGCAACAGCTCGCCTTTCTGTGACTCCATCTTATTTATGTTAATGCTACAGATGCTCCTCCATCCATATTATCATTTATCCCACCTGTATGTAGTGTATATTTACACATTTTTTTTTTTTTTGTAGATTTGTACATATGCACATCTTGAATATTTTTTCTTATACTACTGTATTTTATTTATTTTAATATTTTATTATTAATTTATTTTGCATATAACTTTCGTATGACACCTATTTTTATTTTATATTTTTTTAATTAATTAAGTTTTTTATGCACAGCTGAGCTACTGCAACCAAGCAGTTCCCACTGAAGTCTAACACCCTTATAATAAAACACAAAGGCATTCATATTATTCTGACAGTCCACCTCATTTATTACAGAGACGGAGCAGCAAAGTAAAAACATCGTATACACCTCCCTGTACAGGACAAAGCTAACTACTGTACACCAAACTGTATTCAACTGTATCAAACCAGTGCATCGGAAATATACTCGCCACAAAAATCCAGCAGATTTCATTCAAAAGGCCATTAAAAAAAACAAAAACAAAACAAAAAAATTTTTTCAGGCAGATGTGTTTTTTTGCTGAGTGCGCTGACGTGCACACACACACAAACCTACATCGGCACACGCTTCAGTCGTTTAGTGGGGCATAGACATACGGCGCAGACGTAGCCATAAACGTCTGTTAGGCTAATGTGCAGGCTCTAATGAAAAGATACGGGAAAAAAGTCATTAAATCACAAATGGCACAGAAAGAAAATAAAATGAAATTGTGTGGCATTGCGTCTGCACTAAATTTAGCTGCTTTGCAAAAGAGTTCATGTGGGAAAAACGTCCAAGTAAATGCAGAAATGCACAAATATATAATCAGTCATGCCAACTGGGAACGATGTGGATTAGCCACACAGTGATATCTTTATATACGTTACATCCAGTACTTCAGCCTACCACCAAACTCTACTCAGTGTTGGATTCAATGTTTCACTATCTAAAGATAAAATAAAAGGAAGAAAAGATAGAAGAAGAAATACATGGAAGTAGCATGGAGCTAGCAGTTCAGAATATAAAGAGGTTAAATGAAAAAGAAACTTCCATGATCATCAAGTTGTTTGTCAGTTTTCCTAGTTTTGTTTTGTTAGTACTGTATCGTATCTAAGCAGCGGTAAACGTGTGTGACGTCATGAAGGTCCTCTGACCGGCTTGGTATTAACATGCAAGTTACATCTGCAAATGTTTCTCTGTTCACAGCCTGCACTTAAAAACGTCTTGCAAAAACTAACTCCGCAAGACCCACGCGAGTCCTCGACATTGCCGGGTGACAGTATCAAATTAGCCTCGCGTGCTAGCCTGCGCGTGAAAAGCTCAGAAGGAGGGGCTCCAGCTGAACGTGCTTATGGAAATGATAGTCTGACAGGTGCTTGACGAGAGCCACACCGTCTCCATCAGGCTGAAGTGGAACATGCCCAGGGCGAAGCCGCACACCATATCCGTCAGGTGGTGCTTGCCCAGGAGCACGCGGGACACGCCCACCAGAAAGGCCCACAGAACCAGGAGGATGCGGAGCGGCACGGCCAGGACCAGGTGGGACAGCAGGAACTTGGAGACCATGGCCGCCCGGCTGGCGTGGGCGGCGGGGAAGGAGTACACGTCCATGGCCACGCAGTCCAGGAAGCCCGGCGTCATCTCCCAGGGTCCTCTCCGCTTCACCAGCCTCTGGACCCCAGCAACGGTCATGACATCAAGGATGAGGGCTGTCAGAAGAACGGAAAAATGAAACATGCACTCCTGTAGTACCACTACATGTTATAGCATCAAAATAAAAGTATTCATTATGCAAAGAAATTAAGACTCTGCTCTTCAGATACACCTGAGGAGCCATGAGAGGATTAGTAGAGATAGTAGGGTAGAAAAGAAGAAGAAACTCAATTATGTGTCACAGGTTTAGACACAAAACTTGTGTGTGTCATCACCTCATCTCTTCAGTTTTAGTGCGTGGGTGCAGGTTTCTGTTTCCAGTTGACTGAGACTGACCTTAAAATGCCACCATATTCTGTTCCTCACTACTTTTTAGTTTGTAACTCCCAGAATTTCAATAGAAGGATCTAAATCAGTAAAACAAATCTTCGATAAACCCAGAAAGATACCTTATTAGACGCTTATCTTTACTGTAATATACACTGATCTGCCACAACATTAAGGCCACTGACAGGAGAAGTAAATAACATTGACCATCTTGTGTTCTGCTGGGAAACTTTTGAGCTTGGGATTCGTGTGGATGCTACTTGGACATGTAGCACCCACCTAGACCAGACCAGGTACCCCCACCCCATAGCAATGACACTCCTTGATGGCAGCAGCCATCAAGGAGCAGGATGCAGGATGCAGGCTGACACGAAACATGAAAAACATCACAAATTCCAAATTCATTAGATCCCAAACTGATCAAGCATCTGTGGGATGATAATCAGAGGCCCCTCCCTTCAACCCAAAGCACCCAAACACCCCCACTAAGTCAGAACTGTTGTCAGAGGCACCAGGGAGACTATATTACTTCCAATATTAGGAATGTGGTCATAATGTTACTCCTGATCAGTTGACACAATGCATGTACAGAAACCACAGGGCACCCTCAGAAGGCCCATGTCCATTCTCTGATGAGTCACAACTGTTTTACAGGCACAATATTAGGCAGGTGTTCATAATGTTATGGCTGATCTGTGTAAACTCTTCTTAGTGTCTTTTCAGTTTTTGCAGGCCTACGCGATGTATCTCCTGTCAGATATTTTTACTCCCCGAAGTGAAGCATTGTCCGTTTCTGCACCGACCCGATTTATCTGGACGTTTTTATGTCCCGAGTCTTCACATAAATCAGAGGACAACTGTAGTAACCGTGTAAACAGATATCCCGGTGACCAGGAATAACCAGCAAGCCATACAATACTGAGCAGCATTTGCTCCGCTTCCACATACCAGACATTTGTAGGTGCCTTTTTATAACACCCCCCCAAAAATATCCCCACCATCTTTAACTTCGCTTCACGCCCTCGCCCAGGCCTGCGCTAAATAACTGTCCGTTGTGTGACATATTGGGTACGCCGTCCTACTTCTCAGTCCGCTCTCCGCCCCGCTAATAGTTTAACATCTATTCCAGGTCTTTGAAGGCAGGCCTGCTGAGGTGGTGTCATTTTCATAGTTTAAAAAATCTGATTTCTAAAAGAAGCAACGGGCGAGCTACGGGAGAGATGGATCTGGAGATGTGAGGACGGTCGGGGGGGGGGGGTTGCTGCAGGGGCCCCACGGCGGTGCTCTCTGGCAGTCTCAAAAGTAGAGAAGCAGAAGGTGAGCCAAGTAATGACGCATCGTATTATCACCTGTAAGCACAAGTTTGTTGGTGATGCCCTTCAGCTGCAGCCTGCACCGTCCCCCCTAGACTCACTAAAGAGACGTTTTCGCTGGTTTAAGTTTACAAAGACATGCTGTGCACCCACCCAAGTCACCCATCGCACTAAAACACGGTCGGGTTCTCAGCAGCCAAACGCTCCCCATCGGTAGGTCAAATCCTGGGTGAGGAACTTGGATTTACCCTTCGAGGGGAACCTGCTAAATCGAGAACGGAAACTCCGGTTCCAAGAAGTGCAAAAGTGCAACAGGTGTGACCGGACAACAGCTTAGGCTGCCACGCATCCCGACTTGTATTGTGAGGAAGACCAGCGAGGTATTTGATCCTCACGCTGCAGATCCAAGGAGAAGTCTGCAAACCAATGAATTCAGCTGAACTCGCGTGCATCAGTCCCAAACACAACGATGCTTGAGGCTGCGGTCATTTATCTGAAGGCTACTTCAGCATCTGTTCCAATTTACTTCCACAAAATGACTGATAATTAAAGACATTTTCCCAGAACTGAAACGCTGCACGTGCGTCTGCATCTAACACACAGGTACACCGAGCACTTTGAAAGCCATGGACACTCAACTATCGGTGCCAGCGAGCATAATGAAAAATTAATTGAAGACGACAGCTGTGCGAACATAGCCTAAGCATGTGTGTGTTTTTATTGCCGTCGCCACCCGTGCAGGCCTCGGCCCCGGCGCAGGGAGACGAGCACTGAAAACATACCCAACACGTTCATCCTTATACGGCTGAGGACTGAAATCACATCTGCATAATTGCCAATTTGGGACGCTGCTGTAACTGTGCAGCCTGTTATACTCTTTGCATGTTTTGCTTCCATAAATATATAAAATAAAACGTATACTGTACATCCCCCTTGGAAGTTTTCCCCTTCTGTTGCTTTAATGCATTAAATCATGGTCAGTATAACTTGCAAAAAAAGCTTCTAAACTAATGTCAATTTATTAAAAATATACATACATACAGTGTAAAATAAGCATACATATTCATCTGGCATCATCGACTAGTTGATGACTAAGTGCAGCTGACACGAGTGAAGCGGCCTTAGCGTAAAAACACCTGCATCTGGCAGGTCCGGCCTCCAGCTCATCAGTATTCCTGCTACGGCCGCAACGTGAAGACAAACAAACGCTCCGAGCAACTCAGAGAAAAGATCACTGAGCGTGGAGATCGGCTGCAAACAGACTTCCAACTCACTGGACATCCCGCTGAGTTTAGTTAAATCCATCATTAAGACAGGGAAGGAGCGTGGCACTTGTTTAAATCTGCCTGAAGCTGGCCATCCGCATGAAGACCGGTGAGGGAGCCTCAATCAGATTCTGAAGTTGCACATCTGCGATTGCGCCGTTTGACTAGTTTGCTTGCGTTACTGGTGCGTTAACACATTAGACCTGAATTAACCATGACCTAACTCCATGTTATTGACGTTACTGCACCTTATTTTATCTTTCTTAGTTCTCAAGAGTGTTTTTTAGGTGCAACTGAGCGACTGTGACCGAGCAATTTCCCTTGTGGGTGAATAAAGTCCTGCAAGTTCTGCAAGGTGACATGGCCGTATCCATCAGTGGAGTCTGGTGACTTTGAGGCGGTAATTAAAGCAGTAATGATACTTTTAGGTCGTCTTCGTTTTAGGTTCAGATATTTTTGCAGATGACTTGGCTTCCTTGCATCTACAGTAGGATACAGGCTAATGTTAGATAGGCCTTACTTCTGGATAGGTTGATTTATTAGAGCAAACAAAACCAGGTTGTTGGTGCACTATCTGCATCCCTCCCCTCTTCTTCACCTGCTTGAGCTTTTCCGTAAAACTCCACTGCAGTTGAGCATCCCCCGTGTCTGCTTTTGACATAAGTCTTTAAGATCGCCCCCGCCGCTGTGCGACTAAGCCGTGCGTTTTTAAAACCCTGCACTGAAAACACTTCCACACAGCACAGGCCCGTGTGGTCGCAACAGCGGGCTGAATTAAACCGACCCCGACAGACCGGTCACGGCTGATTACTTTCCCGATGGATGAAAACAAAACACACTTTCAGCCGGCATTAAACGTTAATTCCCTCGCCCCGATGTTAAATATGGCCGTAGATTTTCTCCGGACGGACCTCAGCAGATCCTCAATCGAGGAATAATGAACGAGCATTTGCGGCAGGAACAATGTCTCAAACACAATACAACTGTGTCCCAAATCCAGAGATTTACTGGGCTCCAATCAGAGCTCAACGCGGCCACGGCCAGAAGATTTGCACTGTGTACGAGTGCAGCTGATTGAGTACACGAACAAACAAACAAAACAACATGCAGGTCTCATGTTCATTCTGAAAAATCATGTAGTCTGCTTTCTGCTGCAAGATTAAATGTTCTGTACTCCTGCTTTACGCTGTTAGCAGCAGACAATCAACAACAACGCTCTTTTCATACAGGAGCTCAAGACATGAGACTGTTAAACGTTTTTGTAACTTTTTTTTAGGTTGAGAGTAATTGTGCAATTTAATAAATAAATAAGAGTCTGTAACTAAGTGCAAAACACAACTTCTGATATTTGTGCATTATTAGAGCATTGCATGTACATCACATGCAGGCATGTGCACCACATAAGTCCCCCTTTGATCAACTAACATAAAAGCAATCTGCAAAAATAGATTAAATAATATTTTTGAACCCGTATAAACACATTTTTAATGCACATTTTCTCTTTTTACATCAGTAAAGTCTAGATTTGCAGGTTTTTCTCTCTGTTGTCACCTCCACTACATAACCTGTCAATCATCCATCACTTTCCAGCATGGGCGTAGAAGTGGGGGGAAAAGGGGACCTGATTACCCAGGGCCCAAGTAGGGAGAGGGCCCATGAAAATCCAGATCATTATTATTTTTAAATGAACTGGTATGGATAGGGGGGCCCACTGACATTAAGAGTGCACAGGGCCCAGAATTTGGTGCTACACCCCTGCTTTCCAGTACACTTTTAATTCATTAGCAAGGCTTTACCTAACAGTTCAAGTGACTTTTATAAAATAAGTTTTAATGTTTTAATGCTAGAGAACAGTTTAAAGATCAAACTATCACCTCCTGTGCTATAAAGTAATAATACAGGAGATGTTAGCGATATAATTTACAACTTACAAATTGCTTCTAAATTCTAATGTGTCAGACATAGTGGTACCTACACTCCCTGGATGTCCTACTTCATTGATAGCTTTATTAAAGCCTTGGTGTTTAACTTAAGTGTCTTTATGGGCTAAGGAGTAAGACTAATTACAGTAAAAAGGTTTGACACAGCTAGTCTTTAAGAAAAATGTGCCTGCTGTATTGTAAGTGGATGTTTTGGAGAGGTCTGTGAATGTGGTGTGGCATTTACCGAGCAGCAGGTTGACTAGGACCTCTTGTCCTGCCAGAGTGTTACTCCGCGTGAGGCACACAATGGTGCCAATGATCCACGTGATGCCATGCCCAGTGAGCGCCAGCAGGGCGACCATGGAGCGGCAGCCTCCCCAGGAGGACGACGTGTAGGCGCACACCCCCATGCGCTTGGACAGGCAGATGTCAATGGCGAGGAGGGAGTTCATTGCTATCCCCTTGAAGGAAGGGTTCAGCTGCATACAGTCTTCCTCTGGCATTTTGGTGGACTCTCTCCTGTCCTTGCTGCCACTGTCGGTAGGTTCCTCGCTCTGCTGGCTTGTTTGGTTCTTGATTTGGCCCGGCCGCCTGGAGCTGCCGCGGCTCTCAGAGGGGCCGGCGCCGCCGCCGCCGCCGCCGCGGAGGGGCTGGTTGAGGGATATGAACTCGGGTCTGCTCAGGACGCTGTTTCTCTCCCGCGCCCTGGATCTCACGTTAGAACTCGAGGGCATGTTTGGAAAGGGCCAAGTTCTCCTCTGTGTGCACAATAACCGATTATCAATCTCCGAAAGATAATTCAAGTGGCGCGAGTCCACCACGACGGTGAAATGTCCCAGGATAGACCTTCTTCACCGGTCCTCCCCCCTCCTCTGGCCTTAATAGATATATTTAGACCGACTGGAATGCGCGGTGGCCATGCCGTTTACGCCATGCAGACAGGAAGGGTGTATTGAATGGCATGTGCTTCGGCCAATCCAGTGAAACCCAATCTACAGCATGGAGATGAAATAACAACACGAGCATGTTTTGATCACAGTATGATCACAGCATGTCACAACAACACGAGGAAACAGGTGCTTAACTGCTGCCGTGTGCCAAGGAGAAAAACAAGCTCTGTCTAAGAAATAATAAATAAATAAAAATGTGCAAGGAATACGCAAGACGCTTTGTTGTCATCTTACCAAGCGCAGTGTGAACGCGAAGCACACGGCATTCCTCTAAAACGCAGCCTCCTTCACACCTCCAGTCCAGAAATCAAGAGACGAAGACGCCCGGTGCGAAGCGTTGCAGCGATAAGTTAACAGCAAAGGAACAGCGTCAACAAAAGACGGAGGTAGAGGCAGCGAAGCCAGTGCAGCATCTGCCTCTTCCACACGGATTCGACGTAGTTTACGCACAGTCGGGATTCAGCGTAGGCGGTGCGCTCCGCTGTGGAGCGGAGTTCTCCAAGGTGCTTAAACAGACAGCGACGGGACTGACGGGCACCGGATTCAAACAATGAGGATACAAGCAAAATAAAATAAAATAAAATAAAATAAAACGTCGGAATAAAGTTGATTTGTGGTTAAAAATCTCCAACAAATGATTCATACTTTCCGTCTAGGTTCTATATAGTTAGTGAATTATTCTTCCAAACACTTTCACATCCAACTGTTGGGACTAAAACCTTGCAGCAACAGTAATATCCTCAAAATAATAATGTTTTATTTTCTATTTGAACGCATACAATTAATAAAATGCTATAAAATGTTCTCTTCAACTGAGAGTCTCAACATATGGTGCAGTGAGCAAATCAAATTATAAACAGATCCCAAAAACCCTTCTACGACCCTTTTAGACTTTTACAAAACCAGCATCCATCTATTTATTCAATAATTTAACAATTAGTGCTCTTAAACCCGCTAACAGCTTAACGCACCCATGTGGGACTCTTACGCCTACATTTCCCAGCATTCCCCGTCAGCTCGGGGCGGAAGTGTCGTCAAGACGATACTTATAAAGCTGCTTCCCAGGCAGCTCAAATAGACCAATGCGTTGCGGGGTGAACCTGCCGTGGCTGCGATGGGACGAGCACGGAGAAATGACAGCTTGTGCAGGAATTTAGGCTGAACTGCATCCCCACCTCCGAGAGGACAGCAACTGAAGGCTCGGTCGAACTATGTGACAGCTGGCATTTCTCCCCGTCAGAGGAGACGTTACTCGTGTTTTTTTTTAATTTATTCTTTTTTGTTTGTTTGTTTGTTTGTTTCATGTGAAGAATGGATCCGGCGAAATGGGCACAAAAGTTGACCCGGCGGTGTCCTCTGGATGTTGCGGCGCTCCGGCTCAAACTCGACTAGATCTCGGCGCAAGTGGAAATTCTACCTCTCTCCCTCTCTCTCTCTCCGCGGGACGGGGGAAATGATTTGCGGCAGAAATAACGGGGAGATAACGGAATTTACCTCTTTGACCGAAGAACTGTGCGAGACGCCGCTTAGTCTTGAACCGCTTCTCCCCGCACCTTGGATTTCACCCTGCTGAAGACACTGGAGACGTTCCAGTGAATTGTTTTATAGGTAGACTTCTTTTTTTTGCATGTCTTTATATTTTTTGCTTTTTGGTCGACTAAAAATAGGGCACACTCCACGTAATTGCACCGCACGAGCCCTTAATCCGTAAACGTATAAAAGCTTCGAGTGAATCGTTAAATGACACTTTTAATTCTGGGGAATTGTTGCGGATTGGACTGATATTCAGGCTGCTCCGCGTAACGCGAGCGTCACCTCTGGGCTGCCATCAGTGCTTCATAACTGTCCACTGTCCAGTGCAACGTTTTTGATGGCGATTCTTCGGCACACACTTTAGCTTTTGGTGACAAAAAAAAAAAAAAAAAGAAGTAGCCTATGCAAGGGAGAATTTGACCCCCAGATGAAACATTAGTCGTTTTTTTTGTTTGTTTGTTAAATATTTAGCTCTCACGCACCTTTCCAGTGGATGCATGTTGCCAAAAGGCCACATTTTTTTTTTTTTTTTTTGCACATTCATAAGGCTGCAACATGACAGCATGAAAAGAGCAGTGCACGAATAAGAAAAGTTTCGTTTACGCACCGGAAAGCATGCGCTCTACACGTATTTTCTTCTTCTTCGTCTCCTTTTCAGACAGTAGTTTTTGATCACAGGTGCATGGCTTTTTTTTATCAGGCAGTCTGCTATATAAATATATCTATATAAAAACTTTTTTTTTTTTAATCTTTTGGAGGAAAAACAAAAAATGATGTGGATCCATCTGTGGTGATTCTCTTCTTGCTGTTTCCATGCGTCTTTCTTCTCCTCCAGACCACTGGACGTTGTTGTGGATTGTGTTGCTATTTAATGCAATGGGCTGCATCCAGAGTATCAGGTGTAAGCCCAAGAGTTTCCGTGAGAGTATCATCGTCCTGGAGCTGAACACTTCCATCGACTCCAACCCCACCAGCATCGACGAGGCGTCCAGCGTGGTCCTGCGCTACCGGACGCCGCACTTCCGAGCTAACGCCCGGGTCCTGGTGCCGCCGGTAGCCGCTAAAGAGACGTGGACCATCGGCTGGATTCAAGCGTGCAACCACATGGAGTTCTACAATACGTATGGCGACAAAGGGATGTGAGTAGGGTGTTTTTTTTGGTCGCTTTGGTCTTAGATGATGAGAATGTGTTCAGTGCATTAAGGTTTACCTTTTAAATGGTTACACACTGAGCTATCTAAGGTTTCTTCTCTGCTGCAACTGACACTTTGACCACAACTCAGACGATATATAATTCAAGTCAGGGTTGGTTCAGTTACTTTGTGTTTAAAATTCATGTTACTCAACATACTAAACTGAAACTACGGTTTCATTTTTATTCATAGTACTCAATAATCTGCACATGTCTTTATATCAACTGACATTAAAATGGTGCAGAAGCTGCAACTTCACAGTTTGATTCACAACTTTAGATAGGTGTAACTTTATTGTTTTTTCCCCCCACAGTGTCTTGACCAGATGTGGTAAACTGAATAGTAAAACAGTCCCTTCTTTAAGTGAGTGGTTATGTATTATTTTAAAACTGCTGATATACACACCAAGTTAACCAGTTTGGAAAGACAGAAAATAACATATCAGCAAACTCTTAAAACTGACAGAGCGGACTCAATCAGCAAAAGAGAACCTTTATTTCTCAGTAATACTGGGGGTTGAGTTGTGAAATTGCCACAGTTCCTTTTTCTTGGTGTTGCAAATGATGCTAAAATTACTCTTCGGGAGAAATAATTCACAGTAGTGAAACTAGGTTGCATCAGCTGAACAACAGCACCAGTTTGTGTCACGCAATCAAGACATTACAAATAAACATTTGGGGGGGGGGGGGGGGGGGGGGGGAGCTAATTATAATAGATGATTAAAATAAACAGGTCCATCTAGAGGTAGCTGTAGACGTACAACAGAGTGTTTTTAAAACCTGACATATCCGAGGCCGGGACAGTGTGATGGAAGATAATTGTTACGCCCTTTCGGTTCCCTTTACTTGTCAGTACAGTTATTTTGCAGCACTGGCCATTAACAAAAACAAGTGACTATTAACTCTCTCGCTTAAAGTCTGCGTCCATTTCCCTTCCTATTTTCCTCATCATGAGTGTTATTCAAGTGGTCTTTATCTCATACCACGTTACCCCGTGTCCATCTGGCGACACTGCAGCAGAGGATGTCTGAGTTCTGCACGACCAAGATTAGGGGCGCTGTCCCCTCCCCGACTCCCCCACCCCTGTGTGGCCCTGAATGTGTGGTGTGTGTTTGTGTTTATGTATACGAGAGAGAACCCCAATTTCCCTTTTAAGAGCTCAACCTTATCATTGTTTTATGTAAGCTACATTTATGTTTCCGGTAATTGCCTTTTTTTTTTTTTTCACACGTTATTTTCTTATGTGAGAAAAAGAGGAAGCAAAGTGTGAAGGAGAGCAAGTGGAAGTGACATGCTCTAAAGGGCACAGGCTGGACTCAAACCCGCACCACTGCAGTCTGGACCATAGCCTCAGTTCACCTTTTTAATCAAAGCGCCGCTATTGCATTGTGAATATTGACTCTCTCTCAGCTATCTGAGCTTCAGCTGACAACTGTCTGCTCAACACACACGTCCAAAAATGTCTGATGTGTTTCCAGTCGCCAAAAGATTTCGCCAAAGATCGCCAACAGTGAGACCGCACAGCTTCTCGGCCCCTTAACGTCATTCATAACCTTCTCAAAATCAGACAAAGTAGAACAGCAATCAAAGTTGGAACTTACCAACATTAATGTACTAGATATGCTACAGCGTTGTGTATAGGGTGTTTACAAAGGCAAATCCTCGCAGCTCAAGTACTCAAACACGTACTCCAACGTTAAACTCGTTAAACTTTTCAGAGAAAAGGCAAATAGTGACGGAGCATGAAGAAAATGCCACCCCACCTCTTCGCGCTCATTGCTGGAGCCACTCTTTAGGATGCAAGAGACGTGTCCGCTCTGACTGCTCAGGCTCTCATACTAAGTAGCTTCTTTGATGCTAATAAAGCCTCGCCGTGCCATAATTGGGCAGAACAGCTGAGGACGGTAAATGTGGATGATTTCTCTGTTGGCCTCAGATGGTGGTGCTCAGGATTCTGTACACATTCATCACCTCCCATTTGCAGCGCAGAGGCCTTACCGAGACACGGTTTTGTAGGTTTGGCGGCATGAGAGCATACTGAAGTGAAACTATGTATGTAATCCTGTTTAACGAGAAACCAAATCTAAGGAGGGTGCGGTGGTCTGCCCATAGAGAGACACAGGTGTTGAGGTATAATCAATGGGTTGTTTCCCTACTTGTGTCCCCATGAGGCCGATACCATCTGTGAACAGAAACGTGGTTATTATGGCTTATGAACTGACGTTTTTTCCGGCCAAAAAATAAAATAAAAAATCAAAACTGTGTAGAAAAGTTGCAGAAACAGGAAATAAGTGATTTCCAGGCCGCTTGTGTTCGATGCCACTCGGAAATTCTCAAACAAGTGCAAGTAACCTCTGCTGATCCGAGTGCTTTTATCAAACCCAAGGTTCTAATTAAATAACTCGTCTTAGAGGTCTTTGTCCCACAAACTGATGTTAGTCAAGACGAGACTTTTTCTTTTTGCCGGCGAGCTTTCACTTTTGATGTGCATGAAAGGTTAAAGGCATAGGCACAGTAACAGGAAACTGCAACCATGTGCCGCAGTACAGCAGCGGTTCCCAGCCTTTTATGGCCCTCCTTCAATGCCATCCCATCATCGTGTTGCAAATGTGCTCATCAGAACTGATGTAATTCTATGCTACATACGTTTTATGTACACAGCGGTGGGTATTGTTACAAGAGTCGTCGTCATACAGTTGGCCAAGTTAAATTCGTTCTACCAGCGGCGAGTCGTTTTTGGTGTGCCTGCACGTCTTGCTGCAGACCGTTTGAATACAACAAAGCCGGCGGTGAAGACGCAAACAGGAAGTGAGCCGTATCTCCGCAACGCTTTACCCAGACTTGATCAAAGTATTACAGCGGGTAGAAAAGAGTCCACATTTTACCTGCGTGCAGGGTACGCTGCTTGATGTGCGCTCGCATCTGGCGAAGGAAAAAAAGCTCCAGGTTTACGTAAAAGCGAAAGAAATCCGAGTCAGATACTCATGGCTCCAGATACTTTGCGTGTCGTCCAAGTCCAAGTTCAAAAGGGAGAATTGCTGCAAATAGTTAATTTTTTTGTTGTTGCTGTTTTTTTGTCAAGAGGATTATGCAATCTTTCTGAATAGAAATGTACATTGCACACATGCGAGCACAAAAGCATGCATGCACACCGACACACACACACACACACCACACAAGGTCGAGCTATTATCATGCCTGACATGCTAATCTCACCCTCTGGGTGAATTCATAAATCACAATGTGGACCCAGGCCAAGCAGACAGTAAGTCATGTGGCTGGTGATCACACTGTTATCTGTGCTGGCGACCCTCGATTTCAGGGAATAAAGGTAATCTTTTTCCTGCTGTGGGCAGAAAATCAATGGGTGGACAGACTAGAGGTAGCAGATCACTTGAGGCGTTCAGTGTCACAGTGGGTTTTTATTTATCTTTGCATTGTATTTTAACTCAGTAGGATGGAAATTGCTGGAAACAACCAACTGTGAGGCTTTGAGCAAATGTGTTGTCGTCTGTCTTGTTGTTAGATTCACAAAGATATGAAGGTGGAGACTTGTCACACTGTCGAGATGCTAATTTTATGCTATTTATACAGAAAGGAGACATTTTTACTTGAGGAATCTGTTGTTTGCGTTTAAGGTGCCAGAGCTCTCAAAACTATATTCAAAAGATGAAGAAGAAGGCTCCATTTGTGGGTAAATCCTCATCTCTGCCTACTCTCGACTTCCAGGTCCAGTTGGGAGCTCCCGGACCTGCGCGATGGAAAGATCCAGGCCATCAGCGACTCAGACGGCGTCAACTACCCGTGGTATGGCAACACCACGGAGACCTGCACCGTCGTGGGCCCCACCAAGAAGGACAGCAAATTCACTGTTAGCATGAATGACAATTTCTACCCCAGCGTGACCTGGGGAGTGCCGGTCAGCGACAGCAACGTGCCTCAGCTTAGCAGCATCCACCGCGACCAGAGCTTTACAACCTGGCTGGTGGCCATCAATCAGGCCACGTCGGAGGCGCTCGTCCTGCAGACGATCCACTGGAGGATGCGCCTCCACATCCAAGTGGACCCAGAGAAGCCGCTGGGCCACAGGGCCGTGCTAAAAGAGCCCGTGGCCCAGGAGCAGCCTCAGATCCTGGGCAAGAACGAGCCCATCCCCCCCAACGCCATGGTCAAGCCCAACGCCAATGACGCCCAGGTGCTGATGTGGCGGCCAAAGAGTGGTGACCCCGTGGTGGTCATCCCACCCAAATACTGACCTGCTTCACTGACCAGACTGGCCTTTGATACCTTAACAGTATCATCTCTTCTTTGTTTTCTTTCTTTTGCTCCTCACCAGCTCTCACCGCTTCAGCCCTTCTTCGATATTTATTTCCCCACCTCCCCCCCCACTTTTGCCTCTATATTCTTCTCTCATGTTTTAAAAAGACTGACAGAGGAAACCAGCGCTGACAAAAAGACCAGCTGTCGTCGTGAGGTGGGGCGGGGGCTCGAGCATACTTTTAAAACTGGAGTGAACAAACTGCAACCATTCTACCTTCAAAAACTGGGTCGGGTCTCACTGTGCTAAATTGCAAAAATGATAATTTTACATTTCTGGCTGTTCGGGCCAAGCGACGTAGGGTTTGTGAGTGTGGGTGCATTTAAGTATTTTACACGACCATGTCGGCGCACGTGCTACATACATGGATATGCACAAAATTTGTGTACGAATACCAGTTGTGTTTTTATTTATGGGTTGGAAGGGAGTGCATTTTATTGTGTTTGATGTTGTGTTATGTACATGACAAACTGCATTGGTTGACATAGATTTTAGTACTTTTTTTAAAAAAAAGAAAACAACATGCAAGACATTCAATCCATGCTGCCTTAAGTTTACATTGCTTTCCAAACTTTTTAGCCTTAAACAAAGTGCAATGCAGTATTTAGCCGTTTGTCCCGTTCCTTCCTGACCGTCGGTGCTGGCATGTTGTGTGGGTTTAGGACAGGAATGATAGCACAGGGTGGGGGTGGGGGGGCAAAAAAATCAAACTTAAGCTTTTGTGTTCCGTCACGGTATTTCAACCGAGCTGATGAGCTGAGTTTCAAGTGCATTATGCAACAGATGCTCCGCGCGCACGGACACGTGGAGAGGAAAAGCCATCAATAGCAATCTGAACAATAAAACTCTGGACAAGCAATAACAGTGGCTGCTCAGAAACCCTCGGCAGCTGACCTCAGTTCAGTCACTTCACCCCGTCTGTCGCAGAACTAAAACGGCGGAAAATACGTTTTCCTTTCTGCGTTTCACTCCATCTCAGGGCCCCCTGATTTTTTCTTCCTTCCCCTTCTCCTTTCTTCATCCGTCCTGTCTTGCCTTATCGCCACGACGAGTAACTGTTCGCATTGCTCACATTGAACAAACACAGTAACTTTTAATAACTGGAGAATAAAAGCAGCAGTCCGTCTGCTCCGTGCAATCCGCTCCTCGCCATCTTTTCTCAACTTTTAAGGGAACCTCACGGGTCCTCTATGTATTATTGATGCCTACCTTTAAAACAAAAGCATCCGTTTTCTCTCTGTATAATTAAATCCAATCATCTTCCTTTTATGTTAACAGTCTTTATTTTTTTTCGTCCCTCCCCCTCTAATCCTTATCTACAGCAGTATTTCTCCTCCCACTTCTCGCTTCCTCTCCCCTGCCTTCCCCTCTTCTGCCTCTCACTTTTTATCTGCCGTTGGGGCTGAAAAGCAGAGCGGGAGGCATGCGAGTTTGATGCCGACTGCTCGGCTGGCATATAGATGACCCACTTCTCTGCCTCGCCGGTTTGCGGCTCTCGCTGCAGAAATGCGGGGCTCGTCTCCCCTTTGTTCCGCCGCCAGCGGATGCAAGACGCATCCACGCAGGCGTAAACAAACAGCTAAATATCAATGAAAGGATGCCCGCGTAAACGTTAATCTTTAACAGAGGGCTCAGCTTCAAACTGAAACTGCTCTTGAAAGCCCAAAGAAGGAGGCTGAATTCGTTTTTTTCTTCCATGTCACGGGAAGGGTTGTGTACAGTTTCGGATCTTCCAAGTTCATCATGCCCAAACCCCTGTGTCCATTCGGCTCAGACCAAAGAAATAATTTGCATGCAAGTCTGATCTGCTCATGTATTTCACAAGCTCTGTAGGCTGCTGCTGCAGTTTGAGTGTATGAGCCTCTTCTTCTTACTGACTGCATACAGCAAACATCCATCGGAGTTGGTTCAGATCAAATTTTCAAGTTCGATATCCTTTATTTTTCAACCAAAACATTAAAGGAATGGTTCAGCATTTTGGGAAATGCACTTATTGACTCTCTTTTTGAGAATCAGATGAAAGATTGACTCTCATATCTTTATGCTACATAGGAAGCTGCAGAGAGCACTTAGCTAAGGATAGCATAAAGTCTGGAAGAGGGGGAGCTTAGCCAGCTAGCCTAGCCAGCTAGCCTGGCTAAACTTTTAACAACTACGACCTCTGAAAGTTGCATTTTATCTAATTTATTTAAACCATACAAAAACAGAAGTGTTAGAACCTTACTCCACTCTTTGGAGAAGACTCTAAGGTGGTATGATATGATATTTGGCTGAACCCAAGCTCAAAGAGCAAATGCATTCATCCCATGAGTTAGATTACTTTTACACCCTACGCTCATACGTGTCTAGACTCCCGACACCCCAGTGCGTGGATAACGGAGATAGCCTCTGCTCCAGGCGGCGTCACAAGACATTGTGGTGAAAGGTTGAAAGAGAAGTATCGGTGTCATAATTAGATCCGCGCTGACACACTTTGATGCCCTACATGGACTGAACTGTGCAGAGTCGCGCTACGCATCCCAAGGGCTAGCTCGAGTCACGGTTGTGTTTTAAGGGAGGTCAAATGGCAGAGGTCCGGGGCAAAGTTTTTGGTGTGCGTGAAGAGCTGTCGCGCTCCTAACATGCACAGTGTGCACTTACATGGCTGTGGGGCGACGAATATAAAGGTGACAACAAATTGAATCCATTTAGACATTAATACCGGCTTAAAATAAACGTTGACATTTTCAAAGGGGACGCCGGTCAGAAGTTATTTCGATTTGTGGTTTGCATCGAAGGCGGCCGAGAAATCTCATGTTGGGAACCTAGCATAGCATAGCATAGCATGACATGGCGGCGCCTTATTCCGTGAGCTGTACGAACACTTTGGATGGTGCTCAAGCTGGTCTACACGTAATGCAATTAAACCTCAACACGCACCCTTATACTCAATGCGTGCATTAAATCCCGCTGATGGGATTTAGTTGGGATGAGGCGTTTCACTAGGTGTGCTTCTCCCGTCCGTCGAGCCGTGACACAAACGCAGGGAAGGTTGTGTCCTTGTCATAAAGCAGGGACTGGGCTTGCCCTCACAAACACGCATAAACACCCTGAGGGGAAAGGAGCAGGCCTGCCGTGGTATCCGATTGTCACAGCAGTGTCACATTGGCAGCGTGAACTCATTTATCAGCCCTGCACGTGGCCCGTCTGAACACATGCACATGCTACAAAGCCATATGCACAGACACACCTGTTTGCTAATAAACAGGAAGTCACAAACAGCATGCATCTCTGTAGGACATGTGGCTGTCATCTACAGGCAGCATTTTGTGTTATATTGTAAGTAAAGGGCAGAAAACTTCATAACGGCTTTATATGCTTCCTTAAATTAGCCACAGAAAAACAAAAGTGCCAAAATTGGACAAAGCCAAAACTATGCAGTAGGACAAAACCTCTTGGCACTTCATGACATCCGGTTTTCACTTGTTTTCAATGAAATACCTTTTGCTTTCCTGGAGAAACCGAACAAATGCAAAATGTAGTCACGCTTCTAGGTCCGTGCCAAGCGAATGGACGACTTCTCTCCTAAACCCACACCTCCTGCCTGGTTCCTCTGAGGGCTGCTGCCTTTGCTTCACATCTTTATACAGTCGCTTATCCCCGTGAGACACCAGTGGATCGTCATCCCTTCGTTCAAACCAAGTTCACACTCAGGACGGCCGGCCTTCATCTCCTGGCTTTTTTAACTTTTGGTTCGATCCCATTAAAAATCTGAAGTTGGCGTCGGTACATCTTTCTCTTACTCTCCATACGTCAGAAAATATAATTTATTGTTTTGAATATAACCCCAAATGTAGCACAAAAGAAAATGTGAGTGACAAAGTGTGTGTCTCATATGTTTGTTTTGGTTTCTGGAAATACAGCACTGAAAATTGCAGAATGTTCTTCTTCGTTTTTTTTTTTTTTTTCAGCTTTTATTTCTAAACCAATACTTGAAAATGGGTCAGTTCTGGCAAATATTTAAAACTGTGAAAATGCACAACATTGAGGGAAACCATCCCTGAAATAAATAGGTCTTTTTCATGAATGAATAAAATGTACAAATACTACATGTTGTATTTGCTTTTCTTTAAGCTCACATGCGGCGGTATACCTTACAGACAGTGGATTATAAACTACACTATATATCAGCCGCAACATTAAAACTACTGACAGGAGAAGTAAATAACATTGACCATCTTGTGACAATTCAATGTTCTGCTGGGAAACTTCTGGACCAGGGATTCTAGTGGATGTTACTTGTACCACCCACCTGGACCAGACCAGTCACCTCCACCCCATAGCAATGACACTCCTTGATGGCAGTAGCCATCCCCAGCAGGATGCAACCTGACACAGACACACCTAAAGGCCACATTCTGTTGCTAGACACCACAGGACACCATCAGAGCTCCCATGTCCATTCTCTGATGAGTCACAACCATTTTAGAGGCACAGGGGAGAGCTACACAATATTAGAAAGGTGGTCATCAAGTCAGTGAGTCGCCTTGCAAAAACACATAACCCCAAATGAAATGACACAAAATCCAGAGCGACAGAAGTGATGTGCTGAATCCAAGCTGCTACTTGAAGTTCACTGTGGAGGACAATATGTAGAACAACCGTCCTTGGACAAACACCGAAATAAACTCTTTGCTGGGACTTTGGGGGAGGCTTTGAACAAGACTATTAAAGCGAAGGTATGTAGTTGAGGATGCCACTGTTATTAACGCAGTGCCCTGTGTAGATAGGTTGGATGTCTGGGTGCACAAATCTGATCTGATTTGAAAAACAAATCAGATTGCAGTCTGAACATAGCCATGTTCCTTGTCAAGTGCAAGTGTACATTTACCATTTATGATTAAAGTCCATGTGCAAACAGATTTATGATGCACTATATGTCATCAGTACACCAGAATCTGACCAAACAATGATCAAAAATTATTTTCTAAATGGTATTTCAGAGTCTGGGAAACCACCACCGTGACTCATCCTTCACTTTGGTGTGTACTAATACTGCATCCAATGCAACACACGAACATTTACGTCCCTACATCCCCCTTTGTGCACCAGCTTTACTGCCGGCTACTACTCTCAACCCAAATGCGTATGGGCGGAACCTGCTCAGGACACTGGAGCCAACCAATCAGATAACACTGGGCTTTTTGAGCAGGATGCAGACTCCTTAGTTGAATATTTACAGGAAAGACGTAACTATTAGGGCTGTCAAAACGAACTTCGCTATTCGAATACAATTCGAATTTTAAAAAAAAGGAGAACATTCGAGTGCGGAAACTAACGTTCGAACTTTTTTTTTTTTAGCAAATTTTATTGACAAGTCAAGAATTACATTTAACTTTTGCCTAGCAACGACGCAAATCAAAGTCAACGTCGTGCGTCGTGACGTTCGGCATTGTATGCTTTCAAGATGGCGGGGAGCAGCGCGCCAGCAGACACAGAGCTGGAAAGCATAACTCCTGAAAACTTAAAAAGCGCCGTGTGGAAAAATTTTGGATTTCCATCGAGTGTGTGTGTATTTGAATGATTTAACATCAGCTTCTTCATTAAACATCATTGCTTGAATATTTCTGGCGTTATATCTTACCTATTTATATAAGTTTTGTATTGATTTGGTAAAACTTGTTTTTTTGGTTATTTGGTTGAAGCGCCCTCTAGTGGACGCGGGACGTAGGCCTAATAATAAGATGGTATCGGTGTATATAATGATATAATTAAAAAAAACATTAAAATATTCGAATATTATTCGAATATTCAACATAAGAAGCATTAGAAATTCGAATATGATTTGAGGGGAAGATTGACAGCCCTAGTAACTATTGCATACTAGCTTTTTTCATTGGGACTAAACGCTTTTATCGTGAGCTCACTTTGCTGATGATCCTTTTCTGCCTGGCATACACATCCACATTCCTTCTGTGACTAATTATACTGCATGTACAGGACACAGCTATCATCCATACATGCGCCGCTCCAGGCTGGTCTTCTCTCCGAACATGCAGGGCTCTGTGCTCTTTCAGTCTGCTCAAATCAAGCCCACCAAACATTCCCTGAGCCATGGACAAAGACATGCAGTCTTGAGTGCCGAATTGAAAAAAATAAATAAATAAATCTTGAAAGCCTGCATGCGTACAAACAAGCCCCCGAGGCTACACATACACAGCCGAGCACATGATGCACTGTACGCCGCGACGAGTCAAAGGACCTCTATAGCACGATTATGGATGTTACTTCGCTATGCATCAGTCGCATTCTGTTAATGGCAGCGGCAGAAAGCAATAAGGGATGAGACAGAAAAGAAGGGGCACGCTGTATACAATCACAAGAAAGGAATATAGTACACACAGTATGCTTTAGACTCCCATATGTAGGCAGCATGTACTGAAGCTGAACAGAGGTCTATGGTGGACAAATCTTTACATTCATGTTTCTGGGAATGTATAATCCCCAGTTGTAGGATATACACAGATCAGGCATAACATTATAACCACCTTTGTAATATTGTGTAGGTCTCCCCTGTGCTTCCAAAACAGTTGAGACTCATCAGAGAATGGACGTGGGCTTTGTGAGGGTGGAATTTGGAGGCCAGGTCAACACCACATCTTGTTCCTATGGATGGGTGCTGCGATCAAGAGTTGCTATGGTCTGGTCTAGGTTGGTGGTACATGTCTAAGTAACATGAATGCCAGGTCCAAAAGTTTCCCAGAAGAACATTGCATTGCCAGATGGTGGTCAATGTTATTCACTTCTTCTGTCAGTGGTCATAATGTTAAGCCTTATCGGTGTATATATCATGCAATACTGTGGCATCACTCGTGTGTTTTTACTGAACAACTATAGGTTCAAAGCAGAGAAAAATCTATAAACTTCTTGGAGGCATGTACGAGGAAGGGCTGAAAATGGATTTCTTCTCTAAAGCACACAACCAGGAAGTAGATATGTTCCCTTTCTGCAGGCTCAATAAAATATAGCTATGTACCAAGCACAATGCTACATGGGAGATTATATAAATGCCACATTTATGAGTAGTAAGCCATGGGTAAGAACCTCTATATGTTCAGTTGAGTTCGTTCCAGATATACAGCCTCTCCATGGTCTTTGCTATCCCGCTCACATTCCTGAACTCCACATTCACAGCTATATTTACATGGCTCAGAGTCTGCGAGCATGTCGCAGTGTCTCCCTGCACACGTCCACCTGTCCCTCTTTGTAATACCACATAATCACTGCACCGCTGTATCTTTGGAACCGGCTGCTGCTATTAATACACCCAAGGGTGCCAGTGTTGAAAGTTGCAATAGCTCTCCGTCATTCTTTGTGATCTCCGAGACAATACCGAGGCTCATTAGCCGCCGATACACAGGATCCAGCCAGCCTGGCTATTTTAGCTGGACGGGACTTTCATCTTTACCAGGACTGACCTCTACAGTTTATGACTTTGTTGTCTGGAGGCAAACAATAGGTTCCACTCTATACCTCAACTGCACCCACAGCTTTGGTTACAGCAGTGGAAAACATAGATGTATTTCAGTTTATCCTTGCTCTGGAGGAGATTAATGTTTGTTAAGCTTGCACTGTGGACATTATTTTTTGGGGGGGCTGGGGTGGCGTCTAGTAACCTCTTTAAATGTCCAATTGAAAAAGATTAAAACAGATGGAATTGAAAACGATGATTACAATATTTTCAGACGTAATATGAAACATATTTTCTGTAATATATTTTTAGATTTAAGCACGCTGCAACGGGAGGGGGCCCTGGACGTGACCTCAATCTCTGTAATTCCCGCTACGGCCCTGGCTTAGGTAAACAGTGTGCTAAGATTAGAGTTCCCCCTCACATTTAAAGTTGAGGATAAAACCAAACATTTGCTCTGTAGAGGACAACGATGTATTAATATTAGTGAAAAATGACTTTCGGATCTCTGTGTACTTTCAAGCTTGCAACATCCTGTCGAGCCAGTCTGAATCTCAATAAGCACAAACAGGGCAAACTTGTGAAGGGAGGAATAACTGGTGCAACAGCTTCCTTCCTAATGTTTAATGTGTCACACACGCAACTTCTGCAAGGTTCATCAAGTTAAATGTAAAGGTTTTTAATTCCACAACATATATTTTAGTGATTCCTAGCAGCATTTAACAATAATTCATAATTAGAGCTCCAATTAACTTAACAGGACCTGGACCTATATGCAAGAATTTGGGGGTTAAATACTCAAATATGTTTTTCTATCAACTGACACTTGATGATTAAGATCCTTTAAGATCCCTAGGGGTCATTCAGGGTCATTTTAAAAACCTTTGACACCTGCAAGAGCCGTCCAG
The DNA here is from genome assembly GCA_005024645.1 of Planiliza haematocheilus. Classification (NCBI taxonomy): domain Eukaryota; kingdom Metazoa; phylum Chordata; class Actinopteri; order Mugiliformes; family Mugilidae; genus Planiliza; species Planiliza haematocheilus. The sequence goes on from SRSE01001181.1 coordinate 5,856,051, forward strand.
CAGATATGATGTAACTAACTTTCATTTCAACGAAATGCTGTAACAAAGCTCGCAACCCCTACAGTTATGTAACAATGACTGATGTGTTTAAACAACACGTACATCTGGGCTGCCAGGCTAATCCTCGAAACAGGACAATAACTGCTTAGCATAGAAAGCAATTTTCCATTTAAATTAATGACAGTCATTAAGCGCCGAACATCCCACAAGCTGGGACAGGGGTACTTATAGGCAACCTTTAACAGCCATCCGTGTAATTACAGCGTGTGATGCATTTGGATCCCACTCCTCCCACACTCTGCCGCGGCTTTCGTAATAAACTCAGACATCACAAGCAGCAGCTCCGGAGGGGGAGCATCAAGACCCTTCACGCAATTATGAGCTCAACTACTTTGCGAGATGTTAAACTGAGCAACTCATGTGACCCGAGCCTGCCTGGTTCCTAATTAACTTCTATGAATATTAATACCTTCATTCATATTAATAAAACACCAGATTTAGACCCCTTTCCGTTTATAATCACTTAAATGACTCTCTCCGCGGTTCCGCAACTTAAAGGAGATTACAGAAGGTTGGGAAATCCAGCGGGATGAGGGCACGTCGATTTTCTTTCCCTGCATAATTTCAAGTGACCCCATTACAGACTCATTTGTCTGAAGCCAGCAGGTGTGAAGTGCCATGTCTTGTCATTCCACACAGTCGTGTAACCTCCATATATCAATAAGCTTTAACAGAAATGCAGTCAATTTTCTTGCAATTGCCACAAACGGACATCTTTTTACCAATCACGTATGAGAGAGTTTTGGTTGCAGGTAAACAGTCAATGTGGACAGGAAAAGATGCAAAGAGAGTGTCTTGTCAAACCCCATCAACAAGCAAGCTCAAATTATGCATTTATGAAGCAAATCCCATTCACTGGAGAAAGAGGAGAGGGCCGAATAGTCTCCTCAAACAACAGGTAAGTATGTGGTCATTAAAAGACACTAGTCAAGCGAGATTCTGATATCTTACACCAGATCCCAACTTCCCACCAGTCCTTTAGAACCGAAGAAGCTACGTTTTCAAGAAACCCTACAAGTCCCGTTGCGGTTCTTTCAACATTTTTGGTCGAACACCATCAACTAAAACTTGGAGTATACAGTGGTTACTTGTGACACAGTCTATCACAGATGACGTCTTTAAGCTCCATTCTCTTGTCTCAAGTCTCTCGTAAGCCTACAAAACCCCGAACAGGAAGTCTTGGCCCGGATATCTGCTAGCTACACGGAAATCGGCGACTGCTGCACCCAAAAACTCACAAGTCACCACACAACAGACTGGAAAGAATTTTTGTTTTTTTCCTATTGAGGCACTTAGTTTACGAGAGTTACAAGACAGCTTTAACAATGCTTCATAAGAACGTAATGTGAGTTGCCAGCATAATCCTTCTGTTTTATAAGAAAAGGCATTAAAAAAAGTTCAAATTCTAACTAATATATCAAATCTGAAGTGGTAAATGACAGCCAGTCATAATTAATTAATAATAATTCATTCATAATTGTGAATGATCTACAAGGGTAGGTGGCCAAATAATCTAACCAATCCCAAGAATATCTCTTATACTGGCAACCCTACAGATGCTTATATTAATGTAGTATTATTGATTCTGTAAGGTAACAGTGCATTCACTGTTAATTATTAATAACAAATAATGTACCGTCATTATTATAATGCTTACAACCTCTGTTTTTATGGCTATATATTGCTGTCAAAAGCTAAGAATCAACACGGCGAGCGATAAGTTTGTTCACCACTTGTATCATTTTGTATCATTGTCATTGAAGTTTAGATCAGTGAACACACAAACGAACACACTATACAGCCTATGATGCTGTGTTTTGTGCACATTCTTTCTTACTGTAAGAGCTGAATCACTTCCAGTCACTCATCAAAAACTTAATTGCGGCAACAAAAAAAAAAAAGAAGAAGAAAAAAAAAGAAGTTCCATTCAGGCAGATATGGATTTAGTTAATTTATGGACCCAGAATTCAGGGACTGCAACACATCTGCTGACACCAGCAGTGTCTGATAAGCATTTACATACAAGATGCTTGCTTAGTGAAAAGGGGAAAGTCCAAGATTCAGCAACCGAGGGAGTCACTCAAATGGATGTTATTTTAAAAAAAAGTAACTGCTTTGCTTCAAAAACGATTCAAAAACATCAAAACCACTGCCATTAAATTATGTCTGAATGACTAGACTGTAGTAAAAGGTATTGGGATGAACAATACTGAACATGGAGACACCTGAAAGTATTTGTGTCTGAACCCTTTTAGCCTTTCTTCACAATCCTCAGCCACTCTGTACAGTTTTGGTGATTTTCAAATCCCTCTCTCTGTAATGCCCGGCATCCATGATCATGTCGATTAGATAAGACTCTAAGCCCATTCTCTGTAATCCATTCACATGCAAATTAAGTGTTGAAACTGCTGCTGAGCGCACCTGCTTTTGTTGTGTTGCGTCTTCTTTCTTTGAACGCTTTGTGCGTAGTTACTGGCAGAAATGAAAACTTTCATCATTAAGCTCCTTTAAAGTATCAAGATAAGTAATGGCACTGACCTGCGTAATCCTTGTGAGTGATTTAAAGACAGTGAAGAGGAGAGGCTGAGGCAGGTGGGTGATTAAAAGTTGCGAGGTTGGGATGGACTTAGTGGCTCAGATGTTATTCCTCTTTCATTCTGTTCAGGTCTAAGCTGTTACGTTGCCCAAAGGTGTTCTTAGCAGTTAAGGATGAATAAGTACTAACATGCAGCAGCTCGGTGTTAGCAGTAATTGTAGGACTATGGGGCAGCAAATAAAGTCCCCAAATTCAATGTTAAAGTCTTTTTATTTGACATTTCGTGAACTACATGTCCCCTATTAATAAAAGTATCTGACCAGACAAAACAAGTCGTTCGTAATGGTATTTTAGACGTTTTAATTGTTGATGACTCGTTCTGCACATGGGGGGCAGATGTACATTAATCCAATGAAATGCTTTCTTCCGCTCTCTTTTCAAATTACACATGGGTGATGGCTTCTCAGACCAAATTAGGCTTTCTAGGGAAGGGGGATAGGGTTTTAATGGGAAAACATGAAGCAAACCATGTCAATTATTTTGGATTTTTAGCAGTATGTTGCTTTTGAAACTGTGTCATAACTATTTATGTATGTGGCAAGAATATTAATTGCCAAAACATGACTTTGTTATGGATGTGGATTTGTAGAGTTACATGATTTTCAACTGTCCACACAAACATTACCAGTACCAAGTCTACATCGATGGTAGCAATTCATCAGTATGGATATCGGGATGCTAACCTGCTCCAATGGCAATGCTAAAAAGTTAATGCTAAGCATTTTAGCATAGCATGTTCGTAATCTTGCTTTGGAGTGCAAGATTTCCAGCAACTAGACGAAAGTCCTTAATTTTACTGGTATTTTAGTCGCAAACCAAGGTAAAAGAAAGCGCCAGGTGCAAAGTTTGCAAAGTACAGTTTTATCAGATTCTTAGAATTAATCGAGAAAGAAACAACAAATTGCCAGTCTATCCGCAAAGGAAACATTAATGCCAGACAAATGTAAATAATTTGACAAATTTGTCAAGAATTTGTTGAAAATTTCCGCAGGACGTAAGAATTTGAACCTGCAAGGCATGGTGGGGCTAGAATGAAAACCAAGAAATCACTAGCAGAAATTGGAATTCCACTTCATGCACCAAACTTCAAGGACATTAATCAAATAAATGTTTAGATATGTCACTGGACTGGTCACTGAAATCGACCGTGGAATACCTTGCCACAATTATTGTGAAAAATCGAGATTTTAACCATTAATTTTAATGATGGTAATTCATTGTAGCCTTAGTGTACGATTTGTGTCTGTCCTCTCTTCTCAGCCATCAATAATTCACATTAGAAAACATCGATCGTCGTTTTATTTTATCGTTACATGTCTTCCTAATTATCTCTCTGATTTTCTTTAACAGCATGGTCACTGGCCGCACAGGGAGGCCAAAAAAATGATCTACTGTTCACCACCGAGTAAGCACAGAATGCAGACTCAAGAGAAACAGGAAGCGAGGTCTCCCCGGCCTGTTAGTGGATTATTGGATTTGGATTATCTGTGCAGACAATATTACCCATTAGGGCAAATTGTGCATTCTCTTTTCAGGGAAGACGGCGCTCACAAATGCTGTGGATTACACCTCGCACAGAAAAGTGACTTGAACAGCTTGGCAGATACGTGTGACCGAAATGAGTTGCACTCACAAGAGAAGCGGGACACTGTTCATAAAAAAGCCCAAAGAAGCAAAACCTGCATGTGCTATGGAGTGTAGCGGCACATGAAGAAGTGATGAATGTATCAGCGAAACCAGGGAGGACATGCTCAGAGCTGCTAATCATCACTCAATGGGGGTGGGGCAGCGAGAGATTGAGGGTGGGGTCGGGGGTATTTGGTTTGGACTAAGCTATTTTTATCTGGATGCCACGAAGACAGCTGCCATCCTCCAATGCGAGTGTCTGAGACCTCCCTGCGTTTTTTAATCATGCGGAACAATGACAGTAGAGGAAAGCAATCACTACCATTTACAACTGTGATGAAAAAAAAAAAGTAATAACAAAAACAAAAACCTGTCTCCTTTTAATGCTTCCATTGAGGCCAGTTGTTGAGTGGGTGCTGAAAATCTCATAAGCTTATCCGCTTTAGCTGAAAGCATTATAGACTGTGGGCTCCCTAACTGCCCGTGTGCGTCTGTAATCTGCCAATGTGTCCAACGGTAATTCTTTACCCAAGACATCAAATGGACCCGACGTCGATCACTCATCATTGTGATCATTCAGGCAAATCAAAAATCAACAAATGCAATATCTTTATACCAAATATTCTCCATGTGGACACCAAAGCCGAAGGCTCCAGTCTACTCTTTTCACACCTATTGAAGACAAGACTCTTGGGGAATTTCACTATTTTAGCAGGTGCCTACTGCAGGTCACATGTCACGACCCTGACATTCCCTTGCCACTTCAGAGGGACCGGGACCTCTGCCATCCAAGAGGCGCGAGATAAGGGCTGACAGAGCGACGGTGACATGCTCCACAGCCTAAAGCGGAGAATGTGTTTCTGTTGCAGGTGGCCACATGCTTCAACACCAAGGCTCTGATAGAAGCCATTACCCCCCCGCCCAAATCAGCATTCTCCAACAGCCCACTTTAGCTCTGTATGCAAGCGGATGGAATCCTTGGTGAGGACAGAGGAACGAGCTGCATATCAAGGAGGGTTTTGCATTAACCACCATCTGAACATGGCCTTGGGCATGCTGGGCCTCGTGCCATCGCACATTACACTGTAGTTTTATATGGATAATGTTTTATTTTCCTCTTTTCTCTCAAACATTGTGTACCGGTCAGTCCTTTGGAAGCCAATCCTGGTCCAAAAGACGACCACGGACAAGATACCTTTACCATACGTGACATCACAAAAATACACTGGAGGATTTTTCAGTGAGAGAAGATGCAAATATGTCATTTTAGGAAATTCTAACCAGGTTAGAGAACTTTTTCTGCAGTGGGAATCCATCAACGCAATTATTCTTTTCTTTACCAAGTCTTTACCAAGTGGAGTTTTTAACTGTAATGTTATGTTCTAGTGTTGTAATGGAGCAACTTAAGGTGTGATGACAGGTACTTTGTGATAGCACCCATAGGATTCCTCACAAGCAGACTTGGAGCTCAGTGCGGTTGGCTCTGGCCGTCGCCATCTTGGCAGAGGCTGATATAGGCTAACGCAAAATGGTCAAAGATGTGGACAGTGAGAGGAGCTTAGCCCAATCTATCACTCAGAGTACACGTGTCCTTTGTTATGCGTCACTTTAAGATGTCTAAAATGTCACCATGTTTGTTTCTCCTGTTAATTTGTTTTCACCACTTGGTTTAGACAAGACTAATCTGTTTGTGCCTTAGTTTCTGTCAGTACAATACAGCTCAGTGAACAGGTCACACTATGCTCAGAAAAGAAATGTGCAGTTACATCTCACACACTGAAACTAAGACTGAACACAGCTGCATTAAGCACAAAATCTTACAAATTTAGAGTAAGCCAAAAGTTTGACAAGCGTCATTTATTTTCATGTTTCCATGTAAAAATACACATTATGGTGCAGACCTATTGCAAAAAACTTTACATTTGTCGTTCCCACTTCAAAGACGATTATTTTATTTTAATTTCCATACATTCAATATTTCTTTTTTTTAATCCTTCGAAAGCTGTACTGAAAGTAAAACAGTGCTCTAGTATATTAGACAGTGACGCTGGGAACCCAATCTTACACATAATGTAAACAAATGAGACACTCAAAACTAAAACCTGTAACGTTTTGCACGTTTGTAAAAATTGACTTCCAAAATAACATTATCCACGAGTGTGTATATTCTGGCAAAGAATATAACACAAAACCGAGTCTGGACACACCACCAGTGTTTTTGCAGGTTCTATCGATGTCATTACTTGCTGCTAGCAGATGGTAATATCACATGAATTGACTTAAATGTTGTAAATGAGACACTGTAAATTCCAGAAGCTGCTCCAAATTGTAATTTACACAAAAGTTATATTTTTTTGGTGAAGAAAATGCATGTCAGAGGTCACTGTGTGGCACATGCTTGACTAAAGGTGGTACTGTAGTAGTGGCGTCTACTGTAGGTTTAATGAAACTAGCTCCTCCAGCTGGCAAATGTCTGAGGACTTGATCTGTAAGAAGGAAAAAAGCAAAAATAAAAGAGTGAGGAAGAGGTTTAACGCTTGAAAACACAGCATTAGTAGTGTCATTAGAATAAAATCTTAAAATGTGTACAGAGAAATTCCATTAAAGATGCTAAGCCCCCTCACACACACACACGGTGCCATTATACATCTGGGACAGAGTCATTCATGAAAACCTATTACCATCTAAACAAATATCCTACTGAACTATAAATCCTTGCGGAGGAATTATTCCATGGACATTTTTTATCTACAATTTTAGACATATTGCATCAATATGCCTTTGTTGTACTGCAGGCGCTTATGACAAGACAGTGTGTATGATGAACTGTTGACATATTCTGTAGACACACCACAGTTGGGAAATGCATTTAGGGCTCCAACAAACATTTTTCCTGTATTCTATCAACTTAGATAATAAAGAATTTAAACATTTTCTTATAATAACACACTTTAAGATGATACTTCCATAAATCAACGAAACATTTCAAAATGGCACGATATTAGCCATGACACAAGTTCAGATTTATTTGGTGTTAATTACTTAAAGGGGAACTACTGTTTTGTTTTTGTTTTTTATTTAAAAACAACCTGGACCTTATTTCTGACACAAAATACAGTCGTTTGCTCACTCATATAACTTTTGTGTAATTCGTATTCCTTCAGGCGAATATTAGGTCATTGTATATCCATATAGTGGGAGTGAATGGGGCACCAAATTGCAGCCTCTAAATAACTCATTATCTGCTGCGGAACTCGTTCATTTTACCAAAATATTTTGTTATCGTACGCTTCTGCCATTCCCTGTTGAGTCCAGAGTTACCTGATAATATCATCCGGGGTCTGTACATCCTATAGACCCCGGATGATGTTGTCTCTGAGGCTGCGTATCGGTGCCCCATTCACTCCCACTATATGGATATACGATGATCTAATTAATCCCGAAGGAATACGAATTACACAAAAGTTATATGGGTGAGTAACGAATATATTTTGTGCCAGAAATAAGGTCCAGGTTATAAAAACAGTAGTTCCCCTTTAAATAGGAAACGTGTTGTTTGCGTTATTCTGCTATTAATTATAGTTTGTGCAGACTGTAGGTGAGAACGCACCTGTGTTATTATGCATCTGCAAAAGGTTGCTTACACCCACTCAGAGTGCAATGCAAATCCTCATTGTATGGTTTTATAGGTCTATATGTGCATAAACAAAATTGCACTGGAAGGCAGCGTTGCCATAGTATTCATTAGCTCTCAGGGAGTATTCGTTGAGTTATAGTCTGAAACACAACAGATCAGGACACAACGGTGACTCCCTGGCAAACCTTCTAAGAATCAGATAAAACTCACTGTACTGGTCCAAATACTTACGCTGCCGTCTCGTTCTTTTGTGGTTGGAAAGTCGGGGGATGTTCTTTGTCGAGATGCTGCTGTGCTACCGTGTTAGGCCGTTTCATTTGTACATTTCAAGCGGCCACTTTATTGGGTCTCTGTTTAAAGAGTTCCCACATTTTCGACGATCAGTTTTTTACATTATTTAATAATACCTTTTTATTATTATTATTATTATTATTATTATTATTATTATTATTATTATTATTATTATTATTACAATGCCTGGTAGTGGGAGCTGGTATAACTGCGACGCCTCAACGCTTTCCAAGTATACCGACGTGATCGAGTCTGCTGACGGGTCGTTGCAGCCCTAAATGCATGACACTGTATCGAAGTGGGGATTTATCCATTTTACTGAGCTGTTTTTAAAGGTATTCTGGGAGTTTCATATGTTTTAGTACAATTCTACTAAGCAAAATAGCACCTTCTGTTTCTGGAATTTCTCCCCACATATACCTGTGGTGTTTAATATTTGTTTTGTATATGCTGTGGCACCAAATTCATTAAAAAAAAGCATAGGGAGACACAAGAAAAGCCAAAAACTAATAATGAGAGGGAAGGATTATTAACAGAACGTGGATGTGTGCAGTGGGCTAAGCCTCGTCTCCACACACTCCTGCACACTTCAGAGTGCATTCCAGTGGAACACACCCCGGGGAACACTGGCTCCCATGTGACACGCAGCAGCAAATGAAGGGAAAAGCAGCACAGGAAAAAGAGAGAAGGGCGACAGACAGAAAGGGACACACACAGTCCCAGTATGAGAATAAACAGAAAGAAAGTGCTACTCAAACATTAAAATCATGTGCCATCCATTTGAGGGATCACAACTTCCCATTAAGAGGTGAGAAGGATGAACTATACCAACGCACAGTTGAAGGGCAAACAGATAACGTTTACTGTAATAAAGCCAAATGGTGACTGAAGCAAGAGATGAGAAAATATGAAGAGGAGGAAATAAATGAGGCTAGATGAGGTCTGTCAATGCAAAAAAGAACACACTTACTGATTTGTTGACCCAAACGTGCCTCCGGAGAACCCTAGAAAAGTGGAACAAAGTGATAAGCTGGCTGAATGGACCAATAAAACCCCTGAGAGTTAATGACAAGGCCTTGTTTCTGGTGACATCTGATAGGGATTTCATTTATATTGAATGCAATGCACAAAATACATTTATTTGTATATATCTTGTAGAGTTCTACTTATACACGTCATGCTGCTTGCTTGTGTCATAAACTGCACCCAAATAAAGTTTTCTGAATCTGCCTCTGCCTCTTTTTAAGCTTTCAAAGATCACCACTTATAAAAATCAACAAACATACAGCAAAAGATGCACCGACGCCGGACGAATTAACAATTAACTCCCTCCACTCCACTGTCTGTGCTGCCAACATTTAAGTAAACGTTTGTAGGCTAGAGGGGGGGGGACAAAACAGTAAAGTAGTAGTCTCACCTCCTGTCTGTGGCTGTTGTCCAAAGCCAGAGAAGCTGCTGGGCTGACTTCCAAATCCAGGGCCCTGCTGGGCTAGATTCCCGAACGATGGCGCGCTCTGATTGGCTAGAGCGCCAAAGGACGGGGCACTGGGGGGTGAGGCAAATCTGGAAACGGAGGCAGATACAGAGGCTGTGACATGGCAAAACCAAAAATGTGTAAACGTGTGAAATCGTGAAACCATAGTTCTGACAGCCGCAGATAAAAAGCTTTGGATAAAAAAGAAAAAAAGAAAAAAAGAGACATACGGCAACAGACGTATGCAGCCAATTTATGTATCGTTAAAATGCAAGCAAGGCAGAAGACGTAGGTATGTGTGTGTTTTTGTGCGAGAGACTGGGATTTAAGTTAATCCCTTCTAGAGGACCCATGCCCACTGACTCACAAGAGAGAGAAAAGAGACTACAAGCAAAACAGGGAGAGAGAGAGAGAGAGAAAGTCACACAGAGAGAGCATGCCAGTTTAATCTGCAGGCACCATGACCCCAGAGTCAGATTATCTGAGGGGAATAATAATCTAGCCCTGCACACACACAGAGCCATAGTTTTGGGCTCATAGCCATTCTCATTGGTATTGGGAAGCATGCGCACGGTGGGCCACACAAAAGATTAATCAAGCTGACAAAATCACAAGAGCGGAAGTGACAAGGAGGAGGATAAAATGTTCCATTCACTTCTGTTCTGTTACATTTAGAGGTAAAATGTCAGCAGAGCTGCAACTAATTACATCAAAACTGAGGGAATCTCATATTATTAGAAGATTCAAATGTGCATGTAGGTTGCAGACTCCAATCTCGTCTCATTTAACTCTATATGCAAGGTCTCAACACTAGTCTAGTTCATATCCAAAAAGCATTTTTTTTAAAAAGGCAGCTTTTTGAGAAGACGGTGCCTTCTCAATCTAGCCATTAATGGAAATTAGCTGCACAAGTCAAGTAAGTTTCTGATGGGTTATACCTACAGATGTCCCTATTTAAACCTCAAACTTTCCACCAGTCCCTCAGAATTGCAGAAGCTACTCAGATGAGACGTGAAATGTCTTCTAAACGCTTTTTGGATATACCACGACCTGGATGACTGAGAACCTTCACAGACATAGTCCATTTCACCTCAGCAACACAATATTAACAGCGTGTTTAACGGTACTGAAAGTACTTCACTTGCTTTATGTGTTATGCTTGTGAGCACACAGATGTTCCGATTTCCAAAAAGCCGCTCCACGCTGCAGGCAAAAATCCTGCTGCCCCCGCCCCCCCCCCCCCCCCCTCTCCATTGCACAAATAGCCCGGTGATGGTGACATTTTCAAATTCTATCTGCAGCACTGCAATGACCAAAAAGTCTAATGGTCTAATGTGTTACGCTGTTAATCGAGAGGTCATGCCACGTAAAATATTTGCAGAAGGCTTTGACTGAAACCATTAAATAACAGATTTAAAAAACGATTTATTGCCAAGAGAGTCCAGATGTATTAGTCTATCAAAACTACAGTTAAAAAGAACAAGAATACTTGCTTCCTGTAAGCTCCTACAAAACAACTATTAATTGATTACTCAATAAATGTGCAAAATATTTTTTACACAACTCATAAAGCTTCTTACCCAAATCCTCCCATGCTGGCAGCCGCCGTCCCCTCCCCAAACACCTTCCCGGCTGAGGAGCCCATGGGGTTGCTGAAAGAAGGGCTCGAACCAAACGATGCTGCCGCGCCAAATGCCGGGGAACTACCAAAAGTAGGGGGACTCCCAAATGCTGGAGCACTGCCAAAACCACCTGAAGGAAAATAAAATATATATATATGAAACAAAAGATTTGCAACAACACACAGTGGAACATAAGCAGGGAGTTTATTTACATGGAAATGCTTTTAAAGATGAGACAAAAAGTGAGTCATAATGCCGTTTCTGTGCCATTCACATATTTGCATAGTGGATGGTATTACTAAACTAAATTTCTATAAACACCGTGTTTTATCACACACGTAAACCCCCGCGTATCACATGTGTACATGTCTTATTGTGTCCAGCACATTACTTCTTTGGCACGGCACAATGTGACAGCTTACAGGCAGGGTGAGTACTTCACACCAATTCAAAGGCTCAGAGTGGCAGGGGAGAGAAAGGGCGTGCTGAAATTACAGCCTGGCTAGCAGCACGCCCCAGTAAATAATTGATTGAGCTAATGTAACAAGATTACATTCCCCTTACATAGGCCAGTGATAGGGCATTAGTGTGCTGAGCGGTACCAATATCCCAGCAGAGCTGAGGAATAGCTTGGATGGCAGCTGCAGCTGCAAATTAACAACAGAAAAAGGCAAAATATGTAGAGAAAGGGACTCAAATGCTATCTTAAAATCAATGCATCCATTAACGGTGTTAATGGGTTCTTGGTGCTTACATTTACCCTGAATACCTGACATAATATAAAAGAATCTACAATAGGGTGATGCACACTGATCAGGCAAAACATTATGACCACCTTCCTAATATTGTGTAGGTCTCTCTGTGCATCCAAAACAGCTGTGACTCATCAGAGAATGGACATGAGCCTTCTGAGGGTGTCCAGTGGTGTCTGGTAACAGAGTGTTGTTAGTGGGGGCCTTTGGGTCCTATGGTTTGAGGGGAGGGACCTCTGTGGATCATCCCACAGATGCTTGATCAGTTTGGAATCTAGTGTAATTGGAGGCCAGGTCAACACCTTGTGCTGTTTTGTTCCTAAACTGTTTTTGTGTGTGTGTGTCTGTGTCAGGCTGCATCCTGCTGGGGATGTCTGCTGCCATGAGAGAGTGCCATCGCTATGGGTGCCTGGTGTGGTCTCGGTGGGTGCTACATGTCCAAGGCCTCGTCCACACGTACGAAAACGATCTTTTTCCTATCCGTTTTCCCTGGCATCGTTTCAAGAATATCTGCGTCCAGACGGATCCATCTTAACACGACTCAAAGCGCTACTTCATATCCTAGGTCTATAGGTGGCGCTGTTTCAGTTTCAGAAATTCACCAAAAACGGAGAGGAAGAGGCGGAGCATGGCATAAACTTGAGCACTGTTCACAAATCGGCTTTAGAAGAAACCAAACTCAAGGAAAATTTTGATTTTGCCCTAGTAACCATAATAGGCTCAATATCGTCTCCAGTAGTAACGCAAGCATGTAGTCCGCCATTGTTGTTGATGTTGTTATGAGACGTTTCGCGAGATATAAGAGGTGGAAGGCTGCTCGAGGGGTGTGGCCATGGTGGCGATGACATCATCGTTTGCCAAAATCTCCGGTTTCCCCTGTCCAGACGGATCCACAAGAGGTGTGTTTACGAATATTTCCACCCTGGGACCCGGTTTCAAAAAAGTGCGTTTTAGGGCTGTGCGTTGACGGGATTCGTCTGGACGATAGGCCAAAACGAATAAAAACATCTGCGTTTACGCAAAAATGCGTTTTCGTGTGGATGGCCTCTAAGTAACAACCCCGTGAATACCAGGTCCAAAGGTTTCCGCGCAGAACATTGCATTATCCCATGATGGTCAATGTTATTAAACAGTTTTTAGCAAAACAGTGCAGCACAATGTAAGTCTGGTAATATCCCATTTGTATTTCATTATGGGCTGTGTTTCAACCACATTCAGGGACAGTCCTTAAACCAATCACAGCCATTATGAGCCAAAACCAACTCAATAGCACTTAGACTACATGTATGACTATGCTGATGTTACATTTCTATCTCCACATAAAGCCTGTCCCTACGATTTGATTGGCCTGGAGCATAATAAACTCCCAACAAAGTGACTTCCTCCACAAATAACTTGTGGTTGGTGGGAGTTCATGCAGGCTATCAAGCACTAAGCAATCTGCCTTTTCCACTATAACCCTTTCCTTCCCCCATAGTGCCCCAAGTTTGCTGGGATAATTATGTAAGATTTAAAGCATGCCTGACACATCTTATGACTATCTCACTGACATAAATATAAACTCAGCGCCAAACATGTCAATCAGTCCTATTCTAGGCAAGCAACTAAGGCAGCACAACCCTAACAAATCCAACAAAATGGCTTGACACTAACGCACATAGATGACTGGGTCATGTTCACAAACACTGAATAACAAATCAGTCAGGACAAACCAGTGCGTGACTGTATTCAGATATGTTTCTGCTAATTAGCATTTGCTTCACTGGAGTGTTCACAATGTTTTGGCTCATCATTTTGATCTACTGAGGAACAGAAACAATAATGTATAGAAAACGTCTCCTTTATCAGAAGAAATTTGACAAATCTTGCAGTCGTTGTACAGTTACTGAGTAAAGTTGAGAAGAAGCATTGCATCAGCAATATTTTGGCAGGTAATGATGGAGCATCTGACTATGCCACGTTCTGCTCTGCTGGGGCAAGAAGATAAGGGAATCTGCTGTAGTTTCAATGATAAAGGAGAGAGCAATGTCAAGAGTCGGGCGCTGAGGGAAATGGGATTATGTAGAGGTGCAGAGGGTTTCTATCACAGCTGTCCTACTATCACTGAACATCACACACCGCTAAGCCAGAACCCTTAAACCAGCCCTGGTAAAAATGTGACAGAACAGATATGATTAAAGTCACTAATACAAGCACAAGCAGGACAATGTATGCATGCAATTACACACATTCTTAGTGGGTAAAAGCACATCAAGAAAGAGATGTTGAGGATTAAAGAACAAAAACCAAGCTGTACCTTGTTTCGTAGGCGTAGAGAAGGAGCCAAAGCCCTGGGATGCTACACTCCCTCCACCAGTGCTGAAGGTGCCACTTGGTTTTTGCTCCCCAAACGAGGACTGCCCAAAACCAAAGGTCTTGGCACCACTATTCCCAAAGAGGCTGTTGGTAACTAAAGAAGAAATACATAGACACATTCAACTTTAGTTAAACTGAGCTAATTGATTTGCACTTTTCTGTCACACGTTTAGACTGCGTTAGCCTACCTGGCTGAGCAGGCTGCCCAAAACCTCCAGTGGAGACGGCGGCAGCGCCGCCGAATGGGTTCTTGTTGGCAGCGTCCTCGCTTGGTTTGCCTCCAAGGCCGCTAAAGAAACCTCCACCAGAGGTTTGGCCCGCTGTGTTGGCTGAACTTGAACCAAACAGACTTCCACCGGATGACGACTGCTGCTGCTGCTGCTGCTGCTGCTGCTGCTGCTGCTGCTGAGAGGAAAAGTTAATTTTATCATCTGCCCTATAAAGAACATTTTTGAGTTTTTAAGTAATGCCATCGTTAGGATGCGTTATGAATCAAAGAGTGCATGATACCTGTCCGAACACACTCCCATTGTTAGACTGTTGACCAAACACAGGAGTGGCAGAGGAGCATCCAAAACCTGTGATAATAACAATAAGAAAAATAAATCTACAACACTATATCTCTTCACATCTTTCTGCCATATGTCATAAAACAAATCGAGCAAACTCTAGAAACTTGGGACTCTCCGTAAAGTCTACAGACAGGAATGACAAGCTGTGACTAACTGCTGAGCTCATTCACTGACATCAGCTGTCCACAGCACCACCGGTATTCCCATACTGCTTTGGGAATTTAGAGAATCTCTGGGAAGGGGACAACTCCCTCCAACCAAACAGAATTGCCATGTTTGGCTTCAACCACCAGAACGTGTACTGGTCAGTCACATTAGATGAGGATTTCATGCAGCCTCCTGCACTGTCCACCCCCCCGTACATATTTAACAGTGTAATTCATAGGTTGTCAGACAGCATGAGCTTCAACAATGTCAGATGTGACCCAACAGTTAGCAGAATGTAGATGTGAGTAGTGATTATCACATCACTTTGTATATCTTGTTATTTTTGATAGATCACTGGAAAAATGTTCCTAGTTTATGATTAGCCACATCCACATTTTGCAAAATAAAGATTTAGATTCTGTCCATATATAAAGATGGAGAAACTCACCTGAGGGCTGTCCAAAGCCGAATCCAGAAGACGAGGACGTGGTGGTGTTACTCCCAAACAAAGATGCTTGTCCAAATCCAGAGCTCTGGCCAAATGCTGGGGTAGTACTTTGTCCAAACAGGCCTGTGGCTGTGCCAGTGCTGCTGGCTGTATTAGCGGGGCCCGGGCCAAAGGAGAAGGAACTTGCATTGCTCGCAGTGGGAGCACCAAAAAGACCGCCGGTAGTCGCGCTACTAGAGCTTGCTCCAAACGCAGACTGGCCAAAAGAAAAGCCACCAGACGTTCCAGTGTTGCTGGCAGGCTGGCCAAATCCACTCACCTGGCCAAACACAGATTTGCCAAAACCTGTTCCAGCTGTTGTGCCAAACCCAGTTGAGCCAAATCCAGTGGATGCCGGGGCTGAGGAAGCTGGAGGGGCTGGAGGGGCCGAGGAAGCTGGAGTGGCAGAGGAGGCTGGAGGGGCCAAGGAGGCTGGAGGGGCAGAGGAAGCTGGAGGGCCAGAGGAAGCTGGAGGGGCAGCAGGTTGCCCGAAGACAGTGTTGGCAGCAGTAGGAGCACTGTTAACAGTAGTCGGGGTGGGAGTGGTGGCAGCTGAAGCAACTGTGTTGATAACTGGTGTGATTCCAAGAGAACTGCTGTCTGTTGTTGCAGGAGCAGTAAAAATGGAGCCTGGTTTGTCAGAACTGGGAGCCTGGAATCCAGCCGGAGCTACCTGGAAACCCGGCGCTGTGGTGGCAGGAGCTGAAATGGGAACAGGAACACCGGTAGATGGTTCTGGGTTAGTTTCTATTGTGGATGTAGCACTGGGTGGTGGTGGTGTTGGTTCAGTTGGTGCGGGAATGGTGGAAGTAGGCTCTGAGGGTGGGGCAGTTGTGGTCAAAGGAAATGCAGGTGCTGGCACAGCAGGTGTTGGTGTAGTTGTTGTAATTTCTGTGGTGACCGACTCTGTTGCAGGCTGAGATACAGGTAAAGGATGACCGGTGCTCCCAACTGCAGGGTCAGTGGTAGTTTCTTTTTCAGGTGGCGGTGTGGGCTCTGAAGGATGTGATGGAACTTTTGGCTCCTCGGATGAATCTGAAGAAGCTGCAAGAAGACTGCTGAAAGACGTAGGCAAAGCTGAGGCAGCTGAGCCAGACTGGGGGACAGAGAAGGCTGGCTTGGTATTCGAATCAGGCGGCTTGAACAAACTGCCTGACGCTTTGGACAGGTCTGCAGCTGTATCATCTGCGGACTTTTGGAGACCTGCACCGAAGCTGAACTGAGATGCCCCTTTGCCGATGCCAAGTCCAGCGTCCCCAAAGGTAAATGCGGGTTTGGCGGAGGAATCTTTAGCTTCTTCTCCTTGTCCCACACGCAGTCCAGAAAAACATCCCAGAGTCTCTCCTCCAATCGTCTTTGGGGGCTCTCCTCCAATCGTCTTCAAACCACTTGGGGTGGAGGTGTGTTTGGCTGCTTCACCTGATGTGTTTAGAGCCAATGTGGGAGACCCAGTGCCAAGACCCGGGGAGCCAGACTTTGGGAATGGTTCCTCTGCAGTCTGGCCAAACAACAGCTTGCCATTTCCACCAAAGGAGAATTTATCTTTCCCTGTGTGCGACACAGAACAGAAAAAAACACAGAAATAATGAATGCATGTACATTTGACATTACCCTACAACTAACTTCAAGTCAAATCCTCTGTATTGTTTTTACCTTGCGATATTCCCGCTCCTTGTGAGACTGAAGTAAAACTGAAACCTGTCGACCTGCAAAAGCAACCATTTCAGTTAGAATGCTGTGAGGACATCTCTAGCTTCTAGTAATGTTTTAGAGCGAGACTTAGGTTATCATTTTTAGAGGGATTTGTTCAAATTGCTAAAGTATCTGTTGAATCACCGCAGTAGATAATTACTCCCCTACGACCACACTTTCTTCACCTGCGCGATCAGATTAAGAGACGCGGGCTGAACAAACAAATTAATAAATCAGACGTCAACCACACTCTTTCAGTAAAGAACCAACCACTGCTCCAGTATGGCACACAGTCAAGCAAAGATTTATGATGATGGAAGGCTGCAGGCTGCCCCAAGTTTATCTCAGAAAGCCTCCTGATTTGTTTCTATAAGTTAACTCACCCTGTAGAGAAGGAGAATCCCTTGCTTTGCTCCACTGAGCTTGCCAGAGCTGGATCTGCTTTGGACTGCTGACCTGAAGGACAAAGAGTTTAACACGTGAGTAAAAAAAACAAAAACATCACATCGTACCATATAGGGTAAACAGGAATGTTGCTTTGTTCATGTATGACCAGGTCAGGGCAGTAGTGGCTAAGAGGCAACTTGCACATGTACGTATATTACGTATGTGACACGACTTACCAAGTACAAAGTTTGGCCGGACGGATGTACTTTCAGCGGGAATCTTTGGGACACCTTGAGTGGGATTCTGCAGTGAAAAGTTTTACAGAAGAGCACAAAATCTACATGAAATGGCATAAAATGCATTGTGCTGTTTTGCTACAGGTTACAGCTCACATGCGGTGAACTGTCATCTTAGGTTTAACAACCCCAAATAAGAACAAGGGTGTATGAACACACTTTGCCAGAGATCAATATGTTTTTGTTTTGGTCATTCCTTCAAGCTGAACTCGGGGCTGTACAAGAGCTAGAATTGTGTGAGGAGTTCCCCTCTCACCCGTGTGCAATTTGTAACACCAGCGTGGGAGGGACCTGGGATATTTCACACTCTTGTTCTTTATGGTCTGTTTTCAAACTGTCAGCAATCTGTGCATTTTCACATGGTGAATGTTTTTAAAGTCACGAGAACATGCTTGGTTTTGATTATTTAAAAGCCATTTAACATGCTACTTAATTCTGTAAAAGCAGGACAATTTAAATGTTTGATGTGCGAAAATATGATGAACGACAGCTTGGTGAGCGTTGGATCGATAATACTCACTCGTTTGGCCTGGTTGGAAGAAACAGTTGCAATGACCTGAGCTGTTGGATCAGCTGCAGAGGAGCTGGGGAAGACAGGAGAAGAGAGAGAGAGACTGTTCACATGGGGCAAATGAAACAAGCACTTAACTAAATTGCAAAATCAACTTGTATGGAAAACAAAAATTAGGCAGCTGCTACCATATTTTGCATTTCTGGATCTAAACTTTCTGGGAGGAGATTACTCCATTGCTTGAACCATTACCGTCTGTCTGAGAAAGAGCATGCACTGGCTTTTACAATCATCTTACTCTCACAATGAATCCCCTTGCTAATTTTTCTTTTATCGTGAGCACGCTTTATTTGGTAAAAAGCCCCGAGGGGCGAATGGCCGACTGAAATATCAGGCTCAAAATTGGAGCACAGGCCAGTGAAGCAGAAAGAATAAGGTGCAGGAGACACCAAGAAGGAAAAGACGAGAGTGTGAATGAAGAGCCAAATGAAAGGCGCCAAATAAGAGAAATTAAGACAATGATGAATAATAATGAGTAAAAAGAAAATATGTGATGCAGTGCTCGAGAGAAGCTGGGCTCTGAAATACTGCTAGCTTCTGACAGTCGTATGCATTAGCTTACATTAGCTGGAGATAACGGCATGATAAATCTATGCAGGGGAGACATGCATAAAAGTAACACTCGACCCTCGAGGACTCGTAGTGACAGACTGTCTGCACACCGCATCATAAATAGAGCCAAGAAAATACAGACCCTTAGCAATATGAAACATGAGATGTTTCATATTAGACAGGAAATAAATAGCTGTACCAAAAACTGAACATATAAGACAACTAAATTATGAAAATGAATAACAATCAATGTCTGAAACAAAAAAAGATGTCCATCACACGTAATAGGGCATAACAGAAAGCAGATAAACGAATGTATTTATTAATTAAATGTCTTCATATTGGATCTTTCCATGTCTGCCACGCTACATATTTCTTGGGCCAAATGTAAATGTACATTTATAAACGCATCTATCCAGCGATACTCACTCAAAGTCAAAGGAAATTCTTAGTTGACGTTATTTTTTAGTTTTACCTCATGATGGAAGGAACTGGCATAGGAGACCCTTTGTCCCTGAGCTCCTGGACATTAACCACCTGAGGAACATTCTTCAAGGTGGATTCTGTCAACGAAGTACTGACCCCGGCTGGAACACAAACGACATAAAAGACAATCACATTAACTTGATGTTTTTTCATTGTAATTTATGCATAGTCTGTATTAGACTAAATCATTCTCATATGTGATGGAGGACTGACACAGAGTAAAGCGGTCGCTTCTATATTATCGTGTCTGTGAGTCTGTGTCTCCCCCTGCTGTACAACAGGCTGTATAGCAACACCATATTAACTAAAAGAGTTTCTTACACTGTATGTCGAGCTAAATATGAGGGCACATTTTCAAATATATACATATATAAATATCTGACTGCTGCCTGTTCCTCCTACCTGGCTTCTGATTGGCCATCTGTCTACGCAGAGCGGCAGTGGCTGCAGCCTGCTGGGCAGGGATGGTGACAGGAATGTTCCTCTCAGATGGTGGAGCGCCATGCTTTACCGTCTTCGTGGCAAGAGCCGTGCTTTCGGCTCCACTGAGATTGATCTTGTTGGTTGGAACTGAAATGTTAAAGCAATATTTGAATCATTTGTTTAGAAGAGGCACTTAAATGGTTATAAAACAAGTAGTAACCTGGATTTAACTAAGCAAATAGGTACAAGCCTCCTATTGGATAATTACAGCATGGGGGATTATCTTTCAGCTGGGAACAAGTTATTTAACCTCAACTGATGAAACCTGGAAGGATAGTGGGGAACCAGCATTTTTGAGGAAGAAATGTGGTTGGAAAAAAAATCCTGATTGATCGTGATCAGCAATCACTTAAACGTTTGGTGAAATCAAATCACAGAAAAACAACAGTAGAACTCAGGGCTATGTTTAATAGAGAAAGTAAGAACATTTCCACACGTACAATGTGAAGGAAACTCAAGGGATTGGGACTGAACAGCTGTGTAGCCTTAGGAAAACCACTAATCAGTGAGAGTAACTGGAAAAAAATGCTTCAGTTTGCTAGGGAGCATAGAGATTGGACTCTGGAGCAATGGAAGGTCATGTGGTCTGATGAGTCCAGATTTACCCTGATCCAGAGTGATGGGGGCATCAGCGTAAGAAGAGAGGCAGATGAAGTGATGCACCCATCATGCCTAGTGTCTACTGTACAAGCCTGTGGGGGCAGTGCTATGATCTGGGGTTGCTGCAGTTGCTCAGGTCTAGGTTCAGCAACATTATGTGACCAAAGAATGAGGTCAGCTGACTACCTGAATATACTGAATGACCAGGTTATTTCTTTCCTGATGGCACAGGCATATAACAAGATCATAATGTCAGGATTCATGGGGTTCAGATTGTGAAAGAGTGGTTCAGGGAGCATGAGACATAATTTTCAGAGTCCAGACCTTAACCCCATTGGGAATCTTTGGGATGTGCTGGAGAAGGCTTTGCACAGTGGTCAATAGCTCTTGTGATTTACTTACCAGGGCTGGGAATAGGGCTGAGACCAAATCCAATACCCTGTCCCGGGAGAAGTTTGTTCATAGGGGTGGACTGGATGGCTCCGAAGCCTGGCTGGATAGAGGGGGTCCTCACGACCGTGGGGTGACGAGGGGTGGCCAGTGATGAGGGCATGGCAGACATGGGGAGAGACAGCGGCTGCAGTTCCTCCTCTTCCAGCTCCAAGTGAGAAGGATGAGGATCCAGGGACTGGGACAGGGAGGAGGTGGAGCTCACGTCATCCAGGTCCTCGTAGTATTTAGGTGAAAGGAAGGCGGAACGAGACAGGTTGGCTGGGAGAGAACAGATGAAGGTAAAGATTTCAATATGGATCTCACATGCAAATGTTGAATTCTGAGCAGGCATTCGCAGTTTAAGACAAAATTACCAGGAACTCAGTATGAAAATGAATTACGCCGAGGGCTTGTTTAATTAACTCTTGACTTGTAAACCTGCTGTATTTGCTGAATACCTGGTGCAGTAGAGCGCACAGGAGGCATCTGTTTCTTTGAGAGGAAGTTGCGCAGCTGGGACTGTTTCACTGGTGATATCTTGACTGCTGGAAATACATCAAGAATTAGAAAGCTGTAACGACCAAACATGAAATCCACTACTATTTTAAAAATATATATATATATATATATATATATATATATATATATATATATATATATATATATATATATATATATATATATATAAAGATCGCTACCTGGAGATTTGGGTTTGGTCTTAGGTGGAGAACTGTCCAGCCTGGCTTTCAGGAGTGCGCTCCTTAAACTCTCAAGCTCACTCTGCATTCTAACAGGAAACAAAACAATCTTGCATTTTATTTTCACCCATTCACACATTTATATATGTGTATTTCCATACACTTTCATTTCTCCCTACCCAGATGTTGCTGCTGAAGCACTACTTTGGTTTATAGTGGGACGATCTGATTTGCTGTAGAGGCGCAGCGCAGTGAGCTCCTTAATCATCTGGTCCAACCTATTCTTCTGCTGGTTGATGATGTACAGGTTGTTGGCCAGTGTCGTGAACAGACCCTCACGGCCAGGCACCACCATGTGTCTGTGAAGGAGAGATGAGTTCATCTAAATGTTCTTCCTTGCTCTCATATCCTGGTGGAGTTAAGGGTCGTATTTAACACTCACTTCTGCTTTTTCCTCTTCTCCAGGTGTTTCTCCCATTCCACATCCAAGACGTCATTAACATCCTCCACGGCAAACATCACATACTGGTACAGTCTGCGAATCTCCTGAATAAAAGGAACAAATAATACAGATGTTATACGTGTGTCACCCACCTGTGCAAACATAGTTTGAGCCGTGCGTCTTTGCCTCCCTCACCTTGAGCTGTTCCTCGCTGCGTGGATCCAGGGGTTTTTTGTACAGCAGCTGTCTGTAATTCCGGTCTTTGCTCAGATCACTTTGGGTCCTGGCCTCTTCTGCTCCAGCAAAGCCCTCCAGTAATGTGGTCTTCAGGGTGCCAATGTCCCCGTGTAGAGACTGTAAATCATGGATGGAAAAGAGTTTGAAAGCATTTGTCAGCCCTTTGATTGTAAACACATTCATGCAAAAAAACATTAATGATCATTGGAGATACTTCACCAAAAGAAAAGTTGGAATAATGACTCAAGAACATATGTTTTCATTAATACGGTATTTAGACTAGTCCAAATTAACGACCACGACTTCTAAATGAAGATGTGATGGTTGGGATCTTTAGGTCAGCCCAAGCACTTTCTGAATTCTTCAACAACGTTCTCACCTCTGTAGTTTCCTTTATCTCCAGGGTGAAAATATGCAAGTCCTCCGACTCTTTCCTCAGCTCCTTCATCTCTTCAATGGTTCCCACCTTAAAATCAGCTTTAGCCCCTCGAGCCTTGAGGTCATCCAGCTCCTTCTGGAAGTGAGCAATCTGACGGCAAAGGCGCGTTTAATTATTAATCAACTTGGGGAACATATTTCCAGATTAATTGCAACACTGTGTGTGAATGAAATGCTATCTTTGTGGCGTTCAGGAAGAAATTCTTACTTCTGCAGCAGCTAGTGTCAAACTAGTCATTTGTTCATTTAGTGCACCGTTAAAGCTGATGCTGCATTTTATAGTCTACTAACTATATATTATTCCAACTTATTTTATCACATCTCTTACTCTTCAGTCTAAAGAGGTGCTATTAGCAAGCTAAAGACACTTTCTCTCAGTTACTGGATGTAGATATATATTGAGGTAACTATGTCATCCGTCTAAATTAGGTAAAGTTTGAATTTAGAACGGCTGATTTAATGGTTCAGGCCACAACACACTCTCACTAATTAAAAGTGGTCCCCGTCACATGTTGGTCCATGTCTCACCTCCTCCAGTATACCAGCCATTATGGGATCTGAGTCTTTCTTTTGCTGCAGCTGCTTCTCCAGGGCCTTCACGCTAACAGCTGCCTGTGTTAAGAAATGGACATTTATTCACAGTTGGCGACAAAAAAAAATAAAAAAATACAGAAGTGTGAACTGAAATATTACCAAAAAAAAATCTTTTGTCACTAGCAGTTGATTTCAGATTAACACTGTTGCTAGCAGCAACCACTGACAGCACGGTTCAGTAGAAGTGATGGGTTTTATTTTATAGTCCCTATATAAATAGCTTACTTAAAAATAAGTGGCTAATTGAGATTTTGGAAGCTAATAAGCAGCATTTTCCGTATTCACAGACATCTGGAAGGTCTACATTTCTCCATACATTTTGGATTTCCTGACACCATTGTTACTTTTAGTCTAACATGACAGACATATTCAAACTTGAAGGAAACATAGTTAATATATGATGGATAAAATTTCTTTACAACAAACAGACAGGACCTGTGGAGCTTGCACACGGCTCTGGGGTGCAGGCGCAGGTGCAGGTTTCTGGACAGCTGTGGGAGGCGTGCTGGTTTGAACTGGACGCACTGGGGCTGACACACACACAAAAAGAAAAATGCATTAGAATAACTCCCTTCATTAGAATACTTTCATTAAAGTAAAGTAATAATCTTTCTTACTTAGTACAGTGGACGGCTTGGCAGCTGAGAGCGGCGGGGTGGCCAAACTAGTGGAGCTGGAGACGACTGCTTTGGGGGAATTAAAGGAGTAAGCTGGTGGTGGAGTCTCCACGGCTGAAAACCTTATGAAAGAGGAAACAGATTTGTATGTATTTGACTGTATGGAAACTTCAGCATCTAACCGAGAATCGTTAACATGTAACGGTTCAGTACCTGTCATTTAGATTTAGTTTTACTGCAGATGGAGTTGAAGCAGCAACGCTTTGAGCTGTTGGAACTGGAGCTGGAGCAGGAGCCTGAACTTGAGCTGGAGCCGGAGCTTGAACTTGAGCTTGAGTTGGAGCTGGAGCTGGAACTGAAGCTGGAGCTGTCACTGCTGCTGGTTTGATGGACACAGTGTTGAAAGAAAATGCTGAAAGTGCAGAGGGAGTGTCTGTGGGAGGTTTGGCAAAAGAGAAAGTTGTGGATCCTGAGCCAAAAGGTGTGGATCCACCCAGGGAAAACGCTGGAGGAGGAGCAGTGGTCGAGGAAGTAGTCGGGAGTGAGAAGGAGAAATCTGATGAGGACGATGACGCAGGTGCTGTAGGTACAAAGCTGAACGGGGCAGGGGAGGAAGAGGCGGCGGGGGCTAGAGGTTTGGAAGCAGCTGACGAAGTAAGACCAAGGTTTGGGAACGTTGCTGGAATAGATGGGGTGGAGGCAGCGATTTTGGGTGTCTGGAATGGCAAAGAACCTGTGAAGAGGAAACACATTTGCTTTCATTTGAACAACATCACACCCTGAACAAGTTTTGTCTACGAGCAAAGGTGGCTAATTATCGAAGCGACTGGATTACAACAATTTTTTTCTCGGTTAGATGCTCACAAACACATTTTGTTTAGCAGTTTGCACAAATTGTCGAGCCTCTCACAGAGTCTAGACAAAGTTCCCTGTATGGGGCCAAAATAAACTTTTCACCATACTCCAGCAAAAAAGCATAAAGGAATGATTGGATGTAAAATACAATCATTTGAATGTGAATCTGTCCCCTCAAACACCTGTCCAGCTCGCTGGGTTTCTTACCTGGCTTGGGCTGCCTCTCCCCTTCTAAGGTCAGAGCAGTTGGAGGCGAGACCAATTGCTTAACCCCAGGATTGAGGTTGAGCAGAGCAAATGGACAGAGTAATCCCTCAGTTGACAGCATTAGCATTATGGGCGCTGGGGGCAAAGTCTTCTCATCAGCTTTATAGAGGAGGAAAGAACAAATACAAAGCAAAGTGAGAGAATATCCACACACTGTACAGTAGAAGACAATCATATATGTGCACTGAAGATAAACTTACGCACAAACAAACTAACTTCTAATTTTACATCTTCACTGGGTCAGGGGGGAATCTTTTTAGCTCTGTTGTTAAAAACAAAACAACTCTGCAAAGAGTCTGTTAATTAAGACCAAATCTACAACGGACAGTAACGGAGAGAAATGATCTGGCTCGGCTCTACGCTTTCAACTACAGCTACCCAAGGGAAAAGAAGAGCAACTGCACACTACGCTTGGTCTGTTTGCAATGACAAAACGCTGTTTGACACTCTAACCGTGAAAGAGCTGAGAGCACTTGAGCACAAAGACTCAGCGTCGGCACGCCATTTATCCCCGTGACCTTGGCTCCGTCCGCCCTCCAGTGGTTAACATAAGTTCCCAGTGTTCGGCTCAAAAAGCCGCTCTGTTGTCGCGCACAATGACAGCCATCCTGAAATGCCTGATTCGTTAAACAGTCCGCTGCCTTCCTCTCCATGCCAAAGCCCGAAACCTTTTCCAGCTCCTCACGCCCACTGTCCGGCGCTTTCCAAAAAAAAAGATTTCACAGGGTGCTGAAGGCCGCGGACGTAATTGCAAAAGTTGTTTTATTCAGAGTGGATATTAGCCATTTTAGAAAAATACTTTAGACTTCCTCTTTGTTCTCTCTGCAGGTGTGTCTCATATCTAAAACTATGGCTATGTTTACATGGACAAGAGCACCACACTAATATTCAGATCGAAAATACCTAACCTCGTTCAGACCTTTAATAATGTGTTGACTAGGAGAGCTTTAACACATAATAGGCATGTCAAAAAATTCAATCAACTGTTTATCGCTGGGTGAAATAAACACTTTCTTTTAGCGCATGTTTGCAGCAGCAAAACAACAAGTTGTTCAAACAAGTGCTTGAGAGGATTAACGAATCGGCATCATTACAATCGGACCGAGGAAATACTGTCCGATCGAACACAGACACCAGTAGATGACAACAGTGCTCTTTTTAGTGTTTAATTAATTAAAACAAGACATTATCCTGCTTTTTGCATCACATTTCTACACGATCTTCATACGCTTGGAACGGTATGCCAATGAACTGTGTGCAGTCTGCAGAATTTCAAATCAACAATACGCCCACACTGAAGGATGCGTACACATATCCACTGTGCATATATATAAATATATACACGAATATGGCTTCCAGCCGACACAGAAAAGCCCACTCCATCAAGCGGCAAGCCCTGAGGTTTACCACAAAAGAAGCAGACAATAAAAGCGGCGACTAATGTTTTTCTGTTATAAAGGTAAAGTTTGAAAGGTATTCGAGAAGCAAGGAGACAGAGGTTGAAAGAGAGAGCGAACAGACGGGAGAGGCACACGGTGAACCTCATCAGCATTCTGCAACAGGATCGTCTGGGCTTTGTTGTTTGTTATGGTCCTCTAGCTTGTCTGAGCCATTTTAATGAGTGCATTTTTCTCCAAAGATAACTCCCTCGTTACTCTCCCTTCGCTTTGCTTACCTAATGTCTCACTTCGAATCAAGGTTTTGATCAGACTCCAGTCATGTCATAATGCTGCCCAAATTGCAGGTTTTTTCTCTTGACAGGGAGGGAGTTCTTAGAGTGAACGGGCGAGAGATGTGACTAGACAGCAACAGCAGCTCTACGTGAATGTCTGGCTGACTCGGCCAGTTAAGATAAAGCAGTGTACGGAGACGGCAGCTTATCACTATTCTTTACACATGCTGCAATACAGCACTGCAGTGGAAGCTGCACGCACAAAGAAACCTGACGGATTTCAACTTCTAATCACTGAGGGAGCATTCAAGGCAAACTATTTAGGAGCTGAAACAAAGAAAACAGCGTGAAGGACAAAACTTGAATATAAAATATGACATAGAAAGCGAAATTAAGTTTTATGTGGAGTCAGAGGTGCAGTGTAGCAAAAGATTTGTACATCTTCGCACACAAAGAACAAAAGAGAATACAATGTGCCTCTGCAGCGATGATAGGGCAGCTACCAGAGCCCACTTCAGGCAGTCAAATGCATTGTGTCTACATCTGCTGGAGGGTGATCGGGGCGGCTCACTCAAGGCTCACATGTGCCTCTGCGTTTTTTGCTGATTTGTTCCCACTCTTAACATGCAAAGTTCCCATTAAAAGCAATACGAACGTCTCCGTGTATCGCACATTTCTTCTTCTGGATCACAAGTTAGAAGGCAACTAATTACTTCCACTGAACATCAGCTTGACAGCATAAACAAGATAAAACAAATAGGGAATTCTTACGCAGCGCTGCCTCTCTCATGTTCCGAATGCTGCATATTTTTTCCCCTCACGATCCACAACTTGAATGCATCACTGAGTATGTAGAATAGACGTCTCCCGTGACAATGAAGTGTCAGAGGGGCCTGCTAATCTGTGGTCATTAGAATATATTTGAAAAGGGAGGGCCGTTAACGGACCAGACTGACGGCCCTACTTTTTGTGGTGCGTCTTGTTCCTATTGGCACCAGCCGGGCCCTTGATGCCAGCTTTTTTGACGATTCGCCATGTTTAATCTGTGGCGGAAATACTTGGTAGGAGAGATCACTCAGACTGGAAAATTCAAAGGCCAACTCTGCACGACTTACGTAGCTCTTAATAGATTCCTAGCCTCCCAGATATTAGCATGTCTTCCGGTGTCCTGGAAAAGCTGTGTCTTACATCCTTTCACATGTGATGTCAGTTTGGCGAGTTTATGTATCTACAAAACATTTACAGGCTGAGATAATACAAATTTCATACAAACTCTGCTGCAAACGGGGATGTGCAATATGTCTCTGAGAACCTTGTATTGAGATTTGACATCATTAGCAATTTTATACTGTTTATCATCTGCAGGGGGCGCATTAATCGAATATTTTCCGCCGTTTTTTTTTGTTTTTTTTTAAACTGTGACGGAAAAATCTGAAGGCCATCTGTCATTTTGACAGGATGCAATTCACACCCTGACCACTTGGTGGCGAGAGACATTATTAATTGGCTCTTGTCTCTAATCGCAGTTTGCGTTCCAAACATGACGATTTCCTGGTACACCGATTATACTGATGCACACGTCTTAGCTCGGCTATCCATAGACGAATATATGTCTATGTGGCTATCAAAATGGAGGAATCGGATGAAAGATCATTGCTAGGATTGAAGAGTTTTTGAGCAAATTGTGCAAAATAAAAGAGTTTGCAAACCACCGAAGCACTTCAACCATACGGTGCCATCTAAGAGCTGTTAGCGCTGGCAGTCCAGGGCCGAGTACGGACAAGACGTGTCGGCAGCCCAAACTTTATTTATTTTTTCCTACCATTTAAAGTCAATACCGTCAATACTGAAGGAGTACTTAAAGTTACTGAATTTTTAATGAAAATTAAATGCTATTGAACTACATTATTATCATTTTAAAAAGTCTGGCGAAACCTCTGATCACATGTCTATTGTTTGGTTTAAAGGAAATGAGAATTCAAGGTACTGAATGACGCACAGATTCTATCATACTGCCATGAAGCAGTCCTCCTCGCTGAATGGTACCAAAAAATCTTCTCAACTTTAATTTAAAGAAGCTGCACCAGAGTGCCCGTACACCAAGGTTGTAGCAGAAAGCCAACTGCATTTTGCCGCGTTCTAGCAAAATTTACATCAGTAAAAATTCCCCACAAGACAAAGTTTTGACTAAAGTGTGATAAAAGGTGTCTGACCTTTGCTCAAGTATTAAAAATAGTTTCCTCTCTAAAAAATTCCTTTTTGTGGTCGAAATGCCACAACGAGCTATTCTGGGCTCCAAAACTGGGTTAACTGGAAACTCGCCTCCAGATCTGGCTTCGCTGAAGGAAAATTAACTTCTGCACAGGTGAAGAGTGGGAGTACACATAAAGTCAAATGCACTTACTGATGTGGATCTCCTGCTGGCTGGTGAAGTCTATACCCAAGCCAAGGGGCAGAGTGTCTTCATTCGTCTCAGTCACTGGAAGCTCTGCCCTACTTGCGTCTTCCAGGAGCCAAAGTTCCCACATCTGAAAAGGGGGAACAATCAGAGATCATGATCCTGAGTCTCAACATACAATCAGATTTACTCCAATCGAGACTAATAAACTAAAACTTGAACGCTTCTACAAATTGTCCAGTCATTAAGAATGTCTTGCAGACTAAAGCCGAGGGTTACGTTTTGTAACCTAAATGATTGAAAAGCACCGTTTTTTGCATGAGAAGCACTTTGTAGAACAGTTATGTAACCATCCTTGGTCCTTTTGAGCAGCTCAAACATTCATCATGTTGGGCTTTTACTTGGTAGACTCTTTAGATGTAAAGAAATAGCGTTTAAATTAAAGCCCATCAGGAGCACTCTGCTTTAGTTAACTATTCAAAGCACTGTCCCATTTGAAGCATACACTCAGACATCTTCACATATAACATCTTCCTTTTTACTTAATTAGATACCTTGTCGTCTTGTCTGGCAATGACGCTGACCTCAATGGAAGCTGCTGATGCCGCAAACACAAGGTCCCTGGATGAAGCAACCAAAGAGGCGAGGCAAATCTTTACACCAATTTAACATGACATAAAAACGAAAAAGCAAACACCAAAAGTTTACAAGAATTAAGGCCACACACTTAGCTAAAACAAAAAAAAAATACAGCTTTTAGGCATGTGTGGTAGCATATGTGTTTATAAGTTGTTATCATTCTTACCAGTCCTTTACATGACTAAGGAAGAAGTGATGCTGTCGCTCAGTGCAGCTGCCATACACAACGTCCCCAAAGTTCAGATACTTTGTCTCCACTTTCTCATCCTTTTTCTATAAAAATAAAACGTATATTAGAGTTGAATTAGTCACACATTATTATTTTTACACATCCCAGTGCACCGTAATATTTTATACTTCTTTTTCTCGTCAAAATGGATTTTAAGGAGATGCCTTCCTTATGAGTTTGTGTTCCAAAGACAAAGACTGTGAAGCCTTGTGACAAAAATGTTTGTCTATATGATAAATTGACAAAAGCTTTAAACGGTTTGATGGTCATTTACACAAAGCGCCTCTGTGTAACTGCACATACATAATTTGGTCTTCAAAGCTAGAGCATGCAACGTGGCAGAGCATCTAGTGCACGCCGTTTCATCATTTGCCGTAGTGGTGCTGAAGACAGAATGAGTGCAACCTGATAAAAACCCACATGTGATTAGGCGAATTAAGCAGACTGCTGATGTTTGTGGTACTCACGGGAAGGGAGATCAGCACCAACTCGGGAGGGGTCTCAAGAGACCCGTCTGCAGCTGCATATACAACTGCAAACACTAACGTCTCCAGCCACAGCACATCCAGAGCTGTGAGAGGAAAGGAGAAATAAGAGACACGAGGCAGAGATGAATACCGCTTTGACGGCAGACCTCAGACCTCAGAATATGTCCATGGAGATTCTCAGTGATCAAGGTCATGTAACATTCAATAACAAAGCTAAAGCAAAGGCGACTGGACTTGATGGGTTTTATTAGAAGAAGCTACATAGACGAGTGTCAAAATGTCCAGTTGCCTTTGTTTTAGCTTTATGGATATACAGTACTGCAGAATGCGCAATTTCATAGATAGAGAAGGTGCTGTCTTACCTTTGACAGGCTCGTCAGAAGTGTAGAAGTGTGGGCATGGGATAACTTTCTTTTCTTCTAGAGCCTTTTAATAAAAGAAAATATTTCACTGCAGTTTTCAAAGACTACTAAGCATTTTATTTTTTAATTATATAGTGTATTAGGTTCACTTACTGGCGTATACTGGCTGACTGTGGCATTCATTTTTCCCGCAGCGACTTGCTTTCCTTTCGGACTCCAGCCAACTGTGTTAAACAAAGTTAATTAAATACAACTGAGGCTCATCGGAGATATGAAGTGCAGAGATGCAAGGGTGTTAAGCGGCTCACTCACTGCACGTGATGCCGCTCGAAGCAGGCAGCTGGGCTTGCACTCTGACGACATCTGCAACATCTAAAATCATCATACTGCCGTCGGACAAACAGGCAGCCAGCATGGATGCAATAACAGGATTCCACTTCAGGTCCTGCACTGAAGTCCCTGGGGGTACAGGTGGCTGCTGGGATGCGAAAGGTAGCTTCTGTGGTCTTGTCTGGAAAAGCAAATGGAGGATAATCACTAAAACTGGCCAATACAAGGACATTTGAAGCAGTCAGAGTTGAAGTTGGGAATCTTGGAACCTCGCTTTAATCTCTGAAAAATATTTAAAATTCTGATTGTTTAACTCGTTTATAAATGTCAAAATTAAAAGTCAAATTAGGTTCATACAAATGCGTACAAATTATTCCACTCCAAGATTTGTTTCTGTCAGTAATTTTGTGTTCCGGGCGAGCTGTGTCATGAGAACAGATCAGTAATTTCCCCGTGGACGCTGCTCAGACATAAAACCAGAAAGACCAGAAATATGCATCCCAATTATTTACTGGATGACTGTGGTGGTCCAGAGACAAACCACAATCACACTGCAGCAAGACTATTAAACTGATCTTTAAGACATAGTGAGCCTGGCCCTAGAACGCAAAAATAGTTACCTTGTTCATGAAGGTGCGGACATCATAAAAGGTGAGGGACAAACCCGCCTCTGCAGACGTGCCACATACTGATAAAGTAAGTTCATCACAACTGAGAGCCAAGTGGTGCAGATCCAGGTCCACAGTCACTTCAGCCAGTGCAGGTATCCCTTCGACTAAGACGTGAAAATGAAGAGAAAGATTTAATTTATTATTAGCAGTCGATTATATGACAATGTAGTGGAACACTGAAAGGATGATTAAAAGGCTGCTTTCATACCTATTTCATTGGGGTTGCCATCAGCTTTATCGGCACCCAGGACAAGTTTAGTTAAGTAAACTTTGAATGTTCTGTCAAGTCCCACGAAAGTTAAGCCAAATTTGTTTGAGATGGTAAGCAGACTGGATCTGTCTTTTGGCAAATCTTCAGCAGACTCAAAGACTCTTGCTTTCTTCATCTGACGAAACTGAAAATCCTAAATGTGAAAAACAAGCGTTATTGTTTTATTGCTAGTTATGGGCGGTAAACAATGTTTCTGCAGACATGCAATAACAATAAACAGAAGACGCGCTTAACAACATTATCCTACAGCTACTTATCTTACAAAATTACAAAAGGGCAAAACAACCTATTTACTGTAAAACATATATGATTCCTTTGAACTTTGCTAATGTGTAATATCACAAGCAGCTACTATAGCCAACACGCGCCGAGTAAAGATGCTAAGACTTTACGTGATGTTAAGGCAAAAACAAAAATACAAACACATATCAGGTGACTTTATTTCACAAAATTACGGTTGTCATTTCACCTAGCATCGGTCTCAACAACTCAAACAACTCTCACATAAACACGCTAATAGCTACCATGCTAGCACAAGTAGCTGCTAACAGATTAGATTTAAGATGCCGCAGCTGTTTTTTCTTGTAAGAATTTCACACTGTTGCTTAAGTTTTCTTGTTCTTAACGTTGTTGGAGTGGTTCAGTAAACAGTTTGGTGGGTTTACTGAGCAGAAAACCTACACATGGCCACGCTAGCGAGCCAGCTAAGCTAGCACGTACGCAGTACGTTGCACACATGCTAGCTAACCTGTCAACATAACTTGTGAATAACCGAGCATACCTTCATCTCCCTCTCGGGAGGGTTGTCCGTATCGTCGCTCATTTTGAAGCCACGGACGCTGCTGCTTTTCCAGAAGCTCCTTTTTTTTCTATTAGTTTATTCCTTAGTCGTTTGTATCTGTGGCAAAGTTTTGGTGAGGGGCATCAGGAATACGAAACTCACGCCGCGCAAATTTCTGCAGAAGAAGAAACGAGGACGACTAATAGATGCCAGAGCTCCCTGCGATCAAAACACTGAGCTCATGCACCAATCGGGAAAATATGTTGCAGTTTTTCGAATAATTTAGGGTTACATTAAAATAAATAAATACATAAATCGAATTATTGAGCAAATTAGAAAATGTATGTGAAATTGCTTCCCCGATTGTACGTTTAAACTAATTAATTTGAAAGATTTGAAATAATAAGTGGTTTGATGGTGGTTTTCCAGTTGCATTATGTCTGTCTGAGCAACAGTGCTCATCCTTTAGTCGCATACTCACATTAATTCTCATCACAATAATTTTATATCAAGTTAGAAATCTCCATTTTCCATGCTACTTCCCAAAGAATCTCATTCCTCAGAGAGAATTGCTGCAAATAAGCATTTTTATACACAGTGGCACCAACTGTGAGTATGACTATTCTCCTTCGGTTGGCAACTCCTTGTGTTTGTATTTATGCGTACGCCGCAACTTGCAGAAACCTTCTAATGGGATCCTCTGGCAGGTTTTTGGAGTCAGCATTCAGCTGTAAACACACAAAGACTGAGACAAAAAGAAAGAGGTGGGCAGTGTATGGTGAAGTAAGGACTTTTATTAGAAAGCAGATTTTTTTTCTGTATTGCATTTAAAGAAATTAGGTACTCTTGGACGTACAACTTAAAACTGGTGATGGCAAATACCATGATGGGAATGAAAGGTAGATTCTTATGCAACATCAAAAGTGGCAACTTGCATTTCTGCTGTATATATTATTGATGCTTGAGTCAGAAGGCGCATAAACATTTTTAACATTTTCCATTTGAAACATAAAGCGGTATCAACACTGAAATTGTCCCATCCCAGTTTGCCTGGTCCAAGCCCTGTTGATAGTGAGGAACATTACCATGGCTGAAGTGTAGGGTTGCATGGTAAGATCCCCTTTTACCATTTATATTGTTGTCCATCAAG
Source organism: Planiliza haematocheilus (assembly GCA_005024645.1). Lineage (NCBI taxonomy): Eukaryota > Metazoa > Chordata > Actinopteri > Mugiliformes > Mugilidae > Planiliza > Planiliza haematocheilus. The sequence goes on from SRSE01001181.1 coordinate 5,890,308, forward strand.
AGGTTACCAGAAAGCCCAGACTCAGGACCAAGTTCGGCCCCGTCTTTACAAGACGGTGGCGCGAATGGTCCGTGTCAACATGGGACAGCTCTGTTCATGAAGCACCAAGGTATGAGTCAGTCCTTGTTGCAAAGACACACACTTATAACCAAGAAGGCTGAGGTTAACACCACCACGTCCCTTCACTCTGGAAAGTAAGCTAGCACAGACCAAAGCAAGCCGGAGAAAGACAAAGCAGATAGCAAGAGCACAGCAAGTCCTGTCGTATCTCCCATAGTGCACTTTGGGTCTCCTCCCTTTTCTGATTGTCAGCGCTCTGAACACATGGCTTTAAAAGTTGCATTCGCCCCTCATTGCCTAACCCTTGGTCACTCTTGATGTTTTTCTCTTTCGTTTACCCGAAAGTAGTTCTAAAGTGCTGGCATTATGTTCAAGGACAAGTACGCACACATACAAATTCTTAGTGCATTTTTTTTTTTCTCGTCTGCTGAAGGTTCAAAATGCACACTCAACCCGGTGGTTTGTCTACATATTCCACTCTTTACCACTTTTTTTTTTTTGCTGTCATTATTACAAGAGATTAAACTTTATGCAAACATTCAAAGTAAAACACAGCCCTGCTCACTGCAAGGCTCCACGGTCTTTGTTTGCTAACAGTGACAACAGTTATTCAGCATAAAATACATGGTGCATAAAGATCAGAGGTTTGATTGGGTTAGGGTGAATGTCTGAATGGCATGCATTTTTTATTATACAACTGTCTCTTTGCATATAAATGTGTTTTTCAGGATGAACCACTCGACAGAACGAAAAACTGCAGTTCCCGTTAGTCTTACAGTGAATGGGGGATGAACAGAGCGCAATGTAAGGTTTTTTATTTTAAAGTATATGAGAATTTATTTGCAGCAACAAAAAAAAAAAAAAAAATTAATAAATTTAAACCAACAACTCCTAATATTTCTCACTTCGTCACTTTCAGTGATCAGCCACGTGAGGGAGTCGGCTGCGATTGGTTTCAATCACGAAACAATAAAATAAAATAAAAAATACAGAACTTTACATACATTCTAGGACTTTTCTCTTTCAGCCACCTCAAACAGAGCTTATCCTCCCAGGGGGTTAGCCACGACAATCTCTGAGAATATCTCAGTTTATAGTGCAACATAATTCGATTTACCCTGCACAAGAAAAAAAAAGAATAAAAGAAAGGAAAAAAAAGCAACACACAGAACATAAAACTGGTATTTCTTGTTGGCTACAAGCCGCATATTCTTTACAGTTTAGCAGGAAATGTGAACAAGCTGCTTGAAGCTGATGTTTTAATGAGGGTCATGCCTCACCCCAAGATGCAATCAAGTGGAGATTCTCACCACGATAAATATTATTTACCAGATTTTATTGGACTTTTGCGGGTGGGGTTATCAATCTCACAGACGACGCCAATGAATCTCTTATGAGTTCTGTTCAACAGGGCCGGTGATCTGACACACTTTCTCCTTAACGAACGACATGAAAGTAAACTGAAAGTAAGCACATAGGTGAATGAATTCAAGTTTTGGAGTCCAATTTTTACAATTTGGATCATTTTAATAAGTCTGTTTTCTGTACAGCATGTCCTTGGTGTTGCTCCTCTCCGAACATAAAGTCATGGCACGCACTCACACCCACACATTCACAGTCTAAGGCACTGCTCCACAACCCTTTGTCTCTACAGTGGAGTATAGAAATGTTTCCCCCCACCCCATCTTACCTACGGCTTTATTTTAACTGGAGTTGATTTTAAATTCCTTGCGTTTAGTGGCACTACATAACCTCGCCTGTTCACAGAGATCTTAGGAAATAAGAAACAATTATTCGATGCACGAAAGCACAGAAACAGAGACGCTGATTTAATGTTTGGTATGCTCACTGCCCGGTTTAACAGGTTTCAAATTGTTGGGCGAACATGACAATCTGGAGTAGTAACTTTCAAATAGATAATAAAAACAGAAATCAGAAATCATCAATAATTAAAATTGAATCAGTAATTAAAAACGTTTGTTCCGAACAAAAGCTGTAGCTGAATAAATTAAATAATATATCAAGATATGATTTGCTAATTCTTGTCATTTCAACACCAGAGGCATACATAAGTGCCGGGATAAAGATAAAATTAAAAATTAAAATTAAAAATAAAATAAAAAAACACCTGCACATGTTTGGTTTTGCACACATGCAAAAGGAAGACCTGTTCACATCTGTTTCAAATGATTTACATCACTAAAGCTTGAGAACGCCACCAAGTCAGATTCAGTTTATATATGTAGCTCATTATGAGTTGCACATAAAAAGTTAAATTTATTTATTGTTTTACTGTTTTCAATCTAGGCTTGGACCCTCGTGAAAGCAGTGCTACGGTTTACATTCATCCATCATCTCAGCCATCTTATCACAGGCCTCGTTTTAGCTGTGGCAGATCACATTTCTTCCAAAGGAAAAGAAGAAAAACAAAAAAAACGATACTGTAAACGTCATCATTAATACCTAGTGCAATTATAACCCTGTGTTTCTTGTGCAGGACCATCTAAGAGCTTCCCCTAAAGAACCCGAAACGAGACGAGCGCAGAATAATCCGGCCCGACGTTTGAAGTGGCACGACACTGAAGCACAGACAAACAGCTCAAATAGATCAGGGGCGTGCGCAGCTACTGCACGTTCCCCCTTTTTATGGCATTTTATCAGAGAGAGAAAAAAAAAGGAGATAAACTCTTATTTTGCAACCGGATTAGCTGAGTTTTCAAAATGTCGGTGGCTTGAAACTTTCAGTTTCTCAAATTCTGCTTTTGTGATCAAATGTGCTTCCGCTGCGGATCAGGAAATGCAAAAAAAAACAAAAACAACTCAACAGAAAAACAAGGGAACATACAACAGTGCATCTTTTAAAATCAATGCATGAAACGAAAAGAGAAAGGCAGTTGTGGACTGCGTGGCGAAAAAGCGGATATCAAAAGAACAAAATGACAAAATGCAGGTTTAAGTCCCTGCTCGACTTTACCTCACCCCTCCCTCCCTCCCCCTTTTCCAAAATGTAGAAACAGTCATCGTCGGAAAGACCTGTTGTTTCTTTCCGCGCCCACGACCCCCTCTGATCTAATGAGCGATCAGGGCGATGTGGCGGGAATTTGGAGTCTTTAGTAATGTCTACACTCCTCAGTGTCCCACCCTTTAACCTTCTCGAGTGCAAATGCAATAAGCCAGCATAAATTGCTCTTATAAATTTTATTCAATAATTTACCCCTTTACCCACTGACAAAAAAAAAACAGGATGGAAGCAGAACTTTGTAGTCTTGGTGCAAATCAGAGCACCACATCAAGGCGGAGCAGTGCTTCTCTCTGGCATATTTTTTCTTCTTCTTCTTCTACCACTCAGTGTAGTGCACTTCTCCGTACTACTCCGTATATTCAGCCCCCTCTACTCGTGGCGACAGCACACACTGTACTTTAAAAAACAAAAAAACAACCAAAAAAACAGAAATTGATCCTGTGTTGAACAGAATCAATCCCGGGTCACGCCCAGGTCAGTTCTAACGTGTCAGACTGAGGTCAGAGCCCGGCGAGCGGCGGCGGACGAGGTCCTTTTTGCGCATTAATGGCATATCTCGAGGCAAAAACAGTAGCTTGTTCTCTTAATTCAGACGCAGGCTTGTGGCTTTGTTGTTCTCAATAATTCTCGGTATCCGTCGTTCGGATCAACGCATGCAGGCTTGGATTTTAGTCCGTGGTGTCCTTGTTCACGTCTCTCTCTGTATCTTCGAGGTGTGGCTGAAAAGTTTGTTGTTGTTTTTTTTTTTTTTCAAAGTTAAAAAGCATTTGTTTTTTGTTTTTTTCTTTCCCCCGCGGACAGTGTATTTTTAAATACATTGGTGCAGATATTAAAGGCTAGTATCATAGAGTGGAAAATGTGTGTGCACTTGTATGTACGTGTGGTTCGGGGGGAGGGGGCTGGGTGTGGTCTGGAGCAGACACAGGCATCGCACTGACGATCTGATCCGATGTGTCACTGGCAAATACGCGTGAAAAAGGGAACTCCGTGCAATCTTTCTGGAAGTATCGGGAAACATACGGATTTAACGGCGGAGGGGGGGGCAGAAATTAGTCTTGCCTCGGCGCTAATGCCACAAACGACCTTTAAATGTAATACAACCTTTGCTATATATTCATACATATTTATTATACAATAATGTAATGTAAAGTGGTCAAACACTGCAGCCGCTGCTCTTTTCGGTGAGCTGTGTTTCTGTGACCTGTTTCTCTCAAGGTTACACAGGTTATTTTCAGACGCAGCTTTCCAAGAAAAAGGAGTCGTTTTACAAACCTTTATACGACACTCCCTAAAGTGCCAGCGAAGCAGTTGTTGCATTTGTATTGCACTGAAATGATGAATCATTACAGCCATTTGCTCTTCCAGAAGGACTTTACGATATGTCCCAAAATACTGAGTATACTGAGAGAGTGGTTACGCGGAAAGGGTGGCTTTTCCACGAGTGCTAATGCCTGTGTCTGCTTGTATCAGTGTTCTATCTCCACTATCAGCAAGTATGCGAGTGTGCAAGCACACGTGTGCGCATGCATGTGTGATACATTTCTGTATAGTAAGAGCGATGAGTGCAGCTCGAAGATTTTCCCGTTGAGGAAGCCCGGAGGAGGAGGAGGAGGACGAGAGTGGGACGAGATGTTTGAGAGCAAGCAAAAGAAAATGCGGATAAACAGGTTTCACAATATGAGAGGCAGCCCAAAGGGACATTCACTGTCCGTTCACCCTCACACCTTGTCCAAATCTTTCCACGTCCTGCTCAGGTGGCATGTCGCCCGAGCAGCTGCCCGTCTCAGCTCCCGGGATCAAAGTTGGCGCCCCCAGTGATCCGTCCCCACTCTCTAACCCTGCTTCATCCTCATCTTCCTCCTGCTCCTCTTGGGCTACTCCTTCACCTTCAGCCTCGGCTCCGGCCGCCCCAGACCCGGGGCTGCCTTCTGTCAGCGGTGGGTGAGTCCTGAGAGGTTCCTTGCGGTCCGGATACAGCCTTTGCTCTAGGGTCTTGAAGTCAGGCTCGAAAGAGAGGGAAACCCCCGACTGGGGGGCACCTAGCGCCAGGCCGAGGCCTACAGCGGCACCCATGCCCATTCCTGCGCGGTACACCTCCATGCCATCGGGCAGCATGGACTTGATCTTGGGCAGCCATCGCTTGCGGACACGCCTGGCATTTGTGCACATGTCAGCAGCAATCACATTCATTTCACTCTCCTTGAAGTTAGGGTTGAAATTTTGACAGTAGACTGTAAAAGAGAGAAAGCAAAATGTGGAGAAATTACTGCATTAGCCAACTGCCTCACACATTTTACATGATTTGGACGATGGACCTACGTTTGACAGCGTTGAGGACCCTGCTGTCCAGAGGTTTCCTACTCGGGTCACTAGTAGAAGAACGGATACCTGTCCCACAGCTATTGGCTAAAGTGTTTCTGCAGGGACACAGAGTCGACACCAGGGGGCAGAGTCAGCAACAGGCACATAACAGTAGATAAACATGAGAACACACACATCTAACCGCATTGCACAACATGGCCACAGATGGAGTGTGAAAGTTGGTTTGTGACAACAGCAGTAGTGTTAAAGAGTCCTACACAGAACTCCAATCAAAGGGGACTGGTACGAACAGCCGGGCTGCTGATCAAGTGCGTCCGCTCACCTATCGAAGAACGTGGCTAAGAGGCGGCGGAGCAGGACTTTGTGTTTGATCCCGGCACACAGGTGACAGTTCATCAGCTGACCTCGAGTCATGAACACCTGCGTACCTGCGTGGCACGGAAACAAGATATTAGTCAATAAAAAACAAACCTTAAAACACAAGCAGCGTGTTTGAAGACGCTGGCTGAACTATTTGTGCACAAGTCTACATTGGGCGATATCTGTAATGTGGTTAAACAAACATTCAGCTGCCCAAACCCGTTTCACAAATTGCAGCAGGTCATAAAAATAGAACACGATGAAATTACTTACTATCTGTTTTACTTTCTGTTTGAAACACCATCTTTTTCCCATTTGGGCTTCGTAACTCAGCATCTCACAAACGGCACCGCGTTACACATTTTCACTGAGCTCCTTTCTGTTTTCAATTAAATCGCATTATGGTTTGATTGAATCTGACCATCTGGAAACTTTTTGCACTAGTATGTTTCTTTTACGGACCACAACTTTCTCACATCGCGTTCCGCTGCGTCTATATTCGGACTCCATTCTCGCGTCTGGGAAGATTCAAAAGTAAATTGATTCAACTGTTTTTTTTTTTTCCTTTGCCATGGTCCGTTGCAGGAGCGATATTACCTACGCGTTGAGTGGTACCTGTTCTCCTCAAAAGTCTGATTGCAGAGAGCAAAATCGAGCAGTCAGAAAAAGAGTACGGGTTTTTGTCTCATCATATCCAAAAAATTGTTTTCCTCATACTCTGTGAGCTAAGGGTAAGGGCCATTTGGCAAACTCCTGCCAGGGAGTCGTATCCTTTTTACTCCAGAGCAACTCATGTCTTGTCAGTCTTCTATAAAGGCCTGATTGATGGTAACTGCAGAGATAGTTGTCCTTCTCTCAATGTCTTAAATCTCTCCAAAGATACCCTGCAGTTTGGTTTTATCCCTTTAAGTCCGACCGGCGCTGGTGAACCCCAGTATAGACGTCAATCTGAATAACTCAATGCGCGCTGTCTGACTTAAGCCAGATATATGGTTCTGTGTAAGATCTACACCGTAGCTATGCCGTAACTCTATACACTACCCCATAGCCTGATGTGCACCTCCCCAGGAATGTAAGGACACGTAGCGGTGTCGCAGGCCACACCAACTGCGATCCAAATGAAATCCTCATCCAGGCAGGCACAAAAAACCTCTCCCTCCTCCTGTCCTGTCGCGCTTCCTACGCATCCACTCAGACGCGGCCTCTCTCTTTACTCGTGTCGCAGTCATTTCGGTAAAGTTATTGTCCAACGTTATTAACTTCAACACCTACACGGGCCGCTCAGTTCCAATCGCCACTGTTTGAGGTGCGCAGGGGCGCCGAGTGTAAACGCTTACACCAGTGTGGCTGCAGTGGCACGGTGGCAGCGTGGATACCTTGCGGGAGAATAAACCAAGCAATGGGTTCATGACCAAGCCCTGGCGTGGGTTAAACACGGGTCAGAAAGTGGTCTGACGAAGAGCCTTTTAATTACGAATCAAACATATCTGAACCACAATGTCCTAATTATTTACTTTAAGGCTTTTTTAGAGTACTGCGGGACCTAGACACCGTAACTTACGTACGTAACCTCGATCTGTACCACCCAAACGCTAGTCAGCGCTGTCTTTTTTGCCAGTCGGGTTAATTTTCGTTTCCACTTCCTGCTTCACTTTCAACAGCGTCGACTGAAACGTTGTCCGAAATTTCGCCGAACACGAGCCGTACAAATGTTCGTAACTTCCGAACTTTTCCCCAAGTGTTCCTTCTTTAGCAATCCAAAACAATCAATTTGGAAATTCGGGAGATGGAGAAGCTGCCGGAAATGCTAAAGCGGAAACACGCAACAACCAAAGCGGACCAATGACAGCTCTTGCGCGTAGCTACATTTCTGGGGAGGTGCACATCAGTTACGGCGCTAGGGCCTGCGCACTGTTTGCGTAGCATGAATGGATAAGTGGGAAAGAAGTCTGATATAGATATATTGACATAGTGAACACGTACATATGCAACGGAGCATCTTCATTTCAGCTCGTGGCTACGTTACAATGATATGAAATGTCTTGGTTTTAATTCAATCAACCAGGTTATCTCATTTGATCTGAAGCTACAGTAGGAGTATTTTCCCAACCCACTGCATGGTACGAGTGAATCTGTGGGAATTCGTGCATGGTGAAAGCGTGGATGGATACAGTATGTGTGCGCCTACCAGCCACCAGTTCCAGCTTCTCCCCAGGGTCCCCCTCAGTGTAGAGCTTAGGGTGGCAGCGGTAGCCTATCTGGCTTATGAGGCTTGCAGGCAGCGCCACCAGGTCCCTGCGGATCAGCACGCAGTTGCGGTTCTCCAAGGCCAAGGGCACCGCTGCCATCTCTGGCTTGTCCTGGACTAATAAAAACAAGGGAGAGCAGAAAGGTTTTTAGCGAGGAGCCGATTTGGTTTCGCGTTAAACAGCGGAGAAATGTTCATACGCAGGTTTCAGTTTTTTTGGATTACCTTCAAAAAGCAATATTATACGGTCATACCTACCCTCTGCATCAAAATAATTAGTAAAGCAGGTTGGGGGTGATCTCATACAAGTTTGTTTCATAAATGTTTTAGAGCATTGCAGATGTATCCTAGATAAGTCATGGTGCTGCATCAGCAACTTTTCGTTTTGGAGGGGGACTTATCTGGAGCTGGGTGTTGTTTTTTTACTCAGAAAATGTTTTCCACCTAACCTCTAAGATGACTTGTGAGTCCGTGCACGCGCACACTCGTTGTGTGGGCGCACAAACACACACACGCATGCACAGAACAGGAGAAATAAACACATTAATTGCCACACAAGCTGAATAGTGTGTATTGAACCCTGTGCATGCGTGTAGACACTTACCACACACACACACACACACACACAAGGAGGAAAGATGTGCATGGTTCTCAAATATCCTACAATGTCACCCTGGGGTGCTCTGACTGATTGCAGATAGAGCGGATTTCATAAATATCTGAAACTCTAGAATTTGACAAACCTGTGTGACGCCTTTGAGCCGCACAATACAAAGAATGACGAAAGTGAGCGCGCACACGCGGGCTCCGTGACCGCATTCCTGCTCCGTGTTAACGCAAACGGCCGCGCTGCCTATGCCCGAATGTGCGGCCGAATCTGCGCCAGTACGGGGCTACAAAAACCATAACAAAAAGCAGCACAGACCAGCTGTTGTAGCTGTGATAAGGAGAGTGTTGTTGGTCACGATGCACTCCAATCATAACTCCATAAAGCTATCTTTATGCTGAGCGAACCCACACACACACACACTGGAGGCACAACATCCTGCTTCGCTAAGATGCGCAGGATACATGATTTATGAAAGATTAAATAATGTAGCTGGGATGAAATGAATGTGCATCAGTTCTTTTGCACAACACATAACAGGTTTGGACAAACCCTACATTTATGGTTATATTTTCTGCAAGTCACGCCAAGTTTTACTTTTAGATTGGCCTGATATCGAGTGAATTTCCCCCATCTGAGCCAAGGGCAGTTGAGAAAGTAATGCACTTAGTCAGATCTTACATGACAAGATAAAACTGATACGGGGTTTTCTACAGAGACGTAGAGCTCTGAACTTGAAGAAGTGATGCTATGCTATAATTTTCATGCTATAAGTTAACTGAGAACTGAGAGCAAAATATTCCAGAACAAAACCCTAGTGATCTTTTCCAGATACAAATTTGCTGTTTGATATTCACCTAACCACGATAAGCCTTCACAAAGCACCAATGTAACATGATACTCACTCCCATATGGGTTAGCTGAGCGTCCATAGAGTTGACTGTAGGCCTCCTCAGTGATCCCGTCGTAGGGCTCTTCCTCGAACTCCTCATCCTCGTTCTGGTAGGACGTGGGACTGTCGGTGGTGGGCAGGCTGGACGCTCCAGGGCTGGACCTTTCCACGCCCGCGCCGCCAGCCGCTCCGCTGCCGCTGGTCCCGTGGAGGTGGAAAGGTGGCATGCCAGGAATGGCCGTCCCTCCGGCGGTCGTGTAGAACAGCGAGCTAGCCCTCGCCAGCCGACTCCCCAGCTCCGAAGACGAAATCTTGCTTTGCGTCGAGGGTACCGTCAGGGGCGTGGGATCGCCCCCTTCTAGTTTAATCTTCCGATTCGGCATGAGTAGAGAAGGAGACCAGCCCGGAGTTCCCAAAAGGGTGGCCACCGCCAGGCCGTTGCCGTTGTTGCAAGGGCTCTGCGGCTCAGATCCTGTTTCTTCTAAGGACCCGGCTGTTTGCGAGTCACAGTGAGGTGAGTTTGCCTTGAACATTAGGTCCATGCCTCTTTCGACTATATGCTGAATTTGGAGGTAGCCAGCTGTGTACATGACAACCAGCTGTTCACTAGCTGCCATTGTTAGCTTCCCTGTGTAGCAGAAAGTGAGGATCTGCTCAAAGCAAGCAGGTGTGACTGAGGAAGGCAACTCAAACTGGGACTTGGTGGAGCTGCTGAAGAGGTCACGAAAGTAGAGGCTGCTGGCAGCCAAAACAGCCCGGTGGGCTTTGAATGCCTGACCTGGGTGAGTGAGAAAAAGAATATTAGCAAAAGGGAAATGGCTTAAAAGTTCGTCAAATAACGTAAAACAGACCAAGATTTCCCGATGACTAACCTTTGACCAAGATGCACACATCACAGTAGTGTCCCAGCAGCCGCTGCTCGTTGAGGGAGCCCAGAACTGTGGCCCCAAAGTTCGGGATCTCCACATGGAGCAGCTGGGACATGGTGGCCACAGAGGAAGATGGTGTTTCAGATATTCACTGCAGACTCCGCCGCTGAGAGATGCATCTGTAAAAAAAAAAAAAAAAAAAAAAAAAAAAGGTATGGGAAACGTGTTTTTTTTGTTGGTTTTTTTAGAGAAGAGAGACACTGCCACAAATAATGAGCGGATAGGAAATGTGCGAAAGATGAAAAGACATGCCAGAGGGGGGGAGGGAGAGAGAGAGAGGGCGGCGAGGGGGGGACGAAGGGAGGGAGGCAGAGGGGCGAGAAGAGAAAATTGAGAAAATCTTTCCGGGGAAGAGCAAAGAGCAAGGAGGAAAATAGAGTTGAGATGAAGTGAGAAAACAAATAGAGTTGAGGGAGAAGTGAGAGGTGCGCGAAAGAAGGATGGATATGCGGAGATAGTGGGTGAGAGAGCACAGGCAGGCAGGGGAGACAGAGAGAGAGAGAGAGAGAGAGAGAGAGAGGAGGAGTCAGTCCACAGGAACAAGGAAAAAAAAAAAGAATATGATGGCGCGCCTACTGTACATAGGACGTTGTGAAATACCTTAAGGCTATGTTCTTGGCTTTTTTTTTTTTTTTTTTACATGACTTAAATTCCAAGAACCCTGCAATCATTCCATGCACCGCTCTCAACGCATCAACAACAGCTCTCCCGCAGCATGGACTCGGGTGACCTATAAGTCGGCCTTGACAACAACTTTTCTCAGCAACAAGAGGAACAACCGAGCACAATCGCTTTTTTTTTTGTTTTTTGTTTTTTTCCATGCCATAGTTCTCAGTATTGCTGAGTTATTATTTTTTTGTCCTCATCCTAAGCTCTGGCTCCAAAACAATCCCAACGCTGCACCCAATATCATATTAACTTTGATAGTTCCCTTAACCCCTCCTCGACAGCACTCTCCTGACATATCTGCACCTTCTTTCTTTCCCTGAACCTTGAATCATTGTTTTTGTCTCCCCACCAACCCGCACACACACACATACATATACGCACTAGTTTCATTATTGAGCAATGCTGCAGAGCAGTTTCCAGGAATACAAACTGAAAAAAATGTCACCGCCTCTCTTTCTCTCTCTCACACACTCTCTCTCTCTCTCTCTCTCTCTCTCTCTCCCACTTCATGTGCTCCATACAGGCGCACATGCACTCCCTGGCTTACTTACATAAAAGTGTGCATGCCCGAGTACGCACGCATGCAGCACAGGCTTGCACAGGAAAATTACTGTTTACTTGGCATACGAGCACTCACCTGGAGGAACCTGCACGTGACTCCCCTCTGCTAACAGCCTCTCACACACGCACAAATTCACACAAAGAGCGCTCACTGTTATCCCAGACAGTTCTGACCTGTGTGAGCCAGTCCTCTGCTTGAAGCACACCATGGAGCTTCGACACACACAAACACACCAGCAGCAGCAGCAGCAGCAGCAGCAGCAGGAGTCGGGACCGGGACAGAAGAGGAGTAGTTAAGAGATGGACGGCGGGCACTCTGACGTGCTCTGTCTGGTCGACTGTTTCTTTCACTTAAAGTGTCATTCCCACTGGCTCAAAGACGATTCTCCCTGCGGTCTGGCTGACTTTTTGTCTGTCTGTCGTCCCCAGCCTATCCCCTATCTGTATATCCTCCAAAGCCCCATTCTCTCTGCTCACTGTCTGCTCAAGCACTGTCTCAAAGCCTCCCTCTGCCTCCTTGTCATTATCTCTCTCTCTGTTTCTCTCCCCTCTCTCTATTCTCCAAGGGTTGAATTCAACAAGTGCCGCTGTAGAGAGAGAGAGAGAGAGAGAGAAAGGGAGTGTGAGAGAGAGGCAGAAAGAGAATGGGGGGGGAGACAAGGAGAGAGAGAGCCGAGCTGAGCGGAGCAGAGCAGAGCAGAGCAGAGCGAATCAATGATGAAAGGAGTGGGAGGCTCGGGGTGTGTGTGTGTGTGCGCGCAAGAGCGCGTGTGCGCGTGTGTCTGTGCGCGTGTGTCTGATCAATGCAGTATCTATACGTCGCAGGGAGTGGGAGGGAGAGAAAAACACAGGCTACAGTTACAGACGGAGACAGAGACTGGGCAGAGCTAGAGAGAATCGGGGGAGGGAGGGCTGAGACAGAGAGAAAGTCATTTGAGGACAGTACGAGTAGAGAAAGACAATTAGGTTGAAGCAACTTCTGCCACTCGCCCCTGGACACGGACGTCTATATGGCCGAGCGGAAAGAGGAGCCAAGCGACAAAAGAGGAATGAGAGAAAGCTCCCAAAAGGTCACGGCCGCCGTTAATTAATTGGACGTTGAGCGGCGAAACTTCTAAAATCCCGGTTTGACGCAAGTCTGGGGGGAGTGCGTCACATCTCGGTGAAGAAAAGCTTTACTAAACTGGAAGCTTTAATATACACAATGCAGCAATCCTCTAATCCGTTCAAATGTAGAACTGAAAATGTTCATCACACACACACGCACGACAAAAAAAAAAAAAACACAATCCGCCATGTCGAGGTAATTCCCATTTTCTTGCAGTCTTTTAGACAATAGTTAAAAAAGAAGAAGAAGAAGAAGAAGAAGAGGTTTGACTCCTTTTGAGCAAGTGTTGTGTGTTTTCTCTGAATCATGCAAGGACATCTCTGCCAAACACCTACACATAAACAGAGAGAAGCACTGTCTTCACGCAAGACTATTTTGTACTTCGACATGAATTGATAAATTAAATGATTAATTTAACGCCTCCGCGTTCGCTAGCTCGGCTTATTCAAGTGACATTTCGGCGAATCCCGTTGTTAGTCTCTTGGCCGGCGCGCGCTCAGGAGGCCTCCCTAAACGCCGCTTGATGTGGACAAGGGAGGACAGGAGCCAGATGTCGCAGCCTGTGACAGGACAACAGCTCAAAGAAACACAACAGCTACCAGAGAGAATAAGTTCCAGAAAGATGTGTGTGTGTGGGAGGCTATAAATGCAAAACTGCTGTGACGGATGAGTAAGAGAATTTTTACAGTACGTGTGCACACATAAACATCCGCGTACACATCGGCACCGTTGTGTAATTCTCGCATGTCGTCGAGGGAGCCCACTGAACGCGGCGCTGCGCTTTAGGCGATGAGACAAAGACGGTAAAGATTAAGAAAAAACAAAAACAAACAAATCTCATTCCGTCTTTTCACCTCGCAAATCTGTTGAAAACGCATAAAGCTGATGCAGAGCCTTTTTTTGGAAAAAAAAAGAAGAAGAAAAAAAAAAAAGAAGCCGAGCGCGGCCCCAGAAAGTATCGAGACACGCCGCGCTTCATTCTTTGCCAAAGAAACCTCAAGTGGAGGAGAAAGTTGTGCTAAACTGAGCAAACTTTTACTCTTCAGTCACAGCAGCGGAAATATGAAAGGGAGGATATCACAAAGCGCTGAATACAGTGAGTCAGACTCTGGTTTTGGGAGCTTTGCCCCGGCAGTGTGATATCTGCACGGCACATATAGGCACACATGAGTGAGCGCGCACAAAAAAAAGCGCCGTAGAAACAAATCTGCAAACACACAAACGCAAACGGGCATAAACACACTCCCTGGCTCCCTTACACGCTGTCAAGCCAACACACTGTCAGGTAATCTCCCTGTGCACACTCAGCAATACACTGTTCTGTTTGTTTGTCTGTCTGTCCCGCTGTGAACCCCGCCAGACCGCTTGTACATTGGTCCGTCCATCCGTTATTGTGACTATTGTGTCCTTACATCTCCTCCTGCCTCTCCCCCCTCTCCCTTCTCTCTATCCTTCCCGCCCTGCATACCACGTACCCACTGTCTCCCTGCCAATTAATGCACACAGGGCTGCATTGCAGTGAGGTTGGCGCGTGCCACGGCAGCAAGCACAGTACAGAGTCTACAGACATGCATGTACGTGCCAGCCAGGCAGAGCGAGAGGGAGAGGAGGGAGGCGGAGGGGAAGGGAGGGAGGGAGAAGAGGAAGAGGGAGGGGGTGAGAGAGAGAGAGAGAGAGAGACACGGAGAGAAAGAGCAAAGGAGAGGGAACGGAGAATATGTTGAGTCAGGCAGACAGGACGCTAGTGTGCCACATTGCACATACACACAGCCCCACTTGAAGGTATGCACGAATGAATATGGAGCGAGGAGGCATGTGCACTAGGAGAACAAGTGCAAAGGTACGCACATAAACACGAACATGCACATGCAAATTCCAGCCCCGCCGCCTGCATTAAATATAGACTTTGCACATCCCTGATAAAAAAAATATATGGCATGAACTCCCTGAACTTGTTTTCCTAACGAGGGATCAGATGTGTGTGTGCGCGCATGCCTCGCTGCACCTTGTGTCCTCAATTCCTTCTCCGTGTGTTTGCATTTCCATGTCAAAGTTTCCCACATACCAAGGCGTGTTTTTATAATCATCATTATATACCGGGGGATGTGACTTTTGGCGCTTGATGGTCGAGCGTTCGGACGGAGTTTGGGAGTTTGGATTGGAGAAGGGAGGGGGGATCTGGATTCGGTTCTGTTCTGGGTGCCGTTGTCTGCTTTTGTCGGAGTGCGTTACATCCATTTTAATCAAGGACTCATACCTACGCACAGTGTTATTAACTGTAGCAGCAGGTCCGGGCATATTTGAATAATACGAAGAAATGAGACGATTCGCCAGATGGCAAACAAACACGTACACACACACGAGCGCGCGCACAGACATACACACAAATTTTAATTACCGGTTATACTGTAGCCCCCCGACAAACAACAATACCTCAACATTCAAGCATAACACCATAGAAGTCAGTTGTGATTCATGGGCTTAGTAGTTTGTGGAAAAGTTGGAGCAAGTTCAAGTTGGGCGTCAGATGACGCAGATCACAAACAACATAGCTAAGGCGTCTCATCAGGACAAAGAAAAGTAACGACATTGTTTGATAGCTTGAAAGTTAAAGTGCGGCGACGCATGGGGGAGGGGGCAACAAAAATAAAAAGGAGGAAAAAATGAATGAAAATTTTTGAAGGGAGCCCGACAGGAGCGCATCCCTCCTCTGTTGCTTATGTTGCCTCTATACAATCTCAATATGAACAGTGCCGTCGTTATAAATATTCAGATCCTGCAGTTGTTCTCATGTCTAAAGTGTACCAGACAACAGATTCTATCCACGTTGAGACGGCAACGCTCCCTGGCAACAGTTCTACCAATCGGGAACAGGCGGGTGTCTGCCTGAGTCTGTCTGAGTATCATTATGGGATGTCGAGAGAAAGAGAGAGAGAGAAAGAGAGAGGCTGCTTATCACTGCTTATAATGCAACATCATTCTCCGTGTATAGACCCCGCTGGGTGAAGTTGTCTGCACATAGTCGGGATCAAAAATCATCTTTTCTTAAAAAAAAAAAAAAAAAAAAAAAAAAAATTCTCCCTATGATTCATGCAGTTATGTAACAAAGAGACAGCTATGAAATGATTTGTTGTGGGCTGAATATTGTCTGGTATCTTTCCACTTGTATTCACTCAATATGCACCAATAATGTAACTCGCAGTCTGACAAGGGACAAAAAAAAATTGAAAATAAAAAAAAAATGTCTGAATTTCACCTGCGATGCAACAATGCCGTCTGAGGCAGCACAAAGGCAACTATGTGAGAGTAAAGTCACGTGGGGGAGCGCAAACCAGGGCGGGACGACGTGAACTGAAACCTGCATCGTCATAAAATAACATGTACAAAAACATTCAGCTTGCTTACGTGTGATTTTGTCCTTTTCCTGACAGGTTTTGGCACTTTTTGACCGGACCGATTGATTTGTCGTACTGCAGGTATGAACATAATGGATTAAATAACTGTGTCAAGTGAAATGGGTCACTCATAATAATAAAATAAATAAAACCTCCGCAGTTCCCCTCGGCTTTTTACAGCTTTACAGCTACTCTCAGCATTCTGCAATGACGTGCGGCTCGACTCTGATGTCACCCCGCCGGTTCACACACGCAAACATGGATCATCCGTCCGTCCCGCCGTCCACCAAAACACATTATTCTCTATTTGGAGACTCACACTTGATCATGGCATGGTAACGTTAATCTGGATATAGCCTGGTTTTAAATAAATAAACATACATTTAAAGCAAAAGCTCTTTGTTAAAATGAATACTGCAGTTAATTAAGTTTAAAATACAATATGTTTCAGTTTTGAGAACATAATTAATGATATAATATTTCAGAACCCAACTGCTATTAATCAAAATGATAATTTGCATTTGGGTTTTTGGGTAATTTTACAGCCAGCGACTAAATCATTTTAGTTTGCTATTAAATAATCACTTAAATAATTGTTTTGGCCCAAGCAGATTGGAAGAACAAATTTTTTTGTCACCAATTCGGCAAACTAAATCAGCAGCCACGGATATATATATATATTTTTTTGATGGCGGAGACCAAAAACAGAGCAAAAAGACGTGTCGCACTCATTCATTCACTCACATACAATTTAGATGTGGTGGCAGCTAATTATATATCCGTTTTTGAGGTGGAGACCAAAACGGAGTCAAAAGAAGGCACAATGTCGACTTAAACTTGCTACATTCCCGGATATACAACTTCAAGTAACTGCTGCTATCGTGGCTGTAGCGCCTAACAATAATAATATACATATATTGTTCATGGTGGAGACCAAAAACAAGCAAAAAGAAGGGACAGATATTTATTTGCCGCTCTCTGAGACATACAACTTCGACATAGTGGCAGCTAATTATATAGTTATTTTAAGGTGGAGACCAAAAATGGAGTTAAAAGAAGGCACAATGTCGACTTAGATTTGCTACATTTCCAGATAGAACTTCAAATAACTGCTGCTATCGTGGCAGTAGCGCCTAATAATATATATGTATATATATTTACATACTACTTCAAATAGCTGCTGCTGTTACTCGAATTTCCTGCATGTGTAAATAAAGAAATGCATGCTAACAGCTAGCCGTACAAATGTAGGGAAACGGTTGCTGCGCCGCAACAGGACTGAACAATGTCAATTCTACACCTTTGTACAGTAGGATACATAATTCTCACAAGCCTTTTTATTCTGTTTAGAAAACTGACCGCCCTATTTGTGTTCATTTGTATGAGCAAGAGAATCATTATATTGCTAATTTAATCAGTTCGGTTTACCGCGCGGCCTTCTTGCCCGTACTGTACTGTCTTGTCTGCAGCGACTATATTTAGCGCCCATAGTTTATGTGTCCTTACACTCAAACGGCGAAATGATAAATTGCATAAAACTTATAATACGATAACCACAAACAGGCCGACACAAGAATGTACGTGTCAATTCGACGCACAGCAGTTGTGGGTTAACAACTACCACCTTTCATTTCAGCCAACACGTCTGACATCTCTCAGTGTTCGGAGGCAAAAAAGTTGTGACAGAAAATCTCCTGTAACCGTGGGCTACCTGTCAGTTTAGCCTGTAGACGCAGTGAAAACCAGACAGAAGGAAAGACAGAGGAAGTGTGTGTGGCGGCGTGCGTACAGTGTGCGAGTGAGTCTGTGAGTGTGTGTGAGTGATCCTCCTGAGGCAAAGGCATTGCTAATGGACTCCAAGTGGTTGTGGGAGGTAAACAAACAAACAGTAGCAGTGGCTACTACATCACACCAAACTCTGGTGACTAAGACGCTAGAAAGGCTGCGCACGCCACACACGCACGCACACAAACATGTCAGCTTATATAAACTCGAACACGCGTGACGGCTTACGGGCACGCGAAGAAGAGCTAAAGCGATAGAGAAGCAGGAGATGGAGAGGTACGTACAACAATGAGAGCTAAACTGGGAGAAGTGAGAAGGTATATGAATAAAACGGAGAGGGGAAAGAGAGGTGTGCGCGTGTGAGAGAAAGATGCAAATAGAAAAGAACAAGAGAGAAGTTGACAAAGCACAGTCACAGGGAGTTAGGGAAGAAGGGAATGAAGAAGAGTGGCAAAGAAATGTAAATCTACGAGGGCTACGTAGGCTTTAAAAAACACATTTAATGAAATATTAAAATGCTTAGTATACTTGACTGGCTGAGCTAATCATACTCCTATACAAACCGCTAGCGAAATGGTGGTCGCTGTTTGCATTTCAAACAGGTGCTCGCTTTTCTAGGCGGGGCAGCGGACAAAGCTGACAAAAAAAACATCCCAGGCCGCCATTTTCTGGGATGGGAAACCCTGCTGCTCCACAGGGAAAGTGAGGAAACACAATATGACACGAGAACAACTGGGCAAGTTGGATTTTTCAGCGGCACCAACCTCACAGCGCAGAGCCCACTGGCCGTTCCAGTTTGCCGAAACACACAAGCGTGACGTTAGAGCGGCAGGGAAACTCGGGGGCCTGGGACTCACGCAAGACTGTGATATTTTGAACAAACACTGACACAAGACCAAAAAATTTCCCCAATTTCCAAGTTACAAGGAAGCTACGCAAGCAGGAAGAAAAGAAGGGAAGAGAGAACCAGAGAATACAAGAAATGAGTCAGGAGGCATCGGTAGAATGACCGTTGAGCGGCGACATTTGCGTGTGTACACAGAAGCATATACAAGGATACAGTATACTGCGCAATGACTGCCATGTGATATTTCTTTTTTGGGACCGTTCGTAACCAATAAATTCTTTACGTTGGCACTGGCTCGCAGCTGCCATGTGACTTTGAGACACATAACTGTATATTTTCTATGAGCCTGAGGGTTCTAATTTCATGCTGGCACGCACTGATCTCCTGCCAGCAAAGTATCAGCTTTAATGGGCTCAGGCAGATTTTTTTTCCTACCTTTGCCTGTTTGGTAATTTCATGGACTGCAATGACAAAAAAAAAAAAAAAAAAAAAAAAAAACGTATGAAGAACAAATTAACACTGGTGTCATTTATAGTGTGCAAAAACATCTTTAATTGCAGTTTGACTGGTGCGCTGAGGACAGGGGAAAAAGTGCTGCTCAAAAACAAAATAGCTGCTATTCCTTTCGACTAAAAGGACTTCTTTGGGGGGGGGGGTGCGATTTATATTTATTACAAACTACAGCCCCCAGAAGGGCCCATAAAGTTGACACTTTTCTAAAACAATTTAAACGAAATGTGAACTTTATAACCTCCGCGCAGGTAGGATTTATTGCTGGACAGTTGCTACGCCGAGGTCCGCTAAGGTTTGAAAGTCAGTAATGCACAAGTGCTTTTAGCTCGCCGTTCCTAAAACAACGGCTTTATCCATCAAGCCGAGAAAATAATTACGCTTTTGCAAGGCGCAAAAGCTAGGTGTGTGTGCACAGATAGCTACACAAAAGTGAACTCAACTTAAAAGAGACATGATTTGCCCTTGGCCGCGCAGTGGGGATGTTATAGTCCTGCCTTGTGACTCCGCTTTGACAAGGACATCAGCTCACTCCGGGGAAAAGCTTTTGTGGCATCTCAAATGTGCTCGTTTCCAAACTGTGATGGCAGGGAGTGTACTGGATCAAGAAGGAGCTAATTGGAGGTAGCTGATGCCTCCATTTAGAGCACCTTGATAATTTATTCTCGCAAGTACAGTTACAAAGAAGGTGTGTCACTGTTGCCGCGCTCGAGCTCTCGGCTACGAGGCACGAGACGAGTGCACTGTAACACGATGGAAAACAATCGCTAAAATGTCTATAGACGCCCATTAAACGCAATTTAGCGTTTCCTCAAGCACCGAGAAACCTACAAGTACTCTAAAGATGACGTGGCAGCAATTTTCACGAGTGATTAAGTATTTTTATGTACTAAGAGCCTAAATTCTCTCATGCCGTGTTTGCAAATGCGAATATTTGCCTATCTCTGCCAAATTACTTGATACAGAATAAAATAATAAAAAAAAACCTCCTCAGTGCCCTCTCTAAATGAAATAACATTAATTCTTTTTGTTTTTTTAAAAGATTTAAGGTCTTAAAGTCAGATTTTGAGTCAGAATCCCACTTTTGCGCTCTTCTCCCGCTTGGAAACTCAGCCTTGCATATCCTCTTTAACATGACCTTCATCTGGGGACACGGGGACCATGAGATGGGCCTGCTGAGTGTCACTGGCTGTCACACAAGCACCACAATTAGGTTACATTTCACAGGAAGCCCTGTATGTTTGCCAGCGTATGTGTGTCGGCCCTATGCATTTGTTCCAAACAGGATCGCATTTTCATGGGGCATTAGACGGCGAAATGTGGAGAAAATAGAATAAACCGGCATGAAATGAAAGCACAACCGGCGGTGAGCAATATTGCAGCATACTGAGCGTGCCACTCCCAGTCGCGATGTGCATTGTTAGACTGATGGGAACAATTTTATATGCTACAGGTCTGTCTCATCAATTTACAACTTACAATTTATTACTATGTCTATTCAGTCCTCTTCCTCATACAATTTGTATGTTATTGAAAAGGCCAGCCATTCCTGCTTAAGTGACTTAAAGGAATAGTATTGTATATCTGTTAATCTTCATCATTTGGTTGTCCATGGTGACTCTTCTCCATCAGTCCACATTTAATGTTTAAGTGTTTAACTGTTGTGCAGAGGCCCCCCTTAATGGCACTTCGCGAATAAATCCGCATCAGCGTCGTGATCTTTGTCTGCGCAGAGTCTTAGTCAGCAAGGCCGGCAAATGTTCTCTAAAACAAGTGGGATTTGCCGTTTTAGACTCATCCAAGGAGCCTCTACGGCTAAACTGACTGTTGGGGAGTTCCCGTGGGTTCAGAGCGTCAAACACAGGGGGAGTTTTATGACAGTACCAGAAAACAAACACGTTTGTTTGAAATGCCGTTTCAAAATGACTATCCAGCCGCTGTGACGAGAAAAACAATGAGGCTAATTAGTTTATAACCACTGATCCAGATTTTCTGAAATGCAAAGATGCAAAAATAAATGAAAAGTAAGATGGAGTTCGTGTTATCCTCATAGCAACATATTAATACATATGGGGCTACATGCAGGTAGGGTTTTAGTTGTTGGAAACACATAAGATATTGCAAGCGGCAGTTTCAGTGAAAAGGTCTACATGCATTCAAAAAAAATAACACC
This sequence comes from Planiliza haematocheilus, assembly GCA_005024645.1. Taxonomy (NCBI): domain Eukaryota; kingdom Metazoa; phylum Chordata; class Actinopteri; order Mugiliformes; family Mugilidae; genus Planiliza; species Planiliza haematocheilus. The sequence continues at coordinate 5,911,796 of SRSE01001181.1, forward strand.
TCCAGCAAGAGTGTCAATCAGGCCGGGCCATGAGATGTGAGAAAAGTTTAACGGCCGTGCAAGATTATGCCTCTGATTGGGTCACATGTTCAAGTGTAAAATCAGTTTTCAATTCCTACCCAGTGAAATGGCTGCATTTTACCACCTACAAGTTTTTTTTTCCCCCTGTCTATATATTTATATATATATATATATTCATAAAAAAAATCATAAAAAAATACATTTTGAAATCTAGCGATGAGCTTTTCAAATACCTAAATGACAAATTGCATGTTAAAGTTTCCAGTGCGTACAGCAGCAGCAGCGGCAGCAGCAGCAAGAGCGAGTAAAAGAGTGAGTGACAGGAAGAGAGTGACACAAACATAGAAAGAGAGAGAGAGAGAGAGAGAATAAACATGCCATTTTGATCGCCCCGCACTGTTGTTCCTGAGCTGAATGTTCAACAGTGACACATGTGTGACATCAGAGCAGCCCAACATGGCTGCCAGAGGAGCCCGGTGCGATGCAAAAATGAGGACACATCTTTCAGCATCAGTGCCCCACTGTCTACAGACAGGAATACACAAACGCACACACAAACACCCCCCCCCACACACACACACAGACAAAGACATACACAGAGAGAGCCGTGCCCACGACGGCTGAGTGCCCCATGTACATTTTTCAATCAGAGCACAGAATGCTTTAATTCATTCGACTGCATGAGGGAAAAGAAAAAAATAAAGCAGGGAATGAAATGCCGTTTGATATCATGATTAGGGAAGGTGAATCAAAAGAATATCTCATGACACGCGGCAGCGATTTCTCATGATTAAAATCACAATGTTTTCTAGTGTTGAAACGTATCATAGAAGACGGCCTGTTCGAGCGCACAGCAAGATGTACGCATTTATTTTGAGTGCATACCCACAACCCACAGCCGACCCCTCACCCACCCGCATGCACTTTACGGTGACCCAAGAAGCTTCCAGTCAGTGCCACACCAAGCAGGCATACGTGTGCTCAAATAACATGTCACCTTGGATAACCTCGTCACACTGGTAACATGCTGAAATGGGCTGTGGCTGACCTATGTGAACACAGCTAGTTTATATCTGTCTCAAGTCAGGATTGAGTAAACAACCTTGAAATAGGCGGCGCCCTCCCACGGCTAAAAAATCCCTGGGAGCTTTCACAATATGCATAGAGGTATAGAAGTGGGTCACCCGGCTGAGGATGAGTAAATTGTGATTGCTAAAATTTGCGGTTGCTCCGCAAAGTGAGCTCGTAGCAACACACAGACAGAGCGGTAAAAGAAAGGTGTGCTTTCATCACGTTTCTGTACAGCAGCGCTTCCAGAAACTGATTTAAGCCCCATTTACATGACTTTAAAGGGTTAAAGCGACACAATTCTCAGAAAAGATAGAACAAATTTGGAATATTTCGAATTACTTCTCTGTAAATATCTGCAAATAAATTCTAAATTTACATCTGATTGAGAAAATATGATCTTTCAATATATCTTTAAATTTTGTTTTGTCAATCGAATTGTATGTTTCATTAAATATGCGTAGAGTATTAGCACATAGTATTAGCATTTATGCTAAGCGCTACCACGCACACGTCTTGAAACCACAGCGAGCACTGCATGGAGATGGGGAAATGGCTAGCCAGGCTTTGTCGGTACTTTGAAAAAAAATCTCCCGACACGTCTAAAGCTGGCTAATTAACATGTGACACGTTTGTCACAAATTGTTTAATCTGTGCAAAAAGCGAAGAGAAAAAGCAAAAAAAGACAGATTACAGTAACCCCTGGAGCATATTTCTAAGTCGAGCACAGTGAATTCTTTGTTTCTTCACATTATCATGTTTTATGTGGATGAAACAACTGAATTAACAAATTAATTAAATAATAAGACGCTGGCTATTGGATTTTTTGAACCCTTGACCCTTGAACAGATGCAAGCTAGTCCCCTGCTGCGCCAGACCGTTAACTAAATCAAGTCAAAGTTGCTGCCGCTGTGTAATGCTGTCTACGCTACTTACGCTGCCTTCAAATTAAAGTCGCAAGATTTTGCAAAAGCCAGGGCAAGCGCAGTCAACAAGAAGATCAAGGGTCAGTTTGTAGCTTCGCATCAGCGACGTCGGCCGACTTGTGTTTTAGTCTGAATGTGCCATGTGGAGCTAGCAAATAGACGGTGTAGGGAGCTAGGTAGGTAGCGTGTCTGAGGGCAGTTCGTGCTATCTAAGGCACTCTTGTGAAATGCCTGTAGTCGCCACCAGTTCCTCAAAGGACTCCATCGACTCTAGCGTGAATCCAGCCACCTCACAAACTCACCGGGTTAGTTCTTTCCGTTTGTTTTCCCCCGTGAATGCTAAGCTAAATCAAGCAGCTGCTAAGTGTCACTTTATACTGAATGGAGAGACGACAAAAGGTGACGAGACGATTCTCATCTTTTGCACAACTCTGCAGAATAAGCTCTAAGAATAAGCTAATCAGCCGTTTTCCCCCATGTTAAGAAAAAAAAAGACCAAATCCACTGATTGATAAAACGAATTATTGTAGTAAGAATAACCACAAACCCAATTGAATTTGATAGCACTAAAACATAAAAAAGTCAAGAGAAATTTGCAAATCAAAGTGGCTTTCACCTTTTGCGGAGGTAAATAGCGCTGTGATTTAGCACTAATTGCTAACACATGTTAGCTTTCAAACCGGGAGGGAGGGAGGGTCGGCAGCGAAGTGAAAACTACCCGCCTCGGATGCCTGTCTTTTTCCACTGGTCCCTACTAACATTCTGCCATGCTGTGAAGACATGACGAGCTCATGCAGGACAGGTCGTTGCCTCGGAGGAGGGGTCAGCTTATGTGCTTTCCTCACTTATTACCTTATGTACTAATTAGCAAGCTTTGTTTACCGGCAGGAGTCTTGAGAGAGGCTTGAAGTTAGCAGCAATTTAATTATGCTCAGCTCACAGCAAAAGAGCATGGAAAATTGAGGTGGGCTGCGAGGATAAATGCCATCCACGGTGCTCTCTCTCTCGCTCGGTCTGTCTACCCCTGCGTAGCTGCATGATTCTGTTGGGTTTATTTATGTGTTGGTAAATGCGTGTGTGTGTTTGCACATGTCTGTGAGCGTCAGCGCCCAAATTATAGGTCTGACTTTCACAGTATGTTAATGTTCCTTAACGGAAAGTCTAAGGATCTGAAAGAAATTGCTCTAATTTGGGCTATTGTCTTCATTTACTATCAAGCATTTGCCTTCGAGGTGACATGCTCTAAATGAAATATACAAAGACAGGAGTTTATTTCAACTTTTACGAATTATTCTTACAAAAAAAAGTGCAACTCTCTATAAGGATATATGGCTTTAATGAATTTTTAATGGTCTTTTGCCCCAAATAGCATCAAATGAAGCAAAATAGCGTTAACTGTGATGTACCATTAAGTGCAAAATCTGATTTTCCATCCTGTTTGAGAATGCGATCTCATGACTGTTTCAGAAACACATCCTCGTCATACTTCTCAGCACTCTGTAATTCTCTGCTATGGCTACGTGCTTCTATTCATGCTGAAAATACTTGGAACAATCAAATGTGCACATGCTCCCTTTCCTTTTTTTTTTCTACTCAAGCGCGAATGCACAGACGCGCACACACACGCACGCGCGCACACACACACACTCCCTTCGCGCAACACAGACACGACATTCATGCCATGTGATCTTGCTAGGCATTGTGCCAACGACCAAACATGTCACTTACCAGAAATCTCTGAGACAGAGTGAGAGAGCAGGACGGACGGACAGACAGACAAGACAGACAGGCAGGCAGGCAGACAGACAGGCAGACAGACAGGCAGACAGGGAGAGAGAATTTCTGCACATTTGTCAGTTTGCGAGAGCTCCTTGTGAAGTGTAAGTACAGTACATACACAGGGAACATGAGATTTAGCTGCTACAGTTATCTGCAATGTAGTGTAGTGTGGTGTGGGGGCAGTCAGTTCTGAGAAAAAAAAAAAAGAGAGAGAGACACGTGATCTCTGAGATCTAATGTGGAATTGTTCTAAGGAACATGCCATGTTTACTGTTCATTGTCTAAATTCTTGGAAGGCTTCCTGAAAAGCAGGTAGCGAGCCAAGGCAGCGCAAATCAGTAACATTTCAAGATTCCTAATAGCTGCAGCTGATCCTCTCTTTTTCTCACTTACTGCCTTTCTTATTTTTCCACTTTTCTGTATTTCAGCCTGAATGTACATATATATATATACACATAGACATATATATATACATATAGATAAAACTATGTGCTGGTGACAACAAGTATAAAAACAAATATTTACTTACTAACGCTCTATGTGCATGTCAAACCACCCGCAGTAAAAGACTACATTTACTTTGAAGGGCACCTAAAGATTCACATGCCTCGCTTGACTTCATCTTCAGACCTGTTCTTCGAGTGTGCAAACAAAAAGGTTGCTCGAAAGCTACGGGTGTATTCCAAGAAAAATGTATCCGCCCCATTACCTACAACTGTTGCAAGGGATTCGAAGAAAACTGCCCAGCCTTGTTTTGTGGGTTAGGCAATCCCTTTTTATCCGGCATTGCTGCACGCAAACAGTCTAGCTGCAAGCTAATGAATATAATAGATGAGAATCTTCTTGTCGTAGACTTGAAAACAACTTCACAGCTGCGCAGCCAGCGTCTCGTTTTGGAAGGTTTTCCAAACATTGTTGCAGCTGGTGGCCTACCAGGTAGCTGCTATGCTAGTTAGCAGGCAAGCCAGTGCAATGTTGGTAATTTGGACGTAATTTGGTTTATTTAAGTAAATTTCTCATTCAGCAGTGCTGCCATATTTCCTCATCTGGCAGTCAATCTGATTTAATGTGACTCCCAACTTAATTCTGGCTTTGATAAGGAAATATGTGGCCAAGGCAAGGTCAGTAGCGCCTCCAGTTTTGTTTACTCTTCATCCACTTTTCATGAATTTAGAATTTACACCTCTATAAACCCGTGCACAGACTTGGCATCTTTTAAACATTTTTGGTGGGTGGACACCAAAGTCATCTCAGATTTGTGGTAATTCATGAGTTATGGCTTTTATAGTGAACTCCTGCCCTGGCAGCAGAAATCTAATAACGCCAAGTTTCAGCTGTTTCACCACAAAAGACAACCAAATTATCTTAATTTGCTTTTACTCACTGATTCGTTAGATAATTTGTTACTGTAAGGAATTACCTCAAGTTATAATAACTAGCTGTAAAAGGGGAAATACATGAATCAGTTCAATTTGTTCCTACATCAATGAACAATAGAACAGTAACAGATTTATCCAGGAAATGCAGATAACATCTGTATTAGCTTCAAATAGCATACTTTAACCTTTTATAGGGCACTCATTGAAATATTAGGAAATTAAAAATTTCAACCCTAGACTTATTGTAGGGCATTAGAGGACTTTTTCTACTTTTGTGAAATGTTTCAAAACTTTGGAATTTCATGTAGAAAATCAAGGTCAGTGAAGTTACCATATCCGGTTCCTCAACTTATAAATGGTTCACTCCAACAGAGGGGGACATTATTTGATCTCCTGACATGTATCTTTCTTGGATTTCTCGGACTTCACTTTCAGAAGAAAGGTATTTCTCCGCAGCTACCCTCAACTGTTTGAATCTCATTTCCTTGAAGAGCCAACCAACAAGCCCGAACATACCAGCAGCAGCAGGCTTTTATCCATCAAGCTTTAATTCAAACAGGCTCTGCCTGTGCTACCAAGAAAGTGCAGGACTAATGTATGAGAATATGATGTATGACTGGTGCCCTGTATCGCATACCATCAGCAGTGACTCATCACTGTCTCAGGAAAGGAAAATCATAGACACATAAACACACTCCCCGCACAAGTATACACGCATATACAGAGAAAAGTGCACCGAGCATGAGGGCCCACACACGCGCACTGCAAATGAGACACACTAGGGACAGAAACTGTTTAGTTTGAATCAGTAAAGGACTTTTTAATGAAGCAACGGCCCAAATCTGTGGTTAAGTTGATTTTTAATGCCAACGTGTTTTTGTAAATTGCATCTAGGATTAGCACTCCTCAAAATGTTGCTATATGTGATGCAGTGGTGGAAATCACCTTAAGTCGGTTTTCTCCAACTGTTTGGATATACCAGTACCTGACTGTGCTTTCTTTTACAGAGTATCTTTTCATCTCTTCAGACAACATCCCTCTTGTTCATTTATGGTTCTAAGAAGAGATGAGACAAGACCCTCAATCAAGCAGGAATCTCACACTCTTTGTGTTTGCCGCATCAGTTATATTTATTGAGTCTATGCTGTCGTTCTCTCTCCTTGACACTCCCCGCTTGCACACAGCCCCCGGGCCCCCTTGTGGAATGCTGTATAGTGAGAGGCCTATGGAGGAAGGGCATCCCGGGACACAGGCAGAGCACACACGTACGCACACACATACACACACACAGAGACACGCTAACACACTCACTGACACACGCGAATGCACACACAGACAAATACAGCTGTTGAGAGCCATCACAACCCTTTGGTAGGCGTCCAAGTCAAAGACGAGTGGTGTTGGAAGGCCTCCGTTTAGAGCGAACGCGGAAAAAAAAAAAAAAAAGTCCCACATTTTCCATGTACGTTGTGTTAAACATTGAAGATAGAAACTTGGCAGCACGGACGCACATTACCAAGAACCGATTTCCTTATAGTGGAGGGTGGGTACCATAAACTACCCTGATAAAAGCTGTCTTTGTGTTGCCTTAGGGCAGGCAGGTACATCTATGGGTGCATATTGATTTAAAAGAGCGGCTTAAAAGTAAAGTAAAATACATCTTGTTGTCCGCCGTGATGTTTTCGCGTAGGAGAAGCAGAAACAGATGGGCGTCAAAATGCTGGATTCAAATCTGTAGAATGTGAACTTCACACTGCTTATATGATTCATATGACTAAGGAAGGCTGTAGTTTTAATACCCCACCTGTACAACACCTGTCCAGACCTAGATGCCAGATATTCCTCAAGTTCAACACTTATCCCTGGGCTGTTATCACATGGCAGAGATAAGATACGGACCATAAAAAGCCATGCAACTACTTGATTTTTTTTTTTTTTTTTTTTTTTTACACAATCATCTTCGAGAACAAACAACGCAACAGTGGTGGACCAGACAATAAAAGTGACAGCGCAGTGACAAATAGTGAGAGTGTGCAGTGGGGGAAGAAAAGTGACAGGAAATGAAGAAAACTGCCACAACTTACTTGCCGGCTAGCCGCACACTGCGCTCATGTACACACAGAAGAAAGGGGGTGGTGGTTACTGTATGTTTGGGCCGGGTGGCTCCTTGTGGGGTTCAGGTAAGGTAAACAGAGCCCCGACCGAGATAAATGGTTGTTATTATTTTTAAAATTCAACCCAGATACTGCATTTATTCTGTCTTCCCTTCAACCTAATGCATGTAAACACTTCAATCAGAGCCCGAGGCATTGTACAGTCTAGATTATATTATTGTAAATAGCCATTACAGACGATTTATGTGTCTTAAGAGAAGGCAAAAAAAACAACAATGATCTTGAACTAACAGTGCAGACAAATGCTTGAGGATCTGAGAAACCATTGCATCCTTTTGCAGTAATGTCCCCATTTATTCATGTGCTGCAACCATGCAACATATGGCATTACAATAGATGCATTATGGGTGGAGATTTTCTTTCTTTTTCTTTTTTTACTTCATTGTGACGCAAGACCGATAATACCATTCCACTTTCACCACACATACAGTTGAAACTAATGACAACACTATTTCCTGTGGTTAAAGCGCTGCCCAACATTATCAAAGGGCTTGCGAATTTGGACGAGCACAGAAAACTACAAATACTATCAGTTGTGTGAGATTCTCCCGGTGGCTCGAGTGGCTCACTTCGGGGGGGATTGCACACCGTCCCCAGCGTAAAATCTCCACATTTAAAGATGATGACTCCGTAAAGTTTAAGTGCCTAACTTAGTTCATGCGGTAGTTTCAAGACAAACTAGTAGTTTGCTGCTGTGTCACGCGGCTGCGTGTGTATATCGCTGGCAAATAAGAGAGACGCGAGGGAGTAAAGCATGGTAAAACCTATGCGTCATACAAATCAGGCAGTGTACATATCAAGCCAAAGCGGTGGGGGATATATTTACCCGATGCGTCGCTATTCCATATAATGCGGCTGTCAGCTGGCGCAGATGTGGCAGGCTTTCTCTTCGGATTAACCTATAAAGTTTGCGGGGTGTTGGGGGGGAAAAGGAGAAACAGAGGCCCCGGTTTCCTCTCGTCCGCTTGCTCACTCTATCACTTCAGTCCTATCTTGGCCGCTCGTCCCCCATCTCTCTCTCTCTCTCTCTCTCTCTCTCTCTCTCTCTATCCCACTCTCTCTTTCTCTGCCCGCTTCTGTCCCTTTGCAGGAAGTAAACGCGGCTCACATGAACAGTAGACTGACTGCGAGCAGCCTGACATCATGCACCACTCGGCAAAGAGTTCTCTTTTAAAGACGCAGACATTTTGGAGCTGTCAGGTTACTGTAGGTGCACTGTCCTACTGTAGTCTACGCGGCAAATGGACTGTCAGCAGCGGTCCGGTCATATCGTGCGCCTTTACGGACACATGAACTCGGTGCACTCTGCAGGCTTAAAGGTGTAGGACTGCTGCGCATGTACTTTTCACGGCGAGTCGCGCTTTGCCGCTGCGTCTAACGTGTTAAACATGCGGGATTTTATATGGAGCGGTGAAGTAGGGCAGGGGCAGCATTGGTCGGGATCCTAAATAACATTTACATGTGTGGTTACCTCACATGTCCTGATGGGATGACAGCACAAGGCTGCACGGTGCGCATGTGTGCCGCTCTGCTATAAGCGGCGCCAACTGCTGGCGGTGGTGGTGTGACCTCAAGTCAACTTTTCTTTACTGCAGCCATGTATCACGGCTCACGAAATCACTGCAGGAGGCTCTATTCTGCATCCCGAATGAATCACGATTTATTTGTGTCTTATATTAGAGGGAAATATGTTAAATAAATACATAAAACTCACATGCATGTAAAGATCCTACAAACTCCTTACACTTCTTTCATTGCTTAGGCCCATGCCTGGGAAGGTTCTCAGTCATCCAGGTCATTGTATTGTATTTAATTGCATTTAAGACGTTTCACCACTCTAAAGGACTAGTGGGGAATTTAGGTTTAAATAGGAACATAGTGTAGTCCATTAGAAACTTGTGTCTGTTAACAGCCACATACTTAACCGTTGTTAAGGAGGGACTTTTTCTCTAGTTAATGGTGCTCTAACGACTTATTTCATGGCAGGCATCTTGATTTAGCATATCAGGGAAAGCACATTAATTGATGCCTTTAAATGTATCTTGTTGTGGTTATGGCATGAGAAGTAATGTACAAAATGCTTAGTGCTTCAGTTGTAACATCAACTTAAGTCTGGAAACACCGCTATCAGACAACTAAGGCTAACAGTTAGCAAACTAGCGACCAGTATACTTAAGGTCTGAAAAAGATAAGGCTGTCTGTTGGTAATATCGACATTTCCTTTAGATGCACAATGTTTTACTTTTTACTTCTGTATTTTAAAATTAAAAATTTCATTATGCCCTTTCATTTTCAGCATGAACGTTAGCTTGCTAAACTGTTAGCCGTGATGGTTTCTAGACGGCAGCAGTTGCCTAGCAGCAGTGTTCTTGTGACTTATCTTACATTCAGACTAGCGGCGATGAAGTTACAGTTTGTTTTTTAATGAAAGCTTGTGATATGAGGCATCAAACTGATGGCCAATGCTTGCAATATGGCGGGAACGAAAGGCTACATAGCGGAGTCGAGCAAGTTTCAGCTTTCTTCTGCGGTGAAACATCAGTCAATCAAATATGTTTGTTTCAGGGGTTAACTGATTAACAGATAACCTCGCAATTTTTTTTTATGTTTGTGATGTCATTTCTAATATGTCTATACCGTTGCATTTTCAACACAAAATTACATAAAGGTTAGCTTGCTAAACCGTTAGCCAAGGTGGGTTTTAAACGGCAATAGTTGCCTAGAAGTAGTTTTCTCAGGACTTATCTGGATACATTTTTAATGGAAGCTTGTGATATGAAGTGTCAAACCAACAGCCAATGCTACATACCCGTCAGGCATGACACTTTTCCTGACACAGCGATACATCAACCAATCAAAATGTGTTTGTTTCACCAGTTGACTTTTATACAGATAACATCATGAACAACAACAATGACCTCTTGACCTTCGCTTTAACTGCGACTCGCCGACAATGTAGCTGGCCACGCTTGTATCATTTGGCGTTCATAGTGTTAATGCAGCGATACAGCTGGTGCTGAATGCCGGGCATTTTATGTACACCACTTCTCGTGCTGTGACCACAGGCTCATTCTATTTGAAGGCAATATAAAGCACGGGAAGATGATAGGCAATTGTTGGTGCCTAGAAGCCACAGAGGCAGTGCTAACAGCCGGGTAACTTCATAATAAAAGGATGAAACTGTTGGACACTGGAGGCTTTACGCTTCTTGATGTTTTGTCATCATCTGGTTAAAATGTACGTTAACTATGCTTATGAGTTGGGCTGACAGTGCATCAAATATCTGTGGGATGCACTGGAACAACCCTGATCCACTAAGGCCCCTCCCCTCAACCCATAGGGCCATAAGTCCCTCACTAACAACATCCTGTTGCCAGACACCACAGGACACCCTCAGAAGGCCCATGTCCATTCTCTGCTGAGTCACAACTGTTTTGGAGGCACAAGGGAGACCTACACGATATTAGGCAAGTGGTCATAATGTTTTGCCTGATCGGTGTATGTCTGAATGTGTTTATCCACGTAGGCCGGATCTCAGTTTTAAACAGCTGCTTATTATTATCACTGCTTGTTATCTTCACTTCATAATGGCATCTTTACTCCTCTTATTATGTTATATTCTTTCTCATTTTTTAATGCCTAACATCTCAATGTGTACATATTTTTCCGTTTTATGGCCATTTTCCTCAGTGAATATTACATTTTAATCTGTTTCGCGGTGAGAAATCACTTAATTACTTTTGTTTATGGGTTGATGGCATTTAGAGTGCCTTTAAAAAGAGTGTATTGTAGCACTATATTATTCCTATAAGGCTTATCATGTTTCTATCTGTGGTGCTCAACAGTGGGGTTATGATGATCTTACAGTGTTTAGGCCCATGCCATTAGTACAATTATATTCTCATTAATGTTAACAAGGAATTTTTTATTGTTGCTGACGGACCCTTGGAAGCTGTAACTGTAGTCCTATGAAATGACAGTGGATGGTATTCACTCCGGTAAACTGCGGCCTCGTAAAACTGCAGCAGCAGCAGCAGCAGCAACTGTGCGATAAATGAAGCAGGCACGCCATGACAAACTTTGTTTTAACCTGATTTATGTCACTTTGTATTGGGTTAAAGTTCACAACGAGAAAAGCGAATGCAAATGTAGATTAATGAAACTGGCAAGTCACTCAGATTAAGCAAACTACTTCGGCTTTTTGCACCAAAAGCAGAAATGAAAATGGGCCGTCAATGACTTCATTTTCGCTGCACTGTCATCACAAGACAATTCATGTTCTCTTGTTCTGCTGTGGTGTAACTTGGCTGTCAGATCGGCCCTGCTCAGAACATTAGGCATATGATGTCTTGAGCCTCGGAACAAAAGCTTATTGTTACACCGATTATCCATTTATAGCCTGAGGCCATACCGGTCTCAAGCATGTCTCAGTCAGCCCACCAGCCTCTTTGCTGAAAGTTCATATCTGAAATGTTGCATTCTGGTAACTTTCCAGCCTCTTTTGCTTTGTTTCCCGTGCGAGCCAGCGGTCAGCACAGTGGATGCTACAAGGGCAAGGATGGAATGAGCTATTCATTCTCTAATTATCTCCTTAAACACAAGTAGCACAAGTAAAGAAACAGAACACAGTCATCCGGTTAATTCAAGTCACATAGTGACTGAAACATGTGAGAACATGTGGGACATACAAAAACTAAGGTGACGCTTATACGCAACAGCGTGTGCCCTTAAAATCATATCAGTGTTAAAAGCCCTCATTCACTGATTCGACCCGCCATGCCCTCATTAGTTCCTGTAAGCATATTTCATGCCATGTGAAAATGAGGCTATATAAGGTGATTGGGACACAGCCATTCCCATTGTTATGCTTGGCAGAAAGAGCAGGGCCTAGCTGTGGTTGGTGTTTGTGTGTTGGAGGAAGCCAAACAGAGAAGTCTGTCAGTGCAGCTCTGAAACCATGTGAAGAGCGACTGATGGAACACTTGACCCAAAGCTGTTCTCAATTTGAACTGTCACACACTCTTATGACACAGCTCGAGGCGTGCCATCATGGGTGTTAGACTACACAGTAAACACATTCACTTGCATTTTAAAGCACAAAACCTTTCATGGGCCAAACATTTTTATTAAACAGTTTTACAAAAAAATGTTACTCTGGCTTTACGACGCCCTTTCCACAGAACATTACAAACACGCACACGCTCGTTCTGGTCACCTAATCCACCATAACGTCTGCATATCATATCCATTTTCTTTTGTATATTTACATGACATTTAAACAGAACATAATCTGAACAATTAACCGTGGTGTCACGGGGCGCCTTCGGAGCCCAGCTGTTTGGCACGGATGACTGTCTTGCATCACACAGACGTGATGCACAACAGTCATATGTTATGTCACTTTTTTTCCGTGGACTTTTGACATTAACATTTTTTCCATTATAGAAAGAGAATTAGTCTCTAGACAAGATGCCATTTAAACTTTGTGAAAACTGTTTACAAACGGCATGAAGTACAATAAAATAGAATAAGACGTTAATCTTATTGGTCCCTTGATGACTGAACTTAAGTCATAAGTTCAGACTAACTCCATGAAACATTTTTAATATTCAGCAAGCATGTCGTTCCGAGTTAAACAGGACTAATATATTTAAACAACTAGATGTAACATGGATTCTTATTAGAAACTAAACCAATAAGACTTTAGGAGTTCATGTCATTTTTGACAGAAGGTGTGCGAGTGCTAAAGTGTGAAGCATCCACATCATACATTCATCGCGCTGCTCATCACAGCACAGCTACATGTCCACGAACACCATAAAGCACCAGCCGAGCCCCCCCACCAGAAACATGGTGATCTGCATGCTGTAGATGATCAGGTCATTGAGCACGCCAAAGTCCAGGCGGCGGTGCCCCAACAAAAGCAGGATGACCGAGAGCTTGTACTGCAGTCGCAGGAGCACGCGCACGCTGACGTACTGCAGGAAGAAGAGGGCAGAGAGCGACACCCACAGCAGAGAGGTCAGCAGGCTGCAGCCGAAGTAGAGGAGGAAGCGGAGGAAGCTGTACATGCAGCGCGAGCGCAGGTACAGGTCAAAGTTGTTGTACTTTGTGCGCACTAGCTTGGACGTGTGCGTCGACCCACAGGCCGAGTGCATGCAGGTGGTGTGGGGGCCATGGAAGCTGCGCACCCGTCGTGGGATGGGGATCACAGGCATGGGTGGGCTACAGGAGCCCAGCACGGTGCACAGGAGTCCTCGAGTCAGGTGGGGTCCTCTGTGAGAGCTGCTGCTGTTCTGGGGAGGCAGGAAGCTTCATTTGGTTGTTGAACCCAGACAGGGTCTTACAGGAGGAAGCCGGAAATGAGACGTGGCTGCTGGCATTTCTAATCAGTGAGCTTGAAATGCAGGTTCTGCAAACAAATAACACTGTGGTTATGCTTTTTGTAATATATTTAAAAAAATATGCACACACTACATGCAAAGCATCCCTGTGCAAAGAACAGCCACACACACACTTTTAGACGGATTAACATGACGCTACTGATCATTTCTGAATCTTTTAATCCTAACTAACGCGATATTTTCTACCAAAAAGAGCCTTTCATCCACATTCTGCTTTAGAAAAAATAAATGATTGTGCAAAATCTTACATGCAACACTAAGACGTCCTCTTCCTCCCAGAAAAAAAAGGTGCTTGATAATAAAACTTCGGGGTTGTTATTGCATCACATCATTAATTACAAACTGTCTGCAACATTCCCAAACACAATTTGTTTTCTTTTTTTCCCCCCTTCGATGCACTAGCTTATTTAGCCAGCGGAGATGCAGCAGCGAGCCGGCGCGCTTTACGTCATGTCGCAAAATATGCGAGTCATCGTGCCGCCGTCGTGACGACAGCCGCTGAGTTAAAGGGGCAGCGCGCCTCCAGCCAGTAAGCTAGCTCCAAAGTTGTCTAATAACTCTTTTAACAACCACATAAACATTAAATATCATACGGGGATAGCGCCGAATTATAAACCGTATAAGTGGCTATAAAGATGCTACAGTACACCGAGAAATAAAACCAATACTTTGAGTTGAGGCCTATTTCTAGGGACAAACCTGCACTTGGACACAAGGAAACTAAAGGTAAGGTCAATTTCCCAACCATCTGCCCTTTAAGCTACATTTCAACAGCACTAATGGAATTTAAAAAGACAACACGTAATGCCTGATAACGTCCTCTCTATGTGTCACAAGATTTGTGCATGCTTATTCATTGCAGTGTGAGAGAAATGTGACCACTAAACAATATGTTATTCCCAGACTTTGTAAACAATTACACAAAATTATCTTTTTGTTGTTGTTGTTGTTGGAAAGGATGCTATTTGTGGTGCTGTTGAACTGTACTGCAGTATACTGGGATTTTTAGTGGGTTTTTTGTTTTGTTTGCAAATCCTCAATCATACAAATAACAAATTAACTAAGACAACAATTCAGTGGAAGCTTTGCTTAGTGCAGGACTGTTTCAATAGATTAGTTATACAGGTGTGACTAACAGACTTGTAGGTAGCTGTTACCTCCTGTGACTTCTGCTGCACCCACAGCCGTTGGGCATGAAGACATTTCAAAGGGCATGCGTGCATCTGTATTCATGTGTCTGGAGCACAAGGCTGCGCAGTGTGCACGTCCTCATAAGTGCGTGAGCCACATAAAGCTCCTCATATCACGTAACCTTCAGTGGGCAGATTTATACGCTGGCCGAAGGATTACATCTCAGCTATCTGTCAGCGGGCCAGATGGCAGCAGGTGACCATAAGTCATAATAGACGCAGGCATTTTTTTTTTTTTTTTGAAGGGAGTTTACTACAGCTGTTAATAGCGTGCTGGGTCACTTTGCTGAGAATTTAAAGGTGTATTATGCAAAATTAGAAAAACAAACCTTATAATGTTTAATCAAACAAACATAAAGCTGTCACCGGGAGGGGCTGGATATATTAATCCGTGTACTTTGCTTTCACGTTGTGATTGAGTTTAGTAATGAAATCCATAGCATAATAATTTGAGTGGTGGCCAAAGTCTGAAGTCAGCTCCGGCCATACAAATTAAATGGCCGTATTTATTAAAATCTTATTTTCCACCGTCCACAGAGTTCTCCCTGTATGACTTCAAATGACTTTTCATTACGAGTAGTGGTTCAGTACTTAACTAAACACTTTTCCCTTTAAAAACTGACACACCCCGCACATTAGGGCACTCCTAATTTTCTTAAATTTGTCCAGAATCGTTTAATAAATACACAAACGGCGCTATGCATTGATACCTCGCCTCGATACCTCCAGGGTTCCTCAGTGAGCACTCCCTTTATATTGGAACATGCAGCCGGAGCCTTTAAATCCCCAGCACCAGCAGCCGTCTATATTCAGCATATGGTATTACTGAAAATTCCAATTATTTTGAATAGCTTCATTGTCTTAGGTATTTTTTTTTATCAAGGATTTCTGCAGAAGCCCAGGGTCACACAGAATGTACTGGAAGAGCTGCTTTTAATGCAGTGTTTTATCATCATTTGCTGATTCCTATTGACCAAAAAAAACAAACTTATACCAGTGTAAAAAAAAGTCTTCGTTTTCAGTCTCAATTAACCAATGTTACATGAAAATTGCTATCCATATATTATTCAGCTTAATGTGGAGCCTGAAAATCCATCTCCGCTTCGTTTTTATCAAAAGTGTATTCAACTATTGTTAGTGTACAAGTGCAGACAAAGGTAAGTAAGGTGAAATAGTTTTGAAAGTACAATTTCAAACACAAAACGTAACCGAGTACTTTGAGTCACTCGGTCGTCACACCTGTTTTGCCGCTAACCCGATTCAGACGCTTCATCCTGTCTGCTATATTCCTAGCCCTGCTCTGAATTGAATTTTTCATCATCTTTGGGCCCCCTAAACCCCGCGGCACAGGTTGTTGCACCGCCTGTTCCAGCTGAGCCGATTTCCACTTGGCAGGAAACTTTCCTGTGCGTCTTCCTCCGTAACCCCCCTTGAGACGTGAACTTAGAATGTGCTGCGGTGTTTTCTGGCTTGAAGATTAATGGCGGCCATTTGGAAAAAAATGTCTCGAAGGTTATCCTTGCTTGTCAGGTGGCGAAGAAACGGATTCCTTCTTCGGGGATAAATAACGCTGGCACAGTGGGACAGGACACAAGAGGATCAAAGATAAAGGGCAGGGAGTGAGGATAAGACAAATGAGCTACAAAACTGGGTTAAAAAAAATATATAGAAAAAATCTAAATGTATTTAATTAGTGGAAACCCTAAAATGGTCTGACTTGCAGAAACGTACACGAGGTAAGAAGAAATGTTAAAAGTTGCGGTTAATTTGGTTACGCTTTGATTGTATGAGCATGAAAGCTTTGGGTACTTTAAAGTAGTCACAGTTCACTGCCTCCACGGACTGTTGTTCGACGCACATCAGCCGTTTCTTTTTAATTAGGCTTAATCACATGAGCTGACCCATTTGCAAGGCTCACTGATCAAACCGAACAAAGCAATGCTTGAGTTTAGCTGCGACACAAAGTTCCAAATTATCAAAGATGTGGTACAATATAAATATCTGCTTCTGTGAGCGTTTTTCTTGCTCTCTTATTGGTTGCTATTCTCATTTATTGATGAGAAATTAAGCTTTTGTGTGCCATTATTTGGGTTGGAGACAGCACAAGAAGCAAAGCATTTTGGATTTCCACCACTGGAGGGAGCTGTTTACCCAGGTAACGCTGCACGAAGCAGCTCTGCTCAACACAGGGAAGAACGTCTCATTCAAGGGCAAGGCACCGAGCAATCTCTCTTTCCTCCTATGTAGGCCCCTTTGAACAAAATCCAACTCCTATATTACTGCCTTCTTTGATAAATGGACCCATTCAGCGCTACTGCACCTGCAAATACCCCCAAATGGTGCCAAGTTTAGATGTTGCCATTCGCCTGCATCTGGTTAATAGCCGCACCCGAGCTGAGGAAGCTCCTGTGTCTCGTACCATTACCAAGAAAAACGATGTCAATAAAGTGGCTGCTAGTGATTTAGGCATCTAAGCGCCCTTGTAAAGGATGTGTACTAGTTCTAATCATGCATTATGGCAATATTATTGACTCATATTTTTCTCTTCCAAAGCGTGAAGACCTTTAGAGCGCTGCCTCGTCTTCACGAAGGCGGAGGTTAGTCAGGGATGATATATTCTGCATGATTTTTTAATTTTTTTTCCCCAAGTTTGAATGCAACTGCAGAGCTGCGGCTTGCAGGGGGCCAAACCTGCCTTGCACTTTGCAGCCTTTTGGAGCCACAGCTAAAGCTATCCGCCCTCCAGCTCCCACCCCCCTAAAAAACCTCATCCAATACACTGCCACCACGAACCAAAGAGTGTCTCGAGTAAGCGAGATTAAAGGGGCAACATGTCAAAATCCTCTTTGACTCCTTCAAATGCACTTGGGCCAAATCAATTAATTCATTAACTAAGTAGAGGTCACAGCCAATAGTCGGGCTAAGACAAATTAAATCAATTAGTCGGGCTAATAAGATGAGGGAGACGTTTAATTAGTGAAAGTTTAATCAAAGCCACGCATGTTTGCGCCGCGTCGTGTTATGAAGCACCTCGGTGGATCTTCTATAGAAAGATCCATTAGGCCTGTCAAGTGAAACTTTTTCAACAAACTTTAAAAATGTATACATGCACCCAGTGTGATGTACTTATAATATTAATTTCATTTTTTAGCAATAGGAGTTTCTGCTCATTTTTAATGGCTTCTGATGAGTGTGCACTTATTTCTTTTTTTATTATTATTTTTTTGAGCATGTCCTTTGGTCCGTTCTGTTTTTCTGTTGAGAAATCAAGTCTAGGAGGAAAAAAAAAAAAGCTAAATAAATAAAAATAAAACATGAGAAAATTGCCTCACACGAACCATTTTTTCGGGGACGGTTAGGGGCGCAGGGGATGCCAAGCGTCGGAGATCAAATTAAGTACCCAATTATACTAATTAAAATAAAACATGATGCAGGCAGTCGCTTCCAAGTTTCTCTGCTGCTATATAAAGATGAATTATTAAGGAAATGGCCTCGGGCCCGTTCAAACACTTTCAGTCCACTCCAGTGATTTTTTTTTTTCCCCTCTCTTCTTCTTGCCGTTTCATCTTCGCTTGTGCATACGCCTTTTTAAGGGCACGCGAGTGTTTCGTAATCCTGTCAAGCCATCTGTTGTCATTAAAACCTGCTCCTGTTGCACTATATTCCAAGTGTTTAACCAGCCAGATGTCCCTTTCAACTATCTCAAAGTTAGCTTTGTTGTTTTGTGCCACTTCTTAATTTGAAATGCTTGGCCAAACTTGTACATTTTTGTCAGTAGTGGATTGAAAAGCTCGGGGAACGCGAAAGTTCAAGTTACTGTTCCTGTTCCGAGGTGCGATTGAGCTTTCCTTCTGGTCTGGGTCCATGTCTGTAAGTCTGTCCAGTCCCTAGCCACATGTGGCTGGATTGGGCCCCGGCTAGTGTTAATCCTTGGCATGAGGGGGCTAGGCTGGATTATCGACTGATCTAGACACATCTGCATGTGCAAACTAAAGGGTTTGCTTGGAGGAGTGCAGGAAAGGGTGTCTTGTATGGACTAGAACATATATAAATATCAAAATCAGAGAGGATGTTAGACACAGCAAGAGTCTGAATGCGGCAATCCCTCATGCACTGGCAAAAGAGTTTGTGCACAGCATAGCATTTTAGC
The DNA here is from genome assembly GCA_005024645.1 of Planiliza haematocheilus. NCBI lineage: Eukaryota > Metazoa > Chordata > Actinopteri > Mugiliformes > Mugilidae > Planiliza > Planiliza haematocheilus. The sequence goes on from SRSE01001181.1 coordinate 5,930,887, forward strand.
TGCAGAGCCACTGCTCTAACTAATAAGTATTTCAACTTGAGCACCAGACTTTCCCAGCACACACATCTATTAAAAATCTGTTTTTCTTCTTGCTCATCACAAGCCGCCAATGGGACCCAGGCCTCGGTTTTTGCATATTTTGCATATAGAGCTATTTCTAGTTTAGCGGTGATGCATAGAGGCATTAATATGCAGGGCTGATTTAGAGGATAGTGGAGACTCTGGGATTAGGCTCGCCTCAGTCCTCGCTGGGGGGAGCTTGAGGAAGGAGGAGGTTTGCATCAACAAGCCCTGATTTACATTGGCGAACAGATGGCAGAGAAATTGCTCTGTTTGGAAAAGATGTGCAATTTATTTCAGGCTCATATTATACAGAGAGGGAGAATGAATCGACGCAAGGATGAGATGAGGGGGTTACCCTGGAGATAGAGTAGTTTGAACTTCATGTTGTACAGTTCAGCAGGTTAAGCCGCAAGCTTTTCTTTAGTTTTTGAGCAGGATTTCTAGAACGGCGCCGCGCAACTCACAAGTTCTATCATTGCTTTTTAATGCTTGAATTTTATTTACTGTTCTTTTCCTTGTTGGTATAACCGAGTGGATGGACAAGGATAGACAGTCCAAACTCACAGAGTCAACAAGTGTAGGTAAAATGGAGGAAATAACTACACATAAAAACTGTTGGCACGACAAATTTTTCCAAATGTCTCGCCTCCACACTCCCTCTAATAGTCAGCAGTTCTGGAGCCAGGGGACTAGATATCTTGTAAATGTAATTAACAGGGACTTCAAAATGCTGTGGAGGGTTATGCACACCATGATACATCTAAAAATGTGGAATACTACCAATCCATTACAAATAAATAAAACAAAAGCCTCATTTGATGTTGGCAAACAACTCGTGCCACCATTTAGACAATCATATTTATTGCCAATTTTTCTGTACATCTATGAAAAGGATTGGAAATGAACTGCTATAGGATCTTTTCTTGCTGTCAACAAAGTCATTGTTGCCTTTTACTATGAAGTTAGGGCATGGCCACTGTAGAAGTCAACCAACTGACAGGAGAATTGAATAACACTGACCATAATGTGAAAATTAAATGTTCTGCTGGGGAACCTTTGGACTTGCCATTTGTGTGGATGTTTCTTAGACAAGTACCTGCTTCCCTAGACCAAACCATGCACCCCCACCCCATAGCAATGACACTCCTTGATGGCAGCACCCATCCCCAGCAGGATGCCGCCTGACACACACTCACAGTTTAGGAACAACTAAAAAAAAAAAAACATGAAAAACAGCACAAGGTTTACTCGGCCTCCACATTCCCTAGATCCCAAAAGGGGATGAGTTTGGGATCAAGTGGGATAATCCGCAGAGGGCCCCTCCCCTCAACCCTAAGGCCCCCACTAACAACATTTTGTTGCCAGAGACCACAAGACACCCTCAGAGGATCCATGTCCATTCTCTGATAAGTTACAACTGTTTTGGAGGCACAAGGGAGACACACACAATATTAGGAAATCATGTTCTGCCTGATCAGTATATCTGTCAAATTCATCTTTATGTGCTTACTGTGCTTTTTTGTCGAATGATGCTCAAAACTTTGTTTAAGGAATCTAAACCACTCCTACCAAAACATTCCTACTTAACCATAATCGATTATTGACATATTTCTGCTACTGCACCTTTCCCACCACTTCTTCCCATGACGTGTTTATATGACGCGACACCGTGACTTGATTTGTGTGCACTGCAGTTCGCTGGCAACCATCCTCAAATGCTGCTGAGAGGAAAGTGGTCAGCAAAAAAAAAAAAAGTCCAAAGCAAAAAGAGACATGCCCTGAGAAGGCATAGCAAAGGAAATCCAGTTGCGTCCAACCTTGGTGCAGGCCAGCAATCTAGAGCTGCAGGTTGGTCTAAGAACTGTCACCATTTTTCATCCCAGTGTCCACCGCACAGTGTTTGGAATGGCACCCTTGATGTAAACCCTCTTGTCAATTAAGAATCCATACACTATCATTACATCAAATAATTGGAAACATGATATAGTGACCACATACTGGATCGGATCAATACAGCCCCCACTTCCAGTCTACACCCACAGATATACACACTCCCAAGAATTTTACTACATAATTGATTTATGGAGATGCGGCCTGCTGAGACTTATCGATCCACAGGAGGTAGCTTGCATGGAATATGGTGATTCGGCATTTTTATGATTTATATCAAGTGGTCCCACGTGTAATGCGTGCACGTTTTACGCAAGCCTGGGAGTCGTCAAAAATACTTCTCTTAATTCCAAATTGGTCGGAGTCTGGCAGTCTTTTTGTGTTATTGTGTCATAAAGTGAACTGCTCCGAGGCCTGTTGATTTTAACAAGCGTGCAAAGAGAGAAAGGTCATCGCTAACGAGACTCCTTCGTTTAATGGCGTGCCAATACAGACAAATTGAGATGGGTTAGAAACCTCGGATGTGCGATTGGACTGGATGTCGGTCCATGTTTGCGCGTGTGTTTGAAAGCATACTAGTGGAGTATAGCTCCAGCCACTAGCCACCATTAGCCTGATTGGCCTGAAAGGTCAGGAGGGGTCAATTGATGGGTCAATCACATTGTCGATTTGATGACCTGACCACATTGGCTTGGCAAACAGGGGGCTGGATGCTGGACGCACTTGCTCTCCCGCCCTCCGCCTGAGTTATACGATACATTAACGCAGAAAAATCTATCCGATCACTTATGCTGATTTACGTTTGGGCTGCACTGCCCTGTCAACCCTCTTGACCAGCCCATGCGAACATTTTAATGCAGGAAGATTTATGCGGCAAATTGTTCCACAGAGGTAAATTATGAGGGCATGGGAGGTGACATCTGAACTGTGTTTGTGTTGGATTCGTCAAACCATTCCTTTCTTAAAACTATTTCCCGTCTCTCTCTCTTTTTTTTGTTTTTTAAATCAGCAGCATACTGTATCTCATCAGTCACTCTGGTATCGCTTACAAGAATTAAAAAGCCAGACCTAGATGTGAGTTGAACCCAAACGTGGCCTAGATAGAAAACACGAGATAAACGCATCGGTTTTCGAAGCCTGTCGTCTAATCTGTAGCAAAGTGCCAGGAGATCTGCGTATCTTTATCCGTGCCCCATTAATGATACAGCAAGTACAAAAGTACCCCAGCTCGGATACCACTCTTCCTTTAACCTGCCAGATCCAGATCCGCTTGAGCCCCTAGGAAGAAATGCCTCTACCTTTTCCTTGTGACATGATGCCAGGGTCAAAGAGTTAAGGGTAAGGAAAGCAAGTGACCTCACCTTGGTCCATTGTTACAACCAAGGCAGTGGTGAAATAATAATAAAGGAGAGAAATGATGCCCTTGTTTTTCACACGCACGTGTTCTCGCTGTGGATATTCCTCACCCTGCATTACACTACGAAGGTAGTTAACTTTGCTAATTGAATTGAATTGCTAAGCTCTGCTAACCACGGGATAAACACACGTCTCTAGCGGCCTTCTTCACAAAAACAAAAAATCAGCTTATTTGTCTGCACAAAGAATTTAGATGTAGGAGCAACTTAACAGAGCAGTGATATGGTTGAAAGCGTTGAATAAATGGTAAAAGGAAATTGAGGCAGAAGAGACACAAAACAAAATACTTCATGATGAACTGCATGTCATTGCGGGTTAGTGCACCAGTGGGCAGTCAATGCGGACCGACCCGGGCTATTGAAAAAGCTGTTGTGCGGTTAGTCTTTTGGGAGTAGGCCCGTAGGAAATTACCATTTAACACTTCCTACAAGTACTAGATTTAGCTAAAGTGAATTAAACAAGCTGGCAAGTCCACAGGTACTTTAAACGGGAATTACTGTTTTTTACAACGTGAACCATATTTCTGGCATTTACTCACCCATATAACTTTGGTGTCATTTGGAGTCGTGTGGAAGATATTTAGATCCAGCGGAGTGCCACTTATATTCATATAGTGGGAGTGAATGGGGCACCGAAACGCAGCCTCTAGTAACGCATTATCTGAAATAAGGTCCGGGTTGTAAAAAAAACAGTAATTCCCCTTTAAATAGAGCTACTGTGACAACTAATCTTAAAAAACTAACTAAAACTAATCTTAAAAAAATAAATATGTATAAAAAAGTATCAGTGGATATATTTATGGATATTTTTATATTATTCTGATCATGTGAAACAAATTAACACAACGTTAGTATTGATCATAGCAGCTTCAAGTTCTCAGCTTTCACTGTTTAGCAGCTGCTCATCTACACCAACGCCAGTGGGAGGTCGGGACCTAAGCTCTCTGTACTTAACAAATCCCTACACCTGCCTGCAAGCGCTTGCTTTCTTCTTAGCTGTCCACACATTTCCCCTACGTTGCTCCTCTCCACCTTCTACTCCAGATGTCAGCAGGGGGCTCTAAGCATCTGATTGACCGCCGCTCCCCCTCATATTTCTTTCCTCGCTGACGGGAGATTACCAGTGTCGGTCAGTGTTTATGGGATGCCCGCAAATCTACGTCACAGCCCGTCTCTTATTGGAAAAAATGCGTTTCATTCCCTTGCGTTGTTCTCCTTTTTGCTTTTTCCCCGCTGATGTGTTTCCCATAAAGAGCTGTGACTGCTGTAAATAGGAAAACGTACATAAACGGTATCAATGAAACAAAAATCAGGATAAGGATATCGATCCTTAAGGCTGCATTTTTATTTTTATTTTTTAAACAATAGCTGTGTTCAGCCGCGCTGCAGATCAGGTGTCCAGCTTCACACACGGTGACCCCAGGTTTGCGGTTACCTCAAACTCCTCCAATATTAAACACAGACATCTATTATATGCAGCAGGTCTCCATTTACACAAGGACACATGCAGAGACGCACACGCGCGCCCGAGTATTTATATCTGCGCGCACTGGCCCTCGTCGGTTGTGTGCGCCCGTGCATGTGTGTGAACTGAAGACAATGGATGGGCTCACGATGAAATATTTAAGGCAGAGCAGCACATAGCCTGTAAGGTGTTGGAGGTCACACCACTGAGTGAGAGAGAGGGAGGGAGGGAGGGGCAGGTAACATTAAACTTTGCGTTTGAACAAAAATGGTTCTGGAAACGGTTGTTTCCTGGCTATGTCTAACAGACTGTTTCCTTCTCTTTTGGACCACAATGACTATAGATTTAGCATTTAGCACTTTTAGCTTTCAAGGGTTATGTGTGTCCTGGAAAAACATCTTTTTTTGTCCACTTGAGGGCAGCTGAACCAAGTTGTGAACACAGCCACGGCAGTGTTTACATGGACACTACTACTACACTATTAGTCAAAAAAATAGCCCAATTCCACCCCGTTGGAGTGATAGGGGAGGTGTAAACCTTTTGCTACTCAGTTCGATCGAAAAGCATTACTGCCTGTATGGCTGTGAAGGTTCTCAGTCGCAACTGGAAAAAGGCAGACTTCCCACCAGTCCCCCAGAACTGAAGAAGCTACTCGGATGAGTGGTGAAACGTTTTCTCAAAAAACTCTACAACTCCATTTGTCTTTTTTGAACCTTTTTTGGATATTATTGCCTACGAACAAGTTCGATCTCTGCGAGTCTTTCAGTGCCTCACATGGGGTAAACGTCAGACGAAGGGACGAGCTTCCGGGACGGACAGAAGCATGAAGGTGGCAAAATTCAAACTCGTCTTGGTGAACAAATAATGATTAAAGCCAGAATGAATGCGAGCGGCACTGTTTAAAACGTGGGCCGGTCTCTGTCATGTTCTTTTATTGAGTGTTGTAAAGAAAAGTTAACTTCCTTATGTTTGCGGCAGATCCGACGCTCCATAGCAAGCAGAACGACTTTGCTGAAGACGTTGACGTTGATGTTTTGGGACAAGTGAACCAGTCTACCATAACAGCTAATTTTAATTATGGTCCATGCTAACGGTTAAAGTTTTTAGAACCGGAATGATTTCAGTCGGACTAAAGAAACATTTTCCGCCTAAACGTAGACACTGACGGGACTTGATCTTTTACATTTTTACACTATACTTGTTAGCAAACCGTTGTGTTTATGCAACAGTTTTGGAAAATTAGCAATCACTTGGAGTCAAGTTTATGGACACCTATTCAAATGAATGTCAAGGGAGAAAGATTTGGTTCTTTAGCTGGAAAATACTTAATAGTAAGGCTTTTTAAAGGTGAAGAAAGCATGAGATTTCACTGGAAAATGTTGTCAAAAGCGGCAGTTTTTCTCTTAAAAATAAATAAATAAATCTACGCTTCCAAACTGATGAAGGTCATTAAAAATTCCTAGCATGCAACAATGTTTTCATGCTACAAGCGCACACTTGCTGCAGAGCTTGTGGTGGCTTATCCTGCCCAGGTGGGGTTTTGTCTCAGTCAGCTCGGTACAAAGAGCGTTTAGCCTCTCCTGAATAATCCAATGAGAGCATCCGGCAGATGGGGAGCTGGGGTTCGAAACCTGAGAGTGACATCTGACACATACGCACAGAAGGGGACCTGGGGACGGGATGACTTCAGGTGGCTGGTGGTGCGGCCTCTGGACATGTCACCTAACCCTCCGCTCTCTCTGCCCCCTTCCTCTGTTCCCTTGTCGATGCCTAAATGGGGCTGAGTGGTTAACGGTCGGATCAGACACACAATCTTACCAGGCCCCGAAGAGAGAGTCACGACTTCTACCAAGAATCTGGTTCAGATGCTTGATAATTTTTCTTTTGCAATTTAGAAATCTAGTATCCCGCCTTTTTCACACATTCGCCGACAAAGTGCGTCATGCTACGGTTCAGTTTTCACGTCCCGGCCTGTCAAGCAGTCACAATAACTGTATATTTGTTGGCCATCTCTACGATTCGGCCCGAATGTGGTGCTCAGTAACTTATCGCCCCGTCCCTAACCTTTCTGGGCAGAGGGAGCATCCATCATCTTAAAGTGCGATCTATTCCGGTCCACCTTCGGTCGAGGTGGGAGTGGAGGCCTGAGCCAACATGTGTGTGTGTGTGTACGTGCGCCGCCGCCACAACTTATGGGCTGTCAGCGCAAAGTGCAGAGCCTTGCCGGAAACTGACAACCGGCGAATGACTGACAGTGACATTGCACCATTACGCTGCGTGCTTGTTGTGCATAATTGTGCGCATTAAACTTTCCCTCCGTTACATTTCTATCTTTGCCCTTAAAGATTTATTTTTTTCACGCCACTCTTCATGTTGGCGAAGAGATGCACAGAATAAGTACCACTTATCATTATAATGGCTTCATCACTGTCACCTGGGAATGTGACAAGCCTGCATTACCACAATAATGGCTTTCATCTTTCCCCAAGACTCCATTTTTTATTACATTTTAATGCACCTCTATATATTTTCATATCTTGTCCCTAAAAACGTATTCATTTTCCTCCTGGTGACACCAGCAGTTCAAATTCTGCCGTCATCTTGCCTCCCTAGCCTCTGCCGCTTTGCTTCTCAGTGCAGGTCCTATTCTCAGATCTCCTCCTGCATGGCTCCTCCCCCTCCATTTCTGTGTTTTTACTCAGCCTTTCCCACTTTCAGATATTCTTGCCTCTCCTCTGTGCTATGTGCTCCCTCGCTCCGCCAAACCCCCACCCCACCCGCCGACCCTCCTCTTTCCCATCAGCACCCAGGGACTGATGAATGCGTGGCCTCCTATTGATCGCGATGGGTGATGGATGATGGCTGGGAGATGAGTGATGGGGTGCAGGCAAAGGTGCCAATAAGGGGGCAGCCGGAGGGTGGGGTCTCCCCTACTGGTGCTAATGGGAGAAGACTAGGAAAGACGGCCGCTGTGGCAGCCGCTCAGCCCCGCCTTCCCAACCCCAGCCACGCGAGGTGCTGCAACTCTGCTTTGCATTTTCTTTTCACATGGAGCACCTATGGGTCACGCCTTTATGTCCTTTCTCAGATAGGCTTTGCATGGCGTCCTCTGTGCGTGTGTGGACCTGCATGAAGTTGCAGAAAGTGCTCATGTGCTCTGTGAGCGTGGGAGGAAAACGGAGGGTAAAGCTGTTTAAGCGTGGTGGTTGCAGGTGGGTGGTTGCAGAGTAGTGGTGGTGGCGGAGGAGGAGGGGGGGTGGTGGGGTGGAGTGCCCAAGTGGTGGTTAGTGGGAAAAGATGATGGATGATGGGGCAGGAGGGGAAGACTGCTTCGCGGCTCCAAATTGATATCCCAGCAAATGTTTTTGTCTCCTGTGAAAAATGGTGCCGCAACTCTCATCTCCACTACACACTACACCCCCCCTTCTCCCCTCCCTCCTCACCTCCTCGCTCCCCCACCTCTTTCGGCTCTCTCCGGGCTTCTCCCTCCCTCTGCAGTAGTGAATCACGCCCTGCAATCCATTTCCCCACACCCAAACCTTTACTTCCCGCTCCCTGCTATTCTGACAGCACCTGATCACGGCACCGACCTCCCGGCTTTCCGCTCGCATTGTGTACCTGGCTTTCATTTCCTTGTTGCCATAGAAACCTGAACCCGGATTATTGTTCTGCGCCCCTCATCCTTTATCCCTTCCTTTGCCTCGGCCTTCCTGGCACAGCATTTAGAGAAAACGACCTATCAGAGTGGACTATCAATTGTGGGCTATTACTGTAGCTGCTCGGGGGAGGAATGAAAGAAAAAAGTAAAAGTCCTCCAGGGAGAGGGAGGCCGATACTCTAATTGAGTGGGATGATGCGAAAGTTTGGTAAAAGAGCTGTACAGTTCAAAAAAGGCCACGCTGGACAGATATCTTGTGTGTGTGCTTTTCAAAAATAACAATTTTTCTTGGCCAGTTGCTTCACATGGTTTTGAAATGTGACACATTCAAGTTTAAGTCCTGATTTTGCAAATTTAATTCTGTTTTACATTTTTTTTCCACAATTCCACGTTGACCAGATTTTCCCTATAATAGGAAATGAACAAACAGAACAATAAATATTGATCAGATTGTGCAAATCATCAATAAACTTGCATATGTGATCTTGGAACATGGTAACATGATTACTCTTGTGAGTATAGAGTAAACTCAACTACGAACTAGAAGAAATCATTGCAAAATCTACAAAAATTGGACCAAATTTGTAGTAAAAGAAAAAATGAATCACGAGCCTCAACAATGCCAAAAGTAATACCCACACTCTCAAATATGCCACCTGGCCGTGTGAAAGGGTCTCCAAACTTTTACGGTTCTGGGGAAAACCAAGCGTCCGGGAATGAGAAATGAGAGAGTAATGCTGGGAGAAAGGGATGAGAGAGCCGAGAGATAACAGGGGAATAAGAGGAGAGATTGGGATGAGCTCACTTCTTTTGCAGTGCTTAAGGAGAGAACCATCTGCAGGAGAGATTGTGCCTCAGATTAGGAGTGAGGCAGGGCTCCAGTGGAGAGGATTACGGCTGCGAAACAGAAGCAACACTAATAGAGGACAATCCAGCTGCCTGGAACGGGCTTTGCCGCCCACCCAGGAAGACACACGAGCAAAAAACGGACAAAATAGAAAGTATTACAGACACAGAGATATAAGACGGTTTGTCATTTCTCACCGTGGCAGGTCTTTACCTGGTACGTTTTGATTATATTAAGTTTGACTTTTAAATATTATCCAGAAAAGTATGGATATTGTTCTAGAGGCATATTCTCTGACTGGCTCATCAACAAATTAGTAAAAAAGCTGTCAAAGCATAACCAAGTGGCATTCTACTGTGACGTATCACTTAATTTTTTAATCAAAGATATGTAGAATTAAAGAAAAGCAGAGTTTTTCTTACAGCTAAAAACTCTAAATCTGAGGTTGGAGCCCGGCTTGAATATGTCTTAACTCTAATCCTAGTTCACTAACTGGGCTGCCCAGTAAAGGGGCCAAGAAGCCTACTCCCATAAGACCAATCCCTCTGACATCTGGGCCTCTGCCTTTCTCTGGGAGCAAGACAGATGTTGGATGATTGTTAAGCTCCCAGGGTTCTTAGGAGGGTAGACGTGAGAGCTGCCTGTGGTTTTTATAAAATAGCAGTCAGGCAGTAAGTATGACAAAAGGTTTGTATTGGACACTGCATTGGCAAGCTGTCTGATGAGTTTGGTTTTGGAGGTGCAAGACTGATGTTTCAGTATTGTGCCCCTGCATGGCCATTTGATTTTGGGGTCATACTACATATTGCGCAAACAAAAATCAGCACATTGTAGAGCTACCTTTTGCGGCAATTGTAGCTGCAAGAAACTTTGGATAGGTCTCTGTGAGCTTGCCATGTCTAGTCACTGGGATTTTTACCCATTCCTCAAGGCAAAACTGCCCCAGCTCCTTCAAGTTGGATGGGTTCCGCAGTTTTCAAATCTGACCACAAGTTCTCAATTGGATTGACGTTTGAGCTTTGACTAGTCCATTCCCACACATTTAAATGTTTCGCCTCTTGAATGTTGCTTTGATGCTTGGGGTCATTGTCCAGCTGGAAGGTGAACCTCCACCCCAGTCTCAAATGACTTAAACAGGTTTAGCTTAAGAGTATCCCTGTATTCTGACCAGTTTCTCAGTCCCTGCTGCTGAAGAGCATCCCCACAGCATGATGCTGCCACCACCATGTTTCACTATAGCGATGGTGGTCTTAGGGTGATTTGACGTGTTTGGTTTGAACCAGACATAGCTTTTCCTTGATGGAAAAGTTGTGTCTCATCTGACCAGAGACCACCACCAACCTCCATACATTTGGGGAGTGTCATGGGGAGGTTTATTGTGGTCCTATGAACAGAAATCTGCAGCTCCTTCAGGGTTACCCTTCTCTGAATAATACCCTCCTTGCCCGAGCTATGAGTTTTGGTGGGCAGCCCTTTACTGGCATGTTCTTTCCATTTGATGGTGATGGGTCTGAGGGTGGTCTGAGGGGTTCATCAAAGATTTGGATATCTTTTTGTAACACAACCCCCCTTATTTGTACTTCTTGACTTGTTTTGTCCTTGACTTGTTTAGAGAACACCTTGGTCTTCATGGTAGTGTTTGGTTAGTGGTGCCTCTGGCTTAGTGCTGTTGCAACCTTTGGGGCCATTTGGGGCCAAAGGTATATACATCGATCAGCCACAACATTAAAACCACTGACAGGAGAAGTAAATAACATTGACCATTTGGCATTGGTGTGGATGTTACCACCCATCTAGACCAGACCAGGCACCCTCACCCCATAACAATGACACTCCTTGATGGCCATCCCCAGTAGGATGCAGCCTGACACAGGAACACCTAAAAAAGAAAAAAAAAACCTAGATCCCAAACTCATCAAGTATCCAAGTGGCCCCTCCCCTTTACCCATAGGACCCAAAGGCCCCAAAGGCCCTCACTAACAACATCCTGTTACCAGACACCATAGGACACCCTCAGAAGGCCTATGTCCATTATCTGATGAGTCAGAACTGTTTTGGAGGCACACAGGTGGTCATAATGGTATGCCTGATCGGCGTACATTATTTGTTTTAACTGAAATCAGAATGACTTCCTTTCAGTTGAAACGATGCTGAATAAAAACATGCTACAACACTGTGAACCCACCTTGTTCACCCCATAATGTCCAGTTGTCTCCCCATAATGGCCGTGATATAGTTTGATTGGTGGATTAAACACTTATCCCTCCCCTCAGTCCGCCTTATTGATTTTCCCCGTCCCCCTCTCCCTCCACTTTCCTCAACTCCCCCCTCTTAAAGGTGAGGTGGACGCGCGGCCTGATAAATGGCAGCGGATTGATTCGTATTTAATTAACAATTTGCTGGAGACTCTCTCTCTCCCTCCCTGCTCCCACTCCCCCATCCCACCCCTCTCTTCTGCTCTCTATAAGGTCTCAGACGGCTCGTGAGAGCGAGGAGAGGAGAGGAGAGGAGGTGATGCATGGATAATTTATAGCCTGATCGATAAGTCCTGGCCTAACATCTACACTGCCTGGATACGAGGGCCGGAAGGAGTGTCAGGGTCCACAAGCGGGAAAGAAGTTGAATGCTGAAAAAGAAAGGCGGGTGACAAAAATACAAAGACTGATGGAGGGAGACAGACAAAGAGATCGCAGAAAGAGCAGTGTGGACATTTCGCGTGATTGGAAATGTAAAGGTAATGACAAGCCACAACATGTTGCATAAAGGGGGAAATAAACAGAATGGAAAGTTCTCAGTGGAGCTAAATGCGGGCGCAATTGTTTGTCGTCTATAAGGAACCAGAATATTAGAAGCTGATCCAGCTGTTAATTCAAGTCATGATGATAGCAGGCCAGTAACAATGCCCCCAAAAGGGATCAGTCTGATTAGGATAAACCAAATTAAACTTAAAGAAGAGACGTTAAATGCCTGTCAGTGTTTATACACCTCAAATCCTCTTGTTCATCAAACTCAATGATCAATATACCAGAAAGAAATACAAGAGTTAACACACTAAATATATAATGCTGCATTTTAGATTAGAGGTGAAATAATAATAATAAAAAAAATGAAAAATTAAAAAAAGTTTTTGATATGGTTAAAAAATGGGAAAAAAATATACTTACTTAGTATTTTTTGCTATTTCTTGCCACATAGAGGACAGAATATAACGGACTGAAGTGTTTTTTTATTTTTTTTTATTTAAATGTCATATTTTTATTGATGCATTTTATAAAATAATCACAATATTCTTCAGATTCTCCTGAATTTTTGTGACACCACACCTGTTATACCTGAGGTTATGGGGCTGTTGTACCACGATTCATCCATTAGGGGGCAGTGCGGAGTTAAATCATTTTACAATATGCGTTTCCTCTATCAGCCCAGTATGCACAGCAGTGACAAGAGAAACAAGACAGAGACCTCCTCAAGCCAACTTGGAAAAGAAAAATCCCTCAGTATGATAAAACGTCTCAGCAGGAAACGTCGCGATGCGTACGGTGCGCGCGCGTGTTTGTGTTTAGAGTCAGCCGGGATCAAGGTTGCAACAAAGACAATTAGTCAGCCTGCCTGACCCTCCCTCCCTCCCTCCCCCACATACTTGGGATCACAGGATCTGGACACTGGACACCAACCCCTCCCCGATCCAACCCACATACACAAAATGGGCCGCTGAATGGGCAACGGCGTGTGATGAGACCGCGGCGTTTACAGCCCTCCTCATAAAAGTGTTTTATCACATATCTTGTAATGCAACACATTAAGGGTTGCTGTTGTTATTCCCTGCAAGGTCATTTTCACCAGCCGTGCACGTTGCGGTCCACCCCGCCGTCCCTCTCAGCTCCTCTGCGCAGTGAGGCGTGATAGTGTTATTATACTCGTAAAGGTGTGAACGTGGGGAAAATATACACATGTAGGAGACGCAAAGGGCCGCACACTGACAAGGTTATCTGTCGTATCGTAGAATCTGCAACACATCTGACTGGACCGTCGGCGTGTAGGCCTTTTATTTCTCCTTTGCACGTCCAGCCGACATGCACATTTCTTTGTGTGTGCAAGTTCTGCACCCTGCAATCAATTGTGTTTGAGTCCCGCGTGTCGCCGTTCAACTGCTTTTCAGCTTATCTCGGGATTATTACCATGTCAGGACCTACTTTTACCTTTTATCAGTATTTTTGGACCTACTTTTCCATTCGGTCATCATCTTAATGAACACATACATGTAGCTTTTTTTTCCTCCATCATTATTTTTATTATTCCTCCCTTTATATTTAAGTCCGCAGGCTTTTCTGGTAATCCCATCAGTTCGGCCTTACCCCCCGCCCCAGCGACTCTCCTTCAGCTCCAGCAGTAATAAAAGAAAAGCATAATCCAGTGTTTAGAAATATGAGATTTACTTGTCGGAATCTGGCGAGCCATGTTGGATTAAGAGTGGCCTAGCCTGGCCCGGAGGCGGCAGCTCTGTGCCCGCCAGTGATCGCTAGCTCGGGATGGATGAGGATAGTGGCGAGGGGAGCGGGTTCGGTTAGGAAACTAGTTGTGCGGTCGAACTCCCGTTGATGAGATTAAATTAGGGGGGAAATGGCGCAATAAATCAACAAAATATATATTTTGTTTTCTGCACAGGTGTACATTTACGCGTGTGTGTGCTTAAGCGACAGAAAGTGTGTGTGTGTGTGAGGGTTTGTGTTATTTATGGCTGACTGGATTTGAGATGATAGAACAGGAAATTGGGCCGCTTTTTCATTTTTTTTCTTCCCCCCTTCCTATTTTACTGCACCCCGCTCATTTATTTAATACCCTCTAAAATGTAAATCCGTATGCACACATGCATCCCGGACAAAGCCCCCGATGTGAATTTTATGTAAAACGTACCCATAACTCTCGTCTACGATGTAACATATGACTCTATGTAATTTCATTACGTAAAAGGGTTTTTTGTTTGTTGAGCAGTGGGACGTGTGTGTATGTGTGTGTGTGCATGCGCCTTTGTGCATGTGTGTGTGTGAGCATGCTGCCGGGGGTTAAGAAGATAGAAGAAGTGATTATTAGTAAAGCCTTATGTTTGTTTGTGTCGTGCCTGCGCGTGAGGTCAAGCGTGAATGTGTGTCAAGATCTCGGATGTGGACAGGGGCCTTTAATAAATAAAGACGAGAGTTTGTCATTGACATTTGAATAATCCAAACATTTATTTATTTACTTATTTATTTATTTATTTATTTTGCAGACCCTAGCATTTACATATGAGGCCGAATTGAAAAAGGCCCGATCCCGATCATTTGCAATATTCTAAGTGATATGAAATATGACCTCAAGCTTCGATGAAAGCATAAAACTTGAAACGGGCTTCGTTGTATTAAATTATGTTTTAGTGTGGGATTTAAATAAAAATGGGAAACCCAATATTGTCATACATGTCCTTCTGCAAAACACTGACCATTTAACGTTTGGCAGAAGGACCTGTTTGTGATTGTGTTTGCTTTTATGGCGGTTTTATAGAGCGCATGCATGTTTAGTTCAGTGTGTTTAGGCCGCTGTGTCATAGCAAAGGACAGATGCAGCATTATTGTATGACATTAAAATACTAATAATAAAACAGAGCACTTGGAATTAGAGGTTAAATTCTCCCTGAAAAGACTAATTTGAAAATTTTTTTCCATCAGCGTTCCTCTCACGCTCCATTTGCCACCTTTTTATTTATAATTTCTGTGCTAATTTTAGTGATAACCGAAGCTTTTGCTCTGATATTACTCTAATTATAGTCCTTTTTAAATAGATTCGGCTCAAAATTAAGTCTCCCGCCATTAAAAACTGTAAAAACTCCAACCTATTCCGGTCAGTTTATCAGTAGCACTACAATGCTTTCCAATTAAACGCATACACTTAAACACTGTAACACTATGCCTTGCATGCAGCTCAAGAATGTGTGGCTGAACAGGTCCCTGTGTGTTTACCGCTGCACGTCCTTGCAGGTGCATGTCTTCATGCAGCTCTGCCTTATAACCTGCGGCTCGTTCATATGGGGCCTCCCCGTTCAATTAGTGTAATTACAACATGGGGGTTCTGTCTTTTCCTGTTTTGACACATTAATCCATGAATATGCATAACAACCCATCATTCCCTCTGTGCCTCCTTAGATGTTCTGATGTCTCTGCAGCGCCGTCATAAAGCTGCAGCTGCAAAAACCTACTGAAAACTGAAAACCTCGTCGTCTCATTCCGAGAACTACCTTTTTGTTTTGTCCGCTGTATGCACAAGCATGCAAACGCCAGGGATCTTTTTTTATTAAGAACCTGCCAAACTATAATGTGGGAATCATGCTCTGCCGATATTGATCGAGGCTTGCTGGTGTGCAGTGCGGCGCGGCGGCGGCGGGGCCGAGAGCGTTTCTGTACATAAATATTTGTGTGGCATGTGTGTTTTTATGTGTGCCTCTCTCTCTCCGTGCAGGCTGTCCCGGACACTTCAGTCTATTGGATTGAGATTCATTCGCTATTTAAGGGTCAGGGTTCGGGCCACGTGCGCGTTGCATGCCTCACTGATCAATACCGCTGCCACACATCCTGCCTGACCCCGGCATTTTGTCACCGTAAATCCCCCCCTCTTCCTCCCCCGGCTCCCTTTTTTTTTTTCCTTTCCTCCTGTTCGCCTCCTCCCCTTCCTCCTCCTCCTCATCCTTCTTCTTTGCTTCTTAAGTCATTTAAAGAAGTGATGGAGTCAAGGGGGAGCACTTTGAAAGATCTAAATACATTTAATGTAGCTGGGGATGGCCGTTTGATGGCTAATGCTCGGAGATTTGAGCAGTGGGCTCGCCTCGGGAGGGAAGAGGTTTGGAGTTCCTCATCCGTGCGATTGTTCGGTTTGTTTAAGGTTGGCAAAGTGTTTTGGAGCTGGAATCAGTGGGATAATTGCAGTGGAGATTTGCACACATAAGAGCAAGGAGTTGTCTGATATTTACCTTAATCTTTAGCAAAACAATTTGACCGAAATGCAGCCAAACAACATGTGCAATTTGTCATTTTTGACACGCCGAGCAAAGAAAGTGTAGCGTTCAGGCCTTTTAATGAAATAAATCCGCGTCTCTCAGACACACCAGTTCACGCGCCCGCGAGCAGGCAACGCAAACAAAAACAAAAAACACGCGTTTGCCCTTCACACATCCTTCAGCCCGCACCTCATTCCATGCAAAATGCAAACAAGCCGCCCCTTCACCTCCCATCACTTCTGCTCTGCATAGCTGCCTCCCGTCCTCCCTCTCTCCCTTCTCCCTTCCCTCCATCTTGACAGTGGCAGCCCGTCACAGACATGTCTGCCTGTCTGCTCTGATATAGTGGCATAAGGTTCTCCCGATGACCAAGGTCAGGGACGTGCAATCTATTCAATCCACTCATTATTATTAAGGGTATAAATAAATTTGGATCGGAGGCTGCACCTTGAACTTTGAACCTTTACCCTCGGCTGAAATTTATCTTTTTATCGTTTTTTTCTTTTCTTCTTCTCCTCCCCTCCGTTGCTTGGTGACGAAAGGTGTCGCTTCCTCAACCTTTTCATCTCCCCGTCTCTTGCGGCCTGCGCTCCAAGTGTGCAACGAATCCATTAGCCGAATGAGGTAAATGCAGCCGCTCTACATATGCAATATTAGACAAAATTGAAAATGCCATGTTCCACTACAGGCAGGTGTGTCGGCTTACAAGTGTATAGCAACAAATGTGTGTGTGAAAAGATTTAAGTTTCTCCTTTTCGTGTGTCTAAAGAAACAATATTCAACAGTAGTGCTGCATATGCAGAAACCTTATGAGTAGGGGTTTAGTTTACGGCTGCTGTGGTTAACACTGAGCAGAATGGTGACAAATAACGCCGTCCTACACCTGTTAGCTTTGGTTATTTTCAACAGACATTCCTTTCAGGGCTGTTGAAACATGTATGGTGGGACGGTGTCTTCGTAAAAGACTCTGCCTGTGAGCAGAGATGTATAAGTGTGTGCTTCGCTTTATATACTGTACATGTTGCTCTCCCTCCAACGCAGAAATGTCTCCAAAAAAAAAAAGAGAAAGGAAAATCGCCGCATGAAGACTCGTCCCACATGCTGTATTCCGCTCCTGTATTAACAATAGTTCAGCGTCTCCCTCTTGTCTTTGTCCCCGATCTCGCCCCCACCCTCCCCACCCCCCCAGAAACCAAATTATAAAATCATCGAGAGCATGATGAGATTGCTGCTCGGTTATTAATCTTCAATAAATACATCTTGACCCGGGGATTAAGTGTATGCCCTCTCCACCCCCTTGTCCTCTCCACCCACAGTTACCCCTCCTTCCCCAACGTGCACCACCCTCACTCATCTCTCCGGAGATCCTTTGACATGAATTATGAAAAAAAAAAAAAAAAAGGAAAGAAAACAACAGGCAAGGGTTGAGAGAGAGAGAGGGAGAGAGAGAGAGAGGGTGGAACAAATGTTCCAACCTGGATTGAGCATTGGCGACTCATGGCAGCAACCTTGGGGGGGCCATCAGGCTGAAGCGGGATTACTTCTTCTTTCTGGGAGAGACAAATAGCGTGGACGGAAACACACTCAAATAGAAACCTGGGCACTTATGTTTAGGATACATACAATGAGTGGAATTAGACTTTTCAAATGATTAAAAAAAATACATACTACATGTCAGGGGGGAAAAAGGGAATACAGCGCCAAAGTGAGACTGTAAAACCAGCGCAAAGCTCTGCCTTTTCGTCGTGAGCTAGATTTCAGAAAGCACTGATAAACATGCCCCTGTTGTTCCTTCATTAGTTGACGCATATCTCTCCGTTTTCTCAGGCTTAATGAGATCCAGCGCCTGCCACTTCTCGCCTCATTGATTTCCTGTTGCCCCTCAGATTCAGCACTCAACAGGGACGAGCACAGAGAGAGGGGTGAGCGCTAAATTGCGGATCGTGTCGGAAAATGTCAAAAAACAAACAAACACATTGATTTGGAAAATGTCAAGCATTTATTTATTTGCACCTCGAATTGCTCTGCAGTTTTATTAACTGTAGTAACATTAAATGAACTGTTATTCCTTATCTTGGTGTAGAGTTTTATGGTTCAGACTGCATCCTAGCTTGACGGCAAAACAACTGTGATTGGGTGGAAATGCATTTTCTCGTCTCTCAGTGCACGGACAAGCAAGGACATTTCATGTTCCAACTAAATTCTTCTGAGATTTTATCACTTTTTTGTATGTGCAAGTAACACAAAGTGTTTATTAGCTCCAATTCCAACATGAGCCACTTAGCAGCAATAGCCAAAGTGTGAAGCAAATTCAACAGCTGACTCGCTGCCGTTCAGTGTTTTGCAGTGTAACAACAAAGCAATGCTGTCACATGAGCGCACAAGTCATCTTACGACACTGTAGGCCACTTGTGTTGTGAGAGTAGAAGACCGAGTCTTAGATGACAACAAAGCAAAATACACATTAGCTGCATTTTAAAAATCGACTTTGGCTGATGTAAAACACCCATGTTTGCTTGGTCTGAGACCCTGCGTCCTCATATGGGGACAAGTTTGTGGCAACTTATTCTGCATTCTTCTTCATTTAGACCTGTTTCCTCATAAGTGGAGTCTCCCATCTACTGGTAGCAAAGGGTCAATACTAGTCAGTGTGAAAACATGATGGCGGGTATTTCAGCGGAATCACCCGATCACGTGACAAAAGTGGACAAGGTACAAAGCCCAACCAAATTCTAAGACTGAAACTTGTTTATTTATGTTTATTAACTTTTCTAGTTCGATTTGAGATACAACTTTAACAAATTCTGTCAATCGTAACAAGCTACAATGTCACCAATTAGCTAATACTTGTTTGACGACATTGGGATGTTTGTAACTCTGTATTTGCACAGCCACGTTCAGGCATGAAAATGAATAGTTTTGAAAAGTTTTATATTTGAACAATGAAAAAAGGTGGTTGTTTGGAATTCTATTTTTGTATTAAAATGAACCATTTTACATATTGTTACACATTGAAAAAATCCCAGTGTCCACATATGAGGACATTTTTCAAAAACTATTTCCTGCTCAGAGATGATGCTTCGTTTTTGGACTTCTTAGGTCCTAAAAATCCCAAATACCTTGGAAAGATTAAAAATACATCCAAACAAAAGCTTGGGTCTCAGGAGGATGTTCCTCAGCTTGGAAAAAATGGACACATCTGCACTTTCAAATTATATTTTGACATGAAAACTTCTTTAAAGCGTTAAACTGATAATGATGGTAACATTGGTGTATCAACAACTCCACAATAGCACTGCATCAAGGAACAGCTAAGGAAAAACGTTAAATTTGAATGTGTCAGGATACTGACAACAATAGCCACAAACCGGCACCTTTAAAGCTCACCTACATTAGATGTGAGAAGTTTAGAAGTGATCACAGATGTATTTTGCTGCCTTTGAAATGGTCATGGCAGCTGTAACAAAGCTTTGCATAACAATAGACACAAAATGTTTTTCTGGACCGTACGTATTTTTTCATTTAGTACGAACTGCGCAGTCTTAAATTGAGAGTTTCAGGATTTTACCTTCAGACTGAACCAGGACAATTATTCGCCCCACCAAACTGTCTTCAGTTTCAGTATTTCACTGTTTTATTATATTATATTTGTAACAGATTTTATGAATTAAAGTAGATTATATATACTGTATTATATCCTCAATAGGCTGTCATCTTTTCTATCTACCCCCTTGTTAGAGCAATATTCAAATTAAACGACTACAATGCGAACTTTCAGGACTCAATCTCCTTGCCTCTTCTCTGCTCTCTCCATTTTATACAGGCACGAAAGCATGTAAGCTGTGAGTGCTTCCATTGTACTCTTTCCTTCCTTTGCCACTTCAAACTGCGGCTTTCAAAAACAACAATTAATTTATCACCTTCTCCATCCAGAGATAAGAGCAGACTGGTTCCAGGAAGACCGTCCTTGTTGCTCAGGACAGACATGTTACAGCCATTTTTCCCGGCTGGATTTATCTTAGCTTGCAGGGAGCGCGTTCTTTGGGTCTTCCAAGTTATGGATGCAGGAATTCTCCACTTCCCATCCCTCTCCGGTCTCCCCTCGTATCTGCCGTGTCACTAAGAGGTGACAGCTGAGCAATGGCCTTCCCCGGGTGTAGCGATAATTGAAAAGTGTGATGGCTGGCTGCCGGCGTAGCGGCCATCTGTGAGTCTGAGTGGTTTGGTGAGTGCACTGCGTTCGTGGGTGGGGAGGTCGGGGGTTATGTGAGAGCCAGACAGCCTCCCCTGGGGAGCTGTTAACACCTCATAGATGCCAAAAGGCCCCAAGATGGCCCTTCGCCGAGCCAAGGCTCCTAATGAGAAAAAAGGGTGATTATCCCAATACGGGGCAAATATGAGCAGCTATGGATTCTGTTGAGGCAACAGCCAGCAGGAATCTGGTTAAAACATCAGCGTTTAGAGATAAATAATCGTAAAATGTGAGTTTACAAGTCCTCCAACGCAAATGGCCTTCATCAGTGGAGACATTGAACAGTTGGACTGTGATAATTAGACAGAACCGTAGATGGAAAATGTATGGCCCATAAAAATCAATTAATGCAGAAATGATTACTCGGTTACACAGCTGATCCACAGGAAATTAATCCAATCTGGATTTGATAATTATTTGTCTTAGCCATCTATCAGAAGAGCCTCTAAGTGTAAAACGGCTCAATTAAAAGTTGCGATTTTTAGTTGAAGACATTTCTTCTTGTCTTGTCGTTTTATTCATTGTATATTTTATCTGATAATCATAAAGAGACTATACAAATAAATGAATCATGTCAACTTTTTACGCACTTTGGTTCACGACACTGTGGTGCTGGTGTTGCGGATACTTTCACAAACATCTGAAAATCAGTATGTGCCTCATGTGCGCTCCCCCGGTTAATGCCCGTACGCAGTGCTCCAACGACCGCATTAAAAATGACAAACATCTCCAGCGGCAGCGGCAAGAGGAAGAGCCGAGTGATACATTAACCAATGCATTTCTAATATGAATGTTCCCGAATGCATTTCAGTCAACCGTTGCAGACAGATTACCAGATATTGCATTCCTGTCTAAGAATGAAATGAAGAAATAATTATGCAGCCTGCCGGTAATGGGGAGGTGGAGCTGTGATAGATTTGATTAAAGTTGTCAGTGAAAACACACGCTAATGACCGTGTTGATTAGTTAGATTGCTCTAATGCCGCTGCCGGCGCCATTAATCTGCAGCATAAACAAAAGTATGGTGTTGGTCAGTGCTGCGCTTGCAGTTTGTGTTTTCTTTTTTTATACTCTGCAGTCAAACACATAAAGTTTTTAGGGTCTTTTTACGTTTGCTTTTTTAAAACAAGATCAAATGAATTTTGCATTGTTTCCTTTTCTATTTCTGCAGCCACACAACTGCACAAGTCCCAAAAACTGCATGGCAGCATCTTATTCAATTAACACATAGCCTTAATTGAATGATATCTGTACCACAGATGATCCACCGTTATCCTCCTCCTCCTCCTCTCTCCTCTCTCTCCTCCCCCCTCATCGTTTCATCCTTCCCCTCCTTCAGAGGTCCCAAAATGAAAAAGAGCACACTGCGTCTGCATACATTTGCACGCACACACACATGCGCGCCCACACACACACTAAGCGGCCTCCCCTCCGCTGCTGCTCCATTAGGTCTGAATTGTAGCTGTGATGTGTGGGACCCAAGGGAGGTGTTATTGTCAGGCCTGATTTACTCAGCACCATCTGACATGGGGCTGGGGGGGGGGCTTGCTTATGTGTGTGTGTGTGTGTGTGTGTGTGTGTGTGTGTGTGTGTGTGTGTGTGTGTGTGTGTGTGTGTGTGTGTGTGTGTGCCCGCATATGAAAGACAACAGGCGTACTGCCAGGCTTAGAGTCCTTTACAGAAGGGACAGTTAAAAGCAACAGTTTAACAATAGCTGCAAAGCAATGGGCACCCTCAGCAGCCATTGAGATTTCAAATCCTACACCTTGTAATTTATAAATTAAAGGTGTTATACTGCCAGCACGGGCGACTCAGTGGGCAATACATTTTTTTTTGACGTAATTTAAAAACCTAAAAATCATAAAGTCACAAATACTCACCAGTTTCACCCAGACACAAAATCTGTAAGACGTAAAATGTTGTGGTGCCATTAAAAGCAATAGTAGATATTTTAATTAATTAAACAAAACAAAACGTTTTTATGATTTTAAATTAAAAAGTGTGTATTTCTTAATTAAACATAGGCTTTGAATGCACCATTATGTATGATTAGAGAGAAAAAAAAGCCAAAAGACAACAATTTTTGGAGCTGTGGTATAAGATGGTGTCCTCATTCTTATTTAGCCTAAAAACAGCAACCAGGAATCATAAAAATCAATTCAGTAAATAAATTTGAAAAGGGACCAAACAACTTTCAGTATTAAATTCAATGCAAGTGTAATAGAGGAAATAGAAATAATGTTTTATAAATTACATTTTTTCTATTTTTAATCTACAAATAAAATGATTAAATTTAATGCAGTTGCTATGTCTACCATGGTAATTGATTTTCAATTTTAATTTATTGAAAAGGGAACCATCTCAGGTTGAGAATTACATTAGAAGGGCCACAGTCCTATTTATTGTCATTTAAAAACTGCATGAAGCAAAAAATGGTCAGCATACACTGTAACACTGTAACACTGTAAAGCAGCATCACAGCACATCGGAGGTGCAATGAATCAAACCAAACATTTAAAATTTTAAAGGTAATCTTGTTTTATTATATACATTATCATATATTTTACACACATACTATAGTGGTAGAATAATGAAAAATATGAAAATACTAGCTAGGACATGAAATCTTCCATGCCCAAAAACTTCTCTTGTCCTTAAATACTGCATAAAAGTTAATAATTATGTGGCCTTCCATGTGTTTTTAATTTAGCACAACATGATCAAACCCTTTTGACTTGCTTTTTTCCATACGTAGTAGCCGTAGATTACCTTCGTACGTATGTATTAGATTACATATCCTTCTATCTCATGTTCTTTTCCCACCATTTACTATGTGCCACCCTAACAGCACTTAAATTGACTCTAACACCCTGCAAGAACACCTTTTCTCAGTCATTCTTATGCAACCCATCAGACAAATTGCATACCTCAACATAATCCATTTTCTTTTTACTCAGAAAATGGTGGATTTCCATCTCAATCTGAAAGAGTGGGGTGAGATAATCCCAGTTATTCACTTAGAGGAGTTCATCTCGTGGTCACTAAAACCTCACACCTGCTGTGTGACAGCTGAGAAGTCACAGGGAAGGAAAGTTTGATTATTCAGAGAGAAATAATTTCACTTCTTTTGCACCAACACAAATAATTACATAAACGTTTTTCATGAATTGCATGCGATAGGACTGAAGTGTTGTTTCAGAGTCCAGAGGCTTTTGCCGTTTAAGCAGAGCGCCTCCTGTCTGCAACAAATCGGCCTTTCTAACCCCAAACACAAACAGCATATTAAACTAACCAACGCGAGTGTTGTAGGAGAGTAACGCATCCTTTGACTCTTTACTCTCACCCCTTACTGTCTTTGCCAAACACTCTTTGGGTCAGGTTACGCACCTGTTGGTTTTGCGAGGCAACAATGATACCTGCCACTCAACTGGAAGGATTCAGCTGGATATCCTGTCTGATGTTCCTTTACTTGTTGTGGGAACATGAGGAGCAAAGCGGGCGGGCATTAGTGGTGGAGGAAGTTGGAGGTTCCAGTCCAAAACAAAGGGTATGACGACAGATGGCTATTGCATTGTCATACTTTATAATATGCACCCAAATGCAGACAAAACTGCAAAATCACTTGGCCAGACACTTTAGCATGAGGTGAAAAACACAGTAAATATGCAAGACTATTCACTTTGCTTAAAAAGTGAAAGAATGTACAGATTAAACTATCATTTAGGTGGAGTAAAGAAAGAAAGCAATATTTTAAATGTAATGCAGGCGTCACATTTGTCCCTTTCCCTTGCCTTTGAAAAAAAGAAAGAAAAAGAAAGAAAGAAAGTACTTTCTAGGTACTACATCATTCGTGGTGATCGCCAAAGACGGTGAATTCGTAGAACCCAGGTTACATCTGTAACTCTTGTTTCTCTGGCATAAATTCTGCTATAGATGTAGA
This sequence comes from Planiliza haematocheilus, assembly GCA_005024645.1. NCBI lineage: Eukaryota > Metazoa > Chordata > Actinopteri > Mugiliformes > Mugilidae > Planiliza > Planiliza haematocheilus. Next base: position 5,955,441 of record SRSE01001181.1, read on the forward strand.
CTGTAGACTACTGTAATCCGTCTCAGTTTCCACAATTGCTCAACTCTTGGTTTTGGCAAACCATTGTGGTTGACGTAACAGGCAATGGAGCAGGATTGTTGCTACAAACACCGGATTTAAAACTGCGATATACTGATAAAAACAAAGGAAACCAAAAAAAGGGTGTTTTGGTAAAGTAGATGCTTTAGAAATTCCTACAAATTTGCTTAAAGATGATCAATCATTAAAAACATAAGTGACATACATAATATATACTGTTAAGGGAGAAAATATTACCCATAATGTTGGGTAAAACTAAAACTTCGAGTCTCCTTTTGAAGGGTGCAGGGGCCATTATGGAAGCAAACACATAAACATGCAACTGCACACCACACACCTACACTGCCGCACTCACACTCACATTTAGTGTTTAATCTATTTAATTGAACCTGACTTGGAATAACTAAACAAATGAGGAAATTCACAAGGGGCACTTGATCCCTTCTTGGATAATGGATTGGAGATTCCTTTCCCATAGGGGCATTTGGGCAAACAAGACCCAGTAATCTCCGAATTGATGAGTTGACTGCATCAAATTTCTCCACTAAAGAGCTGTTGAACCCCTGATACAGTGTTGGTAGTTAGCCAGATACTCAATTTGCAGACACAGGCAGAACTGCCGGCTTGCTCTGGTTTCACTGTCGGCGCCGTGATACGTATGCTTTCGGATAAATATATAAAGGTAAAAGAATGGCTATACCTTGTTTGTTGGCTTCACTTCCTTGGCATTAGATTTCCCAGTGATACAAATGACTTAAAATATATCCAAAGTTTTAATCTTCCAAATGAATTGTTTATCCTCTGTGCTCACTTACTTTTAAGGGCAGCCATTACTCATTTTGTCTCACACGATGCGCGGTTTTGTACACGAACCAAAAAGGATCAAACTCCATTTTGATTTAGGTGACAAATTTATTAAAGTCCTGTCATTTAATTAGGAATCATCATCATCATCATTACCAGAGGGGAATAAATAAGACATAAAACATTTTTTTCCACATAAACAAACATATACATCAGACCCCAGGTACTACAGTTCTTCCTCGGGGGTGGGTTTCAGTAGAACGAAACGAACAAGATACGTACATCTGAGAACACACAAATGCATAGAAGTAATTGGACCCCTATAGGTGCCATTTAAGACAACATCTACATTTTTGCCTATATCCCTGTTCAAGAATGTACAAAGTCCTCGTATCTGGGTTCATACTCATGTCCAAGAAGGTGTTTGTATAAAAATAAAGTCTCCACAATGATAAACCATCATATATATATACTGTATATAGACATTTGGCAACAACCAGACATTTAAAGACTCTGAATGTTGAACTGAATTCTGCACCTGAACACGTTGTCGTTAACAAATATTGGTGGGAGGAGATGTGGACAAAGGTGGATGCTTGGTGATCGGTGTCTTAACCTTCTGATCGTTGGTCTGTGGTCTCTACATTGTTCTAAAAGAGCTTATAAGTAGTATCTGAAAATGTAGTGTTTTGACAGATCCCTTGCTTTGCATACTGTCTTACTACTCAAGGACAATTATTAGGCCAAGTGCTTTAAACGCGGGACATTTCCTTTCTTACTTCCATCCAGATTACCAATCCTGAATGGATTTGCCAGTTGGATATTGGTGAGATCCAAGGACAGCAGTCTACTTCCATTATATAATCACTGTCCTGCGTGACTATTTTTCAATTCATAGGATCCAACAGAAGACACAAAAAGCAAAGCAAAAAGAAAAAAAAGTCTCTTGTTGACCAATCAAAACTGCCCGTGGTCTACTTCGTCTAGCCAGGAGGCAGGACTGGCAGGAAAATCTGGATATCCACCGCTGCTGCCGGTGGACAGGTCCGAGCTTGGGCCGTTGGTCGCCCCCATGGAAACCCTCACGGCGGGGTTGATTCCAGGCCCGCTGCCCTGGGTCATGATCGAAATGCCAGAGTCGGGGTATACGAGGCTGGAGATGAGAGGCTGGTGTCTGGGCAGTGCCTGGAGCGACCCTGGCGACTGCGGAAGGCCGTAGGGGCTGTTGGAGCGGATGTCGTGGAACTGGTCTTGAGAGGGGAGGACCCCGTGCTCCAGGGGGAAGGAGCTGTGGTTGTTACCCCCTTGCCGTCCCCCCATGGCCGGAGAGGACTCGCTCAGGCTGCTGTAAATGCCGTTGGTGTGACCTAGCTCTGACATGGGCGGTTCATCTGTGCAGGGACAAGAAGATAAAGTGGTATTTGTTATGCTGATTGGACGGCATTTGCTAAAACAGTCATTTTCAACAATTAAGAAGATTCAATTAACTAGAAATTGAAATGAATTCACTTCAAAAAACATAGCTAACACGCCTGCTTTGCTAGCTAGGAGAGCTTTTCCTCTCTTTGGTATCCGCTTTGATCGAAATAGATACAAGCAAAATGCCAGTGGGGAAGTACACTGTAGGGTTGCAAATGCGGCAGCACGTAGCCGATGTGGTAGCAACTTGCTTGGCAGTTGTTCCCAAACTAAACATCTATGACTAGGAATAACTGCTGCATCATTAAGCCTGAATTTTGCAACTTTCTGGTGTTACTGCATCTTATTCCTTAAAAGAATATTGTCATAATAATCCTTGACAGGACTACCCTGCACATAAGGATAGGAATATGAAAAGCCGAAACCTCTCTTGGAGATCAAACACCTGGTTGGTTGCTCAAATCTTTTCACATTTTTTAGTCCTTCATTATGGCACCGTCCTCATAGGAGGAAAAGCCCAAGTACGACTGCCAGTAATAATGATGGTTCTGTTCAGTTTAGGTGCTCTACAAAGACATGACTGTACTTTACACTGGCTGTTGCACCTTAATAGAATACCATATGCTATGGAAAGGAAACCAATTTAACACGTCACACTTGGTAAAGAACGTGTTCATACGTAATAATTACGGAAACACTCAAATGGGATAGAGCCATATTTAATATCTATTAGTAACATTTGTGCTTTTCCTCAGACATGCCAGAGCCAATTGTCCAGTGACTGTACCTGTGAAGGACACCTCAGCGTCACTGTCCATGCCCTCCTCCTGGATGCTGTCCTTGTCCGATTTGGAGCTTCCCCGCGACCTCTTCATATTGCGAAAGTACTGACCCCATCTCTGCCGCCCAGCGTCTTTCTTCAGCCTTTTCTCTTTCGCTCGCCTGTTCTGAAACCAAACCTGGAGGGTGAAGCGGACGAGACGTTTTATCAGGTGATGTATTAGAAAATACATTTGACTACTCAGTATGATGAGAGAAAACAATTGGAGTATAAAATAGAGAGGAAAAAGTATTATTTTAAATTTGAAATCTTAATTAATAGATTATAACGGTTTCAGTTCTGTTTGGCTAATTTACATGATTTTATTCAATTTAACAACTAACAATGTCCCTCCTCTACTCTTTCCTTGATGTTCAGAGCTTTAAAAGGAAAAAGTAGGGGAGTGCAGGAGTGACAGTGAGCAGTAATCCTGGCTGCAGAGTCCCCTAAATCAGATTTATCATTTAATTAACTTCACGACGGCTACAAGTTGCCCTCACCCAGGGGAGCAGACAGGTTAGCGAGCCACCGAGATAAATGATTCAAAATTTTGATCTGATCTCATTTTGACACACTGCGTGTAGGCATGTGGCCTAAATGTAAACCATGTACAATATCACGGTTTGAAAACGTATGTGAAGATGCCCTTCTCCTTATTTTACACAAAATGAATTAATTTCAGCCCCAAGCACAAAAAGCGGCTTCACATTCTTCTTAATGATATTCCACCCGGAGTGTGCCCTCTTCACCCCTTCCCTTTCACTGAATAATGAGGAGCATTTTAGTGGCTTCTCTCTCTACTTTTGTCCTTGCAAATAAAACAATATATATGGCCGGCACCTATAGCAACCGACGCGAGGCTCTTCAGCGGCAGACAATATGCGAGGGGCCCCTCTTAGCATTGTTAACGAGCTTGCACTTAAACCGTGCTGACTTTCATGCGGACTTCATTTTACTCCATCTAGCCATAAATCCCCCCTCCACCCCAACACACACAGACACAGGTTCACACTGTCCACTTGTGCCAGTTCAGCCACAATTGTCCCTAGATAATGAAGTCAGGACACTAATGGAATCGCCCTTAATGGATAATAATACACTTTATACCTGCACGACCCGCATATCCAGGCCCGTCTCTGATGATAGCTGCTCCCGGACGTGGCGGGCCGGTTTGGGAGAGTTATTGTAAGCGTTCTTCAGCGTTTCCAGCTGTTTAGCTGTGATGGTCGTTCGTGGCCTTTTTGCAGTCGAGTCTGCTTCTGAAAAATGGGGACACACAACTCACAGCGTCAGCAAACGCTCAGCAAACATTGCTCTGGTGATATGTGAGTGGATGAGACATTTGAGAAATTGAATTTTTATATAATTATATTGTTTGTCTTTTAAATCTTTGCTTTTTTTTAAGTGACTGCACAATTTTTTTTGGAGATAATACAAATGTTATTGCCAGAATAGCACATTTTCCCCAAATTGCCAAAATACTTTATACCATTCTGAGTCAGCAACGTGATTTTAAGAAGCACAGCTATTAGTCTAGGGTTTATATAATATACAACTTTGTACTTTCACATAAAAAGATGAATTATCTTCTCGCCTGTAAACCCTAATCTGGCACCCTGTGCATACTTGCATCATGTCTGCTGCCAGCACAGCAAATACAAAAAAAAAAAAAACTATCATCCAAATGGATGCCGCCCAAGTAATTGAGCCCGGTCATTAGTAAAATAAACGTGTGTGTTTTTGGTGAAAACTTGTTTTAACTCGCCGCATAAATCAGCACTTGGTGTGTGGAGCAGTAAATTCAAACAAACAGATGGGGAGATAAAACTTGAACGCGTGCGGGGCTGCCATGTCCGGAACGAGCCTGCTGGGATTTTCAGCATAAAGTAAGGAAATACTCTCAGCTGCTGTGAGTCAGCTGTATATTTCAGTGCAGTATAATGGACTAATCAATTTATCAACAAAAACACAACAAAATCTTATAAATCAGTGTTTAGTACTGTGCTGAGAAAGTCCTTTATAAATGAATGGGCTATTGCTGAGTGACAGCATCTTAATTAATTATATATTGGCCATTATCTAAAATATTTGTGGATATATTGCATGTTTTGGTGGTAAACACATATCATAATTATCAGTATTGCCACTGGGAGGAATTATCAGGCTTAATTCATTAATTTTTAGCACATACATTTTATTATGCACCTCACTTAAAATTGTTTCTCTTCAAAAAAATGGCCATTTATTAATATTCTGCTTTTAGGATCCCACTGTAATTATGCATAATGTCCAAATATACATCAATAGGAAGGAGATAGTATGGGAAATGAGCAGTAAATACAATACAACCAGTAAAATTTCAATTTAAAAAAATTCAATTTAAAATATTTGGATGTTAAAGCAGTTTCTCAGTCAGTTCTTGCACATACAACAAATGTCATATTTAATTCCTGCCTTGCATATAGTGAACATGTGCGTCCAGCTCCTGTTCTCTGGGTTAGCTACTGAATGCGTCTCTCTCTTTCTGAGTCCCTGCTCGGCTCACATGATCACCATAATAAGAGTTATTGAAAGCTGATCTCTTGGAGTGCAGAGTGCAAGCGTACGCCTCCCGGCCTCCACTCTGCGCAGTTTAGTATCGATTGGGTTGCAGGCAATGATGCAATTAGCGCAGGTGGGTCAGAGTTTATGGATGACCTCACAGCCCAGCGTCAGGCGTAACTCAAGGTAACTTAAAACGAGTCTGTACGAAAACACCTAGAACTGTAGCGTGGCAGCTCACCTCTCTGTTTGGCGGTCTCGTAGTCGGCCTTGCAGACCAGCCTGCTGTCCTCCATCAGATAGTACTCATCACCTGTGGCCAGTTGCCTCTTGCACACGATGCAGGCAAAACAGTGCAGGTGGTAGACGTAGTCCTGCGCTCTCCTCACCACCTGTGTGGGCGGTATCCCCTGCTGACAGGCTGCGCATTTGGTCCCGAATCTCCTTTTGGGAAATTAGCAGGTTGCGCATCAGAACATACTGAGCAATCATATTAATTTAAATATGTAGAATACGCAGAAATCTTAAGCATTCTCCCTCTGAAAGCTACTCACTTGAAGAAGTCGTCTTTGCAGTAGACGCTGTCGCCCCTGCTGAAGCACTTGTCCGCCAGCTGCGCCTGGCAGTCGCTGCATTTTAGGCACTTGCTGTGCCAGTGGCGGTCCAGCACTTTGAGGATGAAGCGGTCCACGATGTGCTGATTGCAGCCCGCGCACACTGGGATTTCTGCAGGAGGCGAGAACGGAATCACGGCGTTTTAGGCAAACGTGTCAGACGACAAAAAGTGCGTGTTTGCAGCTGCCATGATCCAGATATTTATCCTTTTATTAAGGACAGCTGTTTAATTATGCAGGACGCTCAATGAGAAGAAACCAGACTTTATATAAACGAAATAAGATCATCATAATGAAAACAGAAACAAAAAAACAACAACAAAAAAATAAATTTACTTCTAGATTTCTCACGGTTCATGTTTTAGTTTTTTTTTCCTTTTTAAAATTATTTTATAAAGCACTTAAATTAATATGGAATAAACACACAAATGCACTCTATTAATACGCACAAAACAACTGAAGAAAACAACAACAACTCGGTCATGTAGTTGCCAATATGAAGCGTCCGCATCGTGACTTTGTGTTAGGGATTATAGAATGGAGTTCTGTCATTATGGAGGCTACAGGATACACCGTCTAGCCCACGTGTCTATATATGTTATATATTTTATTTTAGCAATAAAATCACCGTTAATTGAGATGATTTGCATTCCGTAAGTCTGGCTCTATGTTACCAAAACAAAGACTGTCCAGCGTAAAGAACTTAAAATCTGTTAAGATTTATCAGTCTTCGTCCAGTTCTTAACAATTAAGATATTCATGTCTTTCTTTCAGGTTTTATAAAATCAAGAAAAGTCTCAAATAAAAGCCAATAACTTTTAAAATAACGCAGCAACCATTTCTACATTTTTGAAGTTTGAATTATAAAGAATTACTGGAAATAAATATGAATGTCTTTGCTTACTTACAGTCATTAAATAGACAGTTAAATTACTTGTTAATGGCTCTATGATAAAAAGAGACAATCGTGTATTTATTCTGCCCGTATTAATACTGGAAAAAGAACACTAATATTGCAAATTGTGCGTAAATCCAAGTGCCTCAGAAATAACTAAATAATTACTACTGTGACTGTAATGCTGTACCATGTCAGGATTAACAGCTCATTAATCAAACTGTAATCCTCTGCTTATTATATTTGCCATAAGATACAAAGGACTGCCCTACACTGTAAATAATAATAAATACTTTCGAGGTACAAAGTCTTCCCTCTAAAACAACAGGCTGACGTATTCCATTTTTAATGTCGCAAGAGAAAAGAATAAAACCAAAACAAGCCAAAGTGAAAAATTAGGACAAGTACAAACGTAACACGTAAGACCTCAGCAGGCCTCTTTATTACTAATTAAAAGAAGCCAGACCACTTCATATTCCGGCCGTGCCATGAATCGCTTCCCCATTGTTCTGCTGTGGACAATTCCTGAAACTTTAATGAACCATTTCTCGTGGCTTCGCCGGCGAGCCCTGCACAAGTGCAGTGGCCGCCACGTCAGGAACAGGTGTAGCCGGGCCATCATTTATTCAGTGCTCTGTAAAACTAGAAAGCTGCGGCCTGCAGTCTCACGGCACAGACCGATATGATGTCCAGGCACTGTGCGCAGGTGAGCACAGGCTCCCATTTGAATTAAATAAAACAAATCTGACTTTGGAGGAGGCGTTGTTGCATGCACCACTCCACCAGGACGTTGTTTACTCCTCACACGTGGTTAACACAACGTCTGCACATATTTGCAGAAACGGCAAAATGCCAAACACGTTTCCATAATTCCACATTCAACCACAAAACAGCGCACTAAAGGAAATGTAAACGACCATTCAGACAGAGCAGAGCTTGAAACCTTGTGCGTATTTACGCTTGCCTTGTAGAAATCTGGAGCAACAAGTATGACACATGTGTCCTGTCTCAGCAGCTTTAAAACTGAATCGAGAAATCCCAGAATTCAGAGTTGCAGGCTGCGTCTGTGCAGCATCCAACATCCAGATACCAGCGAGGATGTTACCATTAGTCCCACAGCCACGCTTGAATTTTTCTTCACATGACCATATGCTACACATGCACACACATTTATGTAAAAGAGACATTTATAAAACGATTTTTTTTTTTTTTTTTGGCCTTGCCTTTACCTCTTCGTAACTCCTCGCTGTGCGACAGCAGCGCGAGGAGCATCTCCGCGTTACTTGGTGCCTCTTTTGGAGAGCCGCGCTCACCGCGTCCATCCATCGCTCATGATTTACGCTTACATAAATGCATAAAGCTGTCTCGCTCGCGTCTGTCCACTCGCACGCACGCGCGCACGAAAGAACGCACGCGGCAGGTGCTGTCCTATAGCACGAGCCCCGCAGGGAGCACAGGCGCGCGGATGTGCGGAGGAGTTTGCGTTTGACGCTTCGCCGCGTTGAAGCCTGTGCAGGATTACGCTGCGCCGTTTCCTGGGCGACGGGGAGATAGATTAACATCACCTGCCGAGTACCTTACCCGGAAGGAGAATAAAGACGAGGTGAGGGGTTGAAGCCAGGAGAGTTTCAGCGCTCAGGGACGCATTTTAGTGCTGCGGACGAATGCTTATTCCGCAGAAAATGATCGAAAACTTTCTTTTTCTTTCAGCTTTTAATTTCGCTACCAGACTGAATTGAGTTCATCTAAAAAATTTCACTCCTCTTAAAGATTCAAATCACTTTGTCCTGGTCATTTATTTCATGTTAGTCTGCCCACGGTGACACGAAATAATGCAGTGACAATAACTTTTTGGCTCGTCCTCATCCACAAAAGGAGAAGGCACACAATAGATGTTCTATAGAATTTTATTCTATAGAACATTTTATTTATTATTATTTTTTTAATCAGTTTGGCTGTGGTGTTGTCTGAATAGTTACAATTCCAAGCGTTTTATTTAGGAAGCACCTCAGATGTCGGTAGCACTCGTGTGGAGGCTGAACCGATGCAAGGAGCACATGGAAACATAACAAAAGCTACAGATGTGCAGCATTACAAGAAGAAAATGGTTATTATTAATTAAGAAAATGCACCAAAATGTTTTTTTTAGTGTGTATTCGCATTGAATTTTTTGTTTGTTTGTTTAAGACTAGATTTCAGCACAACCATGCGTAAAGGAACGACTGAGGGACACCAGGATAATATTTACACACGGGTTGTGTTTTATTTTGTCTTCTTAATATAAAATACAAGTCATATTCCTCTTATTCTTCATCTTATTATTATTAGTAGTAGTTTTACATTTCGTTTATTAACAATGCCTTTTAGGAATTACTTGATTTTGGTGTTCAGCTCAGATTATAAGCAAGTGATTCTAAATTTCTAGCGAATACACACAGACACGTGTGCCCTCTCTCTCTCTCTGTCTCTGTCTCTCTCTCTCTCTCTGCCTCACACACACACACACAATCTTCATTTCATGTGTGCCGGGTGCCCAGAGACAAGTGTTTATTTAGGGGAGAGATTGGCTGTTCAATAACATGTTGATCGGGCCAGCACCCCAATGAATTTTATTGACACTGATCTTTGGCACAAAAGAGCGCCTGGGGAAATCACGGGTAGTGCCACAACCGGCCCCGAGCGCTGATGAATCTAAAATCAATGTCCCATTTGCCTGTATTCCCGAAGTATATGAAAGGCGTTTTGGAGAAAGGTGTGGGCTCCGTGGGTGCCCCTCTTACTTTTCAGCTTAGTAATAATTTTTATGTCGCATTGATCGCTTACTTTTGAGCGGGGTGAGCCGACAATAATATGACAACAAAGCCATAAAACGGCCATCAGAGTAATGGTCAGTCAGTTGGAGAAAGTCGCAAAGACGAGGAAGTAAATTAACTTTTTGTTTTTGCGTCGATGTAGATTTAAATTTATTGAAAATCGCTTTATTAAAATCAATTTATTTTGAAATTCTCCTTAATTTTATGCATAATTCAAAGTAATTTATGCTGAGTGAACACTGCCAAAAAATTGCTAAAGACATAGACATGCTATTCATGTTGGTTTTTGGATGCCACGGTATTCTCCCGTTAAACCACTAATAATTAATGTTTTTTTCCCCAAAGCTCCGCGCGACCACTACCCTCAGACTCCACCACCTCCACCGCCGACCTCAGGTGTCCCACCTGTCGGGCAGGAATGTGACACCTGTTGAGCGCGCTGGGTCGCTGGACTGCGGCTGGGAGCGGCTCTGCGTCTGGTGGCACAGGGGGTGCTGCTTCGGGCCCGGTGCGCTCTTTCTCTCTTTCTTTCTTTCATTCTTCTTCTTTCTTTCATTCTCTTTCTCCGCTCCCTGCATCCTGAGCTCCCGTGACAACCGCGAGCGGCGGTGTGAAATGACAGCACGCGCATAACATCTGTTCGTGTGATTCTCCCAACAATGAAGGCTCATTACGGATTCATAACGTCTCCCACACGCAGTGCAAAACAGGCGCCTCTAAACAGTCTGCAGACACCAACTTAGGTTGCCGAACACACGATTTCTGCAACTTTTTATATATAAAAGAGCCCTAAATGTCCCACTTCACAGCAAACAATTTAACCCAGGATACTCCTCAAACGTCTGCATCTTTGCTTTTCACCGTGAAATAAAACATAGGGGCCAATTTCACGGTGTCACTCAACACAGCCATCCGTCCTGCTGAGCTAATTTGCTGCATTATCTTCCATTTCACACCCAACGGGGTGACACATTCACGGACCTCAAAAGTCACTTCCTGCACAAGATAGCTGATCTATCCCAAGCCCGATCTATGATCTGTTTTCAGAGTGAAAATCGTTAAAAGGCTTCTTACCTTGGCCCGAACTGTACCGGGAGAAATTCCCCGTGTTTTGGCAACTTGACCCCGGGTGCTCAAGCAGCATTTTGGAGATGCTCCAGCTGAAGAATCGCAGAAATACGCACGCTTGTGATTTCTTTTTCTTGTTGTTAAAGTCAAACAAGCTACAGAGCGTGCACACACACACTTCCTAGACGATTTATCCTCTCGAGAGCGAGACGAGGTCTGGCGATTTCTGAAAAACGTCAAAAAGAACTTCCGTCGACTTCTCTCCTCTGACGAGCCACCGAGAACGGGAACTTTGAACCTTCATCAAGCTGCTCCCTTTGATGTCGCGTTGCTGAGCCGGGTGGAGACGCGGTGGAGACGCGGTGGGACCGTGAGCCCGCAGCCTGCAACTTTGCTTCAACTAAAACCACCGGCGGTCAGCGCTGCCTCTGTCCAGGGTGCTGAAAGGGGAGTTTCTCTAAACGGGCTTGGAGGGGTGTGTGCTGCTCCAGTATCCCCAGAGGCTATCTTTAAGCGCGCTCGTACACACACACACACACCCAAGCATATATACCACACACACTTATCCTGCCCCCCCCTCCTCCCCTCTCAGCCCCTCTCTCTCTCTCTCTCTCCTCCTTATCTGTGTTGTATTGCACGTGTCTGTCTTTCAAATCGCACAATGGGCCAATTGGGCATTACTCGGGACATTGTTGCCGTCGCTGCGTCTCTCTTTTGTTCGGTTAAAAATAGACATGCATGACAATGAGACAAGTGGATGGAGCGAACATGCCGTTATCTTATGGAGTTAGTGTTAACTTACAATGAGATTAAAAAAGGTGCTACGTCTTAAAAAAAAATGTATGAGCGGGTTATAATTATTGACATACATTGGTTTTAATTACGCACGGTGCCATTACGCACGAAGATCATAGGAAAATAATTATTATATTATTTTTATTCAGCTGAAATTTAAAAGAAAAAGTGAGCACTCGTGCACAACGGACAATATAAACTAGAACTCTCTTAAAAAAACATGTTAAAATAAATGTTGATTTTTCCGTTCAAGGGCGCGTTTGCCCAGAGCGAGCTGGGTCTGGGGCCGTTTGGCCGGTTGCCATGTTTCACGCCTTTCAGACTGCATGCGCCAATTACCACCGTATAACGCACGTAACTACTCTGACGTGGTCCTACAACTTTGATTCAATTTTACTCGCCCAGCACGCCAGCCCACAAGTGGTGCAGTAAGCCAATTAGGCCTACTATGCTGTTCATTAGTCCACTCGGGGCAATTAGCCTCCCAAACCTGCAAAGAAACCAACAAATGTTTTTGCTTTTTTGGGAGGGAGTGGGGCCAACTTTGCATCTTCTCTCCATCCAATACTTCCACTGTGCATTCACATAATCTTTGCATGTAAAGATTTAAAAAAAAAACAAAAAAACAGCAGCAACAACAAAAAAAACAATGGTAGGATGCTTGTTTTCATGGATGAGTTTTTGTGTTGTTCAGGGCTGTAATCCCTGTTCAACATCAGCATAGATCTATGCACAGATTAAGGGAGAACTGTTTGTAAATCTGGAAGAAGCTGTACACAGTAACTAGAATCCTAAAGCCAATGCAGAATCAAAGAAGCTTAGGCTGCCAGCACAACAACAGGACGGCATTTCTTCTCCTCTCATCCACAGTGAGAAGAAAGATTCTCATTCTTCCTTCATTATTTTGATGTACCCATAACAAAACAATTTCTTCTATATCTCTAAAAGAGAAACAAATGATTCCACAACCTCAATTCAGGATATAAAAACAACAAAAAAAGCAGTTTTGAAGACCTCTGCTTTTCTATCGCCGCTTTCAAACGTTTTGTTTTACGGCGTCCTCGCCTCTTTGGCATGAATATGATGATGACCCGAGCCTCTCGAGCATGTCAAGGCCCCTCTCCCATTTTGTTTGTCCTCGGCGAAACCCGGAGCATCTTCGCAGGGAAATTGGTAAGAGTGTCAATACACCTGGGTCCTCCTCGAGAAAGCAGCTGCAACCAGCCATTAATGGCCCTCCATAAAGACTCGGCCCTTTGCACCTATGAGAACTTGATTTCTGCCCTTGAGTATGAGCCGCTTCAACGAGAGCCGTGCGGATGAGGGTTTACTTCAAAAGAACAAACGCTCCACATGAAAACTCTTTTTTTTTCTCTCCCTCCTCCTTCAAAGCTGAGGCACTTGCCTGAAAGGAGAATGGAGCAGTTTCCTGAATACGAGTATTTATGCAGATCTGTTGTTTATCAAGTATAATAGAAAAATCATCTTGACATATGTTTGTATCTTTGCATTGAAATGATTTTATTTGGATTAGAAAAATACCCAGCTTCCTCCATTTTTCTCCCGTATGTAAACATTAAACATGGTAGGATACAAGCTATATTTATTAAAAGATCCCAAATCTATAATAGTTATTTAACTGTATTTTTGCCAAAATATTCTGTAAAAAAAATATAGAAGTTTACAATCTTGCTGTTTGCAGAAGCAATTTGCAAAAAAAGGAGAAATAAGTTAATTTAATCATTGAACAGCTTTGAAATTAAGCATTTTTCTGCACAACAAATAGACTTTCCAGAATTTCTCTGAGCCTATACTTTAAATTTCCCCCCAAAATTACTTGCTGTCAAAGCTTTTATGCAAATATTTCTGCATGCACATATTGGAGCAAGCTATCACGTCCACAAGTGTCCTGAATTGTACTGAGTCTGCATGCGTGTTTGCGTGCAACTGTTTACGCAAACGGCAGGGCCGGGCCGAGCGAACGAGTGCTACCGCGGGGGGTCCGTGTGTACCCATGCCACCCCTCCGACACCAGGCCGTCATTGTGCTCCTGTCATGATCAATCATATCCTCCAAAGACTGGCCTTGTCCTGGAGGGAGGGGACCAATCACACGCCTCATTACCCAGGCTTGGTTACTCCTAAGCGGAGTGGTCCCAAGGCACCTCAGCCTGTTGCTGTCTGGAGAGGACGACGAAGGGAGCAAGTGTGTGGAGAAGAGGGGATCGGAGATGGTTTGCAAGACGATATCAAAGGTGTCATGAAAAAAAAAAACTAAAGAAAAAAGTAGGGATGTCTAGAAGTGCAAAAGAATGAAATGCAAAACCTTTGCAGCAGAAATGGGATACAACTCGAAACCAAACATTAAAAGCGACTTAGTTTTAGAACCTAAAAACACATCCAGGTGCTGCAGACCATGTGATAAAGATCCACCCTCTGTGTTCCCCGAGTAGCCAGCCTCTATTTTTTAACCATTGCGAGCAACTCTCATTGTTTTGAAATGGCTCCATCTGGCAAGGTTTCACTGACCAGGCCGGCCGGGACTCGCTCCCCCAGCAGCTGGCTAAACTGCCCAACCGCTTTTCCGCTTGGCCCTCGGACTAACCGACACTCTCTGGTGGCTTTGCCCCTCAAACGTACACACACACGCACAATACTACACAGGGCTAACTGTCCACCGGCCTGCCAGTCTTGGGGTCAGCTGGCTTGAGTCGAGGAAGGGGAGGGAGGTTTGCTGACGGGGCGGTGAGGGGCGGAAAGGGTGACACCATTTAGCCCTTTGTTATTGGGGGAACTGGAGAAATGGGTCAAAAGTGTCTAACGTGGACTAGCAAGACATTTGAGATGATCTTTTTAAAGGAAAGGGCAAGTTGACAAATGCTCCGAGCGGTGATCCAGAGCCGTGATGTGATTCATCACACTTCTTCTTATCAATTATGTGCTTAACTCAACAGCTGGCCCTTGAGCGCTGAATGCAGGTTTCATTATTTGTGTAGCAGCGTCTACTCCGGGCTAAAAAGGCAGCCACCTCTGCCCAGCATCGGCCCCTTTGAATATTGATATGCTAATGATGAACAACGCCGGGGAACAAAGGTGGGACGGCTACCGCTGGTAACCAAGACAATGGCTCTTCAGTCAGGCTTTGACACTTTTACCACCCAACATGTGTCCCCGGTTTCGTGCTCGGACAATAAAAGGCCAACAACTGCCTGTCCGTTTACAAGGGGATGCTGTTACTCAGTTCCGATGCACCGTCTGGGGTCCTGACCGCTTGTGGGGTGTTTTACACGTCTTTGTCCAGGGTGGGAAATATCAGCTTTCTGGAGCAATGCTAAGCCACCCCAGAGGCAGACTTAATGCCCGGGAGGTCAGAGTTCAAACCTTTCAGGCAGAGCTGAGGCTTGACCTGCTGTGTCATTACAGATGTTGACCTGCTATGGCGTGTATCTGGTCTGCAGGTGGTATATACATGTATGTAAATATATTTTTTTTAGAAAAACAACAAGAGAAACTAAGGAATTCTAAAGAGATTACCGGTTATCTGTGCTTTGCATTTATAAGTAAGTTGTGTCGTCCTAATCAGCTTTGGGAGCCTTGATAGGATTTTTATTTTCATTGTTTGCACAGTAATAATGTTTTGATGGAAAAGAGACGCCCATTCTGCTTAGGATGCCGTCCGTGGCAGGCTGTTTTATCAGAAGCAAATCAAAATTAAATCTGATATCTTCTTTTTTGATTAGTATGTTGGATTTTTCACAGCAGGAATTCATTTTCTGTAACCGCTTGTCCTCAGGAGGGTCCCATCCTCTGGCAATACAACACCTATCTGGAATAGTGTTATTAGAAATCTATACTGTGGGTTTACAGCGGCAAATTCAAAGGAAATAAACCAAAATGTGTCTTCGGAGCAGCAAAACTGTTCCATCAATCGACAAATTATCTTATCGCCGCTGAAAAAAATAACAAAAATGTGTTCCTCCATATAGAGAAACTAAATATTTCTAAACCTAATGATGATTTAATGCGGTCTTTGTATTTTTTTTATTTTTAAAAGGAGGTCGTGTGCTGCAGCATGTCTCACTGCTTCTAATTGAACTTTAATTGAAATCTCACCCCCCCCATGTCCCTCCATTGAAACCTCCAAGACACACAGAGTCATCCAGCCCTCCTTCCCCCAAATCTGGACCAAAACAACGACATGAGTGGATGAGTTTCCTCTTTTTGGCCCAAACCATCACTGATTTATCTCTTTATATCACCAGGTGGACAGCACAGAGAGGGAAACTGATCTCAGATGATGGCTGTAGTCGTTCTACCAAAAATATATTAATTCATCGTTAGTAATTTATTTGCAGATTAATCATCGTTCCATGTTGGAGCACACCGGGTGCCATTAGCACCTCAGGGGTCAGCTGTTTTAAAAGCTAGCATTTATCATGGTGTGACTACTATCGCTGGGCTAGTTCAGGAAATTAGGGCTTTGTGTGACTTTGTTTCATCTCTTAGCTAGCTAAAGAGGAATGTTTGGTGTTGGAGGACACAATGTTTTTTTTCTCTCTTTTTTTTTTTAGCCCTTTTTTCACCACTGAAGGGGGGAGGGGGTGGGGTGGAGCAGGGCGGTGTGGTCTAAACATCACGGATAAGAGGCAGCCCGGCACACGCCCGCATGGCGGTCAGTAATCCTACAGTCTCAGACTCATGACCCACTTTCTTGGAGGAGCATGATGGAGCGGCAGCCTCCTCTTACCCAAGAGGAGCCTCCAGACGCAGG
This sequence comes from Planiliza haematocheilus, assembly GCA_005024645.1. Lineage (NCBI taxonomy): Eukaryota > Metazoa > Chordata > Actinopteri > Mugiliformes > Mugilidae > Planiliza > Planiliza haematocheilus. The sequence goes on from SRSE01001181.1 coordinate 5,972,019, forward strand.
GTGGTGGGGTAGAGCTGCCCCCCCTCCCCGGCTCACTTTGTCAAGACAAAGGAAAAGGCAGACTCCTGTGAAGACCTTCTGAAAGCCAAATAAGAGCTTCAGGAACACTAATACCTAAACCTGATGCTCTTATCAATTCTATCTTATAAATAATTCAGAGGACGTGCCACTTTGTTCTCGGTGCAAAATATCTGTTAGTTGGAGGCGTCATGCTTCCTTGATTGCACCTGTTGTTGCCGCTTTGGATTCTTTGTGGATATTTTGCGGCCAAACTTTGACCTGTAGGGAAATGTCACTTTACGCAGACGATGCTCTGTTTTACCGGAAAGATTAAGAATCAACTCGGTCGGTGGAAAAACATGTCAAATGCAGCCACTTTGACTTTGGCTTCCACATCAGATGGCCCGTGATCCCTTCTTGTGACGCTTCTTAACACTCAATGCCCCTGCGCCGGATCCGGTGCGTTTCTTTTGTCTGTCAAATCAAGAAAATGTGCAACTAATAATATCAAGCCATTTCCTGATTAAAGCGCCGAATTAATCAGAGATCATCCACTAATACAAAGGAAATGAAAAGAACAGCTTCTCCACTATTGTGTCTTATCCCTCGGAAACATGCTGACCGGCATCGCGGCACGAGCCATAGGCAAAATAGGTCAACAAATGCTGCGTCGATGCATTAGATCACATCACCAGCGTACATCTTATTATCATTTCTTTTATTAACCACCACCCTCCCCTGCTTTTTTTTGTTGTTGTTGCTGCTAAATACATCTCCCCACGCGCACCACAATGCACGCCGCTCTTACTTCTCTCTTTATCTTAATCCCTGGCAGACTTTAAGTGTCTGGCATCGGGGCAAAATCCCAAACTGGAGAGGAGCGTGTTTGGAGACCTAATCCCCTTACCCTTAGACTGGAGTTGCCCTCAATTCACCTCACCCAAAGTAGGCCAAGAACAAGGAGCCACAACAGAGAGGCAAGCGGCTTCGCAAGGCTCAGCATTATCACGCTGCCAGACAGACGGACAACACATACACTGGAAAATATGCACAGAAGGACACGTGGACAGATGATGCATAAGCTGGTGCCGTATAGGCACACTTGCGACAAGCTGACGTGCCGCAGACACAGATGCTAACCTGAAAATATACAGACATGTCAGGGTTTCTCTCTGGGACACCACACAAACCTCCCCATACTTGAAGGAAAAGCCGTTCAGCTCCACTCCACTGTGTGTCTTCTCCATTTCTCCTGATTAGATGATAACTTTCTTTGAGCGTACAGCGGCTTAATGGGGGAGAGAACGCCCCTGGTTTTCAGTGACACGACGGGAGGGGCTGACTATAAGCCGTGGACACAAATCAATAAGTTTCCAAATCACGTCCCCATATGTTGTTTGTTTTAGGGACGTCTAATCTTGTGTCGGTGGTCACCTCACAGTCTATGGGTTAAGGTCAAAGATCTGGGAAAAGGCGAATGCCATCCACACTTTAAGGGTGTTTGGGCACAGAAGCTGACATGAGAACCCTGGACAGAAAAGATGAAGATGATGTAAACACGTGCATGTACTGTAGGTATGTTACGACCCAGCTCTGGTAGGGGTGAGGGAAGCAACATTAAAACCAACTGGTGTTTTAGTTAAGGTTTATTGTGAAATGATTAAGACAACGGAAAGTGCAGCACTAAGGCTGGACAAGAGGTGTTGAATGAATCAAAGAAATTAGTAAAACAAAATGAAACTAAAAATATAGACCAAGTGTTTGTTAAAAATGAAATCTCAAACCTTAGCCAGAGGAACCAAAATATGTGTAAATGTAAAGTCCAGCTCTCAGGCAAACAAAACTAAGTGCTTAATTAACTAAATTTTCACAGACTAAATATGTTGGAAGTAATTCAAAAGGACAATAAGCACTGACTCACAGTTTGGCAAACTCCAGGAGAGCTTCCAGTTGCCCCTGAGCGACCGTAGCACGACGGTTAAATGGGACCCCCAACCAATCGGTTCTTCAAGGACCGTGGCAATGAGTCCCCAGAGGGAAATCTACCTCACCTGGAACTCCCAGACAGAAATGTCAGGGGCCACAACAAGGCACAAATAAACATTTCATTTTCTGTAATCGCATGTCCTGTGAAGAGTCTGGGGCGGGGGCTGGAGAGCTATCTGAGAGTCGGGTACACCCTGGACAGGTCTCCAGTGTATCGCAGGGCTAACAGAGAGAGACAGATAACACCTATGGCCAATTAAGAATCACCAATAAACATAACTAGCATGTCCTTTGACAGTGAGAGGAAGTCAGAGTACCTGGAGATAACCCACACGGACACAGGGAGAACATACGAACTCCACACAGAAATTCCCCAGTCGGTTTCCCCAAGGTTTCAAACCTGGAACCTTTTTCTTAAATCTTCTCAATTTGAAAATGTGAGTCCAGTGTGAGTCACAGGGACGGAAATCAAATGACGCATTTCGTTGGAAATACATGACTGTACGATGACCATTTAAACTGGTCTGACTCAGAGTCATTCTAGTGCCAAAAACATCTGGAAAAAACATCTTTATTCACCTTCTTTACCAGAAGAATGAAACCTCATACTACTTTAAACACACTGAATTTTTTTAGGACCACAAGAGAATAATAAAAACTGCATTGATGTACAAGCATGTGTCTAATATTTTAACATGTCACAACCCACGATATGATCGTAAGTTATACAGCTATGTATTAGCTGAGAAGCAATCATCAGCGCCTATCTTGAGTGAACACTGACCAGAGAGGAGTAAACAACACTGCCACCCCATGGCTGTTCAGAGGAAATTTACCCACATGTGTTGAGTCTGTAACAAAGCAACAGAACTTACACCGATCTGCCACAACATTAAAAATACTGACAGGTGAAGTGAATAGCATAACTTTTGGACCTGGCATTGGTGTGGATGTTACTTAGACATGTACCAACCACCTAGACTAGACCAGACACCCCCACACAAAAAACGGTTTAGGAACAAAAAACATAAACACAAGGTGTTGCTCTGGCCTCCAGATTCACTAGATCCCAAACTTCTGAGACTAAAAGATCTCAGCTCCCCCTTTCCGATTCAAAGGTTCGCCACTTCCCTCCCTCCTCCTCCCTTCCTTCCTCTCCTTCTCCTGATCTCCTCCTCATCTTCTCTCCAAACTCCCAGCCTGATTCCTAGAGAGGATCATGTCAGATGTTTTTTTTTTTTTTCCATTATGCTAATAGTTTCGTCCTTCCCACTCCACTTAATTTGGCTGAGAGACTGCTTTATCGTTATTACCAGACTTCACAGAAAACAGGCAGATTCGGAATAAGTGTATCGCGACACTTAGTTCTGATTTAAGAAATTAGAAAGCCCGCATGTTTGAGGAGTAAATGCAACTCCTACCTACGCAAAATGACAGTGTAGTGATGGATATGTGTTTGGAGTTGGATGACTGCTACTTTCCTTATTCCACTGAAATTGACTGGACTACACGGGTATGTGGTTTTCAAACAAAGTGGCAAGATCTGTAAATTAATATAAAGTCAAAAAGTTTCTATGAATGTCTTTATAAAGCACTAAATCCCCCTGATTACAACAGCGAGGGCACAGATTGAAGGTAATCTTCAATCTCCCTCACAAGAGAGAAAGAGAGGTCAAGTGTTTAAACAGGCTTAGGCTCAGATAAAATATGTAAAGCTTGGACTTATACAGTCTGTACTGTATTTTAAATGGCCCACTTTACACCTTTGTGTAAGTTAAATACTATTATATTCAGTCAGCGTGTGCCTTTTTAAATGAGCTATGGATAGTGGACGTCTTAGGAGTGTATATATAATAAAAGCTTTAACCGCCTGACGAGAAGTCTTATATTATTCTGGGTAAACTCATAACACATTGATTCATGTTCAGCCCAACCAACAGTAATAAGAACGGAAAGCTGCCGCCGTGCCGAGTTTCAAGCAGGTTTGATCTGATCTCTTAAGGATCCATGGCACAAAGATGAAAGGATTGATTAATTTTCAACATTTTTAAACTCCTGGTAATTTTTTCCACCTGCACATTCCTCACACGCACGCACGCTGTCTCACTGGATCCTTTCAAGGCTGCACCTGTTTCTTGTAAAAGCTGGAGGAGCTCCGAAAGGTTTTTGGCACAAACTAATCCACGGTTGCTGAACGGAAAAAACGAAGACCTATGGGCTACTGATGGGAAATGTGTCTCAAATATACAATATGCTGTTTAAGTAAGTAGTACACCGATCAGCCATAAGATTAAAACCACTGACAGGTGAAGTAAACAAGATTCTGCTGGGAAACCTTTAGACCTGATCTGTGTATGTTACTTAGACATGTAGCACCCACCCAGACCAGACCAGACCAGACCAGGTACCCCCACCCCATAGCAATAACACTCCTTGATGGCAGCAGTCATCCCTAAGATACAGCTAGGATGGAGCCTGACACAGGCACACACACAAAAACGCATTAGGAACAACTCAAAAGACATGAAAGACAGCACAAGGTGGTGACCTGGCCTCCAAATTACTAGATCCCAAACTGATCAAGTATCTGTAGGATGATCCACAGAGGTTCCTCCCCTCAAACTGACACAAGAAATATAGTCTGAACTTTCTGGTCCCTCTGTTGGTTTAATTTTACATCTATAGACGGACTCTCTGCACAGACAAAGCACAAGTGCAAAGTTTGACCCCTTTACAAACCTCAGAGGTTGGACCCTTTGCTACAAGAATATATATTGATTATTGAGGGTTTTTACGTGTCCCATAACAGCATCTGTCTCACCTGTTGCCTCATGGATGTCTATGAACAGGTCAGCATCTATGTCTCATATATCAAGAAGACTGAAGAACTGAATTTTTCATCAGTGGCTAGTCAAGGGGTCAAATTTTTTTTTTTGGAGGGGGAGGGGGGTATATGATGGCCATTAGAAATTAATAAAGGTTTAAAAAGCATCAACAGAGTAACTTGTCCATCAGTGGTGTACTTAAAAACATGACATCAGGAGCTTTATTATATATTACAAAATGAAATGAATGTGTTTTTACAGTTTTTCTACTTTAAAATGGTTTCATTTCCTTTGGTTCATGTACAAAAACGACGGCTCCTACAACCCGGTGAAAAACAATACAGAAATTTCCAAGATCACCTAATGGGCGCAGGCAGATGGTTTTGTTTTTGTCAAAAAAAAAAAAAAAAAAAGGGCTGCCTCACAAAAGAGAAACAAATTATAGTTGCTCAGTTTAAATCTGAAATCAGCTTACCTCAATCTCATTTTGCTTTTGTTGCTCCTTGCTGCCTGTAATGAGCCGTGGCCCACGTGGCCCGCGCGCAAGATCCCGCCGAGGATTAAGGCGCGAACAAAACAAAATGTAAAACAAGTGACGACGGAAGAAAACATGTTTTTTCGAGGGGTGAGAAAAGTGAATTTAAAGTAGCTGCCTTGAGGAGCTTATTATTCTGGAGGTACAAATAGAAACTCATTGGTGTAAGTGGTCTCTAGACAAAAACAAATGAAGCGTAAACAGAGCCTGGAGATTAGCGGCTGGTCCTTTGTCCTCCAGGAGCATTTTCTTAACAGTTTATGGAAAAAAAAACAGCAATTCAGGAGAATCAAGTGATTTCATATTTTAATGATCTGAATCTAATCATGAAAATACTATTTAATATGCCACTGAAATACTAAATATGACCAATAATCGCTTAGAAATCAGCATGACACAAACTATGTGGAACATTGTGGCTTCACCAGCTGTGTTTTAGTCTTCTGTCATATTACAGAATCATTGCATTCACTCACAGATGAGGACTCTTTGAGATTATCATACACATTTAATATTTATTGAGAAATTCTTGATGTCTTGTGCTTGTGTGCGACAGTTGTTGGGGATGTATGTAAGGACACGTGGCTGCATCATACCCCTCCATAATCAGTCTTATCAAAGAATGCATCATAAATTTTATATCACATCCAAACAGACTAATTTTGTTCATTATGGGGGGAAAAAAAAGTCTACTAATCTGCGTTTGTGTCCCAGCAATACCAGGCGCTATGAGTTACGGTCTTTCATCACAAGCAAATAAAGTGACAGGTTAATGATGTAGAGCAGTAGACAATAAATAAATAAAATAAATAAATATTAAAATATGAATGATTTATGTTTTAGTGTCCACCCTCTCTGCTTGCTGTCATGTGTTTCTGTCTCCAGATGCTTCAGAATGGACAAATAAATCTTGGGCCTTTTTTAGCTTGTCATTCACCAGTACAATGCTGCCCTCTTATGGTGAGTCGTGGGTACTGCAGATACTTCTTTAGATTAAAAAAAACATAACAAGATGATAATTAGATTATATAGTGTGTATTAGATGAAGGACAAATTCATATGGAAATGTTTTGTATTTAAAATCTGAACTATGCATGGATCAGACATAACATTATGACCCTTCCTTTTATTGTGCCTCCAAAACAGTTGTGACTCAGAGAACGGACATGGACCTTCTGAGGATGTCCTGTGGTGTCTGGCAACCAAGTGTTGTCAGTGTTGGGTCCTGTGGGTTGAAGGGACACTCGATCAGTTTGGGATCTAGTGAATTTGGAGGCCAGGTCAATACCTTGTGCTGTTTTTCATATTTTTTGTTTTTGTCCGTGTCAGGCTGCATCCTGCTGGCGATAGCTGCTGTCATTGCTATGGAGTGGGTGTGCCTCGTCTCGGTCTAACTGGGTGGTACATGTCTAAGTAACAACCACACGAAGATGGTCAGTGTTATTTACTTCACCGGTCACAGTGTTATACCTGATCGGTGCATTTCTGATAATACAAACTGAACTCCATGTGTGTTAGGTGCATCTATAAAACACGAGCATTAACAGTGTGTGACATTAGCGCAGAGATCAGTGATTTTGACGTTTTAAACCAGTGACTTGGAAACACATGATGTTACTGCCGGTTCTTTCAGAAAGCATAAGCATTGTTTTCATTTCTTAACTTCGGGGCGTCTAGCGCCTCATGTCTGCCTGTTGCTAATCTCATGAGCATTGTGAGGAATCATGCTGCTCTAAACAGCACACAGTATGATATAACAGCTGCTGGTATATCAACCTTCTATGCAGTCACAAGTGCCATATAACTAAATTAGGCTGTAAATGGAAAAAAAAACCACAAGATTTTCCATGTGATATATGCTTTTCTTGCTAATGATGCTACCTCATAAATATTTGCAGGAGGCATGGCTGAGGCAGTATCTTGAGACAACTCAAACTATTTGATGTCAGTAGCTGTATACTGCAGCACAAGCATGTACGTGTGGATTAAATGCAGCATTAGTAGCGTTTAACCACCTGCGTTAGCCGCTGTCTGCACTGACATCAGGAGTAGTATCACTTGGACTGCTGTTTCTCACCATCTGCTAAGTGCAAATCCGACATTCGGCTGTGTTAAAACTGTTTTTCTCACACCGCCCACCCTTTTTTTCCTCCCCCTTCTACGGTGCAGGTTGCTGTGGCAGCAGATGCGCTTTCTCCGACCACCAGCACGAAGAAAGAGTTAACATGTTTTCTCTTTTGCTTGTTACACGGACCGATTCGTGCCAGTGACCTTGCTTAAGGCCCGTAGATGGAGGGGTGGAGAGGAAGGTGAGTTTTAATAGAACTGCCAAACACTGAGCGCAGAGTCATCTGTCGTCCACCTGCGCTGAGAATGATTTATTGTTTCTTAGTGGCGCGAACAGCACCAGAGACGGTTCATTATGTTTTCTTTCAAAACCTTGTCTTTGATTGCTGTGTAGGAGTAAGAATATTATACTAGATCACATTATTTGTGCCAAAAACCTGAAAGAGAAAATTGAGAAAGGCCTTCTATGGAGTCAGTATTTGGTGTGTCCATTCTGGGCTCCTGTAGAAACGTGGCATCTAGAAACAAATCTCATTTAAGGCAACAGTAACAGATCTACCAGTAACAGATCAGAAGTTATGAAGTTATGAAGCGTTGTCTTTAATTTTGATGCTAGATTTGGCCACTATACTGAAATATTAATTGTCATGGTAAGGAATTGACAGAGGCAGACAGCAAGGAGGTTGTTATAGCTGGAGTGTTGACCTCATCGTAATCCGTCTCCTCCTCCACGCACTTTGGAAGCACGTTGCACCGTAGATGCAGTTTCTTTCATGTGCAGGTGTGCTCCCGCCTCACGTGACATCAGTTTGTGTACAGCTAAAATAAAGACGTATAAGACTCCACGCCTCAAAAGCAGACAGTGGAAAAAAAAAACTGAGTAGCAAGGGTGAGGAGAGGGGGACCGGACAAGGAAATAGTCCTCACTTCTTTCTAAGTTTGGGAACATAATGCGACTTATTAGAAGTTACTTTGAGTATGTTATTCAGAAGAAGGGAAAAACTGGCACAACATACACAGATCAGGCATTACATTATGACCTAACATTGTGTAGGTCTCCCTTGTGCCTCCAAAACAGTTGTGACTCATCAGAGAATAGACCTTCTGAGGGTGTCCCGTGGTGTCTGGCAACCAAATGCTGTCAGTGTGCAGCCTTTGGGTGCTATAAATTGAGGGGAGGGGCCTCTGTGGATCATCACAGATACTTGATCAGTTTGGGATCTAGTGAATCTGGAGGCCAGGGCAGCACATTGTGCCGTTTTCTTGTTTTTTTTTCCTGAACCGTGTGTGCACCTGTGTCAGGCTGCATCCTCCTGGGGATGACTGCTGCCATTAAGGAGTGTCATTGCTATGGGGTGTGGGGAGCGCCTGATCTAGTGGTCCAGGTGGGTGGTTCATGTCTAAGTAGCGTCCGCACAGATGCCAGGAGCAGAACATTGTATTGCCACAAGATGGGTCAGTGTTATTCACTTCTCCTGTCAGTGGTCATAATGTTATGCCTGATCAGTGCACACCGTGTCAGTGCATATATGCGTGGCATGTGTTTTTTAAATGAGAATCCATTTGCTCACAACACAAGTTCAGCTGGTGACGTCATCTAGGGGGCGTGGCCTTGCGATTTGATGGTTTATTTGCCCAATACCTCACTTCCGCCTCAGCAGCTGCCATTGCTGGGGTGAATGAGAGAAGAGGAGAGGGAGAGACCGGAATAGTAGAGAAGAAGGAGAGAGAGAGAGAGAGAGGGGGAGGGAGGGACGTAGAGAAGCGGAACGGCTCAAGAAAGAAGAAAAAAGGGGCTGCCGCCTCTGGAGGACATAATTGTGAAAGGGGGGCCTCGTAGCGGGAGGAGGAAGCAAGCGAGGAGGCAGACTAGCGGCGCTTCTATGGCTCAGTCTGCTGCTAACGGCGTGGACCAGGATCTGGCCAGCAAGAGGCTGCACTCCAGGTAGGAACCCAGGGGGGAGTACGTAGGAGACAAGGAGGGGTGTCACCTCAGTAGCATGAAAAATAAAACAAAAGAGTGAAAAAGTCTGGGAGCGGCTGCAGGGACAGAGTAATGTGCGGCGGAGGCGGCGGCGGCGGGGGGGAATAATAAAAGCTGCCAGCTCACCGAGGAGGAGCTAGGCAAGGGGCAGCTTTCACCCGAGACCCAGCCACACAGCTGCAGCCAGAGCCCGCTTCCAAGCCTCATTCCTGGCTCGGGTCATTGAGCTGCTGTGGCTGGAATGTACAGACTGAGAGGAGCCTCATGAGATGTGAAGGAGCGCGGAGGAGAGAGCATGTCTACGAGTTGGACACACCAAGCACTCGGGGGGGTTTGATTTAAAAAAACAAACAAAAAACTGCCATATGTAGTCAGGGTAGTGAGGGTTACAGGGGACGAGACACGAAGAGGATGTCCATCACAGTGCACCCTGTCATTTGCAAATAACTCATCACTGCTTAATATCGGTGTTATAGCTCTACCTGTATATCATAACTTGTGTTATGGCCATGTGTCTTTCACTTACTCTATAGGGGACTCTTTCCTTTTTGCAGGAACAAATCATTGACAAGATAAGAGATAAGATAAGATAAGATAGGACTTTATTCATCCCCGTGGGGAAATTAGGGCATTACAGCGGCAGGGAACAACAGTGCAAGATACAAGAAATACAATAGAATAAAAAGTAAACAATAGGTCAACTATTAAACACACTCAGAAAATACACTCAGTTCATTAGGTACACTAGTTAAAATGAATTCATCCTAATAGTCCTGCACTAAATCTTGGCTTCGTCTAAGTTGTGGTATTCAGCATTTGTTCAAAACAGCTGAGAGAGATGCCGATCCAACAAGTGTTTTTTGAAATGCATTGTGTTGTACCGACACATGTTTCTATTATTTTGACATCCCTAGTTTAGTCAGTGTACAGCTCCACAAACTACATCCTCCTAAAATCATCACCGTTGATGCAGCTAAAAAATAAAACATAGTGCAGGACTGTTATATTAGATTGCATGTACTTTCTTTTATGCGCCTAATGAAGTGGTCGCTAAGTGTATGTTGCTAATCACTATAGCACTGCATCGGTTTCAGCCATCCAGATTCCTTAATTGTTCAAATATCATTAATTTATATGTGCAAAAAACAAACAAACAAACAAAAAAAGATAAATGCTTTGTGCAATCAGTATATTTTTTTAGAGGAATGGTTTGAGTGGGATGGTTAGTTAACCTGCTGCTTCTTCTATAGGGAACATATTAGTCGTTATTGTGTAATTATTACATTACTGCACTGGGAGTTTAAGCTTTTGTTAAACTAGCTAACAAAACGTCCTGTGTTTGCCCTCCGTCTCCGCCGTCTGAGCGGGCCGCTGGAAACTTTAATAACCGTTGAGCTGAGAAGTGACATTCATAAACCCTGCAAGGTTGTCATGCCCCTGACAAACACACGCAAAGATAAATACGTGGGCCGAGCCACGGTGCCATGGTCATGATACGACTCCTCCTCCTCTGTTTTTACAAACACACAGAGTCAATACATGACCTTTCTACAATGAGGGTTGTGTGTGTTATCTGCAGCTTCTAAAAAAAACAGATGAGACACAAAAGGGATATTATCTGTAGGGTCTTTGTTTACAGACAATCCCTGGTAAAACCTTTTGTTGCCAAAATGGAAACGGTGTCAGGCCGTAGAGCGAGGCCACTCTGGGAAATGTATTCCGTGGCTTATATGTCTTCTTGTATCACACGTTTAACATATCAAAGGCCGTCTACCTGTCTTGCTCATCTGAGGGAACACGGAGAAAACTGATCCGTTAAACTAGATGGACTGAAACCTCAGTTGGCCTTGCTTGTTGTGCAATCTGAGTGTTTGCGTAGATGATCAAGAAAGGTAGAAGTCCTTTGTATCCCACTTTTTCTGCTCATTCTCAGCTTTATTCAGTCTTCTGCCAAATGGAAACTGAGATGTCCCTAAAAATCACCTCACTCTTGAAGGAGACATGCAGCACCCTGGAAAGATGTCCTTAAATCCATCGTAAAGAAAACTTTGGTTGCCAAACTTTGTCAGCTTCAGAAATCACAAAACTCAAATTTGACATTTTCTCTGTGTTTTTTGGGGCCAAATTACACGACGCCGCCCAATTAATAACACTTCCTGCTGAAAACACGGTCAAGAAAACCAGAACCGGGGAGAGTAAAAATGCAGCATTATTAGAAAATCATACAAAAGAAGAAAGTAGGAGACGGCTGTGCTCTAACTGAAAGAGACGTGCACTGCGAGAGGAAAAACATTCCTAGAGAGTTTCTCTTTGGTTTCCCTGACAACTAGTCATGGCACTCTGTAATTATGGCTGGATTACTACCCTGCGCACAGGGTTTCTTAGCTAAGCGAAGAATTGTGGGGACAGCAGTTTAGACCCAAGGATATGAAACAGGCATCCGTCAATAAAACCGTCAACAGTTTATAGGCTGTCGGGGATTTTTCTGATTCCCTAACTGTATCTAACAATGATCTGGGCTGTCCTGTCTTTGGTCATGAGTTTGCTCATTCATCATGTACTACTTGAGGTTAATTTAGTTCAACTGGGAACACAAAGAGAAAGACACTAAATCTGAGTTTGTGTACTTCTGATCCTGAGTGTTTTATGCTTGCTTTGAATGCAAACTGAAACCAAACTGGGAGCGAGTCCATAACTGCTGGGCCAAATATTTGTGGATTTCCAGGATTTGGATTGGACTGGATTTACCCCGAATAAAATAAAATATACTCAAAAAGTGGGTGCGCTGTGTGTAGTCTGTAGCAAATGTACATCTCATACAAGTTTTGGTAGTAAAACGTTCACGGTTTGAAACGGGTTGCAGAGAACCTACTTTATGTATAAAGAGCACTCCAGTGAACAGTCCAAGCTGCTTGTTATGAGCTCGTAAAACATGAGCCGTGTCAGCGCATGTAGCTTTGCACCAAATCCTCTTTCATGCCTCATTACCTTTCAGGCAGGAAGTACTGTATATGAAAAACATGCAGTACCATCAATGGACCACAAGTAATGATCAAAAAGCTCTGGTTTTACTGTGAGTCCCTAACCTAGTCCACCTGTAGAAGGGTCAAGCAACTTTAAAAGGGCCAATCCTGCTGTATATTGGAACCATCATCCTTCATTTATCATTGTATTTCACTAAGGACTTCATTGGCTCGTCATTTCCATGTTAAACTGGTGCAGCTTCACCATTTCCTAACTTTACAGATGTTCATACGTACCCCTCAAATTGTTTTTTCTCCAGTTTTCTTTCCACTGCGGCAGAACATGATCCTCACATATTAACATGGACAATGAACACACCGTGATTCCTCATACGGCAGTGGTTTGTTGAAACGACGACCTGTTGACATGGCATAGTTGAGCTTCCACATCCCGAGCGTGCGCCTTGAAACCTGTACGTAGCATGACCACACACACTCTTTGCTGCCATGGTAACCACACTGGGAGATCTCTCCTAGACCACAAGCTGGCTATTATGGGATGAGTGTCTCCCAAACAGACCAATTAGAGGGGTAATCAGAGAAGAGAACGGCAGACTGTTCCACAGAGATCCATTCTTACGCCGAACCACAAAGATGTCAAGAATGAAAGTGACTTTCTGGAAACCCTGTCATTGAAACCAAACCGCCTTTTGTCTTGGGTTTTGTTGTCTTGTGTTGTCTCTTTCTTTCTTTTTTAAATATATGTTCATAAATGTCTTTTCATCACTTTTTTGGTGTGTTTGACTTTCTGTCTGTCAGCTAGCTCTCATGAAGGGCAATTTGTCTGCTTACTTTGATTAAATCGAGCGACGTATTGGACTCTAACTTTACAATTGTGGTGCTTTAGTTTAGCACTTTCTTTTATCCACTTTGCCAGACATTCTTTAGGCGGCACCCTTTTCCACAGCTTGGTTTACAACTCAGGGGGTTTTATAGCTCACTGGTTGTTTTAAAAGTCCCCGTCACCATCTGTGACTCATCTCGCTAGCCTCACTTCTGTCTCCTGATCTTCTGGCTTTCCTCTGTAACTGCACCTCTGAGGTTACCTGCCTCAACTTTAATCCTCATCATTGTCATGCTCCCAGGACGACGGCACTAATGTCTTTTCTAAGCCTCAGCATCCAACTTTAATTGTGTTGATCGTCATCTTTATCCACGTTTTCGTTTGCACTACCTTGATTTGATTGGATTAAACATAGATCATCTTTGTATGGCTCTAAAAGGGAGTGCAACCTTTTCTACCTTTACCTTTTTCATTTCATGTTTAGAACACCTTTGAGCACATGATGAAACCTTGAGCGTAGCATCGGAAAAAGCACACTAACTGGAGAACTACGCCTGACTTTTGGCATTTCCCTGATATATAGTATGTGATTCCCTTTGGCAACGGCCAACAGCGTCTCTTCCACTTTCCTGTTTGCAGCCTTGGCACGGTCTGCAGCTCTGTCGGCCTATCTTTAGGTGAATTGTCCAGATCTGGAATTATCTTTTCAGAGCTGGAGAGTTTCCACTGATGGGTTACAGAGCGGCTGTTGCAGAAATAGCTGTTGCTATTTTAAGTTTCCCGGGACGATGACCATGCACAAATTTAAGGATTGTTTTTAAAAGTGGTAACCATGTCCATTCATGCAGTCACATTCCAAAATATTTGGAGCGCTTTTGCCCCATGGCTGGATGTGTTGCTCCAACAACAGCAAGATTCATTTACTCTGTGCAAGGACGGAGACGGCTGTGGGAAATGATTGATTCTCTTGCCCCCAAAACCGCTCTTTTATTAGCTGCAGTAGTTTTATGAATTCTGATTTTTAATATTTTTATTGGTGTAACACAAAGCCTTGTTATCTAAATCAGTCTGGTAATATACAGTATTATCACTGATATTTGTGAGATTGGGGTGAAATGTCAGCATGTGCAGAGGACTGATAATTTACCTACTACATTACAGCCATTAGTATCTCTGAATTAGCGCACTGTTGACAGTGTTGTTGACTTGCAATTCAATAAATCAGGAGCGCTTTATATGCTTTTATGGCCTTTGTTCTGAGATAAAGTACCTTTTATTTAACTGCATAATTGTTTTATTACTACCTAATTAAATGCGTAGCTAATAACATAATTTCCTTTTGGATATTTCACCCATAGATGAACCTCATACATACAGTGCAAATAGGTTTTATACCAAAATTTGAAATTAGATTTGCCCACTCCTAAGTAGCCTTCTACTTGTTTGTTTTCTTCGAGAGAGATTGTTCTCCTTTGTGAGTTTCAGAGAGGTCTACACATTTAGCCAATTTAAAAAGTATCAGCAAAAAAGCCGTGGGCGTAAATACGAGTTCTGTTCAGCTTCTTCGGTTTCATTGTGCTTGTGTCTGGCTCGCCGACACTGTCGCGGCTTAACTGGAGGTCCTGAATACAGTAAAGCCGTTGTCTTCCCTGCGCTTTTCCCACCAAGTCAAAATGTCATCTGTGAAGAAGGCGGTCAAAGTGATTAACTCGGTCACCCAAAGAGCGTGCAGAGAGCCGTGTCGCAATACCAGAATGAGAAAAAAAAAACATGGATGTTCTCTGTGTCAAACCTAACGGACACAATCAAGCGTCTTTACCAGGCTAAATAATGTCTGCTCTATTTATTCCTGCACTGGCGTAATCTTGAATCTTAAATTATAATAGTATATTGCTCCATGAGTCAGGAGGTCAGTAGATTTTTCATCATGCTAGAGACCAGTCCAGGGTATGCAGGCTCTGTATATGTTGAATAAGACCTTAAAAGTACAGTCCATACATTTGTTGTGTGTGTGTTTTCTTTAAGTGAAATAATCCAAATTTGTATTCACCTACTACATCCATTACGCCTTGTTTACTCACAGCGTTATTTGTCTTGACCAGCGACCTAATCATGTTTCTGCTCATGTCAGCAGATAGTTGGATTAGCCCAGGCCACTCACTGCACTGGATGGTCTTTACCAAGGAGGTGCAGGTGGATTAGACATTCTCATCCTTTCTCTCCGTCTCTCATTGGGCTGCGCTCGCTTTGTCATTGCAGACTGTACCCCTGCCCTCGCACCAGAATGTTCCCTATGCTATACCCCACTTATTTTACATGGTGGTTTGCAAGGCACAACAGTGGATCTCACAGGCTGAGGACAGGATGAAGAGGGTCAAAAGGGAGGGCCCGTTTAGTAAGAGCTGAATGACGTAACAGCAATGGACGTTTTGGCTTTGTGACCGAATGCGAATGGAAAAGTTTTTTTTTTTTTTTTTTAATCGACATGTTTTTGCTGAGGAATGCAGTTGTAACCAGAGCTGCTCTCTGGTGGAGAATTAGCTTTTGTCTGTCTGGGTTACGGGAGTAGATGGCTGACCGTTCAGTTTTTCGGACTCTCTGGAGGACTTGAAAAGCAGATGTTATTCTTGGCTGTTAATGGACTGTGGTCAGAACAGCTAGTTGGAATGCGTCCAGGTTTGCTGCAACGTTGCTGACACCGCAGATCCTATTGGAGCCTTTGAACAGACAATATGGACTTTATTTAGAGACATAATCTAACTGGAAATTTCATCTGATTAGTACCAGTAGATATGGCAAAACAAAAAGTTTCAGCATTGTACTATCAGGGGTAGATCCGCTGCTTGAATGGACTGCAGACTCTGATCCGGAGAGGTTTTTTTTTTTTTTAATATAGCTAGTCTTGTTAAACATTACCCTCATGGCATCTGAGCCTTGCCCTCTGACTGGAGCAGAGAGAGCTATGTGTAGACTGGTCCACCACGGACCCCGACCTCAAGCTATGCTAAGGCCTTTGCACCTGGAGCTGCAGGTGTACGTGGACAAAACACGAAGCAAACAAAAACGCAGGTACCGCTGACCGGAAAGGAACGATTCTGTGGTTATTTTTCTTGCAGAGATTCACAAACCAAGCACACTGTACTGTAGTTTAGGACACATTTAGAAAATCTTACGTAGAGAAACATGCTGGTGCTGTAAATGATTCTTTTCAAAATCTTAACTAATGCAAGTCCAGTGTCGTTATTTGGAAAGCAGAAAGAGTGCTGTATTTACATTACGCCTATACCTGAATGGACCATTTTATGAAACAGATTAGGTTTGAGGATAATCCTTGCTTAACTCTACATTCTAGTGCCTTATCTGGAATTTAGAGGTACTTCCACATTGGCTGCTCTTATGTTTATCCCGGATTATACAGTGAATCCCGGGTTGTGTGTTTTCCGGGTACAACTCACTGATGAGGCCTTGCTGTGCTTGTTGTGGCAGCAAAACTGGGTTTTAAAGGATCTGAAAGGCAGTGCACAGTCAACATTTCCTGTCTTGACTGTAATGTGTAGTTTCTGTTGTACGTCTGCTTAGCAGCATAGAGTAGGTGAGTCTATTTTCTTGCTGAATCCAGTGAGAAAGATTAAACTGCATCACAAGAGAAGCGTTGCTGGACACACATATTGATTTTTTTTCTTTCCAATCCTAATGCACTGGGCAAGTATTGGCCAATAAATTGCTAATATTGGGTAGACTTTGCAGAAAATGCGAGGTTGGGTTTAATTTAAAAGTCGAGCCCCATCAGCTGCACATGCAATTCGACACAACTGTGCGTCACTGGAAATCAGATTCTCATGCCGATATGAGCGAAAAAGTCCGACACCTTTTCAAGGTGCTCATTCAGAGCTTAGGTTCAGTTGCTAAGGCAACAGTCCACAGAAATGGTTACAGACCTTGTTGTCATGGCGATACTGCCAATTTGTTCCCGACCGCGAGATGATGTTGCGCTGCCACTGTAATAGTATCCACACTACTGTACGCTGTCATCCCCGACGGCGCCGGTGCACTCGTGCCGTTTGGTGACTTTCCCCTGTGTTGCATGTGTGCACCATTCAGGATGGAGGCCTCTTGCTTGGAGTTGGCCCTGGAAGGAGAGCGGCTGTGCAAGGCCGGGGACTTTAAAGGGGGGACCACGTTCTTTGAGGCGGCCGTACAGGTGGGGACGGAAGACCTGAAGACCCTCAGTGCCATCTACAGCCAGCTGGGCAATGCCTACTTCTACCTCAAGGAGTACGGGAAAGCCCTGGAATACCACAAACATGACCTTACATTGGCCAGGTGGGTACTGTACCTTTAATAGCTGATAGCACTGCTTAGTTTTATTGTAAAGCAGCGATGCATTTAGTAGGGTCTTCATTTTAAAGAACGTAACAGGTCAGTAGACATATTTCTTTTCATGATCTGCAAAAAAAAATATGCTGAGTGCTGAGCTACCAGTATGTAGGAGTGATATGCTAATGATTCTGCCATTTCATCCTCCCAAGTCTCAGAAGAGAAGGTTTCAAATCACCATCGCCAACAGATTTTTTTTCGCAATACAAAAGAGCATCAGGAATTTCATCAGAAGGACAATAGACGTCACAAGAAAAGTGAGGGCACTTTTCTATAGTAACAGTCGATAACCACTAGCTGGATATTTAGCTTGTGAGTAATCCGGTCCCCTGCAGTGAGTGCAGCTGGTACTACAGCAGGGAAGTGATTAAAGACCCTGGGGAGATTTACCTTGTTACATTACAGTCTCACCAGGCCCACTGGGACGTGATCCTGGGATGTACTATACAGCCTCACGCAATTAAATCCCGTTGCAGTACTTTAACAGTCTGGAGAAGTGAAAATATAAATAGCCTTTGTTCCTCGCTTGCCACACGATGAAAATGATGTGTTCTGCTGCTTTCTCAGAACAATAGGAGACAGAATCGGAGAAGGAAAAGCCAGCGGTAACCTTGGTAACACGTTGAAAGTGTTGGGGCGCTTTGACGAGGCGGTTGTCTGCTGCCAAAGACATCTGGATATTTCTCAAGAGCAAGGCGACAAGGTGCTGCGCTGAGGGACGCACGATCACAAATCTTGGAAGGGTGCACCATCTGCGTTGTCTTTTAAATCTTCTTTTCTTCACTCTCTTGTTGCAGGTCGGAGAGGCCAGAGCGCTGTATAACATAGGGAACGTCTTTCATGCAAAAGGCAAGCAGCTGTTATGGGGCTGCTCCCAGGAACCAGGGGACCTGCCTCCTGATGTCAGAGACACTCTGCAAAGAGCTACTGGCTTCTACGAGTATGTATGCTTGACACAGAACTATCAAACGAGGCCAAAAAATACGAAACTGTTCAGTACAAATTGGAGAGAGACGAGAAGTAAATGGGCGAGGGAGTGGGGATGACATGCAGCAAGGGGCATGGACTGGAATCAAACCTCCGCCCCTGCAGTGAGGACTCTGCTCTGGTTGAGTAGGTGCAGCCCGGTTTTATTTGAACTTGCAGGAGCAGTTTAACTTCGCAGTTTATTCACCAGTTCATCATTCTTGTCTCGAGTTTTGAGTTCGACAGTCTTCGAGCTTGCCTACCCATATAAGGAATAACATTTACATTAATTTGCATGTTAGTCTCTGGGGGGTAAAAACAGCCACCACACCGCAACATGCTGTGGCGCTGAGCAGGCCGCGGTTGCATCCATGGGCGCTGCGGTCAACCCACGGGTCGGTCAGGTGGGCAGGACCATGAAAATGAACACTCTTATTAATAGAGGATGTGTGAAATAGTAGTCTACATCAGTAAATGAGGAAATTATTAGATAATTGCACTCTCTAGCAAGTGTGTGTTGGGCATGAATTTGCAGACTAAAGATGTCAGCCTGTGTCCAGGCCGTTATGGAAATACCCGTTTTTGGTTTAAACAAATGTTTATGTAAAACCAGATGACTTCAGAGTAATATAGATTATATAGATTTTTAGACAAAGGCAGACTCTATTCATCCACAAGGGGAAATTATTTGGTCACAGTAGCTCAGTTGCACAGAAAACAAGTAAAAATAAAAAATCTAATATAAGTAACAATGTAGTAAAATGAAATATAATACATCTACTGTATTACAGAGAGGTGAGTTTGTTGTACCGCTTAGAATCAATTATCTATGAGAAAATAATTTGCATAGGAATCCAGTTGGGGTCAGAGTTGATCTGTGTATCACCAAGAAGTTGTAAAAAAGTTTTATTTTGTTAAACTCCAGGCTTGTATTTGCCGCTTGGAGTGCATCTTAGGACTGCTTTTCGCCAATGTTCAGAATGTGTGTCCTTAACTCTGCAGGATGAACTTGTGTTTGGTGAAAGAGCTTGGTGACCGGGCTGCTCAGGGGAGAGCCTACGGGAACCTGGGCAACACCCACTACCTGCTGGGAAACTTTGTCGAAGCTATCAAGTTCCACCGTCAGGTGAGAAAATATTTACCAGTTTCCACTCCAGTGTAGAGCAGAGATGGGAGCCATCAGCCATGTTGTAGTGCCATGACAGGACAGTGACCTTCAGCAGCTGAGTAGCAGTCTAATCTAGTTTGTGACACAATATATACAAAAAGCAGGCATAACATTATGACAGGAGAAGTAAATGGCATTGATCATCTTGTGATAATGCTTTTCAGCTGGGAAACCTTTGGTCCTGGCATTCATGTGGATGTTACTTAGACATGTACCACTCACATAGACCAGACTAGGCACCCCCACCCCATAGCAATGACTCTCCTTGATCCCCCAGCCAGCTGGATGCACAAAAATGGTTTAGAAACAACTAAAAAAACGTAAACAGTTCTAGGTGTTGACCTGGCCTTCAAATTCACTAGATCCCTGACTGATCAAGTATGTCCTGTCCCCTCAACCCATAGGACCCAAAGGCCCCTTCAGGTTAGAGGAACTTGTTAAATTGGCAGCGTGCTTTCATCCTGTTCAACCTCAGCTTCTATCATATGCAGCACGGAAGCAAACAAGTGGCTGCCATAAAATCTGGTTTATTACTGAGCTGAGATAAAACATGTTTGCGAAGGTGCAGCCTGACTAGACTAGCTAGACTTAATTCCCTTAAATGAGTTCACTGAAGAAACAGACCGTACGCGTATGCTTCACGTAGAGACAAGATCTTGCCTCGTTTGACTTGCTAAAAGCTGACATGCAAACTCACAAGATTCACCAGTGCGCTCTCGGTTTGAGAGGGAAGGAGGAAAAACCTTCTGCTGAAATGCCTTGTGTCATTTTATGATATTGTCTTTGTCAAACAGCAGAATAGAAAAGATGGAAAGGGTGGCGATCACAACATGTGCAGTTTTCCTGTGAAAAGCCAGATGTCACATAGCTAACTGCTAACCTTACTAGTTTTACTCCCCGGGTACATTTCACCGATGCATGTTTTTCAGGGTATCACTGTTCATCCCATGCTGTACAAGCACACAATGTGCAGAGATTGATGGCTACTCATAAAGAAAAGGGAGGAAATTGGTTTTTTGATGAATCACTGGAAAGTATGGCTTCAGGCTCTCCCTCCCCGTGTTTCCTGTCACTCTTCATTGTAAACCACTTGTTTCCTGGTGTAAGAAAACTGGCCTCTCCTCTTCTCCCTATTACAAATCTATCAGTGCGCCACAGAGGGGAGCACACTGCCTGTAAAGAGAATCAGAGGAGCTGATTTGATGCACCATTGCTGCAGCAGCACCTCTGGTCATGTAATAATGTGCCCAGCAGAGCTTGTAACTCCAGCTTGTGTAACTGCCTCTGCAAAAAATCGTGCCAAAAAAAATACCATCAAGCAAAGCAGGCTTGCATTAGGATGCCATTATGTACTGGTACAATAAAGAAGCTAAATGAAAATATGTTTTTTATGTTATTTGACTGTGCTCCACTGTCATTCACAGCGGTTATCCATTGCCAAAGAATTTGGGGACAAAGCTGCTGAACGGCGAGCCTACAGTAACCTGGGGAATGCTCTGATATTTCTGGGACAGTTCAACACAGCCACGGAGTACTACAGGTGAGGAAAGAGTGCAGACTGACATCTAGTGGAGAGAAGGTGAAATGAATTGAGTTCAGATGAGGAGAAAAGAGGATTGAAGTAAAAATTCACTTTGAAAAACAGGATTCTGCTGAATGTCGTGATGTACGATGTAGTTTTGATCTAACTCGTCTCTCTCCCTCAGCCTTTTTATCTTTGTTTCTCTTCCTGCAGGAAAACTCT
Source organism: Planiliza haematocheilus (assembly GCA_005024645.1). Lineage (NCBI taxonomy): Eukaryota > Metazoa > Chordata > Actinopteri > Mugiliformes > Mugilidae > Planiliza > Planiliza haematocheilus. The sequence continues at coordinate 5,993,478 of SRSE01001181.1, forward strand.
TCAGCTATCCAGGCAGCTTAGGGACCAGGTGATGGAGGCTCAGGCTTGCTACAGCCTGGGAAACACCTACACTCTTTTGCAGCAGTATGAGAGGGCCATAGAATACCACCTGAAACACCTTTACATAGCCCAGGAGCTTACTGATAGGTAAAGGGAGCAGAAACTATAATAAATGCATGAGCACAGGAACAGTATTCAATATTTATGTCTACTACGTCCATTTCTCGTAAGGGTTGGCGAGGGTCGTGCCTGCTGGAGTCTGGGAAACGCTTATGTGTCTTTAGGGAACCACAAACAAGCACTCCACTACGCCCGAAAGCACCTGGACATCTCGAAAGAGGTGAGAATTTTTTTTTTTTTTTTTTTTTTTTACAGTAGTAAAGCAAAGTATGACTTGCATTCTTACCTAAATTGCTTGTCTCCTTTGTCCACTCCTTTTTATATCACCTTTTAGATTGGTGACAGGAACGGGGAACTGACAGCCAGAATGAATGTGGAGCAGTTGATGGAAGCGCTCGGGGTCAATGAGAGTGACCTTTCACCCTCCAGCTCAGAGTTTGAGATGCAAGGTACATTTTCCTTGAAATGTAGTGTGATGATTGTCACTCATTCATCAACATTTTAACTGTCTCCACTAATTGTGTTTGTTCAGTTATCGTTTATAGTTTAAAAAACCTTCCTTGCCAGTTCATTAGGTACACGTAAGGTGAAAATGAATGCATTTTTATATGACAGTCCTGCGCTAAACCACCCTTGATGACTTTTTATAACGTTTAGTGTATGTTGAAACAGAAAGGGTGTACTTAAACTCTATGAATGCCATTGGAGGGTGTAGTTTGTAGTCAAAATGAAAGAAACGTGTCGGTGCATCACATTACATTCAGTAGAGATAAACACTACAACAGCCTTTTCCATTATTTTAAACAAATTCTGAATACCAGAACCTTGACAAAGCACAAGTTTAATGCAATGGCGCTCTATTATGGTGCCCCACAATGTTGCCCCACAATGTTGCATCGGTTATATTAGAATGTGTGTGTTTTCACAAGGGGTACCTAATGAAATGGCAAGTGTATTAGTGTAAATGTAACACATGTTAGGTCTTTATGAAGAGCATAATTATTGCATGTTATGAGAAGTATTAAGATGGAAATCCACTGAATGCATTTTTAAACCACATGGTTATCATTTGACAAGACTGCACGTAACTAACTAAGCTGACTAACGAAGTTCCTGTTCAAAAAGAGGGATGGTTAAAAAAAAAACAACGGTGTCTTTTTGCACCTGGGAAGAAATAGTCACATGCAGTTATTCGGCTGTTTAGACCCAGGGCTGTAGATCAGCCCCCTCATATTGCACCCCCTCTAGCAAAATAAAACCTTTTGGAAGGTCAGGTGAGCTTGTTTAAGAGCCAGACTTTTAACCAGGCACTTTGAAGCCAAAAGTCATCGTTAAATGTGTTTCTTTAGATCAGGGGTGTCGAACCTGTTTTAGTTCAGGGGCCACAACCCAGTTTGAGCTGAACCAGTAACACACAATAGCGTATTAACCTATAAATAGTAGCAGTATTACAAAACATAATGAACGAACAGACACTTCTTAAGAAAAAATAGTGCAATTTTTGTATAGTTTTTAGGTCTCAATGGTGTGTTATGTCCACAACTCTTACTAAAACTTAGACATTCTGGTGGGCTGCTTTTGGCCTTATGTTTGACACCTGTGCTTTAGATCTTGTACATTTAGCGTTACTGGTCACAGACACCTGGGTGCTCGTCTCTGCATTGCTATACACTTGGGTATAAAAAGCCACATTGGCCTTCCCTCCCTGGTGCAAATAGCATTGCTGCCCACTGACACCTTGGTATCAATGGCATCTGCCAGAAAACAAAAAAGATTAATGTGGATTATTCAGGTCACTCTTTTTTTTTCTCCCCTATTTGTACTTATATAACCCAATTTCTTCAACATTGTGTAAGCAAGTTTCCTCAGTTTCCTCAATCATGGAATGGGAAAGGGTGCGGCAGGAATAAAAGTCCAGCTCTGTGTGAGTGTGTGTTAATAAGTCACCGTGTGAGAATGTGTATTTAAAACAGGGACATGTCTGTTTATCATCTTCAACCTCTGGTCAGTGGAAACTGTCATGGTGCTATACTGGCCTTCCCATTAATGGCATTAGAAATGGAACCAAACAGTAGTAATGAGTTAGTAAAAGGACACGGATCACATTAGAACATACACTGCCTGACCAAGAAAAAAAAAAAGTTGCCACTCAAAAACAAATGTCACCCACTCTAATATTTCGTTACACTCCCTTTAGCTTTGATTACAGCACTCGCTCACTGTCTCATTGTTATGATAAGCTTCTGTAACGTCACAAAATATATCTCCATCCAGTGTTGCATTCATTTTTCACCAAGATGTTGTATTGATGATGGGAGAGTCTGGCCACTGTGCAAAGCATTCTCCAGCTCACCCCAAAGATTCTCAATGGGGTCAAGGTTTGGACTCTGTGGTGGCCAGTCCATGTGTGAAAATGATGTCTCATGCTCCCTGAACTACCTCTATTCAGGTAATCAGCTGACCTCATTCTTTGGACACATAATGTTGCTGAACCTAGACCTGACTAACTGCAGCAACCCCAGATCATAGCACTGCCCCCACAGCCTTGTACACTAGGCATGATGGATGCATCACTTCATCTGCCTCTATTCTCACCCTGATGCCCCCATCACTCTGGAACAGGGTAAATCTGGACTCATCAGACCACATGACCTTCTTCCATTGCTCCAGAGTCCAATCTTTATGCTCCCTAGCAAATTTGAGCCTTTTTTTCCAGTTAGCCTCAATGTCTAACGGTTTTCTTAAGGCTACACAGCTGTTCAGTCCCAATCCCTTGAGTTCCCTTCACATTGTACGGGTGGAAATGCTCTACTATTAAACGTAGCCCTGAGATCTACTATTGTTTTTCTTCGATTCGACTTCAAACGTGTGATCGCCGATCATGATCATTCATTCTTTTCTGACCACATTTCTTCCTCAAAGACAATTATCTAGTTTCTACAATCTCCTTAGATGTTTTCTCTGCTTGATGCATGTCAATGATTTGAGCCTCCTCAAACAGACTAACATACTTTCCACGGCCACAGGATGTGTCTTTCAACATGGTTGTGTAAGAAATGAGAAGCTACTCAGTGCATCAGCTGGGGTTAAATACCTTGTTGCCAGCTGAAAGATAATTACCCATGCAGTAATTATCCAATAGGAGTCTCCTACCTATTAGCTTAGTTAAATCCAGGTGGTGACTTTATTTTTTTGGCCAGGCAGTGTATATCAAGTTTTTAAAATCAACTCTAAACATCAATGTTTGACAAAAATAGCATGTGTGGGCTTGAGCAATCTGACTAGAATATTGTATGTGTACACAAAGAGACCATATTAATGTAAAACTAACATAAGGTGAGACAGTGTCTGTGTTATGTCTGAACTGAGGCTAAATGTGACTAAAATTGAAGTTGTTTTAATGTATATTTTTGGGGTAGGATGAAGATTATTGTTTAACCCCATGTGACAGGAGGACGGGTCGCCTCTAAAGGTCTTAGAACAATATTTTCTTTAGCAATCTCTTCAAATAATGAAACCGTTTTCATAGATTCCCCTCAAATAATCCCCAGACTTACATATTTAGACATTTGAGCCTTATAAAATGAAACGCAGAGAAACTGGAATATCTGCACAATCTGCCTGGCCTTTGTGTGATATTTGCTTTCATGAACCCCGGGCAGAAACTCACACCCATGTCCTACATTTCCCCCTTTGAAGCAGAGCTGGCAAACAGACTCTTATTCAGTTTGTTTGCCTGGTTGTCTGCCCAAACCTCACATCCACATCGAACATCATGGGACCACTATTGACATTACAGGCTACTACAAAAATAAAAGATAAACAAAGGGCTGCTTGCAAGTTTAAAACAGCTCATGAATCTATTTTTACACTTAGATGTTGTTGTTGAGAAATATCTTATGTGCATTTCTGCTTTCTCTGTAGGAGCGAGACCCAAATTCACCAAGAGAAACAGCATGGACAGTGTAGAACTGTGGAAGTACTCTTCAGATAAGGTGATTTTTTTTAAAATTTCTTATCTCTCTTGTCAGTACACTACAGAAGAAAATGTGATCCTCTCACCTCCCCCTCCTTAACAGACAGCAGCCTCTCTCTAACAATATGTTCTTTTATTGCAGAACGGTGAGAGCCAAGACATGGAAAGTATACCTAGGAGATCCAAGAGTCAGCTGTCCCAGCCGGGTAACAGAAAAGGCTGTTCCGACAGTCAGTCATCAGACGAGAGGCCGTGGTTGGACTCTCCGGTGGACACTGATGATATCACTGTGCAAGTCCCGCCTCCAGTGCCGGTAAGTAGTCGCGTTATCGGCTTCATGAAGGGCAAACGCACAAGGAATGTCAATGAAATTCAAAGAGGTGGGTACCATGTTGACCTAATCTCAACTTTGGGTCGCCAACCAATGAGACAGGACACAAATACAGAATCCCTTCCATACATTTGGGTCCTTCAGCTAAATTCATCCATGCTGATAATGGAACAGGAGCACTGGGATAAATCCACATAGAGCTTCGTCCAGTATTTTTAATTTTTGTGTCTCTTGAAAACACTTGTATCCAGAAATGTACAAGATGGTTGCCAAGACAACCATAGCATGGACTTTCCACTACCGTCCAACTGTCTACGAAACTACACATTGATTGGCCTTATACGTGGACTGCTTTAGTCTGACTGGTCCATGTTCCATATTTCACTTTATTGCATGGTCTTTGTGAATACTCTCTTCTGATTGGCTTCAGGGTCTTCATTAATGCTTGATATAGGACCCCTATTAGGTAGTTGTAAATTGTTAACCAGTCTAAATTAATGTGCCGACTCAGCTAGCAGCTAAAGTGGCTAACCATAGCAACAGAGCCCTGAAGCCAATCTGAACTGAGTATTCATAAAGACCAGGCAATAATTTGAAATATGGAACATGGCCCCTCTTGCTCTGGACATACATGCAGCAAGAAGGAGGCCACGGAGCCAAACTTCATCATCTTCTTACATACTCTTTTTTAACTTTAGCCGACAGCAATTGTGGGGTGCCACTGGTTCTGGAAAATCTTGATACTGATTTAGTGAAAGTGACAGTGCTGTTTTTTTTTCCTGTTGTGTTATTGTCTTTAAATCTTGCTGTCATAACCTCAAAACCCTTTGACTAAACCATGAGCCAGTAAGCTACGAACTCAGCAGACTAGTTAAGTCTCCTGCTGCCGTTGTTGTATCCAAGTTTTCTCATATCACTGGAGTAGTGAACAGCGCTTTCTGTTGCATTATGAGATGGATTGATTTTTTCCGTGTATTAGTCAGTTACCAGGGCAAACAGGTTCGGTGTTTCCCATACAACGTTAATACTATGGAGGCCCGCCAGGGTCTAATTTACTCCCAGCCTTGGTCTCGCAACAAATATTATTATTGCACGTCTCAAACAATGTTGTGCTTGCGTTATCTTTTTCCTATTGCTCCTGAAAGCATCTTTCCCTCCCATCCCTACCTTCCCCAAAGCTGCCTAACCCAAAATCCCCCCTGCATACACACCTGCTGCTCACCTGCCGAGTTTATCCTGATGGAGAAAACAGATGTGTAGCCATTTGTGCTGTTCACCGATAAAAATTAACGTTACCACTGTCGTTTAAAATCGAATATGCGTGCTCTTTTTTTTTGACTATTGACATTTAGAATTATTTTAAGAGAGTTGGTCAAAACCCCTTCTAGATGTAACGTGAACTAGCTTAACTATAAGAGCTAGCGCAGCTAAATTGAAAGTCGACTGTTGAATATGACTTCATTTTATTTGCTGAATCTTGTGGGAAAGACTGAGGTTGCTGTGAAGAAACTTAGATTTTTGATTTTCTGAAATCCTTTGTAGTATTAGAAGTAGGGATGCACCGAAATTTTTTGGCCGAAAAACCGAAAATGCACTTTTGGGCCATTTTCGGCTGAAGATTACTGCGATTGTTGCTCGCATCGTCACAACATCCTGTTTTCGGCCGTGTTGTTTCGGCAATAAATTTTTGGCTGAAAATGGCCTGAAAGTGCATTTTTGTTTTTTTACGCTAAAAATTTTCGGACTTTTATCGCCAAAACAACACATGCAAGCAACAACTACACAATTTGGCCCAAAGGTACATTTTCGGGTTTTCAGCTAAAACTTTTCAGACTTTTATCGCCGAAAGCAAGCAACAACCACAGCAATTTTTGGCCCAGAAAGTGGTTTTTTTGGTTTTCAGACAAAAAAATTCGGTGCATCCCTAATTAGAAGTGAATGTAGTATAAACAGGGCCTTGAGTAGAGGCAGCACATTCTAATGAAGACCTTGCTACACGTTAAACCTTAACCCATTTTATCATTACATTAAAGTCTACTGCACTCATGACTTAATATTCAAAACCCTAACACAAATTCTTGCTCGATAGCACCAAAAAGAGTCTTTAAATAATGACACACTTTCTTCTTTTTGTTTTTTTGCTGACAATAGAATAAAGGGCATCCAACTGCTCATGCTCCAAATTTAATTTCATGCCTCAGAGTATTAAGCACCTCACCATAACGTGTACCCACCATCGTCTAGTTCGTGCTCACCTTGTAACCAAGATGTGTCAGACATTTAATCCAATCACCGAGAGCTTATCTGAGAAAATGGGGAGCTCATTTTTCTCCCCAGAAAGCCCCGAGCAGATCTGAAAGGCCGTCTGTTCCACTCAACTTCACTTTTAAAGCTGCTGTTAGTTATGCCGTGTGATTATAAGATGTCATCTTAGAAGTGATTTCTCAATTAAAGCCAGCAGTGCTCAATTGGCTGTGAACTAGGCTCTTGATTAATATGTTTTTTCGCAGCTGCTGTGTCTCCAAAGTCCCCGAATGTCCTCGCAGCACCTAATCGTGACTTGTTTATATGACACGGCTAATTGTTGTAATCAGTGAGCTGGTTTGCGAGAAAAGAGTGTAAATTACTGGGCTGTGAGATAACAGTTCATCAGGATGGAGTAAAAATAGTATTGAGAAGTAAATGTTGGTGATCTTGTTGATGTTGACCAGGCCAGCTGTGTGTCTGTAAACTTGGGAACCGCTTTCCTTCGTCTTCATCAGGTTTATCTTCTATTTTGATGCCTTTTTAGGTCCATTTTCCATTACTGTTGCCTTAAAAAGGGGTGGCACAGTGGAGAGGTGGTTAGCACCCATGGTCCCATGGTGCACGCAGAGTTAACGCCTCTTCTCAGTATCCGAAACAAACGCCTTTCTGTATGTCCCGGGCGGAAAGTCAGCCTCCTCGCCCGTTGATAATCCATTTAGAAGACATAAAAAAAAAAGTTCTATTTATATTTAACTTTTAATTTCTGAATGCTACTTTGAAATGAGGAGCATAAGATCAGCGGCGGTGGAACATTTTATGCACTCGGATCTGATCCGTTTCACACACGGTTTAGTTTCACTCACCCTCCTTCTCATCATCATTACATCACGTGTTCCTTTCTCTCTTGTTCTGCCTCTTTGGCCTACTTGATTAATTGGACGGTGTGGAGAGGGAAGTGTCGAGATCCGCGCCGATACTGTCGGGGGCGGCGGGCAAGGACACAGGACGGGAGCTGGTGTGAAGCGCAAACGCCCTTGACTGCAAAGAGCGTACTGTATGTGCTGTTACAGCTGCAGATAGACGGACCACATGAGATTTGAAGAACTAGGAGGTGACATTGGTGGCCCTCGCCATTTGAGGGCAGCGGAGCTCTGCTGGCAGAGGCCGCTGGCATGCAGTTTACTCATAACTGTACTCCTGCGCCCATCCTTCTACCCCCTATCACCCCTCCCTTCCCCTTTGTCCACCACAGCTCTCCCTCTTCGGCTGATAACGTGACCTTGATCACAGGAGCACTACCCTCCCCGCAGGGTCAAAGAACCCCCCCAGCTCCCCATAATGAGTTGTTTTCCCACAGTGGGCGAGCAGGACAAAAATGGGCTGCCGGAGAGCTGAGAGAGAGAGAGAGAGAGAAAGAGAGAGGGAGAGAGAGAGGAGGGGGCAGTGGATGGTAGAGATTAAAAGAGGGCTGGAATAGTCGCGTACAGCAGGACAGCCTAGAGAGGGAGAGAGAAAGGGTGATGTAAAGTAGGGGAGAAGGAGGTGTGGGCCAGGCGTGTGGACAGAGCGAGAGAGAAAGAGTGCTCAGAGAGAAATGAGAGAGAGAGAGCAGGGTAGATAGAGGACAAAGAAGAAGCGTCTCTGGTAAGATGTCTCACTTATGTTTAACAGCTCTAACAACAAAGGATATCACAGGTTATTCTTTATTTTCATTTAGCTCTGATACATGTACGTGTTAAAGCGCGTTTGAAATATTTTACTCTTGTTTTTCAGGGAGCAGATGGAGTGAAGAACTTTTTTATTATTATTGTTATTATTTTACGATACACTGTAGAACTTCTGTTTGAACAAGGGTCTGATTTTGCCGAAAGTTAAAGTGGGAAAGATTTCCTAGAACAGAGCTGAAATTTGGTGGCTGCTGACATACTTCACATCCTGCTGTAAGGCAATGTTATTTTAACTTTATCCACTAGTTGGTGCTAAAGGGGCTGTTGCTTATTCTGACGAGGGCGTACGTTTAACGGTAAATACTGAGAGTAGCGTTCTGCTGGTTGAGATGTTTGACCTCGTCTTCAATTAACCCAAATCTGGGACTTATTAAAAATGTATTAATCTCCCAAAAAGCTATAATAATGTAGTGACTGTTGCTTATTTTTTAAGTGCAAGATCCTCAAAGGAGTCTTAATTGAATTTAACTTCAATGAGCAGAAGTGATGAGGTTAAGAAACACATCATTCATTAAGATTCCTACATCTTAGTGCTGTTGTATTATCTTAAAATCGTTTTGATAGGACAAAAACAACGCAGTGAAGTATAATTCTGCAAGGGAGGCTAAAATCCTCAATTGGTTTTTGGTTTTTAATGCGTAATAAATGTATATATGTAGCACATATCCTAAAATTAGCAACAAGCAGGCGGATTTAAACTCACGAGATGCACGATGTTTAAGACCGAGCACCGAGGCGGGTCTGAATAATTTACGCGGTTAATTATCCCGGCTAAAAGTCCGAACGCGTCCCTTTATAGCCGTTCCACGTTTGATGTTTGAGAGCGATCCTGGGTGGGTTTGCGCGGACGTCTTTTTCGAGCCGACCCCGGGCATTTCTAAGAACGGCCTCTTTAAATTGGCAAGAGGCGGTACTGTAAGAGTGATTTCTAACTAAATATTGCAGCAGTGTTGCAAACACAGCTAAAAAACATGCTTCTGTTTGCTTTTTGCAGCAGCAGCACACCTTGATATCCATAGTTGGCGTAGCTGCACATTGTAGCTTAGGTGCATTGTTGCGTACATTAATTGACACATGCAAGCTGCAAGTAAACTTAGTTATAAGTGGAATATGCACTCGCCGTGTCAACAGGTTCAGCTTTTGGCCACAGTTCTTACTGTGTTTTTCCTGAATGAGGCCAAAAGCTGAATCATTTCACGCTTGTGAACATAGCCGGTATTATTGACTGGCTTTATTGCTGCTGCCCACTAGGTCGGTATCATAATACTGCAGCGCATATTTCAGTAGCACCGAACGGATATAATAAATTCCATATCTGCTTTGCTAGCTCGGTGGTTTGTAGCCATAACGTCTTTCAAACGTAAGTCGTTCACTCGTACGCAGAGACGATGCTGATGAGAGAGCACTGTGCAGGACGAGCACTGTGCAGGACGAGCACTGTGCAGGACGAGCACTGTGCAGGACGAGCACTGTGCAGCATCACAATAAACGATGTGAGAGCGACTGTGTGACCTAGCGGGTCGATATGACGCACAAATAGGGTTGAGTCAGTCGATGATTGAATCATTAATTGATTGAATCCAAAACTAGGGACAGCTGATGTTTAACACAGTGCATTTGAGGTAGCAGTCTGTGGCAGCCACGGATAAATCTCTTCATATTTTCCGCATGGGCAGTTTCACGTCCTGTAAATATTGTTTATTTTATGACATTGCATCACCTTCAGTATCTAGGCCATGGTAGTCTCACCAGGAATCCATCCCTTGTGGGTTAACCAGATTAATTTTCTCTATCTTGGAAATCCTCACAGCGGCATTGAGGTTAATTAACTCACCTGCAAATCAGGTTTCTTGGATCTAAGAACAGTTCAGGAACAGCTGAGTGAACTGCAGCGTCTTGAAATCAAAATACATAAACTGTGAAGGCACTGAAAAACAAAAAAACCAAACAGTGTTATTGTCAGAGCAAGTACCTCACTCACGAAAGTGGAGCAAAGCCAGATTACAAACAGAAGTACGTGTGTTTTTCGTGGAGGATCTTGATTCCCGTAGCGGTAAATAAACAAATGAAAGGATTTCAAAGGATAACAGAAGGTAATCCCTGTGCGTTCCCGGGCGAGAATGAGAGATTTTGTCGTTTCTGCCGCAGAAGCTGGGCCGCGACCCCTCCGATGAGGACTGCTTCTTTGACCTCCTCAGCAAGTTCCAGAGCAGCCGCATGGACGACCAGCGCTGCCACCTAGATGAGCCGCAGAACGGAGACAACGGAGAGGGCGCCGCGAACTCCGTGCCGTCCCTGAACGAGATGTTGGGTCGGTTGAACACGCGCGTGCACGAACATGTGGCGGCACGAGCTATTTTGAAGACAGCGAAAGCTTGTCCCTGCAAAACCTGACACCACAAGATCACACGTGAACTCACTGGTTGTTTTTCTCCCTCCTTCTCTTAGATCCTGCAATTACCACTTCCCCCCAGACTGAGGAGCTGTTTGACTTGATCGCTAGCTCTCAGAGTCGCCGTCTTGACGACCAGCGTGTTAATGTTGGTAACCTTCCAGGCCTGAGGATTACCCACAACAACCTGGGACACCTGGTGGGTGAGGGAGATCACCAGGAGCCCAGTGATGACTTCTTCAACATGCTTATCAAGTGCCAGGTAGAGCTTCACATAAGCTTAAGGCTTTAATCCTCTTAGATTCCTAATTATCTGACTTTAGAAAAATGCTCGTTGCCCACATAATTCTATTAGCGCGCTTTAGCGTAAATATCAAGCCTCTGTTTAAGTGATATTTCTACTCTTACACTCTAAATACGCTCATCTTTCCGATCCCAGTCGTCCAGGATCGACGATCAGCGGTGCTCCCCTCCAGAAGCGGGCCCCCACGCCCCCACAGTGCCTGACGAAGACTTCTTCAGCCTAATCCAGAGGGTGCAAGCCAAGCGCATGGACGAGCAGCGCGTCCAGCTGCCCGAGGACGACCAGGACGGCCCCCAGGCCCCCGACCCTGAGCCGCCTGGCGGGTTCTCCAGCTAGGACTCGGCGGAAAAGCGCCGCGCGTACTTCACGTCAAAGAAACGGAAGCGGAACGGTGGAGGATGAGCCAACATTTAAAAAGGCGGCACTAAACGGTGAACCGTTTATGAAGACAAAATTCCATGTGCAATAGGTGGTGCCCTGTTAAATGTTGCTTGATGTGTTATGTATTAAATGTGTGTAAATAAACTGGGAAAACAATTTAAACCGGTGGTGCGGAGAAGAAGAAGGCGGCGATGGAGGTTTGGGGGTGAAACATGTACTCAATCTAATGCCTTAATCAGCATTTCTTTCAGACTCAAGATTGTATTACCCGGCGTCAGATGTGTTTTATTTTTATTTTTCCCCCCTTAGAAGCACATAATGGCCATACAGCAAAATAACAGCAGACAATTAATGTGGAGTTTTATTTATGGGAACACACAAGGCAACAGATTTGCACTCAGTTCTGCTTTTGTCAAACAACTCACAGAAAAGTATTCGTGCAGAAACAGTATTAGACCTGGTCACGCATTTCTTTAAATCAAAACGCACTTCTAAAACGCACCGTTGCACGCGGCAGACGAGGCTACCGGCCAGATGAAACAGGTGCGGGTGCAGGGCCGGGGCTGCGTGATAACTGAAGCTCCGGCTAATGCTGCCCGACTGCTGCCATCGTTATATTACAGCGCAACGCAGACGTAGAAGCAGACGGATGTGTCATAGTCTGGAGAGTCTAACCCCACGAACAATGTTAAAACCCTTGTGTTGCTGGTATGTTGCCTCTCTGTGGCCAAAAACGTGTATTACCTCTGATTTACAGAGAGCAGAGAGTCTCTTGGGGTTGCGGCAATCCCTAGGACGACATTGTGTTCCAAGTGTGACAACTTTCCTTTGGTTCTACCGACAAAGTTTTGCTAGCTAAGGTGTTTTTTTTGCAGATAATTCCACAAAGTGTGTCCTCTTCATGAGCTTTTTTTTTTTGTTTTTTTAAGCGTTAGAGGTGCAGCCTGCAGAACAGAAACTTCATTGGCTTGATAAGAATCCCAGTAAATGCTCAACCATACCTAGTGGCTTGCTTTTTTTATTTCAAAAGTACCTCACGTTTGTACCTCGAAGCTTAAAATGAACCTTAGATACGTGTAGCTCTGGTGGATCGGTACCGTAGTGGTTGTATTTGATTCATCTCTCTTTCTAAACAACGCATTGGGAGCATACAGTTGATATATTGTCTGTTTTTGTGAATTAACATTTTTAGAAACGATTCCGGTACGCTTCTATTTGTCTCCGCCATAATTTGTACATATAAATATATTTTGTATTTATGTTCCCTCCGAGGGCATGGATATGTCAATTCATGCTTTTAATAAAATGTTTCAGATGTTTAATCGGGGCTCGGCTCGGCTTCCTCTTTTCAAGCTGGAGAAAATCAGCCCCGTGAAACGTTACTCCTCGGTCTAACTCGCACAATCCCGTTGGATTGGGTTTCTCAAGACGAGGTAATCTCATGTGGAACAATGCACAAAGGCCTGAGTGGAGCTGTTGGCCAACTTTGGGTATGGTTGCATAACGAAGATTGTGCAGGAATGTAAACGTATCAAGAGGCAACATAGGTTCAGGTGTCTCAAAGAACGAACAGAAAAAAATATATTGTTAAAGTCAAGATGCATCACTGTTTAAGGTGACTCCTACTGCCATAACAGACCAGCACTATTTTTGGAAAGACTGTTACAGTCCAGCTCGTCTAGCTTTTAATGGTTGCACACCATCTCAGATCATACTGAATATTTTTAGCAGATAATCCTTCCTCTTTAATCTTATCAACACGTCTCCTTTTATATCCAAAAACATTAAAAAAGCAAAGCTTGTAGAGTTTCTTGAAGATGCAGCTTCTTCAGTTTTAAAGCACTGGCAGGGAGTTGAGGTTTAAATAGGAACATCTGTAGGCGCGGCCCGTCAGAAAGTTGCCCAATCGGTTGAACCTCAGCTCCCCGGGAGTTTCCTTAGAGCTGAAGAAGCTGATTGGATGGAGCGGCGGAATGCTTTCAAGAAGTCCAGTTATCTTTCTTTAACATTTTTTTGTATATACAATGACCTGGATGACTGAGAACCTTCCCAGACACGGTCTCTATGGTCTGGTTTGTATCAGACACACAAAGGCTTGCAAGAAAAGAAAAAAAAAACATGTTAATGTTAATAAGCAGCTCTTTGAATGCAGCTGTCAAACATTCTGCCCGAGCCCTCCCCTCCTCTTCCTCCTCCTCCTCCTCCTCCTCTAATTTCACTCCCCTTCGCCTCCTCTGTCCATCATCCCTTATCTCCCACCCTCCTTCTCGGGTCGCCTTCCCACAATGCAACGCGGGCTGAGCAGGCTCAGCTGAGCTATAAAAAGGCATAGGAAGGAGGAGGGAGGGCTGCCGTGCAGTAGGAACTGTGCAGACACACACACACGGGGATCCAGGGACAGCGAGCCCCTTGCACTGGGATCTAGAGCTACAGCGCGTAAGAGAGGTCAGTAAAGAGGACAAAGGCTCAATAAAGGAAGAGCTCGCTTACTGTGTCAGGCAGGGGGGGGGAGTGATGAACTGGGAGATGTCAGAGAGAAGGGAGTGCAGACAGGCAGGAGTGGGCAGGGCTGTGAAAAGAGATGAGGCTGTAACGGCAAACTGTCATCTGGTTTCTCGGGACGCTCGTTAGTCACGGTTGACAATGGCTGACACTCAGGGGACCAGGCATGTCTTTGCAGTGCACAGGCATGTGAGCCTTGCGTGTCATTCACAGCCGTGGCACTGAATGGATTACATAACAGTCGTCTTAAAAGAATACACGCTGCCGTCACCGGTTCTTATTTGCTGCCTTGATTTTTCCATCTTCATAGCCTCCACTTTCATGCTTCCTGAAGCTGCGAGCCGTTTGAAGGGCACATTCACGCAAAGCCTCTCTGGCCATTTAAGCCTTCTGCCGTGCTTTTAGCCCCGTTAGTGGTCATTAAGAGCTGATCAGGGGCTGAGTGCTATTGATTCTCAGGTGCATGGAGCACGCATGAAAGTGCATTTTCCATCTGGGACAAAAAAAAAAAAGAAAAAAAAGAAACAAACAACTGAACATCTCCTGCTCCATCCCTTCAGTAACAACATGGAATATCTCCCTCTGCACTGACGTCAAAGAGTCCCGCTTTCCCCCTTAAAGGGACAGTGCTCTCAATTAGACAGTAACCAACTGTTACACAGAGAGACTGTGCTAAAAGGTCGGCTTGTTTTTACTCCGGCTGCTTCCAGGGGGAGCCAGCCGAAGCTCCGTGCGCCTTTTGAGAATGGTTGACACGATATCCCTCGACAGCTGCAGTCTGAGTCTTTTTTTAGCCGGGCTGCATGTTTAAAAAACAGTAATAAGACGTGTGGGTGGTGCATGGGGCGACACTGGGGTGGGGGGTCGAGGGCATCATTATGTTTCAATTCAAGGGTAGAGTTACAAGAATCGTAAATATGAGTTAGTCAAACCCTGATGCATTTTACATTCTGCATCTGACTGCATCATTTATTCCTGTAATATCAAACTAAAACTTCACGCCACGTGTCAAATGTGACGACAGCTTATTTAGGCAAATGCAGCAATCACTCTGTAGGAAAGCCACGCTTTCTTTCACGCAGCTGTCATGTGTAATATCTCGCACTCAGGAGCCGTGTAACGCTACATGCACCGTATTACAACCAGGAACATGTCTGACATGCCAAAGGAGCATGAGCCTCAAAAGATGGCACCATACTAGGCAGGAATGGGGGGTGTTCCCAAACCGGCTCCGTGCTGACTCAGACGCCAGCCACCAAGTGACATTTACAAAGAGCAGGGTTAAAGGCCGCTGACATAAAAACTAGACACCTGAGAAGCAGCACCACCAGCACGGAGGTGCGAATCGGAGGACAAGACGGTGGCGTTTGCAGATCCGGGATGTGTTCTGCCTAAGTGCATTTATACGACGAGCCAGGGGACACAATGATAATGTAATTTAGCGAACTTTAACGCGCTGCAACATGATGCTTTTATTCCTGCTGCAGTGACACTACTTGGATCACCTTTCTAGCACCCTTCATTCCTCCTATCTGGCGCTACACGAGCAAGGTTTTTATTTGAATAGCAGTCATGTGCCCAGTGGAGCAAACAGCCACATTGTCACCAGGTCACATTCAAATTTTGTTCGAGCAATGAATCAACATCTCACCTTGGTTTGCAGCTCTTGTATAACAGAGCAACTAACATTCCATTTGTTCTTTTTGTGGTTTATGCACATCAGGATTCAATAGTAAAACCCTAAATGTTCAAAACTGCACTTAGGACATGACGAACACGGTGAATGTTAGAATCACACATATCAGTCCGTCTTCCCTGGCACTCAAAGCCAAGTTTGGAGTCACCAAGTAACCCAAGAAATCCCAAACACCAGCAACTTCTCGGGTTACTTTGACGATGAGCGTGATGTGCGTCGCTTAGAAACGGGCACAATGCGTGGAGTTTGCATAACTGTAAATGTGAAACTACACGATTATGAGATTAGGAGAACACCGTTTTATTTGAAACGTGACGTCACGCCCGCTTTCAAACAGCCCTTTCGAGCTCATTTAACAAACCAAAAGGCACATGACACAGGCAAGCAGCTACTCGCACATATCCATTTACAACAGCGGCCCGCCCAGTCTCCTTCCTCATTCTTTGGTCTCTCTCTGAACACGCTAAACGAGAAGCGTAAACAGGAAACAAAGCGTCTCTGCCGCTCTTCGGACATATTCTGTACCGCTACCATGTAAAACAAACAGTCTAGCCAATCAGGCGAGACTAGAATTTTGTTAGTCTCACAGTAGGCGGCATAAATAATAACTTCCTAAAAGGAGAAGATTGCACTGTCTCCGCCGAATCTGCAGGAAGCCACTACAGGTTCTGTTTTGCTTTTCAAAATATATTTTTATATGGCTTTAGAAGACTTGTCGTTAATATAATTTAAATGCGGCTACACTGTGCAGTCTCCTCCTAAAAACAACACTGAAATGTGATTTTTTTTTCTATGCATGACAACTCTATGCAACACCAGCATTAACAGAAAGAGAAAGCAAATAGTGGAGAAAGCAAGAGGTTCTACATTATGCATGACATGTTGGTGTTATGGTGGAAAATAACTTTATGATTTAAAAAAAAAATGCTTTCATAGAGTATTGCACTTTCCCAACAGAAAGTTTGACTTAGGAATTGGCGCAATCTTGCATAAGCTGTTGTAAAGACACCAATAATAATTAATAATTAAGTTAATAAACCACCAAATTATAACAAGCACAAACCCAGCCAGTCAATTTGCTATCCGACAACTGACAACTTGTATGACTTATGTTTGTCTTTCTGTTTATTGACTCCTCTCTTCTCTGCCTCCGCAGTTGACAGAAGACACTCGGACACGACACAATGGCAGGTAATCAATACCTGATGTAAGATGATGAATGTGTGATGGTTAATGAGGCGGGACGTGTTTGTTTTGTGCGTTTGTTTGTTCTTAGTCAGTGATGAAGGTGAAGAAAGGCGGTGGGAGGCTTTTTGGCGTCTTCAAGGGCTCTGCTGCCCTCTTTTGGTCGTTTTTGAGAAGACGCCTCACATTTAGGTAGCTCTTAGGTGCCAGCATTCAACCATTACTGAGGAACACATTACGCTGCATTTAATTATCACCAAATTATGTATTATGAAAGGCTTTAATTATGTGAAGAAGCTGTTGTTTTAGAACAGTGTTCTCCGTCATTAGTTTTAGACTTTTCCTGGAGTTTTACTGTGAACGCCTGACTGTATGCATAACATCGTTGGGTGGAAACAGTTGCCATGCCAACGCCATTTGAGTAATAGCAAACCTAAACCAAAGCAAGCACAGTGAGGACATCCTGTTGCAGTAGGTGAAGCCACATTCTGCGACTAAAAATGGATAAACCGTGTGGCGCTGCCGTTTGCTCCGGCTCTCAAGACGGTTTGTTGCAAAAATCCTTTTCTTTGTGGTTGGGGGAAAAAAAAGAAAAAAAATCATGTTTTGTGTGGATTTATAACCTCTTTTGTTCGTGCCCCCCCATTTCAGACAAAATTAAAGACGCCAAGATCATCTTTGTTGTGGGTGAGTACGCTCGGTTGCTCCTAACACTTTGCCAGCAGCTCATTTATCTCCTCTGAGCTACAACTGCTTTCTTTTTTTTTACCCTTTTTCTCAGGTGGGCCTGGCTCTGGAAAAGGCACCCAGTGTGAGAAGATAGTCGCAAAGTATGGCTACACCCATCTGTCATCTGGGGATCTGCTCCGTGCCGAGGTGGCTTCTGGCTCTGAGAGGGGCAAGCAGCTCCAGGCCATCATGCAGAAGGGAGAGCTTGTGCCCCTGGTAAGACAGCCCCCTTCATTTTGCATTTTCACATGCACTCTCTTTAACTGTGTGTGCAATATCAAACAAATATGTGCACAGAAAAAGAAATATATAGAAATGCTACATAACGGTGAAGGTTGATCGTATTTTTTGGTGCCTGCTTGCAGGACACAGTGTTGGACATGATTAAGGACGCCATGATCGCCAAGGCCGACGTCTCCAAGGGCTTCCTTATTGATGGCTACCCCCGTGAGGTGAAGCAGGGAGAGGAGTTTGAGAAGAAGGTAGGGGCGAGGCTGACGCTGTCGCCGTTTTATCATTCACCCCCGGCAGCTGCGGATAAAAGAGCGAGAAGCTCGAATTAACAAACGCCTCTTTGATCCCGCAGATCGGCAAGCCCTGCCTGCTGCTGTACGTCGATGCCAAGGGAGAGACCATGGTCAAGAGGCTTTTGAAGCGCGGCGAGACCAGCGGCCGTTCTGATGATAATGAGGAGACCATCAAGAAGCGCCTGGACTTGTATTACAAAGCAACCGAGCCCGTCATCGCCTTCTACGAGGGCCGTGGCATCGTCAGGAAGGTGTGTGCGACTCCAAAATGGAAGTCACGCGTCGAAAACAAAACATTTCTACTAACACGTGGGGTCACCTTTGCTTTGCTTGCAGGTTGACTCGGAGCTGCCCGTGGACGAGGTCTTCGCCCAGGTCGCCAAGGCTATCGATGCGTTGTAGTAAAACAGCATAAGTAGATGGGCTGTGTATGGTTGTCGTTTTATTGTTTCCCGTTTTCTCATAAGGACTAAACACGATCAGCAGCAGAAACACTTTTAAACTCCACCACAAGGTCATTAATGCTCAAGACTCAAAGCCTTAACTCTAAAACCATCCCAGCAATAAGAATCTAAAGTTTTAAAGTTGCAGGAATCTGCTTAAGGCAGCATCTGTATATATATATATTCTTTCTTTATAAATAATATATAAGTCTTGCTTTAAGTCTGTGCTTAACATGTGCAGTACGTGGCTGTATACTACTCAAAGGTCCTGGATACAGGACCTTTAAGGCAACCTGCACTTTACTCAATCCTTTCTTTCCTCTTAAATACTGCCATATAGAGTCCTTTTATTATCATGTGCCATTGAGATCACACACTGTGGGAAAAAAACTGGTCAAACTCTGTATACAGTGAACCTCGAAACCTTTAAATCTTCTCAACCACCCAGCGTGGACTTCATACGTACATTTCTAGGAATCCGTATCCAGCTATATTTAAAGCACAGAAATGTTTTTAATTCTTTTCTACTTTTATTTCATCGAGATGTACACATGTAACATTTGGGTGTCTATTATGTGGTATGTGTGGAAGAAGGAAAATTAAAGTAGCCTTTAATGGAAGCATATTTGATATTTATTAGCGAGCTGAAGGTCCTTGGCCAGCGTCCGGCCGTTGCCGAGCATCTGGGGGGTTTTCATTTTGGCAGTTTTGTCCCAAGCTTTTGGCACCGGCCCGGACCGCTGTTGGCAGCTCTTCAGCGGAACGGAAACAAAAGATTACTTAGATTGGCTGATCGGCTTTGCGAGGCAGCGCACGAGAAGAGGAAATAAACAATGCAGCTGAGTTCAAAAGGGCACGCAGGAGGCTCTTTGGGTTTTAAAGCCTCGCGCAAAAAGCTCTGAAGGACGGTTTGTAGCTCTTCCTAGCATCCTAGCCTCCCAGCTAACAGCAGCTCTTCTAGTTTCCCCTTTTGCATGAATGAACCATTGTAGGCTACTGCCACCTGCTGGTATGAAGAGTTATTTCCTTTCACACTCCATGCAGTTTGTTCAATTGCAAATTTTTGGTCCAGACAGGAAAACGTGAGGAAATGTCTGACCTTTGTTGCCGGTAGTTCTTTGATAATAGTTTGACGAGTCCATACCTAAAAACCTGCACTTTTGCATCTTACTGCTGCTGAGAAGTGCACAGATGACACTCTACGTAATTTTGCACAAAAAAGACGAGATGTTGACAACACCTCTAAGTGGAAAAGGGAACTGCTTTTCCATTAGCAAAACACGGCGAAGGTGCCGGAGGATGCAGACACAACAGGAAACAGGACACGCTGCAGCAGCCATAGTTCACTTCTGTTATTCCAAATTTTTCCTTTGAGGCCTTGATGAACAAGTGGTCTTCCTTTACCTCTCACCTTCCTCTCTGCGACACACACATATTTCCAGCTGGCCAGGCAAACACTGCAGCAGGTATCCGGGCTACTCTCCAAGGAGGGCTCTGATCATGACTTTGCGCCGCAGGGGTGAGGAAGAGGAAAACGGCCTCTGAAGGTGCACAGGATGTGTTCATCGGAAAGTCAATCACAAGGAGGCGTCTGTAAGCGCTTTCATAAAGTCGTTGAGGATGCCGCTTGAATGCGAGGAATGCTGCCCTTACTTAATAAAGGTGCAAAACAAAGGGGCTGCGGTGGAATTCATCACGTACGACAGAGACGGGAAGAAAGAGGCACACGTCTGCGAATGCGGGGAAGAGACAAAAAGCCTCGCCGTCTGTGTGGATTTAGGAGTCCTGCAGCTCCGGGAGCTAAAGGCGAGTTAACCCGCTATAAATTACGTCCCCGTGATATACCAAGCAGAGAACATTTTAGCATTCGAGAGAGCTGGAAGAATTTGCTCGAAGTCACAGTGTGTAGGATTTGAAAGTGTTTGACTTCAGAGCCCCCCTGTGGTCGTTTTAAAATAAAGACAGCAGTGAGCTAAACACCCATTTCTGTTTGGTAGCCGGATGATGAAAAGAAAATACTGCAGCAATGCAAAGCCTCTACAACAGAGGAACAGCACGGTATATTCATTAGAGTGGTAATAGTTCCATGTGGGAAACGCAGTGTAGAGCAGTAATTACTTCATTACATGCAGATAGTTTTCCAAAAACGAATAGTTTTTTGCATACTATATGTGATAATAGAAGTAAATGTCCATTTCTTAATATAGGAATAAACCCATAGGAGATTGGTTCATAAGCAAATTGCAAATGTGCAAATGAAACCCTCTCTGTGCAAGACTGCAACCGAGGCAAATTAGATGAACCGTGAATTTGTGTGCGTGTTGTGCATCTGTTTGTAATTGTAAAGTCTAGAAAATAAGACAATTAATGGCTGCTTTTCAAATTGGTAACACAGAATTGTATGTATAACATACCAAGCAACAACCTCCAGGAATGAACAGTGAATCCAACGTCAAGTGTCAAAAACTGCAGTACCGCAAACGGCCACTTGATGCTGGCTCCAAAAGTGAGTCAGTCCTCGTAGACCTCCGCATTGAAATCCCCAAATAGCCAATTTCCTGATTCGTAACAACTTCCTCCCCCGTTTTCGAATTAGCCACGAATTAGTCATTTCCAAGGTGGCGACGGCCGTGTCCACCACGCACGTGAGCTTCACAGCCACACGTCAGGAATCCAGTAGGTGACTTTTAAGAGGGTGAGCATGTGTCAGTTAAAAATAATAATAATAAATAAAAATCTTTGACATTCCAGCTTTAAACAATTCGCTGAGAAAATAAGCCGCTTTAAAAATTAACCAGGACCCCACTTAACTGAAACCCAACTGCAAAACCTTGAATCACACTCAGAAGTGAGATATTATTTTACAAATGGGACTTTTCTGTAATGAGGGCCTTGTCATTTAGCTACCTTAGGGGATTGTAGATGTATATTAAATGACTTTGTAACGCTGATAGGCTTCTGTTCATCATGTATCAGTCTGGGATATTACCAGAGCAGGGCCATGCGTCAGATCCCCCCCCGGAGGACGATAAGGAAACGAGCAAGCTGGCGCATACTCTTTATTCTCTCCCCGTCTTTCTACCCTGCTGTAGACTGCGGTGCCCTGGCTGGCAGGCTGGCAGGCAGGCAGGCAGGCTGGCTGGCTCGCTGGCACCACAGAGACCCAGTGGCACCGTGAGGGAACCAACGTCAACCTGCGATGAAAGACGAAGGCCGATTGTTTCCTGTTATTGAAAAAGTGTACTCAGGGGTGGGTGTGGCTAGAGTTGCGGGGCTGGCTCCAATAATAAAAAAAAAAAGGAATGCCATTGAAGCAGAGCCCTACTGCAGAAGCGTCCTTTGGCCAGGCTCTGATGTGACCGAGCACCCGAGGTGACTGCCAGCCGTGACATATTGCTCATCTGCTAAATGCAAGCCATCCGAACTACCAGAGGATTGCTTTTAGCGCAACACAAGCAGCATGAAATTGTCTCCACTTAGTGCCGTATCCCATGCGCATGTCTTTGTTTGTGCTGCCTGAAAGAATGAGGTCAAGTTTATGGAGTCAGAATATCAACGATGGAAAACAAGGCACTTTGTATGAATGCTCTTTGTAGGTTTTCAGCCCTTGTGCATTGTATCATCACTCATCAAATGCTTATTGTTATCTGCAGCCCTAAATTAACCACAGGGTAGGCTTGTCTACAGGACAAAGTGTATAAATTCCATGCGGTCATGAAGAAGATATATCCTTGTTATCATATCTTATAGTGAATTTATTAAAGTGGACATCAATAGTGTATAATGTAAGGTGCCTGGACGGCTTCCTAAATTTGTGATTGATTGGTTTGTTGGGAGAAACCTGTCTTAGCTCTGACTGAAGTCCTTATTGCCACCAGCAGCCATCTGCTATGCCAAAACTTGCAACCTCAGGACTTGTGTATGACACATTTAGCCGTATTCAGTCTGCAACGTGCAGTTTTTCTTTGCACTTCCTTCTTGCAATGTGCAGATATAGCATGTTGCCAGATCACGGTTTCATACCGTGTAAAGGATCAGCATTCTAGGAACTTTTTTTTGTTTCCTCCATGAGAAACTGTCGCAGTGGTGATGGAATTTTATTTACGCCACAGTTTTTGTAATTATAAATGCTATCGTGGCAATGTTGAAGTATGTGCCTGTCGGTTTTCCCCATATATTTTTTTTCCTGCTCCTCTGCTCTGCCAACAAATTTTGTGTAGAAAGCTGATTCGATGGGTTGATGACTCCTCCGAGTCTGTTCAGTACAGAAAGGATGTTGTGTCTACCCTCTGCAGCTCTTGCTCTTGCACCGTGACAAAGAAAAAGATAAAGAGTGCTCGGAGAGAAGCTTGAGCTCGTTGTTTTTTGGCTTTGATCCAAATAGTCTAACAAGTTTCCAGTAGTTTAATGTTTGATCAGTGCTCTTATTGCGTCTGTTTGTGCAGGTTTCTTCTGCAACACCAAGTTGATAGGCCTAAACTAACAGGAAGTGCACTTGCCCCCTCTATCTTCACTTTTATTCTGGACTTTTAGTTAAATTAAGCCATAAATGTACATGTTTAGTATACAGCTCATTTAATTCTTCCACTTATCTATCTCATCAAAAGACAAGAACGAGTCAACGGTGACTAAAACACCAATCGAGTTATTTTCCATCATCACTACTGACAGGTGTTCGCGTCGATAAAATTTGACACAATGCGGTATCCTGCAGTATCACCCGGTAAATAATTTTCACTAAAATGGACTCGCTAATATCTTTAAATTATGCGCCAGGTTTCTAAAATATAGCAACGACCTTTAACTGATAATAGGCGTGCAATTTCCATAATGGCACCATAATGACACTGGAGCTACTTCCCTGAGGCATACAAAAGCTGCCGATTACAAGATTGCTTGTGAGTCCAGGGACAGTGCTGCATGCGACCAGATACTGTACGCGATGGAAAATTAAAGTGTAGCCCACAAATTGAGGAAAATTTTCTGGCATCATGAGACCACGGAATCCGGTGGGGGCAGGTGGACCTTATTTGACGTGTTAACAAGTGGAAAAACAACAACAACAACACTGAAGGCAACATCTGTGCCTTCTTATCACACTGACAGGTGAGACTGCAATTGCACACAAAAACTCAAGATCACATGTGTTACACTGTGTTGCAGATGTGTAACATGTGCTCTGCAGGTGGAGTTACCTCTTAGACCGTTGTTTTGTGCTGCCTGTAGCTCCAACGCTGACTCTTGTATGTGCAATAATTATAGCAAGACTCTTCTCTGTCTTATATTAAAAATAAAAAAAACAAACAGTAAAACACTTGTCCAAATAAGGTGATCAAACACCAAAAACATGATCCCTGGACTTTCATTCTTGCTAGTTCGGACTCGACATAAGTCATTACTGCCATCCAGCAAATGGAGCAGCAGCGTGCTCGACGAAGTAATCAAAATGCATTCTGGGAGCTGTTCCGAGTCCACACAAATTACATCCTAACCGATCCTAACACATGCTCCAAAAAGGGGCGGGGAAATTTGCACCGTACTTGGTCAGGTACTTGGACAGCACAGTACTTGGGTAGCGAATGAAGGCTGATGTGACACGAACAGACGTTAAGAGATGCCCATTGTGTCGCTTGAGTGACAGCTGTCAGCTGATTTGTAGCCCCTCCCACTTCAGCAGAAGCGTCTCCACAGACACACTTTTTCCAACAGAATTGTTTCAAATTTCATCGGTGGGCCAAAGACTCATCATTCTGTTACTTCATTTAGCGACAGATTTATTTAAACTACATAAAAAGTAAAAAGTTTAAATACTGCTGTGGAAAGTAGCACTGTAATTTGAAATCACGGGTGAAATGTGTATTATTTTCTACCATACTGACATGGATTAGCAGTGCTGTAACAATGAGAAGGAGAGCGCTTGTTAGGCTTTCACAAAAAAAAAAAAGAAAAGAAAAAAACTCCGGTGGGAGGGGTAACAAAAGTAAATCCGCACCGCCCAGACGGCACAAAAACTTTGGAAAGTCCTGGCATCGTCACATTGCTGAATGCAGCCACATCCTGGCACGTGGATTATAAATCATTCTTAATTCAAGAAAGCCACCTTCTAAAAAGGTAAGTTTGAAAACTGCTCTTTTTCTCTCTCACTTTTCTTTTTTAACGCGCTCGCCTTTTTTCCTTATTTCCCTGAGAGCCTAGAGGGCAGCAGCGCTTATATTCCTTATGAGTCTGGACCGGTCAATTAATGTCGATGTTATGTTCAAATAACGGCGGAAAAGTTGCCAAATATTGGATCCAAGAAAAGCAAATTGTCTGTAGTGCACCTTTACTGTCCATGTCACTGCTGCGCCTCTGGACTGCCATCAATATTAATGTGTTAATATTTGTTAGACCCAGCCTCTTGTTTCACCGGGCACTTTATTCCTGAAGTTCACTTTAAGCAGCCGTTCTCCTCATTAAAGACGTTTTTATTTTTTTTCTGAGACTTTTTTTTGTTTTCCTTTGCAGCCGCGTAAACAGTTTACACAGGCTCTTCCTTTCCCCTCTATATGATTCATATAACAAGAGCAGCCTCCTCCTTATCTGATCGCCGCATTGTGATATTATTTAAAGAAAGCGATGCCGTGGCGCTTCCTGAAACAGCCGGCCAGAAGTGTAGTGACCAGCAGATAACCCCTGGGTTCAGACCCTCATTGTGCGCCAGGAAGAAGGGGAGAAATATTGTGGGATTGTCTCATGTGGAAATTCCTGTCATCCTATGAGGGAATTTAAGAAATTTTAAAAACATCTGTCTCCCAGTCTGTTGTTTAAATGACCCTTTATGGGCTCTCAATTGTTTAAGAGGACATTTTGTTGCATGGAAGAAGCGGTAAACAGCGCTTATTCAGTTCATATTTTGTGTTATGCCATTTTTTTTTTTGTCTGACCACAAGAGTGACATGCATGAGATTGGGAGTCGGTCACATCCTGATCACATCTCCTGACTGGATTCTTCTTTCTTCCCCTCTGACCTTTCAACCTTTTTAAGACTTCAACTGTCTGCTCTTCCACTGCTGCAGCCATCGCCTCTCCGCCGCTAGACAAGGACACTTCAACCCGAGCGCCTTCACACCCCAGAGACCGAGATTCAGCTTTTACCGACACCTGAGCCTAAAAAAAACCCTCAAACAACAAGAGATGGAGGGTTACCTCATGCGGCCTATCCTGCTTCTGTGCATCACCATTGCGGCTTCTGGTAAGTCCTCCAGCTCATGTTCATCACTTTGATCCGAAGTCACTGCTTATATTTATTGAAAAAAACAACTCTTGGCTGTTGGATTTAGAAGATTTTGGCCCCTCTGTGCACATTTCTGTCAACCTTAGAGTTCAAAGCCAGATATTAATCTTGTCCTGGCTCATTTTCTGACGTCACTTCATTCTCAAGACATAAAAGAGCATTATTTGCGCTGGTGTTTCTTCTTGCACGCCAAATCAGGAATTTACAGCCTCAGAGTGAGGCTATGTGCAAAACAGATCTTGAATTATGGTTTATTCTTACACAAAGTCAATATTTTATTAGAATAAAACGTAGGTATTCAGACCGCCGGACCACCAAGCCGCCGCGGGGAAGCCTTTGTTTGTGCAGAGTTAAAATACTTTCTTTGAAAGAGTTCAGACGCCAGGAACAAGACAACGTGCGGATGCTCAAACACTCCATGTGATCCTCCTCTGTTGTCCCCTCTAACGCTCCCTCCCTCTTGGCCGCATGTGGCTGGCCATATCTAATTCAAACCTGTAATCCCTACAAGGTGGCAAAGGGATCAGAAACCCTCCCCGTACCTGCAGGCCATAATCCAGCCTCACACGCTTACCAGCGCTCTGCAGAGCTGCTTCGGGGGTGTTTGTGCTCCACTTCCCTGCAGCAACATGGCATTTGGGGTGGCCGCGTTTATAACCACGTGTTTTCCAGTTAATAAAACATTGCCTTTTGGTGCAAAAAGTTTTTACCTAGAATATATGATAAAGTTGCTAGCAGTTTTCTCCCCATACATTTAAAGATCTAAAAAAATCTATGTTTCAAGATTCATTTAATAGCCAAGTGTAAATGTTGGGTACATTTTCCCCTAGACTCTAAAAGCCGTAAGAGAAAGCATCAAATGCCCTGCTGTTATTTAATATAGTTTTAACATAACATGTCAGAAAAATAGATCTGTCCTCACTCATTTTTCAACGCTGCACTTTAAAGTGAAACACTTAAGTGCCAAAAAAAAGACTTTTTCTCTACTCCTTCCCTGTAAAGTGGCATTTTCGAGTTGCTTTTCAAATAAGGCATAATGTCCCCGGCGAGCATGCACCATACCGGGAAAACAAGCCTGCTCT
Organism: Planiliza haematocheilus; assembly: GCA_005024645.1. Classification (NCBI taxonomy): domain Eukaryota; kingdom Metazoa; phylum Chordata; class Actinopteri; order Mugiliformes; family Mugilidae; genus Planiliza; species Planiliza haematocheilus. The sequence continues at coordinate 6,020,393 of SRSE01001181.1, forward strand.
TCGAATCCGGCTCCTGCGTTGACCTACTGTAAGACGAATCACAATGTTGCCACACGTGCTAAGCACCCTCTCAGCAGGGGTGCCGGCGGCGGGGATGCAGAGGTATTTTTTTGGCCAACTGGCAGACCTGTGGAGAGTCGACCTTATGCGGCTTCCGCTGCGGGGGTTCGGGCTCGCTGTCTGCTGGTGGAGTCTGTAAGGAGCTGTTTAGCTCAGCCTTAATTGCTTCTGTGACACATAGTTCTGTACCTGCTATTTTTTTTTTTCTTGAATGAGGCTCCGAGGAATTTCTCCTTCTCTTCTCAATTTCGCATCTTCTACATCAGCTTTAAGAGACGACCCAGAGGGAGCCGTGACACCGTTCTCCGCCAGCATTGCCTTCTGACCCGGTGTGCTGAATGTTTGAAGCGTTACTCAAAACATTGTCCTGACACACACATTTATATATATATATATATATATATATTCCTCTCTCGTATTGTTTATTCATGATGTCGTAGTCCAGCATTGTCAAATTAATTTGTCGTTTTCTCTGACATTGTCTCCTGGGCTCAGCGCTGTTTTTGGTTTCTTCTGTCGAGCGAATCAAGCAAAAAAACACGAGGTGTGACACGGTACAGCCAACAGTATGCTCCGTATGAAATCACATTTTGCACATTTCCACGCTGACACTGGCTGTGGAGAAGAGACAAAAAAAAAATAAAAAAATGCACCACCGGTGTATCCACTGTGATTCGAAGGTCTGTTTGTTTAATAGAATCCCAGCCAGCTGCAAGCCGCCGTGGGAGCAGACATGATGTGAAAGCTACTCAAAAGAAGAAGTAAACACAGAAAAAGTAAAAGTAAATGAAAAATAGCCTGCAGCCTGCCACAAATCCCATGACTCTCTTGGCCAACTGCAAGCAAAGATATATTGTGTTTTGCCGGAGCTCAGTCTTGCTTTAGTTTTTATTTGAGCTTTCTGTGTGTTTGACCCTCCACGTCTGCTCCCTGCTATCAGACTTATGGACTCGTAAAACCGGTTTGGATGTGCAGCAGCTGCTGAAATCACAGATATAGTGACCAACTCCACGGACAGATTTGCGCCACATATACATTCTAATAACATCTAAAGCCAGATGATGGCGTGTGAAGGCTGCGGCACACTGAGCCGACGGTTGGACGTTGACCAGGCTTGGTGAACTTGCACCTCTGGCGCTAATTGGACCCCTATTGGTGGCTCTTCAGCCAATTCTGTGTGTTGAACTTGTAGAACAAGTCAGTCGCTCTTGTTTGGCAGCTCAGCTTATCGAACGAGAAAAAAGTTGGGATGGCATCTTCAACTATTCACCTTGAGATGTAGCATTTACTTTGCGTCAGGCAGAGGTGGCAAAAGTATTCACTTTCTGTACTTAAGTAAAAAGTACGGATATTTGTGTAAAATAATACTCTGGTAAAAGTGAAAGTACTGATTTAGCTCTTTTACGCAAGTAAAAGTAATAAAGTACAGGCTCTGACATGTAATTAAGTAAAAGTAAAACTGATTTTGCCATTAATAAAACAATTCATCCATTGATAATTTTGCAAAAAGGTTCTAGCAGAACCAGAATCTAGACTGAACTGACCGGAGGTCCTGAATGTGCATCTGGATATTTTTTAATAATAAAGTGTTATTGGGTTGTTGTTGGTTTTAAACCGAGAGCAAGCTAGCAAAATAGCAACAGAAAAAACGCCATCTCAGTTTTTTTTTTCAAAAAGCTAATGACAGCAACTGAAACCACGCCATACCTGAAACTAAATATGACGCGATGGGTCTAATTCTAGGCTCAGTTTGTCAGTCGCGTGTGAATTTCCATCGACTGACAACAGGCACCTTCAGCATCAGGTCAACAGGTATCGCCAACAGGCCGATCATTTTGTGAGCGTCATCCATCATCGAGTTTCCCCCTCTAGTCCAGTGCGCTAGTCACGTCCGATCGTGTCAGTCACCTCTTTTACGTCATGTCATCCGTAGAGGTTAAAAAAGTAACGAGCATGTTTTTCCAGTGTAAGGAGTAGGAAGTACAGATATTTGTGTACAAATGTAGTAAGTAAAAGTAGCCAGAAAAATAAATACTCAAGTAAAGTACAGATACCGGAAAAATCTACATAAGTACAGTAACGAAGTATTTGCACTTCGTTACTTCCCACCTCTACCACAGCGACCATTGTGATGCGTTCAAGACACCAGTCGGCCTTTGTTGCCAGTAGTTCTTTGGTCTCACTTCGGTGTGTCTTGGCTTTAAGCCTGAGATTTAAATTAGAAATTAGAAATATAAATGCTTCTCGGAGCCCCCCTTAGTCTGTTGACATGCATTCATTTACCTTCGGATGATGGAGTATTAGGAGATAATTGAGGAATTTGCATTATGAGACACTATCACATTACTTGGCAACAGTTTCCAATATAACACTTGCAGAGTATGGCCTGATTCTTAATGTCCTTATCAATTCTGTGGAGTTTTTCTAATTCCGAAGGACTGAAATATTAGTCTTACTCCAGGAGCAGAGAAGGCGCCTTTCATTAAGATCATATTATATATCCAATCCAGACTCTATAGCCGATGTAATATTCAGGATGGCTCACAGCCGTCTCTGGGTAAATCAGAGTAAAACTGTGTGTTATCTTGTTAAGCCCACCAGTCTCCAGTTCTTTAGCTCCAAACGCAGACTGTCCATGACTGCGCCTCTTAAGCTACTGGGGAAAAAAACAAGTTTTAATCTTGCGCTGCAATTTGACAAACGCGGTTTCATCAGTTATGGATTGTCTGTAAATTCAGCCACCGTCTATCTTTTCTTTTATAAAAACAACCTTTTCTTTCAACCTACACCGCGATTATTAGAATTCCCTTTGTGCTCTGATCAGCCCGGCCTCTCTCTTTTGTTGTTTCCACCTCATCCATATTCTCTGGACAGGCTTCTGTCAGGCTCCAATAAAAACAAAACAACTAAAAAAAACATCACACTGGTCTTAGTTTCACTACGCTGCCTCCCTGTGAGGTTAATTGTGTTAAAATGTTGCTGTTTTGTTTTGCAGGCCCTACACGGTCCAGCCGGCAGGTTTGCCTCCGAGCGCCTGTGGTGCCGCGATTTGTCTGAATCCCTTTTAGTCGTTTAACTGATTGGTTTGTGCCAACGCCGTGCGCGGTGCGAGCGCCTTTGCAGCAGAGGAACGTGTTCTTCCTTTATGCTGGATCACCTGAGGCTTTCTGTTTAATGAACACGCCAAAACATAAAAAAAACAAAACAAAAAAAAACAATCGGCTTTTAATCTTGATTACTCCCGTCTACGTCGTGTGCTTTCTCGCGAGTCGTTTCAAAGGGTTCGGTGTTTCATCTTTCCTCAGAAGAAGCCATTACTTCTGGATTCATTTTACATGGCTCTCACGGAGGAACTGCGGTGATTTTGTATAATTTTTCATAAAGTTTTAGATTTTATGAGACCTTCATCTCTTCGCCGCTCCCCCGGCTTGTAACGCAGAGTCTCTCTTTTAAATCTGTAGCCTCTAAGGCCCAACTGAGATAACCCTGAAGATGTCATCAGGGTTATTTTCCCATTTTCCCCAGACATGACCAAGCTCCTCCAGGACACAGAGGACATTATGCAACTGGCTTTCACAGGCTATTTAGTCCTCTTCAAGATGAGTTAACTGATCTTTGCGTGGAAAGTCTGCGGAGTATCCTTATAAGGCTTTGAGACGTTGATATTGTAGCATGCACATGTGTTTTGCTAGCTAGACTTTCTGTCTGACTGGCTGCTTATTGGAATCAGCTGTATGCCACCTCCTCAGAAGACCATTTGCAGATTTTTTTTTTTTTTCCCAGACCGAGCAGCATAACTGCAACCACTTAAGCCGACTGTGGCAGTTGGGCACATAAATAATTATCTTTGCGTCTGACTGAAGTCTTTGTATTTAGCGATTTTTATCCACTGTGTGTCCGGCATTTCCTGGCAGGGAAATAGTGTTGAATATGCCCCCTGCCGCAACAGCTTCCCCCGCGGGAGTCCGGCGTCGTGATGTTAACTGCCAGACCTCCTGCTGCACTCTTGCCTACCCCAGAGTCTCCCTCCACGGGCTGGAGGAAAAGTACAAAAGTGATTAGCGAGCGGCTGGAGGAAGAGGAAGAGCCGTCTGAAAATGGATCATAAAGGGGGGAGGCGAGAGAGAGACAGACAGATGGACAAACAGAGATAACCGAATTCATAAAGGCTGATTCATGGAGACAGCGAGGGAGTGGGGGGTCGAATTTATGTGACTGTCAAAAGGCAGATAAGTGGTTTAGAAAAAGGATTTGGGGGAAGAGTAGTAAATAGGGGATTTAAAGAACGGAAAGATAGGAGAAAGGGACAAGACGGAGATAAAGAGGCTCAAACTATGAGTCATTAGACTTGGAAGAGAAGAAAAATACTGCAACAAAACATTTGTTCGCTGACAGAAATGGGGTGTCAGGGATTTCAGGAGAAATGGAAAGCGATGACGGAGGTTTCTCAGAAGGCACGTTAAAAAAAAAAAAAAAAAAAAAAAAAAAGAGGGAAGAAAACAACGTCATGTTAAAAATGGCTTTGAGAGTCAAAACAGTCCACTTCCCCTGTTTTACTGCAGTGAGCCAGCTCTGCCTGCAGTCAGACTGGGTGGCAGGGAGACGCGACCACTTGTCGCTGCCTCAGACCGATTTCAATCTCCTCCAGTGTTATGCCCCTCCCAAATAACAATCCATTTCTGACTGGCTTGCCTTTCCTCTGTTTGAATACAGAAGGCAGTGTGGGGGAGCCTCGCCAGCGCCATGTTCCTCTCTTCTGTTTGTTCCCACGTGACTTTTCGCTCGCCGACGCGGTTCCAGCATGTGGTGCGGCACGTTTTGATCCCGGCCGCAAATTGTAAAAGTAAATCCAGCGTGGTAAATCCTTGTGTTATCTCCCCCCGCTTTCCATTCAGTTTTGCGCTGGAACTTATTTTACACCGTGCTTGGGAAGTACAGCGCAGTAAACAAACCGAATAAATGCTCAGTCAGGCCTGATCCAAAGCGATTGAAGTGCAGTTTAGCATCATAGTTAATCGCAGAACTTTAAGATACTTTACTGAAACTCCCCCTGAACATCATCACCGTGGGATTAAAACGTCTTGCCCCCTCTGGCCCCAACGCTTTTCGTTATACAGCCGCATGCATGAGGACTGGATGGCTCATTAGCAGCGGGCGAGATAAACGCCTCGTCAGCATGGCGACCACTTGCGCCCACGTCGACATGCCCGCTCCGCTGTCTGCGGAGATAAGGCATGGCGTTGTGCATTCTTATCTCGAGGTCTGTCTGCCGCGGTCGACCCTGGGGTCTGCACAAACACAGGAAATTGTACCTGCACATTCGGGAAAGGAGTTTAGTCGGAAAAGTTACGGGGGGATTTCGGCTGACTCACCTATGACTCGGGAGTCAAAGGTGCCCGGTCAGAGAGGCGTTGCGGAAACTTCTGGGTGGGCCGCCACCTTTTAATTAATGATTATGCAGGGCTGTATCACGGCCATCTTCTGTCAGACAGTATGAACAAAATGTTCTCGGATGAAATGTTCTAAAGTGCTCTTTGTCATGTTTTAGCACGTACAAAAAAAAATGTGGAATTCAGTTGTACTTTTTTCACTGGCTTTCTGAACAGACACACACTGGTTGCCATTGTGGTCACACTTGCCCAGACTGTCGTGTAATGGCAGAGCCTTTTGATTCAAGCACTGGGTGCATATTTATTTATTTTTTCCTCCCCCTGTTGATTCAGTCGGTGCACAGGTCAATCTGTATTTAAAGAGCCGAAATCTCCCTCTGATGTCGGCGTTTGATGCGGTGGGTGACAAAATCCTCGCCGGATTTGGACGCTGGATTTTTCATTTCACTTCCGCGATATGTCATGAGGCGGTACGGGTGTGAGTCAAAAAAAAAAAGCCTCGAGACATCTGACAGATTATTTTAATCTGCTCATATGCTGCAACTACAACAGATCCAACAAACTCTGGATACTTAATAACCTTTTTTACAGATGCTGCGGGGAATAAAGTTACACTTCTCAAAAAAAAAAACCCTACCTATCCCTGGTCTTGACACTTCCATTAGTTCAACGGTGAAAATGAAATCATAAAGTTGAACCTTACGGTCGTTCTTAGTAGGTTTTTAGCGACCACATAAATTTTAATGCATCTTCACTTGAGTAAAAAGGAAAATATTAGTAGCTTCTCGGCTGATTGTGATGGAAAACTGGTTTCTCTTACTGATGTTCAAGAGCATCAAAAAGAATTAGTCGACGCGTAGTTGCGAGTCCATTAAGAAGTGACAGAAGCTCCAACCGTGTGTGGCGGCAGTGGCGGCGGTTCGCCGACCCCTTTGTCAACGCGCGGATCATCGATCGGCCTCGCTCGCTTCGGATATGTTAAGAAAACATCAGCGCCTTCATTGCTATGCCGCCTTCACGTCGGAAGGCATTAATATTCGCCGGCGAGGGAAAAAAAAATAAAAAAATCAGTCGGGAAAAACAAGCTGATCTCCGTTGGCTCTACGCGAGGCATATGTTGCGCCGAGCCGCATCAATCTCGAATGATTGGGAGCAGCCGCTGTGCAATGAATCTCTTAACGCATCAGCCTGCTTTGGTTGCACGTCGTTAGCATGAAGCTTGCCAAATTAGTCTGTCTATCCACCAATTAACACCCGGATGATTAATTGTGTTTTGCCCGCGCTCTTTCAGGAAAACCCAATCGCACGGGGGAATATAAAAAAAAAAGGCACACCATTACCCAGGAAAGGACGGGGCCTTGAATGTGAAATGTTATCAGCCGGGAGTATTGTATCGACTGAAAAGTTTTCTGCGGCTGCTGCTCTCTGCGCCGTCCTTGTGGTCAAGTTAATAATAATGAATGGCTAAATACTAGCGGCGGCGAGTGGTGGCGGCGAGTGGGTAAAGCGAGGGGCCGTACAACGCCGCTGTTAGACTTGTTGTTCCTCTGGCTTCCGACAACGATGAGACGACGGACGAATGGCTCCCCGAGGTGTAAACAGAGCTAGTGTGAAGACAGGCTGTCTCCAGACCCGCTATCACATCCTCAGTTCCTCTCCGGCTAACACTGGAAGCAGGCAGGACTTGGCACACAGTCACACACACGCACACAAAAAAAGTCTTAAGCCATTAAACTGACAAGACTAATCAGCAATTTTTTTTTTTTTTTGATAGAGTTTTAGGATTTAGAAGTGGGAGGTGAGATGGGTCAGGGAGCCTGTGTGTTGTATGGAGTGTGTAATGTGTAGTACGTAGGGGTGAGAGGCCAGGGGACAGTGCAGGCCCCTGCAGAGCACTGATAAGAGCTTGTTTACCTTCCTGTGGATGGTCAGGCCTCAATCTACAGTTACGGAAACGCTCGGACAATAGGTGTGTGTGTGTGTGTGTGTGTGTGTGTGTGTGTGCGTGTGTGTGTGTGTGTGTGTGTGTGTGTGTGTGTGTGTGTGTGTGTGTGTGTGTGTGTGTGTGTGTGTGTGTGTGTGTGTGTGTGTGTGTGTGTGTGTGTGTGTGTGTGTGTGTGTGTGTGTGTGTGTGTGGAGTCAAGAGAGAAACTTGAGCCAGCCTTGAAGCTCCCCTTTCCCTCTCCCGACTCGCTCTGATAGGACCCTCCCTCCCCCCTTCCCCATCGCGACGCTGTCGCCCGACCCTGGACACAAACAGTTTACACTACCCCAAGGGACCATGGGAGACAGTTGGTCTTGACGTTGTTTGTTGTCAGGGCTTCCCCTCCTGTTTTTTTTTTTTTTTCCTTCTTCCTTCCCTCCGTCTCTCTTTTTGTAACGCGGCCACGTCGTTCAGCTGCGGGCTCTACAGGTCTCCATTATTGTATCTAAACTCCGGGGCGAGCGGCGGACGCGCCTTTCCACTCACAATGAGGGAGGGGGCATTAGAGAGAGGGCGTGAAATGAAGCCGGCCTGCTCGCCTGCCTGAGCCGAGCGAGGGGAGGTGAAAAGGCGAGCTAGTTACCGGGCTGCAAGGGGCTTCAAGCTCTGAATCTGAATCAACATTTTGTGAAGGTTTTTTTTTTTACATACAATTCCACGTGTCGACTATTTGCTCCATTTGTTGACTGTGCATGCTGTAAAAATGGAAAGCGCAACCTCATCACGCAATCTGCAAAAAAACCCAAGAAGAATCTTTATTTTTAATCTGAACAATCACATTTCTTTTATTTCTTCACAGGAAGTTTATGAAGCAAATTGCATTTTTCCACGAAGTGAATGGTCAATGTCCGATTTCTTCTCATTTTTAATTTAGTAATTTTCGTTATTGCAGACGCTCAGAACAAAAAGGGAACTGAAAAATGACCAGCAGTTCTGAATATACAGTAGATACTTCTGCTTCTCCTTCAGGAGCCACGGTGTCTGTGCCGTATGAGGCTGATAATGGGCCAGTCATTGATGGAAGCGGAGCGGTACACTTTCGCTTCTCACGTTGATAGAGTTGTGTCGCTGCATGTGCTGTTATTTTAAAAGTAATGCTTGCGCGACTGCACACACACACACACACACACACACACGATGCCGATGATTTGGCAGGGACTCGCTAATTTATCGGCCGCATAGTTATCGACTGACATTCATCTTGTCGACTGCCATCGGCCCATCTGCAAATAAGACGATGGCAGCGGCCGACGCTGATCTGCTGCGTGGCATCAATTTCGCGCCGGAGAAATGCTAAACAAGCCTATTTTCAATTCACATTAAGTGTGTTTTATTGATTTTCAAATCAAATTTTACCTTTAATTACATTTTTCAACAACTGCCAGCCGGCAAGCGTCTCACCGGTGCTAAAATCTCTAAGAGAACGTCTGCGTACACCGACATGTGTCCCGTCCTGGACGTTTGAGATCATATAGATTCACATTATGGGGATCTCAGCAGTGTGTGGGGCAACTTTGAGTCCTAATAATGATAAATCACCTCAAAGTCTCCAGCAACGCCTGAGCGCCGGGCTCGGTTCAGCTACAGTGCACTCTCCATAATTATGTGGGTCCCTCCTGGACAGTGAAACCTCATTTAAGAGGTTCAGGATGGCACGCCGAATTAATTACATTTTTACAAAGTGTTTTAATTTAAATCGGGAAACAATGGAGATACCACTTTGACGCGCACGCGGACACTCCGTCAGCGGGGCTGTTGTTGGACGGCGCAGTCTATAAAATAAGAGAGCTAGCCGAACGAACACGACGACATAAGAGGCAGTCACGTACGCCCCAGGCTGAGCTCCAACCCGGACTGCGCTTCTTCTGGAAGCCTGAGCTCTACTTTGAGAGATTGCTCTTCGCATCCGTCTCCTCCAGCTGCGCGCAGTTGACCTTTCGCTAAAATATTACAATCGCACCATTTGCATAAAGCGGAAAACTTAACGCCAGCTGGCCTCCCCCGCTGAAAGCATCTAAAGTTGACGGATGAAGGCAGAAAGTGAGCGAAGCGCGACAAGACGAAGCGGGTCGCGTTGAGCGAAACATGACAGAGTGGCGCTTCGGACGTAATGAGTGAGAACATGTCAGGCTGAGATATCCTAAAATGGACACCGTTGCGCACAATTGAACGCATGTGGGAAACGGATGTCTGTCATTTGCCGAGCGACTTTTCTTTATCTTCTTCTGGAATGACCCGGGGGTCAGGAAAGCAGCAGCAGATAGATAGATACCTCTACATTTCAAGGGACTTTGGACAGGAGATTTTTTTATTATTATTATTTTCCTTGTTATTTATGGGTCCGGGGTGCCTCAGACACACGTATAATACGGTTTGTCATTCATAGCTCACAGATATTGACCCAGTCCACAAAAATGTGCTTTCTCCCAAGGCTATTTTACCGACATCAAATTGGCCATTATTGATTTTGGCTTGCACGCTCGTTGCTCTTCATTTTGTACTTTTCCGATCGGTTATGACGTTCAACCGTGAGTCTGCGTCGATTACGTGGCCATGGTCACCGGCAGTGATCCATTACCATAAATCCTCAAAATGAATTTCCATTAAGGATTAAAGAGCAAATGTTATTTCACGAGTCCGGCCCGTTTTCCGTCCTCCCCGATGCTTTCTACCCACTGATGCCCAGCATCTCTGCAGAGAATCACCCTCGTCCATAAACATGTCTTCTCATGGAATGGGAAATGGAGGGGACTGATATAAGTAGATAAAGAGGACAGGGAATTGAATGGCTCTTCTATACCTCATTTACCAGCAAATCGCTTAGCGAGGCCATTGGCATTTCCGGGGTCAAGAGGCTAAAAATGAATGTTCTTCCTATTCCTACGGTGAAGGGAGACTAGTGACACACACACACACTTGCGCAGTCAGTGTGATTTATACCAAGACCTCTCTGGCGACAGTCATGGGCCGTTGACGTTGTCACAGCGGAACAAGAGAGAAATAACTTTATGGATGTGGATATTGAGCAACAGACGTTAACAGAGAGGGCCAAAATAACAGGAAGCCAGCTTTGACCTCTGGGGCGACGGGGAGGTGGGCGGTGGGGGCTGCTCTCCATCTCGATTTGAAAGAAGAGCAGAGCAGCAAAGATGTTGTCCTCAGTTTGATAAAAAAAAAAGATAAGAGGGGAGGGAAAAAAAAAAAAAGGATGTTACGGGACAAACAAAAGAGGCATCGCTTACAAAATTCTCAAGTAGCACCTGAGCTGATGTTTGTGTGTGTGTGTTTGTGAATAGAAGCAGCTCTCTTTTCATCAATGACATTGTGAGGGTACAGATGTAATAAACAAATAAATGAAGTGAACAAAGGGCTCGGGGTTTCATTGTGGAGGGGAACAAAAACAGGAGAAAGGGCCGATTATGTAACATGTTCTCGCTCCCCGCGTCTTGCCGCATTCATCACTTTTCTATGCCATTTTATCTCCAGCTCTGTCCACTCCTCCTCCCAGCACCACCGCCGCCACCCCCACGAGCAGCGATGACATTGCCCCAGCCAAGGCCTTTGATTAGTGCTGTACCTAAATACGGCACATCCGGTTAACCTTCCAGTCTCTCAAAGTTCCCATTAACCCCTTCCTCTCTTTCTTTCCTGCTCTCTCGTCTCCCCCTTTCCCTGATGGATGGATGGATGGTGGCCTCCTGGGTAAACACACCACGTGCATCATAAAAGTTAGTGGAGCGGTGTGTCATGCAGCGTTTGCTTACTAAATTTGGAGACTCCGTTACGGGATCACACTTGCTCGCTTAAATGCTTCCACGGCAACTGTTCGGGGGGGTGATGGAGGCATGCATATATGGATTATATTCAGCTTATCTCTGGCGCAGGACAGATTTCTGACTGAACTCATGAGAACTCCTTCCATAGCGATCCATCCACAGTCAGTGCAGCGGTGGTTAGCCGGGCAGTAGCTGCTGTGGACAGGGTCGGCAACAAAACACCTAAGAAAAACTACGTCAGTTTAACTGTACACTATATTTACAATACGATCCGGGCTTTACTTGCTGTCAAGCTATTGTGCAACTGAAGCCACTATATTCCTTTGACAATAATAGTAATTTTACCTCCGGCACCACCAGGAGATGCCGCTCTACCGATGTGTGACTTTGGGCATTTAACACATTCATTTGGAGCCGAAACAGTGTGTCAACACACCAAAGTCACACAATAACACAAACAAACTTAACTGGCTGAGACAGCGGTAGACCAGCAACTCCCGCGTTCTCCGAGGTAAAATTACAGTTTTTCTCAATGGAGTCTGGTGGCTTTGAAGAAAGCGTATAATAGCAACAGTAAAGCTGTGATAGTACTCCAAGTATAGCCTTTAGGTGGGCTTTCTTTGGGGAGCCTGAAATGCATTTTGGCGTTGACCCCGTCCCCACCCGCTCGCTGCTCGGCTTTCTTTCGAGTCCCGTCTGCTTCACAAAGCTGTGGGCGCGCCAACCACCATCTACCGAAGGGAATCCGCCGACTGCGGATAAGTACCTCATACAACACTACTTCAAAAACACCGAACTATCCAATTTAAGGTGGGCTTTGTCCTGAGAAGTAAATCCAGACTGGAGACTCAGTCAGTCATGGTGGCTGTGACTGTAATACCATAGAGCTCTCATAATTCCCCCAGTCAGACTCTTTCATCTCAAGTCAGCAAAAAGGGGTTGGAGATTGGACAGAAAAGAGATGAGCTGATTGAGCTGGAAAAGAAAGACATCTGACCTCCGTGTTCTTTCTAACCGAGGAAAGGGGAAGTTTGCTTGAAAATATTTTGCCCCTGGCAACTTCAGACAGGTTAAAGTCAACATGCACACGCGCATATTCATTCTGTTCTAATACAATAGAACACACACACACACATACACGGGCTAGGTCAAACTCCAGGAATTTATACTCAACCTCACCCATGACCGTACAGCCCCGGCTCGATTAATTCAGCCTCCAGAGACGTGGATCCCCAGGTTAAACAGCAGGCTCATTTCAGAGAGCAGAGTGAGCGGACTTGATGGATGACTGCAGCCCTGTGTCCTGGCATGTCTGATAAACGTGAACCACGGATCCGTTTTTAAACAATGTAGTCCTATCCACACATTTAACATCCATACTCTGAAACCTTTCACGATGATTAATAACAAATTTAGCCCCGTGGAGACAAGGACTCTTTAAGATTGCTGGGTCTGTCTGTCTGTTAAATAATTCCTTTTTGTCTTTCACAGACACAGGTTTTCATTCAAGGGGGCTGCTCGTGCCGAAATGTGATAGGATTGTTATGGACAGAGTTGAAATCTTGCATGTCTTGGCTTTTGACAAGCGACACTTGAGAACACAAGGAGATCCACATTAATGTTGGAAGTCAGAAGCTGATATACACCGCTTACCCATTTTTTTATTTGATTTCTTTCAGCGTCAAGTCAGACATGTGATCCTGTGGATGCTAAAGTTGACCCGTGGGTGAACATGAGTGAGATGCTCCTCGGCTGCTGGACCAGCTTTGTCAGAGACGACAAGACAGAAGTCCACATCCTTAACCTGAATTTTAGAGCGGTAAGCATGTCAAGTTTATACGAACGATACTGAGCAGCTTGAACTGATTGTGCAAATGTGAAAAATCTGCTCGACACGGAGTAAAATGTAAAACACTAAGCTGGTAAGACGGCAGTATTTTTTAATGGAAAAAAATAAATGGTGACTGCAGTGCTAAACTGCAACCGAGTACATAAAGTTAAAATCCTCTCTGTCAAGCAGCTTGTCCTACAAATCCAATATGCCACTGTGTGACATGGCTATGTTATCGTCTGCTCATTAATCATACTTCTTAGTTGACAGGACGATATGTCAAGTCCAGTCATGCCGAAAAGAAGGAAGCAGCGCACACATGTTCACCTTGCATTTCACACCTTTCTGATAATGAAATATGTCATTCATTCTTACACGGGCACAGGGGATCTGTTTGGAGCATGAATTTTACTCTTTATGCACAGTTAAAAGCTTTGCCTGATCACATGCAATGTGGCATACAGTAACATCTGAGTAAAGCCAACTGCGGAGGCTGACAAAATATAAGTAGGGGCAGGTTTTAAAACTATCCAAGTTAGTCTTGCATCGCTCAGTTCCCCTAAAACCACAGACTGTTGCTTCACGTTTTTGTCAACATTCATTTATTTAACACCCATCACTATGCAATATATAAATAATTACTCACTCATCCTGCCGCCACCACCTACACACAGACATACATGCATCGCTGCACATGCACCCGCCCACCTTCCTCTTCCCTGCTCGCTCTGCCAACCTTGACGCAACCGGCTTCTTGAAATCCATTTTTTTGGCATCAATGGGAAAATGTGGAAATCTGCATGTTTTCAAAGTATGAGGGAGCTTCTTCAATTCCTTAATGGCCTTAAATGAAAAGGCAGATTGTGCGAAGGCAGAGCATCTTACTGATTCTACACTCGCCTCTAGCAGTTGACCTTGAAGCTTTGATCATTTTCTTTGAGCTTGTGAGTTTGCAAAGCTTTCCAATGGTGGAGGCGAAATTAAAAAGATATTTAAAGCACCAGATGAATAACTGAACACAGAACTAAAATTCTCAAAGTTCAACATCTTAACATCTTAACTTCACTAATTATATTACAAAGCTTATAATCTTTTGCATGAATATTGTACACCAAGAATCATGGAGCGACAATAGACACTGGTCTCGTTACTTAGCAAAGAGAGAAAATATAATTTCTTCATATGTACATCAACAGAAATTTCCAGTAAAGTTATTTCCAGAGACAGCATTGTTATATATCAGTGTATGGTACATCCTTTATGGTTAGGTAGTCTTTGAACCCAAAAGTAGACTTGAAGTAAACTGAATAACAATGGCCCTAGTGTGGCACCTTGTGGAACTCCAGTGGTACATTGACAATATTTGCTTAATCAGATACACTTGTGACAGTGCAATCTAGTTGATTATATTTATTTAATGTGCTGTTAGATGATTCAGAGTAGTTGCTTATTTGTATTTAAGCTACCTCAACCCTGGGTAGGCAAGTGAATGGGTTTAGAGCTAAAGACAGGGAACAAAACACCCCCTACGCTCAGTGAGCAAGAGAAAATGATAGGTTAATAATTACACAACAAGAAATTAGTTTGTTCCACTTTTTCATTTATTAGAAAAAGCACAGGCAGTAGAGGAAAAAAAGAGTAATGCAGTTGAGCAACAGTGCAACTCTCTGGCATGCACATGTCTGTAAACGAATCACAATCGCCCTGGGGCAACACCAAACCCCAGATGATGAAATTATGGCCCTGCAAAGTAGTGCTGGGGGTAAACTTGTTTTGGAACATTTAATGTTATTAAAAAGGCAGGTTCACTGCAAAGGAAAGCACCACAAATACGCTTCCAGATGTACAGTATGTAACCTGTGTGGTACGACTTTCACTGATAAACTGATAAACTCCAAGAGCTTATTTTAAATCCTGTGTGCGGTTCTTGCAAAAATGTATTAAACTGCTATCGCTCGACCTGTGAAAAACATCGGCATATCCACTTGTCCAATGTCACAGGTGCATGCCACTGCCACAATAAATATTAAATGGATCATACAAGAATGGGCCAACTTGTAAATTTTTACAGCAGGCCAGAATGTGACGACTTAATCTGGCTCTGAAATAAATAAGCCCCCCTAAAGCAACTTCCCACGCTATAAAATGTAAACACACACTTTCCATGTCGGACTTTTATCAGGCTGATAACTAGCTAGCCATTAACAGATTCCAGACATGACAGTTCAGTCTTTTTTTAGGCCTTTATAACGACCCAACACAGCTGACTTTGGGTTTGAAGAATTTCTTTAAAGCTAAACAAACGTAATTGCAGATAGTGTATTGGCTCATTTTGGTTTTCAAACTTACAGATTAAAAGTTTTCTGGAGTAACTTTTTTGGTGTCATTTCCTAAAACTGTGTGTTGTTATTGCTCAGCCAGACCCCATTTTTCACTGTCCAACATTGTCGGTCAGCTCACATTAGTCATTTCTTTATCAGTGGGCTCTGTTTGTTTGCTTCTGCTGCTTGCTCTCACTTAGAGTTCTTTATGTAATATTTTCACATAACCTTTACTAAGCAACTGCTTTTTATTGATTATCTCCCTTTATTTTTCACTCCATTGGGTTATTCTTTCTTATTTGGTAGAGATTATGAGTAGAGGCGCAAGTGTGTGCGCAGTGTAGCTACACCGCTGTCACAAGATAGTGGAATACAATGGCCGCTCGCCCATCAATCACCTCTTAAAAATTAATAAGCGTGTCCAAGTTCCTCTCTTTTAGCTGCTTCTAGGAAAGCTATAGCAAATACTGTCATATGTTTTCCTCTTAAGTAAACTGAAGTGGCAAAAGGTGATGTTTTAGGAGATGTAGTTGTCCTGGCAATGTTGCTTTTTAATGGTACCTCAGTCTGTAGGTGTGTTTTAGAGCTACAATGGGGGAGCTTTGTAGTGGTTAGGGCCTTTGTTCACAGCCTATCCCAGCTGTCTCTGGCCTGAGAGGCGGTACACCCCGCACAGGTCTGCAGTCTATTACAGGGCTAACACATAGAGACAGACAACCATTTACGCTCACAAGCGCACCTACGGCCAATTTGGAATCACCAATTAACCTAATGAGCATGTCTTTGAACGGTGGGAGGAAGCCACAGCACATGGAGGGTACCAAACTCGTCGACGAGTGGGTTTGAAACCCAGAAACCCCTTGCTGTGAGGCGTCAGTGCTAACCTCTACACCACTGTGATGAAAATGAAATGAAAAGTACATTTGAGCCCTCGCCAAAAGAATTCACACAGTTCTTATGAAATAATTAATCGGCACCGAATAAAGCCGTTTTACAGTATACCACAGTTTTAAATCGGTCTACTGTAATGACGGCATGGATTGCTTACCAAATCTGAAGAGAGGGCCAACTGCAACAAAGCTGAAGCAGCCCCCAGCAAACAGGATTATGGCTGAGAGGCGATGGTAACTAATGTAACCTGGGTTCTATGAATTCAGTGTGTCTGTGGAAGAATGAAATAAAGCCAAGGAAACTTCCAGGAAAAGTTTTCTGAACAGGTAGACGGGGGAAGAGGTTGTGCGGCGTAGGTTTGAGTAAGATTGTCCAACCAGCTCATTTTCTTTACCTCAAAATTTGAGTCACTAGCATCAGTGTTGCTGAACTCAAAGCCTTTGGTCTCATTCAATGGACTGCAAACGAGAAGAAAATGCAGTTTGATGACAAAACAGATTTAAAGCATAACAGGAAGGAGTTTTTTCCCTGTCATTTCATTTGGCCTGAAGAGTAAAACCAGACACATTGTCCTCCGTGGGAGCAAAAACACGATTTCATGGGAAAAAAGTTTCCTAGAATGGTGCAACATCTCTTGCAAAGTACTTGAACCCAGTGTTGAGTTTGTGGGAGTTCACTAAAGGAATTTGGCTTGGGATCTGTGTGATGCAATAGAAATTGTGCAGGGCTTGCATATTCTGTCCTGGTGGGACTGCAAGTGGATGTTTTATCACGAAAAGAAGAAAGTGCACGCGAGATCCCTTAACACAGACCCCTTATCTCTTCTTCACCGTCTCGATGTTTTTTTTTCCCTTGTAAACACAAGAAGGGGAACATATTCATCTCTTGCCAAACTGTCCCATCAGAAGGGAAATTTGCTCTTGCCTCCCCCTTTCTTTGTCCTTTAAAATCTTCTTATCACATTCTTCCCCATCCCTTTATTTTCATGCTGATTTACAACCTGCCAGGGACACTCGACTCGCACAGTTGGACGGCATAGAGAATTATGGAGGGAGCATCAAGGGGCTCCACAGGCCAGGAGAATTCATTGGGAGGAGCTGCTTGTGCAGGGTCCATTGATGTCACATGCTGGCTTTGGTAGCCAGGGTCTTGGCGCGAGGCCGAGACTAGACCAACGGAGCCAACACAAGTTAAGGGAGAGAGCCAAAAGAATAACTGGAAACTGCATCAGCAAAGCCCCTTCAAAAAAAAAAAAAAAAAAAAAAGCTCTCTCCCAAAAAAAATGAAAAAGCAAAACAATTGTATCTTGAAAGCACAGGAACAAAAGAAGCATAGGTGAGTGATCAGGGTCAGAGGTCGAAGTGAAAGAATGAAAAGTCAGAAAGGGATGAAGCGAAGCCAGTCGTAGAAACAATGAAGCTCATTAGGAAGGAGTATTTCAGGAAAGACATCGCTGAGGTATCTCTGCGTGGAGCACAATGAACTCCAAAGGGGGGGGGGGGCATTCATGCATTTACAGCATTAGCACGCACCGTTTGAGGTAAAAACTATAATAAGCGGCATTTCTGGGAAGATGCCGTTTTATGAAATTGTTGTAGGTGGAGACATCGTAATGTCGTAATTACTCATTCCTTCTTATGTTTCGTCCATCAGCAGTGCAGAGGCTGCCTGTTCTCTTTTTATAATAACTATGAAGGAGGCGGAAGACGGAAAGCAAGCGTCTTCTCAGAATGAGATTACCTGTGGCTCCCTGTGCCTTTTGTCACTGCATCACTCACATTATACATGCATAGGCGTAGACGCATGGAAAACATATGCGACACTAGGTCATATTTCATGGTCGTCTTCTCCATTGCCCCAGAAAACTGTCACACTGCAGGTTTATCTGTCAACTTATTCATTTTCAACACCCTCCCTTTTTCGTACGTGATATTATTAGAAGAGTTCTCTTCTCCAAGCTTTACATTTCCTTGTGGCAACTTATTTTCATTCTGGTAATAAATTACATTTATTGTTGCCATTAAAAATAAAATAAAATAAAAAGCAATTGTGACCAGCTGGGATTGCAGTGCTCCCTTTAGCCGTTTTTCCAAAGAAACGACTGAAGCACATTTATGAGGTGCAGAAATCATTATGCAAAATCCACTACACACTGATGATGCTGGATGCGATGACATATCCCTCTGTCCATTTCACTCGCTGTGCAAGCCGCTCTCTAAGTGCACCTGTTTGGCTCACTGGCCGTTTGTCCGCGGTCTCCTCAGACCCAATTTACGGGACATTTCCATAGCTCATGCCTGAGCTCATCACCATTCGCCTGGACCACACTCTGGCAACGTCAGGTAGCAAGTAAATAAATTTATTAAGGATTCACACTCCCCACCCCCAACCCAGCATGCTCATTGTCTCCCCAACAGGCTGCACCGGAAAACAATCTACCTTCAAATAAACAGGATATAACAGAATAAAGGTGTCAAAAGCGTCACGGACTGATGAAAGCAGAAATTTGTCCTTATAAATGTTAACTTTGTACAAAAGCCCCACACTGAGGAGATATTTCCAACCTTATTGTTAGGCTATTGTTCATTTTTAATGCATTGAGTCATAAAATTGGAGCTGATTGCGAATCCATGACTCATTCACTTTTCCAAACCCGGTTATCTTCAGGGCCGTTATGAAAGTAAAAGTAATTAGAAGTACAATTTATTAGAATTAAGTCAGTCTTGAAAAAAAATTCAAATAAGAACCATTCTGAACTCAGACTTGTTTTTCCCGCAGTGAAAAGGTTTACTCACCACCACTTACATCCATAAAAACGCAGCGGTACCAGCTTTACCCCACGCACATGCGGAGCATAGTAATTAAGGCTGATTCATGGAGTGACTGTGGTGGTGATTAGCGAATCACATCGCCATTGTGTTACAATCGTTGAAATGCGGTTAATGAGATATTACATTATGTGTTAAATTGTGTAAACGGGGTTTAATACATAGCACACAACCACAGGGTTGAGACATATGTGAGACAGCATGTGGGTTGCCCGTTGGAGAATTACGTGGAGTTGTGTAAAAATGATGTTTGCAAAAGTAATTCAGGATGCCATGTGGTTAAAGAGGTCATGTTATGCTGGTTTACAAGTTACTGATTTTATTTTAGGGGGGTTTCTAGAATGTGTTTGCAAGCTTTCATGTTCAGAAAACTACATTTATTTGTTTAGTTTTTTTACTAGAGGACATTTCTGCACCATCCCCTTTCACCTTCTGTCTGAAATGCTCCGTTTTAGCGCCTGTCTCTTTAAAGGGAAATTACCATTTTTTTTACAACCTGGTTTATTTCTGGCATAAAATATGATCATTTCTCACCCATATAAATTTGGTGTCATTTGGAAGATATTTAGATTCAGCGGACGTGCTGAGTATATCCATATAATGGGAGTGAATGGGGCACCGAAACACAGCCTCTAAATAACACATTATCTGCCGCAAAACTCGATCATTTCGCAAATATTTTGTCATGATACTCCCCCATAGAATCTGGAGTTACCCGTTATCATCATCCGGGGTCTATTTAGATCTGCTGGACCTAAATATCTTCCGAATGACTCCAAATGACGCCAAATTTATATGGGTGAGAAAACGATCGTATTTTATGCCACAAATAAGGTCCAGGTTGTAAAAAAAAATATTCTAGTTCCCCTTTATGGACCTAAAAGCTTGATCTGCTCTGTTGTTTTTGGTCAACTGTGCTGCTGCGTTCGAATGGGCTCGTGTTTACCATGTTCACGAGATAAGACCATACGAACGTCTTCCTCTTGAGGCATTCGCAACCTTGTGAGGTGATGGCATATGTGGATGGTATGTTGATATTCCTGCTCATCTGTTAGTCGTGTCTCCGCGTTTGCTGCATTAAGCTACCCAGACGTTTGCCCCGGACGTTTCTAGCTGTGTTTTCATGACTTCCGACTTACCGCTTGCACGCCAAGAATCGTGGTTACGCGATTGTTGTAGCCTGTAAATGGAACTCCCATTAGCTTGAGGTTACAAGTATATGGCGCTAGGCTAATCGGTATTTGGCCCTTATGCATGTTTTACGTATAAGATAAGTGTTGGAAGAAAAGACTGGTCCCAAACAGCATTTCACATCTCCGGGAGAGTAATACCCTTGATTCTACCGAAATTAACAAAAGCTATTCAGCATACTAAATTCATGGGAAAACCCCCAAAACTATAATTGGGCCTCTTTAATGCCACAGAACAAAAAAATACCTCAATTCGCATCAGGTAAATAATTAATTCTGATAGCGTTTTCATTTGGTCTGTACTATTTTACGCCCATGCAGCGCATGGAAGTGTAATAATAGCCAAGCTGCATTACCTCATTAATGTCTGTGTCAATATAAAGGCAGACAGCAAAGACACCTTCCTTCCTGCCCGTCTCCGAGCCCTTCTCAAATGACTGGCACAGCCTTTTCTGTAGAGAAGCATGTGTTGACATTTTCATAGTTGCGAAAACAAGGAGGAATTGTCATATATATCCCCTGCCGATTCTTTTTTTTTTTTGCAGCGTAGCACAGAAACGGAATCAAACTTGCGGAGAATTAAACTGCAGTCGGAACTATTTTTAAACTTGGTGCTGCAGGCAAATGTCTCCCTGCTCTGTCAACCTGAGGGCTGTTAATTTAATGACAGATGGGGAGGTTTTGCAAATTGGATAGTGGCCTTGCGCGGAACCGTCTCAAAGTTGGAATATTGGCGGATTTTGATTCCGTGCGAAAAAGGTCGAGATAAATACCAAGTTAGTTTGTTAGGTCTGTATTTATTTGTGATGGATGGACTTCCCATACTCCTCAGTCTCCGTTTATGAAATGTTTAAATCACACATTTATGTCTTTTCATTTTTAATCTTTGCAGTAAAGTGTGAATCTTACATTTTAATTGTGCCTTCCATAAAGGTTACTTCTCAGCACTTCATCACTGGATATGTTTCACGGTGCGCATTTAATCAGGCCAAAGACGGATTCATCACAGCTGTTGTGCGTTCAGTGTGTTACTTAGGTTTTTGCCGTATGATAACACAATTTAAAATGATCTATTAACACCACGGAGCGCTGAAGCATGAAGCACATCTCACCGACTTTGCTTTTGCTTTGTTTCTATGACACAGCGTAGACTCAGTTTGGTACACTTACCAGAGAATGTATCACAGACAGCACAGCAGCTCCCATATGGCCTTACAGTGTGAGGGAATATTTCAACACTTGATTGCTTTGTCTCCCTAATCAGTCCCAGAGTTCCACCTGGAGCTTTCACACCATCTCCAAACTTCCTCTGCCTGCAAAACTATTATAAACTCCAAACTGTTTGGCTTCCTGACAGAAGCCGTTAACTCGCCTAAGTGGAACTGAATGCGCGCGGTCGTAAAGATGGCACTGCAAATATTCAAATGTGCAGTTTGAACTGATATTTTAACTGATTTCCAGTGTCGAGTAGTTTCTATTTTAATCACTGTGATACATTTTGAGTAATATTTCTGCTTTGCTTCTTCTTTTTAGGATCCACTTTTTTCTCTCCAGATGACCAACGCCAGGCCGATGATCCTCATCCTCACGTCTTCGGACACTTCTTACTGTGCACTCAACATCACTGCAGATATCAACATCTATGTGAGTAATGTCTTTTGTTGTTCCTACATGAACTTTCAGCCTCACTCCTAGTTACCTGGGTTGGATGTGTGCAAAGCCCTTTAGCTTTACCTTTTTTTGTTTTTCTTCTTTACAAGCATCTGCTGCATTTCTCAACCTGCCATTGTTACAAGAGGTTGTTGAACAGTTTACAGCTAATCGTGATAAACGATCAGGTTGCGGAGACTCCAGTACAAGTAGCGGCAATAATATATCATTTCCATATATTTCCAGATGTGCTCAGCTCCTGTCTAGTGCCAGCTGTTTTACATACAAAACGACACAGCTGTGCGGCTCTGTGGGCCCCGTTTGCAGGGAGTGAACTGTGTTGATTTTCTCCGCATATATCCCCCAGTGGCTTCTCTGCAAGAGGCAGTTTGTGTTTCAGATTTTTTTTTTTTTATGATCCACGCTATAAAACTGGCGAGAGAAGTTTTAGAGTGGTCAGTAACGAGGGGGGCTGATGGCATCGGTTGTAAAATTAATGTGCCAATAAAAGTGGAGATTCTGACTTTTATACACTGTTCCCAGATTATATCTCTGGATTGAAACGGGGAGGGTACAAAACATCTATTGAGCTGCGTTTTTAAACTGGAATATACTAGAATATGCAAACGCACAATATTGCCTGAAATCGGGCTATTATTTCTAAATGTGCTGCTGATGATGCACTTTATTTTTGAATGACCTAGTCAGGACATGAAACTCCAGTTTATGTCCAGAAATACAACTATTAACTTATGACATATTTAGGTTTTTAATGTCAGTTTCCGACTATAGTACAAACAGCTGTAGTGCTTCGTGTTCCCTTGTCACTTCGCTGTCATTCTGGATGTTGATTTAGATTGAAGACTTCCTTAAAGGAGCCATTTCCTTCCACAACCTCAAATTATATGCAATCTCGAGCTGTTTGCAAAAGTCTCCTTGAGAAAAGCCAGCTGCAAAGTGATAAGCTGTTAGACGCAAGAAAGAAAGTGACAGTTGTTTTTAATCGCGTTAAAGCTTACAGTTTGTCTTTTGTCCTCTGCGCGTCTTAAAAAGCGCCGATATGACTGCGAATGATTGATAATACTGATGAAATCCAGTCCAGACAGAAATAACAAGCCAAAAAATGCTTACATTTGGAAAAAAACAAAACAAAAGTCACTGCCGGGCCAATCACGATAGTGAAATGTTTATGGCAGTGTCAACAGTTAGTGATATGCTGACAGACTGGGGACACGGCATCCTGTATCATGTCCTGTCGGAGAGCCTGGACATCATTGCCTGTGACTGCGGGATGTTTTTGTGGGATGAGCTGTATCACTGGGGAGTGGGGGGGGGATGATGTTGCTTTGCTGCGAATTGCAGCGTAAGAGAATCGGCATCTGTTCTGCATCTGAGAAAGTACGTCAGCGGCTTGACAGCTTGGCTCGGTGTCACACCTCGTGTTGGCCTCCCACTGCTGACCTGAATACACATACAGTATGGGGTTCTTTAAAACGAAAAACACAGGGGGCAACCTTTAATGTTTATTTTAAAGGTTATTGATGAGGTGAAACAGTGACTAATGGGAAAGACGTCAGAAATCCTAAAATTTTAAAATCCCCGGTAGACGGAGATGATTTTTTTTAAGTAAGGCTTCTTAGACATGCTGTGAAGTCAGTTTGATTTTCTCCAGGCTTCCAGTAACTTGAGTTAAATTCCTTTGTAATCATTAAAAGGATCACCGCTGTTATTTCCCCTTTTCTTTCCCATCCTGCTTTCGAGGCCTTCCCTGTCTGCCCGTTTCTGTCGTGACTGGCTTTTTTTTCCTCCTCCTCCTCCTCCTCCTCCTCCTCTCATCCTTTTCCTGTAGTTACTCTTCGCACTATTTTTTGATTCTGCGTCAATCAAATATTCATGCGGAAAGACAGACGACTCCCCAGGGCTTACTCGGCTTTCACCATTTTTTATTTTTTTATTTTACTTTTTTCCTCCCCCGTCTCGCTTTGTTACGCAAGCGCCGACACGCATTACAGTCACACATGCGAGACGGGTCAGGAGAGGGGCTTTTGCCATTTGCACAACACTCACGCTTGAGAACTGCAAACAGGATGAGGTACGAATCTCTGCAACTTTCCGGAACTTTTCCCCACTTCGCCTCATTTTGGTAAGATGC
Source organism: Planiliza haematocheilus (assembly GCA_005024645.1). Taxonomy (NCBI): domain Eukaryota; kingdom Metazoa; phylum Chordata; class Actinopteri; order Mugiliformes; family Mugilidae; genus Planiliza; species Planiliza haematocheilus. The sequence goes on from SRSE01001181.1 coordinate 6,044,466, forward strand.
CACAAGGCGTGAAACATTTGTTTGCCCCCTTAATCTGAATGTCCATCCGATTAGTAATATAGCTAGCGACAAAAGCAAAAATGAGACAAAAGAAGCTGAATAGCTGAGTCAGAATCCAGTAAGCATGCATCACACCGTCCACATATTGTGCTTTTCCATGAAAGATTTCTTATAAATACTCTGGTCTGACCTCATTGTGCTTCTAAAGAGGGCAAAATTAGCTGCGCTTGAGCATCACTGGGCGTTCACAATATGCGGAAGTGCGGCACTTGTGCTGTATTTAATTTTCTTCTTCAGCCTACGAAGGACAGAAGGAGAAGGATACATCAGCAGAGGCAGAAACTCATTAAAGGCCGAGCCCAAAATATAACCGGAGCGCATGTTTTCTTTTTCTTTCCTGAATCGTTTTATTTTTATTTTTAATATAACCGTGTAGAAGTCTTCTGTAGACGGTCGACGCGCTCCGTTCCTAGCGTTCCTTCCCCTGCCTTCTTCATTCACGCTTAATGTAAACTCCATTATTTCCCATCAGCCCAGACGAGGAAACAGCAGTGTCTAGTCGATGGGATGGATGTATATATTTATACCTTGTATGGAGCCAGATTCCAGCCGACTGCGGTGACGCACAAAGCTAAAAAAGGTCCCATTTCCTGGCCCCACTCAGGAAGCAAAGGAAAGACCTTGGCTCCAACGGGGTTGTGCAACTGGACTCGTGGACACTTAACCATAACAAACATTTCTTTTTAACAAGGCCATGCTAAGAGAATAGGGGGAGAGCTGCGGAGCGGAGGGAAAGAAAAATTAAAGGGAGGAGAATGAGAGGGATGGGCGGACATTGATGTGACGAAAAGAAAAGAAAAGAGGTTGCTGGTTTCAGGGGGTTTTCTAGAATGCGTTTTCTGAGCATGAAATTTTGCAAAGTCATTTTATTTGTTTATTTACTCATTCTGCACCATCCCCTGTTTTAGCTCCTGTCTCTTTAAAGGGGAGTTACTAGAGTTAGAACCTGGACATTATTTCTGGCATAAAATGCGATCACTTTCTCAACTTTGGTGTCATTTGGAGTCATTCAGGCGATATTTAGATCCAGCGGAGTGCCATGTATATCCATATAGTGGGAGTGAATGGTGCACTGAAACGCAGCCTCTAAATAACCCATTATCTTCCGTGCAACTCCTTCATTTCACCAATATTTTGTTATGTTACGCTAGTGCTATTCCCCATCGAGTCCCTCAGAAATTAGTTTTCGTTGTTTTGTTTTGTCTTTCCATTCCACAGGTCCTGAAAGGCATCATGTCTCTCTCATGTGTTCTTTCTTTAAACTAACTGGTGCGGTTTGGGTTCTACTTTTCAGGTGGATGTTAAAACCCCAATTATATTAGTCAACGCACTACACACGAGCAATATCCACAGGGAACCAATCCCCACTCAAGATGCCGAGCTGGTCGAGTGGGCGAAACAAAAATTTGGGGGCGTGACTTCTTTCACCACCATTCAAGATCTGCACTCGATCTCGCCAACGGGAGAACAAGGTGAGCCGCATTGTTGTGTCCAGGCTTATGGTGATACAGCTTTTACACCTTCTCAACCGTGTTTGCTGTAATTGGCAGCTTGCATCAAGTTAATCCCAGGTTGTGGTGACACGTGAACATGTGAAATGAACTTGGGAAACAACATAATAGAATTCCATCGGGTCGCAGCAGCACTGCAGACTTTCTGCCTGCTTAAAAGCCTTTCAGATTTGTCAAACTTGGCACAATGGTTTGTATCTAAGATACGCTATCTGCATATTTGTTTGGGCTGGAAAAAAACAAAAAAACAACAAAAAAAAAATCTGTGTTTGGTGCTGAAGAGAACAAAGTAATTACAGTCTGAGCACCATGCAGCTCCAGCTTACATAACCCAGGAGAGAGTCTGCAGTATAGTAATCAAGGATGGATGCAGCACCGTTTCCAGAGCTCTCTCGATAATATTCATCACCAGCCTTCTCTCATCCGAAGTGTGCATAAAAACCATTTCTGATGAAACCCACTGTCCTGTGACGAAACGGTTTTGAATTTTATTCATTTTTTTAAAAACATTTTAGCATTATTGTCCTGTGCATTCGAAGGGAAGCCAGCCACGTTAGGTCAAAGCTAAATAAGCAGCAGCGGCGAGAGACTTTAAAGCTCGTCAAGTCTCTCAAAACAAGCTTGCCGTGCAGTAAAAGCAGCCAGTCAAAAACCTCACTTTGATAAAGTTAAAAGGGAACGTTAGCGGCCGAGTAAAGGCTGGACGTAAGGATATTATGGAGAGGTTACTGACATTAGCTGTAGCAGCGGGAATCTTGGTGCAAGGGCAATTATTTCCCTTGCAAAGCCTCCTCAAGGCGGTCTGAGCCAAAGCGGGTTTCTGACACAAGTTCAAAAACAAATGAGCTGAAATAATGGTGGTGTATTTTCAAGGAATTAATCTCTTGTCACGATTCCCTCTGCTTCCACAGGTCTATCGACTCTAATAACAGATGACGGATCACCTTGTCTGTGCGCTTCTTCCATTTAAAAATGTCTTGCTTGAAATGCTAAAGAAGTAGCTGATTTTTTTTTCTTCTTCTAGTTTTAGTGAGCGTTTTAACTGACTCATAGCCCTTGGGCATTAGAATTACTGTGAAACAGCGTACAGCGCTATTTGCTTGCATCCCTGGGCCTGTGCTGGGGTGTTAGGTGAACTTGCGTAGGCCTCGTCGTAGGCGTTTGAAAAGTCTGTGCAGTGACACGCGAGAGTGTTGCAGAGCAACTGAGCAGAATATATCTGCATGTCCCCCCAGGTTTCGCGAACGCCTCACTGCGATTTCAAATCTGTGTCATGCCATCGTCTGCGCAACAGACGAGTGTTGAGCGGTGCTGTTCTCCTCGCGGTCTGCTCCAAACACTTATTTTAGTGACAAAATGCTGTGTTGTGTTTTTCACCGTGCTGGGTACATGGTAATTGGTGTGATGATGCCGTGTGAGGTTTTGTGGGAAACCTACTTTTCAGTGTTTTGATACCACCCAGCACGCGTAGCTTTTTTGGGCATCGCAGGAAATTGCACCTGTAAGCCTCCATCCACTGGCGCAGGGTGCTCCTTTTAGGCTGGTCCTGGAGGTATTAATGTTTAAGGGCTGTTGCTCCCTATTGTTATTCTATGGAATAGTTTATCCAAGCGATACAAACACCCATACTATCAAAAAAAATAATAAAAATTTTAGGTTTTAATTGGAATTGGCATCGTAGAGTTGTAATTTCTTCTCAAGGCTGAACGCTGATGGAAAATGGATGATTGTGGTTTTACAGGAACCAAAGCCGGCTCTCCTGACTGCAAGCTCGAGAATGAAGATGCATCGGAGAAGCACTTTATGCAGATCGCAACGGAGCCCGTGGTTCCTCGGTTCAGATCTTGCTCCCCACAGCAGCAGAAACCCAGCAACGAGGCCGAGCTCCACATCATAAACATCCCAGAGAACTCCAGCATTAGGTAAAACGCTGATATTCACGCATCAAATGAATAAAAAATGCAAAGTTTCTTATGTTGTACTTCATTCTGTGCACTGCAGCAACGTCTCACTGCGTTTGGACTCCAAGACCATCAGCTTGTTCCTTCGAGGGCCTCAGGGCACCACGTGGACGTTAATCAATCCAGTGCACACTGCGTTTGTTGTAAGCTCTCAAACACACAGTAGATAGAGCAGAGACCACACATGAGATATGATTTATTCAGAGGTAAAAGGCTGATGTCATTTATTGGAACCCCTCTTTTTCTCTCTCCACCCATCAAACAGTCTAACAATTACGTCGTGATGGCCTCAATGCCACATAGAATCCCACCGTCGGTAACACTCAACAGCGACAACGCACACGATGTGCAGAGGCAGGCTTTGCAATCTTTTCGCAGTGGAATGACCACTTTCACCAGGTACACTGAGCTGCGATCAGACAACTCCACGGTTATGCTGGTTCTTGGAAAGAAAGACAATGGAGGTAAGACGATGAAACTTAACTTTTAAGCATTCATAACATTTATCCAAAGAGCAGGCTCTAAAAATTCTTTAGCCCACTCACTGCATTATATCATTTTAAATAATATTCTGCCATTTGAATGAGATTTTGGAGGGTTTTTCACTTCTGAAAGCCAATAAAGCACAGTGGCCGCGATAACGATGCGAATGTTTAATTTTAGGGACATCTCCCGCCGTTACGGAGCCCACCACCACAGCCAAACCCCAACCTCAGATGCCCCTGGTGATGCAGCTATACACGTCCCTGGACTACCGTTCACCCCTGGACCCCAACACCAAGGTGCAGAGCGACAAGAGAATTTATGCAGAGGTAAGAATCCAGTTACCCTTCCGGTTGTATTTAATGTCCTGTTACTCAGCTCCAGGTTAAACACGGCCACTCCTGGTGGGTAAATGTGGAATATTATATAAACACAGTACACAGTTTTAACCACCAGAACAGATTACGGTGGATTAATCATGGGATTAATTGGTCCCATACTAGGGATGTCCGATATTATCGGAGGGCCGATATTGAGTTAAAAATGTAATATCGGGAATTATCGGTATCGGGTTTTCATAACCGATATTTGTTCTGTAGGCTTCAGCATTTCCGAGTCTGCATGAACGCGGCATGGGACGTTAACAGGCGCGTGCTTGATGACGTATAACAACAACAACACGCTAGTCTCGTAGGTTGCTAACCGTGGCTAACAAGCTAGCTTGGAAGTATTTCCAAGTGTCACCTACTAACAGTGAATTTGTGATTTGCAATGACTGCAAAGCAAAGGTGGTTATGAGAGGACGAAACAAGGCGTCTACCTTTACATTAAATTTGTTCACCCACCTCAAGAAGAATCATGCGGAGTTATACGCTACATTTGTCTTCCTTGTTTTGATATTGTCTGTAGTGTTGTTTGAGGCAAAATTTTCTTTCTAAAAACACACAAAAAATAAATGAATGGCACTTTTTTCAGTAACTTATTTTGCACAGACAGTGTTTACATTTGAAAAGCCATGTTGCATTTATGTTTGCATCCAGTGGGACATCGCAATAAAATTAGACATAATGTGTTAATTCCATAATAGGTGATATGTTATGTTGTTACCTCATAATTTTGGTGTAAAATGACTGCATATATCGGTATCGGGTGATATCGGTATTGGAAATTAAGAGTTAGACAATATCGGAATATCTGATATCGGCAGAAAAGCCAATATCGAGCATCCCTATCCCATACATTTCAGCATCACTCATTACTTTACAGACTTGTCCTTTTATCTTTTCTCATGAGGTTTATTCATTTTTTTTCTCCGTTTCCTGTAGATTTCGGGGCACACGATAGGCGGCATCGTCTTGACCATCAAGGTGATCAGCTGCTTGGTGCGCTCCAAGGGCTCGTGCCCCATAGAGACAGAGCTGCCCTTCATGCCCGAGACCTGCTCCTTAAATTCATGTCCCAACAGCGCTCGACTCAGCTTCTCTTTAGATCAGCTCAAGGAGCCGACAACCACCACGTGGGAACTCGAGTGCTCCGTCAAACTTTGCTACAGCGAGGTAGGAATTCGCCGACCATTTCTGACTCACCCCTTTTAAAAAAAAAAAAAAGAGAATATTGTAGCACGCTTTATTTCATTGGGATTCATTTTTTGTTGTTGTGACCTCTTGGCTGTTATCTTTGACAACTTCCCTAGAAATGTGGCGACGGCGGAAGAGTGAAGAGGAGTCTGGAGGTCGCTCAGCCGTGTCCGCAATCACCAAGTGAGTTCAGTTTAAACTCCAAAACGTGGATCATTTCAATTCTTAGAGTCCGGTTTTCAAAACAAACCTCATACAATGGCCTGACGGAGGCCCCGAGTTTAGAGTGATTCATTTTTTTTGACAACGAACCCTTTCTATGAAGATGAATGCCTTCTATTTAATTCCAACAATAAACTCCCTGAACCCTCACAAGGAAAACTAAAACTTTTAAATTACCTTTTATGCCTTCAGGACTTAATTTTTAGTCTAGTGCTTGGTCAGAGTGTTGTTGCTGCTCGCTGCTATAATTTTCTTTCCCATTATTGCTTCCAGAGCGCAACAAATGCTGCTCAGGCGGTTGTCATAGCAGTGAACTCAGGATATGCAGCCAAGCCAGTAAGGGGTTGTGGGGCAGGGCCTCGTCCTTTAGGAAGGTCTGCAGGCTGACCTTGTGGCCACAATCAGACGTAATAGCCCTCGGGGGAGGCACGGTGGATTCCTTTGTGTTTCCAAGGGGTCTGACTGTGTTGCTGTCCAAACACAGGCGCTGGGGCCCTGTGCTATTGTCAGACTAATCAACACAGTTGACTCAACGAAGGAGAGATGTCATTCTTAAGAAAAAGGAAAAAAAAAGTCGAAGAATGGTCTAAACATTTGGTTCATTTTCTAGGAACACATTTAATTTATGAGCTAAAAAGACACGAGGAAGTGGAGGATGATTAAATGTGGGCACACATAGCGTTTCTTTGTAAAACTGATTATGGATTTGTTTATGCCTTAAGCTTCCTTTATGCTCCCGTTCCTTCCAGAGGAGAAAGATAAAAGTCGGTACGTCAGTGTCGCAGTGTCTGTGGCGGGGAAGCTGACTAAACTACTCATCCATGCTTTCCTGTCTCCCGTTTGTCCTTTTCTTTGCCGTTTTTATTTTTTTTTTATAATTTTTTCCCCCCCCCCGAGTTACATAACTAGCGATGTGTTTTTTTCCCGGAGACAAGGACCTACTTAAACACAGGAATGGATCTCAAGTGACGCGCTTGTTTGGTGCGCTCAGTTCAGCGCGGTTCGCTTCATTAGCGAGCATCAGAGATGCAAGGGTTACTGTATATCAGCGGGACTAGCAGACTGCATTCTGCTGCAAGCCTTCACTGGGCAGGACTGAGGGCTCCATTCAGTAATCCTTCCTGTTTGGTAGTTTTCATACAGAGGGCTACAGGGAGTCACGGCACAGGCCTGCTGTCTCTCCCCTCCTGTCCACCTGCACTGGAGCTTCTGCTTCCTGCTCCTGTTTATTCAGGTTCTCCAGTCAAAGCCCCTCTCACACAAACACGCGCAGCGGCTGATTGCAGAGGAAGGGTCTCTGGAGAAAGCCCGCTCAAGTCACGGTGGCGTTTCTGGGCCTCTCGGGGTCGAGAAATATTCCCTTTCCGTTAGTCCAACGAACAGGGTTGGCTGTCTGGGATGCAGTCGGGTCAGACGGCCACAAGATGCCACTGTTTCTGTGCTCGGCTTCATGTTCGACTCCTGTTTTGGATTGTTGAAATTAAAAGGAATCCTGTTATGTTAATATTTTAAACTTAATTATGTGTTATATCAAAATTGCATAGCACAAAGTGTGAAGTTCATTTTAAATGTTGTTTGTTCTGACATCAGAATTAAATGGTTTCATCTCAGCTCCCTGCAGGTGGAATTAGACCAGCCGTTATTTTGGATGCACGTAATGCGTTGAGAAGTTTCTGCAAAACCCACCCATTGTTTTCTGTATTCTCTTTAATATGCCTCAGGGCAGAAGGGCTGTTTTGTGTGAAGCCTAGAGTAGTAGCTAGCGTAGCTATGTTCCACCAGGAGGCAGGAGGCAGCAGAAGCAGGTGAGAGAAACTCATGCGAAGGTGAAGATTACTTTCTTCCAAATGTTCTGGATTCTTGTGGGAGGATCTCTATGGGTAGCAACAGTAGGGAAGGAGGGAAGGCATGTGTTTGCGCACTGTGCTTGATGTACAACACACCGGAGCATGCACACACTGTCCAAAAACGTGTCGGCTGTCAGAAGACCACCCCCCCTGCCAAAGATGCATGTACTGTATGTAGTTTTGGAGAGCCGCAGTTTGGCGATCAATTCCGTACAGTCAGATGCCGGCGCACGCTCAACCACCCAGAGGTTACATCACAACAACAGCTTTCCGAACTCGAAAGCTCAATCAAGATTATTTGAAATCTGCTGGAATTGGATTTAAGAACACCTGGCGTGTTTCTTCATTTCAAAAATCAGAAGCATGGATCAATATTTCATTTATGCAGTCAGAGGTCGCGAGAGTTTAAGGTGACATCTGAGTGAGGGCTGGGGGGGGACCGTCAGTGATCTATTGTGCAGCCTTTTTTGAATTGACATCCGTCTCAAGGTAATCCATTCATGGCTTCGAGAGCACAATGAGCGAAGCAAAACTGCACGATGGCCTTGCGCGGCGTGCTTGTACAACGGCGCCGTGTGTCAAAGGCTTGAGCGAGTTTTAGTGTTTGCATGTTCTCTAGCTCTTCTTTCAGTGCTGCTTTTAGGGAAAGTGGTATTTTTATGGCGGCTGGCTCCGAGTTTTATGTTGTCTATTAAGTTTGTTAGCCGCAGAGCACATTGCGCGGGTCAAGCGACACACTGCTCGCTCAAAGAACATCGCAAATGGCAACCTTGATTGTGAATTAAAATTTGCGGCGTTATAACGGAGCTGAGGAAATGATGGAGTAGAGTCAGGCTGAGGTCTACTGTTAAAAATGTAAAGACTCATATTTTCTATAGAGTACACACACACACTTGAGATCCTTAATATAGAGTGCCAACTTTAGGGGCTGACGGAAAGTTTTATAATGCCATTACGTTTCTTTATCGAGGGCCCGTTGCCTGTGTTCTAGTTAATGAATTTAAAAGGGGATGGTTAGGTGCGAGACTTGGAAACGGTCCCGTTTACCGGTTAAACTTTTCACTTTGAAGCTACCGAGAGAGATCACGAGTCACCGCACAACTGTTTCTGATGTGCGCAAACATCTTCCGTTGAAGCGTGGGACAAACCCAAGTTAGGGGCTATAGTCTTAGGTGCAGCAGGATTTATCTGGAAGATCCGTGCACAGCTCTGCGTCAGCACATTGCCAGTAGCTATAGAAACAGGCGAGTGCATTGGCCCTCCGGAAGAAAACACACTCCGATTCTGCAAGACGAAATGAAATTTCTGTTTTATTGCTCATCGTACGTGCAATTAAGGGACTTATAATCATCGGTGCAGAATTAATCGAAATAAGGAACTTGAGATGCTATTTAATAAGGCAACCTTGCAAACCGTACAAACTCATTTTCTGATTCAAAATGATCCATTTTTAAGTACTTCCTGTATCCTCTCATTACAAATACTGCTGCAGTAGCTAGACGGACATCAAGTTTCAGAAAAGTTAAGAAAAACGGTTCATAAACAGAAATATGTAGATGTAATATAAGGACCCTGTGAATCAGACACTGACGACACAACATTTAGAGTGGAACGTGGGTCTTTAAAGTGCTTTCAGGATTCCTGGATAAACGAGGTAATCCAATTAAGCAACATAATCTTTTCACTAGTCCCTGGGTGCAAGATATTTTACATGCCCTTGGTAAATTAAAATACGCCGTCATATCTTAGCATGCTCGCCACATTAGGAGAACATTTCAAAGCTCTGCAGGTTTTGGAAGGATGTTGGAAATGAACCGTCACTTTTCACTTGGGTTAGCCGTTTAACTGAAACTTTCATACATTTTCTTTCTTCATGTTCATGTTTCAGCTCAACCGTGCTTTGATTTTGGCCTACCTGCCGTCCTGGGCATTGCTTTTGGAGGGTTCCTGATTGGCGTATTACTTATTGGAGCACTGTGGTTCATCAAAATTAAAACAGGTGAATGTTTAGCTCAGCGTTTCTGCTTGAATGAAAGGCGTGAACCGACACATATCCAGATCTGAAACGGTTTCATTTTGCTTTACTCAGGGTATCCTACTGGACTGGACATGAGGTCGACTGCAGCCAGTCTTCCTGGTAAGAAATTTAACTTTTACTTTCATTGTTTTCCCTCTTCTTCCTCAGTTTCTCATTGGTTTTTATCGTCTTTTTTCTAGGGTGTCCATGCTCACGAGCTAAGCGACAACCCGTTTCCACCAACCCTTCCCCCTCCGAGAACAGCAGCGCCAACGCCAGCATTGGAAGCACCCAGAGCACACCGACCAGCAGCATGGCATGAGATTAGGACATTTTCCACCACCAGGGCCACCATCTCCCTTCAAAGTCACCCATGTGGGTTTTGTGTTTTCTTTATTAAGGCTCAAACACCAGCCCTCCCCACCCACCCATCCCTTTCCCCATTTAAATTCTTATTCAAAAAGCACAACCCATGTCTTTGACATACCACGTCTGAAATGGATGTGATTTGGGAGTTTGTAATTGGGAGGTCTGGATGACAGGAAACCAAAGTCTTATCAGTGGCTTCTGATGCTCACCGTTGCAGCCTCTCTATAAAGTCAAGCTCTTAGAAAGGAAGTTAAAGAGGGCAAGAGAAAGGGAAAAAAAAAAAAATCGGCTCCAGGAAAAACAAACCATATCCCCCCAAGAGCTAACAGGAAATTCGCTGCATTCCTTTCAATGAATTGTGCTTGCGTGATGGCAGCACAATAGTTAGACAGGAGACAAACCAGTCAAAAGACCGACTTTGAAAAACAGATGAAAAGCTGTTTTTGCATTCAACATCTAAGCTATAAAAACATGAAGGGCCATTGGCTAGGTCAATCCAAAAACCTGTGAACAACAACTTGGGGACTGAAAAATAAACAAATAGATGTCCATGTTAGGATCTCAAACCACTCAATGAAATGCTTTCTTCAAGAGGTCTTAATTGGAGTTTGAGGTTAATTGTTAACATCTACCTCCTGTTATTATTTGGAAGTCTGGGGCTAAGTTTAAACTTAACTAGATTTCTCTTCTGAAATGACCGTGTTTTTCTTTTCTCATTTTTAAAAATTCTGTGTCACTTTAGGTTAACCTTTTATTGACCCTCTGGGTCTTTAGCAGCTCACAAAACAAAGTTATGGTGCAATTTTCATGCTTATTCAATACATGTAGCCCGGTGCCCTGTGTTAATTGGAAATTACAAAGAAATGTGCTTCATTTGCCGACTACAACAAAGCCAATCTAAAACATTATTTATGGCCCAAAGGTAGCAATAAATTATGAACCATTACTGAGAAAAAAACAAAAACAAAAAAAACCCCACTTTGTGCGAGTTCATCGTCACTTTTGCAATGTGCGGTGCCACATGCAGAGATGTATGGCTGTATTCAGAGCTGAGTAATGAGCCCGCAGCGAGGAGCTTGTACCAAAACTCTGCACATCCGTTTTCAGACTTATAAATGGACTTGAGCTCCACTCGTACAGTGAAGACTACAGGGTGGAGTTTCCCAAAAATAGTCTATCCAGAGGTTGAATTCCAGTACTTTTCCTTTTGCACAATACCACCAGTCTCACCAGAACTGCTAATAAGTCCTTCACCAATGCCTTACAGTTTGCTGTAGTCAAGTTTTTCCACTATAAATTAAAGATTTGTGGAAAATCCTTTAAATATTGTAGTGATATTGACATTGTTACTGTACAACTAGATTGTTTATGGTATACTCATTATAATTACATCTGGAGATTAAGACTTGAAACTCCACAAGAGATGTGATTGGTCAACTTAGCAGTGGGGTATTTCTGCTTTACCATTTCTGGCTCGCACCGGCGTAGGCTATGTGCGTAGATTATGGCGTCTTCGTCCCACAGAGGTATAAACCGCGCTTAACTCCAAAGGTTTATTAATTTAGAAGGGAACTGTAAGCACATAAGATCATTAATGTAGTGAGTATTTCTCAAGATGAATGACTCTGTTCAATTTAAGGCACACGTGTGTTTTGAATTGAAGGGTTTGAATGTATCTCGATCTAAATCCTGAAAATAAATCTACCTCCATTTAATTTCAGTGTTTTTAAGTCCGCTCTGAATACAGCCCATTCGGACCTGCTAGTGCCGTTACTATAAATTATATAGCCACAGTATTTGCAGTAGTTGCACTTTCACTCCAAGAAAAACAAAAAACAAAAAACAACTCCAATCAGGCTTTTGTTTCCATTTGTCAAACGACATGTGTAAATACATTTCAAAAAGAGATCCGTTCATTGAAACTGAGAAGTCAACCTCTGCTTTCTACGTTTGATAGGCTGCATCAGCCGCGGCAGTGCTAATGCTAGACATAAGCTGCGTCGTTGCATGACGGGGACTTCCAGGAGGGCTACGACCGTAGAGTGACGGTTGATCCGTGAACCCGCTTTTGTATTTCAAATGTACAAAATGTAAATGTTTAATATTGTTATTGCCACTTTTTTTTTTAATTTTACCTCTTTAAAAATACTCCCACAGCGTCAAGTCTCGTGGTCCACGTAAGCAACAGCAAAGAGATCAGTTTGAATGTATAGAACATAGCATCGACAAAACTTCTTTATATACTCGTGATACTTTTCCATATATAGATATATGTATATTCACATTTCAAATAGTTACTCACCTTCTCATTTGGATTCTTAAAATGACTTAATCTCCAAAATGTTCCAAACCAACTGCACTCGTCTCCTCACTGTATGCGAGCCATGTAGCGTATCCCCCCCGTCCCCTTTTTTAATTTCTTTTCTTGTGGAGACCGATCCATGAGGGCCAGTACAAATAGCCACTTGAGTGTTTGTGCAATATGATGAGGTAAACTTGTATGTAATGTCTATGTCATTTTTATCATTTTTTTATTTTTTGGAGCTGTTGTATGATATTCTTAACTTTGAACCATGTCTTAACCTGATTTGTTCTTTTTTTAAAAAATGTATTTGAAGAACTGGGACAATTCCTTATTAAGGCACTTAATCAAATGCACAACCTTTTGTATAGCGACTTTGTTTTTAACACTCTGCAAGTGCACCGAAACCTAAGCCTGTATCAGTGCGTGACACACCGTGCCGAGAGGCGGCACATTTGGTTTTTATCGGTTTTGCCGTTTGACTTTTGCCCTCCGCCGAAGATTCCCCTGCAGACCAGAAAAAAAAACACAAGGCATGTCTCCACGAGCTGACATCCTGACATTGTATTGTGTTCATTGTGCTATCTTCAGTGGGTGTGATGGGGAAGTGCATTCTGAATTCTGAAGACAGGATGTCTCACCACGCTGTAGCATCCCAGTGAAATATTCAACACTATTCTGGCAGTTATCTGAATAAATTCCCCACTTGAAATAGTAAAAATGAAGCGATTAGTGGAAACTTTTTAGTTTAATTTTAGGTTGCAGTATTAGATGTATTCTTTTTTTGTGAAATATATAATATATATATATATAAATGTCAGGTATTCTGCACCTGTGTTAAACCAGCCACCGTGACTGTCTGAGCACTGACAGTAAAATCAGACAGGCTGTCAGTTAATCCACTTGTTAACCCTGCGGATCTGTTCGTTACCTCTGACAACACCTTCCTCCCCCTCAGACTCCCTACAAAATATGTGTGTCTGCCTGTGTGTGCATGCACGCAGTACGGGTGTACAATAGAAGCCGCGTTTATGTGAGCAGATTCCTCCTCCAGGCTCCGTGTCCGAATTCTGCATTTGACCAATAACTCAGAAGTGGTAACAACGTGTCAAAATGTCTGCTTTTGTTTTTCCTTAAGTATAAGACGCAGTGTTATATTTGTGCTAGCGTGGGCAGCCTTTTACCATTTAAAATGGGGCCCCCTCATTTGTTGAGATAGTGCTCGACGTATTCATTTCTATGTCGTCTGAGAAATAAAATTATCTTAAATGAATAAAAATGAAGTTGACAAAGTTGTGCTTTCTGCTGCATTTCTTTCACTCTTACGGCATTGAAGTGGGTAAACCTATAGCAATATATAGTGTTGGAAATGGCAAACCCTAGCAATAGGAAACAACAATAGTGCTATACACACAGATTCATAATACCATTTGGGGGAAAAAGGACAAATTAAAAAAGGTTTGTTTAAGCCGTATTTCTTGGGAACTTTGATGGAAATATTGTTGCACATGCAGTAGACAGAAAGCCCACACTCGTACTCATCTTCTGCTCCAACTCCTTCTCGTGCATCCTTAATTTGTTGTCACCAGTTTTCAACCCAACTACTGGATATGTACACTGATCAGGCATAACATTACAACCACTGACGAGTGAAGTGAATGCCGTTGACCATCTTGTGACGATAAAATGTTCTGCTGGGAAACTTCTGGACCTGGATTCATTCATGTTGATGTTACTTAGACATGTACCGCCCACCCAGACCAAACCAGGTATTGCCACCCCATAGCAATGACACTACTTGATGGCAGCAGACATCCAGCCAGGACGCAGCCTGACAGGGACACTAAAACGCTTTAGGAACAACTATAAAAAAAAAACAGATCGAGGTGTTGACCTGGCCTCCAAATTCACCAGATCCCAAACTGATCAAGTATCTGTGGGATGATCAGCAGAGGCTCATTCATTAAACCCATAGGACCCAAAGGCCCCCCACTAACAACACCACAGGACACCCTCAGAAGGCCCATGTCCATTCTCTGAGTGTTTTAGAGGCACAAGGGAGACCTACGCAATATTAGGAAGGTGAACATAACGCCATGCCTGATCGGTGTATGGTTTGTCTTAATCCTAATAAGAGGGAATTTCACAGCTTACCGCCGCCTGAACACATTAAATCCCGATGGTGTGTCATAAGCAAGCAGCCGTCTGTGTAGCCGACGCTACAGCAAACAAGAATTAAAACCTGGATCACAAGAATTTCCGCTGCAAGACTGGAACTCCAAATCATGTGGTTAAACTTTTGCAAAAACACCTCGTCACCTATAATAATAATAATAATAATAATAATACATTTTATTTGGAGGCGCCTTTCAGGACACCCAAGGTCACCTTACAAAAAAGGGCATAAAAGATCATTAATAAAGTAAAAGCACACAACAAACATCAAGATAAAAGCGATAGAAACGGGTACAGGGTGTATGATTATAGTGAGTATGCCAGTTTGACTATAGATCATCAACCAGCACTACTGATGCACTGGTGGAAGATTGAAAGACCGCTCGGAAACCTTAAAAACTGTACTTGCGGTAAGTGAAGTATCTGAGTCAATGTACGTCCACCAGTAACGAGGGACTTTTAATCATTTTATTTTTTTCCCCCACGTCATCCTTTTCCGATTCAGCACAGCTTGAAACACAATGAGCTTAAATAATCAAAAAACATCATTCTTTAAAGATGTTGTGAGTCATATAACCTTTATTGTTGGATGAGATAAAGAATATAGCAGTGTTTTTTCCCCCCTCCTCTATCTGCGTCCTTTCTTCAGTTCTCAAGTCTTCCTTTTTATACACAAATTCAGTGTATTCGGGACCGGAGCCAAGGAACACAATACATGTTTATGGACGAGCTTCATCTCCAGATATGACCATGGAACCATTTGGCCCTGAGCAGGACACATTTAGTCGAACGCGTGTCGTGTTTTTTTGTGTGGGCGCCTCTGTGTGGACAAATCTGCTCTCTCCAGCAAACCTGCGCCCAGTGAAACGTGTTGTCTATGCATGAAGCGCGCCGCAGCGACCTCTCGGCAGTAGTCACAGCTCCTTTTCTATGAAATGAAGGCATGAGTATGTAAGAGAGAGAAAGGTTTTCCCCTTTTCTCGACAGCATCATGCATTCTGCGCGTTTAATATTATAAGCTATAAGAATACATTTACAGGATGAAAAGAAAAAAAATGAATTGTTGCCAAGGAGTTGCTTACTAGCTGTATACATCATAGTGTGTTGCTAGGCTAGGCTCTCAAGGGCAGCAGAGTCAGGAACACAATTAATGTTTAGCAGCAGCCCATTACTTCTCGTTCTGTCATTTAAAATGAGTTTAATAAGTAATGCACTGTAGATGGGAACTGTTAATGGCCTCGGTTTGCTCTTAGCCTCGACTGAACTGAGATCACTGCACAACTGCAATAAAAAACAAACAAACATCTTATTCAGTATGAAGTAGTAGGACATAAGGTAGGAGTGTTAGCTCAAAGGCACAGTAATTTTGCCATCAACATTCATCACGAGGTGATGAAAAGCGTAACCTCTTGATCTTCTGTCAGCTATTTAGCAATTCCAGCATAGGAAATGCAATACACGAGAGACGGACGAGAGGGAAAGAAAAGGGAATCTTGTTAAAAAAAAAAAAAAAAAAGAACTTGCACAAATACTGCCTGGGAGAAAAATGCAAGCAAATGATGCGGTAGTGTTGAATTAATAATAAAATATATAACAGAAGACATAAAAGAGGAAGAAATAAATGCCCAGTGTCTCTTTGAAGAGCAATGACTTGACTAATGACAGAAATAACTTTATTATCCTGTTTGGATTCTTATGCTTTGGGGCTTAAGTCCTATTTTAAATGTGCTAAAAAAAAATTACTTGGAGTAATTTTCTGTCAAATACATATTCGAAGCATTCAGAAACAAGTTTACAAAGTGCATCATGCACAGAAAAGCTGAAATTACACAGAGCAAGCAGAGTGAAATGGAATCAAATGCAATAGAAGCCTAATATGGTAATGAAAGGTCATGTGTTTGATTGGATGTCCCCGAGCACTGCCTCAGCACTTGACTAGTCAATTGTGAAGAGGTGACCAGCGACCGTAATAAAATTAAAAAAAGATAAACTATTCCAGTGTTGCTTTCAATATGGTGTTAAATCTGCTGGTAGCGCTGCATAATGAGTGGCTGAAGGGAAAAAAGTCCCACTCCATTTAATTACCATGATGAATGGATTTCCTTTGGACGCCACCAGATGGTGCAGTATTTTTTGTTTTCCTGCGTGTGCACAGGCTGCATTGTCTGGGCAGAAGAAGACGATTCTTGGGAAGCAGGGCACAAAGCAAATTTGCTGAGAAATATTAATGAATCAATAATGAAGTCATGAAGCCTTGCAGTCAGGGGTAATGAAAGCTCAGGCTGCTACATCATGCTGCTGCTTTTATAAGAAGACACATCTTGGCCACAGATGGCAAAAGGATCTGATCTGGACTTAACACGTTTGATTTTCACATCGTCATGTATCTATATTTAAATGCTTTTCTCAGAATCACGTTAACAAATCTGTGACTGATCCCGACATGGAGCCCATAACGCCTTAGAGGCATGTTGAATTCTGGAAGCGACATCTGAGCATAACTGGAGCTACTCGGAGTAAGCCGTCTCTCCCTGAGACTTTCACACCCCGAGGCGCTGTGCACAAGGTTGTTTACACTCTTCAAGACTGTGTACAGGCTCAGACTTTCTCCTCATCTCTCAGCCACACTCAGGCATTCACTCCCTCACAAGCACCCATATACTTTCCCCCCACACCTCACTGGGTATCCACAGCCCGGTCCAAGGTAATCCTCTAACTTATAGGCAGTGCAGTGTGCTTGAAGCAATCCCCTTCCTTCAGAATGCAGACACCTCTGAAGTTGATGTTTGGCTAAAACACCTCGGGGGTGATACAGCACGGCTTTTTCTTCTTTTATGTTTGCTCTTTCCGCTCTGCAACTTCCTCCGCTACATGCAAATGACTACTAGACACATGTCAATGCGTCATAGCCTGGCAACATAATGGAAATGTGGTAATAATCAAGATGGTCTGTATTACATGGTCATTTTAGCAAGAAGAGTAAGTATAATAATTTGCCACTGTATATAATCCAGTTTATTATTATTTAAAAAAAAAAAAAAAATAGAGTAGAACATCAAAAAGAGCAGAATTTGGATGCACTTTCGATGCATTTTTTATTATTATTATTTGGAGGGCAACATGTATGTAACCCAGGTAGGCCAAAATCATTCTAGATGCTGTTGTGTGAAAGAAGAATGATGGATGGTCACCTCCGACTTTGGAGGTGCTGTAGTAAGTGCTTTATTTGGCCTTAAATAATTTAAAAAGGTGCTTTTCTGCGATTTAATATTCCTATAATTGATACATGCCACCTCTCTGAAACCGTTTGATTCCTTCAAGTTGATAAGCAGTGGCGATAAGCACGGGTAATCGAGGGTAATGCGGATGCAAACCAGGGGCTTTCGTGGTCGGCGAAAGGAAACCTGGCAACCAAAATTATGTAACATTTGTTAACACACAGGATTAGATGTTACAATCCCTTGTGCCAAGATCCCAGGCAAAACGCATTTAGAGGCCCAGTCCATTTGAGAAACCCTAACAAACCTACAGTCATGAGATATGACGATTAAGCCTACAACCTAAATAAACTAAAGTAAATGCTGAAGGCTTGTATGGCCCGCTCAGCAGCTAACCAAATAAAGAAATATTGCTACCAACCAACATGAAGACATTAGATACCTGGCCTAGTCAACAGCAGTATGCAACATGTCAATGGGGTTTTCAAGTGGGCACCTGCCTTCACCGATGTTTGTCAAGTTAGGCCCACGACACCTGAATAAGGCCTAACAGTGAATTCCAGCGTCCTCGAGTCACCCCCCTCCTCGCTGACACTGCACAACCCCGTTTTTCTCACCATTCAGTGACTAACAAATCTTCCAATAGCCTAGCCCTTTTATGTAACAAACGTACCTGGTACGGCGATGTCGACTGAATCACGAACCTATTTACCAAATCTACCATGTTTCGCAAACACTACAGTTACGCTGCCAGCCTTACCTTTAGCGAGCTTCCCAGCTAGCATGCTTCCTACATATCCACAGCCATTTGATTACTCTTTCTGCTGAAAAAAAACAAAAAAAAACCACAACCTTACATTTTCTGCTCATTTTCTTTGTTGAGACCAATCGTCTCTGATCCAGTAGTCCGGAGCACATCAACCCCAGCTGTCGAGTTTGAACAGCCTCACCTGGATGTGAGTGAACTACAGCACAGGTCCCACTCCTCCAGAAGTTTTACCTCCACATACTCTTGCATCTAAAACAAAATTTGTCAGGTTGTCAGGGATGCACCGGTTGAATTCTCCTTCAAATTAGATACCCAGACATGGTGCCTGGAGCAATGCATTTTGAACTGCTGCAGGTCTGACAGACAACCTCAGGTGACAGACCAAAGGCTTGGCTGTTAAATGTATCGATTGAATCGATACAAGCTGGACTGGGAAAAGGTTGTGCGTGTCTTATAACTTTCAACAATTTACTTCCACCTGATCCTTGGACTGAGGGTAATTTTAGGAGAAATCTCCTTATTGTAGTATTTTCCTCTAACAGTTGCTTTGGTAATCATGATCTTAGGAAGAGTTGCACCTTCATGCCCTGGAGCACAGTTTGCTAGCTTGCTGACCACCAGGCTCGAGCATAAGCTGACGGTACACTTTTTGTATTGCACTGGGTGCATTTTTCGTAGGAAATGCCACATTGTTGCATAAATCTGAGACTTCTGTTCTACGAACTCCACCCTGCCTCCGTTTCCAGTGTCGTTCCTTTCCCTGTGCCATGCCTTTCCTTTAAAAATCAACTCCAGGAGTAACACAGCGGGTACTGAAGATGTTCTACTCTCACCCGGTGATCCAGCTGATGTGTAATTGGCCACACCTAAATGCTTTACAGGTATTGGGTTTTATTTCGCTTCTGGTTTGGCTCTCTGCTTACTGCCGCAACAGATTATAGTTTTCTCATCCTTTTGCTCTCTCCTTTAACTGCTGAAGCTGGTCTATCAGAGAGCACTTTTCATTTACCACTTTCACCGAGAACAGGCTGAGCAAGGTAAGACATACAAAGTGCACCGCTGAGGGCTTGTTTCTACCCATCATGTGTAACTAAATTGTATACAATGAAACTCAGACACCCCTGAAACTGGGTAGTTTATTGATCCTTGTTGTGTTGGGTGGAGGAAGGATGGATGTTCAGCTCAGACCCAGCACAGTCAATCATATCTCGCAAAGCGGCATCATGTCATACAGACGGTGTATAACAAATACAATAAAACCAACATGTGTACCAGGATATGAACAGAAAATAAGTTTGTTATGTTTATACATTATAATGAGTTGATAACTTAATTTAATAAGTTTGTCTAACTGAAAATAAATAAAAAAGTTGTAACTCAATAATGCATGGATTTTCAACGGATATTTCTGCCTCAACTCAACATGTAGGTGTATTCAGTTTGCACAACTTAAAAATCCATGTCCATGTTACTTAATTAGCCGAGTACAAGACTGAGCGCGAACAGACCATGCGGCATTGCCAGATGGAAGTGGAGGACACGAGTGAGCACAGCACACATCTGCTAACTTTGCGGTAGAGGTCTTCGGAAAAAACCGACAACCCGAAAACCCGAGGTTCCGACCCGACCCGGCTCGGGTTTGGGTCCACTCACAAGAAGTGACGCCGGGGCCGGGTCGGAACCGGTGGAGTTTGTCTCGGGTCTCGGGTCTCTTATTGTGAAAGGCCGGGTCCTACAGTACCCGAGAGGACCCGGCCCTCTTCCCGACTCCAATGCGAGGCTAGGCCAGGGGTGGGGGCTGGCAGCGGCCGCAGTCGCAGCCGGAACCAGGTAGAAGAAGACTACGTTTAGGTAAGAAACAGAAAGTAATAGCTTATAAAAACAAGTCTTAAGACAACTTGTATTAAATCATAAAGCAACTCGGGCATTTCGGGTCCACGGGTTTTTAAGGGTTCGGTTCGGTTTCGGAACTCGTATTTACAATAATGGCTCGGGGCCAGTCGGGTCCGGTTCCGGCTGCTAAGTTTTGTTTTTTAGGTTGCAAATGTTGATTGGCACTGGTTAACTTTGTTTCTTTCATATTAATTTAAAACTTGTAGTGTTTGAGCAGCAATAGCCTCATGGCTAGGCTGTAGGTTACTGCACTCATTCGGTTTGTTTTAGTCAGCCATTGCAGCACCAAAATCCACATTGACGACAAGAATATCGATGTCTTAGTTGTTGTTTACAGCGCATGTGTATTTCTCCCTGCCCATTTCGTTGCAGTAGTTTGTGTGAATTTTCTTTTGTTTTCCATCTTGAAAAAACAGTTCAATCAAATGTAATGTAGGCTAAAACTTAAAATGACACACCGCGAAAATGTTCACATCTAAGTGAGATGCTGGCTGTTTGAATAAACAGATCATAAAAGTGGAATTTCAATGTGTGATATTTTCTGACTTAGATAAATAAGTTCTTGTACAAAAAAAATTGTGCTGGCTCAACATAAAAAAAATGAGGTAAGAATTTCCATGGACATTTCTGAGTAGAATGAAAGGAAAATAAATAAGTTAGATTAACTAAAAGGAGTAATTTTAAAACAATTAAAATTAAGTTGGTTTAACTTAAATAAGCTTGTAGAGTAATAGGCAAATCATGTTCATTGAACTAAAGTAACTGAGTTGGCCTAACTAGAAAAGTCTTGTGGCATGTACTTAATACTAGCTAAGTTGAAATAACTTAAAAATATCCATGGAAATTCTTACCTCAATTTTTTTGCGTTGAGCCAGCACATCATTTGTTAGAGTGTACGCACTCGTCAGTCATGTAGCTGGCTCACCATGACTGCCTCCAACCCTGCACACTATTGAACACGTTTTCTTTGCACAGTTGTTCTGATGTTATAGGGCCAATTTAGCATGCACTATAACAAATTATACTGCGTAGGTTGCATGTTCCCACAGGAGCGCTGAACCAAACCTGAAGGTAAATTAAAAGGCTTTGTTGCAGGAGTGGGTCTCTGGACCAAAGCTACTGTGTGCCTTTGCAATGATGGGGGTAAATAACTCCTTGTATGACTAATCAAATTTGATTCATGTCAAAGAATAGCTGACCCGCAAACCTTTACTTTTATTCATTCATTGTCTGCATCTGCCTGTCCTGGAGGGTCGCTGGGCGAGAGGACAGGTCGCCAGTCTATCGCAGGGCTAACAGAGACAAACACTCACACAATTTAGAACCAGCTAGCTAGGTGGGAGGAAGCGGCACTACCTGGACAGAAGCTAAGCAGCTACTGGCCTTTTGCACCACCGCCACCCCTTTCAGGCACTGGTATATGGAGTTGTGTCTTCCAGTGGAATAGTAAAAGTTCTCCACATTCAAGTGGTGAAATTGGCGAAAAGTTTTGCAACTATCTGAGTTAAAGGAGGAATGTGGAAAAGGCACAACGAAAGGAGGCAATCAGCAATTTCAACCTTTACCTCAGAGATCATACATTTATTTTAAATTACATATACACTATACAACTTGGAGTACACAGCCTGCAGCATTTCTGAAGTCAAGAAATACAACTTACAAACACTATAGTGTAAAACATATACCATTTGCAGTGTGATGTGAAAGTCACATAGATAGAAATTGACACCTTGAGTTTACAACAATAGTTGCTCAGTGCCACATGTGACTGCCTTAAATCATACCAGAAACTTGACATATTGGAATCATTCAAGTCCGTATACACCCACAAGAAAAAAAATATGATAAAATTCAGAGTCAGTTGAATCTAAGAAAACATTGGACAAAAATCTTTTTGGCAGAGAGCAACTAATTAATTTTGGTTTTTTTTAACAATTGATGATATAAATATATTTTCTGCTAATTGCAGGTATGCACCACTGCCTAATGGTGCTTGAATGCCAGGCACAGTTAGGACTTGGCACAATTTAACTGCCGAGGAGTGAACAGTTGTTTCTTGCTGTCATAATGAAATCTAATGAGATGCTTCCCTCTCATCAAAATTTTCCCTTTGTAATACTTCTTTTGCTTGATCAAAATAGACCTCTTAACTATGTGAATTTATTGAGGAGAATTTCAGTATTGAATGTTTTTACTTCCCTTATGTTATTTTGCTTATTTTCCTAAGGCCTAAACCATTATTTGACCTCGCTGGGCAATCCTGTTTTCCTTGCTGATGAAGTTATTGCATCACCATTCAGTAACTCCGTGCATGCCCGTGTTTTTGTGGCACCGAAGGAGCTTGTGTTAGCTGCAGCTTAAAAGCGATTGATAAATTTCTTGTGTGAAAGCAGCCTAGCCGCACAGTGTCAGATATGGAAATAAAGTGAAAAGGAAAAACACAAATGTAAATTAGCGTAAGCAGTAAGTGTAGCTCTAGATAAACCCCTGACTGGCTGTAAAGACAAGTGCCTCCGTGCACCGAATGCTGAGCGCAGCTAGCCACTTGTAAACAAAGCTTCTGCTATTTAGTTTCAGTTGGCTTAATTAGAATGAATGAGGGGGCCTTGTGCAAAGAGGACAGTTTTTGTGGGGAGAGGGAAGAGAGGACTTGGCCACGGTGGATAGAAAGCTGGACTGAGAGATAAAGTTACTAGCGGGTGGCACGGACAAATTGGACAATGACAAACAGAGCCTCCAGCCAAATGCACAAACCACAATAAAGAGAACAACATACATGTTAATGTGCAAACAAATCTAATTATTGTGATTGTATTTTGAACATACACCAAGGAGAGAGGAAATATGCTTGTGTGTGCATGCGCTCGTACAGCTGTCTTTCTGAGGACTAGCTTCAGTTTTATGCCAAGTGAGGACATTTAAGACTTGGTTTTTGGATAAAGGATTTGAACAAAGTTTACAGGTTATGGGTAGGGTAAGAGTTATAGTTAATTAGTTGAGATGGTTAAGATTAGGGGCTAGCGAATCCATTGTGTCAATGAATGTCCTCACAAAGATAGCCATACAAATGTGTGTTTACGTCAGAGAATCATTTTTGGTGTTTGTGAGGGTTGTTTTGTGGACTAATACTTGGCATTTAAGTCCTGCTGAGGCACATCTCGATATGTATTATAGAAAAGGGAACGTAATGTTGTTTGGAATCATTTTTAATGCCAGCGTAGGGGGAGAGTTCAGGCTGTTTTAAACAAAAGCCAGAAAATGTAAATCTGTAAATTCACTCAACTTAAAAAAAAAAAAATCCACCTTGAACTGTAATGTATTGACTGTGTTTTACCGATGAAATTGTTGCGATAAACACGTGCATTGTAAAAACACAACTGTCATCAGTCATTATATATTAATATGCTCTGGTTGTGTACCGAGCTGGGGATCAATGCCGTTATAAGCACAGCTACCCATCTGCGAGGTGCCAATCAAATGCAAACCAACTTAATGCGAGATATTCATAAATAATGTAAAGTAAAAGAACAGAGCAGATGGTGCATAAGACCGTGTGCTTCTCAACACTGAGTTGACAAGCACTAGTTAGGTCTAAAATGTATTAAAAATACACACTGCTAGACTGCACTGCACTATTGTACCAGGTTTCTTAGCTTGATAATTATGAAAATATTTTAGTAGTTATGACTTTCCAGAGACATGAGCGTTGCGGTTACTTTTTTCCCTTCTGCATCAACTACACGTCTCGTACGCACCTTTGACATAGGTGGGCTGTCAAAATTTCACGGGAGTTGTATCAGCGGCGTAAACTGTCACAATATGCGATTAAGGAATCCATCAATTCCACGTCCACCCACAGACATGACATATTGAGGGCGGGCGGTCACGTCCACAAGGAGAAGGTGATAATGGCCGATGTTTGTGACAAAGATGGAGACTGGACCCCAATCAGGTAGGTGTCACGGTGCGAAGCATCAACCACAGAGCCCTGGATGATGAAGTACGGGTTCAAACTGAACCCAGAAATAAATGACTGTCAATGTTAACTTAAAATCTTCAGATGAAAATCCGACAGATAGAAAATGTACGGATTTGACATCTAAATTGAATCTACTTTTTGTTCATAAGACGCAGAGCAACGGCGATTAATCAGCTTCGACCATCTTTCCAACCGAGGTTACACTGTAATGTGCTCAAACATCAACAGGTCTCCCATATTGACTTTGTGTCACCATTCCACTTGGCCTTTTGTTTTGGTGGGGATGGCCTGTCACTGGAATGGCAGTCGAAGGAGGGAAGATTTCTCCGAGGAAAGACTGCGAGAGAAAGGTCACGGTGAATAAAAGGCTTTTAATCTGAGTACCTTGTGTCGTGTGCCCAGGGAATATCAAAGTCATCCCATTACTACAGAGGTCAGATCAGGTCAGTCTACCTGTTTGCCCGGTGTTTTTTCCTATGTTTTTGATGCCTAAATACCCAGGCTTGGAGAGCCCTAAGAAAAGGTTAGAAGCCGCATTGTGTTTTGTCAGACAGTTTTTCTACCATTTTTTTTTTGTCCATGTGGTCTTGTGTAAAGCTTACTGCATAGTGATAAGATATATGTTTGAGACCCATCCTTCCCAAAGACAAGACACTTTATAAGGTATTTGCTGAACAGGTAAGTCGCTCATGCAAAATTTAATATAAAGTTGGGATTCAAATTTTGGCAACCACGGGATTGGATTTGGATTTCAACCCTTTAAGACGTGCGGTATTCATCATGAAAGGTGTGTTCGCCTCCACTGTCAGTGGAGACAGATAGTGAAACTTTAATTTGTTGTCAGCAGTGTTGTCAGCCTTGCCAAACGTCTTGGCCTTTCCTTTGGAATCTCTAGCAGAAGGAGATGGCTTGCCAGTCCATTAGGTGTGAAGTGGAATCACGTTTTCCACAACACTGGGCCCGAGCATCCATCATGTCACACTTTCACAACTGTTCAACTCCACTACAGTGCTCCCTGACAGCTTTTAAGTCACACCAGACATAAACAAAAGTTTAGACCCCCCAAGAAAATATAACGTGGGACATTTGCCCTATATAAAGACATTTGACGAATGTACTTTTGTGAAGGTTTTGTTCTAGAACTTGTACTAACCTATTCATTTTTTATATACCATTGTCATATGCATATTTGATCCTTATTTCAGATAACTCCATACACAGAAATTCCACCGACACTTCATTCCAGCCTCAACAGGGTTTCGTTCAGTCCTCTATACGTCATCGTATCCCACAGGGAGCTTTTAAAGGAATAGTGTTTAGCCTGCACGCAGTTGTGGACTTGCTGATTCAGTAATTTTTCCTTGTTTTCTGGGCTCCTGCCATGGTTACGTAGGCAATGTAATTAGTACATGGTCTGGAATATCCTACTACCATGTAGCCATGACCTACAGAGGGTTAAATCCAGTTCTGAGCAACATGAATCAAATTTAAGTAGATGTTAAGTAGATTCATCCTTAGTTATTTAGTGCATGTTCAGCATTATTTTTGAGTGTAATACACAATAAAGGGCGTGAACAAAGTGTTTATTTTGAAAACCGACCGGATGCGTAATGCCCTTCTTCGGCTTCCTCCCCACTCAGAGCAGCTTGACATGGCTTCTGTGAAACAAAAATAGTCTAGACAAGTATTTTTAGCAGAGCACGGAGCCACTTCTGGGACTCTTCTGAAACATGCTGCGGAGCATCTGGTGGAAGCAAAAGCTAGGGTGACCGTGATCAGATCCAGAGGCTGTGTCGCGGCCGGAATAGTCACTCTAGTGTGATTAATCCTGGGAAAAGAAGCCTTTCCGTCGCAAGAAAGATTTGAAGACGGGACAGGCTTGTTGGCGCCTCGTCTTCACGTGCAGCCTTTAAGGATGTGACAGTTTATATAGCTCACCCTAGAACCCGTAGAGGAAACTATATGAGACACCTACCAGCCTACTAGTGTCTAGTGGGGGCACTCCAGCATCCAGATTTGCAAGTTAACAAAAACAAAAAAGCACTAAAATGTAGTTAGAACTCTTTGGTTGTCTATGTGACAGATTGCAAAAGCAATAAGGTTCTTCATATTTTAGACCCTTGCACCATTTTGATAGTATTGCTGTACTTGTATGTCAAAGCAAATGGAGCATAATCCAAGTCTGGATAAAAGACTAGTAGACCGCCTTCTACCTTTCTGTTATGATTGACATGCAGCACTGATAGAGAAGGCATATTTATAAGGTTGGTCAATTTAACATAGCTCAGTATATGAGTGGGACACCGAGTGCCATGCGTCCAAGCGTGTCCCTAGTTTTGGCTGATGTTGGAATATATGTCATGCCAGACGTACTAATATGAAATTATATTTCAATGATTTTGGAGTCTTTGATTTATGGCGTAATTGGAAATACACAGCACATTTGTATTCATATACCTTTTAATTCAAGAGAGCATACAGTATGTCCTATGGGGTGAGATTCATGCAGATATCTGCTGCTCAAAAATCAATGACTGTTAATTGAACATGCACGCATCGTGCATAGTCATTTATATTAACAGCACCCTGTAGGAGAAGGATTTAAACAGCTTAGCATCCCTCCCCGAGTTAGACTAAATGAGAGAAGTCAGGGATGACACGCAGGTCAGGACGAGTCGATGTCTGGGTGACTGTTCTATGACTATTCATCTTGACAATGTACTTCTCCGCTCGTAGGCTGCTTTCAGCTCCAGTCAGCATGCCAGATTGCCTTTGTGGAACACCGGCCCAAAGAAAACATTTGGAGACACTAACAATCAAACAAAGAAAGCTAATAGTGATAGGCTCCTGGCAGCTCAAGAGTGTTACATGTCACACTTCGTTTGAAGCAGCTACACTGGTTTTAGGAAATCATATGGACAGCCGGCACCTGCTGAGAAGCCCTCTATCACTAATCCCCCTCATCAGGTTTTCCCATTATTTGTAATTTGCTCTTTTTCAGACCTTGTGACTAAGGCCCTTTCATCCTAAAAATAGTGTAATATGGGTAACAGTGGTTGGGGAAAATTCTAGGTGGGACTGTGTCATGTCCAACCTTTCAGAGACTCATGAATAAATGGGGGGGAAAAAAAGGTGCAGTCCATTTCTCAAAACTATTCTGATTGGATTAATTATTTGCTATGAATGGCTTTTGTCTACTCCTGCACAAACACCTTGGTTAGTTCCCATTTCACCAGTTGTACAATCACCTGTGTTCCAGTTATTCAGTCACCTCTAAACTAACTGACAACAGGCCAAAGGAGTCAATAAAGTTTGGTGATGAACTTTATCCATCACAGCTCAACGATCAAATCTAATAAAATGGTTTGATGCCTGAACGTAATGAATGTTCATTCGAAAGTCCAGTACTGACTTTAAAAGGAAAAAAAGTGACTGTGGCGTCTTTAGGATATTTATATAAACGTGTCCAATTCGGATGATACTAGTTGTAAGGATGCCAGTGTTAAGCAGTTTGAAACAGCCACAGTGTGGGGTTGTAAGTGAAGAATGGGCATTCTTAATGAGATGGGGATGAGATGCCACTATATGGAGGTCAGCAAGATGTATTGACTAGAGCCGAGGCAGCAGGTAATGCCTCTTCTGCATCAGATTTCTGTCTCTGGCGTAGCAGAAACAATATAAAGAAGAAGAAACTGCTTTTACGCTTAAATGTCAATTTTAGGATTGAGTTTTATGTATGAAGGAAGGCCCAAGAAACCCAACGTACCTACATTCAAAAAGGTATGTTTTACAGGATATTAGGTAGCCATGCTTCACTAGAGGATTGTGCATCTTGGACAGGTTGACCTTTCTTGTATAATGGAATTCCCCTAAATGTGTTGTCATTGCCTCACCCAAACCTAACATTTGTTCCCTTAGAAAGAAATCCATTAATCTTTTATATCTTCACAGCATTCCTGTAGAATAAGGTTTTGTTTTTCCACCGAAAGGAATTATGCGACTTTCAGTTCGGCTCCTGCAAAAGCTTTCAGAATGAGAAAGAAATATTGCTCGTCGATGTGCCAAAGCATTGAGTGGCATGCTAAGCTCTGGTAGCAGTCATGTTAATGGACCAACTTGTGGAGTAATGTGATGCAGAAAGTTTGCATTTCTGCTGAGTAATTTCAAATGTAAAATGCAGAGTGGATGTTGTTGCTCCAGAGAAGTAGAACATGGAGCTGAGCCGGAGCCCGAGCCTAAGAGGATATGCCTGCCATGCTGTGTTTGATTAATGGCACCACAGGCCCGCTCATCAAGAGGTAATAAAATATGAGGGCATAAGTCAGGCTGCATCCTAGGGTTCTGGCAGGTGTTCAGGTCTTCATGCATAAGCTTCTCCACACCGAAAGATCTTTCCATCCTCCATCTCGGTTTCTCGTTACGCTTTCACTGCCATTGTTCTTTCAAAAAACAGGAAACTTACTTTTAAGCGTTATTAAAACATTAAAATTATATTACAAAAATCACTCACTGTGATGCATGCGATCTATGCATGGAAGTTTTAAAGTAGAGTTGTGTATCATTTCTGACATGTGGCAATTTCGACTTTCAAGAAGAAATAAAAACATGCTTCTCAACCTGGGTTTCATTAGAAATTGAGATTCGCAAAAAAGTATAAAACCACCTCCTGGTGCCTGCACCGCAGACAAGGTCTGGCCAAGAAATATGCTGTCACAAATGTCATGTTAGGAGATGGTAAATCCTTGAAGATTGTCTCAAAAATCCAGTCAGAGGAAATCTCTCTGTGGCCCCAAAACCAGCTGCCTCCAAGCACTTGATATGAGAGTGTGTGAGTGCATATGACTGAAAAATAGAGTGACAAATGCCAGCTACCAGAGCCATTACTCAGTCGAATCTCTGGTTCAGTTTGAGGTGCAGTTTTCTCACTGTATCCATTTAGCAATTAACAACATAATACATGCAACATTACATGTATAGAAATAAAATATATATTCACATACACACACCCACACATTTCTTTTCTTGATGAGCATTAGCATGCATGTTGTGTTTCCTGTACTGCATGCGTTAGTTGCCTGGGTGCTAGCAGGTCCCAAGTAGTATGCAAATTGCATGCACACCAAATTAATGATCTGTACCCAAATAAGCAATACTGTCAAACACGGAGAGGAGATATTGGAGAGTGTGCTAATGAGACCATAGTTGCAGAATATACCTTCTATAGTCAGCACTTTGACGGTTTAACTACGTTGGCGGCGCGAATGTTTTTGCCTTCTGCTTGCAATGAATCTGCAGTCAGGAGACAGTGCAAGGCACATTGTCCCTTTTGTCAATACCGTTTTGTTCCAGATGAAAATGGGAAATAGCTGGGGAAAAAAAGAAGGCACAAACACTGAACCAAAATACTTGGGAATCAAATAAGTCACTTTTCTCCCACCCCCGAAAGCCTGAAATAGTCACACTGAGGAAAAAAATAAAAAACTTCTTTGGAACCAATCTGCGATTCATATTAGCCTAGAGCAGTAGCTCCTTAAAACGTAGCAGTTCTAATTATTTCTGTGTAAACTGCTCGTTGTATAGATCGGTCAGGAACAGTCTTGAGATTCTGAAGTTCAGAGTTGCAGAACATCCCAACTTTTCCCCTTGCACCACTGAAGGGCATGTTTAACAGAGATAAACTGTCATTGCAGGTAAATGTTAACAGAAGGAGATATAGAGCTTTCAGAGGATGATATTAAACAAAGTCCTATAGTAACCAGAGTAAAAATGTAAACTTGCAAACTCAAAAACTAAAATAACTCACAGGTCAGTAACAAGTTGAGCAACTAAACTGCAAACGCTTCCTTTCTTCTTTGTTTTATTGGCGTTAGCAAACCAGCTTAAAGGTGCATTACTGCCACCAACTGGACACAAGCAGAATTTTCCCTCTTTAAAAATGAGCTGCAATTTTGTGCTCCATCTGTTATCCCAGTCAAGATGTCAGATAATGAAAAATCACAATGCTTAATCTTCCTCAATTACTGAAATAGATGGCTCCTCTGTATATTATGCTGGGTGCAATGAAGCATTACATGTTCAACTGTTTCTGGCTGGTTGCAGTGTGCACAGTTTATTGTCATCTATTTCACATAACTTGTAAAGCAGAGCAGAATGAAACAACAAGAAAGCCAAACTCAACAGACAAATGAAAGGGAACACTGGTTCTGGGGGTTTATATACAGCTTCGCAGATGACCAAATGAAGTTCAGGTGTTCCAGGCAATCAGAGAGGGGCGTGGCCGACCTGACATAGAACGAGATAGACCACTCCCCTCCAAAAAGAGCCAGTTGAGGTAAAATATAATTTAAACTTAAAAAAAGCTTAAATAATAAATGTAAACATCAAAGAAATTGTCAGTACACAATTTAATGCCACAGTATTTTTTTTTTTTTTGTCATGCTGTTTGTACACATACGTTTGTGACCATATGCATGTAAGTTGGCTTCTCTTGATCCAAACTGACTTGGGTTTGCAAAAATGCCATAAATGTCAAGAGGAATCAGCTACTGCATATCCAGAAGCTGAATTTACAGTGTCACAGCGATGATAATAACAATAAATAAAAAAGTACGACTATTTATTTATTTGTTTTTTTTCCACAGTTGAAACCTGAAAACATATAAATAAAGTATCTTCTCGTATCAGGAACTGTCAACCCCGGTATAAAGAATACGGTGGCAAAGGAGTCAATTTCACCAGTATCTTACGGGACGATCTCTCAGCGGTGCAACTATCAACTATTACCATCACGGGGGCTCACTGAACAGGAAATTTAAAACATGAATCATTGATTATTTGCGGTAATGTTTCATGGTTTCAAGAACAAATGCAGTTGTGTGGTGATGCCAATTAAAATGCCTACCTTGTATACACATTGTCGCATCTTACACTTACAACTTAGGGCATTAGATTATTGAAATAGTTTGGACATTAAGTAAATTTAGGCTTTTTTTGAGGGGGCGTGGTCTCTGGCACTAGGTCAGGTCGGCCACGCCCCTCTCTGCTGGCCTGAATCACCCACACCTGCACTTCATTTGGTCGTCAGTGAGCTGTATATAAACTCTCAGAGGCAGGGTTCCTTTTGTTTGCTGAGTGCTTTGCTGCTGTTGTCTGTTTCTTGGTTATTCTTTCCTGCCTGCTTTCCTCTTTACTTGGCAATTTCCTCCTTTAAATTGTATGCTTTTCTATTTTGCCTTTGACTCCCTGATGCCATCCTTGGTTGCTGGGTTCAAGCAATGGCACTTTAACTCTGTTCAGAATGTCTTTTGAAATTCCACGTCCTTCACTGTTAAGCAAACTTAAGACAAATTTGCAAAGGCTTTTTGTGTAAAACCTTTACACCCTGTGTTTCATTACAGGATGTGACATGTGAGATGTACCAATGCATATCTGAGTTCTGTCCGTTACATATAATATATGAGTTTCCAGACACCTGCACTGGCTTGTTTCAGAATGAAGACAACAATGTTTTCAAAAGCTGTAAAAATATAAAACCATGACAGACATGCTGTTCTGACATTCCCTTCCCCAACAGAATGTCAGGCTGTCGCTCCAAACTTCACTCGTAGTCAAACTGAGGAGTTTATGCTTAAACAGGATGGTGTCTTAGCAAGTGGGAACCATTTAATAATGGTCAAATGCAGCATTTTAAAGGCTGTAACATAATTAATCTGCTTTTCTAAGCAAAGCACGTGACTGCATGCTTTAACGGTTCAGCTTCCATGGAGTACACTTAAGTTTTTCCAGGCTCTGATCATCATGGTGGCTGTAGATGAACACTTTTCAGACATGCACATAACTTTTCCTTGCAAGCTGCCTTTTTTTTTAATCTACTTTTATTTCAAAATGCAAAGAAATCCCAAGGATTGCGTTTGCCGAGCTTTAATTTTCTTATCGCCCTTTCATAGTAAAAAATGTCTCATGTAACCACTCCAGCCGAACCAGACTGGCTCGATCTGTCCTGAGTGGAAGGCCTTTTCAATTGGATCAAGAGGGTTGGTGTGGATTGAGAGGGTAGCCACAATTGACGTGGGCTGTGCTGCAGAAACCGTGGGTCCATGTTGATTATCTTTATTTCAGTGCTGTCAATAAAGTTCAAGGGGGGCTGATGCCAGCAGATTCCACACTCCTCAGCTGGCAGGACCACTTTGTGCATGTCAGAGATGTATGCTGATGTGTTGGTATCTATTATATGCCCGAAGATGGAATCTTTTGAGAATGATTTCACTTCAGTTCAAGAAATATTGTCCATAAAAACATGGCTACTGATGCTCAGAGGACGGTCTAATCTTATTGCTAAATGACCGTATTAAACTATTCCAACTGTAAAACGAATACACCCCACTTCTATGTCTGGTAGAGGCATAATACAAAAGCGAGCTTTCATTTTGCATGTCTACTGCTCTCCTCTCATGCAGGTGTATGGCATTTGGCTAATTGGCCCTCTCCATTGCCAGGCCTTCAGCGTAGGCTTGGACACCACCACCTCACATGGCTGTCAGCGCAAAAAAAAAGGAAAACTGTATTATTCAGTTAATGGTAATGTGGCAGCATTTGGTGCTTCTCGTGGCCTAATAAAAGTGACTCAGCATGGCTATCATCTGGGCAGGCAGAGGCTGCACAAAAGCGTGATTCAGCCATGAATTGCAGACTGGCCTCGTCTGTGTGGGAGCCGTTTCATCACGCCGTAGCCTGACGCATTCACATAAGCACAGTGGGTTGCCATGTTACTCTACGTGCACGTAAAATGGCAGATTGTTGCACTGGCTTTTTTTTTTAATATGCGGCTCTGCCTCACGGTACTTTGTGAATTCATACCTATCCTCAAGACCTTTCATCTAAGTAGATGACTCCGTTTTATTGCAGGTAAAACGGTTGCATTCACCGGAGTTCAAGGACAGGCATACTTGACAATTGGGGCCTTCTACAAAACAAAAGACAGAAAATCATTAATACTGTAGGAAAGGCACCAAAGAAGGGGTTAGCTTTGGATGTGACCCACAATGAAGATTTTTTATTTTTCCCTTTTTCTCTTTCTCAGTATTGTTCTGAGAATTGAAGCCGGTTTGTTTTTTTGTTTTGACACAACTTTCCGCTTCGATGTTCAGCTCGTGCGGGCGCCTGGCTAATTAGACCTTCTGAAAATAATAAAGCCCATGCAAAGCAGCTTCCCTGACAGATACTGGAGCTCGGCAGTTGGATCAGCTGCCATCTCGCCAAAGGATCCTGAGCTCAAACTCGTCTCTCACCAACATTTGCCACACGCGGAGGCTTTCCCCTGTCAGTGCTAGATTGCAAAGGGTTTCTTTCAATTGGAAATGGCAATACAAAGGGAGTAATGGGAAAATCTTGCTCTCTTCATGACGGGAGTCTTTAATTATTTTGAGGCACAAAAATAAGTCTGGATTTTAGATACTCAAACGACTAGTAGCTGATACCATTCATGCCTCCAATTCCAGGAGGGTGAGATATCATAACGTCCTCTTGGCAGGTTTTCCCCTCAGACCTTTCTGTTCTAAACAAGAGAAGCTGGGCACATTATTCCTGCACTGAAAACCATACACTCCCTGGTGCTTATAAAATACACTGGTGCTGTGCTGCACACATGGAGCCGACTTGTTGATCTCAAACGTGCAAAAATCATGGGGTAAATTGCCATAGTATTGTAAAACGGCTTCAGCCAGGGCTAAACTACTAACCAAATTGAGCTTGGTTTTTCTGTTCTTTATTTATATTTGTGTTTCAGTATAGTTGTATTGCATTTATTAGAAAGATTAGCAAACCTGCTGTGACCATATGTTGCAGGAGCAAAAGTCATCCCTATCTTTTAATATCAACTCCTTCAGCATTGACCCTTGACTGAAACACAGCTCTAAGGTACTGGTTACTACACTGCTATGCTATTTAGTGGCCCTTACCACATGCATATCATTCCCTCCCTTTTACCTCGTTTTCTCCATGGAAAAACTATCCAATAAAGACGCAACAGACGCAAAAATAACTTGAAGGAAAAAATAATCAGCTATGCATCCCGCTTTTATTAGCATGAGACCGGATACTGTTGATATACGCCTTTCCAAAAAGTCACCACAACTATACGATCCTCCTATTGGATAATTACTGCATGGGTGATTATCTTTCAGCCGGCAACTAGTTATTTTACCCCAACTGATGTAATGAGTAGCGTCTCATTTCTTAAACAACCAAGCAGAAAGACGGATCCTGTGGTCATGGAAAAGATGTTGGAGTGCATTGGCATGCATCAAGCAGAAAAAACATTTAAGGAGATTGCAAGGAACTACTAAAATTGGGTTAAGAACTGTCTAACGCATTATTAAAAACTCGAAGGATGGTGGGGAACCATTGCATCAGATTAAGGAGAGAGGCAGATGAAGTGATGCACCCGTCATGCCTAGTGCCTACTGTACACGCCTGATCTGGGGCTGCTGCTGTTGCTCAGGTCTAGGTTCAACATTATGTGCCCAAAGAATGAGGTCAGCTGACTACCTGAATATAATTTATTTATTATTTTATTTTTTGGCCAGGCAGTGTATAATACAACCAAACTCCTATTAATGTCTGCCTACCCACCAATCCCAACACCGTTCCTTGCTTGAATGCATCCGCACCAAATATGTCCACTTAGCTGCTATTGTACCATTCCATAATTTCATCAGCACTGAGTATCTCATGCACTTACAATTCACAATTAACACCGCAACATACACCATCTCTATTACCTTGGGGGATTGTGTCACATTGCGAGTTATCCCTCTTTCGTCTGCCCATCCTGTACCGCATTAAGCACATGCTGTTTTGACTTTAGACCTATCTGTCTGTATCCGCCAGCCGCCTCCACCAGACATAACGCAGCAACGCATTTGCTTAAGAGCTGAAGCAGAATGTGCTAACCGCTGTGAAAATGAATGCAAACAATTCCCCAGTTGTCATGCATCTCAGTGCCTGCTCCCCTAAAAGACCTCCTAAATGATGGAGCCTTTTAGCGAAATCAGATTTAGACCTAATTGGATGACAGGCGCAGTGCGGACTCCCTCAGGACAGTGATGCACATACGTGGGGCGGATGAAACAACAAGCGCATTAAAGCATAATACAGTACAACTTTTGTATTACATTATTGCAACTTTTGAAACTTTTGTTTTTATGTCGAGGAGATGTCGATTCAGTGCTGGCAAATCACGGGGCCAGAGTTTGGCATTGCAAATAAAACGGTAACCGTTCTTCAATCAGTGTTGGTGTGGGTCAGATTGTAAGCACTGTTTGTCTTTGCCAGTGCCCCCCTGTTTGGCTCTTGACACGTTTTTGTAGTGGGTGCGACCAACAATGATGTGGTGACAAAAAGGCAATCACTGCCTGGATTATGTTCACAGGAAACAATTTTTGAGTGAAGCGCCATAATGGCACAGAGGAGCTTGAGGTGGATGGCCAAAGCTAAAGAGACCGAGGCTCACATCTCTTCTCCCTCTGTGGTTGGGGCGAGGCAACAAAAGCAAAGATTGGGGCAAGATTTTGGTTTCAGAGAAATATTAATTGTCACATTGTGCTTTTGTGATTGGAGCCACTCCAGGCGTTTTATTATATATTTATCTGTATCGACACCTGCACCTTGTTTCATTTTTGGCAGAAAAACAAATTAAACGTGCGGTCAGTCCACACTTTTCAGATACAGCTGGAATCAACATTTTTGTGACTTGCTTGATTCAAAGAAATTTTCTCACTATGCTAAGAATGGATTTAGCAAACTGAAATTCTCCATTTTCTTGAAATTATACAAACGGTCTGCTGCATCCCCTGCTTTAATCCTAATCTATAATGCTATTTTTAGCTTTAAACTGTGCTAATTATGTTTGCTTTAAGTGACTTATCCAAAAAGCGTTTAAGGCAACTGGACATTTAGTAGTTTTGAGAAGACGTTTCACCACTCATTCAAGCAGCTTCTGT
The DNA here is from genome assembly GCA_005024645.1 of Planiliza haematocheilus. NCBI lineage: Eukaryota > Metazoa > Chordata > Actinopteri > Mugiliformes > Mugilidae > Planiliza > Planiliza haematocheilus. Next base: position 6,080,848 of record SRSE01001181.1, read on the forward strand.
AGTTCTACGGCACTGAAGGGAAGCTGGGGTTTAAATAGTTACATCTGTGGGTGTGGCCCATCAGAAGTTTGCTTAATTTGTTTCTATTAACAATCAAACTGGCACCACTGGTGTCCATGTACAGCTAGATACTCAACTGTCATTGAGTCTCAAGGTGTGAATGGGGTTGAAACTTCTTGTATTGTAAACTGATGGCAGATTATATCTCAGTCCACCTCATCTGTTTAGAGAAGGATTTTCCAATCTGACGTGGATGGCTTCCCCCTTCTCCTCTTTTCAAACCATCTATCCACTCGGGCTACGATTTGGACGTTGTTACCTTCAGAGTGTCCTTTGTCCTTCAGGTGTAGGTGGACCACTAAATTGTTTCCTGACGAGCTGGCTCTCCTGTGTTGGGATACGCGTTTGTGGTTGGGTTATTATTGTACCTCAATCTACAAGTCTGTACATTCCTCACTGCACCGAACAGCATGAACTGCGCTGCTGTGTTTTTGTGTGGGTGTTTTGTCCCTGTGACCTCAGACTTCAGAAATGTCTTTAACGTACAGGCAAAAAAAATGTATGTATTTTTCTTTGCTGCAGAAAAAGCACAGGTGTAGTAAAGTGTAATGAAACTGACTCCTCCAACGCAACCAAACAACCTGCGCAATAGCAAGGCCATGGAAATGTAATTCCTCAATGAAACTTATTAATTGCACCGGTGCTCTAGAGTTCAAAAAATGCCTACATTAGAGGGGGAAATGGTTTGTGTAATAAAAGCAGTTTTTGATTTCCGAAGTGGTCAAGAATCCACAAGAATTGAATTAATTTATCTTGAATAATTTGGTCTGGATAAAATGGGATATTTAAAGTGGAGACGACACGTATATCAAAACAAATGATAAAGATGTTTACCCAATTAGCAAGACAAGAATCCTCCTCTTTTCAGTCAGAATGAACAAAACCTCTTAATCACCCAGAGCCCATATAGATTCTGAGTAAAATGGAAACGTTAATAAGGGATTCTGCTCTTGCTCTGAGCTCTAACCACTGGAACCCTTTAAAGGGTCTCTATCTGAGGAATGTCCTGCTGGTTTCCCAGAAGGAAGATTCAGGCTATGTAGCCTGTCATGATCTTCAAACGGGTACAAAGACAGAAGCAGCAGGGCTAGTGGCACCCCATGATATCTCCTCTGAACACATAGCACAAGAAACAGAAATGAGCGGGAAATAAATAAATAAACCTTAGATTAATGTGTTGCTCTTCAGCGGGAGGCTGGGATGTTGGATAACGCCTCACTTCTCACACAGGTGTCGGACAGACGAGGCGTCGTTAAGACCCGTCGCTAATTCGCTTTTGTCAGCATAAAATAAAGGCGATGTGGGGATAGCCAAACCATTTGACTGTCTTAAAAAGTGAAAGGTGAAGTCGTTCACTCTCCCTTAAGCGCTGCTTGGGGATTCAAGGCAATATTTGATAATGGCATAGCTGGAGTGCTTGTCAAGATATGAAATCAATTCAGAGTTTTCATCCCAGGGATGTGTTGACCCCCTATTTGTGTATAATTGTATACTATAAAATGCAGAATTCAGCATTTTCAAAAGTGACTCTGCAGGGAAGGAGAAGAAAATCTAGGGGAAACACAAAGAACAAAAGCACAAATATCACCTCACTAAATGTGTTTTATTTATTTTCTTTCAGAAAGTAATGATTCACATTAAATGGACCAACAGTCAACTTTTAAACCCACAGAAAATTGAAGAAGGCGATCAGCGTAACACTTATTTCTGTTCCTTCTGACTTGAACCCGCACGGCTTTCTAACACGCTTGATGGGGCACGAGGAGGAGGAGGAAGGGTATCTGACTGGGCGCTGCTGCAGTCCATCGACTGTTTTCTTCAGAGGGAAAGGTCAGGATACAGTACGATGGGGCACCTGCTGAAGGTAATCATTAATAAGCCTGCTGTCCTGTCAGCAGCCACTGGCTTTACCAGATGCGCTCCATTTAAAGTAGGAAGTGTGGTAGGAGTTGCATCGTTATGATGCTGTCGATCAGTAATTCTGAAGTGTGATTCTTGGCGATGTTGCATTTGCTAACTGGCATTTTGACAGTTGTTACATGTGTGACTAAGAAAGTGGAGGCCACAGGGCTTCTTCTCCACCCAGGAATGTCTAATTTAAAGCTTTATGTTGGGTTACCAAGACAACCCTCCCTCCTACAATACCAAGGACGACCATTAATGTTAGAAACTAAGTTCTGATGCAGTTATAATAGATACAGCAACCCTGTAAATTATTATGCGTTCATAGTACCGCAGTAAAAACTGATTTTGTAACACTTGCTATTTCTATAGGGCAAGGTTTTGTAAAAACAAAAAAAGGACTGATTGGCATGTATATCCATGATTTGGGTTTTGCCTTTGTGGCCTTATCTAACCTCTCCTCGCTATATTTCAACTGCAGCTTCATGCAAATAAGTCTCCTGTCCTGCAGAGGAGAAAAGGTGGGAAACCAAATTGGATCGAATGTAATTCAGTTCACCAAGCAGGGAATGAATCGATAATGCTGAGAAATGGCTTTCGAAAGGACTGAGTGCCCACCTTGGCTAAGAGGTTTGTTCTGTTTACAGCACAACCTGGGTCTGCATGCTTATGTATTTTACGACGGGTTAATCAAGAATCACAGTGCCTCCCCGCTCCGTTCCTGCCATCTCATTCTCGTGTCGTTGGCTGCGCAGCGCTCCAGAAAAATGTCTTGCCTGTTTTTCAAGTGTGATGGGCCGGGCATTTGCGCTGACTAGATTTGCATTCTTATCTTTTTTTTTGTGTGTGTGCGTGTAATGTATTTACCGAATATAGCTGAGAAAACAAATTGGTATAGTTTGCATTTACACTCAGGCACATCAAGACACTTACAGGCAACAGTGTTTGCATACTTTGCAGATGCACAGTATCCTGTATGTGTGTGCTTAAAATGCAACCTGGATGCAGTATTTTCTATTATGCCGTTTTCAGTCTAACTCGCAGACAGAGTTACAGATGGCACAGAAACCACAGAGCATACAAATGATTATGTATACATACTGAATATACTTTTTTCCACTCAATATTGACAAAATATTGATGCATTTTTTAAACCAGATAATTATGTGACCAGTTTGATCTAGCCATGCTATTTTTATAAGTTCAGAATTACATTTTAATCTGTTACAGCAACCAAAGACCTCTAACAATGGGGTGTACTAGTGATCCGCACAGGGACCTTGGAGTTGAGCCATTATTATGCTGAGAAGGGCTAGAAGATTGTTTGGGCACCCAAGAAATATTAAATGAGCCTCGGTGCACACAAGGAACGGGACTGCATAAAAGCCCATTGAGATTCCACAGTAGTGGATGGAAGGAAAAGCCAGAGAAGAAATGCCTGGGTTAATGTGGCTGACTGTACTGTAACGTAATGCTTTCTTGGACACCTGGCTAGAAAATGGCATAGCTGAAAGAGGGAGCACCCAGTGTTTCACCAGGGGCATTTTTTTCCAGCCAAAGCACCTTGGAGCATAAATGTATCAAATGTTTGGGAGATATGCATCCTGCAGATTTGTCTGTCTCTTTGTTTCCTTCTGTCCCAAATAGAGTCAAGACAAAAGCTAGAGAAGGTAAAAATGTGCTGTAGACAACCAAGGGGTTGTATTTAATTTAACCAAACTTGACAGTTGCACTGTATGATTTCTCTAGATGATGGAAAGGGATTCAAGATCCTCCTTGCCAACCATGCTTTTAATTTCCGCCTTAAAGGCCTGAAAGTGTCAGAACCAGGTTATTTATTTAATAGAACCACAGTGCATGTGAAGCCTTTGTCACTTTGTGATTATCAACACCATTGGTCAGTACAGCAGTCAGTCATTATTAGTAGGCACAACTTCCCTTTCTGCAAAGTCTCCTCCTTTTCGGCTTCATCCATCTTGCCGCCCCATTCCCAGCTCAGCAGAAAACTTACTGCAGATTTTGTGGCAATGTGTTAAAGGAGTCGTTGGGTTTCAGAGGCGTGTAGTATATATTTACGTGGCGAGGCAGCTGGATTTAGAGATTGTAAGAACGTAACTCCCACTTGCCAGGTGGTCAAACCGCATCCTTAACCAGTCGATGTCCCCTGAGGCTCGGCAGGCAGCGGAGTGTGGTGACGATGAGAAGAAGCTACTGTTCATTCAAAAATAAGAATGGTGCGCACATTTTCCTCACAGTGAGCAGAATAGTCCACCGACGCGCTAGTTGCTCTGACTAGTCACCTGCTAAGTATATTAGTGTGGGGTTCCCAGGTAAAGCAAACCAGCACATCATTTTGGGTTCCTTGTGGCTTAAAACCCTGGTAAAGCTCCTAATATGCACTTTCCTTTTCCCCGTCTGTTTGAGAGCAGCAGAAACGGTCCTCAAAACACCATCTAGGGACTCAAGCTGCCATGCTACTGACGTCATGTTTACACAGGTGTCATGTGTAATCTTATGTTCAGTCAAACTCGGACAGGACCAATTCCCTCCACATAAAGCAGGTCTACCCATAACACTAGACTTTTTCGCCTTTTTATGTAGGGCCTGGGTTTCTTTGCATTGTCTAAATGCCTGTGCAGAGTGAATAGTTTGCCAGCTATTAGGCAAAGCTGCAGAAAGCAGGGATCCATTAGCGGACCATTAGCATTTTGTTTGAACAGTTCCTGGCTGTGTCCCGGCTTGATTCAGGGTGGATGTGAGAGGGTGCAGAGAGCAGGAGGGAGGGGGGAAAAGGCACTAAAATAGACAAGGTGGTGCGCAGGGTAAGGGGAAAGGGAACACGGGGAGAAACAAAAAAATTAGCTTTTCATCTTATGACAGCTGCAACTTGGAGAGGGAATAGCCAAGCTGAGAGAAAGGGAAAAGCCAAAAGATGCAAAGTGGGAGTTGCAAAGAAAATTGCTGGAGGGATCAAGAGAGACGCACACACGGTAGAGGGTGGGCTGAAGGGAAGCAGGTCAGAGTGAAGGAGGCGAAAAGCAGCGAGGGTACAGGAACAGAAGGGGAGGAAGGAGCTGCAACCTTGTACACATTAAGAATGACTGGTAGAGGAGAGGTGTAATTAAAGTTCCATTAAGTGATATTAACATTAAATAAATGTCTGTGTAATTAACTCTCCGTGTAATGTAGAAATGTTGCTTGTAGGCAAGTGTCAAACCCACAGAGAATGAACCCTTTGCTACTGTTATGCTTTTGGGTTTCCTCTGGTCCATGTTCAGACTGTGTGCTTGTTGCCTTGCAATATACGCACTGTTTCTAGCAAACGAGCCGAGTGTCGGCCACATGTTCAATGTGTAAAATGCTTTAAGACCTCAAAGAGTTAGGTCTTTATAAAGTGGTGATTGCCTTCTGCTAGATGGAGAAAAATCCAATGTCCTTAGCAGTATTCCATATAAGAAATTCTCATTCAGCACGAAACCGGATTAAAACGTGATCTGGAAAATGTTAAGATTAGCTCCCTGTCGTCTCAAATGTTTGTCCACTCCACTCTGCGGCCAGTTGTAGTAATGAGTTTAATGCCATTGACGAGACAAAGCTGATTATTTTGCTTGTGTAGCCATGGACACCTCTAATGGCACTCGAAAGCACTTATGACAGACACAAAGACGGATGTACCCAGTCTCAAGTCACCATACCCAAGGAGAGCTGTGTTGCCCTGAGCAACGGTATCTGCTGTTCTTCTCTTCGCCCATTGAGAGGCATCCATGACAAACAAGCATGTCCAGCAGCGTGCCTGGGCCTGGCCAGATGCCCTGCTTTCATGTACCCGAGCTGAAATAGGAGGGGGAAATGGATAGAGGAGAAGTTGAGGCGCATTGGAGAGAAAGTAAAGGAGGCAAAGGCACAAAGTGAGAACGAATGCTGGAAAACAAACACGTACATCGGGGCTACGGATCCCACAAAGCAATGGATTGGAATTTAATGGGTTGGTCATACACTCTTAATCTGATGCAGCATTGGCAGTGGTCACCAGAGAGGCTGAACACAATTAGAACTGGTTTTGGGGTACTGATTTTCTGATAGATGACTACTTAGGGGCCTTATACCTCCTGAATAAGAAGCCCAGGCTGGTGTCTGGGGATGTTGCATCAATGCAACTCACGTAACATTCTGAAAATAGAGGGGTGAGTGGCAGCCGTATGAGGGGGGCAGCCATGCCATTTCGATTAGGTCCACTAACGTACAATGCATGGGCTGTGCACGAGCAGCAGTTGTAAACATGGGAAGCATATGAAGGCTGTAAATGTATAGGAAAAACAAGAGCTTGCATAAATGCTTGGTTTTTGTATATGCAAAGAAACGTTTCAGAAACGGGCCTTCTGGTTTCCGGACAACCCCGTTCGATCATTCTCGGTTGTCTTCCAGAAATAGGATTTACTGGCGCAGTTCAAGTTAGTTTTACTTTTTGCAAGCTTGAGTTGTCAGTCTTCTAAAAGGTCACAGGGAAAAAGAAGAAGCAAAAATAGGGGTCCCATCCACAGCAGAGAAACCATAAATAAACTGTCTGATATGACATTGCATCAGAGCATTTTTATTTTTTTTCTGGCCTCTGGTTTCATCCACATCCATTTTGGAATATTAAGGCCTATGAGCAAAACACCTTGTCCTTCAGATGTTGGCAGCAAAATCCCTATATTTCTCCGCCACCAAAGGGGGGGAGGATTGGAGCAGCTTTAACTTCTATTGACATATTGGGTTTCAAAATGCGTTCCATGGCAGCTTGCGAATTGAGGTGTCCAGTCATGTGGAATGCTCCTCGGTCTGTCCCGTGAAGTTTGCTACCTTTTCGGCGCTTGCTACTTTCCCTCCAGTTTATCGCACCTTGTCATTGATTCAGCAGTTTTTTCCTGGGTGGCATCTGGTGTTCTGTGGAGTCCAAGATATCTCGGCGAAGTTAATAGCTCAGTCTTCGCATATTGGCTCTTGAATGCTTTCACGGGCTGGAACAACTGCCTCAACCTTGCAGAAGTACTGTCTGTTGCATACTCTCCACCTAGACTGTCCATTTGTTAAGCTAGCTCACTGATGTTTTTATAATCTTATTGGACTTTACCACAGAACTCGGTATTGCTCAGAATGTTCCACTTGATCGGGGTATTTCTAAGGTCCTGCATTTGTGTGCAGACGGGTATTGCGGTGTAGCAGTCGGTTTATGTTGAGCCTCGCCCCCTGTAGCAATTCACTGACATATGTACCAAAACCTCATACAGAAGCACATTCATAGTGGCAAACCTTTGCACAGTAAGTGCTCCAGTGATGCATTAAAATTGCATATCTTGCGGACCTAAACGTCACAGAAGGACCTCCACAGCAGATTAGTAATTCAAAGAACCATGTCAAAAACTGTCACTCTTTCAAAGAACAGCCAGATGGTGAATATACGAGCTGACGGCCAGGGAGCGTGTTCTTCTGCACACAAATGACTCAAGGACACGGCATGAGCAGCAAGAAAACAAAACAAAGTCCAGTTTTTGGGAGGAATATCATAGTTAACTGCCTCTTAAAATTAATTAGAAAATGGCATTGCTGTAACACTTAAATTATATAATTAGAATGACAACAGCATAGGACGGTATAAAGGAGAAGGCCGCGGCTTTGACCACCATGGTTCGCCACTAATAGAGGTTTGCAATCACAAAAAGGTCATTCCATTGTGTCCTGGCGAGGCAGGGGCTCTTTGAAGGGAGCAATTACTGCGTTCACTGCTGCCAGGGCCCTGACTTATTTCTCTTCAGAGAGTGTGCTGTACACATAGTCCATTTTGCTTTCGTCCTATTTACCATCATTCTGTCTCCACATGCTGTTCTGAGCTCTTGGTACGGCGGCTGTGGCTTCCAGTACAAAGACCTAATTACAGTAATGGCAAGGGATAAACAGATAAACAAGCAAACAGATGAACTGTGGGCCATGAAGGCAGTTTGATAATATGTAAACCTCCCACGCTGCTTGCAAAAAATTATTCCAACCATCCAGTTAGCTAGTCAGGCTGACCAGCTAAGGGCTACGGCGTTGCAGATTGGAAATATGTATCAATATATGTATACACAAGCGCTGTAATTATTCTGGAGATGTCTAGCAGTCTCATAAAACATGCCATTAAAATGAAATCGAATGTAATTCAAATATATTTTTGAAACAGTATTTGAACATATTTGAAAGTGGGCATGAATGTGTATGTGAGGCGTAAATATATTCAAAGCATGTGCAGTGAGGGTAGCTCCAGGCAAGATAGCGGAATAAGGAATGGGTGACTAATGAGAACTTGTTTTACCACCGTAGCCTCCACTCTCCGAGTGTAGTGCTTAATCGTGACTGCTCATCGTGTCCATCGTTTAACCGTGGAACCCTGTCTGCTCAATGAGGGGCTCAGTGCAGGTGTTGAAGAAGGATGAGGGAGATCTAGGAATCTGTTGTTGTCCTTGATACTGCATAGTCCACGATTATTGATCCAAGGAAAACCACTCAATCATGACTGTGTGCTTTCTGCAGAGCCAGCACAAATCCCCTTGCCTGAAAACGGAGGGTCCCAAGGTCCCAACAAAAACGAAGAAATCCCATAAACACTGAATGTACATGCACGCATGTACACAGACTATTAAGGTTCTTTTTCCTCACCCAAAACATGATTTAAACTGTATCTCCAAACAATATTAAGGAGTACGTATGACTTGGACTGTGTTGCCAATTGGTGACTTGTCCAGGCCACTGGGCTGTGCGCCTGGACTACAATGTTTAGATAGAAGTGTCGTAAGAGCAATATATTCAGGGAAGACAAAGATGATAAAAAAATAAAACTGAGTAGTAGCTCGCAGTCGCAATGAAGTGCAACATGTTTAAAGAAGGCACTGAGAGGCATTCCGATAGTGAATCCTTGAAACTTGCTACGAATAATCAACGCCAAGTTAATGCCGTTAGGGGAGCGTGGCTAATGCAGATTTAACAAATGGACCTGAACCTCTGCACAGAGCACCATGTAATGGAATGTAGGTGAGGGAAGCAAGGTAAAGGGCCTGACCTGTTCACGTTGATGGATGATGATGATTTTCTTTTTCCGAGCCAGCGCGATGAATTAACTTTTTGTGGGATAATTTTTCTCTTAATGAAACAAGCCACAACGCTGGTAGCTTTTGAAAGTCTGCTTGGCAGTGTAAAAAGGAGCGGGACATAATAAATCAAGGTGCATTTATATGGACTCGAGGGTCTGTATGACGATGAGTTTTCAGGTGTTGCGCTATCGGGTGGTTTGGAGGATGCCAATTATCCTAGCTGGAGTACTCGGAAAGATACCTGCAATAATGTGTGTATACATGAACATTATTATACTGAAGAGGAATCACCCATATAACTTTGTCACTTGGAGCTGTTTTGATGATATTTAGTTCTGTATATATCTATATAGTGGGAGTGACTGGGGCACCGAATCACAACCTCTAAATGCCGCGAAATCTCGTTTGTGTCACCAATATTTTGTTATGGCACACTAGTGCTATCCCCCATTGATCCCAGAGTTACCTGTTATCTATTTGCAGATGCGCACTGAGTTTCGCAGCAGAAAATGTGTTATTTACAGGCTATGTTTCGGTGCCCCAGTCACTCCCATTATATGGACATACGCAGATCTAAATGTGATCCAAATGACACCAGAGTTTATATGGGTGAGTAAACGACCGTATTTTATTTTAAAACAGTAATTCCTCTTCAAGTCAATACGGAAAGTATTTAAGAAACATGATTGTGGCCAAAGAAATGGCTCTGATCCAGACAGACATAATTGCAGACAACATGCTTAGTCACTGCCCACCAACTGCGACAGAGGACAGTGGTGCTGACATAAGCTTTCCTTGTGTAACAGATGCCGAGCCTCTGCAGGGTGACACATCAAATCCAGGCAAGTTGTTCAGCTAACAATGGCACATATATATTTTCTCACCTTTTTTCTTCCTTCCTTGTCAGTTTGTGATGTGCAAACAGAAGGAAACAATCAGTAAGAGAGATACCAGTGTATATATCATACAGCTTGCTTAAATGTAAACTTGTATATGATCAAAACTTTGGATAACACTCATTACTACAGTATACTGGTGTGAATTTAAACCCAAAAACAAAGAGTGACCACTTATACGTACATTTACGGAAGTGGTGACCGGAATACCTTGCTTCACAACATGCAAAAAAAAACCTCTCTGGAAGCCACTGCATATAAATGTCAAACTTGGATTACAAGCATAAGTTAAAGTGCAAGTTGAAGGTCGGTTATTACTAACTCGCTGCCCATTCGCTACAGCACATTGAACACCAGTGGCGAATGTGTGCAACGCAATCTGAAATGAACGTGATGTATACAGTTACATTTACCTGATGGACGGACGCGGGCATTATTTTGACAACGCTCGTTACAAATATCCCGAGGTGTGTCCTTCAGGAGCGCAGAGGGAAAAGTAATTGGAGAGTTGAAGCCAGTGACAAACAAATGTGCATGAATGTTGTATCTTGATACAACCAGGTGTCTAGCCAAGCGGCTGCGTGCTGACTGCGAGGCAAAAAATATATAAGGTCGTCTATCAATCTCAAGGGTGAGCAAGAACCCTGGGTTTTATACAATCCTCATGTTGGGCAACAACTCACTACTAGGGCAGTGAGCTGGAGGTCGAGGCTTTTTTTATTTATTTATCTCTTTTTGTCGAAGTATTGGCAGAATTGATTACGAGTCACCCGAAGACGGAACCAAGATGACGCTCGATTTAGTGCCAAGAATGTGGATATAACCATTTAATAATATAATTCAGTGAATGCTTAGGGTTTTATTCAGATGGATTATTCCATACCCTTCCTCCTGTTTTTCGTTTCCTTTGCTAGAAACAAATACTTCAGGACACAATCGGGGACAACTGTCATTGCCACTCTCGTCAGAAGCACGTAAGCCCTTGTCCGACCCCAAGGACAAGTGCACTCAATAACTGTCCCTGTCCAGATGCGGTAAGCCTGTGCCACAATCCCTTAAACCCCTGAACTCTGACATGCTTCAATGAGGTACATGAGGCATCCTCCTTTTGGGAGATTAAATTGAAAACTATTTCCTGCTAAACTCCTGATTAATAGGAATTTCTTTCTTTTTTTTTTTTCATAAACTTTGCTAATCTGAACTGTTTATTATCCGCAAGCAGCGAAAAGCGATAACATCAGGGCACACTGCCGAGACGTGACAATGCTCCAGATCGGGACTTCTATGCAGATAAATGATCTGATGGCGATGGCCTTGCATATGTTCCTCAAACAACTGCTCTCGCTGATGAGGTTTTTGCGCCGCCATTATTCCTCATATTAAAAACCAATCAGGGAAGTGAAATGTATTTTTATTTATCCACGGCTGTGCACAAAGTTCTGTGCCCTTGTAAGTGCTTGTTTCTGCTCGGCCACTACCTTTATTTATTTTTATATATGGACTCGAGATAAATGTGTCAAGTCACTTTCTTTTGTAATGCGATTATGTGTCCTTTTTTTTTTTTTTTTTTTTGCCCCCCATCTGCTACTTGTGTCCTACAGTTTTTCCGTTGCATTTCAGAAATGAAAGCGCAACGCTCTTAGGATGTTTATGTATAATGCGTTCTTTGTCACATACAAGGTCCAACATTAATCCTCCATTTATCCCTGATGATACGATGACATGGACAGCTCCAAGCGTAGGTAGGAGCACACTAAAGAGGTACTTGAAGAAGTGGTCTGTTTAACAACGTGTAAAATATGGACGTGTCTGTTAAGGTTTTGTCTGGGGGCAGGATGAAGCATGACGAGGCAGGAGTGAGCAAAAGTGGTGTTCAGTTAAATAAAAGGGAAACAAAAGGCGTTGATGGAACAGTAGGAACTCCAAAGGCAAAATCAAAAAGTCTCAAAAGACAAATGTAACATGAGACTCGAGACAAAAAACAGGGAGCACTGGAGACACATCAGGGTGGCAAAAAACACGGAGAATGACACAAACAAGAACAAAATGGAAGGCAGGGCTATATATGCACACACGAGGAAGAGGAGTGACGAGACACAGGTGGAGCAAATCAAGAGACGACACAAGGTGAAATCAATGATCTAATCAACACGGGGAGTACTGCAACAGGAAATCAAAAAGCTTAACAAAATAAACAACAAACATGAACAAAACTTAGAAGGCGAACGCACAAACCACAGAAACACAACCATCTCAGTGTCCCCGTTTCCTTGTATTGGGGATACAGGCAGCAACATGCGACTTTGGAGCCAGAGTTCGTGCAGTATGGTCCGAGAGTGGAGCTGCGATATCGATAACCGGACCACACTTCCGCCAGGCTCGCCGTGTTTTCGTTTAATGCTGTGCTCTGCTCTCATCAGTTAAAAGGTAATGTTGGCTTATGCGCTGCGCTTATTTACAGTCCCATGGAGTTGACTGAACTAAAAGAAGCCACGCAAAAAACAACACTTTATGCATCAATATTGTTTTAACTACATAAAATGACAGAAACCATCCTTTAAGGGGGGAAAAAAAATAAAATTGACATCTATTTTAGTATTTCTAATTTGACCCAAGTCCTGCCCACTAACATGAAAGAGGTGGAGCTTATGACCTATACTGCAGCCAGCCACCAGGCGGAGCTCTACTTGCTTTGGCTTCACATTTGAGGACCAGCTCCGCTGTCCATATTTATATTGTCTGTGGTGTAATGGCACCTTTGCACAATGAAGGACAACCTACTCAACTAACATCTGCTTTGTAAACAGGGGTAAGTGCTAAGCCCAGGAAATCCATGTAACGTATATGGTCTCGCAATCTCCATGAAGTAAGGCTTATGGAATATATATATATATATATATATATGTATATGTATATGTGTATATGTATATGTATATATATATGTATATATATGTATATGTGTATATATATATATGTATGTGTATATGTATGTATATGTGTATATATGTGTATATGTATGTGTGTATATATATATATATATATATATATATATATATATATATATATATATATATATATATATATATATATATATATATATATATATATATATATATATATATATATTTTTTATTTTTTTTTCTAAAGGTGAATTTTTCCGTTACTGTTGGCCGTTGTCAAAAGTAAAACTGTGGCTAATGACGGAAAATGTTACAATTCTTAGGGGGAAAAAAGCATTACTCAAGGGCTGCCACACTAATTGGGACTTCACAGGATTAGTTGATCGTTTTCATCATAATTTGCAGCAGATTAGGCTCAGGAAGTGCACTGATGCCTTCCAGTGGTGGAAAAACCCAATCGATTGATCGACCTAGCGATCACTCTCTTGATCTCTATTGATCTGTCTTTCTTTGTCTCTCTGTAGCTATCTCTCTCGCTTGCTCTCCCCATCTCTCTACACTATATCTGTCTGCCTGAGATCCAAGATGCTGTAGTGCACTTGTTTACTTAGACTGCACTCTATTGTAATCCCCGAGGTGAGCTGAGGTGCTCGACACAAAAGTCTCTCTGAAGTGAGAAGTGGAAAGGAAAACTCCAGAATTTGTGTATTTTGAGTGTCTTTGTGTATATTTTGAAGCTTTTACTCCACTCATTCTGCCCTATATAGAGTTGCAGTGGCACACTGTACATTGGTTTCACTTCATAGGCTTTCCCGCAGAGCGATTGAATCTCTGCCACCGCTGACCTTTGCCATCAATACGGACTATGTACGGTAGGTTCTTTTTAATCCTGAATTGAGCACCGTTCTTTGAACACTGAACTTACATTTTCATTGTGGCTGAACATACATTTTTACGTGTTACAAAAAATATCCTTCTCACTCTACACAGGTGCCAAGAATACACTCTCGGTATGCTTTTTCATAGTTCATTCACGGTTCACTACCCCGTTATTGGTCCTCATGTGTCATTTAGCACAACTGGGAATGGATTTTTTTTTTTCTTTTTTGGGAACCTTAGCAGGATATGAAATTTGACTTCAGTATCTTGCCTCTTATCATTTAATACTCTGTGTGTGTGTGTCTCCTTTGCATTGAAATTCCATTTTCTCTTATCGCTGGGCAGGTTTTTAGAGGCGTGAGATCCGAGGCAGGTTCATCACATAAGCATATTTATATTGCCTGTTACATAATCAATTTGGCATGCATAATAGACTAAGATCTCAAATAGAAAATTTTCTGATTTTTTTTTTTTTTTTTTTTTTTTGGGGGGGGGGTTATTTCTGGCATAACATGCGATCACCTATATAACTTGTGTCGTTTGTAGTCATTTGGGAGATATCTAGATCTGCGTATATCCATATAGTGGGAGTGACTGGGGCACCGAAACCCTTTATTCCCAACTCCCAAAGGAATTGAGCATACCAATCAGATTATGGTGTATTATGTTGCTACATGATCTTATTTGTATTTATTCTGAGAATGTGTAATAGTTGCGCCATTATTCATTAAAGCTGCAGTTTCTAGACTTGGTAACATGCTACATATATGCTTGTTTGTACTTTAATTGTGTTTTAGTTTAAACTATTTTGTACGCGCCTACAAATGAAACGTATTATTTAATGCCCAGACACTGCATGAAGGAAGAGATTAAAGTTACAAAGTGTCAAAAAGACATTTTCCACACTTCCCAGTCGATCCACTATTCTACTAAGGTAACGAATACATGAACAGTTTTACCAAAACAAACCTCCAAGAGTGGTGAAGCAACGTCTGTGCTGCAAATACAAAAATAGATTTTAAGAATGGATATAAAATTTAAATAAAGATGCCAGATGACACTTTTTCTCCCCCGACTCGGAGTCGGAACTAAAAGAGCAGAGGGCGTGCGAGTGTGCAAATTACTGGCTCTGAAGGAAATGAGAACCTTTAAGCCAGACCCTGCACTTAGGCTGGGAGAAAAATCAAACTGATGAGTGGAACACATTTCAAACCAAGACGTTCGGCGGTTGCCACATAAGACTACTTCAGAGAGACATGGTGTGGGGCCTCAAACGTCTGAATATGCCTGACGCACCCTACATGTCAACAAGCGGTAGACGGTAATCATCAACAACCACACAAGGCCTCGCTTCAGAAGAAGTCAATATCTGTCGGCAGCAAGCATCAGCAACCTGGAGTTCAGGCCTGGCCTCTTGCAGCAGACCTGTCAGTATGCCTCAGGCACTGCATCATTAGTATAACCCCATGTCAGCACTCACTCATGTTATCGCCCAGTACCCACTGTTTTTGTTCACAAATGGTTCCAAATTAAGTCTGTGTGCGAACTCCATAACTTCACATTGATATTCTCGGTGTGATGACTTGTTTTCACTTTTGTTCTCTGTCATACAGTATGCTCTGTGCCATTGTTCTTCATGACTCATCTGGAACAATGAAGTCCTCAGGGGGGTTGCGTCATTTTTAATGATAAGGACACTGATTAGACCTGTTTTTCTGTGAGGCAATGAAGTTGCTGACGGCCAGGACCCCCCCCCAAATTAATCAAGTAAAACAAAAAAAAAACGTTAATCTTCGGTAAGATAAGTGCAGACAGTAAACTGACAGACTCACTAGAAGCTCATGCATCATGTCGTGTTTCTATCTCCAGCACACTGTAAACAAATACAGACTGTCACAAGATGATTTTTGTATTCCGATACTCCCTCTCTCAGTCTGAAGCATAGACAACAAATGTGTCCTCTGGGAATCCGCTGGCTTACGTCTGTGTCTTTATGGAGAGAGAATGAATGGCCACTGTCACTAATGTCAGATCCAATGCTTGTTGGAGCACATTTAAGAAAGTGCGCTGCATACATTTTTCAAATCAAAGTTACAGGGCTGGAAGGAATTCTACACTGGATGTCGTCTCGGGTAAGTAGCCGAGTTTACAGCCTTGTTAGCATGTTCATATGTTTTTACATGCTACGGGACACGTCACGATTTGAAATGAGCGGTTCTAAGTCAATTTGACACCGTAGCTACAGAGCTAGGGTAGCTAACCGCAAGAGCTGTGATTTGTCGGCTTTTATAGTGCCGTGTTTCCACTTTAGTGCATAGGTAATGGCGTCTATGTCCCACAGCACCCTCAGGTGCTATGGATTTCCCTTTTCTGTTCCCTGTTGGACCGCAGCGTGCCCATGACGGTCTCAAAAACATGAATTGAAGTGAGATTACATAGAATGAAACTGCTGAATGACGATAAGTGATGGAAATGCAAAATGGGAGTAGGAACTTTTTTTGCGCTGTATATGGGAAGGGTACATTAGCGGTTCCATTTTGGGTTACCAAATGTTACCAAATGTGTCTAAAAGAACATTTTTCTGTTATCATGGTGGACTGTATTACAGCTTCCAGAGTGATTTGAAGACGGCGGAAAGCGCCTTTATCCCCTAATCTGAGGGAGTGGTTGGATGCAGTGGTGGAGACGGCGTCCTATGGAGCTAGCTCTGAAGATTGAAATGCAAAATGTTAGACGGGATGAGCTCTTGGGAACTTTTTTGGAGTTACAAAAAGCAGACCGTGGACTAAATTCTGCACCTTGCATCTTTTATTTATAATGTGGATTACCTGTATGTGTTATATTTATTGGACATTTTTATGACATTTCGGAGGACGTCTACACCAAAGACACAAACAACACCCGTATCTTGAATCTTTTTTGTGCAACAAGCCTATGCAAAGACCATCTGAAAAGTAAATTACATGCAAATAAGCAAAGGCAGTGGCAGACAACACCATTTCCACCTAAATGCACGGACTTGCATGGTGAAGGGTTTTTATGCATGTTTTCTTTTGAAAGCAACCTGACCAAGATACATTTGCATTCTCCGAACTGAGAGCTCTTGCATGTTTCAGTATCATCACACATGAAGCTTTAGGTGTGCAGTCGGTTTAGCCCGTGCAGCACCGTAGATTGCACTAATATTGTTGGCCAGAGTCAGTTTCCCTTCCTTACTACGTCCATCAGCGTTTTCATTATTCTCATATTCAGATTTGAGGCGTTCTCTGCCAAGTTATCTTGGCAGGGCGATTGACTTTGATGGATCAACTGTTACGCTGCACCCTCCGGGTTTGATGCAGCCAGTGTGCTAATGACCTCACCACATTACTCCCCGCCACACACATCTCCCCTCGGACATCATCGATAATCATGTCATGAGCCGAGATTTGTCAACCGTGCCATTCAGTCTGTTTAATAAACTACAAATTCGGACAAAGATTTACCGCGCATGCATCTATTGCCTTGACAGCTCGCTCCCGCCTCGGCTGTGGGTTTAGAGAGTGTGCTAAGTCGGCGGTAAACAAATTCATTTTCTGTCTTATAGTTTTCCACTTTCTACCATTATTCCCTTCTCTGTGCTTTTCGGGTGTTTGCCTTTCAGTGCCTGGCTTGTATGGCAAGTGTTTATAGAATAACCTTTACACGCCTCGACTACTCTTCACAAGATTCATGGGGCTGTTTTTTACTTTGTTTTTTATTTTACTTTTTTTTAAAATGGCCCGTGTTCTGTGATACTAATCCTGAGTCACGATCAGACTTATAAACTTTCAGGAAATTGTGGATGCATTTCTCTTCTGACAAGCCCCAACGGTAACCGTGGTGAGTGCATCATCCACCGGCTTAACAATGAGGCCTGCCACCACTTTGGGAGAGTCTTGATTCATTGGAAGCAGGCAACGCAAAGCAGAATAACGTTTGCAGTAAGGCTGGAAGATGACAAAGTCTTCCCTGCTGTGCGTCATGGAGTGTTTTGACTTGAAGGCACACTGAATCATTATCTGTGCAATTACGCAACTTAATTACGGCTGCTTAGGGCTAGCCCTGCATACTGTCCATCTGTCAGACATCCTTGAACTCCATCCATCCGTTTTTTTTTTCTTTCTCCTCGTTCCTTTGGATTCAAACAGAATTATGTAGGAAAACCGGGATTCGAAGCCAGCTGAGGGCTGTCATCCATCTGCCGTCCCTTTATCCTGATAACGCGTCAACGTTGTTCAAGAGTCCTTTTGAGTGAACGACGCTCAGATTTTGTCCTTTTTTTTGCTTCGGTTACAACCTCAAAACCACTGAGATCAAGTGAACGACGTTGGTTATCTTGTGACATGTTTTTAAGAATACCCTCCAAAAGGGACAGCGGGGGCCCCCCGTCACACTGCTCAAGAACATCTCGGAGGACACGTCATAGAGCCAAAGGCTTTCAGTCCCAGATTCGATTTAGATCCACAAAACCAGCTTGATCCGCGGAGGCCCCATCCCACATCCACGGGAACAAGGGTGCCTCTGCTGCCGTTCCAGTGCAAAGGCTCCACAGGACGCCCCCAGAGGTTCCATGCCTCAGCATATAGAGCTGGTTAATTAAAGTTAATTAAAATCATTGGTGCGTTTCAAAATATTTTACTCTACCAGGAGAAAAGAGACTCAACTAAGTTATAAATGCTTTCTGTGCAGCGGCATGTCCCTCCTCGTCTGCTGTTAGAAAATGGTGATGATGAGCCGTCCTCTACTCTTTTTTTTTTTTTTTTTCACTCTCTAGACCCCCGTGTGACAGGTGGTTTTGATACGTGTTTGTCTTCGATCCATTGTTTTTCACGTTACGTAATTCACGAGACGGGCAAGACACCGACAGCCTCCGCTGTTTTGCCTGGCTTTGTTCCGTCCTCCTCTTTAATTTTCCTTTTGTTTTAGTCCTGTTTGTTTGCTCCGCTTGTTTGGTCCAATTTTCTGTGATTGCCTTCCTTTGTTTCGTGTATTTTGCAGCTAGGTTTTAGCGCCTAGTCTTTCCTCGTCGTATGCTAGGCCACCTGTTCGCGGCGCCGTTTTCTTTAGGCTACAACTTCTCCAAGACACTTTGATACTGTAGGACTACACAACTGACACTTTTTTGTTTCATTTTTGAGGGTTGACTTATGCTTATGTATAAATTGTTAGTTTTAAATGGTTATGCCATTTATATATGAATTCCTATGATGTATCATTTGTGTACTCAAGGCTCTTAGGAATTTAGTTGGATTTTGAGTTTGTAATGGCAGTATAATCAGAATCTGGTTTTATAATCTCTATGTAGTGAACCTCAGTGAAGGGTGGTGAACGCAACCCAGGTAGTCTCCTCCCTTTGCTCCTCTTTCTGCCCAGGTGCAGTATAAAAGGCTCAGTTCAGCTTCTTGTTGGTGGCCCAAATGCTGCTTTCTTGCCCAGTTCTGTCTGTTAGGTTTGCTTTTTTCTTTGGACATGCCTTTTTGTTTGTTTAAGCCTCATTGGCACTCTTTGGTTTTAGTGCTTTCTCCTTATTTTGGCCATTTTTGCTTTGTTTCTTTGGTTTTCATTTGCTCCTTTTGGTCCAGGTTTATTAAGTTTGTTCAAAGTACCCTTTTGTTTCCTGGTCTTCAGATATTGTTTAATTATTGTTCAGCTGGGTTGCTGGTGGCTTCTGTTGCGGCTTTTTGCCGTTTAACTTTTATTTTTTTGCTTTTGTGTTTCAGGGAGTTTTTGTTCCTCCTTTTGATTTTCAGTGCGGCCTGGGTGTCGTCAGGTGGGAGGCGAGGCACCGTGGTGAGGACCTCACTCCCGTTGCATGCAAGTAGGCACTGGGGCACTTTTAGCGCATGGTTTGTAGTGATTGCTTTAGTGTTTAGAGCCCCAGGCCAGTGGGAAGAGGCACGTAACCAGTAGTCTGCTTCCTACGGAGTCTGCCTCCCACCTACCTCTGATTTTAGCTATGGGTTATAGTTATTAGAGTTTTAGCCTTGTTGTAGCCGGCCTTTTAAATTATTTCTGTTAATAAAATCATTCTTTTTAGATTTATCCCTGATTATTTAAATTCAAGAAAAATATTTGCTTTATCCACTGTCTCTGCCTCTTCCGTCACAACCCTGTGCCCTTATTCTTTGCACATTAGTTTTCTGCTCTTTATGTCCTGGGGTGCAAATCCCCAGGTGGTGTTGTCGGCCCCTTATTTAATGTTGCAAACACCCCCCCCACTCCTTGCCACGCCTCCATTAAAAATTATGAATGACGAGCATTGTCAGTTTACATGCATACTACGGTATCACTGCAAGAACGAAAAGTAAAACTCCAGAAGCCCAGAGATATTTTCTGCATCGTTTTAAAAACTGAACCAGCTCTAAACATGCTTGCTGCAGTGCTAGAACTGCCTCACACTGATTCTGAAAACGCTCCTGCATGCGTTTTGTGTCTGTGCGTGCTTGTTCCTCTTTCCCGTTTGCCCATAGGTCCCGCCCATCCCTTCATTATGCAGCAGCTGATCTGGCATACCTGTCACCGCTTGGTGATCAGGAGCAAAGGCTTAGAGGAGGCGCGTCTGCCTCGAGGCAGAAATCGAGCCAGCAGTGCCTGGTTTGTGAGCTCAGTAAACGGCCTCTCTCTCCCTCTTAGTTATTTGGTTACTTTTCTTTTAATCACGGTAAATAAATGACACCATTGCTTTCCTCAGTTTGGTTCCTCTGACCGCTTTGGCTTCTTGTTTTTGTTATCTCATCTCGTAGTCCATCTCTGGGGACGCAACAATTAGGTTCTTGTGCGGGACATAATTGCTGAGATACAGAGAAATAAAGAGAAAACTGCACGGAACCCTTACGGGGATGTGAATAACCAGGATTCCTCCTGGTTGTTTGTTTAATGCATGCTGTGATCCTATTGCTATAAAAACTACTCTTTCCATCCCCCATATTCAATTGAAGTCAACATTTTAACCACTGCCCCTGCTACATTACTGCTGCTGCAAGAGTGTGAGCAAAGATAAATTCAGCTAGCCACAACAGCCCTACTTCATCAGTAAGCGTTCAAACGCATGCTTGATAATTTCAATATTAGGTGGGATGCACAGTTTAGCAAAACAAACATGGCATGTGGTGCAGCGAATCGATTCAGTTTAATTGATTAATTTGGATTTACAACGACAAAGATCCCCTCGGCCGCACTGCAGTCCTATACTGGGAGACATCAAATGGATGCATACGCACCGACATTATTCATGAAGCCGAGAAATGAAACCATGATGAATGGCTGGACGGCTTGTTTATGCAAACACGCATACATGCATAAAAAGGCGAGCACTCACTCACGCACGCGCACACACACAAACACCCTGCACACATAAGGCTGCTTTGAAACCAGTTCAGTGAGTCCGAGTCAGAATGGCTGCGTCGGTCTAATCAGCAGTCGACACAAGCTTGAGAAGGAGACAAGATCAGTCATTTGACTCGCTTTTAATGTTCTGTGTTTTATTCCCACTCTCCACCGGGTGTGTTTTTAACTTAATCCCACGCAACTGCCAACATATTAACGTCATGAAACGAAGCCAAGGTAATAAAGCGCGAGGCGGCATCGAGAGTTTTATTATCACTTTAACTCCGCTGTAGTTCTCACCCCCTTTACTTCAGCGTGGCTTCAAAGTGTTTTCAGGCAGAGCTGTGATAGACAGGAGAAAAAGAAATTAGATGGAGGATAAACAGGAGGTTTGGGGCCAGGGGATGGTAAGTTAATTTCAAGTGTAATGATCAGACCTGGGGCTGGCTGGCAGCTGGTGGTGGAAATGCTGCTGTCCATTTTCTGAAGGCAGGCATCCTGTCAGCACAAACAAGTGTGTTATCAGTATGTGTTCCCTGCGAGCATGTGTGCGCGCGCCTGAGCATGTACTGTTGTGCGTCGGTGCCATGTGTTTACCCAGTGTTATGAGTTGCAACCTTGGCACTGTTGTTGTGCTCCAGACATGCTCCTCCACCCACACATTTCTGCTAGTGAGGAGATCTGGAATGAACCAACCCTACCACCCACCCAGCAGCCTCCCAACAAGTAGCTCGGCGTGCGTGCGCGTGTCTGTGTGGTAATAAAGTATAACAATAAAGAAATAAAGTGATTTTCTCCACTGTCACACCCTTTTACCCCCAAAGATGAAATTGCAGCTGTGTTTCAATTTTGCTCTCCAGCTTCACGCTGTTGCAGTCGACTGGTTCACTCTTTTGTGCTCACCTTTTTTGATCTCTTACCTAGCATTGCCAAGTAATGCACAATTTACACTTATGCTTTATACAGGGGTGGACAATGTATTCACATTCTGTAATTAAATAAAAGTATGGATACTCTGGTAAAAGTACTGATTCAACTCCTTTACTCGGGTAAAAGTAAGAAAGTACAGGTTCTGAAATGTTAAGTAAAAATTAAAAATGATTTTGCCATAAATGAAACAATTCATCTGTTGATAACTTTTGTAATATGAAAAAATTCTCACAAAATCTAGACTTAATTGACCGAATGTCCTGCATGAGTATCTGGATAGTTTTCAATAAATGAGGGTTACTGTGTTGTTTTTAAACTGCTAGCTAGTGTTAGCTATGGACTATCAAAACGGTGTGTTCCCATTGCTAACGTTGTAAACTAGCTTCCAAAAAATCCTCAAAAAGGTAACAACAGAATCCCCACCATACCTCAATTATTATTATTATTTTTTTCTTCACATTGGACCAGTAGGTCTCAAATAGTGGGGTCAGGTGGACTTTCAGTATTAATGTCTCGATAAACACGCCTCCAGACACTAGGTGGCAGCAGAGCTCAAACTGATCAACAGGCTGTCTGTTCAAAACAGTAGAAGAAGAAAACAGGAAGCGCATCGTCGACTTTCCTTCTCAAGGTTCGATCAAGTTAACGTCTTTTACGTCTTGTCTCCGTGGAGGTTAAAACAGTAACGAGCCTGTTTTCCAATGTAAGGAGTAGAAAGTACAGATAGTTTTGTACAAATGTATGGAGTAAAAGTAAAAAGTATTCAGAAAAAGAAATACTCAAGTAAAGTACAGATACTTGAAAAATCTCTTTAAGAACAGTTTGCCACCTCTGGCTTCATATAAATGAAACTGTAAAAAAATACATATATCTAATGGACTAGCAATACGGGTACACATTTGGTACAGTTTAACTGGATTGTGGCTTGATTGCGATCTGTTGCTTCTTCCACTGATTGGATTGATTTTCACAGCGACACATTAAACCTATTCGGGAGCTGTTTTATTCTACGTAAACGAGACAGGATGACAAAACTTGAATTCTCGCGCGAAGGAACCGTTTGAGCCGAGCGCGTCAGTGACACTAATAATAAAAGGAGGCTGGAGAATGTTGAACAATCGCCAAGATACTTTAGCACACCATGACTCATTAGCTTTAAAGAGGCACCGCTTCAGCCCGGGAGGGAGTTGCTGCACGTGCTTAATTAGAGCCAAACTCAAAGTGTGATTTAAAAGAGCTCACAGACTGTTTGTGAAGTTTTTTCCAGCCTGACTTCTATTGACTTCCTCTAAGTTGCTGCAATATGGATTTGTTTCTTTTCATTTGTTTGCTGCCCTGTAAGAGTGAACTGCATTACTGTTTTATTTTATTATTCATTTAACAGATTATTTATTTGCTTACCATCCTTCCTTTCTTGCTTTTGCAGGATCTGCAGATTCTGGATCAGGCATTTAAGAGGTCCTTGCATTAAACGCAAGCACAGGTGAGGCTTTTCCACTGCTTCCATCGATCAAAGAGTGTCCGTTTCTCCGTCCTACCATTGCTTGGTTACGTCCCAGTTCCACTTCAAACATATATAATTCAGTTCCTGGTAAGAAGGGAGCAAAAAAACTCATTTATAAGACTGCATTATGCATTGGCGCATCGCGGCCGTGATTCCAGTTAACACTGAAACAGCATAAATTGTCAAACTATAGCAAGCCCACTGAGACCTGCACGGCCTTGAGGCCTTATAGCTTTTGCAGGCCATTCTGCATTATTTTTTTTTGACCCTGGAGTATGTTAAACAAAAACTGCAGCAAGTAAATACTGATGGTTTAATTATGAGCATGTGAGTAATAGTCACGCTTCTCAAAGTACATTTTTACTACTTGTCAGATAATTCAAAATTGTGCATTTATGTGTCTGAGTGTCTTTGTCGTCCTATTTCGCCACTGTTCGTTCGTACCCTTTTCCCTCCCCCAACGTCACGAAGCCTCGGCGCGTTGGGTGTTCACTGTAAAGTCTCTGCAACAATATTTGCTGATAAACAACTCACTCTCTGTCCGTTTCCTTCGAGGGGCCCGAGGTGCCGAGCCACACATGCACAGATGAATGTTGTCCCTTGGCAAACAAATCAATAAAACTCATTTCCTTTTGGTCAATTGTTAATTAAATGCCAGTTTTCCCTCAATTAAAAACTGACTGAAGTGCAGTATATGGCATATAATCATAATTTTCCTCCGCATTCCCCGGAGTAATTGCGCATATACACAGATGATTGCTAAAGCAAAATCATTTTCTGATTTCTATCTGCAAATTGCTGCTGCCCTTGTGGTATCATCAAAGCTAGGTAAGCTTTATCAGCCCCCCACCTGGTAAATGATGTTAATGTTGATGGGTTAGATTACCCTGAGTGTAAGGCTTGCCAGTACGCTAAAGGTCATTCAGTGTTATCTAAAGGCTGTGCCTGAAAATTATCCAGAAGAGGAATATGGCCTTGAATCCGTGCATTAGGAGTGTGTCTTTAAAAAATGCAGAAAAATGCACAGTCTGCTGTGATATTTCTCAGAGGGATAATGAAATGCGACTACATTCACAACATGCATTACCTTTCACTTTAAAAATCTGCTCCCTTCCATGAACAGCTGCACAGTATGCTGCTGTTTAAGACGCGCCTGTGCTTTAAGACGCACAATATTACCTGAAACCAATATCTGTCCGACCACATCTCCCTCGGCTCTGATGCTAAGGATAATGTATTTGATACTGGCCTTGGCGAAGTCGCTGTGAGCCAGGATCATCGGAAGGGCACGTGTGGAGCAACGAGAGGAGGGGTGGGGTGGACTGGTAGAATAAAGGGGGAGGAATGACCATGGATCAAGCTGTGGTGCGGAGATGTTGCTCAATGGTCCGCGGTCGCAGTGAGATATATAGCATATGACGGATGTTCCTCTTGGAAATGCATCGCCACGCTAAGCTTGAAAACATCCAGCTTCTCCTGGGTGCTGGGAATGCCTAACCAGAACTGCTAAGACCTTCACAATTGTCAACTTAAATAATTTTTTCCCCATGCAACCACATGTTTACGCTCGCTATGTATTCAAGTCGTATTCGGAGACGGACGTGTTCACATACCTACAGTGTCATGCATCCGCCAGAACGCACCCACACATGACACCGTTTCCCTAAGCATTTATATTCTTATACCGTCTCTGCAGTTGTAGTCAGAAATGCGTTGCAAAGCAAACCTGGAACCGAGTCTGCAGGATGGATTTGCAAGGTACTGTACAACACACACAGGCCATTTGCATTTGCCTCTTGTATAATTTATTTATTAGGAAAAAATGTGGCGTATTATTGTGTAATGAATGTTTGGGAAAAAAAACAAAAACAAACTGAACATTACACAAATGGCGCCGCTCTGAAATGTTGTGGGCAGTGAAAGTCCGACACTTAGTCTGATTCCTTTTTTAAATGGGTTTTTCCAGAAAGTCGGAAAACAATCATTTTGTTGCCTAATAGGCTTATGCAACACGATAATAGTGAAAAGAGTTTCTCTGAACCGCGGTAATGCCGTGTCGGTAAGTGTTTTGAATATTCCAGTGTGCCGAGGTGAAAGGCTTCATTGGCTTTTAACACAACAGGCAGTCGATCCTTCACTCACTCCGGCTAATTAATCCGTACGCGGGTAACAATTACTTAATCAGAGGCTCTACTTAAAGGGTGGTTAAGGTTAGCTTAGCTTTTTCTTTCTTTTTTTTTTCACAGATTTTAGCACCGATTCAGCCAAAGCGGCGAGCCCGTCGGTGTCGGCGTTGACACTCTACAAAGCACGCACATGCATTTTAAAAAACGATTAAACTTTCCCGATTGCCGTCCATCGAAGTCCGTTCTAAGATTTGTGCAAACAGAAGCCGTCGTCTCTCGGGATGAAAGCAGGGCGCCGTCGCTCACACTTTGCCACTTTGGTGGGAAAAATATTATTCAGCAACCGGACAAACGTTATGTACATTTACGTCAAGAATAATTTGCGCAAATGTTCGGCTTAATGTCTTGCTTCATTGGAAAGCAGAACATGCATGTCAATGGGAGTTGTCCCACTTTAATTAATCAATATCATTTTAAGTTTTATCCTTAAGGATGATCTATTTTCACCTTTTCCCAGCACTTTGTTTTAATTTTGTTACTACACTAGAGGAGCTTTGAATGACTTCCCAATTCAAACAACCCATTTATTTCATCCTGCTTCTTCCTCAGCGCCTGAGTTCAGCTTCTGGCTGAAAATGGGGGGATATTAACGTTAGTCTCTTTAAGGCTCCCCACCTTTTAAAAGCCTTTTCCTTTTTGTTTGATTCAGTAGAAAGAGGTGTTGAGGCTTTGCCGAAGCCTTTGCTCGTGAGCAACGGCGTCATCCTCTTGCCGCTGTGGAAGTTCTGAAGGCGAACTGTGAACCTGCTTTCACTGACTTGACGGGAAATGGCTCAAATCCATCTGTACGCGTTCGAGCCGGCAGCAATATCTGCAGCAGGCATGGAAATATTCGGAGAAATCGCAAGCCCGAGCTCTTCGGTCTTGCCGGGATTTCTTTTACACATGTTTCCCTCATTATTTGAAGCTTTGGCCACATTTAATAAGAACATCGGACGGCGTCATAAACTGAATTGACACACAATCTATCATTGCCGTGGCGAAGCTGTTAGTGGATGGTGCCTTTTGAAAAGCGTTCAACTCTGAAAACATGCAAGGTTTTTTGGACGGCTCAGTCAAACTGGCCCGTCCTCCCCGAGCAGGACGGCTTCTGTGTGGTCTTTTCAAACCGCAGTTCCGAAAATCATAAACCGATGCCAGGGATTCATGCTGGTCGTCCATAATGTTCAGCAGCCCGTCCCCTGCTGTGGAGATGGCTTTAGCGCGGAACACATGGCCCTCTGTTTTTATGCCAGATGCAACGGTGCAACTCCTGTTCTACATTTGGAGCAGCTTGCGGACGCTCTCGTTGAGTTCCAAAAGGAAATTATCCTGTAGCAGGTAAACAGACAAATCATTATAACCTTCAAGCGCTCACACGCAGACACAGCCGGCCTCGCCGCTGATAAAAAATAATAATAAATTGAAGTCTGTAGGAGCTGCAGCACGTTCAGCTATGTTAAGGATCTTGTTGGATGCTTTCGTTTAACATCACCATCAACAGGCTTGAAATGAATTCATTGCAGTCTCCCTTCTACCATGTACGTATGGTGCTGAGGATCTCACGGTAGTGGGTGCGGAAAGTGACAAATGACACTACTTCCAGCCGTTTAAAAGCAGCACGCGGATGCAAAACGGAAACAGAAGACCCATGTAGCCGATCAAGTGCAAAAAGGTTCAGACAAATATGCTTCTCAGAGACACAACATGTAATGAAAGTCATGCAACAGTCGCGTTGTCTCGTAAATCACCTTTTTGTAATCTCCCATTGGTTGTGGGTGCAGTGCTGCAGCAATTTCAGCAGCAACTGGAGGTCCCCGAGTTACATCCGTCATGCATGAACCCGGAACGTGCAGCCCCGGATGATGAAGACTGGTTCTGCAGCTAGCCATGAGAACAGGCTGGATCATATAAATCATTTGCTACCGCCACTAAAGTCAAGGTGGGAGGTGTGTGGGGGGGCAGCTGGTCCAGTGTGTACCGCCAGACAGCTGCAGATGATTTGAGGTGTGCCGTGTTGAATGTCTGAGACGGCAGAAAAGGTCAGTAGAAGACACAATGTGCTGCAGGTCTCTTTCCTGCAACTTAAATACTAACTCTATCTAAAGGACATAGTGTGTCTGTGTATATACACAAGTTAATGATCAGCAAGTGTAGTTCTAGTCGTTTGTAGCTGGGAATCATGAAATATGCACAAGAGGTATTTGTCCTTGTAAATGATCTGCGTACCACGGCACGCTACTGCTCCTCTGGCGTTTCTAGTTGATGCACTGAATGAGGAGCACATCCGAAATGATTTCAAAGCTGTCAATGGAGAGCCGTTCTGCCACCTGGCCGGGCATGATGCTGTGTGGGAGGGCGATGGTGACGGCAGTTCTAGGAACGATCCTAATGTGCTTTCGGGAACAACAACACACAGGCTCCACCATCAAACGCCGACTGGTAATACCTGTGAACTCGTGCCGTAATCAGAATTTCAAAGTTTTGTAATTAAGACCCTGAACAAAAACTCCAGGGCTCCTCGGTGGTGGATATTTTATTGCAAAATGCCTTGCCAGACCAATGCATCCTGAATACCATACGTAAACCAATACTATACCTTCCTTTTCTTTAATAACTTTAATAAAATGTTGTCAGCCATTACAGATATCCTCAAAAACAATTAAGTGTTCCTCCTAATTGCCGGGAGTATTACACAGATACATTAAACTGACCAGCGCACAGAGAGGGTTAGAGCATTTGGATAAAATGTTTGCCAAGCCAGGATGAGCGTTCTTTGCGTATCACGCATTTTATCTCCGCGTTCCAATTCTGCACACGTAAAGGCAGACGACAAAGGCTGCACTTGCAAAGTTTGCGGCACAGTATGGAGAGGACGGGATGTTTGCCTTCCCACCGGGCAGGTAACACAAAAGGCTTTGAGGGATTTAGATGCACCGCGGGGAAGACGAGGAATCGAGATAAAACGCAGGTGTGATCTGAACATTGGATTAAAGAGGAATGGCATGCAAATTAGACATGTTCTCCCAAAGTGGCTTACTGTCACAAACCTTTAGAGTAAGAGATACCACAACTTCAGCTATTATTTATTTTACTTCTTTGTGTAAATTCCACGTTTGTCTTGTGTTTTCTACCTACAACTTTTGCATGCTGCCTCCTCCTCCATTTCCTTTCCACTGGATTAGTTAAAGGCTGGATTTGACTAAGCATCTTGTCATGAGAGACTGAGAAGAATTAGCCGTCAGTCTTGTGCACATTTATTTGCGGTAAATTGAAATGATGCCTCTCATGTGAGATTATTCAACATTTCCATTCTTTCTCATAATGCCGACGAGGCTGGCAGTCTCGACTCTTACTTTTCAAAATGCAAAATGACAAAGGGAAGCACTTCTGCAATTCTGTTCTGAAAGAACGGCAAAAGCAAGTGTTCACGAGGAGCCAAACGGCTTCAAGTCCCCGGTGTAATTTATGCTTGTTAGTGGTATAAATTGTGTGCAGCGCCCTGAGGAACATCGCAGGAAGAGGGAAAAAAAAAAGTGTTTACCTCAAGTAAGGCTACAAATTGGCTTTGATGAAAAATACAAAAATGCACAGGCTAAAGAGTTTCAAACAAAGATATGCCCACAAACTTCCAGGCAAGACCCATTTCTTTAGGCTAGACGTAGGCTAGGTTCATTAGGTTTGAGACCATAGACTGTATATAAATATGGAAAATGCATCCCCACTTCCTTGCATTGGCCAAACTGACGCTATGACAACTTGCAACGTTGGAGCCAGAGTCTGCGCGGTACCGTCCAAGTGGACCCCCGATATCAATGACCTGCCCACACTTCCTCCAGACTCACTAGTGTTTTCATTTAATTAATGCTACGCTCTGGTCTGCTTCCGACAGTTACAAGGAACTGTTGCATTATACATTGTACTGATTTTATTTGTTTTTTTTATTTATTTTTGCAACTCTCACGTTCCCACGGGGCCGCTTTATGGAGCGATCGGCATGGCAACTGGTAGTCGCCATTGTGTCACATCCTGTTTCTATAGCGTCAAATAACTAAAACGAAACTTATCCAAAAAAAATGACACTTGAACATCAAAATTATACTAACTACTTGAAATGACAGAAGCGATCTTTAGGGGAAAAACAACAACAAAAAAAAGATGTATATTTTGGTGTTTGAGTTTGGCCCAAATCCCATTCACTAAAATGGAGGGGGTGGAGCTTATGACCTATACTGCAGCCAGTCACCAGGGGGAGCTCTACTTACTTTGGCTTAACTTTTGAGAAGCATTTCTGTCTTTATGTTTGAGACAAAGCAGTGCACAACAATCTCAGATCCCAGTTAGTCAGCCACAATAGGTGAGTTTTAAACTCGGTTTCATTTAAAGCTCAAGTCAAGAGAAAACTCATTTAAGTTAAAAATAAAATAAATGCTTAAATTGCAGTGTATTTAGCTTCCAGCTACTTTGCCAGTCTCCACGTGTAGTTGTTTCAAATATATGTGGGGAAAAAAGAAAAATAAATGGTATTATTACAGAGATCACACAGATGCTGATCACGTAGCGCTGTTTGCGTTACACTGACGGATAAACCCTTTTTACCAGCCTAATCCTGCATAGCATTATTTCCGATGGGATAATGTTGTACTATCTCACTTTGGGATCATTTCGAGTTCATCTCTCACACACTGTTTACCCTCCAACATCACTGCTGGCTATCTAACTGCACAGTCAGGTTTATCCACCCAGTCAAATTAATCCTCGGGAGCAGCTTTGAACGTACCACATCACTGCTGGATTTGGCACATGCACATAATAAAAGTGTCATTCAGAAGGAAATAACAGACCCCTGTTGGCAGTAACTTACAAGCAAAAGATATATTAGCTGCACCCATATGGTTTCCCAAAGTGCCTATGCAAGCTAGTCGCTTAATGTTTACAGAGCTTAGACTTCACGTGGACTCCTTCGTAATGTGGCCAGAGTGATGATTAAAATCATTAATAAGGCCGTAAACATCGGTAACTCTAATTCCACTTGACTTACTCTGGGGTCAATCTGTAATACATTTTCATAATTTAATGCATTGGTTTAATTAATTACTTTATACATCTAACTCTCTTAATTCACTCATGGAAATACACTGATCAGGCATAACATTATGACTCACAAGAGAAGTGAATAACGCTGACGATCTCATGACAATGTAATGTTCCGCTGGGAAACTTTTGGACCTGGCATTCGTGTGGATCTTACGTGTAGCACCCACCTACACCAGACCAGACACCCCCACCCCACAGCAATGGCAGTCCTTGACTGCAGCAGCAAAAACTTAGTACAAAAATAGTACAATGTGTTGATCTGGCCTCCAAATTCACTAGATCTGAAAACTGATCAAGTATCCATGGGATGATCCAGAGGCCCCTCCCCTCAACCCATAGGACTCAAAGGCCCCCCACTAAAATTATTCTGTAACCAGACACGAGGACACTGTCAGAAGGCCAGCGTCTATGCTCTGATGAGTCACAGCTGTTTTGGAGGCACAAAGGAGACTTACACAATATCAGGTAGGGGGTCATATTGTTATGCCTGATTGGTGTATTGTGTACTCTACTACAAATGGTTCTCTCCACCATAACAAACCTACCAGTCTTTGTCATTCCCGCAAGATACTAATTTATTCTAGCTATATACTCAAAATTAAAGCCAAAAAAGTGGCAAAAATAATAAAAACTGCAGTTCCTCGGCTGGCTCCAAAAGGCGTGTTATTGTTACAGGATTCAAGGATTCTTTGTCATTTTAACACATGTTGGTACATGGGACGGAACGGAATTAGTTTCTCTGGTCCCGATTCAAGCCATAGCAGAAATAGAAAATAGAAAAGTATAAATATAAATAAAATTAACTAAGAATTGTGCAAAAATAAAAATGTTTACAACCAGATACAAATAACAGTGTTGGTCTTTATAGCTGATTTTCCTGTTAGGTCTGAGAAGGTGTTTAATTCATATCAAGGCTTAAAATAATTCATAATTAATGGCTTGGCTGCTTTGAGTGACGGATGGATGCCGTGGTTTCAACAACCCGGCATCATTCAGTCCGCCTCGGCTCCACTCACGCCCCCCTTTCTCTTGGCTCATTTTTGGGTTAGGAGTTAAAGTAGGAGCACGTCTGGAACCGCCAACCTATGGGAAGGGAGTTTCGGACATGTTTCTCCCATGATCCAGACGATTCAGAACGTGTCTCCATGTAGGGAGCGTCCGGTTTCAACCTCATTTCAAGGAGAGGCGAGCTGAACACATTTTCGTCCACTTTGTTAATGACAATGACTTTCTTGTCACATTTTTCAGACTTGCGAGGCCTCGGCTCACTGATGCTCATTTTATCTAATTACATTTATCAAACAACAAAAGGCCAGAGCAGGCAGCGGAGATCCACACTAATTACATTAGAGCTGGGGGAAGATTGGCACATGTGATGAAGTGATTTGGCCACTCAAAGCCCCACCGACCGTGCTCAATATCTTCAAGCCCATCCCAGCTGTTTATGAGATTGCGCTTTCATCCGGACATCACTCACATTTTAAGATGTCGCCATCGTCTCCGTTACAGACCCTCACCGACGCGCGGTGCGGTGGAGGAGCAGGGGACCAGTCAGATGTTATTGAGTGAGTAAATCAAATTAGACAAGGACCGGGTGAAAAAATTGTCAAGTAACAAGAGCGTTATTGTGGGAAAACATGGCTGTGAACAGAATTCAAATGTATACAAACCTTGGCAGCAGCGCGCACACACTGTAGGAAACCGGTTCTTGACATTGCAAACTGTGAATTTGGCTTTTATTAATATCTTCACAACATTCTCATCACCGTGCCAAATCCTCTCTGTTTATTTTCTGCAATATTTTTTTTTTTTGCTCTCGATGCTCAGCACAGTGAGATCCAGTAGTACCAGGCTGCTCAAACAGGTCCCAGAAAGCACACCCAGCGTCGCTTTGTGCCAGTATTTTCCCTAGAAGACAGGGTGTCGCTCTTACTACTGTACAAGCTTTGAACACGACTCAGAATCTTCTGTTGACACAAAAGGGTATTTGTGTGTTTTGAGAGTGTGTACTTCCACAAGGAAAAAAAAAGAAAAAACCCAACCAGCCAACCACCCGCCCACCCCGTGTCTGCGTGTTTGTGTTTGCTGAGGGGATACAGACAGGAACTTAGTAGTTTGCAGCTGTCACAGCGAGGTGTCAATATTTATGACACGTTGTTTGCTATCTGCTGCGAACTCTTTCTCCTTCAGATATCTGCTTCCGATATTTGCACATCATCAAGTGGCGCGAATAGAGTCGAGGACGCCGGCAAAATCAAACTGACTGCAAACATTCATTAAATATATGTACAGGAAATTTACTTTGAGATCAATAATTCCTCTATTTTTTTCCCAGTAAAGACCCCGTTCAGAGTTGCATTCCAGATGCTCTGACTGGAAGCTGCTGTCCGGTAAAACGCATCGCCTGATCTGTGCGCCCGAGCAAGGAGGATTAGAGGCCTTACTCAAGGTAATGAGGGGAGAGGCGAGTGCTGCTCTCTCGCTTTGCCCAATCGCGTTTTTACTGCCGACCCGGGGATCAAGCCGACGGCCTTCTGCTCGCGAGTCTCTCTTAATATTAACCAGAGGTCAGCGCGTTATTGCACGCACGAGGCAGAAACTTAAAGGTATAGCCATGTGTGCGATGATATGCAAATTCAGTCTGGTTAATAACGAGGTTTATTAATGCCTGGGGTCAGTTTTATTACCGAAGACGATTCACTTACTTAAAAATGTAATCGAGGGACAGATCGTATGGAAGGCTAGCCTCGCCAGTGTTAAAGAAACAACCCTAGTAAGTCATAATTGGAACTTATTTTTGAATGCATTTGTATCTTAAAATACCAAGTTTGGATAGCAAAATAATGGGGAGGAATCTGAAAATAAATATTTCAATAAGGGGGATGAGAAGGCAGTATTACAGGATCTCCAAATAGTGCATTAGAAGCTAAAAAAAATGCTTTGAGGTCCTAAAATAACTAATATACTTTGAGAATCTTTTTAAAGGTTTTGTTAATAATTAAAAATTATAAATTAGTGTCACAAATTTGCATCTCAGAATGATTTGGTAAAGATAATGCCTTAGTATCTGAAACAAATGCAAAAAATGATGTTACTATTTGAGGGAAGCCTGGCCAGAGCGGTAGGGATTAGGAGACAGACTCAGACCACAATACACGCGTAACGAAACAAAGGGAATATCTACAAATATATACAAAAATAAAAAACTTAAGATTAACGTAACGTAATGTAAACCCATCTACATGGACATGGTTCTCCCCCTTGAGGGCTAACAAGCAACTGCTTATATAGTGCCGTTCATTAGTGCTTGATTGGAATCCTGTTGGTGCATACCATGAAGCAGGTATGTTCACCGTTCCCACAATGGAAAAGGTAAGAGACAAGGTTGTAAATGTACTACTTGCACAAATAGACCTTCCATTAGGCCTTTAACTTCCCTCATCTGCACCATCCCTACCCCGTCTCAAAAGACCAAATAATCTATAACCTAATTTCTAAACACCCCCATCGATGGTTTTGTCCGTGGTCCTCAACGATGAGGTCACAGAAACCTTAAAAGCAGGAAGCGATCTGAACTTTCCACCTTTTGTCTCTGTAATGTACATTTGAAATTAACTAGGTTTAACTTAACACTTGTCCGAGTCTGATTTTATATGGAAATGCTGCTGTATGATTTGTAAGTGTATGTACATTACAGAAAAAGATGGAATTTGGCAAACAAATATTAAAGAAGTGTGATTATGAAGAAAAGGTAAATACGACAAATGGTGTGGTTCTCACACACTTTCTCACACTATCCCAAACTGGCTTAGGATCTCCAAACAACGTCTTAGACATTATAAATTAATTAGTATCATCAAATAATGAGAGCTGTTCTCATATGGGTGAATTTGTATCTCTGAACATTAAGTCGGAGTCTGAAATAATGACTTTTGAGATTCTTTCTCAAAAGAATGAGTAAGTTTCGGAAATGGATAAGAAACCTTATCGTACCATGGTAATGACTTTTATACTTCTGGGGAAATTTCTTATTATTTTGAGATTAAGTTAGGCTCAGTGTTCCTACACAGTAAAATATTGTGATGAAAATGTGTCTTCCGCGTTATTTGTGAATGTTTTCAATTTGCTGTCTAAGCCTGTAGGTGGGCTTTTACAGATTTTACTTATTTTGGGCGCAATTCGGCCTTTTGACCCGGAGTGAAGCCGATGCCACAGACATGCAGGCCTTGCCCCCAATATTTTATTTTATTTCTATTTTTTTTTAGGCTGGCTCGGTGCATGCCGATGTTTCTGCAGCCCTGCTTTTTTCTCCTTACCTTGTTAACGGAGAACACGACTTGGAGCGTGCCGGCTCGCTGACCTTCTGTCACTCTGCGGCGCGTGCTGTTCGAGATCCAGGAACCCCGAGCCTTTAAACAATATTGTTTTTTTTCTTCTCTCATTTACTGACGTGCGCCAATCTCGCGTTCAGTAATGGCTGCGGTTCTTCTTCTTCTTCCTCACATTTTCTTCTCAAATGCAGTTCTGCTGATTGCCTTCATGCTGTGATTCGTAATGAGGTGCAGGTGTACGCGGCGTTTTATAAATCTGGGAATAAACACGAGCACGTAGGCAAGGGGAATTGTCTGCGTGTGTGTGATTCTTGTTTGTGTATATAGCTGTATATAATTTTACTTGCACTTCTACCAAAACTGTTATAAACTTGAGACCAAAGCTTCTGTAATGTGCTAAACTCCTGCAAGGCTCAGGCATCCACAAGCCCTCATCCCACCCCCCACCCCCCACCCCTTTGGCTCTGGGCGATTAAAATATCATCACAGCTCAAATTAGCACTTCATTAGCAAAACCGGTTACTTCACAATGGAGCAGCCAGGAACTCTGCAAATAAAATAAATACGGGAGGCTTCAACAAATAAAAGAGCGGGGAATGGAATTAAAGTGTCGGGATGATTTTCACGAGCGCGGAAACGAAGTGCGACTCGAACGGGGTCCGGGGCCAGGAGATGCAAGTCTTCACCGTGCTACGCGGGATACATAAATGATGAATGGGCACACGTGTACAAAAGGCAGAGGAGCCAAATCTAATCTGAAAAAAAAAGGGAATGGGGTGTATATATACACGCCGCGTATATAGAATTAGAAAGAGAATGCCAAGGACAGTAAGGGTTGCTGTCAAGTGGAAAATAGAAAAGTGGGAGGCGTGAGATTTCATCACTGCGGGGCCAGAATAATGCACATTCTGCGACTGAGAGCTTCAGACCGGTCCGCGGCATTGCATTGCTACTGAGCCAATCAGACAGCCTTTGGCCACATCCTAATCACTGCTTAATTATTTAGACTCGACAACTGCTCTCAAGGCTGCTTTGTATTCTTTTCCCACTGTAATCCCATTGTATATGTTTTTTTTTTCTGGCTGGAGTGAGAAACAAACAAAGCCTATTTTCTGTTTAAATTGCACGCTTCGCCAAGAGCAATAAGAGCTGAAACTCCCTATAATAATCACCAGATCCTTGGTGTGTTCTGCACTTCCGCTGGAGATGTAAGATGAAGCGTCAGCATTTAACGTATAGAATTATTAATTATTTCCGTCACAGTGTATTGCATTATTTAAAATATTTAAAGATTAGGCTGTCCATCAATACATTGATCATGCATAACATTATGACCACCTTCCTAATATTGTGTAGGTCTCCCTTGTGGCTCCAATAATGTTTTTGGAGTTGATCTTAAACTGTTTTTGTGCCTGTGTCAGGCTGCATCCTGCTTGGGATGGC
Organism: Planiliza haematocheilus; assembly: GCA_005024645.1. NCBI lineage: Eukaryota > Metazoa > Chordata > Actinopteri > Mugiliformes > Mugilidae > Planiliza > Planiliza haematocheilus. The sequence continues at coordinate 6,117,408 of SRSE01001181.1, forward strand.
TGCTCCCATCAAGGAGTGTCATTGCTATGGGGTGGGGTGCCTGTCGAAGTAACATCCACATGAATGCCAGGTCCAAAAGTTTCCCAGAACAACATTGATTTGTCACAAGATGGTCATTGTTATTTACTTAACTGCATAATATCTGCAATAGTGATCAGCCACAACATAAAAAACTGCAGTGGTGTGTTGCGTGCATGTATTCTTTTCTGTACGTTCCACAGGTGAGTCATACACACGCACCAGTCTGTCTGAGTGATGCTCCAGTAAATGAGATGCTCCATGCTCCACGTCTAATGAGATGCCCATTATAGGGGCTTAAGGCAATGGACAACATGAGCACCCTGGCTGTTTAGCATGGGCCTGTGCAGCTGCAGACCAAACTGTGACTCTGTGTCCTTTTTTTTTTATTAGAGGCAGCATTAACTTTTTTTTTTTTTTTGCAATCTGAGCAACAGTAGCTTGTCTGTGGAATCAGACCATACAGGCCACCCTTTGCTCCCTACACGAACCAGTGGGCCTTGGCTGCCCATGACCTCTTTTCATTCCACACACCGCTTTTGATGGATACTCACCACTGCAGACCAGAAACACACCACGAGAGCAGCAGTTTTGGAGGCTGCTGCTGAGGAGGGGAGCTCTGAACCCGGCTGTGCAGCCGTCAAAATTTGGATAAAATGTCCTCTTACTGCCTCATACATCCCACTCACTGACAGGTGCCACGATAACGGAATAATCACCGTTATTCATCTGGACGTCGATTTGGACCCGGCGGTTGTAATTGACGTGACACAAGTTTGAGATAAAACATTTTGGCTGTTGGACTCCCCATTGCGTCCCAGATATAAATGGGACCTAGGGACAGGAGCCCTTCCCCGGGAGACTATACGTTGGTGATGGGGGAGCTGATAGAGCCTTCGGTTGAGACACTTTGGACAACCGGGGTGAGGAAGGGAAGGGAGAGTGGAGAGCTGTAGGATAGGGGGCTCTGAAAGGTAGAGGGACAAAATTACAATGAATCTGAAGAGCAGGGACTTGGGCCTGGTTGACTTTGAGAGCCCAGGTTATCTGGACAAGAGTAATGACACCCAAATTAGCACTAGAAATCTCGAAATCGCTATTTATGTTCTAAAACTATAAAGAGATCTCCAAAGTTATGGCATTTTATCCCGTGGGGACCATGAACAATACTATATCAAAGCATCAGCAGCTTGTTGTTGTGATCTAACCTTATTGGAGCCGAATTTCCTCCCAGACTAAGCAGAGGTTACCATAGCGAAGGGGTTGCGTCGATACAAAGCAGCATTGTCAAGGTGAAGTGAAACCGAGCGTCCTTCCCCTCCGTTAAGAATTTCACAAAGTCATTCAAAAGCGCTGGCAGATTGCTGAATAACAGCCAGGGCTCCGAAGACATTTTCAAAGGAAAATCTAACTTTCCTCCAGCGCTCTGCTGAACCCCGCGATGGTGTGCATCCTCGGTGCGCTCTGTCCTTTTTTCGCTTTTGTGCCAGATGGGCAATTAGAAATATGGTGAGTGCACGCTGAGCAGCCACCCACACACCGGTTACAACATTGCCACATGTGGAGAGACTACCTGTACCACCCCTCGCACTGCATTAAATATACGCCTCATTCGGAGTCCTTGGCGATAAGCTAAAACTTCCCCGTGCGTCGTCACAGCGGGTTTAATAATGGCAGCGAGTGATTGTGCTTTAATTAAAACCATATTTCTCTTTGAGCTTGAAACTAAACACATTATGTAGAGAACTGATTTACCTGGTTCTCGCCGTTTCATCTGTCTGCTATGAAAGCTCTGCGTGCCCGATAACAAATTGCTTCTCTGTTCTGAAGGTCCTCCTGCATTGCCTTTCTTCAAGTGATCAAAGTGTTGCCGACGCACGGAGGTTGTTATTAGAAGAAATGCACTCTGAAGTACAGTGTCAATGAAATTTTAGCCGCATTTTATTTCGGAAACGCGCAGTTTGAATCAGATCGGTGCACCTGCCGTGGTGTAAATAACGGTTAAGCTATTAACTGTACTACAACCCCCAGTGTGCCTCTTAACTTTGTATCAGAATGTATTCAGCTTGACATTTAACCAGACTGTACCTATAAAAGTAGGACACCACTATTAAAGCGTCCCCTCTCTGTCTACCTGTTTCTGTTGGCAATAAATTAAGTTTTTATTCATGTCTCTTGGCATTTGCCTTCTTGTGCATTGATTGCATGAATTGAATTGTGATGTTTTGTTGGCTTTAAAGCACTGGCGGACAAGTACGCTAAAACGTCTGAAGCTTCTCGGGTCGCGGTGTATTAAAAAAGAAGGGGCAGCTGGACTTGTTTGAGCATTTCACTCCTCATCCAATTACCTTCTTCAGTTCCTACCGACTGATGGAGAGTCGAGGTTTTGATGAGGAGCAGTTGTGTGTGTGTGTGTGTAGTGCCGACAGAAAAATCAAATGAATTGTGTTCAATTAACACCGTGTCCCTGCGCATTTTGAGCCCAGCGGCACAGAAAGAGGCAGAGAAATTTTCCACCCCAAGGACAAAACACCCAGGCGAAAAGCAGAGCGATTTAGTTTATGCAAGTCAATGGGGTGAGGAGCCTGTACGCTGAGGAGGCAAATCTGCAAATGGAGAACCGGGTTCTCTGGGACAGGAATCAGCGGCCCGTCTGCACCTGAAGGACAAGGGGCACGCATTTGAGGACAACAGCATTTTGGCTGAAGAAGATGAGATGATTTGTGAGAGGGGTAGAAGAAACCGTTTGTGCAAAAACTTCAAAACTTGTCTCAGCACAGGGGGAAGTGGACACCACTTACCAGCCACTGAGATCACAGCCTTAACGGCTCACGCTAAGAAATTTAACAGCTTCAGTCTCGACAGTTTCTGGCAATTAACTGGCTGCTGGAGAACCACTAATTGTGGAAGATTGTGGGTGACAACTGGAGTGTTAACAGACACTAGTTGTGTGTTTGTAGTTCCAATTAAACCAGTCCCAGCCAGTCATTGAGAACTTGTTTGAATTTTACTCGCTTCGTTTCAGAAAATACAGCCACATCATTAAAACCATTGACAGGAGTAGTGAATGACGTTGCCCGTCTTGTGACAGTTCGGCGTTCTGCTGGGAAATCTTTGGACCTGGCACCTAGACCAGACCAGACAACCCCACCCCATAGCAATGACACTCCTTGATGAAGGCAGCAGCCATCCCCAGCAGGATGCAGCCTGACAAAGGAACACACACAAAAATGGTTTAGGAACAACTCAGAGGAGAAACAGTACAAGGTGTTGACCTGGCCTCCAAATTCACTAGATCCCAAACTGATCAAGTATCTGTGGGAAAATCCATAAAGACCCCTCCCCTCAACCAACAGGACCCAATAATGGTCCCCACTAACAACATTCTGTTACCAGTCACCCTCAGAAGGCCCATGTCCATTCTCTCAATAGTCATAATGTTATGCCTGATCGATATATGTTGATGGCATGACGATTCGTGCGGTGGTCTCAATAGCGAGTTGAAACTTCTAAAGTTGCTGCAGCTATGTTTGGATCTGGCTGGCTGACGGTCTTATTACCCAGAAATCTTCCTGAAAATTATTTTGTTTTTGGTTAGCGTAGCAGAGAGACTAGAACATCTCCATTCATCGTTTTTTTTCTCCCACTTGACCCACTCCCTCTGCGTCCTGGGAGAGGGGGAAAAAAACAACAACCACATGACTGATGGACCTGCCGGCTATTTGGACATCTGTCTTCTCCTTCATAGCCCTGGCAGGAAAAGGTCCGGGTACAGTGTGACAGGCCTCCGTAACAGCGTGTACTAACACCGGGTAGGAACATCTATGTGGCCTAAGCCTCAGAGATCAGCCATTAGTAAGTTGTCAATCTAGCGAGCGCTAACAGTCTTCTGGGCAGCTGGGAGCGAAGATTCAACCCATGGCTTCCAAAAAGGAGGTAGATGTGAAATCATTACAGTCTGGATAAATTTAGCACCTGTAAGGGCATTGTGTGTGGGCCGCTGCTGAATATGGCCCAATTATTGTAGTTATGCGGATAATGGAGTCAAATCTGCACAGTATATTTTTACTTGACAGCGATATTCCACACACCGAGAATGCTGCGGGTTACAAACTGCGGTAATGTTAGACACCAAGTAACACATGCTAACCAATTATTAGACAGAATGTGGGTGAATGGTAGCATATTGCTGCTTATGTAATTAAGGGAAATAATGCAGACTGAAAGGGTCCTTAGTATAGTGTACACAGTATGCTATGTGAGCTATTAATTTGAATGTTTTAATTATTTCATTTCTGTAACTAAACATAGAAAATGATATTGGAATAGGAAATAAATATAGCTTAATGTGGAGCCGTTGCATTACTAAAACCTCAAGTATTTTTGCACAAACAAAGAGGGAACAGTCAGGGATTAGTGAAAATATAAGTACAATGCCACAACTGGCATAAAATACGATTTTTACCATATAACTTTGGTGTCATTTTGAGTCGTTGGTCAGATATTTAGATCTGCGTATATCCATATAGTGGGAGTGAATGGGGCACCGAAATGCAGCCTCTAAATAATGGATTATCTGCTACGAAACTCGTTTATTTCACCAATATTTTGTTATGATACGCTAGTGCTATTCCCTGTTGAGTCTGGAGTTACTTGTTGTCATCATCCAAGGTCTGTAGATAGACGTAACCTCTTACCTGGATGATGTAATCTTTGTGGGCCACACGAACCCTGCACTTGTTTACCTGTATATTTTTCTGAATATTTTTCTGATTCTGAGGTTGTGGACGACGACTTTGTTTATGATAGATGTCCTTACCGTTTTGGCAGAGTATACGGATGAAGAGCTCGTTGAAAGAGGATGACGTCGTCATAACGAAATATTACTGAAATGAACAAGTTTCATAGTAGATAATGCGTTATTTAGAGGCTGCTTTTCGGTGCCCCATTCACTCCCACTATATGGGTATACGCAGAATATCTGATGAGCGACTCCAAACAAATTTATGAGTTAGTAAATTATCGTATTTTATGCCAGAAATAAGCTCCAGTTTGTAAAAAAAATAGTAGTTCCCCTTTAAAAGACTCGAACAAACTCAGTTAATTTGTTTTAAATACTTGGGTCAACCGGGTCACGGTACATTTTTCACAGATTTACGGTACATCCCTAACTAGACTAGTCTCAATGTCACTGCACACTGCTGCTGCTGTCTGAGTATCTCATCGAATCACTGAGAAACGGTTAAGGGGCCCACGTGAAATGAAGAATGAGTAATTTCCTTTTATGAACCTGCAGAGGGCATCAACTTGAGTTCAGAATTTAGCAAGAAAAAAAAACGAGAAAGCATATTAAACTGGGCGGCAATATCCTTTCTCTGAAAAAGATTGATCACCATCCACCATGGGATAAGAACTTAAATCGTTTTGCTATCTGGGTAAAAACTGATTGATAGTTTTCCATATTTACCTGATGATATTCTATGCACCGGTGCTACAGTATCAATATTTATAGTATTTTCTCACGTCAGAGTTGATTCTTACATGACTCATCAGAGTCTGTAAGAAACGAGCGACAACAAATGAGCTTTATTTTGGTTGGAGTTTCAGTTTAGTCTGTAACCCAGTTCTTCAAATTCCACGAATAAAGCGAAATAGAAGGCGAAATAAAATCAGAACGAGAGGAGACCTCGTTTTATCTTCACCAATCAGTACAGAATGTCACCGTCTCCTCGGTTGCTTTTGATATCCAGGATGTTTGGAGTTAATCGTGACTGTGCTGTGCACCGCTTGCAGTTTCTCAAACTATTTCCATTCTTCGCAGTTCCTCCTCTTTCCTTTTTACCGATTCAGTAGCTCCTCACCGGCCCCTTTTTCCTTCTGGAACACGGGGAGATTTAAAATATGTATCCCTCCGATACTCTTGTCATCACCCAGCCACTACGACACCTAGTGCACATTTCATCACAGCTATACCCAGAGCAGCAGCGGTACTGATGATTCCCTGTTGCATTTGTGACCAGGATTAACATAACACACTCACACACACACACATCCCGGGACGTGTGCGCCAGCTGCGGTAGCATGTGGAAATAACGTGTACCTATAAATCCACATCGGGGCCCTTTGCTTGCTTTGCTGTGTTTGACAAAGGTTTGTCGGAAAGAGAGGGTGCAAGAGTTTCAGAAAGTCTGACATAAGCTGAGATTTACTTTACTGTGGTAGGCATATGATCAACAAGACAAGGTGTGTGTTTGCACAGTCATTGTTTGACTTTATGGTATTGTTGGAGTACAGCTAATATTTTTAAAACGACATATGGGAGCCATCTTGAATTATCCCGGAAGCTAATTTCCTCAGACACGGTAATATTTCAAATCAAAAGCTACATTCAACAGAATAAAGAAATGCACCAACGATCAATGATCCCTGGAGCATTTCACGCGTACTCCCTCAAAGGAAACGTGTTACGTGTCGCCGCCACTTTCAGCCTAATGACTCCGTAATGGCGCCATTTATCTATTTAGCCTCATTGAGCCTCTATGCAATGCTGGCCCCGTCAGGTTTCCCTGCCCGCTGGTGGATGCGTCGAGCACTTGGCGGCAAGTGGACCATTGGAGAGCTAGTGGGTTGCGAAAACCGTCTGTGACTGCGATGGATACGGAGATGTCAAGAAAATCAATCCGAAGGTTTTCAGTTCTACATGCTTGGGCTTGGAGCTACAATAAAGATTTTAAATGAGCAGCGAGACTTCTTGACGCTAACTTGCGGTCAAATATGCCTTTCAGTTGATGGATTGTTAGAGAGTGAACTCATGACCCTATGTTGTAACTTGATACTTGCTGTAGCGGTATGTCTCTGCATTGCATTTCTGAAAACTATTTGGAAATAAAGGGTCGTGATAAACACATCTGTGGGTTCAACCATAAGAAATGGGCATAACTGCACCTGTATTCTTAAATATATATCCATCTACGTGTCATGGGTTTTGTATAAATAGTAATTTAGAGCGATACACAATCACCTGAAGAGAATCTGCCCTACATCCCAAACTGATCAAGTATCTATCCTAAAGTCCCCCACTAACACCATTCTGTCACCAGACACCACAGGACACCCCCAGAAGACCCATGTCCATTATCTGATGAGTCACAAGGGAGATCTTCACAATATTAGGAAGGTGGTCATAATGTTATGCCTGATTTGTGTATTAATCAAACAGAAACCGGTGTTATCCTGATCAGGGAAGGTGGAAGTCGATGTAATTGCGCGTTAATGCCCGACGTAGTAAAATAAACATGAAAGTTTGAGATCAAGGTCTGAGGTAAGCCGCTTCTCCAACCGCTACCCCGGCGGCTCCACCCCACGATGGCTATAAAATTGATACTGATAAATACAGACGTCATGGGGCCCGCCAGAATAAGCCCTAATCCGCTGAAACAAATTTGATTTAGCCACCAGAATGCTATTTCATTTGATGTTGTTGGTTAAACATGCAAAAAAAAAAAAGTCGGCCTTAAGGAAGCGTGAGATTACTTTAAGTAGAGGACTTGAAGTCAGTTTGCTAAACGCATTTTAGTAGTGAAACAGGACAACTTGTGCTATATTTTGTCCTAAGTTGAATTCCCAAGACGCCTGGGCACCTGCGAGGCTGACCTTCCCAATGCCCTAGGCCTCTCCTGTTGGTTTCAGCACCATGGACAGAAACCACAATCTGACTCCCTTGCGTTTCAGCACCACGGACAGCGACCAGTGCGGTTTCCCCTTTGCTTTGCTGCTTCAACAGCCCCGGTCACCAAACGTCAGACTCGTGGAGTCTCTCTGCAAGTGATTTGAAGTTCACATTAATACAGATACACAGTCACGTTGAGTTTTATGTAAAGTACACAGCCTACACGTGGCACAGTGTGGCACCCTCTGCGCAACTCGACGCCTTCTCACTTTGTTTCAATTCCCTTCAAGTCTCCCAGGCTGCTGAATCCACCCCACCTGCTTCTGGTCTCGAACCCGTCTCCTGGTTTTGACGCCCCGAAAATTAGAAATTTCTTCTCTGTCTACTGTGGTCAAATCGGTGGCACTGGTGTAAATATTTACCTATGAGCTATATGAAAAGTCACGACACGGCTTCTTATCCGCACCCACCCTCAGTCCCCTCGCCTACCGCCTGATACAGTTCAGACCCACCCCTTACTGTCTGCCATGACCGTCCTCCACAATGCGAGACTGTATTCTTTGTACCTCCCCTTTCTCGCCCTCAGTCTGTGCATCCCAGCCTCCCTTCCTAGATATCCATCCCACACCTCTCCGCCCGCAAACGGCTCCTACGGTGAGGTGGGGGGACGAAGAAGAAAAAAAAAAAAAAAAAAAAAGGAAAAAGAGAGAACAGTTTCAAACACGTCGACATAAATCTCACTTCTAGATCTCCCCTTTTTCTCCTCTCCCTCTTGACGGACTTCGTCACTTTATTCTCTCTCTGCGCGCCAATGCCCGAGACCACGCAGAAACGAAGGATTTTTTTCCTTTGAGCATGAAAAGGATTGCCAAATCATCCGCAATCCAACATCACCGACTGAGCCACCAGCATGAGCACTGGATACATATGCTCCAGCAGAAGTTGTTGGCTCGAGAACTAACAAATCTTGGACCGCAAATACAGCGAAGAGGGGAGAGTCAGTTTTAGGTAAGTACCCTCTACCGGCTCGGACCTTTAACACAACATAAAGGCATCATATACATATAGACTTTCTCTTTCTATCGCTGACCACGAGGTAGTGGTGTGGTAGGCAGGGCTATTTTGTGGCACAATTGTGGCGATGTTGCGTGGTCAGCATGTTACCGGGGTGGCCGGTGGTGTCCTTTTTCAGGATGGAGGCAATTATTTCTTTCTCACGGTGAAGCCACCTCTCAGTAATCGCTGTGCAAAAAAAAAAACCCTTCAAGCTCCGCCCGGGCTGAATGTCGACGGCTCGCTCTGAGGGCATTAAAACGCATCTAATGAGTCCTATACTGTCTTATAAACACATCATCTCCAGCGTTATGCAAATGAGTTGTTCTCGCAAAATTAGGCGCACTCGACTGCATTGCACGTTGCCGAGGCGGCATCATCCCGAAGTGATGCTGCAGAAGTGCGGACATGAAGGAAGGAAGGTGGAAAACACCAAAAAGAAACAGTGATCTCACAATTTGAGGGGCTGGCGGAATACGCAGACCAGCCGCGGATTCAGTGAGTGTTACAGCAGGGGCAACATTCAGAGTGAGGGTGCATTAGCAGGCCTGCAGATCACCATGCAGTCGGCATCAATATTTGTATTGAAGCTTTTTTTTTTTTTTTTTTTCCACATCCATGTTGGCCAGCTCACTCCGGAAACTGCGTTGCCCATTCACTAAAAGTGAGTGTCGTCCCCGTTTGGATATGAAACCGGCGGGAGGTCATGCTTCCTGTTATCACCGCTATTCCGTCTTATGGATGAATTACTGCCTGCAACGAGCTCGATCCGCGCGCGTGTGTGTATATATATATATGTGTGTGTGTGCGTGCTGGCCTGTCCTGTCCTGTCCTGTACGTGGCCCTGCGCGCATGAGAGCGCGCGTTCGTGGAGGCAGGCGCGTACATGCTTGTTTTGTTGTATGTGTGTGCCACCAGTGAGGCAAAGTTGCCGTTCCGTGTTCCCTCAAGTAAGTTGCTTTGATTGCTGTTCCACCGGCTAACTGCGAGGGGAGCTCATGCTCTTTTACACTAGGTGTCATTATGGGGCTAAAGGCGAGATGGCAGTGTGTGATACTGATACCAGCTCTATGAAATTAGAGGAGCAGTTTCTTTTTTTTTTTTTTTTAAACCGGTCCGGAATCGGTCCACTTCAGTTTTGGTTTTGTTTGTCATTCTTGTGCATTTACAGGATTAAGAAATGCATCCAGAAAAACACACTTCATGCACTGGTAGCTATCAAGTTAAGAGTGCATGCGCTTCATTTGAAGTGTAACTAAATAGATCATAACTATGCTTAATAATCTACACCTTGCTAAAAGACCACAAACAGAAAGCTGGGAGCTGCCTCCGCGGCACCGGCTTCTAAATAATCCCTCACGCCGAACATCAACTGTAAATTGAGCTTTAATGTTGCAAAATAACATATTAGCGGCGTGTCACTTGGCCCAGTAATATCATTCTGCCTTCCCCTCCACATGTGCGGCGCAGAAAATTGCACTGGCAGCGGAAATTGCAGAAGAAAAGCCGCCTTTATTCAGAACGCCTCATTCAATCTGTTGGCCTTTTCAATGGCGAAATGTTGGCAACTTGTAATCATTTTCAGAGGGAAAGCATTCTAAATTACATTGCCAAAATGAAAATGCCGGCAGTAGCTTAAAGCTATATTTGTGTCGTGGCTCTGGATGACCCAATGTTGATGATGCTTTCAGGGACTGAAAAGAGAACATTCAGCAGCAGAGGTCCTTTTGCAACTGCAACTTCGCTGATGAATGTTCTGCAAGGAGCGTGGCCGTGACTTTTAATGGAAAAGGAGAGGGGGAGAAAACCCAAAGAGCAGACGACACAGTTCATGCGTTCGCCCTGTGCACACAGTGCTCCTCTATCGCCTTTGTGCATTAGATAAGGACATTATATACAAACTGCCTTTGTGGTGGATAAAGAACAGTAGACGTCTTGTACTGGCACAACCCACCAGCTCTCCTCCCCTCTCTCTCACACTCTCTTTCTCTCTCTTTGTATTCTTTTATTTGGCACAATGCTGTTTTTATGTGGGTGCTGGCTGCAGCTGTAGTGGCTAGAAGGCCGCCTCCCAAGTGGTTTGGCTTGAAAAAAAAAAATCTGCTTTTTATCGAAAAACAAACGCCGGGGTCGGACAATGATATGTGACAACATCTCACGGAAGAAAAAATGAATAACTGGCGAGTTTACAATATTTCTGAAAGGCGGCAGATTTTGGTTGACCTCCACTAGGGGCTGCGTGACCTCTGCACCGCTGCGATCAGTCCCACAAGACAACAGGGGTCTGAACATGCTTGTACAGCAGGATGTTCCAAAGCCCAGGGCTCATAATTAAAGGGTTGGTGAGATTTGGTTAAGAGGGTATTTAAAGAAAAGCCGAACCTAAATATTTGCACGGAGCGAAACTCACCTGCTCGGCACCGTGTGCACGGTTTATACAGTAAAATGTAGAATAAACAATGACTTATTGTCTAAGAAGGAAACCACGGTTATGTGAAGGGAAAAAAAAAATTGGATGCTGTGTGAAGCCTGTTTGAAGCCTCGGGGGAGCTGAAAGCGCAGGCACGAAAATCACCTCAACAACAACAATTTCATATTTCAAAACTATTCAGGTATTCAGCACACACACACACACACACACTCACACAGCTCTCCAACTAAGCACTGTGTCCTGTTTCTGGTCTCTCGCTATGTCTGTGTTTCTTCACTCACAGCGGGGGGGCCGCAGCCTGAATGTCTGCGACGCGAGCACAAGCGCCGCTTCGTGACGCCATCGGAACATAAACTGCACATCGAAAGTTCACGAGCGAACAGAAACCTATCATTTTTAAGGGCAGCACTGCATTTGCATCGTCGGCTCCTAACAGTAAAGCTTATTGTTTCTTGCTTCCCGCCTGCTGATGGGCCTGAAGGTGATGTCGTGTAAGCACAAATAAATACTGAGTTTCTTTGCAGGAGCTAAGGCTGAGCACAGTTCTTGAATTCTAATCTGGCGACACATTCTTCTACTTTGAGGGTGAGCGCTGGCGTCAAAACAGGCAGCTGATCGCTTTAATAAAACTGCCACAGGTGGAATAATTTGCCTAGTATTTACCCTTTAGTGCTCAAGTCAAACCAAATCTTCTGAAGACCTGTGCCTTTAAATGAGCAAAAAGAGACCTTTTTTTTTTCTCTCTCTCTCTATTTGGTTAACACACTCCTCAAATTATGCGTCGTGACCTGACACTTGGCGGTTGCCAGGTAGGGAGACGCTGGACAGAAAAGCGACGCCAAATTGAGCCTCCGCAACCCCCGACCCGTGTGTCATTAAGCACTGCCGGGAGGCTCGGTTATTACTCCTTAAAATATGATAACTGTGACAACACAGTAATAACTACAGTAATTTATCTTGCCTGACACTTCCTTGGTCTTTGCTGGCTAGGTGACAGCGCTGGTTGTAGAGTTATTTGATTTTTTTTTTGTGGGGATTTTTTCCTCCTTTTAGAGAAGGAGCAAGATGTTTGGATTTGCAGACGTCGGCGCTGACTGACGATTGCACACAGGGCGTTTAACCTAATTTGCTGCCTCCTGTGTTCTCTTCGGCAATATGATATCCTCTGGTCTAGTGTTTGGGGTAGTCTAAACAAAACACAGTTCTATCTGTAGAAAAAACTAAGTGGGCACTAGCTTGTTTGGCTATGAGTAGCAATTTTTGCTGTTTCCTTCTAAGTCTGGTAAATTTATGGGTAGCCAGGGTGCAGTCATGTACCTTAAGTGCATTAATGAGGGGTAATGTGATGCAGAGGGCCTTATGATCTATATCAGAGTGATTATGCATCATACATGCATGCATGTTATATGCAGAGCATGCATGCAAAACATGAACATTTGTGCATATGGAGCTGTATTCTTCAATATTTATACCTAAACGTGGTAATTATCATTAGATTAAATCCCTTAACTTGCTTTCAGGTGGCAAGTCTCTACATTGTTTTCCGCTGCAGATGCTACCCTTCAACGTAGGACAGATTCTTATCCTGCTTATACTGTCGGTGGTGCAACTTTTTTGTTATCGGCTCAACTCCCGTGGAGCCTTGACCAAGGTGTTACCAAGAACAAGTAACGGGTACTCCCCGCAATGGGAAAACCTGAAAAGGCCAAGCAGATTTAAGCTGATCCATGCCTTGACAGTGGAAATGAGGCAGTGGAGAAATACCACCCCTTTTCTCCTTCCCCCGACTCGGCTCCGCTGGGCTCATTGTTTGAGTTTTAGGTACAGGAACTTTAATGTTTTCTCAGTAGCGTCGTTTCCAGGTATAGCGGGGAGCTTTCAGAAGAAGAAGAAGAAGAAGAAGAAGAAAAGGCATTGTATCTTTCCAGAAACAGAAGAGCACACAGTGAAGTGCTTCATAGCCCTGAAACTATTTATTTCCTAAATTGGGGGAGACTAAAATAGAGCAATAAATAAAAAGAAAAGTATGACAGTTGCGAGGCACTGAAATAAGTTGTAATAAAAGCTGATTATTTGTCGGCTGTTTATTCCAAGTGCATGTCAGTCAGATGCCTCCCTTAACGCCGGTGTTGTCTGCAAAGCGTGCGTCAGAACAAAGATGCAAAAAGAAAAAAACATTTTCCCTATTGATTTCAGCTTTTCCAGCAAAATAATTCCAGTGCTCAAGCGCATTCGAAAGTGTTATTTTGTCTTTCGTAATTGGTTTCGGTTACTACGAACAGACAGGCCTACAATGGGGATTTGTTAAGGAGAAACCTTGTTAAGTAATGATTGAGCTAAACTGAAGCAGTCGGGGTGCGACTGCGCGCGCGGCTTCAAACTTTTAAACTGTTCGAGCAGGTCAAAGCTGATTGGCAATCAAATTACAAAAGAAATTGATCATCATTTTCAAGTGCGTCAGTGCCACTTTGCGACTGCACTAGCAATTTGTTCTCCGCAAAGTGATCACGAAATGTTAAGGTCACCCAAAGAACGAGCCATCTCCACGCTAAAAAAGAAGGAAAAAAACAGGTTGAGTCATAAGCAACTGATAAAAATATTTCTAGTTCTAATGCAGCCCATGAATAAATATTACTTTTTTCTTTGAGACAGTTAAGTGTCTGCCAGAGCAGGAAGCCATATCCTAAAAATGTTAACAATCATGGGAAGATAATCTTTCTGGAAATTTTTAATTAGGTCTCTCACAGAGAAGGTTTTTAATCTTTTTCAGCCTTTCTTGTGCTAACTAACAAGTGTGAAGCACTCCCTGCTGGAGCGTTTTAGGTGCCCCTAATTATTCCTAAAGAAGAGAGAAACATTTGCTAAAGCATTTCAAACAGTCTGGGATGGATTCTGTGAAGCCTAGATGGAGATGAGAAGCTGCTATTTTCGGGACAGTACAGTACCGTATGTCCCAATTTTGAAGAAATTAAACTTTTTTTTTTTTTTTTTTTTCAGTGAAAGTAGAGTCATAGCCTGACCCGTGACTGTTGTCATGCGAGTGAGTCAGTGGCACTGTTGGCTCATGCCAGTAGCTCTCAGCGTCAGTGCTGCAGCTCAGGGCGGCATGAACCCACGACGCAGCAACTGGCTGATCAGATTAGACGATTCAAGTGAGATTATAGCTTTTTAATACGTCAACTTGTTGCAGAGAAATTATGATTCGATAAGCAGGTGCAGTGCTGTTTAGCTTGAGAGTCTGCCTTACCTTTAAATTGTGAAATTGTATACACAGAACGGTTGATTGCAAGCCTCTGCCACAGATATGTAATTTACTTCCTTCATTGCAAACTGGATGTTGTTACCATTATGAAATAATACGATTTAGATGACTGTTTAAAGCTTCTCTTTAGCTAAATGTTATAGCTGTTGCACCTCATGGCTTGACCTGATCAACTCCTAGAGCAAGATGTGTTTGTACTGAAGTCAACAGGGAGGATGTCCGTGGGGAGGAGGCTGGGGTGAAGGAAGGGGTCAACAAAACATCAGGCTTTTGACACGAGAGATGGCAGTCTGCTTCGCGTTTCGAGCAGTTGACGTTAAAACGTTTTAAACCTTCATCTCCCTAAACGTAGCCAACTGATGGAATTTGGTCTGGCAACCCATTGTGTCATCATAAAACCGATCTGTGACGGTTTTTGAAGGCACAAACAAATCATAACATCCCAGAACACAGTTTGAAACTACAAATGTTTTTAATTCTTACCCATACATTAACTAGACGGATCTGTTTATAGCCAAACCTGTCAGTGGGCGTTTGGGAGACGTCTACAGTTTACATTTTGTCTCATATGCGAAAGGAAAACTCATTCACAGCAGCGCCGTGCTTCTTTTAAAACGTAGCCGCTTAAGCAAAACGAAGCATCATTTGAAGAAGATGCAGCTGATTAGCACCGCGCCCTTTCTCCTCGACAATTACGCCGCCATAAAAAGGCACCGTGCTACCTACCGACTCTGGGAGTAGCGCATGAAATGACCTGACGCAGCACTTCTGCAGAAGTACCAACCTATAGATTTTAATTTTTTTTTTTATGTGCCTGACCTTGCCTGTCCCGGCATCCGTGCACGCGTCTCTCCGGGCATCTTGTGAATGGCTTAGGCTGAAAATCCGGCAGTATATCAATTAGGATTCAAAACGCAGACCTCTCACGTTGGGTAATGTCGATCACGCACGTCGCAGCGAGGTGAACCATTAGTACATTTGCATTCACGATATGTGATCCCGACTTCCTAGGCGCCGCATCCCGTCACACGTCGCTCCAGAAGCATTGATTGACTACAGATTTATGCATATTCATGACGGTTTGCCGTTGCCTTTTTGCCAACTTATAACCTCACATCTCCAACTGGTGTTCTCCTATTTGAAAAGCCTAATGTCTTCTTATCACTCACGCCATCATTCATTTTAATTTACTCAATAAATGAGAAGGAAAAAAAAAAATTACTTTTATAATGAGCTGTCTTTTTAGCTGATGTGTGTTCACTGCTGTAATTGGATTTTCATGACCAGTTGTGTTTTAAAGGCACACCTGAAGGCCGTAATATTATTCTGGACATTATTGAATATAAACTAGATTCGCCTCAGGCTGAAGAATATCATTAAAAGCTAGTAAATAAAATATATAAATTTCCAAGGCCTCTACATGTTGCTATTATTGCTTGGCCTCTGAGTGGTTTTTATGCTCCGGTAAATGCTTAGAACTCTCTGTTCTCTGTGATCACGCTAAAACTTACCGTGCGCATCCGTAGAACGTAAACACAATAATGCATTTATTTGAAATCTGCAGCCGGCGTCTGTTCGCGTTAATGCACATTTTTGGGATGCATGAACAGGGGGCTAGCTGGAGGGCATCCGTCTGGGAGTTGCGGCTCATACGTGTCTAACGGCAAACCAATGTGAGGATGGGTTGAGCTGCAACTCAATATTTATAGCACTCCATGCATAATCACAAGGTCCCAGTTTAACTCCTGCAGAGGACCTGTCACGTCCCCCGTGTTTCATGTTTGTCTCGACACCGCTCACTGCCCCATTAAAGGTTAAAAAAATGCCCCCAAAATAAATATATCTTTTTTAAATGCTGAGTTTTTTTTTAAAGCGTTTCTCGGCTGAAACAGAACGAGCTGGGAATAAACATCTCAAAAAAAAAAAAAAAAAAAAAAGCCAAGAACTAGTTCCCACATGTAACGGCGACTGAAGATGAAGCAAGACAGCAGATGTTGACTGAGAGACGCCGGAAAAAGGGAGAGTTGTATCCTAAGCCAGCTCAAGAAATCCAGTGATATGTAGAGATTTTAATACTTGAAATACAAAAACAGTGACTTTCACGGCCAAATTAAAGTACATCACCGCTCAGTTTGGGGACGCAGCACACAGCAGAGCCTTCTCCTTGAGTTTCTCCAGTTCCATTCCAAGGCGTTTACGGCTCGGGATATTATTTTCTCCCATAAAGAATACCATTAACTTTTCTTTTTTTCCTTTTCTTTTCTCATAAAATACTGAACACCAAAGATCGTTCCACAAATATATTCATAGTTTGCAGAAAGGAGGGTTAGGGCAATTGTCAGCGTGGTTCCTGAATAAAAACGACCAAGCATTGCCAATTGAAAAGCAGAAAGGGAATTGTGGACGGAGTAGGAGTAAAAAGGGAAAGATGTTGGATTAAATTAAACACCAGCTCAGCGGGATAAATAGAATAACTAAGCAGATTTAAATTTAAGGGACAAATTGCGGACTAAATACTAGACTCTAGTAGGATCATCAATCACCTTTCTCAGCAATTTTACTGTTTATTACGACAATGAATCTCCTGACCTGTTTAGGCGTACTAGGCCTCTCACCCAGTGACAGCTGAAATAAGCTCCCCCCACCCCGTCGACCCTCCAGAGGACAGGCGCTTCCAGAAAAGGAATGAATGAATGAATGAATGAATGAAAGTCCTTAAAACTAAGGTCAAGGGTTTACGCTGTGCGATTTCTGCTGCTCTTTTCGGTGTCCTATATTCCCCCAGATCCATTGCACAGTTTTTCGCATGACATGAAATCGATAGCAATGAAGAGGGTCAGCGCAACAAAGGGAGGCATCCTTTAAAGTGCCAGTGTACTTTTAGCCTTGTTGTAGTTTGATTGTAAGTTGGGGGGTTGGGGCTACGTCTGACAGTGAAAGGGATGATTACTTGTTAAGTTTTGTCGAGCTATTTAAGAGAAATTGCACATAGCCAAGATAAAAACAGCACCTCGACATGGGACCCAGCACAACGATCCATTCATTTGTCAAATTGACGTATTAGCTTGATCGTGACTGTTGAGGATGAATACGCTTTCAGTCAAATCCAGTTGGAGAACACCAAAGAAGGTCAACTCTAAACATCCCTCAGGCACTGAGGATCCTGCGAATCCCCTCGTCAAAGAAGAAAATCAAAACTCAGAAGGCTGATCAAATCCCGTCAGAGCATACATAGTCGGCTGTTGGGTTACTCCAGCATTACGGTGCAAAGATGCAGCCTTAACGCCACGATCTTTGGTAAACGACACTGGATTCTGTAAAGATTGCTATTAATATTTTTCTATGAGGCTGCACTTGGACTGTGCAAGTTATCATGGAATCTTATGATGGCATGCTTGGATATAATTGGATTAATAATATATCATCTAATCGTTCGCATCGTTAGAGTTTTGATTGTTATAGTTTAACCTTGGATCTCGGTGTTAAAGACTTTCATTGTGACAAGTCTTTGCCTGATTCTTATCCATTTTAATGGACAGACCATTAACATCTGGTTAAACTGTGCCGCAATTTAAAATCAAACCAGCTGAAAGAAAACGTAGCTGCTCCCCACACCTTGCTGATATTTCCGTCAACTGGGTGATTTGCGCGAGCCCTTCGGGCACGCGTAGGGGGTGTGACTTGTAACTATGGCGGGGCAGGTAAAATCTAAAATTAATTCAGCTATCGTAATTTAATACATTAACGGAGAAGCAAGCCAAATATCATTTCGACGCTGGCAAAGGTATCCGCTCTTGACATTGTTAATCCCCAAGAACATTATGTATCAGCTTGACCCTGTTGCAATTAACATATTTTATGGTAGGCATTACTAGCCTGGTTCCGGGGTCTTTTCAATCACCTCATCCCATCATCTTGTTCAGGCTTTTCTTGTGTCATGCTCATTGATGGCGGTTTCCCACCGGATTGAAAAATAATTGACCAATCAGACCTTGGCGAGTGGGATTAAGAAAAATAAAATAAAGGTGTCTCCCTGTTACACAGATGGGTAGCTAGGGTCTCCCATAAAAATCCTACATCACTTCTAAATGCTGACATAATTTAACGCAGAGCGACCGTTTCGCTAAAGCAGAAGGTTGCATAGAGTCCAATGTGAAGCTTTCTGGCCCATACAGTGTATTATATACCATAGTAAACCCATTACTTGAGCAAGATTGCACCTGGTTTCTTGCTTGCTCAGCTAAATAATAAAATTTCCCTCTATAATAGGATGGAAGCAAACAAGCTAATTGCACAAGATTCATGTTGGACTCAATTTAGATCTGCTTTGGTTTCCACCAAGGGGGGCTTACTAACAAACAATGGCAGCGGGTAACATATATTGATTGCTTGGTGGAAGGAGGAGACCCAACCGTTTTTTTTCCACTACTTCTGGTGCGAGCCACCACCCCGCACATGTGTAGCGTTCAGTCGAAAAGCATGTCCTCTCTGTTGTCCATTCATCACGCTCCGTAGGTTATAACCCTGCGAGAGATTAAACGAAAACGCGCGTTTGTATGGCAGCTTACCTGCGCTCGGAAGAAAGTGCGGTACGGTATAGTTTTGCTTCACTGCGGGCCGGTGCCATTGTGCTCCGACTGCAGCTCCCTTATGTGAGCCTTGTACTGTGAGTCCCGCTTCAAAGAAGAGACGATTGGAGGGTGAATAAAAGCTCCAAGTCAGTCAATTGGCCCTGAATTGCCTGAACTTAACTGCAATATCAGCAGTGCAAAAAAGTGGCTGGCGTGGTCAACTTTTTTCTTTTTTTTTTTCAGTTTAACTTGCTCAGCCTCTCACATTGACATCAGGGCCAGGTGGATAGGGAGGAAGAGGAAGGAGGGGAGGAGGCGGTGTGCTCGATTTATCAGTAATTATGGAGTGCTATTTTCTCTGTCTCCCATCTATGTGTGCCCTGGGAAGCAGTAGCCATTCTTTAATCTTGACACCCAGTGATCACGTAACGCTAGGAAGTGCCTATTAGAGGTGAAGAGGAATTGGACGGGGAGGGGGGGCTCTCTCCTGATCCTCTTTTAGGGGACTTGGGGGTGACAGAGCGAGTGGGGATACATCAGCGAGCGGGGAAGAGAAGGGAAAGAGGGGGGCTGACATGAGATGAAGGTAGTGAGAACAATTACAGGACTGGCTTTCAAACCTCGAGAGGTTCTGTGCAGGAGTGAGGCTAAGGGAGAAAACTTGGAGCCATTTTTTTTTTTCATCCAGTGCATAAAAAAAAAGAGACTTGCCGAAGGACATGTGAATAATTTGATTTTTTTTTAGATGAACTAAAACAAGTGTAATAATGTGAAATTCCGTTGTAAAGCAGCGCAGGTCTTTGTGCCGTTCCCTCTGGGCTTGCTTTGCACGGAATCAAACACAATCAAGACAATGTTGAGGGTAATTGTACTTTGCTTTGGTTATGATTGGGTATCAGATAGCATGAATCAGGTGATGAAGAATCACGCAAGGCCAAATGTTGTATTTTAACACTTGTTTTCATGTGTGCATCTGGTGGCAAGAACGTACTCAACACCTCTGTAAAGCAGAGTCTGTTAATTTCCAGACCCGAGAAGCTGAATAGATGCGCTTCTATTTTTAGATGTTCTTGGATAACTGGATGCATCCACCACATCCATACATGTGCAGGAAACCTTGAATGAGAATATTCCCAGTTTGATTATTTCTGAAACACTTGAGTGGTGATGCAATTGTTGCCTTCTATTAAAATGCAGAGGCGCTGGAAACACACCGCGATTGAGTCTCTTAACATGAATAATTAGCTTTCTCAATTGAGTGCAGGGCTGCCAACGCTGTGCCAATCTGGCACCTCACTCAATTAACAGTCCTCTCCTGATGTTGGAGTAACACAAAATCGCCAAATGCCAAGACTATTTCCGAACAGCCCTAAACACAGGGAAGACGGACGCGCTTATAATGGTGTTTAAACTATGCATAATGCACAGTGGCCCTATTTGTTACGCTGATATGCAGTTTCAACCCGAAACCGCTGCAGAATCCCGACAAGCACGCCTGAGCAGGACAGGGAAATGATTTTGTGTTTCAGTCAGATCTGTGTTCGAATCAAACTGCTGACAGGAAGAAGATGCTCAGCGTGCACTGTAAATACAGAGGCTTCTTATGCATGATTTAATCAGCAACTGTAAATAGTAATTTAATACGAACATGATCTGCTGCTGATGCGAATTTCCCAAAAATGGTTTGAGGCACGAGTGATCTGCATTGCTATGAGGGCGATGTTTAAACTTTGCAAGAGGTTTCCTATGTGGTGAAATTGCATTACCCGATTGCTTGACGGTTAGCACCGGTGCAGTGTTACTGCTGCAAGTCGTTTAAAAGCACTCTAGAAACTGACTTTGTTGGACACAGTCTCACTAAAAGATTTGGAGCAATAATTGGTATTGTGTTGTAAACACAATACGGAAACTTGGCTGCTCCTACCTGGCTCAGAGCCGCAGTGGTCAAGCAGGCTAATGACCGAATGAAGAGAGGGAGCGGTGTTAACGATAAAAAAAAAGCAGCAAATCTGACAAATAAAACTTTATTTTCTGATTGTTTGTTTGCAGTTATGTTCTAAAGCACAAATAAACACCACCACACCTCTACGTAATCTTGCGGAACAGTGCCGCATTGCTGGATTTTGTGTGAATGCAGCCAAAGGTTGCGCTTCGTCCTGTCCACTGTGGTCTCTTCGCTCTGAGTGAATATAGCTCAGTACTCAGTCAAACAGGCAAACAGGCCTTTATGTATCCATAAGATCAAATGGATACAGCAATGAAACCTGATTGCTGTGGTCCCGTTGTCACTCCATGAGCGCCGGGACTGGCTAGGGGCAACACACCCATTGACCCACGTTCATAAACATGCCAAAAATCGCTATAGTCTATATATGTTTAGTTGTTTTTTAAATTAATTTAACTGTACATTTTAAGGTGGTTAACCTAATGGAATGAAGTAGCCTTTCGTTTTTTCAACTTTCTATCCAAATGAGTCATGTCATGGGTGATCTATGTATCTATTAGTTCATGCGTTTTCTAATGTAAATTATAGGGCACATTACCAATATTGCCATTGATCCTGTTCTGTTGTGCGTTGCTGCTCGATCAAGTACAGGAAATACATACACAGTGTATGTGGCATTTACTAGAGTGGGGGATAAACAACACACACGTGATCCAAAAGCGCACACACGTGCACTGCCATCCCCACAGACCTCAGCGCTGCCTTAATGATAGAGCTGATATTGTTAGTTTTAATGATGGAGAGGCCAGTCCAGGTGAAGCTAGCCCGAGCAGTATCCTCTCTGGTGTTTTTTTGTACACTCAGCACCCCAACAAGACACCGATGTAGGGCAGGGAAGAGGCGACGCGGCACATTCAAGTCACATTGGTGAAAAAAAAAAGAAAAGTGCAGCGGTAGTAGCCTTGGCTGCCTGGCTTAGAGTCCGGATACACTGTAGGAGCAGTACTTCTGACAACAGAACTCATTTGAAGAAATGGAAGGTGACCTCAGATTATATCCTCTCAGTGTATTATCGAGCTTACGGGAGGATTTCATGAAATGTGCTTTTACTTTGATGCTCTATTCTAATGTTCTTTTGTTCATCAGAGAAGTCCTTTGTCGCTGTAATTGAGCTCAGCGAAGGTTTAATAAAGACGACTTCAAACTCTTTCATCTCTGCGCTACTTTTTCCATTCATGGCTCCTTGTAAGCCACACCTCTCGGCCGCCGTCATTACATTCCCACCTCCCTCCGTTATCCTTCCTGTCGGTTTAAAATTCAAGCGGCAACCTCCTCTGAGTTCGACGTCCTGTCAAGTAAGCCCAAAATTCACCCCCTCTCTCTTACGCATGTGGGAGCTGATGACTAATCACCGCTCTCCCGATTAACCCGTTCATCTGTATGGTCACTGCTTCTTAGTTCCTGCTGTGGCCTCTTTGCCACTTCTCCCTAAAATATCTTGCTGTCTCTTAACATAGGTTTTTAACAGACACTCGAAACATACACATCATGCTCAAAGAGTGATTCCGTCGAGCTAGTACTTAGTCACAAAGGAAACAATATTGTTCTTCAACCTTACATAGGTCCAATTTCTCCAAACAGCAGAACCCAGCTGTTAACTGATCTGTTTGCAATCAGACTATTAGACCTTTTTTATGGACGAGTACTTGGCACCTACTTGAGAATGTAGCTGCACATTTAAAATCTACAGGCCGCCTGGGATTCTTAATGATATCTCAATACAGACTAAAAAAAAATATTCACAGAAAACAATTACATTGATGGCAACTACTACAAATAATAAAAAAGTCAACTAAGCCATAGGGGTTGTACAGGCTAGTCCATTAGTCACTTTACTGCTGTGCCATGATGCTTTTAAAAGTCATGTCGATCACTGATCACGCGACGGGAACAACATGGATGCAAGTGTGTGAGAATGCTGCACTAAAGATGAATCTGATTCTGCCATGACATGCAGAATATGTAAGTCAGTATTGAGATGCAGCACACTGGAATCTGAAAAGGCATCCGCTAAGGCTAGCAGAGGAACGGTTCAAATCCTCTCAGCAGCAGTCAATTAACAAATTAACCCTGCACTAACTGAGAGATGGAGGCTGCAAAACAACAATTTGTTGGTTAATGTCTGAAGTTATTAAGACATTTAGTTGTTCTACATGGAGACGGCTTTGGAGAATTTTTTTTTCCCCAAATACACTATCCTTTCTTACCACATGCTGTGGAGTACTAAATGCTATTGATGGTGCCGAATTATACAGACTAAACATAACTGCAGTGGACAGTATTGATGTTCAGTTCTGTTGTGTTCGATTAGTTGACATTGTTGCTACGGTTGTAGTGTGTGCTTGGTTGTCCTAGATGTCAGTGAATGCATCACGCAAGAGATGGAAGTTATGGTCGAGCTGAGAGTTTGCTGAGCGAGAGCCGCATATTAGAAGTGTTGGACGTTTTTTACGGTGCTGGTGTGGGCTACGGCCGACAGTAGGCCGAGTTCAAGCTATAGTAAACTTATAAAACAGCCGCTGTAGCTTCCTTTGTGTGAGATGCTACAATATTCAGGTCAAAAATCTAGATATTCATTGTCGTAAAGCGTTACATTCTACTGCGTTTTTATGAGTGCAATGAGTGAAGTCAACTCGACTTTCGCCACATATTGGTCAACTTCAAAAAAATTGGAAGCTGGTCAACCCCTACTAAGCTGTAAGGAGAGAAGTTGTGAAATTTGGGCCAGAGATTTGCTGTTCCTTGCAGGTGGCAGGTGCTTATTCCTCCTATATGCTGTCATGTTCATATACAAAGTCGTGACCCAGTTAAAAAGAAAAAAAAAAAAATCACAGTAGGTACTTTATCACTCCTCCACATACTGTATATCTGCCATGTGAGCCATTTCCTTGCAGTGTTGTTCACTTCGCTACATTTGAGCTAAAGGCCATTTATAACACTTACCTGTTGTGACAACTTTAAGGGTACGGGAAAAAAATGATTGTGTGAATATGAATATGATAGCTCTCCAAACCCTTAAAGTATCTTAACTCATTACAGATTCAGGTGGGTTTATAAGGCTAACCTAATTTGGAATAGAGCCTACCCTTTTCTGCCATCATCTCATTTTCTCCACACAACCCCAACTCTGTTTATGTCAAATCCTCCCTTAACTTCATCCCTCGGAGCCACGTTCACTCGGCTCTCTTTTTTACATGATAAATATTTTTTCCAGATTTTTTTTTTTTCCTAATATCTATAAAGGATGTTCTGATCCCTGAGCGAGCGCCTAATGCATTTTTGTGTAAACACATCATTCTTCACTGCACACTGGGGTGAAATTTAGAAATTCTACATATAATCCCTGTAATTTAATTAACCTTTGAAGTACAGTAAGGCCTTCGTACCCAAGGGAATGGAAGCATTACCTATACCTAAAGCAACTCATTAAAATTTAAATAGTAAAGAAGCATTTGCTATCGTTTTTCTAATACAAACATTTGAGGAAGGCCTTTGAAAATCACCCGTTCCTTTGTGGCTCATTGTGTGAATTTGAAATAATTGGTTTGTAAATTATTCATCAGCTAAAGGAAATATGTTACTGGCAGTCATGCACCGAGGTCAGCATTGGTGCAGATAATAACAGATGACTTGAATTCGTGCATAAAGGCTCGCTTCTTCCGAAGGATTATTGCTCGGCTTGCTCCAGCCCTGAGAGAGGAAGGAGGCAAAAGACACGCGGGAAGATGGGAAGTGAAAACGCTAGCCTTCTGGCGAAAGCCTCTGAGCCGCGGCACAAAAAGAGGACAGCGACAGTGGAAGAATTTCAAAGGCAAGAGGTCAAGAGCACTCTATTTTCAAACATAACATAGGGAATAGGTACATGTTGGCTCCAATAACCCATATCAAGGGCACATTTTTGCAAACGATAACCTCCCAAGAAGAGGAGACGGAATGTGGTGCAGAAAAGAAAACCGCTTTTCTCAGCAAAAATTCACAATCCTTTTAGTCATATCAGGCCTGAAAATGTCTGCTCGGGATGCCTTTGCGCATGTGGATCTATATACTGTGTGCGCGCACGTGATCTCACTTGTGTATACGGCAACGCATCTCCCCAATGCAGCATGACCCTCTACACCACGTCCCTCCTCAGAGATACAGCGAATGCTTATTTAAAGCACGTGAAATCGCTGACATTTATCGCTGCAGATTAAAACAAAGCGAAGGTATGTCGTCCATTTTAACGTAATCGTGCAGAGATGCATCTTCGCTATTAGCGGGCTCATTGTAATTGCATCAGCAATTAGACGGTGACAAATTCTGCAACTTTACGAACAACTATTCCCGCTCTGTTTTGGCATTTAACTGTCAAACCCAAACTGGTGCATGCCTCCAATTCATCTTTAGACTACAAGCAAATAAAACAACCGATTCTTTAAAGGCTGTCCTTTTATACTGCTTGCACTGTTGATATATGGTTAGACATTTTGGTTTATTCTTCAAGAGAGATTCAACTGAACAAAATGTAGCTGAATTTTAATATTCGTGCAGCAGCAGTGACACAAAGCACACATAATAAGGAACAGTTTAGCTTTGCAATGCTTAATCTGCAATGAACTGAGATGGGATAACTTTTTTTTTTTCCATTTTTTATTTTTTTATTTTCACCATCTGTTCCATGTCTCTGCAGATTTTGCTGATTTATGGATCACACCGAGTCCATGCTTGCTCCTCGGCTCCCTTTGATTCTTCGTATTTGTGGCTTTGAATTGGCGAACAATAGGATCGCTGACCGTCACCCTGACGCTGAGGAGCAAGGCGGCTGGTCAGACGGTGGTTGAGGGGGGCGGGTTCTCGCGCGATTAACGTCTCATCAAAGGGTGAATTAGAAATTGGGAAGGAAACGAGGTCACTGGATGCAGAGATGGCATCGCATCAGAGTGCAGGGAAAGCAAAAGCACCACAACAAAAATAACCCGCTGCAGCTGGACAAAACCTCTTTCTACATAATGCCAGTGGTCCAGTCTCCTGAGAGGACAGCAGCTGTTGTGTATTTTTGTCAGAGAAAGCCCCTTTAAAAAAAAAAAGGAAAAAAAAGTGCAAACGTGGAAGGTTGTTGTGAAAAGGTTACTTGGAGCGGCATTAACTCAGAAATGTGCTGGCAAAGCATTTTCTTGAGTCTTCTGGTTTTTTTTTTATTTTGCAGACCTCATATGTAGACGTCTGTCAGGAGAAAATTACGGTTGTACGGAGCGCGTGTGGGAAGGGACGTGCTTGAGTGAAACACGTTGTTCCCGTTCGGGCGTCCTCTTGTGCAAACACTGATAAAAATCCAGCACGAGAGAATGAGTAGCGTTCCCTTTCCTGCAGGAGTCCTGCACTGAAATAGGATGAGGAAATCATACCCTCACCTTGATAAGATGATACTTCCTCACATATGTCTTTCTAAAATAAAATACAGTTCTGCAATCCAATTGCAGTCTCACAGTTGCCTCGCAACAACCCTTCTTCACACCCTTGCCTGTGGCACCGATAGTGCGATTTGAATAAAATGCTCCAGACACAGCCAATTATGACAGATCAGTCACAGAAGGGGGAAACAAGGTAGGAGGATCTGCTGTTTAAATCTGCTGGTAATTACACATAAACAATATATTAAAGGGGCCTGAGGTGAGCTTCACTGCAGATTCATTAAATACCTGGTATGCTTGTTTTATTTTACTGAACTCAGATTGCACAGTTGGAAACACGTGAGAAGAACATCATGCACGCTTTGGAAATAAATCTACATTCTCTTGCAAAGAATTACATGCAATCTCCAGGATAAACATCCCCTGAGAGTCCCTCCCTGCTCTAAAACCTTTTGGATCCAGTCTGAACAAACCATACAGTGGATAACATCACTTGACATTTACATGCATGAGCAAGAAAGAGCTGCAGTGCGAACAGTGTCATTTACATCCTCCCAGCAACTTCTGTTTAGGCTCTGATTCATGTCAGAGCCTCCTCTGGGTGCATTTCCAGCGTGATCAGCTGAGGGAATGAAATTCATCCTGGCATTTATTTTTTATTTTTTGCCTTTAATCTCGCATCGTTTCACCGTAACCGTCAGAACAAAAGGTAGCATGCGGAATCTGTTGAGGCTGGAGCGCCGTGCCCCGTTTTATTTGCTCCCGTAATGCCTTCGGAAGGGAAGGGAAGGTGAGAGACAACATATTCAAAACAAAGACGGTGCCCGGCGAGGTAAATCGAAGGAAAGCAGTCGGTGGTTTTTTCATCAATAAAACCACAGAGTAATTAGAGAAAGCACTTGAAAGCCAATTTGCAAGTTGACAAATGATCAATCTTCATCTGTGACGCGGCCATAGTAGCCAACAGCGGCGGCGGCGGATGTGGTGACAAATGGCTTGCCTATGCTACCTCGCGTCTCATTCTTTCCGGTGAAAGAGCGTGATGCTCGCCGCGCGGCTAGAATCCCTCCGTTTTTGCTATCAGCTCAAAACACCTTCTCCTGGGATGAGATGAACACAGAACGCAAATCAGCACGCCTGTGCTCTTTTTCACTTAACGTATTTAGGAGACATGTGCTGTTGATAATCAGCCCCCCCATTCACTATGTTAATAGAAAGGTGACGTCTGTGTTTTAAAATAACAGATTAAGGGGAAAAAAATCTGCCTGGAGAAGAAAAAAAAAGATGTTTTTTAGTTTTTATTTCCGTGGCTGCAAAATCCCTGAAGCAAATGAATTCCGTTTTTATTTCATGCTAAATTTAATTGCACCCTGGTTAGCCAATGTGTTTAATTTATCAGAATCAAACATGCAAAAAAAATAAAATCACAGCCTTTCGCCCTCCGCAGCCTTTGCTCTCGTGCTAACTTCCTTGAAACCTTATTAATTAGTTTGCTTTATGGCAGAGACGATCCCTGTTTAGAAGCGTCTCGTAAACCTCCCCCGCAGTGCTGCTGTTCAGCTGGGCAGCTATCAAATAATAAACCTCAGAGCGCACTCCTTGCACCACTTCACATGACAGATGCAACCGACTCCCTTCCGCCGCGCCTCTCCCTGCCTTGCATTGATCCTGCGCCTCCCAGAATAGATTTGGACACAATAATTCAGCAGCCAGGTAAATTGGAATAACTCTGACCATTAGTGAATTAGTTTGCTCTTTAAAATCGGCCATTGATCCCAGAGCTGAGCTGATCGGTTGCTGACCAACCAGAGAATTTAATTATCAAACAGAGTGTTGCTTGCTCAGCCATGTTTTCTGAAGGTCAGGGTGCCACTGCAGTTCTTTTTAAAGGAACGACGGGGGCCTAGGCGAGAGATTGGGTGAGGGGAAGAATCCAGTACAAATGAAGTTAGCCATGGCCGGCTCTCCCATTCCTCTGTTGCTTCCCAGCAATTGCAAGTGGCAGGCCATTACCACGCCTTTCCAGACATGACTGGGAGCTGTGCAATAATAATTCTCCGACTTCGGTTGACAGTTGCTTGGCATATTTAGATGCAAACTCTGCTCCCTCGCTCCTCATTCTGTCACTCCCCAGCAAGAATCCTGCATGAATCTCACATAGCACTTTGGTCCCGTTGAGGTCATATTAATATGAACTATGTTAAAATAACCCAGAGGAGTATGAAATTCATTTTTAGGCTGCCAGCCATCCATAACCTTACGTCAAAGGTTTTGCTTCAATACGCGCATTATACCTGTATCATTGGGAATATATTCACTCCAGAGGCGGCTGCTGATAACAGTTCAGAGAGAACTCCATCTGCTCATATCCATACAGTTCCTTCCACAAATACTGTAGAAAATAAATATTACACACAGGTGACCGGATGTCATGTATTAGCAACTGATAGACGGGGTAGAAATACTATACATCTCTTCTAATTCCCTCGAGTTTACCTGTCTCCCTGCGAAAGGCTCCATTTTATCCTGATCTCTTGCCTCCCTGGGATTTAGAATACAAATAAGGAGAACAAGCCTCCCCATTCTTATGAACTTTATAGAATAAAGAGGGACACTTAGGGACCCACACAGGGGAGAGAGGAATTGATTGGCAAAGCCAGTGACGGGACCAGAATGGAGATTGAATCCCCTTGAAAGAACCAGAATGGAGGAGGAGTTGCTGCATGAATAAGGCTGTTTAAAAAGAGGATGGAGAAAACAAGCCTCCCTTGTCCTGTCTTGTGATTTCCTGAAGCAGACATCCTCCCCCCCCCCCCCGCTTATTCAAGGGTAAATGTGATCCACTCTCTGTCTTGTCCCCCTCTCTGTTTCAATCCACTCCGAAAAAACAAACAAAAAAACAGTTACCTATAAAGAAAACATAACTATATATGGCAAAAATTGTGATTGATTTGTTTCGGGATGCGACTCTCCGCCTTGGCACGACTACACTGAGATGGAAAGCGGGTTTTGAAAAATTGCCATGAGGTTAATGAGCACAGGAGGGACTAGAGCGTTTGGTGCGTTTTCTTTTTGTTGTGTAACGAGCGCTGGTGAAATGTCAAAATATGTCATGTGCTACTGTTGGTGGATTAAAATTGATCCGCTGAACCAATCTGGCAAATCGGGAACCATTGCTCCACAGCTAACCAAAATATTCCACTGACAACTGTTTTGTATGAACCGCATCTACTGTACTAGGTAGTTTAAATATATATAAGTCAGGAATGTCTGATCTTTATCTATCTTAACATTCGTTGTGGAGAAAATGTAGAGTAACGACCTGAATGTTGGAGCCCGTCTGTGTGCAGAAGGCGGGCATCCTGTTGAGTTTCGTTCTCGGTGAAGCCGAGCATTTTCGGGATCAGAGAGCCTCTGTGAGTTCCCGTCGTTTACCTCGAAGAAACGTTTCCCATCTTCAAAACTCCGGCCGAAGTAATTCCAGTCTCCAGCTGCCGGCCCAGCCTTCAGGACTGAATTAGCCAGGTTGTCTGTCCGAGGCAAAGGTGCCAAGCCTCTCCCTTGATGCTCAAAAGGGAGTGCCGCGTTAAGTCCGTCCTCACAAGGAGGAAGGTCTGAGTTCGCCCCAAGCCACGGCGGTTCAGATGAGTTCAGTTCCGTTCGTTGTAATCGTCTAATTCGTTAAAGTTGCACTGTTCACGTTCGCCTGCTTTGGCGCAATTGGCCGCGGTGTTTTTGTGACTCGAGCAGTGACCCGTGACCGACTCTTTCCGTGTCCCTGTCTTTTCCCTCGATGCCTTGCAAATGCATAATCATTTTCTCTTCTCTGTTTTGCCTCATGGCGCCAAACTCCTGTATATATCACTCCCATTTAAATTCACTCTGGAGATTGAGGAAGAGGAGGATGCAAGTATTCATTTCATGCTGTGCAACTTTCCGTCCTCTGGCCTTATGGGACTTTTACACAGAAGAAGACACTATCATGGGTCTTCTTGTGTCAGTAAAACATGCAGCAAATAGTTGAAATTTGACTGATCTGGCGTTAAATGCAGATCTTTGTAATGTTAGACAAAATACAGTTTGTAGTTTCTCAACTGAAGAGTATCTGATTCGAGTAGCGCAACACTGAAACCCTTTATAGTTCAAGAAGTCAAACGCCAACAACGTCTATGCTTTGAGCTTGGTTTGCCAACGCTCTTGTTCCCACAGTACTAGTGGGGGACTGGATGGTAGACGGGGCCCATCCAGTTGTTAAACCGTCCCCGTGGTTCTCCGCCAAATTACTTGGCTCTCCTTGTGATGGCATTGAACTGTTTCCTACGCTGAACAGTCCTCATAGGATCTGGGTAACAGTTATTAACCAAATGCGTTATCTCCTCCCAGGCTAATTTAACAACATCCACCCTCAGTGGCTTGTGCATATTTGCTCTAAGAGTGAGTCAGCATTTTTTTTTTTTTTTCTCGCGCGTGAACATTAGCGCGTTCTTGGGAAAAGCTTTCCTCGCGCGGCAAATGCTCTCGACTGCTCTCCGCGGCTTCCATATTTAAACCCGAAAGAGCAGCCGCGTGTAGAGTCTGCATCTTTTAAAGCGAAGAATAAGAGTCTATCTGATTCCTGGCCCCGGCCCATTTGTCCCCGTGCAGCTGGTTCACTGCACCATATGGCTCCAACCCTGAAAATATCAAAAGTCCATCAGCCTCCGCCCCATATGGACAGATGCTTTTGCCCAGTGTGCATCGATTCAGAAAGATGGAGCCCTCAAATTTTGAAGGGTACTGGCAGCGCAGTCATTTTGATCACTCCGCCTGACTTTCTTCTAATAATGGCATACAGAAGTTTCAAACAAAAGAAATCCCTCTCCTTACATCTTTATCTCATTTCATTTCACTGTTTGAAATGCAATCGGTTGATGTAAATTCTCAAAAGTTTTGAGAACTACTTATATATTTCCCCTGTTCCCCTCTTTACCACTTGCTGACATTTGGTCAACTAGATTCCTTTTGTCCTGGTGAGGGACAAGTACCATTTTATGTGCCACAAGGCAGACTAGACATATTAATATACAAATAAAAACTTGGCGTATGGAACGGCAAACGGGAGATTTACTCTCATCATGTGGCCATATGAATGTAAATGTCCTCACTCCGGGAGGTTACAGGGATTCAGGCGGCAGCGGTGCCTCGGGTGGTGAAAATGACTCAGCCTCCGGGTCAACCGCAGAGGTGATTTTCATGGGGGTGGAACAATCGAGACACATGCCAACTAAATTTAGAGGACAGGTTCGGCATGTAATAGCGAGGAAGAAGACGGAGTTGGTCATGACTCGTCAAAGAAAATCGACTGCGGGTGCGTCCTGACGTCGGAAAACAATTTGCAGTCTTTACTTTTGCACAAATCACCCCAAAACGCAGCGGCCCCCAAATCGCAGGCAGTGGACTGTCAGTGCAAATGTTGCTTCTTTTTGAAGAAGTAATGTCTCGCCGTATGATTTGTCAAACCAAAAATAATGTCTTTTATTCTCGCCATTTGGAAAATGTCTTCTAATACCTCCTTGTAGTAATTTAGCATGCCTGTTAGCGTATTTGGCGCGATGCATTAATTAGCTCTGGGCTGAAAGGACAAATAATCTATTTGCTTTTGTTGGGACTCATCAGTAAAATGTGCCACTAAGTTGTTTTGGTCTACACAAACTTGCAAAATGCATTTGCGAAAGAGCACATTCATAATCCATCCTGGTTCAAACACAGTTATACGTGAAACGCGCGCGCGTCAAGCCGACTTGCTACATGTGGCGTATTTTAGATCTGAAATGTACCACACCACGTTAAAAAAAAAGCACTCTCATACATTACTTCTTTATTTGTAAGCAGTCAGTGAATACAAAGAACCCCCTACAGACCTTTTTTCGGCTGCCGACGTTTTCATTGTCACAGTAGGGAAAGCACAGGTAGAATTAATGGTGGCTCAGTTCCATTAAGTCTCCCCAGTGAGCCGTGACACCGAACCGGCGCACACAAAAGCGAGACCTCCCTTAAGTGGAATGCAGCCATCATTAATACCCAAGTCAAGATGTCTGTGGGAAAAAAGAAATAAAGGTCCATTCAAGGTCTATTTAATTGTGACATGCCAACAAAAGACTTCAATACGATTTCGTAGCGAACCCTATGGTCTTCGATAGGGGAAATATATATATTGGAATCGTCCATTAACTAATTATCTCCGGCGCTCCTTGCTTTGCTGCCATACTGTAAAATTGCCAGCATTAAGTTCTTAAACGGATAATGATAGCATTTACACATAGGCACACATAATCATGTTGTTAACATATACGTCACTTAGGTACCATTCACCTCCAGGGCTGACATAATGACGGCTTTGAATAAATCCTCCGAGATTTATAAAGTCTAAGAAGTTCTATTTCTATTGTCCACTATTCATTAACACACTGTACGACATGTGCTTGTGTGCTGCATATAATTGCAGCCGTTGGCTATTTGTTTTATAACCGTTATTCTTTGTAAGTAGACTGACTGCTATATGATATTAAAGCAGCCATTATGAGCCGGTCCTTATTCATATTCATGAACTGGCACATTTGCTTAAGTGTTTTGTTTTGATATGAAAATCCACAAACAACTGACATCCCATCTTTGCACAAAGTCATATTATTATTATTATCAATCCCCTGCTCGGCGCTGACCTCATTATGCGTTGCTTCGTTTCTGACAGCCAAGCACAAATTGGTCTAAAGCAATTAGCCCGAAGCAGGCCCGCTGTTGCAGCTGAACGCAGTATTCCTAGTCAACAATTGAAATTTCATCACAATCGAGCTTTAGGAACCGACTCTTCTTCAAACGTGGCGGCGCCGTGGCTATTATTGATATTCAAATTATCCCGGATTATTCCCGATCCCTTGGCGAGGAGGTGAAGCGCTGTTTAAACCGTAAAGGGCAGAATTAATTTTAAGGGGCTACCAAGAAACCGACGCATACATTTTAAGTGATTAACCAAAAATAAATAATAACAATAATAATAATAATCTCCTTATCAGTATGCCCCTGTGATTACTTTAACTTTGGCAATCAGGCGCTTCATCGTGTATTTAACTGGCAAAGATTAGGCCCATTAAATTTTCCCTGCTCTTTTATGATGTGTTATTGTCTAATAAACCGTGAAAGAGGGGGGGGAAGAAATTTTGCATACAGTAGCACTTGATAGCGCACTGTTGCTCCACGGCCAGAGGCCAAAGTTCTTACACGCAATTACCGATGAAAATCTTTTCCCCTTATCGCCGGCGACGAGACATAATTTTTCGGTGGCAAATAGATATTTTTCTTCACAGTCACGCGCGAGGAGGAGGAGGACGACGTGCATAATTTTCTCTCTGATATGTCGCCCAGATTTCCCTTTTCTCCACTAAGCAGGGCGAGGAGAAAACTGTACTATGAGTATTCTTGGCACGTGTTGCATGCAGACTAAGATGTCAGGGAGGTGTGTGTTATCAGTTGCCTGTAGGGGGTTTTAAATAAAGAAAACCCCCAAATCTCACCCGGGTTCAAATCTCTTTTGCGACTAACTGTACCTGCAGACTGCAGATTTTGACGACCCCTCTGTCCATTGGTTGTGAAATATTCATAAACCGCAGGGACGCGTTTAATATCTCGATCCCGCTGTCTATTGATAAGGGAAATCATGAAAATTTGAACAGGCATCTCTAGCAGATTAAGCAAGAAAATGGTGAGGTCTTATTTTGTATTTGATGCAAAAAGAAGAAGAAAAAAACGAAAAAAAGAAAAACAGCATTTTGTACCACATTATTTTTAACAATTCATGAAGTCAATGGTTGAAAGTTTCTTCCAGCAGTAATTGACACCGCTGGGTAAAGGGAGATGGTGTTCTTCCACATTAGCGGCTGGGTGTCATAACATATCACAAAGCAGCCTTCTAACCTTGTCAGAACTTATCATGACACCAATTACGCACACACACGCGCACGCACACACACACGAAAAAGACAGGCACGCAGCTGACGATGGACTTCTTGCTCATCTGCACAAAAAAATAATAACAGCCGTCGTACGGAAAGGCGCAATCTGCGTGGCTTTCTAAAAAGAAGGAGAAAAAAAAAAAGAAACTCCAGAGAGGCATGAAGGGTGAACAATCTGAGAAAGCAGAAAATAAATACACGCCATGTCACAGTAAAGTGACAATGACAAGGGCACTATCTTATTTGTTCAGTACAAGACAATTAACCTAACTCTATGACATCTTCTTGTACTGCTAAAATAGACTTTGTCATGTAACAGCTCTCTTTTTCTCCACCCCCCCTCCCTCTTTCCTTCCTTCCTTCCCTCCTCCACTTCTTCTCTCCCTCTTTCTCTCTCTCTCTCTCCCATCAGGTCTCCACATAATGGAGCGAGAATGAACAGAGAGCGGCTTAAAAAAAAGCATGAACTGGAGGTTTATTGAGGTCATCTGCTTCCTGTTTATATGGGACCATATAACAGTTCAGTCTTCCCGCCAGGACCCGTTGGCCACTGAACAACATGTCACCAAGCAATATGACTGGCTCATCTCTGACCGTGGACCTTTCCACCACTCTCGGAGTTATCTGTCCTTTGTGGACCGATTCCGCCAAGGATTTACGACCAGATATAAAATTTATAGGTGAGTTCACTTTCGGCTTGTGTACTGATGCCACTCATGCCTTTTAGGAGAATATCTCTTTGAATGCTTTTCCTATTTGAGATCCAGTTGCAAAAAGCTTATAGTGTACACTTTTAGCCTGTCAAATGCACTTTTTTTTATATATATACTATACACAGTCAGAGAAATGTTTCTTTTACTTTTTATTGTTTTTATTATGCCAATGAACTAATAATCTTTCTTATCCTTCCTTTTCCTCTCAAGCAACTTGGATTCCTCCAAAATGACGGGCATACAATATCAGAAATAAGAAAATAATCGCTAATGTTACAGCTATGCACGTTCGCATTTCTTTTAGCAAAGCTACATTTGCACACTTTCATTTATTTGTCTCTCACTGAGTATTCCTGTTGCTGATATTGTAGATAGATACAGTGCTCACTGGTGCAGTGCACTCGATCAGGTAGTGTAGCTTGGTGTAAATTAGTAACGCCTGTTTAATATTTGAACGATAGATAGATAGATAGATAGATAGATAGATAGATAGATAGATAGATAGATACTTTATTTATCCCGCTGGAAATTCCATAAGCAGTAGCATCATCACACAGAGACAGGAGGAATTGCAGCTATATAAGATACGTAGGAAACCATGTTTAAGTTTGATCTTCACCAAGAACACCTCTTTTTAGCGCACCACAAAGAAAGGAGGTGTTTTGGTTCCGATCATACAGAAATGTCCGAATGTCAACAGGAAACAGGTTTGGGACCTGAGGGCATTTTCGCCCACCTTTGTGTTTGCTTACTCGCGTCTGAATCCACTGATGCGCTCTCCTCCCGGTTCAATTTCTTTTCTCCCCGATAAAATTCCGAGTAAAATCTGTCACCGTGAACCGCCTGAGAATGTCTGTCTAATTGGTCAGGTGCGCCTGGGTATAGGAGCAAGAGAGTGAATACAGGAGGAAGGTCTTGGACTCACGCTGTATCCGTGAGACAAACATTTACCTGAAGCAACGGCAGAGTTGGCATTTACTCGTAACTGCGGTAATTATCTGGGCAATATACCGGGCCGAGCTGCACTGGCAGAATGTCGAGTGCGCTTCAGGACGACGCCTTGAAAATACTAGTGTTCACACCGTGCAAGGGCAGCAGGCTTCCTTCAGACGACTGAGGGACAAAAGGCAGCCAATGGCTACCGGAGCCATTAAGCTCCAAATTACGGAGTACACACACCTTGGGCTGGAATGAAGTCACATCACATTCCCAACGCTAACTAAAAGCTCCAGGCTTTGTTTAGGACCTGAGTGACACCGCCCCCACTCAGGGATCTTGGTGAACTTGTTTTGGTCAATACCTACGTGTTTACACTTGCCCAAATCAACTGAACAGTAGATCAAGGGGGTCAAATTCGATTCGCAGCTGCAGGTGTGAAAACGCCCTAGAACCGCGATTCTAATCCCAACACAATCTTTTCATGAGAAGGAGTTAAAACAAGTGTAACTCTGTAACTCTCAAAAGAGTTTAGGGTCCCAAATAATTTCACAAGGCAGAGAAATGTATTGAAGGTGTAATTTCATTCATGAGTTCTCTCCCCTTTTTTTTAATGTATACACACAATTAATTCCTACTTTCTATGCTATCCCTAAACCGTAAATCGTATTGGGACCATTACAGATACTAAGGTCTTAAACCAGCGAGACCGTTTTCATCTCCCCTTTGTACTTGCACCCAAATAATATAGTTCCAAATTCAATAATAGCAACATGATTCCAGCTCTCCAACACGTCTTTCATTTTCTTGCACTGCCTTCTCAGAACACCTCATAGCTCACATACAGAGGTAGAAGCACAGAAATTGGATAGCTAGAAACTCGCCCTCTCTGATGCGCTTTGATTTCCTTGCGTCCCTCTGCAGGCTGCTAACTCGGAATAACAGAGAGTCTGAAACATAGTAAGAGACTCATTTGCCACATTCTTTGGCAGCTCCTTCTCAGAGTTTGTTCCTCCTTCTCTCTTGGTAACTTGCCACAGCCTCTGGTCCCCACCGGCTTGCGTGCCTTGATATTGTCACATGAACAGTAAACAATGCATTTGCATAATGTGTAACTTGACAGAGCGGGATGTTGCGCAGAGACGCGAATCTCGGAAGGCGAAGCTTCAGAAGCTTGCTTGCTGCAGACGCCGCGCGGCTGTCGAGCGCCGCCTGTGATGCTGTGGTGATTTATTAAAACGGAGAGCGCGCGTGTTTGCTTGTTGGCCGCTCGTGGGAATTTCGCCGGGCCCAGGTGGATCCCGCTGCTTCTCACTCTTAGCGAAGCATTGGTGCTGGATGTCCCCTTCCCCGGGACGAGACAATTAAACTCCACATTGAGAGTGTGGAAAAAATTGAAGAATTTCTCATTAAGAATTAAATGGCAGCACTCGACAATCCACACGTCTGTGCAGGCAGAAATAGAAGAAGCAAAGTCTGATCGATGCATTATACTTGTTGAAGCCTCCCAGTCCCTCCTTGTAGTGATTTGTTTGTATATGAAGGACGCTTTTAAGGATTCTGTAAATAATCAAAGCAAAGACGTAGAAGTTTCCCGTAAAGGTCTAAATGCTGTTCAAGGACTGTCGTTCCAACCTGGTCCAGCCAGTTAATTGCAGTGATTAGTGCACCTTCAACCAGCGAGGGGGCGGAAATCAGTGACATCAGCTGGTGTAGTGTTTGGTTGGAATGAAATCATACATACCCTCGGCCCTCCTTGGCACATGATTGCCCAGCCGTGCTCCGCTCTAACAACCAATGAGGACTGAATCGCTTCGCAAATTTCCCCGGGGACTCTCCCTGCCTCGACGATTTAGCGGTGGAAAGTGTTTGAATCAGATTTGCGGAGAGACAAAGCATCCATTCCTTTCGGGTTCACTTATCAAGAGAGATTACCCCGGAGGCACGCGCTGCACGGACAATGCCAACCTGATCAGCGACAAACAAATCTGCCCCATCTTTAATAACATAGGCAGTGTGCCTAATTTGAAGGATAAACACAGAATTAGGCGGCTTCCAGCCTCTTGTCTCCGGAAAGGTCACTGTCACTTGAAGGGGAAAGGCACACACCGCAAGGCACCAATTATCCTCTCCCTCTAGACCTATGTCTCTTAAAGAAATTATTGGAGTGTGCTTTGTATAAGTAATCGCCACCGCTCTGTCACTTCTGATTGCAATCTTCAAGCCGCACTAACTTTTTTCTCCCAACTTTTTCATTTTTTTATATATATATATGCGGCGGTGTACATTTCCTATATGGTATTCATCAGTCACAAGAAAGCCACTTTCACCGCCGCGTATCGCTTTTGTATCAGACCTGAGCTGAATAAGGTGTATCAGCGTCGGAATTCAATGGCCTGTTTTGCTCACCCTAGCATCTCCCGTTCTCTTGCTAGTACTCTATTATGGGGTCGAATGTGTTTCAGATGATGCGTGTTCTTTGTTTGGTCTTTGTTGGCAGCGCTCTATCTCAGGTTCTCGTGCGCCTGAGCAAAAAATCCAATATAAATGCAAATCTGGTAGCCATTAATGCATTTTAAAGGCCTCAAATCAGCATTGCACTGTAATCAAAGGAGCACGAGGAGGGTTGTTATTTAGAATAAAAAACATTTATGAAAATGCATCGCTCTGATTGATCACACTTTGAAAAGCCACGCGGGCGAATTGAATAGGGGAGGTCTGATGCAGCCACTCTCGTCGCTGAACCGCTCGGCTCGTCGAAACATGAAAACGCACAGGGGCCCGGGACAAAACCCAGCGGTGACCTGAGGAAAAATAATACTTGATTAAATTCTAATCAAGATGTTTTCCATGTTAATAACAAAAGAGAGCCCAATTTTTGGATTTAATAAGGCTGAATACGAGAATGATAACTTACTGTACAAACTAAGTGGCAGACTCGTTAAAAAAAAAAAAAAAAGGAAACCGGGCCATTCTTTATTTTACTGCACAGTTCCAGATAATTGCAAAAGCGTGTTACAGTGTCAATTACCATTATACTACATTACTGGCTGAATGAAAGCCTTTTTGAGGTTCCTCGGACATAAACGCTGCAAATTGGTACCGAAACGACTCATACGCTTAAAGAAAAAAAAAAAAAAACACGATACCACTTTCAAACTTCTCTTTATTGTCTGCGTCTCCTCGCCTCCAGCTGCTCCTTTGTATCGTGTTACATGAGCTTCGCTAATGTCACATTTTAATCTCTGCTGATGTGCGTTTATACTTCATGTCATTCTGGACTGGATGCTACGGGATTCTTATATGATCTGTGTTGCTTCCATAACACGAGGAAACAAGGTCAAGTGAAATCGAAATTGCAACCTCCTGCGCTTAAAACAAAACAATATTGCTACAGTATGGAAATATTATCAGGGCAAGTATTTACAGTAACACATACAAAAGCACGTTCGTCACCGATGATTATTTAAAAGTCATGTGCAGACATTCGGTTTTGAATCAGTTCATATTGCTCAGTGCAGACTGTATTTGATGATATCTCATCTTGTTCACAGCATGCTCCAGAGCGACACCTGCCAAACCCAAATTAGTCAGCGCATTAATCTCTAATCATAGACACACAGTCGTGGTTATTTCAAAGCAATCACGGTTCCACTGTTTAGACAGATGAGGCATCTCCAGCGTTTTTGTGGGAGGTTTTTTCAGGAGGAAAATGGCTCAGCTAGCTTTGGGAAACGACGGCACCTCGTTGCTCTCCCCCGCGGTTGAAAAAATTTAAACGGCACATGATTTCCAAGAGAGTGCGCCCCTTGTGAAATATTCTGGCTACTCAAGTTGAAAATTTGGCCCCGGAAAAAAAACGTAGGCAGTCGAACTAACTGTTCCCATCGAGGCCGGCTTCTGGTGCGTCCACCAATTAGACACGTTCCAGGAAAATACTGCTTTTTGCACGGCCTGAATCTCTTGGTCATTGTCTTGTATCATTTAAAGTGTTATTCAGCTGGGTTATTTAATTCAGTAGCCCTATATGCCTCTCAGATACAAGAAAACGCA
The DNA here is from genome assembly GCA_005024645.1 of Planiliza haematocheilus. NCBI lineage: Eukaryota > Metazoa > Chordata > Actinopteri > Mugiliformes > Mugilidae > Planiliza > Planiliza haematocheilus. The sequence goes on from SRSE01001181.1 coordinate 6,157,497, forward strand.
ACAAAACAAAACAGAAAAATATCATTCTTGCCATCGGACATAGGAAATTGAAGGATACTAGAGAGCTGAATGCTTAATGAAGCAATTACAGAGAGTGTACTATATTCCAGGCTGACTGTTGATGCTGTGAAGGGTTAGACATTATTTACATAAAATATACATTTCCAACGATACTGCAATCGCCGTCATAGTTTGATTTCCAAAGTCTACCTTTGTCCAGCTCCAGAGGGTTCGATGCAGCGCTTTGGCGGGGATACCGCGGTTATATTTAAAGCAAGCACATTATGCGTATCTCCAAGTGAACATTTCACATTAATTATTCCTAAGCATAATCAGGCCACAGACAACTACTTGATCAGCACTATAATGTGAAGGAATAATCTGCAGCTTTAATTTGCATGTGCAAACTTACTTTACCCGGCCTCTAATTTGAACGGCTCATCAAACAGATAGCTCTAAGTCTCGCGTCCCCCTTTTTTTTTTCTCCAAATTTTTATTTTAATTTACCACGAGCAGAGGATTGTCTGTTGTGCTACTGCAGTGCGTTGCAGAAAACATCTGCAAAAGAAAAAACATTTGTGTGGGTGACATGGACGTCCCCGCGTGTGCCGGCCCATGTTTTTCAAAAGAAACAAGAAACAACGTGTAACATTTGTCCGACCCAGGTCTCGAATTAGTTCGGATGAGCCATCTGTAATTGGATAGAGCGAGGGAAGAAGGATTTGATGTAGTCGGCAGGTTCGTTGAGCGGGGCTGCAGCAATGTTTAATTCAGCAGGCTGTAGCCAAAGGAAGAGGAGGAGAGGCGGCCGGGAAGTCAGGAAGGATGAAACAAACGGGAGGAAAAGGGACGGGGCCATCGAAGGGGGTCTAGGATGCCATTAGGCTGGGCGACAGGAAGGCGCTGGAACCGTGTGATAAAGAAAACGTATGTAAGTGCGAGAGACGCGGAAGGGGGGAGTCCGACGAGCTCAGTATCAAAACAAGGGATGGGGAGACAGGTAAGCTGGCAGGGAGGTCAAACTCAAGGTGAGGTGGAACACAGAGGCTGGGATGACTCATGGATACGGTGCCAAGTGTGCCCCTCTCTGGCAAACAAAAACTAACAAAAGCCCTATATTATTAACAGTCAAAATGTTATAGAATCTGGGCACCAGTAGGATATTGCATACTATTCAACTATTTCTGGTTATCCATACACTTATCTTTAATTGCACAGCAGGTGAAATTATATTGTTTATCTTTTTCCCTTACATCCGATAATGGGAGACAAGCTGTAGTCAAGGCAAATGTTGAAACCACAGCAGGGGGATTTACAACAACACAAATACTTGAAATAGGAAAAAAAATACATATATTGTGATTTCATCCTCTGTTAATCAACAAATGAACTGAACTTTATTGCAGAAACTTCAGCGCAGAGGTTCTCCCTCACCTCCTCTATTGTGTTGACATTGAGCCGAGCACAATAAAAAGCGAACGCGGGTAGCCTCGGGCCTTTATGATGCTGACTGTGTAATTGCGACGTCCTCGAGTCCGGCGAGAAATTGTGATTGCAAGTCATCCCTCATTTGCTGTCAGCCCTCTTCCGTTCGTCCTCCTCAGTGTATCCAAATATAAAGAAGGGACGCGGCGACGGGATCAGCACAACTGTCCGTGAAATGACGACACAGTTGCGAAACTTTTTGCAAGTTTTGGGCAAAAAGTATTTGCTTTTCGTGTGTTTCTTCACTGTCGACTGGAGTTCAGGATGTTGCCCGGCTTGACAACACCCGACCTGTAATGATATTCGCTGTAATATCTAATTCAATTTGCACGTTTTTTTTCTCGCGATGCCGTTTCTAGGTGGTTGAGAACATTAGCTCACAAACATGCTGTCACCAGAAAGGGTCTTGGCTGTTGCCTCGTGCTCTGGCAGCATACTTGAATTCCCATTTGCTGACTGAAGCAGTAACGACTTCCAACACTAGCTAGCTGTAACTCCGGCACAGTTGAAATCTCTCGAGTCGCCGTTGTCAGTGCTGCGCACCAAATGCAGGATTATTCTTTTAAAAACTTTCACATCACATGGCTAGCACACACGCAAACACAATGCTACCTCGGGGAAATAGTGCCATTACAGTCATGAGTGTGCTGCTGATGCTATGTATGGATCTGCATTTTTTTTATATATATATATGGCTGTATAGGTCTAGTTGGGACAATAAACAGGAAGTAATCTGTTGGGGGGGAAAAGGGGGGGACTCTATGCCACTTTCCTTCTCCAACCTCGTGGTAAAAAGCCCCCGCTGTGGGATGACTTAATTACTGGCAAGGAAGGGATGGTAATTAGAGGAGAAACAGGAGGCTAGAAGAAACTGTCAGGGTTAAGTACTGACTAATTCACTGCGTGGGACGCCTGTGCCACTCTCTCGAGACTGGCAATACAGCATCTCCACAAGAGCAACAAGAGCTAATGGAGCAGCCATGCCTCGTATTACCATTTCTGTGATATGGTGATCCGGGCTGCTTAATCATACGAACTATTCATCCTCATTGAGCCCTGCATGTTCTGAAACAATATGTGGACGTGATATGGTGATAAAAGTTGTATCACACTGCTTTCCATGAAATGAATTCGAAAAGCAACCATTCAATAACCACAATGACTTTCAATTCGCAAAAGTGAAGGTGACTCCTGTTATTTGTTTAGTTTAATTTTAGATTCTTAAGGAGAACTACTTTTTTTTTTTTTTTTTTTTTACAACCTAGACCTTATTTCAGGCATAAAATATGGTTGTTTACTCACCCACATAACTTTTGTGTAATTCGTGTTCCTTCAGAAGATAATTAGATCAGCGTATATCCATATAGTGGGAGTGAATGGGGCACCGAAACCAAAACCCTAACCCTAAGCCAGCCTCTAATTTACACATTATTTGCCATGAAACTTGTGAATATCACCAACATTGCTACTGCTATGGTTCATCCAGAACCTCAGAATCGGAAAAATATTCAGCCGTGCTGAAAAAAAAAAACTGGCTAAAAAACTAACTAGTAGCAAATTATGTGCGTCGCTCAGAGACTACATCATCCAGGTCCACTCCCGCTATATTGATATATACAAATTTAAATATCTCCCGAAGAAATATGAATTGCACAAAAGTTATATGGGTGAGTAAACTACCGTATTTAATGCCAAAAATAAGGTCCAGGTTGTAAAAATCAGTAGTTCCCCTTTAAGGACGCTTTGAACCACACATGGATTTATACGTTAGCTAGATTCAATCAAGGCTGATAGTTGGGTTTGGTACAACTCAGCAAACACAGGGTTGTCGAGATGTCAGTCGAGGGTGAAGCCTAAACACACTCAAACATACCGACAGAAGCACTAATCTAACAAATGGAAAACAATTATGTGGGAGTACTTTGCAGAGAATGTAAGAAAGTCAAGTAGGTAAGTGGACAACAAAAAACAAAATTAAAATGATAGCAATCACCTATTGAACAGCTCTTTTAACTGACACATTGGTTTGCGTGCCTTTAAGATGACTTTACAGCTACCTCTACAAAACGCATCTCGCTTAAACAAACATGATATATACAACGCAACATCTCAATTTCTATAAATACATAACCTCAGAGCATGTTCCAGCGCACAGTGTCTCTTCAAAACACCTCTGTAGAGGTGTCTTTCCTCTCCTACCCCTTTTGCCCTGCAGTCAGTGCATTGCTTTGGTGTTTTTTTGTGACCTACACGTACAGAAAAAAAAAAAAAAGGGTTTATTCTTGGCCTCCTGCGGAACATCTGAGTCAGTTCACTTCCAGCGAAAAAACGCTGAACATGTTGGACATATTGCCCTAGCTGTGATAGAAATGCAGTGTATCGCAGGATCTCTGCTGTGAGAATTCAGCCCAAAATTAATTTCCGATGGGTCCTTTGTGTGCTACTTACCTCAATATTTGGGCAGTTTGCATATTAGATACTTTGCCAGCTGTATTTATTTGCTAAGTAGATTATTTTAGAATCGTAGTCATGGTTATTTAAAGATCTAGTACATCACTGGAGAGAAAACCCTGCTTATTGTGAGAAGGATTGCTTCTACTGTTTGCATTACTTCTTACATTAAAATGTGCTTCCAATATTCTATATATCAAGGAAGGACTGCCTAAATAAATCTCTCTCCTCATGCAGTGTAGACTGAAGTAATAGGATGTTAGATAAAAACATCATTCTAACCTGCTGTGTGTCATTAAAGAGCCTTTCTTCTGGAAATCAGTTTAAATTTATAAATTTGTAGGGGGGCTGCGGCCGGTCGTGGCACATACTCTTCAAAGATAATAACTCAAAGTCAAAGAGATTTAGGCTGATAGAAAGATCTATTGCATCTAGGTAGTCATTCCTTTCCGTAATAAGTGTGTACAGAGGGAGTGTTCGAAGGAGGACACACCAGGAGATGTCCGGCCTGGTATCCTCGGGAAGGTTGTTTTGATCTCCAGGGGCTCACACGGCAAAGGCCCGATAAGTGGGTTTAACAAGTAATGACATGTTTCTCATTTTCAGACTTGAAGCAGTGAAGCAGCAATGATATTACCACTCACTGACTTGTGCACTGCCATGTGACATGATATCTAGCACCTAAAGCACTGTGTGACTTCAAAACACAGGAGGATAGTGCGGAAATGTACTCACCATCTGAGGGTCAAGTGTCTAAAAGAGGACATGGAAAGGACGGTTGATTCTGCATGTTATGAGACAACAGCTTTCTTAAATACTGATTGAAAGCATGCCTTTTCTGTAATCTTGGCAAAACAAGTTACCCAAAGCATTTTCTCTCAAATTCAGAATAAAGTTTATCAGCGTATCAAACATTAGATGTTAAGCTTAATGAACACAGTGGAAATGTTTCCACTGTGCTAGATGTGACACACATCTCTCCATTATGCATTTTATATGGACTTGTGGCGCAGCCCTGCATCTAACAGCTCAGTGCCAAGTTGTTCCACAATATCCGAAACAGATCAGCTCTGAAAAATGTCAGAATGGTGATTATTACCTTGTTTTGTAGATGTATATTTAAAGAAAGCTCACTGACAAACCTAGAGCCTTTGCTGTTACTAGTGAAAGCAAGCTTGTGCTTTGACACTCGAACTACCTTTAATGTGATGATGCAGCAATAGGAAATCTTAGCGATCTAAGCCGCTGTCTGAGAATGATTTTTGCATTTTGCATTCACACCATAGACTGTATATAAATATGGACAATGCGTCCCCACTTCCTTGCATTCCTTGCACTTCCATCAGAAAAAAAGGACACTTGAGTATCCATCAGTCATATATAAACTACCCAAAATGATAGAAACCATCATAGAAAAATAAATAAATGATTTGATGTGTACTTTAGTGTTTTAGCTTGGCTCAACTCCCATCCACTTACACGGAGGGGGTGGAGCTTATGAGCTATACTGCAGCCAGACACCAGGGGGAGTGCTATATACCTAATTTAGCTGTAGATAGTGTCTTAATATATATTTACTTAAACTTAAATCTCTGAGATTACCACTTTAAGAGATTCATTTTTTGAGACTTGCTTCCCAGTGCAGCCCACTGCAAATTTTCCGACCAACGCACGTGTTTCTAGACTTTCACTTGCATCCAAAGGTGTCTTTTTGCGAGCTATCACTGTCCAGGGTGCTAAAATCTATCCTGAAGCACCTTACTTGCCCCAGAGCGCTTCACGGGCTGTGTTTTAGTTCTCATCGAGTTGACGAAACTGATTTTCATCCTTGAACCTGACTGCCAGACAGTTTTCCTCAACCCTTAATACGTTGTCATCCAGAAGCAAAATGAAATTTAGAGAGATGCAACAAATAACAAGGATTACTGAACTGAAAAGCTGTTTTTTTTTTTTTTTTCATTTTATTTATTCCACACACAACAAATACAGTATTCAGAAATCATCAGCATAATGATATTTTATTTGGAGTATGACTGACTGTTATTATGCGGCGAATTGAGTTCAGGAGCGAATGGACGGGATAGAATAGGCTACATCGGTGGCTCTAACAACGGAGGTTATTTCTTTTTATTGCGTGAATGCTTTGACCTTGGGAGGTTTTTACATTATATGTAGAGTAGGAGCGCGTCGTTTGCGATTGTATTACAGGACACAAGAAGGTGATGAAGTGTTGCATCAACTGTATGCGGGAAGACTTAACATGTGAGATGAGAGCATGTGCAGATGGATGGAATAATCTTCACAAGTGCACTGGCCTCTCTGAAAGCAATCTGAACTGCATTTTTCAAGCGGATCGTTCAGTTTCCTCTTTTGCGGGCGGAGATATTTGAGATCCCTTATGATCCTCGTTTTCATTTGAGTGCAAGTCAGTCCCTCCCACCGCTGTTTGTTGCGTAGGCTCATAATTTCCATTCAGCCCCTGCCCACACAGTCAGACGAGTTCATCAGCAGAACTTCTCACATTACACAGTTAATTAGATTCAAACACATGCTCGTGTCACTCACCCGTGCCTTCGCTTCCGGCACCATGTCCCAACAAATTCTCAAGATTAAGGCGAATTAAGAGATTGTTTTTGATTAGATCCATTTTCATTTCATTGCCTCATCACAATTACAAACTGCACTGACTGAACTATTATGCCAACAATCGTATTCCAGTTAGGCAATCACATTCCATTTGCTGATATGCTCCAATTAATAGCGGGTAACTAAGATGCTCGCAATTGAATGTGGGATCTTTTTAGGTATCGCGGCGCATGAATCGCATTAACGTATGGTCGGTTCATTGAGAATTTCCAAACGTGGCAAAACCCGGGCACCGAGTGTGTGCTGCGTTGCCCCCGAGCAGACTTTATTGCATTAACCGTGTCGCTGTGGTCCTAAGTAAATTAGATTAATGGTGTTTATTTCTCCTTTGCCTTAACTCGAGCCTATTGAGGATTTTGTCTGGGGTCAGTTTATTTTCTGCAGACACAGAATTAAATAATATAATGGCCGAGTCGAATTGCTTTCCGAAAAGCTTTATTCCAACAGCCCTGTGTTCACTGGACTAAAAAAAAAAAAAAACATTCACACAATTGCTTGACAATTCGGAACAACTTTTCAATTCAATTCTTAAAAAAACATTATTTTTTTCTGCTTTTCTGCTGAAAACTTTAGACAAGAAGAATATTCCAAGCCTATGCAAAAGTTGATGCAAAAGGCATCAAAATTCTCGACAAACTAAGCCCCGTCTCTGTACGATTAAAGACAGCCTTCCTGTCTCCGAGTGTTGATCTTGTACATCACATTAACCTTGTCAAAATCCTTCATGCACAACTGATTCTCCCTCTTCGTCTCCCTCGCTCCGTAATTCCTTCCTTTCCACTGCACCGTCAACAATAGGGTCATTACTGGCCTAATGCCGCCACTTTACACAGATGGACTCTGCAGGCTTGTTTCATGATGTCACATCTTGGAGAGATGCTTGTGTAACTGGTAGAATAATGGTTAATGGGGTAAAAAAAAAGGCAATTTTGGGCAGATAGTGGGACAATTAGGTTGCTGCTGTTACTGCCTGAACAGTTTTTTTTTTGGTCTGCTGTATCACCAACAACATGACGGTTCAGTTTATACAACTTTAAATGCCTTGTAAACTTTTATGCAAGATAGTGAGGTCATATTTCTTTTTTTTAAAGCGCATATAAAAATGTTGCCTAACAGAACCTGATGGATAATATGCAACCATTTCTGTAAGACGCTGTGTCTCGTATTGTCCCTATCTTGACAGACACACAGGGACATTGACAGTGAGTCTAAAGTGATTTATTGTTAACACATACCTAATTTTATCCAAACCCATTAGCTCGGAATGGTCTCTCGGATATTTTTACGCGGGCTCTCTTCCTCCAGGCTGATGGTACGGCAGAATCTCCAAAACGGCTCTCCCCATTTCATCCTCTATTTGTTTGCAAGTGTTGAAGTGGAAATTAAAAAGGGAAAAGAAAAAGCGCAAGCAAACAGATGTGCTAATACCCCACCTCTTTCCGCGTAGCTCTTCGCTGTGCGCTGGAGCATAGGATTAAGATTCATCCCATAATATTTTGAATGATTTTCGGTGGCTGAAAGTCATGCAGGATTTCAATTGTGTCTCTGTCTGTTTGATTTATTAGTGGGAATTTTCCTCCTTATTACCAGGAAGGGTCCGTAGTCTCACCCCCATTTCTTATTTTTTTCCCTCCTTTTCATTCTGTCAAGGTGCTACATAATACCGTGGCCGTGCAGGAACAACGAGGTCTTCTCCAAAGAAATAAATGTTATTATCCCTCTCCGGGGAACACGACCATGCAAATCCAAGATATGTAATGCACCGTCGATGATGAAAATATTCTAGTTCCTTACTTACTAGGTCAGCCTGGTATTATCTCCCTGATCATGAGTAACATGCGACAGTCACGTTATACAGAATGTGGTTTTTGCCGTGCCCTGCCCTTTCTTTAGCCTGTCCTAACCTTGCCTGTAAGACGACACGGAAAAAGCTTGAAATGCACAGACACGAAGCGCATATTATGCCGGTAATGGCGTGCTATTTTTATGCACTTCCATGATATCACGTAAAAGATGTCCACTCTGGTTTATCCACATTACAAAGACCTAATCAGGACTGATTTCTTTTGTGTTGCTATACGGTATGCGTCTTCAGAAAGGTCAGATTGTGACGTGTATGGAACGTACAGCATGCAACAAAAGGTTCCATAAAAGTTCCAGGTTTTTACATTCAGAATTAATGAGGAATGTCCTTTCAATTTAAATGTACTCTCCTAATTACAGACATCCTGAATCAACAATGAAGCCATCTTGTCTCTTAAAGGGGAACTACTGTATTTTAGAACCTGGACCTTACTCCTGGCATAAATTATGATCGTTTCATGTAATTTTGGTGTCATTTGGAGTCGACGATATTTAATTCTGCGTATATCCATATAATGGGAGTGAATGGGGCACCGAAACGTAGCCTCTAAATAACGCACTATGTGCCGCGAAACCCGTTCATTTCACCAGTATTTTGTTAAAATATGCTAGTGCTATTCCCTGTTGAGTCCAGAGTTACCTGTTATCATCACCCGGGGTCTGTAAATTGACCTACTAACCTCTGACCTAGATGATGTCATATCTGAGCGACTTGCACTGTAATTTGCTACTGCTAGTTTTTTGCAACATGGCTGAATATTTTTCCAATTCCAATTGTGGACAACAACTTTGTTTATGATGGACATCCTTACTGTTTTGAGCCAGAGTATATGGATGGATGTGTATCATAACAAAGTACTGGTGAAATGAACAAGTTATTTAAAGACTACATTTCGGTGCCCCATTCACTCCCACTATATGGATATATGCAGATCTAAATGTCCTCCTAACAACTCCAAATGACACCAAAGTTACATGGGTGAATAAACAAACGTAATTTTTGCCAGAAATGAGGTCCAGGTTGTAAAAAACGGCAATTCCCCTTTAACGTGACGTCCAGCGACGCAAAAATGGTGGCGATTGTCAAAGAAACGGACACAAAAGGGCAGCTCAGCAAAAATATCAACCCTGCATCGCGACGCAGCACATATGGACAGTCGTAAACCCTGCTGTGCCACGTGTTGGTCTAGATGTAATAACATTTATCCTACCTCCATGAGAGGGTATCATATCCAAGTAGATGAGATCATGCAGCACTGTGTCTGTGTGGGAACACCATGTACAGAATGTGAATACTGTGTGGGAAGACAAAATCGCTTCTCAAAGTCATTCATGGGGGAATTACCATTATTGGATCAAAGTCTAGCCCCAGTGCTAACAGCTTGCCAGCGTTTTATGTATTTATTTAATTTTTTGGTTGTTGAGACCCTCGTGGTGTTGACTATCAGTCAGATGAGCGCAACTCCATAACGAACGGCGTGGCAAAGAATCAAGACTCTGCAATGTTTTAATGGGCTTTCATAAATAATGTAGGATGCTATCACACAAAGTCCCCATGAGTAGGACAATTTGCTAATTAATTTTAATATTATTACACCATCAGTCATTTGGCTCACGCTGTATTACCAAACCTTTGTCATTTCTATAAAGGAGAGTTGCATTAATCATCACAGTTGAACGCATTCGTTTTTATGTTTTATTTCTATCCAGGATAGAGAGAGAGCAGAGAGCACGTAAATAACGCTTCCACTAACAGTTCAGTAAACAAAACAAAGAAAATCAGAAATGACTCGCTCTCGTTGTGGTCTGAGAGCAAATATGACATCACCGCTATTCCTGTCGTGTATTCCTGCTCCTTCTTTTAAATTGTTGTTCTGATGCACCATTAAGTTCATGCTAGTCACAGCAGTAGAGCATTGCCATAAACACTGCTGGCTGTGTTTGCGCTGGTGCAGTGTTGCTATGTAGCTTTGATATATGGTTTTACAAATGCAGAAACTGTGGAGCTGGTAAGTGACCTCGAGAAAAACACTAAGCTCTGTCTGCATTTAAAACAATTCACGGGGTGGTTGCTAGCGGATGTTTCAGGCTCTGGTTGCTGAGGTAACCCTCTTGTGTATTCCCCACTCCAAGTGAGAAAGGCAGAACATGAAATTATTGGTAGGGTATGGTTGGAGAGCTACCTCCAACCATACCCTACCAATGTAGCTCTTCGTGCAACCAACAATCTCTTCTTGCCTTCTGTTTGGAAGTAAAATACCTTCACTGGAGTTGCTGCTACTCATGAATTCACCCGCAAACGTTTTTGGGAATCCTTTGTTTTTTTATGTCACATGTCAATCAACGTGGTTAAAGTGACGCCAAAGAAATACAACTGGGTTGGCGTTTCAGTCGACAGAAATAGAACTAGACTGGAAAAACTCGAAACGTAGCTGGGGCAGTTATTTCTATTTACTAAACTTGAATAAAAAATACACGGGAAATGTCTTAGTCTTTGGTGGTTTGGTTAAATTTCTCAGCACAGCAAGCACGAGGATGGGTTATTGCACATGCATTTTAAAACTGGGTCATCTACGTCTTTGTGACTGCAGTCACAGTCAAAGCGTTGTCTGCATTGTCTGCGAAGGTTCTCAGTCATCCTGGTCACAGTATATCCAAAAAGCATTTTAAGAAAGGCAACTGAAGTTGCAGAAGATGTTTTGCCATTCACCCAAGTAGGTTCTTCAGTTCTAAAGGACTGGTGGGAAGTTGAGGTTTAAATAGGAACATCTGCGAGTGTAGTCCATCAGAAAAACCCTTCTTGGCAAAACAAGTAATGAAACATCTTCAAGAATCTCTACATGTTTGTATTATAATTGTGAATTTAATTTCCCTGAATGAATACCCCTATATTATATAGGTAATTAAATGAGCTAAAAGGCATTTTAAACAAAGCAAGCAAGAGGAGATTAAAACGTATATACTGACACATATAAAACAATATTAATTCTGGTCCTAGTGCTTCAACTACATTTAAATTTCTTTTAAAAAACAGACATTTGAAAACTTTAGATCATCTTGAGTTGGTCTAAGGTCAGAGATTCGACAGACAGCAGTTCATGCGCCTGCTTTGTTTGGCTGTCGGGAAAAAAAAGGGCCGCTACTCCCCGGAGTATTTTGTTATGTGACGATAAACTTGTCTTAATAATTCAAAATGATGTTGTTGCATCGCATCCCTTTTCAAGCGGCGATTGTCAAGTCTTCCCTACCAAACAAGCGGTGGAACAAATGGCTGAAAATGAAAGGTTCATCCTTTATCAAAGCATGAAAACAATCTGTTCCCTCGCACATCAGGACGAGCAGACGCGTCGACGAAACCACATCAATGGGCCTCCAAACAAACACGCGCGCGCACACAGCTTCTTCCGTGAAGTGTTACATTTCCCTGGCAGACAGAAGCCAACAGGAGTCTTAAAGGGAAAACGCGTAATGTTTGGTTACATTTTGAAAAGTGGTGTTTTAATGATTTTGCTGCCGTCTTATGTGCTCTCTTTGCTCTGGGATAAAACTGTTTCCTGTCCATGATTCCTGTCCACCGATGAGTCCATTGACTGTAAGCCTGGGGTATTAGGTTTCACATTCATCTAAAACATGCATCCAGGAGTCAACAGGGTTTATAAAATAATATGATTCTAAATTTAACTTAAGCATGGCTGCTATAAATGAACAGAGCACTATCTTTTTTTTACACTGCAAACATTCGAGATGCTTCTTAATTCTGCAACTTTTATGTATGATACTGATCTATCATCAATAATAACTCAACTGAATCTTTGCCTTACACATCATCCAGGTCAGTTAGTATGTCAATCTACGGACCCCGGATGATGATAACAGGTAACTCTGGACTCAACGGGGAATAGTATCATAACAAAATACTGCTGAAATGAACAAGTTTCGCGGCAGATAATGTGTTATTTAGAGGCTGCATTTCGGTGCCCCATTCACTCCCACTATATGGATATACACAGATCTAAATATCTGATGAACAAATGACCCCAAAGTTATATGGCTCAGTAAACGATCATATTTTATGCCAGAAATGAGGTCCAGGTTGTAAAAAAACAGTAGTTCCATTTCAGCATAGTGTTACTGAATAACAACCAAAATAATAGTTTTAAATAGTCATTACTTCAACACACACATAATCACTGATACTGAATGGTCTGAATCTTAATATTCTTAGAAAACACCAGGAAATGGCTTAGACTGCTCAGTATGCAACAAATATTACAATTTGTTACAGCATCAAAGCAGTAAATATTCCATTTTCTAAAAAAGCCACATCGTACTAAGTGGCATTTGTGTGAGATGAACAGGCGTGCTAAAAATACTGCTTATACTAAATTATGATGTAATACAATACAATATTAACCACAATAACCTGCAGCTACAGAACATTACAACGCCGTTGAATCATCGCCTCCCTGACACCAGTCTGTGTTCTTCTTGTAATTATCATTATAAGCTTCATAAATGGCATGATGTACGAACAGATGTGCAGACATGATGTACAGGTGCACAGGAGTCTGGGGGTATTTTTAGTACTGTACACAGGTGAACTGTTGCAGTAGTTCATGTAAAAATAACATTCAGTTCAGTGAAGAAAATACAATAAATTATAAAATTTGCTATAAAATTTTGTCTGTCTTTGCAAGCGACAGTAGAACAGATGTAAATATGAATGTACTGTGTATTTTCAGCAGCTACATCCATATGTAGCCACTTAGCAAAACATTAGGGGTTACACTAGTCAACTAGGAATGCGTTCCAGTTTAACAGTCATTACCTGAATCCCAATTCCCGAGTGTTAAATTGTCAAGTTTATTCTGAAACAGCACAAAAAAAGAAGATTCAACTGTATGATCGTTTTTAGATTGTGCAGTTTGCAGTGCAGTTAAATTGGATCGCACAAAACCCGACAATATTTCTTATTCAGCCTAATCCCAACTAAAGCGGGGCTGTGAAAGTAACAGTAACACGTTTCGCTGCAACACAGCACAATTTAGTAGTACTACTACTAATGAACTGTCACTTAAGTTTGTAAATGTTTGGACATTTTCCGTTCAACTGCGGCTATATAATCGACGGGTGCTTAAAGCTGAGACTCTCGGCTTTAATTTAAGGGTACTCGCATCCAAATTGGAAGAAAGGTTTCGGAAGTGCAGCCATTTTTATTCCCAGTCCCTTGTCTTCGTATTTTCTAAATGTTATGTTATGCACCAAGCTGTACAAAACACCGGAGGCCTTTAGACTATTAACAATACTGTCAAAGTTGCTCTTTAAATTATACTAATGTAAGTTTAGTGGTACATACATTACACCCTCCAGATGCTGATTTATTAAAAGGACCCCGATGGGAATTGAACACTACACAGTAAGCAAACGCAGTCACTCAGGATCCAGCGCTCCATAAAAGGACTCAACACGCAGGATTTATTTTAGCTTGTTTTTGTTGTTGCATTATTTTTATTTTATTCTTCTTATTTTTTTTTTCCAGCGGCAGGTGCCTCCTTTAAATCATCCTTATGAAACGCCACGCGCCGCAGCGCTGCCCTTTACGACAACAACTTGTCTACTTCAAATAAAGTCGGCGTTTTGATAACGTTAAGAGCCGCGGAGCTCAAGATGTGAGATTTCATCATAAATGCGGGAGCTGTTCGAGTGAAGAGGAAATGGCACGGGCTTTGTTTGCCGGTGGTAGCGCTACAGATGCGTACATGGCGCTGACACAGTTCAAGATGTAACCGAACAGCACATCTGAATATGTTATGCATTATCAAGACTTTGATGCCGTGTGAGAGGAGGGCAGGGGCAAACAAGTATAGCACGTTTTTTTTGTTATTTTTTTATTGTTTGCCGGTGTCATTTATGAGGCACCCGAGAACATCTTGTCTCCGGGTGCTGCCAAGCCAGTTTCCCAGTCAATTAATTAGAGATTTTCTTTCAACAAAAGTGTACCTCTCCTTCCTGTGCGCTGCCGCACTTTGAATATCCGTCATGCTCTCTCAATTTTCTTTTTCCCAATCTGGGCTCCGGCGTCAGGATCAAATAAGTGCCTGTGGTGACACACTGTATGATGGTCATTTCCTGCCCCTGTCAGAGCTTTAGGGAGTATTCACTGCATGTCAATACGGCCCAGCTCTAATTGAAGCAGACAACATGCCGCCTGGAAGGTGTTATGACATGCCGTATTCACACTTCCTGTCCATTTCTGTTCTCTGGTTACAAGGAGCGCAAAGTTATTCATAACACTCTTTAACTTGGGCAAAACAAGTCATATAAAAAAAAAAAAACCTCTCCAAGCAAACAGAAGGCCTTAAAATAAAAAGGTAATGACGTGCGCTGTAGCAAAGCATTGTTATGGCAACTATTTAGAAGGCTGGATCTTGAGAGCGGGGGCCGCAGATGCAGACGCAAGCGAAATCTCCAGGTGCAAACTCAAATGGGCCTGACTGACGCAAAGCAGGCACCATGTGGAAGAGATGCTGAGTGCATTATTAGTACAAAGAACACAGAATCAGCAGGTGGACTCGGGGTGAGTTACAGTAATGACCGTTCCCATGTGCTCCCCTCTCTCACTCTCTCCCCCTTTTAAAAGCAGTTAGAGGTGAAATGGAACGAGGCTGGAAGATGGCCGAAAGAGGGAAAAGGGTCCATCTTCATCAGGCGCTTGAAGTTCCAAAATAAAAGCATCGGAAATATTAATATACGTTGCCCCAGATGTACCGTCGCGGATGGAATGGATGGGCAGGACACAGACGTCTCGTATATTAATTCAGGCTGCTGGAATTGCTAATGGGGAGCATTTGTGCTGGTGTGGAGACTCTGTAGAGTGGTATGGATCGCGCTAAAAGCACTAAAATGCACTCTTCAGAATTTGAAATAAACAATACGACTACAGGCTGAAAACAAAAGTTAGCAATGTGGCAAGTCTCCACACTTTTAGACTCTAGCATTTTAATGTTTACACATGCTAGAGGCTCTTTTGTTTTTATGCTACTTTGATTTGATTCAATGGCCAGGTTTCATAGTTTTGAGTGCTAAAGGAGTAGGCGACCTTGCTTTCAGCTCAGAATTGTGCAGCCTCTTAGCAGCTCACCGTGGCTGGTCCGCCCTGCGATATTTAAAACAGTCTGCTGACCAAAAATACGTAGTCCTCTTGGTTTGCACAAAGTCTCATAAGACCCTGTTTTTCTGTTTTTGAGGGTGGGGGGTTGGGGTATTATTGAAAGCCCCTAGCTATGCTGCTGTCCCAGCTACTGAAAACAATTTGTACAATATGTGGACATAAAACAAGAGCCCACGTTTTGCATCAGTCCCTCGTAAACTACCGTAATACCGCGTTTATTGGATTTAGCGTCAAACAGAAGCAGCCTGTGCAGCTCATACACAGGAAAACTAAACGTAAGGCTGTTGAGACGAAGATTCATATAAGTATCCACGAATAAATCTAATTTATAGCAAACAGTTGACTTTCAGTCTAACTTTGCGAGCTAGTGCTTACCGTCATGTTTTCTGTCATGGTCTAGTTTTGTTAAGTTCTTGGTTTTTTTCATAGTAATAGTAGTTTTTCTGTTCTGTTTCCTGTTTTATTTTGTTAAGTTTCCTGTTTATGTTACTCCACTTTGATTAGGTCATTGGTTTCACCTTGTCTTGTTTCTTGATTTGCTTCACCTGTGTCTCGTCACCCCTCTGGTCCTGGTGTGTGTATATATATACATAGCCCTGCCTTCCCCTTCATTCCTTGTCTTTTCATACTGTTTGTCAGCCGTGTTTGTGTCTCATGTCATAGATTTCCATGCCAAGTTGTATTTTGATAGTGTTTTGATTTATGCTTTTTTCTCTTGGGTTTCCTGCGACCTCGGCAGTGCTTTTGGTTTTGTTAGCTTTGTCTTATTTGTTAATTAAAAACCCTTTTTATCGTGTACTCCTGCCTCTTAAGTCCTGCATTTGGGTCCAAATCTCCATTCCCCTACTACGCCTTCTTGACACTTACAAAGTTAAGCTAGTTTGCTTTACGTCTGGACCTCCGGGTTTTAATAAACCCTCTTTACGTAACTGTAGAGATGCCTTGGGAAAAACAATGCTTCTGCTTTGGGTCGCTTGAAACACGTGAAAATATTTCCGATTCGAGACAATGGCGGGACTCCATAGTATTGTCAGTGTATGGGGAAACACTGGTTTTGTATGTATATGTATGATATATTTTTTTCTATCAGTCTTTCATGGTAAAATAGATTCAGTGTCCTCTGTATTCAATGAGAAGCAGGGCCAGTAGGAAATGTTTGGTTAATACTATCCTCATCTTCTCATCTTGTCCTGTGAACGTCAGGGTACACCTTGGACAGGTGTAATCCCATCCTCTTTAAAAAAAAAAAAAAATCAATTTTACTTGAAATAAGTTCTATACCTGCGTAGCACTGATGCCTCACACCAAGGTTCTGTGTTCGATTCCATGGGTTGGCGGCTTCCTCCCACTGTCCAAAGACATGTTCATTAGGTTCACTGGTGATTCTAAATTGGCCGTTGGTGTGAGTGTGAACGGTTGCGATTGACTGGCGACCTGTCCAGGGCGTACCCTGCCTCTCCAGGCCATGCCCCGCATGCCCTCACAGCGGTTACAGAAGACGAATGAACATTGGTTCAAAGTATTTCCAGTTGATCCTTCGTGAACTCAGAGTAAATCGCCCTGTTCATTCCTGTTTTAGCATGTTGATGCCATCAGCATAATTCACTGTTGATGCAATGAATGAATCATTAAAGCCCTCGAAAACATCAATTAATCCAAAATAATCCAACTGGAACACTGGCAGAAACGTGTTAATGCAGCCTGTTTAATTTTTAATTTGTTTTCATTCTGCCAAATTAGTTATACATTGCATTTTGCATCCAGTTGATCCTAAATAGATGACTTTCCACGAGCATTATCTGCGCAGTAATTTGGCTCCGGCAAGGACCGGCTGCGTCACGAACACGAGACTCTGTGTGCGGTTCGTGTTAATATCTAAGGCGAGAAATGCAAACAAATCAAAACCGCTTTCACCGGCTAAATTTCACAGGTGTTGACTTTGAAAGAGTTTACCACGAGTTTGCTCGGCTGGCCTTGATGTGTGCGTCCCCATTTGCACCATAACAAGTGAGAGCTGAAAGTTCTATGGGGAAAAAAAAAAAAACGTGCATTTCATCACAATCGATGTGCTTCAGACAATATTAGGCTTTGTCTTGATTGAGTTCTAAAATAGACAAAGACATGTTGGAGCCACCGGTACATTCATTAGAGAAGATGATCTCTCGTGGAGAAAACATTCTCATCTCTCTCTAGCTATTTGAGATGAGGGAGTTGGCAGTTTGATTACAATAATGTATTTCCTAGCAACCGCTGTTCGTGTTTACTTGACCGAACTGGGCTGAGATAAACATTGGAAGGGAAGCCGATAAAATGGTGGTCTCAATGAGGGCACTGGGGGATTAACCGACTTGAGCTGATTCTTCAAAGGAAACCAAATCCTCTACTCTTTGTTCCGAATGTGCAGTATTAGACTGGCTCACTCGTGAAGAGGATGGCTGCGTTTGCAAAGACGTAAGTGTTGTCCTAATAATTAGAAGAATAATAGCCCAAGCAGATGGTCAAAGATCAGGTAGGAAAAAGGGAGTCAGTCAGATGAGACTGGACCCAGTACTACCTGATTGGATTGAGAGGGGTGGTGTAGACGTTAGGATAATCCTCTCATGAGGAAAATAATAGCGACCATGTAAACGTTTGATGAGTTACTCTCTGTGCATGTTTGCCCCACATGTGGTAAACCTAAGCAGCAACCTCTAGGGATGAAAAATAACATTGTAACCACCATCCGAATACTGTGCAGGTCTCTCTTGTGCCTGCAAAAGAGTTGTTACTCATCAGAGAATGGACACGGGCCTTCTGAGGGTGTCCTGTGGTGTCTGGCAACACTTAGGCCCCGTCCACACGAAAACACATTTATGTTTTTAATCGTTTCGTCCGGACGAATCCCGTAAACGCATAGCCCTAAAACGTACTTTTTTGAAACCGGGTCCCAGGGTGGAAAAATTTGAAAACGCACTTCGGGAAACCGGAGATTTTGGAAAACGATGATGTCATCGCCACCATGGCCACACCCCTCGAGCAGCCTTCCACCTCTTATATCCCGCGAAACGTCTCATAACAACATCAACAACAATGGCGGACTACATGCTTGCGTTCCTGCTGGAGAAGATATTGAGCCTGTTATGGTTACTAGGGCAAAAAAAAAACAGCGCTCAAGTTTATGCGCATGCTCCGCCTCTTCCTCTCCGTTTTTGGTGAATTTCTGAAACTGAAACGGCGCCGCCTATAGACCTGGAATATGAAGGAGCGTTTTGAGTCGTGTTAAGACGGATCCGTCTGGACGCGGATATTTTTGAAACCGTGCCAGCGAAAACGGATAGGAAAAAGATCGTTTTCGTACGTGTGGACGAGGCCTTAGTGGGGGCTCTGTGTCCTGTAGGTTGAGGGAAGGGCCCTCTGTGGATCATCCCAGAGATCTAGTGAATTTGGAGGCCAATTCAACGCCTTGAGCTGCCCCCTTTTTTTTCTTTTTTTTAGTTGTTCCTAAACCATATTTGTGCGTGTGCCTGTGTCAGGCTGCATCCTGCTGCCATCAAGGAGTGGGATTGCTATGGGGTGGGGGTGCCTGGTCTGCTCTAGGTGGGTCTAAGTGACATCCACACATGTGACATGTGTCAAAAGGTTTCCCAGCAGAACATTGCATTGTCACAAGATGGTCAATGTTATTCATGTCACCCGTCAGTGGTTTTAATGTTGCGTCTGGTATTGATCATTGTAAATCCCATGTGGAAGTGCCAAAAACGTCAGTTTCTCAAACGGCCGCTCCAAATGTGAGTCAATCCCTATCGATTCCCATGAGTAAATGCCTAAATGGGGGTCGTGTCATTGTCAGGTTGCTGGCTATGTGTAACCTGCCCACCTCAGCTCCTCTCGCCCTCTTTGCCCGTTCCTTAATTTGCTTAGAGCCAGGCCGGGGTCAGGCACTCCCAAGATGCCGACTGTCAAACCCGCTCTGGGGAAATCTTACTGTTGACATCACAAAGGGTTCATCCGTCTTTCTATACGGTCAGTGGGTAAACATCACATGACGAGTTACCAGAAGAGACAGAAACATGGAGGTAGCAAAAAAAAAAATGAACAACAACCCTGAATGGACGCACTACTGGAGGAATTCACTTCTTCCTTTTCTTCAGTTATATCTCTGGCAGAGACGCAGTTGAGCTGGGATCGCTCAGGTTGAAGAAATATTGTGAATTAAGTATTTATTTATGGTCGCCGACATCCACAAGGTCACGGGCACTTCCACACAAGCAAATGTAATGCACTAAGCCTCCGGCATGAGTTACTTAAACACCATAAAGCAATAATCACCTATGTTGCTATCTTCCTTCTGTGCAGCTTCAATGCCATTTATCTCCTCTTAACTTCCTTTGATAGGTCGTTAAACTGGTCTTGGAGCTGTGCTGTAAAGCACTGAATCATGTCTCAGGTTCCATCTGCTAGCATGTGTAATCTGGACCATAGGGTCCCAAGTACATATGGCAGCCATATAAAGTCTTATATAGTAATTGGCAGTGGCTGAGCCTTGAGATGCGCTGATATCTAAAAGAAGGGAGAGGCGCGTGGAGTTAGAGAGCCGTGCAGAGATTGAAATCAGAGAAATGTTGGCACACCGGCTGCAAATCTGTAATTATCTCGCAGTTCTCCAGGCTTGAATGTTTGCCCCAGATTTTTGGAAATAACAGCAACGCGTACATAAGTCTTGGAACGGGAGCGGAGGCTGAATCAGCATGTACTAGCAAGAGTGGTGAGCCCTGTCCTGCCAGATGAGCACTCGTGTCTGCGCGGCGCTGAGGCATTGCAAAGTTCTCGAAAGGAAGACTTCTTGCAAATCTGCCACGGATTATTTATTTCATTTCTGACTGGGTCGCATAATGTTAAATAAGTATAGTAATGTGCAAATAAGATGCAATAAGCACAGTGCACCCCCCTGTCTGTTAAGAAGCCGTTATAAAAGGTTCTTTATGTCGTCCTCTGTTCTGTTCTTACCCCTCCTCGGCAGCGGCCTACTAAATGCGTAAGGCGACCTCTCCATTCAGGGAGTCGTCGGGATTTTGCATTTGAAATGTCGGCTATGTTGTGAAGTTGTGCGATTACGCAACGTGCCTCTGGCAGGAGAGGAATGGGACTTTAAATGTTAATATATAGAGTGCTGAATAGAGCATTAAAAATTGCTGCCGTCAAGCCGTGCCCTGGCAGACCGACACAGTGCTGACTGCGTGTCAGGAAATTCAAACTAAGTGACCGATCAATGTGAGGGGACCCACCTATGCAGGAGGAGAAGCCTTCCGCTGTGACTTTCATTCATATCGGAGCTTCTGTAATCTATAGCTGCTGTAATCTGCTGTTAAATATGTATTTGACAGACCTTTTACCACGTGTTTAGCTATATATTACACACACATGCTTCCAGTCAGGTTTTACCTCATGTTACTTCTCTGTGTCCATTTGTGTATTAAACTGAGGTAACATGAATAGAATCTATCACAGAGTTACAGAAACAGTCCCATTCTTTAATCTTGTAATTTCGTTTCATGTAGTCTTTAATCGCTGCCCTGAAAGACGCGCCTTCATGCCTTAACTTGAGATAAATTAGTCTTTTTTTGTTTATTTGTATTGTTATAGTTCTGCTTTTCATTAAGTTGAAAGCACTGACCTCCATTTCATTTCCTCCCGAGTGATTTAAATACATTTTAGTAAGATTAAAATGCAGCATCTGAAAGGCCAAATAAACCTCTTCTCAAATGTTTGGGCGGTCACATTTCCTTCATGTTCCAGTCTGTCTGTCTGACAGCCAGTTTCTTTATCTCCAACTTCGAGGCCCTCTCCGGCTCGCTTCTAATGCACTTCAAGTCACCGTAATTGGGCTCGTCTAAAATCCCGTATAAAATCTGAATCACCGACTGCGCACGCTCAGCGGCGAGGGCGAGGCGTTCGCAGTTGTCCGTCCACTTCTTAATCCGTATGCGAGTTCAGCTCGCACCTTTTTAAGTGCGAGCGTATATCACTCCCGTAAAGCTGTCGAGCCAATACTGTACGGCTGTGCGAGGGCAGTCCACGTGGAAAGGGAAGCAAAAACAATCTGATTTACTGAAAGAGCAGATGACCAAAACAACTACTTCAGATTAAATTAGCAGTTAATGACTTCTCCATTAGAACGAGCTGAAACATGAGAAATTCTCTCTGGCTGTGCACTTACAAGAAAATACATTTAAAAAAAAAAGGCAGATTTGAAAGTGTAAATAACATTTTAATTAGTATTCAACTACCTGTACCGGCTACTTCGCCACACAGAGACACAAACAGTACGTCACTGCCTAATCACTGACTTTTAGTTCCTCAACACAGGCATTAGCAGCTCACTCAGTAATTGTGTCCTTAATGTTGTGCATTCTGCATTGCACACAGCTGAACAAAAACAGTTTTGTTTAGTCCTCCTCGGGGCAGGGCCACTTGAGTAATGTCTGCCTTCGGAAATGTGGTGTTTTTTTTTGTTTTTTTTTAATGTCCGCCTCGATCATCAGCAGCACAAATATTTCACAGGATCCTTTTTAACGTTCGTGGAATACATATTCAGCTGCGAAATGAGGTGTATTTTAGCCACTGGTGCTTTTCTTCCTTGGTTAATATATTTAAATATATATATTTTTTTTTGTTTCCTTCTTTGGGATCCAAGTCAGAGCTCGATACAGAGAGAAATGACCTTGAGCCATTTTCATGAAAACAGACCCTATCGCGGACCCGCATCGGAGAGAGCCGATCGAATTACAATCCGAGAAACTGTGATTTTATTTGAACTTGAGTGAGAATGAACAGAACAGAATACAAATCGCCGCCGCTCTCATTAGAAACGTGTGCCTTTGCTCTTTAATTAAAACAACTTTGAAGCGATCTGAACTTTTTTTTTTTTTCATTATTGTCTCCTGACAGGCCACTGTTTGCACCACCCGATGTGGCTAATTTTCCCACGAGATGGAATTGTTGAGATGGAGTCCCGATAATTAATGTTTTGGCTGCAGCATAATTGTAATTAATACTGCTTTACTATGTAATTTTGGTGTGAGCTGTTGTGTTTTTTTTATTTATTTGTTTTTCTTCCTGTGACTTGGCAGGGAATTTGCACGTTGGAAGGTGAGGAACACTGCGATCGAGAGAAGGGACCTCATCCGGAACCCCGTGCCGCTCATGCCTGAGTTCCAGCGCAGCGTTCGCTTGCTGGGCCGCAGACCCACCACTCAGCAGTTCATTGACACTATCATTAAGAAATATGGAACTCACATTCTCATCTCGGCCACCCTGGGAGGTAAGGGAGGTTCACTCGTTCCATTTACTCACTACCATGCTTGATTAATAGTTTTTCCACGCCAGTTTTAAATGCTTTTTACACATCGTGGTTTGCTCGCATGCTTCACCCAATGAAATGCTTCGGTTAAGGCAGGGCACTTTTTGCAGGGAGCATAATTTGTTAGGCTGCAAACAGGACTAAAACTGCTAATACTGATGAAACATTGAGTGGCACAGAAGAATCATGGAAGAAATGTTCCTTTATTCATTTGTGCAGAGACATACAATATATAAATGTTAATGGTCCTGCATGATTACTCTGTTGAAGTACCACACCGTCCTGGATTATTTATCTGCATGCTTGCAACAATGTCAGTTCAGCCTTGAGAATTTTTTTCTCGAGAGCAGGGGCGTCAAACATACGGCATGCGGGCCAAAACCGGCCCACCAGAGTGTCCAATCTGGCCCGTGTGTGTGATTTTCTGTAACCACATGTCCTCAAGGAAGGTCGAGAAGGGGAAAGGAGCCTATCCTAGCTGTCATTGGACGAAGGCGGCGGGGTGCAGCTTGGACGGGTCGCCAGTCTATCAAAGGACAACTCTCTTAGCTTTAGCTATAAAAGTATTTGCTAATCCTAACTTGACCACTTGGGGTCGCACTGTTTTAGTAAGAGTTGCAGACATAACACAACACTGAGGCCCAGAACTAAACTGTATATGCTATCTCAGTAGTTCATGAAATGTTTTGTAAAATTATTGTTGATTTTTATAATGTGCTTGTACTTTCTTGCACTAAAACAAATGGAAACGCTGTTGTTTTTTATAGGTTATTATGCTATTAGGTTACTATACTATATTATGTTGCTGGTCCGACTCCCTGGAGATCAGGTGGGCTGTATGCGGCCCCTGAACTAAAATGAATTCGACATCCCAGCCAAATCACAAAGGGAGCAGGCTGAAGAAATGTTTGCAAACCAAGTAACCTCCTTCCAAATCAAGAATTCATAAATTAGACCTGCAGACCTTTGCGAATGTGTAGAATACGGAAGTGGAGGCCAGATGAACAAGGACGGACAAACGCGTTGGTAGACGCGCAGCTCTTCCGTGACAAGTGGGGCATTTCAGACTTCGGCAAAATAAGACTGCAGAGTTCAAACGGTCAGCTGTGTGGATTTGTCAGCCGGGTCCTTGCGGCTGGTGGATTGCACAGGATCGATTCACCGCTGACCAGAGGGATAGGCGCCTCTCTGTTCTGCGGAGCTATTCCATCTCTTGCGGCTGAAGTGGATTTTCAGTCAGGATATTGGCATCCACAGTCAACGTCCTTCATCTTAATATATGTATTATATTTTTTTAGAAACACTTGATAAGTAAAAAAAGCAAAACATACTCTCACCATCTTATCATGGATCCTTAAATTATGGATAATTGCGTGTGTGGAGAGTGGCTGCCCACCAAATGAATGATGTGTTGCCAAAGGATATATTGTGTTGTGCTGGTCAGACTACTGCTTATACTTCAGGACAAACTTGGGAAATTTAGCCCCTGACCACCATTAACACGGCGGCTGAAAATCGAAATGAACGTGCCCCGACAGGCGCTATGGCAGGTTTGCAGCCCGACACCCAACCGTTGCCGCAACGTGTCGTGACCTCGGGGTCGCTTTTCACGCAGCCTCGAGCGCTTTCCCCTTCAAACGCAGAGAGAGCGCCGTGCGGGTTTTGAAGTTCTGCTCTTCACATCTACACAAAGTCGGACCAAATCGCGCGGCGCTAATGCGATTCTAGGAGAAAGAAATCCGTCTTCTGGATCGGGCCGCCTTACGCGTGAGGAGGAACTCGGCTTTAATGTCATTCCCGACGCAAAAAGGCCAATTAGCGACACACAGTCCCCTAACCGCCGCCTCAATACATGTCAAACACTACAAGAACTTACTGTAGGGAGCAGAATGAATTCCTCTAATGGATCCTTTTTTTGGATGTGCTTTCTAAAATAAAAGTTAAGCACCCCTGCTGTCCAAGTCTAAATATAAATGGCTCCTTCCTGCTATCTCTTATCTTATCTCGAGCTCTGAGGGATTCATGAAGGCAGCTAACTGTGATTACTTT